>JASDDO010000031.1:642311629-647111629 GCA_030015575.1 Agapanthus africanus | reverse complement strand
AGCACGTCGAGCCGGAGTTAGGATTTTGCCATCACTCCTTTTTTGTTTGGCTCCTTGGAGCCTTTGTTGACGTCGCATCTGCACTGAGAAGGAACATCGATCTGGAGCTAGGAATATGCCATTGCTCCTTTTTTGTTCGACCATTGGGTCTTTTTTGACACCGCGTCTGCACTGAGAAGGAACGTCAAGCTGATCTCTAGGTTGTAGATGTTGCCATCAAGATCTGGAACTAGGAATATGTCGTTGCTCCACTTTATTTTGGTATTGTCATACCGATTCTTTGCTGAAGTTGGGTAGACATCCAAATGACCTTTATGCTGTATATATCGCCATCGAGGTCCAGAGTTAAGAGTATGTCATTGCTCCAATTTCATTTGACAGTTACGCCCGCACCCTGCTGGAATGAGGAGAACGTCGAGCTGGAGTTAGGATTTTTGCCCTAACTCCACTTTTGTTTGTTGACGTTGCGTCTGCACCGAGAAGGAACGTCAAGTTAGAGCTGGGATTTTGCCATTACTCCTTTTTTATTTGGCTCCTTGGAGCTTTGCTGACGTCATGTCTGCACCCTGTTGGAATGAGAAGAACGTCGGGATGACCTCTAGGCTGTACATGTTGCCATTAAGATCTGGCTCTACCTTTGACGGAGCCTGGTAGGAAAATATGGTACCCTTTCCTTCATTTGTGCCCGTGGATTGTATACAGGGGTCGGTGTGGACCTACCTGCTGGGCAAAAAAGTTTCATTTTCAATTTTTTTTCCGCGATGCTCTATCTTTTCAGCTTTTATGTCGCGGAAGTCGCGATTACCCAATCATTTCGGCTATTTATTGCGGTGCCCAATCATTTCGGCTATATCGGTTTTTTTACTCGCTATTTTTTATTACGAGTTGCCCAAACATTTCGGCTGTTTCATATGCATATATTTTTTTGCTCGCTGATTTTTATTGCGAGTTGCCCCATCATTTAGGCTATTTCATGTGCATTTTTTTTAGACTCGCTGAGTTTTATTATGAGTCAGGAACTTGAGATCCGATACCAATTTCGGCAGCATCGCTGCAACCGGAATATTGCCAGGAGCGAATCATTATTTGCCTTTGCGAGGACTTGAAATTTGATACCTATTTAGGCATCGGCATCGTTACAACTGGAATGTTGTCAGGAGCGAATCATCATTTTCCTTTGTCGATTTGAACAAAAATAGCTTAGCAAACAGGGTTAGAATCCTGTCGACTGAGGCTTTTGATTTTATGAGCCGTAAGGGTCTCATAAAGGTATTTCTCCCTACGAGTCGTGAGGATCTCGTAGGTGTATTTTCTCCTTAGGAATCGTGAGGATTTCTAAGTGTGTTGCTTCTTTGTGAGTCGTAAAGATCTCACGCGGGTTTTTTTTCACAAGGTCGAGGGGACCTGCAAGTGCACATGAACTTTTTTATTTTACGAGTTTGCGCCCTTTTCGGGTTTTCATCCGTGCCCATTTTGCTTATGGACACACCGTTTTTTTTTTCTTTTTTTTAACGAAATTGCGTCCTTCCAGATTTTCACAAGCTCGCCGGTAGCCCTGCTGTTTTTACTCACGGCGCCCTTTCGGGTTTTCATCCGTGCCCATTTCGCTTTTGGACATACCGTTTTTTTTTTTGCAAGCGATGGAACTCTCGAAAATAACTTCGTCGCAGGTGACCCATCTATTTACTGGTGGGACTTAGGGGTGGTTTCACGACTGGAGTAGCTATGTTGCCGGTAGGACTTGAGTTGCAGTCTTCGCCGTTGAGATTTCGATTGCAATATGGATCTCAATGATGGATATTTCCGTATTTAGGGCGACGTGCCAGTTCAAGGACGTTCCGGTCCATTATCGCCATGTTTGAGGCGAACTTTTAGTTTAAGGACATCTCGGTCCGTTGTTAGTTTAGGGGCATCTCAGTCCGATATCGCCATGTTTGAGACGGGTAATTAGTTTAAAAACTTCTCGGTCCTACATTCCCATTTTTGGGACGAATATTGGTTTAAGGACGTTTTCGGTCCGTTGTTAGTTTAAGGACATTTCGGTCCATTGTCATTCGGTCGAAGAGTTGCATAACCCATCTCTTCCAACTCTTGTTTGCTGAGGCACTGCTGCATGGACACTTCATGCCTTAGACTATCTTCACCTTCTTGGACTGCTTCATCTATCATCGTGCCCATCGGGTTGTCTTGCGGGAAGTACCGAGTATTTTACACGGCACATGCCCCTTCTTATCAATGTCGCTTTTCGATACTAATAGAGTATCTTCTTCATATACGAAAGAACGAGATATCACGTCATTCCTTCTGCCGAGTCTTCCTCTTTCTCGGAAGAATGGATTTGACTGGGGGGGTTTCCCCTCATCGTCTGAGATTCGGAGTGGAACATGGATTTCACGTCCCTCCCATGATTTTTTGGTTCAAGTGGGATATTCTACTGGATTGCACCGCTTGTAGGTCCCTTGATATCCTTTCTGTTCTTTGAGAAGAAAGGACCAACCCACGTAGAGGTTCTTCCGCCAGTGAGAAATATGCCCCATGTGTATATCTCAGGGGAGCGAGTATCCCACGCCGTCGCTATTTTGGAGACAGGTTGATTCAGAGCAGCTCATTTTTTGTTGAGCGTTGGCGACAAACGCCACCTTACCTATGCTTTTCATTCATTTTTATCGGATGATGAAGGGTCTTGACCCATCTGATCCAATCGAGTCATTTTACCCATGAGCTCTTTGAAAGTCGTTAGCTTGAAAAGGGCCATAAATGGGAACACCTTTGAATTTGAGTCAAGGGTGGATATGAATATTCCCACGGCTGCAGCTTCGTCGATGCGTTGCTCGCATTTTGACCAGAGATTTCGCCGTCGAGTAACATTGAACCCAGGTTTCATTCAGTCTAACCGTTTCATTGACCAACGCCGTTGTGGTAGTGTGTTCATTATCACTAGCGAATCTCTGATAGAAGAGCATATCCATCTCTTCGAAAGTCTTCACGGAATCATTTGGGAGTTCCGCAAACCATTCGAAGGCGATGCCCGCCAGACTGCTGATGAACTGTCATTGGAGAGTATATCATTTCCTCCAGTATTGCCGCACATGGATTTAAATCGTGCAATGTGCTGGCGAGGATTCCCAGTTCCTTTGTACATGTGGAACGTTGGAAGTGTGTACTCTGGCGGGTAATGTATTTGATCGTACCAGCCGGATATGGTCGACCAATCTTGATTGACCTATTTGCAGCTTCACTAACATAGTGAGCATTGATTTGCTGAGCGATATATTCGTCTAGCTTTGCATTTGGAATCATTTCCTCTTCGGCCATTGATGAGACTTGCAAAAGATTTGAAATGTCGCCGTTGTCTTTAAGAGCGACTACCGGCGGTTCATCTGCCAGTGGTTCCGATTGAACCATCATTCCAGCCATATTCTGGATCAGAAGGGCTATCTGGTTCATTTTAACAGACATTTCTGCCGCTTCTTCACCTCTCTTTTTGAGAGCGCGCTTTAGGAAGTCAATATCCGACTCCAGCTCTGTTCTTTCTCCATGTGCGTCTTCGGGATTTGCCTTAGACGATGGATTAGCGAGTGCTGCCGCCTGAGCAAGTATCTCCTGCAGCTTTTCACATTGCAGTTGAGCCTTTGTCAGGGACCGAATATGCGGTCCGTGACTAGTAGAAGCACGAACTTCGTCTTTAGAGTTGATCATGTGGACTGTATGAACTATCATGCCCCCAGGCTTGAGGTGATTGGAGTTTTGACCTTTGAAGTTTGCCTCGGGCATTTGGTTTTTATTAGGCATCTCTTTTTTGTGAGAAGCGGCTTTGGTTTTGGGAGGAACCGTTGTATCAGGAACCGTCTTGGGATAAGTCCCCTTATATTTGAAAGGGGATCTGTCAGAATTTCGCTGACGTTTAGGGGAAGTGCCACGGTTGGCGACTGGGTCCTTCACCTGCTTCCATACCTTATATATAGATGAGGAAAGTTCTTTTAGAGAGCGAACCAGTTTCTGCTCTCGTGGGATCTACACAGACTGCGGAGATTTCTTCAATATTGCGGTGAGAGAATTTTGTCTAACCCTTCGCAGCAGTTTGAAGCTGTTCCCGGTTGGAACAGCAACATTCATCATCAGAGTTGAAGCAGGTGGAGTCAATGGTGATGGAGAACTGCCCTCATCTTGCTTGTTTTGTACGATGCCGATATCGACGTCGACCGTTTCTTACGGCCGGAATTTGATTAGCCTCAGAATTTTGCTGAGTCTGCCCACTGTTTTCTTTGAGAGCTTGAATATTCTGCCCCCTGCGTCGACCATGGCCTTTGGAAGGTACCAGTTGTTTGGAGATCGTTTGGAGATCGATTCCGTCGGCAAAGCAGAAACTTGAAGAGCCAGCCTGTGGAAGACAGACTTCTTTTGGGATTCCTCCTTCGGCGTTGAGGTACCGAGGGTATGAGGTAGGAGCATAGACCCAAAGAGAAGCCCATTGATTTCTTGAAAAGCCGGATTGCAGAGATTTGAGACTGCAAGTGACTCATACTTGACTCTACCAGATGTGACAGAGCCTGAGTTGCGGTAAGTGGAAGCAAACGTCGTTCTAGGATAGAGACAAAACGCCGGCTTCAGTATCCCATCATCCAAGAGCAACTACAAACATTTATACCGCGATTATTTGATCGCGGAAAAACACGACACGAAGTGTGGAGTGGAAAGAGGAAGAGGTCCCACCGGGTGTGCCAGAATCTGTTCACTGCCGAAAGACGCGACCGGGACGTTAGGAAGTCCTGCCTGAATTTGGGGGCAAATGCTATTTGGATTTATCCGTCCAACTCTCCGAAAATCCCAAGTTGATTTATGACACCGTATATCGGAGGTTTGGACAGATGCGGCCGTTGTAGCGTGACTTCGTAAGATTCCCCTTCGTTTTGCGAGGGGTTTTTGATTGTGGAGACGCTCTTTCCTGCAAACGCAAGCCCCTGCAGTTAATTACGTTACCGCATCGCGATAACCACTTTCTCCTGCTCCGGAAGTTCACTTCGTGTCATGTGTGTTTTTGTTTGTTTTGATTTCCCGTGGATTGTATACGGAGACTAGTTTCTGTCGTCGCCCGTAGGGCGCGAACTAGTCCAAATCAGTAAATTTGAGATTTTGGGTTTTTATTTAAGGACCGATAATCTATTTTGAGATTAAGATCGACTTAAATGTATGTGAGCATTTGGGGCTCGATTTGTTTTTGTTAAGGATGCATTAGTCCAATTTGAGAGATTTTGGGTTTTTATTTAAGGACCGTTAATCTATTTTGAGATTAAAATCGACTTAAATTTATGTGAGCATTTGGGGCTCGATTTGTTTTTGTTAAGGATACATTAGTCCAATTTGAGACTATGATCCACTTAACGAGGTTTCGGGATCATTTTTATTTCAGATCCAACAAAAAAGCGTTTGGGCTTTATTGTTTTAGTTTAAGGACTTTTCGGTCCACTATCGCCATTTTGGAGGCGAATATTAGTTTAAGGACGTTTCGGTCCAAAGCTCGACTTGCGCGCACGTGTATTTGTTACGTGACGAAACGAACAATGATGATATGGAATGCATCCAATTTGGGGTACGATCCGATTTGAGGTGTGCACGTCAGTTTGGAAGTGAATCAACGTGTTATTGGTTATCGGGACCCACCGCCTCTCTGAAAACGTTGAAGAATTACAACATATATCAGAGGTGTGGAGAGATGTACCCTTAAACCAAATCCCATATTTGAGGGAAAAGATAGTGATGGACCTAAGAATCGTTGGTCATATTTAAGACTAAGATTAACTTAGGATATATGAATGAAGATCAGTTTGGATATCAAACATAAGCTTAGCCAATTTGGGCCATAATTGGGTTGCCATGTTTGAAGCGAATATTTAGTTTTAAGGACATTTCGGTCCAAAGTTCAACTTGCGCGCACGTGTATTTGTTACGTGACGGAGTGAACGATGTTGAAATGGAATGTGCCCAATTTGGGGCACAATCCAATTTAAGGCGTGCACGTCAATTTGGAAGTGCATCAACGAAAGAAGTTTGTTGGTTGTCGGGACCCGCCACCTCTCTGAAAACGTTGAGGAATTACTACATATATCAAAGGTGCAAAGAGATGTACCCTGTAACACCCTAGTTCATTTATACAATTTCTAGTTCAAGTATTTCTTTATTTATGGTATTTTTTCCTGATTTATTGTGTTTTGGGTGTAAATAGTGTATTTGACATTTGTATTTGCATCCGACCCGACTCGCTTACTTGAAACCTGTCTTAATTCATGTTATGATCTACCCTGATTTGTTACGTAGACTCGTGCACTTTCATTTTTATTTATACATTGCATACTCGCATTATATCTGGCATCTGCATTTTTATATATAACATTTAAAGTCACATAAAATATTTTTAAAATATCTAGCATGACCTGCATGATACCCTAACCCTGTGGTAGCATCCGCGCATCATGTTTTCGTCCCGTTCAGTGAAACGGACTTGTTTGGATGACTACGTGCACGTGCGTGCATCCGTTCTTGGGGGTATACATTTTCGTTACCCGGATATCCAATTTTAATTTTGGTCGACATGTATATTTTTCGTATTTTAAAACTGAATTTTAGACCCGACCTGGGCATGTTTTGGACTATGTTTGTATTTACCAGAATATCAAATTTTATTTATATAATATTAATTTTATAAACTGATACAAATTAAAGTTTAGTTAACTAATAAAAGATTTTTTAAATTTAAATCTAAACTAATTTCCTAACAAACTAACCATCCCTTTTTCTCTCTCTCCTCTGCATATATATATTTATATATATTTTATTTATTTATTTTTCTTTCCTTATTTAATACACAGTCTTTTCTTCTTACTTCTTCTTCTTTCTTCTTTCTTTTTCTTGATCTTGTTTCTTGATTCCGGTGATCACCGCCGGAGCCGTGCTCGTCGCTGACGATCCGAGTGATCCAGTGAACGTACCTTGCCTGTGTGATCACTCTCTTGCCTTGCCTGGACCCGTCCCGCGTGCCGCGTGTGCGTTGCGATAATTTACCGACGTCGGACGTGTCGTGCGTATCTGTCGCGTGATTCGATCGAGGCAAGTTAATCTTGCTACATGCTATACTACAATATATTGCACACATGTGAATAATAACATTACTTATTGTTTAATTATGCATCTCACATTACCATTTTATTATTTTTACTGTCTTCGGACATCCGTGTACATCCATATCACTATTTACATATCTAGTCGCATGCTAATTCATCTTGCTACATGCTAGGTATATTAGTATGCATCATATGAGTAAAATATTACCTGTTTATCACATTATACATCCATATTAAAGTTTTACCGTTTTCAGATACCCGTTTGCATCCATATCATTTAAAATATATATCGTCATAATATTTCTTATTATTATCTTTAATTAGTTTATAATCTGCATTTTATAATATTATACAAAATATAGTTTGAAAATATTATAGTTTACACATGAAACGTCGTTGCAAAGCGGATACGACAAATCTGAAATTTACTGTACACCTTACCTTATAAAATTCATTATAAATCATAGAAAAATTATTAATATACGTTCTTTAGTTCGTTACGAAGCTAACTTAGAATACTATAACTCTATGAAATATTTACTTGCAAAATAAATTGTTTAAATAACATAAAATAAAAATGAAAATATCTTTATACTGCTGTCCAGGGAAATTCCAGCAGCAAACTTTCAATTTCGAATGTTCATAGCTTTTTGTATGAATAACCTGAGATACTTCAACTTATAAAAATGAAAACCTTATTGAATTATCTTTGTTTTAGTATAAGACACGTCCCTTTTGGAGAACGTTTGTTATTTTTAAGCTATTTTACAAATCATGGTGACGCTGAATTTCTGAACGGAACTTTCTTGTGCATGGTTAATCAATACCACTTTTATAGTTATTAATCGGTTTGAATATGTTATCCATGTTAATATTATTATATCAATATCTATTTAATAAATAATAGTGCTTGTATTTTAATATTCAGCAAATTTTACCGATTTACAATTTTATAGTATCCGTCTGTATCCGTACAGTTTATTACATATCTAGTTGCACGCCGAAACCATATTATTTCATGTTACTGTTTTATTAATGCCCCATACTTGATATTGTGCATCCTACTTAGTCATAATATAACCCTGATCGATAATTGTGCATCTATGCTTTTATTTGTGCACCCATACTTGCTACGGTTTGATTATGAGCACCCACTTGATATCTGATACACCACCACTTAACATGACCTGATACACCACTACTTGACATGACTTGATACATATACACTAGCTGACATGACCTGATATATCACTACTTGACATGTTACCTGATCCTGTTTCTAATGCCGACAATCCTGACATGTTGTCACAATGGACATATCCTATTATTTGTATAGACAAACCTGTTCCCGCTTGAACCTGTGTTGGCATTAGCTTCAGATTTATCAATACCTGACTTGAACACAACTTGGGGGTATGGGGAAATCAATGATGAAACATGACTCGTAACTCTACAGTTCGATACTTATACTGATCAGTTTTACGGGCTAGGCCAGCCTGGGGATGATGCTGCTGACATCATTCATCTGTACATATTTCTTGTTTAGTGCTTAGCGGCATGTCTCGGATTCAGCCCGAGAATCTGGAACATGGTCCCGGGCACGCACGGGATACTATTGAGTTACATCGATGATTCATTAAATTGATTTCACAGAATTGAGAGTAGTTACCCAGTAGTTTAGTTCAGGTTACCCACTGCACGTCGCATATGCTTTCACCCTTCACTGTTTCACATTCATGTTACTGTTATACCTTTATTACTGTTCATACTCGTGCTTGCATGTTTGTTATCCCTGATTATATTATTGTTGATATTATGACGCACTGACGTCTGGGTTTTGCATGGCCCAGATCCTCTACCTTTGTCACAGGCTGATCGGAAGTATTTCCGCCGTCAGGCCGAGCAGGGAGGATCCTGTTAGTATCCAGTTAGTTTAGTTATTTCCGTACTTTCCAGATGTTACTGTTTATTGGATTTATTGCTTCCGCATATTAATTCTTGACTCGTTTATTCTGGCATATGGACATGTATTAGATAGTTTATTTTATTACTACTGTTCTTGATATCTATAGACAGTCCCACTCATTATGGGGAAGAACAGATTGGAGCTTAAACTCCTAGCTGCTGAAAAGGCTTCTTTGCGTACGCGCACGTGCATCGCACGTGTTGGTGCACGTGTGTCGCACGTGTTGGACGCACGTGTGTCGCACTTGGCGGACGCACGTGCGTCGCATGTAGCGCTTGCGCATATATGCATCATGGGGACAGCTAAGGCCCTAGCTTGAAGAACTAAGCTCCTATGAAGAACTAAGCTTCTTTGATGATTGAATCCTATTTTTTCTAAGAAGCATCCCCTTTTATTTATATGGGAGTGGTAGAGAAGGTATTTCTCTTTTTTCCGATGTGGGACTAAAAAAATATCCCCATGTGGTAGAGCATTACTTAGACTATACGTGCATAACACATTTGCTCATAACTTCTGATTCCGGAAGAGTTAAGAAGCCCGTAATATATCAAATCAAAGGAATTTTCGAGACGCTTTCGATGCCATCATAATTTACTCGATTCTCATTCGGAAGTTTGGCAAAATACAGCCCGGAAAATGCTGGTTTGCATTTTCTTAAACGTGTTGCTGCTATTTGATACCTTGGGCTCTTTTGCGCACAAATTTTTTTGGCGGGAACAAACTCTGATCATAGTTCAACATTCCGAAATATGACCCTCCCATTCTGCCTGCATTTGATAGTGTGACCATAGGTAACTTGAATGCAAATGGCACATAAGATAAAATGGAGACAATAGTCTTATAGGAGAACCTGTAACTGCATATTATATTATGATCCCCTTCTTTTCCAGTAAAATCATAAGAGCTGATGCCAAGAACCCACATTGGTCTTGTGAACTCCGCATTTAAAGAATAAACAACTATAACCTAATTCGCGTGTTCAATCTAATGAAGAATATAATTTGATATAAAACAGATGGAGTTAAATCGGTATATTGAACTTTTTCTGACAAGAACAAAAGGCAGTATATCATGTTAGAAAGTTTCCAACAAGCTACGGTATTACAGAGAAAGCGGACTAGGTAAGTCTCTAGGACTAAGAAACAATTTATAGCCTTATTTATATCTATATTGTGAAATTGCAGTACATATTTGTGGTTGTTGCGCTACCTTTAATACATTATCTAGTAAATAAGTTATTTTAAGTAATTTTGCATGCAATTATGCATGCATGCAGAGACACACAAATAAAATCATGCACATAAATGTACTCCCCTAGATGGCACTGACACTTCTGTCCGCATTCATGCCAAATGCCTATCTGATAAAAAACTTGGATGCTCTTTGCATACATGTTGCACATTCTCTAAATTTATGATATATGTTACTCTTCCAGGACCACGTTATTTTACATTCCTTTATTACATTGCCAATATCTGGGTCAGAATTTTTACAGCTTTTTATGTTATAATCTATGACTTCATGGAAAATGTAATTGAATAGAAGTTCATAAATAAATGAAGTGGGTCGCATGAAACTCCTTTTGGCTAGAATGAAGATATAAAGCTAAGCCGTCTTGTCTATATAGATTCAAAAAAATGTTGAAATGACAATGTCTATGTTTCTATCAAGTTATCAACCAATGTTTTGATAATCAAGATAATAATTTATAGAATATACATTTCTTATATGGATGTCATTGTCATGATTCCTAAGTTTTAAGAATTTACTATGTCAGCATGTTTGTGCACGATGTCCATGCACACATATTTGTCGATGTATGTGTTGGCAATGTATCCATGTTCTATGTTTTCCGGAAGCTCTGATAGAAGGGGGAAAAACAGAGAAAATGGTCTGTGTTTTTCAGATTGATTTTTTTTGGGAAAAATGGGTTAACTCTCTGGGTCCAGAAACCAATGGAAAAAAAAACCCTGGACAAAAATATCTTGTAAAAAACTCCCTAGATCCAAAAGGTTGTGTGTTTAAGTCCCTATAGTACAACCAATCGCTTTTTGCTTTTTAACATTCCAATATTACCCTTGTCAAGTTCTGGCAGATAACTACTACATTTAATAAGTAATTAGCAGTTACATTGCTACAATTGATAAATGTAGAAGTTGTTTGTTAAGTGTAGCAGTTAATGTTAACTGCCACATCTGATAAAAATGTAGCAGTTATATACTAATTATAGCAGTTTATCTGTTAAATATAGCAGTTTACCTATTAAATATAGCAGTTATCCGTCAGAAATTGATAAAGGTAAAATGGGAATGTTAAAAGGTTGTTGGTTATACTATAGGGACTTAAACTTGAAGCATTATGGATCTAGGGAGTTTTTCACTAATTTTTTTTGGCTTGGGAGTTTTTCCTATTGCTTTTCAAGCCAGAGAGTTGGACATTTTTTCCATTTGTTTTTGTAATCCACATACCACTGTCATGATGTAGTTATGTCGCATGTTTATGCCAATGCTATATTAAGCTAGAACACCCACCGGCTTGCCCACACTCATAAAACAGGATAAAGTTTGATGGAAACCAAGATGTGATAAATAAGTTTACACAAAATAATGAAATATTTGGTAGCATTTCCAAATTACTTATATGGTTCAGTAAGTCTGCAAAACTGACAATGTTTTAATGGTCGCCGAATCATTTAATCTGTCTCCTTTTACACTTCAGAAATTTTAAGATGTTGCCACTCTGCTCAATCATGATCCAATGGAAGGTTATATCTAGCTTTGATATATATAATAATTCCATACAAAATAAACCACTCCGACCGTTGAGCAGCTACTTTGATGGCCTCTTAAATAGACAACCCACTTCACTTTTTCACGCTTTCAAAATATCGACACGTGTATGTGGTCAAAGCATAAATTGGCAACAATGTTGAAAATAATGATAACGCAAGCGTAAAGTTCCGTCTCTAAAAAATGAAAAGTGCAAATAGTGTTGCGCAAAACGTAAGCTACATGAATTATTATTAATTAATTTTAATAATTATATTTATTCATATTAAATGACAAATTTAAATAAATTAATTTTAAAACTAAAACAATATATATACATTTTTTAGAAGTTAGGAAAATAATGCAAAACCTACTAGAATTAATGTATCAAATTCCAAATTTTCAATTTAACGAGTTTACGTTCATACTTGGGTGTCCAAAGTAATCAAGTGGAATTAGGCTGTTTTTTAAAAATAATTAGTTTAGCTTATGGAGAATTGAAGTTGGATGATGTATTACATAAATATTAAATTCTCTTGATCTATTGAAGTTCAAATCCAGTTTAATAACAAAAACTTGTATGTAAAATCTTATTTACATCTAGCGTGGGTTATGCTATTCTTATCGATTAATAACGTAACATAGAAATAACGTAAAATAACGCAAGTTACTTTGCATTTAAGTTTTTTGGTTGAGTTATGTACCAAATAGGTTCAGTTACGCTACATAACACAAAATAACGATACGTAACGAGTTTTTTTCAACATTGATTGGCAATATCAAGCTTGTGTTATACATGTATTGGCAAAATTCATTTTTTTTATATAAACTATATACATATATTGAACTGACTGCTGATTCAAAATAATGGAACAGCACCCATTGTACTAAAAAAAAAATCTCATACACTGCATCCAAAATGAAGAAATTTATCCCTTAACGACTAATATTTATAACTGATGGATGAAAAGAAAACAAATCATGATCATACACATAAAAATGCAAGGAAAGAAAAACAATAGTCAAGAACAGTATTCTGATCAAGGAAAGCTTCGACTGAATATAAAGTCTTGCCCATTTGTAGATATTCCGGAATCCATTTTTCCTATCACTAATGAAAAATAATTCTCCTGAAAAATCAAACAGTGCAGAGAACGAAATTTAAGAAACCAGTGATTTGAAACCCATGAAGCCTCCAACTAGATAGAATAGATGTATACTTAAAATAAGAATCATTATCCCACTACTGAATACCAAATAAGGTGTCAACCTCACCACTTTAAACTCAAATCAAGATATTGATTTTCTAATAACAATATACCGGTAAGGTAAACAAAAAATGTCCTTTGATCTAATATCTTATCTTCTGTGCTCTGTTTCATCTATCTAATCCTGTGAGGGAATAATCTTGTGCTTATTTCTCTTCTTAGAGACAGTAAGATAAATAAACTAAAAGAAGGTAAGATTTTATATTGAAACAGATTGTTGTTGAAAAGAATTTTTGGGATGGATTTTGTCTATTGAAACCTATGATTCTTACATTTTCTACACTAAATTGTTTGCTTCATCTAACTAGGGGGGAAAAAGCAAAGATCCAATTTTTTGGGTTTGTGACTCGTATCCATTGCACATCTAGACCTGGGCGATTAGCTAGAAAAATGCCAAACCAATCAGGCCGGTGGGTTTTTTATTCCCCGCCAGCCTTTCTATTTGGGTGCATGTTCTTTTAGTGATGTCACCCCCCTGCTATGACATCATTGAAACTGATATGCACCTAATAGGAAGGCTGGTGGGGAATTAAAAAAACCACCAGCTTATGGGAAAAGTATTACTCGATTAGATAGGAACTCCGGATTGGACTTAGGCCATTTTGGGCTATGTAGTCTCATGTAGGTTTCTGTTGCCTCTCTCTCTTATGATATGAGAGCGAAAAGAGGGGGATATTATATATATATATAATGGAGGAAAGAGGCCATAGGAATTTCCTCCTATGGCGTCAAAGAAATACGCCCTCCACCATTTTTCTCGACGACCGGCACCCATCATTATCATCTTTATCATCTAAAATGTGGATTCACCAAATTTCATGTGATTCTAACATATTTTCACCGTTGATTTAGTAGGAGGAAAATTAACGGTTTGCCGACAATAGAACTTTTTTACATTGCCAATTCAACGGTGAAAAGTGTTAGAATCAAATGAAATTTGGTGTATCCACATATTAGATGATGATGTTGGGTGCCGTTCGTCTTGTAAAATGGTGAACATATTTTTTCGACGTCATAAGAGGAAATCCCCTCTTATGGCCTCTTTCCTCCATTATTCTCATATATATATATATATGAGAATAATGGAGGAAAGATGCCTTAGGAGGGGATTTTCTCCTATGGCGTCAAAAAAATACACCATCCATGAATTTTTTCGACAATCGGCGTCTATCATCATCATCTTCATCATGTAAGATGTGGATATGTTAAACTTCATGTGATTCCATCACTTTTTCACCGTTGATTTAGTGGATGCAAAATTAATGGTTTACCGAAAATAGAACTTTTTACATTGCTAATTCAACGGTGAAAAAGTGGTGGGATCGCATGAAATTTGGTGTGTCCATATCTTACATGATAAAGATGATGATGATGGGTGCCCATCGTTGAAAAAAATCGTGGAAGATATAGATATTTGACGCCACCTAACGAAAAAGCCTCCTAGAAACTCTTTTCTTCATTATTCTCATATATATATATATATAGTTGTCTTTCTCATAGTGAAATTGTAACACCCTAGTACTGTTATACTATGTTTATTTGGGGTATTTCAAATCTTGCGGTAAAACTCTTGATTATTATTGTTTTGGGTTGCGGATAGTGCATTTAGCAGCCGTGGCTATTATCCGATCCGACCCGCATGTTTGAAACTCACCATGGTTCAAGTTTACATCAAATATTTGCTAATACAGAGTATCCGTGCAAATCTAGATATTATACATGTATAATATACTTTAGTATCCGCATATCTTTTAATAATACAAAATAAAAACCAAATAATATATTTTTTAATATCTAGCCTTGCATGTCATCGTACCTCATATCATATGGTTGCATCCATACATCATGTTCATGTCCTACTTGTTAAAACGGACTCGTTTTGATCACTACGTATATTTACGTAGATCCGTACTTGGGGGTATACATTTTATTTGACAGGACATCGCATTATGGTTTAAATTTTTGCGTATATTCTCCATATTTAAAAACTAGATTTTTAGAAAGGACCCGGGGAATTTCGGAGTAATCTGGTATTAGCTGTAAAAGCGTATAATATATTATAATATTAATATATAACTAAAACTGTTAAACAAATATAATATAAATATATTAATAAAAACTGATATATATCCTCTCTCTAATCTCTCTCTAGTTCTCTGTCTCTCTCTACAGTTATATATATAACATAATATATAATATAATATATATTAAAACCTCACCTCTCTCCCACTCTTTCCTCGCGTTGCCCGCTGCAGAAACCACGCCCGCTCCGTCATCGCCGCCCCTCACCATAATCGTTATCGTCACCACCACCTCCGAGACCTCTCCTCTTCTCCATTTCCCGAGCACCACCCTGTACTTCCCCAACACCAAGAAACCCAACACCCTAACCCGCCGGAAACCCTCGTCGCCGTCGACCTCGCCCCTCGCCATCACCTTTACCCCTATCATCTCCTCCTCACCTCCCTCTCCTCTCCCCGATGACTCGAACCAAACACCGACCACCTGCATTTTCCCGATCCAAGAAACCTGTCACCCATCACCGGGACCCTCGTCGCCGGTAGACCCAATCACCGCCACCGACCACCTTTTCGCCTCCTCACCTTCCCAGCAATAAGAACACCCAACACCACCACCAACGACCCCCTATACACCCTTCCTCGATCACCTTCAAGGTTCACCGCCACACCCCGCCACCTCGCCGTCGGCCATCGTCGTCGTCACCTCGTCGTCTACCTTCTCCTTTGTCCTCACACCCCCAAGAACCCAACAGCAGCGGCCACCCCATTCTTCTTCTTTTCTTTTCTTTTCTCGATTCCGACCGTCTCGCCGGAGTTGCGCGCATCGCCGACGATCCAAACGACCGAGCCACCGTCGTCATCTATCCCAGTCACCACATCATGCAGCTGCTCAGCCAGGTCCAATCCTGGCACGTAAGTTTTGCATCACAACGTTATTTCGACGTCGGATGTGATATCTGTATCTCGACGTGAGATCCGATCAAGTTCTAAACTTGCAACATACTATATTACTATATCAATATTTATTTTATAAATGATAGTGCTTGTGTTTTACTATTCAACAAATATTACCGATTTACCGTTTTTCGGTATCAGTCTGTATCCGTACTTTGTATCTGTACTGATAATAGCTTATCTAGTTGCATGTCGGAACGTCACAATGTTATCATACTACTATTAGTCCAATACGTTATCTAGATTGCATCATACATGGTTATGGACATGTATAATGGTTATTACAGATAGATATATATGCATCCTGGCCTTAATTGTGTTTACCATGTTTCGATATTGACTACGGTTTTACATTTGGTGTTTATTGGGGTTAATATACAGTACATGACATGTTCACGACACATTACCATACTTGTTACTTGAATCTTATTGCTAATGCCGACAATCCTGACTTGTTGTCCTGACGGACGTAATTTGTTGTCTACATAGATAAAACCTATGCATGCTTGATCCTGTATTGGCATTAGATTTACATCATAAATACCTGACTTGAACACAAAATCTTCGGGGTAAGGGGAAATCAATAATGAAACCTGACATGTAACTCAACAGTTCGATACTTATACTGATCAGTCTTTACGGGCTCGGTCAGCCCCGAAATGATGCTGCTGACATCATTCGTCTGTACATGTTACCTGTTTACTGCTTAGCGGCACGTCTCGGATTCAGCCCGAGAGTCTTGATCGTGATCTCGGATACGCACGGAATACTATTGAGTTACATCGACGATTCCATTAAATTGATTTCAAAGACTTCTAGAATAATAACCTAGAAACACAGACTTAAGGAGACACATCACATACATACAGCTCACTGTTTTATACTTGTGTATATTATTCGTACACATGTTTAATAATAGCATCATATCCTGGTTGCTACTATTATTTTGATATTATGACGCACTGACGTCTGAGTTTTGTATGGCCAAGTTCCTCTACCTTTATCGCAGGCAGATCAAAAGTACTTTAGCAATCAAATCGAGCAATGAGCTAGCCATTTAGTTTAAAGACTCTTAATTTATTTATTCCAGCGGTTTTATTTCTATTGATGTGGGCCCATATTGGGACATAATTCAGATATTGTTTATTGGATCTTGATTCGTTTCCGCTTTATACATTTTCTTGATTCTATTTATTATGGCAGATGGACATGTGATAGATCGATTTAGTAGTTTTACTGTTCTTGATATCCCCTTGACAGCCATAATGTGACCGTGGAGGGATGATTCCTAACCACAGGTAGCATGGTTGGCTCTGTCACGTACCGTGTTTACATATCTCGCGAAGCAGGGCGTGACAGAAACCCAATTTGAGATCGTGCATTGTGGACGTAGGCCATGTTTGGTCAAACCACATAAATCTGGTGTTCTCTCATCTTAGAGTGAGTATGATATATCTTGTGTTCTTCATGTTGGTGAGGGAATCTAAATCCCCAATACCAATAAGTTAAAGGAAACTGTAACAGTGATTAGTTTTTTAAGCTTTAGCATTAGATTAAAACATTAGAAAGAAGAGACATGGTTTTGAGAATCCACACGACCAAACAGTAAATATAGCTTGTTTGACTTTATTTTTATTTGTCAAGAACCAGTTCACCCAAAAGCATAAGCTATTAGGTTGTAGAATAACAATTAGCTACAAAATACGTAACACTCCTACTCACTTGAGCATTTGGGCTATGTTAATTTAAAAGGCCTTTAGTGGAAAATCTTGCTTCTATAGCTAAGATAAATGGTGTAAATAAAATAAATTTTAAATTGACAATGATGAGGAACCTATAACCTCCTAAAACCTGGTACGCATTGATACCATGTCAACTTTACCCAAAAGCTTATGCTATTGTGTTGCGGGATAACAATAGATATCAAGACATCACAACACTTAAATTTATTGAATAAATTCTTCTAAGCAGCTGAAGTATTAACAAAAAGTTAGGAATAGAAAATTTTGTTTTATAATAAGAAATTGTGATGTAGTAAACCACGTATGTGTGCTCTTTTTAGTTATATACATTTATGCACAAGCGGATTATGCGGAATTGCGCAAATATATATATTTTTAAGTATATTATATATAAATATCCCCAAAAATTTGAAAGATCAAACAAGATATATAACGAGAAAAAGAATAGAACCGGGCCCACATTTAGTGGATATTGAAGTTTTGGAACGATTGCAAATCTCACGTACTTTTCTTCTTCTAATAAAGCACCATTTCCTTTAAAACGCCTGTATATGTTGCAATTTATTTTTGTGCATAGTAGATATTGATATATTTTCTTAACTAATTGTAGAATTTGAATTAGGTTGTTTTGGCTTTGTTAGGATTCAAAAGTGTTAGGCTGATATTTGGTTATTTCATATGATAAAATATACTAAATGATATAAGTATAATAGTCATAATAATTTTAGATAAAAATGAGATCTCACATCAATAAGATATTTAACAAATTGTATATATTTTTTTTTACTTTATAAATATTTTATATATTATTATGTATGTATATCCTATTTGGTTTTGATATCACAGCAAAATAGCTATGATTTAGACTTTTTACTGTTATTATTTTTTTTGTTAAGAATAAACCAAAAATATTTTTCTACTTCTTTAATAAATATTCATATCTTTCTTTCAGCCGTATATTAAAAATACCATAACCTAAAGAAGAACGAACTCCTTTACCTCCTCTCATCTCCATTCTATTTTCCTCAAAAATTAAGGATTTCTTCGATAAGGAAGGAGTCCTGATCCATTGGTTGTGGCCTCGAAAACAAGTTCGAGACTAACTCTACCGGTTGGCACCTTGATTTAGAGATCATGTTGCAAAGTTGCAAGTCCATATTATTTATTTATTTTTAGTGTTTTTTATACTATTAGCCTGCTGTAATGTATCTGAAATATGTATATATCTTAAAACCCCTTTTAGAAGTAAAAAATTTTATTGTCCATTTCTGATTTCAAATTTTATCTAATATATAAATATTATATTTGCTCATATTTTCGAATAAAATTTATACAAAATTTTTTAAATTTTATTTTATTCATGCTTTAACAGAATCAAATATGTCGATCAACATTAAACTGCACCTTGCAATATGAAGTATGCACATGAGTTATAATAATTATTAAACGGCATATTAGAAGTGATTATAATAGTTAGTGTATAATAGAATAATAAAAGTTACAGCTTCTCTAAACATAATACTGCTTAATCACTTATCATTATATTTAATTCTATAATGTCACAATAATCCTTTCTATGTTGTTTTGGTCTTATTATGCTTTTTGTTAAGTGCTCTATTACATATAACTTTAATACTATTTGCACATTGAAACTCTCTAACTACTGACAATATTCTATCGCATGTACTATTAATAATGCATCAACTTAAATCTCTGTATACACTGTATAAATATGATACACGCATTTGATTATATATAGCTTTATCTATAAAAAAAATTATTATATGAATTACCTCTCTTATACTCATTATTCTTTACCAACTACTACATGTATTTTATTTATTACTTTTCATAATAAATATATACATGAATTTTTTACTATCAACATGGTATACTACGAACATATTATTTTGTGGTTATATGCATCTTCGTCACTTATTTTACAAATGATGCTTTATACCTGTAAATTTGCAAGTTATATTCAGACTCATTTAACTGTCCTTCTGTATGTGTAAATTAAACATATACTAATTACCAATGTAACTTCTTTGTTTCATAACTACTTTATACATTGTAATGCATGCCTTCTTAATGCATCGTCTTACTGTTCTATAATTATGATGTTTACCTAAAACCTTTTATTTACTAATTACTTCATGTTTATACTCCACTCTAACTAACTGTATTGCAACTTCTATCATATAAACTCACTTTACTCAAATGTGATCATTAAGAGTCACTCTTTCGTAACTATACTATTTTGTTAATCACACAATATATGTACTAAATACTACTTATTCTCTATATGTATAATTTATATATATAACCCTTCTTACTATCATTATATTTCTTATGATGCAACAACAATTCTATTAACATATTTATTCAATTTTTGCTTACTCCAACACTAAACATTGCATATTTTGACTATTTATTATCATATCAAACAATTTTACTATTATAACCTACTAATTAAACTAACTAAACTATCATATACTTATCACGCTGATTGTTCTGTCTAATTTTATATCTTTATATTTATAATACTCTTATCCTGAATTTTACTATGCTTTATTTGTTTAACATGAACCCCATATGAATCACTTGAATACTTGAATACATAAACCTGACATGAACCACTTAAATACTTGAAACTCATGAACTCATGAATCTCGCATGGACATACAATTTATCAAGTATTCATGAATTCGTGCTAGCATTTGTGTCGAACTCTAAAACTTAAAATAATTCACATAGGATAGGAAGTTCGACGAATGGGAGTAAGTATGTGTAATGGAGATCATACATGATCGCCGTAGTTTTTGGTATTACAGAACAATTGCATTACTAACTCATGAATCCAAAAATCCGTGTTTCCGTAGTTTCGAGAGAAAACGAAATATCTTCATTACACATAGAACCCTTATGAGTCGAACATATAATTGATTGCAACTTCATGCTATATATATATATATATATATATATATATATATATTTGGCACTTCATCTTGAATTTGACGACTCCGTAAATCCATAAATCCGTGAATCCATAAATTCGTGAACTCGTGAATCTGATAAGTATATATAGTTTTCAAGCATTCATAAATTCATGACAATACTTGTGTTAACTTCTTAATCAAGAATCTCATAGGGATGGGGTAGCTCGAAGAATGAGGATATTTACGTGTAACGGGGATCGTACATGATCGATGTAGTACCGAGTATTAGGGAACAATGCATAACTGACTCATTAATCTCTTGAATCCGTGTTTCTGTTGTTCCGATGGGAAACGGAACATCCTCGTTATGTGTAAAACCCTCACTAGTCGAGTTTATAAACTTAAAACATTAGAGTGTGATCTAAAGAATAAACATTATGATATTGTTGTTATATACCTATTGCTATTTATACGTGTTTGATTTTTTCCTTCCGTTTTTTTATATGTATCATGTTTCTTTTCAACACTCTTTATTTTCTTTAAAGTAGGGACCTACCGAACTCTGGTTCGCTGGCGGTCATTCCATCTTCTGTTTGTTTGTTTTTCTTTTTCTTTCTTTAGGGAATGTTCGTCGGACGACGTTGAAACAGGAGAATATCATCAAGAAATAGAGCCAAGCAAGACGAATAGCAATTACTTCTCTGCTCAGGCCGATTATTAGTCTCTCTTTCATCTGCAGTACATTGTTGAGACTATCTTTATTTACCACTATCGTTGTTATTTGGGAATTTTATTCCGGCTTTTATTTCAAAACTTGTAATAAATTTTGGTGGATTTTTATTCTGTTATTTATTTGAAATTCTTGTGATCGTTGTTTTTATTCTGCTTGCAATTACATTTAGCGTATTCATGACGAGGAATGCTTCTCGTTGTGGATACGTGAGGGCTTCATCCGCTCTCGCTCTAAGCCTCTTGGGAAGCCGGGCATGACAGATTTTGTATTGCATATGAGGTGGATTGTGTATATACATGGTCATTCGTCTAAATATTTTGCACGAGACCAACCATGCGGCCATGCACCTAGTCATACTATACGATGTAGTTGCTACCCAAAAACTTTTAAGCAAACAATTAATTAGGCATATAAATCTTGTTTTACCATACTGAGTAATTGCCATAATATAGCCAACATAATGCTAGAAAAATGCATAAAAATTCAAAATTTTAGTGCAAGATTCAAAAAACCTATTTCAGGGTCATTTCAGTTCCATCCTGGGGGCAATTTAAAATATGGGTTTTTTTATTATTTTAGTCACCATCTTCTTTCATGTTTTCAAAAAACACACCAACTGCCAACTTTTTCAACTTCATCTAAAAAGGGCATCATGGCCAAGTTCCATTAACTTTCCATCCATCATATGTTAACCGCTGTCAATTATAGCCGTTCGAAGGCTTAAAAGACAGAAATACCCCTCTAACGGTTGTATTTGATTGTTAAAAGGGTTTAATAGTATCTTCTTCTTCTATCTCTCTTCTTCTCTCACCATCTCTCACAAACTGAAACACAGTCTCTCTGCTCTTGCGCTCCCTCTCTCCTCCTTCCATCTCTTCCCTCTATTTTCTACGGTAATTGAAAGCAATTTAAGTAAACCTATTACCTTGGATCGTAAGGTTGGCAGCGAAAAATTCTGCTTTGAAGATGAAAGATGCTTGCCGTTCAGGGAGATGAGAGGTGAGAGAAAACGAAAAGTTCTAAGAATCTAGGGATTTCATAGATCGATTTTGCATGTTATCGAAAATGATTCTAGTGATTGAAAGAGATGAGAGAGAGATGAGGGGTAAATGGTGTCATAATTGCCCTGACCTAACCTCATAGTTACATTAACTCACCCTCTAACTGACCATAATAACTGCAACCTAACAGAGGTATCCTTTTTAGATAACGGTAAAAAAAATTGGTGTTGTTTTTAGAAATATGAAGTAAGTGTGTTTTTTGAAAATATGAAAGAAGTTGGTGGCCAATTTTTTTTTAAAACCCTTAAAATATAAGGTAAGAATGATACTTTGACTGAAACATTAACCGAGAGGAAGTTTATGGTAAAGGGAAGCAGTTGGTAAAGACATGAGACTGCTTGGAAAATTCCATGCAACAGTGATGTCACAACCAAAACACTTATAATGTCCCTAGAGATAGTTTCCATGGACCATATAAATATACACGTACCGAATCACTTCAGATCCTTCTCTGATGTAAACAACACTCAATAAAACTACACAGCTAAGGAATCAAGATTTTTTTTTTAAAAAGTACAACAAATTTCACTTGGGACTGCAAGGAGCTAAAGGCAGAGCACTGGAAATAGTTTTTTATTTTTCCTTTATGAGTTATAATTAGTTGAAGATTGACCAAAGTCCATCATTAAGATGCTTAACCAAGCTTTTGTCAGTAAGATTGATTGTGGGAAAGGACATAAGGCTCATAAAAATTGTTTATTATGGCCAATCAAGAATGACAAATAGAAATTTATATTTGGGGGATCCTGAAAACGCATACCTTTAGGGGGCCATTTAGGTTCAGTTGGAGGTTCAATTGGAGACCCAACCAGTGTCTGATCACCGGCAGCAATACAGACTCGCTTATACCAATCTCTAAAAATAAGCATGAAATGGTGCATTAACAGATTTTTAAAAACCAAAAAAACAAGTGAGTCGTTCAGGATAATTGGATAGGATGAAGATTGAGAAAATTGAAAAGCCTGAAAGAAAATTCGATAGGAAGCAACAGATCAATGAAAACCAATATCCACATATCGTAATTACATGACAAGACATAAACACCAAATTGCACCTCTATCTATCTTGTTCGTGAGCATTTCAAATGCAACACGAAAACAACAGTTATCTCTCATTGTTCATGTTTCAAGTTTTTTATGACATTCTAACAATATGTAAGAGATAAACAAAAAAGAAGGGAAAATAAAATATTTCAATCAGTATACTTCATAAAAAATCTAAATGCAAAATAAAATCTCTACTCTTATAATGCAAACCCTTCCTGGGTTCTAAATTAATTTTGTTGTTTTATGCAGACGTACATGGCCTCTACTTTTGTAAGAGAATGTTATTAAAATGAGAAAAATGCTCTCAAAAGTCCCACCATCAATCCTAGGCTACCCATGTCATTAAATTCTCATTTGAATTGTAAAAGGGTTAATTGTGAATCCGCTATGGAGGGTTGAGCACTTATACCCCTTGAAGTATCATAATAAGCACTTTTACCTACTCTGATTGAAAAATATTTTTCTAATTCTCATTATATCCCTTTCCCCTTCCTCTTCATCATTAAGAACTCATAACACTAATAATCCAATGAAAAGAAAATCTTAGCAAAATCAACGAAAGAAAATAATAATAAAATAGAATTGAAAAATACGACTCATCTTAAATTTCTTTTTCCCGACCCTTTCTTAAAATTAATAGAGAGAATATGTTAAACATCATACTTTTAGATTATGGTTAAAAACTTAAGTACCTTCGACATAATGGAAAAAAGTTTAGATGTGTATTGGAAGAAAAGACAACATCAAGCTTTTAGGTTAGTACTAAAATATTAGTGTTTTAGGATTAAAGATTGGTTTTTTAAGTAGAAGATAAGAAGAAGAAGAAAGGGATAAAATGGATAGTAGGAAAATATTTATTAACCATAAAGGGTGCAAGTGCTTATTATTATAGTTCGGGGTATAAGTGCTCAACCCCAAATAGTTCAAGGGGTCTACGTACAATTAACCCATTGTAAAATAATAATCTCAAATTCAATAAAGCTTTCCCTCTCCTCCCCCCCCCCCCCTCCCCCTCCTTTCAAAAGAGAACATTAAAAATTCCATAAAAGTACAGGATCATTTTAAAAAATGAAAAATGAGTGCATACCAAATTTTATAAAATTTACAATTATTTTGCTACTAGCATGATAGCAAGCCCAATAAAACAAGAATTTTTTTCTTTAAAAAAAAGTAAACAAGAATCTTTTCTTATACCTAAATTATGATAAATAAAATAACAAATTTCACATTTTACCTAAAATTTGATATTATTTATTATTATATCTTCATAATGAAGGACATGGCTTTTGTATACCCTCTACAAAACAAAATCATTTTTTTTTACATTGTATGCATTGTAAGTTTTTTCATTCGAGGTGTCACACATGCAAAAAACTAGTAAACATATAATTCCAAGCCCAACTATCAAAACATAATGTAAATATTACCAGCTTATAAGATCTCCACCAATATATTCAACACCTAAAGCTTAGACCTATAAGCTCAGGCCTGAACATCTGGACTATTAGGCAATGACTAGACCCACACATTAGTTAATGGATCCTTTTATGTTCAGGCTTGGGCTAGATCCCATCTAAGTGGCTAGACTGACATTTCCGGTATCTTTGCTTCATTCAGCATATCTAGATTCAGTTTGGCTTCAGAGATTCGGGTTTACAGTCATCCACACCCAATTATAGACACGTACCCAACATACTTAATGCCCATCTATGTACAAGACTCTATAGGATGCGTTTGTTTCAGTTCAAGTATCAAGTGGCAACAAAATTCTTCAGGCCAAAGGCAAACAAAGTAGACGGCCTACATTAAGGAGGGCAAGTTGTTTGTATAAATAAAATGTCAAAGTTGGATGGATTGAGGGCGTTCAATAATTCACTTCCTTGAGGGACTGTGTATGCACGCAAGATGCATGTGCTGGCATGCAAGGTGCACGTGCTGGCTTGCAAGAGTACAAGCATGAGGGCAGGGGCACATATTTTGTGTGTATGCATGTGTGTATACATCCATGGGGGGGAGGAGGGAAGAGAAATGGATGTATGAAACGAAGTAGCTAATAGCTTAGGTTAATGCACAAGCTTTTTCAATCAAATCATAATTTATTTAAATATATAAGAATGTTTGGTTTAATTAATTGTTTTCCAATTTAGGTACATTTGACACTTCTTGACGGAGCACACAGATTTGACACCTTTTGACTGCTGCAGTTATCTATGTAGATGAAGAAACGTTGACTTTCAGATTAACAGGCAGCAGGATTTACCCATTGTCAGAAAAATATCCAACCCAAAGCTGTGTTTTATCCCAAACAATATATGGGTGACTCCATTCAATCCATGCCATCCTCTTTCCATTTGAGTCAATCCGGGGAAAAGCATAGGAGTCATTGCCACTAACCAGTTCCTTTGGTTCTTCATGTTGCAAAAAACAGAAAATATAAAGAAAAGTAACCCGTAAAAATCCAATAACGAGTTGAGGTAATAGAGAGGAATTGGCATAAATGCTAATTGGTTTGAAGAACATAATATACAATATGAGAAAAGCTATGCTGGTAATACTTACCTTGAATATTGTTACCATTGATATTTATAACCACAATTGTAGTAGTCGGATTCAAGCTACTGTGACGGTGATCTGTCAGAAGTTGATAGAGAGAGGGTGTGTGGAGCAGTGAATTTTACATGATGGAAGAAACAGAAGCATCACTATTCATTGTTACTAACCTTCCATTACAGTAACATAATGATTAAAGTGAGGATTAAATACTCCATCAGCATAACGAACTATTTGTCCACCATAATCTGGGGTAAGAGGCACTGGTGAATTATCTGCTAACAGAACAGACGGCTTCAGAAACTCTGATCTAATAAATTCAAAATCTAAACTTCTACAATCAATTGGACATTTAGAAAATAATTATTCTAGCAAATCCTGCAACTACAAAAGATAATCCATAGAAAATTGATATAACATTTACATTTTTCTTGTCATCTCAAACAAAAACTAGTAAACCAAGATATAATTACAGGAACACAAGGCCAATGATAGTTTAAAGCTGAAGCAACTTTAAATAAATATGTTGAGATATGTGGATTAAAATAGTCCCGCATTGGAAAAATTATGAGAAGTGCATGGGTATAAAACATAAGATGGGTCAAACCTCAATAAGGCTTGAGTCTTATTGATGGAGCCCGTCTATGTTAAAAGCATATGTACAATCATAAAAATAAAATATATAACCGCCCCCTCGTTCATGTATGATTAAATTTAATATGGTATCAGAGCTAGGTTGATAGCATTCGTGTGGTACGATTCACGTGACAACCACCTTGGAAAAAGTATGAGTAGCACGTAAGGGGGGAATGTTGTGAGATGTGTGAATTAAAATAGTCCCGCATTGGAAAAAGTATGAGTAGCACGTAAGGGGAATGTTGAGATGTGTGAATTAAAATAGTCCCGCATTGGAAAAAGTATGAGTAGTGTACGGGTATAAAACAATAAGATGGGGCAAACCTCAATAAGGCTTTAGAGTCTTACTGAATTTCAGGAGTATCTTCTTTCATCATCAGAAGCCACAGACCCTTTCCTATAAAAAAAGAATCACCCAAGTCCTCACCAGCGACAGAAAACCAAACATCTACCCTCTTATCTATGCTAAATTTCTTACTGAAGCAACTATTAGTGGTAAAGGGGCTATCCCATAAAAAGCATGAAGGCCACCCAGCAGTTGTTAGACTTGCATTTCTTACAGCAAGGAGGTACCTGCTAAATTCCCCTAGTAAGGAAAGAATCTAGAGGAATAGGTAAAATGATAGCATTTCTCAACAAATGGCCGTCATCTCTCTCTCATAAAATGTCACATGCTATATTATAGGTGGTGTACGGGTATAAAACAATAAGATGGGGCAAACCTCAATAAGGCTAGAGTCTTACTGAATTTCAGGAGTATCTTCTTTCATCATCAGAAGCCACAGACCCTTTCCTATAAAAAAAGAATCACCCAAGTCCTCACCAGCGACAGAAAACCAAACATCTACCCTCTTATCTATGCTAAATTTCTTACTGAAGCAACTATTAGTGGTAAAGGGGCTATCCCATAAAAAGCATGAAGGCCACCCAGCAGTTGTTAGACTTGCATTTCTTACAGCAAGGAGCTACCTGCTAAATTCCCCTAGCAAGGAAAGAATCTAGAGGAATAGGTAAAATGATAGCATTTCTCAACAAATGGCCGTCATCTCTCTCTCATAAAATGTCACATGCTATATTATAGGTGGTGTACGGGTATAAAACAATAAGATGGGGCAAACCTCAATAAGGCTAGAGTCTTACTGAATTTCAGGAGTATCTTCTTTCATCATCAGAAGCCACAGACCCTTTCCTATAAAAAAAGAATCACCCAAGTATCATTCGTGTGGTACGATTCACGTGACAACCACCTTGGAAAAAGTATGAGTAGCACGTAAGGGGGGAATGTTGTGAGATGTGTGAATTAAAATAGTCCCGCATTGGAAAAAGTATGAGTAGTGTACGGGTATAAAACAATAAGATGGGGCAAACCTCAATAAGGCTTTAGAGTCTTACTGAATTTCAGGAGTATCTTCTTTCATCATCAGAAGCCACAGACCCTTTCCTATAAAAAAAGAATCACCCAAGTCCTCACCAGCGACAGAAAACCAAACATCTACCCTCTTATCTATGCTAAATTTCTTAAAGCAAGGAGCTACCTGCTAAATTCCCCTAGTAAGGAAAGAATCTAGAGGAATAGGTAAAATGATAGCATTTCTCAACAAATGGCCGTCATCTCTCTCTCATAAAATGTCACATGCTATACTATAGGTGGTGTACGGGTATAAAACAATAAGATGGGGCAAACCTCAATAAGGCTAGAGTCTTACTGAATTTCAGGAGTATCTTCTTTCATCATCAGAAGCCACAGACCCTTTCCTATAAAAAAAGAATCACCCAAGTATCATTCGTGTGGTACGATTCACGTGACAACCACCTTGGAAAAAGTATGAGTAGCACGTAAGGGGGGAATGTTGTGAGATGTGTGAATTAAAATAGTCCCGCATTGGAAAAAGTATGAGTAGTGTACGGGTATAAAACAATAAGATGGGGCAAACCTCAATAAGGCTTTAGAGTCTTACTGAATTTCAGGAGTATCTTCTTTCATCATCAGAAGCCACAGACCCTTTCCTATAAAAAAAGAATCACCCAAGTCCTCACCAGCGACAGAAAACCAAACATCTACCCTCTTATCTATGCTAAATTTCTTACTGAAGCAACTATTAGTGGTAAAGGGGCTATCCCATAAAAAGCATGAAGGCCACCCAGCAGTTGTTAGACTTGCATTTCTTATAGCAAGGAGCTACCTGCTAAATTCCCCTAGTAAGGAAAGAATCTAGAGGAATAGGTAAAATGATAGCATTTCTCAACAAATGGACGTCATCTCTCTCTCATAAAATGTCACATGCTATACTATAGGTGGTGTACGGGTATAAAACAATAAGATGGGGCAAACCTCAATAAGGCTAGAGTCTTACTGAATTTCAGGAGTATCTTCTTTCATCATCAGAAGCCACCGACCCTTTCCTATAAAAAAAGAATCACCCAAGTCCTCACCAGCGACAGAAAACCAAACATCTACCCTTTCATCTATGCTAAATTTCTTACTGAAGCAACTATTAGTGGTAAAGGGGCTATCCCATAAAAAGCATGAAGGCCACCCAGCAGTTGTTAGACTTGCATTTCTTACAGCAAGGAGCTACCTGCTAAATTCCCCTAGTAAGGAAAGAATCTAGAGGAATAGGTAAAATGGTAGCATTTCTCAACAAATGGCCGTCATCTCTCTCTCATAAAATGTCACATTCTATACTATAGGTGGTCGCTCAGAATATCATGTTCTAAATTATCATTAGATACTTGAAGATCTTTCAAGGCAGAGGCTAAATTTTGGAACATAACAAAGCGTATTCAGCAACTGTCGGGATCAAACCACCCAGCAGTTGTTAGACTTGCATTTCTTACAGCAAGGAGCTACCTGCTAAATTCCCCTAGTAAGGAAAGAATCTAGAGGAATAGGTAAAATGATAGGATTTCTCAACAAATGGCCGTCATCTCTCTCTCATAAAATGTCCATGCTATACTATAGGTGGTCGCTCAGAATATCATGTTCTAAATTATCATTAGATACTTGAAGATCTTTCAAGGTTTTAACTGTTTCCAAATCATGGTCATATGCAGTTCAGGGATATTTGAGAAAATATGGGGAGCTAGTCGCACCCCGCAACTAGCTCTAAAAACAGAATAAAAAATCTTCAAACAAGAGTTACAGGATAAAAGAGATACAGCCTAAACCTAATCCTGATATTAAATAGCAGGGAACTGCCAAAACCATCATACAAAGTACAGTAACATTGTACCAAAATATGTATCAGAATACCTCACGCAACATTGTACCAAAATATAATCCCTGTTGAACTCAATCAATCCCAGTTTAGGGATACTGAGATGCTGACCATACAAGACCTCATGATACTCGTGGTTTCAACTCTCTTAACTATGCTGGATATGATAAGAATTCTGTAATTTAAAGATTCATCAGTTCATTTTTATCACTATGTTTCGGTATAAATGCAGAGGCTAAATTTTGGAACATAACAAAGCGTATTCAGCAACTGTCGGGATCAAACCACCCAGCAGTTGTTAGACTTGCATTTCTTACAGCAAGGAGCTACCTGCTAAATTCCCCTAGTAAGGAAAGAATCTAGAGGAATAGGTAAAATGATAGCATTTCTCAACAAATGGCCGTCATCTCTCTCTCATAAAATGTCACATGCTATACTATGGGTGGTCGCTCAGAATATCATGTTCTAAATTATCATTAGATACTTGAAGATCTTTCAAGGTTTTGACTGTTTCCAAATCATGGTCATATGCAGTTCAGGGATATTTGAGAAAATATGGTGAGCTAGTCGCACCCTGCAACTAGCTCTAAAAACAGAATAAAAAATCTTCAAACAAGAGTTACAGGATAACAGAGATACAGCCTAAACCTAATCCTGATATTAAATAGCAGGGAACTGCCAAAACCATCATACAAAGTACAGTAACATTGTACCAAAATATGTATCAGAATACCTCACGCAACATTGTACCAAAATATAATCCCTGTTGAACTCGATCAATCCCAGTTTAGGGATTCTGAGATGCTGACCATACAAGACCTCATGATACTCGTGGTTTCAACTCTCTTAACTATGCTGGATATGATAAGAATTCTGTAATTTAAAGATTCATCAGTTCATTTTTATCGCTATGTTTCAGTATAAATGCAGAGGCTAAATTTTGGAACATAACAAAGCGTATTCAGCAACTGTCGGGATCAAACTACCCCTTGAAGATTCAAGGTTCTATGAGCATATTTAGGAATTTCTTCCTCTCCTGTCAAGGTTTGAAATCATAACTTTGTCAACTAGCTATGATACCAAATATTGCGTGCTTGACCTTCATCATGAAAATACCTAGTATGGCTAGTTGTTTGAGTGAGTGCGTGTATGTTTGTGTGACCAAATGACACCATATACCGAAGTTGTATTCTTTTTCCATACCAGACTGAATACCAGTGCCACACAAATATAACTACACGCTTGAAGTAGTAAGACAATTTAAGCTCCAAACAGAACTATAAGTTGTTTGATATAATTCTACAATGGGAGTTCTCGGGACAAAAGAAGGCCGGATGCAAATACAAGGGACAAAAGAAGGCACCAAACAGGACTATAAGTTGTACATAACAAAGTGTATGTTTGATTAAAATTATGAAATATTTGCTAAATTACACTGAACTTCCCTTAACTATTGTAATTTTTCAGTTAACTACCTTAAAGTTTTGTATATTAAACTAAACTCCCTTAAAGGTGTCATATTCAATGGTGTTTTAGTGGGGAAAATCCCTCAAAATCAAGTTTAATAAATTTTACTGTAATAGAATAGCAATAGTTGGGTACTATAGTGTAATTTAGACTAGAGTGTAATTTAGACTAGAATATGATTTAAATGGTTACATTCTCACAACAATATAGGTATTAGTTCATTCCAAAAAAGAAGAACCATACCCTCATCAGAATGTTAAGCGGAGGAAATAAACTTGATAAGGCTATAGGAAGATGAGAATTTACCTCCAGCGAGTTTGTATAGACGGTGATCTTCATCGTTTGAAAATATAATCACATCCCCTGGAACGGCAAAAGCACCTCCTTGTTCCCCTCCGAATGGCGGCCAATACGGACTATCTAGCCTGAGATTCGGGGCAGATGCTATTTGGTTTTATCCGTCCACCTCTCCGAAGATGCCAAGTTGATTTATGGCACCGTGTATCGGAGGTTTAGACGGATGCGGCCGAAGTAGCAAACTTCGTCAAATTCCCCCTCGCTTGAGGGGTTTTTGATTGTGGGGACGCTCTTCCCTGCAGGCGCAAGCCCCTGCAGTTAATTACGCTACCGCATCGCGGTAACAACTTTCTCCTTCTCCAGAATTTCACTTCGTGTCGTGGGTGTTTGTTTTGTTTGTGGTTGCCCGTGGATTGTATACGGAGACCAATTTATGTCGTCGCCCGTAGGACGTGGATTAGTCCAAATCCGTATTTTCTTAGATTTGGGTTTGGGGTTTTTGTTTGAGGATATGTTAGCTATATTTGAGGCTAAGATCAACTCGAACGTTTGTTAAGGATACGTTAGTCTAATTTGAGACTAAGATCAACTTAACAGGATCGTTTAGATCCGACAAAAAAGCATTTGGGCTCTATTGTTCCAGTTTAGGGACGTAGTGGTCCAACATTCCCATTTTGGGGACGGATGTTGGTTTAAGGACGCATAAGTCCATGAGTTTAAGGACCCCACAGTCCGTATTAATGTGTGGTTGTTGGGACCCGTCACCTCTCTGACGACGTTGAAAGATTACAAAGACAAATATCAGAGGAGTTCAGAGATGTACCCTTGAACCAAAATTGGTTGAGAGATTTATAGTCCAATTTGGGACTAAAATCTGTTTGAAGGTTTGATTTAAGGACACGTTAGCCATATTTGAGGCTAAGATCAACTTAAACGTTTGTTAAGAATACGTTAGTCCAATTTGAGACTAAGATCAACTTAACGGGATCGTTTAGATCCGACAAAAGAGCGTTGGGGCTCTATTGTTTCAGTTTAGGGACATAGTGGTCCATTGCCAGTTTAGGGACATAGTGGTCCAATACCAGTTTAAGGACGTAGTGGTCCATTGAATGTATGGCCGTCGGGACCCATCACCTCTCTGAAGACGTTGAAGGATTACAACGACAAATATCAGAGAAGTTTAGAGATGTACCCTTGAACCAATGAGTTGGTTGAAAGAGCAGATGTGCTCAGTTCAAGATGATTTGAGGACTTATGGCCAGTTTGGGCTAAGTCCAATTATGTTTGAAATATTGGCCCTTTGGGCCATTAGACATTTATCCGGGTTCAACTCCTCATCATGCAGCGGTGCTAAACAGAGGTTTGGGGGCTCTGACAACATTTTGGCTTTTATTAGGCACTGACCATTCATCATGGCTCTGGAGTTTACTTTGAATGTCATGTGAAATGATCAAGTTTGGAAAATAAGGGTATATTTAGAGTTCAATCAAAGGGAAATCCTGCCTCTGGAAAAACTTAGCCATTTTGGGCTAGGTTGGTTTTGAAATAGTGTTGACACTAGAAGGTATTTGACGATCACGTGTTCCCACGTGATGCGCTTTAAAAAATAGTGTTAAACACTAAAAAGGGGTGGTCACGTGGGGTCACGTGAGGTGCCTGAGATTGGGCCGAAACTCCTTTCTTCGTTCTGCCATTAAGTGTTAAAACACTTTCATTTTTATTTTAGAGCATCACATGTTGGCACGTGATGGGGATCTGTGTGCCAATTGTTTAAGCATTTGCTAAGGGGTCACGTGAGAGCGCCCAAAGCTTTCATTTCCTTTGCTTTTTCTTTCTGCGTTTTGGGAGTCACATGGGAGCACGTGAGGCATTGCCTCAAAGCTTCTTCCTTTTTATTTTTGGGGATCTTTTTAGGGGTCACGTGGGGACACGTGACCCTGGTTTTATTCCTTCTTTTCTGATCACTGCGGATTGGGGTCACGTGTCATCACGTGACCAATATTATTTATGTGCATGGAGATCTTTCAAGTCTCTTTATTTTAAGAATTAAATTCTCCGTAGGGTTAAACCCTAATTTTGTTTTGGAGGAATTAAATTCTATTGTAAAAAAATTAAATTCTTATTTAGGGTAAAACCCTAATTTCTTTTTAAAGGAATTAAATTCCCATATATGTAAAAGAATTAAATTCTTGATTAGGGTTAAACCCCAGTTTCATTTTAGGAGGAATTAAATTCCTGTGAGTTTGGAAGAATTAAATTCTCAAAACTCAATTCCCCTTCTAAGTTTAGGATCTGCATGGCAGGATCTCGACCCGATGAGAATTAAATTCTCATCCTATGGGGAGATGTGCTCTGTACAGATCTTTAACCAGAAGAAGAACTAAGTTCTTTATTTGCAGAAGAGTTAAACTCTTAAATTTTGAGAATTAAATTCTCTTTTTGAAGTTGATCTTTTTCCCTTTTCTCACCTAGGGTTTTCTTTGTTGAGAATTAAATTCTCCTTTCTTTTCTTCCCTCTTGAGAATTAAATTCTCCTCTCTGTTTTTCTCTCAAAAAAAGGTTCCCTTCTCTTCTTTTCTTGGCTCCTATTTATAGGAAAAGGAAGAGAATCAATTTGTTTACCAAATCTCTCATTGAAAGATTTGATTTGATTTCATAATTAATATGATCCTTTAGATCATTCAGTAACTTTATTTACCGTTGGATTTTAAATCCAAAGATATTCTGTTTGTTATTTCAGTGAGATTTGGAGAAATCTTTCCTTGTCTAGGATTTTTCCATAAATTGGTAATATTTAATCACCCTTGGATCTTTAATCCGAAGGTCCCCATAATCCTTTTCCATTTGGAAAGATTTAGAAGCTTTTAGAATTTAATTCTATTAACTGTAAGGCTTTCGAAACCAGTCACGTGCTGACACGTGACCCTTGGTCACGTGTGAGCACGTGACCCCCAATTGAGTTCTTTAACGGCCGCTTGTTTATGCTTCAGTTTTAACCATCACGTGTCAACACGTGACCATTAGTCACGTGTGAGAACGTGATACCTCATTGAGGTAACTTCTGATTTTTAATCAGGGAACAGATTTTAGAATTTAATTCTATTCATTATTTTAGAGGCCTTAAGAGCCCATCACGTGTCTGCACGTGACCCATGGTCGCATATGAGCACGTGATGCCCCATTGGGGTCTTTTCTGAGTTTTTATTATATCTTTTAACTCCTCCAGCGGGTTCTTAAAGGTCCATCACGTGTGGACACGTGATGCTCCCGGATGAATTATGAGGCCCATAATATATCAAATCGAAGGGTTTTTCGAGATGCTTCCAATACCATCAGAATTTAATAGTTCCTTCTTCGGGAGTTTATCAAAATACAGGCCAGAAGATACTGGTTCGCATTTTCTTAAGCGTATCGCTGCCATTTGATACCTTGGACTCCTTTGCGCAGAAATTTTTGACGGGAACAAATGCCCCCCACTACTTTGCCCACGTAAATATATGCGTGGGTGAAGTAGTGCAGAGTTATGCATAGCGTATGACCAGTTTCGGGTTGATATATAACTTTCAGAATTTTGATCTGAGAAGATAACGAGCGGACACAAGTGTCGTCATTTATCATTGACTCAAATCTCGACTCTTAAGAGATATAGTTCCAAACTCTCAACTCCATGAGCCGCACCCTTCTATTTCTTTATGTCTTACTCTGGCGTGAAGTATTTTATACGCTCATGAGTAACTTCTCCATTTCAGTGGCATATAGCTTTGGCGAGTGTAGCTTATAGATGGTCCATCTTGACCTCTTTGCAGGATGGTGATGGCTTAGGAGACAGGGTTAGGATCTGCCACCTAAGACTTTTCAACTTTATGAGTCGTGAGGGTCTCATAAAGACTTTTCTCCCTACGAGTCGAGAGGATCCCGCAGGTGTATTTTCTCCTTAGGGGTCGTGAGGACTCCTAAGTGTGTTTTCTCTTGAAAGTCGTAAGGATCTCACAAGAGAATTTTCCCGCTTATAAGTCGAGAGGACTCGTAAGTGGTTGTTTCCCTACTTGTCGAGATTCGAATTTGGAGAGTGTGACCCGTGGATAGTACGCAAGAGACCGTTTTGGGCCGACTTGCAGGGTCCCAGTGCTTAGGAAACAGGTTTTTTAATCCCTACTGCCTAAGGCTTTATCTCACGAGTCGAGACGAATCGAGAAGTTCTCGCAAAGACATCAATTTCCTCACGAGTCGAAACGGATCGAGCAGATCTCGCAAGAATATCCTAACGTCACAGTTAACCTCTGCTCTTTACGACAGAAGTCCGTTAGGGTCTGTGGTACTTAGGGTTTTGGACGTCGTACCGTCGCATCAGCTGATATATTCCTCGATAGGCAATCGTGCTGTTCGAGTAGCCCTGCGACTGCCGTGTCTCCGATCCCTTCGGGGGCTGGACAAGACGTCTTCAAGCAATCCTCCTTGGCAGTTTGACCGTCGGAAGAGCAAACGTTAGGAATTTGCCATGCCGCTTTTTACTTGAGATTAGGCTCATTTTGGGGAGCCCCGATGAGTCATAACCACTCCGCACTGGTGTGGGATGATCTCCGATAGTCTTTCAGGCTTTATATGACTTGCCGTTAAGACCCTGAAGCTAAGAATTTGGCCTTTGCTTCGTTTGCTGGCATTGCGTCCTCTGTATCGAGACAAATGTCGTGGTTGTCTCTAGGTTGCTGGTGAACCGTCGAGGTTTGGAACTAGGGATTTTGCCGTGGCTCCTTTTGGTGATGTTGCGTCTGCTGTATCGAGACGAATGTCGAGGTGGTGACCACTACATGTGGGATGATCTCCGGTGGTCTTTCAGGCTTTATATGACTTGCCGTTAAGACCTTGAAGCTGGGAATTTGGCCTTCGCTTCGTTTGCTGGCATCGTGTCCTCTGTATCGAGACGAATGTCATGGTTGTCTCTAGGTTGCTGGTGAACCGTCGAGGATTGGAACTAGGGATTTTGCCGTGGCTCCTTTTGGTGATGTTGCGTCTGCTGTATCGAGACGAACGTCGAGGTGGTGACCACTCCATGTGGGATGATCTCCGGTGGTCTTTCAGGCTTTATATGACTTGCCGTTAAGACCTTAAAGCTAGGAATTTGGCCTTCGCTTCGTTTGCTGGCATCGCGTCCTCTATATCGAGACGAATGTCATGGTTGTCTCTAGGTTGCTGGTGAACCGTCGAGATTTGGAACTAGGGATTTTGCCGTGGCTCCTTTTGGTGATGTTGCGTCTGCTGTATCGAGACGAACGTCGAGGTGGTGACCACTCCACACTGGTTCGAGATGATCTCCGATTGTCTTTCAGGCTTTATATGACTTGCCGTTAAGACCCTGAAGCTAGGAATTTGGCCTTTTGCTTCATTTGCTTTGGCGCGTCCGAATCCTGCTGGGGGAAGAACGCTGGGGTGACATTTCATCTGCTGTATCGAGACGATCGTCGAGATGGTGACCACTCCGCGCTGGTGCGAGATGATCTCCGATTGTCTTTCAGGCTTTATATGACTTGCCGTCAAGACCCTGAAGCTAGGAATTTAGCCTTTGCTTCATCTGCTTTGGTGTGTCCGGATACTGTTGGAGGAAGGACGTTGTAGTGACATCTCGTCTGTTGTATCGAGACGAACGTCGAGATGGTGATCACTCTATGCTGGTGTGAGATGATCTTCGATTGTCTTTCAGGCTTTATATGACTTACCGTCAAGACCCTGAAGCTAGGAATTTGGCCTTTGCTTCATCTGCTTTGGTGTGTCCGGGTCCTGTTGGAGGAAGGACGCTGTAGTGACATCTCGTCTGCGGTATCGAGACGAACGTCGAGGTGATGACCACTCCATGTGGGATGATCTCCGATAGTCTTTCAGGTTTTATATGAGTTACCGTCAAGACCCTGAAGCTAGGAATTTGGCCTTTGCTTCGTCTGCTTTGACCGTAAGGTCTTTTGTTGACGTTGCGTCTGCATCCTGCTGGACCGCGAAGGAACGCTGCTGTTGACATTGCATCTGCTGTAACGAGACGAATGCTGAGGTGGAGCTAGGATTTTGCCGTCACTCCGCTTTGCTGACCATGGGGTCTTTCGTCGATGTTGCATCCGCATCCTGCTGGACTGCGAAGGAACACCGTCGTTGACATCTCGTCTGCTGTAACGAGACGAATGCTGAGGTGGAGCTGGGATTTTGCCGTCACTCCGCTTTGTTTCAACCATGAGGTCTTTTGTTGACGTTACATCTGCGTCCTGCTGGACTGCGAAGGAACGCTGCTGTTGACATCTCGTCTGCTGTAACGAGACGAATGCTGAGGTGGTGCTGGGATTTCGCCGTCACTCCGTTTGATGGTGTAACATCTGTGTCCTGCTGGAATGAAGAGGCACACCGTTGTTGGTCTCCAGGCTGCAGATGTGGCCATTGAGATTTGGAACTAGGGCCTTTGCCATGGCTCCGTTTCGTTGCGACTCTGAGGTCGGTTGTTGACGTCATGTCTGCATCAGGTTGGAGGGACAAAGCATGCCGGTGTTGATCTCTAAGTCGTCGATGTTGACGTCGAGACCCTGAAGCTAGGGATCTTCCTTTGCTTCATTTGCTGACATTGTGTCTGCAATATTGCGACAAATGTCGAGGTTGTCTCTAGGTTGTCTATGAACCGTCGAGATTTGGCTTCGCTTTCTGATGGAGCCTGTTGGGAAGGTATGGTTCCCTCTTTGTTTGTGCCCCTGGATTGTATACAGGGATTGATGTGATCTCACCTGTAGGGCAAAAAGTTTCATTCTTTCATCATTTTTTATTCTTTCCGCGATGCTCTGTCATTTCAGCTTTTTATATCGCGAAAATCGCGATTGCCCAATCATTTCGGCTATTTTTCGCGGCGCCCAATCATTTCGGCTATTTTTCTTTTTACTCGCTGCTTTTTATTGCGAGTTGCCCAATCATTTCGGCTATTTTTGTATGCATACATTTTTACTTGCTGATTTTGTTGCAAGTTGCCCCATCATTTCGGCTATTTCGTATGCATGTGTGGCTTGCAGATTTTTCTATCGCGAGTGGGGGATTTGGGATCTGATACCAATCTTAGCATCAGCATCGCTGCGACTGGAATATTGCCAGGAGCGAATCATCATTCGCCGTAAAAGGACTTGGAATTTGATACCGTTTTAGGCATCAGCATCGCTACCACTAGGATATTGCCAGGAGCGAATCATCATTTGCCTTCGTCGATGTCGAACAAAGGTGGCTTAGTAAACAGGGTTAGAATTCTGTCGACTAAGGCTTTTAACTTCATGAACCGTAAGGGTCTCACAAAGCTATTTCTCCTTACAAGTCGTGAGGATCTCGTAGGTGTGTTTTCTCCTTAGGGATCGTAAGGATTCCTAAGTGTATGTTCCCCCGTAAGTCGTAAGGATCTTACAAAAGGGTTTCCTCCTTATAAGTCGAGAGGACTTATAAGAGTTGTTCACCATATGGACATATCCCTAGTCACGAGTGGGACTTTGCTGGGGAAATGTTTATTCGCTTCCGTGGATTGTATACAAGGGTCAGTATGAGCCGCTTGTAGGGCAGTATCGAAGGTTGTGGGGGTTGCTTAAGAACAGGTTCGGATCTCTGTAACTTAAGACTTTCAAATCTTATGAGCCGTGAGAGTCCCATAAGAGAGTTCTCCTTACGAGTCGTGAGGATCTCACAAGTGTAATTTCTCCTTAGGAATCGTGAGGATCCCTAAGTGTGTTGCTCCCTTGTGAGTCGTAAGGATCTCACACGGATGGTTTCTCCTTACAAGGCCGAGAGGACCCTGTAAGTGTTTTAACGAGGTTGCGTCCTTTCGGGTTTTCACAAACACTCGCCGGTAGCCCTGCTGTTTTTACTCACGGAGCCCTTTCGGGTTTTCATCCGTGCCCATTTTGATTATGGACATACCGTTTTCCTTTTTTTTATTCTTTTTTTTAACGAGGTTGCGCCATTTCGGGTTTTCACAAACACTCACCGGTAGCCCTGCTGTTTTTACTTACGGAGCCCTTTCGGGTTTTCATCCGTGCCCATTTTGCTTATGGACATACTGTTTTTTTTGTTTTTTTTACCACGCCAGCCTGAGGATGCCACGGGTTGATAGTAGTTTAACGACGTTTCGGTCATTTGCAAGTTTTAGGACATTGCAGTCCGTCGTTAGTTTAGGGACGTTTCGGTCCGACGCCAGTTTTAGGACATAGTGGTCCACCGTCGCCGTATTTGAGGCGAATCTCTAGTTTACTGACTTTTCGGTCTATGGGGCTTTCTCTATGAAAGAGCACGATGCCCCCGGCATGTCCATCTTTTTCGGAGCATGTGGTTGTGACGGGTTCACCTTCCAGTTGTCAGACAACGTGAATTTGCCCTGTTGGTTTTCATCCTCAATCCAGCCTTTGAAGACATAGCAATTTTCGAGTGGGTGACCCATTACTCTGTGGTAGGGACAATAGTTAGGATTGTCAACGTCACATGGCTGCAACGGACATTTTGGATCCGGCAGAGTGATGATCCCGCTGCGCACCGCTAGCTCGAACAGTCTCTTTGTTTTATCTCTGGGAAACGAGTAAGGACATTTCAACTTCTCATTGAGGTATCGCGGCTTGTTGTTTTGACAACCTAACGGTTTCGGGTCACTCGGCTGTTGTTGAGCATTGGCGACGGAGGTCGCTTTTCCATTCCCCTTATCCCTTTTGTTCGATCCCTTGTTTGCGGGTCCGAGATTCTTTTCGGGTAGCGTGCGATTGCGCAGCTGAATGTTCTCGCAATTCCTCAATTCTTTCGTTTTAGAGATGGATTCCTTGAAGAGAGGACCGTGGGCTACTTTTTCGTCGGAGTCGCTCCCGAAGGTGAGAACTCGCGATCCCCCGGGATCAACCCTATGACAATTGCCGGCAATTCTTTTACGCTCATCTGTCGCATTTTTCCGCTGTCTACGAGCTTCGCGCTTTTTCCTGTTGAAGTGTTGCCTGTGAGCGACATACCCTTGCCACCAACACTTAAAGGAGTTGCAGTCTTCGGTAGGAAGTGCAATTTTCTGATGATATAAGCAGAAGTTAGGATGTACGTCCGCTTCATCAAGATGTATACCGCCATGAGAATTTTCTCTGAAAGAGGGCAGTTTCATCCCCATCGATATGGCTTTGGCGAATCGTTTCCTTGTCTTGATCCTGCTTTCATTTGCGTCGGATGTACTTTGATCCGGTGGGAGTGTTTCGACCCTTTCATCTAGTCGCCGGCGTTTGGCTTTCTCGAATATGGCCATCTCGCGCTCTCGATCAGCTTTGCTTTTGAGACGGGCTTCGTTCAGGAATGCATCAATCATTTCGTCTGATGGTCCTAGAAGTTCTGGCTCAGGATCTGCCCCCAGCTTCTCTGTGTAAGGAGCTTCTTCGTCATTTATTGACGAGTGAGAGATCACATGGCAGCTTGCCACATAATCTTCAGATTCATCCGACGAGTCTTCTCCATTGTCATCATCTCCGTCCTTAAGGACGTGGCTGAGAAATTCTTGGAGTGTAACTGGGGTCCGCGCTTTTTGATTGTATTCTTCCAATGCGTCAATCTGCTTTTGCATGTCCGTGCACTTGTCACTAGGCTTCACGGGCTTTTTGGTCTTCTTCTTCGACGACTTTGACGGCTGAGTGTGAGCGCTTTGGCTATCATCACCGATCTTTGGAATTGGGCACGGTTTCAGCATCCCCTCGATGATTTGAGGTTCGAGCGGGTTCTTCCATCTGACCGCCGAGCGCGTATGAAGATCACTCAGCATCCTTTTGGTTTTGGATGAAAGCACGACCTCCCATGGGGCTTCTTCAACAAAAGAACAAGTTGCCCCCGGTGTGTGTGTCTTCTTAGGAGTGTGCGGTTGTGGTGGGTTTACTTTCCAATTCTCAGACAGCGCAAACTTGCCTTGTAGGTACTGATCCTCGATCCATCCCTTAAAAACGAAGCAATCCTCGATCGGGTGGCTTACCGTTTGGTGGTAAGGGCAATAATTGGGATTGTTGACATCGCCTGGCTGCAACGGACGTTTTGGATCCGGCAGATTGATGAGTCTGTTGCGCACTGCCAGTTCGAACAGTTTCCTCATTTTATCCTGGGGAAACGAGTAAGGGCGTCCCAGTCTCTCCTCGAGGGATGGGTGTGGACGCACGTTGTTTTGGCGAACAACCGGCTTTAAATTGCTCGGTTGTTGTTGAGCATTGGCGACGAAGGTTGCTTTCCCTTTGCCCTTTTCATTCCAAGGCTCCGTCTTTAAAGAGGAAGGCCTATGGCCCATCTGGTCCATTTGGGCCAGCTTGTCAATCAAGGCCTGGAAGGTGGTCGGATTGAAGAACATCATGAACTGTGAGATGGTCGCTTGCGGATCAAGGGTACCCACAAACATGCCTACTGCAGGAGCCTCTTCTATGCGTTGTTCGCATTTCGACCATAGGTTCCGCCATTGTGTTGCGTATTGGACCCACGTTTCGCCTGGCCTTATCCTGGCATTAATCAGTGCTGTTATCGGGGTGCGTCCACTAGTACTCGCGAATCTCTGTGTAAACAGCAGCTCCATCTCCGTAAATGTCTTGATAGAGTCATTTGGGAGTTCAGAGTACCACTCAAATGCCTTTTCCGACAGGCTGCCAACAAACTGGCGGAGCAACAATTTATCATCACCTCCAGTGTTGCCGCACATGGCTCTAAATTGAGCGACGTGCTGATGCGGATTTCCTGTCCCCTTATATACGTGGAACTTAGGGATCGTATATCCCGGCGGGTAACTAATTTGGTCATACCAGCCCGGGTAGGGTCGTCTGGTTCTAGCAATTTGCCCAGCCGCTTCATTTGCCTAGTGAGCTCGTATTTGCTGAGCTATATGGTCATCCAGTGTGGCCTTGGTAATAGTTTCTTCCTTGGCTGCTGAAAGAGCCGGAGGAGGATTCGATGTCTCTCCTTTGTCATCTTCAAGGACAATCGGAGGATCTTCAGCAGGAGGATCTTGCTGGATCATCATCCCTACCATATCTTGGAAGAGAAGCGCCATTTGTTTTATGTTAGCCGCTTGCTCTGCGGCTTCTTTGTCCTTCTTTTCGAGAACTCTGCGTAGGTAGTCAGCGTCAGTTTCTTGTTCATGACGCTGCTCTGATGATACCTCCAAGCTTTCTTTTGGCCCGGTAAGTGCGGCCATTGCAGTCATCATCTCCTGAAGCTTCTGTTGCTGCTCCTGGGCTTTCGTTACGGATCGGGTAAGCGGTCGGTGACCCGTCGAAGCACGGCTTTCCTCCTTTCCAGAAGCCATATAAACAGTGTGCACCACCATGCCCCCAGACTTGGGGTGTTTGTGCTCAGCGCGTTTACGGTTCGCCATGTTCACAGGGGCTTTTTGCGGCCTCCTTTTCTTTTGAGTGGTTGAAGTTAAGGGGGCCGTTGTAGTGGGCGTCCAAGTAGCCGTTGCTTTTTGTGGCTTGACGGAGTAATCCTTCCCCTGTCGTACCTTCATCGTTTTCTGTCGGCGGAGATAGTCTTGATCAATCACCGACTCCTGGATCTGTCGCCAGACCCTGTAAATTTTAGAGGGTAGCCGTTGAGGGGGCTGCTCCAGCTTCTTCTCCGGAGTATCCACCACAGGTGAAGGAGTTCTCTTCAGCATCGCAGTAGGAGAGTTTCTGCGTACCGTGTTCAGCAATTCAAAACTGTTCCCAGTTGAAACAGCAGCATTGACTTCCACTGTTGGGGCTGGTGGAGTTAGCCCAGAGGGAGAGTTGCCTCCAGCCTTCCTTACTCGGCGCCAGTGGCGACGTCGAGCGTGTCGTGCGGATGGAGTTGTTCTAACCGTAGGGGTGACCTCCTCATGCCCCCTATGTTGGTCGGAATCTGCTGGTATCAGCCTTTTAAAGACCGATGTCCGTTGAATGGGGACGGCCAACCTATCGAAAGCAGACTTCCGAGCAGGTGAAGCAGCCTTGACGATTTCATGAGCAGGAATGGTTATCCGCTTGGGGATAACACCTTCTGGTATTGTGGGCTTCTTCACGGGCCCATTGGAGTTTTGACCCAGTCTATTGAAAACTGATACACTGGATTTGGGCGACCCGTTGAGAGAGGTTGCACTAGTTGCAAGCCGATCAAAGACCGACTTCTTTGGGGCTTCTTGCAACGTCACTGGGGCATTGAAGCTCAACGGTGGGAGCATGGTCCCGAAGAATAGTCCAGTGGTGGCTTGAGTTACCTGCTCCACTGGCATCTTGAAAAGGAAGGCCGCTTGGGGCCCATAAGTCACTCCTCCAGCAAGGACCGAGCGAGAGTTGCAGTTGCAGGCAGTGCAGTTTGAAGCCATTGATCTTCTATTTTCTGCACGGAGAAAAACACCAAATCTTAGTACCTCGAATCCACAGGCAACCACAGTAAACTGCGATTCGTTCGCGAACACGACACACGAAGTGTTGAGTGGAAAGAGGAAAAGGTCTCACCGGACGTGCCAGAATCTGTTCCCCTCCGAATGGCGGTCAATACGGACTGTCTAGCCTGAGATTCGGGGCAAATGCTATTTGGTTTTATCCGTCCACCTCTCCGAAGATGCCAAGTTGATTTATGGCACCGTGTATCGGAGGTTTAGACGGATGCGGCCAATGTAGCAAACTTCGTCAAATTCCCCCTCGCTTGAGGGGTTTTTGATTGTGGGGACGCTCTTCCCTGCAGGCGCAAGCCCCTGCAGTTAATTACGCTACGCAACTTTCTCCTTCTTCAGAATTTCACTTCGTGTCGTGGGTGTTTGTTTTGTTTGTGGTTGCCCGTGGATTGTATACGGAGACCAATTTATGTCGTCGCCCGTAGGACGTGGATTAGTCCAAATCCGTATTTTCTTAGATTTGGGTTTGGGGTTTTGGTTTGAGGATACGTTAGCCATATTTGAGGCTAAGATCAACTCGAACGTTTGTTAAGGATACGTTAGTCTAATTTGAGACTAAGATCAACTTAACAGGATCGTTTAGATCCGACAAAAGAGCATTTAGGCTCTATTGTTCCAGTTTAGGGACGTAGTGGTCCAACATTTCCATTTTGGGGACGGATATTGGTTTAAGGACGCATAAATCCATGAGTTTAAGGACCCCACGGTCCGTATTAATGTGTGGTTGTCGGGACCCGTCACCTCTCTGACGATGTTGAAGGATTACAACGACAAATATCAGAGGAGTTCAGAGATGTTCCCTTGAACCAAAGTTGGTTGAGAGATCTATAGTCCAATTTGGGACTAAAGTTTGTTTGAAGGTTTGATTTAAGGACACGTTAGCCATATTTGAGGCTAAGATCAACTTAAACATTTGTTAAGGATATGTTAGTCCAATTTGAGACTAAGATCAACTTAACGGGATCGTTTAGATCCGACAAAAGAGCGTTTGGGCTCTATTGTTCCAGTTTAAGGACATAGTGGTCCATTGCCAGTTTAGGGACATAGTGATCCAATACCAGTTTAAGGACGTAGTGGTCCAATACCAGTTTAAGGACGTAGTGGTCCATTGAATGTATGGCCGTCGGGACCCATCACCTCTCTGAAGACGTTGAAGGATTACAACGACAAATATCAGAGGAGTTTAGAAATGTACCCTTGAACCAATGAGTTGGTTGAAAAAGCAGATGTGCTCAGTTCAAGATGATTTGAGGACTTATGGCCAGTTTGGGCTAAGTCCAATTATGTTTGAAATATTGGCCCTTTGGGCCATTAGACATTTGTCCGGGTTCAACTCCTCATCATGCAGCAGTGCTAAACAGAGGTTTGGGGGCTCTGACAACATTTTGGCTTTTATTAGGCACTGACCATTCATCATGGCTCTGGAGTTTACTTTGAATGTCATATGAAATGATCAAGTTTGGAAAACAAGGGTATATTTGGAGTTCAATCAAAGGGGAATCCTGCCTCTGGAAAAACTTAGCCATTTTGGGCTAGGTTGGTTTTGAAATAGTGTTAACACTTGAAGGTATTTGACGATCACGTGTTCCCACGTGATGCGCTTTAAAAAATAGTGTTAAACACTAAAAATGGGTGGTCACGTGGGGTCACGTGAGGTGCCTGAGCTTGAGCCGAAACTCCTTTCTTCGCTCTGCCATTAAGTGTTAAACACTTTCATTTTTATTTCAGAGCATCACGTGTTGGCACGTGATGGGGATCTGTACGCCAATTGTTTAAGCATTTGCTGAGGGGTGCGTGATAACACGTGAGAGCGCCCAAAGCTTTCATTTCCTTTGCTTTTTCTTTCTGCGTTTTGGGAGTCACATGGGAGCACGTGAGGCATTGCCTCAAAGCTTCTTCCTTTTTATGTTTGGGGATCTTTTTAGGGGTCACGTGGGGACACGTGACCCTGGTTTTATTCCTTCTTTTCTGATCACTGCGGATTGGGTAACGTGTCATCACGTGACCAATATTCTTTATGTGCATGGAGATCTTTCAAGTCTCTTTATTTTAAGAATTAAATTCTCTGTAGGGTTAAACCCTAATTTTGTTTTGGAGGAATTAAATTCCTATTGTAAAAAAATTAAATTCTTATTTAGGGTAAAACCCTAATTTCTTTTTAAAGGAATTAAATTCCCAGATATGTAAAAGAATTAAATTCTTGATTAGGGTTAAACCCCAGTTTCATTTTAGGAGGAATTAAATTCCTGTGAGTTTGGGAGAATTAAATTCTCAAAACTCAATTCCCCTTCTAAGTTTAGGATCTGCATGGCAGGATCTCGACCCGATGAGAATTAAATTCTCATCCTATGGGGAGATGTGCTCTGTACAGATCTTTAACCAGAAGAAGAACTAAGTTTTTTATTTACAGAAGAGTTATACTCTTAAATTTTGAGAATTAAATTCTCTTTTTGAAGTTGATCTTTTTCCCTTTTCTCACCTAGGGTTTTTTCTTTGTTGAGAATTAAATTCTCCTTTCTTTTCTTCCCTCTTGAGAATTAAATTCTCCTCTCTCTATTTTTCTCTCAAAAAAAGGTCCCCTTCTCTTTTTTTCTTGGCTCCTATTTATATTCTTGGCTCCTATTTATAGGAGAAGGAAGAGAATCAATTTGTTTAGCAAATCTCTCAATGAAAGATTTGATTTGATTTCATAATTAATATGATCCTTTAGATTGTTCAGTGAACTTTATTCACCGTTGGATTTTAAATCCAAAGATATTCTGTTTGTTATTTCAGTGAGATTTGGGGAAATCTTTCCTTGTCTAGGATTTTTCCATAAATTGGTGATATTTAATCACCCTTGGATCTTTAATCCGAAGGTCCCCATAATCCTTTTCCATTTGGAAAGATTTAGAAGCTTTTAGAATTTAATTCTATTAACTGTAAGGCTTTCGAAACCAGTCACGTGCTGACACGTGACCCTTGGTCACGTGTGAGCACGTGACCCCCAATTGAGTTCTTTAACGGCCGCTTGTTTATGCTTCAGTTTTAACCATCACGTGTCAACACGTGACCATTAGTCACGTGTGAGCACGTGATACCTTATTGAGGTAACTTCTGATTTTTAATCAGGGAACAGATTTTAGAATTTAATTCTATTCATTATTTTAGAGGCCTTAAGAGCCCATCACGTGTCTGCACGTGACCCATGGTCACGTGTGAGCACGTGATGCCCTATTGGGGTCTTTTCTGAGTTTTTATTATATCTTTTAACTCCTCCAGCGGGTTCTTAAAGGTCCATCACGCGTGGACACGTGATACCTCATAACTTTTGATCCCGGATGAATTATGAGGTCCATAATATATCAAATCGAAGGGTTTTTCGAGATGCTTCCAATACCATCAGAATTTAATAGTTCCTTCTTCGGGAGTTTATCAAAATACAGGCCGGAAGATACTGGTTCGTATTTCCTTAAGCGTATCGCTGCCATTTGATACCTTGGACTCCTTTGCGTAGAAATTTTTGGCGGGAACACTCCTCCATATTCTTCAACCAAACTCCGCGATGCAAACACTATAGGGATGACATCCTCAGGGCTGTCTTCTAGTTTCTCAGGTTCCTTCACAAGAGCTGGACATCTGCAACGATGTGAACAAGGTAAAACTGTAGACGATTGTCATATTTTCATTTTTACAAAATGTGTATGGGGAAAAGAAATAGAGAGTTATACTCCTGAGCCAACCAAAACAACATTTTTTTAATGTTTTGGAGTGCTTGGGTACCAAAGTAACTAAACTCAACTTGGAAAGTTTCTGGATATTAAGAAGTTTATATATAAATTATAGGCAAAATTGCATAAATGTACCCTTCAACTTTCACATTTTTTGCAATTGATACCATGGACAAATTTAATTACAAACAAGTACCATGAACGATCACACCCAATTGCAACTAAATACCATCAACTTTTCTTCAGTCTGCAAACGTTATATTTGACTGCCACGTCATCAATTTTTGACTTGTTTCCCCCATTTTACCCTTATATTCTCGGTCAACCCCTAAAATTCGAGGGTGTAATGGTCCATTAAGGCACAAAAGTTAACGTCGTATGGTAGTTATGTCAAAAAAAAATAGTTCATGGTACTTGTCTCTAATTATTAAAGATCATCGTATCAATCGCAAAAACGTAAAAGTTGATGGGCACATTTATGCAATTTAGCCTAAATTATAAATCTTATATGGGTATAATTTGCACATGAATGGAGTAACAGTTTTGATGTACTGTACCTTGAAAATGGATTTAATCGTTTAAGCCGAACTCAAGCAATCATTAAACAACTTGTAAAATTGTGTACAGCAGAAGAAGCTTTCAGTCGAACTCGAAAAATTTCTCCATGATTTGATAAATATTCCCCACAGAACTTCCGTATTAACATTTCTCACTCATGAATCATGTGAGTTGTTTAAAAAGGAGAGTCTCGGTGACTAGTTATAGTGTACATAAGAGAAACATTTTCATTCAATGGTTGTTTTCATTGTTAACACTCAATCCAGAAATTTCCCTCTTCTTCCTTCTGCGATAAAAACCTCATACTTATATATATAGAGAGAGAAAGATATTAAACAAAGCAATAAACTTTACCCTCCTTCTTGGGGACGAGTCTCGATCCAGAGGAGGCGGCCGTCACCGGCGACGGTGGAGCCAAACAGCAACCTGTCGCCGGAGGAGACGGCGTCGGCGGTGATCGAAGACTTCCGGCTACCGTACGGTGCCGTTATCCTCCCGCCATCTGAAGACACTGCAGCTGAACTTGACATCGGTTGACTTCAGCAAACCCTAGAGATGAGAGAGAGAGAGAGAGTAAATTTCTAAGCTTTTGTGCTCAGAGCACAGAAGACTCGGAGTTCAAAATTAGACAGGAGAAGAAACTACAAGCATTTTGGCTTGGATTAGATTTTTCGTTAAACCAATAAAGAATTGAAAATTGTTTTTGAGATTAATGAAACGGCGGTCGTCTGCCGCCACTAGGCCCCAGATGCACATCCCCGAAAAGGTGAAGATAAGGGCTGATTGGACCCTGGTTAAGTTGGACAGCCCTCGCCCGATGAGGCTGGGTCACAGCGTCACACGGCCTTAGCGTCGACCCAGTCCCATTTTTCTTTATGCTTTTAGCAAAGAATTCTTTAATTTGAACAGTGATAAATTATGCTATTCTTGCTTTTTGTTTTCTCAAAATTATAAGGATCTGTGTTTGCCCGTAGTCATGATGAGAAACACATAAAATTCGAAACACCAAATGAGCATGGATCAATTTATTACTAGTTGGTCAGAGGTAATATAACTTTCCTCTCCAAAGCGAGAGGTCGGCGGTTCAATTCGATTCAGGAATAACACTTTAAAAATGAAAGATATGTTTCACTAAAACTGTAACACCCGAGCCCAATACTACTATTTCTGTTACTGGTTGAGTATTAGATATTGCTCATTTCATTTATCTTGCTTGTTTGGGTCTCACTGTAAAATTTTAACTGGCTAAGTCATTTCTGCAGATAACAAATTTTAACACCTAAAGTAAAATTAAAAATATCTATCTTGGCCTACTCGTCACCCCTAGCCGCGTGGTAGCGTCCGTGCGTCGAGTTCTCGTCCCGTTCGGTGAAACGGACGAGTTTGGACGACTACGCGCGCATACAGGTGGCCGACTTGGGAGTATGCTTTTTAATCATAAAACATTTCATTTTAAAATTTGGAACCCGTTTAAAATCCTATTATTTGAATTTCGAATTTTTGGACCCAACCCGGACGCGATTTGAAAATGTTTCATTTAGCGCCAAAATCCTAAATTAATAAAATAATCAAATCTTATATTTTTTCGTTATATATTAAATCTTTACCGTTAGCATAAGATTCTTAAATCTTTTAAAAGAATTCTTTTAACCCTTGCAGCCAATCACGAGGGTTTATAACCTCGTGGGCCCCCTCCATTATCCCTATCTCTCTCTTTCTCTCTCCATCTCTCACGTCTCTCTCTCTATACATTTCTCTACCTCTATCTCTCTCTACCTTTCTCTCTCTCTCTATACATTTCTCTACCTCTATCTCTCTCTACCTTTCTCTCTCTCTAACTCTCTCTCTCTCTTCTCTATATATAAATATACAGCCCCCTTCACATTTTTTCCAGAGAAGCACCTTAACCCCACGCGAGGAAACTCACGAGAACCCGCAAGCCTAGCCGCCTCGTCCCCGTCGCCGACGACACCAGCACCTTCGCCTCCTCGCCTCAACCAACCCTCGTTCTCCTTCCGTGCGCCTGCACCCTCGCAGCAGCCTCGCCCTCGCCGCTACAGCGCCTGCGCAGCCACCCGCGGCCCTGCACGCCGTTGAACCGCCGTTTGTCGCCGCCGACGACCCCATCCTCTTGTCCCCGACCTCGCACGCTCCTCGGTAAGATAATTCCTTTCTCTTTTCCCTTCTTCTTCCTATCTCGGTTAATGCATTCATCGGCAGTTTTTTGCCCGCGATCACTGTTCACCGCCGGAGCTCCGGTGACGTCGTCAACCGTCGCAACCCCTCTGTTGATCATCGTAAGCACTCTCTCAGATCCTCCTCCCCCTTTTTTCTTGGTATTTCCCTTGCGTTTCTTGCTTCTTGTTTCATACCATAATCTCTCGTTCACTGTTCTCTTTCTCGCCGGAATCCGGCGATGCCGACGACGTGATCCGAAGTTCCAGCAAGGTACCCCGGTCCGCGTGGTTCCATTGTTCGTTGTTTGGGTTCAATCCGTGAACCGTGCGTCCGTCGCGAGTTTTCCCGCCGACGTTACGTTTCGTTTTTCCCGGTTCGCGACCCGTCGAGGCAAGTATCACTTGCTACATGCTATACTATACAATTATATATGTTTTGACTCATTAAACCTGCAAAACTTAACTCGGTATGGTTATTTCCTCATTGGGTTGCAATATGACATATATCATTTTACAGTTAACATGGAAATTACAATTTGCTACTATTAACCTACGAACCAAGTTTACCTGTTAATCACATTTTACCGTTAATAGATTATAGCACTCTCCTATGTAGTTCTATTACATTCGGATGTTCGTATTCAAAGACTTGATATAACAGTATTGCATCATCCTTTAAACTATTGCACCGCTAAGGGTGCCCAAAACCTGTTAATATAATAAAACAGTTGCACTATATTAATGCACTATGGTGATTGAATGAACTGCTTATTTTACTGCTTATTTCCTGCTGTTAATCCCCTGTTCGATTACATAGCTGTTGTGAGCACACCCACGACATCGTTACATCTTGACTTGACTTGTTACCCATGATATGTATTGTTACACCTGACATGGCACTGTTTACTGTTGACCTGACCTGTTACCTGATCTCGTGCCTAATGCCAACAAACCTGACATGTTGTCATCATGGACCATTCCTGTTGTCTATCCAGACAAACCTACTGTTACCTGATCTTGTGTTGGCATTAGTTCTTGACTACTGAATACCTGACCTGACACATACAACTTGGGGGTATGGGGAAATCAAAAGTGTAAACTAAAGTGTAACTTAGAAGGGTATTACTTGATCCGTGGTCCCGGGGGGTAACGGGACAGAGCCATTCATGACTCTTACATTTTCCTGATCCGTGGTCCCGGGGGGCAACGGGACAGAACCACTATTGGTTCCCATCTTCCTGATCCGTGGTCCCGGGGGGTAACGGGACATACCCTTTGAGTTACATGGAGGATTACTCGAATTGATTTCAAAGACTTTAGAATAGGAAACCTGTTAGAACATCTTAGTTACCCACTGCACACTGCCCTGCACTGCTGGTTTCATACTATTGCTTTATTCATGTTTATTTCTGCATTGCCCATTACACTGTGTATATTATATTATTGGTTGACATGACGCGCTGACGTCTGGGTTTTGCATGGCCCGGATTCTTTACCACTGTCGCTGTCCAAGCAGGAGTATTTCAGCCAGCAGGCTGATTTGTGAGTTCTGTAGGGGTTAGTTTTATTTCCTGCACTCTTATTTCCAGATGTGAACCCGCATTATGGGACATACTTTTCTATTATTGTATTGGATCATTTGCTTCCGCATTTATTTATCATTGACTCTTGTTATTCTGGATTGTGGACATGTGTTAGATAGTTTTATCTTGTTCTTGATATCTCTACAGCCGTAATGTGACTGTGGATGGATACTTCCTACCCACAGGTAGCATGGTTGGCTATGTCACGTGCCCAATCTTGCGTACTCTGGGAAGCGGGGCGTGACATGGTTCTTTTGGTATCAGAGCCATAGGTTAGTTGGGTTGATTCTTTTGTAGTTGGGTATTGTACCCAATACACGAATCAGAATACCCGTGCTTAGGAAACATGTCCTACCACCTTGACCGTTTTACCATTCTTGAATCACATTCTTCCTGATTATATCGACGTGCAAACTTACTTTGCATGTCGACTCGAAAACCTGATTTCTTGTTATCTCTAGGACTTAGGCGACTTGGGTGGAGTTAAGTAATTGTGGCTATGATACCGCGGCATAGTTACAATGCGGTACTCTATTTAAGTATCTTGGAGTTCTAGCCTTGATCTATATATTGAATCTATCATCATGCTAATGTTGGGTGTTTTGATTTCAGGAATATGGCAGAAAAGAATTTGAAGACATATCAGAGGCGCATGGACGAAGCCGCCATGTTGGGAGTAATACGTGGAATGCTGGAAAATCAGAAGAGGCATACTGAGCTGATCCAGCAGCAAGCAGATTCGTTTCAGGAGGGTTTGCAGGCCATTCGGCAGTCTGTAAACAACGCTGGAGCTAAACCAGTGGACCGGGTAGGGACCGTGGCAGATTTCAGAAATTTGGGTCCGGCTACATTCACTGGTTTGGAGGAGCCATTGCCGGCCGAGCAGTGGCTAGTTGACACAGAAAATTTGCTGATTGCGGCACAGATTCCAGAGGACAAAAGAGTTGATGTGGTGCGCATTCAGCTAGTGGATTACGCCCGAGAGTGGTGGCTTGTGGAAGAGACCCGCTTGCCCAAACCGATCAGTTGGACGGAGTTTTCTAAGAGTTTCCTGGAGAAATTCTTCCCGCGGACTGCACGGGAGGAAATGGAAGAGAAATTTATTGGGATGAGGCAAAATGGAGCACCCGTGGACGTGCATGCAGCGGAATGGACGAGACTCAGCCGTTTCGCTGGACCTTTAGTCGCTAACGAGGCAGACAGGGCACGAAGGTTCATGCGCAGTTTGGATGTGGACATCCAGAGGCAGATTGTCTCCCTGGGTTTGACCACTTTCTCACAGGTTCTTACGGCAGCCCGGGAGCAACAGAGTCTATCGGGGACGAAAGGGAGCCTGCAGCAGACAGCAGTTGCGGCCAGGAAGCCCGCATTTGTACCTAACCGAGATCATGGGCGCAGAGGTATTCTAGTGGATCGACGTGGTGTAGCACCTATGAAGAAGCCTGTGGTCGTTGATCGAAGAAAGAGCATGATTTGTGACTACTGCCGTTTACCCGGGCATATGCAGAAGGATTGTCGAAGGAAGCTGGGACTTTGTTTGGTTTGTGGAGCGGCTGATCACGCAGTTGGTGCCTGTCCGTCGAAGCTTCGCACGAGAGATGATTTACAGAAGCCTCCGCAGAGACCGTTCCAAGGGCAGAAACAGCTGACTCAAGGACCTAATCAGGCTCGAGCTTTCACCTTGACAGCTGAGGAGGCCAAGGCATCAGGAGAAGTGGTTTCAGGTACTTTACTCGTTCATGGTTTTCCCGCATTGGCATTATTTGATTCTGGTGTGCATCCCACTGTTTTATGTCATCCAAATTTATAACTACACACTCGATTACCTGTACGACCCTGTCTAGTTTTTGGGACATACACACTGGGAATGGGAAAATCATAGCTAGTAGGGAGTGTAGTGATTGTACAGTTGTTGTGTGCGGACGGGAACTCTTTGCCGATTTCTTGGTAATTGATACGGGCAGCTATGAAGTTGTCTTGGGAATGGATTTTCTTGGCACTTTCCACGCCCACATTGACTGTAGGGCAAGGAAGGTAATTTTCCAGATTCCCGGACATCCTGAGTTTACCTTCACTGGAGGAAGCAGTTCTGTCGGGCCAGTCGAGTTTAGGGCTAAGCCGACAAACAGTGTTCTTGCGGCTATGGAAGTTGATAGAAATGAAGAGTCGACGGTTGTTCGCGATTTCATGGACGTATTTGAAGATATATCGGGCTTACCGCCGAAGCGAGATATGGAGTTCGCAATTGACCTTATTCCTGGTGCAGCGCCAGTATCTAAAGCATACTATCCAATGGCACCAGTGGAATTGGAAGAAGTTAAGAAACAAGTTGCTGAATTGCTTGAGAAGGGTTGGATTCGAAGCAGCAACTCGCCTTGGGGAGCCCCAGTTCTTCTAGTAAAGAAGAAGGATGGCACGAGAAGGATGTGCATCGATTATCGAAAATTAAACCGGGTAACTATTAAGAACAAGTACCCGATCCCTCGCATTGGAGAACTTTTTGAGCAGCTTAGTGGCGCGAGGGTATTCTCGAAACTGGATCTGCGATCCGGATATCATCAGGTCCGAGTGAAAGCAGAAGATATTTGCAAGACGGCGTTTCGAACTCGGTATGGACATTACGAGTATCTAGTGATGCCCTTCGGAGTAACGAATGCGCCGGCAGTATTCATAGACTTGATGAACCGAATCTTTTCACCGTTCTTGGACCAATTTATTGTGGTATTCATTGACGATATTCTGGTTTACTCGAAGAGTTGTGAGAAGCATGCTGAGCATTTGAAGATCGCACTGCAGACTTTAAGACAGGAGAAATTGTATGCGAAGATGAGTAAGTGCGAATTTTGGCTGGAAGAAGTGAAGTTTCTGGGGCATGTTGTGTCGGGCGACGGAATCGCCGTCGATCCCGAAAAGATTGCAGCAGTTCGAGATTGGCCTATTCCAAGGAATGCAGCTGAGATAAGAAGTTTCCTTGGATTAGCCGGATATTACAGGAGATTTGTGGAGAACTTCGCTCGTTTGGCAGAACCATTGACCAAGCCTACGCGCAAGGAAGTATCTTTTGTATGGACGGATAAATGTGCGTTGGCTTTCGAGACGTTGAAGCAGAAGTTGATAACCGCCCCTATCCTGACCGTACCAGACAATTCCGGGGGACTGGTGATTCACAGCGACGCATCTGGAAAGGGATTGTGATGTGTTTTGATGCAGAATGGGAAGGTTGTAGCGTACGCATCGAGACAATTAAAGACCCATGAGAAGAATTATCCCACTCACGACTTGGAGCTTGCGGCTGTGATCTTCGCTTTGAAGATTTGAAGACACTATCTTTTGGGCGAGAGAGTCAAAGTTTTTACAGATCACAAGAGTTTGAAGTATGTGTTCACTCAGAAGGAGTTGAACATGAGGCAGCGTAGATGGTTGGAGCTGATGGCCGACTACGACCTTGATCTTAAGCACCATCCGGGAAAAGTTAACGTCGTGCCGGATGCGCTTAGTCGGTTACCAGCGATTCAGGTGTTAACTACGCAGAGGGAGATCATTGCAGATTTTCGAAGATTCGACTTGGAGGTTGTGCTACCACATTCTACGGGACAGTTGATGCAGTTGCAAGTACAGTCGTCCTTGGTTGAGAAGATTAAAGCGGCACAATCGCAGGATCCTAGACTGCAGAAGTTTCGAGAGGAGGTTGAAGCTGGACTACGAACAGATTTACTGGTCCACGAAGATGGTTCGTTGAGGTATGGTAGCCGTTTGTGTGTGCCGAAGGGAGATGTTCGTGAAGAGCTTATGAAGGAGGCACACAATTTAGCTTACTCTGTACATCCAGGAGGTACAAAGATGTACCGAGATATTCGACAACATTTCTGGTGGGAAGGCATGAAACGGGAGATTGCTCGCTTCGTGGCTAAGTGCTTGGTGTGTCAGCAAGTTAAGGCTGAACATCAAAGGGTTGCTGGTTTGTTGCAACCACTTCCGATTCCTCAGTGGAAGTGGGAACATATAACCATGGATTTCGTGACGGCTTTACCGCGGAGTCCAAAGGGCAACAATGCAGTATGGGTGATTGTTGATCGATTGACCAAGGCAGCTCACTTTATACCTTTCCGGGTTGGTCAATCAACGGAGACTTTGGCAGAACGGTACATGCAGGAGATTGTAAGATTGCATGGCGTGCCGGTGAGCATCGTGTCCGATCGGGACACTCGGTTCTTATCACACTTCTGGAGGAGTTTACAGGAAAGTTTGGGGACTCGATTGAAGTTTAGCACAGCTTATCATTCTCAAACTGATGGTCAGTCGGAGAGAACGATCCAAACTTTTGAAGACATGTTGAGAGCATGCATGTTGGACTTCAAGGGTTCATGGGAGGATCATCTACACTTGGTGGAGTTTTTTTACAACAATAGTTTCCAAGCAACTATCCAGATGGCTCCGTTTGAGGCTTTGTATGGTCGTAAGTGCCGTTCACCTGTTTGTTGGGATGATATTGGTGAACGAAGATTACTGGGACCAGATTTGGTGGTACAGACAGTTGAGAAGGTGAATACAATCAGGAAGCATATGAAGGCAGCTTAAGACAGACAGAAAAGTTGGGCTGACACGTCAAGAAGACCTCTAGAGTTCGCCGTGGGTGATTTGGTATTCTTGAAAATATCACCGACTAAAGGGGTAATTCGTTTTGGGAGTCGAGGGAAGCTTAGTCCTCGATTCGTTGGACCCTTCGAGATATTGGAGCGCGTTGGAGAGGTAGCGTACCGTTTGGCGTTACCGCAGTCCTTAGCAGGTGTGCACGATGTGTTTCATGTATCTCAACTACGAAGGTATGTTCGAGATGAGACACACGTTTTGGATCATTCGGAGTTAACTGTACGGGAAGACCTAACTTTTGAGGAGCGACCGGTTGAAATCATGGATCGAAGGGAAAAGGTTCTTAAGAACAAGCTTATCCCCCTTGTGCTAGTCTCTTGGGGTAATCGATCGCATGGAGAGTCCACGTGGGAGCGAGAAGACGAGATCCGGCAGAAGTTTCCTCACCTTTTCTTGTAGTTATCTATCCTGTATTCTTGGAATTTCGAGGACGAAATTCTTTTGTAGTTGGGTATAATGTAACACCCGAGCCCAATACTACTATTTCTGTTACTGGTTGAGTATTAGATATTGCTCATTTCATTTATTTTGCTTGTTTGGGTCTCACTGTAAAATTTTAACTGGCTAAGTCATTTCTGCAGATAACAAATTTTAACACCTAAAGTAAAATTAAAAATATCTATCTTGGCCTACTCGTCACCCCTAGCCGCGTGGTAGCGTCCGTGCGTCGAGTTCTCGTCCCGTTCGGTGAAACGGGCGAGTTTGGACGACTACGCGCGCATACAGGTGGCCGACTTGGGGGTATGCTTTTTAATCATAAAACATTTCATTTTAAAATTTGGAACCCGCTTAAAATCCTATTATTTGAATTTCGAATTTTTGGACCCAACCCGGGCGCGATTTGAAAATGTTTCATTTAGCGCCAAAATCCTAAATTAATAAAATAATCAAATCTTATATTTTTTCGTTATATATTAAATCTTTACCGTTAGCATAGATTCTTAAATCTTTTAAAAGAATTCTTTTAACCCTTGCAGCCAATCACGAGGGTTTATAACCTCGTGGGCCCCCTCCATTATCCCTATCTCTCTCTTTCTCTCTCCATCTCTCACGTCTCTCTCTCTCTACCTCTCTCTTTCTCTCTCTCTCTCTCTCTCTCTCTCTTCTCTATATATAAATATACAGTCCCCTTCACATTTTTTCCAGAGAAGCACCTTAACCCCACACGAGGAAACTCACGAGAACCTGCAACCCTAGCCGCCTCGTCCCCGTCGCCGCCGTAACCCGTCGCCGACGACACCAGCACCTTCGCCCTCGCCTCAACCAACCCTCGTTCTCCTTCCGTGCGCCTGCACCCTCGCAGCAGCCTCGCCCTCGCCGCTACAGTGCCTGCGCAGCCACCCGCGGCCCTGCACGCCGTTGAACCGCCGTTTGTCGCCGCCGACGACCCCGTCCTCTTGTCCCCGACCTCGCACGCTCCTCGGTAAGATAATTCCTTTCTCTTTTCCCTTCTTCTTCCTATCTCGGCTAATGCATTCATCGGCAGATTTTTGCCCGCGATCACTGTTCACCGCCGGAGCTCCGGTGACGTCGTCAACCGTCGCAACCCCTCTGCTGATCATCGTAAGCACTCTCTCAGATCCTCCTCCCCCTTTTTTCTTGGTATTTCCCTTGCGTTTCTTGCTTCTTGTTTCATACCATAATCTCTCGTTCACTGTTCTCTTTCTCGCCGGAATCCGGCGATGCCGACGACGTGATCCGACGTTCCAGCAAGGTACCCCGGTCCGCGTGGTTCCATTGTTCGTTATTTGGGTTCAATCCGTGAACCGTGCGTCCGTCGCGAGTTTTCCCGCCGACGTTACGTTCCGTTTTTCCCGGTTCGCGACCCGTCGAGACAAGTATCACTTGCTACATGCTATACTATACAATTATATATGTTTTGACTCATTAAACCTGCAAAACTTAACTCGGTATGGTTATTTCCTCATTGGGTTGCAATATGACATATATTATTTTACAGTTAACATGGAAATTACAATTTGCTACTATTAACCTACGAACCAAGTTTACCTGTTAATCACATTTTACCGTTAATAGATTATAGCACTCTCCTATGTAGTTCTATTACATTCGGATGTTCGTATTCAAAGACTTGATATAACAGTATTGCATCATCCTTTAAACTGTTGCACCGCTAAGGGTGCTCAAAACCTGTTAATATAATAAAACAGTTGCACTATATTAATGCACTATGGTGATTGAATGAACTGCTTATTTTACTGCTTATTTCCTGCTGTTAATCCCCTGTTCGATTACATAGCTGTTGTGAGCACACCCACGACATCGTTACATCTTGACTTGACTTGTTACCCATGATATGTATTGTTACACCTGACATGGCACTGTTTACTGTTGACCTGACCTGTTACCTGATCTCGTGCCTAATGCCAACAAACCTGACATGTTGTCCTCATGGACCATTCCTGTTGTCTATCCAGACAAACCTACTGTTACCTGATCTTGTGTTGGCATTAGTTCTTGACTACTGAATACCTGACCTGACACATACAACTTGGGGGTATGGGGAAATCAAAAGTGTAAACTAAAGTGTAACTTAGAAGGGTATTACTTGATCCGTGGTCCCGGGGGGTAACGGGACAGAGCCATTCGTGACTCTTACATTTTCCTGATCCGTGGTCCCGGGGGGCAACGGGACAGAACCACTATTGGTTCCCATCTTCCTGATCCGTGGTCCCGGGGGGTAACGGGACATACCCTTTGAGTTACATGGAGGATTACTCGAATTGATTTCAAAGACTTTAGAATAGGAAACCTGTTAGAACAGCTTAGTTACCCACTGCACACTGCCCTGCACTGCTGGTTTCATACTATTGCTTTATTCATGTTTATTTCTGCATTGCCCATTACACTGTGTATATTATATTATTGGTTGACATGACGCGCTGACGTCTGGGTTTTGCATGGCCCAGATTTTTTACCACTGTCGCTGTCCGAGCAGGAGTATTTCAGCCAGCAGGCTGATTTGTGAGTTCTGTAGGGGTTAGTTTTATTTCCTGCACTCTTATTTCCAGATGTGAGCCCGCATTATGGGACATACTTTTCTATTATTGTATTGGATCATTTGCTTCCGCATTTATTTATCATTGACTCTTGTTATTCTGGATTGTGGACATATGTTAGATAGTTTTATCTTGTTCTTGATATCTCTACAGCAGTAATGTGACTGTGGATGGATACTTCCTACCCACAGGTAGCATGGTTGGCTATGTCACGTGTCCAATCTTGCGTACTCTGCGAAGCGGGACGTGACAAAAACCACCGCATGCTTTACTTGACTTGCCCGACACATTACCTTCAATTAAATCAACTTTCTCTTGATTCGCTGGTTTTTACACATTTCAATCTCCTAAATCCCCAAATTCCTCTACCCTTTCTACATCAACCTCTTAAAAACCTGAAAATTCAAAAATAGCTACCAAATTCTTCTTACATCAGCAGCTTAAAGCTTAAAGAAATCAAGGATAGTTAAGGTAACTTCAAGAGCTTCCGGTGATGATAATGGAGGAGGGTAAAGCACGGGATGGTTTTAGTAAAATAAGCCAAAGAAAAAGCAAAACCTAAACAAATAAATTTGGGAATACAATCAACAAGCAGCATATCAACAGAAAAGAAAATGCAAAAAGTGATCAACCAAGAAGAGGACCTGAAAGTTCAGCACGTTTCGTACACTATTCTCTAGCAAGTACAAAACAATTATGAGACTTAAATTGGTTTACCACTGATTCGCACTAGGAGCTGGCCCTGGAAGCTCAACTTCGTCTCACAATTATAAAAGCTAATTCATGAGAATAAGATATTAGGAACCAATTATTACTCAGTTTTTCCATCCCCTGTAGCATTTTAGCGAACAAATGAAGATTTCACATACGTTTGAATAAGTTTCCATCCCCTAATAAAAACCATAGTCGCAAATTCGTCATTCGGCAATAATTCGGCGAGATCGAAAATTCGGATTCGAAGAACTATTCGGAAAAAATCGGCAGATATTCAGAAAAGATTCGGTAAGTGTTCGGGAAGGATTTCGAGCAAAAAATTAATATAAAATTAATATATGAGACGCTAGATTTTGATTTCGTGAATTATTTGCTGTTTTCTGAATAATTCGCTTTTTTTTGAATAATTCGGCGCGTGCGGTGATGGCGAATAATTCACAGATTTAATTGGCAGTCACATAATTCGCGGATTATTCACGAATTCGCCGAATAATTCACGAATTATGTGACTATGATAAAAACAGCATCATCAAGAATAAGTTGAAGCATTATTTTTCTATTACTTTTCTACAGCCTTGGTCTTTAACAAATAATCTCCTGTTGATTTCTTCTCTGCAGAGTGAAACAAGCTAAGCAGAGTTTCTGTCGCCACCAAAGCTACCTTCCAGAACCCCAATTTCTTGAAGATGAGTTACATCTCCAAAAGATCTGATGATCCATTTCTCGCCATTTTCGGAAATATGGAATACATTCACTGATGTGTTTTGTATTCTCCCTTGTGGTGAACCAGTAGGGCAAGCTCTCCTGTATAATTCTCTTAGTACGCCTCCATGAGTTACTGCAATAGCTCTTTCACCTGAAGTATCAATCAAATTTTTTTTAAAAAATGGTAAGCATAAGATATTGTTAATGAAATTATGGTGTAAGTGATAATCAAAGCCTATAGATGACCAATCTTAGGGACATTTAGTGATTTAAGTTCATGATGGGGATGTTTCATTTGTTCTACCAACTAATGCAATTAAGAAGTTCCGGTATTTGTAGTTCTAATTTTTTTCCAATTTTTATTTAGTATGTTATAGTTTGTTTGTTTTTCTTTTTTCCTTTTTTTTTGTGGCACTGGCCCGTAAGCCCTAACCTATAACACACCCATGCACACCCCACTCTCTCTCACACACACACACACACAGAGGACCCATGAATTTGCCCCGAAAGCGTTAATAGCCACTTCCCCTCTTGGGGTTCCTGGGGTTCAAACCCCGCACTCTCCCCAAGAGGGGAAGTGTACATACCAACCGAGCTACTGCTCATTGGTATTTAGTATGTTCTAGTTATTCATGCCAGTATCTACGCTTGTACAACTTCGTGTCACCAATTAAAGGGAAAAAGTTGAGTTCATGATACAAGGTAACAAAATTTCATTAGACTAGTGGAAGGTTATAGCAGGTGGAAAATAAGGAAGTTGTTTTAGCAAATAGTAACTATCTACATCTTGGAAAGAAATTAAAGTGAGAGTGAAACCTAATTCCCATATTTTCTATAAAATTTGGACAATTCGGTAAAACAAATCAAATTATGTTTGATTCTCAAAGAAGGGGCTGATGTTCTGCTTGCAGAAACCACTAAATGTGCTTCCTATCTGTTAATCAATTCTACATTGAAGTTCTAAGTGGTGGAGAACAATCATATCTCGTCCTTCTGTGCTCAAATGGTCTCTTACGGGGCATCATTCTTATTGGAGAAGTCCAAAGGAGTCATCAACTGTTAACAATTGGTAGCCAACTCTCTATGAACAATTGCAGAATATATTTGGGAATCTAGTGTGACAATGCAAGAAAAAGGAAGCCTTTAACAGACATGACTAACAAACCTTTACCCAATCAATGTAATCTGAGAGGTCATATGGACAATTAAACTCAATGAAGATTAGCTAATATTCCCAACTTGACAGTGGCCCGATATGTTGGTGACAGATTCCTAAGACGTCATCTTAGAAAAAGCAATGGTCATTTCACAAATTTAGGAAACTAGGCAAGTGACGAGAAATCTAACAAAACGAAAACCTTCATAACAAGAAAATAGTCTACGTAAAGAGAAGTAATTTTGTAGTCTAGACATGCGAGTACATTCATGTCAAGATAAACTATTGGGACAAGAGTTACTTCAAGAGATGGGTAATGTCATACCAAAACAAAGAAGAATCATCATTGATGTCCATCAACATTATTATCGTGGCTTTCTTCAAAGACGGGCTATGAAGAACAAGTATGAAGAGATAAGGTATGACAAACAATTTGACTCTTATATGATCAGCCGAAGAAAGCAACTAAGCAGTGAAAAGGTTCCACAAAAGAATTGACAAACTTAAGTATCAAAAAGGTAAAGACGAAATGATATGCAAATCCACCTTTATGGTTTTAGAGTATAAGCTTATGCATACAAGAAGCAACGATCTAAAGCTCTCCCAGACTAAAGAGGCTGGAAGATGCGACAAAGATGACAGATTTGATACAGCTACACTCATCACAAAACAAGCCAAAGATCAAAACAAAAGGGCAATCCCAAAGAAAATGATGTGATCCATACTATCTCCACAAAATCGATCAAATTCCAAAATAGAACTTAAAAGTCGATTTAAAATGCATTCTGCAAATTCTGGAAAGCAATTAAAAAAAAATACAATCAGTCTGCAAACATTACCTATGTGCTTCCTAGCTATTCTGTCCAAGGAAGACGTGCATCTTTCATAAAGCTGATTGTGACTTTCTCCACCACCCTGAACACATTGAATAAGCACAATAAGTTTTAAGCAGTTGGTGAATCAGTTAGTTCACAACCCAAATTAATATAAGAAAATAATGGTAGTCCATATTCAATGAGAGAATGTCTCTTTCTTTATTAGAAAAGCGACCTATGTAGAAAGTAGTACCCAACAAATCAGACTAACTGTAAAGTACCTTTATCATGATTTACCAGACTAATTTTACAAACTACAGATGCTCCAAAGGTCGCATGTTCGTATGCCGCTTATACCTAATTAGTATTAATTCAATTTTTAAAAATTAACAAGTAAAATATAATAGCACAGGGAATGACATTGTTTTAGAGTCAGAAATAAATAGTCATATGCCAAGCGGGCTAACATGGCACCTTGGATTCATCAAGCTATGGGTTTAGCCTTTTGGTCCAGGATATTTGAAAGAGTATCTATCACAATGAGGGGATATGAGAACAATAGATGATTCAAAGACCATATCTCTGCTGTTCACAATGATTATGGTCATGCAACAAGTGAAAGAAAGAACCAAGTCTGATTCGTGTTTCTGGCTACACTTTAGCAGATCCTTCTTATATTCAAAACATGATGAGGGATTTTTTTTCTTTTTGTTGAATAATAGGCTGCAACCTAATGCAAGCTAAATTTGAATCTCAGACCTCTTGCTCGACGACAAGAGGCTTTACCACTATGCCATAGTCGTACTCGGCACTCGGATGATGAGGGAATTTATTATAGACTTTGTAATCACTGATCGCTTCTCTTAGATGCAGATCAATCGGTTATAAATAAAGGACGGAGGAAAAAGGGATTGGAATACCAAACGTTGTGCCGTACCATTGAAATGAAGGACTTACAGGGATTTCTTGATCTCGATTGTGAGACATAAAAATCTTGTAAGCCACAGGCTTTAGTTTCGCAGCATCGCGTAAGGTCAGACCTTGAAGATCTCCAATGTTTCTTTCTCTTAATACTGGATCCATTATTACCTGAGACAAAGAAGGGAAAAGAATAGGAAAACTCGTGCTAGCAAAATAAAGCCAAGCATAGCGTCATTCTTGTTTGATATAGACCAAGATTATTGTTGAAACGTTTCGGACTTCCCCAAAAATCTTACATTTTAAAAAGTGTAATGTGAAAATACTTACTTTGAACAGAAAACAAATATAGCTAAGTAGATAGAATAAAGATAGATAAAGTCATGTTAAGCCTTTAGTTTACATGATGGAGAACTTGACAGCTTTCATATGAAGCACTAAATTCTAACTAGAAAGGTATTATGTCCATGTAAGAAGTGGTTTATTGATCTAAGATTCTGTATTCATGTAAATGATAAACTAGCTATTTGGCAGGTGCTGTGCGCTTACTAATAAAGTTGAATAGAAAGTGGAGTAGCAAACACACTTTAAGAAACAATATTTGCAACTTTTAAATATATCAATTGGCCAATTATCAAGATGTCATATGGAAAATGTGACTAATGTCCAGAGGGTTTAGATTATAACTTATTAAAATAAGATATAAAAGCATGGATCACGGGGGCCCTTTTCAACAACAAATATCACCAGTACACTATTGTATATCTCGTACTCCTATGCAAGGGCATGTCAAGGGAATTGTCAATCTAATGCACATGGAGAATAGGTCAGGTCATTGAGTAAAGAACGCTCTAGGCTACATTTTCTATATTGTGGTGTTTAATGCAAAACAAACCACATTAAACTGAACTTCGGATGTGTTTTTGAATTTAGATGAGGCATATTGCTGTATTGGAAGGAGGGGGGAAAATAGAGCATGTACATGTAAGCAGCTACATCCATTTCCACAGGCACTCACTGACCTGGAGTCAGGCAAGCATAAACACAAAAAGGTATTAGAACAGGTTCCAATAACCAATCACCCATCTCACCCTCACCCCACAAACAAAGATAAAGAAGTTGATTATTCATTCATACATCATGATTATGATTTATTTGCAAATAAACTAACCATCGAAGTTTACAAACTATAGCACAGATATAGCACACAAAAGCAAGCACACTGAACAGTGGAAATCTAAAGCATATTTAAGGAGCTAGTGGCATCAAGTATACCTCAGGTAAATTACAAGCGTTTGCTATGATCTGTGCAGTCTCGGAAGCTCGTTTCAAGTCGGATGAATATATGGCAGCAAATTTGGGTTCCTTGGACAGTCGAACAGCCACCTTCCATAATTTTATGTAAATGTCCAGCATCAGATCAAATGTGAAGATCTGTGTATTAATCTAGAGAAATATTACCGTACCGCAGATGCTTGTTTTCTCCCAATATCATTTAGTTCTGAATCCATGTGTCCCTGTAATAGAAAAAACAAATCATTTTATACCTCCTAAAGCAAAACCATCACAACCGCCAATGTCACATGATCCTGTATTCATGCAGTCTCTTCTAAACATAAAGAACTTTATGAATGCAAATACATGATATCCACATAGATGCACGTGCATGCAGGTAGATCTGGTTAAAATAAAAAAGATTGGCAAATACTTTTATATTCCCGGATCCAGGGGAGAGTACTTCAGAAGAAATAATTTCTTAAATGTATTACCATATCCCCAAGGGTTGGGGCCGCTAGCATAAACTATGATAAACCTGTCATATAATTGTGCCATGAATGTGGTGATTGGTGGGTACGGAAACTCAGAAAATAATTGTGCATGCGGCAAATACCACCTGTCTATCTATCTATTCATATAAAGCATGAAGTTAGACCTATTTAGTAGTTTTATGCCCACTAGATGTTGTGTGATATATGGGATCAGGTATCTGACTTAGCTATCATGTAAAGGATTTGATGATTTGATTTGAGAGGCTAATCCGCATATCTTCTATCTCTTTTGTAAGCTTGGACTAATGCATTATACCAGCTAAGTGTATACAATGTGGATCCTTCATGTTGATTCAACCCTATAAAAATAATATACCCAATGGTATAAGCAACTATTGTATCACTATATATCACTTCAGCTGTAATTTACTTTGGTCTACCCGCATCCTTGTAATCCCAACCATAATGCCATAATCCTACCACTCCTAGATTACACGCTCATAACTCTTTACTACACAAATGCTAGCCATTTCAAACAATTCTACCTCAAATGTTAAGTGAAGTGTCGAGAGAAGAAATGCTTCTTATGGATACGTTGAGAATGATTTTGATCTAGTTCATGGACTATTAGAAGTCGAAGGCCCTCTGGCGGGATCCTCATGGACGGAAAAAGAATGCAGTCACGTTGATAATAACCAAGTGGCATTACTTATTTGGTCCGAACCAAGGAAAAATCCGTTAAATATTATAGTAAATGGGTCTTTTCCTATCATTGATTAAAGACTTTTCTATGAAAGGCATGAATCGAAGGGAGGAAGGGGCTCTTGTCCCGCAATAGATAGAGTAGATATATATAACGTTTGTAGGGATATATTTATCATGGAGGGTTTTGGAATATAAAATAGGCAAATGGATTTTTTGGCTAACATTTACTATTACAAAGTTATTACTAATGAAACCCGACCAAAACTAATTAAAACGGTGACTTGATATCCAGAATGGCGGTCGATATTTAAATCTTTATATAAATCCGATATATCAGTCAATATCCAAAATATTGGTTGATACCATTTCAAAATGATACGCACTATAAACTTCTTCACATTGAAGCTTTTCGGGTTTAGAAATGAGATATGGCCAATACATCATTGTTGCGGCCGATATTAAAAAAAAGGGATTTCTTGGAACTTATTTGTCCAAGACTTCAAGGTATATCAAAATAAACAAGTCTAAAAAAAGACAGGTTCTTGAATATGTGGCCTATGTAACCTACTTGCAATTTCAAATGTTTCAAGGGAAAATCAATTGATTTTCCATGAAAAATCTTATCCACTAAAGAAAATAAATAAAGGACCTGCTAACTAGGTTTTAGATACAAGACTAGACCTAATTAAAATAATTAAACATGGGTATATGTATTATATATACTTACTTTTGCATAAATTCAACACATAAGGAGTGGCATCGATGTTTTAAAAACCAGCCCCCTCGACGGCTAAGCAACTGCTTAAGCGGTCTACAGCAGTAGAGCACTCTTTTTTTTCGCGATCAAGCGGCATGCTACTACCATTTTAATATTCATATAAATATACTTTTGTTGTTACTTAAGAATTGTACCTAGATGAATATGAGTGTTATAGTAGTAATTTTGATCCTTCATCTTCTACATAGAGCCTATGTAGCACGTATACGGATACTAGATACGATTCAAATTCATGGGTTTGTAATTTTCCAAAAACATAGGATATATAATACATTTTTAAATCGAGCCTTTGAATTAATTAAAATATAAATTTATATTGATATATACATATAAACATATAAATAACAAAAATAACACATACTAAATAATTTTAAGCTAGTAATACCCATATATTAGATGAGAGAAAGAGAGAAAGACCGAGAAAATGCCTTAAGTAACAACAAAAACTTTATGGGCATGAATCGGATCCAATACATGAATCGGATCGAATCATGAGGTATCTGAAATACATGTTTATTTATTACAAAAACTGAATTTTGTGAATTTGAGGAATCTGCTCCGATGGAAATTTCATGAATCTGTGCTTCATAGATTAGTGAAAAAAAAACAAAAATTAGTATAGAAAACCATGAGAATTAGTATTAATAAAAAATTTACAAGAAATCTCACAATTGGAAAAAGAAACAAGGTTGTTGATTTGTGAGTGGGGCGCCTAAGCGGCCAGGGCCTTGGCCGCTCAGCTTTTTCTCCCACTTTTAAAACACTTGCTGGCATAATACATATGTAGAAGTTTTATTGTAGGAATCTCAAGATAGATTCTAGCTATAAATACCCCAAGGTCCAAAAGGGGGAGGCCAAATGAATGTGACAAAGAAGTCATTAAAACTAGAACCACTTCGTACTAATTTGGAGAGAGCGCTCAAATAAACTTCTGTTTTCCTTTGCTACTCCATTGCTATAAACCATCAATCCTTCAACAAATAATCTTCCGCTCACTAAAACTTACTAGAACATTTCTTTTCCATAATTCTAATATTAAGGTATCAAATTTAGAAATCCTAGCATTCATATCCATGCCACATTTCCTTCACTTTTACCTATCAATGCAATATTCTCAAGTAGGTACACGCCTGCTTTTCCTATCATTCTTCCTAAAACACACTACATCGTTTCCCCATCCTACAATAGCTACATCCTTCAACTTTATGGGCATTCCAATATCTCAAATACAACTTCAGATCATGCTCTCCGCTTCAAATGATTGGCCCCAAAAGGTTAAAAACCTAACTTGATTCCTCCGCCGACCTACGATTTGATAGCATTAACAAGAATAACATACAGATATATGAAGCGATTGATGACAATGAAAGAAGGATTTGTTGAGATATGACCTGGATGATCTTTGATGCGTTCCATACGGTCTCGCCATGGCGGACCACCACGATCTCCGCGAATCCCTCAGGAATCGAAACCCTAGCGCCGTTGCTGCAGCCATCGCCGTGGATTTGGGAGGCCATGGCGATGCTAGCAACGAGGCGAGTTTGAAGCGAAGGGCTGAAGAAATCGGACATGCCTCTATTAATATTTATGATATTATTATATTATTTATTAATGTTTAAAGTAAATAAAAATATTAGTAACACACTTATAATTTCTTTTTTGCTAATTTATATTTAAAATCATCATTACAAAACCATTGTTTAGATTATCCAAAAACTTCATAGTTACAAAATCACAGTTTAGATTATCCAAAAACTTCATGCTTACAAAACCATATATAGTTTTAAGACACTCTTCCGAACACACCAAAAATATGATTTGGTTACAAAACTATGGTTAACCATGGTTTTACACCGCTTACCCGAACTAGCCCTTAACCAATTGCGTTTTTTTCATTTGTTAATTACATTTTGTTTATTCCTATTTTCATGGAATAATTAGTAGTAAAAGGTTTTCCATATAGATCAAAAAACACAAACCTCCCCTCACCTATTGTTGGATCCAATAGTATGGTAAGCAAAATAATAGCATGGACCGCAACCCTGTAAAAACTAGGACTGGAAGCGGGCACATATTAACGCTTTTGACGCAAATTCGTGGGTCCCAGTGTGTTGTGTGCTTGTTTGTGCGGTATGTGTGGTTGCGTGAGGCTTACGGATCCGTTCCTAAAAAAAGGATTAATAGCTAGGAGGGCAAAACCCGTTTTCCACCGCTCTAAGTGAGAAGGTTAGGGGTTACCCAACTCTATCTAGAAAAAACCGGTTTTTGGTTCAATAGTTTGTTATCGTTGACCAAGCATTTCCTCTTCTTTTGAAATTTTACTGGCTTTGGAGATTAAAGCTTTATGCTTAGTTGGCAGTTTTATGTTGAACCCTCGGTATAGAGAGAGAGGGGAGGGAGGGAGGGAGGGAGTCGGTTGAGGAAAACTATTGATATGAGATGGAGTGTGGTCTTGAAACACCAAATTGTGTTTTATTAGTTCTTTTGTTGTAACTTAAGCATACAAACTTATTATGTATCTTAATGAAGTTAAATTGCCTCTCTGTATTTTTTTTGGGAGATTAACGGTTGCTTTAGGATACAACATAAGCAAATCTCATAACCTACGACTTTCTTCTCTACATGTCATATGACATTCTAATTCACGGAATGACATGTGATATTATCTTGCAATTGTCCAGAGAAAATGAAATTTAAATCTATAAATACTCTGTAATTAAGGTTACTTTTTAAACAGTAGATATCACTCTATATGTATGTACGCCATATGATATGTGCATCTGTGTCTGTATATGTTTACTTAATTTAATTTAATGTATATACAAGGCATCAAGACGAACTCAATAATTTGTTTTGAATCTGATGGATTAATTAGGTTATCGATCGAACCTGACTGAACTCGGCCCAACCTTGAGCTTGCTAGGCCCATTACATAAATGTTGTTTGGATGTATGTCTTATGATCTTTTTTTCTCCTTCAAAACGGTCAGAAGTATTTTTACTGTATCTCATTAAAGAGAGAGAAGATAATGAAACATCTTAAAATTTGGTAGCATTAAGTAGGCTATGGAACAAGCTCCAACCTGACCTCAGGCTTGTTACAGCCCATTACAGCCCTAGACAAACATGTTGTCCAACCATTAATACTGTACAATAAGCAAGTGACAAGAAATTAATGGTATCAACAACCAAGTTGTCTTAATTGTACAACTTCAAAGGCATGAGAATTAGCTGACCATGTCAATGATGGGGGATACAAAGATGAGCATCCATATCCCAAGCTTTAAAATGCAAAACAAAAGCAGTGGAACAAGAAGGCAGCAAGCAACTCACTGATATATAATGGAAGAAAGCATCACATGCTCTTGGGACCATCACATGTTATCATTGCATCACTAGCCTGCCCTTTGATTCGATGCTGTTCTTTCAATAAACCCATAGATTTTGCTGCCAATTGCTTCTTTCTCCTTTTTACATGGTGGGATCAAGAGAGAGAAAGGAAAAGAGAGAGGAAGAAGCTGGCCATTCTTGAAACAAGAGTGATGGTGTGTCACTTTCATGTAAAGCCTACTTTATAAGGGTGGCTGGAGGTTGTACGAAGCCCTGATATTTAGATGCTAATATGGCTGCTAATTGCTTGAGGTGATCCTGAATTTGAAATACGACTGGATTCGTAGAGCATCTTTGCTCCGTATATTTGATGGCACGTCTCGTCTTCCATATTAGCAGCCCTATTAGCAGTTTGAAAGATACTCTTCTTCAACTTAATATTGCATCGCCATGTCCTAGAATACCTCATATCGTTCAAACTGCTTGGTCCAAGCCTCCATATAACTTTCACAAGTTGAGCGTGTGCGGTGCAATGAAAAGATCTACATTAATTGCCCGCGGTGGGGCTATGTTGAGAGATGGTCTAGGATCGGTTATTTTTGCTTCATCTTACTTTTTATGTCCAATTTTCTCCGATTGAAGCTGAAACTAAGGCATTATACGACGGTCTCGTACAATGCTACTTCCATCGAATTCAAAATCTAATTATAGAAACTGATTCGAAGAATGTCGTTGACGTGATTAATGGATCCGTACAAGGCCACTAGAAGACATATTATTTATTTCAAAAAATTGCTAGGCATTTGAAGGGTTTGTAATGCTTCGGTTCAAAATGTATATGGAGAAAATAATGGTACTGTCAGATTTCTTGCTAATAAGGGCCTGTCTGGTTGCTGGATTATGAAATTTGGATTCCAAAATAGTACGGTTGAAATTTCTGGATTTGGTAATTTATTGTTTTGTTGATTTTGGATTTCTAATATTGGATTTGTAGTTCCTTGTAATCTTTGTTTGTTTGGTGAAAAAAGTGGGATTTGGCTTTTAGGATTTTAGAGAGATAGAGAGAGAGAGAGAATTATTAAATAAATAAAATACACGGGTCCCATCTAAAAGTACTTGTGCCAAATCCTTGAAAATCCTTAAAAAAAATTTAAGATTCAACAATCCTTGTTTTGTGGTGGGGCCCCCCATAAAAAAACAAAGAAATTCTAGAAATCCAAATTCATCAACCAAACACAAAATTATGGAATCCCAGGATTTCACAATCCAAAATCCAAATCCATAATCCTGCAACCAAACATGCCCTAAAGCACTCACCAAAGAATGCTCTGTCTTATCCATCACTTGCGGTGCCTAAAAGATTAGAAAAACTTGCCAAATTGGATCTATCTTCTTCGCTAAGATTGAGAATAAGCTAGCTCTGTTGTTTGGGAGTAGTACTCCTTATTTGCTTTACCGGGCTTTTTTTGAAATAGGATGGTTTTGATTTAAAATTATTAAATTATGGTAGTTTGAATTTAAATTGTAAAAATAGGATGGTTTGGAGAGAGCCCATCCACCCACCTCCCAGTTTAGAGGGCGGGTTCCTAGAACCCGCCCCCTATGCTTTAGAGGAGAGGGCGGGTCCCAGAACCCGCCCTCTCCATATTTCTATGGAGGGCGGGTCCAGAACCCGCCCTCTCCTATATAAAGGAGAGGGCGGGTTCTGGGAACCCGCCCCATATAAATTTTCTTTTTAAATAAATAACAGATAAATGGAGAAAAATGGAAAAAAATCGAATAAAAGAATAAAATTGTATAATATGAATCTGGTGTACACTCTAATAGCAAAATGAATCCGTCAAATTTACAATACAAAAAAATCATATCTGTTTGTAAAATATAAATTCTATCTCGACGGTCAAATTTATAATATCAAAATGAATCCGTCAAATTGAAAATACAAAAAAATCCTCTCTATTTGTAAAATATAAATTCTATCTCGACGGTCAAATTTATAATAACAAAATGAATCCGTCAAATTTATAATACAAAAAAATCTTCCGGTGCACTTGTCACGATCTCAAAGGTCCCGTCCCTGATGACTGTCCTGGACATCTGGTCCTATAAAGGCCTGGTTGTTTGCATAGGCTACATCTGGCGTGCTTTTGCAGAGGATCAGCATCCATTATCATTCGATCTCGACGCACCTTAGGTCTTCCGGGTCCTATATTTTTTTCCGGCGGTAATACAGTCGGTGTTTGTCTGTTCCCAGTATAATAGTGCCAATAGCGATTGTCCGGTATAGGATGAAATTTTGGATTGTATGCGCCTTGGTAATTGGAAACTGTATAGTAATGGGAAGCAAAATTGTAATGTGAATTATGCATGCTGCTCGCAGCAGCAATTGCGTGGGCACAAGGTAAATGTTGTTGCTGGAAAACACCGCATGTACACGAAGAGAGCCCTTCATCTCTAAAGTTCACGGTATATTGATTCCCATTACTCCCCGTTACTTGAAACTCCGCCGTGTCAAACCTTTCGGATCTGTAGTATTGTGCTCTGCGCTATTTTTTCCGGAATATATTTTCGTAATACGCGGTGAGCGGAGTCTCCATCGCCAAGGACATTTCTCTTCTTTGCAAAAAATAAGTATTCACCCGGAAAAAGGTTCGAACAATCAACCCCTGTATCGGTAAGCCTCTAACACCTTTAAGGACCCCGTTGAAGCTTTCCGACATATTAGTGGTCATTAGTAGATATCTGCACCCATTATCATGTGCTTGTGACTACATGCGTACTGGATACTCATCTAACCACGCTTCCACGGCTTGACTCATCTCCCCAATGTTCGTCATGTACATGTCATGAATATAGGGTGTTTTTCGTCACCCCATTGAGATGGGAATACGCGCACGCTTGTCAGGCGCATTACAGATTCCCCCTTCCTAGGGTAGGCTGGGGTTTTTTGATTGTGAGAATCCGAATCTCCGGCAGCCGCGGACTAAGCTGTCGTTAATTACCCCTCGCCTTTGGAGTGAGAGAACCTCCGATTAATGGGTTAAACTGGGCATGCGAACTCAATGTGCAGTGTGCGTGTGTTTTGTTTTGGAGGGGGCTTGGATCTATCGGGGGCCACGCAGAGTTTTTTACGGGGGTCCCGCTACCCGGATAGCGTGCTGGGGGTCAAGGGGCTAGCAGACCCCTTGCGGGGTGCGGAGCAGCGTCCCGGCCAAAATTTTTTTTTTGAGAGGGAGATTGTTGTAGAGTATGTGTGTGTGTGTGTGTATGTATATATACATATATATAAAAAAAAAGAAAGAGAAAGGGCATCCAGAGGATGCGTGGGGAAAAGCGCCAGTGCTTTGGGTGCTAGCGCTCTGAGCGCAAGGGCGCAAGCGCTCCATGTGTCAGCACGTGGACATTCGGGTGCTAGCGCTTTGGGCGCTAGCGCTCTGAGCGCAAGAGCGCTAGTGCTCCACGTGTCAGCACGTGGGCGCTCGGACGCAAAAAGGGACTTGGTCCCTGCAATGGGAGTTGTACTCCCAGAAAGGAGCACTTATTATTCTGTATATATATATATATATATATATATATATATATATATATATATATATATATATATGAGGAGTTAAACTCCTAAGATGTTTTGAAGCTGATGAAGGGCTTCTCCCCTTGAGCCCTAATTCTTCCCCAAAGTGGGGTCTCTGGAGATGGGTCACCTTCTTCCTCCTCTATTTGCCGGATCTTGAAGATCAAGAGATGTGAGATTTTAAAAATCTCTTCTTTTTAAGATCTGATGGCAGATCTGAGTTCCCCTTTGTGGGTTTTGTGGTGAAAAACTATTTAGTTTTATAAAAGGAAGAGTAAAACTCTTGATTTAATTCAAAAAGAGAAGAAGGTTTTTAGAACCTTGAGGAAGGAGAAAGAAGTACAGGCCCTAGATTTTTTGGGGGGAATAAAAAGTTGTTGGGATATTTTCATTATCTTGGCCTTTATAGGCTATACACTTTACATATAACCCCTTGAGCTTTACAAAAATTGCATTTTGGCCATCACATGGCTCATGTGCCATTTTTTTGCACATAAGCCATAGGTTTTACAAAAATTTGGCTCTATGCCCGTTCATGCATAAAAAAATTACATAAAAATTATTTATTACATGATTTCATTTTGGGCATGGAGGAGGGCCGGCCGCTTCATGTTCGGACTCGACCTGGGCATGAGCCCACTTGATCCGGGCTTGGGCCCACTTGGCTTAGGGTTGACCTTGACTTTGACTTGGTCAACTGGGGTGCAATTTTCGACCCCAACAAAGTGTCCCCATCAATAAATGCACATCACATATGTGGGTCGTATGCATGAAATTGATGGATCTTCTTTCGCGTGGAGGCGGCTTGCTTTGGTTCCCACTTTTTGGGATGCACTGTCCTTTTTACGACATGGACGGTCGACGCTTGACGCGTCTCCGAGATGGAGTGTCTGTGTTGGACGTTTCCCCGATGCGGAGTGTCTGTGTTGGACGTTTCCCCGATGCAGAGTGTCGCTGGTGACGTGTCCCCGAGACGGAGTGTCTGCTTGACGTTTCCCCATTACGGGGTGTCGTTATTAGACGTTTCCCCGATGCGGAGTGTCTGTGTTGGACGTTTCCCCGATGCAGAGTGTCGCTGGTTGACGTGTCCCCGAGACGGAGTGTCTGCTTGACGTTTCCCCGTTACGGGGTGTCGTTGTTGGACGTTTCCCCGATGCGGAGTGTCTGTGTTGGACGTTTCCCCGGCACGGAATGTCTGCTTGACGTTTCCCCGAGGCGGAGTGTCGGCCGGTTGACGTGTCTCCGGCACGGAGTGTCTGCTGGCTGACGTGTCCCCGACACGGAGTGTTTGCGTTGGACGTTTCCCCAAGACGGAGCGTCGCTGTTGGACGTTTCCCCGGTACGGAGTGTCTGTGTTGGACGTTTCCCCGAGACGGAGTGTCTGTTTATGATGTTTCCCCAGTACGGAGTGTCGCTGGTCGACTTTTCCCCGAGGCGGAGTGTCGGCTGGTTGACGTATCCCCGAGACGGAGTGTCTGCTTGACGTTTCCCCGTTACGGAGTGTCATTGTTGGACGTTTTCCCGGTACGGAGTGTCGCTGGTCGACGTTTCCCCGAGGCAGAGTGTAGGCTGGTTGACGTATCCCCGATACGGAGTGTCTGCTTGACGTTTCCCCGTTATGGAGTGTCGTTGTTGGACGTTTCCCCGGTACGGAGTGTCGCTGGTCGACGTTTCCCCGAGGCGGAGTGTCGGCTTATTGATGTATCCCCGAGACGGAGTGTCTGCTTGACGTTTCCCCGTTACGGAGTGTCGTTGTTGGACGTTTCCCCGGTATGGAGTGTTGCTGGTTGACGTTTCCCCGAGGCGGAGTGTCGGCTTGTTGACGTATCCCCGAGACGGAGTGTCGCTGGTCGACGTTTCCCCGAGGCGGAGTGTCGGTTGGTTGACGTATCCCCGAGATGGAGTGTCTGCTTGACGTTTCCCCGTTACAGAGTGTCGTTGTTGGACGTTTCCCCGGTACGAAGTGTTGCTGGTCGACGTTTCCCCGAGGCGGAGTGTCGGCTTGTTGACGTATCCCCGAGACGGAGTGTCTGCTTGACGTTTCCCCGTTATGGAGTGCCGTTGTCGGATGTTTCCCCTGTACGGAGTGTCGCTGGTCGACGTTTCCCCGAGGTGGAGTGTTGGCTTGTTGACGTATCCCCGAGACGGAGTGTCTGCTTGACGTTTCCCCATTACGGAGTATCGTTGTTGGTCGTTTCCCCGGTACGGAGTGTCGCTGGTCGACGTTTCCCCGAGGCGGAGTGTTGGCTTGTTAACGTATCCCCGAGACGGAGTGTCGTTGTTTGACGCAAAGGTCGATGTTGGAATTGGTTGGTTTGATTTGTTTGATTTGAGTTGACATCAGCATCGCTACACTGGAATATGGTACCGGGAACGAATCATCATCTGTCATGAGAGGATTTGGGAATTGGTTTTCTGTCGGCATCTGCATTGCTGCACTGGAATAATGCCAGGAGCAACTCATCAATTGCCCCGGGAGGATTTGGGAATTGGTTTTTTGTTTGGCATCTGCATTGCTGCACTGGAATAATTCCAGGAGCAACCCATCATTTGCCCCGGAAGGATTTGGGAATTGGTTTTTGTTTGGCATCTGCATTGCTGCACTGGAATAATACCAAGAGCAACTCATTATTTGCCCCGGCAGGATTTGGGAATTGGTTTTTGTTTGGCATCTGCATTGCTGCACTAGAATAATGCTAAGAGCAACTCATCATTTTCCCCGGAAGGATTTGGGAATTGGTGGCTTAGGAGACAGGTTTAGATCCCTATCACCTAAGGCTTTTCAATTTTATGGGCCGTAAGGGTCCCATAAAAGCATTTTCTCCTTATGAGTCGAAATGATTTCGTAGGTGTATTTTCTCCTTAGGAGTCATGAAGACCCCCAAGTGTGTTTTTTCCTTTGTGAGTCGTAAGGATCCCACGAAGGTTTGTTCTCCTCATGTATCGTGAGGACACATGAGTAGGTCTTCCCAATGGAGCATAATTCCGAGGGCGGAGACCAGCCGCGTAATTGGTGATTGCGGTGGGGCATGGGTATGATGAGAATTATTCGAGCCCGTGGATTGTATACGGTAGTCAATTTGAGGACTGGCCGTAGGGATGGAAGAATTTTGGGAAATTGGATTTTGATTGGCGTCTGCATCGCTACACTGGAATATGGTACCAGGAGCGACTCATCATTCGCCACTTTTTTTATTTTTATTTTTTTTTACCGCGATTGCTCTATCATTTCAGCTTTTCTTATCGCGAAAGTTGTGATTGTCCTATCATTTCGGTTATTTATTCGCGGTTGCCCCATCATTTCGGCTTTTTATCATTATATATCTTTTTTATTTACACTTCCTTTTTTTTATTTACACATTTTTTATTTACACACACATTTTTTTACATTCCCAGTTTAACGACTTAGAGGTCGATTGTTCCCAGTTTAACGACGTGGTGGTCATTTATTCCCAGTTTAAATACTTGGTAGTCTGTCATTCCCAGTTTAACGACGTGATGGTTGATTATTCCCAGTTTAACGACATGGTGGTCAGCTGTTCCCAGTTTAACGACGTGGTGGTCATCTGTTTCCAGTTTAATGACGTGGTGGTCATCCGTTTCCATTTAAAGACTTAGAGGTCTACCGTTTCCAGTTTAACGACTTAGAGGTCATCCATTTCCAGTTTAACGACTTAGAGGTCATCTGTTTTCAGTTTAACGACTTAGAAGTCATGTGTTTGCAGTTTAACGACGTAGAGGTCATCTGTTTCCAGTTTAACGACGTAGAGATCATCTGTTTCCAGTTTAACGACGTGGTGGTCATCTGTTTCCAGTTTACCGACTTGGAGGTCATCTGTTTCCAGTTTAACGACTTAGAGGTCATCTGTTTCCAGTTTAACGACGTAGAGGTCATCTGTTTCCAGTTTAACGATGTAGAGGTCATCTGTTTCCAGTTTAACGACGTGGTGGTCATCTGTTTCCAGTTTATCGACTTGGAGGTCATCTGGATCAGAAGCTTGGAGAAGATAACTAATTGAGCAGTTGTCAGGGGCACCGCTGGAGCTTGCCCGAAATGCCTTATCACTTTGTCGGTGTTGATGGCTTTGCCCCCAACTGGGGCCTAGGAAAGTCGTTCAAATACCGATTTGCGTTTGAAGATGGCAACTGAAAATTGTTAACCCCTGCAATAGAAACATGATTTCAGCATAGACAATCGATATGTACATTGATTGAGCTCGCATGAACGTTTAACCCGAAATATGGGAGGAGCGATTAGTCCCACCGGGCGTGCCAGAATCTGTAGGGTGTTTTTCGTCACCCCATTAAGATGGGAATACGCGTGCGCTTGTCAGGCGCATTACAGATTTCCCTTGCCTAGGGTAGGCTGGGGTTTATTGATTGTGGGGATCCGAATCTCCGGCAGCCGCGGACTAAGCTGTCGTTAATTACCCCTTCCCTTTGGAGCGAGGGAACCTCCGATTAACGGGTTAAACTGGGCATGCGAATTCAATGTGCAATGTGCGTGTGTTTTGTTTTGGAGGGGGCTTGGATCTATCGGGAGCCACGCAGAGTTTTTTACGGGGGTCCCGCTATCCGGATAGCGGGCTGGGGGTCAAGGGGGCTAGCAGCCCCCTTACGGGGTGCGGGGCAGTGCCCCGGCCCAGAATATTTTTGGGGAGGGAGAGTGTTGTAGAGTATGTGTGTGTGTATATGTATATATACATATATATAAAAAAAGAAAGGGAAAGGGCATCCAGAGGATGCGTGGGGAAAAGCGCCAGTGCTTTGGGTGCTAGCGCTTTGAGCGCTAGCGCCCCACGTGTCAGCACGTGGACGCTCGGGCGCTAGCGCTCTGGACGCTAGCGCTCTGAGCGCAAGAACGCTAGCGCTCCACGTGTCAGCACGTGGGCGCTCGAGCGCTAGCGCTCTACATGTCAGCACGTGGGCACTCAGGCGCTAGCGCTCTGAGCGCAAGAGCGCTAGCGTTTTGAGCGCTAGCGCCCCACGTGTCAGCACGTGGGCGTTCGGACGCAAAAAGGGACTTGGTTTCTGCAATGGGAGTTGTACTCCCAGAAAGGAGCACTTATTATTCTATATATATATATATATATATATGAGGAGTTAAACTCCTAGGATGTTTTGAAGCTGATGAATGGCTTCTCCCCTTGAGCCTTAGTCCATCCCGAAAGTGGGGTTTCTGGAGATGGGTCTCCTTCTTCCTCCTCTGTTGGCCGGATCTTGAAGATCAAGAGATGTGAGATTATAAAAATCTCTTCTTTTTAAGATCTGATGGCAGATCTGAGTTCTCTATTGTGGGTTTTGTGGTGAAAAACTATTTAGTTTTATAAAAGGAAGAGTAAAACGCTTGATTTAATTCAAAGAGAGAAGAAGGTTTTTCGAACCTTGAGGAAGGAGAAAGAGACACAGGCCCTAGATTTTTTGGGGGGAATGAAAAGTTGTTGGGATATTTTCATTATCTTAGCCTTTATAGGCTATACACTTTACATATAGCCCCTTGGGCTTTACAAAAATGGCATTTTGGCCATCACATGGCTCATGTGCCATTTATTTTTGCATATAAGCCATGGGCTTTACAAAAATTTGGCTTTATGCCCATTCATGCATAAAAAAATTACATAAAAATTATTTATTACATGAATTCATTTTGGGCATGGAGGAGAGCCAGCCGCTTCATGTTTGGACTCGACCTGGGCATGGGCCCACTTGATCCGGGCTTGGGCCCACTTGGCTTGGGGTTGACCTTGACTTTGACTTGGTCAACCGGGGTGCAATTTTCGACCCCAACAATGAACATTAGGGTCAGATGTTTCACTGGCTTTGTACATAAGCTTATGTAGATCTGAATTTTTAAATTTTCTATCAAAATTTTGCCTGAAGTGCCACAGGCAAAACCTATGTGGGGTCATCGGAAATACAGATCTCATTGCAGCTAGTATTCTTAGATGTCTATCAGATATGATGCATAAATCTATTTTATCAATAACAGATGGGATACTTTTGAGTTGACGGAAAAACCATGACCAGGATGATGTATTTTCACCCTCGACAATAGAAAATCCCAACGGAAATGTACTGTTATTAGCAACAACACCTGTAGCAATTAACATGCAGCCTCTGTACTTACCGTATAGATACGTCCCATCAACGCACAATACCGGCCGACAGTGTGTGAAACCAGCCGTACATGGAGCAAAACACCAGAAAATTCTTTGAAACCTGACAGAGCCATCGACATCTGTTTCTGTGGTTTTTAACCGGTATACGGTCCCCGGATTTGGTGCTTTCATGGCTTCCATAAAAGGGACTAGTGAGTTGTACGAGCTTTCCCAGTCTCCAAATATCTTGCATAAAACCTTTCTACGAGCATCCCATGTCTTCACATACGAAATCTGAATTTTGTGCTCTCCGCTAATGTAGCGCCGTATCTCTCGGGGAGTCATCGCCACATCTGTACGGATTAGTGGCATGATTAGTGAGCAAATGTAAGATGAAATGCAATTCCGGCGATCTTGTAACATAATAGAATTGATGCAAGTATGTTCTTGGTTGTATTTCGTGACCTTCCAAGCTTGGGCTCTTTTGGAACAACATGCATGCAATCTCCACTTACATTCAGGAGCTTTCGTACATACCACGGTATAGTACGTTTTATTTGACTCTTCGGTTTTAAATGTAACATTTTGCTGAATAGCCCACGACTTCAGCTTATAAATAAGATTTCATTTTTCCTGAAACAAATCCTCAACACTGACGCAATCTTCGCTTGCTACTGTCGCTTCCAAATAGGGTGCCGTATTTACTTCTGCCACGGCTGACTCTACCCAACTATCATCTTTCAGCGGATCGAGGCCGGGATCTTTTAGTTCGACAAAATCATTATTCGCAACCATACCATCAAACAATGCTACCTCATTCAATCCAGCGGCATATTCCACGCTATCCTCCCCTTGATGACCTTCACCGGTTTCATCATCATCACTGCCACACATATCAATGTTACCCGTAGCAACATAAGGCTCGGGTGTAATATATGATGGTTGTGGTCGGTGTAATGTGGATGGTTCGGGTGGAGAAGACCGGAAAGATGTGGACGGACATGGTTGGAATGCGCTACTTGGATCGTGTTGGAATGATGCGGAGGTATGGGAAAATCTGCGTTTAGTATATAAATTGTTATTATACTATTATTCCTTAATATTTTCGTAAATAAATCACCACTTGTTTCAGATTTATTTACCTTTGAAAGGTTGTGTATGGTAATCCTTGTTGTTCTTCTGGGGTGCATGTAACTGCAGCAGTCGATTGGGAGAATCTGTATTCAATATATAAAACATATTAGTATTTTGGTATTACTAAAATGTTTGAATGTGGATTTATAAAATGTTTACCCTTGAGTTTGAAGGTTTGAATAATGTTATGTATAGTCATATCCACCGAGACTGACGGTATCATCGTTAACCATGTGACCGTACCTCCAGGAACTACCTCCAGCATTACCATCAAAATTACCCGTTGGAGGGGCATCTGATACTTCCAATTGTTCCTTCTGAACCAAAAGTTCAAAAGAATGCTGGGTGTTTGACAGACCGAAGTCTATCATCGAAGATATTGATGCATCGTCTATAATTTCAACCAATGCATTTCCACTAAACATAGGCCATATACAACTTAACTTAAGCCTAATTTCACGGGGATCGTATTTTGTGATTTTGAACACTTTATTCTCGATTTCATTATAAGTCGTTGATGGTTCTAATCGCATGATTCTTGCAGACCCGCCCATATACTCAGGATCTTGTGCACTTGTGATAATCCGGCCATCGTATTTACATACAACAAATAAACTTGAACTTGCCATAATCTACATCAAACAATATCAAGCCAACAATAAAAAAGCGTTAACAACTTCATACAATTACAGTCAAAACATGCACAATCATACCTAGAGTTATGGTTTTCAAAGTCTACTAGACTGCTCCTAACTGTTCCAAAGTGACAAGTTGTGAGATAACCCTCAAATCGTCTCTTCACTGCCAAGTGTGGCCAGGTAAGCACAAATGAGAGAAGGAGGGTTCCGCTCATGAATCACCGTGAGACGGGCCTTTTAAAATTACCTTTCTCACTTGTCTAGCCTATGCACCACAAAGTCAAGTTTAAATAAACGATCGAATGCTCACAACTTTCCTCTATCCTATTGAACACGACAGTCCTTAGTTGACTGAGTCTAGATATTTTTCTAAATAAGCTCAAAGGTAATGCGCATACTTTTAGTGATTTTTGGGGTTTTAGAAAGGGTGATGAAATCCCCACCCAATCTGAATTGGTGTTATAGCCCCTTAAAGTCCTTATTATTTATGCAAAACAGTAACAAACATAAATCGAAAACACTTGCAAACAACTTATTTGACGGCGGCGCAAAGAATCCTGCACAAAAACAGTTTTATTGGAGAAAGGAAGAGAGTTTATGCAAGGAATGCTGCAGGAAGAATAGTTCAGAGGAGTTCAGAGGAGGGGAGAAGATGAGTGAAATACTCACAGAGAATTTGGAACTTCAAATTTCTTCCCTGTGCTTGTTTTGGTCTCCTCTTCCTGTTTAGAGCCCTTGAACCTTTGTCTGGTCACTGAATTTGCTCCTGAAATTTACAGCAAGCCGTGGTTCCGTCTTGATCCTATCCAACAGCTCCTCACGACTATAATACTGAACTTGACATTTGTTCATACCAGAATATTGCATTTATTATCGCCCACTCTTATGCTCGTTTGTTTATAGGTAGATGCTTTTAATCTGTGTTTGCTACATATTTACAGGCTATATGTTCCTAGTCCAAAATAACACAAATGATACAAAATCTCCACTGTTACGCCAAAATACAGAACATCTGTTGCCAACAGATAAAAGTCGGGTTCCGGTCATCCGTATCCGTCCAGTGCCGCGTACCAGTTCCAGAGACAAGACATATGACAGTGGTCATTCGTGTCTCGGACAAGCACAAAGCACGAGAGGGGCAGCACAAGAATCAATGGGTGCGCGGAGCTCGAGGGAGAAAGGTCAAATCAATCAAAAGCGAAGCTATGTTTGGACTGTGCAGATCCGAATAAATTGTGAAGGCAATTTGTAATTTGGGACATGTAGAACAACATAAGATAGCAACACAAGGAAACCCAGAAAATACGAGACCCCAATTCCACAAAACCGCGGTGGAACCGCCGCCAAATGTGGGTTTTCGCGGCAGATCCGCCGCGGTTTAGTGTCATCATCTGACCAAATTTTGGGGTTAGTTTGGTAACTTCATTTGGGGCCAGAATGTTGCCCTAGGGTTTCAGCACGCAGCCTATAAATAGCCCAGTTTTGTGCCAAGGCAAGGGTCTTCTTTTCATGCCTCATTTTGTTAGGTTTTAGTGTAGTTTAGTTTAGCTTCTTCTTCTTCTTCATTCTTTCCTCCATGAAAATTGTAGTGAGAGCATTGAGTGGATGATGAAATGAAGATAAGGGTTATTTTGTATCATTCTTTTGCTTAGCTTTCCCTTGAGATCCTTGCTTTCTCTTGATCTTTCAACCTATTCATTGAGCTTGAAGGTTTAAGGGTTGGTATTTGATCTCAAGGGTTGTATCATTTTGGAAAGAATAAAGTCTCTTTTGTGCTTCATTTTGCCTTGGGTTTTTAGCTCTCTTTTGATCTTGTAACCTCTTAATTGAGCTTGCAAGTTTAAGTTTGGGTTATTAAACCAATTGTGTGTAACTTGTTCCATGGTTTCTAGATCTCTTTCTTAGTATTTTCTTTCTTGCACTTTTTCTTTCTTGCTCTTTTACATTCATGCAATTTATTTCTTTGCTTTACTTTCTTGCACTTTAAATTCCATGCACTAACTTACCTGTAATCTTTTCTTTTCTTTGTTCTTTTGTTCTCTCTTTTTGGTTTGTTTTGTGAATGGTTGTTAATATGTTGTTGTTAAGAATAAATACAATATTGTAAGTTAATGTTTCTTTGCTCATTTTCTTTTCCCGTTATTTTCCTTTGAACTCCGCCCAAACGTTACGCAAGCGCTCCGTTAGGTACCCTACCCTACCAAGGTAACGGTGCTTCCTAACCGCGACCGGTTGAGTTCGGTTTGGCCGGAGGCGAAAGAAAGAGACAAGAACAGAAGGACAATGGTCAATAAGCCGGATTCCACGAATACCGTGCTTAAATCCCCTAATCCACGTTGTTGCCGATTGCTCTAGCTTCAATTGGTCAAGACTCGGCTCAAAGGTTTTGAGTGCGGATTTCTTTAGCTTACACTTTCGTATCTTTTTCTTAACAACTTTATACTTGCATATAAAACACATAGGTTAGATTTGAACAAACATATACAAATTCTTTATTGACTCGTCTTAAACTCGAACGGACATACAACCATCTCCCTGTAGATCGACCCGTGCTCAACCGGCTAGCTGCATAGCGACACCGTCTTGATCGCGGTTGTAACTTTAGAACTTTGAACATCCGACACGCCAAAAGCGTGCGATTAAATGTTGTGCTCGGTAAGCTTTCTTCCTTCGCATTCATTTGTATATTCTGCATTTGCATACCTTATTTAAAAAACCCATAAAAAATCGAAAATTTTCCAAAATATAAAAACTTTGTCGTCAAGTTAGCTAATAGGGTAACTTAGATTTTTATTCTGAAAGTTTAGTTTATATGTTAGAAATAACTAAATTCTAGGCTTAGGAATTGAAAATCCTAAAAATAACCCTCCTTCTGTTCAACCTTGGTAAATATACGTCCTTACAGTTTTTTTTGAGAAATATGTAATCTTGAGTTCAGTTCTTAAATTAAGTCAAGATGAAGGGAACGTATTGAAGCTTTACTGAAGGATAAGTCTGAAAAATAGTTTCTATTCTTGAGTCCAAATTTAGAAAATATATACCCTACAAACTGCACATGCACGCACATTGAAACTGGGGATAGTAGAGGATACCTAGAAATACTCTTGCCTGAAAATATAATATGAAAGAAAAAACGTTAATTAAAGCTAAACACCAAAAGAGCATCATTGAAAAATATATCCGGTCTTGAAAAATAAAAATAAAAGAAAATTAAATAAATAAAGTCAAGACCCGGAAACTGCTATTTACGCTTTAAACTCACACATTCAGTAATCGGCTGTTAGTGCCTCAAGAAACATTAATAGTCGCATGAAAGGTGTGTGGGCAACACCGTTCATCATAAATGAAAAGAAGTAGTATTAGCTATTAGGGCAAGGGTACTATAGCTTGAATTGAATTCTCAAGTGTAGGGATGAAATAATACACACACGTAGGGGTATACAATCAATGTTTGGATAAAACATAGAAATAAAGAATAAGACTTGTGTTTTCTGTAAAGTTGATTAAAATCCCGGAATTAAGACTGCACTTTAGAAGGAAAACTCAGGAGATACCAACATCTTTCTAAACTTTTTTGGAACGTATAGGATCTAAGGTTAAATAGATAGGAGATGTGAAACATAAGGGTTGAATATTTCTAACTTAGGATGATAGAGTTTCTAACGTAGATACTAAACTGTAGGAATAGAATCGACGTTAACTTATGAAACTAGCTTGACGGGATTTTGTGGGTGTAATCCGCTGAAAACCCTCAGGAGACAACACTCCTCCTACTAGGGACATCTAGAGGTTTAACGGCTTGTTGCACGAGCTCAGTGCAATCGCGTTCCCTGCGAAAGTGAGGTTAGGACTTTTTGTGAATAATTAGTTTTTCTCGGGACGAGCAAAAGTTAAGTTTGGGGGTATTTGTTCATACCAGAATATTGCATTTATTACCGCCCACTCTTACGCTCGTTTATTTATAGGTAGGTGCTTTTAATCCGTATTTGCTACATATTTACAGGCTACATGTTCCTAGTCCAAAATAACACAAATGATACAAAATCTCCACTGTTACGCCAAAATACAGAACATCTGTTGCCAACAGATAAAAGCCGGGTTCCGGTCATCCGTATCCGTCCAGTGCCGCGTACCAGTTCCAGAGACAAGACATATGACAGTGGTCATTCGTGTCTCGGACAAGCACAGAGCACGAGAGGGGCAGCACAAGAATCAATGGGTGCACGGAGCTCGAGGGAGAAAGGTCAAATCAATCAAAAGTGAAGCTATGTTTGGACCGTGCAGATCTGAATAAATTGTGAAGGAAATTTGCAAATTGGGACATGTAGAACAACATAAGATAGCAACACAAGAAAACCCAGAAAATAGGAGACCCCAATTCCACAAAACCGCGGTGGAACCGCCGCCAAATGTGGGTTTAGTGTCATCATCTGACCAAATTTTGGGGTTAGTTTGGTAACTTCATTTGGGGCCAGAATGTTACCCTAGGGTTTCAGCACGCAGCCTATAAATAGCCCAGTTTTGTGCCAAGGCAAGGGTCTTCTTTTCATGCCTCATTTTGTTAGGTTTTAGTGTAGTTTAGTTTAGCTTCTTCTTCTTCTTCATTCTTTCCTTCATGAAAATTGTAGTGAGAGCTTTTTGAGTGGAAGATCAATGAAGATGAGGGTTATTTTTATCTTGTCTCTTTTATTTATTGTCTTGTAATTTTATTATCTTGTATTGTAATGTTAATTCTTGTTGTCAATTAGTTGTTGTTATTTCTTTTCTTGTTATCTTTTGTCACGCCCCGCTTCCCAGTGTACGGCGAAGTGGACGCGACGAGGTCCGCTACGTATGTACTCAGAAGTACATACGCTAAGCGTAGCTAAGCAATATAAAATATTACACAAGAGACAAGAGTATAAAAAGAACAGCAACTTTTATTTATTAACATTCTTTGTACAATACATGAAAGGAAATACAACTGAAATAAAAGATACCTAACCAGTGGCATAACAGGAAATGAAAAGTACAGAAAGGAAAAGTGTACAATGAAACTACAGTGCAGGGTCTTCAGTAAACTGCTCCAAGTCTTCTTGTGATGGCTCAATCTCTGCCGGGTCTAAATCACCTAACGACATTCAAAGAAGAGAGAAACAGAATGTCGTCAGCGAACAGATCGCTCGGTAAGTCCCAAAGATAAGAGAGAAATAGACAGAGAGTAAGAGGGGAGAGTGTAGCTTTTAATGTTGTATTATAATATTGTAATGTTGTATTAACGCTGTTGTTTGTAGCCTGGTACAGAAGATGCCAGTGTATACGAGGGGAGTCCCACTTACACCGGGGACTTTGGTAACCTGTAGTACAAGGCTCCGTCGATAATACCACGGAACAACGGCATGGATGTAATTACGTCTTAAGTGACCACCTCGTGCCACCTTTAACATATTCCGTACCAGTCTACCCCTTAAACCCCGCGATGTCTTGTTTGTATTGTTATCTTGTAAAATTGTGTTGATTGTATGAGTGATTAACTGACTGACCGAAACCATGATATCAGGAAACGGCTATAACCATAGAGTCATGTAAATGGAATACTGGGAATCATGTAAAAGGAATATCCGTGGTTCGGTTCAGTCAAGTTATATGGATTGTTAACTGGATTCTGGGATTCATGTATTCATCTTGAGTTGAAATATAAAGAATATAGATTGACTTGAATTATATTCAAGTCAGAAATAGTCAGACTCTAACCCGAGTCAGACTAAAAGAAAGTGAGTTGAAGTTCAATAATTGTTAAGGGCCTTATTGTAATTTATAAAACTTGAGGGGGTTTTATGTAAAAATATTTTTGTATAGTTTTCAAAATATAACTCAAGTATTTAATTATCGTCTTTATGTACATACAACAATTTAATGATCAAGATAAATATGTATACATGTTCGAATAGCATGAAATGAGTCAAGTATATTATTCGATTAACTGCCATAAACAATGCTGTAAAGAAATATTATGTACGACTAATTAATCAAGTTGAAAGAATACGAGAACATAAACAAAAATATGGCTCTAAGTGTTTTGCATGCGTGAGTTACAGTTTCACCTAAATACGACTACCGGTTTGAGAGATATATATGTTTTCGTATCATCGCGCAAAACAGATCAGAATCTATTCGGCACCGACACATATTTTTAAAACGCAGTTTGAGTTAACTTCTATCGGGTTTCAGGTTACGAAAATTATTATAAAATTGTAGGTATTTTGAAGTACTTATCTAAAACACCAATATTCATATGATTTGGATTTCTAAAGATCTAGTTATGATCATTTTAATATCAGCGTTTAAAACAGAAATTCAGATTTCTGGACAGCAACTATATATTCTATTGCAAAGCCTATATCAGGTTGTTTCATGCATTCCTAAGTAATATAATATACAGAAAATTATAGTTCTATCAATGGTGCATCTACACATCTAAATTTTGTCACAAACGGACATCGGGTGTTCGAGTTATGTCCAATTTAAAAACAGTGTGCGAATCGGAACAGATTCTGTCCAGATCCGTTACTTAATATTGTAATGCAGTTTTCTTTATCTTAGATATGTTTTCGGTAAAACTATAAAACTAAGAAAATCTAGATCATTCGATGTAGATATCAAAAACACCTGAGTTTGCTCAATTTGGATACCGGTATACCAAGTTATGTGTCCTAGAAATTGACCGATAACTGCAGTTTTCTGTTTTACGATCAGTGAATAAATACGATGTAATTCCTAAACCGTTATGCGGATCGATCTAAAATTTTTACAGCATGAAAAAAAATAATATATTCTATCATATGTAAATTTCATGAAATTTCCAGAAGTAAAAATTAATTTCTACAAATTATTTTAAAGGTAAAGATATTGATATGTATACTAAAATCGGCAAAAAGATTAACTAGAATTTTTACGCAAGCTTCATCTTTTCTTTTAATAACTAAACCGATTCCATGAGATATCGTAAATATATTGTGACATGAAATCTATGTTCTCACTACTCATAATAAACATTTATAGTCATGAACAAAGAATTGAAAACACTTTAATTTGAACAAGAGGTAATAAGATATTATTAAACCATATATAACCATATGTATCTAGACTTATATATATGTATATGTTTATGTTTATTTTTCTCTTAAGGATTACGGTATGGATAAAAACGGGTTCACGAGATATGAAAAGAGAAGAATAAAGAGATGGAGGGAGGGAGAGAGAAGGGACTTACATGCACAAGCCGGTATTGTCACCGGGCTTGTCTATCCGCCGATCGCCTCGCGTTACTAGCGAGACCTTCTTGAAGACTTCTTCTTGTTCTTCTTCTTGGATTCTAGGTGAAGAGGAAGAAGTGAGAGATAGAAAAATATGAGGAAGGAAAAGATGGAGGAGGACAATAAGGATGGTGTAATGGTGAATAATAATATATGCATTTAACATGAGAATTAAAAGAGAAATGAAAAGCCACCATTCATTTTGGAAATGAAAGGTCTCATTTGTAGGTTATGAGAAGAATAAAAAATGATAAAAAAAATAATTGCAAGAATGGGGATTTGAACATGTGACTTATGGAATAACAATGCAAGGACTTAACCAATGAGCTATAAAGTTGTTCATGCATATATTTAATTAGAATTAAATATATGATGTTGCTTAAAAAGAAAATGGGCTTTTTAGATGGGCTGTAGAGAATAAGAATAATGGATTTGGGTTAAATATTTATGAAAGGAAAAATAAGAATGAGAAGTTAAAAACTTAAATATAAGAAAAAGAAATTGTACCTAAAAAAAATACATAATAGATTGAGGAATAAAATAATAATAAATTTAATAGAAAAAGGAAAATACCAAGTACAAATAAATACGGTATATTATTGAAGAGGGATAATACAAATGTATAAAGATTTTGGGGTCATTACATCTTTACTTTTCTTCTTTTATCCGTATTTTCAAGCGATGGTACTCGACGGAGTTCCTTGCTAAGGTGAGGACCCAAGAGTTAGCTTGCACCATTTGTAAAACCGTATTTTCCTTTTCTTTCATTTCTTCCTTCTTGTTTTGTTTTCTTTTCTTTTATGATGTGTGAATAATTTCCCTCTTGTTAAGGCTAAGGAAGGTGGTATGAGGGACGGAGAAATCCCTTGTGCTTCTTTTCGCCAAACATCTTGAAACGAACCCTGACCAAACAACCGCAACCCCCTCGCTTAGGCGCGGCTATACGTGACATGTAGCCGCGACCTAAGTTGAGAAGTCCTTTAAGCGCACTACAACGTGACATGTAGTTGTAACTTAATTGGATACATGGTTGTGGGTGTTTGGCCGAGGGTTGGAAATAAGCGTATTTAGCGGACGGACAAGGGGCACTAGGAATGGATTTAGCGTTGGAAAGCTTGCTTAAACTCGCAAATCCCATTCCTATGTCCTCCTAATCCCCGCTACTTTCGATTATCCCAATATCGTTTTAAGAATGGTAAAAGACAAGCACAAGACTAATCCTAACTCTACTAATCGACCTTAACCTTAACAAGCTTACTTGAACATAAATATGAACACTTAGGATAAACTTGAACAAACATATACACATTCTTTATTGACTCATCTAAAACTCGAACGGATATACAACCATCTCCCTGCGGATCGACCCGTGCTCAACCGGCTAGCTGCAAATCGACACCGTCCTGATCGCGGTTATAACTTTAGAACTTTGAACATCCGACACGCCAAAAGCGTGCGATCAAATGACGCCGTTGCCGGGGAGACGATAGTTTATTTCTTTGTGTAATTTCGGGTTAATTTGCGAATATAAACATAACCGAAAAACAAAAAAAAATATACATTGTAAAAAACCATCTTGTTATTTTTGATTATTTTTTGTGCAAGTGTGCAGGAGAAAAGGAAAGGTCCAGTTCAGTGCCAAAGACGTGGGAAGTTAGACCCATATCTCGCGGCTACACCGCGTTTGATCAAGACGATGCCAACGGTCTACTGTCAAATTCTGGAGCAGATCCAGTGAGCAAATCAAGATTCAGGAGCTCCAGACAAAAAGAGAACACCAAACCCAGCATACTCCAGAAATTTTAGGGTCCAACTCATCTATACTACCGCGGATCTGCGGCATTAGGGCTAGTTTGGCCGCGGAACCGCGGCTATATGCTGCCCTCCTTGACTGAATTTTTCTGTGAGTCCTTATAACCTCTTCCCCACTCCTCTGAACTCCACTGAACTGTGTTTTCTGCAGTATTCTTTGCGCAAATTCTCTTCCCCTTCCAATAAATTGTTCTTGTGCAGAATTCTTTGCGCCGCGCTAAAAAAAATAAAAAATTGATTGTTGTTGATTGTTACTGCTTTGCATATTTTAATCGGACTTTAAGGGGCTTGAAACCAATCCAGATTGGGTGGGGATTTCATCACCCTTCGCAGGACCCCAGAAATCACAAAAAGCATATGCATTGACCATTGTTTAATTAAAAAATACTAGACTCAGCCCTAAGAACGTCGCGCTCAATAGAACAGAGGACTGGTTGTAGGCATCAACCGTTTATCCTATCCTGACTTTGCGGTGTCCAGGAAAGTGTGTCGAAGGCAAGTGGTTACTTAATTAGGACCACTACTTACGTAGTGGGGAGTCTCCCACTTACCTGGCACTTACCTGGCCGCAATTGGCGGAGAAGAGGCGGTTTGAGGTCCTATTTCTAGCCTTTTGGAACAGTTAGGAGCTGTCTAGCTGACCTAGGTGACCCTATATCTAGGTGTGATTGTGCATATTTTGTCTGTGATTGTTTAAAGTCGTGAGTCCGTACATATTTCTGTAAAGCTCTTTCTAAAAAAGAAAAAAAACACAAAAAAAAACTTTTATAAAATCTTGCCCTTTGTCGCCAGAATCCAGTTTTTCAACCACCTCCCATCGTGTTTCTCCATTGACGTTCTCTTACCCTCACCTTCTCCGCTTTGACTACACTAAACTAGTTTAGTGTATGTCCTCTTGGACTCGGGACACTAGCGCCCGCCTAATCCGCGTTACGTTAGTCGCTACCGACTACGCGATCGACTCAGACGCCGAAACTCCGTGCATGCCTCTTTCACCCTTACCTTTGCCGGTCAACTCCGACGTTGACCGGAATTCTGTTCATACATCCTCACCTTCACCATCAACAACCTCTTCTTCCTCAATGTCAGGATTTAATCCAAACATCCCTTCAACTCCCCCGGATTGATTCGACCTCCTATGGATGTGAATAACCCACCACCACCGCCTGTCGTAGCGCCACAGCGAATCGCGCTCCAGGATCGTGTCTATCCTACCTGCTCTGCACTTCCCACCTGTCTTTCCCTTCCACCGGCCAATAGGGATAATTTTGAAATTAAGCCCTTCTTCATTAACATGCTTCCGAAAGTTCATGGGCTTGAATCTGAAGATGCCTATATCTTCATCAACAAGTTTCAAAATGTTTGTGCCATGATGAAAACGACCTAACTGTCGGACGATGCTATACGGCTACGGGTCATTTCGTTCACTTTGTGCGATCTTGCTGAAAAATGGCTGTATAGCACCGATTCCCACTCCATAACCAGTTGGGACAAGTTTGTGAAAGCGTTTCTCAAGAAATTCTATCCGAATCATAAAACCGCGAGAATCCGTAACGAAATCAACCAATTCTCTCAGCTTCCTACTGAACCCTTTTGGAAGTGCTTTGACCGGTATAAAGGCCTTCTTGTTCAGTGCCTTCACCACGGTATTGAGAAATGGCAACTTTGCCAAACCTTATACGAGGGCCTGAACCCAGCAACCAAGCAGTTGTTGGAAACCATTTGTCAGGGCCACTTCCTATCGAAATCTGACGAGGAAGCGTGGTAATTCTTCGACGACCTTGCGGAACAAACGCTTCAATGGGAGAGCACAAGACCAACTTCTTCTTCTTCTTCCTCCACTTCTACTGGTCAGTCTAGGGTAGGCATTCACCAACTCGATGTCTCTATTGCGATGAAAGCTGAAATGGCTGCAATAACGAGAAAACTTGAAGCGATAGAGAGAAAATTTTCATCTCCTGCTCCTGCCCCTGTTCTTCCCCTTCGTACCATTTGTGCTTGTTGTTTCGATCCTTCTCACTTAACCGAAGAGTGTCCTTACAATCCACCATCTCAAGGACAGGATCAGGTTAATGCTGCATTTCAGCAAAGACCGAGAAATGATCCATACTCTTCCACCTACAATCCCGGTTGGAGGAACCACCCCAATTTCGCCTGGAATCAGAATCAGCATCAATTCCAAGGCAACAATTTCCAGAGGCTCCCTCTTCCGCAACAACAAGCGTAACAACAAACTCAACATCAGTTTCAGCAGCCCTTCCAACCCCAACCTTTTCAAAATCAGACGAACAACTTTGCACCCAACAATTCTTTTTCCCAAAACAACTTTGTTCCGTCAAACAACGATAAGGTTTCCTCTCTCGAACGAAGTCTGGAGGCGTTCGTTAACAATCAACACAATCCACCGCAAACATCCAGTCGTCTATTCAGTCTTTGGTGCAACACACTGCTGCACACGGGCAAAGCATCAAGACCATCGAAGCCCAGATTGCACAGCTGAATGCGGCGTTAAGTGAGCGAGAAAAGGGGAAGCTTCCATCTCAACCACTCCTAAATCCCGGTCACCCACATAATGTACATGTTGCTCTTGAAAAACAGAACCATAATGTGAATGCCGTGACTACAATGAGATCTGGAAGGATGCGGCACAACAACATTGGCTCAACAATTGAGGATAATGACACCCCGGCCGCTTCTTCTTCTTCTTCGTCTTCTGAGCCTATTCTCCATTCGTCAAAAGGCTCTTCTTCTTCTTCTTCTTCTGCTCTGAACGGACCCATTTCTCACTCCACGAAAACACCAGCTCTGGGATCCGTTCCAACTCCACAATCTCCTCCACAAGCATTGGACTCAACCAATTTTCAAAACGTTCCATTTCCAAACCGGTTGAGGTCCAATAAACAAAATCCACAAATGGAGAAGATTCTGGATTTGTTTAAGCAGGTTAACATCAACATTCCCCTTTTAGATGTTGTCCAACAAGTCCCGTCCTACGTGAAAATCTTAAAGGACTTGTGCACGAAAAGAGGAAATCTCAGGTACCCAAGAAATTTTTCTTAGCTAGTGCTGTGAGTGATGCTCTTACCCAATCTTTACCTCAAAAACGGAAGGACCCTGACTGTCCTACGATTTCTATTACCATTGGGGATAAGAATATCAACCGCACACTATTAGATCTTGGTGCCAGTGTTAAGCTGCTTCCGTACTCAGTATATGAGCAACTAGGTGTAGGAGAGCTGAAACCCACACACTGTACTCTCCAAATGGCCGACCGATCAATCACCCATCCTAGGAGTAAGCTAGAGGATGTGTTAATCAAGGTTGGGGACTTCATATTCCCTGTTGACTTCATTGTATTAGACACACAGCCTGTAGCCAACCCTCGAAATCAAATTCCGGTGATACTCGGTCGCCCATTCCTTGCAACCTCAAATGCTGTGATCAATTGTCGAAATGGTTCGATGAACCTATCTTTTGGAAACATGACAATTGAACTTAACATTTTTAGATTGGGGAATCAACCCTCCGAACCTAATGCTCATATACTAGACGTTTGCTCAATCCAGGAGATCACCCCAGAAGAGTGTGAATTCGAGGAGTTTTTGTTCAATCACGATAACCTTAACGCCACTAGTGCGTTCCTCTTCGAACCTGCTGCTGTTTCTGCGCCCGACAATGACTACGAGTGTTTCACTTTCTCGAACGATCTTAGCCACTCACCACCCGAGTTTGAATCCTTCGAATTTTCGGATGAGTTACCTGAATCATCCAACTCGGTCGCTTACACTCGTTTTGAACCTTTGCTGGAATCCTTTGAGTTCGAGACCGTTTCACCAATCTTGCCTTCAATCGTTTCACCTCCAACGCTCGAACTCAAGCCTTTGCTGTCTCACCTTAAGTACGCTTACTTGGGTGAGAACGAGACCCTCCCTGTTATCATCTCGGCTTCTCTAGCTCCAGAGCAAGAGAAAGCCCTTCTTGCGGTCTTGCACAGCAACATGCAAGCTTTTGGCTGGTCAATGGCGGACATCAAGGGGATTAGTCCCCTGATCGTTGAACATCACATTCATCTGATGGATGATGCCAAACCAGCCAGGGATCCACAAAGGCGACTCAACCCAGTCATGAAGGAGGCTGTAAAAAAGGAAATCGTAAAGTGTCTGGATAGTGGTATCATTTACCCTATCTCTGATAGCCAGTGGGTGAGCCCCATTCACGTTGTCCGCAAGAAATCAGGTATAACGGTCATAACCAACGAGGCGAACGAGTTAATCCCTACTCGCACCCAGACTGGGTGGCGAGTATGCATCGATTACAGAAAACTCAACGCCGCAATGCGGAAGGACCACTTTCCGCTACCTTTCATTGACTAGATGCTTGAACGATTGGCCGGACACGAGTACTACTGCTTTCTTGATGGCTACTCCGGCTATAATCAGATTCCCATCGCCGAAAAAGACCAGGACAAGACCACATTCACTTGTCCTTTCGGCACGTTTGCATATCGTCGCATGCCCTTTGGGTTATGCAATGCGCCCGCTACCTTCCAGCGGTGTATGATGGGAATCTTCTCAGACATGGTGGAAAAATTCTTGGAGATCTTCATGGACGATTTCTCCATCTTCGGCGATTCCTTTAATGAGTGTTTGCTGCATCTCGACGCTGTCCTTACCCGGTGTAAGGACAAGAATGTCACTTTGAATTGGGAGAAGTGTCACTTCATGGTGCGCGAAGGTATTGTCTTAGGACATATCATTTCACACAATGGCATAGAGGTTGACAAAGCGAAGATTGAGGTCATTTCCAATCTCCCTCCTCCCAGATGCATCAGAGACATCCGAGCCTTCCTTGGCCATGCCGGTTTCTATAGACGGTTTATCAAGGACTTTAGCAAGATTGCTAGGCCCTTGACTCTTTTGCTGGCCAAGGACACGCCATTCGACTTCAACTCGAGCTGTGTGACTGTGTTCGAGTCATTAAAAAGCTCACTCACTTCTGCTCCCATTCTTTCTTCTCCTGACTGGACGCACCCATTTGAGATTATGTGTGATGCATCCGACTTTGCCATCGGTGTTGTCCTTGGACAACACATCAACAAGATGCTGCACGTAATCTATTATGCTAGCCGAACCCTGAACGACGCTCAACTGAATTATACAAGGAATTCTTGGCTGCTGTATTTGCTTTAGAAAAGTTCAGGCCCCACCTCATCGGCTCTCCAGTCATTGTCTACACAGACCATTCTGCTCTGCGCCATCTTTTTGCGAAGAAAGATGCAAAATCTTGGTTGATACGTTGGATCCTCTTGCTTCAAGAGTTTGACCTTGTCATCAAGTACAAAAGAGGATGTGAAAATGTAGTCGCAGACCATCTCTCACGACTTCCTTCTTCGTCGTCGCTTCAAATTCCGATCAACGACATTTTTCCGGATGAACAGCTCTTGACAGTATCTCGCGAACCCTGGTTCGCAGATATTGTGAATTATTTGGCCACAGGATTACTACCGATCGAATGGTCAAGTCAGGACAGACTTCGATTCTTATCCCAAGTAAAACACTTTTACTGGGACGAACCCTATCTATTCAAGTACTGTCCCGACCAGATTATTCGTCGGTGTGTCCCTGACGATGAATTCAAGAGTGTGCTGTCGTTTTGCCACGATCAAGCATGCGGCGGGCATTTTGGCCCCAGAAAGACAGCCGAGAAGATCTTGCAGTGTGGTTTCCACTGGCCACAACTCTTCAAAGACGCTCATGACTACTGCAAGACTTGCTCCCGGTGCCAACACTTGGGCCGGATATCCAGGAGAAATGAGATGCTGCTCCAACCAATCTTGGTTGTGGAGATTTTCGATGTTTGGGGGATCGATTTCATGGGGCCGTTTCCCAGCTCTTTTGGGAACTTGTACATACTTCTCGCTGTTGATTATGTCTCTAAGTGGGTCGAGGCTGTGCCCAGCCGGACTAACGACAACAAGGTTGTCGTTAGATTTCTTAAGGAAAAAATTTTCTCCCGGTTTGGGCACCCCCGAGCGATCATTAGCGACAATGGAACTCATTTCTTCAATAAGACTTTCGAGGCCTTGATGTGGAAATATTCCATTAATCATAAGCTATCTACGCCCTACCACCCCTAAACCTGTGGGCAAGCCGAAATTTCAAATCGGCAAATCAAGCAGATACTGGAGAAGACGGTTTCCAAGAACTGTAAAGATTGGTCGTTAAAACTCACTGATGCCCTTTGGGCATTTCGAATTGCTTATAAGACCGATCTTGGCATGTCTCCCTATCGGCTTGTGTATGGAAAGGCTTGCCACCTCCCTGTGGAAATAGAGCATCGCGTATTTTGGACGATAAAAGAGCTGAATCTGTCTGTCGAAGATGCGGGCAGCTATCGGAAGCTGCAGTTGAACGAATTGAGCGAGCATAGGGATGAGGCTTACGAAAACGCGGTTGTCGTTAAGAACCGAACGAAGGTGTTTCACGATAAACACCTTTTGTGCAAAACATTCGTACCTGGTCAACAGGTACTGCTTTACGACACCCGGCTACATTTCCATCCAGGTAAGCTCAGATCTCGTTGGAAAGGGCCACACTTTGTGCGGAATGTGTATCCGCGTGGCGCTGTGGATTTGGAGAATCCAAAGGACGGTTCATTTTTAAAAGTAAATGGACACCGACTAAAACCGTACCTTAGCGCCGAACCAACAGAGGAGCTCCTGGTCTTACAGGAGCCGGTTTACCCTGCTAATCTTCCTCTGACTACCACTAAACTTCGGTTATCCAGCCAAGAACAGTGGACACTGTTCCTAATAACTTTGGGGGTATGTATATACCATTTTGTATATATTTGTGGATATTCTTTTCCATTTTTACTATTTTTCTTTTCTTTAAAAAAAAAATCGTGTATATCTAACCGACAGTTTTGACCCTTCAATGATCTCTTCATGCAATGTCAGTGAGGACACTGTCCAGTTTAAGTTTGGGGGTACGCTCGGTACGCATTTCTAACTTTCGCATTCATATGTATATTTTGCATCTGCATAATAAAATCCATAAAATCTATAAAAATCAGAAATTTTTCTAAAAACATAAAAACTTTTTTGTCAAGTTAGCTAGTGGGAGAACTCAGATTCAACATTTCGACGGTTTTGTTTGATAAGATAAGAATAACTATATCTTATTTTTAGATTTTGAAAACCTGAAAGATAACTCTCCTTTAAAGTTAACTATAGCTGATATACGTCTTTACATCACACTACACGTATCGTGAGTTTTGGAAATTAGATGACAAGTCTATTATGTCTAAAAACTTTTAAATGGATAAATGATTTTCTGAGGATCAAATAGGTTTGTTCTGAAATAAGTAATATCAAGAATAGTTTATGAAGTGAAGCGAATATGAAGGAATGTTATTGATGCCTTAATTGGAACTAATTCTGAAAAATAACCCATCTGGAACTTGATTGGAATGATTACACACCGAACCCACTAAAACACGTCTTTTATCCAAAAAATAATTGAACTGCCGGTTATATCTCCGTTCGCATTGAATCATCATGATTTTCACGCTAAATTGTCTTTTGTTTTTGGACCTAGGTAACTTGAGTAATTAAGTCCGCTGGGGTGTCCCTACACCTAATGCCCTAAAGCCAACTGGTTTGGGTGCATTGGCCCAAAGCTCGTTAAGAAGTCTAGAAAGTCTAGATTAAAACAAAGTCAAGCAAGTGTTCTCTCCGAGTTAAAATTCCTAACGGTTCTTTGTGTGAGAATAATCTTGACAAAAGACAGGTTTTTATAAAAAAATATTTCTAGCGGAGATATGAAGGTTTTATTCTATGATAAAGACTATTGCACGTTCACAGAAGTGTGTATGAAATGAAAACAAGAAAAATGTGGAGTGAAAAATAAGACCTAGTTTCCTGTTAAGCAAGATAGAAATTCTGAAATTGAAACCTTACTGGAAAACGAAACTTGAAAAATACTTAACTCTTTATAAAACTTATATGATCCTTTTAAAATTTTTATCTGGGCTTTATTGTGTGACATGATGACTTTAATCGATTCTTCTAGAACTTAACGACACTATTTGCACTGCACGTAAAGACATATAAAATCTTAAGTTAAATAAGAAGCGAGGTGTGAAAAATAAAGGTTCGATAGTCTAGACTTAGGATAATAGAATTGTTATTTTCTGAAACAAACCTTAAGGTATGAATCATAGTTATTTTGCAAAACTAGCTTGACCGGATTTTGTGGGTAGTATCCGCTGAAAACCCTCAGGAGACAACACTCCTCCTACTAGGGAAACCTAGAGGTTTAAACGGCCTGTTGCACATGCTCAGTGCAATCGTGTTCCTTGCGAAAGTGAGGTTAGGAATTTTTGTGAATAAATTGGCTTTGCTCGGGACGAGCAAATGATAAGTTTGGGGGTATTTGTTCATATCAGATTTTTGCATTTTTATACCGCCCAATTTTTATCACATTGCTTATCGGTAGGTATGTTTCCTGATTTAAAATCAGGAAAGCCTACGGAAAAGGCTTCAGAAAGGGTCACGTGCTTACACGTGACCAGCAGTCACGTGTTGGCACATGACATCTAAAAGCATCGGCAAGGCAAATTCAGTTTCCCAACTACATCAAAGAAAAGGGCTTCAGAAAGGGTCACGTGCTCCCATGTGACCAGGGTCACGTGTTGGCACGTGACACTCAAAAGCGGCAGACTCAATTCCCTGATTGAATCAAGAAGAAGGCTCCAGAAGAGGGTCGCGTGCTCACACGTGACCAGGGGTCACGTGGTGGCACGTGACAGCTAAGCAGCGACCAGAAAGCAGAGCGCAGAAAGAAAGAAGAGGGCTCGTTCCAAGGGGCCCACACGTGACCAAGGGTCACGTGCCCACACGTGACCAAGGGTCACGTGGCCACACGTGACCGGCTTTCAAAGCCTATCTGTTAACATAATTAAATTCTGAGAAAAGACCTCTTAAATCTTTCCAAAGCAACCGATTGAATTAAAGATTTAAAGGTGATTAAATATCATCTATCTATGGGAAAATCTCGAATTTGGAAAGATTTCCCCTTAAATCTAACCGAAATAACAAAGGAGAATCTCTGGATTTAAAATCCAATGGTGAATAAAATTCACCTAATAATCCAAAGGTCCAAAATGAATGGTGAATACAAATCAAATCTATCAATGAAAGATTCGCCAAAACTAATTAATTCGGCTGCTTCTCCTATAAATAGGAGCCAAGAGACACACAGAGGAGATATATATAGAGAGAGAGATAAGGATAGAAAGGCAGAAAGGAATCGAGACATAAAAAAAAGAGGAGAGCCTTGATACTTTGGAGAAATTTGGATCTTCTGCAAAAGAAAACCCTAGGTAAGAAAGTGAATGCTTTTTGAAAGAAAAAGAGAATTTAATTCTCAACAGAGTTTAACTCTGATATAAAAACAGAAGAACATAGTTCTCTCTTTGGTGGAGGATCTGTAAAGTGCACATCTCCCCTTGAGTTGAGAATTTAATTCTCAACGGGTAGAGATTCTGCCATGCAGATCCAAAGCCTAGAGAGAGAATGGAAGCCTGAGAATTTAATTCTCACAGAACTATAGGAATTTAATTCCCTTAAAATAAAATTAGGGTTTAACCCTATGTTATGGGAATTTAATTCCTTAAAGCTTTTATTAGGGTTTAACCCTATGATAGAATTCAGTTCTTCACATATATAAGGAATTTAATTCCTACAGAAAATTCAGAGTTCAACTCTATCCCAGAATATAAATCTTCAAAAGGAATAGGAATTTAATTCCTCTGAAATTATTGTCAGGGTTCAACACCACGAGGAATTTAATTCCTGAAAGGGATTAACAGATCTTCTAAAAAACATACATAGAGGCAGGGTCACGTGTCACCACGTAACCCCCGAAAAGATCTATAGAAAAGCCTCTTTGAGGCAGTGCCTCACGTGACCCACGTGACCCTTGAGGCTTTAACATACAAGCATTTAAACACCCGTCACGTGGTGGCACGTGATGCTCCAAAAGATGCGATATTCTCAGCAGAACAAATGAAGGGAGGGCCACCTCACGTGCTACCACGTGACCCCTCGTGCCTTAGTGTTTAACGCTAAATTGGAACCCCTGAATCCAGTGTTAAAACACTGTTTGGCCTTAGTGTTCAACACTAATCAAAGAACTTTATTTGCAGTGTTTAACACTGAATTTCTTAGTGTTTAACACTAATTTGAAGCCTCTGCTGCTAGTGTTTGACACTGATTTGTTTTAGTGTTTAACACTAATCTGAACCCCATGTTGCTGGTGTTTAACACCAACTGTCTTTTAGTGTTAAAACACTAACTTGATCCCAGTGTTCAACACTGTTGAATTAATGTTAGCCCAATTGGCTAAATGGCCAGAGGCAAAGCCTCTTCTTCAATGGACCAATAGGAAGCCAATATTCCAAACATGATTGGACTTAGCCCAAGATGGCCATAAGTCCTCAATTCAGACTTAACTGGGCTAATGGGCTCATAACATAATTAATTGGTCTTGATCCCAAATTGGGCCAAAGACTATTTAATCCACCCCGGCTCGAGGGTACATCTCTTCACTCCTTTGATACTTGGCGTTGTAATTCCTCAATGTCTTCAAAGAGGTGACGGGTCCCGATGACCACACATTGACACGGACTGTGGGGTCCTTAAACTCATGGACTATGAGGTCCTTAACCTTGACCGAGATGTCTTAAAACTAACTGTGGACTGTGGGGTCCTTAAACCCATGGACTATGACGTCCTTAACCTTGACCGAGATGTCTTAAAACTAACTGTGGACTGTGGGGTCCTTAAACCCATGGACTATGAGGTCCTTAACCTTGGCCGGGATGTCTTAAAACTAACTACGGACTGTGGAGTCCCTAAATCCACGGACTATGAGGTCCTTAACCTTGACCGCAATGTCTTAAAACTAACATTGGACCGTAATGTCCTTAAACTACCCATGGACCGCAATATCCTTAAACTACCTACCGACCGCAATGTCACTAAACTAAACAACAGAGCCCCCTCTTATTGCTCTCTTGTCGGATCTAAACGATCCCGTTAAGTTGATCTTAGTCTAAAAACTAGACTAACGTATCCTTGACAAACGTTTAAGTCGATCTTAGGCTCAAATGAGGCTAACGTATCCTTAAACCCAAACCCCTAAAACCAAATCTAAGATAATACGGATTTGGACTAGTCCACGCCCTACGGGCGATGACATAACTCAGTCTCCGTATACAATCCACCGGCAACAGAACACAAAACAAACACACACGACACGAAGTGACCATCTGGAGAAGGAGAAAGTTGTTACCGCGATGCGGTAGCGTAATTAACTGCAGGGGCTTGCGCCTGCAGGGAAGAGCGTCCCCACAATCAAAAACCCCTCAAGCGAGGGGGAATCTGACGAAGTCTGCTACATCGAACACATCCGTCTAAACCTTCGATGCACGGTGCCATAAATCAACTTGGCATCTTCGGAGAGGTGGACGGATAGCACCAATTAGCATCTGCCCCGAATCTCAGGCGAGACGCCCGTGTCGCGCCGCCATTCGGGGGGGAACAGATTCTGGCACGCCCGGTGGGACCTTTTCCTCTTTCCACTCCACACTTCCTGTGTCGTGATTCGCGAACCAATCGCGGTTCGCTAACGGTTGCCCTTGGGTTTCAAGATACTAAGACTTGGCGTCTTGCTTATTGCAGAAATCAAAGAGTCGATGGCTTCTGCGAAATGCTCCAACTGCTCGGACTGCAATTGCGACCAACGCTCTGCCTCGCCAGGAAGTATAGCTTACAGACCCCAAGCTGCTTCGCTATTCACAATGCCCGTGGAACAGGTCACTCGAGCCACCACGGGATTGTTTTTTGGGACCATGCTCCCGCCGACAAGCTTCACCGCCCCGATACTGACAAAGGAAGCTCCCAAGAGGTCGGTCTTTGATCGTCTTACCCCTGCCGCGGCCCCTCTCAACGGGTCGCCCAACACCAGCGCCCCGGTCTTCTCTAGATTGGGCCAAGACTCCTGTGGACCTATAATGGGGCCTACAATTCCAGAGAAGGCTGCTTCTAAGAAAGTGACCGGTCCTGCTCCTGAAGTCGCCAAGGCGGCTTCCCCGGCCAAAAAGTCAGTCTTTACAAGAGTGACGGCTTCAGCCCCCGCCCCTGCTATCCAAAGGACTTCGGTCTTTGACAGGCTAACACCAGCAGCGACCCGCCACCTACATAGGGGGCAAGACGAAGCTATCCTCACCGCTGAACCAACGCCGTCTGCTCGACACGCTCGACGTCGTCACTGGCACCGAGTAAGGAAGGCTGGGGGCAACTCCCCCTCTAGGCTAACTCCACCAACCCCAACGGTGGAAGTTAATGCTGCCGTTCCAACTGGGAACAGCTTCGAGATGCTAAATAAGGTGCGAAGGAATTCTCCTACTGCGGTGCTAAAGAGGTCTCCTCCTCCACTAAAAAAGGTTGCGGAAATAAAGTCAGAACAGCCCTGATCCCCTCAACGGCTGTCTTCCAAAATCTATAAGGTTTGGCGGCAGGCCCGAGATTCGATGATCGATCCAAACTTCTCCCGCCAGCACAAGAAGCTGAAAATCCAACAGGAAACCAGTTACCAGGCTAAACCACGAAAGACTGTCTGGGTGCCCGCCTCAACGGCCCCCTCAACTTCTACTGCTCATAAAAGGAGGAAGCCAGAGAAGATCCCCCAGCCTGCAACGACAGCTAAAGGCACTACGCCCAGACGCCCTAAGTCTGGGGGCATAATGGTCCATACCGTATACATGGCGTCAGGAAAGGAAAACAGCCGTGCGTCTACAGGTCATAGACCGCTTACACGGTCGGTGACAAAAGCTCATGAGCAACAGCAAAAGCTCCAGGAAATGATGAATGCTATGGCCGCACTTACCGGGCTAAAAGAAAACCCAGAAACGTCCTCGGACGAACGCCATGAGGAAGAAACCGACGCCGAATTCCTTCGCCGAATACTGGAGAAGAAGGACAAAGAGGCGGCTGAACAAGCAGCCAACATACAGCGTATGGGCCTCCTCTTCCAAGATATGATAGGAATGATGATCCAACAGGACCCACCCACTGAGGATCCCCCGATCGTCCTTGAAGATGACAAGGGAGAAACGTCAAATCCACCACCGGCCCTCTCAACGGCCAAAGAGGAGACAATCTCTAAGGCTGATTTGGTCGACTATATAGCCCAGCAAATCCGGGTCCATCACACGATTGAGGTAGCTGGTCAAATCGTAAAAACGGGGCGGCCATATCCAAGCTGGTACGACCAAATCAAGTACCCGCCAGGTTACACAATTCCCAAGTTCCATGTTTACAAGGGGACCGGCAATCCCCACCAACATGTCGCCCAGTTCAGGGCCCTTTGCGGTAATACCGGCGGTGATGATAAACTGTTGCTTCGCCAGTTCGTGGGCAGCTTATCAGAAACAGCGTTCGAATGGTATTCGGAACTCCCGAACGATTCTATCAAGACGTTCGCTGAAATGGAGTTGCAATTCACTCAGCGATTTGCAAGCACCAGCGAACGCACTCTAATAACGGCATTGATTAACGCCAGGGTAAAACCAGGCGAAACTTGGGTCCAGTATGCTATACGCTGGCGGAATTTATAGTCGAAATGCGAGCAACGCATTGAGGAAGCACCCGCAGTGGGCATGTTCGTGGGAACCCTAGACCCTTACGCAACTATCTCCCAGTTTATTATGTTCTTTAAGCCAACCACATTCCAGGCTTTAATCGACAAGTTGGCTCAGATGGACCAGATGGGTCATAGACCACCTCCCCCGAAGTCGGAACCTCGGAATGACAAGGGTAAAGGAAGGTCAACCTTCGTCGCGAATGCCCAGCAGCAACCTAACGCCCCGAAGCTGGCGGATCAATTGGAAGTAAGACGCCGGTATTATAATGAGAAGATGAAGCATCCCTACTCGTTCCCATGAGAAAAGACGAGGCGGTTATTCGAGCTGGCAGTACGCAACAGACTTATAAACCTACCAAATCCATGGCGACTGCCACAACCCACTGAGGTGAATAACCCCAACTATTGCCCTTATCATCAAACGGTAAGTCATCCGATTGAGGATTGCTTCATCTTCAAAGGATGGATTGGAGATCAATACCTCCAGGGGAAGTTTGCACTGTCCAAAAAGTGGAAGGTGAACCCACCACAGCCGCATACTCCCAAGAAAGCAGATACACAGGGGGCAACCTGTTCTCTTATTGAAGAAACTCCATGGGAGGTCGTGCTGTCAACTAAAACCAAAAGAATGCTGAGGGACCTTCATGCATGCCCTGCGATCGAATGGAAGGACCCGCTTGAACCTCAAATTATCGAAGGGATGTTGAAGCCGCTCCCAACTACGAAGACTCGTGGTGATGGCCCAAATACTCACGCCCAACCGTCAAAATCTTCGAAGAAAAAGAAGAAGAAATCCAAGAAGCCCGTGAAGCCTGGAGACGAGCACACGAACTTGCAGAAGCAAATCGACGCGCTGGAAGAGTACAATCAAAAGGCGCGAACTCCTGTCACGCTGCAAGAGTTCCTCAGCCACATCTTTCAAGAGGAAGATGATGGAGAGAGCTCGTCGGATGAATCCGAGGGATATGTGGCGAGTTGTCATGTGATTTTCCACTCGGAAGATGAGAAAACTCCTGGCACTGAGAAACTGGGGCACACCCTGAGCCAGAACTTGTGTGGCCAACAGATGAAATGATCGACGCCTTTCTAGACGAGATTCGTCTAAAGAGTAAAGCAGATCAGGAGCGTGAGATGGCCGCATCGGAAGGAGCTGAACGCAGGCGACTAAACGAAAGAGTTGAAGTACTCCCGCCAGATCGAAAGGCGTCCGAGGCAGACAAAAAGATATTCAAGACGAGGAAAAGGTTTGCCAAAGCCATGTCAATGGGAATGAAGCTACCACCCTCGGAAGAAAACACGCTCAATGGGGCGGAGAGGCACCCTGATCATTGCGCATATCATCGGAAAATTTCACACACCACGGAGGAGTGCGACGCTTTTAGGTTATGGTGGCAGGGATATGTTGCTCATCGGCAACATTTTAAGCGCATGAAACGCAAGACTCGTCGGGAACGAAGAAGTACTGCCGACGGGCACAACAGAACCACTGGCAACTGTTACATGGTTAACGCCGGAGGGTCACAAGTTCTCACCTTTGGAAGCGACTCTGATGAAGAAATGGCTCTGGGCTCTCTCTTTAAAGAATCTGTTTTAGGGAAAGAGGAGGAATCAGAGGCTTGCGAGAACATTCTGCTGCGCAATTGCACGCTCCCAGAAAAGAATCTCGGGCCCGCAAATAAAAAAGATAAGGGAAAGGAAAAGGTCGCTGAGAACATCACTTTAGATGACCAAGTTGTTGGAGATAGTGCCCTCATAGTCAATTATTGGATCGCAGGTACGTGATTGCAATGATTGCGGAGGACCTATACCGGTAGGACAGTCTTACTCGAGATGATAGTATGCTATCTGGTTTGCCTTTATCAGTCGTGTACATGTTCAGGTGACTGATTGCATGTTACACTTTGATAGAGCCCTTAGGATCTTGCTTTACTACCAACAGTATGATGGCGATCATATACGTGAGAGTTGGGTAGTTTATATGCATATCCTTAATTGTGGTCCCTAGTCGTGGGAGTTTCGAGACAGGGCATCGATACTCCGGAGTAGACTAGTGTGTACAGTCGAGACCCCGACGAGGGGCGGTGGCCGGTCTCACAAGCCACTGGTGTCAGTTGGATCACCTAAGATGTATACAGGTGCTCATTGGGTTATGAGTACACCGGACAGGACTCGCCGGGAACCTGCTAGTTGGTATTATACATATCGTCAGATAGCAGTTCCCTGGTGACATGTGTACAGGTTAGTTCATCGACCTGAGATCGTCATTTGTCTCGTGTGAGTTCCCACTGTGCTTTGATTTCTACCCTACCACGGCTTAAAGGAGTCGTGCAAACAGGTAGCTTTTGGGTACAGTCCCGAGCCATATGGAGGCACGTGAGCGGATCGGCAGGGGATTCGTCTCTCCCGGTATTGGGGGCGAGGTCGTGCTGTGTCTAGGAGAGCCATTACACAAATCCATGGCCATGGTAGGAGATTTACTGGTAGGTACTCCAGTAGTATCTCAGGGTGTATTGGGCTACACTCCGACACGACTTATACTGCTATTGGGGGTCTGACGTTGCTAGCCCCCTAGGCAGGATATGCGATACTCATTGACGAACGGACCGGAGTGTATATACATTGTCACTGTTAGGCTCAGTAGGGTTTTCCGGATGAGTGCGCTCATCGGCCACCCTTGAGGTCAGTCCGTGGGCAGCCGTTACGCATTGCTAGTGCCGCTGACGGTTTGTGGTTAAACCCACTGCCAGGGTGCTGACGAGTCATTAGAGTCCCCCACAGACAGTTTCCCAAGTTCGGGCGAAACGTTGTAGAGGCCGTATGGTTTTATGGCAGGGTTCGGAAAATGCACGTGCGTTTACGCACGTGTCAGTTTTCGGGCAGATGATACTGGTCGGCTTTGGTTTAAGCCGGATCCGAGTATTATATTGAGTAGGTATAATATCTTTGTCTCAGTTGCATTTATATTCGGTCGTAATATAAATGCGGGCATATTTATACAGTTTCGGGGTTATCCTGAAAGTCGTTTCAGGATCACTTTTGGAAGTTGCCAGTTTCCAGTTTTCTATCAGCCGTCTTTTAACATTTGGTTAAAGGCGGATTTATCTTTTCTTGGATGAGAGTGAGTCGAGCTTCTAGAAGGTTCTAGAAGGTTCTAGAATTTGTGACTAAGCTTTGTGACTCATGCTTTGATTTCATTACTTTCTTGTTTTGCTTAAGATCTTTAAGCAAGATATTTGTAAGTGTTCGCATATGATATTTATCATATGGTCACCCCCCTCTCCTACGGTCACCTCCCTCCTTCATATATATGATAAGCCTCCTCTCTCTCTCATTCACTCTCACTTGATTCAAGAGAGAAAAGATTATGATAGTATTCGGGGTGTATGGAATTTTACAGTTCATTTCATTCCATCACCCGATTTCCACGGCAACTTCATTAACCGATCGTCCACGGATTTGGACGAAGTGAGACAAAGTCATCTACTCATTCTCTACATCAATCTTGGTCGTCTCTTTTAGCAAACTTGACGATCGAGTTGCCTCGAGTCAGAGGCGGGAGCCCGTTTAAAGAACCGATCATGTGGTGCCACCTCGACGAGGAGATCGAAGATCGACGAGATCGGATCAGCCGCAACGGAGCGTGGGATGATGGTTGAAGAACGAAGGACTCGGATCGTTCGGTATAACCATTCTACACTCTTTACAGTTTGTTAGTTTAGCAATAATGGCAGATCCGGGTTAAAGTATACGATAGCGCCAAGTTAAAATATTTTGTTCCGCATTTGGCGTCTGTAGACTGCCGGGGCGCTAGCGTGGACTTACAGTGGTATCAGAGCCTCACCATTTTGCTATACTAACTTGTGCTAACGCGTTTAAAACATCGATCCGACCGGAAATCGAAAACTACAAAATCCTATGCCGACAGTTTCTGTTGATTTTAAACGGTTTCAAAATTGAATTCTGGATGTCTTAAAAATCCGTGCAGGCATATTTAAGAACCACGACGAAATTTGGAGTCGTGACTCCTCCAAGCCGCCGCGGAAGGGCGGCCAAACCCATGGTTTGGCCGCGCTTCCGCGGCCATGTGAGGAGCACGTGCTCCCAAATTTGGTCAGTGTGTTCAGTGTTGGATTTTGGGGTTTTTGGTATATATAATTTTGGCCCAGGTTTTGTTACTGTTCACCAGTAAGCAGTGGGGCCCACTTTTTGATTTTTGGTCTTTGGTCGATCGTAATTTAAATGCGTTAGTTTACAGTGCTTACATTATATCTCCGACCGGGAATGTCATTTGATCGGTAAACAGCGTCTGATTGCTATAGTTCTTTTAGACGGGTTTGCGAACGTGACATTCGCGTTGATGTTCTGTGTTGTGCTGTGATGTTGAGGATTTGTCGTGGTGGATAGCAGTGTGCAATGGTAGTACAGTTTGTGTTTATATGTACATTTGATATTGCGGGACGAGCGTCCAACTTGTGGACAGCCGTCACTGCCTGTTGTATAATATTCTTTTGGGGCACGACCAGGTTGCGGTCGATGTACCTATTGTACTATTTTTTTTTCATTACTGTACTAGGTTTTGCCCCGAGACGGAGTGCACGGATAGCCGGGTTCGGGAAAGCAACGGGTCCGCATCTCATGGCTTTGAGAGGCAGAGGGGCCCCACTTCAGAATTGGCAGACTATTCGCCGCACTCGTAGGGGGTACAGGTTGACCCAAGGAGGGGTGCTCAATCTACCGGATTCCGTGAAGTGCCGGGTGTTCCATTCACTATGCTGTGGGGACTGCCTCGCTTCAGGTTTTGGCGGGTAAACTTGCCGCACCCGTAGGGGTCTAGGTTTCATTGCACAGGCTATCCACACGACAGGGGAACGTCGAGTTTCAGCAGCGGCTCTGTGAAACTCGGGGATCCCAGAATATCTGTATTGTTCTGTGATGCTTATTACTTTTCTGTAATGTTGCATATTATCACGCCTGGAGCGATTATGTATATTGGTTTATATACTATTAGATGTTGTATATGTTTTACACCCGCGCTAGTCCAGTCCCCGCTCTGTCGTTAGTTAAGTAACCTAACGAGTGATGACGGGACCCAGTGACGAATGCAGATGGCATATACGTACATTTTATTTTCGTTCTTTTCTGGTGTGATAATTGATGGGACTGCGTTGATTCTGATCAACGCAAAGTAAAAACAAACCTGTATACAGTTGTTGGAACAATTTAAAAAGTGTTATTGCAAAGACGTTTCCTTTTGTTATGCATAGCGGTATTCAGTGGAATATCCTGCACCTCATTCGACAGGGCAAGGGCTGATATCCCTTCACCGGGACCGACCCCTTGGGCAAAAGTTTGCGTCAGGGTAATAACTTCACTATAGTCGATTACAAGTTGCTTTGCATAGCGGTATTCAGTGGAATATCCTGCACCTCATTCCACGAGGAAAGAGCCGAGATCCCTTTACCGGGAGTAACCTCTTTAGCAAAAGGTTTTCGCCACTATATTTTAAAAAGCTATCAGGTTCCTTCAGCGATATCAAGTTCACTACGCTAAAGGTTTTTCGCCAAAAACCAGTCGTAGCCCTCCGTCACTTCTTTTGGGTATTCAGTAGTATTCAAGCTACGTATTTTGACCAACGCCAAGGCATAGTGTTTGGTAGCTGCTGGGTATTCAATTGTTGCATAGATAGATGAGTTAGTTTGGGACAGTCGTTCTGCCATTTTGGCCAACGTCAAGGGCATGTGCGGGTGGGTTCAAATTGGCAAGATAGTGACGGGTAGAACTTGGCATGTGACTTATGACATTTTGACCAACGCCAAGGTTATAAGAGCATGGGGCAAAAATAATATCAGGAGTTTCTAAAGAAACTGAAACTTGCCGAGTATGCGCATACCTTCTGGAGTATGAGTAACGTGGATGCATTCCATCACGTTATCATGCGATGAGAGTTGGATCCTGATTCCCACTGATGAGTTGGTTTACTCTTCGGGTGATCCCGATTGATTCTTCTTTAGGTTTGGAGGAGAATTTGACAGGACAGTGGGAGGTTTCCGGATTAGATAAAATGATGACCATTCTGATCTAGGTTAGAGTGCACGCTGAGTGTTTCTTTTCTCTCTCTCTCTTTGGCAGCGACCTTTGACCGACCCTAGACTATGACTCAGTGACCAGGTTAACCGAACCTTCTTAAAATACTGGCTTTTGGATTGTCTGAGTTGCATAAGTCATTGCCACTCCTTCTTTTACCCTTTGAATTTCTCAGAACACCCGTATTACTACGGATATCCACTTCCATTGGATAGATCCATCGTATGGTTATATACGAACTCGAAGGGACTTCTTCGGGGATGGATCCAGGTTCAGGAGAAATAGAATTGGTTTATTCAGTTGTCTTTTATTATCACCTTCTCTCAGGTTGCGAGAGCTCCTTGGTTTAGGAGAGTACACCTATTACGCCTATTGGATAGTCTTATTCCAAACCATAGGCTGGTGCCGAAAGGTAGGGAATGAAGAAAACCAATTAGCCTAAGTAGGGTGTGCAGAAGGTAATATGTAAAGACAAAATAAAGGGATTAGAAAGAGGGCAAAGTAAATTGCGACTGATATCATTCACGACCAAAACCGCGTACTTCATCGCCGCTCCTATTTCACCTTTAAAAAGAATAAGGTATTATTCAGTTGTCTTTTATCGTCACCTTCTCTCGAGATGCGAGTACTCCTTGGTTTAGGAGGGTACACCTATTATGCTTACTGGATAGTCTTCTTCCAAACCATAGGCTGGTGCCGAACGGTAGGGAAGGAAGAAAACCAGTTAGCCTAACGATGGTGTACAGAAGGTAACGACTAAAGACAAATAAAGGGGATTTGGAGAGATGGCAATAAAATATACGGTTGAAGTCATGAATTGGATTATGGAAGAGGCATTACTATGAATACCAGGATACCCCTACGAAACATTTTCATGTTTCAGTGCGTTGTTAAGGAAAAGCTGTTTTCCCGATTAGACACTTACTCCAAGGGTATGTATTTACCAGGTTTCATTCTCATATCTGTATGGTTTTACAGATGATGAGTGGGAGTAAGATATTGGGAATTAGGTGATCATCCTCATTATATCGGAATTCGTTGTAATTGGTGATATTTGAGGAAATCGCCAGGGTACAGTTTTCCACCTACAACGCACAGGTTTTGAGTTGTTCAACTCAGCGGACTTATACAGAGTATTGTAAGTTGTCCAGTGTCCATCAGGACAAAGGGGTAGGTCCTCGTACTATGTTCTGTTTACTTATAACTTCTCTAGTATTTAGACAAGTGTTTCGTAGAAATACAAGGTCTAAGTTTTGAGAAGTTGTCGGTATAAGAATAAAGTAGAGAACCAGGCATCACAAGTATCGGGATTCTTCAAAGAGATCGAAGATGTAGATTCTTGTGATCGGTATTCAGATGATAGTGATGGTTTTGAGAAACGTGTTTCTCTTTCAGGTTACTCATAATTGGATGGATTCCTAAGTTGAGTAATGCTGATTAGCCTTTTTCCATAAAGTTGATATGCACTGGAGACAGCTGCATGATTTGAATATGGTTCCAATTAAATAAGTGCCAAAGTTCTGTATTGGATATAGAATGGATCGTACCTTAAAAGAAACTAAGGTACGGGGAGTTGTCCAGCTTATGATTAAAACCAGACACTGGATAACTCAGGGCACGTTTCTATAATGGCTGTTTGTGGGTTGACCCTGGCTATAAACGAGGGTTGATATTCTACCATTTAGAAGATCAATAGTGATATTGTTCTTGACTCGCCACAGTTTTAGTAAAAATGGATCTTTTTCAGAAAACAGTAGTGGGAGTATGGTAGAACTGGAAGTGATTCCAGAACCGCGAACGATTACGGAAAATTTAATAGGACCTATATATTCAATCAGGTTTGACATTCCAATTGCCACTCCGCAGGTATGGTAGGTAACCTCAGACGCCCGAGAGGTACTTCGGTAGCCTCAGAGACGGTGACAGGGAGGTTCTTATCTACCAAGACTTGACACTACTGTTGTTCCAGGATATGAGACCCGGTAGGAGGGTTGTCGTAGTCAGTGGGAGCAGCGGAAGTATAGTGGGCAAGATGCTTATATCTATTTATAGACTTGAGCAGTTTTAGCGGAGATAGATCATCTAATTTTGATGTGACAGTCATGGGTTTGACTTCAATCAGAATAGGGGATGGATCAGTTAAGAAGGTAGTAGGGTGTGATGTCATGGTATCTGGATGACATACACAGAGTAGGAAGTAAAATTCCTATACTACGATCGGTTGTACTGTGGTCGTCACACAGTTGTTTCTCCAGACAGGATATGGATATAATATTTGACATTTTGGTTTCTAGATCTATGGTTTTAGATCTGGATTTGGGTAATCTCCCAATGTGGGTACTTTGACAGATATTCTAATGGTTTTTTGGAATTGTTGACTCCTAGCATGGTGGTGTACCTGCAGGTGATGGAGTCACCCTCTCTAAAGGTGTCTTACAGACTAAAGGGGAGAGGGATGTGCATGATTGGCAGATCACTTGCTTAGGCAATTGAGTCAATCATGAGATGTCAAGTACCACACCAGGTGTTGTTTTTGCACTAGATGCAATAAGTTTGTATTAATCCAATCCTGGAGAAACATAAGGAAGCAGTTTTAGAACATTAGTACATGTTCTATGGATTTGATAACGGCAGCCTCTTTCGGGAGACGGTTATCATTCCAGGCTTCAAAGGTGACATGGATGACAGAGTGATTGTCAGAGTTTTAGTTTTCCCTCTGACGAGGGACAGTATTATGGACAGGTGGTTCCAGAGGATACTGTGGGTAGCATGGTGCCGGATACTGATTAGGTTCAGTGATCCATACAGTCTAAGAAGTTTGGATATGGAGTTCATTTATGAACTAAGGTCCCATCAGATATCCAGACATATTCTAAGACAGGTACTACTCAATTCGGGAGATGGCTTTCTCCGCGAACTTGAGATTAAGAGAGATTCAGAAAGAAACTTCTAGGCGGATCCACTCACCGAGGCTATTTCTCGAACACAATAGTTTTACAAACGGGCTTTGTGAAACTGATTAGTAGAGGAGTTGGATGTTCGGTTTCACACGGGCTGTGAGTAGTCGACATCGCAATATTAGCCTTGAGTGCAAGTGGGAGATTGTTGGAGATAGTGCCCTCATAGTCAATTATTGGATCGCAGGTACGTGATTGCAATGATTGCGGAGGACCTATACCGGTAGGACAGTCTTACTCGAGATGATAGTATGCTATCTGGTTTGCCTTTATCAGTCGTGTACATGTTCAGGTGACTGATTGCATGTTACACTTTGATAGAGCCCTTAGGATCTTGCTTTACTACCAACAGTATGATGGCGATCATATACGTGAGAGTTGGGTAGTTTATATGCATATCCTTAATTGTGGTCCCTAGTCGTGGGAGTTTCGAGACAGGGCATCGATACTCCGGAGTAGACTAGTGTGTACAGTCGAGACCCCGACGAGGGGCGGTGGCCGGTCTCACAAGCCACTGGTGTCAGTTGGATCACCTAAGATGTATACAGGTGCTCATTGGGTTATGAGTACACCGGACAGGACTCGCCGGGAACCTGCTAGTTGGTATTATACATATCGTCAGATAGCAGTTCCCTGGTGACATGTGTACAGGTTAGTTCATCGACCTGAGATCGTCATTTGTCTCGTGTGAGTTCCCACTGTGCTTTGATTTCTACCCTACCACGGCTTAAAGGAGTCGTGCAAACAGGTAGCTTTTGGGTACAGTCCCGAGCCATATGGAGGCACGTGAGCGGATCGGCAGGGGATTCGTCTCTCCCGGTATTGGGGGCGAGGTCGTGCTGTGTCTAGGAGAGCCATTACACAAATCCATGGCCATGGTAGGAGATTTACTGGTAGGTACTCCAGTAGTATCTCAGGGTGTATTGGGCTACACTCCGACACGACTTATACTGCTATTGGGGGTCTGACGTTGCTAGCCCCCTAGGCAGGATATGCGATACTCATTGACGAACGGACCGGAGTGTATATACATTGTCACTGTTAGGCTCAGTAGGGTTTTCCGGATGAGTGCGCTCATCGGCCACCCTTGAGGTCAGTCCGTGGGCAGCCGTTACGCATTGCTAGTGCCGCTGACGGTTTGTGGTTAAACCCACTGCCAGGGTGCTGACGAGTCATTAGAGTCCCCCACAGGCAGTTTCCCAAGTTCGGGCGAAACGTTGTAGAGGCCGTATGGTTTTATGGCAGGGTTCGGAAAATGCACGTGCGTTTACGCACGTGTCAGTTTTCGGGCAGATGATACTGGTCGGCTTTGGTTTAAGCCGGATCCGAGTATTATATTGAGTAGGTATAATATCTTTGTCTCAGTTGCATTTATATTCGGTCGTAATATAAATGCGGGCATATTTATACAGTTTCGGGGTTATCCTGAAAGTCGTTTCAGGATCACTTTTGGAAGTTGCCAGTTTCCAGTTTCCAGTTTCCAGTTTTCTATCAGCCGTCTTTTAACATTTGGTTAAAGGCGGATTTATCTTTTCTTGGATGAGAGTGAGTCGAGCTTCTAGAAGATTCTAGAAGGTTCTAGAATTTGTGACTAAGCTTTGTGACTCATGCTTTGATTTCATTACTTTCTTGTTTTGCTTAAGATCTTTAAGCAAGATATTTGTAAGTGTTCACATATGATATTTATCATATGGTCACCCCCCTCTCCTACGGTCACCTCCCTCCTTCATATATATGATAAGCCTCCTCTCTCTCTCATTCACTCTCACTTGATTCAAGAGAGAAAAGATTATGATAGTATTCGGGGTGTATGGAATTTTACAGTTCATTTCATTCCATCACCCGATTTCCACGGCAACTTCATTAACCGATCGTCCACGGATTTGGACGAAGTGAGACAAAGTCATCTACTCATTCTCTACATCAATCTTGGTCGTCTCTTTTAGCAAACTTGACGATCGAGTTGCCTCGAGTCAGAGGCGGGAGCCCGTTTAAAGAACCGATCATGTGGTGCCACCTCGACGAGGAGATCGAAGATCGACGAGATCGGATCAGCCGCAACGGAGCGTGGGATGATGGTTGAAGAACGAAGGACTCGGATCGTTCGGTATAACCATTCTACACTCTTTACAGTTTGTTAGTTTAGCAATAATGGCAGATCCGGGTTAAAGTATACGATAGCGCCAAGTTAAAATATTTTGTTCCGCATTTGGCGTCTGTAGACTGCCGGGGCGCTAGCGTGGACTTACACAAGTCATGAAAGAGCTGACTACCAAAGATCCTCCCAGGAAGGGTAAGGTGGACTACAATATCCTAGCGCACCTAAGGAAGCTACCTTCTCAGCTTAGCATTCTCGATGCCCTGCTATTATCAAAAGAAGCGCGAGATTCACTAATTAAGGCGTTACAAGAACATGAGCAATTCCAAGCCTTCCTTGCCACTGAAAGGATGAAGGATGAACTGGAGGAAGTGCATACGGCCGACATCACTTTCGGTGACGAAGACCTCCTTCTCGGGACGTGCGACCATAACCGTCCCCTATATGTCTCTGGATAATGCCATGATATCAAGATAGGCAAGATCCTAGTGGATAATGGATCCTCCGTCAATCTCCTTAACGTTCGGGTGTTAAAGGAAATTTGCATGAGTGTGCAACACCTCGCTCGTGACAAAATTACCATCTCCGGTTTCGATTCACAATCGTCACGGACTCTTGGATCTGTAATACTAACATTACGCTTTGGACTACTCGTCACAGACATCAAATTCCATGTCATTGACGCCAAGACCTGCTACAACGCCTTGCTCGGTCGTCCTTGGTTACACGAGTACAACATCATCCCTTCTACACAACATCAGTGTATGAAGTACTTTAAGGATGGTTTCGAGTATACCGTAACAGGTGAACTGAACCCATTTTCCGTGAACGAAGTCCGCAAATACGAAGATGCGAAGTACTTTTTGCCAGATTTCGAGGATACAGAAAGGTGTCGCAAGCCGGAGAACAAAGCCGCCGCCACCATCCCTGTTTTCGGGAGCGATACCGAAGGAGAAGAAGAGATAGTTTATGCTGGGCCATCTCAACGCAACAACCCGGGGACGTCCGCCCCCATGTTGGTCTTTGGAAGTGACTCGGAAGATGAGGTTAATGCCGTGTTCTCCAATCGGCCGTCAATACAAGCACCCCCTAGCGATGATCAGAATTTGCAAATCACCATGGTGCCGCGAGAACACTACAAGGATCTTGACACACTTCAAGCTTACAATGTGCAGGACCTGCAAACGTTTTATATCCCTCCCAGGCAAAGGGGTGAGAAGGTGATCCTATTCTACCGATCCTCAGAGTCGAAAATAGAGAAAGAGATCTGGCATGGCGCAGATGCTACACTCGACAGGCTCCAACCCATCCGTTTGCCCAGATATTACACAAATGGACTAAAGAGGCTATTGAAGCGCCAAGGAGTACCCTTAAAACAGATTGTTCGACAAGCTCGGTTCTACAATAGGATTTGGGATGTCCCTGTGACCCAACGCAAATTGCCCAACGGGAAAATGGAAACACTTGGGCTTGGATACACGAGAACCGGAAAACGGGAACGGGCCCACAGTAGCTACGCCATATATACTTTTGATGAAGAAGAGGACGCCTGATTAGTCGAAAATATTGCATATTTTAGCCGGCAATTTCCTCATCATTTGCATCCATATAGAAGTGTTCGGCATTCATATTTTACATATTAGCAAAACTGTCGCAAAATATCAGATTACATATATTAGACTCTAAAACCGACACTACAAAGGAAATTGACTGTATTTCATGGCATCGCATCATCCCTACATTTGCGCAACACTTGTTTTGAGATCTGTGCAGGAAAATCCAGCAGAAAGGCCAAAATTTACAGGGTACAGCTAAAACCTTACGCCAACTCAATGATTTCAGTTCTGGTATCAATCCAAAAGGACAAATACAATTCAACATATCAGATAAAGCCCAAAATATCATAACAAAGCAGCACCAGAAGATTCAAAGCCCAAGCCTCCTACATGGCCGCGGAACCGCGGCCGGAGCCTGCTTGTGCCGCGGTTCCGCGGTGACTTGATGACGTCACCACTTCATCTTTGCACCAAAACTCCCGTATCAGCTCCTAAAGTTCAGAAAGACACTCCAAGTTCTAGAAGACTCCAGAGGTTTCTGCCAGATCAGCAAACTAGGGTTTCTAATGCTTAATTAATCCTAGCTTAAAACCTAAGCTAGCTCCTAACAAACTCTTTCTAGAAACTCCTCAACAAACTTTTGGAGGGAATTGTAATTTTAAACCTAGACCTAGGGTTTGGGAAGTCTATAAATAGAAGTCTAAACCTAGGGTTAGGGGGAGACTTAAGATACTTGATACTTGGATCCATTATCCAAGACTTAGATACTTCTTCATTTTACCCCCTTCATCTTCTTCTTCCACAAGTCTAGTGACAGGGCTTGTGAGAAACCCTAACCCTAATTCCAATCAAAAGCCAAGATCCCGAGTACCCATCAAGCAAGAAGCCTTGCAACCTTTTAGGAGCCGAGCCGTTCTTCAACAGAGCAAGTGGTCCAAGCCGATCCGCGACTCACGAAGCCGAGCGAAGCCAAGTCGACAATTTAATTCTTCCTCTTGTTGTTCTTGAGCGACTGTAATCAAATTGTTGATATAAATAAAAGGTGATATTCTTTAATCTTGTTTTCTTTAAATTCTTGCATCATAATTCGATCTAAATTTCTAGTTGTAATTCTTGTTGTGATGTTTGAGTAATACTCCGCTCGTCAAGGAGTCAAGACGATCAATAGAATGATGATGTAATATATCTGAAAACGATTCTTGATTCCTACGAGTTTTGTAAACCCTAGCAAATTCAAGAACCGACGACCCATTTCGTTACGATGCTTTCTTGAATGATATCGCTCGAAATTGAGGAGTTACGATCGTTTCTTGAAATTGCTAGAGGCTAGAATGTGAATGATATCGACAAAAGAATAAGGGTTAAAGGATGAAACCCTAAATTCATCAAGAAAGCCCTAACTCTCGTCGATCATCATCGATCTAGTATCAATCCTTCGAAGGACAAGAACACGAAATCTTGAAATTACATCACGTCTATAGATCCGATCGATTCCTACGAGCCTCATTTAGATTCTTGACATTTGGTTGGAAATATCATTGAAACCTGATTCTCGATTGTTTATCAGTTTCTTGATTCTTGATTAAACTCGTGACACATGAATCAATCAACAAATTCTTGAATCATGTTTGTTTTCTTTTCGATTAACTTTTCAATTCAAACAAATCAAATATAAAAACGAATCGCACAATCCCTGTAGACGATCTGCACTCGCTTACGATCTACAACTGACACCGTAGTTGATTGCGGTCAAATATAATTTTTTGATTGTGAACTTTATTCAATTTTCTAATTACCGATACAAAGAGACTCTTATCGATTTGATTTACTTACTCAGTCTCGCATTTTACGATCAAACAAAATGGCGCCGTTGCCGGGGATCATTTGATTTGATTTACACAACGAGAAATTATTTCAATCAAAATGGCGCCGTTGCCGGGGATCGCGCGCTAATTCGTTTTATATCAAAGTTTGAATTGAAAGATTTATTTCATTGTGATTTTTGAGATCAAAATTCGTGCAAGCCCTAAACAATTTGTTGTGGTTCATTGCAAGGAGATTTGGAGCTTGCTGGGAAATTGGAAAAAAATTTGGAAAATACCAGAGAGCAGAGGGAGTCTACAGAAGCTCCCTGAAAATGTTTTGTTCAGTGATCACACCATCCAACCGCGGAAGCACGGCTTAAGTACCCATTTGCGGCGGAAACGCGGCAAGTTTGGGGAATCTCTGTACAATTTTTCTTCTGGTGATTTCTTACCTTCTCCTCTCTCCTCTTTTTAGCTCCAACTGACAATTTTCTGCAGGATTCTTTGCAAAGAATAGCAGCTCGCAAATTACAAAATTAAATTTGTGCGTGATTTTGTTTCTTGGTTGTTTGCATTCTAAATACGGATATTAAGGGGCACGGCCAAATCCAAATTAGGTGGGGATTTCATTACCCTTCCTAGGCCCCGAAAACCACAAAACTTGCATCCGCATTGACCCACATTAAGTAAAAGAAATCTAGAGATGACTCTAAGGACTGTCGCGCTCAATTAGGACAGAAGAAGGCCGTGGTTAATTCATTGCTTATCCGCGTTTTCTTGTGGTGCCTAGGAAAGTGTGTCGAAGGCTAGTGGTTATTAATTAGGCCCACTACTTACGTAGTGGAGTACCTTCCCACTTACCTGGCACTTACCTGGCCACAGGGGAACAAAGAGGCAGTGGAGGATTCTATCCTGCGACTTGTCTTTTGGCAGTTAGGAGCGGTCTAGAGCCGGACCTAGGTGACCATTAGATTCTAGGGTTTGTGTGCTCCATTTGTTGTGTCGCATCATTTTTTTCAAAAAAAAAATCCATCCCTTTTTTAAAAGCAAACACCGCATTCATTCATTTACCCCTAATTATAAGCCAACGCTGCCACTTGTACTAACCCTTTTTAGTACAAGATAGGCTGGACACGGGATTCTAGTGCCCGTTTAGTCCGCGTACCCTTTATCGACTCCGAAGTCGATATTTCTCTATTTACCTTTCCTTTACCCACTACCACACCCACACCGATGGATCCAACTCCATCAAACTTCTTTAACCCTAATCTGCCGCCGTCCGTTGGTGCGCAGAATCCACCCCGCATCTCTCTTCAGGAGAGGTGCTACCCTATTCGAGGTCCTCTTTTGACCTGCTTATCCACACCACCAGCCAATGGGGATAACTTTGAAATTAAGCCCCAGTATATCAATCTTTTATCCAAATTCCATGGACTCGAGACTGAGGACGCTTACGTTTTCATTACCAAATTTGAAAACGTATGCGCAATGATGGGTACGTCACAACTTTCAGTGGATGCTATGCGTCTACGACTTCTCCCATTTACATTGTACGATATAGCCGAGAAGTGGCTATATAACACTACCGTACACTCTATTACGAATTGGGAAGAATTTTTCGCGGCATTCCTTAAGAAATTTTACCCAATACAAAAGACAGCTCGAATCCGTAGCGAACTAAATCAATTTGCCCAGCTCCCTGCTGAACCATTTTCAAAATGCTTTGAACGTTTCAAGGATCTATTGGTTCAATGTCCTCATCACGGCATCCCGAGATGGGAGCTTTGCCGAATCATATATGAGGGCAGTAACCCTAACACAAAACAGAGCCTTGAAAACATGTGTCAAGGTACCTTCATGTCTAAGGATGATGGGGAAGCTTGGCGATATTTAGAAGAGTTCGCTGAAAAGTCTTTACAGTGGGAAAGTCCATCATTTAGGAGTGGCAATAACCAATCGGATGTTTCCATAGGAGTTAGAGCTGACATTTCAGCTATACACAAGAAACTCGAGACTATGGAAAACAAATTTTTAGCCGCCTCCCTTAATCAAATGTCACTTTCCAAAACTGTATGTGGCAGCTGTTCTGATCCGTCTCACTTGAAGGAAGAATGTCCGTTTCAAGGTCGTGAGCATACCAATGCCGCATTTCAAAGACCTAGAAACGATCCATTTTCTTCCACATATAATCAGGGTTGGAGGAATCACCCTAATTTTGCTTGGAACCAATCACACTCTCAAAACACGGTTCCAAACCAAAACAATTTCCAAAGGGTCCCTCCACCACAACAGCAACCACAACTTCAATTGAGTCAGCACCCCTTTCAAGCACATAATTTTCAAAGTCCGGTCAACACACCTGCACTGTCTAGTCCTTTACAGTTGACCGGAACTGATGAGTCCTCTTCCTTTGCACAATACATGAATTTGGTCTTATCAAATATCATGCAAGTTTCGGCTGAAATGAAGTCTTCTGTCGATAAAATTGAGAAAAACTCTACGTCCCAAAACGAGAGTATTAAATCGATGGAAGAAGAAATTGCACGATTAAAAGCCGAAATTAGTGCAAGAGAGAAAGGGAAACTTCCAGCTCAACCCTTACCCAATCCTGGCTATTCACATCATGTGAATGCAATCACCACGTTGAGATCTGGAAGAGTGCTTGACAATCATGTTGGGGAAGAAGTTGATGATATTGACAATCCTATCAACACCCCGACTGAAACCTTTCTACACACACACACTTCTAATTCTGACCCCAGTTCTTCTACCCCACCACCTTCTTCCGAGCCTATTCTTCGTTTCTCAAAAGGCTCGCCACTACAGCCCACCTCTTTTACTCCTCCACGGACGATCCCCACTTCTATACTGGGATCGGTTCCACACACACTTCCTTCTCCTATGATGGACCCAGCACTTATTGCTAAAGCACCTTATCCTAATCGGTTAAGGGCTAACACACCAGGTCCACATATGGAGAAGATCACTGAGATGTTTAAATAGGTTAACATCAATATCCCTCTTCTAGATGCTATCCAACAAGTTCTCGCATATGCGAAAGTTCTTAAAGACTTGTGCACTAGAAAGAGGAAGAAACAAATGCCCAAGAAGATATTCATGGCAAAAACAGTAGACACGGCTTTCCCCCAGCAATTACCAAGGAAACGTAAGGATCCTGGTTATCCTACGATTTCCATTTCTATTGGGGAAAAACACATTAACCGTGCTCTAATAGATCTTGGGGCAAGTGTTAACCTGCTTCCTTTCTCAGTTTATGAGCAGTTAGGGATCGGAGAGTTGAAACCTTCTTCTTGCACTCTCCAGATGGCTGACCGATCAATCACCAGACCTAGGGGTGAACTAGAGGATGTGTTAATAAAAATCGGGGAATTTATATTCCCTGTGGACTTTATTGTAATTGATACACAGCCTGTAGCGAACTCACGGAATCAAATTCCGGTGATTTTAGGTCGCCCCTTTTTGGCCACTTCCAACGCTATCATCAATTGTCGTAACGGTTCTATGACCCTATCCTTCGGGAAGAGGACAATTGAGATGAACATTTACAAGTTAGGAAGTGTACCCTCCGAACCTACTGCTCAGGTCTGTTCTGTCGACTTAATGGATGTCGACAGCAGCGAATTTGATGACCCTCATGATACTGATTTTGACTCTTTTCATACGTTATTGTTTGACCCAACTATGTATCATACATATACGGACTCTTCCACCGAGATGTCCGGGTCAACAATGAACACTGATTATGAACTGCTTTTAGAGTCTGAAGATCACCCCGCACTTTGTGATGACATTATTCTTCGGGGTATTGATGAAACTTTTGAGGAGATCTTCGCTGATGAACTCGCATTTCTGAATAACACGGGTGTTGAGATGAATCAGGTTCCACTCACTGAAATTGAACCTCCACCCCTTCTTCTGACTTGTAAGAAGAATGCGAGTAATCCATCACACTCACTGCATCGTCTCTCCAAAATGAGACGCACACACATTCTATTCCACCACTTAACCTTTCCCCACTTCTTCTTCCACCAACCAGAGCACTGCATTGATAAAATTTTTGAATGGTTGGTGTTAACATTCGGTCTTTACAAAGCTTGGCATCGACCACTAATTTTTAACCCCCTCATGTGATTTTCAAAGATTAACATTGCATAAGTTTGGGGGGGGCATTTTTTTTTCCTGGCTCTTGAAAAGAAAAGTTTTACAAAATCTTGAGCCAAAAATAAATTTGGGGGAGGTTCTCCACTTATATATTTTGCCCCCACTAATAATTCCTCCCAGACTTACAGGTTTTTCAGATTTAGCAGATGGCAACAGTGAGGACACTGTTGAAAACAAGTTTGGGGGAGGTTTGTGCTTATTTTCGCATCATTTGCATCATACATTGCATAAGCACAAAACATTTTTTTTCAAAACCTATAAAAATTTCAAAATTTCAAAATTATAAAAATAATTTTTGTACATAAATAAGATAATAAAAGATTAGATAGTGAACAATTACATCCATGAGATTAGAAAAATTTGAGAAAACTAAGAAAATTAGAAGTTTTCTTATACGAACTAGTAATAAGTAGTTATGAGCCGTTGTCCCAAGGGTTAGTAAGATGAAGGACGTCACTAATCTGAGAATAAAAATAAGTCTGAAAAATAATTTCTATTCTGGAAGCCAAACATTTTGAACGTTGATACCCTGCTATTCGCACTTACACACGTCTTGAAGCCTGGGATAGTAGAGGATACCTTGAAATGCTCTTGTCTTAAAGACGATGTATGAAGGAAATAAAAAGAAAAAGTGAATAAAAAATATAAAGTGGTGAGAAAAATGGACACTGGTTTTGTTATCACCGAGGGCAATAAAAAAATATATAGCGAGGGTGCCTTTTCACCTAGTGCCCTAAGGCCAACTGGTCTGGGAGTCACTGCTATGCCTGAGGTGGTGCAAGACGAGGAAAATACACCAAGTAAGCAAGCATAGGAGTAATCGGTCGGTTAGTACCTCAAGAAGTTTTAACGGTCGCATGAAAGTGTGTGAGCAATCCCATCTAAATATTCATTAATTAAAAAGTACTGAGGCTGATGGGCAAGAGTATGATAGCTTGAATTGAATTCTCTGGGTGTAGGGATGTCTTTACACACACGCAGGGTGATATGATCGATGTTTGGAAGAAAGATAGGAATGAAGAATAAGACGATGTTTTATTGAGGGAGGACGTGATTTCTAACATTTTTTCATGACCATTAAGATAGGGCTCATGACAACCGAAAAGCTAGCTTAGTGGGAAACCCTAATTTTCAAAATCTTTCTTTTATAATTCTTGTCTTTAAATGTAATATTCATGATCTTTCTTTTATTATTGGATTTTGTGGGTGCAACCCGCTGAAAACCCTCAGGAGACAACACTCCTCCTACTAGGGACACCTAGAGGTTTAAAGGCTTATTGCACGTGCTCGGTGCAATCGTGTTGCCTACGAAAGTGTGCTAGTTAGTTTTTCTCTTTCTTTATTTTCTCTTTCTCTTTTTAATAAAACAGTTCGCTCGAAACGATCGAAATTAAGTTTGGGGGAATTTGATTAGTCGAAAATATTGCATATTTTAGCCGGCAATTTCCTCATCATTTGCATCCATATAGAAGTGTTCGGCATTCATATTTTACATATTAGCAAAACTGTCGCAAAATATCAGATTACATGTATTAGACTCTAAAACCGACACTACAAAGGAAATTGACTGCATTTCATGGCATCGCATCATCCCTACATTTGCGCAACACTTGTTTTGAGATCTGTGCAGGAAAATCCAGCAGAAAGGCCAAAATTTACAGGGTACAGCTAAAACGTTACGCCAACTCAATGATTTCAGTTCTGGTATCAATCCAAAAGGACAAATACAATTCAACATATCAGATAAAGCCCAAAATATCATAACAAAGCAGCACCAAAAGATTCAAAGCCCAAGCCTCCTACATGGCCGCGGAACCGCGGCCGGAGCCTGGTTGTGCCGCGGTTCCGCGGCGACTTGATGACGTCACCACTTCATCTTTGCACCAAAACTCCTGTATCAGCTCCTAAAGTTCAGAAAGACACTCCAAGTTCTAGAAGACTCCAGAGGTTTCTGCCAGATCAGCAAACTAGGGTTTCTAATGTTTAATTAATCCTAGCTTAAAACCTAAGCTAGCTCCTAACAAACTCTTTCTAGAAACTCCTCAACAAACTTTTGGAGGGAATTGTAATTTCAAACCTAGACCTAGGGTTTGGGAAGTCTATAAATAGAAGCCTAAACCTAGGGTTAGGGGGAGACTTAAGATACTTGATACTTGGATCCATTATCCAAGACTTAGATACTTCTTCATTTTACCCCCTTCATCTTCTTCTTCCACAAGTCTAGTGACAGGGCTTGTGAGAAACCCTAACCCTAATTCCAATCAAAAGCCAAGATCCCGAGTATCCATCAAGCAAGAAGCCTTGCAACCTTTTAGGAGCCGAGCTGTTCTTCAACAGAGAAAGTGGTCCAAGCCGATCCGCGATTCACAAAGCCGAGCGAAGCCAAGTCGACAATTTAATTCTTCCTCTTGTAGTTCTTGAGCGACTGTAATCAAATTGTTGATATAAATAAAAGGTGATATTCTTTAATCTTGTTTTCTTTAAATTCTTGCATCATGATTCGATCTAAATTTTTAGTTGTAATTCTTGTTGTGATGTTTGAGTAATACTCCGCTCGTCAAGGAGTCGAGACGATCAATAGAATGATGATGTAATATATCTGAAAACGATTCTTGATTCCTACGAGTTTTGTAAACCCTAGCAAATTCAAGAACCGACGACCCATTTCGTTACGATGCTTTCTTGAATGATATCGCTCGAAATTGGGGAGTTACGATCGTTTCTTGAAATTGCTAGAGGCCAGAATGTGAATGATATCGACAAAAGAACAAGGGTTAAAGGATGAAACCCTAGTTTCATCAAGAAAGCCCTAACTCTCGTCGATCATCATCGATCTAGTATCAATCCTTCGAAGGACAAGAACACGAAATCTTGAAATTACATCACGTCTATAGATCCGATCGATTCCTACGAGCCTCATTTAGATTCTTGACATTTGGTTGGAAATATCATTGAAACCTGATTCTCGATTGTTTATCAGTTTCTTGATTCTTGATTAAACTCGTGACACATGAATCAATCAACAAATTCTTGAATCATGTTTTGTTTTCTTTTCGATTAACTTTTCAATTCAAACAAATCAAATATAAAAACGAATCGCACAATCCCTGTGGACGATCCGCACTCGCTTACGATCTACAACTGACACCGTAGTTGATTGCGGTCAAATATAATTTTTTGATTGTGAACTTTATTCAATTTTCTAATTACCGATACAAAGAGACTCTTATCGATTTGATTTACTTACTCAGTCTCGCATTTTACGATCAATCAAATAGCGCCGAAATCGGGGACTATTTGAATCGATACTTTTTACATTTACACATCAAGAAAATATTTCAATCAACGCCCCGTCCGGAAATGCCAACCCCTCATCAAAACTAGATCCCGCGATTGAAGTGCCGAGTCCGTCGTTTGAAGAACGAATGGACAAGCTTATCAGGAAAGCAGGTCAAAAAGCTTGGGAAGACTACAACAGCGAGATGGCCATCTACGAGAAGGCCAGGACGCAACGTCTGTTTCAACAGGCTGCAAAAGACAAAGATGCTCATCCCTGTCAACCCGTTGTACGAAAGGCCCGACGCAGAGGCAGAAATAAATCAAGAAGCGGAAAGAGGAGCCGACAACAACGACGCAGGATTAGAGAGTTACGTGATCGGGTATTGCGCAGCTCAGATTTGTCCCTCATGAAGAAGATGAGTCGAGCGTACTCCTTCCCCCGAGACAAGACGGAGAGGTTACTCGAGCTCGCTATAAAACATCAAATGATCGCGCTTCCAGAATCCAAACACCCTGAGCAAGCTAACAAGGCGTCTCATCTGAGCTATTGCTCTTATCACCGAGCCATAGGACATCCTACCGAAGACTGCTTCACTTTCAAGAACTGGGTCGAGGACCAGTACCAACAGGGCAGATTCGCTTTATCCGACGGCTGGAGGGTAACGCCGCCACAAAAGCACGAACCCAAAGCCGCAAAAGCAGAACCAGATCCACCTCAGTCCTGGAAGCGGATTCGCACCTGTTACACGATTACGATATTAAAAGAAGAGCCCAAGAACATGGATGGCCTTCCCTGGTGCTTTGAGAACAACAATGATGAGGTGATCTCAGAATTTCCGCCAGCTCCGAAAGAACTAGAAGATGAAATACATACTACTGCAGATAACCTCAAGAAGATTGAGTTGGGATCGGCAGATGATCCGCGACCGACATTTGTCAGCGAGCTGCTATCTGAAGAAATGGTGGCTGCGTTAAAAAACGTGCTTCTACAGCATAAAGACTGCTTCGCGTGGAACTATTCCGAGATGCCAGGATTGGATCCGGAGATTGCTGTGCATAAATTAGCAATATCCCCAGATATCAAGTCAGTCAAGCAGGCGCCGAGAAGAATGCGACTCGAGCTTGAAATGAGCATCAACACCGAAGTCAAGAAGTTGATCGATTCTGGATTTATCCAAGAAGTACAATATCCCGACTGGATCGCCAATATTGTCCCGGTAATGAAGAAAAATCGGACGGTACGCATATGCGTGGATTTCAGGGATCTCAATAAAGCCTGTCCGAAGGACGATTTCCCAGTACCGGTAACCGAGCTAATGATAGATAACACGTCCACTCACAAGGTTTTCTCCTTTATGGACGGTTCATCAGGGTACAATCAGATAAAGATGCATCCCGAAGACCAGAAGCACACCTCTTTCCGGACCCCTTTGGGTATATTCTGCTACAGGGTTATGCCCTTTGGTTTAAAGAACGCCGGCGCTACCTATCAAAGGGCCATGACAAAGATCTTCGACGACCTCATACATGACATCGTCGAGTGCTATATCGATGACCTTGTAGTAAAGAGCATGTCATACGAAGAGCATTTAAAGCATCTAGAGACTGTATTTCAACGCCTTCGACAATATAATTTGAAGATGAATCCCCTCAAATGCGCGTTTGGAGTCTCCTCGGGTAAATTCCTGGGATTCATCATCCGACACCGAGGTATCGAAATAGATCCATCTAAGATCAAGGCGATCATAGAAATGCCTCCGCCAATAACTCTCAAACAGTTGCGGTCTCTCCAAGGGAAGCTCGCATACATCCGGCGGTTTATCGCCAATCTTTCAGGCAAGTGCCGTCCTTACAGCCACCTGATGAAGAAGGGAACTCCATTCGTTTGGGATCACAAATGCCAAGGTGCACTAGACGAGATCAAGCAATACCTGCAGAACCCTCCGGTGTTGGCTGCGCCGGTCAAGGGAAAACCCCTCATTCTTTATACAACCGCCCTCGAAGGTTCCTTAGGCGCATTATGGGCACAAGAGAACGATCAAGGGAAAGAGAGAGCTCTTTACTTCTTAAGTCGAGTTCTGCTAGGGGCAGAAAGCAACTACTCTCCCATTGAAAAACACTACTTGGCGTTAATCTTCGCGATAACAAAACTCAGGCACTATGCGTTGGCGCACGAAGTCCGTCTCATCTCGAAGGTGGACCCTCTTAAATATTTGATGTCAAGGGCTATATTAACGGGTCGACTCGCTAAATGGGCTCTACTTCTGATGGAGTTCTCGATAACGTATCGACCTCTTAAGGCAGTGAAAGGCTAGGCCATTGCCGACTTCCTCGCTGAGCATCCAGTACCTGCCGGTTCTCCTCTGAACTATGATTTGCCGGACGAACATGCATTCGATGCGACCGGCGGCGGTGATGCCCGATGGGAACTCTATTTTGACGGGGCATCTTCCATGAAGAAGCGCAAGCAATATACCCCCATAATCAAATCGGGAGTAGGCCTCATCTTCGTGATCCCACAAGGAGGGATAATGCGCTTCGCTTTCTCCTTAACGGAATCGAGGACGAACAATGAAGCCGAATACGAAGCTTTGATAGCGGGCCTCGAGATCGCCATTAACATGGGAATTGAAGAACTCCTTATATACGGGGATTCTAAACTAGTCGTTAGTCAAGTAAATGGTGACTACCAAACGTGCAAACCGGAGTTGGTGAAGTACGGCGAAACGGTACAACAACTATTGACCCAAATTCCCTCCTACACTTTGGAAAGCATACCACGTGCGGAAAATAGCAAAGCAGACGCGCTAGCTAAGCTCGCTAAAGAACTGGCTGACGAGAACTTTGATGACGTTAAAATCATGGTGCAAAGCCGTCGAGTGCTCGCCCCGGCAGAAATATCTCCGGAATCATACGAAGAAAAGGGAGCGACTGAGCAGACGACCCTGCAAATAAAAGACCGTGAGAAGGCTGAGGACTGGAGGGAAGTCTTCATAGACTACTTTAAGTCTCACCGAATGCCCGAAGAAGCGTCCTCAAGACATCAGCTCATGAAACGAGCTCTATCTTTCGCTTTCGTCAATGACACTCTGTATAAGAGGTCGTTTGATTCTCTATGGCTGAGATGTTTAGGACCTGACGAAGCGGAAAGAGTCGTTCAAGAGGTTCATGACGGAATCTGTGGTTCTCATCAAGCAGGCCCAAAGATGAAGTTAAAAATTAAACGGATGGGTTACTACTGGCCCACGATGATCCAGGACTGCCTCGAATATGCGAAGCAATGCCACTCGTGCCAAATCCATGGGGATTTCATCCACCAGCATCCTAATCCACTACATCCGACGGTGGCTAGCTGGCCATTCGAAATGTGGGGGACTGACATAGTCGGCCCCATCGAACCAGCATCGTCCCGGGGACATCATTTCATCCTGGCGACAACTGATTACTTCTCCAAATGGGCAGAAGCGGTACCGCTGAGGGAAGTGAAGACGGAGAATATCCTCCACTTCTTCAAGACGCACGTCATCTATCGGTTTGGAACTCCACGGCGGATTATCTCCGATAACGGGCCAGCCTACAGAAGCCATAAGATTAGCCGCTTCGCGCAGCAGCACAATATAGACTGGAGATATTCTTCAGTCTACAATCCACGAGCTAACGGTCTGGCCGAGGCCTTCAATAAGACATTGACAAAGATCATAAAAAAGACGGTGTCCCGAAATAAGAAGGACTGGCATGAGAGGCTGCAGGAGGCCCTTTGGGCCTATCGAACTACATTCAAGACGGCCACGAACACAACGCCGTACGCGTTGGTATTTGGGACGGAAGCAGTGCTCCCCCTCGAGATAGAGTTACCCTCTCTACGAGTGGCAGTCCACCACGAGCTGACGGACGAAGAAAATGCTCACCTTCGGCTTGAAGAGCTTGATGCCCTCGATGAAACCCGGCTCATAGCGCAACAAAATCTAGAAGCTTATAAAGCAAAGATGACGCGCTCATACGAAAGATTGACCCGACCGAGGACATTCCGCCAAGGCGATCTCGTGTTAGTGGTCAAAAGGCCTATGATCCCCAATCGCGTCAAGCGGGGAAAATTCGAGCCAAACTATGAAGGCCCGTACATCATAGATAAGGTCTACTAGGGTGGAGCCTATCTACTCATGGACATGCATGGTGAAAGGCCTTTCAGGCCAATAAACGGCCGCTTCCTAAAGAAATACTACGCTTAATGAGCCACAGCCTAGGTTAATGATAGATGACGACGACTATGTCCGCTCGCTATCTTCCTAAAGATCAAAGCTCTATGAGTAGTAGCTGGCCCTCTCCTCGATGGACCGAAACGTCCTTAAACTATCGACGGACCGAAACGTCCTTAAACTATCGACGGACCGAAACGTCCTTAAACTAACGACGGACCGAAACGTCCCTAAAACTACTACCGCAACATCCTTAGGCTGACGAGATAGATAAAAAAAAGAGAGAAAGAAAAAATATAAAAAAAATAAAATAAAAAAAAACGGTATGTCCATAAGCAAAATGGGCACGGATGAATACCCGAAAGGGCTCCGTGAGTAAAAACAGCAGGGGTACCGGCAAGTGTTCGTGAAAACCCGAAAGGGCGAGACCTTGTAAAAAAAAAGAGAAAAAAGAATAGAAAAAAAACGGTATGTCCATAAGCAAAATGGGCACGGATGAAAACCCGAAAGGGCTCCGTGAGTAAAAACAGCAGGACTACCGGCGAGTGTTTGTGAAAACATGAAAGGGCGCAACCTCGTTAAAAGACACTCACAGGGTCCTCTCGACCTTGTAAGGAGAAGCCACCCGCGTGAGATCCTTACAACTCACAAAGGAGCAACACACTTAGGGATCCACACGATTCCTAAGGAAAAAATACACTTGCGGGATCCTTACGACTCGTAAGGAGAATTCTCTTATGGGACCCTCACGGCTCATAAGACTTGAAAGTCTTAAGTTACAGAAACCTAAACCTGTTCTTAAGCAAATCCCCCCACAACCTTCGATACTGCCCTACAAGCGGCTCAATACCGACCCTTGTATACAATCCACGGGCGCGAATAAACATTTCCCCAGCAAAGTCACACCCGTGACTAGGGACATGTCCATATGGTGAACAACCCTTATAATTCCTCTCGACTTATAAGGAGAAAACCCTTTTGTAGGATCCTTACGACTTACAGGGGAACATACACTTAGGAATCCTCACGATCCCTAAGGAGAAAATACACCTGCAAGATCCTCACGACTTGTAGGGAGAAATACCTTTGTGAGACCCTTACGGCTCATGAAGTCAAAAGCCTTGGTCGACAGGACCCTTAACCCTATTTACTAAGCCACCTTTGTTCGACATCGACAGAGGCAAATGATGATTCGCTCCTGGCAACATCCCAGTTGTAGCGGTGCTGATGCCGAAATCGGTGTCTAAAATCTAAGCTTGCGGCGAAAAAGCTAGCAAGCCACGCATGCATATGAAAAATAGCCAAAATGATGGGGCAACTTGCAATAAAAAGCAGCGAGTAAAAAGAAAAATAGCCGAAATGATGGGGCAACTCGCAATAAAAAGTAGCGAGCAGAAAATAAATAAATAGCCGAAATGATTGGGCACCGCGAAAAATAGCCGAAATGATGGGGCAATCGCGACCTCCGCGATATAAAAGCTGAAATGATAGAGCATCGCGGAAAATGAAATAAAATATAAATAAAAAAGGTTTCAATTTATGCCCTACAGGTGATGTTCCATCACATCCTGTACACAATCCAAGGGCATAAACAAAAAGGGATCATCCGTCTCCCCCAGGTTTCATCAGAAGAAGAAGCCAAGTCTCGACGGGCCAAAGGAGACCTGGAGATAGTTTCAACACTCGTCTCGTAACAACGGACACAACTCTAAACTAAGCGGAACAGCGGCAACTCCCAGTTCCATGGCTCGGTGGTATACATATCACCAACAGTCAAACCTCCATCCCGTGAAATGCGGATACAATCAGCAAAATTCCTGGTTACGTGGGACGCGGATAACGTCACTCTTTGACCCCATGGAAAACATCCAGAGCGGATCCTGGTCCTCGCGGAGCACGGCAGTGAACCCAAGTGTGAAGCATCCAGAGCGGAGCCTAGTCCTCGCCGAGCACGGCAGTGAACCCGTGTGAAGCATCTAGTGCAAAATTCCTGGTTACGTAGAACGCGGATAACGTCACTCTCTGACCCCGTGGAAAATGTCCAGAGCGGATCCTGGTCCTCGCGGAGCACGGCAGTGAACCCGTGTGAAGCATCCAGAGCGGAGCCTAGTCCTCGCCGGGCACGGCAGTGAACCCGTGTGAAGCATCTAGTGCAAAATTCCTGGTTACGTGGAACGCGGATAACGTCACTCTTTGACCCCGTGGAAAATGCCCAGAGCGGATCCTGGTCCTCGCCAAGCACGGCAGTGAACCTGTGTGAAGCATCCAGAGCGGAGCCTAGTCCTCGCCGAGCACGGCAGTGAACCCGTGTGAAGCATCTAGTGCAAAATTCCTGGTTACGTGGAACGCGGATAACGTCACTCTGTGACCCCGTGGAAAACGTCCAGAGCAGATCCTGGTCCTCGCGGAGCACGGCAGTGAACCCGTGTGAAGCATCCAGAGCGGAGCCTAGTCCTCGCCGAGCACGGCAGTGAACCCGTGTGAAGCATCTAGTGCAAAATTCCTGGTTACGTAGAACGCGGATAACGCCACTCTTTGACCCCGTGGAAAACGTCCAGAGCGGATCCTGGTCCTCGCGGAGCACGGCAGTGAACCCGTGTGAAGTATCCAGAGCGGAGCCTAGTCCTCGCCGAGCACGGAAGTGAACCCGTGTGAAGCATCTAGTGCAAAATTCCTGGTTACGTGGAACGCGGATAACGTCACTCTCTGACCCCGTGGAAAACGTCCAGAGCGGATCCTGGTCCTCGCGGAGCACGGCAGTGAACCCGTGTGAAGCATCCAGAGCGGAGCCTAGTCCTCGCCGAGCACGGCAGTGAACCAGTGTGAAGCATCTAGTGCAAAATTCCTGGTTACGTGGAACGCGGATAACGTCACTCTTTGACCCCGCAGAAAATGCCCAGAGCGGAGCCTGGTCCTCGCCAAGCACGGCAGTGAACCCGTGTGAAGCATTCAGAGCAAACACCGGATTGTGGAGTCCTTAAAATCCACGGACTATGATGTCCTTAACCTCGACCGTAATGTCTTAAAACTAACGATCAACCACCCCGATTCCCTACGGATTCTGCCTTGGTTTAAGGGTACATCTCTTCACTCCTTTGATACCTGGCGTTGTAATTCCTCAACGTCTTCAAAGAGGTGACGGGTCCCTGCAACCAAACTTCGGTCTGTGGAGTCCTTAAATCCACGGACTATGAGGTCCTTAACCTTGACCGTGATATCTTAAAACTAACATCGGACTGTGGAGTCCCTAAATCCATGAACTATGAGGTCCTTAACCTTGACCGTGATGTCTTAAAACTAACATCGGACTGTGGAGTCCCTAAATCCACGGACTATGAGGTCCTTAACCTTGACCGTGATGTCTTGAAACTAAAATCGGACTGTGGAGTCCTTAAATCCACGGACTATGAGGTCCTTAACCTTGACCGCGACGTCTTTAAACTACGGTACCTGGAGCAGCCCCTGACCCCGCGAAACACGGATAAGGGTGACCACATCCAACATTTGCAGGTCCTCACGACCTGTAAGGAGGAAAAAATCTCTTGTGGGATCCTTACGACTCTCAAGGAAAACCCGCTTAAGAATCTTCACGATTCTTAAGAAGAACTTACACCTATGGGATCCTCTCGACCTGTAGGGAGAAAAACTCTTTATGAGACTCTCGTGGCTCATAAAATGCAAAAGTCTTAGGAAGCAGATCTTAACCTTGAATCCTGAGCCATCGCTGTCCTGCAAGGAGATCAAGATAGAATATCCGCAGAATACATTCAATAAAAAGGGGACACACCATTGAGAAGAAAAATGTATCTTTTATTCATAAACCAAAATGGATACAAAGTACAATTCATGAAAGAAACAAAAAAAGAAAGATACTCTCATCCATGAGTATGTACAAAAAAGGGGAAAAGATACAAGTCCTCAAGCCGGCGGACGGTGTAGTAATTTTACTAGCTCATCGTTTTGTTGCTGAGCCACGGCTTCATGATGCAAGATCTCCAGAAGACGAGCCTCCGCCTGAGCTTGCTGAGCCTGATACGAAGCAAGCCGAGCTTCGAGCTCTTTCTCGGTGGCTTTATGAGCCTCGACCCTCTCACGAGTGAACGTGGCAGATTTATCGAGAGCCACCACCTGTTTTATGGACTCCTGGAGCACTCGCCAGAGTTCGTATGCTTTGTTGGCCTTGGCTGTGAGGCTGGCCTGAAGCTCGCTCAGCGCCTTAGAAGCCAACTCCCTCTCCGAGAATTTGCGGCCAAGCCTCTTCTCGCATGACGTCATGTTGGCCGCACATCCTGCTATCAGACCCCGCAACTCCGCTTTTGCAGCCACGGCTTCCGAGGAAAGGCGAGAACATTCAAGAGCGTGCAAACAAGCCTCCACCTTCCTACAGAACTCCACCCAGACCCGCACCACCTCCTCTCTATGATAAGTGGCGAGAAAAGGAAGAGAGCCGTTAGCTTCAGCGCCAAACGCTTAGGCTGTTGTCGCGCTACCAGCACGGAGCTCCTCGACGAAAGATGATAGGGAGACAAGGCTCAATTGAGCCAAGCGTTCTGAAGCCCGCAAAGCATAAGGGCCGGGCGGCATCACGATGCGCGATCCCAACGCCATGGAGACTGGCAGGGCTGTTCAAATTTGACAAATGTTAGAAAAGCTCTTAAGCAAAGAACGAACGGGATTGTAATAAAATGTCACTCACCGACAGTCATGCAAGTAGGAGCTGAAGGTTCCCCTGGCCCTTCAACGACCTCGACCTCATCGTCAGCTTCCAAAACTATAAGAGACATCAACGTCATTTCGCAAAATAGTAACAATACTATGGTAAAAGAAAAAATGGCGAATGACACTAACCTTGCCCGGAGGAAAGGACAATACGCTGAGGGGAGATCGCCTGCGGAGCTGCCATCTCCAATAAACGCTGAAATGACTGTCGAGGCGACAGATCAGCGATAGTGGCCGCCAAACCTCGCAATTCTGGGAAAGATAAAAGAGTTTAGACTATGAAAGGGTTGCTAAATTAAAACGCAGAGGGTTACCTTCAACGCTCCTCCCATTCTGAGCCGGGGGGGATAGCGGCTTCAACGGTCTCCGCCGTAACATCAGGCTTCAACAAAGGAAGAGTAGTCCCGACTACCTCTCTTCCAACCTCTGAGCCGCCCTCAGTAAGGGTCATTGGGGCGGCGACCTCCAAAGGAGCTTCCCCCAAAGGAGCAAGTGCTCCCCGATCGAGAACCGCCGCTGGAGGCTCTACCATGAGAGGAGCAGCCTCATCAGCCCTCTCCACATTAAGCAAGGCTTCATTGAGAATTTCGGCGGGCTTTAGCTTTAATGGGCCCGTAGGGAGCTCCCCCAGCATCGAAGATTGTGCACGATTCGAATAAGAATAATGATACATACGCACGGGCATAAATAATCAGAAAGACTACAAAAGAACCACAACGTACCGATACGCAAAGAAGCCCTCAATATGGCCTCTTCAAGCCGCTGCTCCTTCTCAAGGAGGTAGGCTCGCCGGGGTTCAAGGGTAGACTCATGACCACCGGTCCATAAAGAAAGTGCGTCCGCTGCGTCTTCTGAAGCGGCTTGCTTCAAAGCCTTTTCCCCCCATTCCTCCAAAGGACCGATAAATCGCCGCCGAATCCACGAAGGGTCTTCGTAAAAAATTACAGCGGGATAGGACTTCTTCGGAACCTTGGCGTTATGAGACGCGTCTTTAGAACGCCGTATGGCCTCAGCCAACTGTGCGGCCTTCTCATCGGCCGAACTCGGGAAGAGAAGTCCAGCATCTGACTCTTGTAGGGCCAATGGTTCGTCTTCAAGAATAAGCTCAGACTCCGCCAAAGAATCGAGCAAGTTGGTGGCCTCTTTCCTCCGCCGTTTAGACCCAGAACCGGTCGCTGAGGATGACCACTTCCTCCCTCGCGAAACCTTAGGGCGGCGCCAGCCCACATCGCCCTCGGCGCCCTCATCCCTATTACTCTCGCTCGGTGCCACAACCGAGGATGACATCGCCATTGTCGACGCCACAGGGGGCGGTGCCGCCATCGGCAGGGGTGCTACTACTGGGGCCCGTCTACCCCGCGATCGGGAACCCAAGGGCATTCCAGCTGTTGGAGTAAGGTCTACCCCTGACTCCCCCGGAATGAGCGCGGTGCCAATCTCCCTCAGAGGGAAGCGGACCGGAACCCTCGGTCGCAGCTTAGCCCCCGGAACCTGAGGAGGGGCATCGTGACCAAGAAGCACCCTTCTTTCTTCAAGAATAATTGGGCTAATCCGATGAAGATACCAACCCGTAAACGCACCCACGCACCGAGGCATGTACTCAGCTTCAAGGACCATGAAATGGGAGCCGGTGTTTAGCCTCATGAAATGATGAGCGGCATCGCGAACGACATCGAGCGAAGGGATCGGGGCGACTATAAAAGCCTCGAAACGAACACCCTGGTCGTATCCAAGCTGTCGGGCGAATCGATGCGGATTGTACCGCATGAAAAGAGCTGCACTGTCCTGGCGAAACACCAAGTAGCCCGGTCTAATCGTATACAAATGCGCGGCCTCCCGGGGCTTCAAAGAAGGTGCGTTGTCTTTCGACTGGTCCCAGAGTTGTTGAACTGGACATGAGGGAGTAGACAAGACCCGATCATTAAAAACCAGCCCGCCAGCGGCGGCGTGAGGAGAAATCAGCACCTGAATAGCCCCGAATTGAGTCGGGTCAGCGGCAGAAGCACCCAGCAATCGCATAAGTCGCGGGAAGGGATAGGCGTCGTAAAACGCGGGCCTATGATGCATAGCGAAAGCCCCCAGCACATGCATTTCGACCCAGGACGTGAAATAATGAAGCGAAAAGTTCACTACATCCACGCCGGGTGTAGAGGTATTAGCTGCGGTGCCCAATCCATGATAAAGGTGCGCCAAGGCCGGGATGCCGATGGCCAACCGCATCCCCTCAGCAATACGATGAGCCGGGTAGATGACCGAGGCTCTCATGAAGCGGCGATGCATGGGGATAACGAACCAACTGAGCCAGACACTAACAAACCCCACGAAGAACGTCTCCTCATCCATGCCGGGAACAGCAATGGATTCAAAAGATGTCGGCGACATAATAGGGATGTAGTACTGAGGTAAATCCGATTCAGTGGTCGGCAGCTTCTTCGGACCGAACCCGAAGGGGTCTCCAATGTTGGAAAACTTCGGAGCTGTCTTCGATAAGGCGTCCTCGCGAAGGAAACGAGCAATGAAGCTCTTGAAAGTAACACCCTGCTCTTCGGATTCGGTGAATAATCGGTCGAAGATACCTAGAGCCTTGATTAAACTGGGACGCTTGTGGCGGACGGCATTCTCAGCAGACAGGCCGTCAACTGGGGCGGGCTCGGGTTCAAAAATGTACTCGTCAGAAGGCAGCAACTCCTCATACAGACTACCCCTGATTGGCAACCCCGAGATGTCATAGAATTCTGCCAGAGAGATCGAGACCTCGCGATCTCCTAGAATGAAAGTGTTGGTGGGTAGATTCCATTGGTTCAAAAACGCCTTGACCCGCCAGACATGCGGGGACTTATAATGGAAGAGTGACACGTATATTGCTTGATAAAGCCCGACTTTCTGCAGCCGCACACGATGGGCAGAAAGGATGTAGCGAGCCCAGAGAAGGTAGCCCGTGGGGTGTCGAGGAGTAAGCCTTATCTTATAAATTTGCCCCCGCGGGTGGGCCTCACCCTGGCAGATACGCCGCCCCAAAATGTCTATGGCCGGGATCGGATGGTTCGGAATACCGTCGTCGAAGGCTCGAGCCTCCCCGTTGGAGTCTAGTTAGCATTTCCACAGCAAAAACCGTTCTCGGAGGGTCCATCGGTAAGAATGGGAAAGTGGGCTCCGTCGGTACCGCGCAAAGAAAACTCCGACGACCCTGAATAATCTGACTATACCAGGATCCCCATTGAAGAAGGTTGGTGCAATTCGGGTCATGGGCCCGGATTATCGCCATCGCTTCCTCATCAGATGGTGACTGAGGAAAAGCAGATTCCGAGCGAGAAAAGGGAAAGCTTGGAACAGAAGCCATCGCACCTGAAATCCAATAAAAGAAGACCGTTAAAAGCAAAGTCAGCGATATATATATCCATGCATGAACATGAAGACTAGTTAAAGAAAGCAACAGTAGATTTTTCTGGGACCATTAGCTACAAAACAAATGGGCCCCACAGAATCAAGATGACGGCTCATTAATAATGAGACCAAGCGGTTATAATAAAACAGAGGGAATATCCCCATCAAATAAAGAATGGTTTTCAAGTAACCCTACACATTTCCCCAACAGGATCTGTCTCGGGCTCTACAATGGATCCAACAGGATCAAAGGAATTAAATTTCCACAGAAGACATCATTACAAAGCTCCTGTTTCATTAATTGTAGAAGGATAACCTCGGGTTAAGAGACCCCAAGAAGCCTCCGTGTGAAGAAACTGAGTTCTTCATTGGAATTAAATTCCTTATTAAGAGAAGGGAATTAAATTCCCAGAAACATTTTTGGATGGAATTAAATTCCATGGAGTTGAACCGCCATCATCATCTCCCCAAAGATCATCTAAACCCTAAGAGATCTACAGTTTGAAGGTTAGGCGGTTTTCTGTTCTCATGGAAAAACTTAAAAAAAAAATGGGTTCTTTGTTGGAAAAGGGTAAAAACCCTTGTTTTGGATTTAAAATCCAAAGGAATGTGAAAGTTTACTGTTTGTCCAAGAACATTACCTGAGGAAGAGGGTCACTTGAACAGAGTTAAACTCTGAAGATTGTTTCAAGACAGAGAACTAAGCTCTGGAAGCAAGATTTAAATTCTCAAGGGAAAAAGTTCTCAAAAGAAGAAGATGAGCAAAGTGAAGGCTCTTCTGAAGAGACATGGGTATTTATAGGAGGTGATGGAAACATTTCATCTCCCCAAATCCCTAGAGGAATCCAACGGTCACAAAAGGTGACAGCGTTGCACTCACATGCGGACACGTGAGAACAACGTTGTGGGGGCATTTGTTTCCTGATTTAAAATCAGGAAAGCCTACGGAAAAGGCTTCAGAAAGGGTCACGTGCTTACACGTGACCAACAGTCACGTGTTGGCACGTGACATCTAAAAGCATCGGCAAGGCAAATTCAGTTTCCCAACTACATCAAAGAAAAGGGCTTCAGAAAGGGTCACGTGCTCCCACATGACCAGGGTCGCATGTTGGCACGTGACACTCAAAAGCGGTAGACTCAATTCCCTGATTGAATCAAGAAGAAGGTTCCAGACGAGGGTCACGTGCTCACACGTGACCAGGGGTCACGTGGTGGCACGTGACAGCTAAGCAGCGACCAGAAAGCAGAGCGCAGAAAGAAAGAAGAGGGCTCGTTCCAAGGGGGTCACGTGCCCACACGTGACCAAGGGTCACGTGGCTACACGTGACCGGCTTTCAAAGCCTATCTGTTAACAGAATTAAATTCTGAGAAAAGACCTCTTAAATCTTTCCAAAGCAACCGATTGAATTAAAGATTTAAATGTGATTAAATATCATCTATCTATGGGAAAATCTCGAATTTGGAAAGATTTCCCCTTTAAATCTAACCGAAATAACAAAGGAGAATTTCTGGATTTAAAATCCAATGGTGAATAAAATTCACCTAATAATCCAAAGGTCCAAAACAAATGGTGAATACAAATCAAATCTTTCAATGAAAGATTCGCCAAAACTAATTAATTCGGCTGCTTCTCCTATAAATAGGAGCCAAGAGACACACAGAGGAGATAGATAGATAGAGAGAGATAAGGATAGAAAGGCAGAAAGGAATCGAGACATAAAAAAAAAGAGGAGAGCCTTGATACTTTGGAGAAATTTAGATCTTCTGCAAAAGAAAAACCCTAGGTAAGAAAGGGAAGGCTTTTTGAAAGAAAAAGAGAATTTAATTCTCAACAGAGTTTAACTCTGATATAAAAACAGAAGAACATAGTTCTCTCTTTGGTGGAGGATCTGTAAAGTGCACATCTCCCCTTGAGTTGAGAATTTAATTCTCAACGGGTTGAGATTCTGCCATGCAGATCCAAAGCCTAGAGAGAGAATGGAAGCCTGAGAATTTAATTCTCACAGAACTATAGGAATTTAATTCCCTTAAAATAAAATTAGGGTTTAACCCTATGTTATGGGAATTTAATTCCTTAAAGCTTTTATTAGGGTTTAACCCTATGATAGAATTCAGTTCTTCACATATATAAGGAATTTAATTCCTACAGAAAATTCAGAGTTCAACTCTATCCCAGAATATAAATCTTCAAAAGGAATAGGAATTTAATTCCTCTGAAATTATTGTCAGGGTTCAACACCACGAGGAATTTAATTCCTGAAAGGGATTAACAGATCTTCTAAAAAACATACATAGATGCAGGGTCACGTGTCACCACGTGACCCCCGAAAAGATCTATAGAAAAGCCTTTTTGAGGCAGTGCCTCACGTGACCCACGTGACCCTTGAGGCTTTAACATACAAGCATTTAAACACCCGTCACGTGGTGGCACGTGATGCTCCAAAAGATGTGATATTCTCAGCAGAACAAATGAAGGGAGGGCGCCCTCACGTGCTACCACGTGACCCCTCGTGCCTTAGTGTTTAACGCTAAATTGGAACCCCTGAATCCAGTGTTAAAACACTATTTGGCCTTAGTGTTCAACGCTAATCAAAGAACTTTATTTGCAGTGTTTAACACTGAATTTCTTAGTGTTTAACACTAATTTGAAGCCTCTGCTGCTAGTGTTTGACACTGATTTGCTTTAGTGTTTAACACTAATCTGAACCCCCTGTTGCTGGTGTTTAACACCAACTGTCTTTTAGTGTTAAAACACTAACTTGATCCCAGTGTTCAACACTGTTGAATTAATGTTAGCCCAATTGGCTAAATGGCCAGAGTCAAAGCCTCTTCTTCAATGGACCAATAGGAAGCCAATATTCCAAACATGATTGGACTTAGCCCAAGATGGCCATAAGTCCTCAATTCAGACTTAACTGGGCTAATGGGCTCATAACATAATTAATTGGTCTTGATCCCAAATTGGGCCAAAGACTATTTAATCCACCCCGGCTCGAGGGTACATCTCTTCACTCCTTTGATACTTGGCGTTGTAATTCCTCAATGCCTTCAAAGAGGTGACGGGTCCCGATGACCACACATTGACACGGACTGTGGGGTCCTTAAACTCATGGACTATGAGGTCCTTAACCTTGACCGAGATGTCTTAAAACTAACTGTGGACTATGGGGTCCTTAAACCCATGGACTATGACGTCCTTAACCTTGACCGAGATGTCTTAAAACTAACTGTGGACTGTGCGGTCCTTAAACCCATGGACTATGAGGTCCTTAACCTTGACCGGGATGTCTTAAAACTAACTACGGACTGTGGAGTCCCTAAATCCACGGACTATAAGGTCCTTAACCTTGACCGCAATGTCTTAAAACTAACATTGGACCGCAATGTCCTTAAACTACCCATGGACCGCAATGTCCTTAAACTACCTACCGACCGCAACGTCACTAAACTAAACAACAGAGCCCCCTCTTATTGCTCTCTTGTCGGATCTAAACGATCCCGTTAAGTTGATCTTAGTCTAAAAACTAGACTAATGTATCCTTGACAAACGTTTAAGTCGATCTTAGGCTTAAATGAGGCTAACGTATCCTTAAACCCAAACCCCCAAAACCAAATCTAAGATAATACGGATTTGGACTAGTCCATGCCCTACGGGCGACGACATAACTCAGTCTCCGTATACAATCCACGGGCAACAAAACACAAAACAAACACACACGACACGAAGTGACCATCTGGAGAAGGAGAAAGTTGTTACCGCGATGCGGTAGCGTAATTAACTGCAGGGGCTTGCGTCTGCAGGGAAGAGCGTCCCCGCAATCAAAAACCCCTCAAGCGAGGGGGAATCTGACGAAGTCTGCTACATCTGCCCCAAATCTCAGGCGAGACGCCCGTGTCGCGCCGCCATTCGGAGGGGAACAAGGTACTCTTGAGCCATGTTTGCTAGTTAATTGCAGGATACAGGTTCTCAGCTCTAAACAGTGAAATTCATGGAAAAGCACGACAAATTCCGGATTACTGCCAACCACAGATAAAACACGGGTCTCCGCTCTCTATCCATATATTGCCGCACACCAGTTTAAGGGACAAAATGGCAAATCAATGTCATTTTCATGCACAAAACTCAATGTCAACACAAGATCCAACATATCTACGCGAAGCTCAAGAAAAATCATGGCAAAAGATCCACATCACATCACCTTTTGATCAGCTGAAATTCTGGAAAAATTGTGAAGAGCTTCTGAGAAAAAATATATACCACACGAAAGAGAACATCAACACAGGCAAATACACCAAAAATGACATGACAAATCATCAATATGGCCGCGGATCCGCGGCCATATGGGCTCGTCAGATGAAACTTTTTCAGGGGTAGTTAGGCCTTTTTATGAAGGATCAGAATGTGGCCCTAGGGTTTCAGTTTCCTGCCTATAAATAGCCCAGAACTTGCCAAGCCAAGGGGTGCTTATTCTTGTGTAAAATTTAGGATATGTTTTGTAGTTCTTCTTCCTCTTTTCATCTTTTCTCCATTAAAACTTTGTAGTGAGCTTTTTATGAGTGAAGGATGAATAAAAGAGTTCTTTTTGTTACCATGCTTGTCTTGTTATGTTGTTAATGATAATTGCTTGTATTTTTCATTTGCTAATCTAGTTGTTGTTATTTGTTTCTTTCTTGTTCTCTTTTTCTTTATCCTTAACAACAATGATGCTTAAGCTTGATCCTTACCAAGGTGAGGTCTCAAATAGCTAGTTGTAATCTTCTAACCTCCTTTTTTCTATCTTCCTCCTTTTGTTGTATTTTCTTTTTCTTATAATGGGTGAGTAGTTTTCTTACTTTTTAGGGTAGGATAAGGAAAGTTTGAGAGAAGGAAATCTCTCTCACTCTTTCCTTGCCCAACATCTTAATTCGGACTCCCGTTAATTGAACCACAATCTGCTCCCTACGGCACCCTATCCTACATGATAGCGGTGATTCCTTAGTGAGACCGGTTGTGGTTGAATTATCCGGAGATTAAGGCTAAGAGCTAAGAACGGACGGACAAGCACTAAAAGGAAGAACTTAAGCGTTGGAAAGCCTGGCTTATACTCGCAGGTTCCTTCCTAGTCGTGCTAATCCCCGCTGTTGTCGATTACCGTAACACCGATATTAAGAGTGGCAACGAAAGAAGTGAGCGACTCCTAACTCAAACCAACTTAATCCTAACCCTAACAAGCTCTCTTTATATATCATTTTCGCATATAGTTAATCTCAAAACAAACCTGGACATTTGGACTTAACTCGTTAAAGCACATAGAAAAAGATTCCCATCTCCCTGCGGATGACCCATACTCAACTGGCCAGCTACAAGCGAAACCGTCTTGATTGCGGTAATAAACTTGAACACGCAAAAACGCTACCAATCAAACGGCGCCATTGCTGGGGAGACGGTAACGTATTTTCTTTCTTGTTATTCAAGTTAATATTCTTTTTGTGTATATATATCTAAAATAAAATCTTTTTGTTATTTTTGATAATTTTTGTGTGCAAGTGTGCAGGCTAATCTGGAGCAAGTACAGTAATCAAATCAAGAAACAGAGGTTTTTATTAGGGTGTACAGAGAAGGGCACGTGTATTGACCTAAGGCTCAGGCGCCAGCTCATCAATTTGACCGCGGAACCGCGGTCAAAGAGGGAATTCGGCGGCGGTTCCGCGGTCATTTTGAGGCTTCTGAGCCCTAAATTTTTTCTGCCCTTTCTCTTTCCTCTAGTTCCCTCTCTGAATTCCACTATACTGTATTTTCTGCAGGTATCTTTGCACAGAATTGCTCCGCCGCAAAATAAATTTTTGTTGTTTTAGATTTTTGTTTGTTTACGCACTTTGCATATATTAATACGGACCTTAAGGGGCTATAACATCAATTCAGATTGGGTGGGGATTTCATCACCCTTCCTAAGACCCCACAAATCACTAATTGCATACGCATTACATTGAGCTAATAAAAAATATCTAGACCAAACCTATAAGGACTGTCGCGCTCAATTAGGACAAGTGAAGGTTGCGGGGAATCAGTCGTTTATCTAAACTTAACTTTGTGGTGCCTAGGCTAGACAAGTGAGGAGGTAATTTTAAAAGGCCCGTCTCACGGTGATTCGTGACCGGAACCCTCCTTACCTCACTTGTGCTTACCTGGCCACAATTGGCAGTGAAGAGGCGATTCGAGGGTTATCCTGCAACTTGTCGCTTGAAAGTCTAGGAGCGGTCTAGTTAGACTTTAAAGACCCAACTTTTTCTCTAGGTGTGTTTTTGCATATTGTGATTGTGATTGTGCTTTTAAATTTTAGTCCTATAATTCCGTATTCTTTCAAACAAACAATTTTCAAAACTCCAAAAACAAACATTTTTTTTCTTTTAATAAAAATAAAAAAAATCCACATTCTTTTTCCCCTCCTTTTCTCTTCCTTTCTTTCTTTCTCTCTTCATATCATGGGTACCCCACCTAGAAAAACTATTGCCGAACTTTAGTATCCACAACCATACATCACTTCTTACGGTTTTTGCTTTGGTCGAATTTCGAACGACCTCTCCATGCCCAAAATTTCATTGAAAGATCGCATAGACGCGTCTAGGACAAACACTTGCCCTCCGCAATCCACTTTGTATCAACCTTTTCAACCTCCCCCACCTTCTTATGTTGATACCCCTTTTGCAAGTCGTCCTTTGTCTATCGCTGAACATATTGAACAATCCCGTAGCCGATCTTTCAGTCCTTTCACCACTACAGATTCTTGGGATCAACAATTCCATTCACCTTCTTATCGAAATGTTGATTCTGCTCCTGTCCAGCCATTCAATTCCTACCAGTCCTACCCGACTTTTGCATCTTCCCTAGACATTGCTTCTGAACTGCCATTTGGGAGTTTTCAGTATCCAAACAACTTTGAATCTTTTACTGAAACCCCTTCACAACCCATGTCTAGTCTGGAACAGTCATTGGAAGACTTTAGGGTAGCGTCGTACCAACAGATGATGGATTTGAATGCGTCCATGGCCACCCTCATACAACCTAGTGACCCGGTAGCTAGTTTTCAACTAGCTCCAAAGTTTCCAATGTATGAAGAGGCAGTAGGGCAGGATGTGAATTTGAGTGGAGAGAGTGAGCCGTACACCCTTCCAAATCAAACCTACCCATCCCAAATTGAATCCCACAACTCCTGTTCTGAAAGTCTATCAAGTGTTCCAAACTATTCACCAATTAAAGATAGAAGGATTAGTGAGTTGTGTGACATTGTAGTGTTTGATTTACCCGATTGTAAAGGGTCCCTTTCGAGTGAAACAGCACCCAACCCTTTTGACCTCTACACCTCTATCTTAGAACTAAAATTGATTGAAATCTATGCTTTTGATGAGGTGTCTGAGAAAATTGATTTTCACTTGATTGAGGATATTGACGCTGGAAATATTTTGGATGATGAACCCATAGATTTGGCTGAGTTTTTCTCTCCAATTCATCATCCCGAGTCATTAAATGTTTTTCCCGAACCCCATATGCGTCTGGATTTTAAGGATAAATGCATTGATGTGCTGAATTTTGAGGAGAATATTGAGGATGGTTTTGAGGATGAACCAGTTTTAATTGATGAGTCGGATTTTCCAATTCATCCTGTTCCTTTCACCGACTGTGTACACCCTCCAGAACCCTTAACCGATACCCTTCCTCAATCACTTCCCCCCACCCTTTCCATCGTTCTAACCATGCAAGAAACTGTAATACCCAGCTTCTTATTATACCAATATCTGTATTTCGTATTCTTGAATTTTATTTAAGCTATTTAATTTATTCCCATTTATACAAACCTTTTTCCGGCCCAACCTAAGGTATAGATTCATTCTTCATCAAAATACATTTCCCCATATTACTATACTTCTAATTTTCTGACTTTGGCCGTTTTATATTTCCAATCTAGAACCCTAGTTCCTTATAGAGTTTTATGAACCAAAATCCAAGCCCATCCCTTCATAACTTAATTTATTAAAACCAACCGTTTAAAATTTTCCCAGCAGACCGTATCTTATTTTTCCCTCAAATTAATTTCCTTGTCCTATGTTCTTGGCCCATCCCCTTTTTCTGATTAAAACCCCTTAATCCATTTATTGTTCCCTTAAGCCCGGCCCCCATTTTATTTATTCAGTTTTCTTTAAAATTCCTTGGCCCGCAGCTCATGCCTGCTGCCCGAGCCCACCACCAAAAATTTTTCTTGAAGGAAAATTCCCTCGTGGCCGGCCCGTTTCCTTTTTCCCCCTCTAATTCTTTTATTTTAAATTACTAGGCCCGGCCCAATTTCCAACTCCCTTACTGTACATCTCCTTTCCTCAAATTTCCAACGGCTCTCTCCCCCTCTCGCGCGCTCGATCCGCCTCCTGCGCCTCCGCCCGCGCCCACGTCGCCGCTCATCACGCGCGACGCCCGCGAGCGTTACTCACCCCGTCGCTCACCCCTCGTCTCCTCATTCTCCCCCACACAACCCCACTCCTCTATCACCCACCTCTATTTTCTTCCTCCCCTCTCTCACCGCCCCCTGCAACTGCTCCTCCACCGAGCACCGCCGCGACCACCTTGCACCACCTCCATCAACGGCGCAACCACCTCCTACTACTCCTCATCCAGCACTTTCAACCCACCTCCAAACACCATGCCACCAATGTACCATGCCCGCATCGTGCACGCACCATTGGCCACCCGAGATCCTCCTCTCAAACCAAGCACCCTGCTGCCTTGCCGTCGCTGCCCCGTGCTGTCGCTGTCATCGACGTCTTCATCGCAATCATCGCCGTCACACCCACCGAACTGCCAAATCCAAGAACCCGAGCACGAACCAAGACCACGAACCGTACACGCGTCATTCATCGCGCGTTCACGCGGTTACCACTGCCGAGCATCGCCAAGACGCCTCCAGGCAAGTTTTTACTTGCTTTCATGCTATTCTCTATATGTTACAAGTCAATATCGTAGAGATATCACATGTTTGCTTTATGTAAATATTATAACAAAACTGTTCGATGCTCGTTCTCATAGAAAATTATTATTAAATATGACGGAACTGGACTAATTACTTTGGCCCGGGCTATGATGGATAATGTGTGAAAGTTTCGCTGGAAAATATGATTGTTAATAATCAAAACGACTACCCCCAAGTTTGATCGTAAAACTGAAATTCTGTTGCACCTGAAAATAGTTAAATTCATCATAAATCATATACATATTAGATTGGTGCGTTCGAGGGCTCAAATTGAAGCTAACTCGACGAACTTAAATCCTATACCAGTTTCCAGACATTTCGGTATTTAAACTGTGATGACATTGGGTTCGGAGTGTGGCTCTGGACTGCAGTCCAGAGTGACTCCAGTCTTTGCTTGCTGTTTCGTATTGGATACCATAGAATTTCCTTAACTTGTGAGTCGCGGAACTCCGCTGTTTATTATAGATAAATCTGTTAGCTAGACAACACAATTAATTTCATCCTGTTTCGTTACCGTTTGATATTTAATCAGTAATTTAGAAGATCGGGACACATAACAGTCCCAGCAGAATCAGAATTGACATGTTAATATTAAACAGGTTATAACTGCTAACGTACAGATGCGATTGAAGATCCGTCTGTTGCGTTGAAAACCTTACTGAAAACCCTAGAATTCATTCAACTGTAGCGTTGCTAAATTATGATCCCAACTGGGGTTAAAATGCGTTGCGAAATGGATTCCCGATTCTGAAATTGGATTTCCAGCCGCGTGCGCTTAAAATGAAACAGTTATAACTAATGATCCTGAATCCCGTTTGACCTGAAACAAAATTCTAAGGATAGATAGCTGAACATATTAAATACTACCTGTTTATCTTTTCGCTAAATTATATACATATGTTTCATGATAAATCGTACAAGTGATAGACTGCTGTTTTTATGATACCTTAGTTGTGCTTCTTATACTGTTCATACATCATATCATACCTATATCATTGTAGTGATAACCTAGTGACATCGTGCATTTACCCAGTGTTAGATTTTAGTGTTGATTGCGGCAAGTACGTCAGTGTTCGTGTATTCGTGATTAAGTGAAAGTGATACGTACTTGTGCACAATCAGTGTCCCTTTTATTCTATTGCATTGTCGACGTCTGTGGGATACGTGTACGTGTGACTATAAGTGGTATGGGACACTTATGGAAGCACTTGCACGGATGTCACAGATAAGGCATCCGACACTGCCATTTATCTTAGGTATTAGTCGGGACGTGCTTGATGGAGGTCCTGCCTCCAGTTCTCGCGCAGACTTGTCACGGATCGATTAGTATTTAGGGTTATGGTTAGCGTTTGATGTAGACTTCGGGGTGTGGGGTAGTACAAGTGTGAATTCAACAGAATCTCGGGAGTCCCATGCCGGCTTATATATTTAGGGAGTTATATGGAGATTTACAGGGTATGTGCTATATCACCGTGATACACTCGTTACATGTTGGGCCCGTGGTCCCTTGCCCTTGGGTTCTACCTTTGGGTGGAGGACACTCGCGAGTGGTTGACTCTCACACTTGGACTGACGATAGGCTTATTGACCTGTGCAGTGAGACTTAGAGACTAATAGGGTTACTGTCATTTACATTCCTTATATACTGTGTTGACATACATGACACATCGTTATACTGTTTTACTGCTCCGCTGCATTTATCCCCGCTCATTTATATTCATGCTGTTATTGATTTACTGTCATTCATATCCTTCACCACTGTTAGAACTGTTACTTGATCATATACATTATATTGCTATTGTGTCGCTCTGACGACCTGAGTATGCATGCTCAGTGTGAGGAGAAGATTTAGCTTGGACCAGATCTAGACGTGCATCACAGACTTCTTGACTTGCCTTCCCGATTTACATTCATTGGTTCCACTCCAGGTCAGTCTTTACATTGTTCCTTTCAGTTACTGCATTTTCCCATTACCTGCGCATCATTTACTGTTTACCATGAAAAGCTAGAAGCCGAAGTGTGACTACGGTGGGACTTTTCCTTGACCGTAGGAGCATGGCTGGCCTTGTCTACCCCTCGTATTCTGTATTTTGGGAAGCGGGGCGTGACATGGTTTAGTTGGTATCAAAGCCAGGTTTTGCATCGATTGGGATTGCAGTTTTCCGTGTATAATTTGACAATCTAAGACATCTCTCGGTCTAGATTGTAAACTGTCATTCTTGATCCATATTCACATCATGTGTTCAGCTATCCTTTCGCTATGGTTTCGGGTGACTTGGCAAGGATACGTGGTTGCAATTGCACTACCGTACTCTAATCAAGTGACTCAAAGCCATACGGTTGATTCTCCACTTGTAATAAATTCATCACCTCTGATATTCTTAAATTGTGTCCATCCATATAATTTTGATTCATTTAGCGTGTGACTCATATCATTCTCGAAATTGTTGTTTCATGATCATGTCTTCCAACGACTCATCATCTCAATCCGCTCCCCAGAATCAGACTGTTGAGATCCTTAGTGTACTGCAAGATTTAAGGGAAGCCAGGAGCGGACAAACGACTTATTAGCTGAAGGATTGAGAAAACAGGTGAATCAGGCACCAGCAGGAGTCTCCTATCATAAAGGGATCCCTATTGGACGAAGGAAGGAGAAGAAGATGAAGCGTCAACAGAAGCATCAGAAGAACCTTTGCTGTGGATATTGTAAGAGGCCAGGACATCTTCAGAGGGATTGTCACCGTGCCCAAAGGAAATGTTTGATATGCGGTTCCGACAAACATCTCATCAACGGTTGTCCAGAAAGGAAAGAACTACAAGGAGGGAACTTGTCCACACTCCCCACTTCTACCAAGTGAGGATTATTGCGTAGTTTGTACTTCGACCATAAGGCGAACCTAACGCAGGATTCCACTAGCGTAACGAAGATGCAGCGTTCTGGCAGTCAAAGAAGAATTATATGTTTTCCAATTTCAGTATTATGTTGTCATCCTCTTATGAACAGTTCTTTCCATTTGAACCTTTGTATCCGTTGAACTTTCAGTTGAATGAAATAAAATTTGAATCATATTATATGTATCACTCTCATACTTTCTCTATGTCCAATTCTATTCATTATGACGGTATTTGCGTTCTGATCTTTCAGTTCCTGCAACCGTATATTTTCCTATATTTCGTACCCTGAGCTTTCCTTGATATAAGCCACCGTCTAATCATGACTTCTCTTTTCAGGCCATGGCCCACCCTAGAGCAGCGCCGCATCTAGACGAGGATGCACAGTCATGCGTTTCCTTAGATCATACACCGACGAGTTCCGATGATGAGGTCAATGGCCCACAGGTCAACTTCGGAAACAACGATTCAGAGGACGAAGAAGTAGCCGCCCCAGGGTTTAACGTGGTAGCTGATTCCGACAAAGAAGAAGGATATCCTGAAGAGAACCCTATAGAAGAAAACCTAGTGGAGGAAGATCCCGAGGAAGGTCCGATAGGAGAAAACCTAGTGGAGGAAGACACCATGGAAGAAAACCCAGAAGGAGAGGATCACATGGAATCGGACCTCGATGAAGAAGCTCCATCCGAGGAAGAAGAACCAGAAGATCAGGACCCTGCTGTGGACGAACTTCCAAGGGAGATGCCCGCGAGGCGATATGGAAATGGACGCCCCTACTTGAGTGCGCGAGCCTACCACAACCTGCTGAATCTCCACAACCGTGGCTGACGGAATTCCTTTTGATGTTGTTTTCTGGCCAAATAAAATGTGTATAGTTTAGGGCCACTTTCCGTCTTCGAGAATGCGTGTTTCAAATTTTCTTGAATGAAATAAATCTTCTAGATTCGTAAACTTGTTTAATACTTGTTTATTGCCCGCATCCATTTATCTTTCTGCTGAGATTCCTGACTGTCCACCCTACTCATTGTATAGTTTTCATCCCATTCGATTAGAAAGTACCGCACCCTGATCTTTGGAATGAGCCCCTTCATCCATCTTCTGTGCCCTTTGAGATCCTTCTGGGAGGAGAACATATCTTGTGAAATTTCGAGTTCGCTAAACCTTCAAATCTTGATTCATAGGCAGTACCGACCATTATCCTCCTTATACCCTCACCTTGTAGTCCTTTGTTGCTCATCGTTACTCCCTGTGTTGACCCGATCCCAATCTCCTTGATCTTCAGCCTAAAGCCGACACACTTCAACCTTCTGTTTGAGCCACGCTTCCTTATAATCATTATCCTATCTAGCCCTATACCTATTTGTGTTCTTCCTATTACCCTAACTGTATTTAGGGACACTGTTATACAAAGATTTAGTTTTCGATACTTTGAATTTATCAAAGAGAGTGTGTTATTGATTACTCTATTTCTTATATTCTAATTACGCTATTATTAATCTTTTTCGGTAGCGCAAGCTAACACTGCGCATATATTGTTCTATGTTCCACGTTTTCGTTATGTGAGTTTTCTAAGCTGATTTAAAACTATTCGATCAATAAATTACCTTAAAATGTTTTACGCTATCGACTAAGCTTCAGTACCTCATTGTCGTTACTATATTTCCGGGTGTTGTGCCTATGTTTACTATCATAAATGATTGTGTCTTATACTTATTATTTCTACCTTGCTACTTTTAATATGCTTGTATGTACACATATTTGGGTTCGACTCTATCGAACAAGCCTTGAATATTATTTTTATTTATTTATTTATTTATTTATTTTTTTCCCCTTCGCTATTGTCATCTAAATTCTTGTATACATGTATTTACCCATATAGTTGTTCCTGCCTTATACCTATTAGGCCTACCCTTCCGTATGTTGTTTTCACTTATATACATATTTTCAAGTTTCTTCGTCCGCGGATTTTTTTTTTATAGTAAATCCTTATATATTAGTTTGCAACTATGATGGCTTTCGCTTATGTCCTATAACTTACTATTTCTTTAAATTTCGAGGACGAAATTTTTGTTAAGGGTAGTATGATGTAATACCCAGCTTCTTATTATACCAATATCTGTATTTCGTATTCTTGAATTTTATTTAAGCTATTTAATTTATTCCCATTTATACAAACCTTTTTCCGGCCCAACCTAAGGTATAGATTCATTCTTCATCAAAATACATTTCCCCATATTACTATACTTCTAATTTTCTGACTTTGGCCGTTTTATATTTCCAATCTAGAACCCTAGTTCCTTATAGAGTTTTATGAACCAAAATCCAAGCCCATCCCTTCATAACTTAATTTATTAAAACCAACCGTTTAAAATTTTCCCAGCAGACCGTATCTTATTTTTCCCTCAAATTAATTTCCTTGTCCTATGTTCTTGGCCCATCCCCTTTTTCTGATTAAAACCCCTTAATCCATTTATTGTTCCCTTAAGCCCGGCCCCCATTTTATTTATTCAGTTTTCTTTAAAATTCCTTGGCCCGCAGCTCATGCCTGCTGCCCGAGCCCACCACCAAAAATTTTTCTTGAAGGAAAATTCCCTCGTGGCCGGCCCGTTTCCTTTTTCCCCCTCTAATTCTTTTATTTTAAATTACTAGGCCCGGCCCAATTTCCAACTCCCTTACTGTACATCTCCTTTCCTCAAATTTCCAACGGCTCTCTCCCCCTCTCGCGCGCTCGATCCGCCTCCTGCGCCTCCGCCCGCGCCCACGTCGCCGCTCATCACGCGCGACGCCCGCGAGCGTTACTCACCCCGTCGCTCACCCCTCGTCTCCTCATTCTCCCCCACACAACCCCACTCCTCTATCACCCACCTCTATTTTCTTCCTCCCCTCTCTCACCGCCCCCTGCAACTGCTCCTCCACCGAGCACCGCCGCGACCACCTTGCACCACCTCCATCAACGGCGCAACCACCTCCTACTACTCCTCATCCAGCACTTTCAACCCACCTCCAAACACCATGCCACCAATGTACCATGCCCGCATCGTGCACGCACCATTGGCCACCCGAGATCCTCCTCTCAAACCAAGCACCCTGCTGCCTTGCCGTCGCTGCCCCGTGCTGTCGCTGTCATCGACGTCTTCATCGCAATCATCGCCGTCACACCCACCGAACTGCCAAATCCAAGAACCCGAGCACGAACCAAGACCACGAACCGTACACGCGTCATTCATCGCGCGTTCACGCGGTTACCACTGCCGAGCATCGCCAAGACGCCTCCAGGCAAGTTTTTACTTGCTTTCATGCTATTCTCTATATGTTACAAGTCAATATCGTAGAGATATCACATGTTTGCTTTATGTAAATATTATAACAAAACTGTTCGATGCTCGTTCTCATAGAAAATTATTATTAAATATGACGGAACTGGACTAATTACTTTGGCCCGGGCTATGATGGATAATGTGTGAAAGTTTCGCTGGAAAATATGATTGTTAATAATCAAAACGACTACCCCCAAGTTTGATCGTAAAACTGAAATTCTGTTGCACCTGAAAATAGTTAAATTCATCATAAATCATATACATATTAGATTGGTGCGTTCGAGGGCTCAAATTGAAGCTAACTCGACGAACTTAAATCCTATACCAGTTTCCAGACATTTCGGTATTTAAACTGTGATGACATTGGGTTCGGAGTGTGGCTCTGGACTGCAGTCCAGAGTGACTCCAGTCTTTGCTTGCTGTTTCGTATTGGATACCATAGAATTTCCTTAACTTGTGAGTCGCGGAACTCCACTGTTTATTATAGATAAATCTGTTAGCTAGACAACACAATTAATTTCATCCTGTTTCGTTACCGTTTGATATTTAATCAGTAATTTAGAAGATCGGGACACATAACAGTCCCAGCAGAATCAGAATTGACATGTTAATATTAAACAGGTTATAACTGCTAACGTAAAGATGCGATTGAAGATCCGTCTGTTGCGTTGAAAACCTTACTGAAAACCCTAGAATTCATTCAACTGTAGCGTTGCTAAATTATGATCCCAACTGGGGTTAAAATGCGTTGCGAAATGGATTCCCGATTCTGAAATTGGATTTCCAGCCGCGTGCGCTTAAAATGAAACAGTTATAACTAATGATCCTGAATCCCGTTTGACCTGAAACAAAATTCTAAGGATAGATAGCTGAACATATTAAATACTACCTGTTTATCTTTTCGCTAAATTATATACATATGTTTCATGATAAATCGTACAAGTGATAGACTGCTGTTTTTATGATACCTTAGTTATGCTACTTATACTGTTCATACATCATATCATACCTATATCATTGTAGTGATAACCTAGTGACATCGTGCATTTACCCAGTGTTAGATTTTAGTGTTGATTGCGGCAAGTACGTCAGTGTTCGTGTATTCGTGATTAAGTGAAAGTGATACGTACTTGTGCACAATCAGTGTTCCTTTTATTCTATTGCATTGTCGACGTCTGTGGGATACGTGTACGTGTGATTATAAGTGGTATGGGACACTTATGGAAGCACTTGCACGGATGTCACAGATAAGGCATCCGACACTGCCATTTATCTTAGGTATTAGTCGGGACGTGCTTGATGGAGGTCCTGCCTCCAGTTCTCGCGCAGACTTGTCACGGATCGATTAGTATTTAGGGTTATGGTTAGCGTTTGATGTAGACTTCGGGGTGTGGGGTAGTACAAGTGTGAATTCAACAGAATCTCGGGAGTCCCATGCCGGCTTATATATTTAGGGAGTTATATGGAGATTTACAGGGTATGTGCTATATCACCGTGATACACTCGTTACATGTTGGGCCCGTGGTCCCTTGCCCTTGGGTTCTACCCTTGGGTGGAGGACACTCGCGAGTGGTTGACTCTCACACTTGGACTGACGATAGGCTTATTGACCTGTGCAGTGAGACTTAGAGACTGATAGGGTTACTGTCATTTACATTCCTTATATACTGTGTTGACATACATGACACATCGTTATACTGTTTTACTGCTCCGCTGCATTTATCCCCGCTCATTTATATTCATGCTGTTATTGATTTACTGTCATTCATATCCTTCACCACTGTTAGAACTGTTACTTGATCATATACATTATATTGCTATTGTGTCGCTCTGACGACCTGAGTATGCATGCTCAGTGTGAGGAGAAGATTTAGCTTGGACCAGATCTAGACGTGCATCACAGACTTCTTGACTTGCCTTCCCGATTTACATTCATTGGTTCCACTCCAGGTCAGTCTTTACATTGTTCCTTTCAGTTACTGCATTTTCCCATTACCTGCGCATCATTTACTGTTTACCATGAAAAGCTAGAAGCCGAAGTGTGACTACGGTGGGACTTTTCCTTGACCGTAGGAGCATGGCTGGCCTTATCTACCCCTCGTATTCCGTATTTTGGGAAGCGGGGCGTGACAGAAACCGTATCACTTTCATTTCATATGTCTGGTTTACCAAGTTCGGCTTACCCATGGTTTCTCATGAAACTTGAGGGATTTGACCCTATTTCTCGACGGGTTAATAGATTAGCACAATCACTTTTTACACATCGGTCATCACAAATTGTGCTAATTTATTCACTCCATTTTCACCCTCAAGTTCGTATTCCACTTCTTTCTCCCTTCCGCCATATACCGAGACCGTATCCCGCTTCTATCTCCATACGGTCTCGTGTATTCTCCATTTCTTACCTCTCCGCATTCTTTCACCAACCAGCATGTTATAGAGATAAAATCTTTGAATGGTTGGTACTAACTTTTGGCCTGTGTAAGGCCTTGTATAGCTTAATACTGTTATCTTCCCCCCTAATCCTGAACTTCAACGCTTAACAGTGGAAACACTATTTTACTTAAGTTTGGGGGAACCTTTTTGTATATATTTTTGTTTTCCTTTTTTGTTTTGTATATAATTTGTTTTTAGGGAGCGCCGACAATTTTGACCCTCTTGGTGTAGCCTGACAGTGAGGGCACTGTCAAGTTTAAGTTTGGGGTTGTGCTCGGTAAGCTTTTTTCCTTCGCATTCATTTGTATATTCTGCATTTGCATACCTTATTTAAAAAACCTATAAAATATCGAAAATTTTCCAAAATATAAAAACTTTGTCGTCAAGTTAGCTAATAGGGTAACTTAGATTTTTATTCTGAAAGTTTAGTTAATATGTTAGAAATAACTAAATTCTAGGTTTAGGAATTGAAAATCCTAAAAATAACCCTCCTTCTGTTCAACCTTGGTAAATATACGTCCTTATAATTTTTTTGAGAAATAGGTAATCTTGAGTTAAGTTCTTGAGTTAAGTCAAGATGAAGGGAACGTATTGAAGCTTTACTGAAGGATAAGTCTGAAAAATAGTTTCTATTCTTGAGTCCAAATTTAGAAAGTATATACCCTACAAACTGCACATGCACGCACCTTGAAACTGGGGATAGTAGAGGATACCTAGAAATACTCTTGCCTGAAAACATAGTATGAAAGAAAAAACGTTAATTAAAGCTAAACACCAAAAGAGCATCATTGAAAAATATATCCGGTCTTGAAAAAGAAAAATAAAAGAAAAATAAAAAAATAAAGTCAAGACCCGGAAACTGCTATTTACGCTTTAAGCTCACACATTCAGTAATCGGCTGTTAGTGCCTCAAGAAGCATTAATAGTCGCATGAAAGGTGTGTGAGCAACACCGTTCATCATAAATGAAAAGAAGTAGTATTAGGTATTAGGGCAAGGGTACTATAGCTTGAATTGAATTCTCAAGTGTAGGGGTGAAATAATACACACACGTAGGGGTATACAATCAATGTTTGGATAAACCATAGAAATAAAGTGAAGCTATGTTTGGACTGTGCAGATCTGAATAAATTGTGAAGGCAATTTGCAATTTGGGACATGTAGAACAACATAAGATAGCAACACAAGGAAACCCAGAAAATACGAGACCCCAATTCCACAAAACCGCGGTGGAACCGCCGCCAAATGTGGGTTTTCGCGGCGGATCCGCCGCGGTTTAGTGTCATCATCTAACCAAATTTTGGAGTTAGTTTGGTAACTTCATTTGGGGCCAGAATGTTGCCTTAGGGTTTCAGCACGCATCCTATAAATAGCCCAGTTTTATGCCAAGGCAAGGGTCTTCTTTTCATGCGTCATTTTGTTAGGTTTTAGTGTAGTTTAGTTTAGCTTCTTCTTCTTCTTCATTCTTTCCTCCATGAAAATTGTAATGAGAGCTTTTTGAGTGGAAGATCAATGAAGATGAGGGTTATTTTTATCTTGTCTCTTTTATTTATTGTCTTGTAATTTTTATTATCTTGTATTGTAATGTTAATTCTTGTTTTTAATTAGTTGTTGTTATTTCTTTTCTTGTTTTCTTTTCTTTTCTTCTTTTATCCGTATTTTCAAGGGATGATACTCGACGGAGTTCCTTGCTAAGGTGAGGACCCAAGAGTTAGCTTGCACCATTTGTAAAACCGTATTTTCCTTTTCTTTCCTTTCTTCCTTCTTGTTTTGTTTTCTTTTCTTTTATGATGTGTGAATAATTTCCCTCTTGTTAAGGCTAAGGAAGGTGGTATGAGGGACGGAGAAATCCCTTGTGCTTCTCTTCGCCAAATATCTTGAAACGAACCCCGACCAAACAACCGCAACCCCCTCGCTTAGGCGCGGCTATACGTGACATGTAGCCGCGACCTAAGTTGAGAAGTCCTTTAAGCGCACTACAACGTGACATGTAGTTGTGACTTAATTGGATACATGGTTGTGGGTGTTTGGTCGAGGGTTGGAAATAAGCGTATTTAGCGGACGGACAAGGGGCACTAGGAATGGATTTAGCGTTGGAAAGCTTGCTTAAACTCGCAAATCCCATTCCTATGTCCTCCTAATCCCCGCTACTTTCGATTATCCCAACATCGTTTTAAGAATGGCAAAAGACAAGCACAAGACTAATCCTAACTCTACTAACCGACCTTAACCTTAACAAGCTTACTTGAACATAAATACGAACATTTATGATAGACTTGAACAAACATATACACATTCTTTATTGACTCGTCTAAAACTCGAACGGATATACAACCATCTCCCTGCGGATCGACCCGTGCTCAACCGGCTAGTTGCAAATCGACACCGTCCTGATCGTGGTTATAACTTTAGAACTTTGAACATCCAACACGCCAAAAGCGTGCGATCAACCTTCTTGCTAAACTCCACACTTGCACAAAATAAGGGTAAATGGAGAGTTGTTGTTTCTTTCTAAACTCCACACTTGCACAAAATAAGGGTATGCTGTATAGTAGAGAGCTATTTATAGGAACACGCCGGCATTTAATTACTGTAATACATAATATGAGGGCGGGTTCCTGGAACACGCCCTTATTTAATTATTGAAGAGGGTTGGTTCTATGAACCCGCCCTCTTCTTTCTGATAAAAATACAAATAAAAAAACTGATGTGAGAAGACACTATAATACAACTAATTTGACTTAGCACTAATAAAAAACTGATGTGAGAAGACACTATAATACAACTGATTTGACTTGGCACTATAATGCCCGGGAATCCAACAAATATAAGGGCGGGTTCCTGGAACACGCCCTCATTTAATTATTGAAAAGGGCAGGTTATAAGAACCCGCCCTCATCGTTCTGATAAAAATACAAAACAATAACAAAATGATGTGACAAGACACTATAATACAACCGATTTGACTTGACACCGGGAATCCAACAAATATGAGGGCGGGTTCCTGGAACACACTCTCATTTAATTATTGAAGAGAGCTTAGAACCCGCCCTCTTCGTTCTGATAAAAATACAAAACAATAACAAAATTATTTGACTTGACAATCCCGGGAATTGATACAATACTAAACAATAAAAAACTGATGTGACAACAATACTGAACAATAAAAAACTGATGTGACAACACTAATCATTTAAGAGGGCGGGTTCCTGGAACCCGCCCTCCTTTCCCTATAAAACCCCGCCCTCCTCTTCAGTGCGTTTTTAGTTAAATTAACTCTGTCCAAAGTCCCTTCTCATTTCTAAAATATCAAAATTGTTTCAATGGAGAATCAACCATTCGACAAATCTCTGCTCGTTGAACAAAATGAACACATATCTTTTAATATATTACACGGAGAAGAAAGATTCAAAACTTATTAAATTTTTTTTAATTACCCATTTCTTTTAATTCTAATAGTTGAAAATAATATTATTTAATTTTGCAGGATGGAGATAATCTCACCGTCGTCACCCATAGTTCCGATAAGTGGATAGTTACCGACCAGTGAATAACCGAGCGGATTCGAAGGGCCGGATTTTATGAAGCTTCATTGTTTCGTCATATCCAAATCGACCACGCCCTCGTTACCTATCTAGTTGAGCGCTGGAGAAAAGAGACCCACTCTTTTCTTCTAAGATGGGGTGAGGCCACTATCACACTCCAGGATATTGGCCTCTTACTCGGATTACGGGTCAATGGGCTTGGATTGGTCGGAGGAAAAATTGTTGGTCCAGATACCGACCACCCATACCGGGATACATATGCCGAGTCTACTCTCGGACAGATAATAAAATTCATTTTGTTTCCCCTCTTTAGTGTACCTATTGCATGGGCATTTTGTACATTATTTCTAGCTTTAATATTTCACAAAAAATGCTAATATCAGGCACCAGGAGGCTATAGTAAGGGGTATAAGATTAGTTTAAACTGGCTGAAAGATACATTTACTAATATACTCGATGAAGCCACCGATGAAGTCTTGGATAGACTTGCACGTGCCTACATTCTGTATATGATCGGTTCTTGGTTGATGCCGGACCAATCGGCAACGCATATCCATCCGTTATACCTTGGCTTCCTTACGGACTTTGATGTGTGTGGCCAATATGCTTGGGGAGCAGGGGTCCTGGCATTTCTTTATAAGGAACTCGATAAGGCATGTGCTCAAACGAAGAATAAAATTTGTGGCTGCATTACATTACTTCAGGTAAATTCCTTATTTTTCACAGCTAAAAATTTGCAAAATTGTAATATTGGTTCTTTCTCTTATCATCTGACACTTTATTTATAGATTTGGTCATTGGAGCATATATGTATGGGAAGACCGGATCGAGTTAAAATAACTGCCTTGGATACCCCTGGAAAGCCGCTCGGCTCTTGGTGGAATGGCAAGAAAGCGTATAAGGCTCCTCGTCGAGTACTTAGGTACTATAGAGATGAGTTGGATCGCATGGAGGCGACTCAGGTTACCATAACTTAGGTAATTAAGTTTGTTTTAAAATTTTAAAATATTTTCATCACAATTTTTGTACTATGTTATTTGCGCAGTTCACGTGGACGCCTTATACAGCAGATCGTCTGCAAAGATTACTCGGCATCTGTATCTAAGGAGAGCCGGTTTGGCGGGCTCGATACCCACTCCTCTGCATTAATATCGTTGTCATGCACCTACCGGACTGGGTGTTGCGACAGTTTAATAGATCGCAACATATTCCTGTCCCGCCGCCTTCGCCTATGACAATAGAGGGAGGCATGCGAGGAGGAAAGGCGGAGCGTGATTGGAGGGAGCATCATCATCAATATTTGCTGAGATGGGAGGATAGGTAGCGTAATATTGCCTTACAGCAAATAGATGACCAAACAACTACCGACACTACCGAAACATATCTATAGTAGTATAAGCGTGTCACCATAAGATATCTTTCTGCTCCCCCTAACGACTTCCCAAACATCGAGTGGTACGAGCCTAAAGGCCATGTCGAACGAGATTTGGTAAGTTGAATTTTTTAGATTATATTACTTTTTAACATCCGGCGGTATGAGTTAATACTTATCTCTTATTTCTAATGTAACGACAGGCTCGTGGGTTGCATCATATACAATCAATGGTGCAGGATCCATATCCGACTGATGCTGGTCCGGAAACTCAAGCTCTATTTTCAAATGTAGACCAATATATCGGTGGTATATTCAGTTCATATAATATGCTTCCACATTTATCGCCGGCAGCAGAGCAGCAGTATGAGCTGGCACCGGAGCAGCAGTATGAACCGGCACCAGAGCCGCAGCATGAGCCGGCACCAGAGCCGCGGCATCACGGAGATCCAGCGCAGCAGGATCAGTGGTTTGGATCACCATACCGTCTGCAGCAACCCTGGCATACCGGACAAGCATAACAACCGGAGGAACAACAGTTTTGGGGGACCGGTTTTGCGCAACAACACCAGTCTTGGGGGTCAGGTTTTGCAGAATAGCCGTCTTGGGGGTCAGGTTTTGCGCAACAACAGCAACCTTGGGGGTCAGGATTTGCGCAGCCATGGGGCCCAGGTTTTGTGCAACAGCAGCCGCATGAAACCGGGACATGTTCTTCGTTACAACTGCCCAGTTGGGAGATGGATTTTTCGTCCTACGTACAGTTGTTGGGAGGCAGCATATATCCGACACCTGTCCCACATTCAGGATTTGCGGAACAACAGCCTGTCCAAGACGCTGCTGAAGCCGAAGCTGAAGCCGAAGCTGAACCTGAAGCCGAAGCAGAAGAGCAGACGCCGCCGCCGCCATCTACCCAAGAAACGGATGGGTCTTCCAGTCATCCAAGGAGGTATAGGCTTATGTCAAGCCTTCTCGGATTTCATAAGGGATAGGGAAAAGGAAAACGATAGTTATTTACATTTTACAAACAGATATGAATTTTTTGTATTGTAAATTTGACGGATTCATTTTGATATTATAAATTTGACCGTCGAGATAGAATTTGCATTTTACAAACAGATAAGATTTTTTTTCTATTGTAAATTTGACGGATTTATTTTGTACACCACAGTCATATAAAACAATTTTATAATTTTTTCGAATTTTTCTTTATTTAATTTTTTCGAATTTTACGAATTTTTTCAAATTTTGCTTTAAATAAAACAATTTTATTTAATTTTTTTTATAAAAATATGGCGGGTTCCCAGAACCCGCCCTCTCCTACATATAGGAGAGGGCGGGTTCTGGGAACCCGCCCTCCATATAAAAATGGAGAGGGCGGGTTCCTAGAACCCGCCCTCTCTTATAAAATATAGGGGGCGGGTTCTAGGAACTCGCCCTCTATACTGGAGAGGGGGTGGGGTCCAGGAAACCGCCATACTCTGCTAATTTTAAAATAAAATACCCTAATTTAATAATTTTAAATCAAAACCACCCCATTTCAAAAAAAAAACCCTTGCTTTACCTATTTAAATTGTATGGGGAGTAGTACTCCTCCATATGAGCCTTAAATGAGGTTAGGCAGTATGTCCCCCTCATTTTTTGTTTTTTAATTTTAAATTAATAAATGTTTATGGTCTTTCATGAGACCCCGGAAGAAAGTTCGGCCTAAAAAACATATATCTTATCAACGTCATAGTTTTGATACAGTTGTAGTTGTAGGGGCATTCAATAAGCATTCCTAGTCCATTTCCATTCGCTGTGCCTCTTTTTTATGTGTGTGATGGAGCTCTGGATCTTCTTCAGATGTTGTCTTCCACGATCTGTCGACGGCATAGACGAGCAGATGAGATTGGGTTTGAAGGTTTCCTCCTGAAACGTGTGGATCTCAATGAGCTTGGTTCGCGATGAAGCCGAGCTACCTGCAAGAAAGTCCCGGGGTGATTGTACCACCGTGAAGCCTCCGACGATCAAGTTAGTCGAGATATTTGGGCAGAGTAGCGGCCTATTTTGATAGAATTGCCTTACCTGAGTCGTCTGAGAGAGAATTTATATAGTGGCAGCCATGGGCTGGCGGGCGCGAGATTTACGCTGGCCGTTACGCCCCTGGTGTCACACGTGCGCGAATAGCGGGATCCCCCATTAATGACGAGATATGCCCGTTAGCGGGGGAACGCGATGGCATGGAACGCGGGATCATGGGGCGGCGGATATCTCGTGCATGGCGAGATTCGTGAAGCCATGGAGGGAATGACCGAGGAAGCAGTCACGACCCAAAATTTGGCACGTGACCGGCACTTAAACCACGTGACGTCAAGAGGCGTAACGCAATTTAAGTAAATCGAAAACCCAGAAATCTAAACCATCAAAGAAGTAAGTGATAAAAACATTACTAAAAACAGTTGGAAATCTCAAGTAAAAATCTTTAAACTTAAATTTATTTTCTTAAAAATTTCGGCAGCACCTCCTTTGTAAAAACTAGCCTCAAAACGGGTACAAACATAGTATAAAATAAAGCATCCCCAAACGGGAGCAAATCACGCCCAAAAGCGGAAACAACCACCACAAGTATAATATACGACGTCGTAGTGAACAAATAGACAATGTAAGTGAAAAACACATAAAGAGATAAAACTACATAATAAAAGCCGGCTCACACGAGCACGACACCCAGAGTCACAAAATATACAATATCGTCCTCACAACTCGTCTCTAAGTCAATACATGAAATTGGTAGATGGAGAGTACTAGATAAAATGAGATATACAATGGATATAAAATCGGATAACCGCAAACCCACTTACAACAAAACGGCTCACAGCCAACCGTAGCGGTATCCACTGAAAAAGATACAATAAGAGGCCCTGTCGCGACTACTCTGAGGGTCAAGCCTGCAAAACACTGTGGCACAACGGGGGTGAGTTGCCAACTTGTGAATAGTAAGTAACATCCTACAGATAATCGCAGGTATGCACATACAACGATAATCTTTCACATGCAATCTGATAGCATAAGTATGACAATATGGATATGCAACAATCATGAAAGGTACTCTATCAGGTAATACAAATATATGAAGCAATGCATATCAAATAACTACTGAGTATGGGATAAAGCATATCATCATTAATGAATCATCATTGTGGAAAAACCGGTGCCCATCAACGACACCCCAAATCCCAATATCTCAGGCGTCGTCACTCTGATCGACCCTCATATCCTATAAATCTCATGGAGCCTGAGTGCCCAACATCAGCACTCGAAAATATCATGAAAACTCGTGTCCAATATTGACATGCAAATCTACATAACTCGGGCTCCGTCAGTCCAGATCGGCCCACAGGCTCCGTCAGTCCGGATCAGCCCATATCAATCTCTCGACTACGGTCGGTATACTCCGGATAACCGTCAGGTCCAACCAATCACCGGTAAGTAGTAGTCCCTCTGCCAGGCTAATCGACACAACGCCAATTTAACAAATCGGTTCCCTTAAGCTACAAAAGAGTTCGCTTAGAGGCTAACGTGTATGGCGACATCACCAAAACAAACCCACAACAACAAGCTACCTGAAACACTAAAACTACGTCAGATCAATCGTGTTGCACTTTGCCGAAACGCCTAAATTTAGCTAAGTGCTCCCAGATTTTACCCACTGTAAAAACCTAAAAATATAACAGTACCAAACACCCTAAAACAACTGCAGACAGCTACCCAAAAAAAACACAACCCCCAGTCTCCCCAAAAACCGGGCTCGCCGGAAATTCCTCACGTGTCGCCGGCCAAAACCGGTCAGGTGGGGTTCATGCTTCAGGTGAACACTCAGGCCTTCTACTATAACACTACTACACTGCTAGTTTTTCCAGTAACAATTCATGGGCGTAGCAGATCACAGTGACCCCATTTTAACACTAAAAACACGATATTACACCAAAACTATATCTTTATGGTTCTAGACAGCAACTATTAGGCAATACAACATTAAAAGGTCCTAATTAACAGTTTAGAGGTCATTACCTATCCACACTTGCTCAAAATCCTAGCTTTCCATGCTCCAAGTGATCTTATTGACTAAACCTGGCTTGTGAAGGGTTTTAGTGAGTTGTAATGGTGATTTGGTTTGGTTTTTGTGAAGATTTTGGTTAGGGTTTCAGTTGAGGGTGTGAGGGAGATGAGATGAAGAAAATATGTTGTGAATGAGGGAGTGAGGGAAATGAGGGTGTATGTGTGAGTGAGGGATGAGGGAATGAGAAGGTGAGAGTAGTATGAGCCATTCCCCCTCTTCTCTCTCCTCAATAAATGCAAGCCATGCTTGCCCATGCTCATCATTCCTGTTTCCCCCAATCAGAGTAAAGCTCTATTTCAAAATTCAAAATTTAAATTGAAGCAACGCTTCAGATTTAGCGTTCTGCGTGCAGAGCGCCACGTGTCAAACACAGACGTGCTAGCGCCAGGTGCGCTGCGCCCTAGGCAGTGCACCCCCAATCAGAGCAAAACTCTGTTTTAAAATTCAAAACTAAAAAGTTTAAGCAACGCTTCAGATCCAGCGCTCTGCGCCGCGCGCTACGTGTCGAACACGGGTGCCCTAGCGCAGTTGCGCTGCGCTCTGCGCCGCGCGCAACGTGTCGAACCCGGGTGCCCTACCGCAGTTGCGCTGCGCTCTGCGCCGCGCGCCATGTGTCGAACACGGGTGCGCTAGCGCTGGAATTAAAAATTCCCCACCGTTAGATCAAAAGATCTACTAATAATAAATTATTAATTAATCAGAATTAATATTCTGTTATGGAAAGATCTTTCCAATCTTATTAAAATAAGAAGATTATCTTCTGCAAAGCAGAAGTCTTGGGATCAAAGATCCAAAGGTTGGAAATATTCCCAAATCAATCAGAGAAAGATCTCTTAAACTGATTCAACAAATCATTTGGCCCTATATAAAGGCCCCTAGACTTCAAGTCTAAAACATACAGAAGAGATAGAGAAAACCCTCTGCAAACTTTGAGAAAACTCAAAGAGAAAGAAAGGTAAACCTTTAGAAAAAGAAGATCATTTCTTCATCTTCAAGATAAAGAACTAGTTCTTGAACCACAGAGATGAAATCATCCCGTAAAAAGAAGAACCATCTTCTAAAAAGATCATAGATCTACAAAAGACCAAGGTCTTTGATAAAAAGAAAAAATATCAAAAGATCTAATTATAAAAAACTAAAAGAAGTATTTTACTTCATTCACAGATCTTTGATCTATAAAGGCAGAGTCCTTTTATAAAACAAAAACTTTTGTTCTTGAATCTTGAGGCAAAGCCTCCTTTAAGAAGAACATAAATTTATTCTTTGATCTTAAAAGTGCATTGCACTCATGAATTGCGCTCTTGCGCTCATTGGACCGGCGCTTAGCGCCAAAACCTGCCACGTGTCAACCAAAGACACAATTTGCGCTTTGCGCTTCTGAAACAGCGCACTGCGCTCATGGGCTGGCGCTCAGCGCCAAGCGCGCCACGTGTCACTCACTGGCGCGCCAACAGACTAGCATAAAGCGCTCATAAATTAAAAGCGCAATGTGCTAATGAGCTAGCGCTTAGCGCTAAGCGCGACACGTGTCCTCTTCGTGTGCGCTACTTGATAGAAGCGTAATGCGCTCTTTAACTGGCGCAAAGCGCCTGGCGCGCCACGTGGCGCATTGTCAGAACATAATTTGTTCTGATGAAGACAAAAGATGTCAGAACCCAATTCTTAGCATTATTAAAAGGGCTGAGCCCAAATAAAGGCTTAATAGCCAGAGCAAGAATAAAAATGTTAAACATTTTTAATTGGACTTAGCCCAATTCTGGCCATAAGTCCTCGACCTATATTGAACTGAGCACATCTGCTTACAAATATTCAACAGATCTTAGTCCCAAACTGGGCTACAGATCTTTCAAACAATTCATACTGGTTCGAGGGTACAGCTAGTTACTCCTCTGATATTTATCGTTGTAATCCTTCAACGTTTTCAGAGAAGTAACGGGTCCCGGCGACCACACATTTCTATAGACTGTGGGGTCCTTAAACTCATGGACTAGATGTCCTTAAGCTCGACCGTGATGTCTTTAAACTAATATTGGACTGTGGGATCCTTAAACCCATGGACTATGATGTCCTTAACCTCGACCGTGATGTCTTTAAACTAACATTGGGTTGTGGGGTCCTTAAACCCACGGACTATGATCTCCTTAACCTCGATCGCGATGTCTTTAAACTAACGATTGACCACGATGTCTTTAAACTAACAATGGACCGAAATGTCCTTAAACTACCAATGGGCCGTAAAGTCTTTAAACTAATCGACCGCAATGTCATTAAACTAAACAATAGAGCCCAATTGCTCTCTTGTTGGATCTAAACGATCCCGTTAAGTTGAGTCTAAAATGAGACTAACGTATCCTTAACAAATGTTTAAGTTGATCTTAGTCTCAAATAAGGCTAACGTATCCTTAAACCCAACCCCCCAAACCCAAATCTAAGAAAGATACGGATTTGGACTAGTCCACGCCCTACGGGCGACAACATACATTAGTCTCCGTATACAATCCACGGGCAACCAAATACAAAACAAACACCCACGACACGAAGTGACCATATGGAGAAGGAGAAAGTTGTTACCGCGATGCGGTAGCGTAATTAACTGCAGGGGCTTGTGCCTGCAGGGAAGAGCGTCCCCACAATAAAAAACCGCTTAAATGAGGGGGAATCTGACGAAGTCTGCTATATCGGCCGCATCCGTCTGAACCTTCGATACATGGTGCCATAAATCAACTTGGTATCTTCGGAGAGGTGGACGGATAGCACCAATTAACATCTGCCCCGAATTTCAGGCCTGACGTCCCAACGTCCCTGTTGGGGTAAAAATTTACACCCCCGTTGACCGAGTCAAAGTCAAGGTCAACCCCAAGCCAGGTGGGCCCAAGCCCAGGTCAAGCGGGCCCATGCCCAAGTCGAGCCCGCGGCCAGCCTCCTCCATGCTAAAATATAGATCATGTAATAAATAATTTTTATGTAATTTTTTATACATGAATGTATGCAAAATGGGCATAAAGCCAATATTTTGTAAGCCCATGGCTTATGTGCAAAAATGAAATGGCACATGAGCCATGGGATGGCAAAAATGCCATTTTTTTTTTGAAGCCCAAGGGGCTATATGTAAATATGTAAGCCTATAAAAGGCAACATGATGAATAAAAAAAAAAGACTTTTCATTCTCTCCAAAAAAATTAGAGCTGAGCTCTTTCTTCCATCTCCAAGGTTCCAAAACCTTCTTCTTTCTCTTGAATTAACTCAAGAGTTTTACTCTCCTTTTTATAAAACAAATTAGTTTTTCACCACAAAACCCATCAAGAGGAACTCAGATCTTCCATTAGATCTCAAAAAGGAGTGATTTTTAAAATCCCATATCTCTTGATTTTCAAGATCCAGCTAACAGAGGAGGAAGAAGAAGAACCCCTTTCACTAAACCCAAAAAAAAAAAAAAAATACTCAGGAGTCCAACTCCTCTTTGATTTCTCATCAGAGAAATCTTTTTAGGCTAAAAGCCTCTTTTTCTCGCCGGCGCTCAAGCGCAGAGCGCCCACGTACCGACACGTGGCGCGCTTGCGCTCCAGCGCAAGCGCTCGAGCGCAAGTCGCCCTCGTGCCGACACGTGGCGCTCTTGCGCCCAAGCGCAAGCGCCCGAGCGCAAGTCGCCCTCGTGCCGACACGTGGCGCTCTTGCGCTCAAGCGCAAGCGCCCGAGCGCAAGTCGCCCCGGTGTCGACACGTGGCGCGCTTGCGCTCCAGCGCAAGCGCTCGAGCGCAAGTCGCCTACGTGCCGACACGTGGCGCGTTGCGCTCCAGCACTCTGCGCTCGAGCGCAAAGGGCTCACGTGCCGACACGTGGCGCGCTCGCGCTCAAGCGCCTAGGCGCTGGCCCCCACGCATCCTTTGGATGTCTTTTTCCCCTTTATTTATATATACATGTATATATATACATTTGTATACAAATGTACACATACACATACTCCGCCACACTTCCCCCCTCTAAAACTCTGCGTGGCTCCCGATATATCCAAAACCCTTTTTTTTGAAACAAAACACACGCACACTGCACATTGAGTTCGCATGACCAGTTTAACCCGTTAATCGGAGGTTCCCTCGCCCCAAAGGCGATGGGTAATTAACGGCAGCTTAGTCCGCGGCTGACGGAGATTCGGATCCCCACAATCATTAAACCCCAGCCTACCCTAGGCAGGGGGAATCTGTAGTACGCCTGACAAGCGTGCGCGTATTCCCATCTCAATGGGGTGACGAAAAACACCCTACAGTCCCGGTCGCGTCCTTCGGCGGGGACCAGATTCTGGCACGCCCGGTGGGACCTTTTCCTCTTTCCACTCCACACTTCATGTGTCGTGTTCGCGAATGAATCGCGGTTTGATATGGTTGCATGTGGATTCGAGATACTTAGATTTGGTGCCTTGCTCCGTGCAAAAGACAGAAGATCAATGGCTTCAAACTGCACTAACTGCAACTGCAACTCGCTCCGTCCCGCCTGGAGGAGTGACTTACGGGCCCAGAGCAGCCTCCATCTTCGCTATGCCGGTGGAACAGGTGACGCAAGCTACCACCGGGTTGTTCTTCGGGACCATGCTCTCACCAGTGACATTAACATCCCGCTTCTGCAAGAAATGCAAAAGAAGTCGGTCTTTGATCGGCCCACTACTACCACGGCCCCTCTCAACGGGTCGTCCGATGTTAAGCCAACAATATCAGTCTTCGATAGGCTGAACCTGAACTCCGATGGACCTGCCAAGAAGCCCATGATACCTGAAGCAGCCATCCCAAAGCAGATAGCCATTCCTGCCTCTCCCATCAAAGGATCAGCCTTTAAAAGGCTGGCCACTCCGGCTCCCATTTCTGCTCAAAGGTCTATCTTTGACAGATTGAATACTGCTGCCCAACGGACGTCGGTCTTCAAGTGGCTGGTACCAGCAGTGCCTCACCAGAACAGAGGGCACGACAAAGCCATCCCCATCACTGAACCAACACCAACTGCACGACATGCTTGCCGTCGTCACTGGTGCCGAGTAAGGAAAGCTGTGGCCAACTCCCCCTCTGGGCTAACTCCACCAGCCCCAATGGTGGAAGTCAATGCTACTGTTCCAACCGGGAACAGCTTTGAATTGCTGAACAAAGTGCGCAGGAACTCTCCTACCGCCGTACTGAAGAGATCTCCTCCACTGGTGGAGAAAATTACAAAAACAAAGCCGGAGCAGCCCCCTCAGCGGCTGTCCTCCAAAGTTTACAAAGTCTGGCGACTGGTCCAGGAGTCGATAATTGATCAAGACTATCCCCGCCGACAGAAGAAACTGAAGGTTCAACAGGAAGAGAACCGTCATGTCAAGCCGTAAAGGACAACAACTACCTGGGTGCCCGCAGCAACGGCCCCCTCAACGTCAACCACTCAAAAGAAAAGGAGGGAAGAGAAAGCCCATGTGAACGCGGCAAGCCACAAAGATGCTGAGCCCAAACGCCCCAAGTCTGAGGGCATAACGGTGCATACTGTTTATATGGCTTCCGGAAAAGAGGAAACCCGCACTTCGACGGGTCACCGACCGCTTACCCGATCCGTGACAAAAGCCCAGGAGCAGCAACAGAAGCTTCAGGAAATGCTAACGCAAATGGCCACACTTACCGGGCCAAAAGAAATCCTAGAGGCGTCATCAGAGTAGCGTCACGAACAAGAAACCGATACTGACTTCCTATGCAGAGTCCTCGAAAAGAAGGACAAGGAGGCTGCAGAACAGGCAGCCAACATAAAACAAATGGCGCTTCTCTTTCAATACATGGTAGGGATGATGTTACAGCCGGATCCTCCAGCTGAAGACCCTCCGATCATTATTGAAGATAATAGAGGGGAGACATCTAATCCTCCTCCGGCCCATTCAGCAGCTAAGGAGGAAACCATCTCCAAGGCCGCACTGGATGACTATATAGCTCAGCAAATACGAGCTCACCAGGCGAATGAAGCGGCCGGCCAAGTCGTCAAAACTGGGCGATCGTTTCCAAGCTGGTATGACTAAATAAGTCACCCGCCGGGATATACGATCCCTAAGTTCCATCTATATAAAAGGACGGGGAATCCGCATTAGCATGTCGCTCAATTCAGAGCCTTATGCGGCAACACTGGAGGCGATGACAAACTGTTGCTTCGCCAATTCGCCGGCAGCTTAGCGGAAACGGCCTTCGAATGGTATTCGGAGCTGCCTGATGACTCCGTCAAAACATTTGCGGAGATGGAGCTGCTATTTAAAAAAATATTTGCAAGCGCTAGCGAGCGCATCCCGATCACCGCATTGATCAACGCCAGGGTAAGGCCAAGCAAAACGTGGGTTCAATACGCAATACGGTGGCGGAACTTATGGTCGAAGTGCGAACAATGCATTGAAGAAGCGCCTGCGGTGGGTATGTTCGTGGGAACTCTGGACCCTCATGCGACCATCTCCCAGTTCATGATATTCTTCAAGCCAACTACTTTCCAGTCCTTGAATGACAAGTTGGCCCAAATGGACCAGATGGGTCATAGACCATCTCCTCCAAAGACGGACTCTCGAAATGAAAAAGGGAAAGGAAAAGCGACTTTCGTCGCCAGTACTCAACAACAGTCGAGCAACTTAAAGCCGTTTGCTCGCCAAAACAATATGCGTCCACGCCCATCCCTCTAGGAGAGACTAGGACATCCTTACTCATTTCTTCAAGATAGAACGAGGAGGTTGTTCGAGCTGACAGTGCGCAACAGACTCATCAATTTGCCAGATCCAAAATGTCCATTGCATCCAAATGACGTCAACGATCCCAATTACTGCCCCTACCACCGAGTATTAGGCCATCCGATCGAAGACTGCTACATCTTCAAAAACTGGATTGAAGACCAATACCAACAAGGCAAGTTCGCATTATTGGAAAACTGGAAGGTGAGCCCGCCACAACCTCATGCCCCAAAAATGGTGGACATGTCGGGGGCATCGTGCTCATTCATAGGGAAAGCCCCATAGACCAAAATGTCAGTAAACTAGAGATTCGCCTCAAATACGGCGACGGTGGACCACTATGTCCTAAAACTGGCGTCGGACCGGAATGTCCTTAAACTAACGATGGACCACTATGTCCTAAAACTAGCTGATGACCGAAACATCATTAAAACTACTACCAACCCGCGGCATTCTCAGGCTGACGTAAAAAAACGGTATGTCCATAAGCAAAATGGGTATGGATGAAAACCCGAAAGGGCTCCGTGAGTAAAAACAGCAGGGCTGCCGGCGAGTTTTGTGAAAACCCGGAAGAACGCAATCTTGTTAGAATAAAAAAAAGAAAAAAAGAAAACGGTATGTCCATAAGCAAAATGGGCATGGATGAAAACCCGAAAGGGCTCCGTGAGTAAAAACAGCAGGGCTAGTGGCGAGTTTTGTGAAAACTCGAAAGGGCGCAATCTCGTTAAAAGGCACTGGCAAGGTCCACTCGACTTTGTAAGGAGAAACCACCTGCGTGAGATCCTTACGACTCATAAGGGAGCAACACACTTAGGGATCCCCACGATCCCTAGGGAGAAATTACACTTGCGAGATCCTCACGACTCGTAAGGAGAACCCTCTTATGGGACCCTCACGGCTCATAAGATTCAAAAATCTTAAGCTACAGGGATCTGAACCTGTTCTTAAGCGGCCACCATAACCTCCTATTTTTCCCTACAAGCGGCTCAATGCTATCCACTGGCGCGAATAAACATTTCCCTAACAAAGTCCCATCCATGACTAGAGATATGTCTACATGGTGAACAACCCTTGTAAGTCCTCTCGACTTATAAGGAGAAAACACTCTTGTAAGATCCTTACGACTTATAAGAGAACTTGCACTTAGGAATCCTCATGATCCCTAAGGAGAAAATGCACCTATAAGATCCTCACGATCCCTAAGGAGAAAATGCACCTATGAGATCCTCACGACATGTCGGGAGAAATACCTTTATGAGACCCTTACGGCTCATGAAGTCAAAAGCCTTAGTCGACAGGATCCTAACCCTGTTGACTAAGCCACCTTTGTTCGACGTCGACAGAGGCAAATGATGATTCACTCCTGATAATATCTCAGTTGTAGCGATACTGATGCCTAAATCGGTATCAAATCCCAAGTCCTTTCACGGCAAATGATGATTCGCTCCTGGCAATATCTCAGTTGTAGCGGTGCTGATGCCTAAATCGGTATCAGGTCCTAAATCCCATACTCGCAATAAAAATCAACGAGCCAAAAATGCATACGAAATAGCCGAAATGATGGGGCAACTTGCAACGAAATCAGCAAGTAAAAATGTATGCATGCAAAAATAGTCGAAATGATTGGGCAACTCACAATAAAAAGCAGTGAGTAAATAAAACAAATAGCCGAAATGATTGGGCAACTTGCAATAAAAAGCAGCGAGTAAAAATAATATAAATAGCCGAAATGATTGGGCACCGCGAAAAATAGCCGAAATGATTGGGCAATCGCGACCTTCGCAATATAATGCTGAAATGATAGAGCATCGCGGAAAGAAATAAAAAAATGAAATGAAAAATGAAATTTATGCCCTACAGGTAAGATCACATTGATCCCTGTATACAATCCAGGGGCACAAACAAAAAGGGAACCATACCTTCCCACCAGGCTCCATCCGAAAGAGAGCCAAGTCTCGACGGTTCACAGACAACGTAGAGACCACCTCGACATTCGTCTCGTTATACCAGATGCAACGTCAAAAAAAAGCGGAGTGATGGCAAAATCCCAAGTCCACCTCAGCATTCGTCTCGTTACAACAGACGCAATGTCAACAATGGCATTCCTTCGCAGTCCAGCAGGATGCAGACGCAACGTCAAAAAAAGACCTCACGGTCAAAGCAAAGCGGCATGAGGACAAAATCCCAACTCCAGCTCAGCATTCGTCTCGATACAGCGGACGCAATGCCAGCAAACGAAGAAAAGGCCACATTCCTAGCTTCAGGTTCTTGACGGTAACTCATATAAAACTTGAAAGACTATCGGAGATCATCCCACACCAGCGCGGAGTGGTCACCACCTCGACATTCGTCTCGATACAGCAGATGAGATGTCACCACAGCGTTCTTCCTCCAGCAAAATTCAGACGCGACAATCAAACAAACGGAGCCACGGCAAAATCCCTAGTTCCAAACCTCGATGGTTCACCAGCAGCCTAGAGACAACCGCGACATTCGTCTCGATACAGCAGATGCAATGCCAACAAACGAAGCGATGACCAAATTCCTAGCTTCAGGCTCTTGACGGTAACTCATATAAAACCTAAAAGACTATCGGAGATCATCCCACACCAGTGTGGAGTGGTCACCACCTTGACGTTCGTCTTGATACAGCAGACGAGATGTCACCACAGCGTTCTTTCTCCAGTAGGATTCAGACGCGACAATTAAATAAACGGAGCCACGGCAAAATCCCTAGTTCCAAACCTCGACGGTTCACCAGCAACCTAGAGACAACCGCGGCATTCGTCTCGATACAGCAGTTGCAATGCCAACAAACGAAGCGAAGGCCAAATTCCTAGCTTCAGGGTCTTGACGACAACTCATATAAAACCTGAAAGACTATCGGAGATTATCCCACACCAGCGCGGAGTGGTTATGACTCATCGGGGCTCTCCAAAATGAGCCTAATCTCAAGTAAAAAGCGGCATGGCAAAATTCCTAACGCTTGCTCTTCCGACGGTCAAACTGCCTAGGAGGATTGCTTGAAGACTTCTTGTCCAGCCCCCGAAGGGATCAGAGACACGACAGTCGCAAGGCTACTCGAACAACAAGACTGCCTATCCAGGAAAACATCAGCCAACGCGACGGTACGACGGAAAAAACCCTAGTACCACAGACCCTAACGAACCTCTGTCGTAAAGAGTAGAGGTTAACTGTGACGATAGGTAATTCCTGTGAGAAATGCTCGATTCGTCTCGACTCGTGAGGAAATCAGTATCTTTGCGAGAACTTCTCGATTCGTCTCGACTCGTAGGGAGAAGCCTTAGGCAATGGGGATAAAGACCGGTTTCCTAAGCACAGGGGCCTTGCAAAGCGGCCCAAAATGGACTCTTGCATACTATTCACGGGCCACACTCTCCGAAGCCAAATCTCGAAAAGGAGGGAAACAACCGCTTATGGGTCCTCTCGACTTATAGGAGGGAAAATTCTCTTATAAGATCCTTACGACTTATAAGGGAAAACACACTTAGGAATCCTCACGATTCCTAAGGAGAAAAAACACCTACGGGATCTTCTCGACTCGTAGGGAGAAAAGTCTTCATGAGACCCTCACGGCTCATGAAGTTGAAAAGTCTTAGGCAGCAGATCAGAACCTGCCTCCTAAGCCATCACTACCCCTCGAAGAAGCCAAAACAAGATGTTCACCCCATCATCTGCCGGCTGTGTTTGTTAAGGTGACATGCTGATAACAAAAGAAAGAAGAAAGCAAAGAGAATACATAAGACATCGCGAAAGAAATGTATCTTTTATTCATGAATTCAATTGGGTATAAAATACATCATATGAAAAAATAAAAGAATGAATACATTTTACTCAAAATTACAAATGGTGCAAAAATTGCTACTGAGAAGGAAGCGTTTTTAGCAAGGCCGCCAGCTGCTCTCGCACTTCTTTTAGCGCTATTTCATGATCAGCCGCCACGGCCAGCACCGCTTCAATTTGAACCCTTTGCTGCAAACACGATGAAATCTTCTCATCAATTTCCTGCTGAGCAGCTTCCTGACTCTGCGCAACCTGCTCACTAAGATCAAGCCTCTTCCTCAGTACCAGCCCGTCAGAAATACATCGTTGAAGGTTTTCAAAGATGGTGTTCAACTGGGCAGCATTTGCTGCAACCTCAGCGCATAGTTGAACAGATTCAGCGGAAGTCGCCTCACGTTACTTTCGCTTAAGGGTTGCTTCTTGTTCTAAATGGCGAAGAAACGGAACGCTATGCTCAACCCATGCAACCCACTGGGAGTTCAAAGCCTGAGCCTCAGGGGAAGGACATATAAGCTCGAGCTCGTGCAGGTAGGCCTCAATCTTCCGGCAGTAGTTAACCCAAGACTCGACAACGCCTTCATTATGGAAGTTTACAAGCGTCGCCAGCATTAGGTTAACCTCTGCGGCAAAATCCACGGCAGATGTAGGAGTCTCCATGTCGAGATCCTCGATATAGTCGCTCACCATGCGCAAACTATTCGCGGCGCCTTTCGAGGATGGACGTTGGGAAAAGGGTCCGGCCGGCATTATGACGCGAGACTCGAACGGGGCTAGAGTCGATGTGACCGCTGCAAAACAAATCAAAGTCAAATGATGGTTCAAGAAGTATAAGAGGTTCATGAACAATGGAATTTACTATACCAGCTGCAGCAGGTGGCAAGGCCGGGAGTACCAGTGGCACAACCGTTCTCTCATCTCCTCCTTAAATCTGTAGTACTGCAATCAAAATAAAGAAGAATCAGAAATGATTTGACTGTCGATAAAAGAAGGAACATTAGCTGAAGGCTGTACTCACCAGTGCCATTAGATGAAGCAATCTCCGATGGGAAAGAGAAGTGCGGGTTTAGCACCTGATACAAATGATCAAGAAGAACTCCTGCGAGATCACGATGATACATGGTCAGTACATGAAAGAAGCTGTCCCTGACTTAAAGCGGTAACTGGTGGCGCTTCCCCGGGAGGCACAACCTCAACGCCCACCGCAGCTGCATTCAAAACAAAAGTACTTTCAGAAAAGGTAGAAAAGGGATTGCGGAATAGAATAGAGAGCAATAACCTGAAATTTACCTGGTAAGTCACCGGTCGGGACCACGACAAGGGCATCACTGGATGCAGCAACTGCCTCACCCCTTACGGTATTCCCGAGCACATCATCAGGGATGTCGGTTGGTATAATAACGTCCGGTGGAGAAGCAGTGACCATCGCAACACGCTCCAATGAAACGACAGTGGCTTCAACCACCTGTCCCACAGTCGCCGGACCGTCCCCAGAAAGATCCATTGGATCCGTAGCCAATGAAGATGCCTCTTCCGGAGGAGCAATCACTTGGGGAGCAGGAATCACCAAGGGAAGCTCCGTCGCAGGAACATCAATGGCATCAACCCCCTCCACACTGATTAGTGCTTCATCGGGGTTATCTACGAAGCCCATAGTCAGGACGCGACTTGGACTCAGCCTCTCTGCCATCGCCGAAGTCCCTGCAAAGTTTATACGAGGATAAGGACACGGACACACACACACACACACACACACACACACACATATGAATACAAGCAATACAAAATATTACAAAGAGATATATGAACATACCGATGCGCAAGGGAGATTCTAGTATGGCTTGTTCAAGCCGACACTCCTTCCTAAGGAGGTACGCTCGCCGAGGTTCAAGAGTAGACTCGTGGTCACCGGTCCACAATGAAAGTGCATCCTCGGCGTCGGCTGCAACGGCCTGCTTAAGTGCCCTTTCCCCCCATTCTTCCAGAGGGCCTATGAATAGTCGCCGTATCCACGGAGGGTCTTCATAAAAGATGACGGTAGGGTAAGGCCTTTTGGGGATCCTTACATTTTCGGATTCGTCTTATGAGCATCGGATAGCCTCAGCCAATTGTGCGGCCTCCTCGGCAGATGAACAAGGAAAAAGAAGAACGTCTTTCGGTAGACTAGTAACGGTCTTCTTCCCCCGCTTTGGTCTAGAGCTAGTGATTGCAGAAGATAGCTTCTTTCCCCTGGCCGTATGTTTTTTGGGCTGCTTCTCGGCTTTGACAGGGAGAAGAGACTTCTTCAGGACCTTCGCCAAGGAGATATTATCACAAGGGCTAGGTTTTACCTCCGGAACCGTTACGGTATCCATCATCGGTCGTTCAAACGAAGCCTCTGTTGGCAATGAGGCGCGAAGCCTCTCCTCCTCGTCAAAGGTTTTAAGCGAAGCAATAATGACTTCTTCTGTAGAGGCACCTGTTAAAACAGGAGGCGTCAGTCAAAGTATGATAAAAAAAAAGAAGGGTGAAATAAATAGCAGAGAGATAAGGATAAAGTATACCTGACTGCGTAAGGGCGGCCAATTCCTTTTCAAGGGCGGCCGATTGTTTGGAAGCTTCAATGGAAACCTCCAAATCGGTATCATCAAGCATCCCGAATAAACCCTCGTTGGTCCCATATTCGCTCAAGCCTTCTCTAGACGGAGCAAGGGGCGTCGAGCCTAATATAGTCTCCAAAGAAAGTACTTGCTTCTTTTTCTTCTGAGGACGGGCGCCGGTGGCCGATGACATGAGTTTGCATTTGGTAGACGTCTTTAGACGACGAGTCCCAATTTCTTTTCCTACGTCCGAGTCTGGGGACGCGGCAGCCACCTCTTTTTCAGGCGTGCTGGATGGGGGGCAACCCGCGCATAGGGCTTAGCACGTGTGGAGGCTCAACTACAGTGACCTCTTTTAGGGAAAGATGAACAATGTTCCGTCGCTTCAGAGGAACATTTCGATCACCAGCCGGCACTGCACCCTTGCGGTCAAGCAACAATCGTTTCTCCTCCCTGATGATGGCATCCATTGAATGCTGATACCATGCCACGTATGCATTAAGGGCCTTTGGGACGCAGCTCGGTTCGCTGATAAAGAAGCTGGACCCTGTGTTCAAGCGCATGAAATGATGCAGTGCGCACCGCATTCCCTCTTCAGTAGCAGCAGGTTCGACCAAAAAAGCCTCAAGTGGGACGCCTTGATTGTAACCTAATTGCTGGGCGAAGCGATGTGGATTATACCTCATGAATAAAACCGAGTCATTCATCTTGAATACAAGAAAGCCCGGCCGGATAGAGTACAAATGAAGAATCTCCCGAGCCTTCAAGACGGAGACCCCATCTTTAAATATGTCCTGCAAGGATAGCACCGTCCTCCCCGACTCCTGGCCGACAGTCAAAACTTTATCAGTAAAAGACATGCTAGCCCCAACCGTGCGCGAGCGAAGAAGCAAGCCTCTAGCTTCCCGTTGCGTCGGAGTCACGATAGAAGCGCCAACCAGTTGCATGATCCGAGGGAACCTGCACCTGTCATAAAAACTCGGCCTCTTATGGATGCCAAAGACTCCTAGCACGTGTAACTCGAGCCATGACGTGAAATAATGCATCGGGAAATTTACCGACTGCAACCCTGGCTCAGTGGTATCAGCTGCCAAGTATGGGCTAACCCAGCAATCCCCACAGCTACTAGTATCCCAGAAACCATTCGATGCGCAAGATAGAAGACGGACGGCCTCATGCGGCGAGGGTGTATAGGAAGCGCGAACCAATTCAGCCACAATCCAAGAAACCCTAGAAAGATTGTTTCTTCATCAATCCCAGGAGCCGCCAGCTCTGTAAAAGGGATGACCGGGGTATCAGGTAGAATGAAGCTTTTCTGATCTACCTCCGTCGCCGGCAGATTGACTAAACCCAAGCCGAAGGGGTCGTCAAGACTGGAAAATTTATCGACTTCTTCCTTCAATATTTTCGAGCGAAGAAAATAAGCAATATAAGCCGTAAAATTAACTCCACGACCTTCGGATGCGAGAGAGAGGTTTTCATACATATTCAATACCTTTATCAAGCTCGGAAATTGATGTTGAATAGCATTCTCGGGAGTAAGACCCATTACCATAGATTTGGTGGCGAAAACATACTCATCCGGGGGAAGGAATTCCTCATAATGTTCCCCCCTAACGGGTAAACCTAAGACCTCTGCAAACTCCTCCAAAGAAATGGAGAATTCTCGATCTGACAGGAGAAAGGTGTGGGTTGGAATGTTCCACTGTTCCAGAAATGCCCTGACCCACCATGTAGGGGGTGTGGAATATTGAAACAAAGAAGCATAAACTGCAGAATACAATCCGAGCTTCATCAACTGTGATTTCCTCGCTGATAAGATATACCGGGCCCACTGCAAATTCCCGGCTGGGTGACGGGGAGTTAGTCCTACATTGTACAGCTGTCCGCAAGGACGCGACTCGCCTTGACATATGCGTCGCCCTAGGATGTCCAAATCTACCGGCGGCTTCACGGGTATTGCGGCGATAGAAGGCCGAAGGAGACCTTCCGATGTCCAGTTGACCTCCTCCACAGTGTAATTTATCAGTGGCGCATCTGCATAAGCAATCGCTAAAATAGGCTCAGAGGGTGTCGCACAAGAAAAACTCCGCCGGCCCATGATAATTTGGTCATACCATTTACCCCATAAATGAAGGCTCTTGTGCTCCGGGTCATAGTCTTTTATCAACGCAAAAACCTCACGGTCAACGGGTGCTTCAGGGAACCCGCCTTCTGAGCGAATGAACGGGAAGGAGGCGTCGGAAGACATAATGCCTGCGCAAAAAAAAGAGTGAATTTTCAGCTGCCCATGCTATAAATTAAATTCTATTACAAAGTACTATAAGTCCGTGCCGCACTGCAATGCGGTTAAAAGAGACAAAAGGGGACCCACAAAATCTAGATGACAGTTCATCATTAATAAAACAGCCTCATCATTGGATGAGGCTGTCATTAAAAGAGGAAATCCTCAAGAGATTCTCATTAAATGAGAAATCCTTCGGGCAGAGGAGTAAAACTCCCATTGAGAGCAGCGCTCATTACTAGACAGACATCTGTCAAAGTCTAATGATGAAGAAATAAAATTCCTCAAGAAGTGCCTTACTCTGAGAAGATGATCCATCAAAAATAAAATTTTATTTTTAAGATCCATGAACAAACTCTTAAGAGTTCTTCACAAGAGATTAAAAAATCTACATGTTCAGGAGAGCAAATCTCTGTTAATGAAACCCTAAATGGGTTTTCTTTAGATCAAAGATCTATGAAGAGCAAGTCTCTGTTAATGGGCAAAACCCTAATTTATTAAAAGTTCTTAACTTTACCTAAGTTTTGACAGAGTTTTACTTTTGAAAAAGTTTTAAACAGGAGAGCTATGCTCTGTGGGAGAATGAAATTCTCAGAAGTGAAAATTCTTAAGAAGAAGATGAAAATCATCTAAGGGACCAAAGGTCCTATTTATAGGCATTGAAACACCTCTTCAATTTCTGAGTTGATCCAAGGGCGCAGATGTCGCCACCGTTGCACTCACATGTGGGCCACGTGAGCGCAACGGTGGGGGGGCATTTGTTTCCCCCAATCAGAGCAAAGCTATGTTTCAAAATTCAAAATTTAAATTGAAGCAACGCTTCAGATTCAGCGTTCTGCACGCTGAGCGCCACGTGTCAAATACAGACACGCTAGCGCCAGGTGCTCTGCGCCTTAGGCAGCGCACTCCCAATCAGAGCAAAACTCTGTTTTAAAATTCAAAACAAAAAAGTTGAAGCAACACTTCAGATCCAGCGCTCTGCGCTGCGCGCCACGTGTCAAATACGGGTGCGCCACGTGTCAAACACGGGTGCGCTAGCGTAGTTGCGCTGCGCTCTACGCCACGCGCCACGTGTCAAACACGGGTGCCCTGGCGCAATTGCGCTGCGCTCTGCGCCGCGCGCCACATGTCAAATACGGATGCGCTAGCGCAAGGTGCGCCAGCGCTGGAATTAAAAATTCCCCATCGTTAGATCAAAAGATCTACTAATAATAAATTATTAATTAATCAGAATTAAAATTCGGTTATGAAAAGATCTTTCCAACCTTATCAAATCAAGAAGATTATCTTCTGCAAAGCAGAAGCCTTAGGATCAAAGATCCAACGGTGGGAAACATTCCTAAATCAATCAGAGAAAGATCTCTTAAACTGATTCAACAAATCATTTGGCCCTATATAAAGGCCCCTAGACTTCAAGTCTAAAACATACAGAAGAGATAGAGAAAACCCTCTGCAAATTTTGAGAAAACTCAAAGAGAAAGAAAGGCAAGCCTTTAGAAAAAGAAGATCATTTCTTCATCTTCAAGGTAAAGAACTAGTTCTTGAACCACAGAGATGAAATCATCTCGTAAAAAGAAGAACCATCATCTAAAAAGATCATAGATCTACAAAAGATCAAGGTCTTTGATAAAAAGAAAAAAAGATCAAAAGATCTAATTATAAAAAACTAAAAGAAGTATTTTACTTCATTCACAGATCTTTGATCTATAAAGGCAGAGTCCTTTTATAAAACAAAAACTTTTGTTCTTAAATCTTGAGGCAAAGCCTCCTTTAAGAAGAATATAAATTTATTCTTTGATCTTGAAAGTGCCTTACACTCATGAATTGCGCTCTTGCGCTCATTGGACCGGTGCTCAGCGCCAAAACCTGCCATGTGTCAACTAAAGACAATCTGCGCTTTGCACTTCTGAAACAGCGCACTGCGCTCATGGGCTGGCGCTCAGCACCAAGCGCGCCACGTGTCACTCAATGGCACGCCAACAGACTGGTGCAAAGCGCTCATAAATTAAAAGCGTAATGCGCTAATGAGCTAGCACTTAGCGCTAAGCGCGACAAGTGTCCTCTTCGTGTGCGCTACATGACAGAAGCGCAATGCGCTCTTTAACTGGTGCAAAGCGCCTGACGCGCCATGTGGCGCATTGTCAGAACACACTTTGTTCTGATGAAGACAAAAGATATCAGAACCCAACGCTTAGCATTATTAAAAGGGCCGAGCCCAAATAAAGGCTTAATAGCTAGAGCAAGAATAAAAATATTAAACATTTTTAATTGGATATAGCCCAATTCTGGCCATAAGTCCTCGACCTATATTGAACTGAGCACATCTGCTCACAAATATTCAACAGATCTTAGTCCCAAACTGGGCTACAGATCTTTCAAACAATTCACACTGGTTTGAGGGTATATCTCGTTACTCCTCTGATATTTATCATTGTAATCCTTTAACATTTTCAGAGAGGTGACGGGTCCCGGCGACCACACATTTCTATGGACTGTGGGGTCCTTAAACTCATGGACTATGATGTCCTTAACCTCGACCGTGATGTCTTTAAACTAACATTGGACTGTGGGGTCCTTAAACCCATGGACTATGATGTCCTTAACCTCGATCGTGATGTCTTTAAACTAATATTGGACTGTGGGGTCCTTAAACCCACGGACTATGATGCCCTTAACCTCGACCGCGATGTCTTTAAACTAACGATCGACCGCGATGTCTTTAAACTAACAATGGACCGAAATGTCCTTAAACTACCAATGGACCGTAATGTCTTTAAACTAATCGACCGCAATGTCATTAAACTAAACAATAAAGCCCAATTGCTCTCTTGTTGGATCTAAACGATCCCGTTAAGTTGATCTTAGTCTAAAATGAGACTAACGTATTCTTAACAAACGTTTAAGTTGATCTTAGTCTCAAATAAGGCTAACGTATCCTTAAACCCAACCCCCAAACCCAAATCTAAGAAAGATACGGATTTGGACTAGTCCACGCCCTACGGGCGATAACATACATTAGTCTCCGTATACAATCCACGGGCAACCAAACACAAAACAAACACCCACGACACGAAGTGACCATATGGAGAAGGAGAAAGTTGTTACCGCGATGCGGTAGCGTAATTAACTGCAGGGGCTTGCGCTTGCAGGGAAGAGCATCCCCAAAATCAAAAACCCCTTAAACGAGGGGGAATCTGACGAAGTCTGCTACATCGGCCGCATCCGTTTGAACCTTCGATACATGGTGTCATAAATCAACTTGGTATCTTCGGAGAGGTGGACGGATAGCACCAATTAGCATCTGCCCCGAATTTCAGGCCTGACGTCCCAACGTCCCGGTCGCGTCCTTCGGCGGGGAACAATTCCCTCTCTCTCTCTTCCTCTCTCAAGTCAACAAAAATTCAAACCTGATTTTTAAAACCAAATAATTTAATTAAATATATACACTTAATGAAATCGGGTTAAGTGGCATGGCTACTTAAGCATGGTTAACCCTAATTAACCCTAGGTTAACATGCACATGTGTGTGCAAGCCCAAAATAAATATTAATAAAATATTAATTAATTTTTATAAAATAATTGAAAACTATTTTGGTAAACTTTTTACTAAAAATTCGCATTATCGCTTAATTAACACCAATCGCATTCTACGGTGTTACAATCTTCCCCCCTTAAAGAAATTCGTCTCCGAAATTAAATATCTTACTATGCGTTGTTTCCCCCAATCAGAGCAAAACTCTGTTTTAAAATTCAAAATTTAAAAGTTGAAGCAACACTTCAGATTCAGCGCTAGACGCCCTGGGTGCCACGTGTCAAACACAGACGCGCTAGCGCCGGGTGCACTGCGCCCTAGGCAGCACACCCCCAATCAGAGCAAAGCTCTGTTTTAAAATTCAAAATTTAAAAGTTGAAGCAACGCTTCAGATCCAGCGCTAGGCGCGCTGCGCGCCACGTGTCAAACACGGGTGCGCTAGCGCAGGCTGCGCTGCGCTCTTCGCTGCGCGCCACGTGTCAAACACGGATGCGCTAGCGCTGGAATTGAAAATTCTCCACCGTTAGATCAAGAAATCTAATAATGATAAATCATTAATTAATCAGAATTAAAATTCTGTTATGAAAAGATCTTTCCAATCTTGTTAAAAACAAGAAGATTGCCTTCTGTAAAACAGATGCCCTCGGATCAAAGATCCAACGGTAGGGAAACATCCCCAAATCAATCAGAGAAAGATCTCTTACACTGATTTAACAAATCAATTTGCCCGATATAAAGGCCCCAAGACTTCAAGTCTGATAGAGAAAAAATCCCTACAAATTTTGAGAAAACTCAAAGAAAGAAGAGCAAGCTCTTAGCAAAAAGAAGATTATTTCTTCAAGGTAAAGAATGATTCTTGAACAAAGAGATGAAATCATCTCATTAAAACAGAAGAATTACCTTCTTAAAAGATCATAGATCTACAAAAAGACCAAGGTCTTTTATAAAAAATGATCAAAAGATCTCATCATAGAAACAAAAGAAGTATTTACTTCATTCACAGATCATTGATCTACAAAGGAAAAGCCCTTTCAAAATAAGAACTGCTGTTCTTGAATTTTGAGGCAAAGCCGCCTTTAAAAAGAACATAAATTTGTTCACAGATCATAAATTTGATCAAATGCGCTTTGCGCTATTGAAAAGTGCCTTGCACTCTTGAACTGCGCTTTTGCGTTCCTTGGACTGGTGCTCAGCGCCAAAACGCGCCACGTGTCAACCACGTATGTCAGGATCTAATGCTCAGCATTATTAAGGGTCAAGCCCAAATAAAGGCTCAACAGCCCAGAACAATAAAATGTTAAACATTTTCATCTTATTGGACTTAGCCCAATAGTGGCCATAAGTCCTCAACTTATATTAAACTGAGCCCATCTGCTCACGAATATTTAACAGATTTCAGGCCCAAATGGGACTACAGATCCTTCAACCAACTCACACCGGTTTAAGGGTACATCTCTTTACTCCTCTGATATCTTTCGTTGTAATCCTTCAACGTCTTCAGAGAGGTGACGGGTCCCGACAACCACACATTACACGGACTACGATATCTTTAAACTTCATAGACTACGATGTTTTTAAACTACGGACTGTGGGGTCCCTGTAAACCCACGGACTACGATGTCCTTAACCTCGGACTGTGGGGTCCCTGTAAACCCACAGACTATGATGTCCTTAACCTCGGACTGTGGGGTCCCTGTAAACCCACAGACTACGATGTCCTTAACCTCGGACTGTGGGGTCCTTTTAAACCCACGGACTACGATGTCCTTAACCTCGGACTGTGGGGGTCCCTTTAAACCCATGGACCGTAATGTCCTTAAACTAACATCGGACCGTAATGTCCTTAAACTAATCGACCGCAATGTCCCTAAACTAAACATTAGAGTTCAAATGCTCTTTTGCTGGATTTAAACGATCCCGTTAAGTTGATCTTAGTCTAAAAATTAGACTAACGTATTCTTAACAAACGTTTAAGTTGATCTTAGTCTCAAATGAGGCTAACGTATCCTTAAACATAACCCCTAAACCCAAATCTAAGAAGATATGGTTTTGGACTAATCCACGCCCTACGAGTGACAATATAAATTAGTCTCCGTATACAATCCACGGGCAACCAAAAACAAAACAAACACCCACGACACCAAGTGACCATCTGGAGAAGAAGAAAGTTGTTACCGCGATGTGGTAGCGTAATTAACTGCAGGGGCTTGCGCCTGCAGGGAAGAGCGTCCCCATAATCAAAAACCCCTCAAAAGGGGGGAATCTGACGAAGTCTGCTACATCGGCCGCATCTGTTTAAACCTTCGATACATGGTGCCATAAATCAACTTGGCATCTTCGGAGAGGTGGACAGATAGCACCAATTAGCATCTGCCCCAAATTTCAGGCAAGACGAACCTGCGCGGTCGCGTCTCTGTGTTCGGCGAGGAACAGATTCTGGCACGACCGGTGGGACCTTTTCCTCTTTTCACTCCACACTTCGTATGTCGTGTTCGCGGACGAATCACGGTTTGATATGGTTGCCTTTGGGTTCGAGGTACTAAGATTTGGTGTCTTGCTCCGTGCAGAAAACGAAACATCAATGGCGTCTACTTGCGCGAAGTGTTCCAACTGCAGTTGCAACTCTCGCTCCGCCTCATCTGGAGGTATAGCTTACGGGCCCCAAGCGGCTTCCCTGTTCACGATGCCGGTGGACCAGGTGACTCAGGCCACCACTGGATTGTTTTTCGGGACAATTCTCCCACCGATGAGCTTCAGCGCCCTTGTACCATCGCAAGAAGCTCCCAAGAAGTCGGTCTTCGATCAGCTTGCAACTACAGCGGCCTCCCTCAATGGGTCGTCGAGCTCCAGCGTCTCAGTCTTCGCCAGATTGGGCCAAAGTTCATGCGGGCCTATGATGAATCCTGCAGTTCCAGAAAAGGTTATTCCGAAGAGGATAGCCATCCCTGCTCCCGAAGTCGTCAAGGCGGCTTCTCCTGCCAAAGGGTCGGTCTTTACAATACTGACTGTTCCGGCTCCCACTCCGGCTCCCGTCGCTGCTCCAAAGTCTGTCTTTGACAGATTAGATACTGCTACTCAACGGACATCAGTCTTCAAGAGGCTGACGCCGGCAACAGCCCTTCTCCAAAACAGGGGGCACGACGAAGCCATCCCCATCGCTGAATCAATCCCAGCAGCTCGGCACGCTCGACGTCGCCACTAGCGCCGAGTAAGGAAAGCTGGGGGCAACTCCCCTTCTGGGCTAACTCCACCAGCCCCAACGGTGGAGGTCAATACTGCTGTTCCAACCGAGAACAGTTTTGAATTGCTGAACAGGGTGCGCAGGAACTCTCCTACCGCCGTACTGAAAAGATCTCCTCCACCCGTGGAGAATGTTACAGAAACAAAGCCGGAGCAGCCCCCTCAGTGGCTGTCCTCCAAAGTTTACAAAGTCTGGCGACGGGTCCAGGAGTCGGTGATTGATCAAGACTATCCTCGCCGACAGAAAAAGATGAAGGTTCAACAGGAAGAGAACCCTCCTGTCAAGACACAAAGGATGACAACTACCTGGGTGCCCGCTGCAACGGCCCCCTCAATGTCAACTGCTCAAAAGAGAAGGATACCAAAGAAAGCCCCTGTAACTACGGCAGACCACAAAGACGCTGAGCCCAAACGCCCTAAGTCTGGGGGCATAACGGTCCATACTTTTTACGTGGCTTCCGGAAAAGAGGAAAGCCGCGCTTCGAAGGGTCACCGACCGATCACCCGATCCGGGACCAAAGCCCAGGAGCAACAACAGAAGCTTCAGGAAATGCTGACGCAAATGGCCGCACTCACCGGGCCAAAAGAAAGCCCGGAGGCATCATCAGAGCAGCGTCACGAATAAGAAACCGATGCTGACTTTCTACGCAGAGTCCTCGAAAACAAGGATAAAGAAGCTGCAAAACAAGCTGCCAACATAAAACGAATAGCGCTTCTCTTCCAAGACATGATCGGGATGATGTTACTGCCGGATCCTCCAGCTGAAGACCCTCCGATCATTATTGAAGACGACAGAGGGGAGACATCGAACCCTCCTCCGGCTCTTTCAGCAGCCAAAGAGGAAACAATTTCCAAGGCCGCTCTGGATGACTATATTGCTTAGAAAATACGAGCTCACCAGGCGAATGAAGCGGCCGGCCAAGTCGTTAAAACTGGGCGACCGTATCCAGGCTGGTATGACTAAATAAAGTACCTACCGGGATACACAATCCCCAAATTCCATGTGTACAAGGGGACAGACAATCCCCATCAACATGTCACTCAGTTCAGGGCTCTTTGCGGCAACATCGGGGGTGATGATAAGCTTTTGCTCCGCCAATTCGTCAGCAGCTTGTCGGAGACGGCATTTGAGTGGTACTCTGAACTTCCAAACGACTCCATCAAGACTTTCGCAGAAATGGAGTTGTTATTCACCCAGAGATTCACGAGTGCTAGTGAACGCACCCCAATAATGGCATTGATCAATGCCAAGGTGAAGCCAGGAGAGATGTGGGTTCAATACGCAATCCGACGGCGGAATCTGTAGTCGAAATGCGAACAGCGCATCGAAGAAGCACCAGCGGTGGGCATGTTCATGGGCACCCTAGACCCTCATGCAACTATTTCACAATTCATGATGTTCTTTAAGCCGACCACATTCCAAGCCTTGATCGACAAACTGGCCCAAATGGACCAGATGGGCCATAAACCGTCTCCTCCAAAGCCGGACTCTCGAAATGAGAAGGGAAAGGGGAAAGCGGTCGTCGTCGCCAATGCTTAACAGCAGCCTGGTGGCCCGAGACCAGTTGATCACCAAAATAACAGAACTCGATCTCTCGAAAATAAAATGAGATGCCCTTACTCATTCCCTCGAGACAAGACGAAGAGGTTATTCGAGCTTGCACTGTGCAACAGGCTCATCAATCTGCCGGAGCCAAGACGCCCAGCGTAACCCGGCGATATTAGCAATCCTAACTATTGCCCTTATCACCGAATGTTGGGCCATCCGATCGAGGATTGTTACATCTTCAAAAGCTGGATAGAAGATCAATACCAGCAGGGCAAATTCGTATTATCTAAGAATTGGAAGGTGAACCCGTCTCGGCCACACACTCCCAAGAAGACGGATACACCGGGAGCATCATGCTCTTTCGTAAAAGAAGCTCCATGGGAGGTTGCTCTTTCAGCCAAGACGAAAACAATGCTGAAGGATCTCCACACATGTCCGGTAATTAGGTGGAAGAATCCACTGGAACCTGAGATCATCGAGGGGATGCTGAAGTCGCGTCCAACTCCAAAGATTGGTGGAGATAACCAAAGCGCTCACATCCAGCCGTCGAAATCTTCGAAAAAGAAGAAGAAATACAAGAAGCCCGTGAAGCCTGGTTACAAGCGCACGGACCTGCAAAAGCAGATTGACGCGCTGGAAGAGGGTAACCAGAAGGTGCGGACTCCAGTCACACTTCAAGAGTTTCTCCGCCACGTCTTTAAGGACGAAGATGACGATAATGGAGAAGACTCGTCGGATGAATCCAAAGATTACGTGGCAAGTTACTATGTAATCTCTCACTCGTCGATAGACGATGAAGAAGCTCCTTGCACCGAGAAGCTGGGGGCAGGTCCTGAGCCGGAACTTCTGGGTCCATCAGAAGAAATTATTGATGCATTCCTGAATGAAGCTCTTTCGAAAAGTAAAGCTGGTCGGGAGCGTAAGATGGCCATATTTGAAAAGGCCAAACGCCGGCGACTGGACGAAAGGGTCGAAACACTCCCGCCAGATCAAAGTACATCCGTCACAAATAAAGACAGATTCAAGACGAGGAAAAGGTTCGCTAAATCCATATCGATGGGAATGAAGATGCCACCCTTCGAAGGAAACATTCTTGGTGAAGCGGAAACACATCCTAGCTACTGCTTATATCATCGAAAGATTGCGCACCCCAACGAGGAGTGCAAGGCTTTTAAAAGATGGTGGCACGGATATGTTGCTCATCAGCAACATTTTAAGCGGATGAAACGCAAAACTCGTCGGGAGCAAAGAAATACGGCTGAGAAGCATAAAAGAACTACCGGTAACTTTCGCATGGTCAACGCCTGGAGATCGCAAGTTCTCACCTTCGGGAGCAACTCTGACGAAGAAATGACTCTTGGCCCTCTCTTTAAAGAGTCCACCTTGGGAAAAGAGGATGAACCGAAGACCTGTGAAAATATTCAGCTGCGCAATCGTATGCTGCCCGAAAAGAATCTTGGGCCCTCGAACAGTGGGTCAAATAGAAAGGATAAGGGAAAAGAAAAAGTCCCTGAGGATATCATCCTTGATGACCAAGCTATCGAAAAGCTGACAGCCAAGGACCCACCAAAGAAAAGTAAGGTGGACTACAACATTCTGGCACACTTGAGAAAGCTACCTTCGAAGTTAAGCATTCTTGACGCCCTTCTGTTATCCAAAGAAGCAAGAGATTCTTTGATCAAAGCATTACAAGAGCCCGAGCAATTCCAAGTTTTCCTCGCCGAAGAAAAGATGAACGACGAGCTGGAAGAAGTACAGACAGCCGATATCACGTTCGGCGATGAAGATCTCCTCCTTGGGACATGCGAGTACAACCGTCCCCTATTTGTCTCCGGATACTGTCATGACATCAAGATAGGTAAAATCCTGGTCGACAATGGGTCCTCCGTCAATCTCCTTAACGTAAGGGTGTTAAAGGAAATCTGCATGAGCGTCCAACATCTCGCTCGTGATAAAATCACCATCTCCGGATTTGACTCCCAGTCATCACGGACGCTTGGGTCTGTAATATTGACACTACGCTTTGGCCTGCTTATCACGGACATTAAGTTTAACGTCATTGACGCCAGGACATGCTACAATGCTTTGCTCGGCCGGCTCTGTTTACACGAGTACAACATCATCCCTTCTACACAACATCAGTGTATGAAGTATTTCAAAGATGGTCTCGAGTATACCGTAACAGGAAAGCTGAACCCATTCTCGGTGAACGAAGTCCGAAAGTATGAAAATGCAAAATACTTCTTACCGGATTTCGAGGACACGAAAAGATGTCACAAACCGAAGAACAAAACTACCACTACTATTCCAGTCTTCGGAAGGAGGAAGAAGAGATAGTTTACTCAGGTCCGCCCCAGTGCAACAAGCCGGGACCGTCCGCTCCTGTGTTGATCTTCGGCAGCGGCTCGGAAGATGAGATCAATGCCGTATTCTCTACTCGGCTATCAATACAAACCTTCGCTGATGAAGATCAAAGTTTGCAAGTTGCCATGGTTCCGTCCAAGCATCATAAAGAACTAGACGCGCTTGATACCTATAGTGTGGAAGAACTGCAGACATTCTATGTCCCTCCCACGCGAAAAGGTGAAAAGGCAATCCTATTCTACCGATCTGAGGAAACCAAAGTGGAGAAAGAAATCTGGCATGGCGCGGATTATACACTTGACAGGCTCTAGCCCATCCGTTTGCCCAGATATTACACGAACGTGTAGGGTGTTTTTCGTCACCCCATTGAGATGGGAATACACGCGGGCTTGTCAGGCGCATTACAGATTCCCCCTGCCTAGGGTAAGCCGGGGTTTATTGATTGTGGGGATCCGAATCTCCGGCAGCCGCGGAATAAGTTACCGTTAATTATCTCTCGCCATTGGTGCAAGGGAACCTCCGATTAACGGGTTAAACTGGTCATGCGAACTCAATATGCAGTGTACGTGTGTTTTGTATTGGAGGGGGCTTAGGTATATCGGGAGCCACGTAGAGTTTTTACGGGGGTCCCGCTACCCGGTTAGCGGGCTGGGGGTCAAGGGGGCTAGCGCGCTACTTGTCGGCATATATATACATGTGTATATATATAAGGGAAAAGCGCCCAAAGGACGCGTGGGGTCAGCGCCTTGAGCGCTGTGCGCTTAGGTGCTGTGCGCTTAGGAGCTAGCGCGCTACATGTCGGCATGTGGGCGCTTTGCGCTTGAGCGCTGGGTGCTTGAGCACAAGCGCGCTACGTGTCGGCATGTGGGCGCTTTGCGCTTGAGCGCAGGATGCTTGAGAGCAAACGCGCCACGTGTCGGCATGTGGGCGTTTTGTGCTTGAGCACAGGGCGCTGGAGTGCAAGCACGCCACGTGTTGGCATGTGGGCGCTTTGCGCTTGCGCGGGGCGCTTGAGCGCAAGCGCGCCACGTGGGCGCTTTGCGCTTGAGCGCGCCATGTGGGCTTCGCAAAATGGCATTTTGCCTATCCCATGGCTCATGTGCCATTTCTTTTTGCACATAAGCCATGGGCTTTAAAAAATTTGGCTTTATGCCCATTTTCTTACATTTATTCATAAAATAAAAATACAAGAAATACAACAAAATTATTTATTACAAAATTTATATTTTGGCATGGGGGGAAGCCGACCGCTTCATGTTCGGGCTTGCTCCAGGCATTGGCCCACTGGATCTGGGCTTGGGCCCACTTGGCTTGGGGTTGACTTTGGTTTTGACTTGGTCAACCGGGGTGTAAATTTTTACCCCAATAAATTGCCCCCATCAATAAATGCACACCACATATATGGGTCGTGTGCATGAAATTGATGGATCTTTTTTTACTTGGAGGCGACCTGATTTGGTTCCCGCTTTTTGGGAAGCTGGCACTGCCCTTTTTACGACATGGACGGTCGTTGCTTGACATGTCTCCGAGACGGAGTGTCCGTGATAGAAGTTTCTCTGGCCCAGAGTGATCTGGTTCCCGCTTTGTAAGAATCCTGCGCTGCCCTTTTTACGACATGGACGGTCGATGCTGCCCTTTTTGCGACTTGGACGGTCGATGCTGCCCTTTTAGTGACTTGGACAGTCGATGCTGCCGTTTTAGCGACTTGGACGGTCGGTGCTGCCCTTTTTGCGACTGGGACGGTCGGTGCTGCCCTTTTAGCGACTTGGACGGTCGATGCTGCCCTTTTTGCGACATGGACGGTCGATGCTGCCCCTTTAGCGACTTGGACGATCGGTGCTGCCCTTTTAGCGACGTGGACGGTCGGTTCTGCCCTTTTTGCGACTTGGACGGTCGGTGCTGCCCTTTTAGCGACTTGGACGGTCGATGCTGCCCTTTTTGCGATGTGGACGGTCGACGCTCTGATCTGGAGCGATTTGGTTCCCGATTTGTGGGAAGCCTGCACTGCCTTTTTTGCGACATGGACGGTCGATTCTGGATTTGACTTGCTCCGCTTCTTGCGGTGTCAGGGATGAAGTTGACTTGTTTCCGAGGTGGAATTTGATTCTGCCAGGGAGGTCATTGGTTGTTTTGTTGATTTGATGTGATTTGGATTGACATCAGCACCGCTACACTAGAATATGGTACCAGGAGCAGATCATCATCTGTCTTTGAGAGGATTTGGGGATTGGTTTTTTTTTGTTTGGCATTTACATTGCTGCACTGGAATAATGCCAGGAGCAACTCATTATTTGCCCTGAGAGGATTTGGGAATTAATGGCTTAGGAGGCAGGTTTAGATCCGTATCACCTAAGGCTTTTCAATTTTATGGGCCGTAAGGGTCCCATAAAAGCATTTTCTCCCTACGAGTCGAAAGGATCTCGTAGGTGTATTTTCTCCTTCGGATTTGTAGGGACTCCTAATTGTGTTGCTCCTTTGTGAGTCGTAAGGATCTCTCGCGGGAATTTTCTCCTCTCAAAGTCGAGATGAATTTGAGAGTGCATTTCATCTCCTTTTCACGAGTTTGCGCCCTTTCGGGTTTTCACAAACTCGCCGGCAGTCCAGCTGTTTTTACTCACGGAGCCCCTTTCGGGTTTTCATCCGTGCCCATTTTGCTTGTGGACATACCCCTTTTTCTTCTTCTTTTTTTCTCTTTTTTTCTTCACCGCCGGTGGGACTTTGAATGTGGTCTCACCGGCAGAACTTGGGAGGGATTGGGATCGTTTTACGCCCGTGGATTGTATACGGTTTTGCAGGATGTATGATCTAGACCGTAGGGCCGGAAAAATTTTAGGACTTTGTTGGCGTCTGCATCGCTGCACTAGAATATGGTACCAGGAGCGACTCATCATTCGCCATTTAAGAGTTTGGGTTTGGAATTTGGTTGGCGTCTGCTTCGCTACACTGGAATATGGCACCAGGAGCGACTCATCATTCGCCACTTGGGGATTCGGTAGCGATGGCTTGGGAGACAGGTTTAGTTCCCTATCACCTAAGGCTTTCAATTTTATGGGCCATGAGGGTCCCATAAAAGCATTTTCTCCCTACGAGTCGTGAGGATCCCGTAGGTGTATTTTCTCCTTGGGAGTCGTGAGGACCCCCAAGTGTGTTTTTCCTTGGTGAGTCGTAAGGATCCCACGAAGGTTTGTTCTTCTCATGCATCTTGAGGATACATGAGTGGGTCTTTCCAATGGAGCATAATTCCCAGGGCGGAGACCAACCGCAGGACTGGTGATTACGGTGGAGCATGTGTATAATGAGAATTATTTGAGCCCGTGGATTGTTTACGGTAGTCAATTTGAGGACTAACCGTAGGGCCGGAAGAGTTTTGAGAAATTGGATTTTGGTTGGCGTCTGCATCGCTGCACCGGAATATGGTACCAGGAGCGACTCATCATTCGCCGTTTGGGTTTGGGAGTTGGAATTTGGTTGGCGTCTGCATCGCTGCACTGGAATATGGTACCAGGCGCGACTCGTTATTCGCTACTTGGGGACTTGGAATTTGGATCTTGTTTGGCATCAGCATTGCTGCACTGGAATAATCCCAGGAGCAACTCATCATTTGCCCCGGGAGGACTTGGGATTTGGTTTTTGGGTCGGCATCAGCACCGCTAACACTGAAGCGAAATGCCAGGAGCGACTCATCATTTGTCGTTGCCCGTTGGGGAACGATCGCTTAGGAGATAGGTTTGGGTCCCTATCACCTAAGACTTTTCAATTTTATGAGCCGTGAGGGTCTCATAAAAGCATTTTCTCCCTACGAGTCGAGAGGATCTCACAGGTGTATGTTCTCCTTAGGAATCGTGAGGATTCCTAAGTGTGTTGCTCCTTTGTGAGTCGTAAGGATCTCACGCAGGGGTTTTCTCCTCACAAGGTCGAGAGGACTTTGCGAGTGTATTTCATCTCCTTTCACGTGTTTGCGCCCTTTCGGGTTTTCACAAACTCGCCGGTAGTCCTGCTGTTTTTACTCACGGAGCCCTTTCGGGTTTTCATCTGTGCCCGTTTTGCTTGTGGACATACCATTTTTTTCTTCTTTTTTCCTTTTTCTTCTTCTTTTTTTTTGCCGCTGGTGGGACTTTAAAAGTAGTCTCACTGGCAGGATTTAGGGGAGATAGGGGTCATTTATGCCCGTGGATTGTGTACGGTTTTGCGGGATGGATGATCCGGACCGTAGGGCGGGTGTGCTTAATTCGTCTACGACTTGGAGCATTCACACGTAGTATTTCTTAAGATATTGGCCATTGATGGGTGGCATGGGCCTTTCTCCCTTGGCACTTATTAGTTGGTAGGATCCTCCGTCGAACACTTTCTCGATGACGTATAGTCCTTCCCAGTTTGGCTCAAATTTTCCCTTGGCATGTCGATTGGGGATGATCGGTCTTTTGAGGACCAACACCAATTCACCTTTCTTGAAAGCGCGGAGACGGGTTATCTTGTCATAGGCCCATGACATTTGGGCTCGGTATAGCTCCAGATTTTGCTGCACTGCAAGCTTCTTTTCTTCGAGGGCATCGAGCTCTTCAAGTCGAAGGAGCACGTTTTTCTCCTCCGTCAACTCGTGTTGAACGACTATTCTTAAGCTTGGAACTTCGACTTCGAGGGGGAGGACCGCCTCCACTCCGAAGAGCAATGAGTATGGAGTGGACTGAGTTGGAGTACGGTGCGTGATACGATATGCCCACAACGCCTCATGAAGTTTAAGATTCCAGTATTTCTTATTGGCTGAAGCATTTTTCCTCAGGAGCTTGCATAGAGTCTTATTGAAGGTTTCGGCTAGCCCGTTGGCTCTTGGATTATAGATGGAGGAATATCTCCAGTCTATCTTGTGCTGAGTAGCGAACCTTGAGACATTGAAGCTCTTGAAAGAAGGCCCGTTGTCAGAAATGATTCTTCTTGGTGTACCGAAGCGGTATAGAATATTATGCTGGAAGAATGTCAGAATATCTTTTGTCTTGACTTCTTTTAGCGGGACAGCTTCAGCCCATCTGGAGAAGTAGTCTGTCGCGACCAGTATGAACCGGTGGCCTTTGGATGACGGAGGATCAATTGGGCCAACAATGTCGGTGCCCCAGATTTCGAAGGGCCACAACGCCACCGTAGGATGCAACGGATTGGGATGCTTGTGAATGAAATCACCATGGATTTGGCAGATCTGGCATTTCTTTGCATGCTCTCCACAATCCCGTATCATGGTGGGCCAGTAATACCCAAGCCGTTTGATTTGAAGTCGCATCTTGGGGCCAGATTGGTGAGCACCGCAAACGCCCGAGTGAACATCTTTCATGACCTTTTGGGCTTCGGCCAATGACAGACACCTGAGACAGAGTTGGTCATATGACCTGCGGTATAACGTGTCATTTACAAACATGTATCGGAGAGCTCTTTTCTTCAGCTGAATCCTCGCAGATTTTTCTTCGGGCAGCTTGTCATATCGGAGGTACTCTATGAAGGGTTCTCTCCAATCGAGCTCGTCTTGGATGATCGAAGCTTCTTCGGTGGGACTGCTCTTCTGTTCCGCGCTTTCCTCTTCTCATAGAGAGACTGGGGGTAGAATTTGCTGGCTCGTGACTGTGATCAGAATTTCGTCTATGTCAGGATCAGCCAGCTCCTTGGCTAAGCGAGCGAGTACGTCAGCCTTTCCGTTCAACGCTCTAGAGATTCTCATTAGTTTAATGTGAGTGAACCATTTCATTAGTTCCACCACCCGGCTTCTGTACCGAGCTAACTCGGGTTTGTATATCTTATAGTCGCTGTTGGATATATGTATGCCCTAGAGGCCATTATATGATAGTGGATGTATCTGTACATGTATATATATATATTCAGTGTACATTCTTGCTCGACATGATAGTATGCTATCTGGTTCTTCTTTATCTGACATGTTGATTTGATCATGCTTTTATTCATTCATACATGCTGATAAAGCCATGAGGATATCGGCTTGACTACTGTGATTATGATGGAGATCATACTAGTGGGACATCTGTAGTTTATAAGTATATCCTGAAATGTCCCTAGTCGCAGGTATATCGAGACGGGGCATCAATATACCAGAGTAGACTAGCGTATATGATACTAGACCCATATGATGGGCGATGAATGTTCCCACATTCATCGATGTTTGACATTGAGATCGTATACGGGTGCTCAGTGGTAACTGGGTATACTGGACGGACTCACCGAGAACTCCTATATGGAATTATATCTATCGTCGGATAGCAGTTCTCAGGTGACACTGGTACAGGTTAGTCTGTAGACCCGAGATCGTCATAGAGTCTTGTGTGTTCTTCCACTGTACTTTGATTACCACCCTACCACGGCTCTACTGAGTCGTGCAAACAGGTGGCCGTTGGGTACAGTCCTGAGACACACGAAGGCGATGAGCGATAGGAGGGGTTTCGTCTCTCCCGGTATTGGGAGTTGATGTTGCGCTGTGCTCGACTGGTTATATCAGAAAGTCCCTGGCCAGGGCTGCTGAGATTTACTGATAAGTATTATCGGTAGTTTCTCGATCTGTTATAGACCATTCATCGGCACAACTTATTGAGTTATTGGGGTCGACGTGACCATCCCTAGGCTCGATATGCAGCATATCTGACGAAGAGACCGGACTGTACGGTAGTGTTGCCGGTTGGCTCGACGGGAGTTGTAGCAGGTTCTCTTGTTTTCTTCTGATCGCTCAATACCCGGGTGGCCGTTACGTTTAGCTGACCGCTTGCGGCTTGGGGGTGCTTGATATGAGCATCACCCACTGCCGGCGTATTGACGAGTCTTAGAGTCCGACAAAGGAGTTACCTAGTCCAGGCGAAACGTTGTGGTGCGCGTATGCGATATGCGCATGGACCTGGTTAAAATGCGCGTATAAGATACCGTATATTAATCGGGTGGCTTGCTTTTGGTTGGGTCGTATGTGATATGGCCGGATTGCTAAATCAAGTGTTGATTTATCATTTAACCATTAGTTTCTCACTAGAAATCCTTTCTTGTATTTTGGATGTATGCATGCATGTATGCATTCATTCTTGTTCATGCATATATGGATGTGCATGCACACATACATACATACATCATCCTTCATGGTTGTATATACATAGAAAATGGTGGCAATATAAGACTCACACCTTGGTTTTATATATGGATTATTATTTCTATTTGTGTTAAAACAAAAAGAAAAAGGAAAGGATAATTCATGGTTTAGATTCTACACTCTTCTTCAACTAACCATGCTCACCTACCTTTTAACCATGGATTAACTTTCCTTTTGTGTTTTAACTCAAATTCAATAATATCTTTATTATTTAACCATGGTTTGAGATGAAGAGTGGAAAATATATATGTATATATTTTCTATTTTTCATAAGACATTATCTTTTCTCTTGTTCTTCAAAAAGCCATCATCTTCTTCTTCCTTGCTCTTTTGCCCTCTAGATCTCTCAAGTGAGCAAAATACTCAACAAGATAGGATTTTGAAGTGAGAAAAAGAACAACAACACCATTCTACACTAGTCTTGCCCATTAGTGGAGAGTGTTAGCTTTCATTTTCTTTCTTGATCTTGTGAAGTTGCAAGCTTGGACAAAGCGGACTCCGGGTGGATCATCGTGGACCTAGAGGAGTTCAAGCGGACCTTTTCCAAACCCCAAGTAGCCGAGGAGTCTAGCGTAGGGAGCTACAAAGGTTTTACTCTCAAAACCCTAGGTTTACCTACTTGTGATGATGTGTTGTTTTTGAAACCCTAAAATTCTAGTGATGATTCTTTGTATGTTTACTTAGTACCCTAAAAAATTTAATCTTTGGTACATGTGATGCTTCCAAACCCTTCATGAGGTGCTAGGTAAACCTAACAGTCGCCGCTTACTTGGCTGACGACAAGCTGGGAGTCACCGTAAACCCGTAGCCGAAGGATTTCCATTTCTATGGCGAGCTCCAAACCAGCTATCAGAGCTTCATACTCAGCTTCATTGTTTGTCCGAGGCTCGGTGAGAGCAAAAGAACGCCGTAGGGTTCCCATTGATGGCGTGATGAACACCAATCCTATCCCCGCTTTTACCTCCGAGACACTTGATTTACTGGAGGTCCTAATCGATGAGGCCCCATCGAAGTAGAGCTCCCAACATGGCTCGTCATTCTCTAGGTGTAGCATTTATTCGTCGGGTAACTCGCAATTGAGTGGTGACCCTTCTGGTATGGGATGAGCAGCGAGAAAGTCTACAAGAGCTTGCCCTTTTACTGCTTTCTGATGAGTAAAAACTATGTCAAACTCAAGTAGCATGACAGCTCATCTTTCCATTCTGCCGGCTAGGCTTGCTTTGGTCATCATGTGTTTGAGTGGGTCGACCTTGGAGATCAGCATAACCCGATGAGCGAGTAGATAGTGCCTCAGCTTCTTCATAGCAAATATCAGAGCCAGGCATTACTTTTCGATTGGGGAGTAGTTGTGTTCCGCCCCGACTAAAGTTTGACTGAGGTAGTAGAGGGCATTCTCTTTTCCTTCCTCGTTGTTCTGGGCAAGGAGCACACCGAGTGACTCATCTAGTGCGGCAGTGTAGAGAATCAGCGGTTTATTTGGAATCGGAGTGGCCAGCACTGGAGGGTGCAACAAGTATTGTTTGATGCTTTCGAACGCTGCTTGACATTCGGCATCCCAGATAAAAGGAGCTCCTTTCTTCATGAGCTTTGAGAAAGGCCTACACCTTCCCGATAAATTTGAGATAAACCTCCGTATATAAGCAAGCTTGCCTTGAAAAGATCTTAGTTGCGTCAGACTCTTCGGAGGGGGCATCTCCATGATGGCCTTTATCTTTGATGGGTCAACTTCGATCCCTCGATGCCGGACTATAAAACCCAGGAATTTTCCCGATGACACGCCAAAAGCGCATTTCAGAGGATTCATCTTCAGATCGTATTCCCTCAGTCTGGTGAGAACGGTCCTAAGATCTTGGATATGATCGGCCTTGGCTTTAGTCTAGACGACCAGATCATCAACATAGCATTCGACGAATTTATGGATTAGGTCATCAAAGATATTAGTCATTGCCCTTTGATATGTAGCACCTGCGTTCTTCAGTCCGAACGGCATCACCTTGTAGCAATATATTTCGATCGGGGTTCGAAATGCTGTGTGTTTCTCATTCTCAGACGACATCTTGATCTGATTATACCCAGACGAGCCATCCATAAAGGTGAACAACTCGTAATTTGAGGTGTCATCGACCATCATTTCCATGACCGGTAGCGGGAAGTCGTCTTTAGGACATGCCTTGTTGAGGTCCCTGAAATCGGCACAAACTCGGATCTGCCCATTTTTCTTCTTCACTAGGACTATGCATGCGATCCAGTCCGCATATTTCTCTTCCCTGATGAAGCCAGCATCGATGAGCTTCTTGGTTTCCTCGATGACCTTTTCTTCTAGTTCCCTTCTCATTCTTCGAGGAGCTTTTCTGACTGGCTTAGCATCAGGAGATATGGCCAGTTTATGCACGGCTACTTCAGGGGAAAGACCCGGCATTTCTTTGTATGTCCACGCAAAACAGTCGACGAACTCATGCAGCAGGGCAATTATCTGCTCTTTCATTTTCTCCGACAAGAGTGAGCTGATGTAGGTCGGCCTTGGATTATCGGGCGTTCCTAAGTCAATATCGGTTAGCTCGTCAAAAGTTGCTTGTCCGCCATCTTCGAGCTCTTTAGGAGCTTCTTCTGGCTCAGCTATTTCGTCATCATCATTTGATCTTTCGCTGGCCTCACCAACATGGATCATGTAGCACGCTTTGGAATCAGGTTGACCGTAGCCTATGCCCCGTCTATCTGGAATTCGTCCATCGATGAGTGCTCGGACCTGGGGCGGATGCCATAGTCCTTCATAAAACTTTGCTTCGGACTCCGTTTGATATAACCGGCATCCGCACTTTTTGAAATATTCCCGCATCTCGGGCGCATAGTATCTGGGATTGAGGACGGCTCTTATGCCTCTCTCATATGGAAGGCACGCGACAGACAAATCGTCCGGGTGCACAACGGGGTTTGACCCATAAAACGGGATGCCTTTCTATCCACTTTTCCTTCCGGGGACGTAGAAAGCTTTCAGCTGGTCCACGGTGGAGACTGACAACGCATTGAGCTCTTTGCATATCTGCTCCGGTACCCTTGTGACGGCTAGGGATCCTTCCGCAATTTCGAAGGTCTCTCGTAGTTTCGCTTGTTGCATGGGGGTCCAATCTGCACCGCTGTTGCACGGCAGGTCCTCCTCCTCTGACTCTTCAGTGTCGCTGCCAAGATGAGGGTGGACTTTGCTGCTAGATGGGCCTTCAGTATCGGATTCGTCCGTATCGCTACCGAAACGAGGGAAAGTTTTACGGAAGGAAGGACTTCCAGCATCGACTCATCTGTGTCGCTACCGAAACGCGGGCGCACTTGGGCATTTTTGCTTTTGAAAGTGACAGGCGGCTCAGATTTGTTTTTGAGTCTTGTGGCCGCTCTACCCTCAGTCAGTTGTGGCTTGGCATTTTGGTGGTTCATAAAGTACCGAGAATCTTCATATCGGACTTCATACACACCGAACGGCTGGATGTCTCCGTTAATGCGTCTTTCTTCGCCATTTTTAGTATACTTCATGCATTGATGGAGAGTTGATGGGACGATACCGCAATTATAGAGCCACGGCCATTCCAAGAGAATCTTATAAGACGTGTCGGCGTCGATCACGTATATCTTAGCCTCAGTTTGTAGATCCCCGAATTTGATTGGTAAAGCTATAGACCCCAGAACTTGCTGGCAGTTTTGATTGAAGCCTTGAATGACAATCCTTTCCCTTGACAGGTGTCGGACGTCCATTGACAAACTCTTCAGTGTCCGCAAGTTCATGATGTTCACTGAGGACCCCGGATCAATCAATATGCGATTAATCCGATCTCCGTCGCTGTACCCGATCACGTAAAGCGGCCGATTATGCTCAGCCGTTCCCAGTAGCAAGTATTCATCCTTAAACGTGACTGCGGTGGCTTGCAAAGTGTACTGAGCTTCTTTTATATTAATTTCCGCAAAGCGAGCCTGATACCGCTCAGGGTTTTGTAGAGCATGAATGAGAACATCTCTAAGCTCTTGAGATAAAACCAAGGCATCGTAGATGCAAAGGAGAGACGGAAGCTTTCGGAGGTGAGCCAAAACATTATAGTCTACTGGGGAAGGACTTGAATTTTCATCAGCCGGTTCTCTGCCGTCTTCCTCATTAGCCACCTGTTTTTCCTTTCCTTTTGAGGCATTTCCCTGATTTGGCGGTAGAGCCCTGCCGCTTATGAGCTGGACTTGGTTGGCCTTTGTGGCGAGCTCCTCGTCCTCTTCGGGAAAACAGAGATCCTCCTCAGAGTCGCTGCCCAGATGGATGGCGTAGCAGATCACTATAGGGATCTCTTCATTGGAGCCTTCTTCTAACTCCCCCAGAATTTCAGCCGCTTGTACAGGGAAGAACTCCTTCAATTGAATCAAAGTTCTTTCCTTCTGTTCATAATCTTCGAGGGAATCGATATATTTTTGAATGGTCGATCTCCCTGCAGACTCTTTTTCGCGCCGAGCTGCACCTTTCTTCTTCTTGAGCTTTTTGGATTTCGAGCCTGATGGAGCCGCATTGGCAGCTGGAAAGGTAGGCTTCTTCTGCCCTTCCCATTCCGTCCTCGGCTCTTTCCGAAGTAGCATTATCATCTTCTTCGTCTTATTAGACATGTGCATACTCCACGGAGGCCGCGGTGAGTCCATTTCATTTCTCATGGCAGCGGGTTCGGCTGTCTGCTCCCAGAAGGCTTTAGCTTCTGTCTGTATAAAGTTGGTGGTTGCAACTTGATTGTTCACCAATACACTTTTGGACAGCTCGATCTCTCCAACCTTGTACTGCTTCTCGACCCAGTCTTTGAAGATATAACAATCCTCGATCGCATGGCTCACTACTCGATGGTACGGGCAATACTGGGGATTGTCGGTCATTTTTGCTTCTTGGGGTCTTTTCGACTCCGGCAATAGTAGGCCGTTGTTCAAGGCATCTTTAAATATCTTGTGGATCTTGTCCCTTCTGAAAGAGTAAACATTGTTCTTTTTCTCCTCTAGGGAAGGCCCATCTCCTCCCAGCAATGGCTTTCGAGACCGGTTAGTTTTGGATTCGCCCGTCCTTCGCTTTTCTTCATTGTCGGACGCATTGAAGACATTGGTATTGCTGGAACTCCCGCTTCTACGGTTGTCGTCCCGCTTGCTTTTCCAAGTTTTATCTCTCTGAGAGTCCGGGGTAGACTCTTGCTTCGAGCGTTCCAGCATTTGGACTTTCTTGGTTAGCTCTTAAAACGTCTTGAGGCCTGTTGTACAAAAGAACATGACTATCCAATTGCTGAGGTTCCCAATGAGAAGGCTGACAGACTGGTCCTGCTCCAGCGGCGGTTCGCACTTGACCGTGAGATTACGCCATCGGGCGATAAAGTCGGTGTTGCTTTCATTCTTCCCTGGCTTGGTCCTCACAAGGTCAGCAATGGAGATTTTATCACTGACACTCATGAACCTTTGCCGAAACAGAGACTCCATTTGGGCAAAGGGAATGACGGACCCGTCTGGTATGCTCGCGTACCAGTCGAAGGCAACACCGGTCAGGCTGTTAACAAACTGACGAAGAAGGAGCGCATCATTGCCCTCTGTATTTCCGCACGAGGCTTTGAAGTGGGCGACGTGCTGATTTGCATTCCCGGTTCCGTCAAATCTTCCGAACTTAGGAATGACGTAGCCGCTCGGGAACTCGATCAGATCGTACTATGCGGGATATGGCCGCCCACTACTGCCAATTTCTTTCTGGGCTTCGGCTTTGGCCACCAATGCTTTAACTTTGTCGGAGACCAAATCCATTATCCGATCTTGTGTTAGCGGGATAGTGCTATCTGGGGCCAAGGCATCCCCAGAAGCGGAATGTGGTCGGCTTTCATGTGGCTCGACCAGTCTTGGACCCAAAGGAACAGACATTGGCTTCTTCGGATAGTCATCACCCGGCTAATGAGTAGCGACTTGTGCTTGATTGGGAGGCGTTCGAGCAATTTGAGCCGTAAGCTGCATCACAACATTCGTTAGGTTGTCAATTTTCGAATAAAGCTTGGCCATCACTTTTTCCTTGCTCCTGAGCTGTTTTCGAAGCTCTTGAAGCAGCTCCTGCTCCGTGGTCCTGGGGCGGAAAGTCGGCACTTCCTCGCTGTCCGAGCTTGACTCTGCATAGACTGAGAGGTCTTTCTGCCTATCTTCCTCCTCGAGAGGGTTTTCATCATCCAGCGGAGGCGGCTGTTCTTGGGAAGCGACAACCACATTCAAGCCAGATTGGACTTGGGATGTGGTGGCCCCATCCTTGCTTTTGCTAAGAAGGTTGTCGCTGGGGTGCCCACCTGCCATATAGACTGTATGGATAATATATCCAGCCTTCTTTTTATTGTCGGCAATTTATTTCACAGATCGCTGTCTTGCCCCCCCTGTTTCAGTAGCGGGCAGTCGATTGAAGGCGGATGGCCGGATTCTTGAATGGTGCCGACGCTTCTTTTCTGGACTTGCCCCGCTGCTTTCGCATGGCACAGAGCGCCTGATAGACCCTAGAAGAGACAGTGTCACACTTTTTCTGTTGGGGCTGGTGCACTTCTCTTTGAAGCGACGTTCGGACCGCTGTCTTCTTGATTCTGGCGGTCATGGCATTTTTCTGAACCCACTTCAGAGATTCGAAGGAATTTTTGATCTTTACGGCTGACTCAGCCGTTGTCGCGGAGTAGCCCTGCTCTTGGAACCTCACAAGATTCCACTTGGCCGGAGTCCTGGCCCTCTTGTTGGCTCGATACCTGAGCCGCTTCTGCCTTAACTTTTCTGTTTTAAGCACTCGACAGACTTCGACTATTCGGGATGACGCCGTAGGCTGATTGACAGAGAGCCCAGAGAAGATTCCTGCTCGCGCGATTGTCAAGGGCACCATCTGAGCATGCTGGAGATGCTTCGTAGCCCCATTGGTGTAGACGGCCTTGCCCCCAGTCGGAACAGTGGATAGTCGTTCGAATACAGATTTGCTTTTGGGGTGGGATGCTCTGGCGACCACAACGTTTGGCCTCCTACCACTTGAGGTCGGTTTGGCCGCTTGGTTTGCCGTGACCTCCGCCAGATAAGCGCTTGGCTCCTCCTATTGCCGGCTGAGACTGGAGGGGAGAACTACGCGGGCATTGATCTTGACTATGTACGAGATCGGGGTCGCGTCGTAAGCCGAATTCGTCTTAGGAGACATCGACATTGAAAGTTGACTGCTGCACAAAAGAAAGAAATTATTTCAGTACAAACATCGGCATATATGTTAAATGAGTTCGCATGAATGCTTAACCCGAGATATGGGAGGAGAGATTGGTCCCACCGGGCATGCCAGAATCTGTAGGGTGTTTTTCGTCACCCTATTGAGATGGGAATACGTGCGCGCTTGTCAGGCGCATTACAGATTCCCCCTGGCTAGGGTAGGCTGTGGTTTATTGATTGTGGGGATCCGAATCTCCGACAGCCGTGGACTAAGCTGCCTTTAATTACCCCTCGCCATTGGAGCGAGGGAACCTCCGATTAACGGGTTAAACTGGTCATGCGAACTCAATGTACAGTGTACATGTGTTTTGTTTTGGAGGGGGTTTGGGTATATCGGGAGCCACGCAGAGTTTTTATAAAAAAAAGGAAAAAGCGCCGAAAGGACGCGTGGGGTCAGCGCCTTGAGCGCTGTGCGCTTAGGTGCTGTGCGCTTAGGCGCTAGCGCGCCACGTGTCGGCATGTGGGCACTTTGCGCTTGAGCGCTGGGCGCTTGAGCGTAAGCGCGCTACGTGTCGGCACGTGGGCGCTTTGCGCTTGAGCGCAGGGCGCCACGTGTCGACATGCGGGCGCTTTGCGCTTGAGCGTTGGGTGCTTGAGCACAAGCGCGCCACGTGTCGGCATGTGGGCATTTTGCGCTTGAGCGCAGGGCGCTGGAGCGCAAGCACGCCACATGTCGGCATGTGGGCGCTTTGCGCGTGCGTGGGGCGCTTGAGCGCAAGCACGCCACGTGTCGGCACGTGGGCGCTTTGCGCTTGAGCGCTGGGCACTGGAGTGCAAGCGCGCCACGTGTCGGCATGTGGGCGCTTTGCGCTTGAGCACAGGATGCTCGAGCGCCAGCGCGCCACGTGTCGGCACGTGGGCACTCTGCGCTCGAGCACCAGCGTGCCACGTGTCGGCACGTGGGCGCTTGGCGCTTGAGCGCTTGGGCACCGGCGAGAAAAAGGGAGGGTTTTAGTCCCAGAACCAGAAGCTATGCTTCAGAAAGGAAATATTTATTATATATATATATATATATATATATATATGGAGTTATACTCCTAGGATGTTTTGGGGTTGATGAAAAGGGTTCTTCTTCTCCTCTAGTTGCTGGATCTTGAAGATCAAGAGATATGGGATTTTAAAAATCTTTTCTTTTTGAGATCTGATGGTAGATCCAAGTTCTCTTTTGTGGGTTTTATGGTGAAAAACTATTTGGTTTTGAAAAAAGAAGAGTAAAACTCTTGATTTAATTCAAAAGAAAGAAGAAGGTTTGGAACCTTGAGGAAGGAGAACAGATCTCAGATCTAAATTTTTTTGGAGAGAGAGAAAAGTTGTTGGGATATTTCATTATCTTTGCCTTTATAGACTATACATTTTGCATATAGCCCCTTGGGCTTCGCAAAATGGCATTTTGCCTATCCCATAGCTCATGTGCCATTTCTTTTTGCACATAAGCCATGGGCTTTACAAAATTTGGCTTTATGCCCATTTTCTTACATTTACTCATAAAATAAAAATACAAGAAATACAACAAAATTATTTATTACAAAATTTATATTTTGGCATGGGGGAGGCCGGCCGCTTCATGTTCGGGCTCGCCCCGGGCATTGGCCCACTGGATCTGGGCTTGGGCCCACTTGGCTTGGGGTTGACTTTGATTTTGACTTGGTCAACCGGGGTGTAAATTTTTACCCCAACAGAACGGACTAAAGAGACTCTTGAGACGCTAAGGTGTACCTCTTAAGAAAACTGCGCGACAAGCACGGTTCTATAACAGGATCTGGAACGTTCCCGGAACTCAACGAAAGTTGCCCAACGGGAGAATGGAGACAATCGGGCTTGGATATGCTCAATCCAAGAAACCGGAGCTACACCGCGACTGCTACATCATACATGACTTTGATGAAGAAAGAGATGCTCTATGGGAAGATGATAATCCTGAACCAGGAAAAGCTACCGCCGTGAGAATGCTCAGTCCGTCGTTCGAAGAACAAATGGACAAGCTTATAAGGGAAGCAGGTCAAAAGGTTCGAGACGACCATAATCGTGAAATGACCATCTACGAGAAAGCCAGGACACAACGCCTCCTTCAGCAGGCTATGAAAAATGAAAATGCTCATCCTTGTTAGCCCGTTGTACAAAAGGCCCGACGCAGAGGCAGAAACAAACAAAAGAACGGGAAAGGCGTTCGACAGTAACAAAGCGGGTCCAAGAAGCCACGCGGTCAGGAATCAAGCAGTCCGGATTCATCTCTTTTAAAAAAGATGAGTCGAGCATATTCTTTTCCCCAAGACAAGACAAGGAAGATATTCGATCTTGTCATAAAACATCAGATAATGACACTCCCGGAGTCCAAGCACCCCGAGCAAGCAGGCGAAGTCTCTCACCCGGACTATTGTTCCTATCACAGGGCAATAGGACATCCTCTCGAAGACTGCTTTATATTTAAAGACTGGGTTGAAGACCAGTATCAGCAAGGTAGGTTCACTCTATCCAGCAGTTGGAGGGTAACTCCGCCATAAAAGCATGAACCAAAGACAGCGAGGGTAGACCCAGAGCCACATCGGTCTTGGAAGCGAGCTCGTACCTTTCACATGATAACGCTGTCAGAAGAAGAGCCCGAGAATGTGGATGACCTCTCCTGGTGCTTCGAAAATGATGATATATAGGTCATCTCAGAGTTTCCACCGGCGCCAAAAGAGCTGGAAGATGGAATACATACCACTGCAGATAACCTCAAGAAAATTGATTTGGGGACGGCAAGTGACCCGCGGCCGACGTTCGTCAGTGAGCTGTTGTCTGAAGAAAGGGTGGTTATGCTAAAGGACGTGCTCATGCAGCATAAAGATTGCTTCGCATGGAACTATTCCGAGATGCCAGGACTATATCCAGAGATTGCTATACACAAATTGGCGATATCTCAGGACGTCATGCCGATCAAACAAGCGCCGAGAAGAATGCGACTCGAGCTTGAGATGAGCATCAACGCTGAGGTCAAGAAGCTAATTGACTCCGGCTTCATCCAGGAGGTCCAATATCCTGACTGGATCGCCAACATCGTCCCAGTGATGAAGAAGAATGGGACGATGCGCATATGTGTGGACTTTCGGGATCTCAACAAAGCTTGCCCGAAGGATGACTTCCCAGTACCAGTCACTGAGCTGATGATAGATAATACGTCCACTCACGAAATTTTCTCCTTCATGGACGGATCATCAGGATACAATCAGATAAAGATGCATCCCGAGGACCAAAAGCATACCGCCTTCCGGACTCCTTTGGGTATATTCTGCTACAAGGTGATGCCCTTCGGTCTAAAGAACGCCGGTGCCACCTATCAGAGAGCCATGACGAAGATCTTCTATGACCTCATACATGAAATCGTCGAATGCTATATCGACGACCTTGTGGTGAAAAGCAAATCATACGAGGAACATTTAGAGCATTTGAAGATCGTATTTCAACGCCTTTGGCAATACAACTTGAAGATGAACCCTCTTAAATGCGCGTTTGGATTTTCCTCGGGCAAATTCCTGGGATTCATCATTCGACACCGAGGCATCGAGATAGATCCGTCGAAGATCAAGGCGATCATGGAAATGCCTCCGCAAAGAACTCTTAAGCAACTGCGGTCTCTCTAAGGGAAGCTCGCGTATATCCGACGATTTATAGTCAATCTCTCAGGCAAGTGTCGTCCTTTCAGTCACCTGATGAAGAAGGGAACCCCTTTCATCTGGGATTGCAAATGCCAAAACGCACTGGACGCAATCAAGCAATACCTGCACAATCCGCCAGTACCGGCCGCTCTCGTTAAAGAAAAACCTCTCGTCCTATACACAACAGCCCTTGAAGGTTCTTTAGGCGCGATGTGGGCATAAGAAAACGACCAAGGGAAGGAGAGAGCCTTTTATTATCTGATTCGAGTTCTCCTGGGGGAAGAAAGCAATTACTCTCCCATTGAAAAACACTGCTTGGCGTTGATCTTCGCAATAATGAAGCTCAGACACTATGCATTGGCATATGAGGTCCATCTCATATCAAAGGTTGATCCCCTCAAATATTTGATGTCAAATTCCATATTAATAGGACAACTCGCTAAATGGGCCCTGCTCTTGATGGAATTCTCGATAACTTATCGGCCTCTTAAGGCAGTGAAAGGTCAGACCATCACCGACTTCCTCGCTGAGCATCCGATACCTGCCGATTCTCCTTTGAACTGCGAATTGCCAGACGAACATGCGTTTGACACGATCGACGGGGATGATACTCGGTAGGAACTCTATTTTGATGGAGCGTCTTCCATTAAGAAGCGCAAACAAAGCACCCCCATAATCAAATCAGGGGTAGACCTCATCTTCGTGACTCCACAAGGAGGGATAATGCGTTTTGCCTTCTCCTAAACAAAGCCGAGGACAAACAATGAAGCCGAATATGAAGCTTTGATAGCAGATCTCGAGATCGCTATCGACATGGGAATTGAAAACCTCCTCATATACGGAGACTCCCAGCTGGTCGTTAGTCAAATAAACGGCGACTACCAAACGTGCAAGCCAGAGTTGGTAAAGTACAGCGAGAGGGTGCGGCAACTGCTGACCCAAATTCCTTCTTACACCTTGGAAAGCATACCGCTTGCGGAAAATAGCAAGGCAGATGCATTAGCCAAGCTCGCTAAAGATCTGGCCGACGAGAACCTCGATGACGTGAGGATCGTTGTGCAAAGCCTTCGAGTTTTTGCTCCGGCAGAAGTATCTTCGGAGTCGTCCGAAGAAAAGGGAACGACCGAGCAAACGACTCTACAAATAAAAGACCAGGAAAAGGCTGAGGATTGGAGGGAAGTCTTTATAGATTACTTCAAATCCCATCGAACACCTGAAGATGCGTCCTCAAGACATCAGCTTATGAAACGAGCTCTGTCTTTCACTTTCGTCAATGATACTCTGTATTAAAGGTCATTTGATTCTCTGTGGCTAAGATGCCTGGGACCTGAAGAGGCAAACAAAGTTGTCCAAGAAACTCACGACGGACTCTGCGGTTCTCACCAAGCCGGGCTGAAGATGAAGCTGAAGATCAAACGGATGGGTTATTATTGGCCCACGATGATCCAAGACTGCCTCGAATGCGCGAAGCAGTGCCACGTGTGCCAGATTCACGGAGACTTCATCCATCAACATCCAAATCTACTATATCCAACAGTGGCTAGCTGGCCATTCGAAAATGTGGGGGACTGACATAATCGGCCCCATCGAACCAGCATCGGCCAGAGGACATCGATTCATTTTGGCGACAACTGATTACTTCTCCAAATATTCAGAAGCAGTACCGCTGAGGGAAGTGAAGACGGAGAATATCCTCCATTTCTTCAAGACATACGTTATTTATCGATTTGTCACTCCGCGAAGGATTATCTCCGATAACGGGCCAGCCTATAGAAGCCACAAGATCAGCCGCTTCGCACAACAACATAACATAGACTGGAGGTACTCTTCGGTCTATAATCCCCGAGCTAACGGTCTAGCTGAGACTTTCAACAAGACCTTGACAAAGATCGTGAAAAAGACGGTGTCTCGAAATAAGAGGGACTGGTATCAGAGACTGCATGAAGCTCTTTGGGCATATCGAACTACGTTCAAAACGGCCATGAACACAACGCCGTATGCATTGGAATTTGGTACGGAGGCGGTACTCCCCCATGAGATAGAGTTATCCTCTCTACGAGTGGCAGTTCATTACGAGCTAACGGACGAAGATAATGCTCACCTTCGGCTTGAGGAGCTCGATGCCCTCGATGAAACCCGGCTCGTAGCGCAACAAAATCTGGAGGCTTATAAAGCAAAGATGACACGCTCATACGAAAAATTGAATAGGCCGAGAACATTCCGCCAAGGCGAACTCGTGCTAGTGGTCAAAAGGCCTATGATCCCCAATCGTGCCAAGCGGGGGAAATTCGCGCCAAACTATGAAGGCCCGTATATAATAGACAAGGTCTACCAGGGTGGGGCCTATCTACTCATGGACATGCATGGCGAAAGGCCCTTCAGGCCGATAAATGGTCGCTTCCTGAAAAAGTACTACGCTTAACGAGTCATGGCCTAGGTCAATGATATATGACGACGACTATGTTCGCTCGCTATCTTTCTAAGCCCAAACTTTATAAGTAGTAGCCGGCTAACGGACCGAAACATCCTTAAACTAACGACGGACCGAAACGCCCTTAAACTAACGACGGACCGAAACGTCCTTACACTAACAATGGACCACTATGTCCTAAAACTATCTGTTGACCGAGACGTCGATAAACTATTGTGGGTTACAGCATCCCAAAGCTGATACAAAAAAAAGAGAATAAAAAAAAGAAAAAAACGGTATGTCCATAAGCAAAAAAGGGCACGGATGAAAATCTGAAAGGGCTCCGTGAGTAAAAACAGCAGGGCTACCGGCGAGTTTTGTGAAAACCCGAAAGGGCGCAACCTCGTTAGAATAAAAAAAAAGAAAAAGATAAAGAAAACGGTATGTCCATAAGCAAAACGGGCACGATTAAAACCTTAAAGGGCTCCGTGAGTAAAAACAGCAGGGCTACCGGCGAGTTTTGTTAAAACCCGAAAGGGCGCAATCTCGTAAAAAGACACTTGCAAGGTCCTCTCGACCTTATGGGGTGAACCACCTTCGTGAGATCCTTACGACTCACAAGGAAGCAACACACTTAGGGATCCCTAGGGATAAATTACACTTGCGAGATCCTCACGACTCGTAAGGAGAACCCTCTTGTGAGACCCTCACGGCTCATAAGATTTGAAAGTCTTAAGCTACAGGGATCTAAACCTGTTCTTAAGCAACCACCACAACCTCCAACACTGCCCTACAAGCGGTTCAGTATTGACCCTTGTATACAATCCACGGGCGCGAGTAAACATTTCCCTAACAAACTCCCATCCATGACTAGGGATATGTTTGCACGGTGAACCCTCTTGTAAGCCCTCTCGACTTATGAAGAGAAAATACTGTAAGATCCTTACGACTTACGAGAAGCCATACACTTAAGAATTCTCACGATTCTTAAGGAGAAAACGCACCTATGAGATCCTCATGACTCGCAGGGAGAAAAACCTTTATGAGACCCTTACGGCTTATAAAGTCAAAATCCTTAGTCGACAGGATTCTGACCCTGTTCACTAAGCCACCTTTGTTCGACATCAACAGAGGCAAATGATGATTCTCTCCTGGAAATATTCCAGTTGTAGCGGTGCTGATGCCGAAATCGGTATTTGATTCCAGGCTTGCAGCGAGAAGCTAGCGAGCCACACATGCATACGAAATAGCCGAAATGATGGGGCAACTTGCAACAAAATCAGCAAGTAAAAAAATGTATGCATGCAAAATAGCCGAAATGATTGGGCAACTCGCAATAAAAAGCATCGAGTAAAAATAAAATAAATAGCCGAAATGATTGGGCACCGCGAAAAATAGCCGAAATGATTAGGCAATCGCGACCTTCGTGATATAAATGCTGAAATTATAAAGCATCGCGGAAAGAAATAAAATAAAATAAAATTTATGCCCTACAGGCAATATCACATTAATCCCTGTATATAATCTAGGGGCACAAACAAAGAAGGGATCACACCTTCCCTCCCCAGGCTCCATCAGAAAACAAAGTCAAATCTCGACGGTTCAGGGATAGCCTAGGGATCATCAACGGCCTTCCTCCCCATTCCAGCAGGATTCAGACGCTGCAATCAACCCTGGAGCTACGACAAAGCCCCTACTCCAAATCTCGATGGTTCCCAGACAACCTGGAGACCACTTCGACATTCGTCTCATTACAACAGACAATACGTCATCCACATGACCCTGTTTCGGAAATATATCATCCATATGGCCCCGTCGCGGAAATACGTCATCAACATGACCCCGTTTCGGAAATACGTCATCAACATGACCTCGTCTCGGAAATACGTCATCCACATGACCCCGTCTCGGAAATACGTCATCCACATGACATCTACATGACCCCGTCATGGAAATACGTCATCCACATGACCCCGTCGCGGAAATACGTAATCCACATGACCCCGTCGTGGAAATACGTCATCCACATGACCCCGTCTCGGAAATACGTCATCCACATGACCCTGTCTCGGAAATACGTCATCAATATGACCCCGTCGTGGAAATACGTCATCAACATGACCCTGTCGCGGAATTACGTCATCAACATAACCCCGTCTCGGAAATACGTCATCTACATGACCTCGTCTCGGAAATACGTCATCCGCATGACCCCGTCATAGAAATACGTCATCCACGTGACCCCGTCATGGAAATACGTCATCCACATGACCCCGTCACGGAAATACGTCATCCACATCACCCCGTCTCGGAAATACGTCATCCACATGACCCCGTCTCGGAAATACGTCATCCACATGACCCCGTCGCGGAAATACGTCATCCACATGACCCCGTCTCGGAAATACGTCGTCCACATGACCTACATGACCTCGTCTTGGAAATACGTCATCCACATGACCCCGTCTTGGAAATACGTCGTCCACATGACCCCGTCTCGGAAATACGTCATCAACATGACCCCGTCTCGGAAATACGTCTTCCATATGACCCCGTCGCGGAAATACGTCATCCACATGACCCCGTCGCGGAAATACGTCATCCACATGACCCCGTCTCGGAAATACGTCATCAACATGACCCCGTCTCGGAAATACGTCATCCACATGACCCCGTTTCGGAAATACGTCATCCCGTCGTGGAAATACGTCATCAACATAACCCCGTCGCGGAAATACGTCATCCACATGACCCCGTCTCAGGAATACGTCATCCACATGACCCCGTCGCGGAAATACGTCATCCACATGACCCCGTCTCGGAAATACGTCATCCACATGACCCCATCTCTGAAATACGTCATCCACATGACCACGTCGCGGAAATACGTCATCCACATGACCCCGTCTCGGAATTACGTCATCAACATGACCCCGTCGCTGAAATACGTCATCCACATGACCACGTCTCGGAAATACGTCATCTACATGACCCCGTCGCGGAAATAGGTCATCCACATGACCCCGTCTCGGAAATACGTCATCCACATGACCTCGTCTCGGAAATACGTCATCCATATGACCCCGTCTCGGAAATACGTCATCCACATGACCCCGTCACGGAAATACGTCATCCAAATGACCCCGTCTCGGAAATACGTCATCCACATGACCCCGTCACGGAAATACGTCATCTGCATGACCCCGCCTCATAAATACGTCACCCAATGACGCCGTGAAATGTGGATAACGTCAGTCTCATTAAACACTTACGGGTCATCTCGATTCGTAAGGAAGAAAACTCTCTTATAAGATCCTTACGACTTATAAGGGAAAACACACTTAGGAATCCTCACGACTCCTAAGGAGAAAAGACACCTACGAGATCCTCACGACTCGTAGGGAGAAAAGTCTTTATGAGACCCTCACGGCTCATAAAATTGAAAAGTTTTAGGTAGCAGATTTGAACCTGCTTCATAAGCCATCACTACCCCTCGAAGAAGCCGAAAAAAGATGCTCACCCTATCATCTGCTGGCTATGTTTGCTAAGCTAACATGCTGATAACAAAAGAAAGAAGAAAGCAGAGAGATGACACAAGACATTGTGAAAGAAATGTATCTTTTATTCATGAATTCAATTGGGTACAAAATACATCATATGAAAGAATAAAAGAATGAATACATTTTATTCAAAATTAAAAATGGTACAAAAAAATTATTGAGAGGGAAGCGCTTTCAATAATTCGATCAGCCGTTCACGCACTTCCCTCAGCCCCTCTTCTTAATCAGCTGCCGCAGCCAACTCTGCTAAAACCTAGGCTCGCTGCTGCAAGTAAGACGAAAGTTGTTCCTGGACGGCCTGCTGAGCTGCGTCACGATTTTGTGCATCCCGCTCGACGACGTCCAGCTTCTGCCTCAGTGTTAACCCGTCAGAAATGCATCGCAGAAGGCCTTTGAAGATAACTTTCAACTGGGCAGCATGTGCATCAACCTGAGCATGCAGTCGAGAAGATTCGCTTGAAGTTTCTTTACATTCCTTCTGCTTTAAAGCCATTTCTTGTTCAAGATGGCGGAAGCAAGAAGTACTCTGCTCGATCCACGCAGCCCGTTGAGTGCTCACAGCCAGAATCTCAGTAGCAGGACGCCTAAGCTCAAGCTCGTGAAGGCAAGCCTCAATTTCCCTGCAGCGATTAACCCAAGACCCAACGATGCCCTCACCATGAAAGTTCATGAGCGTCGCCAACATAGGGTTAACCTCCGCGGCAAAATCCGCAGCAGATGAGGGAGTCTCCACGTCGAGCTCCTCAATATTGTCGCTCAGCATGCGCAGACTATTCGCGGCGCCTTTCGAGAATGGACGTCTGGAAAAGGGCCCTGCCGGCATCATAATGTGAGACTCGAATGGGGATGGAGTCGATATGATTGCTGCAAAATAAATCATAGTCAGCTGTCGGCTCAGGAAATAAAGAAAATACACGAAAAATAGAGTCTACTATACCGGTTGCAATAGGGGCAGAGCTGGGAGTACTGGTGGCGCAACGATAGCCTCGTCTCCGCCTTCGATTTGTAAGGCTACAAGCAATACAAAGAGGGATTAGCAATAATGTGACTGCCCGCTAGAGAAAGGATGTCGTTTAGAAAAGATACTCACCGACACCACCAGGCGGACTAATCTCTGACAGGAAGGAGAAGTGTGGGTGCAGCACCTGATACAGGTGGTCAAAAAGGACTCCTGCAAGGACGCAGTAATGCAACGTCAGTACATAAGTTATACAGCCTAAAAAAATAAGACTGATGGGTCACGAATCCGCACCTTCCAACATCTGAGATGGCACGAGAGAGGGTAGAGGAGGTGTCACTGTCAAAGCGGTAGCTGATGGCGCTGCCTCGGGAGCGCAACCTCAACGCTCGCCACACCTGCATTAGAAACAAGATAAATACTGTCAGGAAAGATCGAAAAGGATTGCAGACTACTACTTGAATTCATTTTTTCCGATTGATTGCCTTTTTTTACTACTACAACTACTATTTCTTATACTTTACTTAAAGCAAGGAAACATCGTTTTTCCATTTTGTTTTACTTAATTGGTCGGAGCGTAGACGAGCGAGCAGAGCCCAGGAAAAGAGGTCAGACCGCCATTCCTTGGCTCACTTCCCTTAGAGTGGGGAATCCAGTTTGAATCTAAATTACGGGGTTTCGTCACACTTTCTTCATTCTTCTTTGAATTCTCCGGATTACCCAAAAGAGGAGGATCTCTGAAGTTGGTCACATTGATTCAGTGTCTGCCTGCCACCCTTAGGGTTTTAGTTTGAGTTTCAGTTCCTGTGGGAGTTGCTTTGCCCTCTTTTTTGCTTAAAATGAAAAGCAATAACCCAAAATCTACCTGATGAGTCGCCAGTCGGAATCGTGATGAGGGCGTCACTTGATATAGCAACTTCTTCATCCTCTTCCATCGGGATGGTCTCACCTCCCGTCGCCTCATCCCCTGACTCTACGAGAGCCATCGTAACGCTTGCGACGCTAGGAGATCGTGCCCGACTCTTGCGAAAGAGTAGCTACCTCAGGCTCGGCAACTATAGCCATCTCGCCCGCCGCCACCTCGAGCTCGACAATGGTAGCCATCTCATCCATCGCCACCTTGGGCTCGGCAATGGTAGCTATCTTAGACACAGCAATCGTGACTGTCTCACCAGCCGCTACCTCGAGCTCGGCAATTACAGCCACCTCGCCTACCGCCGCCTCGAATTCGGCTATCACAGCTACCTCCTCTACCGCTGCCCCAGGCTCAGCGGTCACCGCCACTTCTTCGGTATGCAAGATAAGATATATGAGAATTGATATTTAAAACTTTGACAACGGAACCCCGTGTCACATTACCTTGAGTTGGTCTTCCGACCGCTTCCCGAGCCGCACGTGCTGCCCGTCTATAGGCAATGGACAAAGCAGCCGGGGATTCCTCTGAAGGAGTAGGGGAAGGGGTAGCGGTGCTCGAACCCGCACCTGAGGCTAAGGCAGCACTACGCTCCCTTGCCACGCGCATTCGGCGCTTTCTTTCCGCCCGGGCCGTCATAGAGGATCTTCTGGATGCCTCCATCAATAGGACGCTGTCATCCGCGCCAAGGGTTACCTCTGGAGCCGTTATAGCTTCCGTTATCGGTCGTTTGAGTAAGGCCTCTTTCGGCAGTGCCGAAAAGGCCGGGACTTCGATGGCTGGCCCAGGAAGAATCTCCGCATCACCTTGCGGGATTGACATTGCGGTCCCTGTGATAAGATAAAGAAGGGGTTAGATTGTCCATAAGAAAGGAGAATGAAGATGCAATGAGCCGAGATATACCAATGCCCAACAAGGCTCGAAGTCCTTCCTCTTCCTCAAAAGTCTTGAGAGAAGCTGCGAGAGCTTCTTCAGTGGAAATGCCTGTTAAAGAAGGAAAAGTGTCAGTCAAAACACGATGATAGAAATATGATGCAATGACGAAAGATACAATTAATGGTTACCTGATCGCGCGAGGATAGCCAGTCCCGCTTCATGGCTTGCCAATTGCTCAGAGGCTGCAATGGCAGCCGCCAGATCAGTATCATCTGGCGACATAAATAAGCCTTCGTTTGTCCCATACTCGCTCAAACCCTCGCCATAAGGAGCATGAGGCTCCTGGCCAAGTACAATGTCGACTGAAAGGATCGATTTCTTCTTCTTCTTCTGTGAGCGAGCCCCGGTCGCAGCCAGCACCAGCTTGCGATTGGTGGGCACTTTGGGACGGCGAGTCCCGATGTCTGAGCCCATGCCAGATTCGGGAGAAGCTACATTTACTGTCTCCGCGGGAGCACGGGGCACCGATGGTACATCCATCGTCTTCACAGGAGCACGGGGCGACCCGCGTGTAGGGCTTAGCACACGTGGAGGCTCAACTGCAGCGAACTCTCTTAGCGGAGGGGGGACAGTAGTCCGTCGCTTCAAAGGGACGCTGCGATCGCCGGCAGGGGGCGCACTCTTGAGATCGAGCAGCAGCCGCCTCTCTTCCCTGATAACAGCACCCATTGCGTGTTGATACCAGGCCATGTGTACGTTGAGGGCCCTCGGGAAACAACTCGGCTCACTGATAAAGAAGTGAGAGCCCGTATTCAAGCGCATGAAGTGATGCAGCGCACCCCGCATTCCCTCTCTGGTGGCAGCGGGTTCTACCAAGAAAGCCTCCAGCGGGACCCCCTTGATTATAACTCAACTGCTGGACAAAATGATGGGGGTTGTATCTCATGAATAGCGCCGCATCATTTTCCTGAATATAAGAAAGCCCGGCCTGATGGAATATAAATGGAGAATCTCCCGGGCTTTCAACACGGAGGCCCCGTCCTTAAAAACGTCGCGCAATGCCAGCACCGTCTTGGAAGTTTCCTGGCCGATCGTCAGGACTTTGTCCGTAAAAGACATACCATCTCCGACCGTGCGCGGACAAAGGAGCAAGCCCCTAGCTTCCCGCTGTGACGGACTCATGATGGAGGCGTCAACCAGCCGCATAATTCGCGGGAACTTGCATCTCTCGTAAAACGAAGGTCTCTTATGAATACCAAAGACCCCGAGCACGTGCATCTCCATCCAAAAAGTGAAGTAATGCATCGGGAAGTTGGAAGGATGCACCCCCGGCTCAGTGGTATCCGCCGATACGCTAAGACCATGGTATAAATGGGCTAACCTGGTGATCCCGATGGCCATTTGTATTCCGGCAACCATGCGATGCGCGGGGTAGAAGACGGAAGGCCTCATATAACGAAGATGCATAGGGAGCGTGAACCAGCTCAGCCATAGCCCAAGAAACCTAAGAAAGAAAGCCTCCTCGTCAATGCCCGGAGCGGCGATTTCTGACAGAGGGATGATCGCAGCATCAGGAAGAAAAAAGCCCTTCTGATCAGTTTCCAGTTTGGCTGACGGTCCAAGCCAAAGCCGAAGGGATCATCGAGCTTAGAAAACTTTTCGCCTCATCACGACAAAATCTCCGGGCGAAGAAAACGGGCAATGAAGTCCGCAAAACTGACCCCTCGGCCTCCGGATTCCAGGAAGAGGCTCTCGTACAAGTTCAGCACCTTTATCAGACTAGGGAACTGGTGCTGAATGGCGTTCTCTGGCGTGAGGCCCATCACCACTGGCTTGGTGGCAAATACGTATTCATCCGGAGGAAGCAGCTCCTCGTAGTGCTCCCCCTGACCGGTAGACCAGAAACCTCGGCAAATTCTTCAAAGGAAATGGAGACCACTCTGTCCAGTAGAAGGAAGGTATGAGTAGGGATGTTCCACTGCTCCTAGAACGCCTTAATCCACCATGTGGGAGGTGCAGAATACTGGAACAGCGAAGCGTAGACCGCAGGGTATAAGCCGAGCTTTAACAGCTGCGATTTCTTCGCCGACAAGATGTACCGGGCCCACTGCAAGTACCCGGCCGGATGACGGGGAGTTAGCCCGATATTGTAGAGCTGTCCCCAAGGACCCGACTCGCCCTGGCATATGCGCCGCCCCAGGGTGTCCAAAGCCGGCGGCGGCTGCAAGGGTACGGCGGCAATCGAAGGTTGAAGAAGACCCTCCGAAGTCCAATTGACAACCTCCACGGCATAGTTCACCGTGGGTACATCTGCATACGGAATCGCCGAGATAGGCTCCGACGGCGTCGCACAAGAGAAGCTTTGACGACCTCTGATAATCTGGTCGTACCATCTACCCCACAAGTGAAGATTTTTGTGTTCCGGGACACGGTATTTGATGAGCGCGAGAACCTCCCGGTCCACAGGTGCCTCAGGGAATCCTCCCTCTGAACGGACGAATGGAAACGTAGCATCGAAAGACATGTCGCCTACAAAAAAGGGGGACAGAAGTCAACTGTCAGTACTATAATTTAATTTTAAATTTTAACGGTACTTTAAAATTTGTACCACACTGCAATGCAGTGGAAAGGGGACCAAAGGGGGACCCATAAAATCTAGATGACAATTCATCAATTAATAATTAATAAAACAGCCTCATCAATGGATGAAACTGTTAATTAATGAGGAAATCCTCAAGGAAATTCTCATTGAATGAGATATCCCTCGGGAAAAGGAGAAAATCTCCCTTTGAGAGCAAAGCTCTATGACAGAGTGACACTTGTCAAACTCTGATCATGAAGGAATAAAATTCTTTAAAAAGCCTGGATCTGTAATGATGATGGAAAAACCCATCAGAAAAGAAAATTAAAATCAATTAATTTTTATGAATAAAAAATCCTGGGATCTTCAAGATCCATGAAAAACTCTTAAGAGTTTTTCATCAAAGATTAAGAAATCTACACATGATTCAAAAGAGCAAGGCTCTGTTTATGGGCTAAGAAACCCCAAAAGATCTCTTTAGATCTATGGGTTCATGAGAGCAAAGCTCTGCTAATGAAACCCTAAATGGGTTTTCTGTAAATCAAAGATCTATAAAGAGCAAGGCTCTGTTAATGGGTAAAACCCTAATTTATTAAAATTTACTAAAATTTTTAAAACTTTACCTAAGTTTGGAAAGAGTTTTTACTCTTGAGAAGTTCTTAAACAGAAGAGCTGTGCTCTGAACAAAAATTCTCAAAGAAGATGATAATCATCTAAGGGATCAAAGGTCCTATTTATAGGCATTGAACCGCCTCTTCAACTTCTGAGTTGATCCAAGGGCTCAGATGCTGCCACCGCTCACATGTGCGCCACGTGAGCGCAACGGTGGGGGGGCATTTGTTTCCCCCAATCAGAGCAAAACTCTGTTTTAAAATTCAAAATTTAAAAGTTCAAGCAACGTTTCAGATTCAGCACTAGGCGTGCTGTGCGCCACGTGTCAGACACAGATGCGCTAGCGCCGGGTGCACTGCGCCCTAGGCAGCGCACCCCCAATCAGAGCAAAGCTCTGTTTTAAAATTCAAAATTTAAAAATTGAAGTAACGCTTCAGATCCAGCGCTAGGCGCGCTGCGCGCCACGTGTCAAACACGGGTACGCTAGCGCAGGCTGCGCTGCGCTCTGCGCTGCGCGCCACGTGTCAAACACGGGTGCGCTAGCGCAAGGTGCGCTAGCGCTGGAATTGAAAATTCCCCACCGTTAGATCAAGAGATCTAATAATGATAAATCATTAATTAATCAGAATTAAAATTCTGTTATGGAAAGATCTTTCCAATCTTGTTAAAACCAAGAAAATTGCCTTCTATAAAACAGAAGCCTTAGGATCAAAGATCCAACCGGTGGGGAAACATCCCCAAATCAATCAGAGAAAAATCTCTTTAACTGATTTAACAAATCAATTTGCCCTATATAAAGGCCCCAAGACTTCAAGTCTGATAGAGAAAAAAAAACCCTACAAATTTTGAGAAAACTCAAAGAAAGAAGAGCAAGCTCTTAGCAAAAAGAAGATTATTTTTTCAAGGTAAAAAAAGATTCTTGAATAAAGAGATGAAATCATCTCATTAAAACAGAAGAATTACCTTCTTAAAAGATCATAGATCTACAAAAAGACCAAGGTCTTTTATAAAAGGAGATCAAAAGATCTCATCATAGAAACAAAAGAAGTATTTACTTCATTCACAGATCATTGATCTATAAAGGAAAAGCCCTTTCAAAATAAGAACTGTTGTTCTTGAATGTTGAGGCAAAGCCTCTTTTAAAAAGAAAATAAATTTGTTCACAAATCATAAATTTGATCAAATGCGCTTTGCGCTATTGAAAAGTGCCTTGCACTCTTGAACTGCGCTTTTGCGCTCCTTGGACTGGTGCTCAGTGCCAAAACGCGCCACGTGTCAACCACGTATGCAACTTGCGCTTCTGAAACAGCGCATTGCGCTCATGGGCTGGCGCTCAGCGCCAAGTACGCTACGTGTCACTCACTGGTGCGCCACTAAACTAGCGCAGCGCGCTCATAAATTGAAAGCGCAATGCGCTCATAAACTGGCGCAATGCGCCCATCATCTGGCGCTTAGCGCCAAGCACGACACGTGTCCCTTTCGTGTGCGCTACTTGGCAGAAGCGCAATGCGCTCTTTAATTGGCGCAAAGCGCCTGGCGCGCTACGTGGCGTGCTGTCAGAACAAACATTGTTCTGATGAATGCTATGCATTCAATACAAGACAAAAAAATGTCAGGATCTAATGCTCAGCATTATTAAGGGCCAAGCCCAAATAAAGGCTCAACAGCCCAGAACAATAAAATGTTAAAAATTTTCATCTTATTGGACTTAGCCCAATATTGGCCATAAGTCCTCAACTTATATTAAACTGAGCCCATCTGCTCACGAATATTTAACAGATTTCAGGCCCAAACGGGACTACAGATCCTTCAACCAACTTACACCGGTTTAAGGGTACATCTCTTTACTCTTCTGATATCTGTCGTTGTAATCTTTCAACGTCTTCAGAGAGGTGACGGGTCCCGACAACCACACATTTCACGGACTACGATATTCTTAAACTTCATAGACTACAATGTCTTTAAACTACGGACTGTGGGGTCCCTGTAAACCCACGGACTACGATGTCCTTAACCTCGGACTGTGAGGTCCCTGTAAACCCACGGAATACGATGTCCTTAACCTCGGACTGTGGGGTCCCTTTAAACCCACGGACTACGATGTCCTTAACCTTGGACTGTGGGGGTCCTTTTAAACCCATGGACCGTAATGTCCTTAAACTAACATCGGACCGTAATGTCCTTAAACTAATCGACCGCAATGTCCCTAAACTAAACAATAGAATTCAAATGCTCTTTTGCTGGATCTAAACGATCCCGTTAAGTTGATCTTAGTCTAAAAATTAGACTAACGTATTCTTAACAAACGTTTAAGTTGATCCTATCTCAAATGAGGCTAACATATCCTTATACATAACCCCCAAACCCAAATCTAAGAAGATACGGATTTGGACTAATCCATGCCCTACGGGCGACAACATAAATTAGTCTCCGTATACAATCCACGGGCAACCAAAAACAAAACAAACACCCACAACACCAAGTGACCATCTGGAGAAGGAGAAGTTGTTACCGCGATGCGGTAGCGTAATTAACTGCAGGGGCTTGCGCCTCCAGGGGAGAGCGTCCCCACAATCAAAAACCGCTCAAAAGAGGGGGAATCTGACGAAGTTTGCTACATCGGCCGCATCCATTTAAACCTTTGATACATGGTGCCATAAATTAACTTGGCATCTTTGGAGAGGTGGATGGATAGCACCAATTAGCATCTGCCCCGAATTTCAGGCAAGACGAACCTGAGCGGTCGCGTCTCTGTGTTCGGCGGGGAACATGCGTACCTTCAAAGAGATGAAATAATTTCTTCCGCATCTCGCTCTCGGCCTCCCAAGTGACCTCTTCACTATTCAGGCTATGTCAAAGAAACTTCACAGATGGCAAGACCTTTGACCAAAGTTTCTTCACCTACCGATCCAATATAACTACCGGCTGCTCGGTGAACGAAAGATCGCGCTCTAGCTGAGCGGTCTGGTGCTGAATCATGTGAGAAGGGTCATGAAGGTATTTACGAAGTATCGATACATGGAATACAGGGTGAACATCTAGAAAACTGGGCGGAAGTGCCAAACGATATACATCGGCACCAACTCGCTCAAGGATCTCAAAAGGACCTACAAATCTGGGACTAAGTTTCCCTTTCTTCCCAAATCTCATCACGCTCTTCATCAGAGAAATCCGTAGGAATACATGATCCCCCACTGCGAACTCGAGCCTGCGACGATGACGGTCGGCATAAAACTTCTGTCTGCACTGGGCTGCTCTCATCCGATCCTGAATCAACCGGATCTTCTCCGTAGTCTCTTGAACTAGCTAGGGTCCTAAAATTCTGCTCTCGCTAAGTTCGGTCCAACAAACTGGCGATCGACACTTTCTACCATATAAAACATCAAAAGGTGACATCTGAATTGTCTCCTGATAACTGTTATTGTAGGAGAACTCTATCAACGGCAAGTGACGATCCCAACTGCCACCAAAATCAAGCATGCACGCATGAAGCATATCCTCCATAGTTTGTATAGTCCGCTTTGGCTGACCATCGGTATGCGGATGGAAAGCGGTACTAAAGCTCAATCGGGTACCCAAGGCTTCCTGAAGCTTCTGCCAAAGACGGCTAGTGAACTGGGTGCCCCTGTCGAATACGACGCATGTGGGAACGCCGTGCAAACGTACAATATCATCAATGTACAACTGAGCATACTGAGCATAACTGAAAGTGGCCTTCACTGGAAGGAAGTGAGCCGCATTCGTCAACCGGTCAAAAATCACCCAAATGGAGTCATACCCTCGACTGGACCTGGGTAGACCCATAATGAAATCAATGGAGATATGTTCCCATTTCCACTCCGGAATGGGTAAAGACTGCAATTCTCCTGCCGGTCTCTGATGCTCAGCCTTGACTTCCTGACAAGTCAGGCACCTTGAAACGAAATCCGAAACTTCACTCTTCATCTCTGCCCACCAGTAGATATCTCTCAAGTCATGATACATCTTGGTGGAACTCGGGTGAATACTAAAAACTGACTGATGTTCCTCCTCTAGGATCTCACGTCTCAACCCATCGGTATCAGGTACACACAAACGAGTCCCAAAATGTAGCATACCCTGGTCATTAATCAAGAACTCTGAATCTCAACCCTGTCGAACATGCTCAAGAATCTCATACAAATGGGTATCGGCGGGCTGTGCCTCACGAATACGATCTAGTATAAGTGGACGGGTGCGGACATGAGCAAGCTGCCCCCAGTGGAAATGAACTCAAACTGTACTCTACTGTCACACAAGATCTGCAAATCTACAGAAGACTGTCTCTGAACTGCGCTCAACTGGGACAAGCTACCCCTGGGCCTATGACTCAAAGCATCGGCTACCGCATTCGTCTTGCCCGGGTGATAAAGGATCTCACAATCATAATCCTTCACGAGCTACATCCAACGGCGCTGTCTTAAATTCAGATCCCGCTGCTGGAAGATGTACTTTAAACTCTGGTGGTTTGTGAAAATCTGACACGACTCTCCGTACAAGTGGTGTCTCCAAATCTTAAGCACAAAGACCACCGCGGCCATCTCAAGATCATGAGTGGGATAATTCTGCTCGTGCTTCTTCAACTGCCGGGAAGCATAAGCGATAACTCTATCATGCTGCACCAATACACAACCGAGCCTCACTCGAGAAGTATCACAGTAAATGACAAAGCCTCCCGATCTAGAAGGCAAGGATAAAACTGGTGCAGTCATCAACCGAATCTTCAACTGCTGAAAACTCAGCTCGCGTGCCTCAGTCCAAAAAAAAGGAACCCCCTTTCTGGTCTGTCTGGTCAGCGTTGCAGCGGTAATAACCGGCTAAGCTAAAAAAGCTGTGGACCTCTGTCACTGATACAGGTCCGGGCCAAAGCTGTACGGCCTCGATCTTCTTCGGGTCCACACGTATACCGTCTCCCATAACCACATTGTCACGCCCCGCTTCCCAAAATACGGAATACGAGGGGTAGACAAGGCCAGCCATGCTCCTACGGTCAAGGAAAAGTCCTGCCGTAGTCACACTTCGGCTTCTAGTTTATCATGGTAAACAGTAAACGATGCGCAGGTAATGAGAAATGCAGTAACTGAAAGATACAATAATGTAAACTGACCTGAAGTGGAACAAACGGATGTAACTAGGAACGGCAAGTCAGGAAATCTGTGATGCACTGGTCCAGGCTAAATCTTCTCCTCACGCTGAGCATGCATACTCAGGTCGTCAGAGCGACACAATAGCAATATAATGTATATAATCAAGTAACAGTTCTAATAGTGGTAATAGATATGAATAACAGTAAATCAATGACAGCATGAATATGAATGAGCAGAGATCAATGCAGCGGAAAAATAAAGCAGTATAACAATATGTCACGAATGTCAAGACAGTATAGAATGAATGTAAATGACAGTAACCCTATCAGTCTCTAAGTCTCACTGCACAGGTCAATAAGCCTATCGTCAGTCCAAGTGTGAGAGTCAACCACTCGCGAGTGTCCTCCACCCAAGGGTAGAACCCAAGGGCAAGGGACCACGGGCCCAACATGTAACGAATGTATCACGGTGTATATAGCACATACCCTGTAAATCTCCATATAACTCCCTAAATATATAAGCCGGCATGGGACTCCCGAGATTCTGTTGAATTCACACTTGAACTACCCCACACCCCATGGTCTACATCAAACGCTAACCATAACCCTAAATACCAATCGATCCGTGACAAGTCTGCGCGAGAACTGGAGGCAGGACCTCCATCAAGCACGTCTCGACTAATACCTAAGATAAATGGCAGTGTCGGATGCCTTATCTGTGACATCCGTGCAAGCGCTTCCATAAGTGTCCCATACCACTTATAGTCACACGTACACGCATCCCACAGACGTCGACAATGCAATAGAATAAAAGGGACACTGATTGTGCACAAGTACGTATCACTTTCACTTAATCACGAATACACGAACACTGACGTACTTGCCACAATCAACACTAAAATCTAACACTGGGTAATTGCACGACATCACTGGATAATCACTACAATGATATAAATATGATATGATGCATGAACAGTATAAGAAGCACAACTAAGGTATCATAAAAACAACAGTCTATCACTTGCACGATTTATCATGAAACATATGTATATAATTTAGCGAAATGATAAACAGGTAGTAATTAATATGTTCAGTTAGCTATCCATCTAATTTGGTTTCGAGCCAAACGGGTTTCTGGATCATTAGTTATAACTGTTTCATTTTAAGCGCACGCGGCTGGAAATCCGGTTTCAGAATCAGGAATCCATTTCGCAACGCATTTTAACCCCTGTTGGGATCATAATTTAGCGACGCTACAGTTGAATGAATTCTAGGGTTTTCAGTAAAGGTTTCAACGCAACAAACGGATCTTCAATCGCGTCTGTACGTTAGGAGTTATAGTCTGTTTAATATCAACATGTCAATTCTGATTCTGCTGGGACTGTTATGTGTCCCGATCTTCTAAATTACAGATTAAATATCAAACGGTAACGAAACAGGATGAAATCAATCGTGTTGTCTAGCTAACAGATTTACCTACAATAAGAAATGGAGTTCCGCAACCTACAAGTTAAGGAAATCCTATGGTATCCAGTACGGAACAGCAAGCAATGATTGGAGTAGCTCTGGACTGCAGTCCAGAGTCGCACTCCAATCCGAATATCATCACAGTTTAATTACAGAAATGTCCGGGAACTAGCATAGGGTTAAGGTTCGTCGAGTTAGCTTCGATTTAAGCCCTCGAACGCACCATTCTACTATGTATATGATTTATGGTGAAATTAACGGTTTTCAGGTGCAATAGAATTTCAGCTTTACGGTTAAACTTGGGGGTAGTCATTTTAATCTTTAACAGTCGTATTTTCTAATGAAACTTGCACGAAGTATTCATCATATCCAGGGCCACAGCACTATATCTAGTTCCGTCAAATTGAATAATAATTTTCTATAAGAACAAGCATCGAACGGTTTTATGGCAATATTTAGCATCAAGCAAAACATGTATTATATCTACGATTTTGATTTGTAACTTAATAATAAATAGCATGAAAGCAAGTAAAAACTTGCCTGAACACGGTGTACTGATGGCGCGACAGTTACAGCAGTAACGACACGTCCCGGGCACGGGTAGCAAACGCGTAACGGATCTCGGCCAGGATGCAGTCGAGGCTCGTGGAAGTTGGGGCTCGCTAGGTGCTCAGGCGATGTTGTGGCTGGGGACTGCTGATGCTGACGAGGCCGATGTAGATATTGCAGAGGAAGAGAGGGAGAATTTAGAGTGAGAGAGAGAGAAAGACAGAAAGAGAGAGAGAGAGATGCAGGGGAAGAGGGTAGTGAGAGAGGGAGAGATAGAGAGGGGAAACGAGAGAGAGATCGGGAGAGAGAGTTAGAGAGGTGATGACGACGACGACGTCGACGATGATAATGGGGTCGACGACGTGGTGCAAGGGGATGACGGCGGCGACAGTGCAGGGGAGTCGAGCTCGGGAAATGGTGCAGGCGATGGGGACAACCTCGGTGGCGGCTGACACGGGGTCGTAGATGGTGGAGAAGATGAGTGGAAGGAGCTGGGAGCTCGCGGTGGTGGTGAGGTCGAGGGTCGACGACGTGGGACGACGACGAGGCGACGAGGAGGGTTGGGGCGGTGGAAAATGGTTGCAGGGAGTTGAGGAGGAGATGACGGTGGGGGTTGTGTGAGGAGGAGAAGGAGGTGGTTGCGCCGTTGATGAGGTGGTGCAAGGTGGTCGCGGCGGGGCTCGGTGGAGGAGCAGTTGAAGTGGGCGGTGAGAGGTGTAAAGAGGTGAAGAAAAGAGTGAGTGGGCGCGTACGAGAGGAGGGATAAGGAGACGTGGTCGCGCGTCGTGGGGGTAACTGCAACGCGAGCGAGGGCGGGGGCGGCGGCGCGAGAAGCGCGCACGCGAGCGGGAAAAAGGGGTTACCGTTGGAGACGAGGGATGAATAGGAACGGGTCGGGTCGAGGTTGAAGCGGGTGTGGCGCTGAAGGCTGGGTGTGTGGGCTCAGGGATGAGGGAAAAGGCCGGGCCGAGGAAAATAAAGATTTTAATGGGGAAAACTGAGCGGGCCGGGCCAGTAAAAAAAATGGGGATTAAATTAAGAATGAATGGCTGGGCTTTTTGGCGAATAAATATAAGAATTGTGAGGGAAATAAAGAAATTAATTAGGGAAAATAAATGGAAACGGCCCAGAGGCTTAACTTAATTTTGATAAAGAGATTGGGCTTAGAGGATATGGAAAAGAACAGTTTGGGTTTTGGAGTTTAATTGTTTGTATAAATTAAAGGTTCTGGCTTAGGAATTGTTAAGCTTGGAGAAAAGTAAAATGGAATAGGGTTTGTGAAAATAGGAAGGAGGAAATGAGGTATCGGGATTTGAATGAATTAACCTATCATAAAGGGGATCGGTTAATCTAGAGGAGTGGGCTTGGTGAGTTTGGCCCGGGGAATTTAGATAGTTTGGGAATAAATAGTTGGGCCGGAAAAATGGGTTTGTATAAATGGGGAGAAATAAAATTTAAATAACTTAAATAAAATTTAAGAATACAAAATATAGATATTGGTATAATAAGAAGCTGGGTATTACACACATGACCAAGGAAGTCAACACTATCAAGCCAGAAGGCACACTTCGAGAATTTAGCAAACAGCTGGTGCTCTCTCAATGTCTGCAAAGCAATCTTCAAGTGCTGCTCATGCTCCTCTCGACTCTTGGAATAAACCAGAATGTCATCAATAAACACAATAATAAACTGGTCGAGGAACGGCCTAAAAATCCGGTTCATCAAATCCATGAACGTTGCTGGGGCATTGGTGAGTCCGAACGACATCACCAAAAACTCATAATGCCCGTAGCGCGTACGAAAAGCAGTTTTCGGAATGAACCCGCAACTGATGATAAACCGATCTCAAATCAATCTTGGAAAAATGTCCCGCACACTGGAGCTGATCAAACAAATCATCAATGTGAGGTAAAGGATACCTATTCCGCACCGTCACACGGTTCAATTGACGATAATCAATGCACAACCTAAAACTGTCGTCCTTCTTCTTGACGAACAGAACAGGAGATCCCTAAGGAGAAACCCTCGGACGCACAAGTCCCCTATCAAGCAACTCTTGCAACTGATCCTTAAGCTCCGCCGGGGCCATCCTGTAAGGCGGTATATAAACAGGCCCCGTGCCGGGGATCAAATCAATGCAAAACTCAATCTCATGCTCGGAGGCAATCGAGGTAACTCATCGGGAAAAACGTTGGGAAACTCTCGCACGATAGGAACCCGGTCCAACGAATCTATTGTGGCTCCCGTATCATGAATGAAAGCCAAAAATCCCCGACATCCCCTCCTCAAAAGCCGACTAGCGCAAAGGGCTAAAATCAAACTGTGAGGGGCGGCACCACGGTCCCCCTGCACAACAAAAACCGACTCACCGGGAAAACAAAACCTGACTGTCTTCTCGCGGCAGTCCACAGATGCGTAGTAAGTAGCTAACCAGTCTATGCCCAGGAGAACATCGATTTCCAACATCTCAAGAAGGATCAAGTCGACGGACGACTCTCTATCTCCAATACGGATGGCACACGACCGAAACATATGTCGCGCAACAAATGACTTGCCAACAGGAGTAGTCATGACAAGCGGCTGATCTAGCAAACACTACTCTAGGCCCAATCTTGGCACAAAGTGTGTAGAAATATACGAGTGCGTAGATCCCGGATCAAACAAAACGTGTGCATTGAAGGAATATACTAAAAGAGTACCTGAAACTACTGCATTGGACGTCTGCGCGTCCTGATGAGTCAAAGCAAATACTCAAGCCTGCCCTCTACCGGCCACTGGCTGACCTCCGTCTTTACCACCCCGTCCTCTCTGGACAAAACCTCCGCGGCTACGACCTCTCTGAGCATAAGTCTGATGCGGAGCAACAATAGGCGCAAGAGGAAACTCTCTCTGAGATGGAAAAGGTGGTAAGGTAACATGTGGTACGGCTGCCTCATCCTCATGTGGCTCAGTACAATCCCTAACGCAATGATAAAAACTCCCGCACCGGAAACATCTAGACGATGACTGCTGACCCTCCTGGGGATAAGAGCTAAACAACTGCCCCGTCCCAAGCCTCTGCTACTCCCATGACCTGAATGAAATCTGACGCGGCGTCTAAACATCTACCTCCAGTATGATACACCAGTACGAACCCTCTTCGGTTCCGGAACGACCGAAGTCTCGGAATAACGCTCCTCAACTAATAGGGCTGCGTCCACTGCGGCTGCATATATGTCACAATGCTGGGCGCTGACAGCGAGGAACAACTGGGTAAGCAGGCCTCGTACAAATCTCTTGATCCACATCTCCTCAGTGTCCACCAAATATGGAGCATACACAGATAGCTGGGTAAACTGAATACCGTACTCTACCACCTCATATCCGGAGTCTGGCATAACGACTCGAAACTGCGAGCTCGAGCATCCCTGATGCTCTGCGGAAGAAAACGGGCAAGAAACACCATCACGAACTCAGCCCAGGTCATAGGAGAAAGACTTGCGGCTCTGCCCCTATCTAAAGACTCGCACCAAGTCTGGGCAAGACCCTCCAGACGAAAACTTATGAACTCTACCCATCTCGCGTCAGAGCATCTCAGCGAACGACCGATCCTGGCCATCCAATCGATAAACGACTGGGGATCCTCAGCTGTATCAGTGCCAGTGAAAACCGGAGGCTTCGGCCTCATGAACTCAGATAACGATACGGTGATAACCTCCGTAGCTGCAGGTACGACTGCCGGAACAGTAGGCACCATCACGGTCCCCGTAATAAGTGGGACAACCTCCTGTCTTTACGCTCGACTGGCCTTAACTAACGACCCCAACATCTGGCACAAATCCTTCATACCGGCCTCTAGCCTAATAATACGATCTAGCGAAGGTGGATCAATCTGCCCCTGTACAACGGGCGTACCGCCCTGGTCAGTCCTCGTCTCAGACGAGCCAACTCTGATCTCGGCTCTCACGGCCGCTCTCTGTGCCCTCATAGTCTTCGGCGGCATAATGGCTGGAAATGAAAATAAGATTCGATAAGAACACTGAAATCGAATCATAAGGATGTATATAATCATGGAAGGAATTTCAACCAACAAGTCCTAAGGTCACTTAGGCGGAGTACCATATCGTAAGTATACCGCGGAACATACACACGCTACGTCACTCTGTTTAAGCTACCTACTCCATCATACCAAGTTCATCCTACACTCCAAAAGGTAAAACCTAGCGCGTTGATACCAACTTTGTCACGACCCAAAATTTGGTACGTCAGCGGCACTTAAACCACGTGACGTCAATAGGCGTAATGCAATTTAAGTAAGCCGAAAACCTAGAAATCTAAACCATCAAAGAAGTAAGTGATAAAAACTTTGCTAAAAATATTTGGAAATCTCAAGTAAAAATCTTTACACTTATGTTTATTTTCTTAAAAATTTTGGCAGCACCTCCTTTGTAAAAACAATCCCCAAAACGGATACAAACATAGTATAAAAATAAAGCATCCCCAAACGGGAGCAAATCACACCCAAAGGCGGAAACAACCACACAAGTATAATATACGAAGCCGTAGTGAAGAAATAGATAATGCAAGTGAAAAACAACATAAAGAGATAAAACTACATAATAAAAGCTGGCTCACACGAGCTCGACACCCAGAGTCACAAAATATACAATATCGTCCTCACAACTTGTTTTTAAGTCAATACATGAAAGTGGTAGATGGAGAGTACTACATACAATCAGATATACAATGGATATAAAATCGGATAACCGCAAACCCACCTACATCAAAACGGCTCACAGCCAACCGTAGCGGTATTCGCTGAAAAAGATACAATAAGAGGTTTTGCCGCGACTACTCTGAGGGTCAAGCCTGCAAAACACTATGGCACAACGGTGGTGAGTTGCCAACTCGTGAATAGTAAGTAACATCATACAGATAATCGCAGGTATGCACTGATTGATCATCAAAATTCTCAGTTCTTTGATTTTAAAGAAAAGATGTAGTAGTAAAGAAGTGAAGAAATGTTTTAGTCGTATAATAACCGCAATCAATAACGGTGTCGCGTGTAGCGAGTGTTAGTTAGTACGGGTCGTCCTCTGGGATTCGTGGAACTCATAAATTCTTTCTTTAGTTGAGTCAAAAGAAATAGTAAAGAAAATTCAAGAAATTGTTTAAGATTTGGTTCAAGTAATCATTTCAAGAAATTTAAGAAATCGTTTTCAAGAAAGTATTCAAGATTATATTCAAGATTTATTTACCAAGAAAATTGTAAAAGGCTTGTAGGATTCGAACGGAATTAGTAGCCATGCATGATGATTCAAGATGATTCATCTTATGTATTGGTAGAATTACTACTAGATCGATGTCTATTAATGAGAATTAAGGATCCTTTGAAGAAATTAGGGTTTCTTCTTCATTACCCCTTGTCCTTTCATTAATTGTCATTCATATCTTGCCTTTAACAAGTAGGATCATCAATCTAATCCCCAAATTGTGATGAAATTCTCAATAAATTGATCTCACTCACAATTTAGACATTAATGATTCTTTTTGCTAAACTTTATAATCTCCATAAGACTTAAGATGAATATAGAATTCTCTCACCATTAGATCTACAAAATACCTTCGAATGTTTAGCAAGCGGAGATTTACTCACACATTATGAAAATAGAAGAATCAACAAATAGAGATTTCATAATGTGAAAATTTAAAGAAAGAGAGATTAAAAGTAATGATCACCTTTATTATTCAACTTCAAATTACAACTTCTTCAATCCGAGATTACAAGAAAATTTGCTCTCGATCACTCCCTTGAAGAGGTAATTTCTCCGTCGATCTTCGCTTTGCTCGATCACCGTGAGGCTTGGATCTATCGAGGATCACGTGCTCGTTGATGATGATCGGCTTCGCGTAAAGGATCTAGAATGATCTCGCTCGATGAATTTCTCATGATTATTGATCTTGGATCTTGATTTGGAATTGGATCTTGATTTTGTTTTGGATCAACAACTAATCAACCACTCAACAAACTTTTTAATGTAGGGTTAGGTCCCTTTTTATAGCCCCTAATCAAGCTTTCCCAAAAAGCTAGGTTGTTACAAAGAAGGTTCTAGAACAAGCTATGTTGTTACAAAGAAACTTTCCTAACAAGCTAGCTTGTTACAAAGAAATTTCTAGAACAAGCTAGGTTGTTACTGTTGGATATAGTGCCCTCAAAGTCAATTATTGGATCGCAGGTACGTGATTGCAATGATTGAGGCAGGACCTATACCGATATGACAGTCTTGCTCAAGATGATAGTATGCTATCTAGTTTCTCTTTATCATCGTATACATGCTTTAGTTCACTATTGCATGATGATAGAGCCCATAGGATTCTTGCTTGACTACCAGCAGTATGATGGCGATCATATACGTGGGAGCTGGGGTCTGTAAGCACATCCTTAAAGTGTCCCTAGTCTTGGGAGTTTCGAGACAGGGCATCGATACTCCAGAGTAGACTAGTGTATATAGTCGAGACCCCGACGAGGGGCGGTGGCTGGTCTCACAAGCCATTGGTGTCAGTTGGTTCACCTAAGATGTATACAGGTGCTCATTGGGTTATGAGTACACCGGACAGGACTCGCCGGGAACATGCTAGTTGGTATTATACATATCGTCAGATAGCAGTTCCCTGGTGACATGTGTACAGGTTAGTTTGTCGACCTGAGATCGTCATTTGTCTCGTGTGAGTTCCCACTGTGCTTTGATTTCTACCCTACCACGCTCAAAGGAGACGTGCAAACAGGTATTTTTTGGGTATAGTCCCGAGCCACATGGAGGCAGTGAGCGGATCGTCGGGGATTCATCTCTCCCGGTATTGGGGGTTGATGTCGCACAGTGCACGGGTGACCATCACTAGAAATCCTCAGCCGACGTAGTGGAGAATTACTGATTCGGATCAGTAGTTTCTCAGATGGTGATGGGCTTCATACCGACACGAATTATCGCGTTATTAGGGGTCTGACTTTATCCACCCCCTAGACTCGATATGCGATACTCTTTAGACGAACGGATCGGACTGTACGGATATTGCCACTGTCAGGCTCAGTAGGGTTTATGGATGAGTTCGCTCGTCAGCTTTCCTTCCAATCAATACATAGGCAAACGTTACGTACAGCTCGTACCTCTGATGTGCTAGTGGTTATACCCAGTGCCAGTGTGTTGATGAGTCATTAGAGTCCCTCCACAGACCGTTTTCCAAGTTCGGGTGAAACGTTGTAGAGGCCGTATGGTTTTATGGCAGGGTTCGGAAAATATACGTGCGTTTACGCACGTGTCATTTTTCGGGCAGATAATACTGGTCGGCTTTGGTTTAAGCCGGATCCGAGTATTATACTGTGTAGATATAATATCTTTGTCTCAGTTGCATTAGTATTCGGTCACAATACAAATGCGGGTATGTTTATACTGATATGTGGTTATCCTGAAATTCGTTTCGGATCACTTTTGGAAGTTGCCAGTTTCCAGTTTTCTATCGCCCGTCTTTAACATTCAGTTAAAGAAGGATTTATCTTTTCTTGGGTGAGTCATGAGGGTGAAGTGTGTGGATGCTTCTAGAAGTAGTGACTAGGTTTGATGATTCATTGTTAGTATTAAATGATTGGTGACTAAGGTTAATGATTCATGTATGCATTAATGATAAATGCAAGGTGTATTATTGACTCATCAATCTATTTAATGTTTGTGTTCATCCCCCCTCCACCTCATGATGTGGTCGGCCCTTTATATATGCCCTCTTGATTGATTTTTTCTCTTACTCTCATTTTGAGTAAATGATATGAAAGATTTGCTAAGTTTTCAAGCTCATTTTTCATTACCCGATTTCAAAAGGCAACTTCATTAACCGTTCGTCCACGGCTTTGGACGAAGTGAGACAAAGTGTTCTACTCATTCTCTACACCATCTTGGTCCTCTCTTCTAGAAAACTTGACGACCGAGTTTCCTTCGGATCGTTCGGTATAACATTTCTTCCCACTTTGTAGTTAGTTATTTTAGCTTTAATTGCAGATCCGGGTTATAGTACACGATAGCGCCAGTTGTAAAAAGTTTTTGTTCCGCATTTGGCGTCTGTTAGACGGCCGGGACGCTACCGTGGACTTACAGTGGTATCAGAGCCTCACCATTAAGCTATACTAACTTGTGCTAACGTGTTTAAAATATCGATCGAATGGATTTTCGAAAACTACATTTTTTCTGTACAAAGTTTCTGTCGATTTTAAATCTGGTCTAAAAATTATTTTGAGCATCACAGAAATTCGTGCAGGCTTTTAGTAGAACACTGGTGAAATTTGGACCATTGATCTCACTGTTCCACTGCGGATCCGCGGCCTAAACCAGGGTTTGGCCGCGGATCCGCCGCGATATTGTGAGATCATGTAACCAAATTTCACCAGTATGTTGTACACTGTGAATTGTGGTTTCTGGAATATTTCTTTTGGGCCCATATTTTCTTACTGTACAGCAGATGTTCGTGGGGCCCACTTCGGGAAGTTTTGTCGATCGAAATTTTAAACTTGTTAGTACTTTATATCTCCGACCGGGAATGTCATTTGAGCGGTAAACCACGTCTAATTGCTATAGTTCTTTTAGACGGGTTTGCGAACGTGACATTCGCGTTGATGTTCTGTGTTGTGCTATGATGTCGCGGATTTGTCGTGGTGGATAGCAATGTACAATGGTAGTGCTGTTTGGATTTATTTGTACATTTGATATTTCGGGGCGAGCATCCAACATGTGGACTGTCGTTACTGCATGTTTGTATAATATTCTTTTTGGGACACGACAGGGCTGAGGTCGATGTACCCGTTGTATATATTTTTATTTATGTACTAGGTTTACCCCGCGACGGAGTGCACGGATAGCCGGGTTCTGGAGGGCAACGGGTCCGTATCTCATGGCTTTGAGAGGCAGAGGGACCTCACTCTAGAATTGGCAGACTATTTGCCGCACTCGTAGGGGGTACAGGTTGACCCAAGGAGGGGTGCTCAATTTACCAGATTCCGTAAAGTGCCGGGTGTTCCATTCACTATGCTGTGGGGGACTACCTCGTTTCAGGTTTTGGCAGGTAACATGCCGCACCCGTAGGGGTCTATGTTTGATTGCACAGGCTATCCACACGACCAGGGGAACGTCGGGTTTCAGTAGCGGCTCTGTGAAACCCAGGGATCCCAGATTATCTGTATTGTTCTGTGATGCTTATTACTTTTCTGTAATGTTGCATATTATCATGCCTGGAGCGATTACTGTATATTGGTATATATACTATTAGATGTTGTATATGTTTTACACCTGCGCTATTCCAGTCCACGCTCTGTCGTTAGTTAAGTAACCTAACGAGTGATGACGGGACCCAGTGACGAATGCGGATGGCATATACGTACATTTTATTTTTCGTTCTTTTCTGGTGTGATTGATTGATGGGACTGCGTTGATTCTTATCAATGCAAGTAAAACAAACCTATATTTGATGTTGTTGGAACAAATTTTAAAAGTGTTATTACAAATACGTTTCCTTTTGTTTTACATAGTGATATTCAGTTTAGAATATCCCGCACCTCATTCGACGAGGCAAGGGCCGAGATCCCTTCACCGGGAGTGACCCCTTGGGCAGAAGTTTGTGTCAGGGTAATAACTTTACTATAGTCGATTACAAGTTGCTTTGCATCGCGGTATTCAGTTGGAATATCCTGCACCTCATTCCACGAGGAAATGGCCGAGATCCCTTCACCGGGAGTGACCTTTTTAGCAAAAGGTTTTTCGTCACTATATTTTTATAAAAAGCTATCAGGTTCCTTCAACGAGATCAAGTTCATTACGTTAAAGGTTTTTCGCCAAAAACCAGTCGTAGCCCTCCGTCAATTCTTTTGGGTATTCAGTAGTATTCAAGCTATGTATTTTGACCTAACGCCAAGGCATAGTGTTTGGTAGCTGCTGGGTATTCACATGTTACATAGATAGATGAGTTGGTTTGGGACAGTCGTTCTGCCATTTTGACCTAACGCCAAGGGCATGTGCGGGTGGGTTCAAATTAACCTGGATAATGATGGATAGAACTTGACATGTGACTTATGACATTTTGACCTAACGCCAAGGTCATAAGAGCATGGGGCAAAAATAAATATCGGGAGTTTCTAAAGAAACTGAAACTTGCCAAGTATGCGCATACCTTCTGGAGTGTGATAACATGAGTGGATTCCGTCACGTTATCATGCGATGAGAGTTGGATCCCGATTCCCACTGATGAGTTGGTTTACTCTTCGGGTGATCCCGATTGATTCTTCTTTTAGGTTTGGAGGAGAATTTGACGGTACAGTGGGAGGTTTCCTGATTAGATAAAGTGATAACCATTCTGATCTAGGTTAGAGTGCACGCAGAGTGTTTCTTTTCTCTCTCTCTCTTTGGCAGCGACCTTTGACCGACCCTAGACTATGACTAAGTTGACCGAACCTTCTTAAAATACTGGTTTTTGGATTGTATAAAGTTGCATAAGTCATTGCCGCTCCTTCTTTTACCCTTTGTATTTCTCAGAACACCCTGTATTACTACGGACATCCACTTCCGTTGGATAGATCTATCGTATGGTTATATACGAACTCGAAGGGACTTCTTCGAGGATGGATCCAGGTTCAGGAGAAATAGAATTAGTTTATTCAGTTGTCTTTTGTTATTACCTTCTCTCAGGTTGTGAGGGCTCCTTAGTTTAGGAGAGTACACCTATTACGCTTATTGGATAGTCTTATTCCAAACCATGGGCTGGTGCCGAAAGGTAGGGAATGAAGAAAACCAATTAGCCTAAGTAGGGTGTACAGAAGGTAATATGTAAAGACAAAATAAAGGGATTAGAAAGATAGCAAAGTAAATTGCTACTGTTATCATTCACGACCAAACCGCGTACTTCATCGCCACTCCTATTTCACCTTTAAATAGAATAAGGTATTATTCAGTTGTCTTTTATCATCACCTTCTCTCAAGTTGCGAGTACTCCTAGGATTAGGAGAGTACACCTATTATTCTTACTGGATAGTCTTCTTCCAAACCATAGGCAGGTACTGAATGGTAGGGAAGGAAGAAAACCATTTAGCCTAACGAAGGTATACAGAAGGTAACGACTAAAGACAAATAAAGGTATTTGGAGAGATGGCAAAGAAATATATGGTTACAGCCATGAATAGGATTATGGAAGAAGCATTACTAGGAATACCAGGATACCCCTACGAAACATTTTAATGTTTCTGTGCATTGTTAATGGAAAACTGATTTCCCGATTAGATACTTACTCAAGGGTATGTATTTACCAGGTTTCATTCTCATATCTGTATGGTTTTACACATGATGAGTGGGAGTAAGTTATTGGGAATTAGGTGATCATCCTCATTATATCGGAATTCGTTGTAATTGGTGATATTTGAGGAAATCGCCTGGGTACAGTTTTCAACCTACGACGCACAGGTTTTGAGTTATTCAACTCAGCGGACTTATACAGAGTATTGTATGTTGTCCAGTGTCCATCAGGACAAAGGGATAGGTTCTCGTACTCTGTTCTGTTTACTTATGACTTCTCTAGTTTTTAGACAAGTGTTTCGTAAAAATACAATGTCTAAGTTTTGAGAAGTTGTGGATATAAGAATAAATTAGAGAACCAGGTATCACAAGTATCGGGATTCTTCAAAGAGATTGAAGATGTAGATTCTTGTGATTTTTATTCAGATGATAGTAATGGTTTTGAGAAACTTGTTTCACTTTCAGGTTACTCATAATTGGATGTATTCCTAAGTTGAGTAATGCTGATTAGCCTTTCTCCATTAAGTTGATATGCACTGGAGACAGTTGCATGATTTGAATCTGGTTCCAATTAAATACGTGCCAAAGTTTCTATATTGAATATAGAATGCTTCAGATCTTAACGATGTTAAGGTAAGAGGAGTTGTCCAGCTTATGCTTAAAACCAGACACTGGATAACTCAAGGCACGTTTCTGTAATGGCAGTTTGTGGGTTGACCCTGGTTTTGACGAGGGTTGACTTTCTACCATCTGGAAGATCAATAGTGATATTGTTCTTGACTCGCCACAGTTTTAGTAAAATGGATTTTTTCAGAAAAGAATAGTGGGAGTATGGTAGAACTGGAAGTGATTCCAGAACCGCAAACGATTACGGAAAATTTAATAGGACCTATATATTCAATCAGGTTTGACATTCCATTAGCCACTCCACAGATATGATGGGTAACCTCAGACACCCGAGAGGTACTCAGGTAGCCTCAAGGACGGTGACAGGGAGGTTCTTGTTTACCCAGACTTGACACTACTGTTGTTCCAGACTATGAGACCCGGCAGGAGGATAAGTATAGCGTCGTTCTAAACAAGCTTTAGAAGTGTACGTATTTGTTATTCTGCCAGAGGGTTGTCGTAGTTAGTGGGAGCAGCGGAAGTATAGTGGGCAAGTAGCTTATGTCTATTTATAGACTTGAGCAATCATAGTGGAGATAGATCATCTATTTTTTGATGTGACAGTCATGGGTTTGACTTCATCAGAATAGGGGATGGATCTGTTAAGAAGGTAGTAGGGTGTAATGTCCTGGTATTTGGATGACATACACAGATTAGGAAGTAAAATTCCTATACTACGATCGGTTGTACTTGGGTCGTCACACAGTTGTTTCTCCACAAAGGACATGGATATAATATTAGACATTCTGGTTTCTAGATTTACGGTTTTAGATCTAGATTTGGGTAGTTTCCCAATGTGGGTACATTGACAGTATTCTAAAAGTATTTAGAATAGATGACTCCTGGCATGGTGGTGTACCTGCAGGTGATGGGGTCACCCTCTCTAAAGGTGTCTTACAGACTAAAGGGGAAAGGGATGTGCATGATTGGCAGATCACTTACTTAGGCAATTGAGTCAATCGTGAGATGTCAAGTACCACACCAGATATTGTTTTTGCACTATATGCGATAAGTTTATATTAATCCAATCCTGAAGAAACATAAGGAAGCAGTTTTAGAACATAAGTGAATGTTCTACGGATTTGATGACGGCAGCCTCCTTCGGGAGACGGTTATCATTCCAGGCTTCCAAGGTGACATGGATGACATAGTGATTGTCAGAGTTATAGTTTTGTAACGCCTTGAAAAGTCGTTTTGGTGTTTTCCTGAAAATTCGGTATTTTTCCGAAAACCGTCCTTTTTGTTATTTTGCAGTTTAGGACTAATTATACCTAATTTGGATAGGTAATTGCTTGTTTTTAGTAGCAAATGAGTTACTTATGAAATTCTGGTCGTTTAAAAATTTTCCCTAATTTTTCAATTTTTAATATTATTTTAAGCCGGTTAGAAAATATATTAAATTAGCGATAAATACAAATTTTTCTGGGCTAATTTTAATCTTTAAAATTATGTTAATTAAAATCTAGTTGTAACATAAATTTTTAGTATTTTATTTTGATTTTTAACTAATTTTTATTATAAGAAACGAAATTTATTGAATTTAAGCTTAAACTTGCAATTTTTGACTTGTAGGGGGTCTTTTTGCATAAAATTTCTTTTGTAAAACCCTTCTCTCTCTTCCCTTAGCCCTAGGCCAGCCCCACCATCATCAGGTCCAGAAAAAAAATGCCATGCTCTTTGACTTTATTCTTGTGTAGAAATGGGTTTTTTTTAAAGGATTATGAATTGTTATTTTGGATATGGGTCTTTGTGGGTTGGTAGGGGGTTGACCAAGACTTTTTCCCACACCCACACCATTCCTCTCCTCCCTCATTCTGGCCGAAAAAACAGCAGCCCCCCTTCATCTCTTTTCTTTTTATCTTCTTCAAAAAATTCATTAAGTTTGCTCCAAATTTCAAGCTAAAACTCACAAATTAAACCCCATTCTTCATCCCTTTTTCCTTCACCTCTCTTGCTTGGAATCATGGTGCTAGGAGGCCATCATTGAGGCAAATTTCTTCTTGCTAGATCCATAGGTTTGAGGTATAATTTCTACTCTTTTAATTTCTTATGGTTAAAATCCTTTAATTAAATTGTTTTAGTGTTAAATTAGTGCTATTTTCATTCTAGTTTTGTTTAAAGTTAATGGTTGAGTTAACTAGGATTTCTTGAAACCATGTTTTAGTTAATTAAATCTAGTTAATTAATCTAGTGGTTTACTTAACCAACCTATATGGTTACTTTGCTTAAGTGACTTGATGTATTGCTAATCTAAGTTAACTTGTGTGAAATTTTCTTTGCTTTGCTAATTACCAAAATCAAGAAAATGTTTGTGTATGGAATGTGGGTTTTGATGCATGGTAAAGGGGTTAATTTAATTGTAGTGGCTTTCTAATGGTTTAATTTGGATATTTGTGTGATAATATGTGCACTTTGTCACAAATTGTCGATGTTTGCACCAAATTTGCAAACTTCTAGCTTACTAGGTTTTTATTATATTATTGTGGCGAATTAATTGCGATGTCTAGATTATATTGTTGGCATATCCTATGACATTTAGGATGTGTGAGTGCGGATTTTTGGGTGTTCGGGTTTTAGTTTTGCCGGGCGACCAAATCGGCGATTTTTGCAGTTTTTGCGATTTTCGTGTGTGTTCCGCGCACCTTGTGCACGTTGTGCCTAGTTTGTGAACGTAGATATTCTCGTGCGGGATTTGCGTCGTTTCATGATATGTAACCTTATGTCTTGTATTGATGTAAATTCCAGGTTCGGTCGCGGAGGCTTCGGATGCGGCACGAAAAGGGAAAGCGGTGATCGGACGTGGCTAGCTGAGGATTTCTGTGAGTAGATGTAACATCTACGGGGAACTATCGTTGGATGGCGCAAGTCGCCCGATAGTTTAGTAGCTTAAAAAGATTCTTAGTAATATTAGTAATTAGGGGTTTAATACTTGTATGATTATTTGCTACATTCATGTCTTATATTGACATACATATACGAACCCATTCTATAGGACACATGCACCATTGCCGGGGTTTTTATATGCAGCACGAGCACTATTCATGTTTACACACACACCCTGGTAATTGCCATGCCACCACACTAGATAACCTTTAAATTGAAACCTTTTACTATAATTGATACTTAAACTCGCACTATTGCTTTAATTCCTTAAAATGAAATCGTAGGATTGCTATTCATGTGCATGTGCTTCATCATATTATTTGTTCATGCCTAATCTATTAATCACACATCGCAACTTGATTATTGATACCATGTGCATTCATTATCATTGACATATGCACTTATGAGGATTTCTTGAGATTTTATGATATTTCTGGATTTCGGGGGAAAGCCGCAAAATTTCTAAACTTATTATATTTTTAAAATATGTAAATTGCGGTTTTCTAGTGATGTAAGTGTCGTCCACCATGAGTTTGCTGTGGTTTTCGAGATCCGTGTCGAGGAGTGGAGGAACCGTCACGGGTACATGGTGGGCCCGGTATGGTACCCCGGGGCAAGATGAATGTGGTGTTGACGTTGAGCCTGGCAGGGGACGGATTACCTACCGGTGACTTCATTGGGCACGGCGGATATCCAGAGGATACCGACCGGGGCCGCGAGAGGATGAGATATTGATATTGAGATGGGTCAGCCGGATGGCTGAGGCCAGAGACACTATGACATGGATTTATGAGATTTGAGACAGTTTTTAGGTGTCGTTGCTGGACACAGATTGTTGTCGATTCTATGAGTATTATGCTGGCATTCTAAAAGAGTTTCAAAAACAAAAAGAGATAAAATGTTTCTTATATATACCTATTGAGACCTCAGATATTCATGTTGCATACATACACCTGCTAGTACACTGATGTTGTATACACACCTGCTAGTGCATCCAGTCATACCTGTATTTTAGATGCTAGGATGCTTGTGTGCATGCATACGATAGCCTTTGTAGATGTTATTTATTACTCACGAGTTGGCAACTCACCCCCGTTGTGCCACAGTCTTTTGCAGGTCCGCTCCGTCAGTACAGTAGCGGCGGGCGCACTTGTTTCTTTTGCCTCCTTTGCCTGGACTCGAGGTTTTGCTCTTAGGTGGGTTATATTACTATTTTTGTACCACCTTGTATATTCTTTGTATCTAGTGTACTCCATTTACTGTATCTACCAGTATTATTGTATATTGACCTAGAGATGAGACTGTGAGATTTGTGGACTTTTTATGCTGTATTTTGGGGTCGAGCTCACTTGAGTCGACATGCTGTTTTCTCATGCGCTTTATGATTATTTTGCATGTTGTTTTATATTGCGTGGGATTTGTGACCGCCTTGTGGCGAAGAGCTAGCTCCCGTTTGGGGATGCCCTATTTTGTTGGATTCACATATATTCTTGTTGTACCCATTTTGGGGGCCAGTATTTACAAAGGAGACTCTGCCGAAATTTTCGGAAAAATTGGTATTGTTTTTAAAAAGGGTTTTACATGACTTAATTGATAAACTCGCTTTCAATTGATTGGGTTTTCTTCACTCTTTTGCTTATTTGGTTTTGGTTTTCTGGGCTTTGGCTTACTTATTTTACGGACGTCTTGAGACGTTTCGTAAACTTAAGTGCCAGTCACGTTCCGTACCCCGCGGGTCGTGACAAGTTTTCCCTCTGACGAGGGACAGTATTATGGACAGATGGTCCAAGAGGATACTATGGGAGGCATGGTGCTGGATACTGATTAGGTTCAGTTATCAACAAAGTCTAAGAAGTTTGGATTTGGAGTTCATTTATGAACAAGGTCCCATCATATATTCAGACATATTCTAAGACAGGTATTACTCAATTCGGGAGATGGCTTTCTCCGCGAACTTGAGATTAAGAGAGACATAGAAAGAAATATCAGGGCAGATCCACTCACTGAGGCTATTTCTCGAACACAAGAGTTTTACAAACTAGCTTTGCGAAACTGATTAGTAGAGGAGTTGGGTGTTCGGTATCACACGGGCTGTGAGTATGCGACATCGCAATAATTAGCCTTAAGTGCAAGTGGGAGGTTGTTGGATATAGTGCCCTCAAAGTCAATTATTGGATCGCAGGTACGTGATTGCAATGATTGAGGCAGGACCTATACCGATATGACAGTCTTGCTCAAGATGATAGTATGCTATCTGGTTTGCCTTTATCATCGTATACATGCTTTAGTTCACTATTGCATGATGATAGAGCCTATAGGATTCTTGCTTGACTACCAGCAGTATGATGGCGATCATATACGTGGGAGCTGGGGTCTGTAAGCACATCCTTAAAGTGTCCCTAGTCTTGGGAGTTTCGAGACAGGGCATCGATACTCCAGAGTAGACTAGTGTATATAGTCGAGACCCCGACGAGGGGCGGTGGCCGATCTCATAAGCCATTGGTGTCAGTTGGTTCACCTAAGATGTATACAGGTGCTCATTGGGTTATGAGTACACCGGACAGGTCTCGCCGGGAACATGCTAGTTGGTATTATACATATCATCAGATAGCAGTTCCCTGGTGACATGTGTACAGGTTAGTTTGTCGACCTGAGATCGTCATTTGTCTCGTGTGAGTTCCCACTATGCTTTGATTTCTACCCTACCACCCTCAAAGGAGACGTACAAACAGGTATTTTTTGGGTACAGTCCCGAGCCACATGGAGACAGTGAGCGGATCGTCGGGGATTCATCTCTCCCGGTATTGGGGGTTGATGTCGCACAGTGCACGGGTGGCCATCACTAGAAATCCTCGGCCGAGGTAGTGGAGAATTACTGATTCGGATCAGTAGTTTCTCAGATGGTGATGGGCTTCATACCGACACGAATTATCACGTTATTAGGGTTCTGACTTTATCCACCCCCCTAGACTCGATATGCGATACTCTTTAGACGAACGGACTGGACTGTACGGATATTGTCACTGTCAGGCTCAGTAGGGTTTATGGATGAGTTCGCTCGTCAGCTTCCCTTCCAATCAATACATAGGCAAACGTTACGTACAGCTCGTACCTCTGACGTGCTAGTGGTTATACCCAGTGTCAGTGTGTTGATGGGTCATTAGAGTCCCCCCACAGACCGTTTCCCAAGTTCGGGCGAAACGTTGTATAGGCCGTATGGTTTTATGGCAGGGTTCGGAAAATGCACGTGCGTTTATGCATGTGTCATTTTTCGGGCAGATAATACTGGTCGGCTTTGGTTTAAGCCGGATCCGAGTATTATACTGTGTATATATAATATCTTTGTCTCAGTTGCATTTGTATTCGGTCGTAATACAAATGCGGGTATGTTTATACTTATACGGGGTTATCCTGAAATTCGTTTCGGGATCGCTTTTGGAAGTTGCCAGTTTCCAGTTTTCTATCGCCCGTCTTTAACATTCGGTTAAAGACGGATTTATCTTTTCTTGGGTGAGTCATAAGGGTGAAGTGTGTGGATGCTTCTAGAAGTAGTGACTAGGTTTGATGATTCATTGTTAGCATTAAATGATTGGTGACTAAGGTTAATGATTCATGTATGCATTAATGATAAATGCAAGGTGTATTATTGATTCATCAATCTATTTAATGTTTGTGTTCATCCCCCCTCCACCTCATGATGTGGCCGGCCCTTTATATGTGCCCTCTTGATTGATTTTTTCTCTTACTCTCATTTTGGGTAAATGATATGAAAGATTTGCTAAGTTTTCAAGCTCATTTTTCATTACCCGATTTCAAAAGGCAACTTCATTAACCGTTCGTCCACGGCTTTGGACGAAGTGAGACAAAGTGTTCTACTCATTCTCTACATCATCTTGGTTGTCTCTTCTAGCCCGTTTAAAGATCCGTCGACGTGGTGCCACCTGGACGAGAAGATTGGAGATTCAGGAGATCGGAGCTGCCGTAATGAAGCGTGGGATGATGGTTGAAGACCGAAGGACTCGGATCGTTCGGTATAACATTTCTTCCCACTTTGTAGTTAGTTATTTTAGCTTTAATGGTAGATCCGAGTTATAGTACACGATAGCGCCAGTTGTAAAAAGTTTTTGTTCCGCATTTGGCGTCTGTTAGACGGCCGGGGCGCTACCGTGGACTTACAGTTACAAAGAAGCTTCTAGAACAAGCTAGGTTGTTACAAAGAAACTTCCAAAGAAATCCTGAACCCCAAGTCCCTGAATCGGCCGCGGATCCGCGGCGATTCGGCCTGACTCGGCCGCGGTTCCGCGGCCGATTGGTGAGCTCGTTGCTTCAAACTTTTGTGGTATTATTCTGTTGATCTCTGGGTCTTTATGTGATATATAGAATCTTCTTATATCTTCTGTATTTCTGCCAGTATTTGATTCTTCGAATTTCTTTTATTTTATCGGCAGATTTCTGATTCCCGATATCTGACCTGAGCTAATCTTGCACAAGATCTTAATGAAGAATGTGAGATACAAAATATTATGCGTAAAAATATTAAACATACAATTTCCTTAATAATGTTGATTATAATGTATAACACATGGTAAATAATATTTTGCAGTTGAACATCTAATATGTGTTATATTTATAGCAAATATCTTTAGATGATTATGAAAAGTAAGGAAATTGTCAAGTTAAAAGTGCACTATTTTCGACTGAACATGGACGTACAGCGATAATTTATCACATGCAATCTGATAGCATAAGTATGGCAATATGGATATGCAACAATCATGAAAGGTACTCTATCAGGTACTACAAATACATGAAGCAATGCATATCAAATAACTACTGAGTATAGGATAAAACATATTATCATCAATGAATCATCATTGTGGAAAAACCCGTGCCCATCAACGACACCCTAAATCCTAATATCTAAGGCGCCGTCACTCTGATTGGCCCTCATATCCTGTAAATCTCATGGAACCTGAGTGCCCAAAATCGGCACTCGAAAACATCATGAAAACTCGTGTCCAATATCGACACGCAAATCCACATAACTCGGGCTCCGTCAGTCCGGATCGGCCCATATCCTTCTCTCGACTCCTGTTGGCATACTCCGGATAACCGTCAGGTCCAACCAATCACTGGTAGGTAGTAGTCCCTCTGCCAGGCTCAACGTCTACTGCACAATAACCCTTTCTTGCCCGGGGGTACCATACCGGGTCTACCATGAACCCGCAAACGGATCATCCAGCTCCTCGAATTGGGTTTCTAACACAATCTCATAACCGAGAAAACTCATGGTGGACGCACTGAAATATCATATCAAGAGAAACCGGGTTTTCAACATGATGTATACTTTCTTGAAATAATCCCACGGTTCTTAAATCCATAAATCATATGAAATCCGTATCTCAATGCGTAAATCCATGAAATATGATATATGCAACATAAAACCGTAATATGAGCATATCAATATGAGCATATCAAGGAAAAAATCGCTCTTTTAAATGAATCCAATTTTTAAATATATCATGCGGTTCCCAATTTCTCCAAAATTAAACGCAACATCATGTAAGGGTGTACATGTAGCTATGTATGCACGATCCATTCCATATGCTCAATAGAACAAGAATCAACGTCTCAATATCAATAACAATACAATACCGCATATGTGTATAGGTTGTGCGTGTCATGGCAATTACCGACGGTGTGGGTGTAGCATATAATTAGTGCTCGTGCAACATGAACCGTCAATAAGGGTGCAGTGTCCACTAGATACTAAGTCACAAGAAGTAATGGTATGTAATGATGCTCATGCACAATCAACATGTATGCATATAAACATGCAGCTATAATATCATATCTAGCCCTAACACTTAACGCCATACGGGCGATTTTCCCGTAGATGTTAAATCTACTCATTGATGATCTCGAGCTAAATAAATCCAACCACCTGCTTTTCTTTCTTCGTAACGTCCGAAGTCCCCGCCTGCGATCCTATTAACACAAAACACAATAACGCGTGGATTTAGCAAACTATGCAATAATAACAAACACAACGCCAATTTAACGAATCGGTTCCCTTAAGCTACAAAAGGGTTCGCTTAGCGGCTAACGTGTGTGGCGACATCACCAAAACAAAACCACGACAGCAAGCTACCCGAAACACTAAAACTACGTCAGATCAATCGTATCGCACTTTGCCGAAACGCCTAAATTTAGCTAAGCGCTCCCAGATTTTACCCACTGTCAAAACCTAAAAATCTAGCAGTACCAAACACCCTAAAACAACTGCAGACAGCTAGCCAAAAAAAAACACAACCCCCAGTCTCCCCAAAAACCGAGCTCGCCGGAAATTCCTCACGTGTCGCCGGCCAAAACTGGTCAGGTGGGGTTCATACTTCAGGTGAACACTCAGGGCCTCTAGTATAACACTACTACACTGCTAGTTTTTCCAGTAACAATTCGTGGTCATAGCAAATCACAGTGACCCCATTTTAACACTAAAAACACGATATTACACCAAAACTATATTTTTATGGTTCTATACAGCAACTATTAGGCAATACAACATTAAAAAGTCCTAATTAACAGTTTAGAGGTCATTACCTATCCACACTTGCTCAAAATCCTAGCTTTCCATGCTCCAAGTGATCTTAGTGACTAAACTTGGCTTGTGAAGGGTTTTAGTGAGTTGTAGTGGTGATTTGGTTTGGTTTTTGTGAAGATTTTGGTTAGGGTTTCAGTTGAGGGTGTGAGGGAGATGAGATGAAGAAAATATGTTGTGAATGAGGGAGTGAGGGAAATGAGGGTGTATGCGTGAGTGGGGGATGAGGGAATGAGGGGGTGAGAGTAGTATGAGTCATGCCCCCCTATTTTCTCTCCTCAATAAATGCAAGCCATGCTTGTCCATGCTCATCATTCCCTCTCTCTCTCTCTTCCTCTCTCAAGTCAACCAAAATTCAAACCTTATTTTTAAAACCAAATAATTTAAATAAATACATATACTTAATGAAATAGGGTTGCGTACCATGGCTACTTAAGCATGGTTAACCCTAATTAACCCTACGTTAACATGCACATGTGTGTGCAAGCCCAAAATAAATATTAATAAAATATTAATTAATTTTTATAAAATATTTGAAAACTATTTTGGTAAATTTTTTACTAAAAACTCGCATTATCTCTTAATTAACACTAATCGCATTCTAAGGTATTACAGAAGCTGAGCTCGGCGGTAGGCTCGGGGACGAGTGGGAGGCCGAGAAAGCTTGGTTCTGTGATAGCTCGGTGGCGAGCTAGAAGGGCTGAGGAAGCTCTGCGTGCGGGAGGGCTCTGAGGTGAGCCAATGGTTATTTGTAAGAAGAACATATGAGTGATCTGGGAAGCCGTCGAAAGTCGAGACAGGCCTCGGGGCGAAGGCCCGGGGTGCGCCTTCAATATACCGTTCTTGCTCCTTTCCCGTAAGCCCCCAGGCACGTCATCTGCCATGTGTCTTGATCCGAGGCGCTCTCAGTATTGAGCATCATTATTAGCCCCCCCTCTTGTCCCGGCCTATTTATGGGTCGGGTCGAGAGTGGTCTGATCGGTCACCCTGGATAAGTTCTTAGCTGAAGAGCTCATCGGCATGGATTCCCGGGCAGCTAGTCGTATCTTTTGATGACGTCAGCGGATCAGAGAGGACATTGCGCATTAAAGGGGAAGCGCCGATTCGATCGTACATTCGTTGAGGCGCCAGACCACGCGTCTGGCGCTGGTTGGCTGACGCGACGGGCCGTCGTTGTCCCTTGCGTTTGAGGGGACGCGTCCAATGATCATGAGACACGTGGGACGCTGATGGCAGTCGAACGCGAAGCGTTGTTTTGGTGGGAAATGATCGGCGCCGTAGGATGCGCTCTCCAAATGCTATAAATAGAGGTAGGAACCCCCAGGGTCCACACTTTGCTATCATTTTCTAATCGCTGCGTGAATTAGCTCGGCGCTCTTCCTTTTAGGTCGGATTTCACGCGCTCTTTCCAAGAAGGACCACTTTCTTTGCTCAGGTTAGATGTCTTTCTCTGGGGAGTCTGTTGAGATAGTTCGGGTAGAGTCCAGGGAGTCTTCCGCTGCTTCTTTCTCTACCCCATCCGAGTCGGATTCCTCCTGGGGAGTTAGGGTTAGACATGCTTCCCGGGGTCATGCGACGGGGACTGTCCCCAGAGCGCGTATCAGGAGTGCTCGCAACGCGCCTTCCCTCCTGAGGAATGTGGACGAGCTTACCACAATTCGGGCTCGCTTCCACATTCCCCCCAGCTACTCGCTTCGCTTGGCTTGGGAGGGGAAGAGGGCAGACCATGTGCGGGGCAAGGAGATCCCCTTGTGCCTGGATACCTTTTGGGCTGGAATGCATCTGCCCTTCTCCCTCGATGTGAGTGCGGTGCTGCGTTGTTTCCAACTAGCTCCGGGCCAGCTAGTTCCAAACTCGTGGAGGATTCTCCTCGGGTTCCTAGTCCGGTTGAGACTATAAGAAATCCCTTTCGACCTGACCCTTCCCCTTTCTTCCCTCTGCTACAAAAATCATCCCGGCACCTGTAAGGACAAGCCGAGCAGGGTATACGTTTCCATTAGGAAACACAGGGGAGGGACGGCCGGGTCGGGGGTCGTAGCAGTTCCTTCTTCCATCCGTGAATGGAAGGAGAAGTTCATATTTGTCAGGCTACCCGAGGGTGAGGATTTGTTGGAAATAGTACCCTCAGAGTCAATTATTGGATCGCAGGTACGTGATTGCAATGATTGCGGAGGACCTATACCGGTAGGACAGTCTTACTCGAGATGATAGTATGCTATCTGGTTTGCCTTTATCAGTCGTGTACATGTTCAGGTGACTGATTACATGTTACACTTTAATAGAGCCCTTAGGATCTTGCTTTACCACCAACAGTATGATGGCGATCATATACGTGAGAGTTGGGTGGTTTATACGCATATCCTTAATTGTGGTCCCTAGTCGTGGGAGTTTCGAGACAGGGCATCGATACTCCGGAGTAGACTAGTGTATATAGTCGAGACCCCGACGAGGGGCGGTGGCCGGTCTCACAAGCCACTGGTGTCAGTTGGATCACCTAAGATGTATACAGGTGCTCATTGGGTTATGAGTACACCGGACAGGACTCGCCGGGAATCTACTAGTTGGTATTATACATATCGTCAGATAGCAGTTCCCTGGTGACATGTGTACAGGTTAGTTCATCGACCTGAGGTCGTCATTTGTCTCATGTGAGTTCCCACTGTGCTTTGATTTCTACCCTACCACGGCTCAAAGGAGTCGTGCAAACAGGTAGTTTTTGGGTACAGTCCCGAGCCACATGGAGGCACGTGAGCGGATCGGCAGGGGATTCGTCTCTCCCGGTATTGGGGGTGAGATCGTGCTGTGTCTAGGAGAGCCATTACACAAAGCCCACGGCCGTGGCAGGAGATTTACTGGTAGGTACTCCAGTAGTATCTCAGGGTGTTATTGGGCTACACTCCGACACGACTTATACTGCTATTGGGGGTCTGACGTTACTAGCCCCTTAGGCAGATATGCGATACTCATAGACGAACGGACCGGACTGTATATACATTGTCACAGTTAGGCTCAGTAGGGTTTCCGGATGAGTTCGCTCATTGGCCTCCCTTGAGGTCAGTCCATGGGCAGTCGTTACGCATAGCTAGTACCGCTGACGGTTTGTGGTTAAACCCACTGCCAGGGTACTGACGAGTCATTAGAGTCCCCCACAAACAGTTTCCCAAGTTTGGGCGAAACGTTGTAGAGGCCGTATGGTTTTATGGCAGGGTTCGGAAAATGCACGTGCGTTTACGCACGTGTCATTTTTCGGGCAAATGATACTGGTCGGCTTTGGTTTAAGCCGGATCCGAGTATTGTATTGAGTAGATATAATATCTTTGTCTCAGTTTCATTTGTATTCGGTCGTAATACAAATGCGGGTATATTTATACAGTTACGGGGTTATCCTGAAAGTCGTTTCAGGATCACTTTTGGAAGTTGCCAGTTTCCTGTTTTCTATCAGCCGTCTTTTAACATTCGGTTAAAGACGGATTTATCTTTTCTTGGATAAGGTTGAGTCGTGATTCTAGAAGGTTCTAGAAAGGGTGACTTGGCATGGTGAGTCATTAGTGCATTAATGGAGCCATTAATGCAATGGTGACTAGGTTAATGAATCACCATTTTCATTAATGAGGTTTTGTTTGCATGAAGGATATTTATGGTTGATCTTTTCTCTTATGGTTACCTCCCCCTCTCCTACACTCACCCCCCCACCTCCTATATATGGCCGGCTCCCTCCCCTCACTCTCACTCTCTCACTTGATGTTTTCATTTGGTAAAAAGATTATGATAGATTTTGGGGTGTATGGAATTTCACAGCTCATTTCATTTCATCACCCGATTCGAGTGGAAACTTCATTAACCGTTCGTCCATAGCTTTGGACGGAACGAGACAAAGTCTTCTACTCATTCTCTACATCAATCTTGGTCGTCTCTTTTAGCAAACTTGACAACCGAGTTGCCTCGAGTCAGAGACGGGAGCCCGTTTAAAGAATCAGTGACGTGGTGCCACATGGACGAGCAGATCGGAGATCGACGAGATCAGAGCAGCCGCAATGGAGCGTGGGATGATGGTTAAAGAACGAAGGACTCGGATCGTTCGGTATAACCTTTCTTCACTCTTTACAGTTTGTTAGTTTAGCAATAATGGCAGATCCGGGTTAAAGTACACGATAGCGCTAGTTAAAAAGTTTTGTTCCGCATTTGGCGTCTGTAGACGGCCGGGGCGCTACCGTAGACTTACAGTGGTATCAGAGCCTCACTATTTTGCTATACTAACTTGTGCTAATGCGTTTAAAACATCGATCGAACCGGAAATCAAAAACTGCAAAATCCAAGTTCACAGTTTCTGTCGATTTTTAAAGGGGTCCTAAAATTATTCTACATATCACAGAAAGTTGTGCAGGGTTATCTAAGAATACTGTAAAAATTTGGGCACATGATACGACCAAACCGCCGCGGAATCGCGGTCAAACCTAGGGTTGGACCGCGCATCCGCGGCCATTTGGTGAGATCATGCCCCCAAATTTACACAGTGTATTCTTCTCTGGAATTGGGGTTTTTGGTATATATCTTTTGGGCCCAGATTTTGTTACTGTTCACCAGTTGTTCGTGGGGCCCACTTTGTGATATTTAGTCGATCGAAATTTAAACATGTTAGTTTACAGTGCTTACATTATATCTCCGACCGGGAATGTCATTTGATCGGTAAACCGCGTCTGATTGCTATAGTTCTTTTAGACGGGTTTGCGAACGTGACATTTGCGTTGATGTTCTGTGTTGTGCTGTGATGTTGCGGATTTGTCGTGGTGGATAGCAGTGTGCAATGGTAGTGCAGTTTGGATTTATTTGTACATTTGATATAGCGGGGCGAGCGTCCAACATATGGACTGCCGTCACTGCCTGTTGTATAATATTCTTTTGGGGCACGACCAGGTTGCGGTCGATGTACCTGTTGTACTATTTTTCATTACTGTTCTGGATTTTGCCCCGCGACGGAGTGCACGGACAGCCGGGTTCTGAGGGGCAACGGGTCCGCATCTCATGGCTTTGAGAGGTAGAGGGGCCCCACTCTAGAATTGGCAGACTATTCGCCGCACTCGTAGGGGGTACAGGTTGACCCAAGGAGGGGTGCCCAAGATTACCGGATTCCGTGAAGTGCTGTGAAACCCGGGGATCCCAGATTATCTGTATTGTTCTGTGATGCTTATTACTTTTTCTGTAATGTTGCATATTATCACGCCTGGAGCGATTATTGTATATTGGTTTATATACTATTAGATGTTGTATATGTTTTACACCCGCGCTAGTCCAGTCCCCGCTCTGTCGTTAGTTAAGTAACCTAACGGGTGATGACGGGACCCAGTGACGAATGCGGATGGCATATACGTACATTTTATTTTCGTTCTTTTCTGGTGTGATTGATTGATGGGACTGCATTGATTCTGATCAATGCAAAGTAAAGCAAACCTGTTTACAGTTGTTGGAACAAATTTAAAAAGTGTTATTGCAAAGACGTTTCCTTTTTGTTTTGCATAGCGGTATTCAGTGGAATATCCTGCACCTCATTCGACGGGGCAAGGGCCGATATCCCTTCACCGGGACTGACCCCTTGGGCAGAAGTTTGCGTCAGGGTAATAACTTCACTATAGTCGATTACAAGTTGCTTTGCATCGCGGTTTTCAGTGAAATATCCTGCACCTCATTCCACGAGGAAAGAGCCGAGATCCCTTCATCGGTAATGACCTCTTTAGCAAAAGGTTTTCGCCACTATATTTTAAAAAAGCTATCAGGTTCCTTCAGCGATATCAAGTTCACTACGTTAAAGGTTTTTCGCCAAAAACCAGCCGTAGCCCTCCGTCGCTTCTTTTGGGGATTCGGTAGTATTCAAGCTATGTATTTTGACCAACGCCAAGGCATAGTATTTAGTAGCTGCTGGGTATTCATTTGTTGCATAGATAGATGAGTTGGTTTGGGACAGTCGTTCTGCCATTTTGGCCAATGTCAAGGGCATGTGCGGGTGGGTTCAAACTGACAAGATAGTGACGGGTAGAACTTGGCATGTGACTTATGACATTTTGACCAACGCCAAGGTTATAAGAGCATGGGGCAAAAATCTTATCGGGAGTTTCTAAAAGAAACTGAAACTTGCCAAGTATGCGCATACCTTCTGGAGTATGAGTAACGTGGATGCATTCCATCACGTTATCATGCGATGAGAGTTGTATCCCGATTCCCACTGATGAGTTGGTTTACTCTTCGGGTGATCCCGATTAATTCTTCTTTCAGGTTTGGAGGAGAATTTGACAGGACAGTGGGAGGTTTCCGGATTAGATAAAGTGATAACCATTCTGATCTAGGTTAGAGTGCACGCAGAGTGTTTCTTTTCTCTCTCTCTCTCTTTGGCAGCGACCTTTGACCGACCCTAGACTATGACTCAGTGACCAAGTTGACCGAACCTTCTTAAAATACTGGCTTTTGGATTGTCTGTGTTGCATAAGTCATTGCCACTCCTTCTTTTACCCTTTGAATTTCTCAGAACGCCCGTATTACTACGGATATCCACTTCCATCGGATAGATCCATCGTATGGTTATATACGAACTCGAAGGGACTTCTTCGAGGATAGATCCAGGTTCAGGAGAAATAGAATTGGTTTATTCAGTTGTCTTTTATTATCACCTTCTCTCAAGATGCGAGTACTCCTTAGTTTAGGAGGGTACACCTATTATGCTTACTGGATAGTCTTCTTCCAAACCATAGGCTGGTGTCGAACGGTAGGGAAGGAAGAAAACCAATTAGCCTAAGTAGGGTGTGCAGAAAGTAATATGTAAAGACAAAATAAAGGGATTAGAAAGAGGGTAAAGTAAATTGCGACTGATATCATTCACGACCGAAACCGCGTACTTCATCGCCACTCCTATTTCACCTTTAAAAAATAAGATATTATTCAGATGTCTTTTATCATCACCTTCTCTCAAGATGCGAGTACTCCTTGGTTTAGGAGGGTACACCTATTATGCTTACTGGATAGTCTTCTTCCAAACCATAGGCTGGTGCCGAACGGTAGGGAAGGAAGAAAACCATTTAGCCTAACGATGGTGTGCAGAAGGTAACGACTAAAGATAAATAAAGGGATTTGGAGAGAAGGCAAAGAAATATACGGATAAAGTCATAAATTGGATTATGGAAGAGGCATTACTATGAATACCAGGATACCCCTATGAAACATTTTCATGTTTCAGTGCATTGTTAAAAGAAAACTGTTTTCCCAATTAGATACGTACTCCAAGGGTATGTATTTACCAGGTTACATTCTCATATCTGTATGGTTTTACAGATGATGAGTGGGAGTAAGTTATTGGGAATTAGGTGATCATCCTCATTATATCGGAATTCGTTGTAATTGGTGATATTTGAGGAAATCACCAGGGTACAGTTTTCCACCTACGACGCACAGGTTTTGAGTTGTTCAACTCAGCGGACTCATACAGAGTATTGTATGTTGTCCAGTGTCCATCAGGACAAAGGGGTAGGTCCTCGTACTATGTTCTGTTTACTTATAACTTCTCTAGTATTTAGACAAGTGTTTCATAGAAATACAAGGTCTAAGTTTTGAGAAGTTGTAGGTATAAGAATAAAGTAGAGAACCAGGTGTCATAAGTATCGGGATTCTTCAAAGAGATCGAAGATGTAGATTCTTTTGATTGGTATTCAGATGATAGTGATGGTTTTGAGAAACGTGTTTCTCTTTCAGGTTACTCATAATTGGATGAATTCCTAAGTTGAGTAATGCTGATTAGCCTCTTTCCATTAATTTGATATGCACTGGAGACAGCTGCATGATTTGAATATGGTTCCAATTAAATAAAGTGCCAAAGTTTCTATATTGGATATAGAATGGTTCATACCTTAAAAGATGTTAAGGTACGGGGAGTTGTCCAGCTTATGCTTAAAACCAGACTCTGGATAACTCAGGGCACGTTTCTGTAATGGTTGTTTGTGGGTTGACTCTGGCTATGACGAGGGTTGATATTCTACCATTTGGAAGATCAATAGTGATATTGTTCTTGACTCGCCACAGTTTTAGTAAAATGGATCTTTTTCAGAAAACAGTAGTGGGAGTATGGTAGAACTGGAAGTGATTCCAGAACCGTAAACGATTACAGAAAATTTAATAGGACCTATATATTCAGTCAGGTTTGACATTCCAATAGCCACTCCGCAGATATGATGGGTAACCTCAGACACCCGAGAGGTACTCCGGTAGCCTCAAGGACGGTGACAGGGAGGTTCTTGCTTACCCAGACTTGACACTACTGTTGTTCTAGGCTAGGAGACCCGGTAGGAGGGTTTTCGTAGTCAGTGGGAGCATCGGAAGCATAGTGGGCAAGATGCTTATATCTATTTATAGACTTGAGCATTTATAGCGGAGATAGATCATCTAGTTTTGATCTGACAGTCATGGGTTTGACTTCAATCAGAATAGGGGATGGATCTGTTAAGAAGGTAGTAGGGTGTGATGTCATGGTATTTGGATGACATACACAGAGTAGGAAGTAAAATTCCTATACTACGATCGGTTGTACTGTGGTCGTCACACAGTTGTTTCTCCAGACAGGATATGGATATAATATTTGACATTCTGGTTTCTAGACCTATGGTTTTAGATCTGGATTTGGGTAGTTTCCCAATGTGGGTACTTTGACAGTATTCTAATGGTTTTTAGAATAGAGGACTCCTGGCATGGTGGTGTACCTGCAGGTGATGGAGTCACCCTCTCTAAAGGTGTCTTACAGACTAAAGGGGAGAGGGATGGGCATGATTGGCAGATCACTTGCTTAGGCAATTGAGTCAATCATGAGATGTCAAGTACCACACCAGATGTTGTTTTTGCACTAGATGCAATGAGTTTGTATTAATCCAATCGTGGAGAAACATAAGGAAGCAGTTTTGGAACATAAGTACATGTTCTACGGATTTGATGACGACAGCCTCCTTCAGGAGACGGTTATCATTCCAGGCTTCAAAGGTGACATGGTTGACAGAGTGATTGTCAGAGTTATAGTTTTCCCTCTGACGAAGAGGGACAGTATTATGGACAGGTGGTCCAAGAGGATACTGTGGGTGGCATGGTGCCAGATACTGATTGGGTTCAGTGATCGATACAGTCTAAGAAGTTTGGATTTGGAGTTCATTTATGAACTAGGTCCCATCAGATATCCAGACATATTCTAAGACAGGTATTACTCAATTCGGGAGATGGCTTTCTCCGCGAACTTAAGATTAAGAGAGATATAGAAAGAAACATCTAGGCGGATCCACTCACTGAGGCTATTTCTCGAACACAATAGTTTTACAAACGGGCTTTGTGAAACTGATTAGTAAAGGAGTTGGATGTTCGGTTTCACACGGGCTGTGAGTAGTCGACATCGCAACAATTAGCCTTGAGTGCAAGTGGGAGATTGTTGGAGATAGTGCCCTCAGAGTCGATTATTGGATCGCAGGTACGTGATTGCAATGATTGCGGAGGACCTATACCGGTAGGACAGTCTTACTCGAGATGATAGTATGCTATCTGGTTTGCCTTTATCGGTCGTGTACAAGTTCAGGTGACTGATTACATGTTACACTTTGATAGAGCCCTTAGGATCTTGCTTTACCACCAACAGTATGATGGCGATCATATACATGAGAGTTGGGTGGTTTATACGCATATCCTTAATTATGGTCGCTAGTCGTGGGAGTTTCGAGACAGGGCATCGATACTCCGGAGTAGACTAGTGTATACAGTCGAGACCCCGACGAGGGGCGGTGGCCGGTCTCACAAGCCACTGGTGTCAGTTGGATCACCTAAAATGTATACAGGTGCTCATTGGGTTATGAGTACACCGGACAGGACTCGCCGGGAATCTGCTAGTTGGTATTATACATATCGTCAGATAGCAGTTCCCTGGTGACATGTAAACAGGTTAGTTCATCGACCTGAGGTTGTCATTTGTCTCGTGTGAGTTCCCACTGTGCTTTGATTTCTACCCTACCACGGCTCAAAGGAGTCGTGCAAACAGGTAGTTTTTGGATACAGTCCCGAGCCACATGGAGGCACGTGAGCGGATCGGCAGGGGATTCGTCTCTCCCGGTATTGGGGGCGAGATCGTGCTGTGTCTAGGAGAGCCATTACAAAAAGCCCACGGCCGTGGCAGGAGATTTACTGGTAGGTACTCCAGTAGTATCTCAGGGTGTTATTGGGCTACACTCCGACACGACTTATACTGCTATTGGGGGTCTGACGTTACTAGCCCCTTAGGCAGATATGCGATACTCATAGACGAACGGACCGGACTGTATATACATTGTCACTGTTAGGCTCAGTAGGGTTTCCGGATGAGTTCGCTCATCGGCCTCCCTTGAGGTCAGTCCATGGGCAGCCGTTACGCATAGCTAGTGCCGCTGACGGTTTGTGGTTAAACCCACTGCCAGGGTACTGACGAGTCATTAGAGTCCCCCACAGACAGTTTCCCAAGTTCGGGCGAAACGTTGTAGAGGCCGTATGGTTTTATGGCAGGGTTCGGAAAATGCACGTGCGTTTACGCACGTATCATTTTTCGGGCAAATGATACTGGTCGGCTTTGGTTTAAGCCGGATCCGAGTATTGTATTGAGTAGATGTAATATCTTTGTCTCAGTTGCATTTGTATTCGGTCGTAATACAAATGCGGGTATATTTATACATTTACGGGGTTATCCTGAAAGTCGTTTCAGGATCACTTTTGGAAGTTGCCAGTTTCCTGTTTTCTATCAGCCGTCTTTTAACATTCGGTTAAAGACGGATTTATCTTTTCTTGGATAAGGTTGAGTCGTGATTCTAGAAGGTTCTAGAAAGGGTGACTTGGCATGGTGAGTCATTAGTGCATTAATGGAGCCATTAATGCAATGGTGACTAGGTTAATGAATCACCATTTGCATTAATGAGGTTTTTTTTGCATGAAGGATATTTATGGTTGATCTTTTCTCTTATGGTTACCTCCCCCTCTCCTACACTCACCCCCCCCCCCACCTCTTATATATAGCCGGCCCTCTCCCCTCACTCTCACTCTCTCACTTGATGTTTTCATTTGGTAAAAAGATTATGATAGATTTTGGGGTGTATGAAATTTCACAGCTCATTTCATTCCATCACCCGATTCGAGTGGCAACTTCATTAACCGTTCGTCCATAGCTTTGGACGGAACGAGACAAAGTCTTCTACTCATTCTCTACATCAATCTTGGTCGTCTCTTTTAGCAAACTTGACGACCGAGTTGCCTCAAGTCAGAGGCGGGAGCCCGTTTAAAGAATCAGTGACGTGGTGCCACCTGGACGAGCAGATCGGAGATCGATGAGATCAGAGCAGCCGCAATGGAGCGTGGGATGATGGTTAAAGAACGAAGGACTCGGATCGTTCGGTATAACCTTTCTTCACTCTTTACAGTTTGTTAGTTTAGCAATAATGGCAGATCCGGGTTAAAGTACACGATAGCGCTAGTTAAAAAGTTTTGTTCCGCATTTGGCGTCTGTAGACGGCCGGGGCGCTACCGTAGACTTACAGGATTGGCCTATGCCCGTACAGTGGCACAGGGCCTGCTGCCTGCAGGTGAAGCGGTTGTCCTTTCCCAAAGCGAGGGCAGTGTCGGCGTGGGAGCCCGTCCAACGGGCCGATGTGTTGCTTTCCGAGCAGGCTCTCAGTTGGGCCAGGATCTGCCCCGCTCAGTTCATGGGTAAGTTAGGAGCCTAGGCGACCTGTTTAGACTCGCATTATTTTTCTTCTATTCTTTCTGGCATCACTAACCCCCTTTTTGTATTTTCGCTTTTTTGCAGAACCGATGGACCAATCTGAATTTCGGGCTGCCATGGCCGAGAAGAAGGGGAGGAAGGCCGGAGGCGCCGGCCCATCTCACCCCGCTTTGAGCCCGGCCCCATCGGCGACCACTTCGGTTAGGCATTCAACAACACCCCGAGCTCCGGAGACCAGTCACGGGGAGAGCCGCAAACACACTCGGGAGCAGGAACCTCGGGTTTTGGAGGTGGCAGATGAGGCCGACCCTCCTGTGGCCCCCCTCAAGCGGCACAAAAGGACGGTGTCCCAATCCCTGTCATCCCTGATCTTCGTGGAGGAGGGGGATCTTCGCTTCGAGGTGCCATCGGGGCTTTCTGCCGCCAATAGCTTGCTCTCGGAGATGGAATGGTCGGCTGGGGGCAAAATCCCCTGGGGGACCCTTAAGGCCCAAATCGCGGCCATAGCCCAGGAGGCCGTGCAGGTTAGTGTCCGTCTCCCGTTCGGTTTTTCATTAAGCCTTTTTGTTTGCATGATCGGATACCTTTCTAACCCCTCCTTTCGTTTTCCTCAGGTCCTCCAGCACTGCGCCCTCGTTGCCAATATGGAGCACGAGGAAATCGTCCCAGCGATGCAGATAGAGGGCGATTTTTCTTCACGGGAGGAGAGCTTGAGCCAGGAGCTGCGTCAGGCGAAGGAGAGGATCGCCGCCCTAGAAGACCGGGTGGCTGCCGAGGATAGGGTGAACGCCGGCTGCCGGGAGTCCATCCGAATCTTGAGGGAGTCCAACAAGGTCGTTGAGGCCAAGTTGGAGGAGGCCAGGGTGTTCGCCTCCATTCTGAAGAAAACGCGGGACACCCTCAAGAGGGAAAACGAGGCGGTGAAGGAAGGGGTGCGGCGCGCCGACCTCCAAGTGACAAAGGCGGTGAATAGCAACAAAAAGTTGGATCAATTCTACGCCGTCCTTGCTGATGCATCGGCCCTCTTCTGGCATGAGGCCCTCGACGCCGTCAAGGCGTTGATGCAGGAGTTTCCCGACGGAGGGCTCCGGCTCGAATACCCCCTCGACGGTAAGACGCGGGGGAATGCCGCCGGAAGCGCCGTCGGGGGGAAGGCCCCCGGTGGGGGCGTTGGGGATAAGGCGATAACCCCGGCTCCCAGTACCGTAGCTCCTGCTGTGGGCGCCTACCCTCAAACCGCCACCACCCCAACTTCCGACGCTGCCGTGGAGCACGCCGATGTCTTCCCCGGCCCCGAGGCCTGAATCTCCCTGCCTCCTGTTTTATTATTTTTTCTTGTTTTTGTCTTGAAATTTTGCAGGCCTTCGAGCGATTTTGTAAGGCTGAGGAGCCCATAATACCTTTGTAAAGACTCCCGAGTTGTGAATAAAGCCCTTTTGCAGAAATTTTTGTATGGTAATGTTTTCATTTTCCTCGCCTGACGAGCCATGCGCTAGGTCTGACGAGCCATGCGTTAGGTCGGTGTCCGATCCTTTAGTTGGCGATAGCGCGTCGAGTTAAATCCAATTACTCATCAAGTGTTCGAAGGCCGGCGTAAGGATGGCGCCCTTATGGCCCCGAAGTCGAGGTGGCGATCACTCGTTGAAGGTGTGCCGGTAAATGCCTCCCAGTAGGAAGGTGTCGGCTTGCCCATTCTATCGAGTTGGACCGGCGACCACCTCTCTTAGGATTGGTCGGAGTTCGCCGACGTGGAGGGCTTTCGATCCTTAGCGTTGGTGGGTAAGAAGTTACCCGCTAAGGATGGACCGAGTAGTGAAGCTGCTCGGTAGCCTCTTGATGAGGGCTTTGATCCTTGGCGTCGATGGGTAGTAAACTACCAGCCATGGATGGACCGAGTAGGGAGGCTACTCGATGGCCTCTTGAGGAGGGCTTTGATCCTTAGCATAGATGGGTAAGAAGTTACCCGCTAAGGATGGACCGAGCAGTGAAGCTACTCGGTGGCCTCTTGATGAGGACTTTGATCCTTGGCGTCGGTGGGTAGTAAACTACCAGCCATGGATGAACCGAGCATGACAGTTGCTCGGTAGCCTCTTGATGAGGACTTTGATACTTGGTGTCTGTGGGTAGTAAACTACCAGCCATGGATGGACCGAGCAGGGAGGCTACTAAGTGGCCTCTTGAGGAGGGCTTTGATTCTTATCGTAGATGGGTAAGAAGTTACCTTGTAAGGATGGGCCGAGCAATGAAACTGCTCAGTGGCCTCTTGATGAGGTCTTTGATCCTTGGCGTCGGTGGGTAGTAAACTACCAGCCATGGATGGACCGAGCAGGGAGGCTGCTCGTTGGCCTCTTGATGAGGGCTTTGATCCTTGGTGTCGGTGGGTAGTAAACTACCATCCATGGATGGACCGAGCAGCGAAGCTGCTCGGTGGTCTCTTGATGAGTTGATCCTTGGCATCGGTGGATAGTAAACTACCAGCAATGGATGGACCGAGCAGGGAAGCTGCTCGCTGGCCTCTTGATGAAAGCTTTGATCCTTGGCGTCGGTGGGTAGTAAACAACCAGCCATGGATGGACCGAGCAGGGAGGCTGCTCGGTGGCCTCTTGAGGAGGGCTTTGATCCTTAGCGTAGATGGGTAAGAAGTTACCCGCTAAGGATAGGCCGAGCAGTGAAGCTTCTCGGTGGCCTCTTGATGAGGGCTTTGATCCTTGGCGTCGGTGGGTAGTAAACTACCAGTCATGGATAGACTGAGCAGGGAGGCTGCTCGGTGGCCTCTTGATGAGGGCTTTGATCCCTGGCGTTGGTGGGTAGTAAACTACCAGCCATGGATGAACCGAGCAGGGAAGTTGCTCGGTGGCCTCTTGATGAGGGCTTTGATCCTTAGCTTCGGTGGGTAGTAAACTACCAGCCATGGATGGACTGATTGGTATGATTTAGCGTGCTTGCGCTTTCTAAAAGATAGATCAAAAATATTTGTAACCGCAATCAAGAACGGTGTCGCATGAAGCTAGCCGGTGAGTACGGGTCGGTCCACAGGGATTTTGTGAATTTCCGATTCGTTCTAACGAGTTAATTCCGAAGGGTGTTCGGATTAATTATTAAATCTAAAAACCTAATTAACCTAGGGCAATTATCTAGATCTACACTTGCTGGGGCTAGGTTTAGGGATGGTTTGGAAATGTAATTAAATCTCAACACTTTCTATACCCGAATGAAGATCTGTGAGGAGTTATGGTAATTATCAATAAAGTGGATTAGATCCGTTCGGGAAGGTGATCCTTCCTCTAGGTTCTTGTCCTTACTTTAGAGATCCTTACCCTAACCTCCATGGAAAACATCACACCCGGGCCTTTATACTACGGTATCACCGCTACCTCGAGGGATAGAGTGCCGTAGGGAGCGGTATGTGCATGTATGCATGGAGTCCTATTGTAAATATTTGGTGGGTAAGAAAGGGATGAGAGATCTCATCTCTCAAAATCCTTCCTCAAAGCTAAACCCTAAACAAGTTCCTAGGGCATGAAATTAAATCTACCTAGGGCAAGGAATTTAAATCTACACTAAGGCAAGAAATTAAATTACTTACAGATGCATCCCTCCAATCATCCATGCAGGGTTGTCAGATCTGAATTTCTGAATGGAGAAGAAACACCGATGCTCTCCAAAAGATTTCTAAATTTTATTCATTAAAGGGAGGCATAAGAAATTACAAGCTTTAGAGTTCTATTTATAGAAAATAGAAACCCTAGGTTACATTTTGATCCGCATGTCTACAATTACAAAAATAGCCCTAGAAAATCTTTTCAGCATCGCATAAGAATTATGGTAAAAAGCAATTTCTCTTTTGTCTTCTTATGGCCGCGGAACCGCGGCAATGGTGGGCTTGGGCCGCGGTTCCGCGGCCCTTTGGCAGGCTTGGATGCTGAAAATTCATGGTTTTGTTTTGGGTCTTTTTGGGCTTCTGGTTCTTTGGTTCTTTTATCAATTGGACTTCTACATTAGCTCCAGATCTTCAGTGAACCATTTGCAATGGATTTTTAACCGTCCGCTTTGTATTTTTGGACCTTGAGTTGCCTTGTTAATTGTGAATTGTCTTTCGATTTAGGCTTGACTAAGATCCTCCCATTTGTTGGTCAAAAGTCCATATTTTCATCGTCTTTACATCGTTTTCACTGTTTCCTGTCCAAGAACCTGTAACCTGTAATATGTAGCAGACATGCGTCAAAAGCACCTGTTTATTTATAAAAAGAATAAGAATGGGGAATATAACAATGCAATATTATGGTCTGAACATGGACCGAGCAGGGAAGCTGTTCGTGGCCTCTTAATAAGGGTCTTGGCGTCGGTGTGTAGTAAACTACCAGCCATGGATGGACCGAGCAGGGAAAATCTGGAAGAGCGACCGTCGCGGGTGACACATGGCAAAAACGCATAGGCGGGACGAGGCACTCCAAGATCCGCGTCTTTCAGTCTTCGATTCGCCGAGAAAAGAGGATGTCCGCCATGTGGCGGTATGGTATTGGAAGAATTGAGCAAATCCCAGGATTCCCGCGAATTTGCGCGCGCAGATTTGGGCCCTTGGGAATCTGTTGAGGCTATAAATAGAGAAGGAGACGGGTTCCTTTCAGTATTGTTTTCCTGAGATGGCCAGGCGCATCTACGCGATCGAAGAGATTGTCACTTCCGATGACGTCTTCCTATACGACCAGTCCGTTTCCGAGGAGACGTTCCAGGTTGTGGTCCAGCGCATCGAGGACCACTTCGCCCGTCTACTTCCTCGTCGGTCGTCCCTCCTCCAATTGCTGATGTACGCAATTTGGATGAGGCACCCGGGGCTGTACAACCCCCTCTCCGAGGAGCTGCTGGATGAGGCGCTCGACAAGATACGTACGATTTATGTGCTCGGTCTCATCTCGAAGAACAGGCACGACAGATCTTTGCCCCTTATTTTGGAGTGCTTCCAAAAAAGACAGATCGTGAGCCAGGGCTCTGCAGTGGAGGGCCCGGTGCTTCGGTGGCGTCCCGGGTTCGTGGGCAGCATCAGCGGGAGCGGGCTGAAGAGTCCTGGGCGCGGCTGGCGGAGATCTCCATGGAGTATCACCGACAGTGCTTCCTTGACCCTGTTCCCCCTCTGTTGTGGTTTTAATTTTTTATGTAAGGCTGAGGTGCCCATAATACCTTTTGATAAATAAATAAAGCTCTTTTTGTTTCCTTTTTGTCTTCTGGGTGCATTTGAGTATTTTCGCGAAACAAAATCCGTGAACTTTGAACCGAGGAAGAGGGAAACATATAGGGGGAGTTCCTTCTTATAAAAAAACTTAGAAAAATTTGCATCGCTCTATCAAAGGAGAAACATATACTCATAGATATACTTTTCAAAGGTACAACTTGAGCTTCTCGGTGTTGTAGGGCCGTGGAAATTTGTGACCCGCCGCGTCTTGTAAGCGATAGGCTTCGCCGGGCAAGATTTCGGAGACGAGGAAAGGGCTATCCCACTTCGGAGAAAACTTGTGCAATTTGCCTTGATCAACGAACTCATTCCGCCTTAGGACCAAATCTCCGGTTTTGAAAGCGTGATGCTTCACTCGTGCGTTGTAGTAGCGGACAGTCTGTTGTTGGTAAGCGGCAGCTCTGATCTGTGCCCGGTCCCGCTTCTCCAACAAAATGTCCAAGTTAGTCCGGAGGGCCGAGGTGTTTGTTTCGTTGTCGAAGTGCTCGACCCTGTAACTGGGCAGCCCGATCTCTGCTGGGACCATTGCCTCGGTACCGTAGCAGAGGCTGAAGGGGGTCTCTCCAGCGGGGGTCTTCTTTGATGTGCTCAAGGCCCATAAGACCCAGGGTAATTCGTTAACCCAACTGCCCTGTCGTCCTTCCAGGCGAGCTCGAAGACCTCGAACGACGTCCCGGTTAGTGACTTCAGCCTGCCCGTCGCACTAGGGGTGCAAGACCGTGGCAAACTTCATCAGTATATGGTATTCGCTGCAGAACCCTTTAACTTTGCCGTTCTCGAAATGTGTCACGCCCCGCTTCCCAGAGTACGCTAGATTGGGCACGTGACATAGCCAACCATGCTACCTGTGGGTTTGAAGTATCCATCCACAGTCACATTACGGATGTAGAGATATCAAGAACAAGATAAAACTATCTAAAACATGTCCATAATCCAGAATAACAGGAGTCAATAATAAATAAATGCGGAAGCAAATGATCCAATACAAATAACTGAAAAGTGTGTCCCATAATGCGGGCTCACATCAGGAAATAAATGCAGGAAATAAAACTAACTACTACTGAACTCACAGCTCAGCCTGCTGGCTGAAGTACTCCTGCTCGGACTGCAACAACGGTACGGAATCTGGGCCATGCAAAACCCAGACGTCAGCGCGTCATGTCATCAAGTAATATAATATGAACAGTGTAACAGGCAATGCAAAATAAACATGAATAAAACGAGAGTAGCAATAATGTGAAACAAGCAGTGCAGGGTAGTGTGCAGTGGGTAACTAAACTGGTCTATCAGGTTTTCTATTCTAAAGTCTTTGAAATCAATTTGAGTAATCCTCCATGTAACTCAAAGGATATGTCCCGTTACCCCCCGGAACCACGGATCAGGAATATGTGAACCAATAGTGGTTCTGTCCCGTTACCCCCCGGGACCACGGATCAGGAAAATGTAAGAGTCACGAATGGCTCTGTCCCGTTACCCCCCGGGACCACGGATCAAGTAATACCCTTTTAAGTTACACTTTAGTTTACACTTTTGATTTCCCCATACCCCCAAGGTTATGTGTTCAATTCAGGTATACTGTAATCAAGAACTAATGCCAACACAGGATCAGGTAAAAGCAGGTTTGTCTGGATAGACAACAGGAACGGTCCATGAGGACTACATGTCAGGTTTGTTGGCATTAGACACAAGATCAGGTAACGGGTCGAGTCATGGTACATCAGGTCAAGTCAACAGTACACGGTACCATGTCAGGTATAGTAGGAAGTGTAACAGGTCATGTCAGGAAGCACAAGATGTCATGTGGGTGTTCATAATCAAACTAACATAAGCATGTGTATAAATAAACAAGCATGAGTACTATCAGAACAATAAACTGGAATAAGTAATATGATATGCAAATAGATATAATTTCAAGGATATGGATGCACAGTTATCGACTAGGGTTACATTTATAGTTCCAATATTAATTAGGATGCAATTTATTAAACATGGAGTGTTAATATCACATTATTATGTAGTAATGTGATCTATGAATGCAATTATATTTATCTTAAATGCGATGGATGCAAACGGGTATCCGAAAAGTTATAAAACTATAAAATGGTAATGTGGGATGTACAACTAAGCAATATGTGATATAAATATTAATATGGATAGCATATTCAAAGCGATTAATAACTATAAAAGTGGTATTGATTAAACATGCACAAGAAAGTTCCGTTCAGAAATTCAGCGTCACCCTGATTTGTAAAATAGCTTAAAAATAACAAACGTTCTCCAAAAGGGACGTGTATTATACCAAAACAAAGATATTTCAATAAGGTTTTCAGTTTTATAAGTATAAGCATCTCAGGTTGTCCCTACAAAAAGTTATGAACATTCGAAATTGAAAGTTTGCTGCTGGAATTTTCCTGGACAGCAGTTTGGAGACATTTTCATTTGCATTTTACGTTATTTAAAAAATTTATTTTGCAAGTAAATATTTCATAGAGTTATAGTATTCTGAGTTAGCTTCGTAACGAACTAAAGAACATATACTAATGATTTTTCTATGATTTATAATGAATTTTATAAGGTAAGGTGTACAGTAAATTTCAGATTTGTCATATCCGATTTTTCAACGACGTTTCATGTGTAAACTATAATATTTTAAATATATAATATCATAAAATGCAGATTATAAACTAATTAAAGATAATAATAAGAAATATTATGACGATGTATATTTTAATTGATATGGATGCAGTATAATGTAATCTAGTATGTCACAAGATAAGTTTTCATGATCTAGATTTAATATGATTTAAACGGATGCAAACGGAACATCGAAACGTTATAAAATTAAACATGAGGCACTAGATTTAAACTATAGGTATGGTATTTATTTAAATAGGTATAAAATGAATTATATAGCATGTAGCAAGATTAACTTGCCTCGATGAGTCGCGAATCGGAAAAACGGAACGTTAACCGTCGGCGGGGAAAACACGCGACGGGCGCACGGTTCACGGAATGAACCCAAACGACGAACAAAGGAACCACATGGGTCGGGGTACCTCGCTGGAACATCGAGAAGCGTCACCGGCACGACGGAATTCCGGCAACAAAAGAACAGTTAAAAAAATGAGAAACGAGACATGAAGTAAGAAGAGAAAGAATGATAAAGAGAAGTACGAGAGAATATATGAAGGAGAGAGAGAGAAAAAAGTGGAGAGAGAGAGAATAGGGGGAGAGAGAAAGTGGGGCCCACGGGGTTAAAGGGGAGGTTGCGATTGGCTGAGAGAATAAATTGAGAAGGATATAAAAGATTGTAAAAATATTATATGGTTAACTTAAAGATTTAAAAGATAGGTAATGAACAGTAAGATATCAGGTTAGTTAGAAAAAATATATGCGATGGTTTTAATAATATTAAAATTTGGGATTTTGGCGCCAAATAAAACATTTCCAAATCGCGCCCGGGTCGAGTCCAAAAATTTGAAATTGAAATAATAGGATTTTAAGCGGGTTCCAAATTTTAAAATTAAGTGTTTTATGATTAAAAAGCATACCCCCAAAACGGACACACGTACGTGCACATAGCCATCAAAACTCGCCCGTTTCACGAGAATACAATGCACGGACGATACCACGAGGCTAGGGGTGTCAAGTAGGCAAAGATGAATATTTTCAATTTTATTTTAGATGCCAAAATTTGTTATATGTAGAAATAACTTTGCCGTGTAAATTTTACAGTAAGCAACAAACAAGCAAGTTAAATAAAATGAGTACCACATTATGCTCAAACAGTAACTGAAAATAGTAGCATTGGGCTCGGGTGTTACATTATACCCAACTACAAAAGAATTTTGTTCTCGATATGAACAAATACCCCCAAACTTATTATTTGCTCGTCCCGAGCAAAGCCAATTTATTCACAAAAATTTTCCTAACCTCACTTTCGCAGGGAACGCGATTGCACTGAGCATGTGCAATAAGCCGTTAAACCTCTAGGTGTCCCTAGTAGGAGGAGTGTTGTCTCCTGAGGGTTTTCAGCGGATACTACCCACAAAATCCGGTCAAGTCAGTTTTGTAAAATAACTATGATTCAAACCCCTAAAGTTTTGTTTCAGAAAATAACCATTCTATGATCCTAAGGCAAGACTATCAAACCCTTATTTTTCACACCTCGCTTCTTATTTAACTACAGCTTTTATATGTCTTCACGTGCAGTGCAAATAGTGTCGTTAAGTTCCAGAAAGGTCGAATAAAGTCCTCATAATAAAGCCCGGATAAGAATTTTGAAAGGATCACATAAGTTTTATAAAGAGTTAAGCATTTTTCAAGTTTCGTTTTCCAGTAAGGTTTCAACTTCAGAATTTCTATCTTCCTTAACAGGAAACTAGGTCTTATTTTTCACTCCACCTTTTTCTTGTTTTCATTTCATACACACCTCTGTGAAAGTGCAATAGTCTTTATCATAGAATAAAACCTTCATATTTCCGTTAAAATTTTTATAAAAGCCTGTCTTTTATCAAGATTATTCTCACACAAAGAACCGTTAGGAATTTTAACTCGGAGAGAACACTTGCTTGACTTTGTTTTAATCTGGACTTTCTAGGCTTCTTAGCGAGCTTTGGGCCAATGCACCCAAACCAGTTAGTTTTAGGGCATTAGGTGTAGAAACACCCCAGCGGACTTAATTACTCAAGTTACCTAGGTCCAAAAACAAAAGACAGTTTGGCGTGAAAATCATGATGATTTAATCCGAACGGAGATATAACCGGCAGTTCAATTATTTTTTTTTTGGATAAAAAACGTGTTTAGTGGGTTCGGTGTGTAATCATTCCAATCAAGTTTCAGATGGGTTATTTTTCAGACTTAGTTTCAATTAAGGCATCAATAACATTCATTCATATTCATTTACTTCATAAACTATTCTTGATATTACTTATTTTAGAACAAACCTATTTGATCCTCACAAAATCATTTATCTATTTAAAAGTTTTTAAACATAAAAGACTTGTCATCTAATTTCCAAAACTCACGACACATGTAGTGTGATGTAAAGACGTATATCAGCTATAGTTAACTTCAAAGGAGAGTTATTTTTCAGGTTTTCAAAATCTAAACATAAGATTTAGTTATTCTTATTTTATCAAACAAAACCGTCGAAATGTTGAATCAGAGTCCTCCCACTAGCTAACTTGACAGAAAAGTTTTTATGTTTTTAGAAAATTTTCAGATTTTTATGGATTTTATGGATTTAAATATGCATATGCAAAATATGCATATGAATGCGAAGGTTAGAAATGCGTACCAAGTGTACCCCCATACTTAAACTGGACAGTGTCCTCACTGTCATTGCATGAAGAGATCATTTGAAGGGTCAAAATTGTCGGTTATCGATACACAATTTTTTTTTTGTTTTTTTTTGTTTTTGTTTTTAAAAGAAAAAGAAGAAGAATGGAAAAGAATATCCACACATATATACACAAGGCTTTATACATGCCCCCAAACTTATTTGGAACAGTGTCCACTGTTCTTGGCTGGATAACCGAAGTTTGGTGGAAGGCAGAGGAAGATCATGCAGGGTAAACCGGCTCCTGTAAGAACAGGAGCTCCTCTGTTGGTTCGGCGCTAAGGTACGGTTTTAGTCGGAGCCCGTTCACTTTGAAAAATGAACCGTCCTTTGGATTTTCCAAATCCGCAGCGCCCTGCGGATATACATTCCGCACAAAATACGGTCCTTTCCAGCGAGATCTGAGCTTTCCTGGATGGAAGTGAAGTCGGGTGTCGTAAAGCAGTACCTGCTGACCAGGTACGAAGGTTTTGCGCAAAAGGTGTTTATCGTGAAACACCTTCATTCAATTCTTAACGACAACCGCGTTATCGTAAGCCTCATCCCTAAGCTCGCTCAGTTCGTTCAGTTGCAGCTTCCGATGGCTGCCCGCATCTTCGAGAGACAGATTCAGCTCCTTTATCGCCCAAAATACGCGATGCTCTATTTCGACAGGTAGGTGGCAGGCTTTTCCGTACACAAGCCGATAGGGAGACATGCCAAGGTCGGTCTTATAAGCGTTCGAAATGCCCAAAGGGCATCAGTGAGTTTCAGCGACCAATCCTTACGGTTCTTGGAAACCGTCTTCTCCAGTATCTGCTTGATTTGCCGATTTGAAACTTCGGCCTGCCCGCAGGTTTGGGGGTGGTAGGGCGTAGAGAGCTTATGATTAATGGAATATTTCCGCATCAAGGCCTCGAAAGTCTTGTTGCAGAAATGACTTCCATTGTCGCTAATGATCGCTCGGGGGTGCTCAAACCGGGAGAAAATGTTTTCTTTAAGGAATCTAACGACAACCTTGTTGTCGTTAGTCCGGCTGGGCATAGCCTCGACCCATTTAGAGACGTAATCAACAGCGAGAAGGATGTACAAGTTCCCAAAAGAGCTGGGAAACGGCCCCATGAAATCTATCCCCCAAATATCGAAAATCTCCACAACCAAGATTGGTTGGAGCGGCATCTCGTTCCTCCGGGATATCCGGCCCATGTGTTGGCACCGGGAGCAAGTCTTGCAATAGTCATGAGCGTCTTTGAAGAGTTGTGGCCAGTAGAAACCACATTGCAAGATCTTCTCGGCTGTCTTTCTGGGGCCAAAATGCCCGCCACATGCTTGATCGTGGAAAAATGACAGCACATTCTTGAATTCCTCGTCAGGGACACACCGACGAATAATCTGGTCGGGACAGTACTTGAACAGATAGGGTTCGTCCCAGTAAAAGTGTTTTACTTGGGATAAGAAGCGAAGTCTGTCCTGACTTGACCATTCAGTCGGTAGTAATCCCGTGGCCAAATAGTTCACAATATCTGCGAACCAGGGTTCGCAAGATACTGTCAAGAGCTGTTCATCCGGGAAAACGTCGTTGATCGGAATTGGAAGCGAAGGCGAAGAAGGAAGTCGTGAGAGATGGTCGGCAACTACGTTTTTGCATCCTCGTTTATCCTTAATGACAAGGTCAAACTCTTGAAGCAAGAGGATCCAACGTATTAACCGAGATTTTGCATCTTTCTTCGCAAAAAGATGGCGCAGAGCAGAATGGTCGGTATAGACAATGACTGGAGAGCCGATGAGGTAGGGCCTGAACTTTTCTAAAGCAAATACAACAGCCAAGAATTCCTTCTCAGTTGTTGTATAATTGAGTTGGGCGTCGTTCAGGGTTCGGCTCGCATAATAGATTACGTGCGGCATTTTGTTGATGTGTTGTCCAAGGACAGCACCAATGGCAAAGTCGGATGCATCGCACATAATCTCAAATGGGTGCGTCCAGTCAGGTGAAGAAAGAACGGGAGCAGAAGTGAGTGAGCGTTTTAGTGACTCGAATGCAGTCACACAGCTCGAGTTGAAGTCGAATGGCGTGTCCTTGGCCAGCAAAAGAGTCAAGGGTCTAGCAATCTTGCTAAAGTCCTTGATGAACCGTCTATAGAAACCGGCATGGCCAAGGAAGGCTCGGATATCTCTGACGTATCGGGGAGGAGGTAGATTGGAAATGACCTCAATCTTTGCTTTGTCAACCTCTATGCCATTTTGCGAGATGATATGTCCTAAGACAATACCTTCGCGCACCATGAAGTGGCACTTCTCCCGGTTCAAAGTGAGATTCTTGTCCTTACATCGGGTAAGGACAGCGTCAAGATGCGGCAAACACTCGTTGAAGGAATCGCCGAAGATGGAGAAATCATCCATGAAAATCTCCAGAAATTTTTCCGCCATGTCTGAGAAAATTCCCATCATACACCGCTGGAAGGTAGCGGGCGCATTGCATAACCTAAAGGGCATGCGACGATATGCAAACGTGCTGAAATGACAAGTGAATGTGGTCTTGTCCTGGTCTTTTTCGGCGATGGGAATCTGATTATAGCCGGAGTAGCCATCAAGAAAGCAGTAGTACTCGTGTCCGGCCAATCGTTCAAGCATCTGGTCAATGAAAGGTAGCGGAAAGTGGTCTTTCCGCATTGCGGTGTTGAGTTTTCTGTAATCAATGCATACTCGCCACCCAGTTTGGGTGCGAGTAGGGATTAACTCGTTTGCCTCGTTGGTTATGACCGTGATGCCCGACTTCTTGGGGACAACGTGGATGGGACTAACCCACTGGCTATCAGAGATAGGGTAAATGATATCACTATCTAGACATTTTACGATCTCCTTCTTCACAGCCTCTTTCATGACTGGATTGAGACGTCTTTGTGGATCCCGGGCTGGTTTGGCATCATCCATCAGATGAATGTGATGCTCAACGATCAGGGGACTAATCCCCTTGATGTCTGCCATGGACCAGCCAAAAGCTTGCCTGTTGCTGTGCAAGACCGCAAGAAGGGCTTTCTCTTGCTCTGGAGCTAGAGAAGTCGAGATGATGACAGGGAGGGTCTCGTTTTCACCTAAGTAAGCGTACTTAAGGTGAGACGGCAAAGGCTTGAGTTCGAGCGCTGGAGGTGAAACGATTGAAGGCAAGATTGGTGCAGAGGTCTCGAACTCAAAGGACTCCAGCAAAGGTTCAAAACGAGTGTAGACGAACGAGTTGGATGGTTCAGGTAACTCATCCGGAAATTCGAAAGATTCAAACTCGGGTTGTGTGCGGCTAAGATCGTTCGAGAACGTGAAACACTCGTAGTCGTTGTCGGGCGCAGAAACAGCAGCAGGTTCGAGGAGGAACGCACTAGTGGCGTCAAGATTATCGTGATCAAACAGAAACTCCTCGAATTCACACTCTTCAGGGGTGATCTCCTGGATCGAGCAGACGTCCAGTATATGAGCATTAGGTTCGGCGGGCTGATTTCCCGACCTAAAAATGTTGAGTTCAATCGTCATGTTTCCAAAAGAGAGGTTCATCGAACCATTGCGACAATTGATCACAGCATTTGAAGTTGCAAGAAATGGGCGACCGAGTATCACCGGAATTTGATTCCGGGGGTTAGCTACAGGCTGTGTGTCTAATACAATGAAGTCAACGGGGAATATGAAGTCCCCAACTTTGATTAACACATCCTCTAGCTCACCCCTAGGATGAGTGATCGATCGGTCGGCCATTTGGAGAGTGCAGTGCGTGGGTTTCAGCTCTCCGACGCCTAATTGCTCGTATACTGAGTACGGAAGCAGGTTAACACTGGCACCAAGATCTAATAGTGCGCGGTTGATGTTCTTATCCCCAATGGTAATAGAAATCGTAGGACAGCCAGGGTCCTTCCGTTTTTGTGGTAAAGATTGGGTAAGAGCATCACTCACAGCACTAGCCAAGAAAACTTTCTTTGGTACCTGAGATTTCCTCTTTTTCGTGCACAAGTCCTTTAAGATTTTCGCGTAGGACGGGACTTGTTGGACAGTATCTAAAAGAGGAATGTTAATGTTAACCTGCTTAAATAACTCCAGAATCTTCTCCATTTGAGGATTTTGTTTATTAGACCTCAACCGGTTGGGAAATGGAACATTTTGAAAATTGGTTGAGTCTAATGCTAGAGGAGAAGATTATGGAGTTGGAACGGATCCCGGAATAGGTGTTTTCGTGGAGTGAGAAGTGGGTCCATTCAGAGCAGAAGAATAGGAAGGAGAGCCTCGTGAAGAACGGAGAATAGGCTCAGAAAACGAAGACGAAGAAGAAGAAGAAGAAACGGCCGGGGTGTCATCGTTGATCCGTTTGCCAATGTCGTTTTGCAGCATCCTTCCCGATCTCAGTGTGGTCACGGCACTCACATTATGGTTCTGTTGTTCAAGAGCAACATGTGCATTATGTGGGTGACCGGGATTTGGGAGTGGCTGGGACGGGAGCTTCCCCTTCTCTCGCTCGCTTAAGGCCGCATTCAGCTGTGCAATCTAGGCCTCGATGGTCTTGATGCTTTGCCCGTGAGCGGCAGTGTGTTGCACTAAGGACTGAATGGAAGACTGGATGTTGGCGGTGGACTGAGTCGATTGTTTAACGAACGCCTCCAGACTTCGTTCGAGCTAGGAAACCTTATCGTTGTTTGACGGAACAAAGTTGTTTGGTGGAAAAGAATTGTTGGGTGCAAAGTTGTTCGTCTGATTTTGGAAAGGTTGGGGTTGGTAGGGCTGCTGAAACTGCTGTTGAGTTTGTTGTTGCGCTTGTTGTTGCGACGGAGGGGCCCTTTGGAAATTGTTGCCTTGGAATTGATTCTGATTCTGATTCCAGGCGAAATTGGGGTGGTTCCTCCAACCGGGATTGTAGGTGGAAGAGTATGGATCATTCCTCGGTCTTTGCTGGAATGCAGCATTAACCTGATCCTGTCCTTGCGATGGTGGATTGTAAGGACACTCTTCGGTCAAGTGAGAAGGATCGGAACAACAAGCGCAGATGGTACGAAGGGGGAGAACAGGGGCAGGGGCAGGAGCAGGAGAAGAAAATTTGCTCTCTATCGCTTCAAGCTTTCTTGTTATTGCAGCCATTTCAGCTTTCATCGCAATAGAGACATCAAGTTGGTGAATTCCTACCCTAGACTGACCGGTAGAAGTGGAGGTAGAAGAAGAAGAAGTCGGTCTGGTGCTCTCCCATTGTAGCGTTTGCTCCGCAAGGTCGTCAAAGAACTGCCACGCTTCCTCGTCAGATTTCGATAAGAAGTGGCCCTGACAGATGGTTTCCAACAACTGCTTCGTTGCTGGGTTCAGGCCCTCGTATAAGGTTTGGCAAAGTTGCTATTTCTCTATACCGTGGTGAGGACACTGAACAAGAAGGTCTTTGTACCGGTCAAAGCACTTCCAGAAGGGTTCAGAAGGAAGCTGAGAGAATTGGTTGATTTCATTTCGAATCCTTGCGGTTTTATGATTCGGATAAAATTTCTTTAGAAACGCTTTAACAAACTCGTCCCAGCTGGTTATTGAGTGGGAAGCGGTGCTATACAACCATTTTTCAGCAAGATCACATAAAGTGAACGGAATGACCCGTAGACGTATAGCATCGTCCGACAGCTGGGTGGTTTTCATCATGGCACAGACGTTTTGAAATTTATTGATGAAGATATAGGCATCTTCAGATTCAAGCCCATGAAATCGTGGAAGCATGTTGATGAAGTGGGGCTTAATTTCAAAGTTGTCCCCATTGGCCGGTGGAAGAGAAAGGCAGGTGGGGAGTGCAGAACGGGTGGGATAGAAACGATCCTGGAGCACGATTCGCTACGGCGCTACAACAGGCGGTGGTGGTGGGATATTGGTCTCCGTAAGAGGTGGAGCCAATCCAGGGGTAGTCAAAGAGATGTTCGGATTAAATCCTGACATCGCGGAAGAAGAGGTTGGTGAAGGTGAAGGTGAAGATGTATGAACAGAATTCCGGTCAACGTCGGAGTTGGTCGGCAAAGGAAGGGGTGAAAGAGGAGTGGACGGAGTTTCGACGTCTGAGTCGATCGCGTAGTCGGTAGCGACTAACGTAACGCGGACTAGGCGGGCGCTAGTGTCCCGAGTCCAAGCGGACATACACTAAACGAGTTTAGTATAGTCAAAGCGGAGAAGGTGAGGGTAAGAAAACGTCAATGGAGAAAACGAAGGGTGGTGGGTGAAAAATGGATTTGGCGACAAAGGGCAGGTTTTTATAAAAGTTTTTGATTTTTTTTCTTTTTTTTTTAGAAAGATCTTTACAGAAATATGTACGGACTTACGGCTTTAAGCAATCACAAATAAGATATGCACAATCTTGTCACCTAGGTCAACTAGACCTGCTCCTAACTGTTCCAGAGGGCTAGAAATAGGACCTCAAACCGCCTCTTCTCCGTCTAATGCGGCCAGATAAGTGCCAGGTAAGTGGGAGGTTGTCCAACGCTTTCGCGAAGTTCCTTAATTAAATAACCACTTGCCTTCGTCACACTTGCCTAGGCACCGCAAAAGTCAGATAGGATAAACGGCCGATGCCTGTAACTGGTCCTCTGTCCTATTGAGCGCGAAGTCCTTAGGGCTGAGTCTAGTATTTTTTAATTTTAACAATGGTCAATGCATATGCTTTTTGTGATTTTTGGGGTCCTGGGAAGGGTGATGAAATCCCCACCCAATCTGAATTGGTTTCAAGCCCCTTAAGTCCGTATTAATGAATGTAAAGCGATAACAAATCAACTGCAAACAATTTTTATTTTAGCGCGGCGCAAAGAATCCTGTACAAAAAACAGTTTATTGGAAGGGAGAAGAGAGTTTGCGCAAAGAATGCTGCAGAAAACACAATTTATTGGAGTCCAGAGGAGTGGGGAGGAAGCAAGAAAGACTTACAGAGATTTTGAGTCGACGAGGCCACCAAGTGGCCGCGGTTCCTCGGCCTAAGCCTTCTTATGCCGCGGTTCCGCGGCAAGAACTGGGAGTTGGGCTTCTGGATTTCTGTTGTGAGCTCCTGTGTTTGTCCTCTGCTTGTCTGGATTTTATGAATTTTTATTTGCTCACTGTACCGGCTCCAGATCTTGACAGTAGACCGTTTGTTCTGTTTTGATCCGTCGCGGTGTAGCCGCGAAATGTGGGTCTATCTTTCCACGTCTTTGGCACTGAACTCGAACTCCGTATTATCCTGCACACTTGCACAAAAACTAATCAAAAATAACAAGATGATTTTTTTTTACAAAGTATATTTTTTTTTGTTTTGTTTTTCGGTTATATTTATATTCACAAGTTAACCCGAAATTACACAAAGAAATAAACTACCGTCTCCCCGGCAACGGCGCCATTTGATTGGTAGGTATTCTGCGTGTTCAAGTTTTTAGTTAATTACCGCAATCAAGACGGTTTCGCTTGTAGCTAGCCGGTTGAGTACGGGTCGTCCGCAGGAAGATGGGAATCTTTTTCTATGTGTTCTAACGAGTTAAGTCCGAAAGTCCAGATTTTGTTTGTGATTATCTAAGTGTTAAAATGATATGTAAAGAGAGCTTGTTAGGGTTAGGATTATGTTAGTTTGAGTTAGGAGTCGCCCATTTCTTTCGTTGCCCCTCTTAATATCGGTCTTACGTTAATCGGCAACAACGGGGATTAGCACGACTAGGAAGGAACTTGCGAGTATAAGCTAGGCTTTTCAACGCTTAAGTTCTTCCTTTTGGTGCTTGTCCGTCCGTTCTTGGCTCTTAGCCATAACCTCCGGTTAATTCAACCACAACCGGTCTCACTACGGAATCACCGCTATCATGTAGGATAGGGTGCCGTAAGGAGCGGATTGTGGTTCAATTAACGGGAGTCGATTTTAAGATGTTGGGCAAGGAAAGAGTGAGAGAGATTTCCTTCTCTCAAACTTCCCTTATCCTACCCTAACAAGTATGAAACTACTCACACATCATAATGAAAAGAAAACAAAGCAAAAGAGGAAGATAGAAAGAAGGAGATTAGAAGATAACAACTAGCTATTTGCGACCTCACCTTGGCAAGGATCAAACGTAAGCATCATGGTTATTTTAATGATAAAGGAAAAGAGAAAAGAAAGAAACAACAAGAAATAACAACAACTAAGTTAACAAATTAAAATTACAAGCAATTATAAAAAAACAAGACAAGCATGATAAGTAAACGGATCTTCTTTATTCATCATTCTTCACTCACAAAAGCTCACTACAAGATTTTTAATGGAGAAGAGATGAGAAGAGGAAGAAGAAACAAGTATTCTAAACCTACAAAAATACAAGATTATGCACCCCCTTGGCTTCACAAGTTCTGGACTATTTATAGGCAGGAAACTGAAAATCTAGGGCAACCATCAGAATACAAATGAAAATACAAATCTGCCCCTGAAAAATGGTCGACTGATGCCACCATATGGCCGCGGAACCGCGGCCTAGACCCCCCATTGGCCGCGGTTCCGCGGCCGTTTAGAGGACTTGGCTCCTCTGATTTTTTGTGGTCCCCTGGTTTGATGTACTCTTTATTCTGGTATATGTATTTTCTCATATTTTCTTCACGATTTTTCCAGAATTTCTGTTGAGCAAAAGGTGATTTGATGTGGATCTTTTTGTCATGATTTCCTCGAGCTCGTGTAGATTTCTTGGATCTTGTGCTGCCATTGAGCCTTGTGCATGAAAACGACATTGATTTGCCATTTTGTCTCTTAAACTGGTGTGTGGCAACAGACGGATAAAGAGCGGAGATCCGTGTTTTATCTGTGGTTGGCAGGAACCCGGACTTTGTCGTGTTTTTTTCATGAATTTCACCGTTTTAGAGCCGAGAACCTGTATCCTGCAATTGACTAGCAAACACGGCTCAAGAGTACCTACCGATATGCAATGTGATAAAAATTGGGCGGTATGAAAATGCAAAAATCTGATATGAACAGGTTCCAAATTTTAAAATTAAGTGTTTTATGATTAAAAAGCATACCCCCAAAACGGACACACGTACGTGCACGTAGCCATCTAAACTCGCCCGTTTCACTGAACGGGACGAGAACACAATGCACGGACGATACCACGAGGCTAGGGGTGTCAAGTAGGCCAAGATGAATATTTTCAATTTTATTTTAGATGCCAAAATTTGTTATATGTAGAAATGACTTTGCCGTGTAAATTTTACAGTAAGCAACAAACAAGCAAGTTAAATAAAATGAGTACCACATTATGCTCAAACAGTAACTGAAAATAGTAGCATTGGGCTCGGGTGTTACAAAATGCGTCCCATGGTCAGTGACGATACACCTCGGGATCTCGAACCGGGATATTATGTTGTTCTGCAGGAACTTGATGGTCATGGTGGCGTCCGGTTTTCTGATGGGGGCGGCCTCGATCCACTTTGTAAAGTAGTCGACCATGACAAGGATGTATTTGTGCCCGCCCTTTCCAGTAGGGAGTTGGCCTACCATGTCCTTTCCCCACTGGGCAAACGGCCAGGGGGAGGTCAGGGCCGTTAGCTCGGTAGCCGGAAGGCGAGGTATACTGCCGTGGAGCTGGCAGCTCTTGCACCTTTTGACGAGCTTCTGAGCATCCTGATGGATGGTCGACCAATAGTATCCTTAGAGGAGCATCTTCTGGACTAAGGTGCGGGCCCCTTGATGTGCTCCGCCGACCCCTTCGTGAACCTCACGGAGGACATAGTCGGCCCCGTGGGGGTCAACGCACCGAAACAGAGGTTGCGTGAAGGATTTCTTGTAGAGATTTCCACTGCTCAAAACGAAATGGCGGGCTTTGGCTCAGAGACGGCGGGCTTCCCCTCGATCTTCTGGGAGCGTGCCCTCCTTCAGGAATTCTGCGAGGGGCTTCCTCCAATCCTGGCCTCCTTCCTGGGCAGTGTAAACCTGAAGCGACGTCGCTCTGTCTTCCACGCTGGGCTGTGGAAAGAACTCGAAGAGTATATGTCTCTTGTTGTTGTCCGCATAGGAGGAAGCTAGCTTGCTCAGGACGTCGGCCTGGGGATTTAGGTGCCGGGGGATCTGCTCCACTTGTACTTCATCGAAAACCTTTCGTAGTCTTCTCACCTCGGCTAAGTATTTCACCATCAGGGGTTCCCGTGCCTCGAAACAGCCAGTCACTTGGCCAACTACAAGGGTGGAGTCACTGCGGATTCGGATCATCTTCAGCCCCACTCCAGAGGCGATTCATAGTTCGGCTAGCAAGGCCTCGTACTCTGCGGTGTTGTTTGAGACTCTGAACTCGAGCTTTAAGGAATACTCCATCTCTGCCTCATTCGGGCCTCGAATGATAAGGCCGGCACCACAGCCCTCCTTGGTTGATGACCCGCCGACGTAAAAGACCCAGTCGGGAATGGAGTCGGGCCCCTCTTCGATCAAAGGTTGAGATCCGAGGGCCGACACGGACACTGCCTCTTTGATGGGGATAGTGCATTCGATGATAAAATCAGCCAGAACCTGTGCCTTGATAGCCTGCCTCGGGCTGTATTTGATGTCGAATTGGGATAACTCCCATCTCCACTTCTCCAAATAACCAGAAGACTCGGGGGAGGTGAGAATGGCCCCTAAAGGCAGCTCGGTGAGAACGAGGATGGTGTGTGCCTGGTGCTGTAGTTTCCTTGAGGCCATGATGAGCGCCAAGGCAATCTTCTCTATGGCCAGGTACCTCGTTTCCGCGTCCTTAAAGACGTGGCTTACGTAGTAGACCGGCCTCTGGACTCCTTCGGCCTCTCGGACGAGCACCGAGCCTGTAGCTTGATCGGACACCGCTAGATATAGTGATAGCTTGTCTCCTTCAATTGGCTGGGTGAGTAATAGGGGAGCTGCCAGGTGCATTTTCAATTGCTCGAAAGCGATCTGACACTCCTTCGACCATTCGAACCGTGGGATCTTCCTCAGGGCTTTGAAGAATGGGACGCACTTTTTCCTGGATCTTGACATGAAACGACTCAGAGAGGCGACCCTCCCCGTAAGCCGAATGATTTCGACGTTGGTCTTTGGAGCGGCCATGTTGAGGATGACGCTGATTTTCTCCGGGTTAGCCTCGATTCCTCGATGTGTAACCATGAATCCCGGGAACTTTCCACTAGTGACCCCGAACGCACACTTAGCAGGATTCAGTTTCATTTTGTATTTGCGGAGGACGTTTAAAGTCTCACTCAGGTCTTTGGCGTGCTCATCTGACGAAGTTGATTTAACGAGCATGTCGTCGACGTAAACCTTCATGTTCCTGCCGATCTTAGGCTTGAACATCTTGTTGACCAAGCGTTGATATGTAGCCCTGGCATTTTTGAGGCCGAAGGGCATCACTTTATAGCAGTATACCCCCCAGTCCGTTGTGAATGCGGTAAGCTCTTCGTCTGCCGGATTCATGCGGATCTGGTTGTAGCTGGAAAAAGCATCCATGAAGCTGAGTAACTCATGGCCTGCCGAGCTGTCGACGAGCTGATCTATCCTAGAGAGGGGATAGTTGTCTTTCGGGCAGGCCTTATTGAGATCTGTGAATTCGATACACATGCGCCACTTCCCGCTCGCCTTTTTTAACCATTACCATATTCGCCAGCCATTCTGAGTAGGACACGTTTCGAATGAAGTTGTCTGCGAGCAACCTGTCAACTTCGTCCTCGATCGCTTTTTATTTGATCGGAGCAAAGATTTGTTTCTTCTGCCTGACGGGTACGACCCCGAGCTTATGTGATATCACTTTGGGGTCGATCCCGGGCATGTCGGCGGGTGCCTAAGCGAACACATCTGAGTTCCCTCTGAGGAAGCGGACCGGGTCGTCGCGCCGGGCCCCCGTTAAGAGTGACCCGATTTGGACGGTTCGTTCATTGTCCCCTTTGACGAGGGGAACCCTCGTTAGTGGCTCCATCGGGGCTCCTCGGACTTCTTTTTGCTCGTCTCGTGTATCCAAGGACCCTCCGAAACTATCCGTGCTTTCAAGGTCGTCGCCTCGCTCCTCGGGCAACAAGGTCGCTGTGAAGCAAATCTTTGCGGTCTGCTGATTCCCATAAGCCCGGCCTATTCCGCCTTGGTCGAGTGGAAACTTGATCGCGAGATGGTAGATCGATATCTGGACCCGGAGGGAGTTTAGCGTCGGACGTCCCAAGAGGATATTGTAAGCCGATGGGATTCTGGCGACGATGAGCTCCACAGGCACGGAACGCGTACAGCCTGCCTCCCCGATGTTAAGTAGGAGGGTGACCACTCCTTCTGCTGGGATGGAGTGGTTAATGACCCCGACAGGATGTGGGTGATTGGCCTCAGGTCCGATGGGCTAAGCCCCATACGTAGGAAGTAGCCGTAGAAGAGTATGTCCGTCGAGCTCCTCGATTCGACCAATATCCTTTGAACCTCTTAGCAGCGGACCCATGCTGTAACCACCAGGGGGTCATTGTGAAGTAAGGATATCCCGTGGAGATCCTCGTCGATAAAGGTGATGGGATCGGCTGCTTTGATCCTCTTCATGGGCAGGCTGCTTGTCTCGTCGACTGGCATGAGGCGTTGAATCTCGCCGGCTCCAGGCACACCCCCTGCAGATACGACCATGATCTAGCCGATCGTCAACTCGCCGGGAGGGGGCGTTGCTCTTGCTCTCGGTCTGCTTGTCGTTTTTCCCGCAAGTACTTTGCCAAGTGCCCCGAGAGAATCAACTCCTCGATGTAGTCGCGGAGTTGTTTGTAGTTCTCGGTGGGGTATCCCTGCGACCTGTGGAAGGCGCAATAAGGGCCTCGCATCCATTTGGCCGCCCTATTGGTGACCGGGGGGAGTTTGAAGAATTGCTGACCTTTTGCCTCCTCCAACAGCTCTGTCTGGGAGATGTTGAGCGGGGTGTACTCCTGGAACTTCGGGGAGTATGGCTTTGGCCGGTCAATCTTCTTTTTCTCTTCTCTTGCTCTCTTCTTTTGATCAGCCAGGTCGGTCCGTGGTAGATTCGTGTTTATCTCAGACTCGAGCTGGATCTATCGCTCAGTCCATTCCTTTACCTCGGCCATGGTCTTAGGTTGCGCAGATGCAAAGGAGCGGAGCCACTCCTTGTGCCTAAGACCTAACCTAAGGGTCGTGATGACCGTCTCGTTCTGGTGCTCTGGGACCTCAAGAAGAGCGTTGTAGAAGTGGGTGACGTATCCCTTGAAAGATTCCTTGTCCCTGCTCTTTATTGTGAAGAGGTAATCGACGGTCCGCTTCTACCGTCTGCTCCGAACGAAATGGCCGAGGAATTGGACGGCCAGCTCATCGAAGGTAGAGATGGAGCGTGGTGTGAGTCCTCGGAACCAATCTCATCCGGCGCGGACGAGAGTGGCGGGAAATGCCCGGCATTGGGTGGCGTCAGAGTTGTCGTGGAAGCTCATCCCCGCTGTTTACCCCAATCAGAGCAAAGCTCTGTTCAAATTCCAAGGCGGGAAACGAAGCAACGCTTCTGTTTCCCCCAATCAGAGCAAAGCTCTGCTTTGAAAATTAAAGTGAAAATTAAAAGTTAAAATAAATGAAGCAACGTTTCAGATTCCTTGCGCTGCGAGCAACGCGCCACGTGTCAAAATCAGACACGCCAGCGCAAGGAGCACAGCGCCCAAGGCGGCGCACTCAATCAGAGCAAGACTCTATAAAAGAAGCAACGCAGTGTCGAACTGTGGGGTGCCCAGCGGTTGAGATCGGAAGGCGAACTTTTGTTTTTGTGGAATCAAGAGTGTGTTCCCATAGACGACGCCAGCTGATGGGGGTCATAGATCTCCTTCAGATGTTACCTTCCGTTGATCTACTGATAGCGGCGATGGATGGCTGAGATTGGATCTGGAGGCTGTCGCTCCTGAAGCGTGTGGATCTCAATGGGTTTGAGGTTGTGGTTGTCTTGCTACCTGCAAGGAAGTCCTGGGATGGTTGTACCACAGAGGACCCTCCGACGGTCAAGTTAGACTCGAGATCCGAGCAGAGTAACAGTTTAGTGGAGTAAAAATGGCTTACTTGAACCGTCTGAAGAAAGGGTTTATATAGCGGTGGCAGCAGGCGAGGCAGGCGCGAGAATCACGCCGGCCGTTACGTTCCCGACGTCACGCCCACGTGATCAGCGGGACCTCCCATTAATGGCGAGACAGGCTCGTTAATGGGGGATCATGGTGGCGTGGAACGTGGGATGTGGCCGGCGGAGATCTTGCGCATGGCGGGATTCACAGGATGGAGGTTACGCCTGCAAGCGGTGTTGTTGATCGGTCGATGAGACCGATGAAGATGACCTCGGCGGGAGAGCTCACGGATGAGCGGGAGAGCCGAGGTATCTTGGTTCTACGGTAGCTCGGAGACGAGTTGTGAGGCCGAGGAGGCCAGTTGTGCAGGGGGCTCGGAGGCAAGCCAGCGTTCGCTCGGTAGGACGAGCGTAGGTGTGGTCTGGTCGGCCACCGTAGGTCCTTTCTTGCATGCTCTGGGACATGTCATCCGCCACGTGCCCTGATCTGGGAGATCGCCGATATCGAGCATCATCAGTTAAAAATTGGGATTTACCGCTACTAAAGAATCGCTTCTTTCAAATGAGTTTACCCACGAACTCGAAATTTGCAATTAAAGGGATAACAACACTTGACAAGCTCGTTGCTAGATAATATTGAGGAAGATGGGCCGGTTTTCATGATCAATTTGAGAAATCTTTAATCTAGACCCTAATCCTAAAGCCAATTGGCAGAAAATTTAGGATTTTTAGGAAAAGAAGTGTGGTGGCGAAGGTTTTTAAACTCTAACCCGATAATCACCGTTAGCCTCCTGACAAAGTAACTTATCGGCGTGTTTGGGATCTTTGTAGTTCAATTTAAATATATGAGGTTTTTTTAAATAAGTACAAAGTATGGATAGGATTTTAGTAGTTGTCCAGTTCTATCGACCAATTCTAAGAAGAGATGTGCAGCAACAACAATATAAAATCAATTTCCCATATGGTTCCATACAAAGAGCTCTATGTAGGGTTCATCCCCGTCTCCTTTGCTTGTTTTGTGGAAAAGCAAACTTTTTCAAGATGCTTTGGGCCTCACTTATGGAGAGAAACATCAAGCATGCATGTATGTATAGGTCAAATTAGGCAAAGGGAAGTGGTATATTTAGGTCCCCTAAAAAAGGTCAAGAAAGAAAGAAAGAAAGGATAAAATTGAAGAAAAAATGAAAAAGAAAAATATTAAGGAAAATAAGGCATTGTCTCCTGAACAGATACGGGAGCCCATAGCCATAGTCACATAATTCATGAATAATTCGGCGAATTCATGAATAATTCATGAATTTTGGATCGGCTGATTAATTCTTCGATTTAATCGTCACTAGCGAATTTTCGAATTATTCGAGAATAATTCGAATAAACAGCGAATAATGCACTAAAATAACGAATAATTCGAAATATCAAAACCCCAGTGTCTCATATATTAATTTCTTGCTCGAAATCCTTTCCGAACATTTCCTGAATGCCTGCCGAATCTTTCCCGAATACCTGCCGATTTTTTCCGAATAGTTTTCCGAATCCGAATTTTCAATCTCGCCGAATAATTTCCGAACTACGAATTTACCCAGAACTCGCACCTAATTGTTTGTTTTTCCCTAAAAGGAAGGTTGGCTAGTAAGATATGTCCATGCTATATTTTTCTTTTTCTTTTTCTTTTTCTTTTTCCTTTTCTTTTAATTTCTACCATTTTCTAAAATCCGCCTTGTTACTTCTATTAAAGAGGGAATAATGGAAAAAAGACATAAAAATTCACCAACATACAAACATATATATAGTAGAGCTCTATAAAGAAAGTGAAGCAACAAAGGTCAAAATACTATTGGGTTATAATATACTCGATAAGAGTCGACTGCTTTCGTCCGGAAAAACAATCTTCATTTCAAAATGTACCGTTAACAATTCAAAAAACGTACACCACATGCATTAATGGCATGAGTTGCCATGATTTAAAATGCAAATCGAACTAACTTAATTATCCTGAGAAGCAAGATTTATTGCCTTAGATTTTGTTTATGCATTTGGTGATCTTCCATCCTTCGAAAAGCCATCGTACTATATCATATATGGAGGCTATAATTATATTTATGTCAGCTGTCTTTATATTTCTCTACTTCTCTGCAGCAGAGATGTCTAGTTTTTAGCTGTTTGTTTCATTATGTGTACGGCCTCCACCAATAACTTTCTGTTAATCTTTTATTATTATTGGTACTTATCACAGCATTGATCACCGTTAATTATAATAATGTACATAAACCCCACTATGGTCATCCTCATCTAAGTGATATCAAAGATTAGAGTGTTTTTCATCGTACCTGTTTAGGATAGGCTGAGATTTATTGATTGTAACGATTCAAATTTTCGGCACCAGTGGATTAAGCTGTCGTTAATTACTTCTCGTTCTTGGAGCGAAAGAACCTCCGATTGACGGGTCAAACTGATCATGCGAACTCAATATGCAGTGCGCGTGTTTTGTATTTTGAAGATGTTTTGGACGTATCGGGAGCCTTGCAGAGTATACGGGGGTCCTGCTACCCGGATAGCAGGCTGAGGTCAAGAGGGCTAGCAGCCCTCTTACGAGATGCGGGACAGCATCCCGTTCGAATTTTTTTTCAAAAATAGAAGTGTTTTGAGCGTGGAACGTGTGAGAAAAAGAGGGGTGAGGGACGTGCTAAGGACGCATGAGACAACACGTACGTGGCCGTTGGTGCCAACGGATCACGGGCCCTGCACGCGACCACGGAACGTGCGCGACGCAGCCGCTGGGTGCAGCGGACTATGTGGACAACACGTACCCATTGGAAACACTAGCAGCAAAAAAAAGGCTAAACCCATTAACTAGGAGTTGAACTTCCGAGGGACTTTGAAGTTAAACTCCTAGAAAAGAAGGATTTTTTTTAGGGATTCGGATGAGTTAAACTTCTAAAGAAAAGATTTTAGAAAGAAAGGATTTTTTTTCCATCAACCATCGTGTGATAGGCACGGCTAAGATCAAAAGAAAAATCAAATCCTTAAATATGCATCCTCTCTTATCAATTCTTAACCAAACATGCAGCCGCACAATAAAAGGTGGTTAGTTTAAACAGTTTCTGCATAAAAACGTTATATAGGAATTCTACAAGTACCAAACCCGATTTGAAAAACTTTAATTTTGCCTTTCCTTACTAATAACATGTTTAATAATTGCTATATCATGTCCTATTTATTCACTAAATCTAAATATCTTATCCTATCAATTTCATGGGCCACATTAACCGTCCTTCACTATCTTGATTAGATATGTCTCATGCTTGAGATCCATTCTTTACATAATCAACAGTTGAAATTAATCCAATGGGGCCAACTTAACCTAGGATAATGAATCTCTTGCCGACAAATTAACATGTTTTGGGAGAAAATTCTCAGAAACTATTAGTCATGTTGGTACGTAATAAGTAAAGACAAATATTTATACACGTTGAGGGGTTCTGTTCTCCTAATCAAATCAGGAGTCCGTTTACTTGTATAAATATATATTTTTTGTTTATTTTGAAGGGTACGGGTCTGATGAAAGGTGTCATTGAAGCTTTTTTTCTGTCAAAGATGACTATCCATTGTACATCACTAAAGCAAAGCAAAAGAATCAGAAATCCAAAACTATGAAGAATTTGCAAATGGAAATAAAAATTATCAGGAGGCATTGATTAATTCCCTTGATTCTATTTTGTTCTTTCTTCACCAACTAATTTAAAATTTAAACTAAATCACACATAGATCAAGATTCAGGTTTAGATCATGTAAAGAGTTATGAATAACCGGTTAGAATTTAAAAGTATTTTTCCCCACCCTTTGAATGTTCTGATGCAGTAACAGAAATTAATATGTATTGCAAAATGGACCTCATTTATACATGCTAGCTTGTTAGTATCATACTCTAATCAACTAGCTACAATAAAGAACCAGTTATAGAATAAATACTTTGTGAAATCTTTGATAAAGTTTCATAATCTAATTATACATTCCACTTAATAACTTATAAATGCAATGGTCATTAATTGGTAGCTTAAAACCCTTGGAAAAAACCTATACTTATAGATACACATCATGCATGGAATAGTTTCCGTCTAACGGATTAATTAGTATCAAGATATATGTTTCAACACGTGTGATGTTATCTAAGTATTCTGTATACGGTGTCTTATAATAAAAAAAGAAAATTCATCTTCTCCAATCTTGAGATATGAATTTTACAAAGGTTAACAGAAAAATGGTGAGCCAAATCATTCATATGGTTCTAATCGATTCTGATCATATCAATATTTAAGTCAATTCGATTTTGATGATGAAGATTAACTAATAATTGCACCATTGAAAGCATGCCCCTGCAAGCATGACCATATCTAAGCATATGCAAATGCTAAACAACAAGAAACCCCATTAATGATCAAAATTTTCTATAGCATGAGAAAGATATAGGAAACTCAAATAATTAGCAAAAGCTATTTGTGGATGCCCATGATAGTAACCCAAAATGAAATGATCATATAGAAGCAGAGGCCAAACTATCAAAAAAGCTGTACGGGGCACATAGTCCAATGGTAGACAAGAGTAATTTGTAAAGAGAGATCCAAGATCGAACCCGGAATTTCCTATTCAATATTTGAAAATAGACACGCAGGATCGATGGACGGCCAAAAAAAACCTATCAAAAAAGCTAAAAAGCTTTCCTTTTATAATTTCCTCAACTCTATCCTTGAAACAGTCCCTTCGTGGTCCTCTCTCCCATTCCTTGTCCCATCACCCTCTCTCACATCAAGTGGCAACCAGGGAGAGTGCCCCTTCCCCACTTTTGAAAAAAGAAAGAGAGAGAGAGAGAGAGAGAGAGATCCAATGCAAATCTAAAATCAATCCTAACACCAAAATTATGAGTGTACGAGGGTTGGGTTGGCCGCCGGAAGTAGATCCTCTGTCACAAGGGAACAAAACCCCAGTAATTAAGGAAAATCAATTATACCAAAACAGCAGAACATGGAAAAATGAAACTTCCAACGAAGAGAAACAAATGAAGCGTTTTCATAAAATTTCTTGTAGAATCGAGAATGAAATTTTCATGCTGTACATGCCAGATCATGAATTGGTAACTGCATCCAATCTCCGAGAAAGTCCCAACCCGACCGGGCCACGGTTTCAACATTTAGACCCGAACCATACCCGTTAATTAAAACTTTCGGAGGTGAGACATATGATATGATTAATCAAACATACGGACCTACAAGAAAGATGATTGTTTGGAGTCGCAGCTTGATTGTTAGGCTAAAATACTCAGACATTTAAGATAGCTCTTTTAACAATCAGAAGAGATATTCCGAAAGAAACATGTGACTTGATGCAGGAGTACTGAAATGCTATAACCTTTGTTTTTAGAATTGATCCCTATTTATACACCCAAAGACAGTTGGGGGCGGGAGGGTGGGGTGTTTGGGGGAGGGCTCTCGCCGCTGGGGCGAGCATCGCTCAACGTGCAACCGCTCCCCATTCGAGGGAGCGGTCGCGCGGTTCTTCGAGCGATGGGAAGGAAAGTGTGGGCCTCTTTTTTATTTTTTTTTTAAATTGAAGGCAAAGGCAAATTTTTAAAAAATAAATAAATTTACATTTAAAATAATGGTTACAAAACCATGGTTTATGTTATCCAAACACCCCATAGTTACAAAACCATGGTTTCATACCGCTCCGTCGAACACATCTTAAAATACGGTTTGCTTACAAAACCATGGTTTTAAACCGCTCATCCGAATGGAGCCTATGTTAGCATAACATTTAGATTTCGATACGTGACTTGATGGACCAGTCGGAGCCTGTTTTGTTTGGGTTAATTTGTTAGAGAATACAAGTAAAGTCCAGACAACAACATTATGGAAGTTTGGCGTTTTATTATTTATATTAATTCAAATCATGATATAACTTTAGGAAAACCATAAACTTTTGCAATGCTTTCTTTTTACAATGGGAAACAACTTTATAAAGGATTTTTTGCACCACGCTGTTTTGTCCAAATAGCGACATGTATCTCTCCCCCTCTCCTTTTTTAAAGATAGAAGTGATATATGAAAAAAATCTACATTATAGGAATCATTTGGTACAATTACCCTTAAATTATTTTTTTGTGAGAATCATTAATTTTCCTTTATAGAATAAAGACTTTTCTTGTCGGTACCATACTTTATTGTTCAAACAAAGACAGTATTTAATATGTAAACGTGATTTGAACCTCTAATAAAAGACGTGCATGCAGTAGATATATCTTTTCATCTAAAGATGCCTTATTTCCATTTGCAAGGATCTAACTTTCAACTTCTTTTTTCGCTTGGTTTTTCCTCCAATTACACATGTTGAGTCGTTGACGTAGAACTGGAGATGTTGTAAAATTCCACCTATGATTGGGAATAGAAGCCGGCACATGACAAGAACCCGGGTCGGGTTCCAGCATCTTCCCATTTTACATATACCCGAACCAACTCTAATTGGGCATGAAATCACAAACCAAGACCCAAGCAAATCCATTAACCAACCAAATTCTGCCCTCCCTCTATATAAACACTCCCCCCAACACTCCCTGATCCTCATGGTAGCATAAGCTCTCACAAACCAAATGCCATCTCTACATCATGAATCCGCACCCAAACCCAAATCCAAATCCAATGTCTTCACCGGCGGCGGAACGAACATTTTAAAGATGTTCAAGCTCCTCCCGATGTTGTCCACCGGATGCAAGATGGCCGCGCTTCTTACCCGCCCAAACGCAAGAAACATGCTCTCCGACCGCTCTGCCACCACAGTCACCCTCTTTGGCCCCCGGAAGGGCCGCATCTGCCTTGCCGTCCAAGAGGACCCCCGCTCAACGCCCTTCTTTCTCATAGAGCTCCCCATCCTCACCCTCTCTCTGCATAAAGAGATGGTGTCGGGTAATGTCAAGAACCACTTTACTCAGAAGTTTAAATTATTAGGCTGTGTATATCAAGTTATCGAAACACCGGAGTGTCAACATTCTCCATCACATTGGCCTTTGAGCCACTTAAATGGAGTTTGTACCTGTAGGTTTATGAAGCTTGATAACGGTTTTTGCATGACTCTTTACGCTTCCCCACCTTGGACCTAAGACTTGCCCTCGTATAGGCAGAATACTTGTGCTCGTATTGGCAGAATAAATGAAGTTGTATATATATATATAGGAGAGCGATTTATAGTAAACCGGTCCGCATTTCTCAAAAACGGGATCTCTCGATTCACGGCATATTTGAATGATCCGAACTGTTCAAGTTGATCACCCTACTTTCAAGTCTACGTGTATGAAAAATCAAAGAATTTGAAGACCTCTAACCAATATATTAGATGGAGTTTATGTTGCCATATTGAAAGACGTCATTTTGCGCTTTTTCGATGCATGAGTTAGAGTTCTTTAAACCATCCGATTTTTCATAGACATACATTTGAGGGTATGTTGATCAACTTGAACAGTTCGGATCGTTCGAATATGTTGTGGATCGAGAGTTCTCGTTTTTAAAAAAACGCGGACCGGTTTGTAATAGGCCACTCTTATATATATATTAGAAGTTGATCCTATAAGACCGGACCTTATTTTTTATTTTGAGGCCAAACTTTCTACGCACGTCCCGCCGTGCTTTTCACCGATCCATACTGTTCACTTTGATCTATATGTTTTAAATAGGTCGTGTATAAAATTTCACAAGATTTGGAGACATTTAACACTTTCATCAAGCATACCAAATTTCATCGGTTTTCCGGTGAATGAAAAATACGATCGCTTGATGGCTGTGTTAGAGATCTTCAAATCTCGTTAAATCTTGTATAAAACCTATTTAAAACAAATAGATCAAAGTGAATGGTACGGATCGGTGAAAAACACATTGGTTTATGTGTTAGAAATTTTGTTTTCAAACTAAGAAATGAGTTCTGGCCTCATTCGATAGCTCATGCTTGACTAGCCAATATATATATATATATATAAAAGACTACATCGCTTGAAACTTAGATCTCGAATCTGTACATGCCATTAATCATTTTCCTCAACAACTAAGTAGGCTATTAGTTTGTCCATCAACAATATATCAGGCTAACATGGCTCTTAATAGGATCCGTCAAGATCGCGCTCGAGAGCGATACTAAAACGCATAGGAAAAAACTTTGGGAAGAGTACATGTGGATCGTATTCTTCAACGGGAGGAAATCCGGGTTTGCGATCCGAAGGAAGTCGAGCTCGGAGGACGAACGAAGGGTGATGAAGGTGTTGAGAGGGGTGTCAATGGGGGCGGGGATGCTGCCTGAGACAGCGGAGGAGAAGGAAAGTGATCAGTTAACGTATATGAGGGCGCGGTTCGAAAGGGTGATAGGGTCGAAGGATTCAGAAGCGTTGTATATGATTAGTCCTAATGGGACTGGCGGAGCAGAGCTTAGTATCTTTCTAGTTAGGGCAAAGTGAAGATAATGGATCGGTGTGCATTTTGTTATCCATACTTTTTTCTTTCTGTTTTTGGATTTTTTTAGTGTATACAGATTATTATTATTAGTAGTTGTAGTAGGTTGGAGTTTTAAGTTTAATGAAATTAGATTAAATAGGCCAATTGGTTGGATAACTGTTAAATTCATGTGAACGCAATAATATTGATGGATGACATATATCCAACTATTGATTAGATGATCTAAAGTGGCTTAACATGGGTTGTCTTAGTACATGACTTGCATGCCTCTTTTTCTTTTCCCCCCTTATTTTTCGGGTCGGTGTTTGTTCCAATCAATGAGCATGTGCAACTTTATTTTGGGCTTTTTGCCTTTTACTTGATATTTTTGTGAATTTAAAACTAAACATTGGTTTTTGGGGTCCAAAATTGCGTCCAGTTTATCAAGTTAAAGTCAACCCCAAGTCAAGTGGATCCGAGCCCAAACAAGCATGTCCAAGCTCAAGCCAAGTGGGCCCAAGCCTAAATCAAGACCGAACATGAAAAAGGCCGGCTCCATGCAAAAAAGGTGGCAATAAATTAGTTTAAATGCAATTTTTAGAAATATATGTATGAAAAATGAGTAAAAAACCAAAATTTGTAAATCCCATGGCTTATGCGAAAAAAATAAGTACATGAGGCATGGGGAGACACAAGTGCCGTTTGGAAAAATCCCTTGGGCTTTTCCAAGGTTTTATATGCTACACGCTATATGTAAAATGTGTAGCCTATAAAATGCAGATATGATGAGAAAATCAATAACAATTTTCATTCTCTCATAATTTCTAGGGTTATGTGTTTCCTTCTCTTTCTTCAAAATTTTAAAACCTATTCTCTCTTTTGGAATTAAAACAAAAGTATAACTCTTCTTTTCCCAAAAATAAATAGTTTTCACCGTAAAACTCTTGAAGGGTCTTCCATCAAATTTATAAAGAGGAGATTTTTAAATTTCACCATCTTTATCCAACAAAAAGAGAGAAGGAAGAAGAAAATGGATTTCCAAAATCCCAATTTTGGAAGGACCCAAGACTCAAGAGAGGATCCAATGCTCAAGAGAGAAGAAAGTGGGCTCCTTTCATCATCTACGGAAATCTTTTGGGAGCTTAACTCCAAATAAAAATATTTACTGTAGGAGTTTAACTCCTCCGAATTTTGAAAAATAAAAATAAAAATCTTTCTTTTTCTATGAGTAACTCCAAAGTCTCTCGGGAGTTCAACTTCCAGCCCAGAGGCTAAGATCTTTTTTCCGTTGGTGTTTCCAGCGGACACGTGCTACCCATGCACGTGATCCGCTGCGTTCAGCGACCCCGTGCCATCTCACGCGTCCTTAGGACGCTGCTCATCTTTTTTTTCCCCACACGTGCCACACTCAAAACACTTCTTCCTTTGAAATACAACACATACATATTCCACATTGAGTTCACATGACCAGTTTGACCCGTCAATGGGAGATTCTTTCGCTCCAAAAGTGAGGGGTAATTAACTGCAGTTTAGTTCACGGCTGCCGAAGATTTGGATCTCTACAATCAATAAACTCCAGATAGAAGGAATATGTACATGCCTCTGACAAGCGCACGCATTCATATGTCAATTAATTATTATGATAACATATGAGTGAAGTTATTAATAGATGACACCAGGGAGAAGTGAGAAATATAACAAAAATGTTGCCGTAATTGTTAAGGAAAACGGTAAAAGCTGTGATGTCGTAACAACACGAAAGAATATTTATACATGAGGGTAAAGGTTTGTATATGCAATCAACTTTGTCCTGCTACTTACCCTATCTCAACATTAATGGTTTGGAAAAGCATCGATTACTCAAATCGATGGAAATTTCAACTATTTAAAACAATGAATTATAGTCTTGCTTATCTAATTATGCTAGAAAAGGCAGGGGCCCAATTTATGGGCCTTATCTACATTCATGACAGTTGTGTGTCCAAGAGTTGCTAGGAAAGATGCCCATGAGCCATCTCTAGAAGAAGAAGAAGTAGTAGTGTGGGGTTAAGATTTTATTGCTTCCTGCACTATAATTGATTTCAAGAAAACAAGGGACTGCATCAATCAGCATCAAGCATGCTTGGGATCCAGCTCATTCTCAAATTTCTCATGCCAAACAAAGGCTTGCATCTAGCACTTTCTTTGGATCCAAGCATGGATGCCATATATATCGGATTCTTGATTTAATTCCGATAGTTTGATTGAAACATATGATCCTCGTTTCCTTTCCGAAAAGGGAAATATGAATGAAATTGATTTAATGTAATAGCATAGGGCTATGAGTCATAAATGAATATTGATAGTTTAACCATTGCGAGGCTGTGGTCTCAGATCAATAGTGGTTCGAGGCTCGACAGTTTTGTTTTAATTTCGCTTCCATTTTTTAGTTTCGCTGCAGGCGGTTGCATGTTTTTTGATACTGTAACCCGTTAAGCCTTTTGATTTATTTGCAAACCCATTGTAATCTCTATATGTTTTGCAAATATTATTCTCATTACAAGTGTTTCGGTAACGAGATATATTGGTCGATAAAGAGATTAATTATTTGCAAATTAGTATGGTTACAAGAAGGTGTAATATAAACTTGCGTTTTTGAGTTTTTCTGTATTTTTCCACTTTCCTACACTTTAAAGCAAGAGTTTTACATGAGCTCGTTCACACATGCAGCAATAACCAAGGGTTGTGATGACAAAAAATACCAGAGGTTTTAAGTTTAGGAACTACTAGATTTTATCCTGGACTATTTATTTTGAATAAGCGGATACAACGAGTTAATAGAAAGAGTATTTTTAATTACATACCGGGTTATTTGCAGCAACACCACGATCAACAAGATTGAAATTTCTAGTTTTTCCTTCGCCATCATTCGTCTGGAGTGAATGAACAGAAAGATATGTAGACGCTGCCGAAGTTCTAATGTATACATCAGATAGAAGAGCATCTTTATGCAGATGGGTCCTTTTGCCTGATAATGATAATGACACAAAGACGGTTTTAGAACAACCCAAGCTTAAATCTCTCTAACACAAATCCAAAACGAATCAATTAAAAAATATATATTGTTGATGTGCAAAAAGCTTAAGTTTCAGCCCGTAAAAATAAAACTTTATACCTGTACCCATACGTTAGAATAAAAAACTACATCTTTCGGCTTTTAACACAGCTTCAAAATTTTAATGCAATAGCATATTTCATTTAATACTTTCTTTTGTTACAAATTTTCCTAAGGTGCCTACGTGTCTGCAACATATGCATACATGAAGTGAGATCCTCTCTAATAAAAGTTTAGTGAACACATGGGGTTAAAATGTCCCAATTTTGAATGGGCCTTGGTCTAGGGAAATTGTCAAAAAGCCCTCGGCCCGCTTCAAACTTGTTTAAAAACACCCTGGGCATTTTTTCTTGTTAAAAAACCCCTGGGCCCAATCAAAACCATATGTATAGCAGTTGTCTGTAATATCTAAACGGTTACATGTAATATCTAAGTAGTTGCAGTTGCCTGTAATATCTAAACATTTGGCTGCAATATCTAAGCAGCTGTTTATAATATCCAAGCAGTTGTTTAGAATATCAAAGCAGTTGAAAGAATACAAGGCTTAAATAAAATAAACCTCAGGGTTTTTTTCCATAGAGATTTTGAATATAAATCTCTTCCCAGCAATTTTGAAAATTAGAAGGGTTTTTAGGAGTTTCCTGAACGGGCCGGGGTCTTTTTGACAAGTTACCCAAATGATTTTATAAAGGAAAAAATAACCCAAAAAAATGCCTTAAAATCTTCCAGTAAAATATTGCTCTACTCCCTAACCATTGAATTTAATTAAAAAGCACCGTGTATAATTAAACTCATGTTTTTCTTATCATCCCAAAAAAGAAAATAAAAAATAATAGTAAAAACCCATAAATACAAATATAGAACTCTATTGAGAAAATTTAAAATAACAAGATTTATATGAATAAAGTCATCATATTTTTTGGGTAAATTGTCAAAAAGCCCACGGCCCACTTCAAACTTGTGTAAAAAATCCCTGGGCCCAATTAAAACCCTCTTTATACCAGTTGTCTCTAATATCTAAGCGGTTGCTTGTAATGTCTAAGCAGTTGGACGGAATAAAGGCTTCAATGAAATGCAACCCAAGGGTTTTTTGACAAAGATTTTGAACAGCAGGCCTATCCTATCAATTTTGAAAATATCAAGGGGTTTTTAGACAACTCCGGCCGGCGGCTTTTTGACAATTTAACCTGTTTTTTAGATGAAATAAAATATCTAAGCTGTCAACATTGCAGTCACTAGCCCTCCCGTGCTTGCCCCGGCTACGACATCAAAGTAGTTTGCAATTCTCGCATCCTCTCCATCAAGTTCCTATAAAAAACATAATCAACTTTATCTTTGAGAAGCAATTGAGCTCAACTCATGCAATAACAATTTTATTTCCAAAGCGAGTTCGAATGATTGGCGTACGGTTTGAACCATGTATATATTTTGAATATAAGTTTTTTGGGCTGCATGTATAGAATCTGGAATCTACAAATAAAATATCAAAAGTGAATTTAATTTCTCATAGTATTTGGAATCACATGCAGCTGGATGTCGGTAGAAAAGTGGGTACTACAGATATTTAAACTTCATTATACCATTAGAGAAAATTGGTCATAGGCTGCCAAAATCAAACTAACTAATGGAATATAATCTTGACAGAAATTCTAAATTCCATTAAAATTACTCTTTTTCTCAACTAGAAATTTAGCAAATTTTACAAAAAAGTTTCCATCAGGAATAGTCTGATGATACAATTGCTCCAACTGTAAGAAATAAAAGAAAAACCCGAGAGTAGAATTAAAAATAATCGAGTCTTATTACTTCGAGTTTCGATTCAAGGAAGGCGAGGATGTTCCCCGGTATGATGCATCTAACACCACCATCGTCGATGTTAAGTACAGTCACCATATTTCTAAGAGATGGTGAAGGGCTTAAGCCTTTCCCTTCTTTGCTATCCATTCTTAATTGATCACTAAACAAAAACTTTAAGATAATTAATTCAATATAATGGGTGCAAAGAGGTATATTTAAGTAAAAATGGTTGAGTTCTAGCAAATTAATTAATGAGCTAGAAAATGATCAGTGAGTGTGTGTACTTAAATAAAAGATAGAAGCTTGAGCTAGGGTTAGCCCTTTTAGAATAGGAAAGATCAACTACAAGAAGACATTTGAAATTGATTATTTGACTTAAGTTAATTTACCATTTTTATATTTAAATGAAGATTTAATTAATTAGTTGGATCAAATAAAATGAGCTTGTTTAAAGAATAACAATATTGCCCATGATTTCTTTATTGTATTTGGTTATTAAATTTAAATTTTTTGTTATATATCTGCATTTTCTTTAATCGGATTGGACTATTCTTCTCTTAATAAAAAAAGAGAATCTTCTCCTCTCATATTTTTCAGCTTCCTTAAACAAGATAATATTGATTACTCGAGATTAATCAATCGCAGTAGTTCGAGAAAAAAATAAGAAGGAATATAAATATGCACGGTACTTAAAGGAGAAAATGTAACATTGTCCATCTAAGTCAAACTTTGTGCATTTTATAAGCAGTGTATTGAAAATGTGACCGAAAAGAGTTGAATCATTCTCCTCTTATGATCAGGAGAGGGAGCCTTCTCCAATACGTGCGTGTGTAGGAAAAATAGCGATAGAGTTTTAGCAATAAATCATATTACGTTTCATAAACAATTATAATGAATTAGCTAGATGAAACTTGATTATGGATTAATCCATTGGGGTGGGCAATAAACAAATGTGTTATGGTTTTAATAGTACTCCATGATTGAATTTGGTTCTCCAAGAAAGAGGGTTTCTTGATGGATTTGTGAGGTGAGGTTTGCTCATATATGAAGCACAAGCCACAAATATTAGTTGCCATTATTACTACAATTATTTCTTAATGATGATGGTGATGATGCTCGATATCGGTGATCTCCTAGATCATGACACGTGGCAGATGACGTGTCCCGAAGCTTGCAAGAAAGGACCAAGAACGGTACGTCGGAAGAATACCTCGGGTCTGCGACCCATGGACGTGGCCGACCTTCTGCGACCATCCACACCGCTCCTATGCCCACCTTACAAATAACCGTTGGCTCGTCTCCGAGCCCCCTGCACAATTGGCCTCCTCGGCCCTCTCAGCTCGTCTTCGGGCTATCGCGGAACCAAGATATCTCGGCCTCCCGCTCGTCCGCGAGCCTCCCATCGAGCTCATCTTCCTCGGTCTATCCGACCGACCCACAGCACCGATCACAGGCGCCTCCGCCATGGCTCCGCGAATCTCGCCATGCGCGAGATATCCGCCGGCCACGTCCCGCGTTCCACGCCATCACGATCCCCCATTAACGAGCATGTCTCGTCATTAATGCGGGATCCCGCCTATCACCCGGGCGTGACGCCAGAGGCGTAACTGCCGGCGTGATTCTCGCGCCTGCCTGCCCGTCTCCACCACTATATAAACCCCTCTTTCAGACGATCGAAGTAAGATTCTTTCCTCACTAGGCCGTTACTCTGCTCAAATATCCGGTCTAATTTGATCGTCGGAGGGTCTTCGGTGGTACAACCATCCCGGGACTTCCTTGCAGGTAGCTCGGCCTCAACCACCTCAAACCCATTGAGATCCACACGCTTTAGGAGGCAACCTCCAACTCAATCTCAGCTGTCGATCGTCGCTTGCAGCAGATCTACGGAAGGTAACATCTGAAGGAGATTCAGACTTCCATCAGCTGGCGTCGTCTGTGAGAAATTCTTGATTCCACTGAATAAAGTTCATCTTCCGATCTCAACCCAACGGCGAGTGATCACCGCGACGATCCAAGCACTAGCCGCCGCCTTCCCCACAACGGAGGCGCGGACGAATATCCTCCTCCGAACGCCATCAACGCCCTAGCAGCCCGGATAGATCGACTCGCGTCCGTCGTAGATGCGCTCGTCCGTGTCCAAATGGCAGGGCAAGCTCCCCAGGTCGCCGCTCCCCAACCTCGGGACCAAGACCCCTATAGAGGGAGAGAAGACTCTGCTCGTGTCGGTACTGCCGACCACCGCCTCGCTACTCCCACGGTCGCAGATCTCTAGGGCCAACGTATTCTATGACCCGCTGGGCGTCCCACGGTTCAACACCGAGGTCCGTCACCATAGCGTCTCACCCCGAACCCTATCACGCCCCTGTCCCTCCCGAGGAGGTGTCGGTCAGCTCGCCCGCGCCCAGGCATGACCGACACCCCCTCCCTCGACGGGGTCGTGCAGACGGGACTCATCACGGTAGCTCGAAGACTACCTCGTCAGGGGACCTAAGGAACCTCATTGAAAGGAACAGGGGCTGCGTCCAGACACATGTCTTCAACAGCAGAGGCCAAAGATCAGAATGTGCCGAATCGTCGGGATACCACAGCCGACTCGACGCCCTCGAAAAGAAGATCGAAGGTATGCATCGGGAAGGTCATCATTTGAGCGACGGGGCTAATTACGCCGCCGACTCGCTCACAAAACCCTTCACCGAGGAGCTGCTCGCCGTCCATGTATCCTCCTGGAACAAGCCCCCGAAGGTATCTCTCTTCGACGGTAAGTTTGACCCGAAAGACCATTTGGACGCATTCACCGCAGGAATGAGCTTCTAAGACAACTCTGACGCCGCCTAATGCCGAGCTTTCCCGGCTACTCTCATCCGCTCCGGATGAGACTGGTTCCGAGGACTCGCGCCACGCTCGATCTCAACCTTCGACGAGCTGGCCACCTAATTCCTCGGCCACTTCATCTGGAACAGACGGCAGAAACGGACCGTCGACCATCTCTTCACAATCAAGAGCGGAGACAAAGAGACATTCAAAGGGTACGTCACCCGCTTCTACAACGCCCTTCTCGAGGTCCCAGAACATCGGGACGAGACGGTCATTACAGCACTTAGGTATGGTCTTAGGCATAAGGAGTGGTTACGCTCCTTTGCATTAGCGTAACCTAAGACCATGGCCGAGGTAAAGGCCTAGACCGAGCGTGAGATCGCTCGAGTCCGAGGTGAACGCAAATCTTCCCTGGGCAAATCAAACTGACCAAAAGAAAAGGGCGAGGGAAGAGAGATAGAGACTTGAGCGGCAAAGCCCTATTGCCCGAAGTTTCAGGAGTACACCCCGCTCAACGTCTCCTAGACAGTACTGCTAGAGGAGGCTAAGGGTGAGGGGTTCTTCAAGCTCCCCCAGTCTCGCACATAGCGGAAAAGCACACTCGGGGCCCCTACTACGGTTTCCACAGGTCACAAGGCCACTCTACGGAGAGCTGTAAGCAGCTCCGAGATTACATCGAGGAGCTCATCCGTTCGGGACACCTGGCAGCGTACTTGCGGGACAAGCGGCAAGCTGACCGCGAGTAGGAGCAGCGTCCCCCTCCCGGCGAGTTGACAATCGGCCAAATCATGGTCATGTCAGCGGGGGGTACGTCGAGTACGTACGAGGCTCAGTGCCCCACGCCGGCCGTGGAGGCCAACAGACATCCGAGAAGCTCAAACTGTACAAATAAAAAGAACATCTACTAGCGTGTATTTCTTTTACTAAGGCAATGTAAACTTTTCTCAAGATCTTTTTTGTTTATATAATAAGAAGGGATCAATAAAACATTGCAAAAAGAAGAGTTTTGTTTATTCAAAAGGGTACTATAGGCTCCTCAGCCGTACATCGAAAAAGAAAAATTATAGTAGCGGGGGAAGGGGGTGCAGAGAACATTGCTCGTGGTACTCCGAGAATATTTCCGCCAGCCGAGCCTTTGCGGCCTCAGACCTCTGCCCCTGATGACGCCCGTGAACATCGGCATCGTGCCTCAATTGGTAGCACTCAAGGATGAGCGCCACCGAGTGATCCCGCCGACCCGCGGAGATCAGGCCGAAGCACCGCAAAGACTTTAGCTGATCAACCGCCTCGTCCTTCAGTTGTTCGGACAAATGGTTGTAGAGCCCCGATGACGCCCTCCAAATGGAGTACATCAACAGCTGGAGCAGGGGGGAGCGCCGGGGAAGCAGTCGGCCGAAATGATCCTCAATGCGGCCTATCACTAACTGCACCGTGTCCTCGGTTTAGTGCACCGTGTCCTCGGTGCAGTGCTGATCGTAGAGGTACACGTCCTCGAAGTTTACGATGTCGGGGATGGTAAAAGGGAAGTCCTCCATTCTTATGTTTTGTATGTGAAGGAATGAATGATCAACACTCTCTCCATTTTATAGCCCACAATGCCCCAGGAGTCCAACAATCGCTCGTTTCACACACAACTGTACCGCAACGTGGAAGACATCGAGCCTTTCTCGGCGAAATCGAAACGACGCGGCTTCGACGGTTCGCCTCCCCCACGCGTTCATAGTACGTGTCACCCGCAACTGTCCCTCTTCCCGATACTCACACCGGGAAGGTTGGACAGAACCTCACGAATAAACCGGTCCCGCCCTTGCTCGGTTATCCCTGGCTGTTAGTTCCCTACCCCACAGCGCCAGGGATCTAAGCCCTCGCCAAGAGGCAACTGAGCAGCTTCCCTGCTCGGTCCATCCTTAGCAGGCCTCTTATGGCCCGTCCCGTGCTAAGGATCGAAGCCCTCACCAAGAGGCAGCCGGACGACTACCCTGCTCGGCTATCCCTGGCTGGTAGTTCCTTATCCCCTAACGCCAGGGATCGAAGCCCTCGCCAAGAGGCACCGGGCAGTAACGCTGCCCGGCCCATCCTTATCAGGCCTCTTACGGCCCCTCCCCCGCTAAGGATCAAAGCCCTCACCAAGAGGCAACCGGGCTCGCCCATGCTTGGTTATCTCTGGCTGGTAGTTCCCTACCCCGCAACGCCAGGGATCGAAGCCCTCACCAAGAGGCAACCGGGCTCGCTCTTGCTCGGTTATCCCTGGCTGGTAGTTCCCAACCCCGCAACGCCAGGGATCGAATCCCTCACCAAGAGGCAACCGGGCTCTCCCTTGCTTGGTTATCCCTGGCTGGTAGTCCCCTACCCTGCAACGCCAGGGATCGAAGCCCTCGCCAAGAGGCGCCGGGTAGTAATGTTGCCCAGCCCGTCCATAGCAGGCCTCTTACGGCCCTTCCCGTGCTAAGGATCTAAGCCCTCGCCAAGAGGCACCGGGCAGTAACTCTGCTCGGCCCGTCCTTAAGGATCAAAGCCCTCGCCAAGAGGCACCGGGCAGCAACCCTGCTCGGCCCGACCTTAGCAGGCATCTTATAGCCCCTCCCACGCTAAGGATCGAAGCACTCGCCAAGAGGCAGCTGGTCACCGTCGCGACCGTGACGTTGGGAGTCCGGCCTGAATTTTGGGGGCAGATGCTATTTGGATTTATCCGTCCAGCTCTCCGAAGATGCCAAGTTGATTTATGGCACCGTGCATCGGAGGTTTGTACAGATGCGGCTGTTGTAGCAAACTTTGTCAGATTCCCCCTCGTTTGCGAGGGGTTTTTGATTGTGGGGACACTCTTCCCTGCAGGCGCAAGCCCCTGCAGTTAATTACGTTACTGCATCGCGGTAACCACTTTCTCCTGCTCCAGAAGGTCACTTCATGTCGTGTATGTTTTTTTAATTTTTTTTGGTTGCCCGTGGATTGTATACGGAGACTAATTTATGTTGTCGCCCGTAGGGCGGGGATTAGTCCAAATCCGTATTTTCTTAGATTTGGGGTTTAGTTTGATTTAAGGCTTGTTAATCTTTTTTGAAATTAAGATCAACTTAAATGTTTGTTGAGGATACGTTAGTCTAATTTTAGACTAGGATCTACTCAACGGAGGGTCAGGATCATTTAGATCCAACGAAAGAGTATTGGGCTCCATCGTCTTAGTTTAGGGACGTTGCGGTCCATTGGGTTTATGGACATCGTAGTCCGTGAGTTTAAGGACCTCATAGTCCGTAAGGTTTAAAGACATCGTAATTTGTGTGGTTTAAATACATTATAGTCTGGTTTAAAGAAATCGTAGTCTGTAAGATTTTGGTTTAACCGTTTGGGGATCCACCAAAAGTTATTGGTTATTGGGACCCTCCATCTCTCTGAAGACGTTGAAGAATTACAACGACATGTATCAGAGGTATGAAGAGATGTACCATCGAACCAATGTTGGTTGGGAGATCTATAGTCAGGTTTGGGACTAAGACCAATTAAAAATATTGTGAGCACATGGGCTCGGTTAATTTGAATTAGAGATTTGTGGCCAACTTGGGCTCAGTCCACTCAGTTTTGGATAAAATGTTGAACATTTGCTTGGGCTCGGTCTCTTTTTATTCAACAATACTGGGCATTGATTTGGGTTCTGACACCCCTTTTTCTTTTTGTCTTTTATTGAATGTTGAACACTCTTCATGGCACTGGGCTCTTCTTGGGGAGTGCAAATTGCTCTGTGTTAGAAGCGCCCATGTGAGTGGCACGTGGAGCACTTGGCACCAATCAATGAGTGCAGAGCACTCCTTATAAAAACAGCGCCCACGTGAAGAGCACGTGGCGCGCTTGGCGCTTGGCGCCAACCAATGAGTGCAGAGCGCTCTTTTTAAAAACAGCGCACACGTGAGGAGCATGTGGCGTGCTTGGCGCCAACCAATGAGTGCAGAGCGCTCTTTATAAAAACAGCGCCCACGTGAGGAGCACGTGGCGCGCTTGGCGCCAACCAATGATTGCAGAGCGCTCTTTATTAAAAACAGCGCCCACGTGAGGAGCACGTGGCACGCTTGGCGCTTGGCGCCAACCAATGAGTGCAGAGTGCTCTTTATTAAAAACAACGCCTACGTGAGGAACACGTGGCGCGCTTGGCGCCAACCAATGAGTGCAGAGCGCTCTTTATTTAGTAGCGCTTGGCGCTTGGGTTCCCTTTGTGTATTATATTCTGCAAAGTTCAATTCTTTGTTCTTCCCCGAATCTTTGATCCCTAAAACAAATTCATCCCCGTAAGAATTAAATTCTTATTTATGGGAGACTTGTCTCATGGATCTCAGATCCGAGGAAAGAACTATGTTCTTTTTATGAGGGCTAAACCCTTGAGATGCTCTGAACTCTTCTGTTTTTGTGAAAGACTTTGTCTTAGAGATCTATGATCTAGAAAAAGAACTAAGTTCTTCTAATGTGAGAGTTAAACTCTCAAAATATGGAGGAGATGTTATGATCCCTTTTCTTTTTATTTATCTTGAAGAAGGTTCTTCGTCTTAGAGCTTGCTCTTCTCTTTTTCTTTTCTGAGAACTTGAAACTTATAGGGAGGTTTCTCTCTGTTTTGTTTTGTTTGAAGTTTATGGGGGGTTCTTCTGTACAAGACTTGAAGTCTTGGGTTTTTTATATAGGGGAGGCTGAGTTGTTGAATCAGTTAAGGAAATCTCTCATTGAGAGATTTCTAATTGATTTGGGGAATGTTTCCCACCGTTGGATATTTGATCCAAGTGCTTCTGTTTTACAAAAGACATCTTTCTTGTTATTTAACAAGATTGGGTGTAATGACCCAAAATCTTTATACATTTGTATTATCCCTCTTCAATAATATACCGTATTTATTTGTACTTGGTATTTTCCTTTTTCTATTAAATTTATTATTATTTTATTCCTCAATTTATTATGTATTTTTCTGTATACAATTTCTTTTTCTTATATTTAAGTTTTTAACTTCTCATTCTTATTTTTTCTTTCATAAATATTTAACCCAAATCCATTATTCTTATTCTCTACAGCCCATGTGGAAAGCCCACTTTCTTTTTAAGCAACAACATATATTTAATTCTAATTAAATATGTGCATGAACAACCTTGTAGCTCATTGCTTAAGTCCTTGCATTGTTATTCCATAAGTCACATGTTCAAATCCTCATTCTTGCAATTATTTTTTATCATTTTTTATTCTTCTCATAATCTACAAATGAGACCTTTCATTTCCAAAATGAATGGTGGCCTTTCATTTCTCTTTTAATTCTCATGTTAAATGCATATATTATTATTCACCATTACACCATCTTTATTTGTCCTCCTCTATCTTTTCCTTCCTCACATTTTTTATCTCTCATTTCTCCCTCTTCACCTAGAGTCCAAGAAGAAGAACATGAAGAAGTTTTCAAGAAGGTCTCGCTAGTAACGCGAGGCTGTCGGCGGATAGACAAGCCCGGTGACAATACCGGCTTGTGTATGTAAGTCCCTGCTCTCTTTCTTTTTCTCTTTATATTTCTATTGTTTTATATTGCCATGAAAAACTTCCCTTGACATATCATAGTTCCTAAATAATTAATTAAATAGATACATATATAAATAATGAACACACAAACATACACATATATAGTTTGTAAAATCTTTTTCATTACTCTCAATCCACATGTTAAGATTTCATAGTGATCAATTAGGATTGCATGTTTGTTGTTTTATTTTAAATCACTTTATTTAAAGTTTGTAAAAAAAAAATGAAGTTACGAATAAATACCATGGTTTTCTCATTTTCTCACATATGACATATCAATACCTTTAGTTTTAAAATAAATTTTATAAATAAATTTTTAATTTTGAAAATTTCAGAAAATTTACATATGATATAATATATTATTTTTTACACGCTGTAAAACTTTTAGATCGAACCGCATAACGGTTTAGGAATTATATCGTTTTTATTCACTGTTCGTAAAAACAGAAAACTGCAGTCATCGGTCAATTTCTAGGACACATAACTTGGTATACCGGTACCAAATTGAACAAACTCAGGTTTTTTTGATATCTACATCGAATGATCTAGATTTTATTAGTTTTATAGTTTTACTGAATACCCATCTGAGATAAAGAAACTGCGTTACAATATTAAGTGACGGATCTGGACAGAATCTGTCCTGATTCGCACACTGTTTTAAAATTAGACATAACTCAAACTCCCGATGTCCGTTCGTAATAAAATTTATATGTGTAGATGCACAATTGATAGAAATATAATTTTATGTATACTTGATTACTTATAAATGGATGAAACATCCCGATATAGGCTTTGCAATACAATATATAGTTGCTGTCCAGAAATCTGAATTTCTGTTTTAAACGCTGATATTAAAATGATCATAACTAGAGCTTCAGAAATCCAAATCGTATGAATCTTGGTATTTTGGATAAGTACTTCAAAATACCTATAATTTTCTAATAATTTTCTTAACCTGAAACCTGATGTAAATTGACCGAAACTATATTTTAAAAATATGTGACGGTGCCGAATAGATTCTGATCTGTTTTGCGCGACGATACGAAAACATATATACTGTAACACCTGAGCCCAATGCTACTAATTTCAGTTACCGTTCGAGCGTAGTGCGGCACTTATTTCATTTATCTTGCTTGATTGTTACTTATTGTCAATTTTACCCCGTCAATTCAATTCTGCATATAACAATTTATGGTATCTAAAATAAAATTAAAAATATTCATCTTGACATGTTTGACACCCCTAACCCCGTCGTAGCGTCCGTGCATCGTGTTCTCGTCCCGTTCAGCGAAACGGGCGAGTTTGGACGGCTACGCGCACGTACGTGTGTCCGTTTTGGGGGTATGCTTTTTGATTGCAGAACACTTCATTTTAAATTTTGGATCCCGCCTAAAATTTTATCATTTCAATTTCAAATTTTTGGACCCGACCCGGGCGCAATTTGGAAATGTTTCACTTTACGCCAAAATCCCAAATTTCTAAGATTTTTAAGCGTCTGAAGATTTTAAAACTATATACTCTATTTCATATCTTATAAATCTTTTTATTTATATTTTTCATAACCTAATCTATCTCCCTAGCCAATCAAAGCCTTCATATCTCCGTGGGCCCCACCTCCTCTCTCTATCTCTCCTTTCTCTCTCCCCCGTCTCTCTCTATCTCTCTCTCCTCATATCTCTCTCTCTCTCTCTCCCCCGTCTCTCTCTCATCTCTCTCTCTCTCTCTCTTCTATATATATATTCCTATCTTCTTTCCTCCTTTTCTTTTTTTATCAATCGCAAAACCCACCACGCGCAAACCCCACGAACCCGGCCGCCTCACCCATCGCCGCTGCAACACCAACGCCGATGCGAATATCATCAGCATCCTCGCCTCCTCAACATCGTCTCATCCACTTCCTCCTTCATCAACCCGTGCACCCTGCACGTGCCTGCACACCCCCGACCAGGCCAGCGCGCACCCCCTGCACATCGTTGCACCGCCGTGAGTCGCCGCCGGTGACCCCGTCCCCGTGTCCCCGGCCCTCGCGCGCACCTCTCGGTGAGCTAGCATCCCCTCCTCTCTTCCTTTCTTCTTTTCTTTCTCTGTCGCGATTTTCTTGATCTGCAGTTCGGCCGCTGTCGTCGTAGGCTACCGCCGGAGCTCCGTCGACGTGGTCGACCGTCACCACCCGTCCCACAGATCCTCGTGAGCTTTTCCTTCTCCATCCTCCTTCCCTTTCTTCTTTATTTTCCTTTCTTTTCTTGATTGCAACTCTTGACATTCGCTGTTTTTTATCTCGCCGGAATCCGGCCGTGCCGGCGACGTGTCCCGACGTTCCAGCGAAGTACCACGACCCGTGTGGTTCCACTGTTCGTCGTTTGGGTTCATTCCGTGAACCGTGCGCCCGTCGCGAGATTTCCCCGCCGACGTTTAACGTTCCGTTTTCCCGATTCGCGACCCGTCGAGGCAAGTACCCCTTGCTACATGCTAAACAATATTTACATATATATTAATGACACCCTAAACCTATAAATTTAACTTTGGTACGACCATTTCTCTTTTTCATGTTCAATATTGTTATATAACATTTTATCTTTCAAACTTGGAACCTATATTTGTAGATATCATTGCATCCATGAAATCTTAACTTGGAAACATGATTAAACGGCTATAATTGTCTTTCTGCATTCTTATAATGTTGAAATCATCTCTGTGACACAACTGATAACTGTACTGCAAATTGAATGAATCTGCCTATTGCTTAATTCATTGCTTATATCATGTGTTGATAACCATGCTTGATTATATAACTGATTGTGAGCACACCTATGTTATCGTTTACATCTTGACCTGACTTGCTACACACATATTGATTGACCCGACATGGTACCGTACACTGCTTGACTTGACATGATGTACCATGACCTGATCCGTTACCTGATCTCGTGTCTAATGCCAACAAACCTGACAAGTAGTCCTCATGGACCGTTCCTGTTGTCTATCTAGACAAACCTGTTTACCTGATCCTGTGTTGGCATTAGTTTCTTGATTTCGGGATACCTGACTTGACTTACACATATAACTTGGGGATATGGGGAAATCAAAGGTGAAACCTGACTTGTAACTCAACAGTTCACATTCCTGTTTGGTGCCTAGCGGCATGTCTCGGTTTCAGCCCGAGAATATTGAGGCCGTGTTCCCGGGTATGTACGGGATACTATTGAGTGTACACATTCCTGTTTGGTGCCTAGCGATATGTCTCGGTTTCAGCCCGAGAATATTGAGGCCGTGTTCCCGGGTATGTACGGGATACTACTGAGTGTACACATTCCTGTTTTGTGCCTAGCGGCATGTCTCGGTTTCAGCCCGAGAATATTGAGGCCGTGGTCCTGGGTATGTACGGGATACTATTGAGTTACATCGATGATTCATCAATTTGGTTTCAAAGACTTTAGAACAGAGAACCTAATAGCACAGTTTAGTTACCCACTGCACACTACCTTGCACTGCTCTGATTTATATGATTGTTACTATTGCTTTATTCATGTTTATATTCGCATTGCCTGTTACCCTGTTTATTATGTTTTACTTGATGACTTGACGCGCTGACGTCTGGGTTTTGCATGGCTCAGATTCTGTACCGCTGTCGCAGCCCGAGCAGGAGTACTTCAGCCGACAGGCTGAGCTGTGAGTGTCAGCAGTAGTTAGCTTTTCTTTCCTGCATTTTATTCCTGATGTGAGCCCGCATTATGGGACATACATTCCAGTTATTTTGTATTGGATCTTTCGCTTCCGCATTTATTTATTCTTGACTCATGTTATCTTGGATTATGGACATGTTTTAGATAGTTTTATTTTGTTAGTGATATCTCTACAACCGTAATGTGACTGTGGATGGATACTTCCTACCCACAGGTAGCATGGTTGGCTATGTCACGTGCCCATTTTAGCGTACTCTGGGAAGCGGGGTGTGACATGGTTCTTTTGGTATCAGAGCTATAGGTTAGTCGGGTTGATTCTTTTTTGTAGTTGGGTATTGTACCCAATACGCGAATCAGAATACCCGTGTTTAGGAAACATGTCCTGCCACCTTGCCGTTTACCATTCTTGAATCACATTCTTCCTAATTATATCCTTTACGATGTGCAAACTTCTTTTGCATATCAACTCGAAAACCTGATTCCTTGTTATCTTTAGGACTTAGGCGACTTGGATGGAGTTATGTAATTGTGGCTATGATACAGCGACATAATTACAATGCGGCACTCTATTTAAGTATCTTGGAGTTCTAGCCTTGATCTATATATTGAATCTATCATCATGCTAATGTTGGGTGTTTTGATTTCAGGAATATGGCCGGTAAGAATTTGAAGACGTACCAAAGGCGTGTGGACGAAGCCGCCATGCTTGGAGTGATAAGAGGAATGCTGGAGAATCAAAAGAAACAGACCGAACTGATCCAGCAACAAGCGGAATCGTTTCAGGAAGGTTTGCAGATCGTTCAGCAGTCTGTGAGCAATGTTGGAGCTAAACCAGTTGACCGAATAGGGACCGTAGCAGATTTCAGACGTTTGGATCCGTCTACATTTACTGGTTTGGAGGAGCCGTTGCCAGCGGAGCAGTGGCTAGTTGACACAGAGAACTTGCTTATTGCGGCACAGATTCCCGATGAGAAAAGAGTTGATGTGGTACGCATTCAATTAGTGGACTATGCCCGAGAATGGTGGCTTGTGGAAGAGAACCGCTTGCCCAAGACGATCAAGTGGGCGGATTTTTCAAAGAGTTTCCTGGAGAAGTTCCTGCGGACTGCACGGGAGGAAATGGAAGAGAAATTCATCGGGCTAAAGCAGAATGGAGCACCCGTAGATGTGCATGCAGCAGAATGGACAAGACTCAGCAGGTTCGCTGGACTTTGCCAACGATGCAGACAGGGCACGGAGGTTCATGCGCAGCTTGGACGTGGACATCCAAAGGCAGATTGTCTCCCTGGGTTTGACCACTTTCTCACAAGTACTTGCGGCAGCCCGAGAGCAACAGAGTTTATCTGGGATGAAGGGGAGTTTGCAGCAGACAACAGTTGCGGTAAGGAAGCCATCATTTGTACCTAACCGAGCTCATGGTCGCAGAGGTATTCCAGTGGACCGTCGAGGTGTAGAACCCATGAAGAAGCCAGTGATCGTCGATCGAAGAAAGAGCATGACCTGTAACTATTGCAATTTACCTGGCCACATGCAAAAGGATTGTCGAAGGAGGCTGGGACTCTGTTTGGTTTGTGGAGCGGCAGATCACGCCGTTGGTGCTTGTCCGTCGAAGCTTCGTACGAGGGATGATTTTCAGAAGCCTCCGCAGAGACCGTTCCAAGGACAGAAACAGCTGACTCAAGGACCTAATCAGGCTCGAGCTTTTACATTAACAGCGGAAGAAGCTAAGGCGTCAGGAGAAGTTGTTTCAGGTACTCTACTCGTTCATGGTTTTCCCGCATTAGCGTTATTTGATTCTGGTGCATCCCATTGTTTTATGTCATCCAAGTTTATAACTACACACTCGATTGACTACACGACCCTGTCTAGTTTCTGGGACTTACACACTGGGAATGGGAAAATCATAGCTAGTAGGGAATGTAAAGATTGTACAGTTGTTGTGTGCGGACGGGAGCTTTTTGCAGATTTCTTGGTGATTGATGCGGGCAGCTACGAAGTCGTCTTGGGAATGGATTTTCTTGGCACTTTCCACGCTCACATTGATTGTAGGGCAAGGAAGGTAATTTTCCAAATTCCCGGACATCCAGAGTTTAGCTTCACTGGAGGAAGCGGTTCTGTCGGACCAGTCGAGTTTAGGGCTAGGCCGACAAACAATATTCTTGCAGCAATGGAAGTTGATAGTAGTGAAGAGCCGGCTGTTGTTCGTGATTTTATGGACGTGTTTGAAGATATATCGGGTTTACCGCCGAAGCGAGACGTGGAGTTCGCAATTGATCTTATTCCTGGTGCAGCGCCAGTATCCAAAGCGTATTATCCAATGGCACCAGTAGAGTTGGAAGAAGTCAAGAAATATGTTGCTGAATTGCTTGAAAAAGGTTGGATTCGAAGTAGTAACTCGCCTTGGGGAGCTCCAGTTCTTTTAGTAAAGAAGAAGGATGGCACAAGAAGGATGTGCATCGACTATCGAGAATTAAACCGGGTGACTATTAAGAACAAGTACCCGATCCCTCACATTGGCGCACTTTTCGAGCAGCTTAGTAGCGCGAGGGTATTCTCAAAGTTGGATTTGCGATCCGGATATCATCAGGTCCGAGTGAAAGCAGAAGATATTTGCAAGACGGCGTTCCGAACTCGGTATGGACATTACGAATACTTAGTGATGCCCTTCGGAGTAACGAATGCGCTGGCAGTATTCATGGACTTGATGAACCGAATCTTTTCACCGTTCTTGGACCAGTTTATTGTGGTATTCATTGACGATATTCTGGTTTACTCGAAGAGTTTTGAAGAGCATGCGGAGCATTTGAAGATCGCACTGCAAACATTGAGACAAGAGAAGTTATATGCGAAGCTGAGTAAGTGAAAGTTTTGGCTGGAGGAAGTAAAGTTTTTGGGGCATGTTGTGTCTGGCGATGGAATTGTCGTCGATCCAGAAAAGATTACGGCAGTTCGAGATTGGCCGATTCCAAAGAATGTTGCGGAGATAAGAAGTTTCCTTGGACTCGCCGGGTATTACAGAAGATTTGTGAAGAACTTTGCTCATCTGGCAGAGCCGTTGACCAAGCTTACGCGCAAGGAGGTACCTTTTGTATGGACGGACAAATGTGCGTTAGCTTTTGAGACGTTGAAGCAGAAGTTGATAACCGCCCCTATTCTGACCGTGCCAGACAATTCCGGAGGATTGGTGATTCACAGCGACACATCTGGGAAAGGATTGGGATGTGTTTTGATGCAGCATGGGAAGGTTGTAGTGTACGCATCGAGACAGTTGAAGACCCATGAGAAGAATTACCCAACTCATGACTTGGAACTTGCGGCTGTGATTTTCGCTTTGAAGATTTGGAGACACTACCTTTTGGGCGAAAGGGTCGAAGTTTTTACTGATCATAAGAGCTTGAAGTATGTGTTCACACAGAAGGAGCTTAATATGAGGCAGCGTAGATGGTTGGAGCTGATGGCTGACTACGATCTTGATCTTAAGTACCATCCGGGGAAGGTTAATGTCGTGCCGGATGCGCTTAGTCGGTTACCAGCAATTCAGGTGTTAACTACGCAGAAGGAGATCGTTGCAGATTTTCGAAAATTTGACTTGGAGGTTGTGCTACCGCATTCTACGGGACAGTTGATGCAGCTGCAAGTACAGTCATCGTTGATCGAGAATATTAAAGCAGCACAATCGCAGGACCCTAGACTGCAGAAGTTTCGAGAACAGGTTGAAGCCGGACTACGAACAGATTTATTGATCCACGAAGATGGTTCGTTGAGGTATGGTAGCCGTTTGTGTGTGCCAAAGGGAGATATTCGCGAAGAGCTTATGAAGGAGGCACACAGCTCAGCTTATTCTGTACATCCAGGAGGCACAAAGATGTACCGAGATATTCGACAGCATTTCTGGTGGGAAGGCAAGAAACGGGAGATTGCTCGCTTTGTGGCAAAGTGCTTGGTATGTCAGCAAGTTAAGGCTGAACATCAAAGGGTTGCTGGTTTATTACAACCATTTCCGATTCCTCAGTGGAAGTGGGAACATATAACCATGGATTTCGTGATGGCTTTACCGCGGAGTCCAAAGGGCAACAATGCTGTATGGGTGATTGTTGATCGATTGACCAAGGCAGCTCACTTCATTCCTTTCCGGGTTGGTCAATCAACAGAGACTTTGTCAGAGCGGTACATGCAGGAGATTGTAAGATTGCATGGAGTACCGGTGAGCATCGTGTCCGATCGGGACACTCGGTTCTTATCACACTTTTGGCGGAGTTTACAGGAAGGTTTGGGGACTCGATTGAAGTTTAGCATAGCTTATCATCCTCAAACTGATGGTCAGTCGGAGAGAACGATCCAAACTCTTGAGGATATGTTGAGAGCATGCATGTTGGACTTCAAGGGTTCTTGGGAGGATCATCTACATTTGGTGGAGTTTTCTTACAACAACAGTTTTCAGGCAACTATCCAGATGGCTCCGTTTGAAGCTTTGTATGGTTGTAAATGCCGTTCACCTGTTTGTTGGGACGATGTCGGTGAACGAAGATTATTGGGACCAGATTTGGTTGTGCAGACAGTTGAGAAGGTTAACACTATCAGAAATCATATGAAGGCAGCACAAGACCGACAGAAGAGTTGGGCAGACACGTCAAGAAGACCTCTAGAGTTCACCGTGGGTGATTTGGTGTTCTTGAAGATATCACCGACTAGAGGGGTGATTCGTTTTGGAAGTCGAGGAAAGCTTAGTCCTCGATTCGTTGAACCCTTTGAGATCTTGGAGCGTGTTGGTGAGGTAGCGTATCGTTTGGCGTTACCGCAGTCCTTGGCGAATGTGCACGATGTGTTTCACGTATCTCAACTACGAAGGTATGTTCGAGATGAAACGCACGTATTGGATCATTCGGAGCTAACAGTACGAGAAGACTTGACTTTTGAGGAGCGACCGATTGAAATTGTGGATCGAAGGGAAAAGGTTCTTAAGAACAGGGTGATCCCTCTTGTGCTTGTTTCTTGGGGTAATCGCTCGCATGGAGAGTCCACTTAAGAACGAGAAGATGAAATCCGACAGAAGTTTCCTCACCTTTTCTTGTAGTTATCTGTCTTTGTATTCTTGGAATTTCGAGAACGAAATTCTTTTTGTAGTTGGGTATAATGTAACACCCGAGCCCAATGCTACTAATTTCAGTTACCGTTCGAGCGTAGTGTGGCACTTATTTCATTTATCTTGCTTGATTATTACTTATTGTCAATTTTACCCCGTCAATTCAATTCTGCATACAACAATTTATGGCATCTAAAATAAAATTAAAAATATTCATCTTGGCCTGCTTGACACCCCTAACCCCGTCGTAGCGTCCGTGCATCGTGTTCTCGTCCCGTTCAGCGAAACGGGCGAGTTTGGACGGCTACGCGCACGTACGTGTATCCGTTTTGGGGGTATGCTTTTTGATTGCAGAACACTTCATTTTAAATTTTGGATCCCGCCTAAAATTTTATTATTTCAATTTCAAATTTTTGGACCCGACCCGAGCGCAATTTGGAAATGTTTCACTTTACGCCAAAATCCCAAATTTCTAAGATTTTAAACCGTCTGAAGATTTTAAAACTATATACTATATTTCATATCTTATAAATCTTTTTATTTATATTTTTCCTAACCTAATCTATCTCCCCAGCCAATCAAAGCCTTCATATCTCTGTGGGCCCCACATTCTCTCTCTATCTCTCCTCTCTCTCTCCCGTCTCTCTCTATCTCTCTCTCCTCATATCTCTCTCTCTCTTCTATATATATATTCCTATCTTCTTTCCTCCTTTTCTTTTTTTATCAATCGCAAAACCCACCATCGCGCAAACCTCACGAACCCGGCCGCCTCACCCCTCGCAGCTGCAGCACCAACGCCGACGCGAACATCACCAGCATCCTCAACCTCGTTTCATCCACTTCCTCCTTCATCAACCCCGTGCACCCTGCACGCGCCTGCACACCCCCAACCATGCCAGCGCGCACCCCCTGCACACCGTTGCACCGCCGTGAGTCGCCGTCGGTGACCCCGTCCCCGTGTCCCCGACCTCGCGCGCACCCCTCGGTGAGCTAGCATCCCCTCCTCTCTTCCTTTCTTCTTTTCTTTCTCTATCGCGATTTTCTTGATCTGCAGTTCGGCCGCTGTCGTCGTAGGCCACCGCCGGAGCTCCGTCGACGTGGTCGACCGTCACCACCCGTCCCACAGATCCTCGTGAGCTTTTCCTTCTCCATCCTCCTTCCCTTTCTTCTTTATTTTCCTTTCTTTTCTTGATTGCAACTCTTGACATTCGCTGTTTTTGATCTCGCCGGAATCCGGCCGTGCCGGCGACGTGTCCTGACGTTCCAGCGAGGTACCACGACCCGTGTGGTTCCACTGTTCGTCGTTTGGGTTCATTCCGTGAACCGTGCGCCCGTCGCGAGATTTCCCCGCCGACGTTTAACGTTCCGTTTTCCCGATTCGCGACCCGTCGAGGCAAGTACCCCTTGCTACATGCTAAACAATATTTACATATATATTAATGACACCCTAAACCGATAAATTTAACTTTGGTACGACCATTTCTCTTTCTCATGTTCAATATTGTTATATAACATTTTATCTTTCAAACTTGGAACCTATATATGTAGATATCATTGCATCCATGAAATCTTAACTTGGAAACATGATTAAACGGCTATAATTTTTTTACTGCATTCTTATAATGTTGAAATCATCTCTGTGACACAACTGATAACTGTACTGCAAATTGAATGAATCTGCCTATTGCTTAATTCATTGCTTATATCATGTGTTGATAACCATGCTTGATTATATAACTGATTGTGAGCACACCTATGTTATCGTTTACATCTTGACCTGACTTGCTACATACATATTGATTGACCCGACATGGTACCGTACACTGCTTGACTTGACATGATGTACCATGACCTGATCCGTTACCTGATCTTGTGTCTAATGCCAACAAACTTGACATGTAGTCCTCATGGACCGTTCTTGTTGTCTATCCAGACAAACCTGTTGTAACAACCCTAATTTTCTTATACACTTTTTCCTATACAATTTTTTTTCAAAATATTTTTAAAATCCACAAAGGGGTATTTTAGCCTGAGCACAAGATTTAGGTAATTATTTTTGTTTTTAATTACAAGCTACAAGAATGAAATAACTCCATTTTTAGTGTACAAGAAATTACATTAAATTTAATGTATACTAGGAATATTTATTCTTACTGCTATCAGTTTAAATAATTAAAAACCACAATAATTACAAGAAGGAGCTTGTAGCTCATTGGTAATACCTTGCATTGCTGAACCAAGCCATCGGAGTTCAAATCCCATGCCCCACATTATTTTTTGTATTTATTTTGTTTTAATTTTTTTTGGAAGTCAACGGTAAAAAGGCCATAACTCCCAAAATATGTACTGGACAACAAAAAGTAAATATACCAAATTGTACTCCCAGAAAATCCCCGGCCACTGGAAGCCTGACTCGGCCCGACTCGGCGCCGCCGGCCGGCGAATCGGCCGACTCGGTCCGGCGCCGCCGGCCGGACTTGGTCGGACGGCCGAGTCACCAACTGAGAAAAGTTGGCTTTTGAATTGGTCAACCCTCTTGCACACTTATTATACCTGGATCGATTTTAATTTGGCTAATAAATCCCTTTTACTCCCAGGTTTAATGATTTATATATATATATTTTAATTAAAACCCTAACCCTAGCCTAGCCCTATATAAACACCCCTACCCTCTACCATTTTACCCTACAACTCTAAGTCCACTCTCCCAAATTCTCAAGAGAACTCGGTACGTTAGAAAAAGAGCGAGAAGCGAAGCGCTGCCGAAACCGACGACGAATTCCGGCGATCGGACTAGAACCTTCGCGACGTTTTCGACGCATCGACAACCATCACTTCCTTAGCCTCCTTAGTTTGTCCAAACCCATAAGTCCCATCTCTTCTATCTCTCTTTTCTTTTAATAGAAAATACGACTTTTTGGAACCCGACGGAAATCGGAACAAACCGATTTCCTATTCGGTTTTTCTACAAATTTTCACTTGTCACCTAATACATAATACCTAAACCTATCTATGATGACTATTAATCACCTAGAAACCAATTTAAATAAAGTTTCTCACATGAAATGATAGCTTTCTTGTATAACCGTATTCCTTTCACAAAAATACCATAAAGTTTACTTTTCATGTTTTAATTAAATCCCTCATTCCTAAATATGTTTATCTTGATAAATAAACTTGTAGAAATCAATTTGAATGAATTTTCACACATGAAATTGTAGGGTGTTTTTCGTCACCCCAGTGAGATGGGAATACGCGAGCGCTTGTCAGGCGTACTACAGATTCCCCCTGCCTAGGGTAGGCCGGGGTTTTAATGATTGTGGGGGATCCGAATCTCCGGCAGCCGCGGACTAAGCTGCCGTTAATTACCCATCGCCTTTGGGGCGGGGGAACCTCCGATTAACGGGTTAAACTGGTCATGCGAACTCAATGTGCAGTGTGCGTGTGTTTTGAAAGGGGTTTTTGGATATATCGGGAGCCACGCAGAGTTTTTACGGGGGTCCCGCTACCCGGATAGCGGGCTGGGGGTCAAGGGGGCTAGCAGCCCCCTTGCGGGGTGCGGGGCAGCGCCCCGTTAGAAATTTTTTTTTAACAGGGACAGTGTCGTGGGGTACGTGTATGTATAAATTTGTATACATATGTATATATGTATATATGTACACAAAAAGAGGGGGAAAAGACATCCAAGGGATGCGCAGGTGCGCAAGCGCGCACGCCACGTGTCGGCAGGCGGGCGACTTGCGCAGTTGCGCAAGCGCGCGCGCCACGTGTCGGCACGCGGGCGCCTTGCGCACTTGCGCAGGTGCGCAAGCGCGCGCGCCACGTGTCGGCACGCGGGCGACTTGCGCACTTGCGCAGTTGCGCAAGCGCGCGCCACGTGTCGGCACGCGGGCGACTTGCGCACTTGCGCAGGCGCGCGCGCCACGTGTCGGCACGCGGGCGACTTGCGCACTTGCGCACTTGCGCAGGCGCGCGCGCCACGTGTCGGCACGCGGGCGCCTTGCGCACTTTCGCAAGCGCGCAGGTGAGGCACAACAGGCTTTTAGCCTAAAAAAATTTCTCAGAAGAGAAATCAGAGAGGAGTTGGACTCCTGAATGTGTTTTTCTTCTTTTTTTTTTGAGGGTTTAGTGAAAGATGTTCTTCTTCTTCCTCCTCTGTTAGCTGGATCTTGAAGATCAAGAGATGTGGGATTTCAAAATCTTTTCTTTTTGAGATCTGATGGAAGATCTGAGTTCCCCTTGATGGGTTTTGTGGTGAAAAACTAATTTGTTTTGAAAAAGGAAGAGTAAAACTCTTGATTTAATTCAAAAGAAAGAAGAAGGTTTTGGAACCTTGGAGAAGGAAGAAAGAGCTCAGCTCTGAAACTTTTTTTTGGAGAGAGAAAAAAGTTATGAGATATTTTCATTATCTTTTGCCTTTATAGGCTATACACTTTACACATAGCCCCTTGGGCTTCTCAAAATGGCATTTTGCCTATCCCATGGCTCATGTGCCATTTCTTTTTTGCACATAAGCCATGGGCTTTACAAAAATTTGGCTTTATGCCTATTTTTCTTACATTTATCCGAAAATAAAAAAAAGAAAATGCAACAAAATTATTTATTACAAAAATTTTATCTTGGCGTGGAGGAGGCCGGCCGCTTCATGTTCGGGCTCGACTCGGGCATGGGCCCACTGGGTCTGGGCTTGGGCCCACTTGGCTTGGGGTTGACTTGGATTTTGACTTGGTCAACCGGGGTGTAAATTTTTACCCCAACAAATTGCCCCCCATCAATAAATGCACACCACATATGTGGGTCGTGTGCATGAAATTGATGGATTTCCTTTCACGTGGAGGCGACTTGATTTGGTTCCCACTTTTTGGGAATCTGGCACTGCCCTTTTTACGACATGGACGGTCGTTGCTTGTCATGTCTCCGAGACGGAGTGTCCGTGATAGACGTTTTCCCTAGCCCGGAGTTATCTGGTTCCCGCTTTGTAGGAATCCTGCGCTGCCCTTTTTGCGACTTGGACGGTCGGTGCTGCCCTTTTAGCGACGTGGACGGTCGGTTCTGCCCTTTTTGCGACTTGGACGGTCGGTGCTGCCCTTTTAGCGACGTGGACGGTCGGTGCTGCCCTTTTAGCGACGTGGACGGTCGATGCTTCCCTTTTTGCGATGTGGACGGTCGATGCTGCCCTTTTAGCGACGTGGACGGTCGGTGCTGCCCTTTTAGCGACTTGGACGGTCGGTGCTGCCCTTTTTGTGACTTGGACGGTCGGTGCTGCCCTTTTAGCGACTTGGACGGTCGGTGCTGCCCTTTTAGCGACTTGGACGGTCGGTGCTGCCCTTTTAGCGACTTGGACGGTCGGTGCTGCCCTTTTTGCGACTTGGACGGTCGGTGCTGCCCTTTTAGCGACTTGGACGGTCGGTGCTGCCCTTTTAGCGACTTGGACGGTCGGTGCTGCCCTTTTTGCGACTTGGACGGTCGGTGCTGCCCTTTTAGCGACTTGGACGGTCGGTGCTGCCCTTTTAGCGACGTGGACGGTCGATGCTGCCCTTTTAGCGACTTGGACGGTCGATACTTGATTTGACTTGCTCTGCTTCTTGCAGTGTCAGGGGTAGACTTGACTTGCTCCGCTTCTTGCGGTGTCGAGATTGGATTCTGACTCGCTCCGCTTTCTGCGGTGTCGGAGTGGAAGTTGACCTGTTGATTTTGATTTGGGTTGACATCAGCATCGCTATACTGGAATATGGTACCAGGAGCGAATCATCATCTGTCATGGAGAGGATTTTGGGATTTTGGTTTTTGTTTGGCATCTGCATTGCTGCACTGGAATAATGCCAGGAGCAACTCATCATTTGCCCCGAGAGGATTTGGGAGAAATTGGGATTGTTTTACGCCCGTGGATTGTATACGGTTTTGCAGGATGTATGATCCAGACCGTAGGGCTGGAAAATTTTCGGGACTTTGTCGGCGTCTGCATCGCTGCACTGGAATATGGTACCAGGAGCGACTCATCATTCGCCGTTGGGGATTGAGATTTGGAATTTGGTTGGCGTCTGCATCGCTACACTGGAACATGGTACCAGGAGCGACTCATCATTCGCCACTTGGGGATTGGGGAGCGATGGCTTAGGAGACAGGTTTAGATCCCTATCGCCTAAGGCTTTTCAATTTTATGGGCCGTGAGGGTCCCATAAAAGCATTTTCTCCCTACGAGTCGTAAGGATCCCGCAGGTGTATTTTCTCCTTAAGAGTCGTGAGGACTCCTAAGTGTGTTTTTCCTTTATGAGTCGTAAGGATCCCACAAAGGTTTGTTCTCCTCATGTATCGTGAGGACACATGAGTGGGTCTTCTCAATGGAGCATAATTCCAAAGGCGGAGACCAGCCGCGCAACTTGGTAATTGTGGTGGGGCATGAGTATGATGAGAATTATTTGAGCCCGTGGACTGTATACGGTAGTCAACTTGGGGACCAACCGTAGGGCTGGGAGAATTTTGAGAAATTGGATTTTGGTTGGCGTCTGCATCGCTGCACTGGAATATGGTACCAGGAGCGACTCATCATTCGCCGTTTGGGGACTTGGAATTTGGATCTTGTTTGGCATCAGCATTGCTGCACTGGAATAATGCCAGGAGCAACTCATCATTTGCCTCGGGAGGACTTGGGATTTGGGTTTTTGGTCGGCATCAGCACCGCTAACACTGAAGCGAAATGCCAGGAGCGAATCATCATTTGCCATTGCCCGTTGGGGAACGATGGCTTAGGAGTTAGGTTTGGGTCCCTACCACCTAAGGCTTTTCAATTTTATGGGCCGTGAGGGTCCCATAAAAGCACTTTCTCCCTACGAGTCGAAAGGATCTCGTAGGTGTATTTTCTCCTTAGGAATCATGAGGATTCCTAAGTGTGTTGCTCCTTTGTGAGTCGTAAGGATCTCACGCAGGGGTTTTCTCCTCACAAGGTCGAGAGGACTTTGTGAGTGTATTTCACCTCTTTTCCTTTTTACGAGTTTGCGCCCTTTCGGGTTTTCACAGACTCGCCGGTAGTCCTGCTGTTTTTACTCACGGAGCCCTTTCGGGTTTTCATCCGTGCCCGTTTTGCTTGTGGACATACCGTTTTTTTTTATTATTTTTTTTATTTTTTTTTATATATTTTTTTTTTGCCGCTGGTGGGACTTTAAAGTAGTCTCACCGGCAGGATTTGGGAGAAATAGGGGTCATTTACGCCCGTGGATTGTATACGGTTTTGCAGGATGTCTGATCCAGACCGTAGGGCTGATGTGCTCAATTCGCCTGCGACTTGGAGCATTCACGTGTAGTATTTCTTGAGATATCGGCCATTGATGGGTGGCATGGGCCTTTCTCCCTCGGCACTTATTAGTTGGTAGGATCCTCCGTCAAACACTTTCTCGATGACGTATGGTCCTTCCCAGTTTGGCTCGAATTTTCCCTTGGCATGTCGATTGGGGATAATCGGTCTTTTGAGGACCAACACCAATTCACCTTTCTTGAAGGCGCGGAGACGGGTTATCTTGTCATAAGCCCGTGACATTTGGGCTCGGTATAGTTCCAGATTTTGTTGCACCGCGAGCCTCTTTTCTTCGAGGGCATCGAGTTCTTCAAGTCGAAGGAGCACGTTTTCCTCTTCTGTCAACTCATGTTGAACGGCCATTCTTAAGCTTGGAACTTCGACTTCGAGGGGGAGGACCGCCTCCACTCCGAAGAGCAATGAGTATGGAGTGGACTGAGTTGGAGTACGGTGCGTGGTACGATATGCCCACAATGCCTCGTGAAGCTTGAGATTCCAGTCTCTCTTGTTGGCTGAAGCATTTTTCCTCAGGAGCTTGCATAGAGTCTTATTGAAGGCTTCGGCTAGCCCATTGGCTCTTGGATTATAGATGGAGGAATACCTCCAGTCTATCTTGTGCTGAGTAGCGAATCTTGAGACATTGAAGCTCTTGAAAGAAGGCCCGTTGTCAGAAATGATTCTTCTTGGTGTACCGAAGCGGTATAGAATATTATGCTGGAAGAATGTCAGAATATCCTTTGTCTTGACTTCTTTTAGCGGGACAGCTTCGGCCCACCTGGAGAAGTAGTCTGTCGCGGCCAGTATGAACCGGTGGCCTTTAGATGACGGAGGATCAATTGGGCCAACAATGTCGGTGCCCCAAACTTCGAAGGGCCACGACGCCACTGTAGGATGCAATGGGTTGGGATGCTTGTGAATAAAATCACCGTGAATTTGGCAGATATAACATTTCTTTGCATGCTCTCCGCAATCCCGTATCATGGTGGGCCAGTAATACCCAAGCCGTTTGATTTGAAGTCGCATCTTGGGGCCAGATTGGTGAGCACCGCAAACGCCCGAGTGGACATCTTTCATGACCTTTTGGGCTTCGGCCAATGACAGACACCTGAGCCAGAGTTGGTCATATGACCTGCGGTATAACGTGTCATTTACAAACACGTATCGGAGAGCTCTTTTCTTCAGCTGAATCCTCGCAGATTTTTCTTCGGGCAGCTTGTCATATCGGAGGTACTCTATGAAGGGTTCTCTCCAATCGGGCTCGTCTTGGACGATCGAAGCTTCTTCGGCAGGATTGCTCTTCTGTTCCGCGCTTTCCTCTTCTCGTAGAGAGACAGGGGGTAGGATTTGCCGGCTCCTGACTGTGATCAGAATTTCGTCCATGTCAGGATCAGCCAGCTCCTTGGCCAAGCGAGCGAGTACATCAGCCTTTCCGTTCAACGCTCTAGGGACTCTCGTTAGTTCAATATGAGTGAACCGTTTCATGAGTTCCACCACTCGACCTCTATACCGAGCTAACTCGGGTTTGTATATCTTATAATCGCCGCTTACTTGGTTGACGACGAGCTGGGAGTCACCGTAAACTCGTAGCCGACGGATTTCCATTTCTATGGCGAGCTCCAAACCAGCTATCAGAGCTTCATACTCAGCTTCATTGTTTGTCCGAGGCTCGGTGAGAGCAAAAGAACGCCGTAGGGTTCCCATTGATGGTGTGATGAACACCAATCCTATCCCTGCTTTTATCTCCGGGACGCTTGATTTACTGGAGGTTCTTATCGATGAGGCCCCATCGAAGTAGAGCTCCCAACATGGCTCGTCATTCTCGAGATGCAGCACTTGTTCGTCGGGTAACTCACAATTTAGTGGTGAACCTTCTGGTATGGGATGAGCAGCGAGAAAGTCTGCAAGAGCTTGCCCTTTTACTGCTTTCTGAGGAGTGTAAACTATGTCAAACTCAAGTAGCATGACAGCCCATCTTGCCATTCTGCCGGCTAGGCTTGCTTTGGTCATCAAGTGTTTGAGCGGGTCGATCTTGGAGATCAGCATAACCCGATGAGCGAGCAAATAGTGCCTCAGCTTCTTCACAGCAAATATCAGAGACAGGCATTGCTTTTCGATTGGGGAGTAGTTGTGTTCCGCCCCGACTAGAGTTCGACTGAGGTAGTAGAGGGCATTTTCTTTTCCTTCCTCATTATTCTGGGCAAGGAGCGCACCGAGTGACTCGTCCAGCGCGGCAGTGTAGAGAATCAGCGGTTTATTCGGAATGGGAGCGGCCAGCACTGGAGGGTGCAACAAGTATTGTTTAATGCTTTCGAACGCTGCTCGACATTCGGCATCCCAGATAAAAGGAGCTCCTTTCTTCATGAGCTTTGAGAAGGGCCTACATCTCCCTGATAAATTTGAGATAAACCTCCGTATATAAGCGAGCTTGCCTTGAAAAGATCTTAGCTGCGTCAGACTCTTCGGAGGGGCATCTCCATGATGGCCTTTATCTTTGATGGGTCAACTTCGATCCCTCGATGTCGGACTATGAAGCCCAGGAATTTTCCCGATGACACGCCAAAAGCGCACTTCAGAGGATTCATCTTCAGATCGTATTCCCTCAGCCTGGTGAGAACGGTCCTGAGATCTTGGATATGATCGACCTTGGCTTTAGTCTTGACGACCAGATCATCAACATAGCATTCGACGACTTTATGGATTAGGTCATCAAAGATATTAGTCATCGCCCTTTGATATGTAGCACCTGCGTTCTTCAGTCCGAATGGCATTACCTTGTAGCAATATATTCCGATCGGGGTTCGAAATGCTGTGTGCTTCTCATCCTCAGGCGACATCTTGATCTGATTATATCCAGACGAGCCATCCATAAAGGTGAACAGTTCGTAATTTGAGGTGTCATCGACCATCATTTCCATGACCGGTAGCGGGAAGTCGTCTTTAGGACATGCCTTATTGAGGTCCCTGAAATCGACACAAACTCGGATCTGCCCATTTTTCTTCTTCACTGGGACTATGCATGCGATCCAGTCTGCATATTTCTCTTCCCTGATGAAGCCGGCATCGATGAGCTTCTTGGTTTCCTCGATGACCTTTTCTTCCAACTCCCTTCTCATTCTTCGAGGAGCTTGTTTGACTGGCTTAGCATCAGGAGATATAGCCAGCTTATGAACGGCTACCTCAGGGAAAAGGCCAGGCATTTCTTTGTACGTCCACGCGAAGCAGTCGACGAACTCACGCAGCAAGGCAATTATCTGCTCTTTCATTTCCTCCGATAAGAGTGAGCTGATGTAGGTCGGCCTTGGATTATCGGGCGTTCCTAAGTCAATCTCGGTTAGCTCATCAAAGGTTGCTTGTCCGCCATCTTCGAGCTCTTGAGGAGCTTCTTCTGGCTCAGCTATCTCGTCATCATCATTCGATCTTTCGCTGGCCTCACCAACATGGATCATGTAGCACGCTTTAGAATCAGGTTGAATATAGCCTATGCCCCGTCTATCTGGAATCCGTCCATCGATGAGTGCTCGGACCTGGGGCGGATACCATAGCCCTTCGTAAAACTTTGCTTCGGACTCCGTTTGATATAACCGGCATCCGCACTTCTTAAAGTATTCCCGCATCTCGGGCGCATAGTATCTGGGATTGAGGACGGCTCTTATGCCTCTCTCATAGGGAAGGCACGTGACAGAAAGGTCGTCCGGGTGCACAACGGGGTTTGACCCATAAAACAAGATGCCCTTCTGTCCACTTTTCCTCCCGGGAACGTAGAAAGTTTTCAGCTGGTCCACGGTGGAGATTGATAATGCATCGAGCTCTTTGCACATTTGCTCTGGTACCCTTGTAACGGCTATGGACCCTTCTGCAACTTCGAAGGTCTCTCGTAGTTTCGCTTGTTGCGTGGGGGTCCAATCTGCACCGCTGTTGCACGACAGGTCCTCCTCCTCTGACTCTTCAGTGTCACTGCCAAGATGAGGGCGGACTTTGCTGCTAGATGGGCCTTCAGTAACAGATTCGTCCGTATCGCTGCCGAAATGAGGGCGAGTTTTGCGGAAGGACGGGCTTCCAGCGTCGGACTCATCAGAGTCGCTGCCGAAATGCGGGCGCACTTGGGTATTTTTGCTTTTGAAAGTGATAGCCGGCGCAGATTTGCTTTTGAGTCTTAGGGCCGTTCTATCCTCAGTCAGTTGTGGCTTAACATTTTGGTGGTTCGTAAAGTACCGAGAATCTTCATATCGGACTTCATGCACACCGAACGGCTGGATGTCTCCGTCAATGCGTCTTTCTTCGCCATTTTTAGTGTACTTCATGCATTGATGGAGAGTTGACGGAATGATGCCGTAATCGTGGAGCCACGGCCGCCCCAAGAGAATCTTATAAGACGTGTCGGCGTCGATCACGTATATCTTAGCTTCAGTTTGCAGATCCCCAAATTTGATTGGCAGAGCTATAGACCCCAGAACTTGCTGGCAATTTTGGTTGAAGCCTTGAATGACAATCCTTTCCCTTGACAGGTGTCGGACGTCCATTGACAAACTCTTCAGAGTTCGCAAGTTCATGATGTTCACTGAGGACCCCGGATCAATCAATATGCGATTAATTTGATCTCCGTCGCTGTACCCGGTCACGTAAAGCGGCCGATTATGCTCTGCCGTTCCCAGTAGCAAGTCTTCATCCTTAAATGTGACTGCGGCGGCATGCAAAGCGTGCTGGGCTTCTTTCATATTAATTTCCGCAAAGTGGGCCTGATACCGCTCGGGGTTTTGTAGAGCGTGGATGAGAACATCTCTAAGCTCCTTAGATAGGACCAAGGCGTCGTAGATGCTCAGGAGAGACGGAAGCTTCCGGAGATGCGCCAAGACATTATAGTCCACCGAGGAAGGACTTATGTTTTCATCAGCCGGTTCTCTGCCATCTTCTTCATTAGTGACTTGTTTTTCCTTCCCTCTTGGGGCGTTGCCCTGATTTGGCGGTAGAGCCCTGCCGCTTCTGAGCTGGATTTGATTGGTCGTTGTGGTGAGCTCCTCGTCCTCTTCCGGAAAACAGAGATCATCCTCGGAGTCGCTGCCAAGACGGATGGCGTAGCAGGTCACTACTGGGATCTCTTCATTGGAGTCTTCTTCTAACTCCTCCAGAATTTCAGCCGCTTGTACAGGGAAGAACTCCTTCAATTGAATCAATGTTCTTTCCTGTTGTTCATATTCTTCGAGGGAATCGATATACTTTTGAATGGTCGATCTCCCTGCAGACACTTTTTCGCGCCGAGCTGCACTTTTCTTCTTCTTGAGCTTCTTGGATTTTGAGCCTGATGGAGCCGCATTGGCAGCTGGACTGGTAGGCTTCTTCTGTCCTTCCTATTCCATCCTGGGCTCTTTCTGAAGTAGCTTTAGCATCTTCTTCGTCTTATTAGATATGTGCGTACTCCACGGAGGCCGCGATGAGTCAGTTTCGTTTGTCAGGGCAGCGGGTTCGGCTGTCTGCTCCCAGAAGGCTTCAGCTTCCGTCTGTATAAAGTTGGCGGTTGCAACTTGATTGTTCACCAACACGCTTTTGGACAGCTCGATCTCTCCGGCCTTGTACTGCTTCTCGACCCAGTCTTTGAAGATATAGCAATCCTCGATCGCATGGCTCACTACTCGGTGGTACGGGCAATACAAGGGATTGTCGGTCATTTTTGCTTCTTGGGGTCTTTTCGACTCCGGCAGTTGTAGGCCATTGTTCAAGGCATCTTTAAATATCTTGCGGACCTTGTCTCTTCTGAAAGAGTAAACCTTGTTCTTTTTCTCCTCTAGGGAAGGCCCATCTCCTCCCAGCAATGGCTTTCGAGACCGGTTGGTTTTGGATTCGCCCGCCCTTCGCTTTTCTTCATTGTCGGAGGCATTGAAGACATTGGTACTGCTGGAACTCCCGCTTCTACGGTTGTCGTCCCGCTTGCTTTTCCAGGTTTTGTCTCTCTGAGAGTCTGGCGGGGACTCTTGCTTCGAGCGTTCCAGCATTTGGACTTTCTTGGTTAACTCCTGAAACGTCTTGAGGCCCGCTGTACACAAGAATGGGACCATCCAATTGCTGAGGTTCCCAATAAGAAGGCTGACGGACTGGTCCTGCTCCAGCGGCGGTTCGCACTTGACTGTGAGATTACGCCATCGAGCGATGAATTCAGTGTTGCTTTCATTCTTCCCCGGCTTGGTCCTCACAAGGTCGGCAATGGAGATTTTATCACTGACACTCATAAACCTTTGCCGAAACAGGGACTCCATTTGGGCAAAGGTAATGACGGACCCATCCGGTATACTCGCATACCAGTCGAAGGCGACGCCGGTCAGGCTGTTGACAAACTGACGAAGAAGGAGCGCGTCATTGCCCCCTGTATTTCCGCACGATGCTTTGAAGTGGGCGACGTGCTGGTTTGCATTCCCCGTTCCATCAAATCTTCCGAACTTAGGAATGACGTAGCCGCTTGGGAACTCAATCAGATCGTACTGCGCGGGATATGGCCGCCCACTACTGCCGATTTCTTTCTGAGCTTCGGCTTCGGCCACCAATGTTTTAACCTTGCTGGTGACCAAATCCATTATCCGATCCTGTGTTAGCGGGATAGTGCTATCTGGGGCCAAGGCGTCCCCAGAAGCGGAATGTAGCCGGCTTTCATTCGGCTCAACCAGTCTTGGTCCCAAAGGAACAGGCATTGGCTGCCTCGGATTGTCGTCACCCGGCTGATTAGTGGCGGCTTGTGCTTGATTAGGAGGCGCTCGAGCAATTTGAGCCGTAAGCTGCATCACCACGTTCGTTAAGTCGTCAATCTTCGAATAGAGCTTGGCCATCTCTTTATCTTTGCTCCTGAGCTGTTTTCGAAGTTCTTGAAGCAGCTCCTGCTCCGCAGTCCTAGGGCGGAAAGTCGGCTCTTCCTCGCTGTCCGAGCTTGACTCTACATGGACCGAGGGGTCTATCTGTCTATCATCCTCATCGAGAGGGTTTTCTTCATCCAGCAGGGGCGGCTGTTCTTGGGCGGCGGCAACCACATTCAGGCTAGATTGGGCTTGGGATGTGGTGGCTCCGTCCTTGCTTTTGCTGCGAAGGTTGTCGCTGGGGCGCCCGCCCGCCATATAGACCGTATGGATGATATATCCGTCCGTCTTTCTATCATTGGCAGTTGATTTCGTGGATCGCTGTCTTGACCCCCTTGCTTCGGTAGCTGGCAGTCGATTGAAGGCGGCTGGCCTAACCAGGTTCTTAAATGGTGCTGGCGCATCTTTTCTGGGTTTTCCCCGCTGCTTTCGTGCGGCACAGAGTGCTTGATAGACTCTTGAAGAGACAGTGTCATACTTTTTCTGTTGGGGCCGGGACACGTCTCTTTGTGGCACTGTTCGGACCGCCGTCTTCTTGATTCTGGCGGTCATGGCGTTTTTCTGAACCCACTTCAGAGGCTCGAAGGAATTGCTGATTCTTACGTCCGACTTAGCCGTCGTCGCGGGAAAACCCTGCACTTGGAACTTCACATGATTCCATTTGGCCGAAGCCTTGGCCCTCTTGTTGGCTCGATACCTGAGCCGCTTCTGCCTTAACTTTTCTGTTCTAAGCACCTGGCAGACTTCGACTTTTTGGGAAGATGTCGCAGACCGGTTGATAGAGGGCCTTAGAGATACGCCCGATTGTGCATTTGTTAGAGTCATCGCCTGAGCTTGTCCGCAACATTTGATGTTGCCCTTCGCATCGGAAGTCTTGCCCCCAGCTAGAGCGCCAGGGAGTCGTTCAGATAGCGTCTTGAGTTTCGGTTGTGGTGCCTTGGCGATCACGACATTCGGCCTCTTACCCTTTGAGACCGGCTTGGCCACCTGTTCCGCTGGGATCTCTGCCAAATGAGCGCTTCCGGCAGGGTAGATGATGACAGAGCCAAACTGGCGGGGCGGTTCCTCCCATTGTCGACTGAGGCTTGCGGGGAGAACCACACGAGCGTTGATCTTGACCACGTACGGAATCGGGGTCGCTTTGGAAGTTGAATTCGTCTGGGAAGACATTGTTGTCGAAGGTTGATTGCTGCACGGAAAAAAAAACATCATTTCAGTATAGGCAATCGATATGTATATTGATTGAGTTCGTATGAACGTTTAACCCGAAATATGGGAGGAGAGATTGGTCCCACCGGGCGTGCCAGAATCTGTAGGGTGTTTTTCGTCACCCCAGTGAGATGGGAATACGCGAGCGCTTGTCAGGCGTACTACAGATTCCCCCTGCCTAGGGTAGGCCGGGGTTTTAATGATTGTGGGGGATCCGAATCTCCGGCAGCCGCGGACTAAGCTGCCGTTAATTACCTATCGCCTTTGGGGCGGGGGAACCTCCGATTAACGGGTTAAACTGGTCATGCGAACTCAATGTGCAGTGTGCGTGTGTTTTGAAAGGGGGTTTTGGATATATCGGGAGCCACGCAGAGTTTTTACGGGGGTCCCGCTACCCGGATAGCGGGCTGGGGGTCAAGGGGGCTAGCAGCCCCCTTGCGGGGTGCGGGGCAGCGCCCCGTTAGAAATTTTTTTTTAACAGGGACAGTGTCGTGGAGTACGTGTATGTATAAATTTGTATACATATGTATATATGTATATATGTACACAAAAAGAGGGGGAAAAGACATCCAAGGGATGCGCAGGTGCGCAAGCGCGCACGCCACGTGTCGGCAGGCGGGCGACTTGCGCAGTTGCGCAAGCGCGCGCGCCACGTGTCGGCACGCGGGCGCCTTGCGCACTTGCGCAGTTGCGCAAGCGCGCGCGCCACGTGTCGGCACGCGGGCGCCTTGCGCACTTGCGCAGTTGCGCAAGCGCGCGCCACGTGTCGGCACGCGGGCGACTTGCGCACTTGCGCACTTGCGCAGGCGCGCGCGCCACGTGTCGGCACGCGGGCGCCTTGCGCACTTTCGCAAGCGCGCAGGTGAGGCACAACAGGCTTTTAGCCTAAAAAAATTTCTCAGAAGAGAAATCAGAGAGGAGTTGGACTCCTGAATGTGTTTTTCTTCTTTTTTTTTTGAGGGTTTAGTGAAAGATTTTCTTCTTCTTCCTCCTCTGTTAGCTGGATCTTGAAGATCAAGAGATGTGGGATTTCAAAATCTTTTCTTTTTGAGATCTGATGGAAGATCTGAGTTCCCCTTGATGGGTTTTGTGGTGAAAAACTAATTTGTTTTGAAAAAGGAAGAGTAAAACTCTTGATTTAATTCAAAAGAAAGAAGAAGGTTTTGGAACCTTGGAGAAGGAAGAAAGAGCTCAGCTCTGAAACTTTTTTTTGGAGAGAGAAAAAAGTTATGAGATATTTTCATTATCTTTTGCCTTTATAGGCTATACACTTTACACATAGCCCCTTGGGCTTCTCAAAATGGCATTTTGCCTATCCCATGGCTCATGTGCCATTTCTTTTTTGCACATAAGCCATGGGCTTTACAAAAATTTGGCTTTATGCCTATTTTTCTTACATTTATCCGAAAATAAAAAAAAGAAAATGCAACAAAATTATTTATTACAAAAATTTTATCTTGGCGTGGAGGAGGCCGGCCGCTTCATGTTCGGGCTCGACTCGGGCATGGGCCCACTGGGTCTGGGCTTGGGCCCACTTGGCTTGGGGTTGACTTGGATTTTGACTTGGTCAACCGGGGTGTAAATTTTTACCCCAACAGAAATGATAACGTTTTCAAATACCGTATTCTTACGCTTTAATACCTTCAAGTTTAATACATCATATTTAACTTCTAAAACTTCATTAAACCCTAAAATAAGTCACGAGGTAATGACCTACCTCTACACACACTCAAATATAACCCTAATTGATAAATGTCAAAACATAGAATACGACATTACAGGACTTTTCACTAAAATACCATATTCTTTATAAACCTTACTTGAAAGCTTTAAGTTGTATAAAATTTTAAATAAAATGAAAGCACGATAGGTCATGGATATCGATCGTTTATCTAAATTGTCTTGTGGTGTCTAGGCAAGTGTGTCTAGGCTAGTGGTTTTTAATTAGGCCCACGACTGTGGTTCCTTACCACTTACCTGGCACTTACCTGGCCGCAATTGACGGTGAAGAGGCGATTTGAGGCTTCTAATGACTCATCGTTTAGATCTTAGAAATAGGCTAGTTGTCTTAGGAAACCCTAACAACTAAAATACGGAAGACTATACTCTTTTGCAAATAAATACCTTATATTTATAAAACCGTTTTTTTCCTAAATGAAAAGTATTTATAAAACCTAAGCAAAGTGCCGCTACAACCCACTTTTGGGGAACCTGTTAGGGATAGTACGGTTCATGTGCACCCGCAGGCTAGTAGTGCGAGATTCAGACCTCCGCAAGGAGCATTCGGTCTCGAAAGGTTTAAAATACGGCATTTAAGAAAAAAATGAGATTTTGGAAAATAAAATATTATTTAAAATTATTCTTGTATTAATATATATTTAATTATCATTTAAACACCTATTTTATCATAAGATGAAGTTTCCACTTTTTCCTAAAATTCCAAGATTAAAAGTTACACTAAAATACCATGCAATTCTAATAAGACAATTAATACTTTTATTAGGATATATTCACTAGAATAACACAAATAAAATTCACATTCATTATAATTATAAAGACAAATAATAAATACTTGAGGTGTATTTTGAAAACTATACAAATGTACTTTTTACATAAAACCCCCTCAAGTTTTATAATTTACAATAAGGACCCGAACAAATTATAGAACTTCAAATTACCTTTCTTTTAGTCTGACTCGGGTTTGAGTCTGACTATTTCTGACTTGAATATGATTCAAGTCAATCTATATTCTTTTATATTCCAACTCAATATGAACACATGAATCCAAGAATCCAGTTAATAATCTATACAACTTGACTGAACCGAACCATGGATATTCCTTTTACATGTTTCCCAGTATTCCATTTACATGACTCTACGGTTATAACCGTTTCCTGATATCATGGTTTCGGTCAGTCAGTCAATCAATCATGCAATCAATACAATTTTACAAGATAACAATACAAACAAGACATCGCGGGGTTTAAGGGGTAGATTGGTACGGAAGGTGTTAAAGATGGCACGAGATGGTAAGATTAAGACACCTAACCTGAATCCAATTGCCGTTGTTCCGGGTTGTATAACGGAGCCTTGTACTTCCATTTGCCCTGGTCTCTAGCATACTGAGACCCCTCTCGTATACACTGGCATCCTTCTGTACCAAGCTACAACAACAGCGTTAACACAATACTACTATAATATGACAATACAATACAACATTAAAAACTACCCTCTCTCTCTCTCTTACTCTCTGTCTATTTCTCCCTTATCTTTGGGACTTACCGAGCGACCTGTTCGCTGACGACATTCTATTTCTTTCTTCTTTGAATGTCGTCAGGTGCGTTGGATCAAGCTGAGATTGAGCCCATTGGTGAAGACTTAGAGCAGTTTAACGAAGACCCCGAGCTCTAGATATTGGACCTTGTTCTTTTCAGTATTTTCAATTCCTGTTATGCCACTATTTAGGCATCTTTATTTCAGTTGTATTTTCCTTTCCATGTATTGTACAAAGAATGTTATTAATAAAAGTTGCTGTTATTTCTATATCATTCGTCTCTTATGATTTACTTTATATTGCTTAGTTACGCTTAGCGTATGTACTTCTGAGTATATACGTAACGGGCCTAGTCGCGTCCACTTCGCCGTACACTGGGAAGCAGGGCGTGACACCTGTTTACCTGATCCTGTGTTGGCATTAGTTTCTTGATTTCGGGATACCTGATTTGACTTACACATATAACTTGGGGGTATGGGAAAATCAAAGGTGAAACCTGACTTGTAACTCAACAGTTCACATTCCTGTTTGGTGCCTAGCGGCATGTCTCGGTTTCAGCCGGAGAATATTGAGGTCGTGTTCCCGGGTATGTACGGGATACTATTGAGTGTACACATTCCTGTTTGGTGCCTAGAGGCATGTCTCGGTTTCAGCCCGAGAATATTGAGGCTGTGTTCCCGGGTATGTACGGGATACTACTGAGTGTACACATTCCTGTTTGGTGCCTAGCGGCATGTCTCGGTTTCAGCCCGAGAATATTGAGGCCGTGGTCCCGGGTATGTACGGGATACTATTGAGTTACATCGATGATTCATCAATTTGGTTTCAAAGACTTTAGAACAGAGAACCTGGTAGCACAGTTTAGTTACCCACTGCACACTACCCTGCACTGCTCTGATTTATATGATTGTTACTATTGCTTTATTCATGTTTATATTCGCATTGCCTGTTACCCTGTTTATTATGTTTTACTTGATGACTTGACGCGCTGACGTCTGGGTTTTGCATGGCCCAGATTCTGTACCGCTGTCGTAGCCCGAGCAGAAGTACTTCAGCCGACAGGCTGAGCTGTGAGTGTCAGCAGTAGTTAGCTTTTCTTTCTTGAATTTTATTCCTGATGTGAGCCCGCATTATGGGACATACATTCCAGTTATTTTGTATTGGATCTTTCGCTTCCGCATTTATTTATTCTTGACTCATGTTATCTTGGATTATGGACATGTTTTAGATAGTTTTATTTTGTTCTTGATATCTCTATAACCGTAATGTGACTGTGGATGGATACTTCCTACCCACAGGTAGCATGGTTGGCTATGTCACATGCCCATTTTAGCGTACTCTGGGAAGCGGGGCGTGACATATACCTCCCAAACCGGTAGTCGTATTTAGGTGAAACTGGAACTCACGCATGAAAAACACTTAGAGCCATATTTATGTTTATATTCTGCATTCGTTTGACTTGATTAATTAGCCGTACATAATGTTTCGTTACAGCATTGTTTATGGTAGTTACTCGAATAATATACTTGACTCATTTCATGCTATTCGAACATGTATAAATATTTATCTTGATCATTAAATTGTTGTATGTACATAAAGACGATAATTAAATACTTGAGGTGTATTTTGAAAAGTATATAAAAAGTATTTTTATATAAACCCCTTCAAGTTTTACAAATTACCCTAAGGACCCTAGCAATTATAGATTTAAGAAATAATCAAGACTTCAATTTACATTTCTAATTGTCTGACTCGGGTTGAGTCTGTTTAATATGACTTGAATATGATTCAGATCAATCTATAATCTACAATATTCCAATTTAATAGAAACACATGAATCCATGAATCCAATTATCAATTTATATGACTTGACTGAACCGAACCATGGATATATTCCACTTACATGGTTCTCCAGTTATTCCATTTACATGACTCTACGGTTACATCCGTTTACTGATATCATGGTTTCGGTCAGTCTTTCAATTATACAATCAATACAATTTACAAGACAAACAATACAATCAAAACACTACGGGGTTTAAGGGGTAGATTGGTACGGAAGGTGTTAAAAGTGGCACGAGACAGTAAGATTAAGACACCTAACATGAATCCTGTTGCTGTTGTACCGTGGCATAACGGTTCCTTGTACTTTCAGTTTGCCCTGGTCTCTAGCATATAGAGACCCCTCTCGTATACACTGGCATCCTTCTGTACTAAGCTACAAACAATAGCGCTAACACAATATTCTACAATATTATACAACTTTAAAAGATACATTCTTATTCTGTCTTTTCTATTTCTTCCTTAACTTTGGGACTTACCAAGCGACCTGTTCGCTGACGACATTCTATTTCTTTCTTCTTTGAATGTCGTCAGGTGATCTGGACACAGCAGAGATCGAGCCCACCAGTGAAGACTTGGATCAGTTCGCCGAAGACCCCGAGCTCTAGACATTGTACATTTCCATTCAGTATTTTCATTTCCTGTTATGCCATTGTTTAGGCATCGTTTTTACTTCAGCTGTATTTCCTTTTCATGCATTGTACAAAAGAATGTTATTAAATAAAGTTGCTGTTATTTTTATATCTCTTGTCTCTTGTGATTACCTTTATATTGCTTAGATACGCTTAGCGTATTTACTTCACAGTAAATACGTAGCGGACCTCGTCGCGTCCCCTTCGCCGTACACTGGGAAGCGGGGCGTGACAGGTTTTGTTGGTGGCCCATGCAGGTCGGAGCTGTATATAATCATACTATACAGTTCTGTTCTGCGTGAACAACCTAAGCAATATAAAACACAAGAAACAACAACTGAAAACATTCTTTACATTACATATTCCTTAATCCATCTTGAACTCCACCTTCGGTTTCTTTGAAGTCTATCTCAAGACTTTTGAATTCTTAACTCTTATTCACCCTTTCTATTTGTATCTCGTTGGCATATTAGCTCAATTGGTTAGAGTATCAATCGACGGAGCTCGAAGACGCCATCGTCCAAATCCTGTTTCCTTACTCTGTTACATCATCCTTCTTGAGTAATTTCGAGGACGAAATTATTTTTAAGGATGATAGAATGTAATGACCCCAAAATCTTTATACATTTGTATTATCCCTCTTCAATAATCTACCGTATTTATTTGTACTTGGTATTTTCCTTTTTCTATTAAATTTATTATTATTTTATTCCTCAATCTATTATGTATTTTTCTGTGTACAATTTCTTTTTCTTATATTTAAGTTTTTAACTTCTCATTCTTATTTTTTCTTTCATAAATATTTAACCCAAATCCATTATTCTTATTCTCTACAGCCCATGTGGAAAGCCCACTTTCTTTTTAAGCAACAACATATATTTAATTCTAATTAAATATGTGCATGAACAACCTTGTAGCTCATTGCTTAAGTCCTTGCATTGTTATTCCATAAGTCACATGTTCAAATCCTCATTCTTGCAATTATTTTTTATCATTTTTTTATTCTTCTCATAATCTACAAATGAGACCTTTCATTTCCAAAATGAATGGTGGCCTTTCATTTCTCTTTTAATTCTCATGTTAAATGCATATATTATTATTCACCATTACATTATCTTTATTTGTCCTCCTCTATCTTTTCCTTCCTCACATTTTTTATCTCTCACTTCTCTCTCTTCACCTAGAGTCCAAGAAGAAGAACATGAAGAAGTCTTCAAGAAGGTCTCGCTAGTAACGCGAGACTGTCGGCGTATAGACAAGCCCGGTGACAATACCGGCTTGTGTATGTAAGTCCCTTCTCTCTTTCCTTCCCTCCATCTCTTTCTTTTTCTCTTTATATTTCTCTTCTTTTATATTGCCATGAAAAACTTCTCTTGACATATCATAGTTCCTAAATAATTAATTAAATGGATACATATATAAATAATGAACACACAAACATACACACATATATAGTTTGTAAAGTCTTTTTCATTACTCTCAATCCACATGTTAAGATTTCATAGTGACCAATTAGGATTGCATGTTTGTTGTTTTATTTTAAATCACTTTATTTAAAGTTTGTAAAAAAAAAATGAAGTTACGAATAAATACCATGGTTTTCTCATTTCTCACATATGACATATCAATACCTTTAGTTTTAAAATAATTTTTATAAATTAATTTTTAATTCTGAAAATTTCAGAAAATTTACATATGATAGAATATATTATTTTTTACACACTGTAAAAATTTTAGATCGAACCACATAACGGTTTAGGAATTATATCATTTTTATTCACTGTTCGTAAAAACAGAAAACTGCAGTTATCGGTCAATTTCTAGGACACATAACTTGGTATACCGGTATTCAAATTGAGCAAACTCAGGTGTTTTTAATATCTACATCGAATGGTCTAGATTTTCTTAGTTTTACTGAAAACCCATCTAAGATAAAGAAACCGCGTTACAATATTAAGTGACGGATCTGGACAGAATCTGTCCTGATTCGCACACTGTTTTTAAATTAGACATAACTCAAACTCACGATATCCGTTCGTGATAAAATTTAGATGTGTAGATGAAAAATTGATAGAAATATAATTTTATATATACTTGATTACTTATAAATGCATGAAACACCCTGATATAGACTTTGCAATACAATATATAGTTGCTGTCCAGAAATCTGAATTTCTGTTTTAAACGCTGATATTAAAATGATCATAACTAGAGCTTCAAAAATCCAAATCGTATGAATCTTGGTGTTTTGGATAAGTACTTCAAAACACCTACAATTTTCTAATAATTTTCTTAACTTGAAACCTGATGTAAATTGACCGAAACTATGTTTTAAAAATATATGACGGTGCCGAATAGATTCTGATCTGTTTTGCGCGACGATACGAAAACATATATACCTCCCAAACCGGTAGTCGTATTTAGGTGAAACTGGAACTCACGCATGAAAAACAATTAGAGCCATATTTATGTTTATATTCTGCATTCGTTTGACTTGATTAATTAGCCGTACATAATGTTTCGTTACAGCATTGTTTATGGTAGTTACTCGAATAATATACTTGACTCATTTCATGCTATTCGAACATGTATACATATTTATCTTGATCATTAAATTGTTGTATGTACATAAAGACGATAATTAAATACTTGAGGTGTATTTTGAAAAGTATATAAAAAGTATTTTTATATAAACCCCCTTCAAGTTTTACAAATTACCCTAAGGACCCTAGCAATTATAGATTTAAGAAATAATCAAGACTTCAATTTACATTTCTAATTGTCTGACTCGGGTTGAGTCTGTTTAATATGACTTGAATATGATTCAGATCAATCTACAATCTACAATATTCCAATTTAATAGAAACACATGAATCCATGAATCCAATTATCAATTTATATGACTTGACTGAACCGAACCATGGATATATTCCACTTACATGGTTCTCCAGTTATTCCATTTACATGACTCTACGGTTACATCCGTTTACTGATATCATGGTTTCGGTCAGTCTTTCAATTATACAATCAATACAATTTACAAGACAAACAATACAATCAAAACACTACGGGGTTTAAGGGGTAGATTGGTACGGAAGGTGTTAAAAGTGGCACGAGACAGTAAGATTAAGACACCTAACATGAATCCTGTTGCTGTTGTACCGTGGCATAACGGTTCCTTGTACTTTCAGTTTGCCCTGGTCTCTAGCATATAGAGACCCCTCTCGTATACACTGGCATCCTTCTGTACCAAGCTACAAACAACAGCGTTAACACAATATTCTACAATATTATACAACTTTAAAAGATACATTCTTATTCTGTCTTTTCTATTTCTTCCTTAACTTTGGGACTTACCGAGCGACCTGTTCGCTGACGACATTCTATTTCTTTCTTCTTTGAATGTCGTCAGGTGATCTGGACACAGCAGAGATCGAGCCCACCAGTGAAGACTTGGATCAGTTCGCCGAAGACCCCGAGCTCTAGAAATTGTACATTTCCATTCATTATTTTCATTTCCTGTTATGCCATTGTTTAGGCATCATTTTTACTTCAGTTGTATTTCCTTTTCATGCATTGTACAAAAGAATGTTATTAAATAAAATTGCTGTTATTTTTATATCTCTTGTTTCTTGTGATTACCTTTATATTCCTTAGATACGCATAGCGTATTTACTTCACAGTAAATACGTAGCGGACCTCGTCGCGTCCCCTTCGCCGTACACTGGGAAGCGGGGCGTGACATTGGGAAAGTATTTTTCCAAACAGAACTTGTTCTGTATCTTGGTGATTTTTTAATCACCATTGAATTTTTGATCCAATGGTGCTCTGATTTACAGAGCGCAATCTTTCTTGTTTGGAAAGATTTGAGGATTATTTCCTCAACAGAATTTGATTCTGTAATTTAATGATTCATTATCTTCGTTGGATCTTTGATCCAATGGTGGAGAACATTTAGTTCTAGCGCTGACGCTCTCGTGCTTTGCACGTGGGGCGCTTCCTCAGAGTCTTTGACTCTTAGCGCTGGCGCACTTGGCGCTGGCGCTATCCTGCTTTGCACGTGAGGTGCTGTCTCAGAGTCTTTGACTCTTGGCACTGACGCTCTCGTGTTTTGCACGTGAGGCGCTGCCTTAGAGTCTTTGACTCTTAGCGTTGGCACACTTGGCGCTAGCACTCTCGTGCTTTGCAGGTGTGCCTCAGTTCAAATTTCAAATTTTGAAATCTTGAATAGAGCTTTGCTCTCTGATTGGGGAAACAAATGCCCCGCACCGCTGCGCTCTCATGGCTCACACGTGAGTGCAGCGGTGGCAGCCTTTCCACCGTTAGATTGTCTTGGAAATTGGATCGACTTCCCCTGCCCATAAATAGGGCCTTTGTTCCTTGAGATGACCGCTGTTCATCTTCTTGTTTTCTGAGAATTTTATTCTCTCTTCAGAGCATAGCTCTTTGCCTTAAGAAATTTCTTAGAGTCAAAACTCTGCTCAATTTTAGTAAAGATTGAACTTATTAACAGAGCTTTGCTCTTCTCAGATCGTAGATCTTAAAATGTTTTAGGGTTCTACCTATTAACAGAGTCGTGCTCATCTTTTGGATCATAGATCTCCAAGATATAATCTTTTTAGGACGATTTTAACCCATGAATTAGAACACTGTTCATCTTCCATAAAGAACTCTTATAGTTTGTTCACAGATCTTGAAGATCTTGGAGTTTTTTTACTGAGTAAAAGATTTGATTTTTAGGGTTTTTATGATGGCTTTTTCCATCGTCTTCACAGAGCATTGCTCTTTTTTTGGGGGGGGGATTTTTATTCTCTTCATCATTAATTTTGACAGATGTCATTTCTGTTGCAGAGCGCTGCTCTCGAGAGAGTTTACTCCTTGGCCCAATGAGCCTCTCTTTAAATGTGAATCCTTTTAGGATTTTCTCATTAATGAGTGACTGTCTCATCAATGATGGGCCGTCATCTTGATTTTGTGGGTCCCCTTTGGTCCCTTTCCACTGCATTGCAGTGTGGTACAAATTTTAAGTGCCAAGTTTTTGTTTTATAATTTGGACCATAGTATTGACAGCTAATCCTTGTTCCTTTTCGCGTAGGGACTATGTCTTTCGACACTTCTGTCCCCTTCATTCGTCTGGAGAGCGCATTCGCTGACGCGCCCGTAGACCGGGAAGTTTTCGCGCTCATCAAAGATCACGACCCGGTGCAAAAGTCTCTTCATTTATGGGGGCCGTGGTACAGTCAAATCATCCGGGGTCGACGCAGCTTCTCTTGTGCGGTGCCTTCAGAGCCCATTTCGGCGATCCACTACGCCGACTCACCCCCAGTGAACTATGTCGTAGAGGAGGTCAACTAGACTTCGGAGGGTTGCCTTCAGCCTTCTATGGCCGCGATACCCGTATAGCCGCCGATGGCTATGAATATTCTGGGGCGGCGTATGTGTCAAGGCGAGTTGCGCCCCTGGGGACAGCCATACATGATAAGCTTGACTCCTCGCCATCCAGCTGGGTATTTGCAATGGGCCCGGTACATCTTGTCGGCCAATAAATTGCAGCTGCTGAAGCTCGGGTTGTACCCCGCGATTTATGTGTCTCTCTTCCAGTATTCTACTCCCCCTGTATGGTGGGTTAAAGATTTCTTAGAACAATGGAACGTTCCGACTCACACTTTCCTTCTGCCAGATCGAGAAGTTTCAATCTCTTTGGAGGAGTTCGTGGAGATCTCCAGCTTACCCGTCAGGGGAGAACATTACGAGGAGCTACTTCCTCTTGACGAGTGCATCTTTGCCACCAAATCAGTGGTGATAGGCCTTACTTCGGAGAATGCCATTCAACATCAATTCCCAAGTCTGATTAAGTTGTTGAATATTTATGAGAGCCTATTTCTCGAATCCGGAAGCCACGAGGTTAACTTCACAGATTTCATCGCTCGTTTTCTCCGCCCAGAAGTCCCGTCGAAGGAAGCCGCGAAATTCGCCAAACTCGACGATCCTTTTGGCTTTGGTTTGGACAACCAGCCGGCAGTGGATGTGGATCGGAGGAATTTCTTTCTCCCTGACACCCCGGTCGTCCCTTTCACAGAGCTCGCAGCTTCCGACGTCGACGAAGAGGCGTTCTTCTTGGGGTTTCTCGGCCTATGGTTAAGTTGGTTTGTGCTCCCAATGCACCCTCGCCATATGAGGCCATCCGTCTTCTACCCGGCTTACCGAATGGTTGTTGGGATGCGAGTGGCCGTCGGGGTCGCTAGGCTGGCTCACTTGTATCATGACCTTAGCTTGGCGGCAGACACCACTCAACCGGGGATGCAGTCCATAAATATCCCGATGCACTATTTCACTTCATGGTTCGAGCTGCATGTGCTCGGCGCTTTTGGAGTCCACAAGCGGCCTCGTTTCTACGAAAGTTATAACTTTCCTCGGGTTATGCGGCTAGTTGACGCTTCCTCTTTGGAACCGACTCAGTGAGAGGCTCGGGGCTTGGTTCTTCGCACGCGTACGGTCGGGGATGGCATGACCTTCATCGTTAAGGTTTTAATTATCAGCAAGGAATCCACTAAGACGGTGCAGCTGCTGCGGGACACCTTCAAAGACGGGGCTTCTACCTTGAAAGCTCGGGATATTCTTCACTTATATTCAATCAGGCCGGGTTTTTTAGTGTTTAGGCAGAACGATTCGGCGTTGTTCATGAGATACAACCCGCACCGTTTCGCTCAACAATCAAGCTACAATCAAGGTGTCCCGCTTGAGGCCTTCCTAGCTGAGCCCGTTGCCATGGAAGAGGGTGTCCGCAATGCGCTACACTATTTCATGCGGCTTAACACCGGGTCTAACTTCTTTATCAGTGAGCCGAGCCGTGTCCCGAAGGTCTTGAACGTATACGTGGCATGGTACCAGCATATGATGGGTGCTGTTATCAGGGAAGAAAAGCGATTATTACTTGATCTCAAGGGTACTGTCGTACTGTCCCAGCTGGTAATCCAGCCGTTCCCTTGAAGCGACGGACCATCGTTCGTCCTTCTTTGAGAGGAGCTGCTGCGGTGGTGGTCCTGCGCGCCTTTCCTGATAAGCCTCTACCCCGCGTGCCTGTGGAAGCAGTGGCTACAACGTCTCCTGAGTCTGGCGTGAGTACAAAGATCGGGACTCGTCGTTCAAAGTTGCCCGCCAAGCGCAAACCCTGCCGCTGGCTGCCGACGTTCGCTCGCAGAAAAAAAAGAAGTCACTCTTTTCTGTTGACGTTTTACTCGTCCAGGAGCCTCATGCTCCCTACGGCGAGAGCCTATGTGTGTACGGGACCAATGAGGGTCTATTTATCGCGCCTGCGGATGATACTGATTTTCAAGCTGCCCTTGTGGCTTCCGAGCGACTGGCTCGCGATGAAGCAGCACTGATCACTATTGCACAGTCAGGTAGACTTCAATCGTATCTTTCCGCGGTTATTATTTTTTTTATGCTTTGACTGATGCTTTCTTCTTTAACAGGTGTCTCTGCCGAAGAGGCTCTTGCGGCTTCTCTCAAAACATTTGAAGAGGAAGAGAGGCTCCGTGCTTCTTTGGGTCTCTGTATAATTCGGCTCATTGCGCCTTCATTCCCTTTTTCTTTATTTGTGGTCTGACCCTCTCCTTTATTTTATTGCAGGGAATACCTTGACTCCGGTTATCCTGAGCGCGGTGTCGATCCCGAGTGGTGATGCAGCGACGTTTCCAGAGCCGGCTATTGTGGCACCAGCTCTCCCAGTATTACTGCAAGAGGATTTGCTCAAGCAACCGATGACAGACGCCGTAATGGCTCCAGAGGCAGAGCTTGGCTCAGACGACGACGTCCCTTTGACAGAGGTCTTGAGGAGACCGCTTCTCACTGCTAAGGCTGAAAATAAGCGTAGGAAGCGCGCAGCGAAGGAACGTGATGCCGCTTTGGCTGTAGGTGCGGGCTCAAGCACCACTCCATCTGTCGCTATTCCCGCAGAGGATGTTCCAGCTGCCCTGTCTACAACCCATAGACAGGTTGCGCGCGCGGCTCGGGAAGAAACCGAAAATCTGCCCGAAGGTAACGTAACGCTGAGTCTTTTATTAGCACTTGATTTTCAAATTCTTATATACTATATCTTGCAGGGCTAAGTCCTGGCGATGAGATGACATGTGAGATGACGGCGACCACAGAGCCCGAAGAGGCTACCCTCTCTCTCTCTCAGGAGTCTGGGACTTCCCAAACCGCCGCTCTTTCCCTTTGCGGCTCCCCGATATCGGCGGGCATCGCAAGCGTCACAACGGCTCTTGTAGAATCAGGGGATGAAGCCACGGGCGCCGAAACTATTCCACTGAAGGAGAGCGAAGAAGCCGCAACGAGCGGTGATGCTTTCGTCACGGTTTTGGCTGATGACCCAACAGGTAGGTCTTGGGTCGCTGTTTACTTTTTATTTCGCAATCCCTTTCAGTCCCCTCTGATGACATTTTGTTCATTTTGAGTGTAGGTGTGGTGAACGCTGAGGTTGTGCCACCTGAAGAAGCGTCACCAGTTACTGCTCTGACGGTTGCCGTCCCTTCGCCTTCTCTCGTGTCCTCTCAAATGCTGGAAGGTATGGGTTTTCGATTTATTTAATTTAAATTGTGGATACCATTTTCCTTGTATTGATAGTAGATTGTCGCAATTTTGTAGAAGTCCTTTTCGACCATCTGTATCAGGTGTTGAATCCACATTTCTCCTTCCAGTCAGAAATCGCCCTGCCTGCTGGTGTCGGTGAGTATAGTTTTTACCCGACATCCTTTCCTTTCTTTTACAGACAGCCATGCCATTGCTAATTATTCTTTGAATTGATCGCAGCGTTACAGATTGGAGGAGGGGACGAGAGAATATTCGCGCCTCCGGTACTCCCAACTTTTCCACCTGTCGCCGCCGGTATAGTTTACTCCATCGCTCGTGTATTTTCTTTACCTCCCGAGTCGACATCTGACCATAATTCATTTTGCAGCAATCGCACCGACTCCAGCTCCCTTCGATTCTTGAATCCCAATGCCGGCAGAGCCCTTTGCTAAGCGCCCATCTTCCAGGGGTGCTGCGAATATTGAGCGAATTCGTCGAGGATCTTGACGTTGAAGCCTTCGCATTTGCTGCAGACTTTGCTGCTGAGGTTAATCTTATGTTGGAGACGCTCGTGAGCTTCCATGGCGAAGGCGTCGTCGAGTCTTGGGTTAATCACTGCAGAAAGATCGAGGCTTGCCTGCATGAGATTGAGCTCAAGCGTCCCGCTCCGGAAGTATCGGCTTTGAACTCCCAGCGAGCTGCATGGGTTGAGCCGAGTGTTCCTTTCCTTCGCCATTTTGAACGGAGGCGACCCTTAGGCGAAAATAACGTGAGGCGGCTTCCGCAGTGTCCGTCCGATTGCGTGTCGAGGTCAAAGCGAATGCTGCACAGCTAAACGTTATTTTTGAAGGTCTCCATCGATGTATTTCCGACGGGCTGGTGCTGAGGAAGAAGCTTGACTTCACTGAGCGGGTTATGCAGAGTCATGAAGCCGCTCAGCAGGAAATTGATGAGAATGTTTCATCCTGTTTGCAGCAACGGGCTCGAATTGAAGCGGAGTTGGCCGCGGCGGCTGATCATGAAAAGGAGTTGAGAGAAGTGCGAGAGCGGCTTGCTGATTTACAAAAAATGCCTCCTTCTTAGTAGCCATCTTTGTATCGACTGAAAATTTGTAATTTATGAATAACATGCCCTTATTCACTTTTTTTTATTCTTTTATATGATGTATCTTGTTCTCAATTGAATTCATGAATAAAAGACACATTTTTTTAATCTTGTACTATCACATTCTTTTCTATGCCGTGTTATTGGCATGTTACTCTAGTAAGTGTAGCATGTAGATGATATATAACAATCCATCTTGAACTCTTTGTAGGGTAGCGATGGCTTAGGAAACAGGTTCGGGTCTGCTGCTTAAGACTTTTCAACATTATGAGCCGTGAGGGTCTCATAAAGATTTTTCTCCACACGAGTCGAGAGGATCTCGTAGGTGTATTTTTTTCTTAGGAATCGTGAGGATTTCTAAGTGCATTTTCTCTTGAGAGTTGTAAGGATCTCATAAGAGAATTTTCTCCCTTACAAGTCGAGAGGACTCGTAAGTGGTTGGTGAGTTGACTTGTCTCCGAGTCAAAGCATTGCTCTGACGGGAAGGTCGTTGGCTGACTTGTTTCCGAGACGGAGGTCATTGGCTGACGTATTCCGAGGCGGGGTCATTGGATGACGTATTTCTGAGACGGGGTCATGGGATGACGTATTTCCGAGACGGGGTCATTTGCTGACGTATTTCCGCGACGGGGTCATTTGCTGACGTATTTCCGAGACGGGATCATGGGATGACGTATTTCCGTGACGGGGTCATTTGCTGACGTATTTCCGAGACGGGGTCAGTTGTTGACGTATTTCCGCGACGGAGTCATTGGATGACGTATTTCCGAGATGGGGTCATGGGATGACGTATTTCCAAGATGGGGTCATTAGATGGCGTATTTCCGCGACGGGGTCATTGTCATGCACCGCTTCCTAAAATACGGAATACGAGGGGTTGACAAGGCCAGCCATGCTCCTACCGTTAAAGGAATATCCTGCCGTAGTCACACTTCAGCTTCTAGCTTTACGTGGTAATCAGTAATCAATGCACAGGTAATGAGAAATGCAGTCACTAAATCAAAACAAATACAAAAGACTAACCAGATGGAGATCAAGAGAGTATAGCTCCGGGTCACTGATCAAGATGTCCGCGATATCCTTGAAGTACGTCAGGTCCTGGTCCAAGCTAGATCCACTTCTCACTCTGAGCATGCATACTCAGGTCGTCAGAGCGACACGATAGCAATTTATATATATATATATATATATACAAATGGTAACTCGTGCAATAATAATGAACATGGAACGGTAATCATGGAATAAAGACGTGAACATGAAGTAACCAATGCAGGTAGCTAATAGAGCAAGCAAACAGTAAAGCAGTAAACAGTATGGCAGGTATGTTGAATCAGTAAGCAATGCCTGTCAATGTCACTAACCCTATCAGTCTCTAAGTCTCACTGTACAGGTCGCTAAGCCCATCGCCAGTCCAAGTGTGAGAGTCAACCACTTGTGAGTATCCCCCACCCAAGGGTAGGACCCAAGGGCAAGGGAACACGGGCCCGAGTCGCTCGCTAATAATCAGTAATATCCCCATATATCTCCATGTCATATCCCGCTTCCCAGAGTACGCTAAGATGGGCACGTGACATAGCCAACCATGCTACCTACGGATAGGAAATATCCTTCCACAGTCACATTAAGGCTGTAGAGCCATCAAGAACAATAATAAACTATCTAATATATGTCCATAAGCCAGAATAAAACGAGTCAAGAATAAAATAATGCGGAAGCAAAAGATCCAATATAAGAATAAACTGGAATGTACGTCCCATAATGCGGGCTCACATCAGGAATGAAAATACCGAAAGTAAAAGAACTAACTACTAGCAAGTCCTCACCGCTCAGCCTGCTGACTAAAATACTCCTGCTCGGACTGCTGCAAAGGTAAGGAATCTGGGCCATGCAAAACCCAGACGTCAGTGCGTCATAATATCAAGCAATACTATAAACAGAGGTAGCAATACATGCATGTATGAGTATAAGCAAGAATATATATAACAGTGAGTATGTCAGTATAAGTGACGTGCAGTGATATCTAAACCGTGCTACGGGGATATCTATTCTAATGTCTTCGAAACCAAGTAATGTAATCCTCATCGTAACCCATCGGTGATTTATTCCGTAACGCCCGAAAAAACAACAAACAATAGGAATTCCGTAACGCCCAGAAAAAAAGGCAAACAGTGGGTGTTCCGTAACGCCCGGAAAAACGGCAAACAATTGGTATTCCGTAACGCCCGGAAAAACGGCAAACAATTGGTATTCCGTAACGCTCGGAAGAACAACAAACAATAGATATTCCATAACGCCCGGAAAAACGGCAAACAATAGGATGGCCCTTTGAGTTACATTCGGTTACATTCCCGATTTCCCCATACCCCCAAGTTATATATGTTCAAGTTAAGTATCAAATAATCTGGAACTAATGCCAACACAGGATCAGGCAGGTATAGGTTTGTCTGGATAGACAATAGGAAATGTCCGTAGGGACAACATGTCAGGTTTGTTAGCTTTAGTAACTTAAGATCAGGTAACAGGTAAAGCCATGGTACTTCAGGTCAAGTCAGGTAGTATATAGGTATCATGTCATGTCAAGTAGTAGGTGTAACAAGTCATGTCAGGGGTGCATAAAATGTCATGTGGGTGCTCATAATTAAATTAAAATAAGCAGGGGTATACAAAACAAGTATAGGATACTAATGGAACAATAAAAATGGAACATTGTAATGTGGTATGCAAATAGGTACAGATTAAAATATATGGATGCACGGTTATCGATTAGAGTTAGGGTTATGGTTCCAACATTAAGTAAAATACACTTAAACAAATATGGAATGTTAAAAATCTCGATAATATGGGTTAAATGATCTAGGGATGCGATTATATATAAAATAGGTTAAATGGATGCAAACGGGTGTCCGATAGGGTAGAAACTATTAAAGGGTACTACGGGCTATGCAAATAATTATTATGTGATTTAAATATGGATGCGGGTACTATGTATAGTAAATCAAAATGCAACATGATATGTTTCAAGTTATAAATCTAAAATGATAAAATGGACATCGAAGTGTTAAAAGAAACAAATGGCCTTAGATTTAATTTACAGGTTTAGTATGCAATTTAAATAAGTATAACATAATATAAATAGCATGTAGCAAGATTTACTTGCCTTGACAGATCAAGAAAAGGGTATACGGAACGTCACACGTCGGTGGGAAAAGTCGCGACGCGCGCACGATGTACGGAACGGATCCAAACAACGTACAAGTGGATCACACGGGTCAGAGATGCTTGCTGGGTCGTCGGGATCGTCGTCGGCACGACCGGATTCCGGCAATCAAGAAAACAGTGAATCATGAGAAGTAAAACATAAAGAAAGAAAAGAAAGGATGGAGAAAAGGAATGGAAGAAGAGGAGAATGAGAGAGAGCTTACCGTAGATGCGTTCTGTGGTTGCAGAGGGGTGATGTGAAGGTGTCAGCGGCGGTGAACGGAGCTCCGGCGATGAGGTTTGGCTGCTAGGGTTCGGTTGGGTTAAGCTAGGGTTTCAGGTATAGGGGTGTGCAGGGGTCTCGTGAAGGGGAGAAGAACAGAGGAGAGAAAGGAGAGACGGCGACGGCGAGGGTGGTCGGCGGCGATGGGGTGAGGTGTTGGGTTCTTGGTGTGTGCAGGGGCTCGGGAATGGTGAAGAAGAATAAGAATAAGAACAAGGCGAGGAGGAGGAGAAGGAGATGGTGACGAGGTTGAGGAGTAAGGTCGAGGGCAGAGGAGTTAGGGTTAGGGTTTGAAGAGGCGGCGGAGCTAATGGGTTTCTCGTGGGCTCGGGGGGTTTTAAAGACGAGGGAGGAGAAGGATAGAAAGAAGGTGAGCGTAGCGGGGAGGCGGTGACCCGACTCGAGAAGCGAATAGTGTTCACGAGAGGAGAGAGAGAGCGCGAGAGGAGAGAGAGAGAGAAGAGATTCTGAGAGAGGAAGGAGAGAGAGATGTGGGGCTCGGCGCAAGGAAATAAAAGAATTTGATTGGCTCGTGGGAAGGGAGAGAGAAAAAGAGAAGAGAGAGGGTTAGTGGGGCCGGGCACTGAAGGAAACTGGGGATTTTTAAGAAAAGATTTTTAAGGAAAAAATTGAAAAGATTTTCAGTTGTTTGGATAACCTTCAGCGTATAAAAAATATTCGATTAATATTAAAAGATTTTAAATAAATGATTTTTGGCGAGATACAAAAGTATTTCAAAATGCGCCCGGGTCGGGTCCAAAAATTCAGATTTTAATTACGAAAAATAAATGCAACTTCCAAACTTTAAAATGAATAATCAGGTAACGAAAATGCATACCCCCAAGAACGGACGCACGTACGTGCGCGTAGCCATCCAAACACGTCCGTTTCACTGAACGGGACGAGAACACGATGCGCGGACGCTACCACGGGGTTAGGGGTATCATGCAGGCTATGAAATGCAATTTTAATCTATTTTACGTGATCTAAAATGTTATATGATAAAATACGCGATGCTAGGTAAAATGTTAATATGCAGTATCCATGCGATGCACGTGTCTATTTAGCCAGCCAGGGTAGTCTATAAATATGAATCAATCAGTTCAAACAAGCGGTTCGGGTCGAAAGCAATGTAAAAGTAGACTACCATTCACATCCAAACATGATAAATCAATAAAATACCACAGACAAACACATACGGAAATAGAAATTGGTATAACTGAACTCGGTTGTTACACTCCAGAATCGTTGTATGTGCCGGCATGGGACTCCCGAGGTTCTGTTGAACTCACACTCAAACTATCCCACACCCCGTGGTCTACATCAAACGCCAACCATAAACTCAAATACCAGTCGGTCCATGACGAGTCTACACGAGAACTGAAGACAGGGTCTCCATCAAGCATGTCTCGACTGATACCCAAGATAAATGGACAGTGTTTGGTGCCTTACCTGTGACACCAATACAAGTGCTTCCATAATTGTCCCATACCAATTATAGTCACACTTATACATGTCCCACAGACGTCGACAATGCAATAAATCAATAGGGTCCACTGATTGTGTACAAGTACGTGTCACTTTCACTTATCCATTCATGCTTAAACGCTAACGTACTTGCCACAATCAAACACTAATACCTAACACTGGGTAATGCATATGATCACTAGGTTACCAATGCAATGACATATATATAATGCGATGAGAATACAGTAATTAAGGCATGATTAAGATATCATCAGTCGGTGTCCTACCACTTGCATAATTTATCATAAATCATACATGAAAAATTTAGCGAAACAATAAAAAGGGGGTAAGCAGTATGTTTGATTACCTATCCATAAAAATTGGTTTCACGTTAATCGGGTTTCAGGATCACTAGATATGGCCATTTCATTTTAAGCGTTCACTGTTGGAAATCCGGTTTCAGAATCGGAAGTTCATTTCGTAACGCATTTTAATCCCAGTTGGGATCGTATTTAGGCGACGCTATAGTTGAAAAATATTTAGGTCTATCAGTTATGTTTCCACCGCAACTGGAGGATCTGTAATATATTATGGCGACAGGGAGTTATGGACAGGTCATGTTCGATGTGTAAAATCTGCCTCTGCAGAATTCAGCAAGACGTATCGACATTATAAAATGAGTTAAAGATATCAAACAGTTGAGGAATCCAGTGAGATCAGGGGAGGAAGAAAGCTAATTCAATTATCTACATAACGATATAGGGTTCCGTGCATTCTCATAATTGAACAGGAGAATACAGGGGTCTAGAAACAGGGGTTAATCGGGATTTCCGTTCTGGACTGCAGTCCAGAGTCGTAATCCTCTGCAATTATCTCTATCATATATAATACAGTAGGTTAAACAATTAGCTTCGATACGAGCCATCGAACGCTAAAATCCGGTTTGTCCACAATTTATTATAAATTTTACGGTTCAGCATGTCCGCAAGTTTTCAGGTTTTACGACAGAAATCGGGACGTCATTTTACGTGAGGAAACGACATTGTATTGGTACCAAAGTCTCAAGGGACATTCATTATAACCCGGGCCATCACATGTTATATGTCGCCGTCAATTTAGCGGTTTTCTCTCATCCGGGTTTTGCATCGAGCACATGGATTATAACGTTTCACATGAAAAAGTGTATGCGGAAACTATTGATAATTTGAATTGTAATATAAAAATTAGCATGAAGTAAGTATCAAATTGCCTGGTGACGTGTTGATGACGGTACGGCAGCGGCGCGATCGCGACCCACGTGCCGCACGACAACAACACAATAGCTAGGTTCGATCTTGGCTCGCGCTTGGGCTCAGGGCAAAAAGGGAAATGCTTGGCTCGGTCTCGGGCTTGGAGTGGTCGACAGCTAAGAGCTCAGGGTTGTTGAGGTGGGCTCGTCGGAGGTGAGTGCAGCGGCGATAGGATGCGCCTGCGAGGGTTTCAGGCGGCGAGAGCTCCGGCAATGGGAGCCCAGAGGCAGCGGAGAGGTGGAGGTTGCGGTGCTCAGAGGTGGCCGAAGGCGGAAGTCGGCGGCGAAGATGGCAGCGAGTTGATGGGCTAGGTGCTAGTGGTGATGCATATGGCAGAGGGGATGTGTATGCGTTGGCTATGGTGAGGTCGCCGGTGAAGGGTCGAGGGTGCAGGCAGTGAGTCGAGGGTGCTGGTGGTAGAGAGAGGGATAGAGAGAGAGGTGGTGCTGTGGGAGGGATCAAGAGTGTGAGGAGGGAGAGCTAGAGAGACGAGGAGGGGTTGAGGAGTGCGCGCGGTCGTGGTCGAGTAGCGTGGAAACGTGGGGCGGCGACGCGGGTGTGGGGCGACGTGGGGAGTGAAGGAACGAGCGGGAAAAACTGAAACGAGTGGGGAAGAAGAGAATAGAGCGGATCGGGTTTGGTTGTGGCGCGGGTAAGGGTTGGGTTGGCGCGGATAAAGGAATGGGCTGGGCCGGCTAAGGGGAAGGGAGTTGGGGAAATTAATTCATTTCTAAAGGAAAGAAAAGGAAGTGGGCCGGGGGATTTAGTTATAAGTTTTATTTTATTTAGTTTTGTTTGGGCTGGGTTTGGGTATATATATATGTTTGATTAATAAATTTTGGTTTCCCTGTGGGCTGGGCTGGCCAAGGAAATTAAGTAAAACAATAAAAAGAGTTAGGGAAAGGTGGGCCGGGCTAATAAAGCGGGAAGGAAAATAAATGGAAGGGGAAAAGAAATTGGGAAAAAGAATTAGGGGGGTTTGGGCTCGGAAAAATGGGAATGGGGAAAAGAAATTGGGAAAAGGAGATTGGATTTAGATTAAAATAGTAAAATAGGAATTGGAAGTATTCAGTAAAATTTTAGGGGATTACAATAAACGAATAGAACATAAATATAATAAAATATAGGAAAAATTAGTTTATTCAAATATGTAAAATAGTACGTCGAAAACTGGGTATTACGATACAACTATAAATTTATTGTGGGCCAAAGGTTATAGTACGATAAAAATTTGGAGATAGAATTAAAGAAATAAGTTAGAATAAATAAAGTTTATTTAAATTCGTATTTGACTGTATAATAGGTACTGGGTATTACAATCATTTGCTGACGTATTTCCGAGATGAGGTCATTTGCTGACGTATTTCCGCGACGGAGTCATTGGATGACGTATTTCCGAGACGGGGTCATGGGATGACGTATTTCCGCGACGGGGTCATTTGATGACGTATTTCCGCGACGGGGTCATTTGCTGACGTATTTCTGAGTCGGGGTCATGGGATGACGTATTTCCGAGACGGGGTCATGGGATGACGTGTTTCCACGATGGGGTCATTTGCGGACGTGTTTCCACGACGGGGTCATTTGCTGACGTATTTCCGCGACGGGGTCATTTGCTGACGTATTTCCGAGACGGGGTTATTTGCTGACGTATTTCCGCAACGGGGTCATTGGATGACGTGCTCCGCTTTCTGCGGTGTCGGGGATGACTCTAGGTTGTCTGTGAATCGTAGAGTCTTGGAACTAGGGACTTTGCCGTGGCTCTGATTGGTGGTGTCGCGTCCGTATCCTGTTGGAATGAGGAGGAACGCTGTTGTTGGTCTTCCAGGATGCAGATGTTGCCATTGAGATCTGACTTTCCCTTTGACAGAGTTCGTTAGGACATGTGGTTCCCTTTTTGTTTTATGCCCATGGTTATATACAGGGGTCACTATGGACTTACCTGCAGGGCGAAATTTTTATTCTTTTTTTATTTCTTTCCGCGATGCTCTATCATTTCAGCTTTTTATATCGTGAAAGTCGCGATTGCCAAATCATTTCGGCTGTTTTTCGCAGTGCCCAATCATTTCGGCTATTTTTTGTATGCATATCTTTTACTTGCTGATTTTGTTGCAAGTTACCCTATCATTTCAGCTATTTCATATGCATTTATAGCTCGCTGACCTTTTACTGCGAGTATGGAACTTGGCATCTGATCCAATCTTGGCATCAGCATCGCTGCGACTGGAATATTGCCAGGAGCGAATCATCATTTGCCGTGAGTGGACTTGGAATTTGATACCGATTTAGGCATCGGCATCGTTACTACTGGGACATTTCCAGGAGTGAATCATCATTTGCCTCTGTCGATGTCGAACAAAGGTGGCTTAGCAAACAGGGTTAGGATCCTGTCGACTAAGGCTTCTAACTTCATGAGCCGTAAGGGTCTCATAAAGATGTTTCTCTCTACGAGTCGTGAGGATCTCATAGGTGCGATTTCTCCTTAGGAATCGCGAGGATTCTTAAGTGTGTGTTTTCTTATAAGTCGTAAGGATCTTACAAGAGCGTTTTCTCCTTATAAGTCGAGAGGACTTATAAGTGTTGTTCACCAAGTGGGGAAGTTTCGTGCCATTGGTGGGAACTTGGTAGGGAGAGATGTTTATTTGTGCCCGTGGATTGTATACAAGGGTCAACATTGAACCACTTGTAGGGCAGTCTGGGAGATGTGATGGCTTAAGAACAGGTTCAGATCCCTGTAGCATAAGGCTTTTGAATATTACGAGCCGTGAGGGTCTCATAAGAGGGTTCTGCTTACGAGTCGTGAGGATCTCGTAAGTGTAATTTCTCCTTAGGAATCGTGGGGATCCCTAAGTGTGTCGCTCTTTTGTGAGTCGTAAGGATCTCACGCAGGTAGTTTTCTCCTTACAAGGTCGAGAGGACCTTGCAAGTGTCTTTTAACGAGATTGCACCCTTTCGAGTTTTCACAAACTCGCCGGTAGCTCTGCTGTTTTTACTCAAGGAGCCCTTTCGGGTTTTCATCCGTGCCCATCTTGCTTATGGATGTACCTTTATTATTATTATTATTATTTATTATTATTTTTTTGCGTCAGCCCTAGGATGCCGCGGTTTGTAGTAGTTTAAAGATGTTTCGGTCTGTAGCGATTTTAAGGCAAGGCTTCACCGGATACTACTCATAGAGTTTGGGCTTGGGAAGATAGAAAGTGGACATAGGTGTCGTCATCTATCGTTGACCTAGGCCGTGACTCGTCAAGCGTAGTATCTTTTTAGGAATCGGCTGTTTATTGGCCTGAAGGGTCTTTCGCCATGAATATTCATGAGTAGATAGGCCCCTCCTTGGTAGACTTTGTTATGATGTATGGGCCCTCATAGTTCGGCTCGAATTTCCCCTGTTTGGCACGATTGGGGATCATAGGTCTTTTGACCACTTGCACGAGTTCGCCTTGGCGGAATGTTCTCGGCCTAGTCAACCTTTCGTAAGAGCGTGTCATCCTTGCTTTGTAAGCTTCTAGGTTTTGCTGTGCCATGAGACGAGTTTCATCGAGGGCGTCGAGCTCCTCGAGCCGAAGATGAGCATTCTCTTCGTCTGTTAGCTCGTAATAAACTGCCACTCGTAAAGAGGGTATCTCTATCTCCAAAGGGAGTACTGCTTCCGTGCCGAATACCAATGCATACGGCGTTGTATTCGTAGCTGTTTTGAACGTAGTTCGATACGCCTAGAGAGCTTCATGCAGTCTCTCGTGCCAGTCCTTTTTATTTTTGGACACCGTCTTCTTTATGATCTTCGTCAAGGTTTTGTTGAAAGCCTCAGCTAGACCGTTAGCTCGGGGATTATAGACCGAAGAGTATCTCCAGTCTATATTATGCTGCTGTGCGAAGCGACTGATTTTGTGACTTCTGTAGGCCGGCCCGTTATCGGAGATAATCTGTCGCGGAGTGCCGAACCGATAAATGACGCGTGTCTTGAAGAAATGAAGAATATTCTCCGTCTTCACTTCTCTTAGCGGTACTGCTTCTACCCACTTATAGAAGTAATCGGTTGTCGCCGATATGAACCGATGCCCTTTGGATGATGCCGGTTCGATGGGCCCAATTATGTCGGTTCCCCACATTTCGAACGGCCAGCTTACCACTGTTGGATGTAGCGGGTTTGGATGCTGGTGGATGAAGTCTCCATGAATTTGGCACGCATGGCATTGCTTCGCGTATTCAAGGCAGTCCTGAATCATCATGGGCCAGTAGTAACCCATTCTTTTGATCTTCAGATTTATCTTCGGGCCGGCTTGATGAGAACCGCAGAGTCCGTCGTGAGTTCCTTGGATGACTTTTTTTGCTTCTTCTGGTCCCAGGCATCTTAGCCACAGAGAGTCGAACGATTTCTTATATAGAGTATCAATGACGAAGGCGAAGGACGGAGCTCGTTTCATGAGCTGGTTTTTTGAGGATGCATCTTCAGGTGTTTGATGGGATTTGAAGTAGTCTATAAATACTTCTCTCCAATCATTAACCCCTCCTTGGTCCTCTATTTGTAGGGTTGTTGGCTTGGTCGCTTCCTTTTCTTCAGAAGACCCCGGAGATATTTCTGTTGGTGCAAGAACTCGACGGCTTTACACAACGATCCATACGTCATCGAGGTTTTCGTTAGCCAGTTCTTTAGCGAGCTTGGCTAACGCATCGGCCTTGCTATTTTCCGCACGTGGTATGCTTTTCAGGGTGTAGGAAGGGATTTGTGTCAGCAATTGTTGCATTCTCTTACCGTACTTCACCAACTCTGGCTTGGAAGTTTGATAATCGCCGTTTACTTGGCTAACGACCAGCTGGGAGTCTCCGTATATGAGGAGGTTTTCGATTCCCATGTCGACAGCGATCTCAAGACCTGCTATCAAAGCTTCATATTCTGCTTCATTGTTTGTCCTCGGCTCTGTTAAGGAAAAGGCAAAGCGCATTATCCCTCCTTGTGGAGTCACGAAGATGAGGCCTACTCCAGATTTGATTATGGGGGAGCTGTGCTTTCGCTTCTTCATGGAAGATGCCCCATCAAAGTAGATTTCCCATCGGGTATCACTCTCTCATCTCTCCCCGTCGATCGTGTCAAACGCGTGCTCGTCTGGAAACTCGCAATTTAGGGGTGAATCGGCAGGTTTCGGATGCTCGGCGAGGAAGTAGGCGATGGCCTGTCCTTTCATTGCCTTGAGCGGTCGATATGTTATCGAGAATTCCATTAAGAGGAGGGCCCATTTAGCGAGCCATCCTGTTAGTGTTGCTATTTACATCAAATATTTGAGAGGATCCACTTTTGATATGAGGTAGACCTCATGCGTTAAAGCATAATGCTGGAGCTTCGTTATCGCAAAGATTAACGCCAGGCAGTGTTTTTCGATAGGGGAGTAGTTGTTTTCTGCCCCCAGGAGAACTCGACTCAAATATTAGAGGGCTCTCTCTTTCCCTTGGTCATTCTCCTGTGCCCATAGCGTGCCTAAGGAACCTTCAAGGGCGGTTGTGTACAAGATGAGGGGCTTTCCCTTGACCGGAGCTGTCAGTACCGGCGGATTCTGCAGGTATTGCTTGATTTCGTCCAGTGCGCTTTGGCATTTGTGATCCCAGACGAACGGAGTCCCCTTCTTCATCAGATGACTGTAGGGGCGGCATTTTCCGGAGATGTTGACTTAGAGTTTGACACCTGTTTAGGCATCTGCATCGCTACAACTGGGATATCGCCAGGAGCGACTCATCATTTTCTCCTGTCGATTTGGACAAAGGTGGCTTAGTAGACAGGGTTAGGACTCGTTCGACTAAGACTTCTGACTTTATGAGCCGTAAGGGTCTCATAAAGGGTTTTCTCCCTACGAGTCGTGAGGATCTCGTAGGCGTATTTTCTCCTTAAGAATCATGGGGATTCCTAAGTGATGTCTTCTCTTGTAATTCGTAAGGATCTTCCGAGAGTGTTTTCTCCTTATAAGTCGAGAGGACCTACAAGTGTTATTCATCATATGGGGACATTTCTTACCATTTGTTGAACTTGGCAAAGAAGTATTTATTCGTGCCCATGCCTGTAGGTCAATTTGAGAGATATGATGGCTTAAGAACATGCCTAGATCCCTGTAACTTAAGGCTTTTGAATCCTATGAGCCGTGAGGGTCTCACAGGGGGGATTCTCCTCATGAGTCGTGCGAATCTCGTAAGCGTATTTATTTTAACGAGGATGCGCCTTTCTGGGTTTTCACAAGCTCGCCGGCAGTCCTGCTGTTTTTACTCACGGCGCCCTTTCGGGTTTTCATCCGTGCCCATCTTGCTTGCGGACGTACCGTTTTTTTTAACGAGATTGCGTCCTTCCGGGTTTTCATACGCTTGCCGGTAGTCCTGTTGTTTTTACTCATGGCGTCCTTTCGGGTTTTCATCCGTGCCCATTTTGCTTATGGACATACCATTTTTTTTGAGAGCGTCATTTAGGAAATCAATATCTAACTCGTGCTCTGTTCTTTCTCTAGGTGCATCTTCGGGATTTGCCTTAGACGATGGATTAGTGAGTGATGCCGCCTGAGCAAGCATCTCCTGCAGTTTTCACGTTGCAGTTGAACTTTTGTCAGGGACCGAGATTTTGGTCGGTGACTAGTAGAAGCTCGAACTTCGTCTTTGGAATTCACCACACAGACTATGTGAACTACCATGCCCCTAGGCTTGAGGTGTTTGGAGTTTTGGCCTTTGGAGTTTCCTCCGGGCACTTGAGCTTTATTAGGCCTCTTGTTGTGAAAAACCGCTTTGGTTTTGGGAGGAACCGCTGTATCAGGATCTGTCTTAGGGTGAGTCCCCTTCATCTGCTTCCATACCTTATATATAGATAGGGAAAGTTGTCTCAGGGAGCGAACTGGTTTCTGCTCTCGTGGGATCTCCATGGGCTGCGGAGAATTCTTCAATATTGCGGTAGGAGATTTTTGTCTGACCCTTCACAATAATTTGAAGTTGTTCCCAGTTGGAACAACAACATCCACCACTGGGGTTGAAACAGGACCATATGGAGAACTGCCCCCAGCTCATTTTTTATGACGTTGATATCGACGTCGACCGTTTCTTACTGCCGGGATTTGATTAGCTTCAGGATTTTGCGGAGCCTGCCCCCTGTTTCCTTTGAGAGCTTGAATATTCTGCCCCCTACGTCGACCTTGGTCCTTGGCATGTGCCAGTTGTTTGAGAACTGATTCCGTCGGCAAAGCTTCTGCTTGGGGAGCCCGCCTGTGGAAGACAGACTTCCTCTGGGCTTTCTCCATCGGCGTTGAGGAACCGAGGGTGGGAGGTGGGAGCATCGACCCAAAGAGAAGCCCGTTGATTTCTTGAAGAGCCGGATTGTAGAGATTTGAGCCTGCAAGTGGCCCATACTTGACTCCACCGGATATGACAGAGCCTGAGTTGCTAAGGTAGGAGTAAACGCCATTCTTCATAGAGAAGAAACGCCGGCTTCAGTATCCCCTCCCGTAAGGGCAACCACAAACATATATACCGCGATTATTTGATCGCGGAAAAATACAACACACGAAGTGTGGAGTGGAAAGAGGAAAAGGTCCCACCGGGCGTGCCAGAATCTGTTCACCGCCGAAAGACACGACCGGGATGTTGGGACGTACGACCTGAATTTTGGGGGCAAATACTATTTAGATTTATCCGTCCACCTCTCCGAAGAATCCAAGTTGATTTATAGCACCGTGCATCGGAGGTTTGGACAGATGCGGCCGTTGTAGCAGAATTTGTCAGATTCCCCCTCGTTTGTGAGGGGTTTTTGATTGTGGGGACGCTCTTCCCTGTAGGCGCAAGCCCATGCAATTAATTATGTTACCGCATCACGGTAACCACTTTCTCCTGATCCAGAAGGTCACTTCATGTCGTGTTTTTTTTTGGTTGCCCGTGGATTCTATACGGAGACTAATTTATGTTGTCGTCCGTATGGCGGGGATTATCCAAATCCGTATTTTCTTAGATTTGGGGTTTGGTTTGATTTAAGGCTCGTTAATCTCTTTTGAGATTAAGATCAACTTAAATGTTTGTTGAGGATACGTTAGTATAATTTTAGACTAAGATCTACTCAACGGGGGGTCAAGATCATTTAGATCCAACGAAAGAGTATTGGGCTCCATCGTCTTAGTTTAGGGACGTGGCGCGCTTGGCGCCAACCAATGAGTGCATAGCGCTCTTTATTAAAAACAACGCCCATGTAAGGAGCACGTGGCGCGCTAGGCGCCAACCAATGAGTGCAGAGCGCTCTTTATTTAGTAGCGCTTGGCGCTGGGTTTCCCTTTGTGTATTATATTCTGTAAAGTTCAATTCTTTGTTCTTCCCTGGATCTTTGATCCCTAAAACAAATTCATCCCCGTAAGAATTAAATTCTTATTTATAGGAGACTTGTCTCATGGATCTCAGATCCGAGGAAAGAACTATGTTCTTTTTATGAGGGTTAAACCCTTGAGATGCTCTGATCTCTTCTGTTTTTGTGAAAGACTTTATCTTAGAGATCTATGATCTAGAAAAAGAACTAAGTTCTTCTAATGTGAGAGTTAAACTCTCAAAATATGGAGGAGATATTAAGATCTCTCTTCTTTTTATTTACCTTGAAGAAGATTCTTCGTCTTAGAGCTTGCTCTTCTCTTTTTCTTTTCTGAGAACTTGAAATTTATAGGGAGGTTTCTCTCTGTTTTGTTGTGTTTGAAGTTTAGGGGGGTTCTTATGTACAAGACTTGAGGTCTTGGGTCCTTTATATACGGGAGGCTGATTTGTTGAATCAGTTTAGGAAATCTCTCATTGAGACATTTATAATTGATTTGGGGAATGTTTCCCACCGTTGGATCTTTGATCTAAGGGCTTCTGTTTTACAGAAGACACTTTTCTTGTTATTTAACAAGATTGGGAAAGTATTTTTCCAAACAGAACTTGTTCTGTATCTTGGTTATTTTTTAATCACCATTGGATCTTTGATCCAACGGCGCTCTGATTTACAGAGCGCAATCTTTCTTGTTTGGAAAGATTTGAGGATTATTTCCTCAACAGAATTTGATTCTATAATTTAATGATTCATTATCTTCGTTGGATCTTTGATCCAATGGTGGAGAACATTTAGTTCTAGCGCCGACGCTCTCGTGCTTTGCACGTGGGGCGCTTCCTCAGAGTCTTTGATTCTTAGTGCTGGCGCACTTGGCGCTAGCGCTCTCGTGTTTTGCACGTGAGGCGCTGCCTTAGAGTCTTGGACTCCTAGCGCTGGCGCACTTGGCATGAGCGCTCTCGTGCTTTGCACGTGAGGCGCTGCCTCAGAGTCTTTGACTCTTGGCGCTGGCGCTTTCGTGCTTTGCACGTGAGGCGCAGCCTCAGTTCAAATTTCAAAATTTAAAATTTTGAATAGAGCTTTGCTCTCTGATTGGGGGAAACAGCAGTCGGGCAGCTACCCTACTCGGCTATCCCTGGCTGGTAGTTCTCTACCCCTACAACGCCTGGGATCTAAGCCCTCGCCAAGAGGCACCGGGCAGTAACCATGCTCGGCCCGTCCTTAAGGATCCAATCTCTCGTCAAGAGGCAACCGAGCAGCAACCCTGCTCGGTCCGTCCTTAGCAGGCTTCTTACGGCCCCTCCCACGCTAAGGATCGAAGCCCTCACTAAGAGGCAGCCAAGCGTCTACCCTGCTCGGCTATCCCTGGCTGGTAGTTCCCTACCTCACAATGCCAGGGATCTAAGCCCTCACCAAGAGGCAGCCGAGCGGCTATCCTGCTCGGCTATCCCTGGCTGGTAATTCCTTACCTTACAACACCAAGGATCTAAGCCCTCACCAAGAGGCACCGGGTAGTAACCCTGCTCGGCCCGTCCTTAAGGGTCAAAGCACTCGCTAAGAGGCACCGAGCAGCAACCCTGCTCAGCCCGTCCTTAGTAGGCCTCTTACGGCCCCTCCCGCGCTAAGGATCGAAGCCCTCGCCAAGAGGCAGCCGAGCGGCTACCCTGCTCGGCTATCCCTGGCTGGTAGTTCCCTACCCCATGTTCCCCGCCGAAACACGGAGACAGAACCGCGCAGGTCCGTCTTGCCTGAATTTCGGGGCAGATGCTAATTGGTGCTATCCGTTCACCTCTCCGAAGATGCCAAGTTGATTTATGGCACTGTGTATCGAAGGTTTAAACGGATGCGTCCGATGTAGCAGACTTCGTCAGATTTCCCCTCGTTTGATGGGTTTTTGATTGTGGGGACGCTCTTCCCTGCAGGCGCAAGCCCCTGCAGTTAATTACGCTACCGCATAGCGGTAACCACTTTCTCCTTCTCCAAATGGTCACTTCATGTCGTGGGTGTTTGTTTTGTTTTTGATTGCCCGTGGATTGTATACGGAGACTAATTTGTGTTGTCGCCCGTAGAGCATGGACTAGTCCAAATCCGTATCTTTCTTAGATTTAGATTTGGGGGTTGGGTTTAAGGATACGTTAGCCTCATTTGAGACTAAGATCAACTTAAACGTTTGTTAAGGATACGTTAGTCTCATTTTAGACTAAGACCAACTTAACGGGATCGTTTAGATCCAACAAGAGAGCAATTGGGCTCTATTGTTTAGTTTAGGGACATTGCGGTCGATTACTAGTTTAAGGACATTACGGTCCAAGGTTAAGGACATCATAGTCCATGGGCTTAAGGACCCCACAGTCCAGGTTAAGGACATCGTAGTCCGTGAGTTTAAAGACCTCACAGTCAAGGTTAAGTACATCATAGTCCGTGAGTTTAAGGACCCCACAGTTCAGGTTAAGGACATCATAGTCCGTGAGTTTAAAGACCTCACAGTCAAGGTTAAGGACATCATAGTCCGTGTGTTTAAGGACCCCACAGTCCAGGTTAAGGACATCGTAGTCCGTGAGTTTAAGGACCCCACAGTCCGTAAAGTGTTTGGTTATCGGGACCCGTCACCTCTCTGAAGACGTTGAAGGATTACAACGACAAATACAAGAGGAGTAAAGAGATGTACCCTTGAACCGGTGTGAATTGGCTGAACGATCTGTAGTCCAATTTGGGATTAAGATCTGTTGAAATATTCATGAGCAGATGGGCTCAATTAATATGAGTTGAGGACTTATGGACAATATTGGGCTAAGTCCAATAAGATTAAAATGTTTAATATTTTATTGCTCTGGGCTGTTGAGCCTTAATAATGCTGAGCATTAGATCCTAACATTTTTTTGTCTTGTATTGAATGCATAGCATTCATCAGAACAATATGTGTTCTGACAGCGCGCCACATGGCGCGCCAGGCTCTTTGCGCCAATTAAAGAGCGCATTGCGCTTCTGCCAAGTAGCGCACACGAAAAGGACACGTGTCGCCCTTGGCGCTAAGCGCTAGATGATGGGCGCATTGTGCCTGTTTATGAGCGCATTGCGCTTTCAATTTATGAGCGCGTTGCGCTAGTTTAGTGGCGCACAAGTGAGTGACACGTGTCGCGTTTGACGCTGAGCGCCAGCCCATGAGCGCAGTGCGCTGTTTCAGAAGCGCAAAGCGCAAGTTGCATTCGTGGTTGACACGTGGCACGTTTTGGCGCTGAGCGCCGGTCCAAGGAGCGCAGAAGAGCAGTTCAAGAGTGCAAGGCACTTTTCAATAGCGCAAAGCGCATTTGATCAAATTTATGATCTGTGGGCAAATTTATGTTCTTTTTAAAGGAGGCTTTGCCTCAAGATTCAAGAACAACAGTTCTTGTTTTTGAAAGGGCTTTGCCTTTGTAGATCAATGATCTGTGAATGAAGTAAATACTTCTTCTGTTTTTATGATGAGATCTTTTGATCTCTTTTTATAAAATACCTTGGTCTTTTGTAGATCTATGATCTTTTAAGAAGATAATTCTTCTGTTTTAATGAGATGATTTCATCTCTTTGTTCAAGAATCATTCTTTTTTACCATGAAAAAATGATCTTCTTTCAAGAGCTTGCTCTCTTTCTTTTGAGTTTTCTCAGAATTTGTAGTTTTTTTTTATTCTCAGACTTGAAGTCTTGGGGCCTTTATATAGGGCAAATTGATTTGTTAAATCAGTTGAAGAGATCTTTCTCTGATTGATTTGGAGATGTTTCCCCACCGTTGGATCTTTGATCCTAGGGTTTCTGTTTTACAGAAGGCAATCTTCTTGTTTTTAACAAGATTGGAAAAATCTTTCCATAGCAGAATTTTAATTCTGATTAATTAATGATTTATCATTATTAGATCTTTTGATCTAACGGTGGGGAATTTTTAATTCCAGCGCTGGCGCACCCGTGCTTTGCACGTGGTGCGCTGCTCAGAGCGCAGCGCAGCCTGTGCTAGCGCACCCGTGTTTGACACGTGGCGCGCAGCGCTCACATGGTGCACTGCCTAGGACGCAGCGCACCTGGCGCTAGCGCATCCGTGTTTGACACGTGGAGCGCAGCGCGCCTAGCGTTGGATCTGAAGCGTTGCTTCAATTTTTGAATTTTGAATTTCAAAACAGAGCTTTGCTCTGATTGGGGGAAACAAATGCCCCCCCACCGTTGCGCTCACGTGGCCCACACGTGAGTGCAGCGGTGGCAGCATCTGCGCCCTTGGATCAACTCAGAAGTTGAAGAGGCGTTTCAATGCCTATAAAATAGGACCTTTGGTCCTGTAGCTGATTCTGTTCATCTTCTTCTTATTTTCTGAGAATTTCATTCTCCCACAGAGCATAGCTCTTCAGTTAAAGAACTTTTCAAGAGTCAGAACTCTATCAAAACTTCGGTAAAGTTTAAAACTTTTAATAAATTAGGGTTTTACCCATTAATCAGAGCCTTGCTCTTCATAGATCTTTGATCTAAAGAAAACCCATTTAGGGTTTCATTAATAGAGCTTTGCTCTCTTGAACCCATAGATCTTAAAGAGATCTTTTCTTGGGATTTCTTAGCCCATGAACAGAGTTTTGCTCTTTTGAATCATGTTGATTTATTAATCTTTGATGAAGAACTCTTAAGAGTTTGTTCATGGGTCTTGAAGATCCCAGATTTTTTTTTTAATTCATAAAAATTAATTTTAATTAATTCTTTTCTGATGGATTTTTCCATCTTCATTATAGAGCCAGGCTCTCAAGGAATTTTATTCCTTCATGATCAGAGTTTGACAAGCGTCACTCTGTCATAGAGCATTGCTCTCAAAAGGAGATTTTCTCCTTTTCCCGAGGGATCTTTCATTTAATGAGAATTTTCCTGAGAATTTCCTCATTTAATTAACAGTTTCATCCAATGATGAGGCTGTTTTATTAATTGATGCATTGTCATCTAGATTTTGTGGGTCCCTATTTGGTCCCCTTTCCACTGCATTGCAGCGTGGTACAAATTTTAAAGTACCGAGTGTCAAAATTTAAAATTAAATTATAGCACTGACAGTTGACTTCTGTCCCCCCCTTTTTTGCAGGTGACATGTCTTTCGATGCTACGTTTCCGTTTGTCCGTTTAGAGAGAGGATTCCCTGAGGCACCTGTGGACCGGGAGGTTCTCGCGCTCATCAAAGACCGTGACCCGGAACACAAAAATCTTCACTTGTGGGGTAGATGGTACGACCAGATTATCAGAAGTCGTCGAAGCTTCTCTTGTGCGACGCCTTCGGGGCCTATCTCGATGATTCCGTATGCAGATGCACCCCCGGTGAACTATGCCGTGGAGGTTGTTAATTGGACTTCGGAGGGTCTCCTTCAGCCTTCGATTTCTGCCGTACCCATGCAGCCGCCGGCGGCTTTGGACACCTTAGGGCGGCGCATATGCCAGGGTGAGTCGCGCCCTTGGGGACAGCCCTACAATATCGGGCTAACTCCCCGTCATCCAGCCGGGTACTTACAGTGGGCCCGGTACTTCTTGTCGGCGAAGAAATTGCAGCTGCTAAAGCTCGGCTTATACCCTGTGGTCTACGCTTCGCTGTTCCACTATTCTGCACCTCCCACATGGTGGATCAAGGCGTTCTTAGAGCAGTGGAACATCCCGACCCATACCTTCCTTCTACTGGACAGAGAAGTTTCCATTTCCTTGGAAGAATTCGCTGAGGTTTCTGGTCTACCAGTTAAAGGGGAGCACTATGAGGAGCTGCTTCCTCCGAACGAATATGTTTTTGCCACCAAGCCAGTGTTGATGGGCCTCACGCCAGAGAACACCATTCAGCACCAGTTCCCAAGTCTGATAAAGGTGCTGAACATGTACGAGAGCCTCTTCCTTGAATCCGGAGGCCGGGGGGTCAGTTTTGCGGACTTCATTGCTCGTTTTCTTCGCCTGGAGATTTTGTCGCGACAAGGAGAAAAGTTCACTAAACTAGTCGATCCCTTCGGCTTTGGCTTGGATCGTCGGTCGATACTGGAAGCTGATCAGAAAGGCTTCTTTCTTCCTGATGCTGCGATCATCCCTCTGTCAGAGATCGTCGCCCCGGGCATTGATGAAGAGGCGTTTTTTCTTGGGTTTCTTGGGCTATGGTTGAGCTGGTTCACGCTCCCTATGCATCCTCGTTACATGAGGCCTTCCGTCTTCTACCCCGCGCATCGCATGGTTGCCGGAATACAAGTGGCCATCGAGATCGCCGGGTTAGCCCACTTATACCATGGTCTTAGCGTAGCGGCGGATACCAGTGAACCGGGGGTGCACCCTGCCAACTTCCCGATGCATTACTTTACTTCATGGATGGAGATGCACGTGCTCGGGATCTTTGGCATTCACAAGAGACCTTCGTTTTACGAGAGGTGCAAGTTCCCTCGGATTATGCGGCTGGTTGACGCCTCCATCATGAGTCCGTCACAGCGGGAAGCTAGGGGCTTGCTCCTTCGTCCCCGCACGGTCGGAGATGGTATGTCTTTCACGGAAAAAGTCTTGACCATCGGCCAGGAAACTTCCAAGGCGGTACTGGCATTGCGCAACGTTTTTAAGGACGGGGCCTCCGTGTTGAAAGCCCGGGAGATTCTCCATTTGTACTCCATCAGGCCGGGTTTTTTTATATTCAGGCAAAATGATGCGGCGCTATTCATGAGATACAACCCCCATCATTTTGCCCAGCAGCTGAGTTACAATCAGGGAGTCCCGTAGGAGGCTTTCTTGGTAAAACCCGCTGCCACCGAAGAGGGAATGCGGGGCGCGCTGCATCACTTCATGCGCTTGAATACGGGGTCTCACTTCTTTATCAGTGAACCAAGTTGTGTCCCAAGGGTCCTCAATGTACACGTGGCCTGATATCAATATGCAATGGGTGTTGTTATCAGGGAGGAGAAGCGGCTGCTACTCGACCACAAGGGTGCACCCCCTGCTAGTGACCGATACCTCCCCTTAAAGCGACGGACCATTGTCCTTCCTCCGCTCAGAGAAGCTATCGTGATTGAAGTCCCCGGTGACAGGCCTGAGCTACCGGTGCCCCGTGCTCCCGTGGAGACGGTGGATGTACTACCGTTGCCCTGTGCTCCTGTGGAGACGGTAAATGTAGCTTCCCCCGAATCTGGCGTGGGCTCAGATATCGGGACTCGTCGCCCCAAAGTGCCCACCAAGCGTAAGCTTGTGCTGGCTGCGACTGGAGCTCGCTCGCAGAAGAGGAAGAAGAAGCCAGTCCTCTCTCTAGACGCTGTACTCGGCCTGGAGCCTCAGGCTCCTTATAACGAAGGCCTGAGCGAATATGGGACCAACGAATGTCTCTTCATAGCGCCGGAAGATACTGATCTCGAGGCCGCTATTACAGCTTCTGTGCGATCCGCGAGCTGCCAAGCAGAAATGGCCACCCTCGCGCAATCAAGTAAACATCAATCGCACCTTATTATATCTTTATTCTTATTATCTTGTCTTGGCTGACGTTTTTCCTTCTGTAACAAGCTTTACCACTGAAGAGGCTCTGGCGGCTTCCCTTAGGACTTTTGAGGAGGAGGAGAGGAATCGCGTTTTGTTGGGCATTGGTATGTCTCGGCTCATTGCATCTTCATTCTCTTTTCTTATGGACAATCTAACCCCTTCTTTACCTTATCACAGGGACTACCTCTACTCATGCTATTCCGAGTGTAGCACCGACTTCGCAGGGCGGTGCGGAGACGCTCGCTGGGCCGGCTATCTCAGTCCCGCCAGTATTGTTGAAAGGAGCTTCACTTAAGCAACCGATGATGGATGCCATAACGGCTCCAGAGATAACCCTTGGCGCGGATGACGATGTCCTATTGATGGAGGCGTCCAGATGATCCGCTTTGACGGCCCGAGCGGAAAGGAAGCACTGAATGCGCGCGACAAGGGAGCGTAGTGCTGCCTTGGCCGCGGGTGCGGGTTCGAGCACCGTTACCCCTGCCCCTACTCCTTCAGAGGAATCCCCGGCAGCCTTGTCCACTGCCTACAGACGGGCAGCACGTGCGGCTCGGGAAGCAATCGGAAGACCAATTCAAGGTAATGTGACACGGGGTTCCGTTGTCAAAGTTTTAAATATCAGTTCTCATATATCTTATCTTGCAGGGCCAAGTCTTACCGAAGAAGTGGCGGTGACCGCTGAGCCTCGGTTAGCGGTAGAGGAGGTAGCCGCGATTGCCGAACCCGAGGTAGCGATAGGCGAGATGGCTGCAATTGCCGGGCTCTAGGTAGCGACGGGTAAGACAGTCATGATCGCCGAGCCTTAGATGGCAGTAGGTGAGATGGCTACCATTACCGAGCCCGAGGTGGCGATGGGTGAGATGGCTACAGCCGCCAAGCCTGAGGTGACGATGGGTGAGACGGCTACAGCTGCCGAGCCCGTGGTAGTCACTCTTTCGCAAGAGTCGGGCACTGCCCCGATCGTCGCTCTTTCCTCCTGCAGCTCTTTGCCATCTCCTGGCGTCGCAAGCGTTACGACGGCTCTCGTAGAGTCAGGGGATGAGGCGATGGGAGGTGAGACCATCCTGATGGAGGAGGGTGAAGCAGTTGCTGTATCAAGTGACGCCCTCGTCACGGTTCCGGCTAGCGACTCATCAGGTAGATTTTGGGTCATTGCTTTTCTTTTTATTCTGCAATTCTTTTCAATCTTTCCTGACAGTATTTATCTCGTTTCTAATGCAGGCGTGGCCAGCGCTGAGGTCGCGCAACCCGAGGCAACACCATCAGTTACTATTTTGACGGTGACCCATCCTCTACCTTCTCTCGCACCGTTTCAGATGTTGGAAGGTACAGATTTGTGACCCATCAGTCTTACTTCTAGGCTGAATAATTTATGTACTGACATTGCATTACCGCGTCCTTACAGGAGTCCTTTTTGATCACCCGTATCAGGTGCTACAGCCACACTTCTCCTTTCAGTCAGAGATTAGCCCGCCCGCTAGTGTCGGTGAGTATTTTTTTTGAACGACGTCCTTCCTTTTAACGGGTAGTCATGTTATTGCTAATCCTTCTTTGCATTGCTTGTAGCCTTACAAATTGAAGGAGGGGACGAGGGTATTGTTGCACCACCGGAACTCCCAGCTCTACCCCCTGTTGCAGCCGGTATAGTAGACTCTATTGTTCGTGTACTTTTCTTTATTTCTTGAGCCGACATCTGATTGTGATTTGTTTTGTAGCGGTCACATCGATTCCAGCCCCTTTCGAGTCTCGTATTATAATGCCGGCAGGGCCCTTTTCCAGACGTCCATCCTCAAAAGGCGCTGTGACCAGTCTGCGTATGCTGAGCGAATACGTCGAGGAGCTTGACGCGGAGGCTCCTACATCTGCCGCAGATTTTGCTGCTGAGGTCAATCCAATGCTAGCGACGCTTATGAACTTCCATAATGAAGGCGTCGTCGATTCTTGGGTTAATCATTGCAGGAAGATTGATGCCTGCTTGCATGAGCTTGAGCTTATGCGTCCTGCCCCTGAGATTCAGGCTTTGAACTCCCAGCGGGTCGCATGGGTCGAGCAGAGCGTGTCCTTCCTCCGCCATTTCGAACAAGAAGCGACCTTGAGGCGGAGGGAACACGAGGAGGCTTCCGCTGAGTCTGTCCAATTACGTGCCCAGGTCGAAGCGAACGCTGCATAATTAAGAGCCGTCTTTGACACCTTGCAGCAATGTATCTCGGACGGGCTTGTATTGAGACGGAAGCTCGACTCTATCGAGCGGGTTACGCAGAGTCGCGAAGCTGCCCAATGGGAAATCGATGAGAAGATTTCGTCATGCTTGCGACAAAGGATTCGAATCGAAGCGGAGCTGGCCGCGGCGGCTGATCAAGAAGAGGGGCTGAGGGAAGTGCGCGAGCGGCTGATCGGACTATTGAAAGCGCTTCCCTCTCAATAATTGGTTTTTTGTACCATTTGTAATTTTGAATAAATGTATTCATTCTTTTATTCTTTCATATGATGTATTTTGTACTCAATTGAATTCATGAATAAAAGATACATTTCTTTCGCAATGTCTTGTGTCATCTCTCTGCTTTTTTCTTTCTTTTGTTATCAGTACGTCACTTTAGCAAGTATAGCCGGCAGATGATAGAGTGAGCATCTTGTTTTGGCTTCTTCGAGGGGTACTGATGGCTTAGGAAGCAGGTTCAGATCTGCTGCCTAAGACTTTTCAACTTTATGAGCTGTAAGAGTCTCATAAAGAATTTTCTCCCAACGAGTCATGAGGATCCTGTAGGTGTATTTTCTCCTTAGGAATCGTAAGGATTCCTAAGCACGTTTTCTCTTGAGAGTCGTAAGGATCTCACAAGAGAATTTTCCTTCCTACAAGTCGAAAGGACTTGTAAGCGGTTGTTTCCCTCCTTATCGAGATTCGACTTTGGAGAGTGTGGCCCGTGAATAGTGTGCAAGAGTCCATTTTGGATCGACTTGCAGGGCCCCAGTGCTTAGGAAACATGTCCTTATCCCCATTGCCTAAGGCTTTTCCCTACGAGTCGAGACGAATCGAGAAGTTCTCGCAAAGACACTAATTTCCTCACGAGTCGACACGAATCGAGCAGTTCTCGCAAGAATGTCCTAACGTCACGGTTAACCTCTACTCTTTGCGACAGAGGTCCGTTAGGGTCTGTGGTACTAGGGTTTTGTCCGTCGTACCGTCGTGTTGGCTGATGTATTACTCGATAGGCAATCTTGCTGTTTGAGTAGCCTTGCGACTGTCGTGTCTATGATCCCTTCGGGGGCTGTACAAGACGTTTTCAAGCAATCATCCTCGGCAGTTTGACCGTCGGAAGAGCAAGCGTTAGGAATTTTGCCATGCCGCTTTTTACTTGAGGTTAGGCTCATTTTGGAGAGCCCCGATGAGTCATAACCACTCCGCGCTGGGGTGAGATGATCTCCGATAGTCTTTCAGGTTTTATATGAGTTGCCGTCAAGACCCTGAAGCTAGGAATTCGGCCTTCGCTTCGTTTGCTGGCATTGCGTCTGCTGTATCGAGATGAATGTCGCGGTTGTCTCTAGGTTGTTGGTGAACCGTCGAGGTTTGGAACTAGGGATCTTGCCGTGGCTCCGTTGTTTGATTGTCGCGTCTGAATCCTACTGGAGGAAGAACGCTGGGGTGAAATCGCATCTGCTATATCGAGACGAACGTTGAGGCGGTGACCACTCCGCACCGGTGTGGGATAATCTCCGATGGTCTTTCAGGTTTTATATGAGTTGCCGTCAATACTCTGAAGCTAGGAATTTGGCCTTTGCTTCGTTTGCTTTGGTGTGTCCGAATCCTGTTGTAGGAAGGACGCTGTAGTGATATCTCGTCTGCTGTATCGAGACGAACGTCGAGGTGGTGACCACTCCGCGCTGGTATGGGATGATCTCCGATGGTCTTTCAGGTTTTATATGAGTTGCCTTCAAGACCCTGAAGCTAGGAATTTGGCCTTTGCTTCATTTGCTGGCATTGCGTCTGCTTTGTCGAGACGAATGTCGCGCATGTCTCTAGGTTGCTGGTGAACCGTCGAGGTTTGGAACTAGAGATTTTGCCGTGTCTCCGTTGTTTGATTGTCGTGTCTGAGTCCTGCTGGAGGAAGAACGTTGTAGTGATATCTCGTCTGTTGTATCGAGACGAACGTCGAGGTGGTGACCACTCCGTGCTAGCGTGGGATGATCTACGATAGTCTTTCAGGTTTTATATGAGTTGCCGTCAAGACCCTGAAGCTAGGAATTTGGCCTTTGCTTCGTTTGCTGGCATTGCGTCTGCTCTGTCGAGACGAATGTCGCGATTGTCTCTAGGTTGTTGGTGAACCGTCGAGGCTCGGAACTAGGGATTTTGCCGTGGCTCCATTTGGTAATGTTGCGTCTGCTGTAACGAGACGAATGTCGAGGTGATCTTTAGGTTGTCTATGAACCATCGAGATTTGGAACTAGGGACTAAGTCGTGGCTCCGTTTGGTGATGTTGCGTCTGAGTCCTGCTGGAATGAGGAGGAATGCTGTTGTGGGTCTCTAGGCTATCCCTGAACCGTCAAGATTTGGCTTTGTTTTCTGATGAAGCCTGGGGAGGGAAGGTGTGATTCTTTCTTTGTTTGCGCCCCTGGATTGTATACAGGGATTGATGTGATATCACCTGTAGGGCAAAAAGTTTCACTTTTATCATTTTTTTATTTCTTTCCGCGATGCTCTATCATTTCAGCTTTTTATATCGCGAAGGTCGCGATTGCCCAATCATTTCGGCTATTTATTTTATTTTTACTCGCTGCTTTTTATTGCGAGTTGCCCAATCATTTCGGCTATTTTGCATGCATATATTTTTACTTGCTGATTTTGTTGCACGTTGCCCCATAATTTCGGCTATTTCGTATGCATGTGTGGCTCGCTAGCTTCTTTGCTGCAAGGTTGGAATTAGACACTGATTTCGGCATCAGCACCGCTACGACTGGGATATTGCCAGGAGCAAATCATCATTTGCCTCTGTCGATGTCGAACAATGGTGGCTTAGCGAACAGGGTTAGGATCCTGTCGACTAAGGCTTTCGACTTCATGAGCCGTAAGGGTCTCACAAAGGTATTTCTCCCTACGAGTCATGAGGATCTCGTAGGTGCGTTTTCTCCTTAGGGATCGTGAGGATTCCTAAGTGTATGGTCTCTTAAAAGTCGTAAGGATCTTACAAGAGTGCTTTCTCCTTATAAGTCGAGAGGACTTACAAGGGTTGTTCACCGTGTAGACATATCCCTAGTCACAGATGAGACTTTTTTAGGGAAATGTTTATTCGCGCCCGTGGATTGTATACAAGGGTCAATATTGGGCCGCTTGTAGGGCAGTGTTGGAGGTTGTGGTGGCCGCTTAAGTACAGGTTCAGATCCTTGTAGCTTAAGACTTTTGAATCTTATGAGCCGTGAGGGTCCCATAAGAGGGTTCTCCTTATGAGTCGTGTGGATCTCGCAAGTATAATTTCTCCCTAGGAATCGTGGGGATCCCTAAGTGTGTTGCTCCCTTGTGAGTCGTAAGGATCTCACGCGGGTGGTTTCTCCTCACAAGGTCGAGAGGACCTTGCAAGTGTCTTTTAACGAGATTGTGCCTTTTCGGGTTTTCACAAAACTCGCCGGTAGTCCTGCTGTTTTTACTCACGGAGCCCTTTCGGATTTTCATCCGTGCCCATTTTGCTTATGGACATACCGTTTTTTTTACCACGTCAGCCTGAGGATGCCGCTGGTTGGTAGTGGTTTAGCGACGTTTCGGTCAACGTACGATTACGCAGCTAGATTTTGCCACAAATCTTCGCATGTTTTTTGTCGGGGGTGGATTCCTTGAAGCGAGGGCTGAGGGTGATTTCTTCGTCAGAGTCGTTTCCAAAGGTGACAACTTGCGATCCCTTGGTGTCGGCTATGTGATAGTTGCCAGCAGCTCTTTCGCGCTCATCCGTCGTGCTTTTCTATTCCCGACGAGCTTTGCGCTTCACTCGTTGAACGTGTTGTCAGTGGGCAACATATCCCTGCCACCAGTTTTTAAAGGCTATGCACTCCTCGGTAAGGGTGTGCAATTCTCTGATGGTATAATCAGAAGTTAGGATGTATGTCCGCTTCATCAAGATGTATACTGCCAGGAGAATTTCCTCTGAAAGAGGGAAACATCATTCCTATTGACAGGGCCCTAGCGAATCGTCTCCTTACTTTAAGCTTGCTTTTGCTGGCGATAGGGATGCTTTGCTCCAGTTGGGGTGTCTCGACCTTTTCCTCCAGTCGTCGGCATTTGGCTTTTTCGAATATAGCCAGTTCACGCTCTCGATTGGCTTTGCCTTTCTGACGGGCTTCGTTCAGTAGCAAGTTGATCATCTCGTCAGAAGGTTCCAAGGGTTTTGGCTTCGATCCTGCCCCCAGCTCTTTATGCTGTCTTCTATCGCCGAGTGCGTTTCTTCATTAGTTAATGCCGAATGAGAGATCATGTGGCAACTTGCCACATAGTCCTCAGATTCTTTTGACGAGTCATTCCTGTCGTTATTGCCGTTATCTCTGTTCTCAAGGATACTGTTGAGAAATTCTAGGAGTGTGACCGAGGTCCGCGCCTTCTGGTTATATTCTTCCAGAGCGTCAGTCTGTTTTTGCAGGTCCGTGCGCTTGTTATCAAGCTTCACGGGCTTTTGGGTCTTCTTCTTCTTCTTCGAATACTTTGACGGCTGGGTGTGAGCGCTTTGACTATCACCACCAATTTTTGTAGTTGGGCACGGTTTCAGGATTGCCTCGACGATCTCGGGTTCCATTGGATTTTTTCCACCTGATTGACGGGCACGTTTGGAGATCCTTCAACATTCTTTTCGTCTTTGACGAAAGAACAACTTCCCATGGGGCTTCCCTTATGAATGAGCACGATGCCCCCGGCACGTCCACTTTTTTAGGGGCGTGAGGTTGTGGCGGGTTCACCTTCCAGTTTTCGGATAATGCGAACTTGCCTTGTTAGTATTGGTCTTCAATCCAGCCTTTGAAGACGAAGCAATCTTCGATTGGATGGCTTACTGCTTGGTGGTAAGGGCAGTAATTAGGATTGTTGACATCACCTGGCTGCAACAGACGTTTTGGATCCGGCAAATTTATGAGCCTGTTGCGCACTGCCAGTGTAACAACCGAGTTCAGTTATACCTTTTTCTGTTGCCTTATGTGTTGTTTGTGGTTTTTATTTCTTTTACTCTGTTGGTTGCAAGTGGTGGGTTACTTTATATTCGACCCGCGTGCTTGAGCTTGTTGTTTCTTATTTGTAGAGTACCCTAACGTCACATATTCTTGCATAAAACAATTTAAGTTACTTAAAATAATTTAAAAATGCATGACATGGCTTGTTTGATACCCCTAACCCTGTAGTAGCGTCCTTGCATCGTGTTCTCGTCCCGTTCAGTGAAACGGACGTGTTTGGACGACTACGCGCACGTACGTGTGTCTGCTCTTAGGGGTATGCTTTTCTGTTACATAATCCTTTATTTCAATTTTTGGAACTTGCTATTAATTTTCATATTTTAAATTCAAATTTTTGGACCCGACTCAGGCGCAATTCTGAAATATTTTTGTATCCCGCCAAATCCTATTTAATTTTAAATTTCATAAATCATCTTTAAAATATTTCTACAGCGGACAATATATTTTTCAAAGCTATTATTTAACCGGTAAATCTTTTATATTTTTCCCAAAACAATTTTTTTCCCAAATCTCCCCAGCCAATCAAAACCCCCCGTTTTTCTCCCTAGGCCCCACAGCTCTATCTCTCTCTCTCCTCTCTTTATCTCTCCCCGCAAAAGACAACTTTATATCTCCTTTCTCTCTCTCTCTTCTCTCTATCTCTCTCATCTTCTCTCTCCTCTCGAATCTTTCTTTCTTTCTCTCTCCGCGTATCTCTCTCTCTCTCTCCTTCCTTATATATTTCTCTTCTTCTTTATTCTTTAACAAAACCAGAACCCATCACTTGCGAGCCCTAGCCGCCGTCTCCCCTCTCGTCGTTGCCCTAGCGCCGACGACGCCTTAGCAGACCTCGTCGTCTCCTCACCCTCGTCACCTCCGCCTCCACTCCCTTCTTTCCAGATCACCCTGCACTTGCACCGAGCAGCCCGCGCACCCCTGCACGCATCTGCACCGCCGGGAGATCGCCGCCGGTGACTGCGTCCTCGTGTTCTTGGCCCTCGTGCACCCTAGTAAGCGTTGTTCCCTTTACTCTCTTCCTTCCTCCTTCATTCTCTTTCTTCCCTTCATTTCTCTGTTCTGTGCCAGGTTCTGCATCGCCGGTGGCCTCTGCAAAGTAGTTCGCCGGAGCTCCGTCGACGCCGTCGACCCTTACGACCCCTCTACAGACCCTTGTGAGCCTCCTCTCCTCCATACTCCTTCTCTTCTTCTCTTCTATACAGTTCTTGAAATTCTTGATGTTTACTGTTTTCTAGTTCGCCGGAATCCGACCGTACCGGCGACGATCCCGACGACCCAGAGAGGACCTCTGACCCAAGTGACCCTACTGTTCGTTGTTTGGACTCATTCCGTGTACCGTGCGCGCGTCACGACTTTTTCCGCCGACGCGTGACGTTCCTTTTACCGCTTCGCGATCCGTCGAGGCAAGTTTACCTTACTACATGCTACTTAATTTATTATATATACATTTGATGGCACATTAAACCTGCAGTTTAACTTTAATACCATGATTTCCCTTTTACATGTTCGATGTCACGTTATATCATTTTAGTTTCAAAACTTGAAAACTACCCGTTGCATTTACTTTATTAAACCTATTAACCACGTTTAAATTTTAATCACATAATAAATAATTACCTAACTTATGGTACCCTTTCTATAGTTTACCCTATTGGACACCCGTGTGCACCATTGACTTGTTTTAGTTATAATGGCATCTATTGAACCTATTATACATATCATTGCATCTCTAGATTTTGTAATACATGCTAACATGATTCTAACATCCATATTTGTGTACCGTAGTTAAGTAATGATAACCGTGCCTCGATATAAACTAATCTGGACCTATTTGCATATCATGTTCCAGTTTACTGTTCTGACAGTACCCGTGCATGTTTATTTATAACTATGTTTATATTAGTTTGATGTATGAGCACCCACATAATATTTTGTGCTTCCTGACATGACCTGTTGCACTTCCTACTTGATATGACATGATACCATACACTCTTGACATGACATGACATCTAAATACACTACTCGATTTGACCTGATGTACCATGGCTTTACCTGTTACCTGATCTTGTGTCTAATGCCAACAAACCTGACATGTAGTCCTTACGGACCGTTCCTGTTGTCTATCCAGACGAACCTGCACCTACCTAATCCTGAGTTGGCATTAGTTCTTGATTACTTAATACCTGACTTGGACACATATAACTTGGGGGTATGGGGAAATCAATGATGAAATCCTGACTTGTAACTCGACAGTTGCTTTCTTATACTGATCAGTTTTAGAGGCTAGGCCCGCCTCGGGATGATGCTGTTGACATCGTTCGTCTTTACCCTTTTCTCTTTAGTGCCTAGCGGCACGTCTCGGTTTCAGCCCGAGAGTCTTAGACCGTGGTCCCGGACATGCACGGGATACTATTGAGTTATATCGACGATTCATCAAATTGATTTCAAAGACTTGAGAGTAGATAACCCAATAGATCAGTTTAGCTTACTCACTGCACACTACCCTTCACTGCCCTGATTTTTATATTGCTGTTACACCTGCTTTACCACTTATGATTATACTTGCATGTCCTGTTACCCTGTTTATATCTTATTGTTTGATGACATGACGCGCTGACGTCTGGGTTTTGCATGGCCCAGATTTCGTACCTTTGCTGCAGTCCAAGCAGGAGTACTTCAGCCAGCAGGATGAGCAGTGAGGATTCAGTAGTAGTTAGTTCTTTTACTTTTCAGCATTTTATTCCTGATGTGAGGCCGCATTATGGGACATACATTCCAGTTATTCTTGTATTGGATCTTTTGCTTCCGCATTATTATTATTCTTGACTCATTTTATTTTGGCTTATGGACATGTATTAGATAGTTTTATCTTTGTTCTTGATATCTCTACAGCCGTAATGTGACTGTGGATGGATATTTCCTACCCACAGGTAGCATGGTTGGCTATGTCACGTGCCCATCTTAGCATACTCTGGGAAGCGGGGTGTGACAGCCAGCTCGAACAGTTTCCTCGTTTTATCTTGGTGAAACGAGTAAGGACGTCCCAGTCTTTCCTCGAGGGATGGGCGTGGACGCACGTTGTTTTGGCAAACAACCGGCTTTAAGTTGCTCGGCTGTTGTTGAGTATTGGCGACGAAAGTTGCTTTTCTTTTCCCTTTTTCATTTCGAGAGTCCGTCTTTGGAGGAGATGGCTTATGACCCATCTGATCCATTTGGGCCAGCTTGTCAATCAATGCCTGGAAAGTAGTTGGCTTGAAGAACATCATGAATTGCGAGATGGTCGCTTAAGGGTCGAGAGTACCCATGAACATGCCTACCGCAGGCGCTTCTTCGATGCGCTGCTCGCATTTCGACCACAAATTTCGCCATCGTGTTGCATATTGGACCCATGTTTCTCCACGCTTCACCCTGGCATTGATCAATGCCGTTATTGGGGTGCGTTCACTAGCACTCGCGAAACGGTGGGTGAATAATAGCTCCATCTCTGCAAAAGTTTTGACGGAATCGTTGGGAAGCTCTGAATACCATTCGAAGGCCGTTTCCGCCAAGCTACCGACGAACTGATGAAGTAACAACTTGTCGTTACCTCCGGTATTGCCGCAAAGAGCCCTGAATTAAGCAACATGCTGGTGTGGATTGCCCGTCCCCTTATATACATGGAATTTGGGGATCGTGTATCCCGGTGGGTACTCTATTTGGTCATACCAACCCGGATAGGGTCGTCCGGTTTTAACGATCTGGGCGGCCGCTTCATTCGCCTGATGAGCTCGTATTTGTTGAGCTATATAATCATCGAGCGTGGCTTTTGAGATGGTTTCCTCCTTGGCTGCTGAAAGAGCCGGAGGGGGATTCGATGTCTCCCCTCTGTCGTCTTCAATGATGATCGGAGGGTCTTCGGCTGGAGATTCTGGCTGTAACATCATCCCGACCATGTTTTGGAAGAGAAGCGCCATTCGTTTTATGTTAGCCGCTTGTTCTGCTGCTTCTCTGTCCTTCTTTTCGAGGACTCTGTGGAGGAAGTCAGCATCGGTTTCTTGTTCATGACGCTACTCCGATGACGCCTCCGGGCTTTCTTTTGGCCCAGTAAGTGCGGCCATTTGCCTTAGCATTTCCTGAAGCTTCGTTGCTGCTCCTGGGATTTTGTCACGGATCGGGTGAGCGGTCGGTGACCCGTCGAAGCACAGCTTTCCTCTTTTCCGGAAGCCATATAAACAGTATGCACCATTATGCCCCCAGACTTAGGGGCGTTTGGGCTCAGCGTCTTTGTGGTCTGCCGTAGTCACACGGGCTTTTTCTGACCTCCTTCTCTTTTGAGCAGTTGACGTTGAGGGGGCCGTTGCAGCGGGCACCCAGGTAGTTGTCGTCCTTTGTGGCTTGACAGGATGGTTCTCTTCCTGTTGAACCTTCACCTTTTTCTGTCGGCGAGAGTGATCTTGATCAATTACTGAGTCCTGAACCCGTCGCCAGACTTTGTCAATTTTGGAGGACAGCCGCTGAGGGGACTGTTCCGGCTTCGTTTCTGTAACATTCTCCACGGGTGGAGGAGATCTTTTCAGTACGGCGGTAGGAGAGTTCCTGCGCACCTTGTTCAGCAACTTGAAGCTGTTCCCAGTTGGAACAACATCATTGACTTCCACCGTTGGAGCTGGTGGAGTTACCCCAGAGGGGGAGTTGCCCCCAGCCTTCCTTACTCGACGCCAGTAGCGACGTCGAGCGTGTCGAGCCGTTGGAATTGTTTTAGCTTTAGTGGTGAGTTCGTCATGCCCCCTGTTCTGATGAGAGGCTGTTGGTACCAGCCTCTTGAAGACCGACGTTCGTCGAGCGGCAATATCCAATCTGTCAAAGACAAACCTTTGAGTAGGAGCGGGAGCCATGGTGGCCAACCTCGTAAAGACCGATCCCTTGACGGGAGAAGCTTCTTTGGTGACCTCGAGAGCAGGAATGGCTATCCGCTTTGGGATGGCCGCTTCAGTTATCGTGGGCTTCTTGACAGGTCCATTGGAGTTCACGCTCAGCCTGTGGAAGACTGGCGCTGTTGGCTTAATATCGGACGACCCGTTGAGAGGGGCCGTGGTAGTCGTGAGCCGATAAAAAACCGACTTCTTATGCACTTCTTGCGGCAGCGGGATATTAATGTTCACTGGTGGGAGCATGGTCCCGAAGAACAAACCGATTGTAGCCTGCGTCACCTGCTCTATCGGCATTGTGAACAGGGAGGCCGCATGGGGCCTGTAAGCTATACCTTCAGATGAGGTGGAACGTGCATTGCAGTTGCAGCTGGAACACTTCGTGCAAGTGGACGCCAGTGATCCTTCGGTTTCTGCACCAAGCAAGACGCCAAATCTTAGTATCTCGAACCCAAGGGCAACCATCAGTGAACCGCGATTCGTTCGCGAACACGACACACGAAGTGTGGAGTAGAAAAAGGAAAAGGTCCCACCGGGCGTGCCAGAATCCGTTCCCCGCCGAAACACGGAGACAGAACCGCGCAGGTCCGTCATGCCTGAATTTCGGGGCAGATGCTAATTGGTGCTATCCGTCCACCTCTCCGAAGATGCCAAGTTGATTTATAGCATCGTGTATCGAAGGTTTAAACGGATGCGGCCGATGTAGCAGATTTCGTCAGATTCCCCCTCGTTTGAGGGTTTTTTGATTGTGGGGACGCTATTCCCTACAGGCGCAAGCCCCTGCAGTTAATTACGCTACCGCATAGCAGTAACCACTTTATCCTTCTCCAGATGGTCACTTCATGTCGTGGGTGTTTATTTTGTTTTTGGTTGCCCGTGGATTGTATACGAAGACTAATTTGTGTTGTCTCCCGTAGGGCGTGGACTAGTCCAAATCCGTATCTTTCTTAGATTTAGGTTTGGCGGTTGGGTTTAAGGATACGTTAGCCTCATTTGAGATTAAGATCAACTTAAACGTTTGTTAAGGATACGTTAGTCTCATTTTAGACTAAGATCAACTTAACAGGATCGTTTAGATCCAACAAGAGATCAATTGGGCTCTATTGTTTAGTTTAGGGACATTGCGGTCGATTACCAGTTTAAGGACATTGCGGTCGATTACCAGTTTAAGGACATTAAGGTCCAAGGTTAAGGACATCATAGTCCATGGGCTTAAGGACCCCACAGTCCAGGTTAAGGACATCGTAGTCCGTGAGTTTAAAGACCTCACAGTCAAGGTTAAGGACATCATAGTCCGTGAGTTTAAGGACCCCACATTCCAGGTTAAGGACATCGTAGTCCGTGAGTTTAAAGACCTCACAGTCAAGGTTAAGGGCATCATAGTCCGTAAGTTTAAGGACCCCACAGTTCAGGTTAAGGACATCGTAGTCCGTGAGTTTAAGGACCCCACAGTCCGTAAAGTGTTTGGTTATCGGGACCCGTCACCTCTCTGAAGACGTTGAAGAATTACAACGACAAATATCAGAGGAGTAAAGAGATGTACCCTTGAACCGGTGTGAATTGGCTGAACGATCTGTAGTCCAATTTGGGACTAAGATCCATTGAAATATTCATGAGCAGATGGGCTCAATTAATATGAGTTGAGAACTTATGGCCAATAAGATTAAAATGTTTAACATTTTATTGCTCTGGGCTGTTGAGCCTTAATAATGCTGAGCATTAGATCCTAACATTTTTTTGTCTTGTATTGAATGCATAGCATTCATCAGAACAATGTGTGTTCTGACAGCGCGCCACGTGGCGCGCCAGGCGCTTTGCGCCAATTAAAGAGCGCATTGCGCTTCTGCCAAGTAGCGCACACGAAAAGGACACGTGTCGCGCTTAGCGCTAAGCGCTAGATGATGGGCGCATTGCGCCAGTTTATGAGCGCATTGCGCTTTCAATTTATGAGCGCGTAGCGCTAGTTTAGTGGCACACAAGTGAGTGACACGTAGCGCGCTTGACGCTGAGCGCCAGCCCATGAGCGCAGTGCGCTGTTTCAGAAGCTCAAAGCGCAAGTTGCATGCGTGGTTGACACGTGGCACGTTTTGGCGCTGAGCGCCGGTCCAAGGAGTGCAGAAGCGCAGTTCAAGAGTGCAAGGCACTTTTCAATAGCGCAAAGCGCATTTGATCAAATTTATGATCTGTGGACAAATTTATGTTCTTTTTAAAGGAGGTTTTACCTCAAGATTCAAGAACAACAGTTCTTGTTTTTGAAAGGGCTTTGCCTTTGTAGATCAATGATCTGTGAATGAAGTAAATACTTCTTCTGTTTTTATGATAAGATCTTTTGATCTCTTTTTATAAAAGACCTTGGTCTTTTGTAGATCTATGATCTTTTTAGAAGATAATTCTTCTGTTTTAATGAGATGATTTCATCTCTTTGTTCAAGAATCATTCTTTTTTACCTTGAAGAAATGATCTTCTTTCAAGAGCTTGCTCTCTTTCTTTTGAGTTTTCTCAAAATTTGTATAGGTTTTTTTTTATTCTCAGACTTGAAGTCTTGGGGCCTTTATATAGAGCAAATTGATTTGTTAAATCAGTTGAAGAGATATTTCTCTGATTGATTTTGGAATGTTTCCCCACCGTTGGATCTTTGATCCTAGGGTTTCTGTTTTATAGAAGGCAATCTTCTTATTTTAAAAAGATTGGAAAAATCTTTCCATAGCAGAATTTTAATTCTGATTAATTAATGATTTATCATTATTAGATCTTTTTATCTAACGGTGGGGAATTTTTAATTCCAGTGATGGCGCACCCGTGCTTTGCACGTGGTGCGCTGCTCAGAGCACAGTGCACTTTGCGCTAGCGCACCTGTGTTCGACACGTGGTGCACTGCTCAGAGCGCAGCGCAGTCTGTGCTAGCGCACTCCTGTTTGACACGTGGCGCGTAGTGCACCTAGCGCTAGCGCTCACATGGTGCACTGCCTAGGGCGCAACGCACCTGGCGCTAGCGCATCCGTGTTTGACACGTGGCGCGTAGCGCGCCTAGCGCTGGATCTTAAGCGTTTCTTCAATTTTTGAATTTTGAATTTCAAAACAGAGTTTTGCTCTGATTGGGGGAAATACCCCATAACGCCAGGGATCTAAGCCCTCGCCAAGAGGCACATGGCAGTAACCATGCTCGGCCCATCCTTAAGGATCAGAGCCCTCGCTAAGAGGCAACCGGGCAGCAACCCTGCTCGGTCTGTCCTTAGCAGGACTCTTACGGTCCCTCCAGCGCTAAGGATCGAAGCCCTCACCAAGAGGCAGCCGAGCGGCTACCCTGCTCGGCTATCCCTGGCTGGTAGTTCCCTACCCCATAAAGCCAGGGATCTAAGCCCTCGCCAAGAGGCAACCGGGCCCTGCTCGGTCCAACTTTATAGGATAACCCCGACGTATCGTCACTACGTGATCCCCACGTCGACTTCGGGGCCACGAAGATACCGACCTCTCACCGGTCTTTGCACACTTAGGCAATTTGCAAAATGGTTAAATTCAACTCGACGTGCAGTCGCCAAATGAAATTCTTTAAGCTTAGCACCGTGCAAACAGAGATTTAACAACAAGCAAAAGTAAAAACCGCGCCAAACACCGCAAAAAATGCTTCATTCAAAAGTCTTTACAAAGGTATTATTGGCCCCCGGCCTTACAAAAATGCCCGGAGGCTTACAAGATTCCCGAAGCAACAAAAGAAAAGATATAAGAAGACGAGGGGTTTCAGGCCTCAAAGCCGGGTGCAACCTCGAGGAGCTCAATGTCCACCACGACCGGGGCTGCGTCTTGAGGATCGGCGCCCCATCGCATGAGCCTCGGCGTTGCCCTCGCCGGGAACCTCTTCCCCGGCAGCGCTTTCGGGGGCATTCCCCTGCGCGTCATCCCCGCGAGGATATTCATCCCGGAGCTCTTCATCAGGGAACTCCGGCATCCGAGTATTAACGGGGTCGAGGGCATCGTGCCAGATGAGGGTAGAGGTTGCGGCTAGGTCGGCGTAAAAATGGTCCGACTTCTTGTAGTTCTCCACCGCTTTCGACGCTCTGAGCTCGGCTCGCTTAATCCCTTCTATCGCCGCCTCCAGCTCTTTCCGGAGGGAGCTCGCTGACTTCTTCAGGGTATCGACGAGCACCTTAGAGTCCTGAAGCTTGGCCTCGACGGCCCGACGGCCTCACGGTGCCGGACGCCCTCCTACTTCCCGGCCCCCACCTCCTGCTTCCCGACCGCCACCTCGTCCTCGAGAACAACGATCATCACCATCGCCGCCTCCAGCTCCAACTTTGAGCTTTCCTCCAGCGAGGAGAACTCGCCTGCGGCTTGCATCGCCGGGGCAATTTTCTCATCCTTCATCTGGACGACGAGGGCGACGTGCTGGAGGACCAGAAGAAATCAGAGGGGGGTCAGAAAGAAAAGGGAGGCACCAAATCTCATGAATAGTAAGACGCTGAGCAAAAAACCAAGTAAGGTGCGAGCATTAACCTGCATGGCCTCTTGGGCGATGGCCGCCATTTGCGTCCTGAGAGTCCCCCGAGGGATTTTGCCCCCGGCCGACCTCTCCATCTCTGTCAGCAGGCTGTCAGCAACGTAGAGCCCCGAGGGCACCTTAAAGCGGAGGTCCCTCCCGTCCACGAAGATCGGGGAGGCCGGGGTGTGCGGAACCGTCCGGTGAAACCTTTTGAGAGACGACGCCGGGGAGCCAGTCTCTATCTCCGAAGCCCGGGCCTCTTGTTCCCGAACCCGCTTTCGGCTCGGCGCCTGGCTGGACTCCGAGACATGGGACACACTCGAACGCCTAGGTGGGGCGGCTTCCGGGGGAGTCGGGGCCGACGTCGGACGGAAGGAGCCGGCTCCTCCAGCCCTCAATCCCTTCTTCTGCTCGTGTATGGTCTCTCGGAATTTGCTCACGTCCATGGGTTATATACAAGACAAGGTACAATGGAGTCAGCAACGCAAGTAAAAATGAAAATAAACACAAATCTAACATATCGCCTGTAAACTCCTAGCTTACCCGTGAACTGGGCAGGGCTGAGCCCAGCCCAACTAAGGGCCTGCTCAGAAAGCAGAACGTCAGCCTGGGGAATGGGCTCCCACTCCGCCACTTTTGCCGCGTCGGGATCGTTCAACTGACTCTCCCACCGGCAACTATCCCTAGACCATTAGGTAGGCATGGTCCAGTCCTCACCCTCGGGCGGCCCAACAAAGAAAAACATTTTCTTCCAATCGTGGATGGAATTAGGTACGACGACGAACCCCGACCCGGCAGCACTTCCTTGCTGTTTCCTAAAGGAGATGTATACCCATCTTGGCTCTCCCGTGCAAGTGCCGGGGTGGCTTTTGTAACAGAGAGAAGAAGCAAGGGTGGTCAGCCTGAAAGGGATCAGATGCAACTTCAAACAGATCAAGAACCCAAGGAGAATCCTCCAGGAGTTCTGCACGAGCTGGCCCGGGGCTAATCCAAAATGATTTAGCGCCACAATAATCTCGGGAGAGAAGGGCAAGCGCATTCCGGCCCAAAAGGCTTCCAGGTACGGGGCAATCTCCTTACCCCGTACCTGATCTGCCCTCTCCCCTTCCTCGGCCAAACGTAACGTATAGCCGGGAGGAATGTGGAAACGGGCCCGAGCGGTGGCGAGCTCATTCTCATACCTCACCGTGGATGACACGCCAGGGTCATCCGCGACCTCCGCTCTGGGAACCGCCCCCGTCGCGCGACCCCGCGAAGAGGATCCGACCCTAACTTCCCGGGAGGACTCCGACTCAGAAGATGAAGAAGCGGAAGAAGAAGAAGAAGAATCTACATGGGGCTCCCTAAACTCTACCCGAGCTATTTCTACAGACTTTTCACAAGAAGACATCTAACCTGATGGAGGGAATGAGTCCTCGGAAGAGCAAAACACAGATATCCCAACCTAAAAAGGAGAGCGCCGAGCTAACGAGACTCAAGACGAGGAAATTATAAAGAGGTATGGGCCCTGACGGGGACCCTAGATCTATTTATAGCTGCCGGCGTTAGGGGTGTAAACGAGCCGAACTCGAGCCAGCCGAGCTCGGCTCGAGTTCGGCTCGGGGTTTTTTTTGTCGGCCCAAGTCCGGCTCATTTAGTTAATCGAGCTAGAGATGCTCGGCTCGAGTCCGGCTCGATTAAACATGCCCAGCTCATGTTCGGTTCATTTGTGGCCCATTAACTAAACGAGCCGAGTTTACGAGCCGAGCTCAACTGAGCTCGTTTGTGAGCTCGGCTCGTTTTCAGCTCATTTACTTATATTAATAGTATCTTCCAAGAAAAAAAACATAATTAACAATAATGCTTAAAACTCAGGGTTTTAAGATATGGAAAAATTAAAAAAACATTAACATCTAGGGCATTGAATGGGTCTAAGTGCTGGGTTTTATATTTATCTCGGTACACTTTATATACTGTCATTTAATTGAATTAAGTGTTCTGAGAGTTGTATAGAATCTGCTATATATTACATATTACTGTTTTTTTTCAAACCGTGTAACCCAGCCGAACCCGAGTCAATACCGAACGGGCCTGGCTGAGCTCGAGTCCGACTCGTTTAATAAACGAGCCAGGTTTTCTGGCTCATGTCCGGCTCATTAATAAATGAACCGAATTTGAACGAGCTGATACCGAGCCGAACCTTAATCGAACCCGAGCTGGCTCGTTCAATTACCACCCCTAGCCGGCGTACACATCCAACGACGACAGTCATCTCCCGCCAAAAAGACTCTACACATTCGACGGCCACCGTCGCTCCACCTGTCTCGCACGCATTCGTCGCATCCTATCGGGCACGGGAGACCTGCGGCTCGTCACGTCAGCCAACCAGCGCCTGACACGTGGGCTGGCGCTTCGACGAACGTACGCACGATCCGACGCTTCCTCTTTAATGCAAGATCTGACCCCTGATTCGCTGACGTCATCAAGAAAATACAGCTGATTTCCCAGGAATGCGCACTCATGATATCCTCGAAAAGGAGGTCACCTCGGGTGACCCGGCAGACCACTCTCGACCTGACCCGTGAGCGGGTCGGGACGAGAGTGGGGGGCTAATGATGATGCTCGATATTGATGATCTCCCAGATCGTGACACATGGCAGATGACGTGTCCCGAAGCTTGCAAGAAAGGACTAAGAACGGTACGTCGGAAGAATACCTCGGGTCTGCGACCCATGGACGTGGCCGACTTTCTGCGACCGTCCACACCGCTTCTATGCCCGCCTTACAAACAACCGTTGGCTCGTCTTCGAGCCCCCTGCACAATTGGCCTCCTCGGCCCTCTCAGTTCGTCTTCGGGCTATCGCAGAACCAAGATACCTCGGCCTCCCGCTCGTCCGCGAGCCTCCCTTCAAGCTCATCTTCCTCGGTCTATCCGACCGACCCACAACACCGATCACAGGCGTTTCCGCCACGTCTCCGCGAATCTCGCCATGCGCGAGATATCCGTCAGCCACGTCCCGCGTTCCACGCCATCACGATCCCCCATTAACGAGCCTGTCTCGTCATTAATGCGAGGTCCCGCCTATCACGCGGGCGTGACGCTAGGTGCGTAACGGCTGGCGTGATTCTCGCGCCTTCCCTCCCGCTGCCACCACTATATAAACCCCTCTTTCAGACGATCGAAGTAAGATTCTTTCCTCATTAGGCCGTTACTCTGCTCAAATATCCGGTCTAACTTGATCGTCGGAGGGTCCTCGGTGGTACAACCATCCCGGGACTTCCTTGCAGGTTGCTCGGCCTCAACCACCTCAAACCTATTGAGATCCACACGCTTTAGGAGGCAACCTCCAACTCAATCTCAGCCGTCCATCGTCGCTTGTCGCAGATCCACGGAATGTAACATCTGAAGGAGATTCAGACCTCTATCAGATGGAAATCTTGAAGTTGATAAAATTATTTGTTATCCACCAACATAGAATTTCTTGTACTTTAGAAATATTTATTCGTGAATTAAATAGCTAGTTTGCCCAAGTCTAAGAGAGGTAATAGACAAGATTATCTAAATTCCTTGCTATAAGTAGCTTAGATGTTTTATTAATAGTAATCATGAATCAAACTTCATTAATCAAGATTATCTCATTTCTTGTTGGAATAATTTTTCCATCTTTTAATCATTTAATTAGCTGGTTGTTATCAAGTAAGCGAGCTATTATTTTATTCTTTTAAAATCCGTGCATTTGAAAAAGGTGATAGAGAATGTTACGGATGATGTTGAAATATTAAAAAAAGAGATTTCAATAGTAAATTTATGTTGAAATATTAAAAACAGAGATTTAAATCGTACATTTGTAACAATAGAGTGTAACCGTCAATTTAAAACAGAAAAAAGGTAAAAATCTATAAGCATCCATTAATGCATTAATTAAAGGCATTCTTCAAATTTTTGATGCTCCGAAGCTAATTGAACATGATACTTTCATCTTAAGAGATGAATATAATAAAGAAAGGAGAAGGGAAATTATTGTTCTAGCAATCCTAATCGATCCTCATGCAACAAGTCAAAATCAATAATACCATAGTTCATTCACCATGAATATAGTCATTATGTGGACTTATATAGCGCGTCTGTAACTTTTAATAAAAATATAATCCCATCGATATTGTAGATCAAGATCGAGTTGAACCTGCAGCAATCTACAATAATAAAAAAGAGAGATTAAAGTGCACATGCATGTGTGATTAATAATATTGTGCAAGCTAGCCAGGTGATTAGCTAAGCACTAATCTTTCTTGCAGAAGATGGATAAGCACAATAATTATAACCTACACATGTTAGTTTCTATTTTCTCAATATCTCTACTGTTATAGGGAGGGGTCGTCCAATTTTTAATTTCAAAGAAAAAAGCATATACACACACACACACACACACACACACACACACACAAAACAACACTATTTCTTTTTATTCCACATGTATGGCAGATGTAAAAACCTAGTAACATTAACTGTGACTAAATTGCTAACCTAGGAAACTTTAATGCTTCACAAGAGCCGAGATATGAATAAAGGGGATTAGTATGGTCTTGTACATCTTTACCTTTGAATTAATTCGCAGGCCTTTTACAAATCATATAAAAATTCTTTAGTGTGCAGGCTCATCATCAAGGATTGAACTTGCGATCTCTCACGTTAAAAAGAAAATTGATACCAGAGCTAAGCCTAGTTGGCTTCAAGTTATAATTACTTGTAAGGGCTACATGTTCATAATTTTGAATATTCCATATTAGAGCCACATGACCCTAGTGAATATTCCCGGTTGTGAGGCCCATAAACCGGAGAGATGAGAATTTTTTGGACGCCCCTCGATTTCGGGCCGTTCGATGGGACCCATATTTCTATTACTTTCTTTGTCTTGATTACTTTCTTTGTCTTGACGGGGCATGTATAGAAAGTAATCAAGCAGGAATATTCATGCTAGATACAAAATGGTAAATTTCTTTTTTGAAATTTAAAATTGTTAAAAAGCTAGGCCCAAGGTTTTTTTAACAAGAACAAAAGAACCTAGGTTCAGGCTTGGGGCTTTTCGATAATTTAGCCCTTTTTAGACTTCATTTTAGCATGTGGGCCTAGAGCCCAGCTTTGGCTAGCCTATTTTGAGTTGGCACTTGGACAGATTAATGTAGACCTAGATCTCTTTCTAAGTCGAAAAGGTTGTATTTGACAAGATTTGAAAACTGAGCTCAATTTCATTGTAAGAGATTTTATTATTTTTATACCCTTCAATAAATATTTTAAAAAAAGTTTATAGAGTAGAGAGTTCTCTAAAGCAGCCATCGGAAAAACACTGATAAATCACTTCACTAGATGATCAGTTGTCCATACGGATTCGCTTTTAAAGTCTAAAAGTTTTATATGTTCACATATAATTATGTGATTCAGATAGTGTTGCTCTCAATCTAAGATGTAAGATGTTTCGACTATTACTGAACTATTTTACACCTTTATTGATTAGTGGATAAAAAGTATTCAAATCATGTTAAAATTTATATGTTATTCAAATAGATGATGTAATGTGTCTTTTTTCCGTACATAGAGAAATAAATAACTATTAGGGGGCATTTCTTCGTGCTCTCAATTCTTTCTCGCTAGGGGTATTGCATGCATGCATGTTGGATGTACTTTGTGGAGAAAATAAACACACTTTAAACATTTATAACTGTTGGCTTCTTCATGCTGTTGAAAACTTATCTTAAGATTGGAGGGGGGCGGGGAGGAATGAGGAGAGGAATGAGACACACACAAAGAGAGAGCGAGTGCTTTTTTGATGATATGGACCAATTCAGGGAAAGAGGAGGGATTTTCTTTGTTCTTTGTAAATTTTTTTTGCGGGGAAAATGACAATGTAGTGATGGGCGGTCGGAATCTCGTTCGGATATTGTCCTCCGTCGATCTTGTGGCTAGCGGGGCTGAAGGTCTAAGATTTGGAGAGAGAGTGTGGATCTAAATGGATTGTTGATTGATGGTGACATCCTGCAAAAGAAGTCCCGGGCTGAGAAACCATCGTAGGACCCTCCGACGATCAAGTAAGTACCCGGGAATAATTAGATAGAGTAGCGGCGTATTCGAATGAGTTCGAGTTATCTGATTTTTCCGGAGGAGAGGTTTATATAGGGGTCGTCTGAGGTCAAACCGACACGAGATTCTCACCGTCCGTTTCGTCCATGAGTAACGTCTGCATTGATGGTGAGATACGCTCATTAATGGCGAGATACGCTTGCATGAGATGCGGGACGTGGAGTGGCAGAGATCTTGTCATGGCGAGATACATGGAGCCATTACGAGGACGCTCGTGCTCCATATTCCCGACCAAACAGGGCCGTTGAGAAATCTCAGCTATAGGATAGCTCGGAGACGAGAAAGGAATCTGAAGAAACTCAGCTCTATAATTTCTCGGAAACGAGCTATTGGCTGATGGTTAGGTGAAGAGGGAACATACTCAGGGGAGGTCCCCAAAGGTCGGATGCTGCCTCGAAGGCGAGAGGCGTCGAGGAATGTCCTCCTTACATGATACTTATCTCAGCTCTGTAGACTTCAAGTAGCTAATTGGTGTACGTGGGAGACTTGCTATCTACCACGTGTCGTGATCTGGGGGAATCCCCACTTGTGAACACCATCATTAGCCTCCCACTCGTTTTGACCTATTTATGGGTCGGGTCGAGGGTGGATTGCTTGGGATTTTATTTTCGACTTTTTGCTGAGGGATCTACGCGGTGGATCATCCTGAAACTACGTGGCCACGCAGCGATCCTCGAGCACTTTAATTTTTGAGCGTATCTTTGGATAACGTCAGCGGAACACTGATGGGACGGCGGTATTAAGGCGGCGTCATTTCGCCTGCCCGGATTGTCATGGCATCGAGCTGGCCGTCGATTTCGTGCCACGCGGCTGTATTCGGACGGCGGAGGTGAGACGTCGCTTTAGCCAATTGGATCCGCGTGAGGGGAAGGTGTCCAATGGTCACCAGCCACGAGGCACCACATGGATCGTTCGACGCGACGTTTCGTTTTGGTGGGAGAGAATCTGAGTCGCAGGATGGCCTTCGCTGAGTGTATAAATAGGGGCGGTTAACCCACAGGAATGTAACGACTCTGAAATCACTATACATAATTTTCTTATTATTGTACAGAAAAAAGTATTACAGCCCGTGTAAGAGTTAAAACTTATTTTTGTTTAATAAAAATAAGAAGCAACTTATAGCTCACTGATAAAGTTTTTACACTACTGTGACGTAGCCTGTGTATTCGATTCCTATCAGACCCAATTATTTTTAGATTTTTTTCTTTTTAAATTTTGGAAGCTCAAGAGTTGCACGTGCAATACACGGAGAAATGAAAAGTTTCAGAAAAATCAAATATGCGCAAAATGGAGTAAACACAGATATACACACGTTGCACGAATCTCGAGGCAATGCCTCAAGATCTGCCCGCCCAAACTCACCTATTGGCCGGCGCCGACGGTCAGATGTGCCCCATTTTGCTCCGTGCTTTGCACACTTATTGTCACGTCCCGCTTCCCAGTGTATGGAGAAGTAGACGTGACGGGCCACGGTGTATTTACTCAGAAGTAAACACGTTAGGCGTAAATAGCAATATAAATGAATACATAAGAGATGTAATATAAACAACAACTTTTATTAACATTCATATTTACACTACAATTGCTTTTGAAAAGGAAAATATAATGATGGAAAGCAATACCTAAATGGTGGCATATGAACTGAAAAGTAAATAAGTATAAGTAAGCTAGTAGTCATGTAGATCGAGTATTTGCTCCAATTACTCCTGGCTAGGCTTGGTCTCCTGAGAGTTGGGTCCTCCTGACAAACATTCTAAAGAAAGAAGAGGAAAGAACGTCGTCAGCGAACTAGCGCTCAGTAAGTCCCAAAAAAAGAATGGAATGGACAAGTAAAGAGAATAGAACTGGTAATTGGTACAAGTATATATTTGTTACACTAATGTAGTTGTTTGTAGTTTGGTACAGAATATATCAGTGTATACGAGAGGAGTCCAACTATCTCATGGACTATGGGAAACGGAAAGTACAAGGCTCCGTCAAAACCTACGGGACAACGGCACGGATGTTCGGTAGGTGTCTTTTAGTGTCTATTATCATGCCATTTATAATACATTCCGTACCAATCTACCCCGTTAAACCCCGTAATGTATATTATATAAATTGTAGTTATCAGACTTACCGAGACCATGGATATAAGTTGTTCATGTAAACGGTTTCAGGATGTATCAAGTAATCAAGTCAAGATATAGCCATGGTTTGGTCAAGTCAAGTTATGTTTGCATATTGATATTGTTCTGGTATTCAGGTTCAGGTTCAAGTATACATGTTTGGTATATTGGATTCATGTTGAATTGGATTCATGTTTGGATTAGACTCAGATTGATTTGGACTCAGACTTGAGTCAGACACTTAGAACTGATTTGGATCATGAATTAGGTTTAGGAGTTATCGGTAACTGCTGCACATGGACGGCAAGATTTGTGTCTTTTTCCAAAACAATTACAATTGATAACTCCGTTTTAGTTTTCTACCTTAAATAGGCAAGCACCCACTTTCTCTGGTTTCCTGAGGCTCAAGAGAATTGATCACGTTTAAATCTATATTTACTAAATTCCTTAAATGTAATTTATATAACTCGAGGGGGTTTTATGAAAAATATTTTATATACTTTCAAAATAAATCTCGAGTAATTATTTATGTTCTTTAGAGTTTTTCATGGGTGTGAATTTTAAGAATGTGAAGTATATTAGTGAATATTTACATAGTTTGAATAGTTCAAGGTATTTTAGTGTAAAACTTGTCTTGTATTGATACTTGATGGTATTTTGGTAAAACTTGTCATTCTTTTATTTTCTATAAAACATAGAATTTTTATTATAACTTGAAAATATGTGGTTTGATAATATTTATATAGTTATTAAAATTAATTTTATTATTAAATAGAAAATCTCGTTTTTTCTTAAAAATCGTATTAAAATTTTTCGAGACCGAATGCTCTGTGAGGAGATTTGCATCTCACTTTAATAGCTCGAGGATGTGCGATAATTCACACCATCCAATAGCGGGTTTCCCAAAATGAGCTGTAGAGGCATAATTGCAAAGAGTTTGATAATACAATTCAAAGAAAAATCGGTTTTTATAGTTCATGGTATTTAAATGAAATATTGTATTTGCCACGTAAATATGTTTCAAAGAGAATCGTGTTATGTCAATATGTGTGTATGTGAGGGGTAGTTCATTACCCCATGAAGTTTTCTAAAGGTATGCTAAGCAAAATGTTTAAAAGATGACGTATATAAAATTCATAGTATTTAAATGTAAAAGTTTAATTAAAGTTATTTAACATGGAGTTTTAGAATGAAAATTGCTTCTAAATATTAGTTTAATGATTAACAAGCATGGTATAGGAACATGAATGAGCAATTCTTAAGAAAAATTGTAGTTTCAAAGATTTTAGAATCAAATGTCGGTATAACTCCACTTACCGACATATTTTGAAAAAAGAGAAATTTTATTGTAGAAATGAGAGGAATGGGGTGGTACTTACTAGCTAGAAGGGTGAAGATAAGGTAGAAGAAGGTTGTGTAGTCGCCGTGGCGTCACGGGGCCGCCGGAATTGCTTTGTTTCCTTGCCGCAAGTTGACCTTGGGCTAACTCCACTTCTACTCCACTTATACTTAGAAAAATTTGATAATTTTGGTTAGGGATTTCAGAATGAAGAAAGGCTAGGGTATGGGGTTGTATTTATAGTGTGAAATTAGGTTTTTGGAATTGAAAGAATGAATTAAAATGCATTAAAAATTGGATTAAATGTGAAATTGAATTCTCTGTTAAATTGCAGAGAAAACAAACAGTGCAGGGGTAAAGGGGGTAGGCCAAAGGGTTTGTGTGCAAAACACGGGTCTTTTCCCCTACGGACACCCGCCGTCGCCGGCCCAAAGCTCAATCTCGTAGGCCAAAAAGTTGAAGGGGCCGGTGGATGCTCACCACGTGTCTATGCCACTGTTAATATAATTTTCCACATGTTTTTTTTTCTGTATTTTCATTTCTTATGTGCAGTGCACATGTAAACTCTTGGGCTTCCAAAAAGCTTAAAAGAAAATTTCAGAAAAAATAATATGTGGTTGATGGGATTTGAATACAGGGACTATGTCACATCAGTGTAAAGACTTTACCAATGAGTTACAAGTGCTTTCTTACTGTTCTTAAAGAAGAATAACTTTTAAATTGTGCTTAGGCTTCGAAACTCCTTTCTGTACTTTAAGAAGAAAAGTTTTGTACAGAAAATTCAGGGTCGTTACTTTCTACCCTCCTTATAAAAATTTCGTCCTCGAAATTTTTAGAAAGAAGTTGTAACAGATTCAAGAAAAAATTTGATTACAACGGTGGTGAAAAGAACTATTGATATGGTACTGAAAGTGCCAGAAAAAAAATATTTGAAAAGAACGAAAAGATGCAAGAGTAGTTTTCAAGAAAGCTGCGAGCATGCAAAATAGAAGAAACGTAAATTAGAATTGGATTATCAAGAATGGTACAAAGATAAAAATGATAATCGAATAAAAATCAGGGAAGGGATATAAGTTAATAAAGAAGATATGGTTCGATAATATACGGTAAAACATAACTAAATTAAGAGGAAAGAGAATTAACGAAAGAATTCCAAGTCACTCAAGTAGAGTACCATATTGTAATTATGCTGCAGTTCATAGTTACAATCACATAACTCCATTTAAATCACACAAATCCTACCATCAGAGTCAAGGTGATAAGGTTTAAGAAACAATCAAGAAAAATCAAAGCAAAATCAAGAGTTTGTAGTTTCGTGTTACGTCGAGGCAAGATTATCAGGGAAAACAAAAAAGATTCAAAGGAATGAACTGACATTCCAGCTGGATACGAGAGGTTTAACTGAACTCGCATGAGTTCGAACGAATCGTTACGACATGAAGCAGTGTGATGCTCCAGTGTCGAACGGTGCAAGTGCAGAAAAGTGGCCACTAGTATAGTACCTAAGTCGTGTGGGGTTAGTTTTAGATACAGGGAAGAATCTATAGGTATACAAAAAGATGAAAGGTTTGGAAATTACTAGTGATAACTTGGCCAGTGGTTTCGGCTTCTTCAACCGGTATCGTGGATGTCTGGCCTCCAGGCACTTTTCTCTGTGCCTGCTGGTACATTTTGGACTAACGAGGTAAAGGTGGTCCTCGCTAAAGTGGTGCAGTAGTAGGAGTTGGTATAGTCAGTCTTGGTGTGGGGTTTGTGTTTGCTCTATACCTTGAGCATGCCCTCAGAGTGTGTTCAGGTGATCCACAAATCATATAAAGACCATTAGCTTTCTTGCAGTCCTTTACTTCATGTCCGTGTTTCTTACAATAATAGCAAGTCCTTGCTGGCGGTGTCCTTTCCTTCTTCTTGATATAACCCTGAGCTGCCCTCAAGGCTGCCTTAGTGCGAACTGGTTCTTGGTGAAGGAGAGTAGTCTGTTCCTGCTGTCCCTTAACTAAACTTCTAGTTGCTTCAAGAAACGCCATTGATCTTATCAGTAAGTTCTCAACGGTAGTGGGTGGTAGTGTAGATGGTGGAGTTTTGCCGTTTACGTTGGTGCTCGTATTGTTGGAAGGATCCATGACTTTGATGGAAAAGAAAGGGTTAAGATAAATTCAAGGAATTTGTAATGTTAAAAATGTATAGTTACTGATTCTTATAATTCTTGTGATATATATTGCTTAGGATTCCATGCAGAATAGACTTGCATGGGCCGCCAACAAAATCTGTCACGCCCCGCTTCCCAGTGTATGGAGAAGTCGACGTGACGAGCCGTGACGTATTTACTCAGAAGTAAACATGTTAAGCGTAAATAAGCAATATAAATGAATACACAAGAATAACAAGAGATGTAATATAAACAACAACTTTTATTAACATTTATATTTACATTACGACTGCATTTGAAAAGGAAAATACAATGATGGAAAGCAATGCCTAAACAGTGGCATAAGAACTGAAAAGTAAATAAGTACAAGTAAGCTATTAGTTGTATAGCTCGGGTATCTGCTCCAATTACTCCTGGATAGACTTGGTCTCCTGAGAGTTGGGTCCTCCTGACGAACATTCCAAAGAAAGAAAAGTCAGGAACGTCGTCAGCGAACTAGTACTCGATAAGTCCCGAAAGAAAGAATGAAATAGACAAGTAAAGAGAATAGAACTGGTAATTGGTATAAATATATGTTTGTTACACTAACGTAGTTGTTTGTGGTTTGGTACAGAAGGTATTAGTGTATACGAGAGGAGTCCAACTATCCCATGGACTATGGGAAACGGAAAGTACAAGGCCCCGTCAAAACCCATGGGACAATAGCATGGATGTTCGGTATGCGTCTTTTAGTGTCTATCATCGTGCCACTTATAATACATTCCGTACCAATCTACCCCGTTAACCCCCGTAATGTGTATTATATAAATTGTAGCTATCATACTTGCCGAGACCATGGATATACGTTGTTCATGTAAACGGTTTCAGGATGTATCAAGTAGTCAGGTAATCAAGTCAAGATATAGCCATGGTTCGGTCAAGTCAAGTTTTGTTTACATGTTGATATTGTTCCGGTATTCAGGTTCAGGTTCAAGTATACATGTTTGGTATATTGGATTCATGTTGAATTGGATTCATGTTTGGATTAGACCCAGATTGATTTGGACTCAGACTTGAGTCAGACACTTAGAATTGATTTGGATTCTGAATTAGGTTTATGAGTTATCGGTAACTGCTGCATATGGACGGCAGGATTTGTGTCTTTTTCCAAGACAATTATCATTGATAACTCCGTTTTAGTTTTCTATCTTAAATAGGTAAGCACTCACTTTCTCCGGCTCCCTGAAGCTCAAGAGAATTGATCCTGCTTAAACCTATATTTACTGAAGTCCTTAAATGTAATTTATATAACTCGAGGGGGTTTTATGAAAAATATTTTATATACTTTCAAAATAAATCTCGAGTAATTATTTATGTTCTTTAGGGTTTTTCATAGGTGTGAATTTTAAGAATGTGAAGTATATTAGTGAAATTTACATAGTTTGAATATTTCAAGGTATTTTAGTGTAAGACTTGTCTTGTATCGATACTTGATGGAATTTTGGTGAAACTTGTCATTCTTTTATTTTCTATAAAATATTGAATTTTTATTATAACTTGAAAATACGTGGTTTGATAATATTTATATAGTTATTAAAATTAATTTTATTATTAAATAGAAAATCTCGTTTTTTCTTAAAAATTGTATTAAAATCTTTCGAGACCGAATGCTCTGTGAGGAGATTTGCATCTCACTTTACTAGCCCGAGGATGTGCGATAATCCACACCATCCAATAGCGGGTTCCCCAAAATGGGTTGTAAAGATATAATTGCAAAGAGTTTGACAATACAATTCAAAGAAAAATCGGTTTTTATAGTTCATGGTATTTAAATGAAATATTGTATTTACCACGAATATATGTTTCAAAGAGAATCGTGCTATGTCAATATGTGTGTATGTGAGGGGTGGGTCATTACCCCGCAAAGTTTTCTAAATGTATGCTAAGCAAAATGTTTAAAAGATGACATATATAAAATTCATGGTATTTAAATATAAAAGATTAATTAAAGTTATTTAATATGGAGTTTTAGAATGAAAATTGTTTCTAAATATTAGTTTAATGATTAATAAGTAAGGTATAGAAATATGAATGAGCAATTCTTAAGAAAATTGTAGTTTCAAAGATTTTAGAATCAAATGTCGGTATAACTCCACTTACCGACATGTTTTGAAAAAAAAACCTTTTATTGTAGAAATAAGAGGAATGGGATGGGACTTACTAGCCAGAAGGGTGAAGATAAGGTAGAAAAAGGTTTTGTAGTCGCCGTGGCGTCGCGGGGTCGCCGGAATTGCTTCGTTTTCTCGCCAGAAATTGACCTTGAGCTAACTCCACTTCTACTCCACTTGTACTTAGAAAATTTAATAATTTTGGCCAGGGATTTCAGAATGAAGAAAGGTTAGGGTATGGGGTTATATATAAAAAAACTTGAAGTGTGTATGTATATAAACAAAAGGAAAATAGCGTCCAAAGAACGCGTGAGCGCCAGCGCCCTACGTGCCTGGCATACGGGTGCTGGGCACCGGCGCCCCACATGCCTGGCACGCGGGCGCTAGGCGTCAGCAGGAAAAGTGACTTGGTCCCTGCACTGAGAGCTATGCTCATGATTTGACTTTTGGAGTTAAACTGCTGAAAAGAGATTAAATTATGGAGTTAAACTCCAACAGATCTTGAATGGAGTTAAACTCCTAGAAATCTTTGGAAATGACCGAAGGAGACCCCTTCTTCTCCCCTTTAGCCCTGGATCTTCCCCAAAGTAGGATTTTTGGAGGAGGGACTCCTTCTTCCTCCTCTTCTGTTGGCCGAATCTTAGAGAAAAGGGGGGTGAGATTTAAAAGTCTTCCTTTTTTGAGATCTGATGGAAGATCTGAGTTCCCCTTCAAGGGTTTGATGGCGAAAAACTGTTTATTTTTGGAAAAGAAAGAGTTAAACTCTTGATTTAGTTCAAAAAAGGGAAGAAGGTTTTAGAACCTTGAGAAAGGAGAAGGAGGCATATACCCTAATTTTTGGGGAGAATAAATTATTATCTTTTATTTCATTATCATGTTGCCTTTTATAGGCTTACAAACTTACATATAGCTCCTTGGGGTTTACAAAATGGTATTTTGCCCAACCCATGCCTCATGTGCTCATTTCTTTTGCATATGAGCCATGGGCTTTACAAAAATTTGGCTTTATACCCATTTTTCTTACATTCATGTATGAAAATTACATCAAAATTATTTATTACATAATTTTCATTTTGGCATGGAGGCCGTAATCTTTGCTCTTAAAATTTGGCACCATTATCTTTTTGGTGAACTAGTGAACATATGCATAGATCACAAGAGTCTGAAATATATGTTTACTCAGAAGGAGCTTAATATGCGGCAGAAACGATGGTTAGAACTCATGGCGGATTTCGACATCAACCAGCAATACCACCCAGGGAAGGTGAATGTAGTACCTGATGCTCTTAATCGCCACCATTAGCAATGAATATCACCGCTCAATGGAAGGTTCAACAAGACTTGCATCAGATAGAGATTGAAGTAGTCATGCCAGGTAACGCTTCAAGTTTGATGAACTTACAGGTTCAATCTACCATTGTCAATCAGATCAAAGCAGCTCAAGCAAGTGATGCTAAGTTGCAACAGATCAAAGAACAAGTAGCGAATGGACTCAGAACAGACTTCATCATTCATGAAGACGGATCAATAAGATACAGCAGCAGACTGTGTGTACCAAAAGGTTCTGTTCGGGAAGAGTTAATGAAAGAAACTCACAACTCTCCCTACTCAGTACACCCTGGAGGTACAAAGATGTACAAGGATCTGCGTCAAAATTATTGGTGGCATGGAATGAAGCGTGAAGTAGCCAGAAGCGTCGCTAAATGCTTGGTGTGTCAGCAGGTAAAGGCTGAACATCACAGGACAGCTGGATTACTTCAACCGTTACCTATCCCAGAATAGAAGTGGCAACACATCGCGATGGATTTTGTGACTGCTCTTCCTCGCAGCACAAAGGGTAACGATGCTGTATGGGTTATTGTGGATCGACTCACGAAGTCGGCTCACTTCATCCTATTTCGAGTTGGCCAATCCACTGAGACATTAGCAAGGAAGTACATGGAGGTAAGAATCTAAGTAAGATTTTAAACTCTTCAAATATGTACAATATCTATACTCATGAACTCATACAAGAGATTGTGAGACTTCATGGAGTACCGGTCTGTATTGTCTCTGATCGTGACACCAGGTTCCGATCACAATTTTGGCAAAGTCTGCAAGCGAGCTTGGGACCAAGTCTAAACTTCAGCACAGTTTATCATCCATAAACAGATGGTCAGTCTGAGCGAACTATTCAGATCTTTGAAGATATGCTCAGAGCATGTATGCTAGACTTCGGAGGATCGTGGGAAGATCACCTACATCTTGTGGAGTTTTCATACAACAACAGCTACCAAGCAAGCATCGGAATGACACCTTTTGCAGCGCTTTATGGAAGGAAGTGTCAATCGCCATTAAGTTGGGACGACATCGGAGATAGAGAACTCTTTGGACCTGAGATGATAGTAGCAACTGTTGACGCAGTTCGTACTATCAGGAAAAGAATGCGCATAGCCCAAGATCGACAGAAGCACTGGGCTAATGCAAAGCGCCGTCATTTGGAGTTCCAGCCGGGAGATCACGTATTTCTGAAGATATCTCCGAACCGCGGAGTGGTTCATTTTGGAAGACGGGGTAAGCTAAGCACAAGGTATATTGGACCGTTCGACATACTCGAACGAGTCGGTGAAGTGGCTTATCACTTGGCACTTCCATCTTCATTGGAAGGAGTGCACAATATGTTCCACATATCCCAACACAGAAAGTGTTGGATATATGTATGCCCTAGAGGCCATTATATGATAGTGGATGTATCTATACATGTATATATATATTCAGTATGCATTCTTGCTCGACATGATAGTATGCTATCTGGTTATTCTTTATCTGACATGTTGATTTGATCATGCTTTTATTTATTCATACATGCTGATAAAGCCCTGAGGATATCGGCTTGACTACTCTGATTATGATGGAGATCATACTAGTGGGACATCTGTAGTCTATAAGCATATCCTGGAACGTCCCTAGTCGTAGGTATATCGAGACGGGGCATTGAAATACCAGAGTAGACTAGCGTATATGATACTAGACCCATACGATGGGCGATGAATGTTCCCACATTCATCGATGTTTGACATCAAGATCATATACGGGTGCTCAGTGGTGACTGGGTACACTGGACGGACTCACCGAGAACTCCTATATGGAATTATATCTATCGTCGGATAGCAGTTCTCAGGTGACACTGGTACAGGTTAGTCTGTAGACCCGAGATCGTCATAGAGTCTTGTGTGTTCTCCCACTGTACTTTGATTACCACCCTACCACGGATTTACTGAGTCGTGCAAACAGGTGGCCGTTGGGTACAGTCCCGAGACACACGAAGGCAATGAGCGATAGGAGGGGTTTCGTCTCTCCCGGTATTGGGAGTTGATGCCGCGCTGTGCCCGACTGGTTATATCAGTAAGTCCCTGACCAGGGCTGCTGAGATTTGCTGATAAGTGTTATCAGTAGTTTAATCTGAATATAGTACTGTATTTTCTGGAGATGGTTTTGGACGCGTAGTTTTGATCTGTATTTTCATTTCGTAGCTTTTCCGGGTAAATTAGAAAGTGTTGAAGTGTTTGAACGAGTATCATTTACTCACTATTCACGGGGTTTAAATACTTTGGAGATACGTGCAAGTTTTTTTGTGGTGGTCCCTCTAGAAGACAACAAACCTTAACTCGATTATGTGACTGTCTTGAACTGCCCTTTGAACCCTAGGGTTTGGGGCAGTACGGCGTGCCACATGTGAGGCGTTGGCTTGACCCTTCTACGGCTGGGCCGTTACTACTGTGTCACACTTCGGATTTTTGAACCCTGCTCAAGTGTTGAGCTTTAGTGAATCTTGGGTACTTGATCGTTCGTTCGAAAACTTTAATACTGTCTGTTTATCTGGAATGTGATACAATATGTGGAATTCATATAGTTTAGGCATGAAATACGAAATATGTGATATTTCGCATTTATGATGTCTAAAGAGAATCTGGATTCCAAATATTGTAGTTTTACACTTTATTTTCTGTGACCGTAAGTGTAGTATGTTTGATATCGCTGGTTTCGTTGCTATACGTCAACGACAATTGGGGTATGCATACTTACTTACGTTGATGATATGAGATATTATGTGTTGCTGAGATATGATGTGCAGGATTGTCGCGATTGAATAGCCGGGGTTTTTTTTATGTGAGATGAGAGTTTTATATTTTCATTCATGTAAATTCAAATGTAATGTAATATTCTTTTATTTGGGGCACTTCCGGGTTGAGGTTGTGTTACCAGTGTTGTATATTATTTACTTTTCCGCATTAGGATGGACCCAAGGAGGGGAGCACAGGTGACCGGGTTCTGGGGTTCAGTGGGAGGCCATCTCGAGGAGTCGAGACCGGGTCTCCTAAACTCCAGAATTGGTAGGGTCACTTGCCGCTCTCGTAGGGGTCCAGGGTGTGGGCTTGGCTATTCATCGCGACTGTGGAATCCGTATTTTCTATTCTGGCTAAATACTAAATACGGACGTCCTAGTATATCCCACGTTATATCTATATTTCTGCTGCCTGTGTTCTGTGATATCTGAGACGAATGACATATTATATATATGATATATAGTAGACGTTGCTTATGTTTTACACCCGCGCTAGTCCCGTCCCGGTATGCCGTTAGTTAAGTAACCTAGCTGTGCATAACGGAACATTGCGGCGAATGCGGATGGCATAAGCGTACGCGTTATTTTCGTTTCTTTTCTGTGATTGGCTTAAGGACTTAAATGATGGGATTACATTAATGTGATTAATGTAAAGAAAATAAACCTAAAAAGATGTTGTAGAATCGGATTTGAAAACTACTCGGCTATTTATGAAAAAACTATATTTCAAAACTGCGGAGCTTAAGCCACTCCTTTTGAAAACCATTTGATTCTACAACGATATCAAGCTCAAAGCGTTAAAGATTTTCTTAAAAATCATCCGCAACCCTCCGTCATTTTAGGAAGTAGAGTACTTAGTATTCGTGCTACGTTTGTTGACCTTAGCCAAGGCGTAGTGTACGGTAGCTAAGTGATGTCTTCCTACAAACGCATATGATGCAGATTAATTAGGACGGGCATATGACTTTGTTGACCTTAGCCAAGGGTCATGTGAACGGGTCTAATTAATCAAGAAATGACGGGTTGAGCTTGACTAGTGCTTGTGATTTGTTGACCTTAGCCAAGGTCACGAGTATTAGGGGTAAAAACCACATCGGGAATTTCAAGTGTTGAAATTTGCAATGAGATTGCATACCTTCCATGTGATGGTTGGATCCCGATCCCACTGTGGGCAATAGTTGCTCCTAGAAGAGTTTTACAGTTTACAATTAGCTAACTCATTAGGTGTCTAGAAAGGTGTTAACGGGGCTTCGCCTCTGGGAAAATGAGGTTTACTCTAATTAGGTCCGTGCGAAAGCACGGGGAACCTCCCTCAAGTACCGACACTGGCCTGGCTGAACGGTTAGCGAAGTTGTAGACTGTAATTAATCCTGGCTAGTTTTTCTTTTTTAAGGTTTGAAAGAAAAACTCGATAAAAGCAGTGGGAAACATCGATTAGACAAGATAATAACCAATCTGATCTATGCAAGAGTTTTCGCTGAGTGTATTCTTCTCTCTCTCTTAATGGCAGATACCCATGACTGGACTCAAGCTTTTATTAGATAAAAACAAACTGAATGGGACCAATTATAAAGACTGGCTGAGGAATCTGAAAATCGCCTTGACTTATGATAAAGTATCATATGTCCTCACGGCTTCAGCCCCGCCCGTCCCAGGTCCAAAATCCTCAGTTGCAGACATTGAAGCCCGCAAGACATGGGACGCTGACTGTGCCACGACCAAATGCCTCGCGCTTGCATCGATGGATAACACACATCAAAAGCAGCACGAGGACATGGACATTCACGGTATATTGCTCCATACAAAGGAGTTGTATGGGGAGCAATCCCGCGTATTACGATACGAAGTATCAAAGAAATTGTTTCAGATGCGGATGGCCCCTGGCACACCAGTAGGAGACCACGTTCTGAAGATGATAGCTCTTATTGAAGAGCTTGAGGACCTTGGATGGACGATCGACAATGAACAATATATAGATATTATTCTGCAGTCCCTGCCCTCCACCTTTGCTCAGTTCATAGTGAACTTTAACATGCATGGCATGGAGAAGGAACTCCCTGAACTCCTTAATATGTTAAGGAGTGCAGAGAGCACTATGAAGTCAGCAAAAACTCCCGTTATGACTATTGGACAGTCTTCTTCTTCTCGCCCGAAAGCTAAGGCCAAGGGAAAGAAAAAGAAGAAACCCATTAATCCTAAGGGCGGAGTTAAAAAGGTGAAGGGAAAGGGAAAGTCCAAAGCTGGAGACCCGGGGAAAGGCGAATGTTTTCATTGCCACAAGACAGGACATTGGAAGCGCAATTGCACGGAGTACTTAAGTCTTAAGAAGAAGCATGGTGATGCTTCTGCTTCAGGTGCGTTTGTGACTGAAAACTGTTTTTCTATAAACTCTGCTTCCTGGGTATTGGATACCGGTTCAGGTTCTCACATTTGCAATTCTATGCAGGGGCTGAGAAATAGAAAGGTTTTGAAGACAGGTGACCATACTCTCCGCGTTGGAAATGGTTCCAATGTACATACAGTCGCAGTGGGAGAGTATCACTTGGGGTTGCCATCTGGATGTATTTTGATTTTGAATCCATGTTATTTTGTACCAAGTATGCTATGTAATATAATATCCGTTTCTTTGTTGGACAATGAAGGATATAATTTTGTGTTGCAGAACAATGTTATGAACATTCACCTAAATCAAATGTTGGTTGGGTATGGTACGCTTAATAACGGAATATATGTCCTAAATCAACACACAGTTTTCAGTATACAACACACTAATAAAAGAAAAATTTCAGAATTAAATGAAGCTTTTCTTTGGCACTGTAGACATGGTCATATTAACGGAACAAGACTAAACAAGTTACACAAAGATGGATATTTAAATTCTTTTGAATATAAATCTTATGCGACTTGCCAGTCTTGTATCAAGGGTAAAATGACCAAAACTCCGTTTACCGGACACGGAGAAAGAGCTACTCAGCTCCTGGGCCTCATACATAGTGATGTATGTGGGCCTATGTCTACACAGGCTAGAAGCGGTTTTTCATACTTCATTACATTCACTGACGATTTCTCAAGATTCAGTCATGTATTTTTATTAAAACACAAGTCCGAAGCTTTCGAGAAATTCATTGAATATAAACAAGAAGTAGAAAAACAAACCGGCTTGAGTATCAAGATGCTTCGATCAGATCGAGGTGGTGAGTATCTCAGTACAGAATTTGCAAACTTCTTACAAGAGAATGGGATTCTCTCTCAGCTCACTCCTCCTTACACACCACAGCACAACGGTGTGTCAGAACGAAGGAATAGGACCCTATTAGATATGGTCCGGTCCATGATGAGTGATGCTGAGTTACCCGTCTCGTTTTGGGGGCATGCATTAGAGACTGCATCATTTCTGCTAAACAGGGTTCCAACCAAAACTGTATCTACCACGCCATATGAGATATGGCATGGGAAGAGACCATCTCTTAAGAGAATTAAGATTTGGGGTTGCCCGACCCATGTTAAAAAGCAGAATCCGGACAAACTCGAGACACGGTCAGTCATGTGTAACTTTGTGGGATATCCAAAGAATTCTTATGGATATCTATTCTACCACAAAGAGGAACAAAAAGTGTTTGTTTCTCAACATGCCACATTCTTGGAAAAAGAGTTTTTCACAGATAAAGATGATGGTAAAGTGGTGGATCTAGAAGAGGTTCTAGAGACACAAACTACAAATGACGATTTGGTTGAACCGGCTGTTGCAACAGAAACTGAAGAACCTCGGTCACTCCGTAGGTATGGTAGGACTTCTCGCCCACCGGAGAGGTACTACGGTTTCCTCATTGATGGTGACAGAAAAGACTGTATCATTGATGATGATGATCCTACCAGTTTTCAGCAAGCTATCACGAGTAAAGACTCTGTGAAGTGGCTGGATGCCATGAGATCCGAAATGGAGTCTATGTACACCAAAAAAGTATGGACTTTGGACGTTGTACCCCCTGGGGTAAAACCTGTAGGGTGCAAATGGATCTTTAAAAGAAAGATTGGTGTAGATGGGCAGGTGGAGACCTATAAGGCAAGACTTGTGGCGAAGGGTTTTCGTCAAAGACCAGGTTTGGACTATGACGAGACTTTTTTTCCCGTAGCCATGCTTAAATCCATTCGGATCCTACTTGCTATTGCTGCTCACTACGACTATGAAATATGGCAGAAGGACGTTAAAACCGCATTTCTAAATGGAAATTTAGAAGAATGCGTTTATATGGATCAGCCAGAGGGCTTCATTAACAGTGGGAGCAGCGGGAAAGCATGTAAATTGCTTAAATCCATATATGGGTTAAAGCAGGCATCACGGAGTTGGAACATCTATTTCGATGATGTCATCAAAGAGTTTGATTTCATCAAAAATCCAGATGAACCTTGTGTTTATAAGAAGGCTGTAGGGAGAGCTGTCACATTCCTCGTATTGTACGTGGACGACATTCTTCTGATAGGAAATGATATTCCTATGCTACAGTCGGTCAAATCTTTCTTATCACTGAGGTTCTCCATGAAGGACCTGGGTGATGCCACGTACATTCTGGGCATAAGGATCTATAGGGATAGATCCAAAAGGTTATTGGGATTGTCCCAAACCAGGTACATTGACACCATCCTAAAAAGGTTTAGTATGGAAGACTCCAAGCGGGGTGCCTTACCCGCTTGCCATGGGGTCCTCCAAGGATTCTTGTCCAAAGACCGATGAAGAGAGAGCTCGCATGAGTATTATACCCTATGCTTCGGCGGTAGGATCTATAATGTATGCGATGTTATGTACACGCCCAGATGTAGCTTATGCACTTAGTGTAGTAAGCAGGTATCAATCCAACCCAGGGAAGAATCACTGGACAGCTGTGAAGAACATTCTTAAGTACTTGCGAAGGACTAAAGAATTGTTCTTGGTGTATGGTAATGGAGATCTCCAAATGGAGGCCTTTACCGATTCGAGCTTCCAGAGTGATAAGGACGACAGCAAATCTATCTCTGGGTTTGCATTTACCCTCAATGGAGGGGCGGTGAGTTGGAAGAGTTCCAAACAAGATACCGTTGCAGACTCTACGATGGAAGCTGAGTACATTGCTGCAAATGATGCCGCCAAGGAAGCCGTCTGGATGAAGAAATTCGTCTCGGAGCTAGGAGTAGTTCCAACCATTATTGATCCAATACCTTTGTATTGTGACAATAATGGGGCTATGGCGTTAGCCAAGGAGCCCAGATCCCATCAGCGGTCCAGACATATCCTGAGGCGCTTTCATTTGATCCGGGAGATTGTAGATTGCCGCGAGATCGAGATTAGGAGGGTAGACACAAAGAATAACGCCGCAGATCCATTCACCAAGGCCCTCCCTCAGCCGCAGCATGAGCGACTTTTTGAGATGTTGGGTATGAGATACGCCAATAACTGGCCTTAGTGCAAGTAGGAGATTGTTGGATATATATATGCCCTAGAGGCCATTATATGATAGTGGATGTATCTATACATGTATATATATATTCAGTATGCATTCTTGCTCGACATGATAGTATGCTATCTGGTTATTCTTTATCTGACATGTTGATTTGATCATGCTTTTATTCATTCAAACATGCTGATAAAGCCCTGAGGATATCGGCTTGACTACTCTGATTATGATGGAGATCATACTAGTGGGACATCTGTAGTCTATAAGCATATCCTGGAACGTCCCTAGTCATAGGTATATCGAGACGGGGCATTGATATACCAGAGTAGACTAGCGTATATGATACTAGACCCATACGATGGGCGATGAATGTTCCCACATTCATCGATGTTTGACATCAAGATCATATACGGGTGCTCAGTGGTGACTGGGTACACTGGACGGACTCACCGAGAACTCCTATATGGAATTATATCTATCGTCGGATAGCAGTTCTCAGGTGACACTGGTACAGGTTAGTCTGTAGACCCGAGATCGTCATAGAGTCTTATGTGTTCTCCCACTGTACTTTGATTACCACCCTACCACGGCTCTACTGAGTCGTGCAAACAGGTGGCCGTTGGGTACAGTCCCGAGACACACGAAGGCAATGAGCGATAGGAGGGGTTCGTCTCTCCCGGTATTGGGAGTTGATGCTGCGCTGTGCCCGACTGGTTATATCAGTAAGTCCCTGGCCAGGGCTGCTGAGATTTGCTGATAAGTGTTATCAGTAGTTTCTCGATCTGTTATAGACCATTCACCGGCACGACTTATTGAGTTATTAGGGTCGACGTAACCATCCCTAGGCTCGATATGCAGCATATTTGACGAAGAGACCGGACTGTACGGTAGTGTTGCCGGATGGCTCGACGGGAGTTGTAGCAGGTTCGCTTGTTTTCTTCTGATCGCTCAATACCCGGGTGGCCGTTACGTTTAGCTGACCGCTTGCGGCTTGAGGGTACCTGATATGATCATCACCCTCTGCCGGCGTATTGACGAGTCTTAGAGTCCCACAAAGGAGTTACCCAGTCCAGGCGAAACGTTGTGGTGCACGTATGCGATATGCGCATGCACCCGATTGAAATGTGCGTATATGATACCGAACATTGATCGGGCGGCCTGCTTTTGGTGGGGTCATATGAGATATGACCGGATTGATAAATCAAGTGTTGATTTATCATCTAACCATTAGTTTTCTCACTTGAAACCTTTCTAGTATGTGATGGATGTATGTAAGCATGCATGTGTTTCTTTATTTCTTTCTAGTTGTATGCACATATGGATGTGCATACATGCATACATACATACACCCATCCATCATGGTTGTTAGCACATGGAAATGGTGGCAATATAAGACTCACACCATAGATTAAGTGATGGATTTTTATTTAATTTTGTATTTAAATAAAAATTGAAAAGAAAAGGATAATCATTTCTAGTTTCTACATTCTTCTTCTAACCTAACCAAGCTCACCTACCACTAATCTTGGGTTATCCTTCTCTTTATCATTTAAAACTCAAGTTAAATAAACTCTCCATCACTTAACCATGGTTGGACATGAGAATAAATAAAATATATAAAGATATATTTCATTTCTTTTCTATGGTTATCATATTAGCCCTTGTTCAAAGAAAGCCTCCATCTTCATCCCCCTTCTTCCTTTTGCTCTCTAGTTTTTTCTAGTGAGTAATACACACTTAAAGAAAGGTTTTTGAAGTGAGAACCTTAACCACAACTTCATTCTACACAAGTTTAGCCGACTTGTTTAGAGTGTTCTCTTCGGTTTTACGAAGTTGCGAGCTTGGACGGAGAACTCCGTGGTGGATCGTCGTGGACGCGAGAGGACTTCAAGAGGACCTCCATTCAACACCCAAGAGACCAAGGAGTCCAGCGAAAGGGAGCTACAAAGGTTGTAGTCTCGAAACCCTAGTTTAGTTCGCTTTATTTTTCCGAAACCCTAATTTTCTAGGATCGATTCCATTGCATGCTTGCTTAGCACCATAAAAACTTGAACTTTGTGACATGTGATGCTTCCAAACTCATTATAGGGTGCTAGGCAAACCTAACAGAAAGTATGTGAGTGACCCCAGCCATGTACTTGATCACTCCGAACTCACTATACAACCAGACTAATCCTGCGAGCAGCAACCTGTTGAGATTCTGGATAGAAAAGTGAAGTCACTTCGGAATAAGGAAGTCAACTTGGTTTGGGTGATGTGGAGGAAAGACACCCCAGGAGAATCGATATGGGAAAGAGAAGATGAGATTCGTGCAAGATATTCTCACATATTTGTAAATTAGTCCTTAAAATAAATTGTAAATTTCGAGGACGAAATTTTTGTAAGGAGGGTAGACTGTAACAACTCCAATTTCAGTGTACATAAATTTCATTTAAAGTTAATGTACAATTCGGGTATTTACAATTCCTGTGAAAGCTATAAGTATTTGTTTTGATTTAGAATAGCAAGAAGGAGCTTGTAGCTCACTGGTAAAGCCTTGCACTGCTGTTACAAAGCACCAGAGTTCAAATCCCATCAGCCACATTATTTTTATGTTTTAATTTCTTTTAATCCTTTAGAAGCCCAAGAGGTTGCACGTGCACTACACGTAATAAAGTAAGTTACAGAATAATCAAACATGTGAACTGTAGAATACCAAACGACCCCGACCCAATACCCCAATACCAACCACACCCGTCGGTGTTGGCCTGACGAGAATAGGGAAAAAACCGACGCCGTCGGTCTAGACTGTCCCAAATGCCTTCATATTCTGCCCCCTGCAATGTTTGGCCTACCATATTTCTCCCCTATTTCTTGTTTACTCTGAATTAATCCAGAGAGCAATAAAATGCCCATTTAACATCATTTTAATGCATATTTTTAATGCATTTTCATCACCCCTAAACCCTAATTTTTCCTATAAATACCACCCTCATTTCACCCCTCCTCACTCACAATTCCCTGCCAAAACTCTCAAGAAATTTTCAAGTTCCTATAGTGTGCAAGTGGAGTTAACAAAGGGCGAAACTCCGACGAAGTTCCGGCGACGATACGAGAAGTTTCCGGCAACGAAACGAAACACCGATGAATTCTAGACCTCCTCCTACCTCCCCCTCTCATCAAAGCCAGCAAGTCCCCCTTCTCTCTCTCGTTTGCTATTCTCAAACTTTTCATTCTCAAAACGTGTCGAAAGTGGAGTTATCCGGTTTCCGATTCTCTTTTCTTTTAAAAAAAATACAACTTTTCTTAATAACAAACCTACAAATTTTGATGTCTTGTTTAGTAATCATTAACAAAGACAATAGAACAAGTTTGATATTAAAATAATAATCGTAGCAAGTTTTATTCCACTTTTACATTAAAATACCTTTATGTTTCATTTTGACATGCTTATACTTTTTAACCGTATTACGTTAGAAAAACTCACGAGATAATGACCTACCTCATCACAACACACATATCTATCATAGCACGATAAATTTTGGGACAATAGAATACGAAAAATACGACTTTACAAATAAATCCCTTTAACTTATAAAAACCGTTTTTTTACAAGATGTATTAAAATATTTCCATGCAATTGCGCCTCTACAACCCATTTTAAGGACCCCGTTCGGGATGGTGCGGATTATCGCACATCTTCGGGCTTAGTAGAGAAAATGCAGACCTCCGCAAGGAGCATTCGATCTCGATGGAATTTTTATACATTTTTCTTTAGAAAATTAGATTGTTACAAGAAAATAAATAAATTTATTTTCGTTAAATATGTATATATAAATATTACCAAAATACTTATTTTGAATATATATATATATTATTCCATGTTTCTAAAACTCAAGAAAAGACTTCAAATATTACATGAAACTACGATGATAATTCAAAACAATATTCATATTACAAATAAATACCATATATTATGAAATTAGGTTTTATTCACTAGAAATGTCACATTTATAAAATATACATCAATGAAAACCCTAAAGACGATAATTAAATGCTTGAGGTGTATTTTGAAATTATACCAAAACTATTTTACATAAACCCCCCTCAAGTTATACTAAATTACAATAAGGACCCTAGTAAACATAGATTTAAGCGGGACCAGTCTCTTGAGCCCCAGAGAGCCGGAGATATGGGTGCTTGCCTATCTAAGGTAGACAACCTAACAAACGGTGTTATCAACACGGTAATTATCTTTGAAAAAGACACAAATCCTGCCGTCTATGTGCAGCGGTTATCGATAACATTAAAACAATCAGGATTTCAAGTTCTTTTAAAGTGTCTGACTCAGAATGAGTCTCAATATAATTAATTTGACTTGAATGTAATTCAAGTATAAATTACAATACAACAATTCAATACGAATCTATCTGTACAATCTATTCCAATATACAACTTGACTAAACCGAACCATGGATATACTCCATTTACATGTTCATCTATTATATCTGTTCCATTACTGATATCATGGTTTCGGCAAGTCATCCATCTATAAAATTTACAAGACAATACAATACAATCAAGACATCGCGGAATTTATAAGAGGTAGATTAGTATGGAAGGTGTTAGAAGTGGCACGGGACTGCAACCATAAGACACCTAACCTGAATCTCCATTGCCGTTGTACCGTGGCTGAACGGTTCCTTGTACTCCGTATAACTTAGTCTCCGGGATAGTGAGACTCCTCTCGTATACACTGGCCTCTTCTATACCAAGCTACAAGCAACAACGTTAACACTAAATAACAACATTAAACGGCTATACTCTATTCTGTCTATTCTATTCTTAGCTATCTTCGGGACTTACCGAGCGACTTGTTCGCTGACGACATTCTCTTTCTTCTTCTTTGGAATGTCATCAGGTGTTTCAGACTCACTAGAGATCGAACCCAGCAGCGAACACTTGGATCAATTTACTGAAAATCCGGAGTTTTAGATTCACTTGTATATTACATTTCATTTTCATTCCTGTTATGTCATTGTTTAGGCATTGCTTTCATTCTATGTATTTCATTTCAGTTGTATTTTAAAAAGAATGTTTAATAAATAAAGTTGTTGTTTATTTACATCTTGTCTCTTGTGTACATTTTATTTTATATTGCTTAGATATGCTTAGCGTGTTTACTTCTGAATAAATACGTAGCGGCCTCGTCGCGTCTTCTGCCCATATACTGGGAAGCGGGGCGTGGCATTTTGACTTTGACTTGGTCAACCAGGGTGTAATTTTCGACCCCAACACCTTTCCTTTTCTATCAAGATGATGGATTCTCCCAACAACACCGGTACCAATGTCAATGGCAACACATCACCACCTATTTTACCACCTTCCCCTACCGTTGCTGCTTCAATCAATGAACATACGGTGCTTCTAGAAGCCATCAAAAGTCTTTTGGAGGGCCAGCAGTAGCAAACTGCTATTCTTATGAATCGTCCAGAAGCCGAAGCACCTGGAGTAAAGCAATTCCGTGCGTTGTATCTAAGGAACTTTTCAGGGAAAGAGATTCCTCTTAAGACTGAAGAATGAGCCCAGAGTATAGAGGATGACCTTGTCGCAGCACAGGTACCAGACATAGCTTGGGTTCGTGTGGCCATGCTCCAGGTCACCGACAACGCAAGAGTCTGGTGGAAAGCTGAGAAAAGCCGTCTCACACTACCCATAAAGTGGAAGACGTTCCGCGATCTATTCGATACGAAGTTCTTCCCCGAGACTGTCCGTTTTGAGATGGAACAACATTTTATCCACCTACAACAAGGCTCTATGTGGGTAAAATCAGTGGATGAATATGATGCCGAATTCATCATGCTTAGCAGGTAAAGAATTTGTATCAAATTCTGTTCTGTAAGACACATCACTATCCTGACATCATCATCTTATCAGGTTCGCGGCACACTTGATCCCGACCAAATAGATTCGGGCTAAACGATTCCAACAGGGCGTAGACCCGGAGATTCAGGCGACATTAGCCACATGCGACTACCCAACTCATGAACTCGCCCAGAAGGCAGCACGTCGTTACGAAACTGTGGTCAAGAATAAGGGTAAGCCCCAAATATCCGGAATTAAACGCCCTGCTACCCAGATGACAGGAGGAGCCTATTCTAGGTCGACTTTTGCACCCAAGAGGCCAGGAGGATTGTTTAACCAGTCCAGTCCAGATTTCTGTTTCTATTGCAAGAGAACTAGACACTTGGCGAAGGACTGCAGGCGTGTAAACGGTCTGTGTTTGATTTTTGGCGCATCTACTCATGCGATAGGAGCATGCCCATATCGTATTAACACAGGCTACCTTGGTCGCTAAGAGACAGGGAAAGAAGAGCGGCGGTGCAAGCTCGTCCAAGCCCACGCCCAGTGGGACAATTCTCCAGGGGCCTTTCGCGAAGACCGCTGTACCCTGCTAGTTCCCGAGGATCTTAGGGGAAGTGGGCAGAAACAAGCCCGGGAACAGATTCCTCGAGTTGGGCCGGAGGCGCTTTCTTCCGCCGAGTCTCCGGTCAAGAGGCTCAAGAAGGCGATTTCCCAGCCGGAGTCGGCCGGGGTACATATTCAGGAGGGCGACTTCTGCTTCGAGGTGATGTCGGGACTATCTGTGGCCGACAGCTTCCTGGCAAACATGGAAAAAGCGGCAACGCCAAAATACCTCGGGGCACCATGAAAGCCCAGGTCACTGCGATAACCTAGGAGGCCTTCCAGGTTAGTGAGCTCTCCGTAATTTCTTTTCAAGTAATCTTTCCCCTGTTTAGCCCCTGATGGATACTGTTTGCTTCTTTTTGCAGCTTTTCCGTCACTGCGCCCTCCTGGCTACCATGGAGGTCAAAGTGGTTGCCTCGGCAATAAAAATGGCGGGGGAGACCTTCACGCGAGGAAGAATCCTTGCCAAGTTGAAGGAGGCCAAGGAAAACATCACCTTTCTCGAGTCGCGGTTGGTCTCGGAGGAGCCGAAGACCGCAAGGCTGGCCAAGTCCAACCGGGCCCTCCAGGCCTAGATCGGCGAAGTCAACGAGCTCTTTGACGTGATGAAAAAGTATAGAGACTCGTCCAAGAAGGATGTCCAGGTGGCTAATGAAGTGGCAAAAAAGGCCGAGTAGAGGGCGGAGAAGGCTGTGGAGGACTATAAAATGTTCGACCAGTTCTACCCTGACCTCGCCGACTCTGCGGCCATTGAGTTGCATAATGCTCTTGACGCCGTTAAGGAGATTATGCCTGGGCTCGATGACCAGGAGCTCCGCACAAGGTACCACCTCCCCGAGGAAGAGCCAAAGGGCAGAGGCACAGGGCAGGCGGGCAACGATGAGACCTTGGGCGAGAAGACAACTTGAAACCGCCACTCTCCCTTTTTTTGTTTTCCTTGTAAGCCCCCGGGCAATTTTGTAACAATTTTGTAAAGCTGAGGAGCTCATAATGTCTTGTACATCAATTTTCAAATTAATGAAGTATTTTTGCTCGTTTGTAATGTGTCTGATTGGAAGATTTTTGTTTTATTTTTCAAAATGTGGATAGATCGGTGCCCCCTCTTTACCCCGGAGACGAGATAATGTGAGTCGAGCGAACACTAGGTAAACTCAGGATAAACTTTTCAAGTCTATATAGCCCGGTATCCCCTTAGAAACTCTAGAAACTTTGCAAAGCTCGGTAATATCCCCTCTTCCCCCGGAGACGGGTTGATTTGAGTGGAATGGGAGTTGGATCGGCCATCGATTGTAGACGAGCTTTCCTTACTTGGGTTACGCAGGAGTCTGTCTACTTCAAGCATGTATGCCGGTTAGGAGTCTAACCGACGGCCTCCTGGGAGGTTTTAGGATTTACATGTTAGGCCGACCAGGAATCTACTCGCTGTGACTTGGCCGGACAGGAACCTGCCCAGTTTCCTTGTGAGAGGGCTTCAGATCCATAATTCGGGCCGAGCGGGAATCTGCTTTCTATGGATGGGTGTGCCTAAGGGATGAGCAGGAATCTACCAGCACGAGAACTTAGGATTCACAGGTTAGGTCGAGCAGGAATCCACTCGCTGTGAATTGGCCGGGAAGGAAGCTGTCTAGCGGCCTCGTGAGAGGGCTTCAGATCCATAGTTCGGGTCGAGCAGGAATCTGCTCGCTATAGATGGGTGTGTCTCGTGGACGAACATGAATCTACCCACACGAGAACTTGAGATTCACAGGTTAGGTCGATCAGTAATCCACCTGCTGTGAATTGGCCGGACAGGAAGCTGCCCAGCGGCCTTATGAGAGGGCTTCAGGTCCATAGTTTGGGCCGAGCAGGAATCTGCTCGCTATGGATGGGTGTGCCTCGGGGATGAGCAGGATTCTACCCGCATGAGGATTTGGGATTCACAGTTTAATTCGAGCAGGGATCTGCTCGCTGTGAAGTGGCTGGGCAGAAAGCTACCCAGCGGTCTCGTGAGAGGGCTTCAGATCCATAGTTCGGGCCGAGCAGGAATCTGCTCGCTATGAATGGGTGTGTCTCGGGAACGTGCAAGAACCTACCCGCATGAGGACTTGGGATTCACAGCTTAGGTCGAGTAGGAATCCGCTCGCTGTGAATTGGCCGGGCAGGAAGCTACCCAGTCGCCTCGTGAGAGGGTTTTAGATTTAAGGTTGGATCACCGTGACGTGAACATTTGTGCTTCCCTGATTCATGGGGCCACGTGGCGTCTGGCAGGTATCTTGAAATCTACGCGTATCTTCTAGCGACAGCATTCAATCTGCCTGGATCCGCATGAAAAGAAGGCATCCAATGACTGGAATCCGCATGGCGATGCCTCATCTGATGGATGCGATGCTCCGTAGTTCATGACTTGGCAGGAGAGAATCTCGACCGTAGGGGAATTTTTGCAGAGGGTATAAATAGAGGAGTCTCATCCCCCCTTAGACACTTCCACCCATTTTCTTTTAGTTGTCTTACCCTTACTCGGCTCCTGCTATTTTTCTCCCTCCGACCTTCGTAATCGATCATTTTCCAATAGCAGACAACACGTACAACATTTGAGAGACCGTATCTCGCAATGACGTCTACTATTACGACCACGACGGCTCCAATGCCGTATACGAGGCCGTGATAGGTCGGCTGCAACCCCATTATAGGTGGTTACTTCCACGCCGATCCTCTCTCCTGCATGTGCTTGTCCACGCGATCTGGAGGTCCTCCCCTGGCCTTTTTAGGGTGTTGTCCCCACAAGCGCTGGACGAAGCCGTCCATAAGATGCGCACGGCCCATGAGTTGGGCCTGATCTCGAAGAGCAGATGAAATCACTCGATAGGTCTTCTGCGTCGATCTTTCCAATAGAGATTGATCATAACTTCATGCGCGATGGCAGGAGTCCCTGACGATACCATAGCTACTCGAGTCCATAGACATAGGCAGAGGGAACGATGGAATGCTGCCTGGGATCGGCTAGCAGACCTTTGTTTCGAGCACCACGACCAATGTGTTCAAGATTCTCTTCCTCCTTTGTTGTAATTGTTAAGTGATAGAATAGTGTTTTCTTTTGTAAACCCTCAGGCACTTTTTAAGGCTGAGGAGCCGAGAACACCTCTTGTTAATGAATTTTTCTTTGCTCAGAATGTCAGAATGACCGAAAATTTTATTTCTGTTTTCCAAGTGTAGATAGACCGGTGTCTCTTTTTCACTCCGGAGTTGAGGTAAGATGAGCGGAGCGAGACTTAGATCGGCTACCTACAGGTACTCCCGCACTTTATTTACTTGAGTAAAGGGGCTGGCCTGGGATACTTTCCTTGCCTCCGAGCTGGGCTAGAAACAGCCTATAGATTTGTGAGAGGGCTTTAGATCCACAGTTTAGGTCGGACAGGAAATTGCCCGCTGTGAATGGGTGCGACAGGCAAGATGCTGCCCGCTAGCCTTATACGGTGTCTTAGCTTAGAAACGAGAAAAACAGTTCGGATTGTAGAGAAGCGGGAATCTTTATTATTAAAGGGAATATAAATTTAACAATACAATTTAAGCTTTTCTGCATTATATGGACTTGGATGGTTGCGTCCCAAGGAATCATGGAATCGATATGCTCTCCGGGCAATACCTCGGTCACGAGGATGGGGCCGTCCCACTTCGGGAAGAATTTGTGCAGCTTCCCTTGGTCCTCGAATTCGTTGCGTCGGAGGACTAAGTCTCCTGATTTGAACGCTCGGTGTTTGACCTGAGTATTGCAGTACCGGGCGGTTTGCTGCTGATATGCGGCCATCCTTATTTATGCCCGGTCTTTCTTCTCCAGTAGGATGTCCAGGTTGCTTCGAAGGGCCAAGACGTTAGCTTCGTTGTCGAAGTGTTCGACCCGGTAACTGGGTAAACTGATTTCTACGGGGAACATTGCCTCGGTGCCATAACAGAGACTGAACGGGGTTTCTCCTGTGGGTGTCTTCCTCGACGTTCACAATGCCCATAGTACCCGGGACAATTCTTTGACTCATCCGACTTGCCTTCCTTCCAGGCGGGCTTTGAAATCCCGGATGACACATTGGTTTGCTATCTCGGCTTGCCCGTTGCACTGAGGATGAGCGACCATAGAGAACATCATCAGTATGTGGTAGTCGTTGCAGAACTCTCTAATTTTGTCGTTCTCGAAGTTGGTTCCGTAGTCGGTGATGATGCACCTCAGAATTTCAAACCGTGCAATTATGTTGTTCTACAGGAACTTTATCACGCCCCGCTTCCCAGAGTGCGCTAAGATCGGCACATGACAGAGCCGACCATTCTACCTGTGGCTAGGGAACATCCCTCCACAGTCACATTATAGCTGTCTAGAAGATATCAAGAACAGGAAAATATAGTAAACTATCTAGTACATGTCCATATGCCAGAATAAACGAGTCAAGAAATAATATGCGGAAGCAATAAACCCAATAAACAGTAACATTTGGAAAGTACGAAAATAACTAAACTAACTGGATACTAACAGGATCCTCACTGCTCGGCCTATCGGCGGAAATACTCTTGATCAGCCTGCGACAAAGGTAGAGGATCTGGGCCATGCAAAACCCAGACGTCAGTGCATCATAATATCAAAAATAATATAATCAGGGGGTAACAAGTCATGTAGGCATGAGTATAAACAGTAATAAAAGTATAACAGTAGCACGAATAAGAAACATTGATGAGTATAAGCACATGTGACGTACGGTGAGTAATCTGAACTAAACTACTGGGTTAACTACTCTCAAGTCTTTGAAATCAATTTAATGAATCGTCGATGTAACTCAATAGTATCCCGTGCATGCCCGGGACCACGGTCCAGATTCTCGGGCTAAAACCGAGACATGCCGCTAGGCACTAAACAGGAAACATGTACAGATGAATGATGTCAGCAGCATCATCTCAGGGCTGGCCTAGCCTCTAAAACTGATCAGTATAAGTATCGAACTGTCGAGTTACAAGTCAGGTTTCATCATTGATTTTCCCATACCCCCAAGTTATGTGTTCAAGTCAGGTATTGATAAATCTAAAGCTAATGCCAACACAGGATCAAGCAGGAACATGTTTGTCTATACAGACAACAGGATATGTCCATCGGGACAACATGTCAGGATTTTCGGCATTAGAAACAGGATCAGGTAACATGTCAAGTAGTGATATATCAGGTCATGTCAGGCAGTGTACATGTATCAAGTCATGTCAAGTAGTGCACAAGTGTCAAACGGGTGCTCATAATCAAACTGTAGCAAATATTGAATCAAGGTGAAAGTACGGATATACAATAAAAACATGGATGCACAAATATCAATCAGGGGTCACATCATGACTAAGTAGGATGCACAATTATCAAGCATGGTACACTAATACAACAGTAACATGAAATAATATGGTCTCGGCGTGCAACTAGATATGTAATAAACCGTACGGATACAGACAGATACTATAAAACTGTAAATCGGTAAAATTTGCTGAATATTAAAACACAAGCACTATTATTTATTAAAGAGATATTTATATAATAATATTAACATGGATAACATATTCAAACCGATTAATAACTATAAAAGTGGTATTGATTAACCATGCACAAGAAAGTTCCGTTCAGAAATTCAGCGTCACCCTGATTTGTAAAATAGCTTAAAAATAACAAATGTTGTCCAAAAGGGATGTGTCTTATACCAAAACAAAAATAATTCAATAATGTTTTCATTTTTATAAGTTGAAGTATCTCAGGTTGTTCCTACAAAAAGCTATGAACATTCGAAGTTGAAAGTTTGCTGCTGAAATTTCCCTGGACAGCAGTTTAGAGATATTTTCATTTGCATTTTACGTTATTTAAACAATTTATTTTGCAAGTAAAAATTTCATAGAGTTATAGTATTCCGAGTTATCTTCGTAATGAACTAAAGAACGTATACTAATGATTTTTCTATGATTTATAATGAATTTTATAAGGTAAGTGTACAGTAAATTTCAGATTTGTCGTATCCGCTTTGCAACGACGTTTCATGTGTAAACTATAATATTTTCAAACTATATTTTGTATAACATTATAAAATGCAGATTATAAACTAATTAAAGATAATAATAAGAAATATTACGACGATATATATTTTAAATGATATGGATGCAAACGGGTATCTGAAAACGGTAAAACTTTAATATGGATGTACAGTGCAATCAACATGTGATATTTTTATTCATATGGATGCAAAATAAGATACATAGCATGTAGTAAGATGAGTTAGCATGCGAATAGATATGCAAATAGTGATATGGATGCATACGGATGTCCGAAGACAGTAAAACTGTAAAATGGTAATGTGAGATGCATAACTAAATATTATGTGATTTTATTATTCAAATGAGTGCAATATATTGTAGTCTAGCATATAACAAGATAAATTTGCATGCACTAGATACGAAATAAATTATACGGATGCAAACAGACATCGTAAAACAGTAAAATGATAACATGGGATGTACAATACACTAAACATGAAATATTATTATTAATATGGATGTTGTATATATCATAGCATGTAGCAAGATAAACTTGCCTCGATCGAATCACACGATGGATATGCACGGCACGTCCGACGTCGGTAAATCGTCGCAACACACACGGGGCACACGGGATGGGTCGACGCAAGGCAAGAGGGTGATCACACATGCAAGGTACGTTCACTGGATCACTCGGATCATCAGCGACGAGTACGGCACCGGCGGTGATCACCGGAATCAAGAAACAAGATCAAGAAAAAGAAAAAAGAAAGAAGAAGAAGAAGTAAGAAGAAGAGGCTGTGTATTAAATAAGAAAGAAAATAAATAAATAAATAAATAATATATAAATATATATATATATGCAAAGGAGAGAGAGAGAGAAAGGGGTTGTTAGTTGGTTAGGAAATTAGTTTAGATCTAAATTTAAAAAATCTTTTATTAGTTAACTAAATTTTAATTTGTATCAGTTTATAAAATTAATATTATATAAATAAAATTTGATATTCTGGTAAATACAAACATAGTCCAAAACACGCCCGGGTCTGGTCTAAAATTCAGTTTTAAAATATGAAAAATATACATGTCGACCAAAACTAAAATTGGATATCTGGGTAACGAAAATGCATACCCCCAAGAACTGATGCACGTACGTGCGCATAGCCATCCAAACAAGTCCGTTTCACTGAACGGGACGAGAACAAGATGCGCGGATGCTACCACAGGGTCAGGGGTATCATGCAGGCCATGCAATATATTTTTAAAATATTTTATGTGACTTTAAATGTTATATTAAAATATGCAGATGCCAGATATAATGCCAGTATGCAGTATGTATAATATGAAAGTGCATGGATCCAAGTAACAAGCCAGGATAAATCACAAACATGAATCAAGACTGGTTTCAAGCATGCGGGTCGGGTCAGATGCAAATACAAATGTCAAATATACTATTCGCACCCAAAACCTAATAAATTAGGAAAATACCATAAATAAAGAAATACATGAACTAGAACTGGTATAAATGAACTAGGGTATTACATTATACCCAACTACAAAAAGAATTTCGTCCTCGAAATTCCCAAAACAAGAAAAGATGAACAATCAAAGATCTACAAGAACAGGTGTGGAAACTTCTTTCGAATCCCGTCTTCTCGTTCCCAAGTCGATTCTCCGTGCGAGCGATTTCCCCAAGAAATAAGTACGAGAGAGATAACCTTGTTCTTAAGGACTTTTTCTCTTCGATCAACAATTGATATCGGTCGTTCCTCAAAGGTTAAATCCTCCCTTATAGTCAACTCCGAATGATCCAGCACGTGTGTTTCATCTCGAACATACTTACGGAGTTGAGATACATGAAACACGTCATGAAAATACGTCAAAGATTATGGTAGAGCCAATCGATAAGCCACTTCTCCAACACGCTCCAAAATCTTGAAAGGCCCTACGAATCGAGGACTAAGCTTACCTCGACTCCCAAAATGAATCACTCCTCTAGTCGGTGATATCTTCAAGAATACCAAATCACCAACCGCGAACTCTAAAGGTCTTCTTGATGTGTCGGCCCAACTCTTCTGCCGATCCTGTGCTGCCTTCCTATGATTCCGAATAGTATTAACCTTCTCAACTGTTTGCACGATCAAATCCGGTCCCAACAATCTTCGCTCTCCAACATCGTCCCAACAAACAGGTGAACGACACTTGCGACCATACAAAGTTTCGAATGGAGCCATCTGAATAGTCGCCTGAAAGCTGTTGTTGTACGAAAACTCCACCAAGTGTAGATGATCCTCCCAAGAACCCCTGAAGTCTAACATGCAAGCTCTTAATATGTCTTCAAGAGTTTGGATCGTTCTCTCCGACTGGCCATCTGTCTGATGATGATAAGCTGTGCTAAACTTCAATCGTGTCCCCAAACTTTCCTGTAAAATCCTCCAGAAGTGTGATAAGAATCGGGTGTCACGGTCTGAAACGATGCTCATAGGTACTCCATGCAATCTCACAATCTCCTGCATGTACCGTTTTGCCAACGCTTCCGTTGATTGACCAACTCAAAATGGTATGAAATGAGCTGCCTTGGTCAATCGATCAACAATCACCCAAACTGCATTGTTGCCCTTTGGACTCCGCGGTAAAGCTGTCACGAAATCCATGGTTATATGTTCCTACTTCCATTGAGGAATCGAAAGTGGTTGCAATAAACTAGCAACCTTTTGATGTTCAGCCTTAACTTGCTGACACACCAAGCACTTCGCCACAAAACGAGCAATCTCCCTTTTCATACCTTCCCACCAGAAATGCTGTCTTAGATCGCGGTACATCTTCGTGCCTCCTGCATGTACGGAATATGAGGAACCGTGCGCCTCCTTCATAACTTCTTCGCGAATGTCTCCTTTTGGCACACACGAACGGCTACCATATCGCAACGAACCATCTTCATGAATCAACAAGTCCGTTCGAAGTCCAGCTTCAACCTGTTCTCGAAACTTCTGCAATCTTAGGTCCTGTGGCTGTGCTGCTTTAATATTATCGATCAACGACGACTGTACTTGCAGCTGTATCAACTGTCCCGAAGAATGCGGTAGCACGATCTCCAGCTCGAATCTCCGGAAGTCTTCGATAAGCTCCTTCTGTGCAGTCAACGTCTGAATTGCTGGAAACCGACTAAGCCCATCCGGCACAACATTAACTTTTCCCGGATGGTACTTAAGATCAAGATCGTGGTCAGCCATCAGCTCCAACCATCTACGCTGCCTCATGTTAAGCTCTTTCTGTGTGAACACATACTTTAGGCTTTTATGATAGGTGAATACTTCGACCCTTTCGCCCAGTAAGTAGTGTCTCCAAATCTTCAAAGAAAAAATCACTACTGCAAGCTCCAAATCATGAGTTGGGTAATTCTTCTCATGGGTCTTCAACTGTCGCGATGTGTAAGCTATAACCTTCCCATGCTGCATCAAAACACATCCCAAATCTTTCCCAGATGTGTCGCTATGAATCACCAATCCTCCGGAACCGTCTGGTACGGTCAAAATAGGAGCGGTTATCAATCTTTGCTTTAACGCCTCAAAAGCAGATGCACAACTCTCCGTCCATACAAACGGTACCTCCTTTCGCGTAAGCTTGGTCAAAGGCTCAGCCAAACGAGCAAAATTCTCCACGAACCTTCTGTAATACCCGGCAAGTCCAAGAAAACTTCTGATCTCTGTTACGTTCTTCAGAATCGGCCAATCTTGAACTGCTGCAATCTTCTCGGGATCAACGACGATTCCATCTCCGGATACGACGTGCCCCAAAAACATCACTTCTTCAAGCCAAAACTCGCACTTGCTCATCTTTGCATATAATCTTTCTTGCCTCAATGTCTGCAGTGCGATCTTCAAGTGTTCTGCATGCTCTTCAAGGCACCTCGAATAGACCAGAATATCATCGATGAGCACCACTATAAACTGGTCCAAGAACGGTGAAAAGATTTGGTTCATTAAGTCTGTTCCCCGCTGAAAGACGCGACCGGGACGTTGGGACGTCAGGCCTGAAATTCGAGGGCAGATGCTAATTGGTGCTATCCAGCCACCTCTCCGAAGATGCCAAGTTGATTTATGGCACCATATATCGAAGGTTTAAACGGATGCGGCCGATGTAGCAGACTTCGTCAGATTCCCCCTCGTTTGAGGGGTTTTTGATTGTGGGGACGCTCTTCCCTGCAGGCGCAAGCCCCTGCAGTTAATTATGCTACCGCATCGCGGTAACAACTTTCTCCTTCTCCAGATGGTCACTTCGTGTCGTGGGTGTTTTTTTTGTTTGTGGTTGCCCGTGGATTGTATACGGAAACTAATTTATATTGTCGCCCGTAGGGCGTGGACTAGTCCAAATCCGTATCTTCTTAGATTTAGGTTTGGGGGTTGGGTTTAAGGATACGTTAGCCTCATTTGAGACTAAGATCAACTTAAACGTTTGTTAAGGATACGTTAGTCTCATTTTAGACTAAGATCAACTTAACTCTTGTTAAGGATACGTTAGTCTAATTTTAGACTAAGATCAACTTAACGGAATCATTTAGATCCAACAAAAGAGCAATTGGACTCTATTGTTTACTTTAGGGACATTGCGGTCGATTAGTTTAAGGACATTACGGTCCATTGTTAGTTTAAAGACATCACGGTCAAGGTTAAGGACATCATAGTCCGTGAGTTTAAAGACCTCACAGTCAAGCTTAAGGACATCATAGTCCGTGGGTTTAAAGACCTCACAGTCAAGGTTAAGGACATCATAGTCCGTGAGTTTAAAGACCTCACAGTTAAGGTTAAGGACATCATATTCCATGGGCTTAAGGACCCCACAGTCCATGAAATGTGTGGTTGTCGAGATCCGCCACCTCTCTGAAGATGTTGAAGGATTACAACGACAAATATCAGAGGAGTAAAGAGATATACCCTCGAACCAAAGTTGATTTGGGGATCTGTAGTCCAATTTGGAACTAAGATCAATTTATTAGATTATGAGCATATTGGCTCAGTTAAATCTGAATTGAGGACTTATGGCCAGTTTGGCTAAGTCCAATTAGATTAGAAATATTGGCTCTTTGTTGGACCATTAAGCATTTGTCTGGGTTCAAGCCCACATTATTTAGCAATGCTAAACCAGAGTTTGAGGGCTCTGATACATTTTTGTCTTTGACTGAGCATTAAACATTGTAGTTTCGCGTTTTACTCAACTTTGAGATTTAGTCAAGAGGGGAAGTTTTTGCCTCTGGAAACTTAGCCAATTTGGCTAAGATTGGCTTTAAAATAGTGTTAAACACTAGAGGACAACAATGTTAAACACTGGAGACGAAATACTCAAAATAGTGTTAAACACTAGAAAGGAAGGGGTCACGTGGGAGCATGTGAGGACACCCAGAGGTGGGGCCAGATCTCCTTTATCTTGTTGTCAGAACTGCAAATAAGTGTTAAACGCTTTTAGTTTTCATAGCCATCACGTGTGGGCATGTGATGGGTACTCATGCCCTGATTTATTAGAATGTTTATTAGGGGTCACGTGAGGACACGTGAGAGCGCCCAAAGCCAACATTGCCTTTGTTTTTATTTTCTTTATTTTAGAAGTCACGTGGGAGCACGTGAGGCGTTGCCTCATGGCTAATTCCTTTTTATTTTTGGAGGATCCTTTTAGGGGTCACGTGAGGGCACGTGACCTAGTTTTATTCTTTCTTTTCTGATCACTGCGGATTGGGATCACGCGTCATCACGTGACCAATGTTCTTTACGTGCATGGAGATCTTTCAAGTCTCTTTATTTTAAGAATTAAATTCTCTGTAGGGTTAAACCCTAATTTTTGTTTTTAAAGGAATTAAATTCCTATGCATGTGGAAGAATTAAATTCTTATGTAGGGTTAAACCCTAGTTCTGTCTGTCTTGAAGGAATTAAATTCCTATAAATTGGGAGAATTAAATTCTCATATAGGGTTAAACCCTAGTTTTATCTTGGAGGAATTAAATTTCTGTGAATTTAGGAGAATTAAATTCTCATATAGGGTTAAACCCTAGTTTTATCTTTGGGAGAATTAAATTCTCTAAACTCAATTCCCTCTCTAAGTTTTGGATCTGCATGGCAGAATCTCCCCGATGAGAATTAAATTCTCAACTTGTGGGGAGATTTGCTTCTGCAAATGTTCAACCAGAGGAAGAACTAAGTTCTTTTGCAGAAGAGTTAAGAACTAAGAACTTTTAGATTAGAATTAAATTCTCTTTTTTTGTTTTATGAAACTTTGATCCCTTTCCCCTTTCTCACATAGGGTTTCTTTTCTTGAGAATTGAATTCTCCTTTTTTTTCTGTCTGCTATTTTCCTTCAGAAAGTTTCAAGATCTCCAAAATTCTATCCTCCCTTCTCTTCTCTTCTTGGCTCCTATTTATAGGAGAAGGAAAAGAATCAATTTGTTTAGTGAATCTTTCATTGAAAGATTTTGTTTGTTTTTTCGTAACTAATATGATCTTTTAGATCACTCAGTGAATTTTATTCACCATTGGATTTTTAATCCAGAAGATATTCTGTTTGTTATTTTTGGTGAAATTTAGGGAGATCTTTTCTTGTATACAATCTTTCCATAAATTGGTGATTTTTTAATCACCATTGGATTTTTAATCCAACGGTGTTCCACTTTACAGAGCATGATCCCTTTTTGTTTTTTTGGAAAGATTTAAAGAAATACTTTCCCAGTTAGGGTCTTTGATTTCCCTTAATTAGAATTTTAATTCTATTAGTTCAGAAGGATTAAAAGCCCATCACGTGTTGACACGTGATCACAATGTTTGATCATTTAAATAGAATTTAATTCTATTAATTAAAGAGCTTATGAACCCATCACGTGTTGACATGTGACACCCCAATTAAGCATTTAATATTGTTGTTTTTTAAAGAACTAAGGAATCATCACGTGTCAGCACGTGACCCTTGGTCACGTGTGAGCACGTGATGCCCTATTGGGATTTTTCCTTGTTATTTTATTATACTTTATTAATCCCTTTCAGTGGGTTTAAAGGTCCATCACGTGTGGGCACATGACTCCATTAATTGATTGTTTGATTAGAATTTAATTCTATTAAAACAGAATCCTGGAAACCATCACGTGTCAGCACGTGACCTTTGGTCACGTGTGAGCACGTGATACCCCATTGGGGTATTTCCTGATATTTTATCAGGGAACAAATGCCCCCACAGCATTATTCTTACGTGTCTGCACGTGAGTGCAACGCTGTCACCTTTGTGACCGTTGGATCTATCTAGGGAATAGGGGAGATGAAACATTTCCCATTACATCCTATAAATGCAGGGGTCTCTTCAGAAGCGCCTCCACTCTTTCAACTTCTTCCTTGTTCATTTTCTTTTGAGAATTTAATTCTCTTTCTCAGAGCTCAGTTCTCTGTTCCAAAATTTTCAGAGTTTAACTCTGTTCAAGAAAGAATCCTTTCTTCAGGTAATGGTTTTGAACGACCGAAGAACTTTCATATATATATAAAAAAACTCTTTGGATTTTAAATCCACACCAAGGGTTTTCCCCTTCAAAGAACCCATATTTCTAAGTTCTTCAAAGATTTCCAATTTTTAAATAATAAACCCCTTTTGCTAGGGTTTCTCTGATCTTAAGAAATTGATGATGAAACTTGTCCTCCCTCTGGAATTTGATTCCACCTCCAAGAGCATAGCTCTGCCAATTTTCTGGGAATTTAATTCCTCTGCTCAAAAGGAATTTAATTCCTCTAAAGAACTCAGTTCTTCACAGAGAACTTCTTGGGGTTTTCTTGCCCTGAGTTGTTTCTTTGCAACCTAAAAGAGGAGATTTGCAGTAGGGTTTTCTGGGAATTTAATTCCCTTGCTCTGCTAGATTTTTTGCAGAGTCCAAAATATATTTCTGTTTTTGGGGAGTGTGTAGGGTCATTTGAAATCCACTTGTTCATTTATTAAGAATCTTCTTTTTGTCTCATAGTAATTGCTTTGTCTCATTATTAGCGAGCCGCCATCTTGATTTTGTGGGACCCATATGTTTTGTAACCAATGGTCCCATAAAATGAGTCCCCTGTTGCTTTCTTCCACTGTCTTTTCATATATGCCTTTATAAACACGTGTTAGCTTTGCTTAACAGTTTCCCCTTCTTTTATTTCAGGCGCAATGACTTCTGTTCCATATTTCCCTTTCACTCGCTCGGAGGCTGCTTTTTCTCAGTCATCGTCTGACGAGAAAGTGATGGCGATGATCAGGGCTCATGACCCGAATCGCACCAACTTGCTGTTATGGGGGACCCGGTACGGTCACATCATCCGCGGTCGCCGCAGTTTTCTTTGCGAGATACCGACGGATCCTACCCGTCTGTTTCTGCCAATGGATCCTCCACGGACTGCCTTTGCTGTGGAGATGCCGAATTGGACCCCTGTGGGACGGCTTGAGCCTTCAACAACTGGTATTCCGAACCATCCGGTGCCGGCTATAGATATTTTGGGGCGACGCATTTGCCAGGGCGAAGCCCAGCCATGGGGACAGATTTACAAGATAGGGCTTACCCCTCGACATCCCACGGGCTACCTTCTCTGGGCTCGTTACATCCTGTCCTCCCATCGCGCGCGACTGCAGAGGGTTGGACTTTATCAGGCGATATATGTATCCCTTTTCCACTACCAATCTCCCCATGTCTGGTGGGTTAAGGCCTTCTAGAACCAATGGAATCTTCCCACCAACACCTTCCTTCTAGGGGACCGCGAAGTTTCAATTTCTCTGGAAGAATTTCGCGAGATCTCAGGGCTGCTGTTCAGCTGATAAAACTGCACATTTGTTATTACATTTTTCCTACTATTCTATATTAAAAAAGGTCTTTATTATAATATATCATACATATGAGGGTTTATCTATTAAAACACTATTTTCCATGTGTTGATATATTATAATTAGCATTTGGTAGGAAAATGTATGCAAATAATATCATTGACCAAATCTTAACTCTACTAAATATTATTTGAGTTGTTGTGCAGAATTTTCAGGACTAAAATCAAGGAAATTAAGTTGTTAGAGCAAACCTGCCTAATTAAGAAACCAAAACTTAGAAATCAAGTCTGGCAGCAACCACGAGAAGATTTCCAAAGTCCAAAGATTCCTGAGATTGCCAAATGTCACACAGATGAAAGCCCAGAAAACTCATCAATAGATCTCACCAATTGGCCACGGATCCGCGGCCAAACCCCCCTGTTGGCCGCGGATCCGCGGCAAGATTAAGGAGTTAGAGGATGTGATTTTCTAGGGTGAATCTTTACAGTTAACTTCCATATTTGGAAGCAAGAGTTCTGGATTTGAGACTATAAATAAAGACCGAGAGCCTCTTGGAAAAATCATCAAGCCGACGAGATCACGAAGTCCAAGACGGCTCACGCATCCAGGCTGATCATCAACTGTTCGTCTACCTCCTTAGAAGAGATCGAGAAGCAACTAGAAATTGTAATCATTTTCTAAGGATTCAAGTGTAATGAATATTGTTGATTAATAAAGGTAGCTTTCTTTTTTCTTATTCTATTTCTTCGTAGTTTAATTATGCAATTTCTTTCCATCTCTTTTTCTCCCAACATGCGCGAGTAATTCTTCGCTTGTTAGGGTTCGTAGGATTAGGGTAGACTAATGGATGATGAACATCCCTAAACCCTTTTTAAGTCCTATAAAGTTTATAAACTTTATCAAAAGAATCATTAACATCCTAATCGGGCGCGCTACCAATTCTTTGTTAGTTCCGACCGCGATTAGAGATTAGATTAATGATTGTTTTGGTAAAGGCTAGATATGAACGGAGTTCCGTGTCGAGATAAGGGTTAAGAGTGGGATTCCTTTTCCCTCCAGAAACCCTAATCTACACGCATCACCGTCGTTCTAGTTTTAAATCTATTAAAGGATAAAAAGGGTAACTTTTAATTAATCGTCCATAACTACTAAATCCTAACGAACCCTACAAGCCCCTTCTTATATTAACTACATCCATAAATAATCTAGATCTATATATTTTGCATTCTTACTTAACGTAGATCTAGAAACCTTTCCACAAAATTCTTTATTCCTCCACTCTTTTTCAACACATCTAAAGTAAGAGTAAAAGATTCAACGTTTCCCAGAGGACGACCCGTACTCACCTCGGTCTAAATACACGTGACACCGTTCTGATTGCGGTATAACTACAAACACACTTTTTCACATCAATCAAACGGCGCCGTTGCCGGAGATACGTGTGTAATTTTTTATTCTTACTATTTGTGTTGAATTCTTAGACGATTCATATCATTATTAAAACAAAACTGCAAATTGCATATTTAACGATTTGTGCGTGAATTTTTGCAAGGAAATCTGGAGTCACAGACTTGAGGAAACAGGAGATCTAGGGTTCCAAACTCCTCTGGTATCTTTCTCAACTCTTTCTCGATCTTCTCAAATCCAATAAAATCTATTTTCTTCAGGATTCTTTGCAAAATAGCGCCGCTCAAAAATCTTTTTGCAAAAGTTTTATGATTGGTTTTGTTTTGCATATTTTAATACGGACTTTAAGGGGCAAAGACCAAATCAAGATTAGGTGGGGATTTCATCACCCTTCCTAAGCCCCACAAATCACAAACCGAGCATCTAGATCAACCCTTCATTAATTTAAAAAATATCTAGACCAGACTCTAAGCACTGTCGCGCTCAATAAGGACAGAGGAAGGTCGTGGGTAATCTATCGATTATCCGCATTACTTTTGTAGTGCCTAGGCAAGTGTGTCTAAGGCAAGTGGTTACTTAATTAGGACCACTACTTTCGTAGTGGGGAGCCTCCCACTTACCTGGCACTTACCTGGCTACAAGGGTAGTACGGAGGCGGTAGAGGATTGATCCTGCGGCTTATCCTTTAGAAGTCTAGGAGCCGTCTAGAGACTGGATCTAGATGACCTTAGTTCTAGGGTTGCTTCTGCATTTTAGAGTGATTTGTCTTGATTCCTACTTTTTTTTTCAAAACAAACCAATTTTAAATCACACACACGCTGCCACTTGCACTAAATCCGCTTAGTGCATGCTCGGCTGGACACGGGATCCTAGTTCCCGTCTTGTCCGCGTTCCTACTATCGACGCCGAAGTCGGTACTTCTTCATCTTCTTTTCCCCCACCACACACACCACGACCGAGATGGACGACACTCCATCAGATTATAACACCACACTGCCACCCCTCGTAGGTGCGCAGAATCCACCGCGCATCTCTCTCCAAGAGAGATGCTATCCTATCCGTGGTCCCCTTCCTACTTGTCTATCCATTCCACTAGCTAATGGGGATAATTTCGAAATTAAACCCCACTACATCAATCTGCTGCCCAAATTTCACGGGCTTGAGTCGGAAGACGCGTATGTTTTCATCACCAAATTCGAAAACGTATGCGCAATGATGGGTACTTCACAGTTGACTGTAGATGCTATGCGCTTGCGTCTTCTCCCATTCACATTGTGCGACTTGGCAGAAAAATGGCTTTATAATACTGCCGCACACTCTATCACTACGTGGGATGAATTCGTAATAGCATTTCTTAAGAAGTTTTACCCAAACCATAAGACCGCCCGTGTTAGGAGCGAGATCAACCAGTTCACCCAGCTTCCCAATGAACCATTTTGGAAGTGCTTTGAACGTTTTAAGGATATGCTTGTCCAATGTCCTCATCATGGAATACAAAGATGGGATTTATGTCGAATAATATATGAGGGCATTAATCCAGCGACAAAGCAGATGCTTGAAACAATGTGTCAATGCAATTTCATGTCTAAAGACGACGGTGAAACTTGGAAATATCTGGAAGACCTTGCTGAACACACTTTGCAGTGGGAAAGCGTAAGACCACCTTCATCTAGGGGAGGTATTCACCAGCTCGATGTTTCCATCGCAGTAAAAGCTGAAATGGCAGCAATGCAGAAGAAACTCGATGCTAATGAGAACAAACTTTCATCATTCTCCATAAATCAGGTCACGCTTCCTAAGACCGTCTGTGGTTGCTGTTTGGATCCTTCACACTTAACGGAAGAATGTCCTATGAATGCATCGTTTCAAACTAATGCTGCTTTTCAGCAGCGACCTAGAAACGATCCTTATTCTTCCACGTACAATCAAGGATGGAGGAATCATCCTAACTTTGCTTGGAACCAAAACCAACAAAGCAATTAGCAAAGACCTCCTCCACAGCAACCACAACCACAAAGTCAGCTCCCCTTTCAGTCACAAAATTTCCAAAATCCGGCCAACACTTCTACACCACAAGTGGCCGGTACTGATAACTCTTCACTTGCACAAACTTTGGATTTGTTCATGAAACATTCCATGCAATTGTCGGCTGAGATGAAGTCTTCTATTGATACCATACAGAAAGACTCCGCCTCCCATGGCGAGAGTATTAAATCAATAGAAAACCAACTCGCACAGTTAAACGCCGCAATGAGTGCGAGAGAGAAAGGGAAACTCCCATCTCAACCCATACCTAATCCTGGCCACTCACAAAGTTATAATGTGAGTGCTGTTACTACGTTGAGATCGGGAAAGGTGCTGAATAACCGAGTGGGTGAGCAATGTGATGATGTTAGTGACACCAATGATACCCCAGCTTTTTCTTCTTCCCCTAATTCGTCTAGTCTCCCACCTTGACCCGAGCCTATTCTCCGTTTTCCCCAAGGCTCGAACCCTTCGCCCATTTCCTCGAATCTACCTAAGTCGATTCCCACTCCAATTTTGGGATCGAATCCGTCCCCACAAACTTCTCTAATGTTGGACCAAACCTTTGTTGATAAAGCACCTTATCCAAACAGGTTAAGGGGCAACAGACCAAGTCCACAAATGGAGAAGATTGTGGAAATTTTTAAGCAAGTTAATATAAACATTCCTCTCCTAGATGATATTCAACAAGTTCCGTCATATGCGAAAATCCTAAAGGACTTGTGCGCTAGGAAGAGAAAAGTTCAAGTACCTAAAAAATTTTTCCTTGCGAGTAATGTGAGCACTGCTTTTACATAACAACTACCCAAGAAACGAAAAGACCCCGGAAGTCCTACAATTTCAATTTCTATTGGGGGTAAAAATATCAATCGTGCTATACTCGATTTAGGTGCTAGTGTTAACTTGCTACCATATTCTGTTTATGAGCAATTAGGGATCGGAGAGTTAAAACTTGCGCATTGCACTCTTCAGATGGCCGATCGATCTATCACCCAACCAAGGGGTGAGCTAGAGGATGTGTTAATCAAAGTCGGGGAATTCATATTCCCTGTGGACTTTATCGTTATAGATACACAACCTGTGGCAAACCCACGCAATCAAATCCCGGTGATACTCGGTCGACCCTTTTTGGCCACTTCCAACGCAGTAATCAATTGTAGAAATGGCTCTATGACCCTATCCTTTGGAAAGAAGTCAATTGAGCTTAACATTTACAAGTTGGGAAGTAAACCCTCCGAACCCTATGCTCATGTGTGTTCTGTCGAATTAATGGATGTCGACAGCAGCGAATTTGATCAACCTCATGATACTGACTCTTTTCATATGTTGTTGTTTGAGCCAACCATGTACTCTTCCACCGAGTTGTCTGGGTCAACATCTAACGCTGATGAGGAACTTTTTATAGAGTCTGACGATCACCCCATTTTTTCTGATGACATTATTCTTCGGGGTATCGATGAAAGCTTTGAGGAAATTTTCGCTGATGAACTCGCATTTTTAAAAGATACGGGTGTTGAGATAAATCAACTCCAAGATGAAGAAATTGGACCTCCACCCCTTCTTTTGGACAATCATGATAATGCGAGTAATCTATCATTGCTATCACTGTGTTGTCTCTCCAAATTGAGACGCAATCCTTTTCCATTACACCTCTTATCAACTCCCCACTTCTTCACGTCGAAAGGTGACATGTTCTTCCACCAACCTTGGTGCTTCATCGATAAAATTTTTGAATGGTTGGTGTTGACCTTCGGTCTTTGCAAAGCTTGGCATTGACCAATAACCTTGACCCCCTCGTGTGATTTTAAACATTGTTTAACTCAAGTTTGGGGGGGGGGGATATTTTGGCTCTTGAAAGAAAATGATTTTTTACAAAATTGTGAGCCTAAAATAAGTTTGGGGGAGGATTTTCACTTTCATATATTCTTGCCCCCATTAATAATTTCCTCCCAAGTCTACAGGTTTTTGAGCTTAATGGATGACATCAGTGAGGACACTGCTGTAAACAGGTTTGGGGGAGGTTTGTGCTTATTTACACATCAATTTGCATCATATTTCGCATAAGCATAACATTTTCAAAAAAAAAATTTAAATTTTTTTCTTTTATAACAAAAGAGTAGAAAGTGAAAAATTACATCCAAAAGATAGGAATAGTTTAAGAAAACCAAGAAAATTAGAAGTTTTCTTAAACGAACTAGTAATAAGTAGTTATGAGCTGTTGTCCCAAGGGTTAGTAAGATGAAGGTAGTCACTAATCTGAGGATAAAAATAAGTCTGAAAAATAGTTTCTATTCTGAAAGCCAAATATTTGAATGTTGATACCCTACTATATGCACTTACACACGTCTTGAAACTCGGGATAGTAGAGGATACCTTGAAATGCTCTTGTCTAAAAGCCAAAAGTATGAAGGAAATAAAAAATGAAGAAAATTTAAAAATGGTGAAAAGAAAAATGAACACTGGTTTTGTTATCGCCAAGGCAGCAATAAAAAAATATAGCGAGGGTGCCTCTTCACCTAGTGCCCTAAGGCCAACTGGTCTGAGAGTCACTGCTAAGCCTTAGGTGGTGCAAGACGAGGAAAATATTATCACCTAATCAGCAAGCACATAAGTAATCGGTCAGTTAGTACCTCAAGAAGTATTAACGGTCGCATAAAAATGTGTGAGCAAATCTAAATATTCATCAAGTTAAAAAGTACTGAGGTAGATGGACAAGAGTATGATAGCTTGAATTGAATTCTCCGAGTGTAGGGATGTTCTATTCACACACGTAGAGGTATATGATCAATGTTTGGACGAAAGGTAGGAATGAAGAATAAAGACGATATTTTATTGAGGGATAATGTGATTTCTAATATCTTTTCATGACTATTAAGATAGGGCTCATGACAACTGAAAAGCTAGTATAGTTGGAAACTCTTATTTTCAAAGTCTTTCTTTTATGGTTCTTATCTTTATATGTAAATTTCACCATCTCTCTTTTATTATAGGATTTTGTGGGTGTAATCCGCTGAAAACCCTCAGGAGACAACACTCCTCCTACTAGGGACACCTAGAGGTTTAACGGCTTGTTGCACGTGCTCAGTGCAATCGTGTTTGCCTACGAAAGTGTGCTTAGTTTTCTCTTTGCTTTTTCTCCTTCTCTTGAATAAACTAGTTTGCTCGGGACGATCAAAGATAAGTTTGGGGGTATTTGTTCAGTTGATAAAACTGCACATTTGTTATTACATTTTTCCTACTATTCTATATTAAAAAAGATCTTTATTATAATATATCATACATATGAGGGTTTATCTGTTAAAACACTATTTTCCATGTGTTGATATATTATAATTAGCATTTGGTAGGAAAATGTATGCAAATAATATCATTGACCAAATCTTAACTCTACTAAATATTATTTGAGTTGTTGTGCAGAATTTTCAGGACTAAAATTAAGGAAATCAAGTTGTTAAAGCAAACCTGCCTAATTAAGAAACCAAAACTTAGAAATCAAGTCTGGCAGCAACCACGAGAAGATTTCCAAAGTCCAAAGATTCCTGAGATTGCCAAATGTCACACAGATGAAAGCCCAGAAAACTCATCAATAGATCTCACCCATTTGCCGCGGATCCGCGGCCAAACCCCCCTGTTGGCCGCGGATCCGCGGCAAGATTGAGGAGTTAGAGGATGCAATTTTCTAGGGTGAATCTTTACAGTTAACTTTCATATTTGGAAGCAAGAGTTCTGGATTTGAGACTATAAATAAAGACCGAGAGCCTCTTGGAAAAATCATCAAGCCGACGAGATCACGAAGTCCAAGACGGCTCACGCATCCAGGCTGATCATCAACTGTTCGTCTACCTCCTTAGAAGAGATCGAGAAGCAACTAGAAATTGTAATCATTTTCTAAGGATTCAAGTGTAATGAATATTGTTGATTAATAAAGGTAGCTTTCTTTTTTCTTATTCTATTTCTTCGTAGTTTAATTATGCAATTTCTTTCCATCTCTTTTTCTCCCAACATGCGCGAGTAATTCTCCGCTTGTTAGGGTTCGTAGGATTAGGGTAGGCTAATGGATGATGAACATCCCTAAACCCTTTTTAAGTCCTATAAAGTTTATAAACTTTATCAAAAGAATCATTAACATCCTAATCAGGCGCGCTACCAATTCTTTGTTAGTTCCGACCACGATTAGAGATTAGATTAATGATTGTTTTGGTAAAGGCTAGATATGAACGGAGTTCCGTGTCGAGATAAGGGTTAAGAGTGGGATTCATTTTCCCTCCAGAAATCCTAATCTACACGCATCACCGTCGTTCTAGTTTTAAATCTATTAAAGGATAAAAAGGGTAACTTTTAATTAATCGTCCATAACTACTAAATCCTAACGAACCCTACAAGCCCCTTCTTATATTAACTACATCCATAAATAATCTAGATCTATATATTTTGCATTCTTACTTAACGTAGATCTAGAAACCTTTCCACAAAATTCTTTATTCCTCCACTCTTTTTCAACACATCTAAAGTAAGAGTAAAAGATTCAACGTTTTCCAGAGGACGACCCGTACTCACCTCAGTCTAGCTACACGCGACACTGTTCTGATTGCGGTATAACTACAAACACACTTTTTCACATCAATCAGCTGCCGGTCAGGGGGACACTTTATGAAGAATCGCTGCCTCCCGATGAGTATGTCTTCGAAACCGAGCCTGCAATGCTTGACGGCCTGTCTACCGAGAACGCCGTCCGCCACAAGCGCCCTAGTTTGATCAAGACCCTGAGTATTTTTGACAAACTGTTCACGGAGTCAGAGGAGCAGGGCGTCACTTTTAAAAGTTTTATCGCTTGTTTCCTTCGCGAGGATGTCCTGTCAAAGACGGCTCCGAAGTTCGCGAACATTAACGACCGCTTTGGGTTTGGTTTAAACAGGAGGCCGACTAAAGAAGAGGACTTGCCGCAGTATTACATTCCCATCATGTCGGCGGTATCTTTCGAGTCGATTGCAGCTCCTGGTATGGATGAGGAGACTTTCTTTGTGGGCTTCATCAGCGTTTGGCTTAGCTGGTTCGTCATTCCCATGCATCGCCGTTTCATGAGAGCCTCAGTTATTTACCCTGCTCATCGCATTGCTGAGGGAACACGACTAGCTGTGGGCATTCCAGGGCTAGCGCATCTATATCATGGGTTAGGCGCCGCGGCTAATACCTCAACTCCAGGTGTAGATGTGGTAAATTTCTCTCTTCATTACTTCACGTCCTGGATTGAGATGCACGTGTTGGGGGCCTTTGCTGCGCACCAAAGACCCAAATTTTATGACGCCTACACTTTTCCGCGACTCATGCTGCTGGTGGACGCTTCTGCTCCTGACCCGATTCAGTTTGGGGCTATTCGTGTGCTGATCGCTCCCTGTGCTAATACGGGCGTAATGGTATTCATCGATCGAGCCCTATCTGCTCCCTGAGGACCGATTCAACAGCTCCGCGACTTGTCGAAAGAGGGGGTACCTTCTCTGAAGCCCAGGGAAGCCATGCACCTGTACGCGATCAGACCAGGTTATCTGGTATTTCGTCAGAACGGTGCGTCCCTTTTTATGCGGTACAACCCACACCGCTTTGCCTGGCAATTTGGATATGATCAGGGTGTCCCCTTCGAAGCATTTACAATGGCGCCTAGCCCATCGCCTGAAGCTGTTTATGACGCCGCTCATCACTTTATGCGGCAGAACACTGGTTCTTGCTTCATGATCCCTGAAGCTGATCATGTTCTTCAATGTGTTGGGTCTTTCACGAGCTGGTACCTCCACTGGGTCAGTCCAATTATTGTTGAGGAGAAGAGGGTGCTTCTTGGATATAGCGCTCCCATTCCGATTCAAGCCACGGGAGTTCCGCCGCAACCGCGTGCAACGGTTCTCCCTCCCTTGAGGGATACCAGTGTCGTGCTTATTCCGAGGGTGGCGGAAGTGGACTTAACTCCCACAGCTGGTATGCCACTGCGTACTTGGGCTCAATCAAGGGCTAATAGGGCACCAGTAGCAGTAACATCGTCCGCGGCATCAACAATGGTCATGTCGTCCTCGGTAGCACCGCCAAGCGAGGACATTGAAGGTGAAGTGGGTCAGCGCCGTACCAAAGCTCCACGGGGGAGGAAACGATCGTCTTCGGCGGTTAGTTCTGGGTCCAAAAGGCGGAGGAAGACGGTCACCAATCTGCTTGACTTTTTAATAGAGTCCGAGCCTATTCTTCAGGATGAACCACTAGCTATGCAAGAATCGGAAGGTAGCCTACTTTTCCCGAGTTCATCTGCCGTGGAAGCCGCACAATTGGTTGAGGCTATAAGACGTTCGCAAGATGAATCCGAGAACGTAAGGATTCCGAAGAAGCCTTACCCTACCGTCATCTTTTACGAAGACCCTCCGTGGATACGGTGGCGATTCATAGGCCCTTTGGAAGAATGGGGCGAAAGGGCCCTTAAACAGGTTGTTTCGGCCGACGCCGAGGACGCGCTTTCATTGTGGATCGGTGGCCACGAGTCTACCCTCGGACCTCGGCGAGCACATCTCCTCAGGAAGGAACGTCGGCTTGAACAAGCCATACTAGAAGCTCCCTTGCGCATCGGTATGTTCGTGTATCTCTTTGTAATATTTTGTATTGCTTGCATACATATATATGTATCCTTATCCTCCTATAAACTTTGCAGGGACTTTGGCGACGGCGAAGGCTCTGAGTCGCGCTTTGACCGTAGATTCTGCTGATATCCCCAGTGAAACACCAATCAGTGTAGAGGGGGTCGATGCAACTGTTGCTCTTGCGATAAAGTTTCCCTTGGTGGTTCCTGCTCCCGAAGCAATTTCTCCCTCGGGGGAGGCATCTTTGTCAGTCGCCGCTCCAATGGATCTTCCTGAGGGCGACCCGGAGACTGGGGTACAGGTAGTCGAGGCTACCGTCCTTCCGTTGGAGCCTGCAGTGGCAGCCGCTGCTCCTCGCTCGGAAGTCGCTATATTGGTCCATGTCCCCGATGATGTGCCTGAGGTTATGGAGGAGGCTGCTGAAGCTGCTATCCCTCCAGATCAGAATGGGAGGAGCATCGAAGGTAGCCTTCTATATTTTACATTAATAATCTCTCCATTATCTGAAACCCTTCTGTCCTTTCAGAATTGCGCGGATTGGCGGCATCTATTGCTGATCTATCTCCCAGGCAGTCCATTTAGCGCCTGTTGGAGATGGCTGCTCCGCAGGCGATATCTTCTCAACGTATCGTCCTCTCTTCCGGGCAAGTTTAGTGTTGTTTACCCTCTTTTCACAGCGTTATCACTATTTCATAAAATGACTTTGATGTTTTTTACAGTTCTGGAATCCGACGACGAGATTGAGATTCTTGACGGGCCTGGGGAGCCTTCAGATCCCTCTTGCATGACTGTGGGTATGTAAAGTCTCAACGTCGTTCCATTTGTTCTTTGCTTACAAGTCTCGTTGACTGTTTATAAATCTGAACAGCTCTGCCAGTTCTCACTACGCTGGAGTCTCGCATCGCCATGCCACCCGGCCCCTATGCTCTGCGTGCCTCGGAACAGATGGCAAAGCTAAGCCTCCACTCCTTGTCAGCCCTAATTGAGGATCTCCGTGCTGGCAGTCTGATCACGGCTGAAGTGTTTGCCGCTGAAGCCAACGACTCTCTTCCTTTTCTTGCCACTTACCATAGTGAAACGTTGGTGCAAGTCTGGGTTGAGTTTTGTCGGCAGGTGGAGGCTTGCTTGCATGTGCTTGAATGCACACGTCTTCCTTCGGAGGTTGTGGCCGCAAAGGCGAGCTTGCGGGGTCTAATTGAGCGGTGTGTTGCGAACATGATATCATGTGAGAAAAGGCTCAGCCGCAAGTTTTCGGAGAGGGAGCTGGCTTCCAAAGCGTTGGGGGAGCTTCAATCCAGCCTTACGGCCAAGACCACTAAAGCGTATGAACTTTGGCGAGTGCTTCAAGAGGCTATCAAGGAGGTGGTAGCTATTGATAAGTCCGCCGTGTTTACTCGTGAAATGGTCGAAGCCCATAAAGTCACTGAAAAAGAGCTTGAAGGCCGGCTTGCCTTCTACCAGGCCCAACAGGCTCAAGCGGAGGCCCGTCTTTTGACGATACTAAATCATGAAGCCGAAGCCCAGCGACAAAGGGGTGAACTGGCAAACCTGCTGAATTGCCTGCCGACCTGAAGAATTGTATATATATTTTTTCATTCTTCTTTTGTACATACTCCTGAATGAGAGTATATTTTTTTGTTCTTTCATGAATTGTACTTTGTATTCATTTTGATTCATGAATAAAAGATATATATATTTTTTTTCATGATGGTGTGCCTCTTTTAGTAAGTGTATTCCGTGGATAGTTTATTTCGATTTCTTTGCAGGAAAATGATGGCTTAGAATCAGGGTTAAGATTTTCCTCCTAAGACTTTTCAACTTCATGAGCCGTGAGGGTCTCATAAAGAATTTTCTCCCTACAGGTCGAGAGGATCCCGTAGGTGTAATTTCTCCTTAAGAATCGTGAGGATTTCTAAGTGTGTTTTCTCTTGAAAGTCGTAAGGATCTCACAAGAGAGTTTCCTCCCTTACGAGTCGTGAGGATCCGTAAGTGATGGGTGAGGTTACCATTATCTGCATTTCACGGAGTCAGGAGTTGCTCTGGATGCTTCCCACGGGGTCATAGCCGTGTTCTGCGAGATCCAGGCTCCGCTCTGGACGTTTTCTTCTCTTTGCCGTGTTGTTGGTATGTTACTCTGGCAAGTGTGGCCTATAGATAATAAAGAACATTTCATCTTGAACTCTCCGAGAGGTAGTGATGGCTTAGAAAGCATGTTCAGATCTGCTGCCTAAGACTTTTCAACTTCATGAGCCGTGGGGGTCTCATAAAGACTTTTCTCCCTACGAGTCGAGAGGATCCCGTAGGTGTATTTTCTCCTTAGGAATCGTGAGGATTCCTAAGCGTGTTTTCTCTTGAGAGTCGTAAGGATCTCACAAGAGAATTTTCCCTCTTACAAGTCGAGAGGACCCGTAAGTGGTTGTTTCCCTCCTTGTCGAGATTCGACTTTGGAGAGTGTGGTCCGTGAATAGTATGCAAGAGTCCATTTCGGACTGACCTGCAGGGCCCCAGTGCTTAGGAAACAGGTCCTTATCCCCATTGCCTAAGGCCTTTTTTTTTACGAGTCGATAAGAATCGAGAAGATCTCGCAAAGACACTAATTTCTTCACGAGTTGAGACGAATCGAGCAGTTCTCGCAAGAATATCCTAACGTCACATTTAACTTCTGCTCTTTACGACAGAGGTCCGTTAGGGTCTGTGGTACCAGGATTTTGTCCATCGTACCGTCGCGTTGGCTGATGTATTCCTCTATAGGCAATCTTGCTGTTCGAGTAGCCTTACGACTGTCGTGTCTCTGATCCCTTTGGGGGTTGGAAAAGACGTCTTCAAGCAATCCTCCTAGGAAGTTTGACCGTCGGAAGAGCAAGCGTTAGGAATTTTGCCATGCCGCTTTTTACTTGAGGTTAGTCTCATTTTGGAGAGCCCCGATGAGTCATAATCACTCCGCGCTGGTGTGGGATGATCTCCGATAGTCTTTTAGGTTTTATATGAGTTGTCATTAAGACCCTGAAGCTAGGAATTTGGCCTTCGCTTCATTTGCTGGCATTGCGTCTGCTGTATTGAGACGAATGTCGCGATTGTCTCTAGGTTGCTGGTGAACCGTCGAGGTTTGGAACTAGGGATTTTGCCGTGGCTCCGCTGTGTGATTGTCGTGTCTGAATCCTGCTGGAGGAAGAACGCTGTAGTGACATCTCGTCTGCTGTATCGAGACGAACCTCGAGGTGGTGACCACTCCGCGCTGGTGTGGGATGATCTCCGATAGTCTTTCAGGTTTTATATGAGTTGCCGTCAAGACCCTGAAGCTAGAAATTTGGCCTTCGCTTCGTTTGCTTTGGCGTGTCCGAATCCTGTTGGAGGAAGGACGCTGTAGTGACATCTCGTCTGCTATATCGAGATGAACGTCAAGGTGGTCTCCAGGTTGTTGGTGAACCATCGGGACCTGGAACTAGGGATTTTGTCGTGGCTCCGTTGTTTTGACCGTGAGGTCTTTCGTTGATGTTGCATCTGCATCCTGCTGGACTGCGAAGGAATGTCGTTGTTGACATTGCATCTGCTGTAACGAGACGAATGCTGAGGTGGAGCTGGGATTTTGCCGTTACTCTGCTTTGTTTCGACCGTGAGGTCTTTCATTGATGTTGCATCTGCATCCTGCTGGACTGCGAAGGAACGCCGTTGTTGACATTGCGTCTGGTGTAATGAGACAAATGCTGAGGTGGAGCTGGGATTTTGCCATCACTCCGCTTTGTTTCGACCGTGAGGTATTTCATTGACGTCGCATCTGCATCCTGCTGGACTACGATGGAACGCCGTTGTTGACATTGCGTCTGGTGTAACGAGACGAATGCTGAGGTGGAGCTGGGATTTTGCCGTCACTCTGTTTTGTTTCGACGGTGGGGTCTTTCATTGACGTTGCATCTGCATCCTGTAGGAGTAAGGAGAAACGCCGTTGTTGATCTCTAAGTTGTTGATGTTGACGTCGAGACCCTGAAGCTAGGGATCTTCCTCCGCTTCGTTTGTTGACATTGTGTTTGCAATATTGCGACGAATGTCGAGATTGTCTCTAGGTTGTCTATGAACCGTCGAGATTCAGCTTCGCTTCGACGAAGCTTGGGGGGAAGGTATGGTTCCCTCTTTGTTTGTGCCCTTGGATTGTATACAGGGATCGATGTGATTTCATCTGTAGGGCAAAAGTTTCACTCTTTCAGAATTTTTTTTTCTATTTCTTTCCGCGATGCTCTATCATTTCAGCTTTTATATCGCGAAATTCGCGATTGCCCAATCATTTCGGCTATTTTTCACGGTGCCCGATCATTTCGGCTATTTATTTTATTTTTACTCGCTGCTTTTTATTGCGAGTTGCCCAATCATTTCGGCAGTTTTTGTATGCATACATTTTTACTTGCTGATTTCGTTGCAAGTTGCCCCATCATTTCGGCTATTTCATATGCATTTTTAGCTCGATGATTTTTTATCGCGAGCGTGGAACTTGGAATCTGGTGCCAATCTTAGCATCAGCATCGCTGCGACTGAAATATTGCCAGGAGCGAATCATCATTTGCCGTGAAAGGGCTTGGAATTTGATACCGATTTAGGCATCGACATCGCTATAACCGGGATATTTCCAGGAGCGAATCTTCATTTGCCTATGTCGATGTCGAACAAAGATGGCTTAGCAAACAGGGTTAGGATCCCGTTGACTAAGGCTTTTGACTTCATGAGCCGTAAGGGTCTCATAAAGGTATTTCTCCCTATGAGTCGTAAGGATCTCGTAGGTGCGTTTTCTCCTTAGGAATCGTGAGGATTTCTAAGTGTGTGTTCTCTTATAAGTCGTAAGGATCTTACAAGAGTGTTTTCTCCTTATAAGTCGAGAGGACTTACAAGGGTCGTTCACCGTGTGAGCATATCCCTAATCGCTGGTGGGACTCTGTTAGGGAAGTGTTTATTCGTGCCCGTGGATTGTATACAAGGGTCAACATTGAACCGCTTGTAGGGCAGAATCGAAGGTTGTGATGGCCGCTTAAGAACAGGTTCAGATCCCTGTAGCTTAAGACTTTTGAATCTTATGAGCCATGAGGGTGCCATAAGAGGGTTCTCCTTACGAGTCGTGAGGATCTCGTAAGTGTTTTTCTCCCTAGGAATCATGGGGATCCCTAAGTGTGTTGTTCCCTTGTGAGTCATAAGGATCTCACGCAGGTGGTTTCTCCTCACAAGGTCGAGAAGACTTTGCAAGTGTCTTTTAACGAGATTGCGCCCTTTCGGGTTTTCATAAAACTCGTCGGTAGCCCTGCTGTTTTTACTCACGGAGCCCTCTCGGGTTTTCATCCGTGCTCATCTCGCTTGTGGACGTACCGTTTTTTTAAACCACGTCAGCCTGAGGATGCCGCGGGTTGGTAGTAGTTTAACGACGTTTCGGTCATCAGCCAGTTTTAAGACATAGTGGTCCATCGTTAGTTTAAGGACGTTTCGGTCCACAGCCAGTTTTAGGACATAGCGGTTCATTGTTAGTTTAAGGACGTTTCGGTCCGTCGTTGCCATATTTGAGGCGAGTCTCTAGTTTACGGACTTTTCGGTCCAAGGGGCTTTCTCTATGAATGAGCACAATGCCCCTGGCATGTCCACCTTTTTAGGGGCGTGAGGTTGTGGCGGGTTCACCTTCCAGTTTTCGGATAATGCGAACTTGCTGTGTTGGTATTGGTCTTCAATCCAGTCTTTGAAGAGGCAGAAATTTTCGATTGGATGGCTTACTGCTTGGTGGTAAGGGCAGTAATTAGGATTGTTGACATCACCTGGCTGCAACGGACGTTTTGGATACGGAAATTTTATGAGCCTGTTGCGCACTGCCAGCTCGAACAGTCTCCTCGTTTTATCCTGAGGAAACGAGTAAGGACATCCCAGTCTTTCCTCGAGGGATGGGCGTGGACGCACATTGTTTTGGCGAATGACCGACTTTAAGTTGCTCGGCTGTTGTTGAGTAGTGGCAACGAAAGTTGCTTTTCCTTTCCCCTTTTCATTCCGAGGATCCGTCTTTGAAGGAGATGGTCTATGACCCATCTGGTCCATTTGGGCCAACTTGTCAATCAAGGCCTGGAACGTGGTCGGCTTGAAGAGCATCATGAATTGTGAAATGGTTGCATGAGGGTCCAGAGTGCCCACGAGCATGCCCACCGCCGGCGCTTCTTCGATGCGCTGTTCGCATTTCGACCACAGATTCCGCCATCGTATTGATATTGAACCCACATTTTGCCTAGCTTTACCCTGTCGTTAATTAATGCGGTAATCGGGGTATGCTCGCTTGCGCTCGCGAATCTTTGCGTAAACAGTAGTTCCATTTCCACAAATGTCTTGACAGAGTCGTTTGGAAGTTCAGAATACCATTCGAATGCCGTCTCTGACAAGCTGCCGACGAACTGGCGAAGGAGAAGTTTATCATCGCCCCCGGTGTTGCCGCAAAGAGCCCTGAACTGGGCGACATGCTGGTGGGGATTTCCCGTCCCTTTGTACACATGGAATTTGGGGATCGTATATCCCGGCAGGTAACTTATTTGGTCATACCAGCCCGGATAGGGTCGTCCAGTCTTAACAACCTGGCCAGCCGCTTCGTTCGCTCGGTGAGCTCGTATTTGTTGAGCTATATAATCATCGAGCGTGGCTTTTGAGATGGTTTCCTCCTTGGCTGCTGAGAGAGCCGGAGGAGGGTTCGATGTCTCCCCTCTGTCGTCTTCAATGATGATAGGAGGGTCTTCAGCTGGAGGTTCTGGTTGTAACATCATCCCGACCATGTCTTGGAAGAGAAGCGTCATTCGTTTTGTATTAGCCGCTTGTTCTGCTGCTTCTCTGTCCTTCTTTTCGAGGACTCTGCGGAGGAAGTCAGCATCGGTTTTTTGTTCATGATGCTGCTCTGATGACGCCTCCGGGCTTTCTTTTGGCCCGGTAAGTGCGACCATTTGCGTTAGCATTTCCTCAAGCTTCTGTTGCTGCTCCTGGGCTTTTGTCACGGATCGGGTGAGCGGTCGGTGACCCGTAGAAGCGCGTCTTTCCTCTTTTTCGGAAGCCATATAAACAGTATGCACCATTATGCCCCTAGACTTGGGGCGTTTGGGCTCAGCGTCTTTGTGGTCTGCCATAGTCACAGGGGCTTTCTCTGGCCTCCTTCTTTTTTGAGCAGTTGAAGTCGAGGGGGCCGTCGCAGCGGGCACACAGACAGCTGTTGCCTTTTGTGGCTTGGCAAGATGGTTCTCTTCTTGTTGAACCTTCACTTTTTTCTGTCGGCAAGGGTAATATTGATCAATGACTGAGTCTTGAACCTGTCGCCGGACCTTGTAAATTTTGGAGGAAAGCCGCTGAGGGGACCGCTCCGGCTTCGTTTCTATAACATTCTCCACGGATGGAGGAGATCTTTTCAGTACGGCGGTGGGTGAATTCCTGTGCACCCTATTAAGCAGCTCGAAGCTGTTCCCAGTTGGAACAACAACATTGACTTCCACCGTTGGAGCTGGTGGAGTAAATCCAGACGGAGAGCTGCCCCCAGCCTTCCGTACTCGGCGCCAGTGACGACGGCGAGCATGTCGCGCAGATGGTGTTGGTTCGGCTATGCGGATGGCTTTGTCATGGCCCCTGTTTTGAGGAGAGGCTGTTATTGGCGCTAGCCGGTCGAAAACTGACGTCCGTTGAGAGGGGATAGTCAGTCTTGCGAAGGCCGACTTTCGAACAGGAGAAGCAGCCTTCGTGACTTCGCATGGAATATGAGCTGAAATAGACAGTCTTGTGAAGACCGACCCTTTAGCAGGGGAAGCTGCCTTGACGACTTTAGGAGCAGGGATGGCTATCCTCTTCGGAATAATCTTTTCTGGAATTGCAGGCTTCATCATGGGCCCACATGAACTTTGGCCTAATCTGGCGAAAACTGAGCCATTGGACTTGGGAGATGTAGGGTTACTAGGCACTCTCACAAGGGTCTATAAGACATCAACCATGCCCGATTTAAAATTTAGACATGCCGAACAACCCTAACCAAGATCTTAGACTAGAGATTAGGCGAAACAAAGCAAGTAAACAACTTTACTTCAAAGAGTTTGGGATTACAACCTTTGTAGTCCGTTCCTTCACTTCTAAAGCTCCGTGTTGAGGTCCCTTCTCTGCGATCATCGAGTATCTGGACTCTAGAGAGGCTCCACAAAATAAAGATGCAAGCTTGCTTCCGATCTTCGATAACTAAGATAATCTACCTTGAAGAAACTCAAACCGAAGCTCTTGCTTTGCTAATCAAGTATTAGCAAAGCAAACACCCTAATCTAAACGGCTAGAATAGATGAGGATGATGAAGTAGGAATTTAGCTCTCATTTGTTTTCAATTTCTCACTCATTTTCATCACAAGTCAAAAGGCTAGAAAGCTTTATCAAGAGGAGGAAGAAGATGAAAACCATTTGTGATGAATAATGAATCAAGTGAGGTTAGAAATGCAACTATGGGTTAAGTAAGAAGACTGAACCCATGTAGAGATTTAACTATGGTTAAAGGGTCGGGTTGGGTTAAAGAAATATCTTGCAAAATATCACAAAATATCAAGGTCAAAGTCAAAGCTTCAAGAAGCTTCTTGAAAGCTTCATGAAAGCTTAACCCTAATCCAAACCCTAACCATATTTAAACTCCACAAATCATGTTGCATTTATAACCATAATATGTTACAATATTATATATCACATATACAATATTTATTGTAACAAAATAAAATAATACAATTAACATATATCGCATATATATCAATGTATTACCCGAGTGAGAAAAAGAATCTTTAAGCGAGCTTATATTAGTTAATGTAATTTAATATATCAAATATATAATTATACATTAAATTATCAAATCAACACTTGATCCGATAATCCGGCTATTTCATAAATAACCGACTAATATAATCTGTATCAGTTCATCGAATCAACACTTGATCTGATGTCCCGGCTATATCACATATACCCGGCCAATATCACATATCGCGAGAATCTAATACGGCATCACATACACGTATTGTTCTCGGTCCCGCACATATCACATATGTGCTCCTACTCCGTTTTTCCTGAGCCAGGAAACCTCTGTGTAGGACTCTAAAGAATCGTCAATACGCCGGCAGTAGGTGATGATCATATCAAACACCCACAAGCTGCAAGCGGTCAGCTAAATGTAATAGCCACCCAGGTATTGAGCAATCAGAAGATCAACAAGCAAGCCTGTACATTCTCCTGCGAATCCAATCAGTAACACTCCCGTACAGTTCGGTCTCTTCGTCTGATATGTCGCATATCTCGCCTAGGGGTGGTAAACGTCAGACCCCAGTAGCTTGATAAGTCGTGTCGATATGAGGTCTATAAAAGTTCGAGAAACTACTGATAACACTTACCAGTAAATCTCAGCAACCCTGGCCAGGGATTTCCAGTTATAGCCAATCGAACACAGCGCAACATCAACTCCCTATACCGGGAGAGACGAAACACCTCCTATCGCTCATTGCCTCCATGTGATTCGGGACTGTACCCAAAAGCCACCTTTTTGCACGCCCTCTTGGACGTGGTATGATGGAAATCAAAGCACAATGGGAATCACACAAGACTCTATGACCATATCGGGTCTGCAGACTAACCTGTATCGGTGTTACCAGAGAACTTCTATATGACGTGAGGTATAATACCATCTAGGAGTTCTTGGCGAGTCCGTCCAGTATACCCAGTCTCCACTGAGCACCCGTATACCTTCTCTGATGTCAAACACCAATGGATATGAGATCATCCATCGCCCATCATATGGGTCAAGAAGCGCATACGCTAGTCTATTCTGGAGTATCGATGCTCTGTATCGGTACTCCCACGACTAGGAACTTTTGAAGGATGTACTTGGCGACTGCACTGTCCCCACTAGTATGATCTACATCATAGTCCTGGTAGTCAAGTACTCATCCTAAGGGCTTTATCAACATGTAACATAGAGACAATCAGAGTACATGTTAAGATAAAGAGCAACCAGATAGCATACTATCATGTCGAGCAAGAAAGTCCTCCCTATATATGTCCAAGCATCCACTACAATATACATCGTATGTACAGTAATGGCCTCTAGGGCATACATATAACTAAAAATCTCCCACTTGCACTAGGGCCATCTGTTGTGGTACCGCATACCCAATAATCAGCTGTGGTTGAAGTATCTCATACTCAACCATCCCATAAAAGTCTCTACTGGGAAATAGGCCTTTGTGAGTGGATCTGCGCTGTTGTCCTGTGTCTACTCTCCTAACCTCGATCTCCCTGGAGATCAACTATCTCCATGATCAGGTGATACCGCCTAAGAATTATATCTGGATTTCTAATGGGACAGGGGTTCCTAGGCCAAAGCCATAACTCCATTGTCACACAATGGTTGGAACGAAGTTCATCTCCTGAACTTATATATATCCAGACTGCCTCTTTGGTAGCATCCTTGGTAACGATGTATCTTTCCTTTAATCGTCTAGTAAGTCACGGTATCTAGCTTGGAACTCTTCCAACATATCGTCCCTCCACTGAGGGTAAAGACAATGCATGCGACTGACATTCAGTCGTCCTTATCACCCTGGAACCTTTTCCAGTGATTCTCCCCAGGATCGATTGATACTATCTCACTACAACTAGTGAGAATCCTAACATCCAATTAGATCTATCTCATAGATATAAAACCCAGAATTTAAGAGGTATCACCTTGATCCTATATGGAGAATCCTTGTGATAAGCGGAGATTGACCGAGCGTAGCATAGGAAACTCCTTCCCTATCAAGAGTATGTCATTTACGTACAATACGAGGATCACCACCATACTCTCTACTACCTTTTTGTATATACAAGGTTCATCTACCATTTTGATGAAGTCAAACTCTTTGACTACTACATCATAACAGACGTTCCAACTCTGCGATGCCTGATTTATCACATAAAACATCTTGCTCACGTTTCCGCTGCTCCCACTGTTTACGAAGCCCTCTGGCTGTGTACTTATAGACGCTCTCTTCCAAATCATCATTTAGAAAAGCAGTCATGACACCCAACCGCCAGATATCGTAGTCATGGTATGTAGCCGTGGCAAGTAGGATCTGGATGGACTTAAGCACAGCTTTGAAAGTCTCAACTTTTCCATGTACACCAAGTAATCTTCTCAAGATATACTTGCTCCTGATGGGGATTTAACCCTTCAGATAAAGCAACCAAAGTCCATACTTTGTTGGTGTATAAGGATTCCATCTCAGATCTCTAAGCATCCAGCCATTCTCACAGAGTCCCCACTCCTGATGGCCTGCTCAAAACTAATTGGGTCATCATCTCATGATGCAATCCTCTCTCCCAATGTCATAGAGAAACCGAAGTATCTCTCAGGTGGATGAGGTACCTTACCAGATCGGCGGAGAGGCTGAGGTTCGTTGGAAACTATTGAATCCTCCGGGTTTACCAAATCATCAGCTGCAGTTTGTATAGCTGGAACTTCTTCCAGTTCTACCTCATGACCACTAATTTCTTCACAAGAAATTCCCTTTCACAAAGGTGGCATGCTGAGAAACAAAAACACCTTTTGTTCCCCAGTTTGGTAGAAGATATTCCCTTGCAAATGTTTGGGATATCCAACAAACTTCCACAGAACTGACCTTGCCTCGAGCTTGTCCGGATTTTGCTTTTAAACATAGGCCGGACAACCCCAAATCTTAACATCTTTAAGAGATGGGCTCTTCCCATACCATATCACATATGGAGTGGTAGGCATCTGATTTGGTTGGAACCCTATTCAATAGGTATGCAACTTCTCAAGTGCATAACCCCAAAAGAAAATAGACAACTCAGTAGTACTCATCATAGAGCACACCATATCTCATAGGGTGTGATTGCTCCGCCCCGATACACCGACGTGCTGTGGTGTATACGGAGGAGTAATGTTGAGAGAGAATCTCATTCTCTTTTAGAATAATCCAGGAATTCCGTGCTCCAGTATTCTCTTCCTTGATCTAATCAAAGGATATAATACTTATACCCGTTTTTGGTTCTCTAGTTCTAAATTATATTCATTGAATTTCTCAAAAGTTCCAGACCTGTGTTTCAACAGGAACATATGTCCGGATCTTGAGAGATAATTAGTGAATGTAATGAAGTACAAAGAACCGGTTTTGGCATGTGTAGACAGGGGACATTCATACATCAGCATGTATCAATCTCAAGAGTTCACTAACTCTTTCTCTGCTTCCAATAAACGAAGCTATGGTCATCTTATCTTTGCGATATGACCGGCAAGTTTTACAAGATGTAAATCCAAACTAATTTAAATATGCATCTTTATGTAACTTCAGCTAGTCGGGTCGCATTGATATGACTTAGTCTACAATGCCTCAAGAAGGATTCGTTCATTTCTGAACTATTTCTCTTGTGTGTATTCTGTACGTTAAGAACTGTGGTTTGATTTAGAACGTCTATGCTTTTAGATAACGTGCCTGAACCGATCAACACTTAATATAGGAATGTTCAAAACATTATCCAACAATACAAAATTATATCCTTCTTTACTAATAAAGAGACTGATATGATATTGTATATCAGGTTCGGTATCTAATAATATTCGTTCAGAATCAATGTATTCTGGTAATACAGGATGATAACTGCCAACAGATTTGGCTGCAACACTTGCAACATTTCCAACTCTTGAAACTTATCACCCGTTCTCAGTTCTCTACCTGTCTGTTGCCCATGTAACAAATTACATTTGCGGGATCCTGATCCGGTATCTCATACCCAGGACGTAAAGGATACTGAGAAACAGTTCTCGGTAATGAACATACCCGAAGATGATGCATCGGCATGCACTTTCTTCGTTTGGGCGGCACGGGAATTCTGGTAATCCCCTATTTCCTGCTCTGTCTTATAACAATTATAAGTTGGAGCGGGACCAACGTTTCCTAGCGTAGTATAACAAGCGGGTTCGGTCAATACATCCGTATTATTATCTTGATTAAGGCGTGACATGGTCGCTACCTGGAGAGAGATAGAAGAAAACACTCAGCGTATGCTCTTACAAGATTAGATTGGTTATTAATATATCTAATCAGGATGTCTCCCACTGTTTTAGTCAAATCTTCCTTCAAACCCTAAAAGGAAAGACTAGCCGGGATTAATTACACTCTACAAGTTTGCCAATCTTTCAGCCAGGCCAGTGCCGATACTTTGAGGGAGGTTCCCCGTGCTTTCGCACGGACCTAATTAAAATAAACCTCGTTTTCCCAGGGGCGTAACCCGTTAACATCTTCTTACTTGATCGGCTAATTGTAATGTGTAAAACTCTCCCAGGAGTAACTCTTACTCGCAGTGGGTATCGGGATCCAACTATCTCATAGAAGGTATGCAATCACATTGCAAATTTCAACACTTGAAATTCCCGATAATATTTTACACCTAGCATCTTATGACCTTGACGAAAGCCAACAAACCATAGGGTACTAGTCAATTTCAACCCGTTATTTCCCAATTGAATTAAACCCACCCGCACGACCCTTGACGAAAGCCAACAAAGTCGCACGACTATCCTAACTCAATCGCATCATATGCTTATACAGATAAGCATAAATAGCTATTGCACACTACGCCTTGACGAAAGCCAACAAACGTAGTACGAATACTATGAAGTATTTATCTGAAATGACGGAGGGCTACGACAGGTTTTTAAGAAAACCCTTTGCGTAATGAACTTGATATCGTTGTAGAATCGAGTGATTTTAAATGGAATGTTTTTGAGGTCTTTTCTAGTTTTGCTAAAAAGGTCACTCCCGGTGAAGGGATCTCGGCTCTTTCCTCATCGAATAAGGTGCAGGATATTTCATAAATATCACTATGCAAAGCAAAAACTATAAAAACAATCAAAAAACAAACCGAGTTTGTAGCATCTTCTAGTTTCGCTAAAGAGGTCACTCCCGGTGAAGGGATCTCGGCTCTTTCCTTATCGAATAAGGTGCTGGATGTTCTACAAGGAACACCGCTATGCAAAGCAAGAACTAGAGATACCTGTTTTTGAGACAAGTTTCTACAACATCTTTAGGTTTCTTTTAGTTTCATTAATCTCATTAATGAAGTCCCATTTTATTATGCTTCACAAGCATCACATTTGAAACGAAATCAGCAATATAACATATATCTCATATATATAATATAAACATTCGTCTCAGGCAGTAATATGATCTCATCACAGAACATTGCAGCAGAAGATAACATATGAAATATTGGATATACTAGGATTTCCGTGTTTTATGCGAGCCTGTATAAAACGCGGATTCCACGGTCGCGATGAATAGACAAACCCACATCCCTAGACCCCTACGAGAGCGGCAAGCAACACTGCCAATTCCAAGGTTAGGAGACCCGGTCTCGACTCCTCGAGATGGTCTCCCACTGGACCCTAGAACCCGGTTACTTGTGCTCCCCGTCTTGGGTCTACCTAATGCGGAAAAGTAAATAATATACAACGGTGACATCATTCTCAGCCCGGAAGTGTCCCAATAAAAAAATATTACATACAAATGAATTTTACATGAATGAAAATGAAAACCCTCATCTCACATAAAACCTCCGACTATTCAAAACGCGACGATCCAATATAACATATCACAGTAACACATAATATCTCATATCATCAACGTAAGTAAATATGCGTATCCCAATTGTCGTTGATGTATAGCAACGAAACCGGCGATACACCACATATTACACTTACGGTAGCAAAAAAGAAAGTGTAAAACTACAACAGTTGGAATCCGCAACCTTCTTAGACATCGCATGCTTAACCAAATGAATTCCTTAGACATCTCATGTCTAACAAATATAAACCCCGCATTTTAGTCTCTATATCGAAAACACTTTTCAATATCAAGTCGGGAAATTCAACAAGATTCCCGACATCCTGATCGAATGCTCATCGCAAACTTTAGTAGACGGCCACACCCCAGATGCCGTCGACGAAGTGCACTAAGGCGGAACACCGCTGCCGCGAGCACCCGAACGGATGCTTTTGGCGACGGGGTTCTCCTACAGTCACTTGGTCGGGGCTATGGGGCATGGCTATCTATTAAGTTTACCCGGCGAGTATCCGCGTACGCTACGTGATTGCGACGGACTTCTGATCACATCAAAATCTCGTGGCAACCGATCAAATGAGACTAAACTGCTAGATTTATAACATTCAAATTAGTTATCTCATAACTACTTGTGGATTCCAAATATTGTATCACATTCCAGATAACTAGACAATGCTAAACTTTCCGATCGAATAAACAAACATCCAAGATTTCCCAAATAGCTCAACACTTGAGCGGGGTTCAAAAAAGTATCCATCACATGCCACAGTACCAATGGTCCAGCCGTAGAAGGGTCAAACCAATGCCTCACATGTGGCAACGCCGTACTTCCCCAAACCCTAAGATTTAGAGACGATTCAGACGGTCACATAATCGAGTTAAGGTTTGTGTTCTTCTAGAGGGTCCACCGCGTTACTTGCACGACTATGAATGTTCTTTAATTAAGGAAAAAATCCAACACTTGGAAATTTTCCGGCAGGGGAAAAAGTGAGTTATTGATATCCGTTCGAACTTTTTAACACTTTCTAAATTACCCGGAAAAATCTTAAACGAAGTTAAACTTTACGATCGAATCAACGAATACAAAAGATCTCCATAAAACTCAACACTTGAGCAAAATTAAAAATTCCCAGAAGCATGAAAAAGTACCCAAGAATCATACCTTGAAGTATGAGCCCCTGACTCATCATTATGGCCGCGGAACCGCCACCAAACCTTTGGTTTGGCCGTGGTTCCGCGCTCCCATGATGGAGTTGGGGCTTCGTACTTCACAGTAATTCTTAGAATTCCCTGCTTATTTTTCTGAGTATTTTTAATATGAAAAGATCAACATTTTAAAAAATTTCCAGAGAGGGGTGTAAAATGGGGTTTCGGGGTTCGATCGGACTTTAAACTTCATCTAGACTTCGTCTAAAGCTCTAGATTGTCTCTGATACCACTGTAGGGTTACTAGACACTCTCACAAGGGTCTATAAGGCATCAACCATGCCCGATTTAAAATTTAGACGTGCCGAACAACCCTAATCAAGATCTTAGACTGGAGATTAGGCGAAACAAAGCAAGTAAACAACTTTACTTCAAAGAGTTTGGGATTACAACCTTTGTAGTCCGTTCCTTCACTTCTAAAGCTCCGTGTTGAGGTCCCTTCACTGCGATCATCGAGTATCTGGACTCTAGAGAGGCTCCACAAAATAAAGATGCAAGCTTGCTTCCGATCTTCGATAACTAAGATGATCTACCTTGAAGAAACTCAAACCCAAGCTCTTGCTTTACTAATCAAGTATTAGCAAAGCAAACACCCTAATCTAAACGGCTAAAATAGATGAGGATGATGAAGTAGGAATTTAGCTCTCATTTGTTTTCAATTTCTCACTCATTTTCATCACAAGTCAGAAAGCTAGAAAGCTTTATCAAGAGGAAGAAGAAGATGAAAACCATTTGTGATGAATAATGAATCAAGTGAGGTTAGAAATGCAACTATGGGTTAAGTAAGAAGACTTAACCCATGTAGAGATTTAACTATGGTTAAAGGGTCTGGTTGGGTTAAAGAAATATCTTGCAAAATATCACAAAATATCAAGGTCAAAGTCAAAGCTTCAAGAAGCTTCTTGAAAGCTTCATGAAACCTTAACCCTAATCCAAACCCTAACCATATTTAAACTCCACAAATCATGTTGCATTTATAACCATAATATGTTACAATATTATATATCACATATACAATATTTATTGTAACAAAATAAAATAATACAATTAACATATATCGCATATATATCAATGTATTACCCGAGTGAGAAAAAGAATCTTTAAGCGAGCTTATATTAGTTAATGTAATTTAATATATAAAATATATAATTATACATTAAATTATCAAATCAACACTTGATCCGATAATACGGCTATTTCACAAATAACCGACTAATATACTCTGTATCAGTTCATCGAATCAACACTTGGTCCGATGACCCGGCTATATCACATATACCCGGCGGATATCACATATCGCGAGAATCTAATACGGTATTACATACACGTATTGTTCTCGGTCCCGCACATATCACATATGTGCTCCTACTCCGTTTTGCCTGAGCCAGGAAACCTCTGTATAGGACTCTAAAGAATCGTCAATACGCCGGCAGTAGGTGATGATCATATCAAACACCCACAAGATGCAAGCGGTCAACTAAACGTAACAGTCACCCAGGTATTGAGCGATCAGAAGATCAACAAGCAAGCCTGTACATTCTCCTGCGAATCCAATGAGTAACACTCCCGTACAGTCCGGTCTCTTCGTCTGATATGTCGCATATCTCGCCTAGGGGTGGTAAACGTCAGACCCCAGTAGCTTGATAAGTCGTGTCGATATGAGGTCTATAACAGTTCGAGAAACTACTGATAACACTTACCAGTAAATCTCAGCAACCCTGTCCAGGGATTTCCAGTTATAGCCAATCGAACACAGCGCAACATCAACTCCCTATACCGGGAGAGACGAAACCCTTCCTATCGCTCATTGCCTCCATGTGATTCGGGACTGTATCCAAAAGCCACCTTTTTGCACGCCCTCTTGGACGTGGTATGATGGAAATCAAAGCACAATGGGAATCACACAAGACTCTATGACCATATCGGGTCTGCAGACTAACCTGTACCGGTGTTACCAGAGAACTTCCATATGACGTGAGGTATAATACCATCTGGGAGTTCTCGGCGAGTCCGTCTAGTGTACCCAGTCTCCACTGAGCACCCGTATACCTTCTCTGATGTCAAACACCAATGGATATGAGATCATCCATCGCCCATCATATGGGTCAAGAAGCACATACGCTAGTCTATTCCGGAGTATCGATGCCCTGTCTCGGTACTCCCACGACTAGGAACTTTTGAAGGATGTACTTGGCGACTACACCGTTCCCACTAGTATGATCTACATCATAGTCCTGGTAGTCAAGTACTCATCCTAAGGGCTTTATCAACATGTAACATAGAGACAATCAGAGTACATGTTAAGATAAAGAGCAATCAGATAGCATACTATCATGTCGAGCAAGAAAGTCCTCCCTATATATGTCCAAGAATCCACTACAATATACATCGTATGTACAGTAATGGCCTCTAGGGCATACATATAACTAACAGGAGACCCGTTGAGAGGGCCGCGGTAGTTGTAAGCCGATCAAAGACCGACTTCTTTGGAGCTTCTTGCGACGACATTGGGGCATTGAAGCACATCGGTGGGAGCGTAGTCCCGAAGAATAGCCCAGTGGTGGCCTGAGTCACCTGTTCCACCGGCATAGCGAAGATGGAGGCCGCTTGGGGCCCGTAAGTCACTCCTCCGGACGGCACGGAGCGAGAGTTGCAGTTGCAGTTAGTGCAGTTTGAAGCCATTGATCTTCTGTTTTCTGCACGGAGTAAGATACCAAATCTTAGTACCTCGAACCCAAGGGCAACCATATCAAACCGCGATTCGTTCGCGAACACGACACACGAAGTGTGAAGTGGAAAGAGGAAAAGGTCCCACCGGGCGTGCCAGAATCTGTTCCCCGCCGAAATACGCGACCGGGACGTTGGGACGTTAGGCCTGAAATTCGAGGGCAGATGCTAATTGGTGCTATCCGTCCACCTCTCCGAAGATGCCAAGTTGATTTATGGCACCATGTATCGAAGGTTTAAACGGATGCAGCCGATGTAGCAGATTTCGTCAGATTCCCCCTCGTTTGAGGGGTTTTTGATTGTGGGGACGCTCTTCCCTGCAGGCGCAAGTCCCTGCAGTTAATTACGCTACCGCATCACGGTAACAACTTTCTCCTTCTCCAGATGGTCATTTCGTGTCATGGGTGTTTGTTTTGTTTGTGGTTGTCCGTGGATTGTATACGGAGACTAATTTATGTTGTCGCCCGTAGGGCGTGGACTAGTCTAAATCCATATCTTCTTAAATTTGGGTTTGGGAGTTGGGTTTAAGGATACGTTAGCCTCATTTGAGACTAAGATCAACTTAAACGTTTGTTAAGGATACGTTAGTCTCATTTTAGACTAAGATCAACTTAACGCTTGTTAAGGATACGTTAGTCTAATTTTAGACTAAGATCAACTTAACGGGATCGTTTAGATCCAACAAAAGAGAAATTGGACTCTATTGTTTAGTTTAGGGACATTGCGGTCGATTAGTTTAAGGACATTACGATCCATTGTTAGTTTACAGACATCACGGTCAAGGTTAAGGACATCATAGTCCGTGAGTTTAAAGATCTCACAGTTAAGGTCAAGGACATCATAGTCCGTGAGTTTAAAGACCTCATATTCAAGGTTAAGGACATCATAGTCCATGGGCTTAAGGACCCCACAGTCTATGAAATGTGTGGTTGTCGAGACCCGCCACCTCTCTGAAGACGTTGAAGGATTACACCGACAAATTTCAGAGGAGTAAAGAGATGTACCCTCGAACCAAAGTTGATTTGGTGATCTGTATTCCAATTTAGAACTAAGATCAATTTATTAGATTATGAGCACATTGGCTCAGTTAAATCTGAATTGAGGACTTATGGACCATTAAACATTTGTCTCGGTTCAAGCCCACATTATTTAGCAATGCTAAACCAGAGTTTGAGGGTTCTGATATATTTTTGTCTTTGACTGACCATTAAACATTGTAGTTCCGAGTTTTACTCAACTTTGAGATTTAGTCAAGGGTGAAGTTCTTGCCTCTGGAAACTTAGCCAATTTGGCTAAGATTGGCTTTAAAATAGTGTTAAACACTAGAGGACAACAGTGTTAAACACTGGAGATGAAATACTTAAAATAGTGTTAAACACTAGAATGGAAGGGGTCACATGGGGGCACGTGAGGGCACCCAGAGGTGGGGCCAGATCTCCTTTACCTTGTTGTCAGAACTGCAAATAAGTGTTAAACACTTTTAGTTTTCATAGCCATCACGTGTGGGCACGTGATGGATACCCATGCCCTGATTTATTAGAATGTTTATTAGGGGTCACGTGAGGACACGTGAGAGCGCCCAAAGCCAACATTGCCTTTGCTTTTATTTTCTTTATTTTAGAAGTCACGTGGGAGCACGTGAGGCATTGCCTCAGGGCCAATTCCTTCTTATTTTTGGAGGATCCTTTTAGGGGTCACGTGAGGGCACGCGACCTAGTTTTATTCTTTCTTTTCTGATCACTGCGGATTAGGATCACGCGTCATCATGTGACCAATGTTCTTTACGTGCATGGAGATCTTTCAAGTCTCTTTATTTTAAGAATTAAAATCTCTGTAAGGTTAAACCCTAATTTTGGTTTTTAAAGGAATTAAATTCCTATGCATGTGGAAGAATTAAATTCTTATATAGGGTTAAACCCTAGTTCTGTCTGTCTTGAAGGAATTAAATTCCTATAAATTGGGAGAATTAAATTCTCATATAGGGTTAAACCTTAGTTTTATCTTAGAGGAATTAAATTCCTGTGAATTTGGGAGAATTAAATTCTCACATAAGGTTGAACCCTAGTTTTATTTTTGGGAGAATTAAATTCTCTAAACTCAATTCCCCCTCTAAGTTTTGGATTTGCATGACAGAATCTCCCCGATGAGAATTAAATTCTCAACTTATGGGGAGATTTGCTTCTGTAACAACCTAGTTCATTCATACCAATTCCAGTTCCCGTATTTACTTATCTGTGGTATTTTTCCTGATTTATCGTGTTTTGGGTGCGAATGATATTTTACATTGCATTCGACCCGACCCGCTTGCTTGAACTTGTTTGATTCACATTTATGAATTACCTTGACTTGTTACGTAGACTGTGCATTCTCATGTTAGTGCATACTGGCATTTCATCTGGCATTGCATCTTTTACCATATAACATTTTAGGTCACGGAAAGTATTTTAAATTTCATAACATGGCTTGCATGATACCCCTAACCCCGTGGTAGCATCCGCGCATCTTATTCTCGTCCCGTTCAGTGAAACGGACGTGTTTAGATGGCTACGTGCACGTACGTGCATCCGTTCTTGGGGGTATACATTTTCGTTACCTGAGCATTCGTTTTGATTATTTGAAAGCTGCATATATTTTTCGTATTTTAAATCTGAATTTTTAGACCCGACCCGGGCGCGTTTTGGAATATTTTGTATATCGCCAAAATTCAAATTAATTAATTTAATATCTTTATATTTTTATCCAGCTTTTAAATTTCGATAACAAACTACAAATCTTTTTAAAATTTTAAAATCTTAAAATCCTAACTCCTAACACACACACACAGCTCACCCTCCAGCTCTCTCTCTCTCTCGCTGACAGTGGCCCCCCCACTCTCTTTCTTTCTTTCTCTCTCTCTATCTCACTGCAGATCCTATTCTCTCTCTCCCAATCATAATTTTCTCTCTCTCTTCTCCCTTTCTCTCTCCCCTAGATACTTCCAAAATTCTTTCTCCTTACTGTTCATCTCTCTCTCTCTCCTCTCGATCTCGCTCTCTCTCTATCTCTCTCCTCTCGCATTCTCTCTCTTCCTTTCTCTTTCTGTCTCCCTATCTCTCTCTCTCTCTCCCTATATATATAATAATCTACACTTCTCTCTCTCTCTCTCATCATCTTCTCCTTTATCTTTTTGCCTTCGCCGCAAGAACCCCAGAGAAAACCCTAGCCACCTCTTTCACCGCCGCCACCCTTCATCACCCCAGAGCAGGCCATCATCGCCATCGCTTGTAGCCTCCATCATCTTCATTTCCTCATCAGCCTTCACCGAACCCACCTCTATCTACTTCCTTCAACTCCTAACCCATCACCAACCTCATCGCCAAGCATCCATTGCCCTCGTCATCATCCTTCTTCTCTGATACTTCGTCCTCGCCACAAATTGAAACTCGAGCAGCACCTTCACCAGTCACACCACCGTCATCGCTTCATAAAACCCAAGCAATCATCGCCGACCTCGCCTCTTCCACTGCCGATCACCTGTAAGCTTTGAACCCATCTCCTTCCTCTCCTCTTCATCGCCGAGCACCCCATCACCGACTTCCTTCAAAACCAATCATCATCGTCGACCTTCAACTCTCACCAGCAGCCCCGACAAGCTCCATCAACTCAAATCCATGGACCCATAACCCCGCAACCTTCTTTTTTTCTAAACTCCGGTCATCTCCTCGTCTCAACACTCGACCACCGACCCAAATCCGACTTCATCGCCTACAAGCCATCGCCTTCACCCTCATCGCCATATCCTTCATCTCCTTCCTCTAACCCGTGCGCCCAAGCACCACAGCCGTTGTATTCTCTATTGCCGGCGATCCAGATCAGAGGCCAAGATCCGAGCTGAGACCCCTAACACTAGCCGTGCCGTTGCCGAAGATCCGAGCAACCCTGTGGACGTCCCCTACCTGCGTGGTTACCTTCTTGCCGTGCCTGGACCTGTCCCGTGTGCGCGTGTGGATGTTGCGACGTTTGCCGACGTCGGACGTGCCGTACGTATCCGTATCGCGATCCTTCGAGGCAAGTCAATCTTGCTACATGCTATATAACTCATTTTATTCCTATTTAAATAAATATCATACCTATAGTTTAAATTTAGTACCCCATGTTTAGTTTTATAACGTTTCGATGTTCCGTTTGCACCCATTTATATCATTTTAGATCTAGGTCATGGAAAACCTATCTTGTTGCATACTAGATTACAATATACTGCACCCATATCAATATTTATGTCACATAGTGCTTAGTTATACATCCCACAGTACCATTTTATAGTTTTATAACCTTTCGGATACCCGTTTGCATCCATCTCATTTAGAATATATATAACTGCATCCATAGATCATATTAATACATAACACTGTGATATTAACACCCCATGTTTAATAAAGTGCATCCTAATTAATATTGGAACTATTAAAGTAACTCTAATCGATAATTGTGCATCCATATCTTTGAATTTATATCTATTTGCATACCATATCACACTATTCCATTTTATTGTTATATTGGTATCCCATACTTGTTTTTGTGTACCCATGCTTATTACAGTTTGATTATGAGCACCCACTCGATACTTGTGCACCCCCCTGACATGACTTGATACACTACTGCTTGACACGACTCGATACATGTGCACTACTTGACATGATTGGATCCATGTACACTACCTGACATGACCTGATGTACCACAGCTTGATCTGTTACCTGATCTTGTTACTAATGCCGACAATCTTGACCTGTTGTCCCTACAGACATTTCCTGTTGTCTATTTTGACAAACCCGTACTTGCTTGATCCTGTGTTGGCATTAGCTCCAGATTTATCAATACCTGACTTGAACACATAACTTGGGGGTATGGGGAAATCAATGATGAAACCTGACTTGTAACTCGATAGTTCGATGCCTTTACTGATCAATCTTACGGGCTAGGCCAGCCCCAGGATGATACTGCTGACATCATTCATCGTTACATACTATCTTTACTGCCTAGCGGCACGTCTCGGATTCAGCCCGAGAATCTTGACCGTGGTCCCGGGTATCCACGGGATACTATTAAGTTACATCGACGATTCATCAAATTGATTTCAAAGACTTGAGAGTAATTAACCCAGTAGACCAGTTTAGATTACTCGCTGCGCATCACCTGTGCCTTACCCTTCACTGTCCTTATTTATGTTACTGTTATACCTGTTTTACCGTTCATACTCATACCTTCATGACTTGCTACTCCTTGATGTATTATTGCTTGATATTATGACGCACCGACGTCTGGGTTTTGCATGGCCCAGATTCTTTACCTTTGCTGCAGGCCGAGCCGGAGCATTTCAGTGAACAGGCCGAGCAGTGAGAACCTGTTATTAGTTTATTTTACTTTCCTTTCAGCATTTTCATTCCTGATGTGAGCCCACATTATGGGACGCACATTCCAGTTTTTATTGTATTGGATCTTTTGCTTCCGCATTATTTTATTCTTGACTCGTTATTCTGGCTCATGGACATGTATTAGATAGTTGTTTATTATTGTTCTTGATATCTCTAGAGCCGTAATGTGACTGTGGAGGGATATTTTCTATCCACAGGTAGCATAGTTGGCTCTGTCACGTGCCTATCTTAGCGTACTCTGGGAAGCGGGGCGTGACAAGATTTGTTTGGTATCGGAGCCATAGGATTTAGGTTAATCGGGTTTGATTCTTTTGTAGTTGGGTATTGGACTTAATACACGAATCAGAAAATCCGTGATTAGGAACATGTCCTGCCACATTGTTATCATGATTCTTGAATCATATCTTTCTATTGACCCTTGTCCTGACGATATGCAAACAACTTTGCATCTCGAGTTGAAATTCTTTTGGTTCCCTATTGTTTCTTCCGTCCTATTCCTTTGATTCTGGTACTAGGATTTAGGCGACTTGAATGGAGTTATGTGACTGTAACTATGAACTGCAGTATGGTTACAATGCGGTACTCTATTTATGTAACTTGGAGTCCTGGTCTTGTTTCATGATCGTTCTATTACCTTGGTTCTCTCAATTTCATTGCTTACCAGTTCATGTTTTGCAGATTTCTTGGTGATCAATACTGGCAGCTATGACGTTGTCTTGGGAATGGACTTTCTCGGCACTTTCCACGCTCACATTGATTGTAGGGAAAAGAAAGTGATTTTCCAGATTCCCGAACATCCGGAGTTTGTTTTTGCTGGAGGAAGCAGTTTTGTCGGGCCAGTCGAGTTTAGGGCTAGGCCGACAAACAATGTTCTTTCGACGATGGAAGTTGATAAGGAGGAAGCGCCAGCTGTAGTTCGAGAGTTCATGGACGTGTTCGAGGACATCTCGGGTTTACCGCCAAAACGAGATGTGGAGTTCGCGATCGATCTTGTTCCTGGTGCAGCGCCAATCTCAAAGGCGTACTATCCAATGGCACCAGTGGAGTTGGAAGAAGTTAAGAAGCACGTTACCGAATTATTTGAGAAGGGTTGGATTCCCAGCAGTAACTCACCTTGGGGAACTCTAGTTCTTCTAGTCAAGAAGAAAGATGGCACAAGGAGGATGTGCATCGATTATCGAGAATTAAACCGGATGACTATTAAGAACAAGTACCCGATCCCTCGCATTAGCGAATTATTCGAGCAGCTTAGTGGCGCAAGGGTATTCTCGAAGCTGGATTTGCGATCCAGATATCATCAGATCCGAGTTAAATCAGAAGATATTTGCAAGACTGCGTTCCGAACTCGATATGGACATTACGGGTATTTCGTGATGCCCTTCGGAGTAACGAATGCACCGGCGATATTTATGGACTTGATGAACCGAATCTTGTCACCATTCTTAGACCAGTTTATAGTGGTGTTCATTGATGATATTCTGGTTTACTCGAAGAGTATTGAAGAGCATGCAGAACACTTGAAGATCGCACTGCAGACATTGAGGCAAGAAAGATTGTATGCAAAAATGAGCAAGTGCGAGTTTTGGCTTGAAGAAGTGAAGTTTTTGGGGCACGTCGTATTCGGAGATGGAATCGCCGTTGACCTTGAGAAGATTGCAGCAATTCATGATTGGCCAATTCCGAAGAACGTAGCAGAGATTAGAAATTTTCTTGGACCTGCCGGATATTACAGAAGGTTCGTGGAGAATTTTGCCCGTTTGGCTAAGCCTTTGACCAAGCTTACACGAAAAGAGGTACCATTCGTATGGACGGATAAATGTGCGTCAGCTTTTGAGGCGTTGAAGCAGAGATTGATAACCGCTCCTATTTTGATCGTACCAGACAGTTCCGGACGATTGGTGATTCACAGCGACGCATCTAGGAAAGGATTGGGATGTGTTTTGATGCAGCATGGGAAAGTTATAGCTTACGCATCGAGACAGTTGAAGACCCATGAGAAGAAATACCCAACTCATGATTTGGAGCTAGCAACTGTGATTTTTGCTTTGAAGATTTGGAGACACTACTTATTGGGCGAAAGGGTCGAAGTTTTCACTGATCACAAAAACTTGAAGTATGTGTTCACAAAGAAGGAGCTTAATATGAGGCAGCGTAGATGGTTGAAGCTGATGGCTGATTACGATCTTGATCTTATGTACCATCCGGGGAAAGTTAATATTATGCCGGATGCGCTTAGTCGGTTGCCAGTAATTCAGATGTTGACTGCAAAGAAGGAACTTATTGAAGATTTTCGAAGATTCGATTTGGAGATTGTGCTACCACATTCTTCGGGACAGTTGATGCAGCTGCAAGTACAGTCGTCATTGATCGATAATATTAAACAGCGCAGTTACATGACCCTAGATTGCAAAAGTTTCGAGAACAGGTTGAAGCTGGACTTCGAACGGACTTATTGATTCATGAAGATGGTTCGTTGCGATATGGTAGTCGTTTGTGTGTGCCAAAGGGAGATATTCGCGAAGAAGTTATGAAGGAGGCGCACAGTTCCGCATATTCCGTACAACCAGGAGGAACGAAGATGTACCGAGATCTACGCCAACATTTCTGGTGGGAAGGCATGAAACGGGAGATTTCCCGCTTTATAGCGAAGTGCTAGGTATGTCAGCAAGTTAAGGCTTAACATGAAAGGGTTGCTAGTTTATTGCAACCACTTCCGATTCCTCAATGGAAGTGGGAACATATAGCCATGGATTTCGTGACAGCTCTACCGTGGAGTCCAAAGGGTAACAATACAGTTTGGGTGATTGTTGATCGATTGACCAAGGCAGCTCATTTCATCCCATTTCGAGTTGTTCAATCAACGGAAGCATTGGCAGAACGGTACATGCAGGAGATTGTGAGATTGCATGGAGTACCGGTGAGCATCGTGTCCAACCGTGACACCCGATTCTTATCGCACTTCTGGAGGAGTTTACAAGAAAGTTTGGGGACGCTATTGAAGTTTAGCACAGCTTATCATCCTCAGACAGATGGCCAGTTGGAGAGAACAATCCAAACTCTTGAAGATTTGTTGAGAGCTTGCATGTTGGACTTCAAGGGTTCGTGGGAGGATCATCTATACTTGGTGGAGTTTTCGTACAACAACAGCTTTCAGACGACTATTCAGATGGCTCCATTTAAAGCATTGTATGGTCGCAAGTGTCGTTCACCTATTCGTCGAGACGATATTGGAGAACGAAGATTGTTGGGACCGGATTTGTTCGTGCAAACAGTGGAGAAAGTTAATACTATCCGGAATCACATGAAGGCAGCACAAGATCGGCAGAAGAGTTGGGCCGATATATCGAGAAGACCTCTAGAGTTCGCTGTTATGATCTGGTATTCTTGAAGGTATCACCGACTAGAGGAGTGGTTCGTTTGGGAGTCGAGGTAAGCTTAGTCCTCGATTCGTTGGGCCTTTCGAGATTTTGGAGCGTGTTGGAGAAATAACGTATCGATTAGTATTACCACAATCTTTGGCGAATGTTCATGACGTGTTTCATGTATCTCAACTCCGTAAGTATGTTCGAGATGAAACACACGTGCTGGACCATTCGGAGCTGACTGTACGAGAAGATTTAACCTTTAAGGAATGACCGATGTCGATTGTGGATCGAAGGGAAAAGGTTCTTAAGAACAAGGTTATCCCTCTTGTACTTGTTTCTTGGGGAAATCGCTCACATGGAGAATCAACTTGGGAACGAGAAGATGAAATCCGACAGAGGTTTCCACATCTATTCTTGTAGTTTCTTGATTGTTTATCCTTTCTTGTTCTTGGAATTTCGAGGACGAAATTTTTTTTGTAGTTGGTTATAAAGTAACAACCTAGTTCATTTATACCAATTCCAGTTCCCGTATTTACTTATCTGTGGTATTTTCCTGATTTATCGTGTTTTGGGTGCGAATGATATTTTGTATTTTACATTGCATTCGACCCGACCCGCTTGCTTGAACTTGTTTGATTCACATTTATGAATTACCCTGACTTGTTAAATAGACTGTGCATTCTCATGTTAGTGCATACTGGCATTTCATCTGGTATTGCATCTTTTACCATATAACATTTTAGGTCACGGAAAATATTTTAAATTTCATAACATGGCTTGCATGATACCCCTAACCCCGTGGTAGCATCCGCGCATCTTGTTCTTGTCCCGTTCAGTGAAACAGGCGTGTTTGGATGGCTACGCGCACGTACGTGCATCCGTTCTTGAGAGTATACATTTTCGTTACCTGAGCATTCGTTTTGAATTTTGAAAGTCGCATATATTTTTCGTATTTTAAATCTGAATTTTTAGACCCGACCCGGGCGCGTTTCGGAATATTTTGTATATCGCCAAAATTCAAATTAATTAATTTAATATCTTTATATTTTTATCCAGCTTTTAAATTTCGATAACAAACTACAAATCCTTTTTAAATTTTAAAATCTTAAAATCCTAACTCCTAACACACACACACAGCTCACCCTCCAGCTCTCTCTCTCTCGCTGACAGTGGCCCCCACACTCTCTCCCTCTCTCTCTTTCTTTCTCTCTCTCTATCTCACCGCAGATCTCATTCTCTCTCTCCCCCTCATAATTTTCTCTCTCTTTTCTCCCTTTCTCTCTCCCCTACATACTTCCAAAATTCTTTCTCCTTACTGTTCATTTCTCTCTCTCTCTCCTCTCGATCTCGCTCTCTCTCTATCTCTCTCCTCTCTCTCTCTCTTCCTTTCTCTTTCTGTCTCCCTATCTCTCTCTCTCTCCCTATATATATAATAATCTACACTTCTCTCTCTCTCTCATCATCTTCTCCTTTATCTTTTTGCCTTCGTCGCGAGAACCCCAGAGAAAACCCTAGCCACCTTTTTCACCGTCGCCACCCTTCATCACCCCAGAGCAGGCCATCATCGCCATCGCTTATGGCCTCCATCATCTTCATCTCCTCATCAGCCTTCACCGAACTCACCTCTATCTACTTCTTTCAACTCCTAACCCATCACCAACCTCATCGCCAAGCATCCATTGCCCTCGTCATCATCCTTCTTCTCTGATACTTCGTCCTCGCCACAAATCCAAACTCGAGCAGCACCTTCACCAGTCACACCACTATCATCGCTTCATAAAACCCAAGCAATCATCGCCGACCTCGCCTCTTCCACTGCCGATCACCTGTAAGCTTTGAACCCATATCCTTCCTCTCCTCTTCATCGCCGAGCACCCCATCACTGACTTCCTTCAAAACCAATCATCATCGTCGACCTTCAACTCTCACCAGCAGCCCCGACAAGCTCCATCAACTCAAATCCATGGACCCACAACCCCGCAACCTTCTTTTTTTCTAAACTCCGGTCATCTCCTCGTCTCAACACTCGACCACCGACCCAAAACCGACTTCATCGCCTACAAGCCATCGCCTTCACCCTCGTCGCCATATCCTTCATCTCCTTCCTCTAACCCATGCGCCCAAGCACCACAGCCGTTGTATTCTCCATTGCTGGCGATCCAGATCAGAGGCCGAGATCCGAGCTGAGACCCCTAACACCAGCCGTGCCGCTGCCGACGATCCGAGCAACCCTGTGGACGTCCCCTACCTGCGTGGTTACCTTCTTGCCGTGCCTGGACCTGTACCGTGTGCGCGTGTGGATGTTGCGATGTTTGCCGGCGTTGGACGTGCCGTGCGTATCCGTATCGCGATCCATCGAGGCAAGTTAATCTTTCTACATGCTATATAACTTATTTTATACCTATTTAAATAAATATCATACCTGTAGTTTAAATCTAGTACCCCATGTTTAGTTTTATAACGTTTCGATGTTCCGTTTGCACCCGTTTATATCATTTTAGATCTAGGTCATGGAAAACCTATTGCATACTATATTACAATATACTGCACCCATATCAATATTTATGTCACATAGTGCTTAGTTATACATCCCACAGTACCATTTTATAGTTTTATAACCTTTCGGATACCCGTTTGCATCCATCTCATTTAGAATATATATAACTGCATCCATAGATCATATTAATACATAACACTGTGATATTAACACCCCATGTTTAATAAAGTGCATCCTAATTAATATTGGAACTATTAAAGTAACCCTAATCGATAATTTTGCATCATATCTTTGAATTTATATCTATTTGCATATCATATCACACTATTCCATTTTATTGTTATATTGGTATCCCATACTTTTTTTTTGTGTACCCATTGTTTCCCCAATCAGAGCAAAGTTTTGTTCAAATTCCAAGATTTAGAATGAAGTGACGCATTCTTTCCCCAATCAGAGTAAAGCTCTGTATTGAAATTCTAAACTCAAAAATTGAAGCAACACTTCAGATCCAGCGCTCTGCGCTGCGCGCCACGTGTCAAACACAGATGCGCTAGCGCAGTTGCGCTGCGCTGCACGCCACGTGTCTAACACAGGTGCGCTAGCGCAGTTGCGCTGCGCTCTGCGTTGCGCGTCACGTGTCGAACGTACGTGCGCTATCGTAAGGTGCGCCAGCGCTGGAATTAAAAATTCCCTACCGTTAGATCAAAAGATCTACTAATAATTAATTATTAATTAATCAGAACTAAAATTCTGTTATAGAAAGATTTTTCAATCTTACTGAAACAAGAAGATTATCTTCTGTAAAACAGAAGCCTTAGGATCAAAAATCCAACGGTGGGAAATATTCCCAAATCAATCAGAGAAAGATCTCTTAAAACATATTCAACAAATTAATTGGTCATATATAAAGGCCCCTAGACTTCAAGTCTAAAAGTTACAAAAAGAAAGAGAAAACCTGTTGGGGTAAAAATTTACACCCCCGTTGACCGAGTCAAAGTCAAGGTCAACCCCAAGCCAGGTGGGCCCAAGCCCAGGTCAAGCGGGCCCATGCCCAAGTCGAGCCCGCGGCCAGCTAAAATATAGATCATGTAATAAATAATTTTCATGTAATTTTTTATACATGAATGTATGTAAAATAGGCATAAAACCAATATTTTGTAAGCCCATGGCTTATGTGCAAAAATGAAATGGCACATGAGCCATGGGATAGGCAAAATGCCATTTTGTAAAGCCCAAGGGGCTATATGCAAATATATAAGCCTATAAAAGGCAACATGATGATGAATAAAAAAGAAGGAACTTTTTCTCTCTAAAAAAAAAAAAAGTTTCCAGATCTGAGATCTATTCTTCTTCTTCAAGGTTCCAAAACCTTCTTCTTTCTCTTGAATTAAATCAAGAGTTTTACTCTTCTTTTTATAAAACAAATTAGTTTTTCACCACAAAACCCACAAAGGGGAACTTGGATCTGTCATCAGATCTTAAAAAGGAGAGATCTTGAGATTTCACATCTCTTGATCTTCAAGATCCAGCAAGCAACAGGAGGAAGAAGAAGAAGAACCACTTCCATTAAACCCAAAACACATTCAGGAGCCCGACTCCTCCCTGATTTCTCTTTTGAGAAATCTTTTTTCAGGCTAAAAGCCTCTTGTCCGCTCCAGCGCGCAGCGCAAGTGCGCAAAGCGCCCACGTGCCAACACGTGGCGCGCGCGCTTGCGCACCTGCGTGCTTGCGCAAGTGCACAAGGCGTCCGCGTGCCGACATGTGGCGCGCGCGCGCTTGCGCTCCAACGCGCATTGCGCAAAGCGCCCACGTGCCGACACGTGGCGCGCGCGCGCGCTTGCGCACCTGCGCGCAGCGCTCTTGCGCAAAGCGCCCACGTGCCGATACGTGGCGCGCGCGCGCTTGCGCACCTGCGCGCAGCGCTCATGCGCAAAGCGCCCACGTGCCGACATGTGGCGCGCTTGCGCCTGAGCGCACAGCACCTAAGCGCACAGCGCCCAAGGTGCTGCCCCACGCATCCTTTGGATGCCTTTTCCCCTTTATTTATATATATATATATATACATACATTTGTATACAAATGTACACATACACATACTCCGCAACATTCTCCCCCGTAAAAACTCTGCGTGGCTCCCGATATATCCAAAAACCCCCTTTCAAAACAGAACACACGCACACCGCACATTGGGTTCGCATGACCAGTTTAACCCGTTAATCGGAGGTTCCCTCGCCCCAAAGGCGAGGGGTAATTAACGGCAGTTTAGTCCGCGGCTGCCGGAGATTCGGATCCCCACAATCATTAAACCCCGGCCTACCCTAGGCAGGGGGAATCTGTAGTACGCCTGACAAGCGCGCGCGTATTCCCATCTCAATGGGGTGACGAAAAACACTCTACAGATTCTGGCACGCCCGGTGAGACCAATCTCTCCTCCCATATTTCGGGTTAAGCGTTCACGCGAACTCAATTAATATACATACCTGTATTTATACTAAAAATAATGCTTTTTCATGCAGATTTTCAAGCAATCACCTTCCGACGATGTCTTCGATGATGAACTCAGCTCTCGTCTCCTACACGATGAGGATAGACTCTAGGACGGTCCTTCCGGCCAGTCTCGGGCGACAATGGGAGGAGCCGCTGCTACCATTCGGTTCTATTATGTTCATGCCAGTTGGCGCCATCCCAGCTCCTCAAGCCCCGGTGGCAGACAAACCGGTCTCGAAAGGCAGGAGACCAAATGTGGTGATCTCAAGGGCGCCCCAATCCAAACGCAAGTCGGTGTCTGAACGAATTTCCTTGGCTCTAGCTGGGGGCAAGGCCATCAACACCAACAAAGCTGCAACGCGTCCCGAGCAAGCTCCAGCGGTGCCCTTGACCACTGCTCGATCGGGTGTCTTCTCTAAGCTCCCCTCTGATCAACTCACAATGGCACCCCGGGTAGCGGATGCCCGCCAAGCCTTCAAAATCGAGAAGCCGAGGGAGAAAAGGCTCAGATATAGAGCCAACAAAAGGGCCAGGGCTCCTGCCAGGCTTAACCTCATGTGGTTCGAAGAACAGGGTTACCCCGTCGAAGATGAGGGGATGGCTGAATGTGTTATCCACACTGTTTACGTGGTGGGCACGCGCAACAAGAGCAAGGACGGGGCCACCACATCTCAAATCCAATCTGGCTTGAATGTGGTTGCCACTTCCCAAGAACAGCCGCCTCCGCTGGATGATGAAAACCCTCTCGATGAGGCTGATAGGCAGAAAGAGCCCTCAATTCATGAGGAGTCAGGCTCGGAAAGCGAAGATGAGCCAACTTTCCGTCCTAAGACCGCAGAGCAGCAACTTCTCCAAGATCTCCGAAAACAGCTCAGAAGCAAAGATAAGGAGATGGCCAAGCTCTACTCAAAGATCGACGACTTGACAAATTTCGTCTTACGGCTTACGGCCCAACTTGCCTCTCAGCCGCCCAATCAGGCGCAGGGCTCTCATGAACCGGGAAATGGTGTCCCAAAGCAGCCGACGCCTATTCCCTCAAATCCAAAAGTGGCCGGACCGCATGAAAGTCAATCGCATCCTATCTCAGGAAATGTCTTGGCTACCGATGACAGTAGCCCGCTAACTCAAGATCAAAGCATGGATTTGGTTGCCAGCAAAGTCAAAACATTGGTGGCCGAAGCCGAAGCGCAAAAAGATATCAGCAGTAGTGGGAGACCATATCCTGCTCAGTATGATCTGGTAGAATTTCCTAGCGGCTATGTCATCCCCAAATTCGGAAGATTCGATGGGACGGGAAATGCGAATCAGCATATCGCCCACTTCAAAGCCTCATGCGGGAATACTGGGGGCAATGATGCGCTTCTCCTCCGCCAGTTCGTTAATAGCTTGACCGATGTTGCTTTCGACTGGTACGCGAGCATACCGGATGGCTCCGTCACAACTTTTGTCCAAATGGAGTCTCTGTTTCGGCAGAGGTTCATGAGCGTCAGCGATAAGATTACCATTGCCGAGCTCGTACGGACCAAGCCCAAGAGCGACGAAAGCAGCACGGATTTTATAACCCGATGGCGCAACCTCTCCGTCAAATGTGAACCGCCGATAGAGCAAGACCAATCTGTTAGTCTCCTTGTCGGAAATCTCAATAACTGGATGACCCCGTTTCTATGTACCGCGGGTCTCAAAACATTCCAAGAGCTGACCAGAAAAGTCCAGATGTTGGAACGCTCAAAGCAGGAGTTCTCCTCTGACTCCCAAAATAACAATAGGTCCTGGAGAAACCGAAAGGACGATAATCGCAAAGGCGGAAACTCCGATGATTCTGAATCTTTCAACACTTCGGTTAACCGAAATAAGCAAGGGATGAGCGGACCTAGCGCCAACCAGCCTCGGAAGCCAATGTTCGGAGAGGGAGGAGAATCTCCACTGAAAGAGAAGCTGGATAAGGTCTATTCCTTCAGAAGGGACAAAATCCGTAAAATATTCAAAGACGTCCTGAAGAACGGTCTACAACTGCCAGAGTCAAAAAGACCGCAGGAAGCGAATAGGACCGACGACCCCAAATACTGCCCCTATCACAGAGTGATAGGTCATGCCATTGAGGACCGCAGGAAGCGAATAGGACCGACGACCCCCGTAAAAACTCTGCGTGGCTCCCGATATATCCAAAAACCCCCTTTCAAAACAGAACACACGCACACCGCACATTGGGTTCGCATGACCAGTTTAACCCGTTAATCGGAGGTTCCCTCGCCCCAAAGGCGAGGGGTAATTAACGGCAGTTTAGTCCGCGGCTGCCGAAGATTCGGATCCCCACAATCATTAAACCCCGGCCTACCCTAGGCAGGGGGAATCTGTAGTACGCCTGACAAGCGCGCGCGTATTCCCATCTCAATGGGGTGACGAAAAACACCCTACAAAACCCTCTGCAAATTTTGAGAAAACTCAAAGAGAAAGAAGAGGAAGCTCTTAGAAAAAAGAAGATTTTTCTTTATCTTCAAAGTAAAGAACTATGTTCTTGAATAACAGAGATGAAACCATCTTATAAAAAAACCATCTTATAAAAAGATCATAGATCTGAAAAAAGACCAAGGTCTTTAATAAAAAGAAAAAGATCAAAAGATCTAATCATAAAAAAATAAAAAAAGTATTTTAATTCATTCATAGATCTTTGATCTATAAAGGCAGAGCCCTTTTGTAAAAACAAGAACTTTTATTCTTGAATCTTGAGGCAAAACCTCCTTTAAGAAGAACATAAAATTTGTTCTTTGATTTTAAAATTGATCAGAAGCGCTTTGCGCTATTGAAAAGTGCCTTGCACTTATGAACTGCGCTCTTGCGCTCCTTGGATCGGCGCTCAGCGCCCAAACATGCCACGTGTCAACCATAGACACCACTGGCGCTTTGCGCTTTTAAAACAGCGCACTGCGCTCATGAGCTGACGCTCAGCGCCAAGTGCGCCACGTGTCACTCACTGGCCCGCCAACAGACTAGCGCAATGCGCTCATAAACTAAAAGCGCAATGCGCTAACAAACTAGCGCTTAGCGCTAAGCGCGACACGTGTCCTCTTCGTGTGCGTTACCCGACAGAAGCGCAATGCGCTCTTTGACTGGCGCAAAGCGTCTGGCGCACCACGTGGCGCACTATTAGAACACACTTTGTTCTGATGAATGCTATGCATTCAGTATAAGACAAAAAATGTCATAGCCCAATGCTTGGAATTATTAAAAGGGCAGAGCCCAAATAAAGGCCTAATGGCCAGAACAAAAATAAAATGTTAAAACATTTTTAACTGGACTTAGCCCAATTCTGGCCATAAGTCCTCAACTTGTATTGAACTGAGCACATCTGCTCTGTCAACCAATTCACATCGGTTCGAGGGTACATCTCTTTACTCCTCTGATATCTGTCGTTGTAATCCTTCAACGTCGTCAGAGAGGTGACGGGTCACAACAACCACACATAACAATGGACCGTGGAGTCCTTAAACCCATGGACTATGATATCCTTAACCTCGACCGTGATGTCTTAAAACTAACAACGGACTGTAGGGTCCCTAAACCCATGGACTATGATGTCCTTAACCTCGACCGTGATGTCTTAAAACTAACAATAGACTGTGGGGTCCCTAAACCCATGGACTATGATGTCCTTAACCTCGACCGTGATGTCTTAAAACTAACAACGGACTGTGGGGTCTCTAAACCCATGGACTATGATGTCCTTAACCTCGACCGTGATGTCGTAAAACTAACAACAGATTATGGGGTCCCTAAACCCATAGACTATGATGTCCTTAACCTCGACCGTGATGTCTTTAAACTAACAACGGACTGTAGAGTCCTTAAATCCATGGACTATGATGTCCTTAACCTCGATCGCGATGTCTTAAAACTAACATTGGACCGAGATGTCCTTAAACTAACAATGGACCGTAATGTCCTTAAACTAATTATCGACCGCAATGTCACTAAACTAAACAACAGAGCCTAATTGCTCTCTTGTCGGATCTAAATGATCCTGTTAAGTTGATCTTAGTCTAATATAAGACTAACGTATCCTTAACAAACGTTTAAGTCGATCTTAGTCTTAAATAAGGCTAACGTATCCTTAAACCCAAATCTAAGAAAGATACAGATTTGGACTAGTCCACGCCCTACGGGCGACAACATAACTTAGTCTCCGTATACAATCCACGGGCAACCAAACACAAAACAAACACCCACGACACGAAGTGACCATCTGGAGAAGGAGAAAGTTGTTACCGCGATGCGGTAGCGTGATTAACTGCAGGGGCTTGCGCCTGCAGGGAAGAGCGTCCCCATAATCAAAAACCCCTCAAATGAGGGGGAATCTGACGAAGTCTGCTACATCGGCTGCATCTGTTTAAGCCTTCGATACACGGTGCCATAAATCAACTTGGCATCTTCGGAGAGGTGGACGGATATCACCAATTACCATCTGCCTCGAATTTCAGGCAAGACGTACATCGCATCTCCGCCGCGTCTTTCGGAGGGGAACAGATTCTGGCACGCCTGGTGGGACCTTTTCCTCTTTCCACTCCACATTTCATGTGTCGTGTTCGCGAACGAATCGCGGTTTGCTAATGGTTGCCCTTAGGTTTGAGATACTGAGATTTGGCGTTTTGCTTGGTGCAGAAAGCGAAGGATCAATGGCGTCCACTTGCGTAACGTGTTCCAGCTGCAACTGAAACGTACGTTCCGCCTCATCTGGAGGCATAGTTTATGGGCCTCAAGCAGCTTCTCTGTTCACGATGCCCGTGGAACAGGTCACTCAGCCCACTACTGGATTTTTTTTCGGGACCATGCTCCCGCCAACGAGCTTCAGCGCTCCTATACTAGCACCGGAAGCTCCCAAGAAGTCGGTCTTTGATCGGCTTACAACTACTGCGGCCCCTCTCAACAGGTCGTCCAGCTCCAGCGCCTCGGTCTTCGCCAGATTGGGCCAAAGTTCCCATGGGCCTATGATGAAGCTTGCAATTCAAGAGAAGGTTATTCCGAAAAGAGTAACCAACCCTGCTCCCGAAGTCGTCAGGGTAGGTTCTCCTGCCAAAAGGTCTGTCTTTGACCAGTTGGACACCGCTTCTCAACGAATATCAGTCTTCAAGGGGCTGGCACCGGCGACGCCCCACCAGAACAGAGGGCATAACGAAGCCATCCCCATCACTGAACCAACACCATCAGCTCAACACGCTCGACGTCGTCACTGGCGCCGAGTAAGGAAGGCTGAGAGCAATTCCCCCTTTGGGCTAACTCCACCAGCTCCAACGGTGGAAGTTAATGCTACTGTTCCAACCGGGAATAGCTTTGAGCTGCTGAACAAGGTGCGCAGGAACTCGCCTACCGCCGTACTAAAAAGATCTCCGCCGCCGGTGGAGACTGTCACAGAAATGAAGCCGGAACAGTCCCCTCAACGACTGTCTTCTAAAGTTTACAAAATCTGGCGACAAGTCCGAGAGTCAGTGGTTGATCAAGACTATCCCCACTGGCAGAAGAAGTTGAAGGTCCGACAGGAAGAAAACCGTCCTGTTGAGCCACAAAAGACGACGGCTACTTGGGTGCCCACTGCAGCGGCCCCCTCAACTTCGACCGCTCATAAGAGGAGAAGGCCGGAGAAAATCCCCATGCCTTCGACAAATGTCAAAGGCACTGAGCCCAAACGCCCTAAGTCTGGGGGCATGGTGGTGCATACCGTCTATATGGCATCCGGAAAAGAGGATAGCTGTATCTCCATAGGTCATCGATCGCTTACGCGATCAGTGACTAAGGCTCAGGAGCAACAACAACAAAAGCTCCATGAGATGTTAACAGCTATGGCCGCACTCACAGGACCGAAAGCAAGTCCAGAGGAATCATCGGAGCAACGCCGTGAGCAAGAAACTGATGCCGAATTCCTTCGGAGAATGCTTGAAAAGAAGGACAAAGAGGCCGCGGAACAAGCGGCCAATATAAAGCAAATGACCCTTCTATTCTAGGATATGGTGGGCATGATGATCCAGCCGGACCCTCCAGCCGAAAATCCTCCGGTAATAATTGAAGATGATAGAGGAGAAACATTAAATCCACCTCCGGCTCTTTCAGCGGCCAAAGAGGAAACTATTTCCAAGTCCGCCCTGGATGATTACATCGCTCAGCAGATACAAGTTCATCAGGCGAATGAAGCGGCTAAGCAAACTGTTAAGACTGGACGACCCTATCCAGATTGGTACGACCAAATAAAGTACCCACCGGGTTACACGATCCCCAAATTCCATGTATATAAGGGGACGGGGAATCCACACCAGCATGTTGCTCAATTCAGGGCTCTGTGCGGTAATACTGGAGGTGACGATAAGCTACTGCTTCGCCAATTCATTGGCAGCTTGTCGGAGATAGCATTCGAGTGGTATTCTGAACTCCCGAATGATTCTGTCAAAACATTTGCAGAGATGGAGTTACTGTTCACCCAACGTTTTGCGAGTGCTAGTGAACGTACCCTAATCACGGCATTGATCAATGCCAGAGTGAAGCCTGGAGAAACATGGGTCCAGTATGCAATACGATGGCGGAATCTATGGTCGAAGTGCGAGCAGCGCATCGAAGAAGCGCATGCGGTAGGAATGTTCGTGGGTACTCTTGACCCACAAGCGACCATATCCCAATTCATGATGTTCTTCAAGCCAACCACCTTCCAGGCCTTGATTGACAAGCTGGCTCAAATGGACCAGATGGGCCATAGGCCTTCCTCTTCAAAGACGGAGCCTTGGAATGAAAAGGGCAAAGGAAAAGCAACCTTCGTCGCCAACGCTCAACAACAACCGAGTGACTCGAGACCGGTTGTTCGCCAAAGCAACAAGCGGCAATCCCTCGATGAGAAGTTGAGACGTCCTTACTCATTTCCCCGAGATAAAACAAGGAAACTGTTTGAACTGGTAGTGCGCAATGGGCTCATCACTCTACCGGAGTCGAGACACCCAACGTGACCGAACGACGTCAACGATCCTAATTACTGCCCCTACCACCGAGTATTGGGTCATCCGATCGAAAATTGCTATGTCTTCAAAAATTGGGTTGAAGACCAGTATCAATAGGGCAAGTTCACGCTGTCCGGAAACTGGAAGGTAAATCCGCCACAACCACATGCTCCGAAAAAGATGGACATGCCGGGGGCGGCGTGCTCATTCATAGAGGCGGCTCCATTCGAAGTTGTTCTTTCGGCAAAAACTAAAAGAATGCTGAAAGATCTTCAAACATGTCCGGCGATCAGATGGAAAAGCCCGCAAGAGCTGGGGATCATCGATGAGATGCTGAAACCACGCCCAACATTGGGAGTTAATAGTGATGGTGGACAAAACATTCGGGCCCAGCCGTCAAAGTCTTCGTAGAAAAAGAAGAAGATCAAAAAGCCCGCGCAGTTTGATGACAAGCGCACGGATCTGCAAAAACATATTGACGCGCTGGAGGAATATAACCAGAAGGTGCGAACCCCGGTCACACTCCAAGAATTTCTCAACAATATCCTTGAGAGCGGAGATAACGACAATAACGACGAGGATGACTCGTCAGAAGAATCTGGGGACTATGTGGCAAGTTGCCACATGATCTCTCATTCGGCGTTAATTAACGAAGAAGTTCACTCGGCAATAGAAGACAACATAAAAGAGCTGGGGGCAGGATCGAAGCCAAAACCCTTGGAACCGTCTGACGAGATGATCGACTTGCTACTGAACGAAGCCCGTCAGAAAAGTAAAGCCAATCGAGAGCGCGAACTGGCTATATTCGAAAAAGCCAAACGCCGACGACTAAATGAAAAAGTCGAGGCACCCCAACCGGATCGAAGCATCTCTATCGCCAGCAAAAGCAAGCTTAAAGTAAGGAAACGATTCGCTAGGACCCTGTCAATAGGAATGAAATTGCCCTCTTTTAGAGGAAATTCTCCTGGCGGTATACATCTTAATAAAGCGGACATACATCCTAATTTCTGTTTATACTATCGGAGGATTGCACACCTTATCGAGGAGTGCATAGCCTTTAAAAACTGGTGGCAGGGATATGTTGCCCACCGACAACACGTTCAACGAGTGAAGCGCAAGGCTCGTCGGGAACAGAAAAGCATGACAGATGAGCGCAAAAGAGCCGCTGGCAACTATCACATAGTCGACATCAAGGGATCGCAAGTTATCACCTTTGGAAGCGACTCTGACGAAGAAATCGCCCTCAGCCCTCTCTTCAAGGAATCCACCTCCGACACAAAAAATGCGAAGACTTGTGAGAAAATCTAGATGCGTAATCGTACGTTGCCCGAAAAATTTCGGACCTCGGACTGAAACGTCCCTAAACTAACGATGGACCGCAATGTCCTAAAACTTGCAACTGACCGAGACGTCTATAAACTACTACGGACCGTAGCATCCCAAGTCTGACGTGGTAAAAAAAAGAAAAAAAGAAAAAGAAAAAAAAGGTATGTCCACAGGCAAAATGGGCACGGATGAAAACCCGAAAGGGCGCCGTGAGTAAAAACAGCATGACTACCAGCGATGTTTGTGAAAATCCGAAAGGGCGCAGACTCGTAAAAAAAACGGTATGTTCACAAGCAAAATGGGCACGGATGAAAACCCGAAAGGGCGCCGTGAGTAAAAACAGCAGGACTACCGGCGAGTTTTGTGAAAACCCGAAAGGGCGCAATCTCGTTAAAAGACACTTGCAAGGTCCTCTCGACCCTGTAAGGAGAAACCACCTGTATGAGATCCTTACGACTCACAAAGGAGTGACACACTTAGGGATCCCCACGATTCCTAAGGAGAAATTACACTTACGAGATCCTCACGACTCGTAAGGAGAACCCTCTTATGAGACCCTCACGGCTCATAAGATTCAAAAGTCTTAAGCTACAGAGATCTTAACCTGTTCTTAAGCCAACACATTTCTCAGTTTGCCCTATAAGCGGTTCAATGCTGACTCTTGTATACAATCCACGGGCACGAATGAACATTTCCCTAACAGAGTCCTGCCAGCGACTAGGGATATGCTCACACGGTGAACAAACACTTGTAGGTCCTCTCGACTTGCAAGGAGAAAACACTCTTGTAAGATCCTTACGATTTATCCTTACGACTTATAAGAGAACACACACTTAGGAATCCTCACGATTCCTAAGGAGAAAAAGCACCTATGAGATCCTCACGACTCGTAGGGAGAAATACCTTTATGAGACCCTTACGGCTCATGAAGTCAAAAGCCTTAGTCGATGGGATCCTAAACCTGTTTGCTAAGCCACCTTTGTTCGACATCGACAGAGGAAAATGATGATTCGCTCCTGGCAATATCCTAGTTGTAGCGATGCTGATGCCTAAATCGGTATCAAATTCCAAGTCCTTTCATGGCAAATGATGATTCGCTCCTGGCAATATTCCAGTCGCAGCGATGCTGATGCTAAGATTAGCACCAGATTCCAAGTTCCATACTCGTGGAAAAAAGTCAACGAGCCAAAAATGCATAGGAAATAGCCGAAATGATGGGGCAACTTGCAACGAAATCAACAAGTAAAAATGTATGCATACAAAATAGCCGAAATGGTTGGGCAACTCGCAATAAAAAGCAGCGAGTAAATAAAACAAATAGCCGAAATGATTGGGCACCGCGAAAATAGCCGAAATGATTGGGCAATCGCGACTTTCGCGATGTAAAAGATAAAATGATAGAGCATCGCGGAAAGAAAACAAAAAAATAACATGAAATGAAACTTTTTGCCCTGTGGGTGAGGTCACATTGACCCCTGTATACAATCCATGGGCACAAACAAGAAGGGAACCATATCGTCCCACCTAGCTTCGTCGAAGCGAAGCCAAATCTCGACGGTTCATAGACAACCTAAAGGCAATCTCGACATTTGTCGCAATATTGCAGACACAATGTCACTAAACGAAGTGAAGGAAGATCCCTAGCTTCAGGGTCTCGACGTCAATATCGACAACTTAGAGATCAACACCGGCGTTCTTCCTCCCTCCAATCGAATGCAGACGCAACATCAACAAACGGAGCCACGACAAAGTCCCATAGTTCCAAATATCGATGGTTCACAGACAGCCTAGAGACTACCCCGGAACCATGGCAAAGTCCCCTAGTTCCAAATCTCGACGGTTCACAGACAGCCTAGAGATCACCAATGGCGTTTCTCCTCATTCCAACCAGATGCAGACGTGACATCAACAACCGACCTCAGATTCGCAACGAAATGGAGCCATGGCAAAATCCCTAGTTCCAAATCTCAATGGCCACATCTACGGGCCGAAGGCCAACAACGGTGTGCCTCCTCATTCCAGCAGGACACAGATGCTACACCATCAATCGGAGCCACGGCAAAGTCCCCAGTTCCAATACTCTACTGTTCGCAGATAACCTAGAGTCAACCATGACATCACAGAAAGCGGAATACGTCATCCAATGGCTCCGTCTCGGAAACAAGTCAACCGACCCCAGGGAAATCAGTGTCCTTGGCAACCTCCTCGATTCAGGGAAATCAGCGTCCTTGACGAGAGCATCTCGATTCGCATCGACTCGCAGAGAAATCAGCGTCTTTGCAAGAATACCTCGATTCGTCTCAACCCCAGGGAAATCAGTGTCCTTGGCAACCTCCTCGATTCAGGGAAATCAGCGTCCTTGACGAGAGCATCTCGATTCGCATCGACCCGCAGAGAAATCAGCGTCTTTACAGGAATGCCTCGATTCGTTTCAACGCCGAGGAAATCAGTGTCCTTGGCAAAAACCTCGATTCAGGGAAATCATCATCCTTGGCGAGAGCATCTCGATTCGCATCGACCCGCAGAGAAATCAGCGTCTTTGCAGGAATACCTCGATTCGTCTCAACCCCAGGGAAATCAGTATCCTTGGCAACCTCCTCGATTCATGGAAATCAGCGTCCTTGACGAGAGCATCTCGATTCGCATCGACCCGCAGAGAAATCAGCGTCTTTGCAGGAATACCTCGATTCGTTTCAACGCCGAGGAAATCAGCGTCCTTGGCAAAAACCTCGATTCAGGGAAATCAACGTCCTTGACGAGAGCATCTCGATTCGCATCGACCCGCAGAGAAATCAGCGTCTTTGCAGGAATATCTCGATTCGTCTCAACCCCAGGGAAATCAGTGTCCTTGGCAACCTCCTCGATTCAGGGAAATCAGCGTCCTTGACGAGAGCATCTCGATTCGCATCGACCCGCAGAGAAATCAGCGTCTTTGCAGGAATACCTCAATTCGTCTCAACCCCAGGGAAATCAGTGTCCTTGGCAACCTCCTCGATTCAGGGAAATCAGCGTCCTTGACGAGAGCATCTTGATTCGCGTCGACCCGCAGAGAAATCAGCGTCTTTGCAGGAATACCTTGATTCGTTTCAACTCCGAGGAAATCAGCGTCCTTGGCAAATATCTCGATTCAGGGAAATCAACATCCTTGGTGAGAGCATCTCGATTCACGTCGGCCCGCAAGTAAATCAGCGTCTTTGCAGGAATACCTCGACTCGTCTCAACTCCGAGAAAATCAGTGTCCTTGGCAAAAACCTCGATTCAGGGAAATCAGCGTCCTTGACGAGAGCACCTTGATTCACGTCGATCCGTATAGAAATCAGCGTCTCTGCAGGAATACCTCGATTCGTTTCAACTCCGAGGAAATTAGTGTCCTTGGCAACCTCCTGGATTCAGGGAAATCAGCGTCCTTGACGAGAGCACCTCGATTCGCGTCGACCCGCAGAAAAATCGGTGTCTTTGCAGGGATACCTCGATTCGTTTCGACTCCAGGGAAATCAGTGTCCTTGGCAAAACCTCGATTCAGGGAAATCGGCATCCTTGGTGAGAGCATCTCGATTCACGTCGGCCCGCAAGGAAATCGGTGTCTTTGCAATTCGTCTCAACTCCGAGGAAATCAGTGTACTTGGCAAATACCTCGATTCAGGAAAATCAGCATCCTTGGCGAGTGCATCTCGATTCGCGCCGACCCGCAGAGAAATCAGTGTCTCTGCAGGAATATACAATATCAAGCAAATCAGAACAGCGGAAACTCCCGGTTCCATGACTCGGCAGTACACAAATGACCGAGAGTCAAACCCCGACTCCGTGAAATGCGGATAAAGTCAACCTTTCCTGGTTACATGGAACGCGGCTTATGTCAATCTTGACCCCGTGGGAAACGTCCAGAGCGGATCCTGGTCCTCACAGAGCACGGCAGTGAACCCGTGTGAAGCATCCAGAGCGGAGCCTAGTCCTCGCCGAACACGGCAGTGAACCCGTGAGAAGCATCCAGAGCAAAAATTCCTGGCTATGTGGAACGCGGATTATGTCACTCCTGACCCCGTGGGAAACGTCCAGAGCGGATCCTGGTCCCCGCAGAGCACGGTAATGACCCCATGTGAAGCATCCAAAGCGGAGCCTAGTCCTCGCCGAACACGGCAGTGAACCCGTGGGAAGCATCTAGAACAAAATTCCTGGCTACGTGCAACGCGGATAATGTCAACCTTGACCCCGTGGGAAATGTCCAGAGCGGAGCCTGGTCCTCGCAGAACACGGCAGTGAACCCGTGGGAAGCATCCAGAGCAACTCCTGACTCCGTGAAATGCGGATAAGGACAACTTCACCCATCACTTGCGGGTCCTCACGACTCGTAAGGGAGTAAATTCTCTTGTGAGATCCTTACGACTTTCAAGAAAAAACACACTTAGGAATCCTCACGATTCTTAAGGAGAAATTACACCTACGGGATCCTCTCGACCGGTTGGGAGAAAATTCTTTATGAGACCCTCACGGCTCATAAAGTTGAAAAGTCTTAGGTGACAGAACCTAACCCTGTTTTCTAAGCCATCACCACCCTACAAAGAGCCCAAGATTCTATATACTATCTACAGACCGCACTTGCTAAAATCACATGGCAACAACACAGCAAGGAGAAGAAAGCGATAAGGAGAACATTTGATTCGCATTTAATTAAGCGTCTGAGGCATACCCGTTCATGCATGTGCAAAAGATTTAATACGAAAAATAAAACAAGCTGAAATGAGAAACTTGCCATTCATACTGCGAAAATGTTCTTACAATTATGAAAGCAGTAAACAAAAACATTATCAAAATAATTACAATGGCAAAACCTCAGATCCAGGACATGGATTCAGGAACTCAAAAGTGACTTTGTCCAAAATTTTCCAGGCCTGGCGAACCATCCTAGTATGCTTTCTTTCGCGATCACAAGCATCGGGATCCCCACGGATGTCCTCCACCCTCCGATAGGCAGCAAGTATGGACGACTGTTGAAAAGCCTGGTGCAGGAGATCGACAAGATTGTCTCGCCTTCTCTTTGAGATTAGGCTCATCAGATACACCGAGTGCACCTTATCCTCGGAGGCATCCAACGCTCTAAGCGGCACGCCGGTACAAAATAAAGTAAGCGCTTCCCATATCGCTCCCACAATAAGCTTCAGGAGAGAGGAACGCCGAGGAAGTAGCCGACCATTGTATGCGTCAAAGCGACCCATGATTTCGGCACACTCGGCATTTGTGAATTCTCAATTTTGAGAACGGCCGAGTGAGCGGATGTCTCCGTAAGAGATAATCTCGTCGAGGTCATACATATGAGCGTCCATTACTCCTAAAAAAAAGAAAATCAACAAAAATCAGCGGACAGACTGATTAAGAGAATTCTTATTAAAACAGGCACATGGAGTTAAACTCCTCGAGAGCAATGCTCTGCAGACAGGAGTGACACCTGTCAAAATCAATTATGAGGGGAATTTAAAGAAATTCCCCGAGAACACTGAGAGCCTTGCTCTGAGAAGATGATATAATTCATCAAAAAATAAAATTCCATTTTCAAGATCCATGAAAAAACTCTTAAGAGTTCTTCTATATGATTTGAAAGGAGCAAAGCTCCATTAATGAATTAAGAAATCATAAGTAAAATCATTTTAGAGAGCAAAGCTCTATTAAAGGAACCCTAAAAGGGCTCTCTTTAGATCTATGGGTTCATGAGAGCAAGGCTCTATTAATGAAACCCTAAGAGGGTTTTCTGTAGATCAAAGATCTACAAAGAGCAAGACTCTGTTAATAGTTAAAACCCTAACTTATTAAAATTTATTAAAATTTTACCTAAATTTGGAAAGAGTTTTTGCTCTTGAGAAATTCTTAAACAAGAAAGCAGTGCTCTGAACAAAATTCTCAAAGAAAATGATAATCATCCAGAGGACCAAAGGACCTATTTATAGGCGTTAAGCCGCCTCTTCAACTTCTGAGTGGATCCAAGGGCTCAGATGTTGCCACCGCTGCGCCCACGTGTGGGCCACGTAAACGCAACGGTGGGGGGGGGCGCATTTGTTTCCCCAATCAGAGCAAAACTCTGTTCAAATTCCAAGATTTGGAATGAAGTGACGCTTCCTTTCCCCAATCAGAGCAAAGCTCTGTATTGAAATTCTAAACTCAAAAATTGAAGCAACGATTCAGATTCAGCGCTCTACGCTGTGCGTCACGTGTCGAACGCGGGTGCGCTAGCGCAGTTGCGCTGCGTTCTGCGCTGCGCGCTACGTGTCGAACGCGGGTGCGCTAGCGCAAGGTGCGCCAGCGCTGGAATTAAAAATTCCCCACCGTTAGATCAAAAGATCTACTAATAATAAATTATTAATTAATCAGAACTAAAATTCTTTTATGGAAAGATTTTTCAATCTTACTGAAACAAGAAGATTATCTTCTGTAAAACAGAAGCCTTAGGATCAAAGATCCAACGGTGGGAAATATTCCCAAATCAATCAGAGAAAGATCTCTTAAAACTGATTTAACAAATCAATTGGCCCTATATAAAGGCCCCTAGACTTCAAGTCTAAAAGATACAGAAAGAAAGAGAAAAACCTCTGTAAACTTTGAGAAAACTCAAAGAGAAAGAAGAGCAAGCTCTTAGAAAAAAGAAGAAGATTTTTCTTCATCTTCAAGGTAAAGAACTATGTTCTTGAATAACAGAGATGAAACCATCTCATAGAAAGAAGAACCATCTTCTAAAAAGATCATAGATCGGAAAAAAGACCAAGGTCTTTAATAAAAAGAAAAAGATCAAAAGATCTAATCATAAAAAAATAAAAAAGTATTTTACTTTATTCATAGATCTTTGATCTATAAAGGCAGAGCCCTTTTGTAAAAACAAGAACTTTTGTTCTTGAATCTTGAGGCAAAGCCTCCTTTAAGAAGAACATAAAATTTGTTCTTTGATTTTAAAATTGATCAGATGCGCTTTGCGCTATTGAAAAGTGCCTTGCACTCATGAACTGCGCTCTTGCGCTCCTTGGATCGGCGCTCAGCGCCAAAACATGCCACGTGTCAACCATAGACACCACTTGCGCTTTTAAAACAGCGCACTGCGCTCAGTGCCAAGTGCGCCGCGTGTCACTCACTGGCGTGCCAACAGACTAACGCAATGCGCTCATAAACTTAAAGCGCAATGCGCTAACAAACTAGCGCTTAGCGCGACACGTGTCATCTTCGTGTGCGTTACCCGACAGAAGCGCAATGCGCTCTTTGACTGGCGCAAAGCGCCTAGCGCACCACGTGGCGCACTGTCAGAACACACTTTGTTCTGATGAATGCTATGCATTCAGTATAAGACAAAAAATGTCAGAGCCCAATGCTTAGCATTATTAAAAGGGCAGAGCCCAAATAAAGGCCTAATGGCCGGAACAAAAATAAAATGTTAAACATTTTTAATTGGACTTAGCCCAATTCTGGCCATAAGTCCTCAACTTGTATTGAACTGAGCACATCTGCTCTGTCAACCAATTCACATCGGTTCGAGGGTACATCTCTTTACTCCTCTGATATCTGTCGTTGTAATCCTTCAACGTCGTCAGAAAGGTGACGGGTCCCAACAACCACACATAACAATGGACTGTGGAGTCTTTAAACCCATGGACTATGATGTCCTTAATCTCGACCGTGATGTCTTAAAACTAACAACGGACTGTGGGGTCTCTAAACCCATGGACTATGATGTCCTTAACCTCGACCGTGATGTCTTAAAACTAACAACGGACTGTGGGGTCCCTAAACCCATGGACTATGATGTCCTTAACTTCGACCGTGATGTCTTAAAACTAACAACGGACTGCAGGGTCCCTAAACCCATAGACTATGATGTCCTTAACCTCGACCGTGATACCTTAAAACTAACAACGGACTGTGGGGTCCCTAAACCCATGGACTATGATGTCCTTAATCTCGACCGTGATGTCTTAAAACTAACAACGGACTGTGGGGTCCCTAAACCCATGGACTATGATGTGCTTAACCTCGACCGTGATGTCTTAAAACTAACAACGGACTGTGGGGTCCTTAAATCCATGGACTATGATGTCCTTAACCTCGACCGCGTTGTCTTAAAACTAACATTGGACCGAGATGTCCTTAAACTAACAATGGACCGTAATGTCCTTAAACTAATTATCGACCGCAATGTCACTAAACTAAACAACAGAGCCTAATTGCTCTCTTGTCGGATCTAAACGATCCTGTTAAGTTGATCTTAGTCTAAAATAAGACTAACGTATCCTTAACAAACAAGTCGATCTTAGTCTCAAATAAGGCTAACGTATCTTTAAACCAAAATCTAAGAAAGATACGGATTTGGATTAGTCCACGCCCTACGGGCGACAACATAACTTAGTCTCCGTATACAATCCACGGGCAACCAAACACAAAACAAACACCCACGACACGAAGTGACCATCTGGAGAAGAAGAATATTGTTACCGCGATGCGGTAGCGTGATTAACTGCAGGGGCTTGCGCCTGTAGGGAAGAGCATCCCCACAATCAAAACCCCCTCAAATGATAGGGAATCTGACGTAGTCTGCTATATCGGCCTCATCCGTTTAAACCTTCGATACACGGTGCCATAAATGAACTTGGCATCTTCGGAGAGGTGGACGGATAGCACCAATTAGCATCTGCCCTGAATTTCAGGCAAGACGTACATCGCGTCTCCGCCGCGTCTTTCGGAGGGGAACACCCATGCTTATTACAGTTTGATTATGAGCACCTACTCGATACTTGTGCATCCCCCTGACATGACTTGATACACTACTGCTTGACACGACTCGATACATGTGCACTACTTGACATGATTGGATCCATGTACACTACCTGACATGACCTGATGTACTACAGCTTGACCTGTTACCTGATCTTGTTACTAATGCTGACAATCTTGACCTGTTGTCCCTACGGACATTTCCTGTTATCTATTCAGACAAACATGTACCTGCTTGATCATGTGTTGGCATTAGCTCCAGATTTATCAATACCTGACTTAAACACATAACTTGGGGGTATGGGGAAATCAATGATGAAACCTGACTTGTAACTCGACAGTTCGATGCCTTTACTGATCAGTCTTACGGGCTAGGCCAGCCCCGGGATGATACTGCTGACATCATTCATCGTTACATACTACCTTTACTTCCTAGCGGCACGTCTCGGATTCAGCCCGAGAATCTTGACCGTGGTCCCGGGCATACACGGGATACTATTGAGTTACATCGACGATTCGTCAAATTGATTTCAAAGACTTGAGAGTAATTAACCTAGTAGACCAGTTTAGATTACTCACTGCACATCACCTGTGCCTTACCCTTCACTGTCCTTATTTATGTTACTGTTATACATGTTTTACCGTTCATACTCATACCTGCATGACTTGCTACTCCTTGATGTATTATTGCTTGATATTATGATGCACCGACGTCTGGGTTTTGTATGGCCCAGATTCTTTACCTTTGCTGCAGGCCGAGCCGGAGCATTTCAGTGAACAGGCCGAGCAGTGAGGACCTGTTATTAGTTTATTTTACTTTCCTATCAGCATTTTCATTCCGGATGTGAGCCCGCATTATGGGACGTACATTCCAGTTTTTATTGTATTGGATCTTTTGCTTCCGCATTATTTTATTCTTGACTCGTTATTCTGGCTCATGGACACGTATTAGATAGTTGTTTATTATTGTTCTTGATAACTCTACAGCTGTAATGTGACTATGGAGGGGTATTTCATATCCACAGGTGCATGGTTGGCTCTGTCACGTGCCTATCTTAGCGTACTCTGGGAAGCGGGACGTGACAGCTTCTGCAAATCTTCAACCAGAGGAAGAACTAAGTTCTTTTGCAGAAGAGTTAAACTCTTAGATTGAGAATTAAATTCTCTTTTTCTGTTTTATGAAGCTTTGATCCCTTTCCCCTTTCTCACCTAGGGTTTCTTTTCTTGAGAATTGAATTCTCCTTTCTTTTCTCTCTGCTATTTTCCTTCAGAAAGTTTCAAGATCTCCAAAATTCTATCCTCCCTTCTCTTCTCTTCTTGGCTCCTATTTATAGGAGAAGGAAAAGAATCAATTTGTTTAGTGAATCTTTCATTGAAAGATTTTGTTTGTTTTTTCGTAACTAATATGATCTTTTAGATCACTCGGTGAATTTTATTCACCATTGGATTTTTAATCCAGAAGATATTCTGTTTGTTATTTTTGGTGAAATTTAGGGAGATCTTTCCTTGTATACAATCTTTCCATAAATTGGTGATTTTTTAATCACCATTGGATTTTTAATCCAACGGTGCTCCACTTTACAGAGCATGATCCCTTTTTGTTTGTTTGGAAAGATTTAAAGAAATACTTTCCTGGTTAGGGTCTTTGATTTCCCTTAATTAGAATTTTATCTATTAGTTCAGAAGGATTAAAAGTCCATCACGTGTTGACACGTGATCACAATGTTTGATCATTTAAATAGAATTTAATTCTATTAATTAAAGAGCTTATGAACCCATCACGTGTTGACACGTAACACCCCAATTAAGAATTTAATTCTGTTGTTTTTTAAAGAACTAAGGAATCATCACGTGTCAGCACGTGACCCTTGGTCACGTGTGAGCACGTGATGTTCCATTGGGATTTTTCCTTGTTATTTTATTATACTTTATTAATCCCTTTCAGTGGGTTTAAAGGTCCATCACGTGTGGGCACGTGACTCCATTAATTGATTGTTTGATTAGAATTTAATTCTATTAAAACAGAATCCCGGGAAACCATTACGTGTCAGCATGTGACCCTTGGTCACGTGTGAGCACGTGATACCCCATTGGGGTATTTCCTGATATTCTATCAGGGAACAAAGTCCATAAATATCGTCGGTGCATTCGTGACTCCGAATGGCATCACTAAATACTCGTAATGTCCATACCGAGTTCAGAATGCAGTCTTGCAAATATCCTCTGGTTTAACTCGGACCTGATGATATCCGGATCGCAAATCCAGCTTCGAGAATACCCTCGCGCCATTAGGTTGCTCGAATAATTCACCAATGCGAGAGATCGGGTACTTGTTCTTAATAGTCACCCGGTTCAATTCTCGATAGTCGATACACATCCTCCTTGTGCCATCTTTCTTCTTTACTAGAAGAACTGGAGCTCCCTAAGTGAATTGCTGCTGCGAATCCAACCCTTCCCAAGCAATTCGGTAACTTGCTTCTTGACTTCTTCCAACTCCACTGGTGCCATTGGATAGTATACTTTTGGGATTGGTGCTGCACCAGGAACAAGATCGATCGTGAACTCCACATCTAGTTTTGGTGGTAAACCTGAGATGTCCTCGAACACGTCCATGAACTCTCGAACTACGGCTGGCGCTTCCTCCTTATCAACTTCCATCGTCGAAAGAATATTATTTGTCGGTCTAGCCCTAAACTCGACTGGCCCGACATAACTGCTTCCTCCAGCAAAAACAAACTCCGGATGTCCGAGAATCTGGAAAATCACTTTCTTTGCCCTACAATCAATGTGAGCGTGGAAAGTGCCAAGAAAGTCCATTCCCAAGACAACATCATAACTGCCGGTATCAATCACCAAGAAATCTGCAAAACATGAACTGGTAAGCAATGAAACCGAGAGAAGCAATGTAATATAACGACCATGAAACAAGGAATCGAATCAAGACTAGGACTCCAAGTTACTTAAATAGAGGACCGCATTGTAACCATGCTGCAGTTCATAGTTACAATCACATAACTCCGTCCAAGTCGCCCAAATCCTAGTATCAGAATCGAAGAATAAGTAGGGAGAAACAATAGGGAACCAATGGTTTCAAGTCGAGATGCAAAGTTGTTTGCATATCGTCAAGACAAGAGTCAAGAGAAAGATATGATTCAAGAATCACGATAACATTGTGGCAGGACATGCTCCTAATTACAGGTTTTCTGATTCGTGTATTGGGTCCAATACCCAACTACAAAAGAATCAAACCCGATTAACCTAAATCCTATGGGCTCTGATACCAAAAAAAACCCTGTCACGCCCCGCTTCCCAGAGTGCGCTAAGATCAGCACGTGACAGAGCCAACCATGCTACCTGTGGCTAGGAAACATCCCTCCACAGTCACATTACGGCTGTCTAGAAGATATTAAGAACAGGAAAATATAGTAAACTATCTAGTACATGTCCATATGCTAGAATAAACGAGTCAAGAAATAATATGCGGAAGCAATAAATCCAATAAACAGTAACATCTGGAAAGTACGGAAATAACTAAACTAACTGGATACTAACAGGATCCTCACTGCTCGGCCTGTCGATGGAAATACTCTTGATCAGCCTGCGACAAAGGTAGAGGATCTGGGCCATGCAAAACTCAGACGTCAGTGCGTCATAATATCAACAATAATATAATCAGGGGGTAACAAGTCATGCAGGTATGAGTATAAACAGTAATAAAAGTATAACAGTAGCACGAATAAGAAACAGTGAAGAGTATAAGCACATGTGACGTGCGGTGAGTAATCTGAACTAAACTACTGGATTAACTACTCTCAAGTCTTTGAAATCAATTTAATGAATCGTCGATATAACTCAATAGTATCCCGTGCATGCCCGGGACCACGGTCCAGATTTTCGGGCTGAAACTGAGACATGCCGCTAGGCACTAAACAGGAAACATGCACAGATGAATGACGTCAGCATCATCATCTCAGGGTTGGCCTAGCCCCTAAAACTGATCAGTATAAGCATCGAACTGTCGAGTTACAAGTCAGGTTTCATCATTGATTTCTCTATACCCACAAGTTATGTGTTCAAGTCAGATATTGATAAATCTAAAGCTAATTCCAACACAGGATCAAGCAGGAACATGTTTGTCTATACAGACAACAGGATATGTCCATCGGGACAACATGTCAGGATTGTCAGGATTAGAAACAGGATCAGGTAACATGTCAAGTAGTGATATATCAGGTCATGTCAGGTAGTGTACATGTATCAAGTCATGTCAAGTAGTGGTGTATCAGGTCATGTCAAGTAGTGCACATGTGTCAAACGGGTGCTCATAATCAAACTGTAGCAACTATTGAATCAAGGTGAAAGTATAGATATACAATAAAAGCATGGATGCACAAATATCAATCAGGGGTTACATCATGACTAAGTAGGATGTACAATTATCAAGCATGGTGCACTAATACAACAGTAACATGAAATAATATGGTCTCGGCGTGCAAGTAGATATGTAATAAACCGTACGGATACTATAAAACTGTAAATCGGTAAAATTTGCTGAATATTAAAACACAAGCACTATTATTTATTAAATAGATATTGATATAATAATATTAACATGGATAATATATTCAAACCGATTAATAACTATAAAAGTGGTATTGATTAACCATGCACAAGAAAGTTCCGTTCAGAAATCCAGCGTCATCCTGATTTGTTAAATAGCTTAAAAATAACAAACGTTCTCCAAAAGGGACGTGTATTATACCAAAACAAAGATAATTCAATAATGTTTTCATTTTTATAAGTTGAAGTATCTCAGGTTGTTCCTACAAAAAGTTATGAATATTCGAAATTGAAAGTTTGCTGCTGGAATTTCCCTGGACAGCAGTTTAGCGATATTTTCATTTGCATTTTACGTTATTTAAACAATTTATTTTGCAAGTAAAATTTTATAGAGTTATATTATTCTGAGTTATCTTCGTAACGAACTAAAGAACGTATACTAATGATTTTTCTATGATTTATAATGAATTTTATAAGGTAAGGTGTACAGTAAATTTCAGATTTGTCGTATCCGCTTTGCAACGACGTTTCATGTGTAAACTATAATATTTTCAAACCATATTTTGTATAACATTATAAAATGCAGATTATAAACTAATTAAAGATAATAATAAGAAATATTACGACGATATATATTTTAAATGATATCGATGCAAACGGGTATCCGAAAACGGTAAAACTTTAATATGGATGTACAGTGCAATCAACATGTGATATTTTTATTCATATGGATGCAAAATAAGATACATAGCATGTAGTAAGATGAATTAGAATGCGACTAGATATGTAAATAGTGATATGGATGCATACGGATGTCCGAAAACAGTAAAACTGTAAAATGGTAATGCGGGATGCATAACTAAACATTATGTGATGTTATTATTCAAATGGGTGCAATATATTGTAGTCTAGCATGTAACAAGATAAATTTGCATGCACTAGTTACGAAATAAATTATACGGATGCCAACGGACATCGTAAAACAGTAAAATGATAACAGGGAATGTACAATACACTAAACATGAAATATTATTATTAATATGGATATAGTATATATCATAGCATGTAGCGAGATAAACTTGCCTCGATCGAATCACGCGGCGGATACGCACGGCACGTCCGACGTCGGTAAATCGTCGCAACGCACACGCGGCACGCGGGATGGGTCCAGGCAAGGCAAGAGGGTGATCACACAGACAAGGTACGTTCACTAGATCACTCGAATCGTCAGCGACGAGCACGGCTCCGGCGGTGATCACCGGAATCAAGAAATAAGATCAAGAAAAAGAAAGAAGAAAGAAGAAGAAGTAAGAAGAAAATGTTGTTTATTAAATAAGGAAGAAAATAAATAAATAAAAAATATATAAATATATATATGCAGAGGAGAGAGAGAGAGAAATGGGTTGTTAGTTGGTTAGGAAATTAGTTTAGATTTAAATTTAAAAAATCTTTTATTAGTGAACTAAATTTTAATTTGTATCAGTTTATAAAATTAATATTATATAAATAAAATTTGATATTCTGGTAAATACAAATATAGTCTAAAACACGCCCGGGTCTGGTCTAAAATTCAGTTTTAAAGTACGAAAAATATACATGTCGACCAAAACTAAAATTGGATATCCGGGTAACGAAAATGCATACCCCCAAGAACGGATGCACGTACGTGCGCGTAGCCATCCAAACAAGTCCGTTTCACTGAACGGGAGGAGAACAAGATGCGCGGATGCTAACACAGGGTTAGGGGTATCATGCAAGCCATGCAATATATTTTTAAAATATTTTATGTGACTTTAAATGTTATATTAAAATATGCAGATGCCAGATATAATACCCGTATGCAGTATGTATAATATGAAAGTGCACGGATCCACGTAACAAGTCAGGATAAATCACAAATATGAATCAAGACTGGTTTCAAGCATGCGGGTCGGGTCGGATGCAAATACAAATGTCAAATACACTACTCGCACCCAAAACACAATAAATCATGAAAATACCATAAATAAAAAAATACATGAACTAGAACTGATATAAATGAACTAGGATATTACAAACTTCATCGTAGAGGCGACATCTGACTTTTTGATTGGTGTGGGTTCGACCCATTTTGTAAAGTAGTCTATGGCGACGAGGATATACTTGTGCCCCTTGTGTCTCTAGGGAACCGGCCGATCATGTCCATTCCCCACTTGGCGAATGGCCAAGGGGAGCTCGGTGGCGTTAGCTCTATGGCTGGTAGCCGAGAAATGCCACCGAAGAGTTGACACACCTTGCATCTCCATACGAGTTTCACTGCATCGGTGTGGATCGTCGGCTAGTAATAGCCCTGTAGCAGCGTCTTTTGGATCAAATTGCGGGTCCCCTAATGTGCGCCGCCGACTCCTTCATATATATCTTGGAGAATGGACTCAGGTTCGTCGGAATCGGAATATTTGAGCAGAGGTTGGGTATACGACATTTTATATAAGCTTCCTTTGCTCCACACGAAGTGACGAGCTTTCATACGGTGCCTGCGTGCTTTTGTTCGGTCCTCAGGGAGCGTTCCATCCTTGAGGAATTCCACTATGGGCTTTCTATAATCTGGGGTATCTTCCTGAGTAGCATAGACCCTGTGTATCATTTCTGTATCATCGATGCTGGGTCGCGACAGGACTTCAAAGAGGATGTTCCTTATGTGATTGGTCGAATAGGAGGAGGCGAGCTTGCTCAAGACGGCGGCTTCGACGTTCATACTCCGAGGATTTTGCTCCACTTGGACTTCGTCGAAATTTTTCCTTAGCCTTTTCTGCTCGGCAAGATATTTCATCATGAGGGTTCTCGGGCTTCGAATCGTCCGGTCACTTTCCCAACGACCAACGCAGAATTGCTATGGAATCTAATCTTCTTTAGCTCCATCCCTGAAGCGATTCGTAGGCCGGCCAATAAGGCTTCATACTCCGCGGTATTGTTCGAGTCCTTGAAGTTGAACAACAGAGAATACTCCATCTCGGCCTCGTTGGGACCGCGGATGACCAGTCCGGCTCTACTTCCATACTCTGTGGAGGAACCGTCTACATAAAATACCCAGTCTGGATTCGGACCGAGCTTTTCTTTGACCGAGTTTTGTGGGCCTGGATCCTGTGCCGGTGCTTCTTCTCAGTTGGGAATGGTGCATTCGACCACAAAATCGGTTAGGGCTTAGGTTTTAATAGCTTGCCTTGGTTGGTATTGGATGTCGAATTGTGACAACTCCCACCTTCATTTCTCCAAGCGGTCTGACGATTCGGAGGAACCGAGAATGTTTCCCAGAGGTCGGTCGGTGAAAACGATAATTGTATGAGCCTGGAAATAGTGTCGAAGCTTCCGGGAGGTGACGACGAGCGCCAGGAATATCTTGTCGATGGCCGGGTACCTTGCCTCTGTGTCTTTGAAAATGTGGCTGACGTAGTAAACCGGCCTCTGTATTCGCTCGGATTCTTTGATGAGTACCGAGCTAGCCGCTTGGCCGGAGACGACTAGATACAGCAGTAGCTTGTCTCTTTCGACTTGTCGGGTGAGCAGTGGTGGCGTCGACAGATGCGACTTGAGCTACTCAAAGACGACTTGGCACTCATCGGACAACTCGAACCCTGGGATTTTCCTCAAAACTTTGAAGAACGGTCAGCACACTTCTCTCCGGATCTGGACATGAAACGACTCAGAGCAGCACCTTTGCCTGTGAGTCGCATGATTTCCACGTTGTTATTGGGCGTTGTCATGTCAATGATGGATTTGATCTTCTTTGCGTTTGCTTCGATTTCTCAGGGGGTGACCATGAACCCGAGGAACTTACCATCCGTAACGCCGAAATCATACTTAGCTGGAATCGGCTTCATTTTGTACTTTCGTAAGATCTCAAAGGTTTCGCCAAGGTCCGTGGTACGTGTACAGTTTTATGTTTATATTATAGACCTTTTCTTATTAGCATATCGGTATTTATTTAAATTTTGGTTATATATATTCATCGATTTTCATGTAAAATGCAGAGAATTTGGTGGGCTAATAATGTCTTGGATTGGAGGAATTAGACTTTGCAAGAGAAAAGGGGGACAACTATTAACAGACCAGAGTAGCTTTTGTTCCAAATTTATTAGTTTATTGAATTTCTTTTTCTTTTCCTTTTTTAACTTTTTCTTTTGCCGGGGCTTTCATTTTCTTGTATGCTTTTACGTTATCAGAGTTTGACTATTTAAAGGCTGTGTTTTGGCATTCTTCTGTATTCAGTTTTCGGTTTTTAATAGAGTCTACAGTTTTCAGTGATTTCTGATTGATCTAGCGATTATTTTCCATCTAATAACATGATAGTTATTCCCCATCTTCGTTCAACACATTTTTTCTGGACCGAATCTAGGATTTTGTCGAGCGGAATCTTTTTAATTAGATAAGAGATTATAGATCGCCATGTTAAAGCCTCTGCCAATCTGAGACATATAATTTTATAGCGTAACAAATTGTAAAGGCTCAATGAACACAATCATGACTCCATTCAACTCATAATGCCCTGTTTGGGAATGGAGTTAAGTTTTCTGAACTGCAGTTTTATATAGTTAACAAAACTTAACTCCAAAATTCTAACTTTGTTTGGCAACCATTCTGGAGTAGAGATAACTGCAGTTATCTCAGCCCACAACTTAAGATAACTGCTGTTATCTCAGCTCCAATCTGACCAAAGTTTTGTAAACTCCATTTTTGGAGTTTGGGACTTGCAAACCGCAGTTTGCATCCTCTCTGCCTCCACTTAAAAATAAACCACGGTTATCCTAACTCCAAATCTAAACATGGTCTAAAGCATTTTTTTATCCGTTACTCAGATACTTATATCTTATACCCCATCTTGAATCCAATAAGAGTCTTGATAGCCTATAAGGATTCCACCGTACCGGCGGGAAAAACATTTATCTTACTCCTCTCTTCCATAACTACTGGCAGCAGGAAACAAAGTATTCCAATAAGTTTGTAAGTAACAACTCTTTTTCAATGCAAATATATGAAGGGAAAGGGGAAAAGAAAGGGGGGATACATCTCAATTCACATTCAATTGTGGCAAGGCTTGATTGGAATCACAGAGAACTTCATGAGTCCAACCTTGCAATGAAATCCCGCACGCTCACCACATGAGAAATAGTAGGGCTTTCTCTTCTTGAGGACAAATTCCAAGCCTTGGCCCCCTCCTTGCATTGGGTTCCCAACTAGTTTTGCCTTCTTCAAATCACACTCTATGAAGCTTCGAAGGTTCTTTAGCATGTAAACACTATGTGGAAATGTGGTGTTGCTTGGTGGATCATACATGAACACTGCAAAAAGAAATTTAAAATACCTTAAACTATGGGTTTTAAGTGAATATTTTTCATTAAAATACCCTGAAAATAGCACTTAAGATATTTTATTGTAATAATAGAACTCAAGGCATTTCAGTGGAAAAAAATAGGATAGTACGTTTAGGGTATTTTAGTGTAATTTACCTAATATTAGAACCTTAATGAAATAAAATAAATGCAAGATCGATTCTCACCCAATTTATCCTTGGGATAGAAGGGGCCATGCTTAAGAGCCCAGTCTGAGTAATTGAACCCAAAATGCCAATGCTCAGAATCCCCCACAATTATCCTCGCACCCTCTGAGGCTGAGGCAACAACAGAAACAGAAGCCAACAAAAGAATGATGGCTCCTATTGTGACACAAGCCCCATGATGAACTTTGAGACCCATAATCTTCTACTTATTAATCTAGCACTACTCAAAGATTAAGTATATATCTTGAGTTGTTGATGAGATGAGATGAAGCTAGAAGAGATTGATTTATATAGAGGAGTTACTAGCTAGCTAGTGTGAAGAGTTGAGAATACAAATACAAATGTGTTGACTAATAAGTAACTTTGTCTTAAATTTTTCTTTAAGCAATGTTAACAAAGAGAAGTCTACATGGTCCCCTTTTCTTTCGGATCCGGTATGATTAATGGGGTATCTCCTCTTGGAAAATGTGAATTTTGTGTTTGACTTGATATGCAATAAGATCATAGAGAAATGATTTTCCTTTTGGATATTATGGAACTCTTTTTTTTTCTCGACAAAATATTATGGGACTCTTTACGTTCTATGTAACGTTCTATGTAACAAGAAAATATATACGACTGGTCTTTTTTTTCTTTGTATGTCATTTTTGTTAGGGTTAGGCTTTGTGCCGTAGCGAAAACATTCTTGGAATGAATGTGTGTCCTCATGATAACATTTTTGGAAGGTTTTAAGAATTTTATTTTGCTTTTTTTCATTTTTGAGAGAATGGAGAATAAATAATATGAGGCAGGAATTAGATTTCTTTGAAATATATTTGTTATGCCTTTCTGTTGGTGTATTTGAATTGAAACAAATGCCTCGGTAAATTCATACCAAACAATCTTGTAATCGTATCGTTCTTCGTAAAAATCAATATTCTGCCTAAATTTTGGACAAGATTTTTAAAGAAAAGAAGGTTCTTGAAGTATGACATCGAAATATGCTTAAATTTTGACAAGGAAGAAAGTTCAAGAGGACAAATAGGTAATTTTTCTATTCATTGATTCACACTTGAATCTATCATGATTTTATATAGGGTAAACTGTCAAAAATCCCCTGTCCTCCTTCAATTGTGTAAAAACCCTAGGCATTTTGCTCTTGTTATTAAAAACCCTGGGCCAATCAAAAACCCTTGTATACCAGTTACTTGTAAATCTAAGAAATTACGGTTGCTTGTAATATCTTAGTAGTTGCTGGTAATATCCAAGCAGTTGAGAGAATACAATGCCTAAATGAAATACAACCTTGGTGTTTTTTCATAAAGATTTTGACATTGTATCCTTTCCAACACTTTCGAAAAGTACAGGGGCTTTTAGACAACCCCCGAGCCGGAGGCTATTTGAACATTTAACATTTTTAGATATTAAAAAAACTGAAAGAGTTGGTGAGGCGGAAGAACGGGTCCTGGCTTGTAATCTTCCAAAAGATGTAAATCATGTGAAAGAAATTTGCATAATAAAAGCAAAACCCCAACAAATATTTGATCTTATATATTTTTTCTTTTTCCTTTTTTTTTAGGTCGACCCCCTTCCGGGATCGAAATTGCACCAAACTTGCTACCTCTCTCCAATAGAGTATGTAGGTACCAACTCAGCTAAGCCCATTAATTTGATCTTATATGATTGTTATTATGGTGGTGCATTCTACCACCAAGGGTCAAATATTTGCTTTTAGGTAAAGCCCCATGCGACATTTGAAAGAATATTGGGGTATTATGAAATGGTTGGTCATTTCTACCGAGGGACATGAAGTGGGGATTTGTGGGTTGTTGAGAGGGAGAATTTATCATGGCATGTTTTCTTTTCACAGCACTCAAGAATTTATTAGGAAACTTTCCACTATAGAAATTTTCTTCAATTTGTTTGCCAAAGAAAAGATGTGCATAATGAATCATCATTATTTGTATATAAGTGTATGCCAAAGTAAACGCTTCATATAGGACCTTTTTCTTCATCAGAATGGGTGGGTTAATTTAAAACTCTCAAAGTCTAGGGATTTTGAAAACTAACGTTCATATATTGATGTTTTTAAAAATAACCCTCAAAATTACTTCGTTAACTTAAATAAGCCCCTTCTGTTTGTTTAACCTATGAGTTAGGACAATTTATAGACTCAACCCCCAATCATCCTCATCTCTCTCTTTACCTCGTCACCCCCTCATGTAAAACTCCAACCCCAAACTCAGTCCAAACTTTGTTTTTTTAGGTATTTCCACGATTAGCTTTCTAGAGCTTCTCCTCCTTCACGAATGACGATCGATCTCTTATATGACTTTAATAACCAATCTATTGTTGCTGTTATACAACTTAAGCTTCTTTTTCTTCCACTTGCAATTTGTGATCACATTCAGAAATTTAGGATAAAATATTCTGTTACGCCAAATGTGATATTTTCTTTGAAGACCCGCTTCATATACAACATGGAGGATTATCAGGAATCCATACATTTCAATCATCTAATTGCAGGTAATATTGCATTATCGTGTTTGGTGTAGTTTGACCATTTTCGGTAATATACATGTACAATGGTCATTGGTGTTGATGCACAACAGGTGGCATCTGGATGGTAGCCTGTGATGACAACGGTGAACGACAGCAAACTATGAACATAAACAAGTGGCGTTCGACGAAGGCACTAGAAGACCGTAGTGATAGCGGTTGTGATAGGTTAGAATATTTTATAGGAATATTTAGATAGACACCAATATATTGAATATAACATGGCTACCATAATTTGTGGAAATCACATTCCTCGGAAATCCTAAATTTTCCGGAAATATTGTTTTTGCTTAAACAAACATGGGGATACTTTGTTGAAATCTAGAAATTCATCCAGATTACTACTTATTATTGGTTTCTAAATGGATAAAATTTAGGCTAAATTGCATAAAAATACTTTCAACTATCACTATTTTTAAGATAATTATCTAAATCTTATTTATAAGGGGAAAAAATTACCTCAAATTACCATCTCCGACTGTAGAAATATACCCTGGCATTATACATGTTTGCAAATGTCAGCACAAGTTGCCATGTCATTAACTTAGTAGATAATCCCAAACTTAGTATTTTCAAAATTATGTCTTCCTTTTCTTCAAAAGTTTTTAAAAAAATTATTTTGTATACCCAAACTTCCATATTTTCAAAAAACACATCCCAAACTCAGTATTTTCAAAATAGACACCCAAAACTTAACCTTTAACTAAAAAAACACCCTCCGTTAAATTCAACGGTTAATTCCTAAATATAAATACGAACCACTCATCTTCTTCTTCTTCTTTTAAACCCTGCAGGGGTATTTCGGTTTTTTAGATCCCAAAACACTGTTATGTTTAACGGGGTTTGAATAAAAGTTAACAGGACTGTCTTTTTTAGTTAATTTAAGAGGATTGAAGTGTCATTTTTGAAAATACCATGTTTGGGATGTTTCTTTTGAAAATATGCAAGTTTGTGGGGTCCAAAATAAAAATTAAAAAAACCCGTCTTAAAACCACTATCAATGAGTGGTTTGTAATTGTGATATTTTTAAACTCTCTAATCACATGAATAGGATTGGGTGCTCAGCAATTGCGGGCTTCGCAATCGTCTTCTTCTTTCTCCTTAATTTTCTTCTTCCCGCTCCTCCCTCTTCTTCTTCATCAAATCCACTTCTTATATGAAATCTGTAGTCCCAAAACATATATCAAACTACAAACAAAATTTCCAAACATATTGAAAGAATGGAAAAATAACTCTAATCATATTGAAAAATAGCCAACACTGAAATAAACCTAGCCGTAACCCTAAATTATTCAATTAGGTAACAAAATCGAGATCACAAACCTCTGATTTTAACATGATAATCCAATTTCTATAAGAAAGATGCTCAATTCTTCGACTTAGAACAAGAAAGCTTTAGATTAAGGAAAATTACTACGGTAAACTTAATGGCTTAGGATAAAACATAATGGGCACGGTAATTAAGGGATATAAGTATCAATATGTATGCTTTTAACTATTTAGGATAGCTATCTACCAAGCACAAAGATTGAAGATGTTTTCTCTAATTTACTTAGATTTAATTAATTATTGGAAAAATCATGATAGTTGTAACTATTTTTAAGCAGTTTAGTCTAAAATTTAACTCTACATGCATATTTTCTGGCCTCTAGAGATTATCGGCATGTTTTGGTTTTCGGATTATATTTGATATAAGAATATCTCGGAATGCATCTATGTTCTCTCAAATTAGAAATCATAAAGATTCTCATTTCAAATAAATGATTGGATTGTTTGAACATGTAACAACCGCAAATTCCATGTACCTTTATTTTAATTTTCCTTATTTTAATAAAGAACCTTTCTTTGAATTACCTGAATATTACTTTATTTCTTTTCTAAATCCATACATTGTCCACTCTTGTATCTTTTGGTTAACACCATACTTTGCTATCATATAATTCTCGAGTTTAAATCCAAACTTCTTAAAATTATTTATTTCTTTATTTTGCATTATAAAATCTTGTTTAAAGGTTTTTAAAGAATCCATTAGATTTTATTGTTTTGTTTTTGAAAGGAAAAAAGATAAATAGTTTTAAAAAGAATTATGATATTTAAGATTTGATTTGAAAAGAATGTTATTTATTTTATAGAAGTGACATATTAAATTTTTTATTACATTTTAGAAAAAACTAATTTTTATATTAGAAAATAATTTTAAATACTTATTTATTTGGTTGTCGTTTTAAATTGTTCGTTCGTTCATTTGTTTAAATACTTTATTTATTTGTTTTGATAGGTTTGATTTGATTTTGAGGGATTTTGATAAAAAGAAATATTTTTGAAATAAAAACTAGAAGTTGTGAAGAAAATACTTAATTGGAATTTTATAAAAAAAATCCATATTTTTTAATGATTAAAAGTATTTTAAAATAATTTTTAAAAATTAAAGCCTGATTTAAAAATTAATTTCCGAATTTAAAAAAAATATATTTATCTAAAATCTTTCTAGAATTTATTAGATTTTTCGATATTTAAAACTATTTTTAAATATTTATTTTAGCCGTTAGATCTACTGTTGTTTTAATATTAGTCCTTCATCTAAAAACCCTAATCTCTACTTCTATAAATAAACTCTAGTCTTCTCATCTCCCCTCTTCTCTTTTTTTATTCCTCTCCTCTCTTTAATTTTTTTATTTCTTATCTTTAATATCCTAGCTTAAGGACTCAAGCAAGAAGGGAGGAAAAATTCTCGAGAAGAAGACCATAGATCATCTTTGTTTTAAGTTCCTCTCTCTCTTCTCTTATATTTTTGAACAATGAAAACCTTAGTTTTTATAGTAAAAAAAAAGAAGAGTCTTTTGAAAACCCTAATTTTTATAGAAAAGGAGTTTCTTTTAAATAAAAAGAAAATAATATGATATTTCATAATTAATTCTACATGTGTATTTAGATTGTTTAAGACACCTAAATTAGACGTTAACGGTGTTCATGATGCTTCTCATATTTACACTATGATCTACTGTGCAAGTTTTATATGTTGTATACACCTCATGCCACGGGTGTATCATTGCCATGAATTATATTTTTCGGTGCATCTTATGTCACAAAGGCATCTTGTAACCTGTTTTAAATATTTAGACGTGAATAGAAAATATTACCTTCTATATCACGGGTGGAGATATTTAGATTTTGATACACTTAATTGTTTTCTTTGCTAAAACTAATATTTTATAGCATCCACCTCATATCACTAGTGTGATGATTTTATTGTTATGTGTGGTGAATTTTTAAATTATTACGTAAATCATATAAGTTGATTATATATAGGGAAGACTTGATGTAACCATCCTAAACTTTCTGTACAAATTTTTTCCAAAATTCAGAAAGTAATACCTAAAGCCTGAGCACAACTTATAAATTTAATTTGCTTTTGAACAACAAGAAAGCACTTGTAGCTTATTGGTAAATTCTTGCTCTGCGGTGACGTAGCCTTTGTTATCGAATCCCCCAGCCACATATATTTTTAATTGATTTTCTTTTAATCTTTTAGATGCCCAACAGTTTACATGTGCACCACACGTAAAATGAAAAGTCACAGATTAAACAAACACGTGCACTGAGTTATACCAAACGACACAAACACGTGGTGAAGATCCCACCATCCCTCACCGGATCTCGACTGGTGAGATGAGCTTGGAGACCGGCACCGTCGAGCCCCCCGTAGGGGATGGTCTTCAATTTTTTACCCCTGAACCCTTCACCTACCCCACTACCTCCATATTGTTTGTTTACTCTGAAAACATCCAGAGAGTAATAATTCCTCTTTTTAATTTATTTTTAATGCACATTTTAATTTCATTCTTCATTACCCTAAATCTTAATTTTCCCTATAAATACCACACCACATTTCACCCCTCCTCATTCAGAATTTCACTACAAAAATTCTCTAAAATTCCAAGTCCCAAGTTGTACAAGTGGAGTTAGCAAAGGTCGAAATTCCGGCGACGTTTCGGGAAGATTCCAGCAACGAAATGACTCCCCGACGATTCCGATAACTTCCCCTATGTCTTCTCTTGTTTTCCAACCAGTAAGTATCCATTCTCTCCTCCATCTCTATTCTAAAACTTCTCTTTTTCAAAACTCATCGGAAGCGGAGTTATTCCGACTTCAGATTCGTTTTTCTTTAAAAACTCCATTTTTCTTAAATAATAAAATACCATATTCTCTCATAATATTTAACAAACATAAACAAACACATTAGAATAAGTTTCATCTCAAAATAATTCATGTTGCTAATTTTATTTCACTTTCACAGTAAAATACCATCATATTTCATACAACTTATAATTGTTCAATTTAACCGTATTATGTTTAGAAAACTCACGAGATAATGACCTATCTCATCACAACACACATTTTTGATATAGCACGATGAATTTTGGGACATTTGTTTATGGGAAAATACGAGTTTACATTTAAGTACCTTAAACATTCAAAAACTGTTTTTTTTAAAAAGTGTGTTATTTAATTTCGTGCAAATACGTCTCTACAACCCATTTTGGGGAACCCTGATCGGGATGGTGTGGGTTATCGCACATTCTCGAGTCTAGTAGAGCGAGATGCAGACCTCCGCAAGTAGCATTCGATCTCGATGAAATTTTTAATGCAATTTTTAAGAAAAATGTGATTTCTATTTAATAAATAAATTCTAATTTTTATAAATATTAGATATATAAATATTATCAAAATACCTACTTAAAAAATATTATATGAATATTCCATATTTTCTAAATCTAAGGGATCACCAAGTTCATGAAACTACCATTATAATTCAATACAAATTAATTCCAATATTTCATTAAAATACCATATACAATGAAAACTAAGTTCTGCTCACTAGATATTTCACTTTTATAAAATATACATTTATGAAAACTCTAAAGACGATAATTAAATACTTGACGTGTATTTTGAAGTTATATCAAAACTATTTTTATATAAACCCCCTCAAGTTATACTAAATTACAATAAGGACCCTATTAAATATAGGTTTAAGCGGGACCAGTTCTCTTGAATCTCAGGGAGCCAGAGAATATGGGTACTTGTCTATCTAAGGTAGACAACCTAAAAACAGTGTTATCAACACGGTAATTGTCTTGGAAAAAGACATAAATCTGCCGTCCATGTGTAGCAGTTACCGATAACTCCAAAACAATCAGAACTTCGATTCTGTTTAAAAGTCTGACTCAGTTCGAGTCATGGTCAAATCTGATTATAATCTGACTTGAATCCAATTCAAGTATAACTACAATACAATATGAATCCAGGAATACCAGAATACAATCTATCACAATATGAACATGACCGAACCAAACCATGGATATACTCTGATTACATGACTATCCATTTATATCCATTCCGTTTACTGATATCATGGTTTCGGAAAGTCTTCCATTTACTACAAGACAATACAATACAATACAATCAGTACAATCAATACAATCAAAATAATAAATATTACGGGGTTTATAAAAGGGTAGGCTGGTACGGAACATGTTAAAGATGGCACGAGATGGTCACTAAAAGACGTAATTACATCCATGCCGTTGTTCCTTGGTATTATCGACGGAGCCTTGAAATACGGGTTACCAAAGTACACGGTGTAAGTTGGACTCCTCTCGTACACACTGGCATATTCTGTACCAAGCTACAACAACTACGTTAGTATAACAAATATAACATATCTACTTCATATATTCTATTCTCTATCTATTCTTCTCCTTCTTTCTTTGGGACTTACCGAGCGATTGTTTGCTGACGACATTCATATTTCTCTTCTTCTTTGGAATGTTGTAAGGAGGACCCGAATCTGAGGAGTTCAAGACCAGCCAGGAGCACTTGGAGCAGTTCACAGAAGACCCTGAACATTGACTTTACTTGTACATATTTTCTCTTCAGTTCATGCCATTGTTTAGGCATTGCTTTCCATCCTTATATTTACATTTCCAGTTGTACCTGTAAAAGAATGTTTAATAAATAAAGTTGATGTTCATCATATTCATATCTCTTGTGTATATTGCTTAAATACGCTTGGCGTGTTTACTTCGGAGTAAATATGTAGCGGGCACAGTCGTGTCCCCTTGCCCGTACACCGGGAAGTGGGGGCGTGACACTTGATTATAATCATGGTTTCGTAATGATTCAGCGACCGCTCTGTCATAATCATCTAACCTACGAGCGATTGATATTTCCTCGTGGTCAGTACGAAACTCAATGGTTTAGATTAATTCGGTAGTTTTTGACGTTCTTAAGCTGTCTCCAAATCTGTTTCTATTAATATGCTGAAATTGTTTTACCCTTGGATTCAAATAGCCGTAATTATTAGTTCTGGATTTCAAATTGAGCAAACTCAAGCAGCTGGAACATTTGCAGAGAGATGTCTACATTTTCTTCCTAGTGTAATTTCCATGCGAATTAATAGAATTTTATTTAAACCTGGTTCTAACAAAATGTGTCGAATCTAGACAGCGGCAGGAACTAACTGCGCGGCTGTAGTAAATTAGGCATAACTCCCTACTTATTTATCGCAATCTATATTTTCTTATTGGAAATCATTCACAACACTCTGAAGCTTAATTCTTGTTTTATATGCGAGATCATAAACTGAACACAAACTTTTCGTAAATACAAAATACTACCGGTGCCTGCATTATGAAATCAACATTGTCCTGCTTTGCGCAGCGTTACGAAAACACCCATAACTCTCTCACCAGAAACCCGATCGAAATAAACTCAGTCTTTTTATTTACACAACACCCTAATCTACAAATTACTCCTTTTGTAATGTTTTCAAATTCCAATCCAAAAGCACTCTTTTCTGCATATGAATTTATAGTTGATTCCAGGCTTGAATTTATTGTAATGGTTGAAATTTCATGTTACATGTGTGCATAGATATCTTACATTATGACTTGCTTTTGACATGACTTTCTCTACACATGTATTCCTGAACATGTATCAACTTATAAACGGTTTGAATTCCTGTATTCCCGTACTCCTGTATTCTTGTATTCCATTATCCTGTATTTGAACTTGTATTAACTTATAAATAGCTTGACCAATATTTGTCGGGAGTGTTAGGGTAGTTAAGAATGGGTAGTTCAACTGCTTCGGAGTCCCCAAAATGCAATCGCATACTCTTGTATTCGTGTAATCCTGTATAAATTTTCATGAAGTGGTTGAACACTATACCTTAATTTACGTTAGAAATGGTCATGACCGATATTCTGCTGTGGATGTTGGGTGTTGAGAATGCGTCGTCCAGTTGCGTCAGGGTTTCCATCGGCTTGTACTCTATCATCTTATATAAAAACTCACGACGCGATTGGATGTCATGCATTAATTTGCGTTAGGATAGAAAACCTATATATTAACGATACTACCATCTTCCTGTATCCCTGACATGTTCACTCCATACTTACATATAAATTTCAGGACTTCTAGTATCATTATTTACATGTTCTATCTGTTAGTAATATGTATGCCTTAGAGGCCATTATTGTATAGTATAGTGGATTCTTGGACATATATATGGAGGACTTTCTTGCTCGACATGATAGTATGCTATCTGGTTGCCTTTGTCTTAACATGTTGGTATTATTATACTGTCTCTCATATACATGTTGATAAAACTCTTAGGATGTTGGCTTGACTACCAGGACTATGATGCGGATCATATTATTGGGACCTGGGTAGTCCATAAGCACATCCTTTAATTGTTCCTAGTCGAGAGAATATCGAAACATGGCATCGATATTCTAGAATAGACTAGTGTATACGTTTCTTGACCCTGTATGGGGCGATGGTTGATCCTATATTCATTGGTATTTGACATCAAAGATTGTATACAGGTGCTCGTTAGAGAATGGGTACACCGAACAGGACTCGCCGAGAACTCCTAGATGGTACTATACCTATCGTCAGATAGCAGTTCTCTGGTGACACTGGTACAGGTTAGTCTATAGACCCAAGATCGTCATAGACTCTTGTATGGTTCCCACCGTGCTTTGATTTCCTCCCTACCACGGCTCAAAAGAGTCGAGCAAACAGGCGGATTTTGGGTACAGTCCTGAGTCACATGGAGGCAAAGAGCGATAGGAAGGGTTTCGTCTCTCCTGGTATAGGTAGTTAATGTTGCGCTATGCTCGATTGGCTATAACAGGAAGTCCCTGGCTAGGCCTGTTGATGAGATTTACTGGTAAGTGTTATCAGTAGTTTCTCGTACCGTTATAGGCCTTACATCGGCATGACTTATCAAGTTATTGAGGTCTGACGTTTCCACCCCCAGACTCGATATGCGACATATCAAACGAAGAGACCAGACTGTACGGTAAGTGTTACCTATAGGCTTCATGGGAGTTTGGACAAGTTTGCTTGTTGATTTTCTATTCGCTCAATACCTGGGTAACCGTTACATCCAGCTAGTACCGCTGACGGCTTGTGGGTGATTGATGTGATCATCACCTACTGCTGGCGTATTGACGAGTCTTTAGAGTCCCACATAGAAGTTTCCTGGTTCAAGCGAAACGAAGTAGGGCACATATGCTGATATGTGCGGGGGCCTGATTAAATACGAGTATGAGATACCGTATTGTAATCTGGCGGCTATTTGTTATCAGTTAGGTTATATTTGATATAACCGGATTATTGAATCAAGTGTTGATTTGATAATGTGATATACAGATAAATAATATTAGTCGGTTATATGTGATATAACCGGATTATTAAATCAAGTGTTGATTTAATAATATGATATATATTTATATTTGATATAATTATATATTGACTAATATTATTGCTCACTAATTATATGCTTATGTTTATATATATATATATATATATATATATATATATATATATGAAGCATGACATGGTTTTTCTATTTTTAGAAAATAGAAATTGAGATGATAAATGGGGAGACTTTGGAGGGATAGGCATAGCATGGCTTATTCTATTTTATATTCATTTGCTTGCACTATTGAAGTATGGTTATAATTTTTAAGTGTTAAAAATTGTATACTTCAATAATATGTTAGCTTGGATGAGCCATTCTACACTTCATTCTTGACTTGAGATTGTTTCTTCACTTGAGAGCTCATGTAATGAGTTTCTCTCTAGCTCTCTCCTTCTTCTTCACCTTCACCTCCAAGCTCAATCCCTCACATGAGTTGTGAACCCTTGATCTTGTGAGAACCCTAGTGAGAAAACAATACGCTTACTTCACCATCTTACACCAGATTAGCGCTTTGGTGTAGTGTGTTTACTTTACTAAAGAGTTTAGTGAAGAGGTAGCTTGGATTGGCGGACTTCTGGTGGATCATCTTCGGTACGAAGGTCGTCGAAGCAAGTTCGTTCAACTTTTAAGTGGAGCCTAGTGGAGTCGCGTGGACCACAACCCGGAGCTTTAGAAGAGAATGACACGGTCTACAAAGGTTCTAACCATCCATTTCTTAGTGTAAAGTTTATGATATCAAGTTAAACCCTAATCATCTAGTTTAAGATCTTGGTTAGTGTAGATTAGCACCCCAAAATTTTTTAAAACGGCATGCTTGATGTTAGTAAAACCAAATGGTGGTGCTAACATATACTTTCATGGTATCAGAGCTGCTAGACAAAAAGAGTGCGGTGGTGGGCTCTGCCCGAGATGTGGAAGCACCACCTACAGCTAGACAATAAAAAAATGATTATCTACGTACGTAAGAGTAGAAAGAATGTGTATATTTATGATATAGCATTCTAAATCAATATGCATGTACTATAGGATATATAAACATACCTGAAGGTGCGGGAGTGACCTCTGCCTCTGATGTGGACGCACCACCAATGGCTAGACAATCAAAAATTGACTATATAAGTAATTTTGACATAAATATGGATGTATATCTATAATATTACTTTCAAAATGAACATGCGTGCAATATACCTGGAGGTATTGCAAAGTCCACACGGAAGGAGTCATCCGAAAGGATCTCCGATCTGGGTGCAAGACCGGCCCTCTGAAGCTCCCTACACAGCTCTCCGGACGGCAGAACCGCTCTGCCTCTGCCTCTGCCGATGCCGCGGCTGGTGCTCCTGCCGTCCCTCGCTGCTCCGGTCGTCGTCATCAAATCTAGACAAGAGTACAATCATTACATATGCATGCTATATATGTATATATCGTAAAAATGTGAAGTAATAATATAACATTACTGATAACCTTTTTCGTTTCGTGGACGCATTAGACACATCTACTTGGATTTCATCATCGATATCATTTCTAACCCTCGTAACTTCACGATCAGCCCAAGACAACCCATCTTTTGAAACAGACGGTCGGAGCACTCTAAGTCTTCTTTATTCTTCATCATCATCGCTGTCCTCGAATTCTGGGACATCGTAAACATCCATGGGTTTCCAACGGCATATGACACTCCATCCTGGATACTTCAAGCACTGTGAGTAGTATACTTGGAACGCTTGGTTCGGAAAGATAAACGGATCATCCTGACCGTAAAATCGAAGTGTGTTCACACTAGTTAATCCATATTCATCTTTCTAAGTCCCGAGATTATTTCTCTATTTATCCGTATCGGTTCGTGTATCTTACCAAGTATATTGAAATATATAAAACGGTTCTGATCGTCCGGGATATTGGATGCCAACTATGCAAATTAAGTATCTATAATAAATCACACCATCCGATCCTACCGTCGCAATCCCACTATTCTGAGTGGTTCGAGATATTTCTATGTCCTTAACTTCGAATTTGTATCCAAGGACACTGAATCTTTTATAATATGCAACCTCCATACTAGGAAACTGAGCTAAATATCTTGAATCACTCTCTAATGATGCAGACAAGTTCGGATCGTGGATCTGACAAAACAAATTTTACGACAAATATATAACGATATAAGTTTTGATCAAGACTAGTAGCAATAAAATGTTATTCGAACAACTTACATGATCTGCAACCCAATCGCAAAAATTATCTGATGATATTTTTCCAATCTTTCATCATTCCAATCAAGATGCCCCTCACGTACCTCGTTAAAATAAATTCCGTTCTCAACAATAAATTATGACATTACTATTATATCATTTCATGCACACACAAACACAAATATAACAATTAATCAAAAAAAAAACTCACTCTCTAATTTTTTCAAGGCATGCGCTATTGAGGAGGATAAACCGATTTATCTTGTTGATAAACATAGTTTCTACTCTCTTATAATCTGCTTTACCATATGGCCCGTCCTGAATTCTTCAAGGCCGGTTAAGTTTCGTCTCAATATTCTCGTCCAGATAGCGGGAACAAAATGTGGTTGCTTCATCTAGAAGATAACCTTGCATGATAGAACTCTCTAGTCGACTTCTATTGCGTATATACTTTTTTAGAGTGTAGAGGTACCTAAAGAAAAATATGTTAAATAAATAAATACGGGCATATATGACAACAATAATTTTACAAATTGCGCGAAACGAAAAATTCCACGTACCTTTCGATGGGATACATCCATCGATATTGTACCGGTCCGGCTAATTTAGCCTCAGTTGCAAGACGAACCGTCAGGTGTATTATGATATCGAATAATGACGGTGGGAAAATACGCTCAAGCTTGTAAAGTATCAACGAAATAAAATTTTCTAGTTTCTCCAGCGTCACAACATCCAGGGTTTTAGCGCACAATTCTCTAAAAAATAACATAGGCCATTGATTACTAGACTAACCAATTCGGGAAGGGAAGTCCAGAGGGCTAATGATAGAAGGTGCTCTATAATAACATGGTGATTGTAAATCCCCGTTTCCATTCTAATAAAAGTTTTCTATTCTCCGATTCCCAGTGGTTTCTTTTCTTTTCCTTCATATTTTGAATTGGTTGTTAAGCTTAATATTTATATTTTCCCAAAACCTAAAAGTTAAAACCCAAGAGTTAAAAACCAAAGCCAATTAAACTAAAACCTAAACTAAAAACACAAAAATAAGATCACATTAACACATTCTCAAACCCAGCCCCCATCTTTAATTTCCCTCAGCCCCATTACTTTTCCAGCCCACCCGAATTTTAATCCTTTGTTAAACATAAAATCCCCGGCCCAAACTATTAACTCAGGCCACACAAACTTTTAAGGGAAATTCTTTTTGAGCCGGCCCTTTTCTTCAACTGCAGCCCACAAGGTTTTATTTTTTTTTGAAGGGAATTCTTTTATATAGCCGGCCCACTCCCTTTAACCCAAGCCCGTTTCCTTTTACCCGACCCGGCCCCCTTCTATTCATCTTCCCCACTCCCCCAACGGCTCCCTCTTTTCCCGCCTCCACTTCAATTCGCGATCCCCTTTCACCGCCGCAGCCCACGCCCACGCGGAGACGTTGCCCCGACGTTACTTTTCACACCCTCATCTCTCTCTCCTCCCTCGTTTCAAAAAAAATCATTAACTTTATCCATCCTCCAAATACCCACCGAACACCAAAAGTTGTCTCGAACCCTTTGCCACCTCCACCGCCGGCGATCATCCCACCTCGTCGCTCGACCCACGTCGAAGACAGCCACACGTTCACCTTCTTCTCCCTCTACGATTTCACACCCACCAACTCGAGACCCGACCCTGCACACCAACTCCCCCTGCACACCGACCCACTGCAACCAAGCTCGACACTCCTCGACGCCGGCGACCCCCACCATGTCGTCGACCTCCACGACCCTACTCACCCTCAGCATCACCCTCATCTCTTCAGACCCGACCCCCACTACTCCCCATCTCTCTCCAAAACTCCAAAACCATTTTCAAACAAAATTTTCTCACTGTGAAACCTCTGCGTACTCATAGCCGGAGCGCCGTCGACTGACGCCAACCCCAGCACACCTCGGGAGACCCACTGAGCACCATTCTAGACGTCCAGTGGCTGTGCAAACGACTCCGGACAACCCGACGCGAGATCCACTTCTAGATCGAGGCTCGCGGGAATTCGGTACGTGGCGTATATCGCGCGTTCGTGACGACACTGCTGTCGTACGATCCCGAGGCATTCTCCAGGCAAGTGTTTACTTGCTTCATGCTATTATAGTCGTGTTACACACCTAGATCACATAGTTTACGAACTTAATGATTATATATACATATATTGACCAAGGTGTTCGATGCTAGTCTCTCATGGATATGGCTGTTTAATTTGACGGGAACCGATACCTTCTGTTGGCCCATAGAATGTTAAATATAGTGTATGAATCTCGCTGGAAAATACGAATGTTTGTAACGAAAACTGATACCCCCAAATATGCCGTTAAAACTGGAATTTTCTCGTGCCTGAAAACGAATAAAATCACCATAAATCATATGTATACTGGATTGAGACGTTCGAGGGCTTAAATCGAAGCCGACTCGATGAACTTTAACCCTATGGAAAATCCTAATGATTCCTGTTCTGTAATCATGATGATAACTGGGTCGGAACACGACTCTGGACTGCAGTCCAGAGCGTTTCTGATTGATGTGTTCGGTCTAAAATCCTGCGTCCCCGTATTTCCTGAAATCGCATGGTACGAAACTTTACAGTAGTTATAAGATATACCTGTTGGTGAAAGAAAACAAGTGGTCTCTTTCCGATTCATCGCAGTTTGTTATTTTAAACTTATTTTAAAAAGGCAGAACGTAAAGCTGTCCAGAACACTTTCTAAAATGACATTTGAGATTGAACTGTATATAACTTTCAACGTACAGATGCGATTGAAGATCCGTCTGTTGCGTTGAATACTTTATCGAAAACCCAAAATTTCATTTAACTGTGATATTGCTAAATTTTGAGCCCAACTGGGCGCAATTCGTGTCGCGAAATGGACGTTCAGTTCTGAAATTGAAATTCCAACCGCGAACACTTAAACTGAAACAGTTATATCTTGAAAACTGAAACTCCGATTGAACTGAAACAAATTTTGATGAATTACTGACTGATTGTTCTATATATCTTACCTACATCATTTTTGCTGTATTCGTAACATATTAATTTGTGCAATTTATTTTAGTTCATAATAGGCATGCTAATTCATAACATACAGAGCTTATTGGTAGCATGCAATACATATATCATACCCTTGTCATATACACAGTGTTAGTGTGTGTGGACATTGCATTATCGTGCGTGATAGATGTTGGTTTAGGAGTGACGAGTATACCAATGGAAAGTGAACATTCGTGACAGTGATTGATACAGTGGATAGTGATGAAACCGTGTCGTTGGTATACTTGTACACAACTAGATCAACATCATAAATAGTGTAACCTGGGGAAAAAGGGGAAATCAAAGTGGAAAGAGTATCGTATTTAGCGGGACCGTGATTAGAGGATGATCATTCGAACTGTGATACTTATACGTGTAGGACAGGATCTAGCGATCCGGCTGACAGGGTTATGTCCCGGGCATGTGGGCCGTTGTCTCGGGTATGTACGAGACTCCTGTTAAACATGATCCTCCTTCCACTATGTGATTTCAAACATGACCTAGAGACCGATAGGGACACATAACATATTCTGCATCATATTGTGACATAGTGATTACTTGCATTATTCTCATACCAGTATTACCCCATTTACCTGTTGCATCTGATTATAATGATATTATTATTTGTGTCGCTCTGACGACCTGAGTATGCATGCTCAGATTCCGCGGGAGGACCAGCATAGGAGACGGATCTATCCTTTGAGTTCACGGAGATATAGTTGGTGTACCTACTTCTTTTACTTCTTTCCATAAAAGAGATTGTGAGATTGAACTTGGTTAGTTATCGTTTTTATTATCTGTACTCTGTGAACAATGAAATTTTAATGTAATAAATTAGTGATGTGATTCCTTTAATACTGTGCTTTATTACTGATTACCATGTAGTGCTAGAAGCCGAAGTGCGACTACGGCGGGACGATCCCTTGACCGTAGGAGCATGGCTGGCCTAGTCATACCTCGTATTCCGTATTTTGGGATGCGGGGCGTGACATGGTTTAGTTGGTATCAAAGCCAGTGTTTAGTATCAAGGGATGACATTAACTAAACTGTATTACGTTATTCTTGTTTCACTATTCTTGATTTCTATCCTTGAATCTGAACCTATTCTTGTGAATCTTCCAGTGATATGACGTCCCCGAACGACCCCTCCTCGGACTCCAGCTCTCAGGACCGCACGGAAAGAATACTCAGTGCACTGACCACTCTCGCGGAAGCTCAGGAGAGGAAGACAGATTTGCTTACTGAGGGACTCAGAGCGATTACCGCTGCAGGAGGACCCTCCGCACTTATTACCGCCCCCGAGGGCGCTACTCCACCAGCTTATCAGGCTAGGGCTGGTACTGTGTCAGACTTCCGACGGTTACACCCAGCTGCGTTTACAGGGCTAGCTGAACCACTTGAAGCTGAGCAATGGCTGGTAAACATGGAGAATTTATTGGCAGCCGCCAGGGTTCCAGAGGAAGACAGAGTGAATGTGATAAAGATACAATTAGAAGACGAAGCTCGTACATGGTGGTCGGTAGAAGAAAGCAGACTTGAAGAGCCGATTGAATGGGACAAGTTTAAGGAGTGCTTCTTAGATCACTATTTTCCTCCCACAGCCAAGGCAGAAATGGAGGAAAAGTTTATTTTTCTGAAGCAGAATGGACGCCCAGTGGACGTTTATGCGGCAGAGTTCAACCGTCTGAGCCGCTTTGCTCCATACATGGTCAAATCAGAAGTCACCAGGGCTAGGCGTTTCCTTCAGGGGTTAGATTTTGAGTTGCAGCAGCTGATTGCATCGTTAGATCTACAGACTTTCGCACAGGTACTCAACGCGGCGAGAGTTCAGGAGCAATTGATTAACAAATTCAGGAGACCCCCAGTCGTTCCAGCACGTACCCACGTGCCTTCTCGAGGAGTCATACCGGTTCACAGAGCAGGGACAACTCAAATGAAGCGCCCGTTTGTACCACAGCATCGCCCCCAGAGACAGGGCGTAACTTGCGGCTATTGCGGTAGAGGAGGACATACTCAGAAGGACTGTCGCCGTGCCAAGGGACAGTGCCTGATCTGCGGTTCCAGTCAACACAGGATTAACAGTTGTCCTGAACGAGCAGAAATACAGGGAAGTTCTGGACCGCCACAGCAGAGGCCGCAGGAACAGAGACAGCCATTTACAGGTCGCGGTCAGGGACGGGCTTTCACCTTGACCGCAGAGCAGGCAGAAGCGTCAGGAGATGTGGTTACAGGTACTCTACTTGTACATTCCTTGCCAGCTAGAGTACTTTTTGATTCAGGAGCATCGCATTGTTTCTTGTCTGAGCATTTCACAAATACACACTCAATACCACATGAACCACTAACCAAGGGATGGGAAATTCATACGGGTAATGGCGTTATTATATCTAGTCGAGAATGTAGATTATGCCCAGTTGTAGTGTGTGGCAGGGAATTCTATGCGAATTTCCTCCTAATTGGGACAGGCAGTTACGACGCAATCCTTGGGATGGATTGGATGAGCACTTTTCATGCAGTTATCGATTGTCGTGCAAAGAAGGTGATCTTCCGTATTCCTAATCACCCGGAGTTTGTTTTCGAGGGCGGAAGCGAATCTTTGGAACCAGCTAAGTACAGAGCAAAGCCTAAGGAACTGACAGCCATGGAGATTGATAAGACCCCAGCCCCAGAAATTGTTCGGGACTTTCTAGACGTGTTTCCTGAAGATCTACCAGGTCTACCACCTCCTCGAATCTTGGAGTTCTCAATCGATTTGATTCCAGGTACTGCACCAGTATCCAGAGCCCCATACAGAATGGCACCAGTCGAGTTGGCGGAATTGAAGAAACAGGTTGAAGAATTATTGGAGAAGGGATTTATTCGGCCAAGCGCTTCACCGTGGGGTGCACCAGTTCTATTGGTAAAGAAGAAGGATGGATCGTTGCGAATGTGCATAGATTACCGGGAGCTGAACAAGGTGACAATAAAGAACAAGTACCCAATCCCGCGTATCGATGACCTATTCGATCAGCTAAGTGGAGCCAAGGTTTTCTCGAAGTTGGATCTCCGTTCTGGATATCATCAAATCAGAGTAGCAACCGAGGATGTATGCAAGACGGCTTTCAGGACCCGATACGGACATTACGAGTTCCTTGTGATGCCGTTCGGTGTTACCAATGCCCCAGCAATATTCATGGATTTAATGAACAGGGTGTTCGCAAAATACTTGGACACGTTTGTTGTTGTGTTTATCGACGACATACTTGTCTACTCGAAGACCTGGGAAGAGCATGCTGAGCATTTGCGCATGGTTCTACAAATTCTTCGAGAAGAGAAGCTGTACGCGAAGCTAAGCAAGTGTGAATTCTGGCTTGACAAGGTTCAGTTTTTAGGACATATTGTTTCGGGCGAAGGCATCTCAGTGGACCCGGCAAAGATAGAATCTGTCAGAGATTGGCCGACGCCGAAATCAGTGGCCGAGATCAGGAGTTTTCTGGGATTAGCAGGCTATTATCGGAGATTCGTCCAAGATTTCTCAAGAATCGCAGAACCATTGACACGGCTGACACGGAAGGACGTGCCGTTTACATGGACAGAAGAGTGCACTCAGGCATTCGACACTCTGAAGCAGAAGTTAACCACAGCACCTATACTTACAGTACCAGATAATTCCGGTGGTTTGGTGATACACAGTGATGCCTCAGGGAAGGGTTTAGGCTGTGTTTTGATGCAGCACGGCCGAGTGGTTGCTTACGCCTCTCGACAACTGAGAAACCACGAGAAGAACTACCCTACGCACGACTTGGAGTTAGCTGCGGTAGTTTTTGCATTGAAGATTTGGAGGCACTATCTTTTAGGCGAGAAAGTGGAGGTTTACACGGATCATAAAAGTTTGAAGTATGTTTTCACCCAGAAGGAACTGAACATAAGGCAGCGCCGATGGCTAGAGCTAATGGCAGATTATGATCTGGACCTTCAGTATCATCCGGGGAAAGTAAATGTTGTACCAGATGCGCTCAGTCGCAAACCAGCGGTCATGATGTTGACCGATCAGAGGAGCATTATTGAGGATTTCCAGAGACTTGAACTTGAGGTCGTTACGCCGAACGCACTAAGTCAATTTTGGCAACTACAGGTGCAATCTTCCCTAGTGGATCGTATCAAGATGGCCCAAGCGGGTGATCCTCGATTGCAAAAGTTCAGAGAGCAAGTGGAAGCTGGACTGAGAACGGATTTGATTATACATGAGGATGGCTCTCTGAGATTCGGTAGCAGACTCTGCGTACCTAAAGGTGGTGTAAGAGAAGAAGTGTTGGCTGAAGCACACAGTTCAGCTTATTCTGTGCATCCGGGAGGTACAAAAATGTATCAGGACCTAAAGCAGCACTTTTGGTGGAACGGAATGAAGCGGGAAATTGCGAGGTTCGTATCCAGGTGTTTGGTATGTCAACAGGTGAAGGCGGAACATCAGAGGACAGCAGGATTGTTACAACCATTGCCGGTACCTGAATGGAAGTGGGAGCACATTACTATGGATTTTGTGACGGCCTTACCACGGAGCCCTAGAGGCAATAACGCTATTTGGGTTATCGTCGATCGCCTCACAAAAGCTGCACACTTTCTACCTTTCCGAGTGGGACAGTCGACAGAATCACTGGCAGAAAGATATATGCAGGAGATTGTGCGACTTCACGGTGTTCCAGTCAGCATTGTGTCAGACCGGGACACGAGATTCTTGTCGCACTTTTGGAAGAGCTTACAGGAGAGCTTGGGTACCCGCCTAAATTTCAGCACAGCTTATCACCCACAGACGGATGGACAATCCGAGCGTACGATTCAGACGCTCGAGGACATGTTGAGAGCCTGCATGCTGGACTTTCAAGGTTCCTGGGAGGACCATCTGCACCTAGTCGAGTTCTCTTATAACAACAGTTATCAGGCTAGTATTCAGATGGCTCCTTTTGAAGCATTATACGGGCGGAAGTGTCGATCCCCAGTATGCTGGGATGATGTGGGAGAACGAAGATTACTGGGCCCCGAACTCATCGTTCAGACAGTTGACAAGGTCCAAATGATCAGGCAGCGTATTAAGACGGCTCAGGATCGACAGAAGAGTTGGGCAGACACCAGCAGAAGGGCACTTGAGTTCGAAATTGGAGATCATGTATTCTTGAAGATTTCCCCTACACGTGGAGTTATCAGATTCGGAAGTCGGGGAAAACTTAGTCCCCGTTTTATCGGACCTTTTGAGGTACTAGAGCGAGTAGGAGAGGTGGCCTATCGACTGGCCTTGCCTCCATCGCTAGCTGGGGTGCACAGTACCTTCCACGTGTCACAGTTGCGGCGTTATGTCCGGGATGAGAGCCATGTCCTGGACCATTCAGAGCTAGTCTTGGGTACTGACTTATCGTACGAAGAGCAGCCTACCACCATTCTCGACCGTAGAGAGAAAGTGCTGAAGAATAAAGTCATTCCGTTAGTCCGAGTATCTTGGGGCGGTCGTTCCCCAGGAGAATCCACCTGGGAGAGGGAGGAAGGTATCCGTGATCGTTATCCACATCTCTTTGTTTAGTACTTTGTATCTCTGTATCCTTGTTAAATTTCGAGGACGAAATTTTTTTGTTAGGGGGGTATAATGTAAATCCCCGTTTCCATTCTAATAAAAGTTTTCTATTCTCCGATTCCCAGTGGTTTCTTTTCTTTTCCTTCATATTTTGAATTGGTTGTTAAGCTTAATATTTATATTTTCCCAAAACCTAAAAGTTAAAACCCAAGAGTTAAAAACCAAAGCCAATTAAACTAAAACCTAAACTAAAAACACAAAAATAAGATCACATTAACACATTCTCAAACCCAGCCCCCATCTTTAATTTCCCTCAGCCCCATTACTTTTCCAGCCCACCCGAATTTTAATCCTTTGTTAAACATAAAATCCCCGGCCCAAACTATTAACTCAGGCCACACAAACTTTTAAGGGAAATTCTTTTTGAGCCGGCCCTTTTCTTCAACTGCAGCCCACAAGGTTTTATTTTTTTTTGAAGGGAATTCTTTTATATAGCCGGCCCACTCCCTTTAACCCAAGCCCGTTTCCTTTTACCCGACCCGGCCCCCTTCTATTCATCTTCCCCACTCCCCCAACGGCTCCCTCTTTTCCCGCCTCCACTTCAATTCGCGATCCCCTTTCACCGCCGCAGCCCACGCCCACGCGGAGACGTTGCCCCGACGTTACTTTTCACACCCTCATCTCTCTCTCCTCCCTCGTTTCAAAAAAAATCATTAACTTTATCCATCCTCCAAATACCCACCGAACACCAAAAGTTGTCTCGAACCCTTTGCCACCTCCACCGCCGGCGATCATCCCACCTCGTCGCTCGACCCACGTCGAAGACAGCCACACGTTCACCTTCTTCTCCCTCTACGATTTCACACCCACCAACTCGAGACCCGACCCTGCACACCAACTCCCCCTGCACACCGACCCACTGCAACCAAGCTCGACACTCCTCGACGCCGGCGACCCCCACCACGTCGTCGACCTCCACGACCCTACTCACCCTCAGCATCACCCTCATCTCTTCAGACCCGACCCCCACTACTCCCCATCTCTCTCCAAAACTCCAAAACCATTTTCAAACAAAATTTTCTCACTGTGAAACCTCTGCGTACTCATAGCCGGAGCGCCGTCGACTGACGCCAACCCCAGCACACCTCGGGAGACCCACTGAGCACCATTCTAGACGTCCAGTGGCTGTGCAAACGACTCCGGACAACCCGACGCGAGATCCACTTCTAGATCGAGGCTCGCGGGAATTCGGTACGTGGCGTATATCGCGCGTTCGTGACGACACTGCTGTCGTACGATCCCGAGGCATTCTCCAGGCAAGTGTTTACTTGCTTCATGCTATTATAGTCGTGTTACACACCTAGATCACATAGTTTACGAACTTAATGATTATATATACATATATTGACCAAGGTGTTCGATGCTAGTCTCTCATGGATATGGCTGTTTAATTTGACGGGAACCGATACCTTCTGTTGGCCCATAGAATGTTAAATATAGTGTATGAATCTCGCTGGAAAATACGAATGTTTGTAACGAAAACTGATACCCCCAAATATGCCGTTAAAACTGGAATTTTCTCGTGCCTGAAAACGAATAAAATCACCATAAATCATATGTATACTGGATTGAGACGTTCGAGGGCTTAAATCGAAGCCGACTCGATGAACTTTAACCCTATGGAAAATCCTAATGATTCCTGTTCTGTAATCATGATGATAACTGGGTCGGAACACGACTCTGGACTGCAGTCCAGAGCGTTTCTGATTGATGTGTTCGGTCTAAAATCCTGCGTCCCCGTATTTCCTGAAATCGCATGGTACGAAACTTTACAGTAGTTATAAGATATACCTGTTGGTGAAAGAAAACAAGTGGTCTCTTTCCGATTCATCGCAGTTTGTTATTTTAAACTTATTTTAAAAAGGCAGAACGTAAAGCTGTCCAGAACACTTTCTAAAATGACATTTGAGATTGAACTGTATATAACTTTCAACGTACAGATGCGATTGAAGATCCGTCTGTTGCGTTGAATACTTTATCGAAAACCCAAAATTTCATTTAACTGTGATATTGCTAAATTTTGAGCCCAACTGGGCGCAATTCGTGTCGCGAAATGGACGTTCAGTTCTGAAATTGAAATTCCAACCGCGAACACTTAAACTGAAACAGTTATATCTTGAAAACTGAAACTCCGATTGAACTGAAACAAATTTTGATGAATTACTGACTGATTGTTCTATATATCTTACCTACATCATTTTTGCTGTATTCGTAACATATTAATTTGTGCAATTTATTTTAGTTCATAATAGGCATGCTAATTCATAACATACAGAGCTTATTGGTAGCATGCAATACATATATCATACCCTTGTCATATACACAGTGTTAGTGCGTGTGGACATTGCATTATCGTGCGTGATAGATGTTGGTTTAGGAGTGACGAGTATACCAATGGAAAGTGAACATTCGTGACAGTGATTGATACAGTGGATAGTGATGAAACCGTGTCGTTGGTATACTTGTACACAACTAGATCAACATCATAAATAGTGTAACCTGGGGAAAAAGGGGAAATCAAAGTGGAAAGAGTATCGTATTTAGCGGGACCGTGATTAGAGGATGATCATTCGAACTGTGATACTTATACGTGTAGGACAGGATCTAGCGATCCGGCTGACAGGGTTATGTCCCGGGCATGTGGGCCGTTGTCTCGGGTATGTACGAGACTCCTGTTAAACATGATCCTCCTTCCACTATGTGATTTCAAACATGACCTAGAGACCGATAGGGACACATAACATATTCTGCATCATATTGTGACATAGTGATTACTTGCATTATTCTCATACCAGTATTACCCCATTTACCTGTTGCATCTGATTATAATGATATTATTATTTGTGTCGCTCTGACGACCTGAGTATGCATGCTCAGATTCCGCGGGAGGACCAGCATAGGAGACGGATCTATCCTTTGAGTTCACGGAGATATAGTTGGTGTACCTACTTCTTTTACTTCTTTCCATAAAAGAGATTGTGAGATTGAACTTGGTTAGTTATCGTTTTTATTATCTGTACTCTGTGAACAATGAAATTTTAATGTAATAAATTAGTGATGTGATTCCTTTAATACTGTGCTTTATTACTGATTACCATGTAGTGCTAGAAGCCGAAGTGCGACTACGGCGGGACGATCCCTTGACCGTAGGAGCATGGCTGGCCTAGTCATACCTCGTATTCCGTATTTTGGGATGCGGGGCGTGACAGTGATCATGACTTTTCAGCCCATCGATCTTGCCTTTCACAATTTTTATCTTCTTGCTAAATGATCCTGATAAAGCTGTAGGAACTTTCAAATCATGCAACACCTGCAGGAATCTTTTTTTCTCCGGTTGTGACATATGATACGCGGTATTGGGAAGTACAAACTTCCCTGGTTCACCCGCTATCGGTTTAGGATGTAATTCACTTCTAATTTCCCAGTCCTGAAGATCCATCCAAGTATGGAGATTGTCTTTCGATTTTCCGTCTTTACAAAGAAGCAAGTTCAATACGTGCTCGGATACTCCCTTCTATATGTGCATGACGTCCAGAAAATGACGCACTAAATTTGTTGACCAGTACGGAAGCTTGAAGAAAATGCTTAACTTGTTCCAGAAGGATGTTTGACCTGTTTTGTCGGATTTATCCCGAAGGTTACATTATTGTAACCATCCTACTGAGCAGTCACGTCCTCTCCGGACAATGGGTCTGGAGGCCTAAGAAGCTCCCGATGAATATCAAAGTGAGCAGCGTCTAACCTGTAGGGATGGTCTAGTGGCAGGAAACGTCGATGACCGCAATAACAAACTTTCCTGCTAAAATTCAAGAATTTCGATGTTGTATATTGATGGTAATAAGGGCATACTTTGTGACCATGTACATACCAACCTGATAGCATTCCATACGCAGGAAAGTCATTAATTGTCCACATTAAAGCCGCACGCAGTGTGAAGGTTGTATTTGTGTTTGCATCGTAAGTCTCTACACCATCAATGAAAAAAAATTTAACTCATCGATCAAAGGTCGGAGATAGACGTCGATATTGTTTCCCGGTGAGTTTGGTCCGTCGATAAGAAAAGGCATCATAAAGTAGGATTGATCCATAACCAACCAAGACGACAGATTATAAACTATCATTACAACGGGTATAGTTGAATGGGCAGAAGCCATCACTAGCGAGTCCGAGCCTGACATTGTGATGATCTCTACTGAATATTTCATGTCTCGTATCAAAATCCTTCCATGCCGGTGAATCTATTGGATGACTCATTTTCCATCTTCACTTGGAGGAGCACGGTGATGACAAATTATTGTCTCGGCTGTTTTCTTGCACCTGAATAGCCTCTGCAGCCTCTGTGTTATGGGAAAGTATCGTGCTATCTTGACAAGTATATCGAACTTCTTATCAGAATCTTTTGGCTTATACCTGGCCTCTCCGCATGTTGAACACTCTTTCAAATCTGAATTCTCTTTCCGGTACAACACGCAATTTTGGGGACATGCTTGAATCTTCTCAAACTTCAGACCCAAATCAGACATCATCTTCTGGGCTCCGTACGAGCTGTCGGGCACGTTATTTCCCTGGGGTATAGAATCTTTCAAGAACTTCAGGAGTATCGTGAATGACTTTTTGCTCCATCCATTTAGGCACTTAATCTGGAAAAGTTGGACGAACTATGATAGGGTGAAATAATTTGCATTCTCATAAATTGGTCTTCTAGCATCATTTACGAACTTTTCATATTTATCCACACGCGGTCCTTGGCCGGAAGGAAGGTCATTTTCGGTAGGAATACTATCACCTAGGGCAGCCGTTACCATATCCTCCATTTCTTCTCCTGGAAAGAAGTTATCGTGTTCTTCTTCTTCTGCCGCATTATTGTCTTCTCCTTCTTCTTCTGCCGCATTACCGTCTTCTTCTTTTTCTTTCCCGTGATATAACCAAGTTGTATAAAGTCTTGTAAAACCATATTTAACGATATGAAGCTTTACGAATTCTACCTTCTGGCAGTACTTATTCCCACATCTATCGCACGTGCAGAGAATCTTCTCTAACACGATCTTATTATGCGCGCGTGCAAATTCAATGAAAGCGGCAACTTCTGCGACAAACTTAGATTGCATACGTTGTTGCCAATCCATGTACATCTAGTCCTTAACTCTGATGTACTCATGAGCCATGTTAGACTGTATAACATATAAATTGTAGGTTATGATGACTATATTGAGAAATCTAAGAACGGGATGGCTACTGACAAAGAAGAAAATCCGTAGATACAAGTTTGTCGTTGAAAAGAATAAATTATCGATAAACAAAGTTAAATTTGAAGATACCCAAATATGAGTTGTATTCTGTGTATCTGTGTTTCAATTTATGATTTCGCTTAAGTATAGATTTGTTAGTGTGTATGTGCTTTGTGTAGTGTTGAAAAGAATAAATCATCATTTTTTTGAAGAACTAAGTTCTTTATATAGGGTTAAACCCTAATTTTTGGAGGAATTAAATTCCCATATGTCCATATTATTTCTTTTTAACTTAGTTCTTTTCCCTTAAATTTTGAATCTGCAGAACATAATCTCCTTGATGAGAATTAAATTCTCAACTTGTTGGGAGATTTGCTTCTGCAAATCTCAACCAGAGAAAGAACTAAGTTCTTATATGAAGGGTTAAGTTTACGGTAAAGTTGTGCGTTTACGTTATCATCGAGCATCCTACTGAAGGAACTAGTGCATCCTAAACGCTAACCCTAATTTTTTGTAACACCCTAGTTCGTTATACCATGACTTGATTTGATTAATTAATATATTGGATGACTATTTCTTGATTTATTGTTGTTATGGGTGTGAATAACGTAATTGGTATCTGTATTTGCATCCGACCCGACCCGCTTACTAGAAACCCGTCTTGATTCCTGTTTATAATTTATCCCGGCTAGTTATGAGAATCCGTGCACTTTCTTGTTCTATATCCTGTTTACCCGCATCATATATCGGGTATCTATATTGTTTTAATAATACAAATATAATCAAATAATATATTTTAAAAATACCTAGCATGACCTGTATCATACCCCTGACCCTGTGGTTCCATCAGTACATCGTGTTCTCGTTCTGTTTATTGAAACGGACTCGCCTGGATCGCTACGTGCATTTTACGTACGTCCGTTCTTGGGGGTATGCATTTTTATTAACCAGATATCGCATTATAGTTTTAACTTATACGTATATTCTCTATATTTTAAAACTGGACTTTTAGACACAACCCGGGTATATTTTGGAGTATTTTTGTATTAGCCAAAAAACTCAAATTTAATAATATTTTAATCCTCACACTATTCATTATATTCTCTCTGCATGTTTTATATTAATTAATCCCTCTAATGTTCTATCTCTATCATCTCTATACATATTATATAAATATAATATATTATATTCTTTACCTAATATATTTCACAATCAGCATCCCTGCTCTCCCTCTCTTTTCTCAGTTCTCTCCTTCTTTTCGTTATTTACGGCTCACCAAACCACCTCTAATCTCTCCGTCAATCACTCTCCCTTTCTCTCTATAAAATCCTATAATATTTATCCTAACAATCCTAAACCAATCACAGATCTTACACTTTCTCTCTCTGTCAATCTTCCCTATATATTAACTCACATCCACACGTTCCTCTTTCTCCTCACTTTAAATATATTGTTTTTTAAAAGTTAACATTTTCACACATTTCTCTCTCTTCCTCTCTCCTACATATTATTTATATATTAATTTATAACCTATATATTCTTTCACCACCAGCCTCACCTACAGCCACCAAGAAACCCTCAACCGAGCAAGAACCTGCATACCTAAACCCACCCCCAGAACCCAAAACCCACGTACCTCGTCATCGCCACCTTCTCTCCCCAGCCAGCGTGGTCACCTTCTTGCTTTGCCTGGTCCTGTCCCGTGTGCGCGTGTGTTTATTGCGACGTTTACCCGACGTCGGACGCAGCATACGCATTCCGTCGTGAGATTCGATCAGGCAAGTTTACCTTGCTACATGCTATGCTAATATATCTATATTCATATGAATAAAATATTATATGTTTATTGTATCATGCATCCCCGTCACAGTTTTACCGTTTTCCGATAGCCGTTCGTATCCGTATCATATATTATATATCTAGTTACATGCCATATCATATTATTACATGTTACTGTTACACTAGCACCCCAGGCTTGATAATGTGCATCATACGTAGTCATTGAGTTATAGATGTGATCCCCGATAGACATTGTGCATTCGTGTTTTACCGTGCTTCGATACCTGCTACAGTTTTACTTTGGGCATCCGTTTGATACATATGCACTACCTGACATGACCTGATACACCACTGCTTGACTTGATACATGATATTGTTTCTAATGCCGACAATCCTGACTTGCTGTCCCGACGGACATATCCTGTTGTCTATTCAGACAAAACCCGTACCTGCTTAATCCTGTGTTGGCATTAGCTCCAGATTTATCTATACCTGACTTGAACACATAATCTTGGGGGTAAGGGGAAATCAATGATGAAACATGACTTGTAACTCAACATTTCAACGCTTATACTGATCAGTTTTACGGGCTAGGCCAGCCCCGGGATGCTGCTGCTGACATCATTCATCTGTACATGTTCATGTTTAATGTCTAGCGGCATGTCTCGGTTTCAGCCCGAGAATCTGGACAGTAGTCCCGGGCACGCACGGGATACTATTGAGTTATATCGATGATTCCATTAAATTGATTTCACAAACTGTAGAATAGATAACCCGGTAGTTTAGTTCAGATTACTCACAGCACGTCACATATACTTATACTCTTCACCATTCCATATCCGTGTTACTTGTTATACCCATATTATTGTTCATACTCATGCCTGCATATCTTTTTACCTCCTGGTTATATTCTATTATTTGATATTATGACGCACTGACGTCTGGGTTTTGCATGGTCTTGATCCTTTATCTCTTTCGCAGGCTGATCGGGAGTATTTCAGCTGCCAGGCCGAGCAGTGAGGATCTTGTTAGTGTTTAGTTTAGTTTAGTTTTCTTTCCGTACTTTCATTTCCTGATGTGAGCCCGTATTTGGGACGTATTTCCATATGTTATTGTTTATTGGATCTATTGCTTCCGCATATTATGTCTTGACTCGTTTATTATGGCATATGGACATGTACTAGATAGTTTATTTTATTTTACTGTTCATGATATCTTATAGACAGCCGTAATGTGACTGTGAAGGGATGTTTCCTAGCCACAGGCAGCATGGTTGGCTCTGTCACGTGCCGATCTTAGCGCACTCTGGGAAGCGGGGCATGACAGGGTTTGTTTGGTATCAAAGCCATAGGTTTTAGGTTAATCGGGTTTGGTTCTTTTTGTAGTTGTGTATTGAACCCGATACGCTAACCATAAAACCTGTATTTAGGAACATGTCCTGCTATATTGCTATCTATAACTATCATATTTCTAGAATCCTGTTTATCATTCTAATCCCCTTCAGTGTTTTGGGATCAGAATCATGGCAGATAAAGATTTGCGAACGTACCAGAGGCGTGTTGATAATGCCGCATTGCTTGGAGTGATTTGTGGAATGCTAGAGAACTAGAAGCGGCAAACCGATCTGAACCAGCGGCAAGCCGAGACTTTTCAGGAAGGATTGCGGACAGTCCAGCAGTCCGTACACGCAATTGCAGCCAAACCAGCATAGCGTGTGGGTACCGTGGCGGATTTCAGAAGACTTGGCCCGTCCACTTTCACTGGTTTGGAGGAGCCGTTGCTAGCAGAGCAATGGCTAGTCGATACGGAGAATCTTCTCGTCGCCGCGCAGATTCCGGAAGACAAGAGAGTGGATGTTGTGCGCATCCAATTGGTGGACTATTCCCGCGAGTGGTGGCTCGTGGAAGAGACCCGTTTGTCCAAGCCGGTCAGTTGGGCAACGTTTTCACAGAGTTTCTTAGAGAAATTCTTTCCGCAGACTGCGCGAGAAGAAATGGAGGAGAAGTTTATCGGTTTGAAGCAAAATGGAAAATCCGTGGATGCGCATGTGGCTGAGTGGACACGGCTTAGTCGATTCGCAGGACCTTTGGTTGCCAAAGAGGCTGATAGGGCACGAAGGTTCATGCGCAGTTTGGACGTGAAAATCCAGAGGCACATTATATCTCTGTGATTGACCACTTTCTCGCAAGTTCTAAAAGCAGCTAGGGAGTAGCAGATCTTATTGATGAGGACAAAGGGTACGCAACAGCAGGCAGTTGTGGTACGGAAGCCAGCGTTTACGCCGAACCGAGCTCCTATACGTAGAGGTATCCCGGTGGACCAACGTGGCATGGTACCGATGAAGAAGCCCGTCGTAACTGATCAGAGAAGGAGCGTGATTTGTGACTTTTGCCATCTATCCGGACACCTAAAGAGAGATTGCCGAAGGATGCTTGGACTTTGTTTGGTTTGCGGATCAGCTAACCATACTGTCAATGCTTGCCTGTCAAAGCTATGTTTGAGAGAAGATGCTCAGAAGCCACCACAGAGGCCAATTCAGGGGCAGAAGCAGATAACACAAGGGACTAATCAAGCTCGAGCCTTTACTCTGACGGCCGAAGAGGCCATGGCTTCAGAGAAAGTCGTTTCAGGTATCCTACTTGTTCATGATTTTCCCGCATTAGCATTATTCGATTCTGGTGCACCCCATTGTTTTATGTCGTCCAAGTTTATTGTTGCACATTCAATTTTTTGCACGACCCTGTCTTGTTGTTGGGACATACACACTGAGAACGGGAAAATCATATCTAGTAGTGAGCGCAAAAATTGTTCTATTGTTATTTGCGGACGAGAATTATTCACGGATTTCTTGGTGATCGATACTGGCAATTACGATGTTGTCTTGGGAATGGATTTTCTCGGCACTTTCCATGCTCATATTGATTGTAGAGCAAAGAAAGTGATTTTCCAGATTCCTGGACATCCGGAGTTTGTATTTGCTGGAGGTAGCAGTTCTGTAGGGCCAGTCGAGTTTAGGGCTAGGCCGACGAGCGTCGTTCTTTCGTCGATGGAAGTTGATAAGGAGGAAGCGCCAGCAATAGATCAAGAGTTTATGGACGTGTTCGAGGACATCTCGGGTTTACCACCAAAACGAGATGTGGAGTTCGCGATCGATCTTGTTCCTAGTGCAGCGCCAATTTCAAAGGCGTATTATCCAATGACACCAGTAGAGTTAGAAGAAGTGAAGAAGCAGGTTACCGAATTGCTAGAGAAAGGTTGGATTCGCAGCAGCAATTCACCCTGAGGAGCTCCAGTTCTTCTAGTCAAGAAGAAAGATGGCACAAGGAGGATGTGCATCGATTATCGAGAATTAAACCGGGTGACTATTAAGAACAAGTACCCGATCCCTCGCATTGGCGAATTATTCGAGCAGCTTAGTGGCGCGAGGGTATTCTCAAAACTATATTTGCGATCCGGATATCATCAAGTTCGAGTTAAATCAGAGGATATTTACAAGACTGCGTTTCGAACTCGATATGGACATTACGAGTATTTAGTGATGCCATTCGGAGTCACGAATGCACCAGCGATATTTATGGACTTGATGAACCGAATCTTTTCACCGTTCTTGGACCAGTTTATAGTGGTGTTTATCGATGATATTCTGGGGTATTCAAGGAGCCAAGAAGAGCATGCTGAACACTTGAAGATCGCACTGCAAACGTTGAGGCAAAAAAAATTGTATGCGAAGATGAGCAAGTGCGAGTTTTGTCTCGAAAAAGTGAAGTTTTTGGGGCATGTCGTATCTGGAGATGGAATCGCTGTTGATCCTGAGAAGATTGTAGCAGTTCAAGATTGGCCAATTCCAAAGAATGTAGCGGAGATCAGAAGTTTTCTGGGACTTGCAGGATATTACAGAAGATTCGTGGAGAATTTTGCTCGATTGGCTGAGCCTTTGACCAAGCTTACGCGGAAGGATGTACCGTTTGTATGGGCGGATAGTTGTGCGTCAGCTTTTGAGGCGTTAAAGCAAACATTGATAACCGCTCCTATTTTGACCGTACCAGACGGTTCCGGAGGATTGGTGATTCACAGCGACGCATCTGGGAAAGATTTGGGATGTGTTTTGATGCAGCATGGGAAGGTCATAGCCTACGTGTATTTCAGAAAATATAAAATATTATTTTTGGAATTTAATATTAAAATAATATTTTTCCCGAAAACTGCCGATTTGCGAAATTGGGGTTTTCGAAAAAGGGTATAAATATATACCAATATTAGAGAAATAAATAAAAATTAAAATGATTTATTCATTTAAAAATATATTTAACCGATTTGGAAATTTTAAAATTTATTATACGCAGATTTGGTAAAAACCCGATTTATCCATATTGGTGCACATATACATTTATATATTCATACTTGCGCACATACACATTGTATATCCATATTGGTGCATATATATATTGATACATTCGTACTTGCGGATATACACATTTGTATATCTATATTGGTGCACATATACATTGATATATTCATACTTGCGCACATACACATTGTATATCCATATTGGTGCACATATACATTGATACATTCGTACTTGCGGATATACACATTTGTATATCCATATTGGTGCACATATACATTGATATATTCTTACTTACGCACATACACATTGTATATCCATATTGGTGCACATATACATTGATATATTCATACTTGCGCACATACACATTGTATATCCATATTGGTGCACATATACATTGATATATTCATACTTGCGCACATACACATTGTATATCCACATTGGTGCACATATGCATTGATACATCTATACTTGCGGATATACACATTCGTATATCCATATTGGTGCACACATACAATGGTACATCTATACTTGCGCATATACATATTGTACCTACATAGATCACTGGTTTTATTGGGAGATTGGGAACCGCAGGATATATTTTAAAACTGGAATCATTAAAAAGAGCGGTTTTCCCTTTAATATGTCATATCACTGTTCCATGTTGCATGATATATTGATATGCTTACATTTCTGTTATATGTCGCATACATCATGCTTTACGCTTTTACGCATTGAGATATGTTGTTTTCATGAGATTTCTGGATTTGAGAACCGTGGCTATTTCAAAAGAAAACATGTACTGTTTTAAAAACCCGGTTTCTCTTGATATGACATTTCAGTGTGTCCAACATGTGTTTTCTCGGTTCTGAGAGTGACATGTGAAGCCCGATTCGAGGAGCGGTAGGCACCGTGTGCGGGTACATGGTGGACCCGGTGAGGTACCCCGGGACAAGAAGACTCGTATATGTTAGACGGTGAGCCCGGCAGGGGAGCACTACCTACCGGTGATAGTATTTGGGCTCGGCGGATATCCAGAGGATACCGACCGGAGTCGAGAGATGATATGGGCCGATCCGGACTGACGGAGCCCGTGGGCCGATCCGGACTGACGGAGCCCTATATATGAGGATTTACGTGCCGATGCTAGGCACAGTTTTCATGATGTTTTCGAGTGTCGATGCTAGGCACCCAGGTTCCATGATTTTGATGTGTCGTGAGGGACACCGTTGATATATATATCCTCATACTTTCATGCACACTCTTTTATGATATTTACATGCATGATGTTGTTACGTCAGTGGTTGACGCGTGGACTAGATCCACATACATACATACATACATCGATTTTACAATCGGAGGTTATACACATGCCTATAGACATTGATTTATGGGTGGACGAGATCCACATATCTGCATACCTTGATTATGGTTGGACGAGATCCATATACATGCATTGATTATTACTGTTGGATGTTATCCGCATGCATATAGGTTTGACTACCTTGTTAGCACATATATCGACCCGGTCACCCTAGATATCATAGTATTACCTTTATGATATAGTTGACCTAGGAGTCGTTGTTTATTCGATTTCTATCTGTTGATATTTTTCTACTCACGAGTTGGCAACTCACCCCCGTTGTGCCACAGTTCTTGCAGGTTGACCGCTTGGATCAGTAGCGGCTTCGCTGGCACACAGTTGCATTCGGGTGTTTTGCATTGGTAGGTGGGACATTTGTATCATTCCCACTCTTGTATCTATATTTCATATTGTATCTAGTTAACTCCATCAATCAAAACTTGTAAATTGTATAAGTAATGAGACTTAGTGGGATTGTGGTTGCGAGACTTAGAGCGAGGGGTTTTCTACTACTTGTGATTTATATGTCTTGCTTTTCTTTATCTTTTGTGGTGAACTTCGCCGTTGGGCGTCGTATACTTATTTATGCTATATTGCGTGGTTGTGATCCGCAGTTTGGCGAAGAGCTAGCTCCCGCTTGGGGATGCCTTTATTCTTATTATGTATTGTGGTTTTGGATCAAAATATACAAAGGAGGTGCTGCCAAAATTTTCAAAAAGGAAGAAACATGTTTTCAAACTAGTAAATTTCAGTTGCATCATCATGTTCCTTTTCTATGCATTAAGAAAACCTGATTTCATTATACCTTTATTTCAAAACTTCACCTTCTTTATTTTCTTAAAAGGTTTAGATTTCTGGGTTTCAACTTACTTGAATTCCGCTACGCCTTTAGACGTTGCGTGATTCAAGTGCTGGTCACGAGCTAGTATTTCGGGTCGTAACAAAGTTGGTATCAGAGCGCTAGGTTTAACCTTGTTCGAGTCTATGTTTGACTATGCGGAGTCTAGGGCGGGCATGTATTTCGGAACCTAGGCTTGACCTTACGGAACTTAGACTTGGACGGGGGGTATTAGACCCGAACTTTCGTTTCATAGGCTGACCCTGATTGATGGAGTAGGTAGCTTGAGTAAAGTGACGTACCGTGCGTATGTTCCGCGGCATATTTACGATACGATACTCCACTTAGGAAACCTTAGGATGTGCATATTTTTGAGACAAGTGATTTTCCTTGTATCCATGATTATACATCCATTGGATATCCTCGATTCTATTAGTTCCATGATCATACGTTCATTGATGTTGTTCCTTCTTATGATCATGTATCCATTCTGGATCTGTCGTTTCCTCTCATGTCGTTGGTCTGCCTTTTTCGATACTCGATTGAGGTTCCTGTCACCATAGTTTGAGCACAGTTTGAGTTGCTGCTAGTGTTGCAGTCAGGACGAGCTCGTCTGGTACGAGGGCCGACCATTGTGTTTTCTGGTGACGTGGGAACGTCTCGAGTTAGTATTGTTGTTGTGACCTCTTGTGGAGACGAGTGCTTGGTTTTATACCGGACGATCGGGCCATTGTTAGAGCTGCCAGTTGCGAGAGGACTATTGATGCACAGCGTACCTCAGAGATTATGATGTCGCCTACCGTGTAGACAGGTGACCCAGCTGTTGCTGAGATTGATGGGATGTCGCTTCCAGAGCTTACGAGCTATGATCGCCGGAGCTTCCAGGCAGAAATGCGACAGATGATAGCTAGTCTACCCCGATTTGAGAGACGAAGGTGATTCGTCAGATTGATGCGTTGACGCAGGCTCAGTTGAGTTGAAGATTTCCAGTGTGGAAAGAATCTTACTCAGACCGAGCCAGAGATGACCGCCGATGTATCGCCTTTCCTGGAGGATTGAGGCTTTGTTTAGCATGCGGGCGAAGAATATTCACATGTTGTATAGGTGAAGCAAAAAAGTTCGAACGAGTGTCAGAAACCTATTTTTCCCAAGTTTAAAGTGTTCGGAGGAACATGCAGGTAATTCTGTGGACCCTCTAGAAGAATGAAACCCTAACTCGACATGATGACCATGGAACCGCTTTGAACCTTAGGGTTTGTGGCAGTTTAGCGGTGCCATCATTGAGGCTTGGGTTTGCCCTTCTACGGCTGGTCAAGAGGTGCTGTGGTATGTACCAGATATTTTTAGACCGCGCTCAGGTGTTGAGCCTTCGGGAAATTTTGGGACCTTGATGACTCGATCGAAAAGTTTGACGTCGTCCGGATACCATGTGATAAGAGATCAGCAAGATGACCAGCTTTGGATGGAGGACCTCACCCAGATGCGTTGTGAGTTAGTCGAGGACGCACGAGTATTGAGCATTCCTCCGATGGTTGGGACGAGTTCCCGAGGACGTGTTCGACCAGATATCTTCTACAGAGTAATGAAGATACAAAGTACGCGATTTCGAGTCCGTGCAAGAGACTTCAGATTGACCGTGGCCGGAAACAGTTGCAGTGCGCAGGTAGCATGGCATGACGTCATAGTGGGTGACGATAAAGACAAGTGGAACCAGAGGTTCATGCGAGATGCTGACGAGCTGTTGCTATTCCCCATCGAGATCAGAGACCTGATATGCTTACAGATGCGTTTGGATACGGCCAGTTTCCGAGGAAATATGTGTTGGACACGCAGATGTCCAGAAAACGAGAAAAGATTATGTAAGAGTACCAGCCTCCGTACTATTCGGCATAGGCAAGATCGGAAGAGACCTTGAGCAGGATTCCTTCCGGAACACTGCTGCAATAAGATTTGCACCTAGGATCAGATGGGTCACGTGCATTCAGAGAACCAGAGGCCGACGCCAGCAACGTGCTGCTTTACGAGAGGTCATGATGATTGACCGAGAGATGACCAGAGAAGTGCCAGAACGGAATCGTCCCCGTTAGCACACCTGACAGGGCCGATGAGCCGATGGATTGCGGGATTGGTAATCCACAGAGAAGATAAGGACCCAGGGACAGAGGACGCCAGGTCGTGAACAGAGGCGAGCAAATTTTCTTGCCCTGCCAATTTTAGGCGCACCAATTTATTTTTTCGATATTGTAGGAGGTGTACCTCAATGTCCTTTTTGCGATTTGCGTTTGTGATCCAAGTATCACGCTTATATCGCTTGGATTTGAGTTTTGATGACGAGTTTCCTGATATTGATTTCGTGCACCATGGCTGCACCTACTGAGTATTTACATTTTGCGCATAGTTATCGCACCTGATATATATTTTATACACCATTGTGTTGATTTGCGATTTGTGCATGCCTATTGCGCTTGATGTCGATTTTGTGCCTTGGCCGCACATGTTTATGATTTCATGGATTTCATACGGATAATTTGATTTTTGCACTCGGTATAGCTTATATGTGCTTGTAGTGCATTGATACGTATTTTTTGCACCACAGTTGCACCTGACTTCGTTTTGATGTCATTCGAGATACTTATTGTGATTTCATGCCTAAAGCATGTATATGATTTGATTTAAGATTTCGGCATAGTGTTCATGCACTTTATTATTCGAATTGCTTTTGTGCACGTTGATGCACATGGTTGTGCGATTATATACTACGGTATACCTGATTTGGATTTGGATTGAAATGTGTTGTATACCGTCGATTCGATTTTAATACTCGATATTGTTTTGTGCACCTGATTGGATTCTTGTGCATATCAAATGCACCCGATATTATTGTCATGGACACCGTTGCAGTGGACAGATGCTTTTGTGCACACCCGTTGCACTTAGTTTTGCTTCGTGCGTATTGTGGCACCTGTATTTGGATTTGATTTCCATGCGCACCAGACGCATGTGTTTTTTTTTGGATACGCCTTTTGAGGCTGATTTTGCTTTTGAGCACTTTGTTTTTATGTTGGGCACTATATTGTGTAGTAGCCAAACATGACTGATCTGAGGACAGTACCTGAGTACTCTGCATGCATTAAAAGATTACCAAAAGGGTTTTCAAGAAGAGCTATAGTCTCACTATTTCCTACGTGCCCGTGAGTGACACGAATGTTTATAAAGGAAAACCTGTTGGGATATTTTGAAAACGACGGAACGTGTATTTAAGAAAACATATATGGATATATATAATTATTTTAAAATGAGCGTCCGTCAGTTATGCCGTGAGTTATGCATTCCCGCGGCGATTTAGAAAAGATTTTGCATGTATTTTATTCAAATTTTGGACTTTTCAAAGATGCGTAATATACACGTATTATAGTATTTGACTAGTGTATGTTGGATTTCAGTAGTGGATTTCGAGATCTGCATCCCTATTATAACTCCGAGGATATGCGTGCCAAACCGATGATTTGCGTGACGCTTGACGGGGTTGATTTTGTGCGCACTTAGCGCGTTGTGTTATTTCTGCGTTTTCCATGATTTCGGAGCCCCGTTGTTTTGAGCCGATTATTGAAATGTTTTAGATTTTGGGGGTTTAAATTTAAATTCGGGGACCGAATTTATTTAAGGGGGGAAGATTGTAACATTTCAGAAAATATAAAATATTATTTTTGGAATTTAATATTAAAATAATATTTTTCCCGAAAACTGCCGATTTGGGAAATTGGGGTTTTCGAAAAAGGGTATAAATATATACCAATATTATAGAAATAAATAAAAATTAAAATGATTTATTCATTTAAAAATATATTTAACGGATTTGGCAATTTTAAAATTTATTATACGCAGTTTTGGTAAAAACCCGATCAGTGCACTACTAATCGCGATTAAGCCAAACCCGTGTTTCTACAGTTTTCATGATTAGTGCACCATGATATGTTTCATTTGATTACATGTTATTTCATTTGTGGTTTCATATGGTTGTATGTGTTTTTGGTAGGAAAAAGAAAAGTCAAAGGAGGGACAAAATGATTAGGTTAGGTAGGCTTTTGGAGAGAGAGAGAGTGATTTTGTAAGAGAGAGGGAGGGGGCTGCTGCCATTTCATTTCCCCCGTATTTTTTTTCTTCTCTCCTTCATCTCCCTCAAGCCACAACCCTCCACTTAAAGGCCTAGATCTATCTCCAATGGATCCCCAAAACCATAGAACCCTTTCACAAAAATTAACCCCCATCTCTCCCTCTATACATTGAACCGAGCAAAGTGGGATTTTGACGACTTTGGGAAGTTAGTGCTGCCTAGAGGGAACCAAATGAGATATAATTTCTTCTCTTTAGATTAGTTTTGTGAGATATCGTGTTTTAGTGTTGTTTTGTGCTATCCATGACCTGCAGTGACCCCGAGCATTCACTGGGAAAACAAACAGTGTATTAGTGTTGTGCTCAAGACCTGGAGTGTTCACCTGAAACCCTATCCCATACCCACCGGTTTTGGCCGGCGGCCATTGGGAAAATTCCGGCGACCCCGGGTGAGTAGGAGAGTTAGGGTTTGGACTTTGTAGGGTAGTTACCTGAAGGTGTTTAGGGGTATTTGGTCCTACTGGATTTTTCTGTATTGACTATAAGTAAAATCTCGGAGCTGTTAGGAGTGTTTACATGACATGGTGACACGATTCCTGACCTGAGCTATAGACCTGAACCCGATGCACGAACTTAGGATTTGTTCCGTATTGGTTTTGTGGCTTTTAGTGTGCCTGCTGTGAATCTGGGATGACCTGGGGACTTTCTGAGACAACCAAACAATACTAGGGGCCTAGATATACTACTAGAAGACCACTCTGACCTGATGAACCCAAACAGAGACCCCCTGGCCGGCAAGCTTGGAATTTTGGGTATAGGGGCCGGCCACTTGGTGAGGGTAGGGGCCTAGGTTGGTTCAGTAGCTCACATACACTATATACATCACCCTAGACTTGTTTGCTTAGATTTATCTGACCTGAGTCAAAATCTGGGAATACTTGTGTATGATTTAGGATATGTTTTCCGTATTTGAAATGATGAGTTTTGATATCTGGATTCGTTTTTGGTTGTCGCATGTTTGTACATCGACAACAAGGGTTGTTTGATTGATTTTGTACGCATAAGCTATATGTTCTAACCTACGAGCAATGTGCATGCCGTTTTGATTTTCTGCCTTGATTTTAATATCGTTACGATATGTGTTGTTATTGTAGGTACCTTCGCGTGGATTCCGGAGCGACGGAGCGAGGCGTCATCGACTTCGGCGAGCGAAGACTACGGTGAGTAGATCTATATCTACTGGGGAAGTCGGGTAGATGGCGTATAGCACCCACGCAACTTTTTGATGGAAAACTGATTTATAGAGTATGGTTAGAAAACCTATATTAGGAAACTAGGGTTAGATTGAGATAGCTATGAAACCATATTAGAAACTAGAGAATAGTTAGAAGTGATATGTTACTACTATCATAGGATGACGTTTAGCGGTTTTGTCGTTTAGGGTACTGTAGGACTAGATAGTCGTTGTATATGCGTCATCCGAACCATACCTTTTTCTAAACCGAAGAATCGTATGTATCTTTTAAATATATATCTTAAGGGATGTTACGGATTTTCAAATGATATCTTTTCTTAAAAACACTGTAACCCCTATTTTCAAAACTACGATTCGCTTCTTTAAAAATCTGATTGTATGGTTCGGGTGTGTATGTTAGATTATATACTTATACTTAGTAGAGATAGAATGTTTATGTAAATTCGATTTGATGTGTGATATAAATACGATGAAAGAGTATAAGACGGATATGATGATATGATGATATGTTGGTACACGGATGCGAATCGATCGAGATGAATTATACCCTGCCGGTCCCCTGATATGAGATTATTGCGGATGTGACCTGGGACATAGGTATATAGAGATATATATACATAGAATGTTATGAATCATGGATGATAAGTCATATGTGATATTAGGCCGTACCCTCATTTGTCGTATAGGATGATAGGATCCCTTTTAGCTTAATGCCGCCGTACGATAATTTTCCGTGCGTGACGAGTTGATTTGATGATTGATCCATACCCTTGACTAGAGGTTGTCGTACGATGGATGATACAGTACACAATGTTGTTAGGCCGGATGCCGATTGATAGATTCACCGACTCGACCATGTTAGATATGTATACCTTATAGCTCCTAGCTGATGATTTACCTTATGCTGCATTCATATTATTCGCATTGCATTACTCATACCTGTGATAGTACACCTGCACCATTATCGATGATGCGTATGTTACACGTACACTGATTGTAGACTCACACACTTCATCATCGATAATTGCCATGTCACTACACAGTAGGATTGCTGCATCATGATATGACTCTTCGCATAACATGCTTGCATATACATTGATATATTCATACTTGCGCATATTCACATTGTATATCCATATTGGTGCACATATACATTGATACATTCGTACTTGCGGATATACACATTTGTATATCCATATTGGTGTACATATACATTGATATATTCATACTTGCGCACATACACATTGTATATCCATATTGGTGCACATATACATTGATACATTCGTACTTACGGATATACATATTTGTATATCCATATTGGTGCACATATACATTGATATATTCATACTTGCGCACATACACATTGTATATCCATATTGGTGCACATATACATTGATACATTCGTACTTGCGGATATGCATATTTGTATATCCATATTGGTGCACATATACATTGATATATTCATACTTGCGCACATACACATTGTATATCCATATTGGTGCATATATACATTGATATATTCATACTTGCGCACATACACATTGTATATCCACATTAGTGCACATATACATTGATATATTCATACTTGCGGATATACACATTCGTATATTCATATTGGTGCACATATGCATTGATACATCTATACTTGCGGATATACACATTCGTATATCCATATTGGTGCATACATACATTGGTACATCTATACTTGCGCATATACATATTGTACCTACATAGATCACTGGTTTTATTGGGAGATTGGGAACCGCAGGATATATTTTAAAACTGGAATCATTTAAAAGAGCGGTTTTTCCCTTAATATGTCATATCACTGTTCCATGTTGCATGATATATTGATATGCTTATATTTCTGTTATATGTCGCATACATCATGCTTTACGCTTTTACGCATTGAGATATGCTGTTTTCATGAGATTTCTGGATTTGAGAACCGTGGCTATTTCAAAAGAAAACATGTACTGTTTTAAAAACCCGGTTTCTCTTGATATGACATTTCAGTGCATCTACCATGTGTTTTCTCGGTTCTGAGAGTGGCATGTGAGACCCGATTCGAGGAGCGGTAGGCACCGTGTGCGGGTACATGGTGGACCCGGTGAGGTACTCCGGGGAAAGAATACTCGTATATGTTAGACGGTGAGCCCGGCAGGGGAGCACTACCTACCGGTGATAGTATTTGGGCTCGGCGGATATCCAGAGGATACCGACCGGAGTCGAGAGATGATATGGGCCGATCCAGACTTACGGAGCCCGTGTGCCGATCCGGACTGACGGAGCCCGATATATGAGAATTTACGTGCCGATGCTAGGCGCAGTTTTCATGATGTTTTCGAGTGTCGATGCTAGGCACTCAGGTTCCATGATTTTGATGTGTCGTGAGGGACACCATTGATATATATATCCTCATACTTTTATGCACACTCTTTTATGATATTTACATGCATGATGTTGTTGCGTCAGTGGTTGACGCATGGACTAGATCCACATACATACATACATACATCGATTTTACTATCGGAGGTTATACACATGCCTATAGACATTGATTTATGGGTGGACGAGATCCACATATCCGCATACCTTGATTATGGTTGGACGAGATCCATATACATGCATTGATTATTATTGTTGGATGTTATCCGCATGCATATAGGTTTGACTACCTTGTTGGCACATATACCGACCCGGTCACCCTAGATATCATAGTATTACCTTTATGATATAGTTGACCTAGGAGTCATTGTTTATTCGATTTCTATCTGTTGATATTTTCTACTCACGAGTTGGCAACTCACCCCCGTTGTGCCACAGTTCTTACTGGTTGACCGCTTGGATCAGTAGCGGCTTCGCTGGCACACAGTTGCATTCGGGTGTTTTGCATTGGTAGGTGGGACATTTGTATCATTCCCACCCTTGTATCTATATTTCATATTGTATCTAGTTAACTCTATCAATCAAAACTTGTAAATTGTATAAGTAATGAGAGTTAGTGGGATTGTGGTTGCGAGACTTAGAGCGAGGGGTTTTCTACTACTTGTGATTTATATGTCTTGCTTTTCTTTATCTTTTGTGGTGAACTTCGCCGTTGGGCGTCGTATACTTATTTATGCTATATTGCGTGGTTGTGATCCGCCGTTTGGCGAAGAGCTAGCTCCCGCTTGGGGATGCCTTTATTCTTATTATGTATTATGGTTTTGGATTAAAATATACAAAGGAGGTGCTGCCAAAATTTTAAAAAAGGACGAAACATGTTTTCAAACTAGTAAATTTCACTTGCATCATTCATGTTCCTTTTCTATGCATTAAGAAAATCTGATTTCATTATACCTTTATTTCAAAACTTCACCTCCTTTATTTTCTTAAAAGGTTTAGATTTCTGGGTTTCAGCTTACTTGAATTCCGCTACGCCTTTAGACGTTGCGTGATTCAAGTGCTGGTCACGAGCTAGTATTTCGGGTCGTGACACTACGCATCTAGACAGCTGAAGACCCATGAGAAGAATTACCCAACTCATGATTTGGAGTTTGCGGCAGTGATTTTCGCTTTGAAGATTTAGAGACACTACTTATTGGGCGATTGGGTCGAAGTATTCACCGATCACAAAAGCCTAAAATACGTGTTCACACAGAAAGAGCTCAACATGAGGCAGCGTAGAGCTGATGGCTGACTATGAACTTGATCTTATGTACCATCCGGGGAAAGTTAATGTAGTGCCGGATGCGCTTAGCCGGTTGCCAGCAATTCAGATGTTGACAGCACAGAAAGAGCTTATCGATAATTTTCGGAGATTCGAGATAGAGATCGTGCTATCGCATTCTTCGGGACAATTGATGCAGCTGCAAGTACAGTCGTCCTTCATTGATAGTATTAAAGCAGCGCAGTCACATGATCCAAGATTGCAGAAGTTTCGAGAACAGGTTGAAGCGGGACTTCGAACGGACTTGTTGATTAATGAAGATGGTTCCTTGCGATATGGTAGCCGTTTGTGTATGCCAAAAGGAGGTATTCGCGAAGAAATTATGAAGGAGGCACACAGTTCCGTATATTCCGTACATTCAGGAGGCATGAAGATATACCGTGATCTACGATGGCATTTCTGGTGAGAAGGAATGAAAAGGGAGATTGCCCGCTTTGTAGCGAAGTGCTTGGTGTGTCAGCAAGTTAAGGCTGAACATCAAAGGGTAGCTGGTTTATTGCAACCACTTCCGATTCCTCAGTGGAAGTGGAAACATATAACCACGGATTTCGTGACTGCTCTACAACGGAGTCCAAAGGGCAACAATGCAGTTTGGGTAATTGTTGATCGATTGACCAAGGCAGCTCATTTTATTCCGTTTCGAGTTGGTCAGTCGACGAAAGCGTTAGTAGAACGGTACATGCAGGAGATTGTGAGATTGCATGGAGTACCTGTGAGCATCGTTTCCGACCGTGATACCCGATTTTTATCGCACTTCTGGAGGAGCTTACAGGAAAGTTTGGGGACCCGATTGAAGTTTAGCACTGCTTATCATCCCCAGACAGATGGTCGGTCAGAAAGAACGATCCAAACTCTTGAAGATATGTTGAGGGCTTTCATGTTAGACTTTAAGGGTTCATGGGAGGATCATCTACACTTGGTGGAGTTTTCGTATAATAACAGCTTTCAGGCGACTATACAGATGACTCCATTCGAAGCGTTATATGGTCGCAAGTGTCGCTCACCCGTTTGCTGGGACGATGTCGGAGAGCGAAGGTTATTAGGACCGGATCTTATTGTGCAAACCGTGGAGAAAGTTAATACGATCCGGAATCACATGAAGAAAGCACAAGATCGGCAGAAGAGTTGGGCCGATATATCGAGAAGACCTCTAGAGTTCGCCGTTGGTGATCTCGTATTCTTGAAGATATCACCAACTAGAGGAGTGATTCATTTTGGGAGTCGAGGCAAGCTCAGCCATCGATTCGTGGGGCCTTTCGATATCATCGAGCGCGTTGGAGAAGTAGCTTACCGATTGGCTTTACCACCATCTTTGGCAAGTGTTCATGACGTGTTTCATGTATCTCAACTCCGTAAGTATGTTCGAGATGAAACACGCGTGCTAGATCATTCGGAGCTGACAGTAAGGGAGGACTTGACCTATGAAGAACGAACGATGTCGATTGTTGATCGAAGAGAAAAGGTCTTTAAGAACAAGGTTATCCCTCTCGTGCTTGTTTCATGGGGTAATCGCTCGCACGGAGAATCGACTTGGGAACGAGAAGACGCGATTCGACAGAAATTTCCACACCTCTTCTCGTAGATTCATGTATGGTTGTCTTTTCTTGTTTTGGGAATTTCGAGGACGAAATTCTTTTTGTAGTTCGGTATAATGTAACACCCTAATTCGTTATACCATGACTTGATTTGATTAATTAATATATTGGATGACTATTTCTTGATTTATTGTTGTTATGGGTGTGAATAGAGTAATTGGTATCTGTATTTGCATCCGACTCGACCCGCTTAATGGAAACCCGTCTTGATTCCTATTTATAATTTATCCCGGCTAGTTCTGAGAATCTGTGCACTTTTTTGTTCTATATCCTATTTACCCGTATCAAATATCGGGCATCTATATTGTTTTAATAATACAGATATAATCAAATAATATATTTTAAAAATACCTAGCATGACCTGTATCATACCCCTGACCCTGTGGTTCCATCAGTACATCGTGTTCTCGTTCCGTTTATTGAAACGGACTCGTCTGGATCGCTAAGTGCATTTTACGTACGTACGTTATTGGGGGTATGCATTTTTATTAACCAGATATCGCATTATAGTTTTAACTTATACGTATATTCTCTATATTTTAAAACTGGACTTTTAGACACAAGCCGGGCATATTTTGGAGTATTTTTGTATTAGGCAGAAAACTCAAATTTAATAATATTTTAATTCTCACACTATTCATTATATTCTCTATGCATGTTTTATATTAATTAATCCCTCTCACGTTCTGTCTCTATCCTCTCTATACATATTATATAAATATAATATATTATATTCTTTACCTAATATATTTCACAATCAGTTTCCCTGCTCTCTCTCTCTCTCTTTTCTCAGTTCTCTCCCTCTTTTCGTTATTTACGGCTCACCAACCCACCTCTAATCTCTCTGTCAATCACTCTCCCTTTCTCTCTACAAAATCCTATAATATTTATCCTAACAGTCCTAAACCAATTACAGATCTTACACTTTCTCTCTCTGTCAATCTTCCATATATATTAACTCACACCCATACGTTCCACTCTCTCCTCACTTTAAATATATTTTTTTTTTAAAGTTAACACTTTCACACATTTCTCTCTCTCTTCCTCTCTCCTACATATTATTTATATATTAATTTATAGCCTATATATTCTTTCACCACCAGCCTCACCTACAGCCACCAAGAAACTCTCAACCGAGCAAGAACCTGCATACCTAAACCCAACCCCAGAACCCAAAACCCACATACCTCGTCACCGCCACCTTCTCTCCCCAGCCAGCGTGGTCACCTTCTTGCTTTGCCTGGTCCTGTCCCGTGTGCGCGTGTGTTTATTGCGACGTTTACCCGACGTCGGACGCAGCATACGCATTCCGTCGTGAGATCCGATCAGGCAAGTTTACCTTGCTACATGCTACGCTAATATATCTATATTCATATGAATAAAATATTACATGTTTATTGTATCGTGCATCCTTGTCACAGTTTTACCGTTTTCCGATAGCCGTTCGTATCCGTATCATATATTATATATCTAGTTACATGCCATGTCATATTATTACATGTTACTGTTACACTAGCACCCCAGGCTTGATAATGTGCATCATACGTAGTCATGGAGTTATAGGTGTGATCCCCGATAGACATTGTGCATTCGAGTTTTACCGTGCTTCGATACCTGCTACAGTTTTACTTTGGGCATCCGTTTGATACATATGCACTACCTGACATGACCTGATACACTACTGCTTGACTTGATACATGATATTGTTTCTAATGCCGACAATCCTGACTTGCTGTCCCGACGGACATATCCTGTTGTCTATTCAGACAAAACCCGTACATGTTTGATCCTGCGTTGGCATTAGCTCCAGATTTATCCAAACCTGATTTGAACACATAACCTTGGGGGTAAGGGGAAATCAATGATGAAAGCTGACTTGTAACTCAACAGTTCGACGCTTATACTGATCAGTTTTACGGGCTAGGCCAGCCCCGGGATACTGCTGCTGACATCATTCATCTGTACATGTTCCTGTTTAATGCCTAGCGGCATGTCTCGGTTTCAGCCCGAGAATCTGGACCGTAGTCATGGGCACGCACGGGATACTATTGAGTTACATCGACGATTCCATTAAATTGATTTCACAAACTGTAGAATAGATAACCCGGTAGTTTAGTTTAGATTACTCACTGCACGTCACATATACTTATACTCTTCACCGTTCCATATCCGTGTTACTTGTTATACCCATATTACTGTTCATACTTATGCCTGCATATCTTGTTACCTCCTGGTTATATTCTATTATTTGATATTATGACGCACTGACGTCTGGATTTTGCATGGCCCAGATCCTTTATCTCTTTCGCAGGCTGATCGGGAGTATTTCAGCTGCCAGGCCGAGCAGTGAGGATCTTGTTAGTGTTTAGTTTAGTTTAGTTTTCTTTCCGTACTTTCATTTCCTGATGTGAGCTCATATTTGGGACGTATTTCCATATGTTATTGTTTATTGGATCTATTGCTTCCGCATATTATGTCTTGACTCGTTTATTCTGGCATATGGACATGTACTAGATAGTTTATTTTGTTTTATTGTTCATGATATCTTATAGACAGCCGTAATGTGACTGTGGAGAGATGTTTCCTAGCCACAAGTAGCATGGTTGGCTCTGTCACGTGCTGATCTTAGCGCACTCTGGGAAGCGGGGCGTGACATTTTTGGAGAAATTAAATTCCCATATGTCCATATTATTTCTTTTTAACTTAGTTATTTTCCACTAAGTTTTGAATCTGCAGAACATAATCACCCCGATGAGAATTAAATTCTCAACTTGTGGGGTCAACTTGTGGGGTCTGCAAATCTCAACTAGAGGAAGAACTAAGTTCTTATATGAAGGGTTAAGTTTACGGTAAAGTTGTGCGTTTATGTTATCATCGAGTATCCTACTGAAGGAACTAGTGCACCCTAAATCTAACTCTAATTTTTGGAGGAATTAAATCCCATATGTCCCTGTTATTTCTTTTTAATTTAGTTCTTTTTCCCTAAGTTTTGAATCTGCAGAACATAATCTCCCCGATGAGAATTAAATTCTCAACTTGTGGGGAGATTTGCTTCTGCAAATCTCAACCAAAGAAAGAACTAAGTTATTATATGAAGGGTTAAGTTTACGGTAAAATTGTGCGTTTACGTTATCATCGAGTATCCTACTGAAGAAACTAGTGCATCCTGAAGCCTAACACTAATTTTTGGAGGAATTAAATTCCCATATGTCCCTGTTATTTCTTTTTAACTTAGTTCTTTTCCTCCAAGTTTTGAATCTGCAGAACAAAATCTCCCCGATGAGAATTAAATTCTCAACTTTTGGGAAGATTTGCTTATGCAAATCTCAACCAGAGGAAGAACTAAGTTCTTATATGAAGGGTTAAGTATACGGTAAAGTTGTGCATTTACGTTAGCCTCGAGTATCCTACTGAAGGAACTAGTGTACCCTAAACCCTAACCTTAATTTTTGGAGAAATTAAATTCTCATATATTCCTGTTATTTCTTTATAACTTAGTTCTTTTCCCCTAAGTTTTGAATCTGCAGAACAAAATCTCCCCGATGAGAATTAAATTCTCAACTTGTGGGGAGATTTGTTTCTGCAAATTTCAACCAGAGGAAGAACTAAGTTCTTATATGAAGAGTTAAGTTTACGGTAAAGTTGTGCGTTATTAAGGGTTCGAAGTTTTTAGTTTAGGGTAAATTTTTCTTGCGTTTACGGTAAAATTGTACGTTTACGTTATAATCGAGTATCCTACTGAAGGAATTAGTGCACCCTAAGCCCTAACCCTAATTAATCCAAATTAACCTAATTAACCCAAATTAACCCAAATCATCACCCTAACTCAAATTATCCCTAATTAACCCAAATTAACCCTAATCAACATCCTAACACTTTAAATTATCACTAATTAACCCAATTAACCCTAATCAACACACTAATACAAATACACTCTATTTTACCTAATTAACCCAAATTAACTCTAGCCCAAATTAACCTAACCCTAATCATCACCCAAACCCCAACATAAATTAACTCTAGCCCAAACCAAAATTAATCCTAATTAATCTAATTGACCCAAACCCTAGCCCTAATCATCGCCAACCCTATTTTACCTAATTAACCCAAACTAACCCTAATCCTAACCCTACCTAATTAACCCTAACCCTAAACCTAACTCTAACCCTAATCCTAAACCGAACCCTAACCCTAGCCCAAATGCTAGACCGAATCCTAACTCTAAGCAATTGTAGCAACCCAAAAATCAACAATAACACAAATAAAAGCATAATTAGAAGTTAAAAATTGAAATTAACTCATCTTAGGCCGACGATTCTACTATCGACGAGGTGGAGAAGATCGGAGATTTCACTGTCGACGACTGCAGCGAGAGATCGGTGATGAGGAGTTGACGATGAAGTCGGCGATGAAAGTGACGACTGCAACAGGATCCTACTGTCGACGAGGAAGTCGACGATGAAGTCGGCAACGACGAGGCGCGCGTGAGTTGGGAATTTTGGGAACGAGGAGGTGGCGAGGAGGCACGCGCGATGAGGCGGCGATTAAGTTGGCGATGAAGTCGACGACGACGATGAGGTGGCGAGGAGGCGCGCGTGGGAGATCGGTGAGAGCGAGTTGGGAAATTTTTGGAATGAGGAAATTTCTGGGCTTTATTTTTTTATAAATAACTCATTTATGCCCTTACGGATTAATCCGTAGGGCTTTCTTTTGTGGCTCCGTATGGCCAAATAAAAAATTACGTTTTAATAATTTTAAACTAATCTGTAGGACACCGTAGGAGCAACCATGGGGACCTACGGATTAATCCGTAGGGTTAATATAAAGTTGTTCCTACAGATTCCTGTAGCCGTAGGGACAACCCTTATTGTAGCAGTGGCTCATGTATCGCTCACTTATCATAGAAAAATAAGATAGCTGGATATGTTTATATATGTTGTCAAGGTCATTGCATGCACATAGTGAACTCAACAACTTGGTACATTGATGCATTTTACCATTAGTAAAATTTTACCATTCTGGATGCAATGAAGCTAATCCATCAAAATCAAGTCACTCAAAGCTACAACTCCTTTATCACTTTTATTTTTAAAAGTTTTCACATGAATCCAACCATCAAATTCACATGAAAGCATACCTTTAAATAACTTTCTCATCTAACTCCCTCAACTCCTCAATGTATAAAAAACACAACTCTACCACCAACACTAACATCTTTAAACTTAGAAATTAAAATGGCACCTGAAGAAACAGAAAAGCCCTCGTACCCTTTGACCCCCAACTCCTACCACATCCTCCACCAAATCGGAAGCGGCGTCAGCGCGGTCGTGTACAAAGCCTTATGTCTCTGTCCATACAATTCAACCGTCGCCATCAAATCCATCGACCTCGAAAGATCGAAAGCCAACCTCGACGACGTGCGTCGAGAAGCCAAGACTATGTCTCTTCTCTCGCATCCTAACATCCTCCGTGCTCATTGCTCATTTACAGTTGATAGTCACTTATGGGTAGTGATGCCGTTTATGGCTGCGGGGTCGCTGCACTCGATTATATCGTCTTCTTTTCCTGACGGGCTCTCTGAGCCTTGCATCGCGGTGATATTGAAAGAAGTACTCAATGCGCTTTCGTATCTGCACAACCAAGGACTTATTCATCGGGATATTAAGGCGGGAAATATTTTGGTGGACTCTGATGGATCTGTTAAGTTGGCGGATTTCGGTGTTTCCGCTTCGATTTATGAGTCGATTCATTCTTCGGGTTTCCCGTCGTCCTCGTCATCTTTTTTGAATGAGTTGGCGGGTACTCGAAAACCGAAATTTTCTTTTTCAGCAAGATTGATAGGAACAAAGTGACGGCTTTACAAGTATTTCTTAGGAAATTTACAATAAGCATCGGCCAAAAAGAAAAAGTTCACCACTAAATAAAGCTGTGAGATATATAATTTATACAATATGACCAACGACTTGATCATCATATTTACATTGAATCTGGAGAAAGCTGTAATTGTAGGATAAAAACAAACCGGATTTCCTTAATTTTTCTTGTCTGCTCCAACACTTTAGAGATTCCTTTGATGGGATGGAGGGACCCAACTAAACAAAAGTATCTAAAGGAAAGTACATAAAAAGCTTTGTTCATAAATTTTCAGCAAGAATCTAGTCCACCATGTATATATAGAGATCCCCTGAAACAAAACTTCTATGTACCTGGTGCAAGAGCCCAATCATAAGACATAGATAGATGAGATTAGCCGCAAAGCTGCTCGAAGGGTGTCTCAAAACCTACATATCTTTCTCTCTCTCTCTCCTCGGCGCAATTTGCCAAAATTCCAACCAAATATTAATTCTTCCTTTTGACAGGCACCCCGTACTGGATGGCGCCGGAAGTAATCCATTCTCACGTCGGCTACGGCATCAAAGCCGATGTCTGGTCATTCGGGATAACCGCCTTAGAGCTAGCCCATGGCCGGCCCCCACTTTCTCATCTCCCGGTATCAAAATCGTTTATGATGAGGATAACGAATCGGCTAAAGCTTGAAGACGCCCATGATCATAAAAACAACAAGAACAAGAAGAAATTTTCCAAGGCATTTAAGGAAATGGTGGCGTCCTGCCTCGCTCACGACCCTTCGAAAAGGCCTTCCCCGGATAAACTCTTACGCCATCCGTTTTTCAAGAACTGCAAATCTTCGGATTATCTTGTGAAGAGCATGTTGCAGGCCGTGCCTTCGGTGGAGAAGAGATTCGAAGAAGAGGTAGTCGCAGGTGTCGACGGAGAAGATAGTTTGGAGCCGATGGTTAAGAACCGGAGAATCAGCGGGTGGAACTTTCATGAGGATGCTCTCGAGTTGAGCCCAGTATTGTTTCCAAAAGATAGTAGAGAACTAGAAATCAAGAAAGATGAGCACAAAGAGGAAGGGAAGAGAGAAGTAGTGGCAGGTTTGGTTCCAAACTTGGTGTGTCTACTGAGCAGCTTGGATGTGCAAAGAGGAATGGTGATGAGTGTGTTGGCATATTGTGAAGGGGATCATGAGAGGAGTGAGAAGGAGTTGAGGGAGGAGAGAGAGAAGCAGCTCATGGGGATTGTTGGGAGGTTGCAGCAGACTGTGGATGAGTTGAAGATTGAGCTGCAGAGAGAGATGAAGAAGAATGCTCATTTGGAAGAAGCATTGGAGACTAATTATATACTCCCAAAAGATAAAAACACCATTAATTAGTGACTGAAGATAAATCTTGTTGTGTGTTGATCTATATTGTTTATAAGCATTTATATTGTTTATGAATTGTTGATTACGAAGGAATGCTGATCATGTAGCGTCCATTGGCACGGTTCTGATACAAGGTGAAACCATTCAATTCTCTATTAAATCAACCGCTGATATTAATCTCTCTATGAATGATGAGATGCAAAAATCAAGTAACAAATACCCATTACACTCTTGCCCGCATTCGCAGCAAATCTTGGTATATATATCTCCGCAAGCATGTCTTTTATTGTCTTCCTATTTTTTGAATAACAAAGACTAAAAAGATTGAATTTGTTACTTGGTAGTGTTGGCGCCACTTATAGTTTAAAATAAGAGAGAGATAATTGATTTTAAAGTCGCTCCTAACTTATAGATAAAGAGAAACTGCGTTCAGCACATTAAGGAAAAACATTTTTGTCAATTGGGTTTAGCTCAGTTGGTGCCAATTTCATTTCGAATGTAAAAGAGGTCACAAGTTCGATCCTTCGATCCCAAAAAGAAATGTAAGATTTTTCCCATCTCTCTATCTGATCTAAATTGCTTAGAGTACTTTTTTCATTTTTTTTTTCATTTTTTTTTATCTGAAATGACTTTTTATTGTGTTCGATAGCTTAATATTTGCAGTATGTTGTTTGAATCCCTGTTTATCAGAATCTAAAAATCTCTCTTGCTTTTGTGTAAAATTGAATGTGTCCTGTGCGTTGATTCTCTACCTTTGAAATTAATATAAAATGATAAAAAAAATTCCTCCCTAATCAACTTATAATTAAGCTTATGCTTTTGACTTTCGTCAAAAGAAAATTAAATAAAACAAGATTGATAAATTATGTTACTTGTGGTAGGAACTATAATTAATTTATTATTATTGCCGGGTTTTTTTCATTAAACGAATAACAAAATAAAAAATGCATTGGGTGCGGTTTTAAGTTGGGTGAAAGTTCGTGGTGCCTGAAAAACACCCTGTTGCCAAATTTTTCCTCAATTAAAGGGTCCCTTAAAATAGTAAAGGATTAATATCAGCAGTTAATTTAAGCAATTAATTTAATAAAGAATTGATCGGTTGATATTTACCTTTGACCAAAAACCTTCAAACCGTCTTTTAACATGTAATTAAGATTATGCTTTTGACTCTCGTCAAAAGAAAATTAAATAAAACAAGATCGATGGGTTATGATTACTTGTGGCCGGAACTATAATTAGTTTATTATTGCCGTTGTTTTTTCATTAGACGAATTACAAAATAAAAAATGAATTGGGTGCCCTTTTAGAGGAGTTGGATGAAAGTTTGGTGGTGCCTAAAAAGCACCATGTTGCCAAATTTTTCCTAAATTAAAGGGGTCCATTAAAATAGTAAGGGATTAATACCAGCAGTTAATTTAATAAAGGATTGAACAGTTGATATTTACCTTTGACCAAAACTTCGAAGCCGTCTTTTACCAGAGCTGTGCCCATGAGTACCTTAAGATAAATTTTAATTAATTATTCTATTTTTCAGATAAAAGATTGAAATTCTTATATTACAGGCAAAGCTGGTAGAGATGGCAGACATGCAAGGACTGAGTGAATTCTACCTCTAATTTTTAAATTTTGGGATTTGATGATGCTCGGTAATGAGCACTCTTCAGATCATCACGCGTGACAGATGACATGTCTCAGGGCTTGCGGGAAAAGAACAGGAACGGTACATTGGAAGAATGCCCCGGGCCTTCGACCCGATAATGTTCCCGGCCTTCAGTGGCCTTCCCGATCACTCCTGTGCCCGCCTTACAAACAACCATTGGCTCGCCTCCGAGCCTTCCTGCACGCTGAGTTCCCTCAACCCTCCTAGCTCGCCTCCGAGCTAGCACATGAACCAAGCCTACTCGGCCTCCCGCTCGCCTTCGAGCCTCCCGCCGAGCTTATTTTCCTCGGTCTCATCGACCGACCCATAGCACCGATCACAAGCGTCTCCGCCACGGCTCCGCGAATCTCGCCTGACGCAAGATATCCGCCGCCCACGATCCCGCGTTCCACGCCATCTCGTTCCCCCATTAACGAGCACATCTCGTCATTAATGGGAAATCCCGTCTTTCACGCAGGCGTAACGCCATGGGAGTAACGGCCGGCGTGAATCTCGCGCCCGCCATCCCACGGCTGCCACTATATAAACCCCTCTCTCAGACGACTCAGGTAAGGCAATTTCACCCCAATAGGCCGCTACTCTGCCCATTTAGCCCGTCTAACTTGATCGTTGGAGGGTCCTCGGTGGTACAACCACCCCGGGACTTCCTTGCAGGTAGCTCAGCTTCATCCACTTCAAGCCTATTGAGATCCACACGCACAAAAGAGAAATCCTCAGATCCAATCTCAGCCGCTCATCACCACTCGCTGCGGATCAACAGAAGGTACATCTGAAGGAGATCCAGTTGGCGCCGTCTGTGGGAACATCTAGTTCCACTCAACGAAAGTTCACCTTCCGATCTCAAACATATGGCGAGTGATCACCGCGACGACCCGAGCTCCAGCCGCCGTCCTCTCCACAAGGAAGACGCGGGTGGATCCCCTCCTCACCCGAACGCCATTCACGCCCTATCGGCTCGGAAAGATCGGCTTGCGTCCGTCGTGGATGTGCTTGTCCGTGTCCAAACGGCGGGACAAGCTCCCCAAGTCGCCGTCCCCCCATCTCGGGAGCGACACATGGGGAGAGAAGACACTACCCACGCCGGCACTTCTGGGCGCCGCCTCACTATCTCGGGCGGCCACATATCCCTCGTGGTGACCAACTTGATGACCCGGTGGGCGCCTCGTAGCTCCACACCGAGGTCTCTTGCCAGAGCACCCCGTCCTGAGGCCCATCGCGCTCTTGTCCCTTCCGAGGAGGTGTCGGTCAGCTCGCCTGCTCCCAGGCATAACCGGCGCCCCCTCCCTCGACAGGGTCGCGTGGACAGGACTCACCATGGTAGCTCGAAAATGACCTCGCCAGGGGACCTAAGGAACCTCATCGAACGGAACTGAATCCACGACCAAGCGTAGGTCATCAACAGCAGAGGCCATAAATCAGAGTATGCCGAATCGTCGGGATACCACGACCGACTCGACGCCATAGAAAAGAAGATCGAGGGCATACATCGGGAAAATCGTCCTTCAAGCGACGAGGCTAAATATGCCGCCGACTCGCTCACGAAGCCCTTCACCAAAGAGCTACTCGTCGTCCACGTCTCCTCCCGGAACAAGCCCCCGAAGGTCTCCCTCTTCGACGGGAAGTCCGACCCGAAAGACCATTTGGACGCGTTCACAGCCGGGATGAGTTTCCAGGACAATTCCGACACCATGCAATGCCGTGCTTTCCCCGCTACTCTCATCCGCTCTGGACGAGACCGGTTCCGAGGACTCGCGCCACGCTCAATCTCTACCTTCGATGAGCTGGCCACCCAATTCCTCGGTCATTTGGTCGGGAACAGACGGCAGAAGCGGACCGTTGATCATCTCTTCACCATAAAGAGTGGGGACAAAAAATCCTTCCAAGGATACGTCACCCGCTTCTACAACGCTCTCCTTGAGGTCCCAGAGCACCGGGACGAGACGGTCATTACGGCCCTTAGGTCGGGTCTTAGGCACAAGGAGTGGCTATGCTCCTTTACATTAGCGCAACCTAAGACCATGGCCGAGATAAAGGCCTGGATCGAACGTAAGATCCAGCTTGAGTCTGAGGTGAACGCCAACCTACCCTAGACAGAGCAAGCCGATCGGAAGAAAAGGGCCAGGGAGGAGAAAAAGAAGATTGAGCAGCCAAAGCCCTACTCCCTGAAGTTTCAGGATTACACCCCGCTCAACGTCTCCCAGACAGAACTGTTGGAGGAGGCAAAAGGCGAGAGGTTCTTCAAACTCCCCCCAGTCTCGAATAGGGAGGCCAAGCGTACCCGGGGCCCCTACTGCGCTTTCCACAGGTCGCAGGGCCACCCCACCGAGAACTACAAGCAGCTCCGAGACTATATCGAGGAGTTGATCCGCTCAGGGCACCTAGCAATGTACCTGCGAGACAAGCGGCAAGCCGACCGTGAGCAAGAGCACCATCCCCCTTCCGGCGAGTTGACAATCGGCTAAATCATGGTCGTGTCAGCGGGGGGGGTACGATAGGGACCGACGAAACGCGGCTCCCCTTACCAGTTGAGGGGACTGGCAGCCACCCAAGGAAGAGGGCTAAAGCGGCCGAGCCGATCATCTTTACCGACAGGGACCTCCACGGGATATCCCTGCCTCACAACGACCCTCTGGTGATCACAACCCGGGTCCACCACTACGAAGTGCAGAGGATATTGGTCGACTCTGGAAGCTCGGCGGACATTCTCTTTTATGACTGCTTTCAGCGTATGAGACTCACCCCGTCGGACCTAAGGCCGACCGCCCACATCCTGTCGGGGTTCACCAACCACTCCATCCCGGCGGAAGGGGTAATCACCCTCCAACTTAACATCGGGAAGACGGGCCATACGCGCACCATGCCTGTGGAGTTTATCGTCGCGAGAATTCCATCGGCCTACAACATCCTCCTAGGTTGCCCGACACTGAACTCCCTCCGGGCCCAGATATCGACCTACCACTTAGCGATGAAGTTCTCACTCGATCAAGGTGGGATAGGTCGGGCCTACGGGAACCAACAAGCCGCAATGGTTTTCTTCACCGCAACATCTACGTCTGAGCGGCCAAACAATGACCTTGAGGGCGAGGATGATATCAAGGGTTCCCTGGATACTCGAGATGAGCAAAAAGAGGTCCGAGGAACCCCAGTGGAACCACTGACTGAGGTCCCCCTTGCGGAGGGGGACAATGAGCGAACCGTCCAGATCGGGTCACTCTTGACGGGGAATCGCCGAGATGACCTGATCCACTTCCTCAGAAATAACTCGGACGTATTCTCCTGGGCGCCTGCCGACATGCTTGGGATTGACCCCAAAATCAAATCACATAAGCTCGGAGTGGACCCTACGGTCCGGCCTGTCAGGCAGAAAAAGTGAAGCTTTACCCCGATCAAACAAAAAGCCATCGAGGACGGGGTAGACAGGCTCCTCGCCGCCAACTTCATTCGGAACGTGCCTTACTCGGAATGGTTGGTGAATGTAGTCATGGTTAAAAAGTCTAGCGGGAAGTGGCTTATCTGCGTCGACTCCACCAACCTCAACAAGGCCTGCCCGAAAGACAACTATCCCCTCTCTCGGATAGATCAGCTCGTCGACAGTTCGGCAGGCCACGAGCTACTTAGCTTCATGGATGCTTTCTCCGGCTACAACCAGATCCGTATGAATCCGGCGGACGAGGATCTCACCGCATTCACAACGGACCGGGGGGTATACTGCTATAAGGTGATGCCCTTCGGCCTCAAAAACGCCGGGGCTACGTACCAAGGCTTGGTTAATCGGATGTTCAAGTCATAGATCGGCAGGAACATGGAGGTTTACGTCGACGAAATGCTCGTCAAATCGACCTCATCAGATGAACATGCCAAGGATCTGGGCGAAGCCTTCGACGTCCTCCGCAAATACAAGATGAAACTGAACCCCGCCAAGTGCGCATTCGGGGTCACCAGTGGAAAGTTCCTCGGCTTCATGGTCACCTACCGTGGAATCGAGGCTAACCCGGAGAAAATCAGTGCCATCCTCAACATGGCCGCGCCCAAGACTAACGTTGAAATCATGCGGCTAACAGCGCGGGTAGCCACTCTGAGTCGTTTCATGTCAAGATCCAGGGAAAAGTGCCTCTCGTTCTTCAAAGCTCTAAGGAAGATACCAAGGTTCGAAAGGTCAGAGGAGTGCCAGACCGCCTTTGAGCAATTAAAGAGGTACCTTGTGACTCCCCCACTGCTCACCCGGCCAGTTGAAGGGGACGAGCTATCACTATATCTAGCGGTGTCCGAGACCGGTCCTGCTGGTTCGGTACTAGTCCGAGAGGTCGAGGGAGTCCAGAAGCCGGTATACTATGTGAGCCACATCTTCAAGGACGCGGAAACGAGGTACCCGGCCATAGAGAAGATCGTCTTTGCACTCATCGTGGCCTCAAGGAAACTATGGCACTATTTCCATACGCACACCATCCTCGTTCTTACCGAGCGGCCTTTAGGGGCTATCTTCGCCTCCCCCGAGTCCTCTGGTCGTTTAGAGAAATGGAGGTGGGAGTTGTCCCAGTTCGACATAAAAAACCGCCCGAGGCAGGCTATCAAGGTACAAGTCCTGGCCAATTTTATCGTCGAATGCACCATCCCCAGTAAAGAGGCGGAATCCACGCCGGCCCCCGGAACTCAACCCTCAACCGATGAGACGCCCGACTCCGTCCCTGATTGGGTCCTTTACGTCGATGGGGCCTCAACCGAGGAAGGCTATGGTGCCAGCCTCATCATTCAGGGCCCGAACGAGGCAGAGATGGAGTATTCTTTGAAGCTCGGGTTCAAAGCCTCGAACAACGCAGCGGAATACGAGGCCTTGCTGGCTGGACTACGGATAGCCCCCGGAGTGAGGCTGAAAACGATTCGGATCCACAACGACTCCGCCCCAGTCGTTGGCCAAGTGATCGGCCGATTCGAGGCACGGGAGTCTCTGATGGTGAAGTATCTAGCCGAGGTGAGAAGATTACGAAAGGACTTCGATGAAGTCCAAGTGGAGCAAATCCCCAGACAACTAAACGCCCAGGTCGACGCCTTGAGTAAGCTGTCTTCATCTTATACGGCCAACAACAAGAGAAACATCCTTTTCGAGGTCTTACCACGGCCCAGCGTGGAAGACGGGGCGACGTCACTTCAAGTGTACACAGCCCGGGAAGAAGACCGGGATTGGAGAAAGCCCCTCGTAGAATTCCTGAAGGAAGGTACACTTCCAGAAGATCGAGGGGAAGATCGCCGTCTCCGAACCAAAGCTCTCCATTTCGTCTGGAGCAATGGGAACCTCTACAAGAAATCCTTCACTCAACCCCTGCTCCGGTGCGTCGACCCCTACGAGGCCGACTACGTCCTCCGTGAGATTCACGAAAGGGTCGGCGGCGCGCACCAAGGGGCCCGCACCTTAATCCAGAAGGCACTGCTCCAAGAGTACTATTGGCCGACAATTTATCAGGACGCCCAGAAGCTCGTCAGGAGGTGCAAAAGCTGCCAATTCCATGGCAACATACCTCGCCTTCCGACTACCGAGCTAACGCCCTAACCTCCCCCTGGCCGTTTGCCCAGTAGGGAATGGACATGATAGGCCAGTTCCCTACCGGTACGGGCGGACACAAGTACGTCTTCGTCGCAGTGGACTACTTCACGAAGTGGATCGAGGCCGTCCCCATCAGGAAACCGGACGCCACCACGACTATCAAGTTCCTGCTGAACAACGTAATACTCTTGTTCGGTATCCCGAGGCCTATCATCATCGACCACGGGACATATTTTGAGAACGAAAAAGTTAAGGAATTCTGTAGAGAATACCATATCCTTATGAAGTTTGCCGCGGTCACACATCCCCAGTGCAACGGGCAGGCTGAGGTCGCTAACCGGGACGTCATCCGAGGTCTTCGGACATGCCTAGAAGGACGACAGGGCAATTGGGTCGAAGAACTACCCCGGGTCTTATAGGCTTTGCGCACGTCGAAGAAGACCCCCACCGAAGAAGACCCCCACCGGAGAGACCCCTTTCAGCCTCTGCTATGGCACCGAGGCAATGATCCCAACGGAGATCGGGCTACCCAGTCACAGTGTCGAGCACTTCGACGACGAAGCCAACACCTCGGCCCTCCGGACGATTCTGGACGTGTTGTTAGAGAAACAAGACAGGGCTCAGATCAGAGTTGCCGCTTATCAACAGCAAACTGCCCACTACTACAACGCACGAGTCAAGCGCCGCTTCTTCAAAACCGGAGATTTAGTCTTAAGGCGGAACGAGTTCGTCGGTCAAGGCAAGCTGCATAAGTTTTCCCCGAAACGGGATGGTTCATTCCTCGTCTCCGAGGTCCTGCCCGGCGGAGCCTATCGTTTACAAGACGCGAATGGTCTTAAATTTCCACGGCCTTACAACGCCGAGAAGCTCAAGCTGTACCTCTGAAAAGAATATCTATGAATGTATATTTCTTCTTTCACAAAAGCGATGTAAATTTTTCTAAAGTTCTTTTTATTCAATAATAAGAGGGAAACAATAGAGTATCGCAAAAAGGAGAATTTTATTTATTCGAAAGGTATTGTGGGCTCCTCAGCCTTACATCAAAAAGAAAAAGAAAAATTCTTACAATGGCGGGGGGAGGGGGTGCAAGAAGCATTGTGGTACTCCGAAGAGACCGCCGTCAGCCGAGCCCTGGCCGCCTTGTACCTCTGCCTCTGATGCTGTCCGCGAACCCTCGAGGCCACGGACGGGCCGGAGGGCTCTACGGGCGGGCACCCATCGGCGAGATGCCTCAGTTAGTAACACTCGAGGACGAGTGCCACCGAGCGATTCCGCCGACTCATCGAGATCAGGCCGAGACGGCATAGCGATCTCAGCTTGCTAACTGCCTCATCCTTCAGTTGTTTAGACAAGGGGTTGTTCAGCCCTGGAGACACGCTTCAAATCAAATACATCAGCAGCTGGAGCAGGGGTGATCGTCAGGGAAGCAAGCGGCCGACATGATCCTCAACACACCGAACCATCGCCTGCAACGTCTCCTCGGAGCTCCGCTGATCATACAAATATACGTCTTCGAAGGAAATGATCTCGGAAATGGAGAAAAGGATTCCGTCCATTATTATGTTTTGGGGTGCAAAGCTAAGTATGGGCAACACAACCTTCTCTATTTATAACCCTAAACAGGATCCCTAAGGACCCAAATTTGCGCGCGCATGGGCGCGAATTCTGGGATCCACCCAAATTACTCCAATACCGCACCGCCACGTGGCGGAAATCCCTTATTTCTCGGCGAACAGAAGTCGGACCGACGCGGCTCTTCGAAACGCTTAGCCTCCCCCATACGTTTCTGACACGTGCCGCCCGCGACGGTCACTCTTCCCGATGTTCACACACCAAGGAAGGTTGGACAGAACCTCGTAAAGACGAGCATTTCCCCTGTCCGGTCCATCCTTGGCTGGTAATCTCTCACCCAATGACGCCAAGGATCAAAGCCCTTATCAAGAGGCCACCGAGCAGCTTCCCTGCTCGGACCATCCTTAGCTGGTAATCTCTTACCCAACGACGCCAAGGATCAAAGCCCTCATCAAGAGGCCACCGAGCAGCTTCCCTGCTCGGTCCATCCCTGGATGGTAATCTCTTACCCAACGACGCCAAGGATCAAAGCCCTCATCAAGAGGCCACCGAGCAGCTTCCCTGCTCGGTCCATCTCTGGCTGGTAATCTCTTACCCAACGACGCCAAAGATCAAAGCCCTCATCAAGAGGCCACCGAGCGGCCTCCTTGCTCGGTCCATCCTTAGCTGATAATCTTTTACCCAACGACGCCAAGGATCAAAGCCCTCATCAAGAGGCCACCAAGCAGCTTCCCTGCTCGGTCCATCCTTGGCTGGTAATCTCTGTTGGGGTCAAAAATTGCACCCCGGTTGACCAAGTCAAAGTCAAGGTCAACCCCAAACCAGGTGGGCCCAAGCCCAGATCAAGTGGGCTCATGCCCGAGTCGAGCCCGAACATGAAGCGGTCGGCCTCCCCTATGCAAATAAAAAATCATGTAATAAATAATTTTGATGTAATATTTATGGGCATAAAGCCAAATTTTTGTAAAGCCCATGGCTTATGTGCAAAAAGAAATAGCACATGAGACATGGGATGGGAAAAATGCCATTTTGTAAAGACCAAGGGGCTATATGTAAATGTGTAAGCCTATATAAGACAACATGATGATGAATAAAAAAGGACTAATTCATTCTCTCAAACTCTAGGGTTTGTGTCTCCTTCTCCTCTTTGCTCAAGATTCTAAACCTTCTTCCTCTTTTAAATTAAATCAAGATTTTTACTCTTTCCTCTCAAAAAATAAATAGTTTTTCACCACAAAACCCACAAAGGGGAACTTAGATCTTCTATCAGATCTTAAAAAGGAGAGATTTTTTTAAATCTCACCCCTCTTGTTCTCTAAGAGCCGGCCAACAGAAGAGGAGGAAGGAGACCCATCTCCATAGATCCCATTTGGGAAAGATCCAAGGCTTAAGAGAGAAGAACCTCTGAAGATTTTTAGGGAGTTCAACTCCAAGACCCAAATCCTCAAAGGAGTTTAACTCCTAATCCAGATCTTTTGGAGTTTAACTCCACTCAAATCCTCTTTTGGAGTTTAACTCCTATTTCCGGGGGTAAAACCCCTCATTTTGCCCGGCGCGTAAGGCGCTGGCGCCCAAAGCTCCAGCGCCGAGCGCCCACGTACGCCAGCGCCTGAGCGCCCACGTGCCGGGCACGTGAGGCGCTCGCGCCCAATGCGCCCGCGCCCGAGCGCCCACGTGCCAGGCACGTGAGACGCTCATGCCTAATGCGCCAGCGCCCGAGCGCCCACGTGCCGAGCACGTGAGGCACTAGCGCCCAAAGAGCTATCGCTAGCGTGCCGCGCACGTGAGGCGCTGGCGCCTTCTCCCACGCATCCTTTGGATGCCCTTTCCCTTTATGTGTGTGTGTGTGTGTGTGTCTACACACACACATACATACTCCACAACACTGTCCCTGTTAGAAAAATATTTCTAACGGGGCACTGCCCCGCACCCCGCAAGGGGATTGCGAGCCCCCTTGACCCCCATCCCGCTATCTGGATAGCGGGACCCCCGCAAAATCTCTGCGGGGCCCCCGATATATCCAATACACAACACTGCACATTGACTTCGCATGACCTGTTTGACCCGTCAATCAGAGGTTCTCTCGCTCCAAAGGCGAGGGGTAATTAATGGTAGCTTAGTTCGCGGCCGCCGGAGATTCGGATCCCCACATTCAATAAACCCCAGTCAACCCTAGGCAGGGGAATCTGTAATGCGTATGACAAGCGCGCGCGTATTCCCCATCTCAATGGCGTGACGAAAAACACCCTACAATCTCTTACCCAACGACGCTAAGGATCAAAGCCCTCATCAAGAGGCCACCGAGCAGCTTCCCTGCTCGGTCTATCCTTGGCTGATAATCTTTTACCCAACGACGCCAAGGATCAAAACCCTTATCAAGAGGCCACCGAGCAGCTTCCCTGCTCGATCCATCATTGGATGGAAATCTCCTACCCAACGACGCCAAAGATCAAAGCCCTCGCCAAGAGGCAACCGAGAAGCTACCCTACTCGGTCTATCCTTAACGGGTAATTTCTTACCCACGTACGCTAAGGACCAAAGCCCTCATCAAGAGGGCACCGAGCAGCTTCCCTGCTCAATCCATTCTTAGAGGGTGACTTCCTACCCATCTTTACTAAACGATCCCCACCTCGACTTCGGGGCCATGGAGGTACCGACCTTGCACCGGTCTTTGCACACTTGGCAAATTGTTGAGTTCAACTCAACGTGCGATCGCCAGATGAAGGACCGGTCTCCGACCTAACACATCTGTTCACCTCTGAAAGACGCGGCGGAGACGCGGCGAATGTCTTGCCTGAATTTCGGGGCAGATGCTAATAGGTGCAATCCGTCCACCTCTCCGAAGATACCAAGTTGATTTATGGCACCATGCATCGAAGGTTTAAACGGATGCGGCCGATGTAGCAGACTTTGTCAGATTCCCCCTCACGGTGAGGGGTTTTTGATTGTGGGGACGCTCTTCCCTGCAGGCGCAAGCCCCTGCAGTTAATTACACTACCGCATCGCGGTAACAACTTTCTCCTTCTCCAGATGGTCACTTCGTATCGTGGGTGTTTGTTTTGTTTGTGGTTACCTGTGGATTGTATACGGAGACTAATTTATGCTGTCGCCCGTAGGACGTGGACTAGTCCAAATCCGTATCTTTCTTAGATTTGGGTTTGGGGTTTGGGTTTAAGGATACGTTAGCCTCATTTGAGAGAGACTAAGATCAACTTAAACGGGATCATTTAGATCCGACAAGAGAGCGTTTGGGCTCTATTGTTTATTTTAGGGACATTGCGGTCGATTAGTTTAAGGACATTAAGGTCCATTGTTAGTTTAAGGACATCTCGGTCTATTGTTAGTTTAAAGACATCGCGGTCGAGATTAAGGACATCATAGTCCGTGAGTTTAAGGACCTCACAGTCGCTTGTTAGTTTAAAGACATCACGGTCGAGGTTAAGGACATCATAGTCCATGGGTTTAAGGACCCCACAGTCCAGCGTTAGTTTAAAGACATCACGGTCGAGGTTAAGGACATCATAGTCCATAGGTTTAAGGACCCCACAGTCCGTTGTTAGTTTTAAGACATCACGGTCGAGGTTAAGGACATCATAGTCCATGGGTTTATGGACCCCACAGTCCGTTGTTAGTTTTAAGACATCACGGTCGAGGTTAAGGATATCATAGTCCATGGGTTTAGGGACCCCACAGTCCGTAGAAATGTGTGGTCGTCGGGACCCGTCACCTCTCTGAAGACGTTGAAGAATTACAACGACAAATATCAGAGGAGTAACAAGATGTACCCTCGAACCGATATGAGTTGGTTGAGAGAGCAGATGTGCTCAATTCAAGATAAGTTGAGGACTTATGGCCAGAATTGGGCTAAGTCCAATTAAAAAAATGTTTAACATTTTATTTTTTGTTCCGGCTATTAAGCCTTTGTTTGGGCTCGGCCCTTTTAATAATGCTAGACATTGGGCTCTGACATCTTTTGTCTTCATCAGAACAAATTGTGGTCTGACAATACGCCACGTGGCGCGCCAGGCGCTTTGCGCCAGCTAAAGAGCGCATTGCGCTTCTGTCAGGTAGCGCACACGAAGAGGACACGTGTCGCGCTTAGCGCTAAGCGCTAGTTCATTTAGCGCATTGTGCTTTTTAATTTATGAGCGCTCTGCGCTAGTTTGTTGGCGCGCCAGTGAGTGACACGTGGCGCACTTGGCGCTGAGCGCCAGCTCATGAGCGCAGTGCGCTATTTTAAAAGCGCAAAGCGCAAGTGGTGTCTATGGTTGACACGTGGCATGTTTTGGCGCTGAGCGCCGATCCAAGGAGTGCAAGAGCGCAGTTCATTAGTGCAAAGCACTTTTCAATAGCGCAAAACGCATCTGATCAATTTTAAAATCAAAGAACAAATTTTATGTTCTTCTTAAGGGAGGCTTTGCCTCAAGATTCAAGAACAAAAGTTCTTGTTTTTATAAAAGGCTCTGCCTTTATAGATCAAAGATCTGTGAATGAAGTAAAAATACATCTTTTATTATTTTATGATTAGATCTTTTGATCTTTTCCTTTTTATTAAAGACCTTGGTCTTTTTTTTTTTAGATCTATGATCTTTTTAGGAGATGGTTCTTCTTTTTACGAGATGGTTTCATCTATGTTATTTCAAGAACATAGTTCTTTACCTTGAAGATGAAAAAAAAATCTTCTTTTTTCTAATAGCTTGCTCTTCTTTTTTCTCAAAGTTTGCAGAGGGTTTCTCTCTCTCTTTTCTTGTTTATTAGACATGAAGTCTAGGGCCTTTATATAGGGCCAATTGATTTGTTAAATCAGTTTTAAGAGATCTTTCTCTGATTGATTTAGAAATATTTCCCACCGTTGGATCTTTGATCCTTAGGCTTCTGTTTTACAGAAGATAATCTTCTTATTTTAGTAAGATTGGAAAGATCTTTCCATAACAGAATTTTAGTTCTGATTCATTAATAATTTATTATTAGTAGATCTTTTGATCTGACGGTAGAGGAATTTTTAATTCCAGCGCTGGCGCACCTACGTTCGACACGTGGCGCGCAGCGTAACTGCGCTAGCGCACCTGTGTTTGACACGTGGCGCGTAGCGCAGAGCGCTGGATCTGATGCGTTGCTTCAACTTTTAAATTTTGAATTTTGAAACAGAGCTTTGCTCTGATTGGGGGTGCACTGCCTAGGGCACAGCTCTCCTGGCGCTGGCGTGTCTGCTTTTGACACGTGGAGCGCAGCGCGCAGAATCTGAAGCGTTGCTTCAATTTTTGAATTTTGAAATTCAAAACAGAGCTTTGCTCTGATTGGGGGAAACAAATGCCCCCCCACCGTTGCGCTCACGTAGCGCACACGTGAATGCAGCGGTGGCAACATCTGAGCCCTTGGATCAACTCAGAAGTTGAAGAGGCGGTTCAGTGCCTATAAATAGGACCTTTGGTCCTCAGATGATTATCATCTTCTTCTTAAGAATTTTTATTCAAAGCCTTGCTCTTCTGTTCAAGAACTTTCAAGAGTTAGAACTCTACCAAACTTAGGTAAAATTAAATTAATTTTAATAAGTTGGGGTTTTTACCCATTAACAGAGTCTTGCTCTTCATAAATCTTTGATCTAAAGAAAACCCTTTTAGGGTTTCATTAATAGAGCCATGCTCTCATGAACCCATAGATCTAAACAGATCTTTTCTTGGGGTTTCTTATCCCATGCATCAGAGCTCTGCTCTTTTGATAATATGTAGATCTTTTGATCTTTTGATGAAGAACTCTTAAGAGTTTTTTTTCATGGATCTTTAAGATCCCAGAATTTTTAATTCTCAAGAATTAATTTTAATTTTAATTAATTTTTGATGGATTTTCCATCATCATTACAGAGCTAGGCTCTTTAAGGAATTTTATTCCTTCATGACCAGAGTTTGACAAGTGTCACTATTTTACAGAGCTTTGCTCTCAAAGGGAGATTTTATCCTTTTCCCAAGGGATTTCTCATTCAATGAGAATATTCCTTGAGGATTTCCTCATTAATTGACAGTCTCATCCAATGATGAGCCTGTTTTATTAATTGATTCATTGTCATCTGGATTTTGTGGGTCCACCTTTGGTCCTATTTCCACTGCATTGCAGTGTGGTACAAATTTTAAAGTGCCGAGCGTCGGGATTTTAAAATTAAATTATAATACTGATAATTGAATTCCGTTCTTTCTCGCAGGCGACATGTCTTCCGATCTTTCTTTCCCGTTCGTTCGTTCAGAGAGAGGATTTCCTGGAGCACCCGTAGACCGGGAGGTCCTAGCTTTGATCAGAGACCATGATCCGGAACATAAGAATCTTCACCTTTGGGGGTCATGGTACAATCAGATTATCAGAGGTCGACAAAGCTTTTCATACGCGGTACCCTCGGAGCCCATCACGGCGATCCATTACGCCAACTCACCCCCGATGAACTACGCCGTGGAGATGGTCAATTGGACTTCAGAAGGCCTTCTTCAGCCCTCTATAGCTTCGATTCCCGTTCAGCCTCCCATGGTTTTAGATACCTTGGGACGTCGTATTTGTCAAGGCGAGGCGCGGCTGTGGGGGCAACCATATAACATAGGTCTGATTCCTCGTCATCCGACCGGTTATCTGCAATGGGCCTACTACATTCTGTCAGCGAAGAAGTCGCAGTTGATGAGGCTTGGGTTGTATACCGCCGTTTATGCTTCTCTTTTCCAGTATCCTACGCTCCCCACCTGGTGGGTTAAGGCCTTTTTAGAGCAGTAGAATATCCCTACTCACACATTCCTTTCACTGGACCGGGAAGTGTCAATCTCCTTAGAGGAGTTTGCAGAAGTTTCTGGCTTACCGGTCATAGGGGAGCATTATGAGGAGCTGCTTCCCACAGACGAATATGTCTTCGGTGCCAAGCCAGTGATAATGGGCCTTACTCCGGTGAATGCTGTTCAACACCAGTTTTCCAGTTTGATCAAAGTGTTGGATATCTACGAGCGCCTTTTTCTCGAATCTGGGAGTCGCGGGGTTAGTTTCGAGGATTGCATCGCTCGCTTCCTTCACCCAAAAGTCTTCTCGAAGGAGGGCCATTAAATTTGCCACGCTTGACGACCCTTTCGGGTTAGGTTTGGACAACCTGCCATTGACGGAGGTAAATCAGAAGAGTTTCTTCCTTCCCAACTCTCCGGTTGTTCCTTTTGCGGGGATTGCAGTCCCTGGGATGGATGAGGAAGCATTCTTTTTGGGATTTCTTGGGCTATGGTTGAGATGGTTCGCGCTCCCGATGCACCCTCGCTGCATGAGGCCATCTATCTTTTATCCGGCTCACCGAATGACTATTGGGGTGAAAGTGGCTGTCGGGGTCGCCGGCTTAGCCCATTTGTATTACGGCCTTAGTCAAGCGGCGGATACTACTGAACCTGGAGTACAGCATGTGAACTTCTCGATGCATTACTTCATGTCATGGCTCGAGCTACATGCACTTGGCGTTTTTGGTATCCATAGAAGGCCTTCATTCTATGACAGGTGCAGTTTCCCTCGGATTATGCGATTGGTCGGCGCCTCAATTGTAAATCCGTCACCACAGGACGCTAGAGGTTTGCTCCTTCGTCCCCGCACGGTTGGAGACGGGATGACCTTCACTGACAAGGTGTTAACCATCGGAAAAGAGTCTACCACAACAGTTCGGTCATTGCAGGATGTTTTCAAAGATGGAGCCTCAGTTCTGACAGCTCGGGAGACCCTCCATTTATGGCTTCCTGGTGTTTAGGCAAAATGATGCGGCGCTTTTCATGAGATATAATCCGCATCGTTTTGCCCAACAATTGAGCTATAACCAAAGAGTGCCGCTGGAGGCTTTCTTGCTGGAACCCACTGCCACTGAAGAGGGGATGCGGAGCGCGCTGCATCACTTCATGCGTCTGAATACGGGCTCTTACTTCTTTATCAGCGAGCCGAGTTGTGTCCCACGGATCCTTAATGCATATACGGCATGGTATCAGCATTCGACGGGCTCCGTTATTAAGGAAGAAAGGCGGTTGCTGCTTGATCGCAAAAGTGCACCTCCTGCCAGTGATCGTAAAGTCCCTTTGAAGCGACGGATCGCTGCCCCCCCTCCGCTAAGAGGGGTTACTGCAGTTAAGCCTCCACGTGTGCTATGCCCCATGCGTGGATTGCCCCATGCTCCTGTAGAAACGGTGGATGCGCCATCGGTGCCCCGTGCTCTCGTGGAGACGGTAAACGTAGCTTCACCCGAATCTGGCGTGGGCTCGGATATCGGGACTCGCCGTCCCAAAGTTCCCATGAAGCGCAAGCTGGTTCTGGCTTCGACCTGAGCTCGTGCACAGAAGAAGAAGAAGAAGTCGGTCCTCTCCCTTGATGTCGTACTCGGCCTAGAGCCTCAGGCTCCTCTTACCGAAGGGCTAAGTGAATATGGGACCAATGAGGGTCTCTTAATAGCGCCATAAGACACAGATCTCGATGCCGCTATTGCTGCTTCTGCGCGACTCGCGAGCCACCAAGTGGAAATAGCCGCTCTCGTGCAATCAAGTAAATATTAGTCGCACTTTGTTTTTGCGTTATATTTTTATTTTATTATCATGTCTTGACTGACATTCTTCCTTTTGTAACAGGCTTTACTGCTGAAGAGGTTCTGGCGGCTTCCCTCAGGACCTTCGAGGAGGAGGAGAGGAATCGCGCTTCATTGGGCATTGGTATATCTCGGCTCATTGAGTCTTCATTCTCCTTTTTATGGACGATCTAACCCTTTCTTTATCTCATCGCAGGGACCATAATGCTGGTCCCGCAATGTGACGCGGAGACTCTTCCCGTGCCAGCCACCGAAGTTCCGGCCTCTTCAGTATTGCCGAAAGAGGCCTTACTCAAACGACCGATGACGGAAGCCTTGACGGCTCTAGAGGTAAACCTGGGTGCGGATGATGACGCTCTATTGAAGGAGGCTTCTAGAAGGTCTGTTTTGACGGCCCGGGAGGAAAGGAAGCGCCGGAGGCGCGCAGCAAGGGAACGTAGTGCTGCTTTAGCTGTGGGTGCGGGTTCGAGCGCTGCTACCCTGCTGCTACTCCTTCAGAGGAATCTCCGGTCGCCTTGTCTACTGCTTACAGACGGGCGGCACGTGCGGCTCGGGAAGCAAACGGTAAATCAACTCCAGGTAATGTGCCTTGAAGTTCCGTTGTCAAATTTTGAATTATCAGTTCTCATATATCTTATCTTGTAGGGCCGAGCCTTACCAAAGAAGTGGCGGCGACCGCTGAGCCTGAGGGAGCGGTGGAGGAGGTAGCTGCTATTCCCGAACCCGGGGCGGCGGTAGGCGATGTGGCCGCAATTGCTGGGCCCGAGGTAGTAGCTGAAAAGACAGTCACGATTGCTATGCCCGAGATAGCTACCACTGCCGAGCCCGAGGTGGCGGCGGGTGAGACGGCTACCACGGACAAGCCTAAGGCAGAGGTGGATGAGACGGCTACAATCACTGAGCCCGAGGTGGCGACGAGCGAAATGGGTACAATTGCTGTAGGGTTCCTAGGCACACTCAAGAGGTTCCACAAGGCATCAACCATGCCAAATTCAAATTTTCCGGTGCCGAGAAACCCTAAACTAGATCGATTACTAGAGGTAAGGAGAAAAAGAAAAGCAAGCAAACTACTTTGCTACAAGTGAATGGAAATATAACCTTTGTAGATCCGGTCCTCCACTTCTTTAGCTCCGTGTTGGCGTCCCTCCGCTGCGATCATCGGAATCCCGGACTCTAGCGATGGTTTCGTCGGAGAAATGATCGGGCTAGGTCGTTGACTTCGATGCCGAAGATGATCTACGTCGAGGCGACTCTAACTCAAGCTCCATCTTCACTTGGTCATGAACCTTGTGAAGAAAACACCCTATACAACATGGCAAGTGGTAGAGGATGAAGAAATAGGAAGTGGGTTCACTTTGGATTTGGATTTCTCACTTAGATTCATCACTTGGAATTTTCAAGAAAGCTTTCTTCTTTTCTTCATGAAGAAGAAGAAGAAAGAAAAAGAATTTTTGTTAAAAGAAAATTCAAGTGAATCTTATCATTTAGCAACCATGAGTGAGTAAACTTGTGTAGAGAATAAACTAGGGTTTAGGTTGATGGTTAGGTTAAGGCATAAAACAAAATGGTTAGAATTTTCAAAGATGCTTAAAAGAAACTTCATGAAGCTTCAAGCAAGAAAACAAATAAAGCCACCATTTTGGTTTTTGCCAAATTAAATAAATAAATAAATAAATAAAACCTTAACCATTAACCTAAACTATGGCTTAAAGCATACACACCCAAGTTTGCATGTATCATCAAACATAATACAAACTAGTGAGAAAAATAATCTTAAGTGAACAAATACTAGTTAATGTAAAGCAATATATCAAATATATAATTATACATTAAATCATTAAATCAACACTTTAATGATCCGGTCATACTGCATATAACCGACTAATATCAAGTGTATCAATATATCGAATCAACACTTGATTCGGTAACCCGGCTATATCACATATAACCGACTGATGATACAAATCGCGAGAATAGAATACAGTATCACATACTGGTATTATTCTCGGTCCCGCACATATCTCATATGCGCTCCTATTTCGTTTCGCTTGAGCCAGGAAACCTCTGTGTAGGACTCTAAAGACTCGTCAATACGCCGGCAGTAGGTGATGATCATATCAAACACCCACAAGCTGCAAGCGGTCTGCTAAACGTAACGGCCACCCGGGTATTGAGCGATCAGAAGATCAACGAGCAAGCCCGCTCACACTCCTGTGAATCCAACCAGTAACACTTACCGTACAGTCCGGTCTGTTCGTCTGATATGTCGCATATCTCGCCTAGGGGTGGTAAACGTCAGACCCCAATAACTCGATAAGTCGTGTCGATATGAGGCTCATAACGGGTCGAGAAACTACTGGTAACACTTACCAGTAAATCCCTAAAGCAGCCTTGGCCAAGGACTTCCTGTTATAGCCAATCGAGCACAGCGCAACATCAACTCCCTATACCGGGAGAGACGAAGCCCCTCCTATCGCTCATTGCCTCCATGTGATTCGGGACTGTACCCAAAAACCACCGTTTTGCACGCCCTCTTGGACGTGGTAAGGTGGAAATCAAAGCACAGTGGGAATCACACAAGACTCTATGACGATCTCGGGTCTACAGACTAACCTGCACCAGTGTCACCAGAGAACTGCCACCTGACGTAAGGTATAATACCGGCTGGGAGTTCTCGGCGAGTCCGTCCAGTGTACCCAGTCTCCACTAAGCACCCGTATATCATCTCTGATGTCAAACACCAATGGATATGGGATCATCCATCGCCCATCTGTATGGGTCGAGAAGGTATACGCTAGTATACTCTGGTATATCGATGCCCCGTCTGATACACCCACGACTAGGGACTTTAAAGGATGTACTTATGGACTACCATGTCCCCACTAGTATGATCCGCATCATAGTCCAGGTAGTCAAGTACACATCCTAAGGGCTTTACCAACATGTAACAGAGAGACAATCAGTGTACACGTTAAAGTAAAGAGTAACCAGATAGCATACTATCATATCGAGCAAGAAAGTCATCCCTATATATGTCCAAGAATCCACTACAATATACATCCTATGTATAGTAATGGCATCTAGGGCATACATATAACTAACAATTGCTGGGCCCGAGATGGTCGCTCTTTCTCAAGAGTCGGGCACCGCCCCGATCATCGCCCTTCCCGCCTACGGTTCTTTACCATCTCCTGGCGTCACAAGCGTGATGATGGCTCTCGTGGAGTCAGGGGACGAGGTGATGGGAGGTGATACCACCCCGATGGAGGAGGGAGACGCCGTTGTTGTATCAAGTGACGTCTTCGTCACGGTTCCGACTGGCGACTCATCAGGTAGATTTTAGGTCACCGCCCCTTTTTTTATATTCCGCAATCTTTCCTGACAGGGTTTATCTTGTTTCTAATGCAGGTGCGACTAGTGCTGATGTCATGCTACCCGAGACAGTGCCGTCAGTTACCGCCCTAACGGTGACCACCTCTCTACCTTCTCTCGCACCGTCTCAGATGCTGGAAGGTATGGATTTATGACTCATCAGTCTTATCTCTAGGCTGTATAATTCATGTACTGACGTTGCGTCTTTGTAGGAGTCCTTTTTGACTACCTGTACCAGGTGCTGCACCCCCACTTCTCCTTCCCGTCGGAGATTGCTTCATCCAGTGGCGCTGGTGAATACAGCCTTCAGTTAATGTTCTTTCTTTTATCAACAGTGAGATCATTTCTGATTCTTCTTTGCCTTGATTGCAGCACTACAGATTGAAGGAGGAGATGAGAGAACAGTTGCGCCATTGGACCTTCCGGTTTTTCCACCTACTGCAGCTGGTATAGAAAATCCCATTGCTCATGAACCTCTTATACTTCTTAAATCGTCATCTGATTGTGATTTGTTTTGCAGCGGTCGCTTCGACTCAGGCCTCTTTCGAATCTCGCATCATGATGCCGGCCGGGCCCTTTTCCAGACGTCCATCCTCAAAAGGTGCTATGACCAGTCTGCGTATGCTGAGCGAATACGTCGAGGAGCTTGACGCGGAGGCTCCTACATCTGCCGCAGATTTTGCTGCCGAGGTCAATCCAATGCTGGCGACGCTTGTGAATTTTCATAATGAAGGCGTCATCGAGTCTTGGGTTAATCACTGCAGGAAGATTGAGTCCTATCTGCATGAGCTTGAGCTTATGCGTCCTGCCCCTGAGACTCAGGCTTTGAACTCCCAGCGGGCCGCATGGGTTGAGCAGAGTGTTCCGTTCCTTCGCCATTTCGAACGAGAGGCAACCCTTAGGCGAAAGGAACGTGGGGCGACTGCTGCTGAATCTGCCCAACTGTGCGCTAAGGTTGCAGCTAATGCTGCCCAGCTGAACACCATTTTTGAAAACCTTCAACGATGTATCTTAGACGGGCTAGTGTTGAGGAAGAAGCTTGATCTTAACGAGCAGGCCACGCAGAGTCAGGAGGCTGCCCAGCAGGAAGTTGATCAGAAACTCTCATCCTGTTTGCAGCAACGGGCCCAAGTTGAAGCAGAGCTGGCCGCGACGGTTGATCGTGAGAAAGAGATGAGAAGAGTGCGCGAGCAGCTAGCTGGTCTGTTGAAGGCGCCTCCCTCCCAATAGCTGCTTTTGTAAAGATTGAACACTTGTAATCTTTGAACAACATGTATCTATTTTTTATTCTTTTATACGATTCGCCTTGTACTCAATTGAATTCATGAATAAAAGATACACATTTTTTGTTATACGGTTTCTTTCTTCTCCTTGTTGTGTTGTTGCCATGTGATTTTAGCAAGCGCGGTCTAAAACTTTTCAACTTTATGAGCCGTGAGGGTCTCATAAAGAATTTTCTCCCTACCGGTCGAGAGGATCCCGTAGGTGTATTTCTCCTTAAGAATCGTGAGGATTCCTAAGTGTGTTTTCTCTTGAGAGTCGTAAAGATCTCACAAGAGAATTTTCTTCCTTACGAGTCGAGAGGACTCGTAAGTGATTGATGAGTTGACCTACTCCCGAGTCAAAGCATTGCCTCAACAGGGAGGTCGGGGGTTGACTTTGGTTTGTCTGTGCACCGCCGAGTCATGGAACTGGGAACTTTGCCGCAGCTCCGCATTGTTGACGTCATATATTCCTGCAGAGAGACTGTTTTTCTACGGGTCGAAACGAATCGAAATGTTCTCGTAAAGGACGCTGGTTTCCCTGAATCGAGGAGGTTGCCAAGGACACTGATTTCCTCGGAGTTGAAACGGATCGAGGTATTCCCGTAAAGACGCTGATTTCTTTGCGGGTCGACGCGAATCAGGATGCTCTCGTCAAGGACGCTGATTTCCCTGAATCGAGGAGGTTGCCAAGGACACTGATTTCCTCGGAGTTGAAACGAATCGAGGTGTTCCTGCAAAAACGCCGATTTCACTGCGGGTCGACGCGAATCAAGGTGCTCTCGTCAAGGACGCTGATTTCCCTGAATCGAGGTTGTTGCAAAGGTTGCTAATTTCCTCGGAGTTGAGACGAATCGAGGTATTCCTGCAAAGACGCTGATTTCTCTGCGGGTCGACGCGAATCGAGATGCTCTCATCAAGAACGCTAATTTTCCTGAATCGAGGAGGTTGCCAAGGACACTGATTTCTTCGAGGTTGAGACGGATCGAGGTGTTCCTGCAAAGACACTGATTTCTCTGCGGGTCGACGCGAATCGGGATGCTCTCGTCAAGGACGTTGATTTCCCTGAATCGAGGAGGTTGCCAAGGACACTGATTTCCTCGGAGTTGAAACGAATCGAGGTGTTCCTGCAAAGACGCCGATTTCTCTGCGGGTCGACGCGAATCAAGGTGCTCTCGTCAAGGACGCTGATTTCCCTGAATCGAGGTTGTTGCCAAGGACGCTAATTTCCTCGGAGTTGAGACGAATCGAGGTATTCCTGCAAAGACGCTGATTTCTCTGCGGGTCGACGCGAATCGAGATGCTCTCGTCAAGGATGCTGATTTCCCTGAATCGAGGAGGTTGCCAAGGACACTGATTTCCTCGGGGTTGAGACGGATCGAGGTGTTCCTGCAAAGACACTGATTTCTCTGCGGGTCGACGCGAATCAAGGTGCTCTCGTCAAGGACGCTGATTTCCCTGAATCGAGGTTGTTGCCAAGGACGCTAATTTCCTCGGAGTTGAAACGGATCGAAGTATTCCCGTAAAGACGTTGATTTCATTGCGGGTCGACACGAATCAAGGTGCTCTCGTCAAGGACGCTGATTTCCCTGAATCGAGGTTGTTACCAAGGACGCTAATTTCCTCAGAGTTGAGACGAATCGATGTATTCCTGCAAAGACGCTGATTTCTCTGCAGGTCGACGCGAATCGAGGTGCTCTCGTCAAGGACGCTGATTTTCCTGAATCGAGGTTGTTGCCAAGGATGCTAATTTCCTCGGAGTTGAGACGAATTGAGGTATTCCTGCAAAGAACCTGATTTCTCTGCGGGTCAACGTGAATCGAGATGCTCTCATCAAGGACGCTGATTTCCCTGAATCGAGGTTGTTGCCAAGGACATTGATTTCCTTGGGGTTGATTGAATTATTTTCGAGACGGAGCGTTGATCCGGCAGGGAGGTCATTGGTTGACTCCAGGTTGTCTGTGAACATAGAGTTTTGGAACTGGGGACTTTGCCGTGGCTCCGATTGATGGTGTAGCATCTGTGTCCTGCTGGAATGAGGAGGCACACCGTTGTTGGTTTTCGGGCCATAGATGTGGCCATTGAGATTTAGAACTAGGGACTTTGCCATTGCCCCGTTTGTTGGTGTAACATCTGCATCCGATTGGAGGGAGGAAGAATGCCGGTGTTGATCTCTAAGTAGTCGATGTTGACGTTGAGACCTTGAAGCCAGGGATCTTCCTTCGCTTCTTTTGTTGACATTGTGTCTGCAATAATGCGACGAATGTCGAGATTGTCTTTTAGGTTGTCTATGAACCGTCGAGATTTGGCTTCGTTTCGACGAAGCCTGGTGGGATGATATGGTTCCCTTCTTGTTTGTGCCCATGGATTGTATACAGGAGTCAATGTGACCTCACCTGCAGAGCAAAAAGTTTCATTCTTTCATTTTTTTTATTTCCGCGATGCTATATGATTTCAGCTTTTTATATCGCGAAAATCACGATTGCCCAATCATTTCGGCTATTTTTCGCGGTGCCCAATCATTTCGGCTATTTGTTTTATTTTTACTCGCTGCTTTTTATTGCGAGTTGCCTAATCATTTCGGCTGTTTTGCATGCATACAATTTTACTTGCTGATTTCGTTGCAAGTTGCCCCATCATTTCGGCTATTTCGTATGCATGTGTAGCTCGCTAGCTTATTGTTGCAAACTTGGAATTAGACACCGATTTCGCCATCAGCACCGCTACAACTGGGATATTTCCAGGAGCGAATCATCATTTGCCTCTGTCAATGTCGAACAAAGGTGGCTTAGCAAACAGGGTAAAAATCCTGTCGACTAAGGCTTTTGACTTCATGAGCCGTAAGAATCTCATAAAGGTATTTCTCCCTGCGAGTCGTGAGGATCTCGTAGGTGCGTTTTCTCCTTAAGAATCATGAGGATCCCTAAGTGCATGTTCTCTTATAAGTCGTAAGGATCTTATAAGAGTGTTTTCTCCTTATAAGTCGAGAGCACTTACAAGGGCTGTTCACCGTGTAGACATATCCCTAGTCACGGATGGGACTTTGTTAGGGAAATATTTTTTCGCGCCCGTGGATTGTATACAAGGGTCGACATTGAGCCGCTTATAGGGAAGCATTGGAGGTTGTGATGGCTTAAGAACAGGTTCAGATCCCTATAGCTTAAGGCTTTTGAACCCTATGAGCCGTGAGGGTCTCAAAGGGGAATTCTCCTTACGAGTCGTGAGGATCTCATAAGCGTAGTTTCTCCTTAAGAATCGTGAGGATTCCTAAGTGTATTTATCCTTTGTGAGTCGTAAGGATCTCACGCAGGTGGTTTCTCCTTACAGGGTCGAGAGGACCTTGCAAGTGTCTTTTAACGAGATTGCGCCCTTTCGGGTTTTCACAAAACTCGCCGGTAGTCCTACTGTTTTTACTCACGGCGCCCTTTCGGGTTTTCATCCGTGCCCATTTTGCTTATGGACATACCGTTTTTTTTACAAGTCTGCGCCCTTTCAGATTTTCACAAACATTGCCGGTAGTCCTGCTGTTTTTACTCACGATGCCCTTTCGAGTTTTCATCCGTGCCCATTTTTCTTGTGGACATACCTTTTTTTTTCTTTTTTTTTAACCACGTCAGCCTTGGGATGCTGCGGTCCATAATAGTATATAGACATCTCGGTCAGTTGCAAGTTTTAGGACATTGCGGTCCATTGTTAGTTTAGGGACGTTTCGGTCCGCTGTAGCTTTGAGGCGAAGTTTCGCCGGATGCTTTATGAACAAGTAGGTTTCTCTTTGATAGACCTTGTCACATAATCCAAGGGTTTTGGCACTGCTCCTGCCCCCGGCTCCTCTACGTTATCTCCTAACGCCGAGTGAGTTGCTTTGTTACTTAACGACAAATGAGCGATCATGTGGAAACTTTCCACATAACCTTCGGATTCTTCTGACAAGTCGTCTCCCTCATCATTGTCGTTATCTTCATTCTCAAGGATGTGATTGAGGAACTCTTGAAGCGTGACTGGGGTTCGCGCCCTCTGGTTGTATTCTTTCAGTGCGTCAATATGCTTTTGCAGATCTATGCGCTTGTTGTCAGGCTTCACGGGCTTTTTGGTCTTCTTCTCTTTCTTCGAAGACTTTGACGGCTGGGCCTGAATGTTTTGACCATCGCTACCAATTCTCGGCATTGGGCGCGGTTTTAACATTCCCTCAATGATCTCAGGCTCTAGCGGGCTTTTCCACCTGATTGCCGGGCATGTGTGAAGATCCTTCAGCATTCTTTTCGTCTTGGCTGAAAGCGCAACCTCCCATGGAGCTTCTTCTATAAAAGAGCACGATGCCTCTGGTGTGTCCACTCTTTTAGGAGTGTGCTGTTGTGGCGGATTTACCTTCCAGTTTTCGGACAGCGCGAACTTGCCCCGCTGATACTGGTCTTCAACCCAATTTTTGAAGACGTAGCAATCTTCGATCGGATGACCCAATACTCGATGGTAAGGGCAGTAATTGGGATCGTTAACGTCATTCGGTTGCGGTGGGTGTCTCGACTCCGGTAGAGTGATGAGTTATTGCGCACTGCCAGTTCGAATAGTCTCCTTGTTTTATCTTGGGGAAACGAGTAAGGACGTCTCAACTTCTCATCGAGGGATTGCCGCTTGTTGCTTTGGCGAACAACCGCTCTCGGGCCACTCTGTTGTTGTTGAGCATTGGCGATGAAGGTCGCTTTCCCTTTGCCCTTCTCATTTCGAGAGTCTGGCTTTGGAGGAGATGGTCTATGACCCATCTGGTCCATTTGGGCCAGTTTGTCGATCAGGGCCTGGAAAGTGGTCGGCTTAAAGAACATCATGAACTGGGAGAAAGTCGCATGAGGGTCTAGAGTGCCCACGAACATACCCACCGCCGGTGCTTCTTCGATGTGCTGTTCGCACTTCGACCACAAATTCCGCCATCGTATGGCGTATTGGACCCATGTCTCGCCTGGCTTTACCCTCGCATTGATCAATGCCGTTATCGGGGTGCGTTCACTAGAACTTGCGAATCGCTAAGTGAATAACAGCTCCATTTCCGTAAAAGTCTTGACGGAGTCATTCGGGAGTTCGGAGTACCATTCGAAGGCCGTCTCCGACAAGCTGCCGACGAACTGACGAAGCAAAAGTTTATCATTGCCCCCGGTGTTGCCGCAAAGAGCTCTGAACTGGGCGACGTGCTGGTGAGGATTGCCTGTCCCCTTGTACACATGAAATTTAGGGATCGTGTATCCCGGCGGGTATTTTATTTGGTCATACCAGCATGGATACGGTCTTCCAGTTTTAACAATTTGCCCAGCCGCTTCATTTGCCTGATGAACTCGTATCTGCTGAGCAATATAATCATCCAGGGCGGCTTTTGAGATGGTCTCCTCCTTGGCTGCTGACAAAGCCGGCAGAGGATTTGATATCTCTCCTCTATCATCTTTAATTATTACTGGAGGATTTTCGGCTGGGGGATCCGGCTGGATCATCATGCCCACCATATCTTAGAATAGAAGGGCCATTTGCTTTATATTGGCCGCTTGTTCCGCGGACTCTTTGTCCTTCTTCTCAAGTATTCTCTGAAGGAATTCGGCATCAGTTTCTTGCTCATGGCGTTGCTCCGAGGATGTCTCTGGGCTTTCTTTTGGCCCGGTGAGTGCAGCCATCGCAGTCATCATCTCCTGAAGCTTCTGCTGCTGTTCTTGAGCTTTTGTCACAGATCGCGTAACCGGTCGATGACCCGTGGAGATACGGCTATCCTCTTTTCCGGATGCCATATAAATGGTGTGCACTACCATGCCCCCAGACTTAGGGCGTTTAGATTCAGTGTCCTTGTGATTTGCCGCAGACACCGGGATTTTCTCTAGCTTTCTCCTCTTGTGAGCGGTCGAGGTTGAGAGGGCCGTTGCAGCGGGCACCCAAGTAGCTGTCGCCTTCTGTGGCTTGACAGGGTGATCCTTTTCTTGCCGAACCTTCATCTTTTCCTGTCTGCAGGGATAGTCTTGATCTATCACGGAGTCCTGGACCTGTCGCCAAACTTTATAAATTTTAGAGGACAGCCGCTGAGGGGGCTGCTCCAGCTTCGCCTTTGTAGCGTTCTCCATTGGTGGAGGAGATCTTTTTATTACAGCAGTCGGAAAGTTTTTGCACGCCCTCCTTAGCGGTTCAAAGCTATTCCCAGTTGGAACAACAGCATCGATTTCCACCGTTAGAGCCGGCGGAGTCAGTCCAGAAGGAGAGTTGCCCCCAGCCTTCCTTACTCGGCGCCAGTGGCGACGTCGAGCGTGTCGAGCCGTTGGGATTATCTCAGCTGTAGGAGTGACTTCCTCATGCCCCCTGTTTGCGAAGGGTTGTTATTGGTGCTAGCCTGTCGAAGACCGACGTCCGTTGAGAGGGGCTAGTCAGTCTTGCGAAGGCCAACTTTCGAACAGGAGAAACAACCTTCATGTCTTCACCAGGAGTGAGAGTTGGAACGGTCAGTATTGCGAAGACTGACTCCTTAGCAGGGGAAGCCGCTTTGATGACTTCAGGGGCAGGAATGGCTATCTGCTTCGGCATAACCTCTTTAGGAATTGTGGGCTTCTTCATGGGCCCATCTGATCTTTGGCCCAGTCTGTTGAAAACTGAGGCAATGGACTTGGATGACCCGTTGAGAGGGGCCGCAGTAGTTGCAAGCCGATCAAAGTCCGACTTCTTCAGAGCTTCTTGCGATGGTACAGGAGCGCTGAAGCTCGTTGGCGGGAGCATGGTCCCGAAGAACAATCCAGTGGTGGCCTGAGTCACCTGTTCCACCAGCATAGCGAAGATGGAGGCTGCTTGGGGCCCGTAAGTCACTCCTCCGGACGGGACGTAGCGAGAGTTGCAGTTGCAGTTGGAACACTTAGCACAAGTGGACGCCATTGATCCTTCGATTTCTGCACCGAGCAAAACACCAAATCTTAGTACCTCGAAATCCAAGGGCAACCATTAGCAAACCGTGATTGGTTCGCGAACACGACGTACGAAGTGTGGAGTGGAAAGAGGAAAAGGTCCCACCGGACGGGCCAGAATCTGTTCCCCTCCGAAAGACGCGGCGGAGACGCGGCGAATGTCTTGCCTGAATTTCGGGACAGATGCTAATAGGTGCTATCCGTCCACCTCTTCGAAGATGCCAAGTTGATTTATGGCACCATGCATCGAAGGTTTAAACGGATACGGCCGATGTAGCAGACTTTGTCAGATTCCCCCTCATGGTGAGGGGTTTTTGATTGTGGGGACGCTCTTCCCTGCAGGCGCAAGCCCCTGGAGTTAATTACGCTACCGCATCGCGGTAACAACTTTCTCCTTCTCCAGATGGTCACTTCGTGTCGTGGGTGTTTGTTTTGTTTGTGGTTGCCTGTGGACTGTATACGGAGACTAATTTATGATGTCGCCCGTAAAACGTGGACTAGTCCAAATCCGTATCTTTCTTAGATTTGGGTTTGGAGGTTTGGGTTTAAGGATACGTTAGCCTCATTTGAGAGAGACTAAGATCAACTTAAACGGGATCATTTAGATCCGACAAGAGAGCGTTTGGGCTCTATTGTTTAGTTTAGGGACATTGCGGTCGATTAGTTTAAGTACATTACGGTCCATTGTTAATTTAAGGACATCTCGGTCCATTGTTAGTTTAAAGACATCGCGGTCGAGATTAAGGACATCATAGTCCGTGATTTTAAGGACCTCACAGTCGCCTGTTAGTTTAAAGACATCACGGTCGAGGTTAAGGACATCATAGTCCATGGGTTTAAGGACCCCACAGTCCAGCGTTAGTTTAAAGACATCACGGTCGAGGTTAATGACATCATAGTCCATAGGTTTAAGGACCCCACAGTCCGTTGTTAGTTTTAAGACATCACGGTCGAGGTTAAGGACATCATAGTCCATGGGTTTAAGGACCCCACAGTCCGTTGTTAGTTTTAAGACATCACGGTCGAGGTTTAGGATATCATAGTCCATGGGTTTAGGGACCCCACAGTCCGTAGAAATGTGTGGTCGTCGGGACCCGTCACCTCTCTGAAGACGTTGAAGGATTACAACGACAAATATCAGAGGAGTAACGAGATGTACCCTCGAACCGATGTGGGTTGGTTGAGAGAGCAGATGTGCTCAATTCAAGATAAGTTGAGGACTTATGGCCAGAATTGGGCTAAGTCCAATTAAAAAAATGTTTAACATTTTATTTTTTGTTCTGGCTATTAACCCTTTGTTTGGGCTCGGCCCTTTTAATAATGCTCGGCATTGGGCTCTGACATCTTTTGTCTTCATCAGAATAAATTGTGCTCTGACAATGCGCCACGTGGCGCGCCAGGCGCTTTGCGCCAGCTAAAGAGCGCATTGCGCTTCTGTCAGGCAGCGCACACGAAGAGGACACGTGTCGCGCTTAGCTCTAAGCGCTAGTTCATTTAGCGCATTGCGCTTTTTAATTTATGAGCGCTCTGTGCTAGTTTGTTGGCGCGCCAGTGAGTGACACGTGGCGCACTTGGCGCTGAGCGCCAGCTCATAAGCGCAGTGCGCTGTTTTAAAAGCGCAAAGCGCAAGTGGTGTCTATGGTTGACACGTGGCATGTTTTGGCGCTGAGCGCCGATCCAAGGAACGCAAGAGCGCGGTTCATTAGTGGAAAGCACATTTCAATAGCGCAAAGCGCATCTGATCAATTTTAAAATCAAAGAACAAATTTTATGTTCTTCTTAAGGGAGGATTCGCCTCAAGATTCAAGAACAAAAGTTCTTGTTTTTATAAAAGGCTCTGCCTTTATAGATCAAAGATCTGTGAATGAAGTAAAAATACCTCTTTTATTATTTTATGATTAGATTTTTTGATCTTTTCCTTTTTATTAAAGACCTTGGTCTTTTTTTTAGATCTATGATCTTTTTAGGAGATGGTTCTTCTTTTTACGAGATGGTTTCATCTCTGTTATTTCAAGAACATAGTTATTTACCTTGAAGATGAAGAAAAAATCTTCTTTATTCTAAGAGCTTGCTCTTCTTTTTTCTCAAAATTTGCAGAGGGTTTTTCTCTCTTTTCTTGTTTATTAGACTTGAAGTCTAGGGGCCTTTATGTAAGTCCATGTCACGCACCCCACGAGCTTGCGGGAAGGCGGAATATATGAAAAATGATTATCAAAGCTTCGTAACACGGACTTGAGCGCAAGAATCATATCTAAACCATTACTAGCAAACTATGAAAGGTTTAACTACTCGGATTCGAAGTTATACCTCACGTTACTTGTCCTTCGGGTCTTCATCGCCGTCCTCCACTCCTCGTAGGATCTTTGGAACGTCGGCACCTCAACGGCCTCCTCGAGTCAAAGACGATCCACCCGAGAGCTCCTACTCCAAGCTTGATCTCTAACTTGAGATAACTAGGTTTCTTTAGTTGCTAATCAAAGCCATCTAGGTGATATAGAGTGAGCTTATGGATTAATTAGTCTATCTAATCCTTGATTTCAACACATGAGGGGTAGGATTAGGGTTTGAAGAGAGAGTGAGCTTGAGGAGAGAGAAGGTGAGCATGAATAATGATATAAAAGCTTCTCACTTCTAATATATTATGAAGCATAAAGAAAAACAAATAAATAAATCTAAATGATTTATCATCATGCTTCATTACATATATGCAATGAATCATCAAGTGAGTCATTAAGTAATAAATGCTTCATTAACTCACTTGAATGATTCATCTAAATGAGTCACAAATGCATTTAATGTAAATGCCACCTAAACCCTCAAGTAACCAAGCTTCTAGAAGCTTCCCGCCAAATTACGAGAACGCCCCTCCTATCCGTGAAAACACGGAAAAACTTTAGACTGTATAAATCCAATAATCCGATACTAGAATCTGGCTTAAACTAAAGCCGGCTAGTAAAAAACTGTCCGAACGTCGTACATGCGTAAACACACGTATGCGTCCGAACCCTTGTCGTAAAACCATACGACCTCTATATCGTTTCGCCTGGAGCAGGGAAACTCTCTGTATGGGACTCTAAAGACTTGACACTACGATGGCAGTGGGTTTAACCACAGACCGCAAGCGGCACTAGCTGTACGTAACGGTCCCCAGATAGATGTCGATAAGAAGGCCGATGAGGAAACCCATCTCAAACCCCTACCGAGCCTAATGCGACAATCTCTGTACAGTTCGGTCTGTTCGTCTAAGACTATCGCATATTAGGCCTAGGGGGCGGCAAGCGTCAGTCCCCTAATAGCGGTATAAGTCGTGTCGGAGCGTAGCCCATTACACCCTGAGAAACTACTGGAACCTACCAGTAAATCTTGCTTGCCCTGGCCAGGGACTTTGCGTAATGGCTCTCTGACACAGCGCGATATCAACTCCCAATACCGGGAGAGACGAATCATGTCTAACTGCCACTGCCTCAAGTGCTCGGGACTGCACCCAACTGCTATCTGTTTGCACGACTCCTTTGAGCCGTGGTAGGGCAGCAATCTAAGAACAGTGGGACACACTCGAGGCGAAGTAGCAGTGTCAAGTCTGCGGACTATGCTGTACTCATGTCACCTGGGAAATGTTAACTGACGACGGGTATAATACCAACCAACAGTTCCCCTGCGAGTCCTGTCCGGTGTACCCGTAACCTAACGAGCACCTGTATACTATCTCTAGTACGACGTACTGATGGCTTTGGGACAGACCATCTCCCCAACTAGGATGAGAAGCGTACACACTAGTCTACTCCGGAATATCGATACCCTGTCTCGATAATCCAACGACCAGGGACCTGTATAGGATGTTGCTTATAGACTACCCAGCCCCCACTAGTGTGACTGCCATCACAACGCTGGTAATCAAGCAAAGATCCTATGGGCTCTACTAATATGTTATAAGAAACATATGCACATATTAAAGTAGAAACAAACCAAGTAGCATACTACCATTTTTAGTAAAACTGATATATAACTGTGAATATCCCAAGCTTCCATTAAGTAATATACAAGCAAGTATGATACAATAATGGCCCCTAGGGCATATACACTAACAATCTCCCACTTGCACTAGGGTCATGTGCTGGCATATCAAAGACCTATCATCTCGAATAGCCTCTCGAACTGTGTCTGAGGAATGGTCTTTGTGAATGGATCAGCAGTGTTATTCTCTATATCTACTCTCTTTATCCCGATCTCCCGGCGATCTACGATCTCCCTGATCAGGTGATACCGCCTTAAGATGTGTCTGGACTTCTGATGGGACCTGGGTTCCTTCGCTAAAGCTATAGCGCCGTTGTTTTCGAAATACAGAGGTATTGGACCAACACTGGTAGGAACCACCTGAAGTTCTGTGAGGAACTTCTTCATCCAGACAGCTTCTTTTGTGGCATCGCAAGCAGCTATGTACTCCGCTTCCATCGTTGTGTCAGCAACGGTCTCCTGCTTGGAACTCTTCCAACAGACCGCCCCTCCATTGAGGGTAAAGACATAACCCGACATGGAGATGGATTTGGAGTCATCCTTGTCACTCTGGAAGCTGGAGTCAGCAAAGGCCTCGATCTGGAGATCTTTTCCGCCATACACCAAGAACATCTCCTTAGTCCTCCTCATGTACTTGAGAATGTTCTTTACTGCTATCCAGTGCTTCTCCCCTGGGTTTGCCTGATACCGGCTTACAACGCTTAATGCGTATGCTACATCTAGTCTGGTACATAACATCGCATACATTATAGAGCCTACCGCAGAAGCGTAGGGTATAATCGACATGCGATCCCTTTCCAAATCAGTCTTGGGGGACATCTCTTTGGAGAGGGTGATTCCGTGACAAGCCGGTAGGTTACCGTGCTTAGAATCTTCCATACTGAATCTTTTCAATATGGTGTCTATGTACCTTGACTGCGAAATTCCCAACATCCTCTTTGATCTATCACGATAGATCTGGATCCCCAGAATGTAGGTGGCATCACCCAGGTCCTTCATGGAGAACTTCTGTGACAAGAATCTTTTGACTGACTGTAGCATAGGAATGTCATTTCCTATTAGGAGAATGTCATCCACGTACAAGACGAGGAATACAACAACTCTCCCTACAATCTTACTGTATATGCATGGTTCATCTGGATTTTTGATAAAGTCGAATTCTTTGACAGTATCATCAAAACAGATGTTCCAACTCCGCGATACCTGCTTTAGTCCATAAATGGACTTAAGCAACTTGCACACTTTACCGCTGCTCCCACTCTGAATGAATCCCTCTGGCTGATCCATATAGACGCACTCTTCCAAATTACCATTTAGAAAGGCCGTCTTTACGTCCATCTGCCAGATCTCATAATTGTGGAAGGCAGCAATAGCAAGAAGGACCCGAATGGATTAGCCACTGGAGAAAAGGTTTCTTCATAGTCCAAACCAGGTCTTTGATGGAAACCCTTTGCAATAAGTCTAGCCTTATAAGTTTCAACCTGTCCATCTACACCAATCTTCTTTCTGAAGATCCATTTGCATCCTACGGGTTTTACCCCATCTGGAGCAATGTCCAAAGTCCATACTTTGTTAATGTACATGGACTCCATTTCGGTCCGCATTGTATCCAGCCATTTTACCGAGTCACCGCTCTGAATGGCTTGCTGGAAGCTAGTAGGGTCATCATTGTCAATGATGCAATCTTCTCCATCCCCGTCTATGAGAAAACCGTAGTATCTCTCGGGCGGATGAGACTGCCTACTACTTCTGCAGATAGGCGCTGGTATGTCCCTTTCTTCTGAAACCTCTGGTTCTACCATACTTTCAGTAACATCTTGTGGTTCTGGAATTTCTTCCAGTTCTACTGCGCTCCCACTCTTCTGATTTTCTAAAAAAACTCAGTTTCCAAGAAGCGGGCATGTTGAGAAACAAAGACCTTTTGCTCCTCTTCGTAATAGAAAAGATACCCCATGGAGTTCTTTGGATATCCCACAAACTCACACTGTACTGAGCGTGTCTCGAGTTTGTCCGTATGCTGCTTCTTTACAAAAGCTGGACATCCCCATGTCTTAAGATACTTAAGACAGGGTTTCTTCCCACTCCACATCTGATATGGTGTGGTAGGCACAGTCTTGGTTGGAACTCGGTTCAAAAGGTATGCAGATGATTGTAGTGCATATCCCCAGAATGATCGTGGTAACTCAGCGTTACTCATCATGGAACGAACCATATCCAATAGGGTTCGATTCCGCCTTTCCGATACACCGTTGTGCTGTGGTGTGTATGGAGGAGTAAGCTGAGAGAGAATTCCATTCTCTTTTTAAGTAGTCCAGAAACTCGGCACTCAAGTATTCACCACCTCGATCAGATCTCAGTGTCTTTATACTCTTGCCTGTTTGTTTTTCAACTTCATTCTTGTATTCCTGAAATTTCTCAAAGGTCTCGGATTTATATTTCATCAAGAAGACATATCCATACCTAGAGAAATCATCCGTAAAAGTAATGAAGTAGGAATAACCACCTCGTGCATGTGTAGACATTGGACCGCACACGTCACTGTGTACGAGTCCCAAGAGCTCGCTTGCTCTTACTCCGTGTCCAGTAAACGGAGTCTTTGTCATCTTTCCCATGAGACAAGATTCACAAGTAGCATAAGATTGATATTCGAACGGATTCAAATATCCTTCTTTATGTAACTTAGTTAATCGTGTTTCATTGATGTGACCTAGTCTACAATACCATAAGAAAGCCTGATTTATTTCTGGAGAATTTCTTTTGAGTGTGTTCTGGACATTGAAAACCTGAGCTTGTCTCAATACGTATATACCGTCATCTAATGTACCGGACCCAATCAGAACCTGATTTAGGTGGATGTGAACTACATCGCTTATGAATGTAAAATCATATCCCTCTCTCGAAAGTGAGGACACTGATATGATATTACAAGTCAAACTAGGTATATACAGACAGTTACGTAGAATCAATATCTTCCCACTTGTCAAACCTAGGTGATATTCTCCCACGGATTCAGCGTCCACGCTCATTCCGTTTGCAACTCTGAGAGACAAATCACCTACCTTTATAACTCTACGGTTTCTCAAAGCATGTAATGAATTACAGATATGATATCCTGCTCCGGTATCTAGTACCTAGGAAGTAGAGTTAATTGACAAACAGTTCTCAATTACAAACACACTTGAGGCCGAAGCCATAACATGCTTCGTATCCTGGCTACTGGCTTCCAAATCCCTGCAATCTTTCTGCCAATGCCCAATCCCATAACAATAGGAATATCCCTCCTTACCTCCAAGTCCCGAAACTTTTGCTCTTCCCTTTCTTCCTACTTTACTGACACCGTATATCGGCTTTGTAGAGGTCTTCTTCTTTTCACCCTTTGCTTTCGTCCTGGATATAGAAGAAGAAGGTTCCCCATTAAGCAGAGCTTGTGTCTCCCTGGTTTCTTTCAGGGTATAAGTAGAGGGTAGGGATGTTTCCCCCAATCAGAGCAAAGCTCTGCTGGAAATTCAAAATTCAAATTTTGAAGCAACGCTTCAAATCCCGGGCGCAACGCGCCACGTGTCCGGCGCTGATACGTCAGCGCAGCGCCCAAGAAGGCGCGCCCAATCAGAGCAAAGCTCTATTAAAGGAAGCAACGCTTCAGTTGCGCTAGTGCTGCGCTGCGCGACACGTGTCAGCGCAGATGCGCTAGCGCAGTTGGGCTGCGCTTTGCGCTGCGCGACACGTGTCAGCGCAGATGCGCTAGCGCAGTTGCACTGCCCGACACGTGTCAGCGCAGATGCGCTGCGCTTTGCGCTGCGCGACACGTGTCAGTGCAGATGCGCTCGCGCAGTTGCGCTGCGCTGTGCGCTGCGCGACACGTGTCAGCGCAGTTGCGCTGCGCGACACGTGTCACGCGCTGGGGGATCTGCGCCAAACAGAATTAAATTTCTAAGAAATCTTTTCTGTTCTTGTTAAAACAAGAAGATTTTCTTCTGCAAAGCAGAAGCCCTTGGATCAAAGATCCAACGGTGTGGAAAATTCCCCAAATCACTCAGAGAAAGATCTCTTTACAAAATTTAACTAATTTATGGGCACTATAAAAAGGACCCTAGGCCTCAATTCAAAGGCATCAACATTTTCTTAAAAAAAAAGGGTCAAGAGCTTCAAACAGAGAGAACTCTGAGAAAATTCCAAGAAAAAGGTAAAGAACCTTCATAAAATAGAAGAAATTTCTTCTAATAGATCATTGATCTAAAAACAAGATCAATGATCTTTACATAAATAAAAATAGTGCTTTGCACTTTTATGAACCTCTGGTCCTTTCAAACAAAAAGAAAAACCTTATTTTTCTTTGATCTAAACTAGATCAAGAAATCAAATAGTGCTTTGCACTTCTTATGAACCTCTGCTTCTTAAAAACAAGAAAACAACAAAATTAAAAATAGTGCTTTGCACTTTTATGAACCTCTGGTTCTTCAAACAAAAGAAAAAACTTATTTTTCTTTGATCTAAACTAGATCAAGAAATCAAATAGTGCTTTGCACTTCTGTTCTTGAATCTAAAAGATTCTTAGTGCTTTGCACTTCCAAACTGCGCCGTTGCGCTCTTAAGAGAGCGTCACGTGTCAGCTACAGAACTTGCGCTACGCGCTCTTGAAATAGAGCTTTGCTCTCTGGAATTGGCGCAACTCACCAGAGCGCGCCACGTGTCAGCAGCGCAACAGCGCAGCGCACTGCGCTGTTGCGCTTGCGCTCGCCAGAGCATGACACGTGTCCTCACCACAAGCGCTTGCGCTCAGTGATTGGCGCAAAGCGCCTGACAAATGCAATGCATTTCACTTCCTGAAGGGCCAAGCCCAATTAAAAGTCTTAACAGCCTAATAAATAAAATGCTGTGCATTATTTGAAAGGGCATAGCCCAATTGAAAGGTCCAATGGACCAAAACAAATGATCTGCATCATAATAAAAAAGAGCAGAGCCCAGTCAAAATGGGCATAAATGGCCTGAAGTAATGCAATGCATTATTTAAGTGTGGGCAAAGCCCTAGCACAGGTCTAATAGACCAAAAATAAATAAGGGTGTTGAACATTTTCAACTGGACTTAGCCCAATTTTGGCCGTAAGTCCTCAAATTAAATTGACTGAGCACGGCTGCTCCCTAAATCAATTTATATCTGGTTCGAGGGTACATCTCCGAACTCCTCTGACATCTGTCGTTGTAATCCTTCAATGACGTCAGAGAGGTGACGGGTCCCGACGACCACACACGTATATGGACTGCGGGGTCCTTAAACTCGTGGACCGAGACGTCCTTAAACTAATATCGGACCGAGACGTCCTTAAACTAATATCGGACCGAAACGTCCCTAAACTAATAATGGACCACCATGTCCCTAAACTGGAATATGGACCACCACGTCCCTAAACTGGCGATGGACCACTACGTCCCTAAACTGGAAAATGGACCACTATGTCCCTAAAACTGGAACAATAGAGCTTCCAAATGCTCTTTTGCCGGATCTAAACGGTCACGTTTAAGTTGATCTTAGCCCCAAATACGGCTAACGTATCCTTAGACATTTAAAATGAATGATAAGACTACAAATCAATTTCGGCTCAAGGGTACATCTCTGAACTCCTCTGACACCTGTCGTTGTAATCCTTCAACGAAGTCAGAGAGGTGACGAGTCCTGACGGCCATATATTAAATGAATCATTATGTTAAGTTGATCTTAGTCTAAAACAGGACTAATGTATCCTTAACGAACGTTTAAGTTGATCTTAGCCGCAACGCGACTAATGCATCCTTAAACTAAAAAACACCAAACCCAAATCTAAGTAAATACGGATTTGGACTAATCCACGTCCTACGGGCGACGGCCTTACTCAGTCTCCGTATACAATCTACGGGCAACCACAAACAAAACAAACACACACGACACGAAGTGAAATTCTGGAGAAGGAGAAAGTTGTTACCGCGATGCGGTAGCGTAATTAATTGCAGGGGCTTGCGCCTACAGAGAAGAGCGTCCCCACAATCAAAAACCCCTCACCCTGAGGGGGAATCTGACGAAGTCTGCTACATCGGCCTCATCCATCTAAACCTCCGATACAGGGTGCCATAAATCAACTTGGCATTTTCGGAGAGATAGACGGATAAAACCACTTAGCATCTGCCCCGAATCTCAGGCATAGACGCAAAGTCTGCGCCGCCATTCGGAGGGGTACAGATTCTGGCACGCCCGGTGGGACCTTTTCCTCTTTCCACTCCACGCTTCGTGTGTCGTCCTCGCGAACCAATCGCGATTTGTTAAATGGTTGCCTTCGGATTTAAAGTTACTAAGATTTGGTTTTTTGCCTGGCGCAGAACTCAAGATTCAATGGCATCTAACTGCACCAACTGCTCGAAATGCCACTGCAACGGACGCTCCACCTCCCCCGGAGGTATGGCATATGGACCCCAAGCAGCTTCCTTCCTCGCTCTGCCGGTAGAACAGGTGACCCAGGCCACCACCGGCCTGTTTTTCGGGACCATGATCCCACCTACAAGATTCTCTGCGCCAACACCTGCGCCGGAAATGAACAAGAAGTCGGTCTTCGACCGGCTCACTGCTATGACGACCCCTGTCAACGGGTCGCCCACTACCAAACCGACAGCCTCTGTTTTCACCAGGCTGAATCAGAACTCTAAATTGGCTGTCCCAAGGAAGGTAATAGCCGCTGCTCCAGAAGTCGTTAAGGCGGCTTCCCCTGTCAAAGAGTCAGTCTTTTCAAGACTGACGATTCCTGCTCCTTCCTCTGCTTAAGGATCCGTCTTCGACAGGTTGAATATCACCCCTCAAAAAACAACCTCAGTTTTTAAGAGGTTAACACCAGCAGCGCCTCAGCCGGACAAGGGGCAAAAAGAAGACATCTCTATCTCCGAGCCAGTCCCAACGGCTCGTCATGCTAGACGTCGCCATTGGCGACGAGTAAGAAAGGCAGGGGGCAACTCCCCCTCAGGGCTAACTCCACCCGCTCCAATGGTGGAGGTCAACGCTGCTGTCCCGACTGGGAACAGCTTTGAACTGCTAAGGAGGGTACGAAAGAACTCTCCAACCGCTACACTGAAAAGATCCCCTCCACCTATGGAGAGAGATCCGGAAACAAAGCAAGAAAAGCCCCCTCAACGGCTGTCTTCAAAAATTTATAAAGTTTGGCGGAGGGTTCAAGGCTCCGTGATTGACCCAGGTCACTCTCGTCGCCAGAAAAAGGCGAAGGTGGAAAAACACAAAGACCGTCCCATTAAACAGCGGGGGACAGCAGCTGCTAGGATGCCTACTTCAACGGTTCCTTCAACCTCAATGGCCCACAAAAGAAGGAGACCAGAGAAAACTCCCGTGTCAGCGGCAAAAGTTAAAAATGGTGAACCTAAACGCCCCAAGTCAGGGGGAATAACAGTTCATACGGTTTACATGGCATCGGGAAAAGAAGATAGCCGCATATCAACAGGTCATAGACCGCACACGAGGTCAGTGACCAAGGCTCAGGAGCAGCAGCAGAAGCTCCAAGAAATGATGAACGCTATGGCCGCACTTACAGGACCAAAAGAAACCCCGGAAACATCCTCGGACGAGCGTCAAGAACAAGAAACGGACGCCGAATTCCTTCGGCGCGTACTAGAGAAGAAAGATAAAGAAGCTGCGGAGCAGGCAGCCAACATAAAGAAAATGGCCCTCCTGTTCCAGGATATGGTGGGTATGATGATTCAACAAGATCCACCTGCTGAAGATCCCCCGATCATTCTTGAAGACGATAGGGGAGAGACATCGAATCCTCCACCGGCTCTATCCACAGCTAAAGAGGATACCATATCAAAAGCTGATTTGGATGAATACATCACCCAGCAAATACGGGTGTATCAGGCGACTGAAGCAGCCGGTCAGGTCGTAAAGACGGGGCGGCCATATCCGGGTTGGTACGATCAGATTAAGTACCCGCCAGGTTATACAATTCCTAAGTTCCATGTCTACAAGGGGACGGGCAATCCTCATCAACATGTTGCCCAGTTCAGGGCACTCTGCGGCAATACCGGTGGTGATGACAAGCTTTTACTGCATCAGTTTGTTGGAAGTTTATCGGATACGGCGTTTGAGTGGTACTCTGAACTCCCGAATGACTCTATTAAAACCTTCGCGGAGATGGAGCTGCTGTTTACTCAACGTTTTGCAAGTGCCAGTGAACGTACCCCGATGACGGCACTGATTAACGCTAGGGTAAAGCCAGGCGAGACGTGGGTTCAGTACGCTATACGGTGGCGGAACTTATGGTCGAAGTGCGAGCAGCGCATTGAAGAAGCTCCCGCGGTGGGTATGTTTGTGGGGACCCTTGATCCGCAAGCAACCATCTCACAATTCATGATGTTTTTCAAGCCGACTACCTTCCAAGCCTTGATCGACAAACTAGCACAGATGGATCAGATGGGCCATAAACCTCCTCTTCCAAGGCCGGACTCCCGAAATGACAAAGGGAAGGGAAAAGCGATCGTCGTCGCTAATGCTCAACAACAACCAAGCGACCCGAAGCCGGTGGCTCGTTAAAATAATGTGCGCCCGTACGTACCCCTTGAGGATAGGATGGGACGTCCTTATTCCTTTCCCCGCGATAAAACGAGGAGATTATTCGAGCTGGCGTTGCGCAACAGACTCATAAATCTGCCGGATCCAAAACGTCCGTTGCAACCAAATGACGTCAACGAGCCCAACTACTGTCCTTATCATCGAGTACTAGGCCATCCGATCGAAGATTGCTACGTTTTCAAGAATTGGCTTGAAAACCAGTACCGACAGGGCAAGTTCGCGTTATCTGACAAATGGAAGGTGAATCCCCCGCAGCCCCACACCTCTAAGGGGACGAATACGCCGGGGGCAACATGCTCCGTCATTGAAGAAGCTCCTTGGGAGGTTGTATTATCAGCCAAGACAAAGAGGATGCTAAACGACCTTCAGGCATGTCCAGCGATCAAGTGGAAGAACCCGTTGGTACCGCAGGTCATTGAAGGGATGTTGAAGCTACGTCCAACCCCAAAGATCGATGGGGGTAGCTCAAACACTCGCAACCAGCCGTCAAAATCTTCGAAAAAGAAGAAGAAGAAATCTAAGAAACCCGTGAAGCCTGGCGACAAGCGCACGGACTTACAAAAGCAAATTGACGCGCTAGATGAATACAACCAAAAGGCGCGGACTCCCATTACGCTTCAAGAGTTCCTCAATCACGTCTTTCAAGAGGAAGATGAGGGAGAAAATTCATCGGATGAATCCGAGGAATATGTAGCAAGCTGTCATATGATCTCCCATTCGATCACGAACGATGAGGAGACTTCTGGCACTAAAACGCTGGGGGCAGATACCGAATCAAAAATTCCGGAGCTATCAGTCGGAATGATTGACGCGTTCCTTAACGAAGCTCGACTGAAAAGTAAAGCTGATCGAGAACGCGAGACGGCTATATTTGAAAGGGCCAAGCGCCAGCGACTTGATGAAAGAGCTAAGGCGATCCCGCTGGAGCAAAACACCTTCACTACCGACAAAAGCCAATTCAAGATAAAGAAAAGGTTTGCTAAGGCCACATCAATGGGCATGAAACTACCATCCTCGGAAGAAAAAATTACCGGTGAAATAGAAATGCACCCCTCCTTTTGCTTATATCATCAGAAGGTTTCGCACCCCACTCAAGAATGCAAAGCTTTCGATAAATGGTGGCAAGGATATGTTGCTCGTCAACAACGCTTCAAACGGGAAAAGCGTAAAACTCGTCGAGAGCAAAGAAATACGACCGAAGGGCTTGAAAGAAATACCGGCGATTGTCGCAAGGTTAACACTGGCGGGTCACAAGTGCCTACATTCGGGAGCGATTCTGATGAGGAGCTGGAACTCGCCCCTCTCTTTAAAGAGTCAACTTCGGGAAAAGAAGAAGAGCCAAAGGTTTGCGAAAATATACAGCTACGCAATCGGACGTTACCTGAAAAGAATCTCGGACCCTTAAACAAGAAAAATAAAGGGAAAGAAAAGGTCTCTTAGGATATTACTCTAGATGACCAAGTTGCGGAAGAGCTAACCGCCAAGAATCCGCCGAAAAGAAATAAGGTGGATTACAATGTCTTGGCGCATCTGAGGAAGCTGCCCTCACAACTCAGCATTCTCGATGCCCTGTTACTATAAAAAGAGGCGAGGGATTCTTTGATTAAAGCGCTACAAGATCCGGACCAGTTCCAAGCCTTCCTGGCCGAAGAAAAGATGAAGAATGAGTTGGAAGAGGTGCACACGGCTGACGTTGCTTTTGGCGATGAAGACCTTCTCCTTGGGACGCGCGAACACAATCGCCCTCTCTATGTCTCAGGATACTGCCATGATATAAAGATAGGAAAAATCCTGATCGATAATGGATCGTATGTTAATCTCCTCAACGTGCGAGTGTTGAAGGAAATCTGCATGAGCGTCCAGCACCTTGCTCGAGACAAGATCACCATCTCCGGGTTCGACTCCCAATCGTCAAAGACTCTTGGATCTGTGATATTGACGTTACGCTTTGGATTGCTCGTCACAGATATTAAATTCCATGTCATAGACGCCAAGACATGCTACAATGCTCTGCTCGGTCGACCGTGGTTACACGAGTACAACGTCATCCCTTCTACACAACATCAGTGTATGAAATACGCTAAGGATGGTCTCGAGTATACCGTGGCGGGAGAACTGAATCCGTTTTCTGTGAACGAAGTCCGCAAATATGAAGATGCCAAATACTTCTTGCCGAGTTTCGAAGACACGGAAAGGTGTCACAAGCCTGAGAACAAAACTAACGCCACCATCCCTATCTTCGGCAGCGATACCGAGGAGGAAGAGGATATAGTATATTCGGGTCCGCCCCAACACAATAAGCCAGGACCGTCCACTCCTACGTTAGTCTTTGGTAGCGACTCGGAGGATGAGATCCATGCTGTGTTCTCTGCTCGACCTTCAATACGAACGTCCGCTGACGAAGAACAAAGTCTACAAGTCGCCATGGTGCCGCTTAAACACCGAAAAGAACTGGATGCGCTTGATATTTACAATGTAGAAGAGCTGCAAACGTTCTATATCCCTCCCAGGCAAGAAAATGAGAAAGCAATTCTGTCCTACCGCTCTGAAGAAACCAAGGTGGAAAAGGAAATCTGGCATGGCGCAGATCCTACGCTCGACAGGCTTCAGCCTATCCGTCTTCCCAGATATTATACGGAAGGTTTGAAAAAGCTGCTGAAACGCCAGGGGATATCCTTCAAGCAGACCGTTCGAAAAGCCAAGTTCTATGACAAAGTCTGGAACGTTCCCGGGACTCAACACAAACTGCCTAATGGAAAAATGGAGACAATCGGGCTTGGATACATCCGGTCAAAGAAACGGGAGCTACTAAACAGCTGCTATGTCATGTATGACTTCGATGAAGAAGCGGATGCTCAATGGGAGGATGCTCAATGGGAGGATGAAAGTGCCAGATGCAAAGGAACCCTGTCCATCGTTCGAAGAACAAATGGACAAGCTTATAAGGGAAGCAGGTCAAAAGATCCGAGACGACCATAACCGCGAAATGGTCATCTACGAGAAAGCCAGAACGCAACGCCTTCTCCAACAAGCCGTGAAGGATGAAAAGGCTGCTCCCTTTCAACCTGTTATAAAGAAGGCTCAGCGCAAAAGCAGAAATAAGTCGAAAGGCCAAAAAGGAGCTCAACAACAACAAAGCAAGGCTAAGAAGCCACGCAAATGGGAGTCGAGCGCTATTGAGCTATCCCTTATGAAGAAGATGGGTCGAGCGTACTCGTTTCCTCGGAACAAAACGAGGAAGATACTTGACCTCGCTCTGAAACATCAGATGCTTACACTGCCGGAGTCCAAACACCCCGAACAAGCAGGCGAAGTCTCACACCCAAACTATTGCTCTTATCACCGAGTAATAGGGCATCCTCTCAAAGATTGCTTCACCTTCAAGAATTGGGTCGAAGATCAGTACCAGCTTGGCAAATTCGCTCTGTCCGACAACTGGAGGATAACGCCACCACAAAAGCACGAGCCTAAGGTCACGAAAGAAAAACCAGTTCCACATTGGGATTGGAAGCGAATTCGCACCTGTCACATGATCACAATATTAAAAGAAGAGCCCGAGGACATAGATGAGCTCCCTTGGTGCTTCGAAAACAGCAGCGACGAGATAATCTCAGAATTCCCACCAGCGCCAAAAGAGCTGGAAGATGGAATCCATACCACTGCAGATAACCTCAAGAAGATTGAGTTGGGGACGGCAAACGATCCACGACCGACATTCATCAGCGAGTTACTATCTGAAGAAAGGGTAGCTGCGTTGAAGGATGTGCTTCTGCAACATAGAGATTGCTTCGCGTGGAACTATTCCGAAATGCCGGGACTAGATCCAGAAATTGCTGTGCACAGATTGGCGATATCTCCGAACGTCAAACCAGTCAAACAGGCACCGAGAAGAATGCGGCTCGAGCTTGAGATGAGTATCAATGCCGAGGTCAAGAAGCTGATCGACTCTGGTTTCATCCAGGAAGTTCAATACCCTGAATGGATCGCCAACATCGTCCCGGTGATGAAGAAAAATGGGACAGTGCGCATATGCGTGGACTTCCGGGATCTCAATAAAGCCTGCCCGAAAGACGATTTCCCAGTGCCAGTCACCGAACTGATGATAGACAACACGTCCACTCATGAGGTTTTCTCCTTTATGGACGGCTCGTCAGGGTATAACCAGATAAAGATGCATCCAGAAGACCAGAAGCACACAGCCTTCAGGACCCCTTTAGGAATATTCAGTTACAAGGTGATGCCCTTCGGTTTAAAGAACGCCGGTGCCACCTACCAACGGGCCATGACGAAGATCTTCGATGACCTTATACACGAAATCGTCGAATGATATATCGACGATCTCGTGGTTAAAAGCAAATCATATGAGGAACATCTCGAACATCTGAAGACCGTATTTCAACGCCTTCGGCAATACAACTTGAAGATGAACCCGCTCAAGTGTGCATTCGGAGTTTCCTCAGGCAAATTCCTGGGATTCATTTTTCGACACCGAGGTATTGAAATAGATCCGTCAAAGATTAAAGCGATCATGGAAATGCCTCCGCCGAGAACTCTCAAACAGCTGCGGTCTCTCCAAGGGAAGCTCGCGTATATACGGCGATTTATAGCCAACCTTTCAGGAAAGTGCCGTCCTTACAGTCACCTGATGAAGAAGGGAACCCCATTCGTTTGGGATCAAAAATGCCAAAGCGCACTGGACGAGATCAAGCAATACCTGCAGAACCCGCCGGTGTTGGCTGCTCCGGTCAAGGGAAAGCCTCTCATTCTTTATACAACCGCCCTCGAAGGTTCTTTAGGCGCATTATGGGCACAAGAGAACGATCAAAGGAAAGAAAGAGCACTCTACTACTTAAGTCGAGTTCTACTGGGGGCAGAAAGCAACTACTCCCCCATTGAAAAACATTGCCTGGCGTTGATCTTTGCGATAACAAAGCTTAGACACTATGCGTTGGCGCATGAGGTCCGTCTCATTTCAAAAGTGGACCCCCTTAAATTCTTGATGTCAAAGGCCATATTGACGGGACGACTCGCTAAGTGGGCCCTACTCTTGATGGAGTTTTCGATAACGTATCAACCTCTCAAGGCAGTGAAAGGCCAGGCCATCGCCGACTTCCTCGCTGAGCATCCCATACCGGCCGATTCTCCTCTGAATTGCGATCTTCAAGACGAACATGCGTTTGATACGATCGACGGTGGTGATACCCAATGGGAACTTTATTTCGATGGAGCATCTTCCATGAAAAAGCCCAAACAAAATACCCCTATAATCAAATCGGGGGTGGGACTCATCTTTGTAACTCCACAAGGAGGGATAATGCGCTTCGCTTTCTCCTTAACAGAGCCGAGGACAAACAACGAAGCCGAATACGAAGCTCTGATAGCAGGCCTCGAGATCGCCATTGACATGGGAATTGAAGACCTCCTCATATACGGGGATTCTCAACTGGTCGTTAGTCAAGTAAACGGCGACTACCAAACGTGCAAGCCAGAGTTGGTAAAGTACGGCGAAAAGGTGCAACAACTGTTGACCCAAATTCCCTCTTATACTTTGGAGAACATACCGCGCGCGGAAAACAGCAAAGCGGACGCATTGGCCAAACTTGCTAAAGAACGGGCTGACGAGAACCTCGATGACGTTAGAATCGTGGTACAAAGCCGTCGGGTGCTTTCCCCAGCAGAAATATCTCCGGAATCATCCGAAGAAAAAGGAGCGAGCGAGCAGACGACCCTGCAAGTAAAAGATTGGGAAAATACCGAGGATTGGAGAAAAGTCTTCATAGATTACTTCAAGTCCCACCGATTGCCCAAAGAAGCGTCCACGAAACATCAGCTCATAAAACGAGCTCTGTCTTTCGCCTTCGTCAATGATACTCTGTATAAAAGGTCATTTGATTCTCTGTGGCTGAGATGCCTAGGACCTAACGAAGCGAAAAGGGTCGTCCAAGAAGTTCACGACGGACTCTGTGGTTCTCATCAAGCAGGCCCTAAGATGAAGTTGAAGGTCAAACGGATGGGCTACTATTGGCCCACAATGATTCAGGACTGCCTCGAATATGCGAAGCAATGCCACTCATGCCAAATTCATGGGGACTTCATCCACCAGCATCCAAATCCACTACATCCAACGGTGGCTAGCTAGCCATTCGAGATGTGGGGAACTGATATAGTCGGCCCAATCGAACCAGCATCATCTAGGGGACATCGTTTCATCTTGGCGACGACTGACTACTTCTCCAAATGGGCAGAAGCAGTACCGTTAAGAGAAGTTAAGACGGAGAATATCCTCCATTTCTTCAACACGCACGTCATATATCGGTTTGGAACTCCGCGACGGATCATCTCCGATAACGGGCCAGCTTACAGAAGCCACAAGATCAGTCGCTTTGCGCAACAGCATAATATAGACTGGAGATATTCCTCGGTTTACAATCCGCGAGCCAACGGACTAGCTGAAGCCTTCAACAAGACCTTAACAAAGATCATAAAGAAAACGGTGTCCCGAAATAAGAAAGACTGGCACGAAAGACTGCAAGAAGCTCTTTGGGCATATCGAACTACGTTCAAGACGGCCACAAACACAACGCCGTACGCGTTGGTGTTCGGTACAGAAGCAGTACTCCCCCTCGAGATAGAGTTACCCTCTTTACGAGTGGCAGTCCACTACGAGCTGACGGACGAAGAAAATGCTCACCTTCGGCTTGAGGAGCTTGACGCCCTTGATGAAACCCGGCTCATAGCGCAACAAAATCTGGAGGCTTATAAAGCAAAGATGACGCGCTCGTATGAAAGATTGACCCGACCGAGGACATTCCGCCAAGGCAAGCTTATGCTAGTGGTCAAAAGGCCTATGATCCCCAATCGCGCCAAGCGGGGAAAATTCTAGCCGAACTATGAAGGCCCGTACATCATAGACAAAATTTACCAGGATGGGGCCTATCTACTCATGGACATGCACGGTAAAAGGCCTTTCAGGCCGATAAACGGTCGCTTCCTAAAGAAATACTACGCTTAATGAGCCACAGCCTAGGTCAATGATAGATGACGACGACTATGTCCGCTCGCTATCTTCCTAAGCTCAAGCTTTACAAGCAATAGCCGGCCTTCTCAATGACGGACCGAAACGTCCTTAAACTAACGACGGACCGAAATATCCTTAAACTAATAGCAGACCGAAACGTCTTTAAACTACTACCGCAGCATCTTTAGGCTGACAAGATATAAAAAAATATATATATAAAAATAAAATAAATAAATAAATGAAAACGGTATGTCCATAAGCAAAAAGGGCACGGATGAAAACCCGAAAGGGCTCCGTGAGTAAAAACAGCAGGGCTACCGGCGAGTGTTCGTGAAAACCCGAAAGGGTGCGACCTCGTAAAAAAAAGAGAGAAAAAGAAAATAAAAAAAAATGGTATGTCCATAAGCAAAATGGGCACGGATGAAAACCCGAAAGGGCTCCGTGAGTAAAAACAGCAGGACTACCGGCGAGTGTTTGTGAAAACCTGAAAGGGCACAACCTCGTCAAAAGGCACTTACAGGGTCCCCTCGACCTTGTAAGGAGAAACCACCCACGTGAGATCCTTACGACTCACAAGGGAGCAACACACTTAGGGATCCTCACGATTCCTAGGGAGAAAATACACTCGCGAGATCTTCACGACTCGTGAGGAGAACTCTCTTATGGGACCCTCACGGCTCATAAGATTTGAAAGTCTTAAGTTACAGAGACCTAAACCTGTGCTTAAGCAAACCCCCACAAACTTCCAATACTGCCCTACAAGTGGCTCAATACTGACCCTTGTATACAATCCACGGGCGCGAATAAACATTTCCCTAACCAAGTCTCATCCGTGACTGGGGACATGTTCGCATGGTAAACAACCATTGTAAATCCTCTCGATTTATGAGGAGAAAACCCTCCTGTAGGATCCTTACGACTTACAGAGGAAACGAACACTTAGGAATCCTCACGAGTCCTAAGGAGAAAATACACCTACAAGACTTGCAGGGAGAAATAACTTCGTGAAACCCTTACGGCTCATGAAGTCAAAAGCCTTAGCCGACAGGATCCTAACCCTGGTCGCTAGGCCACCTTTGTTCGACATCGACAGAGGCAGATGATGATTCGCTCCTGGTAATATCCCAGTTGTAGCGGCGCTGATGCCGAAATCGGTTTACAGCGAAAAGCCAATAGGCCGCACATGCATACGAAATGACCGAAATGATAGGGCAACTTGCAATAAAAAGCAGCAAGTAAAAATGTATGCATGCAAAATAGCCGAAATGATTAGGCAACTCGCAATAAAAAGCAGCGAGTGAAAATAAAATAAATAGCCGAAATGATTGGGCACCGCGAAAAATAGCCGAAATGATTGGGCAGTCGCGACCTTCGCGATTTAAAAGCTGAAATGATAGAGCATCGCGGAAATAAAATAAAATAAAAAAGAAGAAATGATAAAACTTTGGCCCTACAGTTAAGATCACATCGATCCGTGTATACAATCCAAGGGCGTAAACAAAGAGGGAACCATACTTTCCCAGCAGGCTCCGCCAAAAGACGAAGCTAAATCTTGACGGTTCAGTCCAACTCCGAAGAAACCAGTATCTTCATCAAATTCCTCGACTCACGGATACAAACACTCCTTGACGAGAGCCTCCTGATCCGCGTCGACTCGCAGAGCCACCAGTGCCTCCGTGGGGATCCTCGACTCGTTTCAAACCCTAAGGAAACAAATAATCCTTGGCGCTTGGGAAACAAATAATCCCTAGCAAACTCCTCGACTCACGGATACAAACACTCCTTGACGAGAGCCTCCTGATCCGCGTCAGCTCGCAGAGCCACCAGTGCCTCCGTGGGAATCCTCGACTCGTTTCAAACCCTAAGGAAACAAATAATCCTTGGAGCTTGGGAAACAAATAATCCTTAGCAAACTCCTCGACTCACGGATACAAACACTCCTTGACGAGAGCCTCCTGATCCGCGTCAACTCGCAGAGCCACCAGTGCCTCCGTGGGAATCCTCGACTCGTTTCAAACCCTAAGGAAACAAATAATCCTTGGCGCTTGGGAAACAAATAATCCCTAGCAAACTCCTCGACTCACGGATGCAAACACTCCTTGACGAGAGCCTCCTGATCCGCGTCGACTCGCAGAGCCACCAGTGCCTCCGTGGGAATCCTCGACTCGTTTCAAACCCTAAGGAAACAAATAATCCTTGGCGCTTGGGAAATAAATAATCCCTAGCAAACTCCTCGACTCACGGATACAAACACTCCTTGACGAGAGCCTCCTGATCCACGTCGACTCGCAGAGCCACCAGTGCCTCCGTGGGAATCCTCGACTCGTTTCAAACCCTAAGGAAACAAATAATCCTTGGCGCTTGGGAAACAAATAATCCCTAGCAAACTCCTCGACTCACGGATACAAACACTCCTTGACGAGAGCCTCCTGATCCACGTCGACTCGCAGAGCCACCAGTGCCTCCGTGGGAATCCTCGACTCGTTTCAAACCCCAAGGAAACAAATAATCCTTGGCGCTTGGGAAACAAATAATCCCTAGCAAACTCCTCGACTCACGGATACAAACACTCCTTGACGAGAGCCTCCTGATTCGCGTCGGCTCGCAGAGAAACCATTGTCTCCGCGGGAAACTCCCGATTCGTCTCAACTTGCAAATGAAGCCTCAGGCAGCAGGGACTAAAAAAAAAAATTGCTTCCTGAACAATGGGACCCTGCAAGTCAATCCAAAATGGTCTCTTGCATACTATTCACGGGTCTCACTCTCCAAAGTCGAATTTCGACGAGGAGGGAAACAACCACTTGTGGGTCCTCTCGACTCGTAAGAGGGAAAAATTCTCTTATAGGATCCTTACGACTTATAAGAGAAAACCACACTTATGAATCCTCACGATTCCTAAGGAGAAAAACCACCTACAAGATCCTCTCGATCCGTAGGGAGAAAATTCTCTATGAGACCCTCACGGCTTATGGAGTTGAAAAGTCTTAGGCAGCAGATCTGAACCTGCGGTCTAAGCCATCACTGATTCTTAGGAAAGTCAAGATGCGTGCCCTACTATCCGTCAACCATGTTCGCTAAGGTGATATGCTGATAATAAAAGAAGGAAAAGACCAAAAAATGACACATTACAAAAAAGGTGTATCTTTTATTCATAAACTTGATTGGATACAAGATACATTATGTCAAAGAATAAAAAAATATATATATACATTCTTTTATTTACAAGTACAAACGATACAAAAATAGATAGCTATTGAGGAGGAAGTGTCTTTAGTAAGTTCACAAGCTGCTCTCGCACTTCCTTCAGCGCTTCCTCTCGAGTGACAGCCGCGGCCACCTCCGCCTTCACCTGGGCCCGCTGCTGCAAGAAGGATGAAAGTTGCTCCTCCGCCGCCTTCTGGGCTGCTTCCTGGCTGGGTGCAGCTCGCTCGACAACGTCAAGTTTTTGCCTCAATGATAACCCTTCGGAGAAACATTGCAGAAGGCCCTCAAAGATAACCTTCAGCCGTGCGGCGTTGTCCTCCACCCGAGCATGCAGTTAAGCAGAATTGCTCGAAGTCTCACCACGCTCCTTACGCCTTGAAATGACTTCTTGTTCGAGATGGCGGAAGTAAGGAGCGCTCTGCTCAATCCACGTTGTCCTTTGATTACTGGCAGCCACGGTCTCGGGAGCGGGACGCAGTGACTCCAACTGATATAGGCGACCCTCGATCTCCTTACAATGGTTAACCCAAGATGCAATGATGCCCTCATCATGAAAGTTCACGAGTATTGCTAGCATCGGGTTAACCACCATAGCGAAGTCTGCGGCAGATGTAGGAGTTTCAACGTCGAGTTCCTCGACGTAGTCACTCAACATGCGCAGACTATTCGCGGCGCCTTTCGAAGACAGACTCCTCAGATAAGGACCCGCCGGCATTGTGTGCGAGGTTCGAAGGACGCCGAAGCCAGAACGACAGCTGAAAGAAACAGGATGCGATCAGATAACAGTACAGAAAATAAAGAGAGGAAAGTTACCAATATGATGGTCATTGTACCAGTTGAGACAGGTGGTAAGGTCGGAAGGGCTGGTAGCACAGCTGATCTTTTATCCCCTCCTTCAATCTGTAGCACTGCAGTTGAAATGAGAAAAGGAGTTTAGAGGTAATTCCATTAATAAGAAAAAGAGAGGAAGGATGTCAACGGAAATCATACTCACCAACGCCACCAGAGGAAGAAGTAAGCTCAGATGGGAAGGAAAAGTGTGGGAGCAACATCTGATATACATGATCAAAAAGCACTCCTGAAAACACAACAGCGTGACTTTAGTACACGAATTATATGGCTGGAAAACAAGAATAATAAATCGTAAACACATACCTCCCAACATCTTCGAGGGTATGAGAGAGGGTTGAGAGGTGACCACCGCCAAGGCAGTCGTTGAAGGCGCTCCCTCGAGCAGTGGGGCATCGGCACTGGCTGCACCTGTATTACGAAAAGGTGAACTTGTCAGAAAGGATTGTAAAGTAAAGAAAAGCAGCCACTTGGGGTTTAACTGAGGAGCTCCCGGCTGAAACGGAGGCGACTCCCTCCTCTATCGACATCAGACCACCGCCCGTGGTCTCGTCACCCGACTCGATGGGGACCGTCGTCGTGCTCGCAAGACGTGGAGACGGCGGAGGGCCATAGACGGGAAGGGCTATGATTGGAGTATTGCCAGATTCTAGAGAAGGAGCGGTTGGCTCGTCCTCGGGAATCATGGCCACCTCACCCGCTACTCTCTCAGATTCAGTAGTTGCGGTTGTATCGTCCACCGTCACCGGGGGATCGCCGGCCTCGAGCGCCTCATCCGCCACCACCCTGGACTCAGTTATAATGATCATATCATCTGCCACCACTTCAGGTTCGGCATCAATGACCTTCTCGGCGGTAGGCCCCTCGACCTCCACTTCATGCTCCATGGCCTCAACGATGTTGCCCACTGTCGGCTCAAGTTCGGCAGGCACCGCCTCTTCTGTTCCCCTGGGATCAACGGTTTCCGCCTCCCCCTCGATCGGACTTGGCCCTGCAAGATAAGAGATATAAGGACCAACGACATTAAAATCCTTATAACAAAAACTCTGAGAGAAACATTACCTGAAGTGGATTTGCCGTTTGCGCTCTGAACTGTGCGCGCCACCTCTCTGCGGGCAGTGGATAGGGCGACAGGGGCCTCTTGGGATGGAGTATCAGCGCGAGGGACAGTGCTGGGACCCGCTCCCATAGCCAAGGCAGCCCTGCGTGCCTTCGCCTCACGCCTTAGCCTCTTCCTTTCCTCCCGGGCTGTCGCGATAGACCTTTGTGACGCCTCCTTCAAGGCGTCGTCATCCTCGTTCAGGGATGCCTCCAGAGCCTTTAAGGCATCTCTCATCGGCTCTTCAAGACGAACCTCCTGCGGTGGCCCAGAGGAAGCAGGAATATCGGCGGCTGGCGGAACATTTGTGTCGCTTGGTGGGAACGGCATTGAGGTTTCTGCAATAAAAAGAGAGAGGTTAGATCGACCATAACACGAGGGAGATGGAGAGTTGATGAATTAAAACTTACTAAGGCCCATAGACGCTCTAAGACGTTCCTCCTCTTGGAAAGTCTTCAAAGAAGCGGCAATAGCTTCTTCATCAGTGATGCCTGTTGAAAGAAAGGAGAGAAAAGCGTTAATCAAGGGCGATGCGGAAGATATGTTATAATAAGGAAAATGTGACTAGTAGTTACCTAACTGCGCAAGCTTAGCTAACCACGCGTCACGCCTCGCCAACCCTGCCGAAGCTTTGAGAGCAGCCTCCAAGTCTGTATCGTCCGGCGGCGGCATTACTAATCCTGCGTTAGTCCCGTATTCGAGCAAACCTTCAGCATAGGGAGCATGGGGTTCCTGGCCGAACACGACGTCCGCAGCGAAGAGCGACTTCTTTTTCTTTTGACCCCCGACCCTAGGCTCGCGGGGGATCGACTTCCGCTTAGCAGCCACTTTGGGACGACGGGTCCCGATGTCCGCACCCACGCCAGACTCCGGCGAGGGTACAACCACTGTCTCCACTGGAGCACAGGGTGCGGGAGGTGCGTCTGCGATATCAGGGAGCGGCAGCTCACGTGGAAGGCTTTGCGCACGTGATGGTCTGCCCCCAGCATCTTTTAAAGGAGGAACCACCAGGATCCTTGGCGCTAAGGGAGCTTTACGATTGGTGCCGAGGGGTACTTCTTTACGGTCGATCAACACTCGCCTCTCTTCCTTTATAACAGCCCCCGTCGCATGATTGTACCACTCTCTATATACATTGAGGAGTCGTGGAGCACAGGCCGGCGTGCTGATAAAAAAATGAGAACCCGTGTTCAGGCGCATGAAGTGATGTAACGCGTTCTCCATCCCTTCTTCATTGACAGCAGGTTCCAGTAAGAAAGCTTCCAAGGGTATCCCTTGATCGTAACCCAGTTGTTGGGCAAAACGATGCGGGTTACATCTCATAAAGACTGCTGCACCGCCCTGCCTAAAGACTAGGAAACCCGGTCTAATATAATACAAATGGAGGATCTCCCGGGCCGTTAACACTGAAGCTCCATCCTTGAAGGAGTCCTGTAATGGTCGCACCGCAGAGGTGGACGCTTTTCCAATGGTCAATACCTTATCAATGAAGGACATCCCGACTCCAACGGTGTGAGGGCGAAGCAGTAAACCTCTGGCGTCCCGTGGTGAAGGGGTCACGATTGATGAGCCAATCAACTGTAAAATGCGAGGAAAACCGCACTTGTCAAAGAATAAAGGCCTTTTATGCATGCCGAAGACACCAGCCGTGTGTAGCTCGAGCCACGATGCAAAGTAGTGCATCGGGAAGACCACGTGCAGTACCCCGGGCTCGTTGGCATCCGCTGCTCGGCTGAGGCCATGATATAGGTGCACCAGGCCAGCGATCCCCACGGCCACCTTTATCCCGATGACCATTCGGTGGGCTGGGTAGAAGACGGAAGGCCGCATGCGATGAGAGTGCATTGGGATCGCGAACCAACTCAGCCACAGTCCGAGAAATCCTAAGAAGAAAGCCTCCTCATCCATTCCAGGGGCCGCAATTTCTGCAAAAGACATGGTTGGGGAGTTAGGAAGAAAAAAGTCCTTTTGGTCTATGTCTTTCGCCGGCAGGTCATCCAAACCTAAACCGAAAGGGTCATTCAGGGTGGCAAACTTGGTAGATCCCAATGAAATGACGCTTGGACGAAGGAAACGAGCAATGAAGTCCTCAAAGTTGACCCCCCGACTCCCGTGTTCGATAAAAAGGGACTCGTAGATGTTCAACACCTTGATCAGGCTCGGGAATTGATGTTGAACGGCATTTTCCGGCGTGATCCCCCTTACCATCGGCTTAGCACTGAAGACGTACTCATCTGTCGGGAGCAGCTCTTCATAGTGTTCCCCCATAACCGGTAGGCCGGATACCTCCGCGAATTCCTCCAAAGAAATGGACACTTCCCGATCCATGGCAAGGAAAGTGTGGATGGGAATATTCCATTGCTCCAAGAAAGCCTTGAACCACCAGGTGGGGAGCGTAGGATATTGGAAGAGAGAGACGTAGACCGCGGTGTACAGTCCTAGTCTTATCAACTGCGACTTCTTCGTCGACAGGATGTACCGGGCCCACGGCAGATAGCCAATCGGGTGACGAGGAATCAAACCAAGGTTATATGATTGCCCCCAGGGTCTCGCCTCGCCTTGACAAATACGACGTCCTAAGATATCCAACACCATAGGACGTTGGACCGGAACCGCATCCATAGCAGGATGAAGAAAGCTGTTTGCGGTCCAATCCACCATCTCCACGGCGTACTGCACCGAGGGTGGCGTAGCGTAATGAATCGCCGTGATGGGTTCTGACGGCACCGCGCATGTGAAGCTGCGTCGACCCATAATGATCTGGTTATACCACGACCCCCAAAGGTGGAGACTCTTGTACTCCGGGTCGTACCCTTTAATCATGGCCAGGACTTCACGGTCCAAGGGCGCCTCGGGAAATCCCTCCTCCGAGCGGACGAACGGGAATGAAGTGTCTAGAGACATGATCGCTGCAAAAGAACAATTTAGCCGTTAGTGTTGTAATTCCAACGCTTGGCGTTAAAAAAAAATGCGTTAATTAATTAATTAAATTGAAAATTAAATAAATTAAAATTAATTAATTACACCACACAGCAGTGCAGTGGGTAGGAGACCGAAGGGGGGACCCACAAAATCTGGATGACAATACGTCAGTTAATAAGACAAGCTCATCATTGGATGAGATTGTCAGTTGGTCCCCCAGGAAAACATTCCCATTAACAAAAAAGGGGAAGAATCCCTAGAGACAAGGAGAAAATCTCCTCTTTCAGAGCAAAGCCCTGTCACAGAGTGACACTTGTCAAACTCTGGTCTCAGGGAAATAAGATTCCTTAAAAGAGCATAGCTCTATGGTAATAATAGAAAGGTCCATCAGAAAATGTTTACACCTAAAAGAATTTAAAAAATTTGGAATCTTGAAAAATCCATGAAAAACTTATGAAAATTTCTTCATTTTTCAGATCTAAAAGATCTACAGATGATTCAAAGAGCAAAGCTCTGTCCATGGATTAGAACCCATGAACAAGATCTCTGCAGATCTATAAGTTTTTGAGAGCTAAGCTCTGTTTATGAAACCCCAATGGGGATCTCTTTAGATCAAAAAGATCTGTAAGAGCAAAGCACTTTGGTTAAGGTTAATTTAAGTTAATTTGATTTAAATTAATTTTACCTAAAGTTTCTAACTTTAGAAATGAGCAAAGCTCTGAAATTCTCAAGCAAGAGCAAAGCTCTGGTAATTAAAATCTTGAAGATGGTGAAAATTTTCTAAGGGCAAAGAGTCCTATTTATAAAGCGCTTGCGCCCCTTCAGCTCACCCCTTAATCCAACGGTCAGGGGCTTGCCACCGCTGCACTCACGTGCACGCCACGTGAGCGCAACGGTGGGAGGGCATTTGTTTCCCCCAATCAGAGCAAAGCTCTGCTGGAAATTCAAAATTCAAATTTTGAAGCAACGCTTCAAATCCCGGGCGCAACGCCCCACGTGTCCGGCGCTGATACGTCAGCGCAGCGCCCAATCAGAGCAAAGCTCTATTAAAGGAAGTAACGCTTCAGTTGCGCTAGTGCTGCGCTGTGCGATACGTGTCAGCGCAGATGCGCTAGCGCAGTAGCGCTGCGTTTTGCGCTGCGCGACACGTGTCAGCGCAGATGCGCTAGCGCAGTTGCGCTGCGTGACACGTGTCAGCGCAGGTGCGCTGCGCTGTGCGCTGCGCGACACGTGTCAGCGCAGTTGCGCTGCGCTGTGCGCTGCGCGACACGTGTCACGCGCTGGGGGATCTGCGCCAAACAGAATTAAATTTCTAAGAAATCTTTTCGGTTCTTGTTAAAACAAGAAGATTTTCTTCTGCAAAGCAGAAGCCCTTAGATCAAAGATCCAATGGTGGGGAAAATTCCCCAAATCACTCAGAGAAAGATCTCTTTAACAAATTTAACTAATTTATGGGCACTATAAAAAGGACCCTAGGCCTCAATTCAAAGGCATCAACATTTTCTTTAAAAAAAAAGGGTCAAGAGCTTCAAACAGAGAGACTCTGAGAAAATTCCAAGAAAAAGGTAAAGAACCTTCATAAAATAGAAGAAATTTCTTCTAATAGATCATTGATCTAAAAACAAGATCAATGATCTTTACATAAATAAAAATAGTGCTTTGCACTTTTATGAACCTCTGGTTCTTTCAAACAAAAAGAAAAAACTTATTTTTCTTTGATCTAAACTAGATCAAGAAATCAAATAGTGCTTTGCACTTCTTATAAACCTCTGGTTCTTAAAAACAAGAAAACAACAAAATTAAAAATAGTGCTTTGCACTTTTATGAACCTCTGGTTCTTCAAACAAAAGAAAAAACTTATTTTTCTTTGATCTAAACTAGATCAAGAAATCAAATAGTGCTTTGCACTTCTGTTCTTGAATCTAAAAGATTCTTAGTGCTTTGCACTTCCAAACTGCGCCGTTGCGCTCTTAAGAGAGCGCCACGTGTCAGCTACAGAACTTGCGCTACGCGCTCTTGAAATAGAGCTTTGCTCTCTGGAATTGGCGCAACTCACCAGAGCACGCCACGTGTCAGCAGCGCAACAGCGCAGCGGACTAGCGCAGCGCACTGCGCTGTTGCGCACTGCGCTGTTGCGCTTGCGCTCGCCAGAGCATGACACGTGTCCTCACCACAAGCGCTTGCGCTCAGTGATTGGCGCAAAGCGCCTGACAAATGCAATGCATTTCACTTCCTGAAGGGCCAAGCCCAATTAAAAGGCTTAACATGCCTAATAAATAAAATGCTGTGCATTATTTGAAAGGGCAGAGCCCAATTGAAAGGTCCAATGGACCAAAACAAATGATCTGCATCATAATAAAAAAGGGCAGAGCCCAGTCAAAATGGGCATAAATGGCCTGAAGTAATGCAATGCATTATTTAAGTGTGGGCAAAGCCCTAGCACAGGTCTAATAGACCAAAAATAAATAAGGGTGTTGAACATTTTCAACTGGACTTAGCCCAATTTTGGCCGTAAGTCCTCAAATTAAATTGACTGAGCACGGCTGCTCCCTAAATCAATTTATATCTGGTTCGAGGGTACATCTCTGAACTCCTCTGACATCTGTCGTTGTAATCCTTCAACGACGTTAGAGAGGTGACGAGTCCCGACGACCACACACGTATATGGACTGCGGGGTCCTTAAACTCGTGGACCGAGACGTCCTTAAACTAATATCGGACCGAGACGTCCCTAAACTAATAATGGACCACCATGTCCCTAAACTGGAATATGGACCACCACGTCCCTAAACTGGCGATGGACCACTACGTCCCTAAACTGGAAAATGGACCACTACGTCCCTAAAACTGGAACAATAGAGCCTCCAAATGCTCTTTTGCCGGATCTAAACGGTCACGTTTAAGTTGATCTTAGCCCCAAATACGGCTAACGTATCCTTAGACATTTAAAATGAATGATAAGACTCCAAATCAATTTCGGCTCAAGGGTACATCTCTGAACTCCTCTGACACCTGTCGTTGTAATCCTTCAACGACGTCAGAAAGGTGACGAGTCCTGACGGCCATATATTAAATGAATCATTACGTTAAGTTGATCTTAGTCTAAAACAGGACTAATGTATCCTTAACGAACGTTTAAGTTGATCTTAGCCGCAACGCGACTAATGCATCCTTAAACTAAAAAACACCAAACCCAAATCTAAGTAAATACGGATTTGGACTAATCCACGTCCTACGGGCGACGGCCTTACTCAGTCTCCGTATACAATCCACGGGCAACCACAAACAAAACAAACACACACGACACGAAGTGAAATTCTGGAGAAGGAGAAAGTTGTTACCGCGATGCGGTAGCGTAATTAACTGCAGGGGCTTGCGCCTGCAGGGAAGAGCGTCCCCACAATCAAAAACCCCTCACCCTGAGGGGGAATCTGACGAAGTCTGCTACATCGGCCGCATCCATCTAAACCTCCGATACACGGTGCCATAAATCAACTTGGCATTTTCGGAGAGGTACACGGATAAAACCACTTAGCATCTGCCCCGAATCTCAGGCATAGACGCAAAGTCTGCGCCGCCATTCGGAGGGGTACAAGGGACTGTGGAAATAAGTCATCATATAACCTGTTTCCCAACGTAGTCTCCAGGTCCTTTTCCCTTGTGTGACGGATATTCATATCCGCGACGATGGAAAATGGACCTCGGACGGCAGGATCTTGAGTAATAATAGGGTGGTCCAGCTTGTCATAGGCAATGGATATCTGGACAGACCTTTGCCAGTCATATAAGTCAGATTCAGTCAAATTGTTATCTAGATGTAACCTATGTGTGGTCATAAGGTCGCTGCAAATGAGAGAAAAAAGAGAAGAAAACACTTTAGCATGATGCTCTTGCAAGTTTAGATTGGTTTTTAGTTTATCTAAACTGGATGGCTCCCGCTGTTTCTCGAATCCTTCCTCAAACCATAAAATAAGAATTAGCCAGGACTATTCTCACCGTACAATACTTGCTTAACCGTTCAGCCAGGCCAATGTTGATACTTCGAGGGAGGTTTTCCAACGCTTTCGCGAAGTTCCTTAATTAAATAACATCTTTTCTCTGGGGGCGTAGCCCCGCTGACACCTTTCTAGGCACCTACTTGGTTTATAGTATTGATCGTTAAGTGACGAATCTCCTGATAAGTAGCATGTACTCACAGTAGGATCGGGATCCAAATATCATCGTATGATAATGTTGAAGGAATCCTACCAACATTCATCAAACTCCAAATGGTATGCAACACTAGCAAGTTTCAGTTTCTTTTAGAAACTCCCGATGTGGATTTTTGCCCCATGCTCTTATGACCTTGACTTTAGTCAACAAATCATAAGTCGCATGTCAAGTTTTACCCTTCATTCTCCAGGTCAATTTGAACTCACCCGTACATACCCTTGACTTTAGTCAACAAGGTAGTACGATTGTCCCAAACCAACACATCTATCTATGCTACATATGAATATTCAATAGCTACCAAACACTGTGCCTTGACTTTAGTCAACAAACACAGCTTGAATACTATTGACTATCCATATGAAATGACGGAGGTCTATGACTGGTTTTGGCAAAACCGTGAACATAGTGAATTTATATAATCGAAGGAACCTGATACTTTTTAAAAAGGAGTGGTTAAAACTCCGCAATTAAAAATTCTGCTCTTTTAAAATAACCGAGTAGTTTCTTTTAAATTTGTTCCAACGACTTAACTTTGGTTTATTTTATTTGCATTATAATAATGCGTCCCATCATTTATCCTATCATTGCAGAAAACAACGAAAATACCACGTCCTCTTATGCCATCCGCATTCGCCACGGGGTCCCGTCATCACCCGTTAGCTTACTTAACTAACGACAGAGCGGGGGCTGGGCTAGCGTGGGTGTAAAACATAAGTGACGTCTAATAGCTATCATATATAGATATTGTACATTCGTCAGACGTAATAATAGGCATTCCAGATCACAGATGAACTTTATTGGATATTCTAGCAATCCGCATTTGCTTTGAGCCTGCAAAAAAAAACGGATTACACAGTTGTGATGAATAGCCATTACCCCACCCTAGACCCCTACGGGTACGGCAAACTACCCGCCAAGTACCCGAAGTGAAACGGTCTCCCTCAACAACGTGAGTAGGCCACTAAACACTTCGACGTACCCGGTAGTTTGTGTACCCCACCTTGGGTCTATCCCAGAAGCAAAAACAGTAAAATGAAATAATACAACGGTGGCTACCACCGCAACCTGGATGTGCCCCGCAAAATAATATTACAACATATTACAATTATATCGAATGAATGAATATTATAACCCATCTCAAACCCCGGCTAATCATCACAACAATCCAATACAGTTCATATACACAAACAGCAGAATCATTACAGAAATGTGCAACCCCCTGCCAACCGACATACTAGCAGTCAGGGGAGGTTTACGAACACATTAAATATTACAGATAAAAAACCCGATTAGCAAATAATTTAGAACATCGATCGACAAGCTTTTTCCGTGTCTACCCCAAAGGCAAACCAGCACAGAAGTAACCTGGGCAGAAACAGAATATACTGGAAAACAAAACACCAAAACATATGAATTACAGAGCAAATCCGAGTCAACTCGGGGTTGACTCCGCCGCGGATCCGTGGCCAAAAGCACCATCTTGCCGCGTATCCGCGGCCGTCTTGCCGAGTTAGGACATCGTATTTTCCCAGAATTCTTATATTTCCCTGCTGTGAATTTTAAGGCATATCAAATAATTTTTCCGACGCGTTTAAAATTAACAGAAACTGATAGGGGGCCGGGTTAAGTTTTCGCGCTTTTCCGACGATCGAAGTTGTAATTAGTTGCTAACAAGCTATTAATGGTTTAGTTGGCTCTGATACCACTGTAAGTCCATGTCACGCACCCCACGAGCTTGCGGGGAGGCGGAATATATGAAAAACGATTATCAAAGCTTCGTAACACGGACTTAAGCGCAAGAATCGTATCTAAACCATTACTAGCAAACTACGAAAGGTTTAACTACTCGGATTCGAAGTTATACCTCTCTTTACTTGTCCTTCGGGTCTTCATCGCCGTCCTCCACTCCTCGTAGGATCTTTGGAACGTCGGCACCTCAACGGCCTCCTCGAGTCAAAGACGATCCACCCGAGAGCTCCTACTCCAAGCATGATCTCTAACTTGAGATAACTAGGTTTCTTTAGTTGCTAATCAAAGTCATCTAGGTGATATAGAGTGAGCTTATGGATTAATTAGTCTATCTAATCTTTGATCTCAACACATGAGGGGTAGGATTGGGGTTAGAAGAGAGAGTGAGCTTGAGGAGAGAGAAGGTGAGCATGAATAATGATATAAAAGCTTCTCACTTCTAATATATTATGAAGCATAAAGAAAAACAAATAAATAAATCTAAATGATTTATCATCATGCTTCATTAAATATATGCAATGAATCATCAAGTGAGTCATTAAGCAATAAATGGTTCATTAACTCACTTGAATGATTCATCTAAATGAGTCACAAATGCATTTAATGTAAATGCCACTTAAACCCTCAAGTCACCAAGCTTCTAGAAGCTTCCCGCCAAATTACGAGAACGCCCCTCCTATCCTTGAAAACACGGAAAAAATTTAGACTGTATAAATCCAATAATCCGATACTAGAATCTGGCTTAAACCAAAGCCGGCTAGTAAAAAACTGTCCGAACGTCGTACGTGCGTAAACACACGTATGCATCCGAACCCTTGTCGTAAAACCATACGACCTCTATATCGTTTCGCCTGGAGCAGGGAAACTCTCTGTGTGGGACTCTAAAAACTCGACACTACGCTGGCAGTGGGTTTAACCACAGACCGCAAGCGGCACTAGCTGTACATAACGGTCCCCAGGTAGACGTCGATAAGAAGGCCGATGAGGAAACCCATCTCAAACCCCTACAGAGCCTAATGTGACAATCTCCGTACAGTCCGGTCTGTTCGTCTATGACTATCGCATATCGGACCTAGGGGGCGGCAAGCGTCAGTCCCCTAATAGCGGTATAAGTCGTGTCGGAGCGTAGCCCATTACACCCTGAGAAACTACTGGAACCTACCAGTAAATCTAGCTTGCCCTGGCCAGGGACTTTGCGTAATGGCTCTCTGACACAGCGCGATATCAACTCCCAATACCGGGAGAGACGAATCATGTCTAACTGCCACTGCCTCAAGTGCTCGGGACTACACCCAACTGCTATCTGTTTGCACGACTCCTTTGAGCCGTGGTAGGGCAGCAATCTAAGAACAGTGGGACACACTCGAGGCGAAGTAGCAGTGTCAAGTCTGCGGACTATACTGTACTCATGTCACCTGGGAAATGTTAACTGACGACGGGTATAATACCAACCAACAGTTCCCCTGCGAGTCCTGTCCGGTGTACCCGTAACCTAACGAGCACCTGTATACTATCTCTAGTACGACGTACTGATGGCTTTGGGACAGACCATCTCCCCAACTAGGATGAGAAGCGTACACACTAGTCTACTCCGGAATATCGATGCCCTGTCTCGATAATCCAACGACCAGGGACCTGTATAGGATGTTGCTTATAGACTACCCAGCCCCCACTAGTGTGACTGCCATCACAACGCTGGTAATCAAGCAAAGATCCTATGGGCTCTACTAATATGTTATAAGAAACATATGCACATATTAAAGTAGAATACTACCATTTTTAGCAAAACTGATATATAACTGTGAATATCCCAAGCTTTCATTAAATAATATACAAGCTAGTATGATACAATAATGGCCCCTAGGGCATATACACTAACACTTTATATATGGTCAATTGATTTGTTAAATCAGTTTTAAGAGATCTTTCTCTGATTGATTTGGAAATATTTCCCACCGTTGGGGGTTTGATCCTAAGGCTTCTGTTTTACAGAAGATAATTTTCTTGTTTTAATAAGATTGGAAAGATCTTTCCATAACAGAATTTTAGTTCTGATTAATTAATAATTTATTATTAGTAGATCTTTTGATCTGACGGTAGGGGAATTTTTAATTCCAGCGCCGGCGCACCTTGCGCTAGCGCACCTGTGTTTGACACGTGGCGCGCAGCGCAGAGCGCAGCGCAACTGTGCTAGCGCACCTGTGTTTGACACGTGGCACGCAGCGCAGAGCGCTGGATCTGAAGCGTTGCTTCAAGTTTTAAATTTTGAATTTTGAAACAGAGCTTTGCTATGATTGGGGGTGCACTGCCTAGGGCGCAGCGCTCCTGGCGCTGGCGTGTCTGCTTTTGACACGTGACGCGCAGCGCGCAAAATCTGAAGCGTTGCTTCAATTTTTGAATTTTGAAATTCAAAACAGAGCTTTGCTCTGATTGGGGGAAACAACATCATGAAAGCAGTACCGCGCAAATGGATATTTTACCACAAACAAAGGGAAAATATGTACACAAAGAATACTACAAAATGATTTCATTCACAAAGGTCGGAAGTCTTTACAGAGGTATTATGGGCTCCCCGGCCTTACAAAAACGCCCGGAGGCTTACAAAATTTCAGCGCAAAAGAAAATAAGAAGGAGGCAAAGAGATTCATGCCTCGGGGTCAGGGAGAATCTCGACGAGCTCCGCTGACACCACGATGGCCGGGATGGCAGCTTGTGGGTCGGCGCCCACCGCAGGAGGCTCGACGTCGGGAGCCGGGGTGACCGACTTCTCCCCGACGCTCCCACCAGGGGATTTTCCCCCGGTGACGCTTCTGGGGGCATTCCCCTGTACCTCACCCTCAAGGGAGTACTCACCCCAGAGATCGCCATCAGGAAACTCCGGCATCAAGGCCTTAACGGCGTCGAGGGCCTCATGCCAAACGAGCACAGCGGCTTCAGCGAGGTCGGTATAGTACTGGTCCGACTTTTTATAGTTCTCCACCGCCTTCGCCGCTCGGAGGTCGGCACGCCTAACTCCTTCCTTCGCCGTCTCGTTCTCCTTCTTAAGGGTGCTCGCCGTCTTCTTCAGGGTGTTGGCAAGCACCCTGGCATCTTCCAACCTGGCCTCGGTGGCCTTATTGGACTCCCTCAAGACTCGAACGGCCTATCGGCAGTTGGCGATCTCCCGATCCCCAGCCGCCACCCGGTCTTCGAGGGCGGCGACCCTCTCCTTCGCCGCTTGCAGCTCCAGCCTCGAGCTCTCCAACCGTGAGGACACGCTCGCGATCTGCATCGCCGGAGCAATTTCCTCTTCCTCCATGCTGACAACGAGGGCGCAGTGCTGGAGGACCTGAAGAAAACAAAGGAGGGGTTAAAAAAAAATAGGGCACCCAATCTTGTGAACAAAAAGTACTAAATAAAGACCCGAGTGGGGAGCGAACACTAACCTACACGGTCTCCTGGGCTATGGCCGCCATTTGGGCCCTGAAGGTCCCCCGAGGGATTCTGCCCCAAGCCGACCTTTCCATCTCCGAGAGCAGGCTGTCGGCGACGGAAAGCCCTGAGAGCACCTCGAAGCGAAGCTCCCCTTCATCCACGAAGATCAGGGAAGCCAGGGTATGGGGCACCGTCCTATGGTGCCTCTTGAGGAGGGGCCCGGGGACATCTTCCTCGTCTCCGAGGTCCTACCTCTGAGGCTCCTGCTTCCGAGCGTGTTTGCGGCTCTGCGCGCGGGAGGGCTCCGAGTTCCAGGGCGTGCTCGAGCGCCTGGCCGGAGCGGCCGCCGATAGAGCCGGGCTCGAAGCGGGACGTGACGGGCCGGCGCCTCCGACCTTCCTCCCTTTCTTCTGTTTGATAAGGGCCGCCCGAAATTTAGCTCGGTCCATCAGTTTTGCAAGAAAGCGAAAATACAAAGAAAGAGTTAGCAACGCCAGAAAAAAGTGGAAGATTACACAAGTCTAAACAGGTCTCCTAAAACTCCTAACTTACCCGCAAGCTGAGCGGGGTTGAGCCCGGCCCAACTGAGGGCCTGCTCAGACAGCAACACATCGGCCCGAGGGACGGGCTCCCACTCCGACACCGCTACCGCATCGGGATCATTCGACCGCCTCACCCACGGGCAGTTGGCCCTATGCCACTGGATGAGCACAGACCAATCCTCACCCTCGGGTAGCCTAACAAACAGAAACTTCTCCTTCCACTCGTGAATGAAAGAGGGTACTACGACGACCCCCGACCCGGCCGCACCTCCCCGGTGCTTTCTAAAAGAAATATATACCCGGCTCGTCTCGTCCTTGCGAGTGCCAAGGTGGTTTTTATAGAAGAGAGACTGAAAGGGATCTCCCGCAATTTCAACCGGACCAGGAACCCGAAGAGAATCCTCTAGGAGTTCGGCACTTACTGGCCCGGGGCTAACTGAAAACAGCGCAACGCCGCACTCACCTCGGGAGAGAAGGGCAGACACATTCCGGCCCAAAAAGCCTCTAAGTACAAGGCAATCTCTTTACCCTGTACCTGATCTTCCCTCTCTCCCTCCCCAGCCAAACGAAGCGAGTAGCCGGGGGGAATGTGAAAGCGAGCCCGAATTTTGGTGAGCTCATCCACGTGCCTCACAAGGGAAACTACGTCGCGAACACTCCTGGCGCTCGCCTTGGGGACCGTCCCCGCCGCACAACCCCGGGAAGCGCGACTAACCCTAACCTCCCGGGAAGATTCCGACCCGGACGAAGAAGAGGAAGCTGCAGAAGACTCCCTAGACTCTACCCGAACTATTTCTACGGACTTCTCATAGGAAGATATCTAACATGATCAAGAGAAGGGGTCCTCCGAGGAAAGAACGCAGGAAATCTGACCTAGAAGGAAGAGTGTCGAGCTAACACACGAATGGAAAAGGAAATTATAGCGAAGTGTGGACCCTCGGGGGGATCCCACCTCTATTTATAGCATTCAGCGAACACATCCAGCGGCGCCGATCGTCTCCCGCCAAAATGACACTTCGCATTCAACGGCCATCAACGCTCCACCTGTCGCACGCGCATTGGGCGCGTCCCATCGGATGCGAGAACACCAGCGGCCCGTCACGTCAACCAACCAGCGTCGGACACATGACCTGGCGCTCCGATGAACGTACGCCCGAATCGGCGCTTCCTCTTTAATGCAAGATCCCTTCCCTGATCCGCTGACGTCATCAAATAAGAAGTTAGCCCGGGTGACCGATTAGACCACTCTCGACCCGACCCATAAATAGGTCAGGACGAGAGTGGGGGGCTAATGATGATGCTCGGTACTAAGCACTCCCCAGATCATGACACGTGGCAGATGACGTGTCCCAGGGCTTGCGGGAAAGGAGCAGGAACGGCACATTGGAAGAATGCCCCGGGCCTTCGACTCGAGGATGTTCCCGACCTTTAGTGGCCTTCCCGACCACTTCTGTGCCCGCCTTACAATCAACCATTGGCTCGCCTCCGATCCCTCCCACACGCTGAGTTCCCTCAGTCCTCCTAACTCGCCTCCGAGCTATCACATGAACCAAGCCTACTCGACCTCCCGCTCGCCTCCGAGCTTCCCGCAGAGCTTATTTTCCTCGGTCTCATCGACTGACCCATAGCACCGATCACAAGCGTCTCCGCCACGGCTTCGCGAATCTCGCCTGACGCAAGATATCCGCCGCCCACGATCCCAAGTTCCATGCCATCTCGTTCCCCCATTAACGAGCACATCTCGTCATTAATGGGAAATCCCGCCTTTCACGCCGGCGTAACGCCAGGGGCGTAACGGCCGGCGTGAATCTCGCGCCTGCCAGCCCACGGCTGCCACTATATGAACCCCTCTCTCATATGACTCGGGTAAGGCAATTTCACCCCAATAGGCCGCTACTCTGCCCATTTTGCCCGTCTAACTTGATCGTCGGAGGGTCCTCGGTGGCACAACCATCCCGGGACTTCCTTGCAGGTAGCTCGGCTTCATCCATTTCAAGCCCATTGAGATCCACACGCACCAAGAGGAAACCCTCAGATCCAATCTCAACCGCTCATCATCACTCGCTGCGGATCAACGGAACATAACATCTGAAGGAGATCCAGAGCTCCATCAGGATTCAATTATTAGCTGTAAAGTTTAGGACTTGTTTAGATACGGAGTTAGGACAATTGGAGTTTATTTTAAAATCGAGCTATAGAGTATCACTTGCAAGCCCCATTTAAAATAAACTCTTGATTGTGACAAAGAATGTTTTTAGGAAAAATAGGGTTTAGATAAGTTAGATCACTTTATAGTTAATATAATTAAAATATTTTCAATTCCAAAATGAACGCGAAATGTTTGCATTGTGCTAACTTTAGGAAACCTCAATTTAGAAAACTTAACAGGAGGGAATTAATAATAAATGTATAGGGTTAGTGAAATCTACCCTAATCAATAATCATGGTTCATGGCAGGGTACGAATCCGTTATGGCGGGTTTGTGTTTTTCAAATTCATAAATCTTTTTGTGCGGCGTCCTACGAGTGATCTGTTCCGTTTAAATTGTTCTGCGCGTCTTAGATAGTGAGTGGATATAAAATCGTATAGATCGAAAGTGTGTTGCATGTGTAAAACCTAGTTTTAAAATTTTAAAAACTATGTTTCTACTTATGCAAAGTTCCGATCGAAGCGATTTTGCATGCATTCACTATTTAAGACGTGTAGGAAAACTTGAACGAAAACAGATCGTTCGTAGGACGCCGCACAAAAAAATTCATGAATTTGAAAAAACTCAAACCCGTCCTAACGGATCAGCACTCATTCATAGTAACCATGAAAAGAAGAAGGAAATATCTGGCCAGATCCAATATAAAAGATTAACTCTCAAATATTTGGGCATTTACTATAGATTTTCAATATTTTTTCAGAAATCGTGAAATTTGTTAAAATCTTTAAAAAAAAAATCATTGTTCAATAATTTGATTGTTATAGTACTTGAGAATCAAGTAATATCCAAAAATCCCAATTTTTTTTTGTTTTCTTCAAATTTTCCACATTTTGCACGTTGTATAATACACGAGTATGGTGATATTTAATAATCTCAAAATTTCTATTTCCCAATATTTTATTTGCTATAATAGAAGGAAATTATGAAATATTCATGAATAAAATATTTTTTTATTAATCAATATTTTCTATGATAACACATGAAAATTTCTAAATTTTTTGTTTTCTTTCTTTTTTCAATATTATGCATGTTAGACTAATTTTTTAAAAATCTCAAATTTTTCTACCTTGTTTGGGTTATTAAATATTTTGCATTCTATAGCACATGATAATCGTGAAATTTCTAAAAGTCCGAAAATTAATTATTTTCTTCAAATTTACAATATTGTACACCCTACGACACGAAAATTGTGTAATTTTTAAAAATCTCAAAATTTTATTTTCTTATTCGAATTTTCAATATTTTGCTTACTATATCGCACACATAAATCGTGATAATTTTAAAAGAAATCATAGATTTTTGCTACCTTCATATTATTAATGTTTTCATATTATATATAGCACATGGAAATAGCGAGTTTTTAAAACTCAAAAAATTTCTTCAAACTTCCAATATTTCACAATATGGGAATTACGAAAATTTCAAAAATCTCAGTATTTTTTGTTTTATCCGATTTTTCTATATTTTACTTGATATAGAACTTAAAAATCGTGAACTTTTCAAAAAAAAATTGTGTTTTCCTATTTCTCGATGTTCATAATTTTTATCGAGCACAATCATCATCATTTACGTATAATACATTATTGTTCAAACAAATTCTTACCAAATAATTTTCAATTTTGTTGGCATACTAAAACCTTCAAGAGAAAAAAATTGAAAGAGGAAAAAACAGAACAAAAAGAAAAAAAATACCACTAAGTTATCAACATGTCAAACGTATTGCCAAAATATCAAGAGACCGGCATTTATTTTCTATCCCATTGATATTATTTATATACAGGGATGGCTCTAGAATGAGGTCAATTTAAATTTTGAAGAAAATTACAATCGTGGCCTAATTTTGTTGAATAGGATTATTTTAAATTTTGAAGAAAATTACACATTCAAATGAACTTAGAATAGGATTATTTTAAATTTTATAGAAAGTTAGGAACTGGACTAATTTTTGCATCGATTATTTTGTGTGTGTGTGTGTATAGAGCGAGAGAGGAGGGGGGGAGGGGGGGCGTATGGATCATAGATGCATAAAAACGAAGAGAGAAATAAAATGTTTAATGCCATCAATAATTAAGACTGATAATATTTATTCGAAAATTAAAATTATCATTGCAAACATGCTTCATGATTTCACGAGTCACAACCTCCAGGACCACCAAAAATGATACTGGTTTAGTAACCTGATAACAGTCTGTCCTAGTTTGATAAACTTCTTGATCTCAGGATTATAAATTTCACCAGCATCTATTATTACTTGAAGATCCTTCAAGGATGCTGCTTTTCCTTCACCTTCAGATGGAAAATGACCACTGCCCATTGGACGACTCCGCACCTTTCCATAATATCCAGCACACCACCCCATTGCACAAAGGTGGCGCTGTATGATAAACTTTTGAAGAGTGATTTAGGCCAATAACCCACCGGTTTATCTCCGTTTGGCCCAGCGTATAGCCACCAATCTCCGGTTTGCTTATCCTTTTACAGAATCAAATAAAACACAAAGGGGTTGTTTAGGAAACATATTTACCAATTTGATAAATCTAATAGCTGGATTATATTATCCTGTGTTTTGTTATATTCAATGGTCCTAAGGTAGCAAATTATAATAATTAAAGAAAAGATTAACGAGCAAAATTGATGATATACTTTCATGTGCCAACAACTAAATGAATTTTTAATTAAGTTAAGAAGATACACTACTACAATAAGGTACTACAATAAGGGGTTGCCCCTACGGATAAAGGTATTCATAGGGGCAATAAAAGATTGCCCATACGGATTAATCCATAGGTTCTCTTGGTTGTCCCTACGGTGCTCTATGAATTAATTTAAAAATATTATAACGTAATTTGTTGTTTGGCCGTATGGAGTCGCAAAAGAAAGCCCTACGGTTTAACCCGTAGGGGCATATATGAGTTATTAATAAAAAAATAAAGAACAGAAAACTCCTTGTTCCCAAAAATTCCTCGCTCTCACTCTCCTACGCGCGCCTCTCGTCGCCACCCGCCCGCCCCTCGTCGCCATCGCCCTCCCGCGCGCGGCTCATCGTTCCCCACATCACCGTCGACTTCCTCATCGACGTTAGGAACTCTCTCGTCGCCGATTGCGTCGTCGACCGACCATATCCGGTCTCCTCCATCGCCGGCTTAAGCTTAGTAAATTTCATATTTTAACTTCTAATTATATATTTATTTCTGTTATTGTTGATTATTGGGTTGCTGCTTGGGTTTAGAGTTGGGGTTCGGTCTAGGATTAGGGGTTGGGTTCAGTGTATGGTTAGTGTTCGGTTCAGGAATAGGGTTAGGGTTAGGGTTCGGTTCGGTTAGGGTTAGGGTTAGGGTTATGACATGGATTATTCTGTTTTGCCTGTTAATCTTTTGGGTGTTCTTTGAGAAAGTTTCAGATTGTAACAATTTCTGTTTACTGTGAAGTTTCCATTTTGAAGTCGTTAGTCACTTGTTAAAACATGATGGTGGGATGCTAATTTTTCGGTTTGGGGTTAGGGTTAGGGTTAAGGTTAGGGTTCGGTTTAGGATTAGGTTTATGGTTAAGGTTAATTAGGTAGGTTAGGGTTAGGGTTGGTTAGGGTTAATTAGGTAAAATTGGGTTGGTGATGATTAGGGTTAGGGTTAGGGTTGGTTAGGGTTAATTAGGTAAAATTGGTTAAATTAATTATGGTTAATTTTGGTTTGGGATAAAATTAATTTGGGTAGGGGTTTAGGTGATGATTAGGGTTAGGATGATTTGGGTTAGGGTTTGCGCTAGGGTTAATTAGGTAAAATAGAGTGTATTTGTGTTAGGGTGTTGATTAGGGTTTATTTGGGTTAGGGTGATGATTAGGGTTAATTTGGGTTAATTTAGGATTAATTAGAGATAATTTGAGTTAAGGTGATGATTAGGGTTTAATTTTGGGTTAATTTGGGATAATTTAGGTTAATTAAGGCTAAGGTTTATAGTGCACTAGTTCCTTCGGTAGAATACTCGATAATAACATAAACGCACAACTTTATCGTAAGCTTAATCCTTTATATAAGAACTTAGTTCTTGCTCTAGTTGTGATTTGCAGAAGCAAATCTCCCCACAAGTTGAGAATTTAATTTTCATTGGGAAGATTTTGTTTTGCAGATGCAAAACTTAGGGGAAAAGAACTAAGTTAAAAAGAAATAACAAGGACATATGGGAATTTAATTCCTCCAAAAATTAGGATTAGGATTTAAGGTGCTCGAGTTCCTTCGGTAGGATACTCAATGATAACGTAAACGCAAAACTTTACCGTAAACTTAACCCTTCATATAAGAACTTAGTTCTTCCTCTGGTTGATATTTGAAGAAGCAAATCTCCCCACAAGTTGAAAATTTAAATCTCATCGGGAAGATTTTGTTCTGCAGATTCAAAACTTAGGGGAAAAGAACTAAGTTAAAAAAAAATAACATGGACATATGCGAATTTATTTCCTCCAAAAATTAGGGTTTAACCCTATATAAAGAACTTAGTATGGAGCTTGCATATTATAAAGGATTCGATGTCCTTAGATACGAATGCAATGTTAAGGATATAGAAATATCTAGAACCACTCAGATAGTGGGATTGCGATGATAGAATCGGATGGTGTGATTTGTAACACCCAGCCCTTTTTATACCAATATCTGTACTTCTCGTTAACTTATAAGATTTTACTTTATTTATAATTATTTATTAGTTTATTTATTTTTAAAACTCCTTTTTAAAACCCAAACCCTATTATATCCTGTATTTTTCCTTATCCTCAGCCCATTTCTTTATTTTTTTTTTTATAAACCTAATTTCTTTTATCCTAAACCCGAGCCCATCCCCTTTTTCTTAATAATTCTTTTGAATTTATTCCAATCCCCACAGGCCCAACCCCCGAGCCCAGCACCCTCTTCTCAGCTCGGCCCCATTCTTTTCCCTTATTTTTTTTTATTAATTTTCTCCTGGCCCGGCCCATTCTTTTCAGCCCGCACCGTTTCCTCAAACCCGACTTACACCCAACCCATCTTCTCCCCAACGGCTAGTTCTTTTTCCCCGCTCGCGACCCCTTCCTTCGCCGTAACCCACGCCGCCTCCTTCGCCCACGCCTGCGCCCTTGTCGGCCACGCTCGAGCGCGCGTTACTCCCCACGACGCGCGACCTCTTTCTCTCCCCCTCACTTCCATCACTCCCTCGCCCTCCTCTCTTTCCTTCCTCCTTCTCTCTCACCCACTTCCGCACCCACCACTTCTACCGGCGACGACGACAACCGATTCCCCTTCCTTCATCACCTCACTTTCCTCCCTCGCTCACTCCTCTCTCCAAAAAACCCATCGAACTCGAGCCCCTGCACTCATCCGCCACCGAGCCTCACCCACTCCGACGACGCCGGCGACGACCCCACCATCTCGTACTCACCCTCAACTCCGACCACCACCTCCTTAATCTCGACGCCACCATCAACGTCGTCATCCTCACTTCCCTCACCTCCTCCCAACGCCTACCCGAAACCCCGGCTGCACCCTACCCGACTCCAACCTCCCGTTCCCACCTCCTCCTTCGAGCTCCGCACCCAACCGAGCCCTCCTCCGTTTTTCCTTCACTCTCACCCATCCCCGGCGACCTCCTTTCCCCGAGCACCCTCTCTGCTTGCCTCTCCTCCTCTCTCTCTTTCTCACTTTCCCTCTGTTCTCTCTCTCATTCTCTCTCTCTCTCTCTCTACATTTCTCTCTCTCTCTTGATCTCTCTCACCCAACTTAAGCCACAACCGTTGCCGACCCATCACCGGCCACCCAAACCCACTACAGCCCCGCCATCAAAGAGCTTCGACCACCGCAGACACCCCGACGAGCCCCACTGCCCGAGAACAGACCTGAGCTCACCCGGAGCCGCTGCCGTCGCCGTGCCAGTCCGTCGCGCGCCCGTGCTGTACTTCACTGCCGTGCGTCTCCAGGCAAATTTTCTACTTGCTACATGCTAAGCTATGCTTGTTACAAACTAACATCGTATAGATTCTATAATTATTTTCTGAATAAAATTATATTACGTACCTGTTCGATGCATGTTCCTAAAGAAAATTCTTTTCTAAATTGACGGAGCTGGATTGTTTATGTTGGCCCTTGTTGTGATGAATACCTTGTACAAATTTCGCTGGAAAACATGACCGTTAACGACTATAATGACTACCCCCAAGTTTACTCGTAAAACTGGAATTTTCTTGTACCTGAAAACCGTCAAAATCACTATAAGTTATGTACACACTGGAATGATGCGTTCGAGGGCTCAAATCGAAGCCGACTCGACGAACTATAACCCTATGCAAGTTTCCAAATGTTTCTGTATTCAAACTGTGTCAATATTTGGATCGGAGTGCGACTCTGGACTGCAGTCCAGAGCGACTCCAGTTGTTGGTTGTTGTCCCGTAATGAACACCACCCTGTTTCTTTAACTCGTAGGTTGCGGAACTCCTTGTTTATTATAGGTGAATCTGTTATCTAGACAACACAAGTGGTTTCACCCTGTTTCGTCAACATTTACTATTTAACCTGTAATTTAAAAGATCGGGACGCATAACAGTCCCAACAGATTCAGAATCGACATACTAGTATTAAACAGTGTATACTCCTGACGTACAGACGCGATTGAGAATCATTCTGTTGCATTGAAAACTTTACTGAGAACCCTAGATTTCATTCAACTGTAGCGTCGCTAAAATCTGATCCCAATTGGGATTAAAATGCGTTGCGAAACGGACTTCCGATTCTGAAACCGGATTTCCAGCCGTGAACGCTTAAATTGAAATGGCTATAATTAGTGATCCTGGAACCTGATTGGCATGAAACTAAATTCGATGGATAGATAACTGAACATATTAATTATTACTTGTTCATCGTTTCACTAAATTGTAACCGTATGATTTATGATAAATTATGCAAGTGGTAGATTAATGATTCAGGACATCCTAAACATGCTTTATATACTGTTCACGCATCATATCATACACATGTCACTGCATTGATAACCTAGTGATAACGTGCATTACCCAATGTTAGGTATTAGTGATGATTGTGGCAAGTACGTCAGTGTTCTTGTATCAGTGGATAAGTGAAAGTGATACGTACTTGTACACAATCAGTGAACCTTATTATTCCATTGCATTGTCAACGTCTGTGGAACGCGTGTACGTGTAACTATAAGTGGTATGGGACACTTATGGAAGCTCTTGCACGGGTGTCACAGATAAGGCACCAGACACTGCCATTTATCTTAGGTATTAGTCGGGATGTGCTTGATGGAGGTCCTGCCTCCAGTTCTCGCGCAGACTTGTCACGGACCGATTGGTATTTAGGGTTATGGTTAGCGTTTGATGTAGACCACGGGGTGTGGGGTAGTTTGAGTGTGAGTTCAACAGAATCTCGGGAGTCCCATGCCGGCTTATATATTTAGGGAGATATATGGAGATTTACAGGGTACATGATTATTACCGTGATATACATGTTGGGCCCGTGGTCCCTTGCCCTTGGGTTCTACCCTTGGGTGGAAGACACTCGCGAGTGGTTGACTCTCACACTTAGACTGACGATAGGTTTAGTGACCTGTACAGTGAGACTTAGAGACTGATAGGAATGATAGTATTGATATACCTTACTTACTGTGTTGACATGCGTGGCATATCATTCTACTGCTTTTACTGTTCCGCTACATTGATTACTGCATGTTCATACCTATACCGTCATTGATTTACTGTTATATGTATCTATTATCACTGTTAGAATTGTCACATGATTTTATATATTATATTTCTATTGTGTCGCTCTGACGACCTGAGTATGCATGCTCAGTGTGAGGAGAAGATTTAGCCTGGACCAGGACTAGACGTATATTACAGACACCTCGATTTGCTATCCAGAGTTATATCCATTTTTGTTTTCCCCTCAGGTCAGTTTCTTTACATTGTTTCATTCAGTTACTGCATTTCTCATTACCTGCGCATGATTTACTGTTTACCACGGAAAACTAGAAGCCGAAGTGTGACTACGGCAGGACATTTCCTTGACCGTAGGAGCATGGCTGGCCTTGTCAACCCCTCGTATTCCGTATTTTGGGAAGCGGGGCGTGACATGATTTATTATGGATACTTAAATTGTAAATTTGGCATCCAATATCCCGGACGATCAGAACCGCTTTATATATTTCAGTGTACTTGGTACGATACACGAACCGATACGGATAAGTGGAGAAACAATCTCAGGACTTGGAAAGATGAATATGGATTGACCAGTGTGAACACACTTCGATTTTACGGTCAGGACGATCCGTTTATCTTTCCGAACCAAGCGTTCCAAGTATACTACTCACGGTGTTTGAAGCATCCTTGATAGAGTGTCGTATGTCGTTGGAAACTCAGGGATGTTTACGATGTCCCAGAATTCGAGTACAGCAATGAGGATGAAGAAGAGAGAAGACATAGAGTGCTCCGACCGTCTGTTTCAAAAGACGGGTTGTCTTCGGCTGATCATGAAGTTACGTGGGTTAGAAATGATATCGATGATGAAATCCAAGTAGATATGTCTAATGCGTCCACGAAACGAAAAAGGTTATCAGTAATGTTATATTATTACTTCACATTTTACGATCTATACATATATAGCATGCATATGTAATGATTGTCTAATGCGTCCACGAACCGTTTTATCTAGATTTGATGACGATGACGGGAGCAGCGAGGGGCGGCAGGAGCTCCAGCCGTAGCACCGGCAGAGACAGAGCGGTTCTGCCGCCCGGAGAGCTGCGTAAGGAGCTTCAGAGGGCCGGTCTTGCACTCCAATCGGAGACCCCTTCGGATGCCTCCTTCCGTGTGGACTTTGCCACACCTCCAGGTATATTGTATGCATATTCATTTTGAATGTAATATTATAGATATACATGCATATTTATGTCAAAATTACTTATATAGTCAATGTTTGATTGTCTAGCTGTTGGTGGTGCGTCCACTTCAAGGACAGAGGCCGCTCCCGCACCTTCAGGTATGTTTATATATCCTATAGTGCATGCATATTGATTTAGAATGCTATATCATAAATATACATACATTCTTTTTGCTCTTACGTACTTAGATAATCATTTTTTAATTGTCTAGCTATAGGTGGTGCCTCCACGTCTCGGGCAGAGGCCACCACCGCACCTGCGGGTATGTTTATATATCCTATATTGTATACATGTTGATTTAGAATGTTATATTATTGATATACACATTATTTTTACAATTACTTATATAGTTGATGTTTGATTGTCTAACTATAGGTGGTACGTCCATGTCTGATGCTGGAGCCACTCCGGTCACTTCCATACCCTCCGCTCAGTCTGGAGGTTAGTATGACTAAATATAAAATATTTATTCATTTTACATATCTTTTAAGAATAAACATGAACTTCATGTAATTTTATCGATATTTATTTTCTAGTTGGAAGGGATGCGTCCACGTCCGGATCACAGGCTGTTCCTCACCGGAGGGACCATCGTCCCGCTCGTGCTGCTGCCCGGGCCCAGGTGTTCCCGCCAAAATTTATGGCCAAGAGCTATTTGTTCCCTTATAACCCTTTAAAAAGGGGAGAGGTGAAAGAGGAAAAATATTCTTGGTTGGACGTCACGTGTTAAACACGTAAGCGCTTATATGCAAAGCATATAAGCGCTGAAACAAAATAACTGAGGGCCTAACAGGCCTCACGTGTAAAACACGTGAGAGCTCATATGTAAAGCATATAAGCGTTGAATATAAATCACCAATGACCAAACAGGCCTCACATGTAAAACACGTGAGCGCTCATATGCAAAGCATATTAGCGCTGAACATAAACAAGCTAAAACCCACAGCAGGGGTCACGTGTTAAACACATGAGTTCTCTTGCCTCTCACATGCAAAGCATATGAGCGCCTCAATTTAAAATACTCCTATCAAATTCTAGAATTAAATTCTATTTTGGGAAATATTTTTCTGATCTTCCTTAAATTAGAAAGATCTACTCTGTTAAACAGAGAACCTTTGGATCAAAGATCCAACGGTGATTATCTGGTAGAATAAAATTCTATCATAGGAAAATATTTTCCTAATCTTGTTAAACTAACAAGATATTCATATGATAAGAATAAAATTCTATGTTAAACTAACGAGATATCCATATGATAGAATTCTATATAAAAAATATATATTTCTGATCTTGTTAAACTAAAAAGATATGAAAGAATTAAATTCTATATTAAAAAAATATATTTGTGATCTTGTTAAAACTAACAAGATATTCATAATCTTGTTAAACAAACAAGAAATCCTCTCCGTTAAACAAAGAGCCTTTAGATTAAAAATCCAACGGTGAATAAAATTCACCGATTGATCTAAAAGATCATGGAATCAATCATGATCTCTCAATGAGGGATACTCTTAACAAATTAATTCTTATTCTTCTCGTATAAATAGGAGCGAGGAGAGGAGGAGAAACACAAAGGGTGAGAAGGGAAGAAAAAAAGAAAGAGGATTCAATTCTCTAAAAGAGGAGAGAGACCCCAAAAGATTTGAGAAACAAAAAAAGAAGAAGAGCTCTCTTTTAGAAAAAGAAACCCTAGATAAGAAGAAAGACATAGAGATCATTTTATTTCTTCTTCGCCATTTCAAGAGTTTAACTCTTCCAAAAAGAACTTAGTTCTTTCTCTGGTTGAGGTCTGCAGATCTCCCCATAAGTCAAGAATTTAATTCTTATCGGGGAGATTCTGTTATGCAGACTCAAAACTTAGGGGAAATAACTAAATTTGAAGAATTTAATTCTTCCAAAGATATAAGAATTTAATTTCTCTGATAAAACTAGGGTTTAACCCTATAAAAGAATTTAATTCTTATCAAAATAAGAGATCTGAAATGCTCAAAACTCATATCAAGATTTCCATGCACATAAAAGAAATGATTGACGTTCAACGCTATTACGACAGATCACGTGTTCCCACGTGAGCATCTCTGAGGAACAAAAAGGAACGACTGAGATCGAGTCACGTGATCCCACGTGACCCCCCTAATAGTGCTCAGCACTTATAAAAGAAAAAGGGGAATAAATCAAAGAACGTTCTCATTTTGGGGCGCCTCACGTGCTCCCACGTGACCTCTAATAGTGCTTAGCACTTATAAAAGAAGAAGGGAATAAACCCAAAAAAGCAATGCCCGATTTTCAGACGCCTCACGTGCCACACGTGAGCGCTCTAAATTTCAGTGTTTAACACTGCTTAAGAGCCTCACATGGGAGCACGTGAGTGCCAAACAAATATAAGTGTTTAACACTATGAGGGGGCCAGCCTTAGCCTAAATTAGCCATGTCTCCTGAGGAAAAAAAAACCTTTTAACCATCAATCAACCGAGCCCTCCTATACTCAGGTCTCCCCAAATCGATCTTAGTTCCAAAGATGACTAATGATCTCCTGACACATGGCATCTAAATTGATGTTCGTTCACCATGATCTCTCCCTTCAATCTGGAGTTCGGTTCAAGGGTACATCTCTCCACACCTTTGATACATGTCATTGTAATTCTTCAACGTCTTTAGAGAGATGGAGGGTCCTGATAACCAACAGCTCTTTGGTACACTCCCAAACCCATGAGCACATTCATATGGACCGCAATGTTCTTAAACTAGCTACGGACTGTAACATCCTTAAATTAAAGCAATAGAGCCCAAATGCTCTTTTGTTGGGTCTGAATGATCCCAAAATTCTGTTGAGTAGATCTTAGTCTAAAATTAGACTAACGTATTCTCAACAAACATTTAAGTTGATCTTAATCTCAAATGAGATTAGCGATCCTTAAATCAACCCAAACCAAATCTAAGAATATACGGATTTGGACTAATCCACGCCCTACGGGCGGCAACATAAATTAGTCTCTGTCAACCAAAAACAAAACAAACACACATGACACGAAGTGACCTTCTGGAGCAGGAGAAAGTGGTTGTCGCTACGCGGTAACGTAATTAACTACAGGGGCCTGCGCCTGCAGGGAAGAACGTCCCCACAATCAAAAACACCTCACAACGAGGGGGAATCTGACGAAATCTGCTACAACGGCCGTATCCGTCCAAACCTTCGATACATGGTACCATAAATCAGCTTGGCAGCTTCGGAGAGGTGGGCGAATAAATCCAAATAGCATATACCCCCAAATTCAGGCAAGACGTCTGTCTTCCAGGTTTTCAGCGGTAAACAGATTCTGGAACGTCCGGTGGGATCTTTTCCTCTTTCAACTCTACACTTCGTGTGTCGTATTTTTCCGCGATCAAATAATCGCTGTATATATGTTTGTGGTTGTCCTTGGGTGATGGGATACTGAAGCCGGCGTTTCGTCTCGATGAACAATGGTGTTTGCCTCCCACCCTAGCAGCTCAGGCTTTGTCATATCCAGTGGAGTCAAGAATGGGCCACTTGCAGCCTCAAATCTCTGCAGCTCGGCTCTTTAAGAAATCAACGGGCTTCTCTTTGGGTCTGTAACAGCCCTAATTTTTCCTATACACTTTTCTATACAATTGTTTTTCAAAATCCATAAAAGAGTATTTTAACCTGAGCACAATATATATATAAGTAATTATTTTGTTTTTAAATAATTCCATTTTTAGTGTACATAAAATTGTTTTAAAATTAAAGTGTACTTGGGGTATTTAATGTTGTTGTTGCCACTTTAAATAGTTATTTTCCCACAATAATTACAAGAAGGAGCTTGTAGCTCATTGGTAATATCTTGCACTGCTGAACCAAGCCATCAGAGTTCAAATCCCATGCCCCACATTATTTTTATATTTATTTTGTTTTAAATTTTTGGAAAGTCAACAGTCAAACCGCCATAACTCACAAAACTTGAACTGAAGACAAAAATTTAGATATGCCATAAATCCCCCCAGGAAAAACCCCAACTTTCGGCGCCTTGACTCGGCCGGGACCGGCCGACTCGGGCCGACGCCGCCGGCCGGACTCGGCCGGACCGCCGAGTCACCTGAATGGAAAAGTTCCCTCTTGACGTAGTCAACCCCCCTGCATACACTAATTTCCTAGATCGGTTACCAAATGCACAATAAATCCCTTTTACTCCAAAATTTTAATGATTTTTTATATTTTTTTAACTAAAACCCTAACCCTAGCCTAACCCTATATAAACCCCCATACCCTCTACCCTCTCACCCTACATTCCTAAGTCCACTCTCTAAAATTTCAAGAGAACTCGGTACGTTAGAAAACGAGCGAAAGGCGAAGCGCTGCCGAAATCGACGGCGAAATCCCGACGATCGTACTAGGACCTCTTCACGACGTTTCGACGCACCGACAAACCCACTACCTTCCTAGCACTCTCTAGCGTTGTCCAAACCCGTAAGTCCCCCTTTTCTATCCTTCTTTTCTTTCATTAAAATACGAATTTATAAACCCGATGGAAATCGGAACAAACCGATTTCCGATTCGGTTTTCTATCAAAACTCACTTATCACTAATTCCGTAATGCTTAAATATCTTCATGTTGACTACTAATCACTTAAAAATCAATTTGAACAAGTTTTCACATATGAAATGATAACTTTTGCAATATACCTTATTTTTGCACTTAAATACCATCATGTTTAGTTTATCACTTTTAACCCTTTAACATTGCTATATCTTAAAGTAGATCACGAGGTAATGACCTACCTCCACACACACGCAAATACAACCCTAAATGATATCAGCAAAACTTAGAATACGATAAAACAAGATTTTACATTAAAATACCATTTTCTTATTAAAACATTTTCTAAAAGTTCTAAGTTATATACAATTTTAAAACAATATCTTTTAAAAGGAAAATACGATATGTCGTAGACATCGATCGTTTATCTAAACTTGATTTTGTGGTATCTAGGCAAGTGTGTCTAAGGCGAGTGGTTACTTAATTAGGACCACTACTTGTAGTGGAGAGCCTCCCACTCACCTGGCACTTATCTGGCCGCAATTGGCGGTGAAGAGGCGATTTGAGGTTTCTATGATTTATCGTTTAGACCATTTAGAAATAGCTTGGTTGGCTTAGGAAATACTAGAATCTAAAATACGGAAATTTATACACTTTTTTCAAATAAATACCTTATCTTTATAAAACCGTTTTCTAAATGACTGGTATTTATTAAATCATTGCAAAGCGCCACTACAACCCGCCTTTGGGGAACCCGTTAAGGATAGTACGGTTTATCGTGCACCCTCGGGCTTAGTAGTGCGAGATTCAGACCTCCGCAAGGAGCATTCGGTCTCGAAAGGTTTAAAATACGACATTTAAGAAAAATGAGATTTTTGGAAAATAAAATATTTATTAAAAATTATTCTTGTATTAACATATATATATTTATCATTTAAACACCTATTTTATTATAAGATAAAGTTTTCACTTTTCCTAAAAAATTACAAGATTAAAAGTTACATTAAAATACCATGAATTTCAAATAAATCGATATTATAAATTAATACCTTTATTTATGTAATTAGGATATTTTCACTAGAAATAAGACAAAATAGAATCACACTCATTATAACTATAAAGACGAATAATAAATACTTGATGTGTATTTTGAAAACTATGCAAAAGTATTTTTACATAAAACCCCCTCAAGTTTTATAATTTACAATAAGGACCCTAACAATTATAGAACTTCAAATTACATTTCTTTTAGTCTGACTCGGGTTTGAGTCTGATTATTTCTGACTTGAATATGATTCAAGTCAATCTATATTCTTTAATATTCCAACTCAATATGTATACATGAATCTCAGAATCCAGTTAACAATCTATACAACTTGACTGAATAAAACCATGGATATACATTCATTATTCCGTTATTCCATTTACCTGATTATGCAGTTACAATCTGTTTACTGATATCATGGTTTTGGTCAGTCATCCAACTTATACAATACAATACAACAATACAATCAAAACACTAGGGGTTTAAGGGGTAGATTGGTACGGAAGGTGTTAAAGGTGGCACGAGGCGGTAAGATTAAGACACCTAACATGAATCCAATTGCCGTTGTTCCGGGTTGTATAACGGAGCCTTGTACTCTATATTCCGTTTGCCATGGTCCCTAGCATATAGAGACCCCTCTCGTATACACTGGCATTCTTCTGTACCAAGCTACAAACAACAGCGTTAATACAACATTACAACAATACAATACAATATTAAAAGCTACTCTCTCTCTCTCCTGCTCTTTGTCTATTTCTCCCTTATCTTTGGGACTTACCGAGCGACCTTTTCGCTGACGACATTCTATTTCTTTCTTCTTTGAATGTCGTCAGGTACTTTGGACCCAGCAGAGATAGAGCCCACCGGTGAAGACTTGGAGCAGTTTCACGAAGACCCCGAGTTCTAGACATTGTACCTTGTTCTATTCAGTACTTTCATTTCCTGTTATGCCATTGTTTAGGCATCGCTTTTCATTCCAGTTGTATTTACTTTTCATGCATTATACAAAAGAATGTTATTAATAAAGTTGTTGTTATTTCTATATCTCTTGTCTCTTGTGATTTACATTTATATTGCTTAGATACGCTTAGCGTATGTACTTCTGAGTACTTTCATTTCCTGTTATGCCATTGTTTAGGCCTCGTCGCGTCCCCTTCACCGTACACTGGGAAGCAGGGCGTGACAGGGTCGATACTCCCACCTCCCACCCTCGGTGCCTCAACGTCGATGGAGGAAGCCCAGAGGAAGTCTGTCTTCCACAGGCTGGTTCCCCAAGCTGCAACTTGGCCGACGGAATCAGTCTTCAAACAACGGGCACCTGCTGAAGACCAAAATCGACGCATGGGGCAGAATATTCAAGCTCTCAAAGGAAACAGGGGGCAGTCTCAGAAAAATCCTGAGGCTAATCAAATCCCGACCGTAAGAAACGGTCGACGTCGATATCGGCATAATACAAAATGAGCTGGGGGCAGTTCTCCGTATGGCCCTGTTTCAACCCTAGTGGTGAATGTTGTTATTTCAACCGGGAACAGCTTCAAACTATTGCGAAGGGTCAGACAAAATTCTCCCACCGCAATATTGAAGGAATCTCCGCAACCCATGGAGATCCCACAAAAGCATAAACCAATTCGCTTTCTAAAACAACTTTCCTCCTCTATATATAAGGTGTGGAAGCAGGTGAATGTCTCTATCGTCAACTGCAGCTCTTCCTCTAGACGTCAGCCAAATTCTGACAAATCCCCTTTCAAATACAAGGGGACCCATCCCAAGACGGGTCCTAATACAGCGGTTCCTCCCAAAACCAAAGCGGCTTTTCACAAAAAAGAGAGGCCTAATACAGCTCAAGTGCCCGAGGCAAACTCCAAAGTCCAAAACTCCAAACACCCTAAGTCTGAGGGCACGGCTGTTCATGCAGTCCACATGGTGAACTCTAAAGATGAAGTTCAAGCATCTATTATCTACGGACCGCATACTCGGACCCTGAAAAAGGCTCAACTGCAACGTGAAAAGCTACAGGAGATACTTGCTCAGGCGGCATCACTCGTTAATCCATCGTCTAAGGCAAATTCCGAAGACGCGCCTAGAGAAAGAACAGAGCACGAGTTGGATATTGATTTCTTAAATCACGCTCTCAAAAAGAAAGATGAAGAAGCGGCAGGAATGTCCGAAACGATGGTTCAATCGGAACCACAAACAAATGAACTGCCGGTAGTCGCTCTTAAAGACAAGGGTAACATTTCAAATCCTCTACGAGTCTCATCAACGGCCGAAGAGGAAATGATTCCAAAAGCAAAGCTGAACGAATATGTCGCTCAGCAAATCAAAACTCATTATACCAGTGGAGTATCAAATAGGCCAATCAAGACTGGTCGACCGTATCCAGCGTGCTACGATCAAATACAGTACCCGCCAGAATACATACTTCCGACTCCACATATACAAAGGAACAGGGAATCTTCACTAACACATCGCGCGATTTAAATCCATGTGCGGTAACTCTAGAGAGAATGATATACTACTCCTCCGACAGTTCGTCAGCGGTCTGGCGGGCATCGTCTTCGTATGGTATGCGGAACTCCCAAATGATTTCGTGCAGAGTTTTAACGAAATGGATATGCTCTTCTGTCAAGGATTCGCTAATAAGAACGAACATACTAATGTGACGGAGCTGGTCAACGAAAGGGTTAAACCGAATGAGACTTGGGTTCAATTTGTTACCCGATAGCGAAATCTCTGGTCAAATACAAGCAACGCATCGATGAAGTTACAGTCATGGGAATGCTCATAGCCACCCTTGACCCAAATTCAAAGGCGTCCTCGTATATGGTCCTCTTCAAGCCGACGACCTTCCAAGAACTCATGGATAAAATGGCTCGATTGGATCAAATAGGTCAAGACTCTTTCTCATCCTATGATGACGAGTGAAAAGCGGATGCAAGATGGCATTTGTCGCCTACGCTCAACAAAAACAAGAGGTTCTGAAGCAACCTGTTGCCAAAATAGCGACGGCGTGGGTACTCGTCCCCACGAGATATACACAGGGGGCATATTTCTTACTGGCGGAAGAATCTCTATGTGGAATGGTCCTTTCTTCTCAAAAGACAGGAAGGATATTAAGGGGCCTACAAACAGGTCCTACAATCTAGTGGAATGCCCCGCTCAAAAAATGAAAGAAAAAAAACGGTATGTCCACAAGCAAAATGGGCACGGATGAAAACCCGAAAGGGCGCCGTGAATAAAAACAGCAGGACTGCCGGCGAACTTGTGAAAACCTGGAAGGGCGTAACCTCGTTAAAATAAATACACTTACGAGATCCTCACGACTCGTAAGGAGAATCCCCCTGTGAGACCCTCACGGATCATAGGATTCAAAAGTCTTAAGTTACAGGGATCTGGACCTGTTCTTAAGCCGTCAAATCCCCCAAATTGCCCTACAGACGGTCCATATTAACCCTTGTATACAATCCAGGGGCACGAATAAATATTTCTTTGCCAAGTTCTACAAATGGTAAGAAATGTCCCCATATGGTGAATAACACTTGTAGGTTCTTTCGGCTTATAAGAAGAAAACACTCTTGGAAGATCCTTACGACTCACAAGAGATGCCATCACTTAGGAATCCCCATGATTCTTAAAGAGAAAATACGCCTATGAGATCCTCACGACTCGTAGGGAGAAAACCCTTTATGAGACCCTTACGGCTCATAAAGTCAAAAGTCTTAATCGACGGGATCTTAACCCTGCTTATTAAGACACCTTTGTCCAAATCGACAGGGGCAAATGATGATTCGCTCCTGGCACTATCCCAGTTGTAGCGATGCTGATGCCTAAATCGGTATCAAATTCCGAGTCATCTCAAGGCAAATGATGAGTCGCTCCTGGCAATATCCCAGTTGTAGCGATACTGATGCCTAAATAGGTGTCAAACTCCATGTCAACCTCTCCGGCAAGTGCCGTCCCTACAACCATCTAATGAAGAAGGGAACCCCGTTCGTCTGAGATCAGAAATGCCAAAGTACACGGGAAGAAATCAAGTAATACCTGCAGAATCCACCGGTACTGACCGCTCCGGTCAAGTGAAAGTCTCTCATCCTGTACACAACAGCCCTTGAAGGTTCTTTAGGAGCGCTATGAGCACAAAAGAACGACCAAGAGAAGGAGAGAGCTCTCTACCATTCGAGTCGAGTTCTCCTGGGGGCAGAAAACAACTACTCCCAAATCGAAAAGCATTTCCTGGCATTAATTTTCGCGGTAACGAAGCTCCGACATTACGCCTTGGCACATGGGGTCCATCTCATATCAAAGGTGGATCCTCTCAAATATTTGATGGCAAGAGCCATACTAACGGGAAGGCTTGCCAAATGGACCCTCCTCTTGATAGAATTCTCAATAACGTATCGGCCCTTCAAGGCAGTGAAAGGCCAGGCCATCGCTGACTTCCCCGCTGAACTTCCAATACCAGCTGACTCCCCCTTAAATGGTGAATTGCTAGATGAACACGCGTTCGATGCAATCGACAAGGAGGAAGAACGAAATAATGCCCGATGGGAACTCTACTTCGATGGAGTATCTTCCATGAAAAAGTGAAAGCAAAACACCCCTATAATTAAAGATGGGGTGGACCTTATCTTCGTGACTCTGTGATTGTTTTATGTTTTTAAAGTTGTGTTTGTAGAATAACCGCAATCAATGACGGTGTCGCGTGTAGCTAGACCGAGATGAGTACGGATCGTCCTCAGGAAAACGTTGAATCTTTTAATCTTAGTTTAGGCGTGTTGAAAAAGGAAAAGAGGAAGAATAATAAATAGTGGTAATAGTTTCTAGATCTACGTTAAACACGGATGTAGAATATAGATCTAAATTAACTACGGATGTAGGTTTTATATTAGAAGGGGGTTTGTAGAGTTCGTTAAGCTTTAGTAGTCATGGATAATTAATTAAAGATTACTCCTCTTATCCTTTAATAGATTTAAAACTAGATCGACAGGGATGCATGTAGATTAGGATTTCTGGAGGAAAAAGGGTTCCCACTCTTAACCCCTACATTGACATGGATCTCCGTTCATGTTTAGCCTTTACCAAAACAATCGTTAATCTAATCTCTAATCACAGTCGTGGCTCCCAATGAATTGGTAGCGCGCCCGATTAGGATGTTAATGATTCTTTTGGTAAAGTTTATAAACTTTATAGGACGTAAAAAGAGTTTAAGGATCTTCATCATCCATTAATCTACCATAATCCTACGAACACTAACAAGCGGAGAATTACTCGCGCATGTTGAGAAAAGAAAAGATAGAAATTATGAAGAAAATAAAATGAAATAGAATAAAACTAGTTTTATTAATCAACAAGATCAAGTACACTTTGTTACTTTAGAAATGATTACAAAACCCTAGTTTGCTTCTCGATCTCTTCTTAAGGAGGTAAATGAACTGTCGATGATGAACCAGGATTCTTGAGCCGTCGTGGACTTCATGATCGCGTCGGTTTGATAATCTTTCCAAGAGGCTCTCGATCCTTATTTATAGTCACAGAGCTAGAACCCAAGTTTCCTAATATGGAAATTAGTTGTTAGGATCCCAACCTGAAAATCCCATATCCCAACTCCTCTATAAGGTCGCGGATCCGCCGCGTTAGGTAGGATTCGGCGGCGGTTGCGCGGCGGATCATGAGAGTTAGGGATTCATCTTTCTGGGGCTTCATCTTGTTAATACTTGGTGATCTTTTGAATATCTGTATTTTGGAAATCTTCTCTAAGTTACTGCCAGAATTGACTTTTTCGATTCACTTGAATATTTCGGCAGATTTGATTTCGCCACTCGGTTTTCCTTGATTTCATTCCTGATATAATTTCTGCACAATATCTCAATAAATAATATTAGTAGAATTTGTTTTTATTGAGATATTATCTTAACAATTTGACATGATATTATAACTCTAAGAGAATTGGTCAAAGATATTTGATATGGTATGCATATTTAAATGGACTAAATATTACATAGATATTATATGCATACATTTTCCTTCATAATATTAATTATAATATATAAACACATGAAATTAGTATTTTTACAGATAAACCCTCATATGTGTCATATTTATAATAAAACCATTTTTATTATATAAAAATAGTAAGGAAAATGTCATATCAAATGCACAATATTTTTGACCGAACACTCCGCAAGGAGAGATAATGCATTTCGCCCTTTCCTTAACAGAGCAAAGAACAAACAATGAGGCCGAGTACGAAATTTTGATAGCGGGTCTTGAGATCGCTATTGACATGGGAATCGAAAATCTCCTCATATATGGAGACTCCCAGCTGGTCGTTAGCCAAGTAAATGGCGACTATCAGACTTGCAAGCCAGAGTTGGTAAAATATGACGAAAGAGTGCAGCAACTGCTGACTCAAATCCCTTCCTACATCTTGGAAACCATACCGCGGGCGGAAAATAGCAAGGCGGATGCGTTAGCCAAACTCGTTAAGGAACTGGCTGACGAAAATCTCGATGACGTAAGGATCATTGTGCAAAGCCGCCGGATTCTCACACCAGCAGAAATATCTTCGGAGTCATCTGAAGAAAAGGAAGCGGCCAAACAAGCAGCATGCCAAATAGAAGATGAAGAGAAGATTAAAGATTGGAGAAAAGTCTTCATAGAATACTTCAAATCTCATCGAGCACCCGAAGACGCATCTTCAAGACATTAGCTCATGAAGCGAGCCATGTCTTTCACCTTTGTTAATGATACTCTACATAAGAGATCATTCGACAGTTTGTGGTTGAGATGCCTGGGACCAGAAGAGGCAAGGAGAGTCGTCCAAGAAACTCACGACGGACTCTGTGGTTCCCATCAAGCTGGGCCAAAGATGAAGTTAAAGATCAAGAGAATGGGTTACTATTGGCCCATAATGATTCAGGACTGTCTTGAATATGCAAAGCAGTGTCACTCGTGCCAGATTCATAGGGACTTCATCCATCAGCATCCGAATCCGTTACACCCAACACTGGCAAGCTGGCTGTTCGAGATGTGGGGAACCGATATAATCGGGCCTATCGAACTAATATCATCCAAAGGACATCGGTTCATATTGGCGACAACCGATTAATTCTATAAATGGGCCGAAGTAGTACCGCTAAGAGAAGTAAACACGGAGAACATCCTCCATTTCTTCAGGGCAGATGTCATTTACCGGTTCGGCACTCCACGGCAGATCATCTCGGATAATGGGCCGGCCTACAGAAGCCATAAGATCAGCCGCTTTGCGCAGCAACATAATATAGATTGGAGATACTCTTCAGTCTATAACCCCCGAGCTAACGGTCTAGCTGAGCCTTTCATCAAGACCTTGACGAAGATCATAAAGAAGACGGTGTCAAGAAACAGAAAGGATTGGCACGAGAGATTGCATGAAGCTCTCTGCGATTATCGGACCACGTTCAAGACCGCCATGAATACAACGCCATTCGCGTTGGTATTCGGAACGGAAGCGGTTCTCCCTTTGGAGATAGAACTACCCTCTTTACGAGTGGCGGTCCGACATGAGCTGACGGATGAAGAAAATGCCCGCCTTCGGCTTGAAGAGCTTGATGCCCTCGATGAAACTCTTCTCATGGCACAGCAAAACCTAGAAGCTTACAAAGCAAGGATGACGCGCTCAAACGAAAGACTAACTAGGCCAAGAGCATTTCGCCAAGGCGAACTCATGCTAGTTGTCAAAAGACCTATGATCCCCAACCGTGCCAAACGGGGGAAATTTGAACCGAACTATGAGGGCCCATACGTCATAGACAAGGTTTATCAAAGAGGTGCCTACTTACTTATGAATATGCATGGCGAAAGACCCTTCCGGCCAATAAATGGCCGCTTCCTTAAGAAATACTACCCCTGATAAAGTCACAACTCAGGTTAACGATAGATGACGACGCTCATGTCCGCTCGCTATTTTCCTGAGTCAAGACTCTGTAAGTAGTATCCGGCAAAAACTTCGCTAACACTGGACCGAAATGTCCTTAAACTAACACTGAACCGAAATGTCCTTAAACTAACACCGGACCGAGATGTCCCTAAACTAACAATGGACCGTAATGTCCTTAAACTAAATACGTCGCCTCAAACACGGCGATAGTGGAATTCAAGTCCGCAAATCCCATTGACGAGGACGGCAATTCAAGTCCCGCCGGCTGCACAGCTGCCCTGGTGGCGAAGTCCCCCATAAATTCCATTGGCGAACAGAGGGGTAAAAAACAGTACGTCCAAAAGCAAAATGGGCACGGATGAAAATCCAAAAGGGCTCCGTGAGTAAAAACAGCAGGGCTACCGCCGAGTTTGTGAAAACCCGAAAGGGCGCGATCTCGTTAAAATAAAAAAAAAACACCAGCAATGTCCTCTCGACCTTGTGAGGAGAAAACACCTGCGTGAGATCCGTACGACTCACAAGAGAGCAACACACTTAGGGATCCCCACGATTCCTAAGAAGAAATTACGCTTACGAGATCCTTACGACTCGTAAGGAGAATTCTCCCTGTGAGACCGTCACAGCTCACAGGATTCAAAAGCCTTAAGTTACAGGGATCTGAACCTGTTCTTAAACCATCACACTCCCCAAGTTTCCCTACAAGCGGTTCAATATTGACCCTTGTATACAATCCACGGGTACAAATAAACGTTTCCCCCACCAAGTCCCACCAAAGACGAGGAATGTTCTCATGTGATGAACGACACTTGTAAGTCATCTCGACTTATATGGAGAAAACACTCTTGTAAGATCCTTACGACTTATAAGAGAACACACATTTAAGAATCCTCACGATTCCTAAGGAGAAAACATACCTACGAGATCCTCACGACTCATAGGGAAATACACCTTTATGAGACCCTTAGGGCTCGTAAAGTCGAAAAGCCTTAGTCAACAGGATCCTAACCTTATTTGCTAAACCACCATTATTCAAATCGACAAAGACAAATGATGATTCGCTCCTGGCAACATTCTAGTAGCAGCGATGTTGATGCCTAAATTAGTATCAAATTCCAAGTTCTTTCTAAGCAAATGATGATTCGCTCCTGGCCATATTCCAGTCGCAGCGATGCTGATACGAAGATTGATATCAGATCTCAAGTTCTAAACTCGCAATAAAAATCAACGAGCCAAAAATGCATATGAAATAGCCGAAATGATGGGGTAACTCACAATAAAAATCAGCGAGTAAAATATATGCATATAAAAATAGCCGAAATGTTTAGGCAACTCGCAATAAAAAGCTGCGAGTAAAAAGAAAAAACAGCCGAAATGATTGGGCACAGTGAAAAAATAGCCAAAATGATTGTGCAATCGTGACTTTCGTGATATAAAAAGCTGAAATTATAGAGCATCGCAGAAAGAAACAAAAAAATGAAACTTTTGCCTTACATGTGAGATCACATTGACCCCTGTATACAATCCATGGGCACAAACGGAAAGGGAACCATATTAGCTCACCGGGCTTCGTCAAAAGGAAGCCAGATCTCGATGGCTATATCTACAGCCTAGAAATCAACAACGGCGTTCCTTCTCGTTCCAACCAGAAGCAGATACGATGTCAGCAAAACGGAGCCACGACAAAGTCCCCTAGTTCCAAATCTCGACGGTTCACAGACAGCCTAGAGACTACCTTGGAGCCACAGCAAAGTCCCCTAGTTCCAAATCTCGACGGTTCATAGACAGCCTAGAGACTACCTCGGAGCCATGGCAAAGTCCCCTAGTTCCAAATCTCGACGGTTCATAGACAGCCTAGAGACTACCTCGGAGCCATGGCAAAGTCCCTAGTTCCAAGTCTTGACGGCAGCATCCACAACCTAGAGATCAATAACAGCGTTCTTCCTCCCTCCAGCAGGATACAGACGCAACAATAACAAACGGAGCCATGGCAAAGTCCCCTAGTTTCAAATCTCGATGGTTCACATACAACCCAGAGACAATCTCGACATTCGTCATAATATTGCAGACACAATGTCAACAAATGAAGCAAAGGAAGATTCCTAGCTTCAGGTTCTTGACGGCAACTCAAATGAGACCTAAAAGACTATCGGAGATCATCCCACTCCAGCGCGGAGTGGTCATAACTCATTGGGACTTCCAAACTAAGCCTAACCTCAAGTAAAAAGCGACATGGAATATCCCTAACGCTTGCTATTTTGACGGTAATATCACCTAGAATATTACTTAAAGACGTCTTGTTTAGCCCCCGAAGGGATCAGAGACACGACAGCCGCGGGGCTACTCGAACAACAAGATTGCGTATCGAAGAATACATCGGTCAATGCGACAGTTCGACGGGTAAAAAACCCTAGTACCACAGACCCTAACGTACTTCTATTAGCAAGAGTTAACTGTGACGTTAGGACATCCTTGCGAGAACTTCTCGATCCGTCTCAACTCGTGGGGAAAATAATGTTCCTGCGAGAACTTCTCGACTCGTCTCGTAGGGAAAAACCTTAGGCAACGGGGATAAGGACCTGTTTCCCAAGCACTGGGGCTCTGCAAGTCAGTCCAAGATGGACTATTGCATACTATCCACGGGCCACACTCTCCAAAGTCGAATATCAACAAGGAGGAAAAAAAACACTTACAAGCCCTCTCGACTTGTAAAGAGAAAAATTCTCTTGTGAGATCCTTACGACTCTCAAGAGAAAACGCACTTAAGAATTCTCACGATTCCTAAGGAGAAAATACACCTACGGAATCCTCTCGACTCGTAGGGAGAAAAGTCTTTATGAGACCCTCACGGCTCATGAAGTTGAAAAGTCTTAGGCGGCAGATCCAAACATGTTTCCTAAGCCATCGCTGCTTTACAAGGAAGTCAAGATAGACTATCTGCGGGCCACATTTTCCAAAGCCACATTAACCAATAAAATAAAGAAGCTACTTACGAGTCCTCACGATTCGTAGGGAAAAATACCCGAGTGAGAACCTTACGACTCACGGAGGCGGCAAACACGTAGAAATCCTCATGATTTCTAGGGAGAAAATACACCTATGAGATCCTCACGACTCACAGGGAAAATAATGTCTTTACGGGAACTTATCGATTCATCTCGACTCGTAGGGAAAATAATGTCCTTGCGGGAACTTCTCGATTCGTCTCGACTCGCAGGGAAAATAATGTCCTTGCGAGAACTTCTCGACTCATAAGAAAAATAATGTCCTTACGAGAACTTCTCGACTCATTTCGACTTGCAGGGAATATAATGTCCTTACGAGAACTTCTCGACTCGTCTCGACTCGCAGGGAAAATAATGTCCTTGTGAGAACTTCTCGACTCGTCTCAACTCCCAGGGAAAATAATGTCCTTACGAGAACTTCTCGATTCGTCTCGACTCGCAGGGAAAATAATGTCCTTGCGAGAACTTCTCGACTCGTAAGGAAAATAACGTCCTTACGAGAACTTCTTGACTCGTTTTGACTCGTAAGGAAAATAATGTCCTTAAGAGAACTTCTCGACCCGTCTCGACTCGCAGGGAAAATAATGTTCTTGCGAGAACTTCTCGACTTGTCTCGACTCACAGGGAAAATAATGTCCTTACGAGAAATTTTCGATTCGTCTTGACTCGCGGGGAAAATAATGTCCTTGCGGGAACTTCTCGATTCATTTCGATTCGTAAGGAAAATAATGTCCTTACGAGAACTCCTCGACTCGTTTCGACTCGTAAGGAAAATAATATCCTTGCGAGAACTTCTCGACTCGTCTCGACTCGTAAGGAAAATAATGTCCTTATGAGAACTTCTCGATTCGTCTCGACTCGTAAGGAAAATAATGTCCCTGCGAGAACTTCTCCACTCGTCTCGACTCGTAGGGAAAATAATGTCCCTGCGAGAACTTCTCGACTCGTCTCGACTCGTAGGGAAAATAATGTCCCTGCGAGAACTTCTCGACTCGCGGGGGAAAATAATGTCCTTGCGAGAACTTCTCAACTCGTCTCGACTCGTAGGGAAAATAATGTCATTGCGAGAACTTCTCGACTCGTAAGGAAAATAATGTCCTTACGAGAACTTCTCGACTCATCTCGACTCGTAAGGAAAATAATATTCCTGCGATAACTTCTTGACTCGTCTCGACTTGTAGGGAAAACAATGTTCCTGTGAGAACCTCTCGACTCTTAGGGAGGAAAAAACCTTCTTGAGACTCTTACGGCTCATGAAGATGAAAAAAAATGTCTTAGGCAAAAAGAACCCTAAACTTGTCTCCTAAGCCATCAATTCTATGGTCACGCGTTACTTTGCACTACTTCACCCACGTACATATTTACGTGGGCAAAATAGTAGGGGGCAATTTTTCCCGCCTAAATTTGTTGCCAAGAGCTATTTGTTCTCTTATAACCCTTAAAAAAAGAGGAGAGATGAAAGAGGAAAAAATTCACGGTTGGACGTCACGTGTTAAACATGTGAGCGCTTATATGCAAAGCATATAAGCGCTGAAAGAAAATAACTTAGGGCCAAACAGGCCTCACGTGTAAAACACGTGAGCGCTCATGTGCAAACTATATAAGTGCTGAACATAAATCACCAATGGCCAAACAGGCCTCACGTGTAAATCACGTGAGCGCTTATATGCAAAGTATATGAGCGCTGAACATAAACAGGCTAAAACCCACAGCAGGGGTCACGTGTTAAACACGTCAGTTCTCTTGCCTCTCACATGCAAAGCATGTGAGCGTCCCAATTTAAAATTCTTCTATCAAATTCTAGAATTAAATTTTATTTTGGGAAATATTTTCCTGATCTTCCTCAAATTAGAAAGATCTTCTCTCTTAAACAGAGGACTTTTGGATCAAAGATCCAACGGTGATCATCTGGTAGAATAAAATTCTATCATAGGAAAATATTTTCCTAATCTTGTTAAACTAACAAGATATTCATATAATAAGAATAAAATTCTATGTTAAACTAACGAGATATCCATATGATAGAATTCTATATAAAAATATATATTTCTGATCTTGTTAAACTAAAAGGATATGATATAATTAAATTCTATATTAAGAAAATATATTTGTGATCTTGTTAAAACTAACAAGATATTCATAATCTTGTTAAACAAACAAGAAATTCTCTCTGTTAAACAGAGAGCTTTTGGATTAAAAATCCAACGGTGAATAAAATTCACTGATTGATCTAAAAGATCATGGAATCAATCATGATCTCTCAATGAGAGATACTCTTAACAAATTGATTCTTATTCTTCTCGTATAAATAGGAGCGAGAAGAGGAGGAGAAACACACAGGGGGAGAGGGGAAGAAAAATAAAGAGAGAATTTAATTCTCTAAAAGAGGAGAGACCCCCCAAAAGATTTGAGAAACAAAAAAAGAAGAGCTCTCTTTTAAAAAAAGAAACCCTAACTAAGAAGAAAGACATAGAGATCATTTTATCTCTTCTTCACCATTTCAAGAGTTTAACTCTTCCAAAAAGAACTTAGTTCTTCCTCTGGTTGAGGTCTGCAGAAGCAGAACTCCCCAAAAGTCGAGAATTTAATTCTTATCGGGAAGATTCTGTCATGCAGACTCAAAACTTAGGGGAAAGAACTAAGTTTGAAAAATTAATTCTTCCAGGAATTTAATTCCTCTGATAAAATTAGGGTTTAACCCTATAAAAGAATTTAATTCATATCAAAACAAGGGATCTGAAATGCTCAAAACTCAGATCAAAATTTTCATGCACATAAAAGAAATGATTACCGTTCAACGCTATTACGACAGATCATGTGTTCCCACGTGAGCATCTCTGAGGAACAAAAAGGAACGACTGAGATCAAGTCACGTGATCTCACGTGACCCCCTTAATAATGCTCAGCACTTATAAAAGAAAAAGGGGAATAAATCAAAGACTGTTCTCATTTTGGGACGCCTCACGTGCTCCCACATGACCCCCAATAGTGCTTAGCACTTATAAAAGAAGAAGGGAATAAATCCAAATAAGCAATGCCCAATTTTCAGGCGCCACACGTGAGCGTTCCAAATTTCTGTGTTTAACACGGCTTAAGAGCCTCACGTGGGAGCACGTGAGCGCCAAACAAATATAAGTGTTTAACACTATGAGGGGGCCAACCTTAGCCTAAATTAGCCAAGTCTCCTGAGGCAAAAAAACCTTTTAACCATTAATCAACCGAGCCTTTCTATACTCAGGTCTCCCCAAATCGATTCCAAAGATGACTAATGATCTCCTGACACATGGCATCTAAAATGATGTTCGTTCACCATGATCTCTTCCTTCAATCTGGAGTTCGGTTCAAGGGCACATCTCTCAACACCTCTGATATATGTCGTTGTAATTCTTCAACGTCTTCAGAGAGATGGAGGGTCCTGACAACCAACAGCTTTTTGGTGCACTCCCAAACCCATGAGCACATTCCTATGGACCGCAATGTCCTTAAACTAGCTACGGACCGTAACGTCTTTAAACTAAAGCAATAGAGCCCAAATGCTCTTTTGTTGGGTCTGAATGATCCCAAAATCTTGTTAAGTAGATCTTGGTCTAAAATTAGACTAACATATTCTCAACAAACATTTAAGTTGATCTTAATCTCAAACGAGATTAACGATTCTTAAATCAACCCAAACCCAAATCTAAGAATATATGGATTTGGACTAATCCATGCCCTACGGGCAGCAACATAAATTAGTCTCCGTATACAATCCACGGGCAACCAAAAACAAAACGAATACACACGACATGAAGTGACGTTCTGGAGTAGGAGAAAGTGGTTGTCTCTACGCGGTAACGTAATTAACTGCAGGGGCTTGCGCCTGCAAGGAAGAGCGTCCCCACAATCAAAAACTCCTCACAATGAGGGGGAATCTGACGAAATCTGCTACAACGGCCGCATCCATCCACACCTCCGATACACGGTACCATAAATCAGCTTGGTATCTTCAGAGAGGTGGACGGATAAATCCAAATAGTATCTTCCCCCAAATTCAGGCAAGACATCTGTCTTTCCGGTTTTCGGCGGTAAACACCAAGCTCGTGCTTCTGTCGCCGGAGATATATATCACACTTCAATTTTCGTTAAACCTTGATTTCTTAATACCACTTTGTCTTAATATTGATTGTCTTGATATTTCTTATAGATGCAGGGCATCCCCATCCCGAGAGGGGGACTCGAGGCCCGAATCAGTCCCACAGGCTGAGGCCCGACAGAGCTAGGGGGAGGCTGCATTCCCTCTTCTTTACCCCTGATTATCGCTATATCAGCGATTATGCCAAGAGGTTCGGCCGGTATATAGGGGATGAAAGCCACCTCGTGAAAAAGTATCCACTTCACGCTGAGTGGGGCGACCAGCACCGGCGCTCATTTGCCCTCTTCTGGGATCAGGCTCGGGTATTAATATATATTTTCATTTGACTTATCCAATATATTTATTATTATTTAACACTTGCAATTTAATAACATTGTTTTTTTTGTATTTGTAGTTGGATTATGACTTTCAGCCTGTACCCGACCCTGATCACCCTGAGAGAGTGCTCGATATTCACGCTTTGTACCATGGCCTGATGAAGAAAATGCAATCAAAGGTCCGATACAATAGGAACGAGCTGAAGATCGACTGCAATTCCCTGTGGATGGTGACCCCCGAGGCAGAGAGAGCGGCTCTCCTACATACTCCGGCCTTTGCGAGAGTCAACGTAGATACATGGCCTCTCTTGTGCCAATATTTCGACTTTCAGCGCAAACAGATTTGTATTTTAAATGTAATTCATTGTTTTCTCAATTTTTAATTTATTTTTTTGTGTTGCTTAATTAGAAAACTAAATCTGAATGTGTTGTGCATAAACAGGCCGATCAAAATAAAGAGAATAGAAAGTCGGCGAAGAAGGGTCGCCCCACTTATACAGGTGGCTCGAGAAATATTACTCTTGTCATGGAGGCATCAGTAAATTATAATAGATCTACTGTGATATATTGTAATATTAAGAGTTATTTTATAATATATGTAATTTTTTTGCGAATTGCAGATAGCTCAGACCCTGGCGCAGGGTGGTACACCGAGCGTGCTGACCGCGTATCTTGTCATCCATGGCACCTCGTCAGATCTCGCCACGGGCAATGTCACGCCCCGCTTCCCAAAATCCGGAATACGAGGGGTGATAAGGCCAGCCATACTCCTACGGTCGAGAAAATATCCTGCCGTAGTCACACTTCGGCTTCTAGCATTACGTGGTAATCAATAATTAATGCACAGGTAATGAGAAATACAGTCACTAGATACAACCAAAACAGATACAAAAACTAACCAGATAGAGATCAAGGAAATAAAGCGCTGGCGTGGCTGATCTAGATGTCCGCAAAGTCCTCGTGGTACGTCAGGTCCTGATCCGAGCTAAGTCCACTTCTCAAACTGAGCATGCATACTCAGGTCGTCAGAGCGACGCAATAGCAATAAATAGAAATACATATGTAAACACGTGCAATAATGATGAATATGAAACAGTAAGAATGGAGTGATGACATAAGCATGAAGTAACCGGTACAGGTAAACAGTAAAGCAGGTATATCGAATCAGTAATCAATGCATGTCCATGTCACTAAACCTATCGGTCTTTAAGTCTCACTGTCCAGGTCGCTAAACCTATCGTCGGTCCAAGTATGAGCGTCAACCACGCAGGAGTATCCCCAACCCAAGTATAGGTCCCCAGAGGCAAGGGAACACGGGCCCGAATCACGCACGATAATAATCAGTAACTCCATCCATACAACCCCCAAAATCACTGTATATGCCGGCAATGGGACTCCCGAGATTCCGTTGAACTCACACTCAAACTACCCCACACCCCGTGGTCTACATCAAACACCGACCATAAACTCAAATACTAGTCGGTCCATGACAAGTCTACGCGAGAACTGGAGACAGGATCTCCATCAAGCATGTCTCGACTGGTACCCAAGATAAATGGACTGTGTTTGACGCCTTACCTATGACACTAATATAAGTGCTTCCATAACCGTCTCATACCAGTTATAGTTACACTTACATATGCTCCATAGGTGTCGACAATGCAATAAATTAACCGGGTTCCCTGATTGTGTACAAGTACGTGTCACTTCACTTATTCATTCACGCTTTAACACTAACGTACTTGACATAATCTAATCACTAATACTTATCACTGGGTAATGTAACACACTCACTATGTTATCGATGTATGTGACCACTATTCAATAAGGGTATACCGCTTCATGATATGATAAGAATGCAATTATTCATGATGCAAATAAAATACAACAGCCATTATCGTACAACTTACAAAATTTACTATAAATCATACGTGCAGAATTAAACAAAACAATATAAAGGGGGTAAGCAGTATATATAATTATCTGTCGATAAAAATTGGTTTCGCGTCAATCGGATTTCAGGTTCGCTGATTATGGCCATTTCATTTTAAGTGTTCATTGCTAGAAATCCAATTTCTGAACTGGAAGTCCGTTTCGTAACACGTTTTACTCCAAGTTGGGAGCATAATTAGGTGACGCTACGGTTAAATAGTATGTAGATTTTTCTGTTGTGTTTCAAACGCATCAAACGGATTATCAATATTAGTTCTGTATTAAAAGTTATGTCCTGTCTAGTGTAGCTATACAAGAGGAGTCACTGCAGAAACTGCAGAACACCTACACACGTTAAAATGCAAATTAAATATCAAATGACGGTGAAATAGCATGGGATCAGATTCAGGTGTTAGCTAACTAAATTATCTACGCGACCATATGGGGCTCCATGCATTTTCAGTTTAAAGAAGGGGTGTACAGGTGTTCAAAGTCTAGTATCCACGCTGCCCCGGACTGCAGTTCAAGGCCGCGAATCGTCTCAGTATTCATTGTTATAACTTATCAGAATGCAAAGATGAACTATGGGGTGCTGTAGATTTATCTATTGGCTTCGATATGAGCCCTATAACATTAAGTTGCGCGTTGTATTCAATTTAATATGGATTTTAGAACGTGGCATGTGCAGTGAAATTTTAGATTTGACGTAGCTAGACAGAGGTATCATTTCGTAGTGACGACGCCCATATTTTCATCTCAAATTCTTATACGTCATTTATTATCAGTGAAGGGTTTTATGCGCCATGAATTCCGCCATTTTGAAACCAGGTTTTCATTAGGGTAATGTATCGAACACTTGTCTAATACAATTATGTCACGATCGATACTTCGTTTTCTTTCAATCAAACAACGGTAAGTAATTCTTCTGCGTTCTACACAATAACAATAAGCATTGTCCACTCAATTACGTTCCAACCATCATAATTACGAGTATAATTGAAATGTAACGGTTATACGACAAAAGCATATAAAAATGTTCGTACTTTAGATTACTCTTTGTAATATAATATGATAGCATGAGTAGCAAGTGAGGAGTTTCACTTGCCTTCGGTCACTTGATATGGAAGCGACGCCGCTTGCGGACTTCGTCTCGTCACACGAAACGATGCGATGTTGTACACAGACGCGGCGTGCGCGCGATGCGCTGAGATCCGGTACTGGGCACGGTGGTGACGCGAGCGTGGTACGGTAGCGGACATGGCGATGACACGGGCGTGACACGGTACTAGGCACGGTCTTGACTCGATGCGTAGTCCGAGAGCGGCACAGCGCGCGCACTGGATCGGGTACAGTGTGATACGGGGGATGGCACGTCGTGGCACGGAGACTGGGCACGGGACGTGACACGTATAGGTACGCGGTGGCACGGAGCTGGCACTGGCATGGTACGTGAACGGTGACGACTATGACGATGGATGCAGGGGAGCTCTGGGGTCGATGGTGCACGGTGGGAGTCGGCGGCGAGCGTAGCAGCGACAAAAAGGATACTACCGGCGATGGGTTGCCGGCAATTGGAGTTTGCAGGTGGCCAACGAGGGGGCAGGGATTCGTGGCGGATGTCGGAGCTATGCTGGGGTCGCCGGCAGTGGGGGATTTGGGCTCTGGTGTTGGGGATAGGTGAGGTCGGGGCTGTGGGTTCGAGTGTGCAGGAGGTAGAAGGCCTTGGTGGTGGTGTGCTCGGAGCTCGCACCCCGGAAGTGGTGAGCAGGGGAGGAAAGGAGGAGACGGGGATCGAGCTCGTCGGCGGGGGTCGTACTGGTGGTGGCCACGGTGGTCGGTTTGAGGTGGAGTGGGGGCTCTGCTGTGCAGCGGGTAGTAATGGAGATGGCAGGGAGGAGGCCGGCGGCGTCGCGGTGGAGCTCCAGTGGTGCTGCAGGTGTTGGGTGAGCTCGGTTGGTGTTATGGGCCGTTGTTGGAGAAGCTGGAGGTTGGTGCTCGACGGTAGGGATGATCGTGGCGGTTGCAACCGGCGGTGGGTTTACACTGGGGTGCTTGGGTTTTGGAGAAGAAGAGAGGAAAGAGTAGGAGAAGGGGCGTACAGAGTGATGAAGAGAGCGAGTGAAGAGAGAGGGAGGGAGGCGAGGCAGGCGAGGGGGGTCGAGGACGGTAGCGGGGATCTCGGGGAGCGCGAGGGAGGGGGAAGCCGTGGGGGAAACGTGGAGTCGAGAAAGAAGTCGCGGGGAGGAGCGGGTCGTGGAGAGCAGTCGCGAGAAGAGGGGGAAGGTCGTGGCTGAGCAGGTCGTGGGGGCTCGTTGAAGCGAAGACGAGGGGTGAGGAAGCGGGAAAAGAGGCGGGGAAGGGAAGGAGAAGAAGAAGAGGGGGATGCGTTCGGGTCGGGTCGGGCAGGGAACGGGTTCAGGTCGGGAGAAATTGGATTTAATTGAAGGAGTTGGGCAGGCTCAGGGAGAAGGAGAAAGGGAAAAGGAGAGTTGGGGTTTGGGCTTTGGCCCAAGAGAAAAAGAATTGGTGGGTTAGTTTTAATAGAAATAGGATTAGGGTTTGAGATAAGGTATTAGGATTAGTAGAAAAATAATTGGAGTAAATATATTTGGAAAAATTAAATAGAAAATATAGGGAAAATTATTATTAGTAAAATATGGATAATGGGATACAAAGAAACTGGGTATTACAGGCAAGCTTCGATTCCCCGACACCGCTATCCAGGAATATTGCGTAAGTGTAAATATTTATTCTAACAGGTTTGAAATTTTAGTTTTGAAAAGTTCAAATTTAAATGATATACTTATATTTTACTGGTTAATGTGGGTGTAGGAGAAGGTGGTGGAGCAGGCGGAGGTATCGGGGATCGATTTTACTGGACAGAACGATCCGATGCTGCTGACCCCAGTCCTAGACGCTGCACATGGAGGGCATCACGGAGGTTGGGAGAGAGGCCGGAGACTGGATCCTAGCAGGGTCCATATGAAGTTGGACTCTACTCCGGCGGTTACTTCTCCTACCCCCGTGGGCGACGTCTAGAGTAAGATGTTGACGTCTTGAAGACCACCGTGCAGGAGTTGAAGGAGATGATGGTATGTATAATACTTAATAGTAAAATATTATATCATATTATAGATAGTAACATATCCAATATTAGTAGCATGGGCTTATTTGGTTGTAGACTTAGTTTTGATTAATCATAATTACATAGAACTGTCTAATTAAAATAAACTACAGTTTTCCAAACTAGATATCCAAACGAAACCTAAGTCCCTAAGTATTCTTAGATTGGGGTTTCGCAATAACCCGATAATGATACGAATTCGACTAATACACAGTTCTTACTCGTTTATTACACACAAAATTGAACAGATGCGACATGGTACTTCGGCTGCGGCTCCACATGCATCTCCTTTGGCTGCGGCTCCGCAAGCCACTACCTCGGCTGCGGTTGCGCAGACCACTTCTGCAGCTCCACAGCCCGCTCAGACTCCCGCACAGTCCGCTCCTTCATTGGTCGAGTTTTTACGACTCAAGCCTGCACCGAGGAGCAGATGCGCCAGATTACAGTGATTATCAGAGGTGGAGGAGCTGGACCGAGCTAGGGTAGATTTTTTTTTATATTTTAAACATGTATGCACTTATATGATACATATTGTATATATTTTGGACAATATTGGTGTTGTTTGCGTGTTCACGATAATTTAGATTGATATCGTATTATGTTTGTTGATTTCTTTTATATATTATGCGTGAGATATTGATTATGAATACTGCGGTATTTGGTTATATGTTGTATATATTATTGTGCACAGGGCGAGGAAAAAACAAAAAGCCATTTTTTTTATAAAAAAAACTGATATTTTACCCCTGGGGATTAATCCGTAGGACCATATGTTGCACCTACGTATTAATCCATAGGTCCACAATTAGCCCCTATAAATTTATCCGTAAGGACAAAATATCAGGATACCTGACATTTTGCCCCTATAGACTCAGTAACAGGCGTTACACTTACCCCTACGAATATATCCGTAAGGGCTTTTGTCTGTCCCTACGAATTACTTCATAGGGGCATAAAGATGGACCTACGAAGAAATCCGTAGAGACTTATATCTGGACCTACGAATAACTCCGTAGGGGCATGTCGTTGCCCCTACGGATTTATCCGGAAGGACAACTATTTTATTTTATAAATCAATAAATTAAATAAATATTTTGTCCCTACGGATTACACCGTCCTACGGAGTACACCGTAGGGGCTATTATTACTCCGTAGGGGCATGTTCATGACGAAAACTTGCACCTGCGGCCTTTGCACCTACGGTGTATTTTTGTGCCCCTACAAATATATCCGTAAGGGCAGTGTTTTGCACCTACGGCTTTATCCGTAGAGACAACCTCTTATTGTAGTAGTGATGGCCGATTGTGCATATATATTAGTTATACAGTAATTTAGATCACACTGTTTTATATTTCCAATATAATTAGGAAACGTAAAGCTAAAGTGCCATTTTTTTTTGCCAGTTCTGTTGAAATTGAATGTTTTATGGTAGTCAAGTAATAAGAATGTGTCTTTTGGGCAGCTTTAGGACCATAAACAGCATTCTAGTAGATTTCTAAATTCAATATGTTTTGTGTACCTTTAATATTTTGAGGTTTAGATAGTACTGTTGTCCGTTGTAGACGGATAATGGCCTGATTCGCGTTCCTCGAACGTATGCTGGAGACTTATCCAATACAAATCCTTTGCAGTCAAGATTGTAAGATCCTGTTTTATGATTCTTATCCGCCTAATCCATGAATCACGTAAAATATTTAGCAATTTGGTGTCAAGACAGACATTCATATTTTTATTGAGTAAAATGTAACTTACCGTCCAAGCTACAAAAAAGTAAGTGTCATGGTCCCCGTACGCAGATGGTTGAACCTGAAATATTACCCGCTAGATATGCAAGCTTTGAAAGTATTAGAATAATTATTCTTGGACATACATTTCCTAAACTGATAATGGCATTGTTCAAGGATAGACTGTACTGTGTTAAGATCTATTAAATTAATTATTTTGTTGAGGAAGTTAATTTGAGTGATCAGGTTGAAGACTAGGATTAATTAGTTTTATGCGCAAAAACAAATAGCGTGCTCTTATAAATGATTAAAAAGGATAATATTAATGTTTATATGTTAAGTGTAATTTACAAAAATAATTTATAAAAATAGGTGGAAGAAAGATGTTTCTTCTTATTTTCTATTTCTTTTGGAAAGAGGTAATAGGATTTATTTCCAAATGTTAGAGATAGGATATTTCTTTTGGAAAGACGTAATAGGATTTATTTCCAAATGTTATAGATAGGATTCTAGTAAGTGCCCATGCGCCCGTGTGCGTGTGTGTGTCTATATATATATATATATATATATATATATATATATATATATATATATATAATATAAAAGTATATACTTTAATTTCTTATAGCTTAAAATAGCTTCAAGCAAATGGAGGGCTATTAATATTCAAGAATTCACCTCTCCAATAATATAATAAGTGGAGAGGATCTAAATCCCTTCCAATCCTATCCTGCTGATATTTAAAATAGATTGAAATACTTCATAAAAGTTTTTCATCAAAAAAAAATATTTCTTAAAACTCCGATTTTCTTACATAAAAACTGGCCTTAACAAGGTAAATAAATATTACCCAACCATAGTTTTCTTGTATTGCTAAAGCCTTTCAAAGTCATCAGATCTATAAATACTTACATGCCAACCGGCTTTTATTTCATTATAATGATCGTCGGGTGTGCTATCTAAACCCCTCACAACCCAAAGCGCCGCCGCGCTTCCTTGATCATCTCCAACTTGAGGTAAACTATACACATTTATACTTTCTTTTGCCCCATAATATTCTCCTCCTCTTATTCGAAGTATTGCCCACTGGCACAAGAAAAAGTAATTAGAATTAAAATAATTAAAATCAATTTACACAAATAATAAAGCAAACAATAATACAAAATTTAACTTTGGTAGTGATAAGTATCTAAGGAATTTCATAATATTTGGCTTGTTTTTTCTCTCATATATATTGTACATAATTTTAATCTTTAAATAAGAAAATAGCAAATATTACTGATCCGTTGCTTTAGTTACATTATTAAGGCATTAGTGTTTTGCACATGCTATGCTCATGGATGTACAATTGATAATGTATTGTTTAAATAAATATTATACGATTTAAATATTTAGGTTTAAACTTAAATCGCTAGAGATAACCCTATAGAAATTGAAAGAGATTTAAATGAGGAATAAATTAGAAGTTCTTCTCATTAATTTCATAAATTCTTTAATGGCTTATGAAAGAACCTCTCCTGTTTAGCCCAAAAGTAGAAAACCCCTCTAAAATTTAAAACCTCCACCTTTTGCCCTCCTCAACTAGGGTTATTAGATTTTCTATTAAAAAATTACATGACTTGATTAAAATGCCCATACAAAACAAAAAAAGCATAAGAATAGCATTTAGTGAAAGTGAGAGGTATTTTCGTCAAGTCATTAAATTTTGAATGAAAAATTTAACGGAAGTTAAATGGGGGGACAAACTACATGTTTTCAAACAAAAGAAAAGAATTTTTTTTTGAGATAATATGTGGAATAAATTAGTCACCCCCTCATAAATGAAAGACCTCGGCTCGATCCACCGTGGGCATTTATTCAAACTATCGCCCTTTTTATTTTTACTCTTAGTCTGATTATATCATGAAATACCTGAACATTTTTACATGAAGCTTTGGAAGCGCCTTGGCCTCTATATCTAGCTTTAGACCTCCATCCTTTGTAGTTGCTAATCTGCAATCACTTCCACTGCTAAAAATAACTAGAGAAAGCACCAAAAATTTCAAATTGGTAAATAAAATTAGGGCCATGACTATGAGTTTGAGATAGAATAATGAGTGATTCCCTCTCCTTTATTTTATAGATGATAATGGGTAAGAATTCAAATCTTATTCATTAATTAATTTTATGGTTAGCCTTTCCCTTTTGGGTATCTCACCCCATTTCATTTTCATTGACTTACTGCATAGGTAAGTTGTCACATCTTATTCATTAATTAATTCATGGTTAACCTTTGCCTTTTCTAACTCTCATTTGTTGACTTTTGTCTTTATTGCCTTTTGTATAACTTCCGATTTCAATTTCACGAGTTACATTTGTATATTTATACAACTTTCAACTTTAATTTCATAATTAACCTTTGTCTTTTTTTTAACTTTCAATTCTGGTCAAAACCAAACATCTATTAAATCTTTCAAGATTTCGATGATCCTTATAGATTCACTCTTGTCTAATCTAGATAAAACCATTTTTTTTCCATAAGAAGACTGGCTAGTCATGTGCGATTCACTTCTCGGCATGTGTGCAGTAGATTCAACTAATGCATGTAGGTTTGCGGATGCATGTGATGCTAGCTTTAATTGTTAGATTTGTCCAAATTTTTCTTTCCTAAAGAAAGGATATGACCAAATATTGACAATTGTAAATACTGGTTCCATGCTTTAAGTAGGAAGACATTCCTTAATTGTAGCTCTCCTTTTATTTATATAAATTTTCCTCTTTGCCCCCTCGTTAGATAATTATTTGCCTTAGTTATTTTTCTTGGAACGTGTGAAGTCTTTTGTGAGAACCCAAATGCTCATGATATGCTAAACCAGTATTTTTGCACGTGTGTGATGCATGATAGCTATTTTTGTTTGGCGGACATCTCTCTTTTTTGATTAAATATTGGCTCCATAAATATTTATTTTGGTGTTATAGGAAACTCTATAATTGGAATTTTAGTTCCATTTGTTTGAATTTAAATTGAAAAGTTGGTGAGAATGGATGGTGGTTGTCGTTATTACTCACTAGGATTTTTGTCCGTACAATGCATGTCTGTAATTATTTTGATCTACCTATACTCATTTTTATGTTCTCCATTCTCATGGTGAGTTTTCTGGGTTCTATATGTTAAATTTTGGAAAGAATATTGACTTATAAATATAGTGTATTGTGTTTTTTTAGGACTATTGTTTGGTTTGAATTTGAATTTAAAAAGCCGGCAAGAAAGAGAAGTTGTATTTATTAAATTTGTCTTATTATAGTGACATGGCACCACCTAATGCATTATAAATGAATAGCTTTTTTGGCACGTGCATTAATTGTACGTGTTATATAAATTTTTATCACAAGTTTCTTTATTAATTTAACTACGCTTGTTAAATAATAATGTCATGACCCGAAATGGCACGCGACAGGCACTTGAATCATATTAACCCTATAAGGCCTCATCTGATTCAAGTAAGCCAAAAAACCCTTAAATCTAAATCATATGTAAAGAAGGAGATGGAAAACTTATTTAAAAATTTGCATTTAAATCATTTTTGAAAGTCGTAGTAATCATTTTTAAATATCAAGTCTTTTCCAAAAATTTCAGCAGAGTTTCCTTTGTAAATACTGACCCCAAACAGGTACAAACATGAATAATATACATAATAAATAAAGGCATCCCCAAACGGGAGCTAGCTCTTCGCCAACTGACGGACACAACCACGCAATGCAATATAATATATAACGCCGAAGGGTGAGGATCAAAACTCAGAAGAATACCAACAATATCAAGAAAATCATAGAATAACCATAATAATACAAGCGCGCGACACTAAGGGCAAAACAATAACAACTGGTTTTCTAAGTCTGAAAAATATACAAATCTGGTTGATAGAGTTTTCTAGATACAACTGAATAAATAAAAGTATTGCGGTGGTCATGATGCAAGTGAACCCAGCTAGCAAAGCAATCACCCGGAAGGAAGCAGTGTGCCAGCAAGCCGCAACGAAACCTGTATGGCAAAACCTGCAAGAAACTGTGGCACAACAGGGGGTGGGTTGCCAACTTGTAAGTAGAAAACACCACAGAGAAGAAATCGCATGTATGACTCTATCCTAGGTCATACGATAGTAATATCCTCAAAATAATATAGCCTGAAGCATATAAAAAATGGCAAGAATAAATATCTATACATAAGTGTAATATCAAGAGCTCGTGTCAGTGCCTCAGATAATAACATATCATATATATGATGTATGAATGCATGAAAACAGAATACATCTAAATGAGAAAACTGTTTTCTTATCTCAGCGAGATATCTGCATAAAAATCGAAATATCATCAATGAAATCAATAAGGAATCCGTGTCAAGTATCGACACAAAATATATATCACAATATCTTAATATCTCGGGCTCCGGCAATCCGGACTGGCCCAAATCATCACATCTCACGACTACGTCAGTATCCTCCGGATATCCTCCGCGTCATAAATAACCGGTCGGTAGTGCTCCCCTGCCACGCTCAACGCCATCATCTGCGACCATCTTGCCTCGGGGTACCGTACCGGGTCCACCATGCACCCCCAAACGATTCGTCCTCCTCCTCGAATCGGGTGTATGATACTGCTCAAGAGCCGAGAAAACTCATGGTGGACACTACTCATCATATCAAGGGAAAACCGTGTATTTCTCTTTTAAAATTTCATAAGTTTATAAATATTCACATGCGGTTTCCCAAAACCAGAAATCTCATGGAAATATCAAATCCCAAAATCGAAAGTAAATAAATAGTGATTTACCGGCATAAATCCGCATAATAATGCATGACAAATGAATATATATATTGTAAGTGCACGGCGGCGCCCCGGCCGTCAATCCGACGCCGGAATGCGGAAACGAAAATTTTACGAAACTTTTGAACCGGCACCACCGCGCACTATTAAACCCGGATCGGGCCATTAACATAGTCCTAGCAAACTAGAGAAGGGGTAGAGAGATATACCGAGCGATCCGTGTCCTTCGGTCTTCTCGTCGTCGTCCCGATCTTCCCGCGGAATCTCCGGTCTCCACCACGTCGCCGGAAGGGCACCACGTCGCCGGCTTCTTTTACGGGCTCCCACTTCTGGACCGAGGCAACTCGGGCACGAAGTTGGCGAGTCGGCGTGCCCAAGTATGCTGTAGGTTAACTGCAGAACTCTATGTCTCTTTGGGGTTACAAGAAGTTGCCTTTTGGTGGAGGTATGAGATATGAACTTTTGGAGGAGGAGCTATATGATTTTACAAAGCCAAATGAGAGTAATTCCCCCACCCAAAAATTGGGACAGCCCCATGAAGAAGTGGTCGGCCTTGGCTTGTGAGGAATAAGAGGGGAGAGTATCAATGAGGTGTGTGAGTGAGTAAGCCAATAATCAAAGAGAGAGAAAAGGGTTATGATGTGAAGAAAATGATCACAAACAAATCCAACACTCCATCAACCATCATCACACCTAAAGTCAAGCAATCATGAAGTCATGGAGTCAAATGATGGTGCAACCATCATGAAGCAACAATATGCAAAGACCACCCTCCACAATGCTAATTTGCACAATTGCAAATAAGCCCTCCTCCACCAATTTTCAGCCAATGAAAGATACAAAGAAAAATAGCCGAAACGGAAAACAAACTGGCAACTTCATAAAAGTGATCCCGTAATAAATTACAGGAAAACCCCGCTAGTGTATATACATACCCTCATTTGTATTCCGACCGAATACAAATGCAATGAGACAAATCTACACTGTACAATACTAAGATCCGGCTTAAACCAAACCCCGCTAGTATTATCCGTCCGATCATGATCCGTGCAATACCGCACGTATCTGATCGAACCCTGCCATATCTCCTTACGGCATCTACAGCGTTTCGCCCGAAACTTGAGAAACTGGTCTGTGAGGGATTCTAAAGACTCGTCAATACTTTGGTTGTGGATTTAACCACTGGCACGTCAGAGGTATTAGCCTATACGTAACGGGCTACCAGGTATTGACCAAAAGGGACGTCGATGAGCGAACTCATCCTGACACCCTACTGAGCCTGTCAGTGACAATATCCGTACAGTCCGGTCCGTTCGTCTATGAGCATCGCATGGCGGGCCTAGGGGGTTGGTAAAAGTCAGACCCCCAAAAGCGGTACAAGTCGTGTCGGAGTGTAGCCCAGAACACCCTGAGATACTACTGGAATACCTACCAGTAAATCTCCTGCCTTGGCCAAGGACTTCGTGTAAGGGCTCTCCTAGACACAGCGCGACCTCACCCCCAATACCGGGAGAGACGAACCACTGCAGATCCGCTCACTGCCTCCATGTGGCTCGGGACTGTACCCTACTAAAACCTGTTTACACGTCTCATTTGAGCGTGGTAGGGTAGTAATCAAAGTACAGTGGGAACTCACACGAGACAAATGACGATCTGAGGTCGATGAACTAACCTGTACACATGTCACCAGGGAACTGCTATCTGACGTCAGGTATAAGACCAACTAGCATGTTCCCGGCGAGTCCTGTCCGGTGTACTCATAACCCAATGAGCACCTGTATACATCTTAGGTGAACCAACTGACATCAGTGGCTTGTGAGACCGGCCACCGCCCCTCGTCGGGGTCTCGACTGTATACACTAGTCTACTCTGGAGTATCGATGCCCTGTCTCAAAACTCCCACGACTAGGGACCTTTTAAGGATATGCTTATAGACTACTAGCTCCCACGTATATGATCGCCCTCATACTGCTGGCAGTCAAGCAAGAATCCTAGGGGCTCTATCAACGCGCAATAGTGACCTGTAAGGTCACCTAAAGCAGTACACGATGATAAAGATAAACCAGATAGCATACTATCATCTTGAGTAAGACTGTCCTACCGGAATAGGTCCTCCCTCAATCATTGCAATCACGTGCCTGTGATCCAATAATTTACTCTGAGGGCACTATCTCCAACAATCTCCCACTTGCACTCAAGGCTAATTATTGCGATGCCGCATACTCACAGCCCGTGTGATACCGAACACCCAACTCCTCTACTAGTCAGTCTCACAAATCCCGTTTGCGAAACTATTGCGTTCGAGGAATAGCCTCAGCGAGTGGATCCGCTTTGATGTTTCTTTCTATATCTCTCTATATCTCAAGTTCGCGGAGAAAGCTATCTCCCGAAATGAGCAATACTTGTATTAGAATGTGTCTGGATGTCTGATGGGACCTAGCTCATAAATGAACTCCAAATCCAAACTTCTTAGACTGTATCGTCAACTGAACTTAATCGGTATCCTGCGCCATGCCTCCCTCAGTATCCCCTTGGACCACCTGTCCATAACACCGTCCCTCGTCAGAGGGAAAACTATAACTCTGACAACCTCTCTGTCATCCAGGTCACCTTGGAAGCCTGGAATGATAACTGTCTCCCGAATGAGGCTGTCGTTATCATATCCCGAGAACATCCACTTATGTTCTAAAACTGCTTCCGACTGTTTCTCCAGGATTGGATCAATGTCAACTTATTGCATCTAGTGCAAAAAACAACATCTGGTGTAGTACTTGACATCTCATGATTGACTCAATTGCCTAAGCAAGTGATCTGCCAATCATGCACATCCCTCTCCCCTTTAGTCTGTAAGACACCTTTAGAGAGGGTGCCTCCATCACCTGCAGGTACACCACCATGCCAGGAGTCATCCATTCTAAAGCACCTCTAGAATGTCGTCTAAGTACCCTGATTGGGAAACTGCCCAAATTTAGATCTAAAACCATAGATCCAGTAACCAGAATGTCTGATATAATATCCAAGTCCCATGTGGAGAGACTTCCGTATGACAACCAAAGTATAACCGATCGTAGTATAGGAATATCACTTCCTACTCTGTGTATGTCATCCAAATACCATGACATCACACCCTACTACCTTCTTAACAGATCCATCCCCTATTCTGATGAAGTCAAACCTATGACTGTCACATCAGAAATAGATGATCTATCTCCTTTATATCTGCTCTAGTCCATAAACATAAGCTACTTGTCCACCAATGCTTCCGCTGCTCCCACTGACTACGACAACCCTCTGGCAGAGTCATATAGACGTACACTTCTAAAGCCAGTTTAGAACGACGCTATATTCATCCTCCTGCCGGGTCTCACAGTCTGGAACAACAGCAATGGCAAGTCTGCGTAAACAAGAACCTCCCTGTCACCGTCCTTGAGGCTACCGGAGTACCTCTCGGGTGCCTGAGGTTACCCACCTTATCTGCGGAGTGGCCAATGGAATGTCAAACCAGATTGAATCTTTAGGTTCTTATCAAATCTTCAGTAATCGTTTGCGGTTCTGGAATCACTTCCAGTTCTACCATACTCCCACTACCGTTTTCTGAAAAAATCCATTTTATTAAAACCGTGGCGAGTCTAGAACAATATCGCTATTGATCTTCCAGATGGTAGAAAGTCAACCCTCGTCATAGCCTGGGTCAACCCACAAACAGCCATTACATAAACGTGCCTTGAGTTATCCAGAGTCTTGTTTTAAGCATAAGCCGGACAACTCCCCGTACCTTAACAATGTCAAGATATGAACTGTTCTATATCCAATATAGAAACAGAGGCACTGATTTAATTGAACCAGATTCAAATCATGCAGCTTTCTCCAGTGCATGTCAACTAAATGGAAGGAGGCCTATCAGCGTTACTCAACTTAGGAATGCTTCCAATTACGAGTAATCTGAAAAAGAAGCAAGTTCTCTTAATCATTACTATCAACTGAATACCATACACAAGTATCTACATCTTCGATCACTTTGAAGAATCCCGATACTTGCAATACCTGGTTCTCTACTTTATTCATATACCTATAACTTCTCAAAATTCGGACCCTGTGTTTCCACGAAACACCTGTCTAAAAACTAGAGAAGTCATAAGTAAACCGAATATAGTACGAGGACCAACCCCTCTATCCTAATGGACGCTGGACAACATACAATACTCTGTACAAGTCCTTTGAGTCTTATAACTCATTCCCTGTGTGTCGTAGGTTGAAAACTGTAATTATGGTTAAGAAGAATTACACCGCTGTTTAATGCTCCTTACCTAACCATCCACTGATATAGGTAAATGTCATGTACATAATTTCAAAAAGGTATATCTCACTCTATAAAAATAGACGTACAGATATATCAATTTGAAATTGGTGCATAACAGCGGATATTCAAAACCAAATATTTGTCGTCCGGCAAACAACCCAGGTGACTTCCTCAAATATCACCGATTACAACGAATCCCGATATAATGAGGATGATCACCCAATTCCCAATAACTTACTCCCACTCATCATCTGTAAAACCATACAGATGTGAGAATCATACCTGGTAAATACATACCCTGGAGTAAGTATCTAATCGGGAAATCAGTTTTCCTTTAACAGTACACAGTGAAACTGAAACATTGAAATGTTTCGTAGGGGTATCCGGGTATTCCTAGTAATGCCTCTTCTATTATCAGATTCACAATTGTAACCGTATAATTCTTTGTCATCTCTCCAAATCCCTTTATATGTCTTTAGTCATTACCTTCTGTACACCCTCTTAGGCTAAATGGTTTTCTTCCTTCCCTACCGTTCGGCACCAGCCTATGGTTTAGAAGAAGACTATCCAATAAGCATAATGGGTGTACTGTCCTAATCCTAGGAGCACTCGCAATGCGAGAGAAGGTGAAGATAAAAGACAACCGAATAAACCTTATTCCTATTTCTCCTGAACCAGAATCCATCCCCGAACTGGAACAAGTTCCTTTCAAGTTCGTATATAACCATACGATGGAGTATCTAATAAACTGTGGATCTTCGTAGTGATACGGAGTGTTCTGGAGAAATTCAAAGGTGATGTGGGAGTGGCGATGAAATACTTGGTTTGGTCGTGAATAGCAGTCGCAATTTACTTTGCCCTCTTACTAATCCCTTGATATGTCTTTACTTAATACCTTCTGTACACCATCGTTATACTAATTGGTTTTCTTCATTCCCCACCGTTTAGCACCAGCCTAAGGTTTGGAAGAAGACTATCCAATTTGCGTAATAGGTGTACTATCTCCTAAACCAAGGAGTACTCGCAACCTGAGAGAAGGTAAAAGGAAAAGACAACTGAAAAGTCATATTCGTTTTCTCCAGAACCGGAAACCATTCTCGAATAAATTCCTTCGAGTTCGTATATAACCATACGATGGTTTTGTCCAATGGAAGTGGACGTTCGTAGTAATACGGGGTGTCCTGGAGAAAAGGGTAAGAGTAGGAGTGGTAATGAGGTATGCAACTCTGACAATCTAAAAGCCAGTGTTTTAAGAAGGTTCGGTTAATTTTGGTCACTGAGTCATAGTCTTAGGGTCGGGTCATGGTCGCTGCCGAAGAGAGAGAGAAAAGAAACACTCAGCGTGCACTCTAACCTAGATCAGAATGGTTACCAATTTATCTAATCAGAAAACCTCCCACTGTACCGTCAAATTCTCCTCCAAACCTGAAAGAAGAATTTGTCGGGATCACCCGAGGAGTAAAGCAACTCATCAGTGGGAATCGGGATCCAACTATCATCGCATGATAACGTGACGGAATCCGCTCACGTTATCACACTCCAGAAGGTATGCGCATATCTGGCAAGTTTCAGTTTCTTTAGAAACTCCCGATGTGATTTTTGCCCCATGCTCTTATGACCTTGACTAAGGCCAACAAATCATAAGTTACATGTCAAGTTCTACCCGTCATTGTCCAGGTTAATTTGAACCCACCCGTACAAGCCCTTGACTAGGGCCAACAAGGCTATACGACTGTCCCAAACCAACGCATATATCTATGCAGCAGAAAGGTAACAAGCAGCTACCATACAATATGCCTTGACTAAGGCCAACAAACATAGCATGAATACTACGTGCTACCCGTCTGAAATGACGGAGGGCTACGAATGGTTTTTGGCGAAAAACCTTTAACGTAATGAACTTGATATCGTTGAAGGAACTTGATAGCTTTTAAAAATACGGTGGCGAAAACCTTTGCTAAAGAGGTCACTCCCGGTGAAGGGATCTCGGCTCTTTCCCCGTAGAATGAGGTGCAGGATATTCCAACTAAATACCACGATGTAAAGCAAAAGTAATCGGCTATAGTGAAGTTATTACCCTGACGCAAATTTCTGTCCAAGGGGTCACTCCCGGTGAAGGGATCTCGGTCCTTGCCTCGTCGACTGAGGTGCAGGATATTCCAACTGAATACCACTGTGCAAAACAAAAGTGAACGTCCTTGCAATAACAGCTTTTTGAAAAGTTGTTCCAACAACATCAGAATAGGTTTGTTTAGCTTGCATTGATCCGAATCAACGCAATCCCATCAATTGATCACACCACAAAGAACGAAAATAATGATGTACGTATATGCCATCTGCATTCGCCACTGGGTCCCGTCATCACCCGTTAGGTTACTTAACTAACGACAGAGCGGGGACTGGACTAGCGCGGATGCAAAACAAATACAACATCTACTAGTATATATATCAATATATAATATTCGCTCAAGGCGTGATAAAATGCAACATCACAGAAATGTAATAAGCATCACAGAACAATACAGATATCTGGGATCCCCGGGTTTCATAGAGCCGCTACTAAAACCCGACGTTCCCGTGGTCGTGTGGATAACCTGTGCAATGAAATCCTAGACCCCTACGGGCGCGGCAAGTTACCCGCCAAAACCTGAAGCGAGGCAGCCCCCTTCAGCAACGTGAATGGACCACCCAGCACTTCACGGAATCTGGTAACTTGGGCACCCCTCCTGGGTCAACCTGTACCCCCTACGAGTGCGGCGAATAGCCCGCCAATTCTAGAGTAAAGCCCCCTCCGTCTCAATGCCATGAGAAGCGGGTCCGTTTCCCTCTAGAACCCGGCTATCCGTGCACCCCACCGCAGGGTAAACCTAGTACAGAAAGTAAAATATACATACAACGGGTACACCGACCTCACCCCGGTCGTGCCCCAACAGAATAATATACAAACTGGCAGTGACAGCAGTCCACATGCCGGACGCTCGCCCTGCAATATCAAATGTACATATACAACCAAACTGTACTAACATTGCATCCAGTCTATCCCCCACGACCAATCCGCAATATCACAGCACAACACAGAACATCAACGTGAATGTCACGTTCGCAAATCCGTCTAAAAGGGCTATAGCAGTTAGACAGGATTTACCGATCAAATGACATTCACGGTCACAGATATAATGTAAATACTGTGAACTAACATGTTTAAAATATTCGATTTTTCCCAAGTGGGCCCCAAACGCTACTGTAGCACTCAAAGAAATTCTAGGCTTAAAAAGAATGTTCCAAAAACCCTATTTTCAAGTCAGAAGCCTACTGTGCAAATTTGGTGCAGAGAGGAGTCAAGGTCGCGGCGGAACCGCGGCCAATGCATGGGTTTGGCCGCGGTTCCGCAGTGGAACTATGACGTCATGAACCAAATTTCTACAGAAGTCTTAGAATTCCCTGCACATATTTCTGCAACAACCTGAAAAAAATTTCGAGCCAAAAATATTTCGACAGAAACTGATGCTTTTGAAAATGTGGTTTTTGAAATTCCGATCGATCGAACTTGTAAACACGTTAGACCAAGCTAGACTAGGTTAATGGCATGGCTCTGATACCATGTAAGTGCACGGCGGCGCCCCGGCCGTCAATCCGACGCCGGAATGCGGAAACGAAAAATTTACAAAACTTTTGAACCGGCACCACCGCGCACTATTAAACCCGGATCGGGCCATTAACATAGTCCTAGCAAACTAGAGAAGGGGTAGAGAGATATACCGAGCGATCCGTGTCCTTCGGTCTTCTCGTCGTCGTCCCGATCTCCCCGCGGAATCTCCGGTCTCCACAACGTCGCCGGAAGGGCACCACGTCGCCGGTTTCTTTTACGGGCTCCCACCTCTGGACCGAGGCAACTCGGGCACGAAGTTGGCGAGTCGACGTGCCCAAGTATGCTGTAGGTTAACTGCAGAACTCTATGTCTCTTTGGGGTTACAAGAAGTTGCCTTTTGGTGGAGGTATGAGATATGAACTTTTGGAGGAGGAGCTATATGATTTTACAAAGCCAAATGAGAGTAATTCCCCCACCCAAAAATTGGGACAGCCCCATGAAGAAGTGGCCGGCCTTGGCTTGTGAGGAATAAGAGGGGAGAGTATCAATGAGGTGTGTGAGTGAGTGAGCCAATAATCAAAGAGAGAGAAAAGGGTTATGATGTGAAGAAAATGATCACAAACAAATCCAACACTCCATCAACCATCATCACACCTAAAGTCAAGCAATCATGAAGTCATGGAGTCAAATGATGGTGCAACCATCATGAAGCAACAATATGCAAAGACTACCCTCCACAATGCTAATTTGCACAATTGCAAATAAGCCCTCCTCCACCAATTTTCAGCCAATGAAAGATACAAAGAAAAATGGCCGAAACGGAAAACAAACTGGCAACTTCATAAAAGTGATCCCGTAATAAATTACAGGAAAACCCCGCTACTGTATATACATACCCTCATTTGTATTCCGACCGAATACAAATGCAATGAGACAAATCTACACTGTACAATACTAGGATCCGGCTTAAACCAAAGCCCGCTAGTATTATCCGTCCGATCATGATCCGTGCAATACCGCACGTATCTGATCGAACCCTGCCATATCTCCTTACGGCATCTACAGCGTTTCGCCCGAAACTTGAGAAACTGGTCTGTGAGGGACTCTAAAGACTCGTCAATACTTTGGTTGTGGATTTAACCACTGGCACGTCAGAGGTATTAGCCTATACGTAACGGGCTACCAGGTATTGACCAAAAGGGACGTCGATGAGCGAACTCATCCTGACACCCTACTGGGCCTGTCAGTGACAATATCCGTACAGTCCGGTCCGTTCGTCTATGAGCATCGCATGGCGGGCCTAGGGGGTTGGTAAAAGTCAGACCCCCAAAAGCGGTACAAGTCGTGTCGGAGTGTAGCCCAGAACACCCTGAGATACTACTGGAATACCTACCAGTAAATCTCCTGCCTTGGCCAAGGACTTCGTGTAAGGACTCTCCTAGACACAGCGCGACCTCACCCCCAATACCGGGAGAGACGAACCCCTGCAGATCCGATCATTGCTTCCATGTGGCTCGAGACTGTACCCAACTAAAACCTGTTTGCACGTCTCATTTGAGCGTGGTAGGGTAGTAATCAAAGTACAGTGGGAACTCACACGAGACAAATGATGATCTGAGGTCGATGAACTAACCTGTACACATGTCACAAGGGAACTGCTATCTGACGTCAGGTATAAGACCAACTAGCATGTTCCCGGCGAGTCCTGTCCGGTGTACTCATAACCCAATGAGCACCTGTATACATCTTAGGTGAACCAACTGACACCAGTGGCTTGTGAGACCGGCCACCGTCCCTCGTCGGGGTCTCGACTGTATACACTAGTCTACTCTGGAGTATCGATGCCCTGTCTCGAAACTCCCACGACTAGGGACCTTTTAAGGATATGCTTATAGACTACCAGCTCCCACGTATATGATCGCCCTCATACTGCTGGCAGTCAAGCAAGAATCCTAGGGGCTCTATCAACGCGCAATAGTGACCTGTAAGGTCACCTAAAGCAGTACACGATGATAAAGATAAACCAGATAGCATACTATCATTTTGAGTAAGACTGTCCTACCGGAATAGGTCATCCCTCAATTATTGCAATCACGTGCCTGTGATCCAATAATTTACTCTGAGGGCACTATCTCCAACATATATATGCCTGGTGTTTACCTTAATCAGAGCAAAACTCTGTTTAAATTCCAAGATGGAAAAAGAAGCAATGCTTCTGTTTTTCTCCAATCAGAGCAAAGCTCTGTCTTGAAAATTAAAAAGAAAATTAAAGTTAAAATAAATGAAGTAGCGTACTCTATAAGAGCAAAGCTCTTGAAAAAGAAGAAGAAGAAAGAAAAAAAGTTATAAAAAAAATGCAAAACTGCGCAGTGCGCGCTGCGCAGTAAAACAAAATTAAAAAAATATAAATAAATAATAATAATAGTAATAATAAAAAATAAAAAAAATTATTGTGCGACACGTGTCTGCGCGGTTGCGCAAACGCTGCACGACACGTGTCACGCGCTGAGGAGTTATGCAAAAAACAGAATAAAGATTTGAGGAAATCTTTTCTGTTTTTGTTAAAACAAGAAGATTTCTTCTGGGCCTTTGGATTAAAAATTCAACGGTGGGGAAAATTCCCCAAATCACTCAGAGAATGATCTCTTTAACAAACTTTAACTAATTTATGGGCACTATAAAAAGGACCCTAGACCTCATTTCAAAGGGGAGAAACATCTTGCTAAAAAAAAGATAGAAGAGAACTCTTGAAGAATAAAAAAAAAGGTAAAAACCTTTAAAAGAAGAGAAAGTTCTCTTATGAACAGATCATAGATCTAAAAACAAGATCAATGATCTTTAATAAAAATAAATAAAAAAATAAAATAAAAATAAATAGTGCCTTCAACTTGTTTTATGAACCATCGGTTCTTGAACCTAAAAGGTTCTTAAATTAATAGTGCTTTGCACTTTCATGAACCTTTGGTTCTCTGAGATAAGAAAAACAAGAAAAAACTTGTTTTTTCTTAGATCTAAATCAAATAGTGCCTTGCACTTGTTTTATGAACCATCGGTTCTTGAACCTAAAAGGTTCTTAAATTAATAGTGCTTTGCACTTCTTATGAACCACTGGTTCTCTAAAACAAGAAAAAACAGAAATAAAATTAATAGTGCTTTGCACTTTCATGAACCTTTGGTTCTCTGAGATAAGAAAAACAAGAAAAAACTTGTTTTTTTTAGATCTAAATCAAATAGTGCCTTGCACTTGTTTTATGAACCATTGGTTCTTGAATCTAAAAGATTCTCAAATTAATAGTGCTTTGCACTTATAAATCTGCACTGTTGTGCTCCCTGATTGGCGCAAAGCGCTTGATAAATGCAATGCATTTCCTAAAAGGGCCAGGCCCAAATCAAAAAGACCTAGTAGGCCTAATTAAATTGCAGTGCAATAAAATGGGCAGAGCCCAAACAAAATAGATGCTCTGCATCATTTATAAAAGGGCAGAGCCCAAACAAAATAGATGCTCTGCATCATTTATAAAAGGGCAGAGCCCAAACAAAACAAAAATAATGCAATGCATTATTTAAAAAGGGGCAAAGCCCTAACTCAGGCCTAATTGGCCAAATGCAAATAAAATATTGGACATTTTTAACTGGACTTAGCCCAATCGTGGCCATAAGTCCTTAAACTAAATTAACTGAGCACAACGGCTCTCCTAAACCAATCCACATCCGGTTCAAGGGTACATCTCCGAACTCCTTTGATATCCATCGTTGTAATTCCTCAACGACGTCAAAGAGGTGACGGGTCCCAACGACCACACACCCATATGGACTGCGGGGTCCTTAAACTCGTGGACCGAAACGTCCTTAAACTAATATCGGACCAAAACGTCCCTAAACTAATGATGGACCGAAACGTCCTTAAACTAATATCGGACCGAAACGTCCCTAAACTAATGATGGACCGAAACGTCCTTAAACTAATATCGGACTGAAACGTCCCTAAACTGATATCGGACCGGAACGTCCCTAAACTGATATCGGACCGGAACGTCCCTAAACTAATGATGGACCGAAACGTCCCTAAACTGATATCGGACCGGAACGTCCCTAAACTAATATCGGACCACCACGTCCCTAAACTGGCACAATAGAGCCCAAATGCTCTTTTGTCGGATCTAAACGGTCCCGTTAAGTTGATCTTAGTCTCAAACTGGACTAACGTATCATTAACAAACGTTTGAGTCGATCTTAGCCTCAAAAATGGCTAACGTATCCTCCAAACAGACTTTAGTCCCAAATTGGACTATGAATCTCCCAAACTGGAACAATAGAGCCCAAACGCTCTTTTGTCGGATCTAAACGATCACGTTAAGTTGATCTTAGTCTCAAACAGAACTATCGTATCCTTAACGAACGTTTAAGTTGATCTTAGCCACAACGCGACTAATGCATCCTTAAACTAAAAACACCAAACCCAAATCTAAGTAAATACGGATTTGGACTAATCCACGTCCTACGGGCGACGGCATTACTCAGTCTCCGTATACAATCCACGGGCAACCACAAACAAAACAAACACACACGACACGAAGTGAAATTCTGGAGAAAGAGAAAGTTGTTACCGCGATGCGGTAGCGTAATTAACTGCAGGGGCTTGCGCCTGCAGGGAAGAGCGTCCCCACAATCAAAAACCCCTCAAGCGAGGGGGAATCTGACAAAGTCTGCTACATCGGCCGCATCCGTCTAAACCTCCGATACACGGTGCCATAAATCAACTTGGCATTTTCGGAGAGGTAGACGGATAAAACCAATTAGCATCTGCCCCGAATCCCAGTGTCAGGACATCGCGGTGTTGTGCGCCGCCTTTCGGAGGGGAACACCTGAGTATCTAAATACAAAATACAATATCTAAACCAGCACAGTAATGATATATTAGAACTATCAGATAGTAAGTTATGTCCATGAAATAATATTCTCTAAAGTGTACGTGACATGACAATTACCGATGATAATGTGTGTGAGCCAGCAAGCAAGTGTTCGTGGAGCATACGCATCATCGGTAATGGTGCTGGTGTCCTGACAGCATGGGTTCATAATAACTAATGAAAACACATTTAAGCATATAATGCGATGAAAACAATATAAATGTAATGGAGAATGAATAGTAAACGCAACATGTAAGCAGATACGTTTATATATATACGAGTCATACAGTTTTGGCATTTGGAAAATCACTAATCGTGGTTTTTAGTAAGCAGGGGCTACGGTGTTTTTAAGAAAAGTTACATCCTTTGAAAAATCCGTAATATCCCTCGGGTTGTCCTCTGAAAATACCCACGATTCGTTAGTTTTGAAAATAAGTATGACTGGAGCCCATATCTAACATCTACCTGATAAAGTACAGGACTAAATTAAAAGACTAATCGAAAGGGTAAGAAAATCCATCTAAGTCTGAGTCGATATATATATCTAATAGTCGGTGATCCCGCCCCAATAGCGTCACGTACTATAAATATATAATATGACATCCTCAAATCAAGAGTGCGAATCAATCATTATATTTACTTCATACGGTAAAATCTATCGTACGGCATCCCAAATCAGGGTACGGGTCAAATATAACATTTATCTCATTACTTATCTGGTATCATTATTATCATACTCTGAATTAGGAGTACTGATCTAAAATCTAGTATATTCCGATACCATCAACACACACACACACACACATACGCGTGTGTATGAAAACACATCGTCCAACGATCCGCTATAAAATCATGACGTGTCTCGTCACACGACCCAAAACACATCACCGATCTCATGGCATCATGCCCAATCACATCGACTCATCTCCAAGTATCATATACTATCTTCATCAAACGTGTATACGTATACACATATATATATATACACACTCACATACATATATATATATATATATATATATATATATATATATATATACGCACAAGAAAATCAAATGTATGCGTGTGTGTGCGCGTATGTACAAATCATTACTCTAGGGTTTCGCAACTAAGAAACTAAACTACAAGCATTTTCCTACAATTACGCTAAACTAACCCAAAGTCACCTAAGCATTTCTTGCTATATATACACATCTCATAAAACACATAAGTATATATATATATATATATATATATATATATATATATATATATATATATATATATATATACATACATATATCATAACGCGTTCGCGTGCTATACTACGAAACTGTGGGGATGCTATACGCCATCCACCCGACTTCCCCCGCAGATATATATATCTACTCACATTGATCCTTGCTTGCCGAAATCGATGTCGCCATGCTCGTCCTTATCATCCGATGTCCGCGTGAGGGTGCCTACACATATAAACACAAAGTATCATAAGCCGAAATCGCGCACGAAAACCAAAACAGCACACGTATCACACATAGGTTAAAACCTATGGTCAACTCATGCAAATCAACCAAATAACACCCGATATCGACGTACAAACGTCAAGTGACCGATACAAAACACAATTATCAAAACTTCAATTCATGAACATCGAGGAATTCAAAACAGCAACTCAAGAAAATGGTCACAGATTTTGGTTCAGGTGAAATAGGGATAAACAAACGGTACGGGGGTGTTGTATAGGGGGCATATGAGCTACAGAACTAATTTCAACACGATCCCCTACAGTTTGGCTGGCCACATTGCCCAATAATCCGGCCTGCTCGGCCATGGTGTCTCTATTTGGGCTCGTACTTGCAGGGTGGCCTCCTAGTGGTCCATCTAGGTTAGTGGTGTTGCTAGATTTTCTTGTAAATGTTCCAGATCATCTCAGATTCCCTGTAGGCCACCAATTAAACACAAAACCGACATTTGGATATCTAAAGTTTAAGTTTGGGGTTCTAGCTCTGGTTTGGTCTAAGTTTTAACATCAAAGGGGGTTTTGTCGTCACTAATACACTCTCATGCATCATCATAACTCAAGAATTCCTCAAAACCTCCACTTGGAAATTTCAAACCTCACTAAACCGCATTTACACACTTCTAAACTAACATGGATGCTAAAGGAAATAGATTACTACTCTAATGGTGAAAGAATTATCTCATTTGGCAACTCAAGAATTTTCTTGAGTTGCCCCAAGTGCTCAAAATCATAACTTTCTTGGTTCCCTATGCTTGTAGTGAGCTTGTGCATGCTTTTTGTGAAGGAAAAATGATGTTTTGGTGTGAAAATGGTGTTGGGATGAGAAGTTAGAGGAGGTGGAGGGAGAGGGCAGCCAAGGAGATGGAGGAAGAAGAAGAAGAATGAAGGGAATGAAGAAAATGGTCCAAGGTCAATGAACCCCTCACCTCTCTCTCTCTCTCTCCTCTCTCTTGTCCATACCACCTTTGTTTATTCTTTTTCCTTTTTCTATTCTTTTCTTTTTAATCCAAAACAAAAACAAAACCAAGTAATATAAGAAAATAAGCATGGTTTTCAAAAACAAAAAGAAATGTAACAAGTGTGTAACATGACATGGTGCACGTCACATGCACAAAACACCATCAATGTATGATTAGTGAACATTAATCAAGTTTAGACATGAACTTATATATAATAAATTATATAATAATTCATAAAATGTCTAAATCTCACAAATTCTTTAAAAATCAACATTCAATGTAATTTTCCAATATTTCTCTAATCTATTTGTATATAATAGAACCATAACATTAAAAATAATCTCCATTCATTAAAATATTCTTAATATTTATTATTTTAATTATTTAATTTCCAAAAAATAATATTTTATTTTTCTGAAATGTTATAGTCTTCCCCCCTTAAATAAATTCGGTCTCCGAATTTAAATTTAATCCCCTCAAATACTAAAACATTTCAGTAAAATGATCAAGTCGTCGGGGCTCCGAAATCATACATACATAAAACATATCGTAGCACAATACATGCGCATGGAAAGATTCTTAATATTTATTATTTTAATTATTTAATTTCCAAAAAATAATATTTTATTTTTCTGAAATGTTATAGTCTTCCCCCCTTAAATAAATTCGGTCTCCGAATTTAAATTTAATCCCCTCAAATACTAAAACATTTCAGTAAAATGATCAAGTCGTCGGGGCTCCGAAATCATACATACATAAAACATATCGTAGCGCAATACATGCGCATGGAAAGCGAGTACATAACTCAAAAATCAAAATTCCGTCAAGCATCCCGCAATCATCGAAGTTATGGTGAAGACACCAATGTCAAAGTCCAATACGAAAACCAACATGATATATATCAAAACTATAACATGTACATAGTACGCATCGTTGTAACTCGTCAAAACATCTGAAAGAAATGCATGCCAAACCCTTTTCAAATCGCTGTGCGATGCGCGTTTCACGGCACAAGTTTGGACGTTTCACGGCCAAACCCTCCGACCGACCAACTCCACCACTCGTAGGCGTAACCGCTGCTCCGCAAATCTTGCCATACGCAGATTCTCCGTTGGCAACATCCCACGTTTCACGCTATCACGATCCCCATTAATGGACGATCCGCTCGTTACGCAGGACATCGGGAGCGTAACTGCCGGCGAGATCCCCGCGCCTGCTGTTGCGTGCCGCCGCCATTATATAGACCCCCATTACAGAGGGGTCAGGTAAGCTTTTTTTTACCCCACTTAGCCGTTACTCTGCTCGGATCTGGTGCTAACTTGATCGTCGGAGGGTCATCAGTGGTACCAAACCATCCTGGGACTTCTTTGCAGGTACTCGGCGTAGACTTCTCTAAACCACCAATCTTCTCAAAACCCATTGAGACCCACACACAACAGGAGATTACCTCCAAGATCCAACGGGAGATCGACGGAAGACGACATCTGACGGAGACCCGAAAAGGATTTCCATCATTGCTCCTTTCATTCGTTTGCTGCCACTCTCAGCATATAATGATCACATTTTGTTTATTGTACTTTATTCACCGTTGCCATAGGTGCATTGGCTAACTGATACCTGGTATCAGTTAGCTTATAAGATATGGTAACGATGCAAGCCGTTACCATATCTTTCCAATTGTAACAGTTTAAACCGTTACCTATTAAAATGGTAACGGTTTACACGGTTACCACAGATGTGGGCCCCATCCTGGGTTGGTTCAGAAAGCTGAACGATTATATATAACGCCGTTTCTATGGTCACGGTGTAAACCGTCACCATATTTTTCTACGGTAACGGTTTAATTCGTTTCTTGACCTATGATTACGGGGTTTCTCGTAACGGTTATGTAAGAGTCAAAACTGTGACCCAAAGGGTTTCTGGTAACGGTCAAAACCGATACCAAAAGGCTATACTGTAGTAGTGACTTAGGTTGGATTAAGTAAGCCTCATCTTTCATCAGGTTTATGCATGTCTGTGTACATGCATAAAATGATGTTAGTGAGAATATATATAAAATTATGTTAGGTAAATGAAACATGTAGCTAGTTTAGAATATTGGTCATGAGGTTCCTACAAAATCTTGAAAGCTGAAGTAATTGAGAGCTCTAGAATGGTGCATGCCAACATAAGCGTAAATGCACCAACACACACTCGTGCATAAGAATTATCAAAATATAGTGATAAGTTTGCTAAAATACGGCCTTTATTTTGTCAATGTCTGAAGATAACAATAAGTTTGTTGAAAGGAAAAAGAAATTGTGCCAGCATGCATAGATGAATGCAAAAAAAATAATAGAAGTTAACATATGAAGTTTGTTAGAATATATAAATTAGTTCAATCTCTAATAATTTAAATAATAGAAGTCAGCATGAGGGATGTCGCAATGTCACTGATAATTTATAACTTGAGGCATACCTTTTTCCTAAGTTGCCAGATTTAGGACAAATGATTATAAAGGAGGTCTTAATTTATCTAAGTGAAAACTAAAAATCAAGAACTTGTCTGATGGCAGAAAACCTCGTGGAAAGGGAAAAACATTCATTATCGGTTTTTTTTTCATACATCACCGGTAAGAAACGTAGAATGTAGGTTTTGGTTCGCTTGAGCATTTCATCAAACATCTTTTTAATACATTAAATATAAAATATTATTTCATTCTCCCCTCTGATTGAAGTCTCGATCAAGAAAAACCTCCACCACTCTCCTCTCCCTCCCGAACACCCCGCCAAACCAAAAAAAAATCATCAACCGGTGAGAACTTATGTCGCATATTTGGAGATTCAGAACTTTCCTTTTTTCTCGAATTGAAGTGTCAGCCAAAAAAAAGGAGGAAAAAATATCATCAACGACCGATGTATTTTCTTTAGTACGGATCAACTCATGGTATTTCTAGATTGAAAACTTTTTGTTCTTAGATCGAACCAATAGATAAATCTAGAATAATAAATTTCCGAAGAAAAAATAAATGCGCTTTGAGAACATCCGTAGGAAAGGCACGTATACATGCCCCGTCGGTTGCCGAGAGGCTCATTTTCTACCAATACTTTCAACGAAAGTTAAAAATTATTAATCACCACATGCAGATTCCACTGTATTAACATCTTCCTCTATGCTGTCCAATTCAAAATTTCTCATATAACGAACCCCTTTGTCACGTCACCAGCCCTTTTATCAGGAAAGAAACAATCTCCTAAAATAATGAAAGCAACCAAAATCAAAACAATACTATTTTCTGCAGGTTAGATCCATGACAATTTAAATTATTTACTTGAGCATTTCAGCAAACACAATGGATGCATAAAACATTAATTTAAATGTTCGCTTTTTTCAATTAACCTCACATCTGCTTTAGTATATAGGTAAGATGATGATTGTGTATGGATGGTGGTAAAACCTTATTTGAAAGCGGAAAAATTAATGAAGGTTTATTGCTCTTATTTGAAAGCGGAAATAATTGTTTGGAATTTTTAATTGAGTTTGTACTTTTATTTGGATTGTATTTTGTGGTGTTATTGATTTTGAACTCGGATTTGATTTGTAAAATATAATGTTATTGGTTTTGTACATTTTAAAATCTAGCATTATTGGTTGTGGGTTTGGATTTTGATTTTTAAATCTAGTGTTAATGATTGTAGACTTGGATTTGGATTTCAAAATTTTGTGTTATTGGTTTATTGAACTCGGATTTGGATTGGACTCCAAAAGTCCGAATTTAAGTCCAACTATATAAAGCATAGCTACAAAATTTGAAAAAAAAGTCCAAGAAAGAAATGCAGAGACTTTTTTAATGTTTGGACTTTGAGACATTTCCATCTTCATGATCTCCTTCAAGCATAGAAAGCTTATTTTTCTTTTTATTTTTGATCTAATCTTATTTTTTATTTTTTTTATTATATTATATTTTTTAACTTCTTCGTGAATCCTAAAAAGATGTTTTTTCTCTCTTGATCTCATCTCATTCTTATCGATATTTCGATTGATGAAATTATATATTGCAACTTTTTTCATAAAATCCTAGAATAGGTTTTTTTCCGCTAGATATCGATCTTATTTTTATTTATGTTTTAATTCATTAGATTATATTTCATAACTTTTGCATGAAACCCTAAAAATACATTTTGGCGTCAAACTAGTTTATTGAATTATTCATTATAATTTCTTTTATAGAAGATTATATTTCTTATTTTTTATTGATCTTTATTAATTTTATTTTGATTGCTTATAAGATTTTATCTTTTATCTTTCGATTTTTGAATGCAGCGACAAAATAAAACATTATATTTGTTTTTCGCTTTGATAAAAAAAACATATATCGAGCAAATATTAGAAAAAAACTAGATTAAAATTTGATAGTACACAATTTTCACATTTTAATTTTTTTTGTTGGTATGTACTAATCGATAACAACGGACCTATTATTTGTTATTAATAGATATTTTATAAAAATATTGAAAATAATAATTAATTGATTTTAATAGACTTTACTCATTTTTAAGATTAAATAATAAAATTGTTATTTCACAAAAAGTCCCATAAAAATAAAAGTCATAATACAAATTATACAAGAACTCAAATAAGTCTAAACCAAAAGTCTAAATCTAAATCCAAATCGAGCACGAAAGTTTGAGTCCAAATCCAAATTCATTATGTGAGTCCGAGTCCAAATTCAAATCCATTATGTGAGTCCGAGTCCAAATCCAAATTCATTATGTGAGTCCGAGTCCAAATCCAAATCCAAATCCAGCACCTAAAAGTGCGAGTCCAAATCCAAATCCAAAAAATCGCCCCACAATGACAATTGTCCGACTCGCATATTAAAATTCAGGTTCAATAACACCCTCTTATATAGTACATAACATTCGCCCTAGCAATATAGTTAGATATCCTAGTCTTTTCGCCGCTGCCATACTTCAAATGGCGCAGATATTGCTCGGATTCCTGGTCTTAACGGAAAAATGGAAGATGATTAGCAGAAGTTTGAAAAAAACACAAGAGACAATGTTCTCAAATTGGAATCAAATAATTTAGGTTGTAGTAATTGGTGATGGGTCGATGATACAAGAAAGAAGAGAAATTTAGGGATATATGCTTAATATGAAAAATATAATTTTAGAAATTTTCTGGAAGCTCCTCTTCTAGAAATAGAGTTTTTGTTAGGTCCCTTTATATCTTTCACGTCGAGCTTATATAAACGATAACCTCATATTTCTTTTGCATATAAGAAACGACTTCTACTTAAAATTGGATACCAAACAAATATAATAGTTATCAACAATAGAGTACAAACAATCTAACATCATGATAGACCCTACATCTTCTCATGCCTAATCTTTTCCAATTTTGGCTGTTTGCTCAACTTTTTATTTCTCTTCGTTTGCTTTAACTCATCCTATCTCTTTTAGCACTACTTTAAAAAATGCTAAATCCATTATCCACATTAATATTTGAAAAAAAAATCTTTCTTCTTTTCAAGATTAATCTTGTAATATTTATGACATTTTCTTATTCTTTCTTTTCTTAATTTTTCATTTTACAAGATTTCACTCAAGCATGTTTTTTTTATGCATTGATTTGTGCCAATAACTAAGGTTATAATGTTGTTAGAATATAAATCATATCTCAGCCTTCTTCATAAATCCGATATAGTGTTAAAATAGTATTAGAGGAACCCATTGAAATCTTACATATGAAACATGCGATTAATGGTCAGCCGGAGGAAATACCGCTGCTCAAATGCGCAGGTTTCGTCCTATAGAAAATGATAACTTCTGGAAGTATGTTAGAATATAAAATTACATTCTCTTAAAGTTAATCCTAATTTCAGGGTTTTGGTACATCCAACCTTAAATCTTTTATTTGCTTTTTGTTTTTGAAAAATAATTTCAATATTAACAATATTTTAACCAAAATAATTATTAGTAAACAACTGCTATAAACAACAATGACTTAGCTCAGTTAGTACCAATTTACTTTCCAACATGAGAGATCGCAAGTTCGATTTGTTGATTTCAAAAAACAAAAATAAAAAAAGACAATGCTTCCTTGTAATAACTAAAACAACAAAAATGCATAAAAGACATGCATGGTCGATCTTGGATCTATTTCATATGTCAATTTACTTCACAATAAGCAAAAGATAACAAACTTTAAAAGTTGGTAAAACCTCAATTAGATCGCTTGGATCCATTTAAAATGGGTAGTAATTTGGACCCATTCCATTCCACCATCAAGGGCCCCACATGTCAATGAAACATAAACCTAACACAAAAACTCAATTGCTTAGGGGCCGTTTGGTGTATTTTTATGCATAAAAAAACCATTTTTCTCAAATCCAAATATCACTTTTTTTTATCCAAATAAACAAAATTAGAAGGATCTGCAAATTCAAAGTTAGAAATTCAATAGCAAACAAACGCAAAATAGGCAATCCAAAAATTTTCAATTGCATGGAATCCAAATTTCACAGTTCTGCACCCAAACAGCCCATTGTTAAAACCACCGCAATTTTAAAAACCTACACTGTAGAGCCCTTCAGCTCGCCCAAGTTCTGAACCCTAGATTTATCAATCGTACTCCAAATTGGGATTCAATTTGTTTGCCGAGCGCTGATTGAATTCCAAACCCCCAAACGGTGGAATCGCCAGCGCGGTGAAGTATCGATTTTGCATCGATTTTTGGAGAAAGAGGTAAAAACTGAATTTCTTTTTTTGTTTACTAGCGTGAAATTTAGTTGGAAAAAGATTTGGATCGAAGAATTTTTGGTTCTGGTGAACGTGATAGCTTGATCTGTATGATGAAAGTTTGAGTCTAATGCACTGTGTGGAGCATGAATTATCAGCATTGAATCAGTTGTTTGAATCTTTAGATTCGTAGTGAAGATCATTATTGTATTATAGAGTATTTATTGCTTGCGGATATTGATGTTCGATCTTATGGTTAGGGTGTGCAGCTGTAAATTGTAAATTGCAAATTGCTTGAATCATCCATTAGGGTTCATATAATGGAGTTTATATCTCGACGTGATATAGGATCATATAGTTCATTTTTCCATCACCGTGAACAAAGTTTTTGATATGTTTGGAAAATTTCTAATATATTTCAAATGATAGTATGTGAGTAGTTGGTTTCGAACGATATCCCACTTGTAGAGACTCTTGAGACTATGACGCAACAGCACTGACCTATAATCCACCATACATTGCTATGGTTTACTTTGTTAACAATGACCTATCATTTAGGTATAGCAGGTTTACCATTTCCTACACTTACCCCCTTGGATCACTTGCACTTGAAAAATATTTCTTAGCAATTTGATGGCTAAGAAAACCTTGGATTGACCTTTTTGTTACTTATGAACGATTCATTATGATGGTGAGAACTAGGATAATGTGGTTCATAAAATCAAATTGCTTTACGTGGAAAAGTGCTTTTTAAAGTATTATGTGATTGTAGAATAACCATGGTATTTTGGAAAAAAGAATTATGTTTTATGTTAGAATGTTCGAATATTAAATTCAATAAAAAAAAAGAGTAGCTTAGCTGAAATGAGAACGTTGACATGGATGAATGAAAATACTCTAAGAGAAATACAAAGTGGGTGTACATCTGAGGAGCTAGAGGTAGCCTTCATAGAGTATAAATGAGGAAACCCAATTATATTACATATTTTGTTGTATTTGAATGCTAGTTTCATAGTTAAGGGCGACCTTTTTATCATCACAACCTAGTATTTGTGGCCACTTCAGAATTTATGCATGATAAAATACCAACAAATATGAAGAGAAGCTTATCTAGGAACTTTTTTATGGGTCAGCTACGTGAATCCTTTCTCTGCATTCAGGGATGGTAACTAGCAAGATGTGCAGACTCGGTTTAGTTTTCGGTATCGGCCCTTTCAATTGCAATGGGATTTAGTCGGTTTCGATCAGTTTCGTTAGTTTCGGTTTCACTCATTATTTTATATAAAAATACATAATAATAATCATGTTAGCAAAAAAGTAATACACTACTATGATTTTTTACCTATAATCATAAAAAGCATTCTTTATATAGAATTTCTCCATTTAATAACATCTAAGTCATTAATGGCTCACTATACAAAGTAATTTTGTTATGCAAAACTTTCTTTATCAAGCAAGCCTTCGAATAAGAAACCTTTTAAAAAAAATTTAATGCATCTCTTTCCTTTCTCAATTTCTAATAGTCACCTCCTCTCTTCCCCCCCCCCCCCCAAAAAAAAGAAAAGAAAAACCCTTCTCTTTCGATCTACTTAATATTGCTCTGCTGACTGATGACGATCGCTGCGACGAATGGCGACGATCCAAATCTCACACGCTAACCACATAATAGGTACACACAAAGTTAATATTCTACGATATATGGATCTACATGCATATCTTATGGTACGATACGATATGAAAGGTTTCTGATACATATCAAACCCTCTTTATCATAAAATCTATCGTATCTTATGATATACGATACATATCGTATGATATGATATGTTCTGATACGATATACTATACGAATGACACAATATTTAAAGACCCAATTTGTTATTGGGTCAGATCTAGATCTCTCAGGTCGGGTTTAAAGATCTTAAAAATATAAAATATTTCATATCTGAAGTCCTAAATAATCTGAGCTACAAAATGCAAGACTTTTAGAAACTCTCATTTTTGTCCTTGCGTGCATTAACAAAGAAGAAATATATTAGAAGCTAGAACAACTAAAACTCAATGTCTTGATTTATATTAAGTAGAACTTGCAACTAGAAATAAGACATAAAAAGAGAACAAAACGAGAGGCATATCATCCTACTTGTTTATCCGATAAAGAATCTAATGATGGATTACGGAGAAAGGTCCTTGCTTACCGGAAGACGTTTCTTGGATGGATGTTCATGAATACTTTGAAGTTGACGGAGGACCAAGTAGTATGAAAAGAAGAAATGAGGTATAATGATATTATATTTACTAGTTAATTTTATTAAAATTCATAGTATTTTTAACCAATTTTTGATATGACCTTGAAATTTTGAATGCTATTCCACAAAAAGACTTGCAAAGAAAAAGAAAAGAAGATAATGGAAATGAAGGAAGAAGAGAAGTTTGTAGAATACTGAAGCGAAGATAAGGAAGTCGAGAACATCCTCATCGACGATGATGATAGGCAGTGTTGAAAAAATGGTCTACCCGGCCGATTAGTCTGCCGTATAATCGTAAACAGTGCTTAACCGTATAGAAATTGCATTAATCACTCCATTAACCGGTCAAAAACGATTAAACACCGTATAATGGGTTTAAAACGGTTAATCGGGCGTTTAATGTCTAAACGGTTGTGAAAAAATATAAACCCACTTTAGAAAAAAAATCGTACCCGCGTCTATCTATTTACTGAAGCAACCGAGACCTTTCATTTTTGCCGACCCAAATTTCTTCCTCGATCCAGCCTCGACCTAAAACGAGCCTTCGACCTCGATCCTCCAGCCACGACGAGCCTTCGACCTCGATCCTCTAGCCTTCAATCTCCAACCTCGACGTGTCCAGCCTTCTACCTTGATCGCAGCCTCCAGCTTCATATCCATCCTCGATCACAGCCTCCAGAGGTAATTTTTTGTGGTCCCCCCCCAAATTTTTAGGGTTTCCCCAAAAAAAATATTTTTTTTACCCGTAGCATGCTATTTATTCATGATTTTTCAAGGAAAATTTTGTTTTTATCTATTCTCATAGACTGTAGCATGCAAGAAATCATTGGTTATGGAGAACAAAAAACCTACTTTATTTTTCAATCTCTGTTAACAATGGCATGCCAAATGTCCGTTTATGAAGAGGAGCTGGATGATACAAAAGAGTATTATGAAGATGATGATGAGTATGATTAGTAGAATATTTGTTTATGATATTTTGTGGCAATTTATGATATTTTGTTGCTTTTAAAGTTATTTGTAGACCATATGGTATTGCTTCTTTGCGAGACTTATCTTTATGTAACATTATATGGTGTTATGGTTTAGACGTATCATGATATCAATATTTCGATTTGATATTTTTTGCGTGGTTTGTTGTGGTGTGTTTATATGGTAATTTATAATTGTATGGTGTGTGTGAGATATTGCATATGCTCTCTTAGATTGTTTGTGCGCTAATTATATAATATATATCGTACAAAATATATTGGATGTCCGGTGGGACTCGAACCTACAATCTTCCTCGTTTAATTTTATTCAGATATCTTACTATTAGGCCGCAGACATATTTAATATTTAATAGTTGCAAATAAGGCCAAATTTTTCTTATAAATATTTATGTGTGCGTATATTTGTTTATGGCCGCATGATCCTCGTAGAATGATTAATCACTGTATAATCCGATTATACGCTACCCGCTAACCGAACGAATAGAAAACGAATACGTGTTTTACAACATTAATAATAAGTGATGAATTAATATGAGACTATTGATTGATCAGTAGTAGTACTTTTGTTTTGTTATTTTTTGAAAGTTTTTAGTTTATGATTGATCAGAGATTCATGTGCTGGACCCGGCGTGATTCTCATGTTGGTTCATGTAGCCTACCCCATATGCTTGGGATAAAAGGCTCAGTTGTTGTTGTTGTTGTTGTTGTGTAGTTTATGATGTGAATTTTATGATTTGGTAACTTCGTTAGAAAATGCTGCTACTTGTGAAACTTATGCTTATGTCATGTAGGTTATATCTTTCGACTATAGTATCATTTTGCTTAATTATCTAATTAACTTATAAGTTATGATTGTTGAAATGACTTATATTATTTCATGTATTTTTCTGTTTGAACTTTACATATATTGTGTCGGTTGCGTGATTTAGGATATACTACTTTTTATAATTCTTTTAATATATCGTTCCATATTACTGACTTAATCATATAATTGTAAAAAATATAGTTACTTATTACACGTAATTATCTTATCTTAAGATATACGATTCAAGGTAGCAAACCGGCTTGGCCCGTCAACGGGTCGGGCCAAGCCCGGTTGACTGGGTGCCCCAAATCCCGTCCGGCCCTAGGTCCGGCTTGGGTCGGGTCGGGCCACAATTAAAATATAATTTTATTAAAATTAGGTTTTTTTGCGAATTTTTTAAGCCCGAACTTCACGTAGGTCTCGGGTCAGACCTAAATATTTTATTGATTAAATTTTTTTTGCGGGGGACATAAGTTTGCAAACCTTACCTCTCATGCAATTGAAAATCCCCCCGCTCCCCATCATTTCACACAGTATTCCCTCCCATTTATTTCAAAATTTTCCTCCCTCCCTTGAAATCCCCATCCCCTTAACTAAAATTAAAAAAACATTGATTACCCACCCCCCACAAGGCCACAACAGCCATAATTTGATTCCCCAGGTACAAATCAATTCAAGTGGGGCTCATAATTTTTTTTAAACCAACCCCAGAAAATCTGATAGGGCTCTTATTTTTTTATTTGCTCCAGGCCTAGACTAGCCTGAACCGGGCCCGGGTTCATGGTCGGGTCGGGCAGGGCCATCGGGTTGCCCTAACCGAGCCTGGCCCTAGGCCGGACCTGACCAACAACCGGCCCGGGCCTGCCACGTGACATTCGGGCCGGGCCGCGGATGCCACCTTGATATATGATATGATACACAAGCAAAAACGATATTTGATTCATACTATGATTTGACAACTTTGGGAACACAGACATAGTCTTTAAGTCATTTCTTGCATCAAAATCAAGCCGTTGCAACAAAACCAAGAAAAGCATAGTAGTTTTGGACTGGTCCATGTCGAGACCGGTCTGAAACGGCTGAAACTTATGAGTTTCGGCTGAGTTCTCAAACCATTATTGGTAAATGTTACCACCTTTGTTTCATTAGAAGCTAATATACAATGGCCTCCATTGTCAAGTTAGCTATTGCCATATACTTTAATACTTTCAGAATCCTTTCAAAATTTTGGTCTTTATTTAATCCTTCTTGCACCTTTAATTGCTTTCCTATTACCGAGGGCCTGTTTGGTTGATGAATTTGGCTTGGATTCAAGAGTTTTGTTTTTTGATGGCTAAATCCACAAGGTATTAGTAGTTTGGTACCCCCGTTGTTCACAATTACTTGTCCTTTTAGTCTTTTGTATGGTAATTAAGGTATGATTTAAAGTTTGTTTGAAAAAAATATTATAATATTACCATCCTAGTAAATTTTCCTAAATTACCCTCATATTAAATGAATGTTGTCTTCTCATCTTCTTAATTTTTCTTTGGAACCTTACATCAATGATCTTTAAATGAGGGTAGTTTAAATATTTTACAAAACAAAATAATAAATATGGTGAGAAATTCTATACTATTTACCTATATATCTTAAAAGGGCAAGTAATTTAGGACAAAAAAAAATCCTAAAAGGACAAGTAAATGTGAACGGGGCGAGTATTTGGTTTGCAAACTTGAAAATAGAATGGATTGTTGCCACATTAGATTTTTTGGGGGCGTTCCAATTCCAAGGAAAAAATCTGGATTTGCAATAAGTCCAAGTCCACGATGCCCAAATAGTGAAAAGAGTAGTTGTGCAACGGGGTTCCTACGCAACCCGCTACACAGCTATTCTTTCCTCGTCGAAATAATATAAAAGAAAGAGGAGAAGAGTTAAGATTACCCCCTTTCTTTTTTAGCCGATACCTCTTTATCTCTCATCGCTGCTTCTGTCTTTCCCCCTTCGCTTCATGTATCCTCTTCCCCTCTTTGATTTCTCTCGCCGACGATCTCATACCAGTTTATACATTAGATTGGGGTTGGACTTAGGGATTTGTTCGCATTGCCACCCAATCTCTTTCATCGGCGATCTATTCGCCAGTGCATACACCAAATCAGATCAGGCACCGCGTTAGGGATTTCTTAGTTTTGCCTCTTCATACACCGATGGTTATTCCTAGGGATGTAAACGGACCCGAATAAACCGATTCGGATCCGTTTTCGAATTTGACAACTTGCGGATATGGGTATTAAACATCCATATCCGAATGGATTTTGTCAGTATTAGGATTCAAATCCGGATCTGACTTGGATACAAATTTCCAATCCGGATCCGGATATTCGATCTAATGGTACCCACTATTCAACTACTAATTACTATTAGTTATAGCTAGACTTATGGATGGCCTGTGGATTTGATGTTACATGAAAAGGTCTTAATTTGAAACTATTGAGACGTGTGGACTTGGATGTGAATGTTTGAATCAAAAAAATGGTTAACCTATTTAAATATTTTATTTGTTGTAGTTATGAATCATGACATTTTATATTTATTTGAATAATACATGTATCCGATTTTAGCGGATATAATTTTTACAATATCCGATCCGTATTTGTATTCGATTTGTAACGGATACGGATAATAATTATTGTTACCGACAACTATCTGTATCCGCATTCGCATCTGTAAACATGTGTCAGATACGGATATGGTAATGCATATATCCGATCCGTTTACATCCCTAATATGCCTTGAATTGCATTGATCACGGTTTAGGGATTCAAGAGACCAAGGGCTTATTTGGTAACTATTTTTAACCTTTTACTAAAACTCATTTACTACACCTAAGTTATTTGGATCCATTTTGGCTAAATTGTTGGGTTGGAGAAGAAAGACAATAAAAATAGAATTTCAACAATATCATAATAGCTAAATCACTCAAACCCCCCCCCAAAATAATATATATATATATATATATATATATATATATATATATATATATCACCCCAGTTTAAGCATCAAAAAATATTTTCATTGATAGCCATTTCATTTTATAGTGAAAATTTAAGAAAATAAGATATAGTTTTGCTCCCAATAAAGTTTTGTCCTATGTGGGGGTGACCAAAGTTACACTCACCTTGATAAGTTTACCGCCAAATTCATATATTGGTAATCCATGACCAATTTGAGTACTACCAAACAATGGAATGGAAAGTGGGGTAAAGAATTCATTCATTTTTATACCTACCAAACAAGAAACACGTAAATCCATGAGATTACCCCTTTAATGGAATTGAGATTCCATGTTTTGAAGTCTAGCAACCAAACAAGCCCTAACTAGTGCATTCTTGAGTCGTTGTTGAATGTGTTTAGTAGGCTAGAAGCCATCTTAATCCATTCCCCCTCGTGCTCTGAGGTGACATTTAACTTCTTAAAAATCCACTCAATTGTCATCCTAACTTCTAATGGCTTAATCCATTCTCCCTCGTGCTCTGAGGCGACATTTAACTTCTTAAAAATCCACTCAATTGTCATCCTAACTTCTAACATGTCGCTGTCCACCTATGTCTAATTTTCTTATATCATCTACTCTCATTTATTGGCATAATGTTTCTCAATTATGTAGTGTTCTAATCATAAAGAAGACTGGTTCTGCAGCTGTCTGAAAGGTTTTTCTCCTTTAGCTTGACGGATATTTTATGACACATAGTACTCTAGAAGTACTATCCACTTTTGGGGTTCTGCTTTCATTCTATGAACAAATAGTTGTTCTTGATGTTACACAATTTTCTTAAGTGACTATTACCCAAGTACTTGGCCAGTTGGCATTCTTCATGCAAGTTATTTTTACTATAAAAATGAGCTTCAGTGTTTCTTCTGACTTTACAGAAACTGAAGCGGGTCTTTTCCCTTCTGTGTGCACTTCAATAAGCAGTTTTAAGCTCATTTATATGGTTCTGGACTGTTTTGCTTCATATACTTCAGCACTTACTGGTTGCATATTGTGTAGAGGAATTCTTCTGTACATATTTTCCTAATCAATTATTATTCTGTCGGATGACTGGTATTTTGCTAGCAAACTATGTTAAATTCACATTATCTTTTTGCAATTATATTGATCAGTTGTAGCGGTATGTTACTCACTGATTACAGTATTTACAGGATCACATCTTAGTCTGGCCAGCTGTAGTGCTGCTAGTTCTGTGCTAACTGCTTGAAGAGAGCAGACTGTTTTTAGATACATACTTTGAGAGGCACATTCAACCAAGCCTCTAGGTTTGAACTGGAAATTTGAAAAGGCAAAAGTCTACAGCCACTTATGTTACGGCTGCACAGCAGCACTCTAGCAACTTCTTTTCCCTGGTAGAAAAATTTATCTTACGATATTCTAATCACAACGTGGTAGGTGTTGATGGTTTCCTAGGCAGACTGTAATTATAGCTCTGCTTCAGTTGACCTGGAAAGAAACCAGCATGCGACTTTCTGCCTCTCTCCAAGATTTCTCAACACCTACTAAAGCAGAACTAAGGGAAGGTGAATTTGATCTCGAGTTCAATAAGAGCTATATTCGTAACAAACCTCCTAGCGTTTTCCAAAGAGAAGGTGCTGCATCAAGCTTTTCAAAGGAAAAGTCCTTACCAACAACCCCATCCACATGGAAGAAATGGGCACGTGTTAGTTTAATATGTTTTCTTGGACTTATTTTATTATTCTTTTTTATTTATATATACTCAAGATACTATAAGGATTCTTTTTCACGTGCTGCACCTGAGTATTTTGTGATTCTTGATTGTGGTAGTACCGGCACTAGAGTTTATGTCTATGAGTGGTCAATTGTTAAGAGTGTAGACCACAAGAGTTTGCCCTTTGTTTTGAAATCCTTACCTGAAGGTCCTCAGAAAAAACATACTGCGCGAATTGGCCGGGCTTATCAGCGGATGGAAACCGAGCCTGGTTTTGGGAAACTTGTACGCAATGAATCAGGATTGAAGGCTGCTATAAAGCCACTTCTCCTGTGGGCAGAGAAACAGGTACCAAAACATGCTCACAAACATACATCTATATTTCTATTTGCTACAGCTGGTGTTCGTCGGCTACCAAAGTCTGATTCAGCGTGGCTTCTAGATAAAGCATGGTCCATTCTGAAGAAATCATCATTCTTGTGTCAGAGAAATTGGGTTAAGACTATTACAGGAATGGAGGAGGCTTACTATGGATGGATAGCTCTAAACTACCATATGGGTATGCTAGGTTCCTCACCGGCTAAAGAAACATTTGGTGCACTTGATCTGGGTGGTTCATCTCTTCAAGTGACATTCGAAACCCAGAACCCCAAACATGACGAGACAAGTATAGATTTGAGCATAGGAGCGGTCAACCATCATCTGAGTGCATATTCTTTATCAGGTTATGGTCTAAATGATGCATTTGGTAAATCAGTGGCTCATCTTCTTAAATCGCTAAAAGGAACAGCTGCAATTGTCTCAAATAATGGCAAGCTAGAGGTTAGGCATCCATGCTTACAGACTGGGTATAGGGAGGAATATCTATGTTCTCAGTGTGGTGCATTAAATCAAGATGGAAGCCCCTTATCTGGAGGCAAAATTGTGGGAAAAGGAAGGCAAGGTGTGACCATTGAGTTGATTGGTTCCCCTCAGTGGGACGAATGCAGTATACTTGCAAAAGCAACTGTTAATCAGTCTGAGTGGTTAAACACAAGTTCTGGAATTGATTGCAAAAAAACACCTTGTGCCCTTTCTGACAACTTACCTTTACCGCGTGGGCAGTTTTATGCTATGTCTGGTTTCTTTGTGGTGTATCGGTTTTTCAACTTGACTAAAGATGCTACCTTAAACGATGTGCTACATGTGGGTCGTGAATTCTGTGAAAAAACATGGGAAGTTGCAAAGGATAGTGTTGCTCCACAGCCTTTTATAGAACAGTACTGCTTCAGGGCACCATACATTGCGTCACTATTACTGGATGGGTTGCATGTTAGAGACAGCCAAGTTCTAATTGGATCTGGTAGCATCACTTGGACCCTGGGGGTTGCTTTATTGGAGGCTGGACAAGCATTCTCTAGAAAATTAGAATTTTCTGGCTATAATATATTCCACACAGGAATACATCCAGCTGTTCTTGTTGTTTTTCTTTTGCTATCAGTTATAATTCTTGCTTGCGCAATATCGTATGCTTTCAACTGGATGCCCAAAATTTTCAGAAGATCATGCCTCCCTCTTTATAGGCATAACGGTGCAAACCCCTCCATTCTCAATTTCCAGCGGTGGAGTCCAACGGGTAAGCTTCGACTTATTAGATAGCTCATCTAACTTAATTTAAGAACTTGAATATTTAGTCCGACATGATCTCAAATTCTTTCCTGTTGAGGTTTTTTTTTCTGGGGGCATTTCACATGTATGTTACAGCCCATTTTAAGGATATTGATATGCAATTTACTGAAATTTGAATTAATGTCATATCATATCAATTTGCCTAACCAATTTTCACAATAATGCAACGCTAATTTTGTTAACGGTGCTATCTCTTTAAATTTTTCTAACTGAATTTGACGATGGGTACTCAAATACTTATTCAACTTGCATATATGCCTGGAGTGGAGCCAGAAACTTTGGCTTGGATGGCCATGAACATTCATGAAAACAATATTTGTTTACCATATTGTGTTGATACAATGCAAATACTTGCGTATATTAAATTAATATAATATATTTATATAAACATTTTTTTTTTAAGTTTCACAATAGTGTAATAATGTATTTCTATTCAAATAATGTTTTGCCAATTGTAGTAATTTGTTTTTAGCTTCAAGAATTTATTTGTATGTTTCGGTAAGAGAACGAATTTTATGTTGACAACAACTTAATTCATATATCGAGGTCAAAAGATCTAATGGTATTCATATCATTACTAAAGTTTAACTAGACACACAAGTACACAATTCTTCTAATTTGAAGAAGCCAAGGAGTGTTTGGTTTACAACAAAACAAAAGTGCAACACTTGTTGCAAATAAGAACATTCAAATCAATTGTTTGGGTGATTTCAACTTCTGTTGTTAGATTTCCAAATCCAAGCTACTTTATTGTGTTTGGTTGATCAAAAAATATAAAATGCAACATAAGTTGCAAAATTGCTTATGTGGAAAGATTATGTTGCATCTCTAATATTGCCATGGACACATTTCCCTAAGTTGCAATAAATGCTACAAGCTATTTTTGCAACTCCATTTACAAATCCAGCTTAAGTTTGTTCCAAACCAAACATGGAAAATAGAGAATTTTTGCAACAAATGTTGCGTGTAACTCCATTTCCATGCTATCAAACAGCCCTTTAGCGTGTAGTGAATGTAATAGTGATTTTTTGACCAATCAATTCAAATATAGTTTTTTTTTATATACAGCCCATAAAACATAGCTACTTCTAAATACAACCCCTAAAACATTCTACTTCTAAATACAACCCCAAAAACTTCTAACTAGATTAAAAAGGACCCTACGGTTAACTTCTATCCATCTAGCTGTTAGTTCTAGCTGTTAGAGGGTCAAAATTACCAAAATACCCCCAAATGGCTTAATTCATTCCTTTAAATTCCCCATCAAACCTTTGCAAATACAGCTCCCCTCCTTCCTCACTACTCTTCTGTTGTTGCTTCTTCGTGTTACTGCTGATTCTTCCTCCGGCCGTTACTTACTCTTGCAAGCATGAATAACAACGGTTTGTCTTCCATAAGTCCCCGGTTGATTGTACTTCAACGGAACGTATCGCCATCACTGTCATCATGCGATGTTTTTAAGATTTGAGGAAAAAGGAGTATCTTTGGGGTAGACGAGGGATAAGGCAAAGAAGTTTAATTAGTCAAGAGAAGGGATATGAGGGTAATATCTATCAAAATCTAACCCAAATTACCCCTAACGCAAACATGAACCGGATTCACTTAACAGAGGGTCTTATTTGATTAACTTAGAAGTTTTAGGGGTTGTATTTAGAAATAAAATGTTTTAAGGGTTGAATTTAGGGGGAAAAACCTTCAACAACAATCGAGCCTTTTATCCCAAGCATATGGAGTAGGCTGCATGAACCAACATGAGAATCATGTCGGATCGACCACATGAATCCTCTGCCTCCACTCACTCCTATCGAGCAATATACTTTCATTAATGTCTTTGGCATCTATATCTTTTCGAATATTTCCTTATAAATAAAGAAGACCGCATATCTAACCTTAGCACATTTAGCAAGAATATCCATATAATTACAAGAATAAATATAGTATTTTGTATAGAATTTCAACAACTAATTAAGCATGTTTAGTAGATAATTTTAGAGCATATATAATACTTGTAAATTTTGGAGCTAATGAAGCACACGGTAGAGAATTTTAGAGCAAATATATTATTTATCTAACTAAGAATACATATAAATGAAATTTAAATTAGAGCTTTTGGTGGCGGAATAGGCCTCGATCTGCCTCTACGTTAGGCTACAAGGTTAAAACCGTATTGGTTTCATATCCGGATAAGATAAGATAGAAGGAAAGTAAGTCCACAATGAAGGATTTTCTTATTTGGATTTAAGGGTTTATTTGTATAATTTGTCTGCAGGAAACTAACTGGGCAAGCAAAAAATATAGTGAGACATAAAATACAATATTTAAATTATGGTACACACTACAAATGAAAGAAAACAAGAATCAGATAGGTGTAGTTGTAGATCAAACTTTAAATAAATATAGTTATAAAAAGAATTAAAGATAAAGTGATATTACTTAAACTTGTATTAAGAGAACCGATAATTAATTATTTTAGCGCTTATGCACACCAAAAAGAATTAGTAGAGCATTAAAAGAAATTTAAGGAGCAGTTAAATGACTTAATTTATGAAATTCTATGAAATGAAAAGTTATTTATTGAAGGCTTAAATGCACATGTGAGTAAATTTTCTAATAAACATAAGAGCAAGGTTGCACGAACACGGATACGGGGACACGAACACGATACGATGCGACACGGTGATACGACAAAATCCCAAAATATAAGATACGGGATATATCATCATATCGACCGATATTATATCAGTTTTACCATATCGTTAGGGGTCCTAAAACGATATATCGACCGGTATATCGGCCGATATGATCGAGATTTGATTCCCTACTAATCGTTTGATCATTTCATCTAATATTGCATGAAGTGATGATGTCATCACTATATTCTATGAGATATCATTAATAACTACTTATTTGCATCTAACCATTGAATCGCAAATTCAATGGTGAGAAATATAGAAGAAGATTCCCTCTCCTCCTAAGAGAAGAATAGTGCAACTCTATACACACACACACATATATATATATATCATTGCAACAACATATTCAAGAAAAACCTTAGCATTTCAACATTTTTGGATTGTATTTATCAAAATTCAGCAAATAACTTAGTTATTTTAGTAAAATTTTAGCAATTTCCTAAAAAGAAATATGATTTTAGTATTTTCTTACCTGTATTGAACATAATTTCAGCATTGATAATATAATTTCAGTAGTTTCCTAACTGTACTTAACATAATTTTATCAAAATCATATAATTTTAGTATTTTCCTAACAACTTCAACAAAATATCCTATATATTTCACATAGAAATTATATTAAGCAACAAAATTAAGTAAAAGAAAAAGAAAAGTCAACAAATCAAGAAAGTTATAACAAGACTAGGGTTTTCTTGCTTTAATTGAAAAATAGGTTTTTTGGAACGTGTTCAACATGTGTTCAATACGTGTTTGATACGTATCCAAATCCAAATCCGTCTTATTTCGAAGCGAGACATGAAAAATATGTATCGGACACGTATCGTGCAAGTGTCGGGTACGAAACCATGTCCGACACGTATCAGACACGAATACGGCAACCAAAAAGACGTGTCTGTGCAACCTAGTATACGAGTGTACGAGGACATAATTTGGAAGTAAAGAAGACATGAGTGATAAGAAATTGAATTTTGCAATGTCATATGATCTTGTAATAGCAAATACATTTAAAAAAAACAAAGATAAGCATTTAATATTTTTTAAAAGTGGATTAAACAATAATCAAATAGACTCTTATCTTACTAGAAAAATAAATATATAAACATGCAGTTATTATAGGAGGTATCTTGACCATACATCATCGATTGATAGTATTAGACATCTGCATTAAAAAATGAAAAAAGGTCTAAACTAGATAAAAGAATTAGAATTAGACGGTGGAATTTAAAAAATGAGAGTTTGATTTTTATTTAAACATTGAATGATAAATAAAGACGATTGAAAAAGTTGGTATTAGAACGAAGAGCTTCAAAAGTTAAAATAAAAAGACGATCTTATAAAAAATTTGCTAAAATGTAAAAATAATAGAATTTTAAAAAAAAGCTAGCAAATATAGAAACTAAAAGGCGGTAAGTGAAGCTAAATCTAAAGTTTTTGATAATTTATATAGAAAGCTATAAACAAAGAAGAAAAGGTTATATATGAACTTTGCTAAAATGAGAAATAAAAGAGTAGAGACCTCGATAATATTAAGTGTATATATGTGTAAATAAGAGTTTTGTTAAAGAATAATGAAATTAAAGAAGAATTACTTTCAAAATTGTAATTATAAAACTAATAATGAAGAACGTTACATAAGAAACAAACATTTTAGATTATTATAAAAGTATTATGTACTGTAGTAAAATTAAATTTAGTGAAATGAACGATGCTTAAAAACGATGAAATTAGGAAAAGCAGTACGACCCAATGACACTTATTGAAATTTAGAAGTGTTTAGGAGATAGAATTAGCGTGATTAACTAAGTTATTAAATAAAATTATAGATCCGAAGAAAATGTTTGATGAATAAAGGATAAACAACTAATTACCTATCAAAAGAATACAAAAGAAACTCAAAATTGTTCAAACTAATATGGAATTAAATTTATGAGTCGTACAATAAAATAATGGAAAGTAATCGAACTTAGTGTAGTAAAAGAAACACTTTTAGAATTATGTCGGATTTCAGGACGATCTACCATAAAAGTGATTTAGTTATTAAAACGATTGATAAATATATATAGAGGAAAAAGGGAATATATATGATTTTCATTGATATAGAAAATGCTTCTGACAGAGTCTTCACAGAGATAATGTGGCAGGTTTTAAGAAAAAACTAATGTCTCATGTGAGAAAATGAAAGGTGATTCTAAAGAATTTAAAATTAGTAAAACGAAAAGGAAATGTATGGAATGTAACTTTTGCAAAATAATGCGAAGAATTAGATATGCAATATAAATTGATAGCCAAGATATATTTAAAGATAACATTTTTTACTTTGGATTTACTATTAATCATGACCGTGAGATCGAGAAAGACGCGCATAGGATTCAAGTAGGATGATTGAAATCTAGAAGTGGTTCAAGAGTGCTATGTTATTATAGGATGCTTTTGAAATTTAGAAGGAAAATCCTATAAAACATCTATAAGACCAACATTATTTTATGGATCAAAATATTAGAAAATTAAGAAATAATATGTCCAAAAATTGAGGATGATTGAGATTAGAATATTGAGATGAATGAATGGTAATATCCTGAAAGTCAGGATAAGAAATCAATGTATTCATAATAAGTTGTAGCTTGCTCCTATAGAGGATAAGATGAAAGAACCAATTGAGATGGTTTGGACATGTGCAACAATAGAGAGGCTAAATGCTCCGGTTAAAAGGAGTGAAATTATTGTTACGGCGCAATAAACGCTTGGGATAGACCTAAACAAACATGGTAGCCATAAAAAATAATATATTTATTGATAATCTAATTGAGAGATGGCATGTATAGAGTAGAATGGAGGAGTTAGACTCATATAGCCGACCCCAAAAATTTACAAAGGTTTGTTATTGTTGAAGCATGAGGGTTTATTAAATAATTAAATGATAAGATAACCCGGCAAATAAATTTTACTAAATTTAACTGATAGATTAAAGAATGCCTTATCTATCCTACTTTGTATAATTTCTCCATAACAATTGTTGAACACAATTATAATAGATTTCTCCCTTGGCTAAAGTTCACCAAACCCTCAATTCGTTTGGCCGTATCTCAGAATTCTCTCTTGGCTAAAGTTCACTAAACCCGCAATTCGTTTAGCCGTATCCCAAAACCCCCCCAAAAATAGCGGTGACACGTCAGCTTCATTAGTGCCACATCATCGCCATGTCAGCTAACTGCCACATCAGCAAAAATACAAAATTTCCCAAGTCACCTTCATCTTCCTCCTTCACACCTAATCCTAAATAATTTGTAAAAAAACCTTAAACTCTAGACCACCATCGCCGCCGCCGCCATCTCCCTCTCCCCCCACCGCTGCCACCTCCCTCTTTCCCCCTCCTCTAACCCTAACCTTTGCCCTAACCCATCTCCTCCTCCCTTCCTTTCTCCACCCCGAGCTTCTCCCGCCGCCTCCCTGATCCTCCATGACATTTCCCTATCCTCCCTTGCCACAACTGTTAGTGATACATGCCCTAGAGGCCATTATTGTATCATACTGGATTGTATATTACTTAATGGAAACTTGGGATATACACGGATATAGTAACAGTCTTGCTCGAAATGGTAGTATGCTACCTGGTTTGTTTCTACCTCAATATGTACATGTGTTTTTTTAGCATATCGCTTATACATATTGGTAGAGCACTTAGGATCTTTGCTTGATTACCAGCGTTGTAATAGCAGTCACACTAGTGGGGGCTTGGTAGTCTATAAGCACATCCTATACAGGTCCCTAGTCATAGGATTATCGAGACGGGGCATCGATACTCCACAGCAGACTAGTGTATACGCTTCTCATCCCAGCAGGGGAGATGGTCTGTCCCACAACCATCAGTACGTTGTACTGGAGATAGTATGCAGGTGCTCATTAGGTTATGAGTACACTGGACAAACTCGTCGGGAACTGTTGGCGGGTATTATACCTGTCGTCGGGTAGCAGTTTCCAGGTGACATGAGTACAGCTTAGTCCGTCGACTTGACACTGCTGCTTCGCCTCAAGTGTGTTCCCACTGTACTTTGATTACTACCCTACCACGGCTCAAAGGAGTCGTGCAAACAGGTAGTAGTTGGGTGCAGTCCCGAAGCACTTGGAGGTAGTGGCGGTTAGATAGGATTCGTCTCTCCTGGTATTGGGGGTTGATATCGCGCTGTGTTCGGAAGGCCATTACACAAAGTTCTTGGCCAAGGCAAGCGAGACTTACTGGTAGGTACTCCAGTAGTTTCTCAGGGTGTTTTGGACTACTCTCCGGCATGACTTATTGCGCTATTAGGGGTCTGACGATTACTGCCCCTAGGCCCGATATGCGATACTCTTAGACGAACAGACCGCACTGTACAGAGATTGTCACATTCAGGCTCAGTAGGAGTTCGGATGAGTTAGCTCATCGGCCTTCTTATCGACATCTATCTGGGGATCGTTACGTGCAGCTAGTACCGCTTGCGGCCTGTGGTTAAACCCACTGCCAGCGTAGTGCCGAGTCTTTAGAGTCTCACATAGAGAGTTTTCCTGCACCGGGCAAAAGATGTAGAGGCCGTATGGTTTTACGGCAGGGCTTCGATCACGTACGTGCACTTGTGCGCGTATGATATTCGGGTGGATAATACTAGTGAGTTTTGGTTTAAGCCAGATCCTAATATTATATTGATGGAATGTTTCGTCTCTTTGTATTCTTGTTCTTTGGAATGTGGATGCGGGTATGTATATATGGATGATGGGCATTCTCGTAATTAGTTCGGGAAAGCTTCTAAAAGGGGACACCTATTAGGGTTTTTATTCTATTATGGATTAAAACAAAATGGGTGGAGAAATGAGGTGGATTAAGGACATTGAATCTAGCATGGCTACTACATGACCCACTCTTGACAAAATAGATATTTTGTGAAGCTTGTGAGATATTTTCTTGTGAGATATTTATCTTCAAAATATCATATTTGCTTCATTCTTTATCTTGGGACAGCCATGCCTCTTTCAAGCTCTCTTCTCCTTTCTCATTTCCTCAAGCCGCTTCTCTTCATCAAAAACCCTAAAAGCTCTCATGTGTTGAGAATCCTAGAGTTCCAAGAGACAAATCTCTCCATCTTCTCACACTACACAACCTAGAACTTCTAGTTTAGCAAACTAGAAGCCGTAGTTATCTCGGATTTGAGGTAGGAGTTCGGACTATAGGCTCTCGGGTGGATCGTCTTTGACTCGAGGAGGCCGTCGAGATTCCTACGATCCGTTACGATCTTTGGAGCCGACGACGAGTGGAGGACAGCGATGAAGACCCGAAGGACATGTATCGTGAGATATAACTTCATATCCGAGTAGTTAAACTTCTAGTAGTTTGCTAGCTATAGTTTATGTTCGATCATTGGTTCTAGTCGGTGTTGCGAAGCCCGTAAAAATCATTTATTGCAATTTCCGTCTCCCCGCGAACACGTGGGGTGCACGACATCGACTTACAACAACCACCTCCATCATCATCATCATCACCTTCTGCTTCCACCACCCCACCCTGACCCATCACTTCCACCTCCTCGCCCACCTCCTCAGATGACCCTTCTGCCCTCCTCACCGCCGCCTCCTTGCCATCCAGCCCTCCTCGCTTCCTCCGACCACTCTCCAAAACCCAAACTGACAAAATTTAGATATTAATTAATGATTTAATATAAAATTAATATTAATAATTTAATTTACTATGTTTATTTAGAAGGGCAAAATAGTCATTTTATATGCCTACTTAACACCGTTAGCTAGTTACCGTTACCCATGGGGGTTTTCTGCACCAATCACACTTTTTGGGGGTTTTCTGGGATATGGTCAAATGAGTTGGGGGTTTAGTGTACTTTAGCCTTCTACCTTTGATAGAAAAAATACTACTCCCTCGATTTTGGCTTGTGCCCTATATAAGATTGTGAGCACCCACTTCGTATAGGCTGTCTTGATTAATTCTCCTCAACTTTCAGTATGCTTAACATTGGCTTCTAACTCCTTTTCTTGAAATACCTTGTAAATCTTACATGTGAAAACCATTAAAAATGTACAAGCAACAACTGTGTTGTTGTTGTTATCATCATCATAATAATAATTATAATAAGATAGAATATCCTTTATTCTTGTCGATATTTAATTTTCAGAAACAAAACCTAGTTTATTGCATGCTAAAGTCTGAGCCTTGATTAAATGCATTTCATTAGGACAAGTGCTACACGTTTAGATTTTTACTTTTTAAGCCTATGTCTTCACTCCACTGTTTTTTCTGTTTTTGGTATTCATGTCTAAAATATATCAACACACTAAATTATGTGCATGTGTAGATAAAACACAAGCATGATGTGTGTGTTTTCTTGGGTATGTGGTAACCAGAGATCTATTAACTAAGCTAATTTCTGCCTAATGCTCCTTTATGTGACTAGCATGTGTTTGTGATTGCACAAGTTAAAAAATTATTATTTTTCACCTTTATTTCTTTGTGTTATATGAAATTTGATTCCGATTTACTTAATTAATGCAACCTCAAATGAATTTTCCTTTCTGTTTATCTCTTTTCTAGGGGATGGACGAGTGAAGACACCACTGAGTCCTACAATTGCCGACTCCGAGCCGCACCCATTCGGCATGGTAGGCAGCAACATTCAGCTCACAGAATCTTCTTTGTATCCATTAGGTTTTGCACATAGTTTTTCCTCCGGAAGCTTGGGCCAGATGCAGTTTGGAAATGGAATGGGATCTTCCTTCATGACACCCCTCCGTGGTCAAACCCTTCAGAGCCGGAGATCTCAATCTAGAGAAGACCTTATTTCTTCATTGGGCGAAGCGCACATCCCCAAGGTCTAGCTTATGCTGCCCTAGATTGGAATCCTGGTATATGTCCTCTTCCTAATATTAGCAGCATAGATTATTTTTATCTAAGTAACGAAAAGAGAAGAAAATAATAGCATAGGTTATGAGATGTGTATTCCATGAAACAGTAATTTTACTACTGTCCTTTTTTGGGAAATAAGTTATCATGTGATGGTAATTAGGTTTTTCTTCTTATATAAGTTTTATGAAGAATGTATAATGTTGTTTACTTCAAAATATTTTGGGCTGTTTTATTGTTAGGAGAGTTGCATGCAACATCTGCTGCAAAGGGTTAAAAAAAGAAATCAGGGCTCTCATGTTTGGCAAGAAACATTCTTACAAGAATTATGAAATCAAGATGCAAAATCCAACAGTTCACCAATGAGCAACAGCTCAGTTAGTATGGCACTTCCCCTCATGGGGAGAGTGCGGGGTCTGAATCCCAGGAGGAGAAGTGGCCACAAATTAACGCTTTTGGGCAAATTCATAGGTCCCCTAGGTGCATGTGTGTTGTGTGCTTGTGTGTGCGTGGGTGTGGTGCATGCTTGGGTGAGGCTTACAGGCCCGTTCCAAAAAAGAAAATGCAACAGTTCTTTTTCTGGTGTTCTCTGAACCCAACTTTTCTGCAACAATGTTGTGACTTCTGTAATTGTGATCATAGCATTTATCAGGGGTACCAATCCTGGTATAAGTCATCTTCTTAAGTAGCTATTGCATCCTAATAATCGAATTTGTGATGCATTTCCAATTTCACAGTTATCCCTATTGTTCTTGTTGGAACTAGGACAGAACCGTACATGAGATTTTCACCTCATACGGCTCCTCGTTCAATTCTTTCGAAGTAATTGGATCCTTTTCTTCATTCGAGAATCTCTTCCCTTCTTCCACTCTGCCCCGAAGAGTAACTAAGACCAATTCATTCACGTTTTCATGTTCCAATTGAACACTTTCTATTTATGATCAAAGGAGAAGATTATTCTTTTTACCAAACATATGCGGATCAAATCACGATCTTCTAATCTAATAAGAAGTTCTGGTCCTGGAGGTATAATATCTATGATCATTTGATAGTAATTGCCAATTTCTTCGATGTAATATATATGAAGACTATGATATTTCTTACCTTCAAATTATTCGGGCTTCTGTTTGATTGTTAGGGCATGAAGTTGCATGGAAGAATTGCTGCAAAAAGGAGATAAAAATCGTTTGTCATGTTTTGGTTTGCAGCATTTTCACAACAATTTGGAAATAAAGTTGCAAACTCAACAACTTTTTTTGCAAATGCAACAACATTTTTGTTGTATTTGCTGAGCCCAATGTTTGTTAGATGTGATCGTTGCAGTTATTAGGATGCCTCATTAGTCACTCATTTCCTCAATAAGAATTTTGCAACAAATTGTCGCATTGCCAATTTCTTTTTCTGCTCAATCAAACACAAAATGTTCTAAGGATCTCGCAATAAAATTTCATGACAATTGGATAATGGATTGGGTGTTGCTTGCTTGCAATAAATGTTGGATATTTCTATTGCGTCAAACCAGACTTCAGAATTCTGCATGCAAGTATTCTGAGAAATTTCCTAAAGCGGGTGAGGAATATTAGCAACCAAGATCTTCTGAATGGTGGCGGGTGGAATATTGAAGTTTTTTGAGCCATCATGAGATTCAGTTGCATGCGATGTCATATAGTTTTATTTTTCTTACATGATGTCTCGATTGAATTTGTTATTCTTGTTCAGTTGATTGTTTAAGAGAGCGATTTTCTTTTGGCAAATATTTTTGCAATAATAGGTAGTTCTTCTAAGCTTACTGACATATTGAGAGCTCATGTAAAGCAGCCAGTTAATCTACATGAGTGCCATTGGTGAAAATTTTGGGGTTAGCTTCTCTTTTTTGTTCCAAATTGTATGGTGCCCAGGTTCCTATATGTTATTTTCCCTCCCTTTTCGGTTGGTTACTTGTTGCCTTGTATTCTCGTCTCACGCATGTATTAGTTAATTATTTACATTTAGTTTCTACTGGTTAATTCTCTGTTCAGTTGGATGGATATATTTTTATTCTTCTTTGTTTTCTGCTCAAAGTAACCAAGTCCAAAATTATTATTTAGATAATTTACTTGATCTTCATAAAATTTGATGTATGACTTCTCCTAGGTTGGTTGTTCGAAGTTAAAGTTTGATGATTGTTGATGTTATCTGCGGTGTCCAGGGGAGATTGTATATCTCTTCATGTCAGTAAGTCAACGAAAATTTATGCTTAAGATATGCCTGTTCTCTCCCTCTCAAAAATGTGATTTCGTGAGTTATATGGTAGTAAGACCTCTGACCCCATGGAAAGAATTTCCTCTCTCCAAATTGTGAGGTCACGGTTTGATTCCCCGGGAGGCCGCATCCAATCAAAAAGAAAAGAGTAACAAGATTTGAAGACCTCCAATCCATGAATCGAACGAGTGCAAAATGAACGTCTTTCAATATAGCAACATAAACTTCATCCAATGCGGGTTAGAGTTTGTCAAATTCTTTGATTTTTCATACATAGATTCGAAGTTTGGGGGATCAACTTGAACGGTTCGGATCGTTCAAATATATATATATATATATATATATATATATATGTATATATATATATATATATGGGAGTAGTCCATTAGAAACCGGTCCGTCTTTTTTAAAATGAGAACTCTCGATCCATAATATATTTGAACGATCCGAACCGTTCAAGTTGATCACTCTACCTCAAATGTATGCGTATAAAAAATCAAAGGATTTTAAGACCTATAACCTATGCATCAAATGAGTAAAAAAATGAACGTCAATCAATATAGCAACATAAACTCCATTTGATGCATATGCTAGAGGTTTTCAAATTCTTTGATTTTTCATGCACATATACTTGAAGATAGGGTGATCAACTTGAACGGTTCGAATCGTTCGAATATGTCGTGGATCGAAAGTTCTCGTTTTTAAAAAACGCGGACCAGTTTACAATAGAGCGCTCTTTTATATGTGTGTGCGCGTGTGTGAATAATGTAGGAAAGAGAATTTCCTCTTATGGCGTCGAAAAAATACACACTCCACCATTTTTTCCGACGATCGGCACCCTTCATCTTCATTCTTATCATCTAACATGTGGATACACCAAATTTCATGCGATTCTACCGCTTTTTCACTGTTGATTTCGTGGTTGCAAAATTAACGGTTTACCGACAATAGAACTTTTTACATTGTTAATTCAACGGTGAAAAAGCGGTAGAATCACATGAAATTTCGTGTATTCACATATTATATGATAAGGATGAAAATGACAGATGTCAATCGTCGGATAAAATCGTGGAGGGTTGACGCCATAAGAGGAAATTTCCTCCTACGGCACCTGTTCAGCACGATTAATTGCATTTTAATACCGTCCATTTATTATCATTTTGTAAATAAACGGTGCTATTTAATATATATCTACTTACTAGTATATGTTACAGGTACACAGTCAAAAACATATATAACAATGCTCTGCATGCACGGATTACGACAAAATTCAGCCGATTGGTAATAGGTTTGATATGGTATTTTGATTTTATGGTTGCTTGGTAACCTTACCATATACCATATTCTCTCCAAGTTTCCATTTAGTTATTTTAAACTTAGAATCAACACTAATGTTAAAATTGCTAAGTGTTTAGATATGGTGTTTTATTAACAAGTTGTTTGACACCCTTCTTCATACATATACCCTATACAATCACCTCACACTTAACAAGTTTAACACTAACTTTACTTTTCATGTGCTAATTTGTTTATTTATGATGTTGTATGCTTGCTAACCCTTGTGATTAGTTTTGATATATTATGTTCGGACATACAAACGGTAAGTGAGAACGTAACGGATAGTTTCATATCTCGCGTTGCGAAATCGCATCGTCTTGATGGTTTCTGCTTCGCAACCGTTTTGATAAACCATACTTAATGATCGGATCTAATAAGAGGAGAGAGCACTCATGACCAAGAAAAAGTTGAAGAATGCACCACGATTCGCCGTCCGAACCGAAGCCTCTACCGTTTTTCTCCTATCACAATTCATAAGCTGTACGCGGATTTTAAATTTTGGCGACAATTTTTGCCTTAACATGATCTTAGAAAAGCTAGATATTTGCACTGGTCAAAAGTAAAAATTTACACAAGGAATTGATATAATATTTTCTATAAGCAGTTCAGTACTTCGATTTCAATCTTTTTTAAGCATCTCTCTGTCATGCGAGGTAAATGTTTAACAATAAAAGAAAATTCTTGTGGTTAAAGTTAATAAAACACTTACTACCTTTCTAAACAAAGTGTCAAGTTGTGAGCATCCCATGTCAATCACATGAGATGCCTCTATGAATTTTTATTTGTAATGTCCACTGGGGTGGATCCACGTGTAGTCGAGGGTAGACGGCCGTCTATCTTGATTTTTGGAAGATCTAGTGTATATATCTTAATTATGAATGATTAATATATAACCATTTCTTTTCTTGATTGCTCAATGCAAGCAGCCTAGTGGTCAGTACATTTATTTTTTGTGGCTAAGTCCTAAATTCAAGTCTCACTGTATTCATTTTCTCTTTTTTTTTTTGGAGATTTTCTTTTTTCTTTTTTCTTTAAATGCATTATAGCAACATCAGGATGAAGAAACGGTGATAGGCCATATATCTAATGTTACATGAATTAGCAACCTTAGTAAGTATTTACATATATTCCATTTATCATATTATTTGTATACAAATAACAATGGTAGGAGCAATGATTTAAATGATAATATTTTGATGTAGGGGGCGGAGCCCACAAGCGACGTGATACACAACACAACTTGGGTGCCCATTCTAACCCAAAAGCCCGAGCTGATAGGTAGAGGTCCAAGTTATATTATATATCACATCAACTTCTTATAAACTCCCGATGTGGGACTAAAGATATGAGTCACAACCCAACAATCCCGAGCTTGACTCGTATCGTACATACCCGCCTGCACCGTTGTAGGTGTGGGCATGGTATGAAAAGTTTTTTCGCTCCACCCCTTTTCTCCCAAACAAACCAGGCTCTGATACCAGTTTCTTGGAGTTAAGAGCGCGGAAGCAATAAATCAATTAAAAATTAAAAACAAACAAGAAACGATGACACAAAGATTTTACATGGAAACCCTTGCGGGAAAAACCACGGACGACGAGGAGACAAAAATTCCACTATGAAAAATTGAGAGTACAAAAAAATCCCCACATTAATCTGGTATAGGGATGAACGGAAGAATAAATTCCTCTCACACACAAACCTCTCTCTCTAAACTGGTGGAATAATATAAGCACTCAATCTAAACAAAATATATTTTTTTGTTACGGAACAAACAATCTAAACAAAATATATTTTTTTGTTACGGAACAAAGGCTGGAGATATGCATATAATACCAACTTAAACCAAGAGCACAATTAATTAATTAATGGGTTAATTAAGTTGGGCCTTAATTTGAGACAAACTCAACAAATCTCCACCTTGGCTCAAATTCCGTAATGCTCCAAAATACTCCACGTCGTCGCATAAGCCCTGAAGGGCACTCAATGAGATAAAATACCAGCTAAGTCCAAGCAATACTTGAACTTAGTAATCGGAAGCGGCTTAGTGAGCATATCCGCAGGATTGTGAGCGGTGTCAATTTTTTCAACGACAACCTCACCAATATCAACAGTCTCCGTCGCAGCAACAAAAGCATAAGCAGCCAAATCAAAATCTTTAAATTTTACAGGCTTTTGTGGTTGCCTCCTTCCACGATCACGAGCTATAGATGGCTCAATTTGCCGCTGTGGACTTCTTTGCACTTGAGTATCACCAGTTACAATGCTAGGACTAGTGGTGGAGGTAGGAATATTTACTTGGGCTTGTGTGCCCTCCACCTCAAACTCCACCTTCTCACTGGCACCATCATCGTCATTGTCATCTGCACCAGAAGAAGGAATAGCAGTATCTTTTCCAGAAAGAAGAGCATCTTCATGAAAAGTAAGGTCTCTACTATGAATAATCTTATTAGAATCAGGATCAAAAACACGGTACCCTTTAACACCCGATCCATAACCCATGAAAATGCATTTTCTCGCACGAGGAGCCAATTTCCCCTCGTTGACATGAATATAAACAGGACACCCAAAAACACGAAGGTTAGAATAATTAACAGGGTTACCTGACCAGACTTCTTCTGGAATCTTGCCGTCGAGAGACCTGTGGGGCGAGCGGTTGATCAAGTAGCAAGCAGTCTCTACCGCTTGAGCCCATAAATTACGACGACTCCATAACCCAGCACTAGAAAACATGCAACGAACCTTTTCAAGGATAGTTCTATTCATCCTCTCTGCAACGCCATTCTGCTGGGGCTTACCAACCAGAGTATTATGCCTAGCAATGCCTTCCTGTTTGCAGAAAGTATCAAATTTTTCTTCACGGAATTCAAGACCATTATCAGTTCTGAGCCTCTTCAATTTTTTACCAGTCTGGTTCTCAATCAACACCTTCCACTCTTTGAACTTAGTGAAGGCTTCATTCTTATGTTTCAGAAAATAGATCCAGATCTTCCGTGAATAATCATCAATAATAGTCATGAAATACCTGTGACCTCCGATTGAAGGCTTGCGGGATGGACCCCAAAGATCCGAATGAACATAATCCAAGGTACCTTTGGTCCTGTGAACACCTGCTGAGAAACTAATTCTTTTCTGCTTGCCAAAAACACAATGTTCACAAAATTCAAGATCACAAGAACTTAAAGTACCAAGCAAATTTCTTTTGGTGAGAACATTCATGCCTTTCTCACCCATATGACCCAAACGCATATGCCAAAGTTTGGAGTCATCTGAATGTGAGGACGAAGCAACTGCAGCTGAACCTGTAATTGTAGAACCCTGCAAGATATATAAGGTACCCCGCCGAATACCTTTAAAGTACACAAGAATACCCTTGGACACCTTGAGAACTCCATTCTCAGCACTGTACTTATAACCGAGTGATTCAAGAGTGCCTAAGGAGATAAGATTTCTCTTCAGGTCAGGGATATGTCTAACACCTGTCACAGTTCTAATAGAACCATCATGGGTCTTGATTTTAACCGAACCTATACCAATAACCTTACAAGGTACATCGTTTCCCATAAAAACTAAACTACCATCAACCGATTCATAAGTGGCAAAATAGTCCCTATGAGGACACATATGAAACGAACAGGCAGAATCAAGAACCCATTCACTCCTAGACCTTTTTGAACTATCAACAGCTAGGAAAACATCCCCATCAGAATCAGTCTCAACAATAGCAGCTTCAGCGGTTTTTTCGGGTTTCTTACCCTGTCTTTTATCTTCCCGTTCAAGCTTATTTTTCAACTTATAACAGTCGGCAACAATATGCCCAAGTTTCTTACAATAATTGCAGGTTTTATTAGAGTGTTTGCCTCTAGACTTCGACCGAGACTTATTTCTGTTCTTACTGTTTTGACCCCTTTCTTGTGTTCTATCCCTCACCAATAAACCCTCAGCATGATTACTAGGTTTCTCAGCATCATATTTCTCTTTAGACAACAAATTGGATTTCACATCTTCAAAAGAGAGGGACTCCCGATTACCATAAAGCATGATTTCTTTAAATTGGCCATATGAGGGAGGTAGTGAAACAACAAGCAGAACAGCTTTATCTTCATCCTCAATTTTAACATCAAGATTTTCTAAATCGATAAGAATCGAATTAAATTCATCCAAGTGAGATTGGATTGGTGTACCTTCAGCCATATGGCATGTGTAGAGGCGATCCTTGAGACGAATCTTGTTCGCAAGACTCTTGGCCGCATAAAGTGACTCGAGTTTAGACCACAATCCTGCGGCTGTAGTCTCATGGATGACTTCACGGAGAACTTCACGAGTCAAACAAAGTTGGATACTTGTCAATGTCGAACTTTGTAGAAGGCGACATGATGGAGAAAGATTAAATCTTGATTGATGGAACAAAGCTCTGATACCAGTTTGTAGGGGGCGGAGCCCGCAAGCGACGTGATACACAACACAACTTGGGTGCCCATTCTAACCCAAAAGCCCGAGCTGATAGGTAGAAGTCCAAGTTATATTATATATCACATCAACTTCTTATAAACTCCCGATGTGGGACTAAAGATATGAGTCACAACCCAACAGTAGGTTTTTGCGGCAATTTTCTTGTTTTTTCCTTCAATTGTTTGTAAAGGTTTTTATATAATAAAAAACGCTTTTATGATAATGATTAATGATTAAAGATTAACGAATTCAGACCGTAATTTGATGATTAAAACGTGATGTGTAATATTGAATCTTTCAAGTTGCATGCTTTTTGAATAACAAATTTATAACCATTTAAAAATTTCGCTCTATCTGGTTTTACGTCCTGGATCCGCTGCTGAATGTCCATGTAGTAAGAAACTATCCAACCGATTTGGATTAAAGACATCATGAGCATGAATAACGAAACAAATTTTATTAAGTCCTATACAATCAAGAAATTTAAGCCATGTTCCAATTTTGCTCGATATTATCTATTGTTCATTCATGAATTGCCTAATTCCAAGCCTGCATCTCTCTTAAAAGAAAAAGGAAAATACCCTGTATTTCTTTTAGCACATAAATTCTACAACTCCTTGGTAGGACAGATGGCACTCTTGCAAATTATTTGAAGCACGACAAACAAATTATCCGACTACATGAGTGAGGATTAACATGATTTTAATAAATTCATGAATTTCAAGTCTCAACGAAACTAGGGGGTGCTTGCTTTGCAACAATAGGAAATGAAACACCAGTTCGGTGCAGCATTTGTTGCAAATCTAAAAAATCAAATGTTATGATAAGGTGCTTTTGATTTTTGTTGTTGAATTTCTAAGTCCATGTTTTTTTGCCTTTGTTTGAACAAAAACAAGTGGAAATGCAATATATGTTGGAAAATTGATTTATATTGCTCTTAATAAGCTTATATGACCCCATGGTTCCTATCTAATAATTGCTATCAAGGCATCCCCAAATTTACAACCAAAATGCTTGATTTGATGCTTGTATGTAATTACGTTTCCAAATCCAGCTTTATTTGTTGCTGATCAAACTTAATAAATGGAGGTTTTTCTTTTCTTTTTGGTGTAGAAAATGTTGCATGCAATTCCGTTTCCAAGCAACCTTCGTGCTTTACTCGTTTTCAGTGAAACACTGCCAAACTTTAAAGTTACAATTAATGCCCTTGAACTCTTCAAAAGTGCATTAAAAGCTCACAAAACATTATTATGAAAACATTGTACAGAATCTGCATTTTAATTTTATAAGGTTAAAAGGGTGTTTAACACATATATAAAATCGTCAAAAGCTCCCAAGCACTTTTTCCAATTAACAAAAGCCTCTTGAATTTTTTCGGTTGTCAAAAACCCCTGCTTGCGGTACGTGTATAGTTGCCTCCTATATATAGTTAGTAGGTGATATCTATATAGTCGTCTGCGATATTTATACAGTTGCCTGCGATATTTTTGATCTATTTAGATATAGCAGACATCTATACAGACACCGCGTGAAAATTTTCCAGGGTTTTCTGACAAACTCTTCGAGGCCAGGGGTTTTTGTCATGCGGGGGAAATTGTTTGGTTTTTTTTGACAAATTACCCTATATAAAATACAATAAAATATGGACAGGTTCAAAATTCAAATTGACCCCCTTTCAAGATTTATGGCCTTTATCCTTAATTTTGCCTCTTTTTGTACTTTTTTGTGGAGAAATAATCCCACCTTGAAAATTCAAGCAATTGGGGAAACCCCAAGAGGCTTCCTCGAGAGGCTTGAAAAGCCAACCTTTGGCCATCATCTCTTCTCCAATCTCCCTCCTTTCCGTCACACATTCCCACATAAAAATACCCACACAAAATTTAGATAAACCAAAGCATCTCAAAACCAACACACAAACAAACCCTAGGAAACAAAAAAGCACCCATTTTCCCTTAATTTCTTAGGGTTTGTGGAGGGGATCAATGGCGGAGCAGAAGAACCGCTGGATTTGGGAGGTGCCTGGATTCGAGCCCAGGAAGTCGTTCGAGTTCGAGGATCAGAGAACGAGCCCGCAATCGCAATCGCAACCGCAACCGCAACCGCATCCTGTGCTTCGAAGGTACTCAGTGTCGCCTTCTTCGATTGGGGTTGGGCTTCGCTCTCATGAGATTGCGAGGCAGCAGTCTTTGCCTGTTAAGCTCAACAGGCTGAAGGAGCAAGTCAAGGTTTGTTTGATGGCTCTGTGTTTTTGTCTCTTTTTTCTTTTTAGAGGGATTTTTAAAACATTTTTGAGAGGAATGGTGAGTTGAGAGAAATGGGAAAACTAGACATTGTTCCAAGATGCTATTTTTATTTGATACAAGAAACACTTCTTAAAGCGTGACAAAGAGGCAGCCCAATTGGGCATTATCGTTTCAAAGGATAGTAGAAGCTAAAAAATTTTGGACTAATTTAATGCAGTTCTGTATCTCCTTGGAAAATGGACTTTGATATGCTGATGGAGAGCCTTCAGGATTAATTCATTCTGAAGCCCAGAAAATCAGCTTATAGCCATTAGCAAAGAGTTTAGATTCCCTTAAATTTCACATCTTCAAGAACAGGAATGCGACCAACCGAACACTTAATTAGCGAGGCCAATTAATTTATGGAAGAGAGAGCACATAGCCTTGAAATGTACTTGGTGCATATGTAACTTCAGCATGCATGCTTCACTCTAAGACAGTGGTTGCGCGATCAACGTTTACAACACATAAAGGATAGACTATGAGGGATTCAACGAGTAGAAAATACGTAAGCAAGCATTGATTGTTTAGATTGCATTTGATAAGAACCAGTGGTTCTCTTGGAAACAGAACATACCCAGGTTCTAACCTAATTCAATAGCTGGTATTCCAGGTGAAGATAGACATTAAGGGAGCACTCTCAGCGAAGGAGAACCCCAAATTTAGGAAGAAATTGTACATGAAATTCTTCATCAAGGTTTCTATGAATAAAGCAATCAAGGCCTTGAGCATTGAGATAACAAGTCAGGGTAAAATTTCGAATGGAAGGAAGGATATTATTGATAAGAAATTATGTATGATGAGCAGGTAGAGAGATTCTGGGACAACATTAATATTTTTGGTCAACTATCGGTCAATTAGTCAGCAGTACATGTTCATTGTAAGGATTTAATAATTGGTCAAAACCATCCCAGGAGAGAAAGCGACACGAATCCATAATTTCTTGAATCTCAAGTGATACCCTATGAATGAATGGGTTCATCTGTTGATTAGTTAATATCAACAATACATTTTCCCTGTAATGGCTGATGTGCTTCTGATAACTACATTATGTTTGATTTCCTTGTAAATTTTCACAATGCTTTCATTAATGGAGCATGATCAATTGGCAAAACCAATCACAAAAGCTTGGGAAAAGCCTTTGTCGTCGTCGTTACTTAATAAAGGCGAACGACCTTTGACATTTTGGCATAATATCACTGCCTTCGAAAACTGTTCTTTCCAATATATTTAATATGCTTAATATAGTATGTTCTTACTTCATTTTACATGTGCCACAGCTTTTACTTGAAAACAAGATAAAAGCTTACTTTATGCTGTAATCTGTTTGCTTTGTTCATGTCATTGGCTGTTTAATTTACAAACGTCTTATTTTTTGTTAACTGCCTTTGATAACACCTATCATGTTTATTTTTATTCTTTCCACTCTTTTTGCATCTTGTAATCTCATGACGTTGGCATTATAGCGTGCTAGAGAAGATTTCTTGGAGTTGAGGAAGGAAGCCAGCGACCTTAGAGAATATTCAAATGCCAAGCTCGAGCGAGTTACTCGCTATCTGGGTGTTCTTGCAGATAGGGCTCGCAAATTGGGTAATACAATTGAAAGCACGATTTTCTTTCAGATGAACACTACTTATGCCCTTGTGGATGATTTTCTCAACAAATGCCTAGTATCGACAATCAGAATAGATACCAACTTGCAATTTTAACATAAAGAAGCTAGACAATCTTGCAAAATGCAGATAATCTATGCACATCAGGCATAACTTCACACTTGCAGTTGTTTGTTTATTATCCTCTTGGTCATGGTTCCAATGAAGATATCAACTTACAATCAATTTTTTCAATTCAAAGTATTTCCTTAAAGAGCAGTGGAAGACATATAATTTTATTAGGAGACCTATGGTAACATACTTCCAACATCCTGACATCCGTCACAACACACTGCTGGTGCCCTCTCCCGCACGGCATGCTTCCTTGAACTCCAATGGGTCGAAGAGACATACCTTTGTGACATTTGTTTGGGCACTAGAATATCTAAAGTAGATGGGGACACCTTCCACATGATTATGATAGGTGGACACAAATATCAAAGGTCGTCATAAATATTACTGTTATTTAAAAAGGCAGACGTTAAATATCTTGTGGCTTATTTCCAAAAACCTAACAAATACTTTCACCCTTTGGTAAGAAACTACCAAAACTATGAAAATTCAAAGAAAAAACTACCATGACTAATGGCGTCATGTCAGCATTTGCCCCGTCACTGCCACGTCAACACCTTGACTTAATCTGCCATGTCGCCATAAAATACTAATATCCCAAAAAATATCCTCTTCTTCTTCCTCCTGATCGTAACCCTAACCCTAACCCTAATCTACCCATCGTTCGCCGCCCTCCCTCCCTCCCTCCCCTTCTTTCCTCTTCCACAAAACCTAACCCTAACCTGGCTCCTTCTTCCTCCCTAACAAACCCTAACCGCAACCCTCGGCTGCTCCTGCTGCCCATCTTTTCCCAACCTCCTGTCTCCGCCCCCAACTCTGTCCCACCTTATCCGCCGTCCCAGTCTCTGCCCCCAACTCTCATCTCTGCACACAATCTCAATTCCCAACTCCCATCTTCGACCCCATCTCCGCCTGCACCTCCCATCTTTGTTCTCACCTCCCTCCACTCCTCACTCCACCCAACCCCCTCTTCACCTCTATCTGTCCTCCGCCTTCCTCCACCAACTCCCCCATCTCCCTCATTTCTCCTCCACCTTCTCCTCCTCCATCTCCACCTTCACCAGCCTCCACTACCTCCTGCTGGCCTCTGCCACCTGCTTGGCTGCCCATCTAAAATAAATAATAATTATCTAACAATTATTAGAATTATTTATAGAACATGAATACTAATAACTTATTTAACTGTATTCATAAATGGGCAAAAACTTGATTTCATATGCACAGTGAACTTACCTAAGCATCTACCGGCATTAACTGTCATTAGTCATGGTAGTTTCTTGAAGTTTTTATGGTTTTCGGTAGTTTCTTGTCATCGATAGTATTTGATAGTTTTCTGTAATAAGCTTGTCTTTTGGCATTTAGATCTCTATTGTGTTACTTAATTCTTTAAAAAACAATGATATATAGGACTCCAAATAGTTGTGTCTTTGGGGGAAAAAATTATAGTTGCTGCGGTCATTTAACATCTTTTGTAACTCTCTGTCACATCACATTTTGTATGCGTAACAATGAATTGTTTCAAGATAATATGTTCTGTCAAGCAATAAGTTTATGTTCAACTTTTGTTTTAGTGGTTTTCCTGTTCCTTCCTCAATGTTGCATGCTTGAGTAGATGTTAGCTCTGCTGCCTTTTTAAGCTTTCTCTGCATTGTGCTGTCAGTTTTACGGTATGAGTCTAGTTCATATTGACACTTTTCAACTATAACTAGGGTTAGATGTCTTATGTCAGGATTCAGTTATAAAATGCTGCCCATAACTTATAATGCCTTGAATATTCCTGTTTCCAGATCAAGCTGCACTTGAAACCGAGGCCCGGATTTCTCCCTTGGTTGATGAGAAGAAGAGGTTGTTCAATGACTTATTGACTGCTAAGGGTAATAAAATTTCCACATGCCGTTTTCCCATAATGTGGTATTTACGTTCTATTTTTCAGGTTTGAAATTCTTTTCATGTTTGTTTTTACTTATTCTGGCATCGGTGTTCCTTAAAGTTTATGAATTCTTTCTCTCAGGAAATGTAAAGGTTTACTGTCGTACGAGGCCACTCTTTGAAGATGAAGGTCTATCTGTAGTTGAGTTTCCTGATGACTTTACAATCCGTGTAAACACCGGTGATGATTCTCTTACTAATACGAAAAAGGATTATGAGTTTGATAGGGTGTATGGACCCCATGTTGGACAAGGTAAGAATACGTTCCGCAGGTTGGCTCTATATCTGGTTAATCTCAACTGACAGATCTATTTCCGAGATGAGAGAATTCGTAACCTGTGCAATATCAATATTATCAGATAAAAATAATCATATGCTTGTCATTGAACCTTTTGTAGGTGACTTGTTCCGCGATGTTCAACCATTCATACAGTCTGCAATGGATGGATACAATGTGTCTGTATTTGCATATGGGCAAAGCCATTCTGGAAAAACACACACAATGGTATCTGTCTCCCCCAAACCCACCCACCTACCCACCCCAACCTCCCACTGTCCCAACGCTCATAAAATCTTTCTGTGTTTATCTTTCTTTGGCTTTACTTTGTAGATAAAACATGCAGGTTATGCATGCTTAGCTGTAAGTTGAATTACTACACAAGTATAAGATTTCCCCATTTTCTTGGGTCTTCTTGGATAGCAAGAGTAGTGTTTTTTTAAAAGAGCAAATGTTCACCTGTATATACATTAATCATAGATATTCTCCTAATGCAGCCATTAACTTAGCTTCTAATATTGGATTGGTAAGAAGGGCCTAAAATGTCCCTGGGGAGATTCCTACAAGTGAGCTGATATTGCACCAGATTATTAGTTCTTACCTATTCCTTCTATTAAACAAAATCAGCTAAAGTGAGCGGGTACTGCGTGGGTATTTGTAATCTGATTCCTTGCTTAATTAGGCCAACCTGAATGACTCATTGAATGGGTTAGATCTGGGTCTGGACTCTCGACTAGATTAACTTATATATATAGGGGAGTGATCTATTGCAAACCGGTCCGCGTTTTTTAAAAACGGGAACTCTCGATCTACGACATATTTGAACGATCCGAACCGTTCAAGTTGATCACCCTACCCTCAAATGTATGTATGAAAAATCAAAGGATTTAAGGACCTCTAACCCATGTTTCGAATGAGTGCAAAATGAACGTCTTTCAATATAGCAACATAAACTCTTATCTACTATATTGGTTAGAGGTATTTAAATCCTTTGTTTTTCCATACACATACATTTGAGGGTAGGGTGATCAACTTGAACGGTTCGGATCGTTCAAATATGTCGTCGATTGAGAGTTCCCGTTTTAAAAAAATGCTGACTGGTTTGCAATAGAGCCCTCTTCTATATATATATTCCTTTTACAAGAAATCCTGTGAATTACTTGTTACAATCTGTTGATCATCGGTATATTTTGTGCAACTCTAACACTCGGAACACAGTCATATTATTTTTCATATTAAAAGTATATTCTAATATGATTTTATATTACATGTGTTCATGCATGACATAGATGTAGGCTTGATTTCTTTTGTGTGACATATTCCTTGCAAAGAGTACATCCAGATGTTTTGCCATCACATCTTTGATTCTCTTAGGTCCTCTCAGTATCCATTAGTATATACTGCTTACTGCTCTGTTTTGATTGTTTGTTACTAACACAATTTGCTGTGGTTACTTTAGGAAGGGTCTAGCCATGATCGGGGCTTGTACCAGCGAAGTTTTGAGGAGCTATTTGATCTGTCAAATTCAGATTCAACATCAACTTCTCAATATAACTTTTATGTCACCATCTTTGAACTTTACAATGAACAGGTATTTCTTTCTTCTGATTAAAATGAAGTGGTTCCATGATTATAAATTTATTTGCTTTTAGTATCTTTTAACCGAAGTATGCCGTTTTAACCTGTTATTGAAGATTTATGACTGCACCTATTGTCTTCTATGTTTTCCTAGCAAAAGATTATATGTGATGTACAAATCGTGACTTCCCTTTTCTTTTTAATAATAGGTTCAAGATTTGCTAGCAGACTCAGAATCAGTAAACAACACATTGAGAGTTCGAATGGGGCCCCCAGATGCTGTTGTGGAACTTGTGCAGGAAAAAGTCAGCAATCCTTTGGACTTTTCTTGCATACTAAAAGCAGCACTTCAGAATCGAACACAATCCTCAAAGGCAATCTTGTCACACTTGTATGTAAATAGTTATACAGCATGAGCTTGTGCATTTGTTGCATAATCAAATACTTTGATTTCTATATCATCCCTTTCAGTTCTACACTTCTCAAATTCAACAAGAAATCTTTAGTTAGTTTTCCATGGGAATAATTCTCTAATATACAACTTGACAGACTGTTTTAACACTGGTTTTTCTTCTTCTGGACACCTGTTATTTTCTCCCTGATGCTAACTATTTACTATGCGTCTCTTTATTTCAGGGTCGTTACCATTCATATACAATATAGCAATTGGGTCACGAGTGAAAATCTATACAGCAAGCTTACACTTGTAGATTTACCCGGAAGTGAATGCTTACTTGTGGAAGATGCCAGCGGGGATCATGTGAAGGATTTCCTTCACGTGTCTAAATCATTATCTTCGTAAGTATTAGATGTTGCATATCTGCTATCTATTTGGCAGCTGTTAATATTAGATCCATTCCTAGATAACACCCTGCTTCTTGTTTTTCCCATTTTCTAGCCATTTGCATGAACTAACGTTTTAAAGAACTGGTGTTCCAATATTGTCTGCATCATTTTAACTTCCCACCTGCCTGACATGGAGCCTTCATTTGTATTCCATGTATATATGACTGGCTTGATAGCTTCTCTTACTTCTGGTTTCAGTATATTAATGTAACCTTGTGGTGTAATATAGAATTCTGATTTAGGTTTACATTAGTGAAGACTGTAAGAGTAAAGTTATCTAAAGAGATTCATCATAATCCAGCTAGATATAAGATCTAACGCCCAACAACTACATGCTCTCCACAGCCAATCTGGCAGGATGTTGTGGGGAAAAGATGGAACTATTGTCAAATCCATTGAGCACAAAGCATATTACTCATCATTTGCATACAAGATTTTCTACTTTTCGCTTGCAAGAGGAAGATAAATTTTTCGCCATGGAACCTTTGGGGGTCCAATCAATAAATGGACTATGCATTAGTGGCACCATCAATCAGGATAATATAGAATTTTGTCCTCAAGTCTCTTGTATAGGGTTGCATTCGGATTCGGATATCCGGATCCGGATCTGGATATTTTCGAATACATATATGAAATTTCGGATAATTTCGGATACGGATATTGTTATATATTTTCGGATTTAGTCGGATACAAATACAGATACAGATCTTTTCAAATTTTTCGGATACTGATTCGGATATCCAAATTCGGATACGGATACGAATTCGGATACGGATATCCGCAGACACAAAAGTTAAATACATCATTTTAAATTAAATTTCTAATGTTTTTATGCTTAATTAATTAATACTTTTATAGTAAAATTAAAGTTAAATAATATATTAGTTTGTTTATTTTATATGTATTATAAATTATGGATTAAAAATATTATTTAACATATTATTTTATTATTTTTATTTTAAAATGTACATAATAGAACAATAGATATGTATAATTATTTGTTAATATATTCTGTTACGTGCATATATATATTCGTTTCAAATATTTTAAACATTCACATTTAATTTGTACTCATTTTTTTTGTATAGTATGTATCAGTTACATGCATATTTTCACTTCACATTCATTTATTTTATATTTAAAATATTTATTTATCAATATCCGATTCGTATTTGTATCCGTTTATCTTATCCGTATCTGATTTTGTCAAATATGGATATGAATATTTTTTTACCGAACTATATCCGTATCCGTATCCGAAACCAAAAAGCGAATATGGGTATGGTAATGCTCATATCCGATCAGTATCCGCTCCGAATGCAACACTACTCTTGTATGTATATGCTTCCTCATTAACGAGGTGTTAAGATGCTCTAGAACAGTAGTCTCTAGAACAGTAGTTACTTCTGCAAACTGTGATCCTAGTGTACTTGAAACACCTCAACCAATTCAGGGCTCTAGTTTCTTAGTATTTACTGCTAATAATTGTTATTTTGAGTCTTCCGTGAAAATTGCTTGATGGTTTGGGAGTAAAGTTAGTTCCCTTTTATAGTAGCTTCATATCATGCATTTGCTTTCTCCCACAGCCAAACCATATCTAGGTTTCTGCTGATGATCTTTCAATTGTCAAATACACAAATTAATCCCATGACAGGTTAAGGTTTTTGATAGATATAGTTATTGTGTGACTGTTGTACATTATAAGGAACATGTATATAAACCCAATTGGTGAAAGAAGTTGCATCAGCATTGATTGCTTGCACAATTTATGTTCCTTTCTTAAATAGTTGCACTACCTTAATTCCCTTGTTCGTAATAAGCTTTCAGTTGTCTTATCCGTATTCTTTCTCTCTAGATTTCGTGGTCACATACAGGTTACTTCCTCTTTGATTATTCATAACGGCTCTCCTGAAAACTTTCTCCAAATCCGTGTCAGCTGTACTTGATTGCATGTCGCTATACCATCTTGAAATTTTGTCTTTCCTGAACAACTAGCAGTTCTGACTAGCTAACTGCTTTCCCCCTCTTAAATATCATAGTGTTGATTTAATTGAGTAGGTGGTCCTAAATGGCCGAAGGGTGGCTGAAATTGGTTCATGTGCCTGACCCCATGGGATTGGTTTGTTGGTTGTTACTGTGGTTGAAACATAGGTTACTCCTTTTATTTATTTATTTTTATTGTTGTTGACATAGTAAGTAGGCATATGAATGTGTAAATTTAACTGAGAAGATGGCCCTTACTGAGCTAAATGGAACAGGATTGTTGTTTTTGCAGTTTCGTGTTTACACTGTAGATAAGAACTTTTGAAAATGGGTGGATAATTTATTCTCTCTTTTCTTCCGAGGGTTAAGGTGTGATGGATGAATATTGTCTAGTGTTTTCCTTGATCTGTGCTGCTGAGAGGGGTTGTATCTGGTCCCTTTTTAGATAGAAACTGCACCTTTATGCGTTCATGCTATTTTTACTGATTGTACCTTTACATGTATTTATCGAAAACTTCATATGAGGAACTATATTTGTTTGTCCACTGTTTCCTTTGTTGCCCCTCACTTCTTTGATTGAGTGTAGGTTGGGGGATGTTTTGTCATCCTTGACTTCAAAGAAAGAAACTATACCTTATGAAAACTCAAGACTCACAAGAATGCTATATGACTCCCTTGGTAATGTCCATTTCTCATATTTTCATGCTTGACTTTTTGGGTGCAGATGTTATATTTCTTATGCATATATTTAGCTTTGCCATCCATCCTATACTTTTTTTAAATTTTTATTTTTTATATTTATGATAAGACAACAAGTTATATGTCTCTCATCCGATATTTAGGCATCTTTTCTTTTCTTTGTTTCTTTTGACTGCCTTTGCCATCAAGTTTAGAGATGACCTTATGGCGTTACTCCACAATAAAGTCTGCATATGGCCCATCATTTGTAGGCATGCCATTTGGTGTTTAGACTCGTTTCTCTGTCTTTTTAATAAAGGCCTTTAATGTTTTCTTCTAACTGTAAGTTTGCTGGAAGAGGCCATAACTCGTAACCTAATTAAATTGTACCCTCTATATACCACATTTAAGCTTAGGAAAATGAAGGAGACATTAGTAAAATACCAAGTCGTGCAAATTAGTTGACTCTAGCTGTTCGTAAGAAAAGCTTACAAACAATAAAGAAATTATGAAACAAATATAGAAAATAAAATATGTACATTAAAAATTTATCAATGCAGCATAAAATTTAGGCTTATTGGCAACTTTTATAATACATAAAGATCACTACAAATTATCTTTGACCAAGATTGAGTGCCGGAAAACTAGTTTGTGATGTAAATTCTATTGAAGTACAGTAAACAACTGTATTTAATGTTATTTCCTTAGTTAAGTGAGGTTAATATCCATCTCATTGGAAATTACTGCAGCTTTAGGAATTCTATTATATAAGAATTCACTGACAACCATTGCAACCATCATGAAGTTGGCAACACAATGTCTGCAATACACAAACATGGCAATGCCTTTTCAGTTATTAATATAACCTGATACATGAAGCCTTTTATTTCGGCAGGCGGTAGTTCAAAGACTTTGATGGTTGTCCATATCTGTCCAAATGCCGCAAATCTGGCTAAAACATTGTCTGCACTTAACTTTTCCTCTAGAGCAAGAAATGCTGAGCTGAGTCTTGGAAATCGAGATACAATTAAGAAATGGAGAGACGTGGTACATTTTCAGAATGAATATCTTAAATTCTATATTTTTCTTCCTAAGTATATGCATGTTTTGTTATGGATCCAGTGAACATTTGATCTGGTTTATTTATTTCTTATGCTTTTTGACTTTGTAGGCTAATGATTCACGAAAGGAGTTGTATGAGAAAGAAAAGGAAGTTCATGATTTGAGGCAAGAAGTTTTGGAACTAAAGCTTGCTCTCAAAGATGCAAATGACCAATGCACCCTACTATTCAGTGAAGTCCAAAAGGCATGGAAAGTTTCGTTTACGCTTCAGGCAGATCTGAAGGTACTTGTTTTCGTCATTGTTTCTTTCTTTATTTTTTTACTTATATAATTTTAGCCCACGCCTATAATAGGTACTTTGAGCAAACTTCTAATACTATTTCCAATAGAAGGTCAGTCTTCATTCAATATTCTGAATATGCAATTATTTAACGATAGAGAAAATATAGAATGCTAGGCTCTATGAAGCCTTAAAAGAAAGCCTACTAAATTTAATTTTGGTTGTGTTTCTCTTGAGTTCATTATTAATTTATTATGCCATCATGCATTTTCTTAGATATACTTTAACAGCGATAATTAAATGTTCTGGAGGTCTAATGGCAGCCGGTTACACTATCTTAACCTCACATTTATTTGGATTTTCCCTGAATTTAGAGGAGTTTTACAGGCCACAGAACTGTGTCAAAACTAGTGAATTTATTTGCAGCTGTCCATCTAAAACTTTTGAATTGTATCAAGAGCATAAAAATTTCATGGGTATTTTTCATCACATCTACCTTTAATACGTGCATTCTACACACCTTATGGGTCGCATGGAACTTGTGACGTGAAGGTCACAAGTTCGAGGAAAGTTGAAGTTTAGGTTTTTTTTGGTATGTGTGTGTGTGTCATTCAATCTCAAGATATAAACCGTGATTTCATACGTAAAATAAGAATACACGAGGTTAAAGAGGTTTTGAAGAGAATAAAATCAAGAAAAGCGGTTGGTCTAGACGGGATTCCTATCGAGATTTGGAGATACTTAGGAGAGGTAGGCATTAAATGGCTGATAGATCTGTTTAATAAGATTTGACAGACCAAAAAGATGCCAAATGAGTGGAGGAAAAATACCCTTGTTATCAACCAGAACAAGAGTGACATTCAAAGTTGTTCAAACTACCGTGGAACAAAACTTATGTGTCACACCATGAAGTTTTGGAAGATATTGAACACATGCTAAGAAATGATTTTAAGATAACAGAGAACCAGTTTGGGTTCATACCTGGACGATTAACGACAGAGCCTATTCATTTGCTTCGTTAATTTGTTGACCGTTTTCGAGAGAGAAGGAATTTACATATGATATTTATTGATTTAGAGAAAGCGAACAAGGTATTTAAAGATGTATTATAGTGTACAATGATGAAGAAGGGGTCCCAATCAAATACATTGACATAATCAAGAACATATACGATAGAGTAGTGGCAAATGTTAGAACTTGCGGCGGCCTAACGAATGATTTTTCTATTACAATTGGTTTATATCAAGGATCTACATTAAGTCCATTCCTGTTTACTATCGTGATGGATGAGCTTACTAGAACTATCCAAGATGAGGTAACTTGGTGTATGTTATTTGATGGTGATATTGTTCTAGTAAATGAGACGAAAGCATGGGTTAATGCCAAATTAGAGTCATGGAGGCAAACGTTGGAATCTCGGGGGTGCAGATTGAGCAGGTCCAAAACAACATATATGCATTGCATATTTAGCAAACAGAGAAGTCAAGACAACGGTGGTATAACGCTGGATGGGTAAGAGATTATCGAGCGATCAGTTTAGATATCTAGATTCCATCATCCAAAAGGATGGGGAGATTGATAGCGATGTCATTAAAGGATCTAAATTGGTTGGTTGAAATGGAGCAGCGCAACAGAGATTTTGTGCGATCATAACTTTCCGTTAAGGTTGAAAGAGAAGTTTTATCGAAGTGCTATTCGTCCTGCTTTATTATATGGTACAGAATGCTGGGCTCCTAAGAAGCATCATACACAGAAGATGCACGTAGCGGAGATGTGCATGCTTCGTTGGATGTGTGGTAACAGAAAAGATAAGGTGTGAAATGAGAATATTCATGCAAAAGTTGGTGTAGCACCCGTGGAGGAGAAGATGCGGGAAAGCCGGCTAAGATAGTTTGGTCATGTGTGACACAGACCTGTGGAAGCACCGGTTTGACGAATTGATACTCTCAATATAGACAATATCAAAAGGACGAAAGGGAGACCGAAGAAAACTTGGATGGAGGTGATACGAAAAGATATGGTTGCCAAAGGCTTCAATGAAAGTATATTGTTCGATAGGAGTGAGTGTAGGCGGAGGATTCATGTGTTGGACCTGGCGTGATTCACATGTTGGTTCATGTAGCCTACCCCCATATGCTTGGGATAACAGGCTTAGTTGTTGTTTTGTGTGTGTGGAGGGGGTTGGGTTAACCCATGTGCATTCTCTAATAAATAAATAAACACACACAGACAATAATGCTTTATTTGCTTTATCTTGCATTTTGTATGTGTTCAATATTCTATGTATTTGTTCAAAAATATCCAAGGTGCAGATAGTTCCATCAAATTCAATAATTGATCATCTGAAATAAAGTTTCCATACTAGAATCCATCTTTGGACGGCTTTAACATTATTTAAACTATATGAAACATAATTAAAGATGCTTTCAATGTATTTTAACTATGCATGAAATTTAGATTACTTGGACAAATAATATGAGGTTTATGGGTAAAATCCCATTGGAGGAAATTTCTTCTCATTGTAGTTGAAAAGCTACCCTCTGCTGTCTTTTCTGATTATTGCCTCATCGGTTCCAGTCATCATGGTCTGTATGACTAATGACCTATAGCATAAATACACAAAATTATATGACGTGTATACTTTCCGACTCTTCCCGTGTGAGAAATTTTTCGATAGAACATTTCCTATCACTATCTTAATGGGTAAAGAGTACGGAAATCACATAAAATTTGGTTTATGATGTTTTATACCATGAAGATTAAGATGTATGGAGATGATCATTAAAATAAATAATGATGCATTGATTTTGACCTCCATGGGAGAAAAATATATGGAACCTTATAACCCACTACTCTTGTGGTGTTGTGCATGTGTGTATGGTACAGGATGTCATTTAGTAGGTGATATAAACTAGCAGCTAGTCTCTATACAGTACACACGGCTCAATCTGGCAGTCAAATAAACGATTGGTTCCGTCGTTCTACATTACTAAATATCAAGGGAGCTATGTGTATAAATTGGAATTATTTTATATGATGGATCAAATATTTGAATAATGGATTGATTTTATATATCGTAAATTTTTTTTTGTATGTGTAGTATTTGATCATTTGCTTGCGAGGCTTCAAATCTTGGAAATAATCAAGATATTCTTATATAAATTTTTGAAGATTTAGTATGAAAATTATATGACATTTATACACATGGTAAATTAGTATGATTTTTTTAAAAAAAAAATCACAGAAGTCTAAGGAAATAGTTTAGAGTAGATAGAGCGAGAAACTAATAAAAATATATAATAAATCAGATAAAGGTAATTTTTTTTCTTATCTGTGAATAATCAATACAAGTTAAAAATTTCTACCCTTAACATTGAGTTTGGATCAATATTGAAGAAAAAGAATTTGTCGTCACAATTTAAAAGATTTTAATAAGGCATACAAATATAAGAGATTGCGCGCGCGCGCGCTTGTGTGTGTGTGAGAGAGACCCAAAGAAGGTACTCTAGGCAAAAAAAGACATCTCTGGTTTTTGGACTCAAACATGTGTGATCTAGGCAAAAAAAACACATCTCCGGTTTCTGGACTCGAACATGTGTCTTTACCCTTCTTAGAGTATAAAATATATTCTCTCAACCCTCAAAACTTCAAAGTTTTTGTGTAGTGGAAGGGACATTTCATATGATATCAGAGTAACCCGGATTTGATTCCCACCGGACACGTATGAAATGCGGATTTATTAAATTAAAAATACTGCTGCACAAAAGCACATGTTTCGGTCCAAAGGGCCTTCGACCCGCGAGGGCGTGTTAGAATATAAAATATATTCCTGAAATCCTCATCATAACTTTGTAGTTTTGGTACAGTGAAAGGGACATTTCACAATCCTACCCTCCAAGACTTGCTTTCGAACCGTCAAATCAATATGCCAACCCGTGCTCATGTTGAAATGCCAACTTAAAGCTGATGTATTATAATTATTGCTTTCCTTCACCCAAAATATACATATGAAAATCCCAAATTCAGACAGGACGGTTGCTTTGCCTTGACTCTGAAAAGGGTCCACTCCTGATGCCTTGGCCATGATCTTACACCTCAAAACTGCTGTGTTGATGCATGCACCAACTACTCCATCTTACATTACTACACAAACACCTTCAGCATTAGTGCCTCTGTGACAAATATTGGGCAACACAATAGAACTACTTCATTTACTTAATAATAATTTTCTTCTTTCAATGAATTATTCCATTTAGACAAGTTTTTGAATATAAGCTCTGTACATGAATATAATAACACATTGAATATCCTCTACACTATATATCATATTCTAAATGTCCATATTTGAGGATTATTAACATTTAACAGTAGATCTTTCTTATCAGTGCAAATGAAAGAGTTGGCAAAAATTGAAAGAGATGGACCAGATGGTGTATGATAATCTGTCTTATTTTCTTGCAGTCGGAAAATATAATGCTTTCAGATAAGCTTAAAGTTGAGAAGGAACAAAATTCTCAGCTTAAAAATCAAGTTGGTCATCTATTACAAGTGGAGCAAGATCAAAAGATGCAGATGCATGAACACGATTTAACTATTCAGATGCTGCAGGTTAGAATCCTGTCTTTTCATTGTTTTATGTATCCAACTTTGAGGTCGCTTATTTTGAACTGCTACCTTTTATCAATACACTTCTGCCAACGTTTGTTAGGTCTGCATTCTTCTCTTGATCAATGCGAACAGCTATTATTATCCCCATTGTCAGCTTATACTGTTTAATGTCAGCTTAAATGCTAAATGTTAAAGCTATGTTAATCTGTCTTTAGAAGTCTCCCCGGAGGAATATAATTATGGCTATTCTCTAGGCTGTATGCTATTTTCTATAGTTTCGACTGAATTTCTCTGACTTTCTTACTATCATATGTTGATAAGTCTCCTGAAATGTTAGCTTCTTTCATATTTATGTCTTGATATTTTATGTTACTTTTACTAGTCTCTTAATTCACTTGGTACTGCTAAATGCTAATACCTCTGTTATTTGAGTTTAAAAAGAGGAAGAAGCTAATTTCTAACTTATTTGGATTTTGCTCAAGTGACTTCTTTACTGTCAAAATTTCCAACCATATACTTCTACAGACAGGTAGCAGCCGGCAACCTGCAAAATACTTTTATATAAGTTATGGAGGTCTGGTAATTGGATGAGGACATGGAGTTCGTTCTGGTTAGCATATCCTTAACCCTCCGTATATACAGAGGAGGACAATCATTTATTATGCATTCAATCTTCAGTTATAGATTAGAGAAAAGATGAGGCATAAGGATTGCCGACAGTCAAGACTAAGTGACAGAACAGCAGCATAGGAAAAGGTGGGCAACCAAGGTTGGCTGTACTCATATTCTACTGAAAGCTTCAGCTGATATTTAAGGAGTCAACATACAGAGATTCAACTTGGATTCTGCATTAAGCGTTTCTTGCAATCTCACTAAGGACATTGCACTTAATTCCAGAACTTCTTATTTTTATTTTCTTGAATATCATTAGCAAATAACATGCAGGGAGGGAGGTTATCACCATAGGCTTACATCACATTATATAAATTAGGTCATTATCTTTTTGCTTTGGTTATGGATGAATTTGAGAGACATTCAGGATGATGTTCCATGGTACATGGTGTTTACGATGATAAATGTTTTAGTAGATGAATCCAAAAATGGAATAATCTCCTAAATAGAAAGATGAAAAGATGTTTCGAATTCTAAAAGATTTAGAATCATCTGAACAATAAACAGAATAAAGAACCAAAACTGTAGCAAACCAATTAGAAGAAATGAGTGCAAATTTTTACCACCTTTTGAAATCTAAAGGATTTAGAATCATCTGAACAATAAACAGAAAAAAGAACCATAACTTCAGCAAAAAAATTAGAAGAAACGATTACAAATTTTTACCACCATTTATAATCTTTACAGATCAAAACTCAAAGAATAAACAACTCTCTGCTAACTTAATAATATACGTAGTGGAAATTAAACTTAACCGATCGATTGGCACCCTGGCGGTCAATCATGCATGCTGTCCGGACCCATGCATGCTCCTCTCAAGATTGATCAAAGAAGCAAAAATGTTGCCCGATGGTAGAAGACTTGGTCACATTATCTTCTTCTCCTAGCATCTTCCTCGGGCATCCACCTCGGGCTAATTGGGGTTTTTGTAATCAAATCTTTCTCCTCTTAAATGGATCCTACTATGAAGCATGACCAATAGTTGAGAAAGCTCTCAGAAAATGGCGAAAAGTTTACGGTTCCATATTTGTACTGCTGTGTAGAGACCCACACATCATCAGTTCATTATTTCATATTTTGTAGATTTGATACTGAATCGTCAGAGTCCAACCTCTAGAAGGTCATGGCCAACTTACTTTCCAAATTCTATTACATTGATTGAGAAATCATATGCTGTTACTACATATCTCTAAGTAATTTGTTGAATGCTTGCAAACAAAGCCTGACTTTTTAAGTTAAGTAACTTGATTTCAATGTTTCATCATCATGATATGGAAGAATGTTTGACGTATGTGCTCTGCCTTTTTTAGTGTGTTGGAAACAATATTTCATTATTTGTTTCCCCCCCATATAAATCACATTTTTGAACCATCCTTATACAGGCAAAAATTAAGGATGTTGAGTTACAACTCAATGCGGTCCTTAATGCTAGTGATGCTAGGTCTACTGTGGGGTCAGAATCTGGATCTTCAGGGGTCCTTTCAACTCCAAAGAAAGTGGAGGATAGTGTTGATTCCTCAGTAGTTACCAGAAAGCTGGAAGAAGAACTGTCAAAACGGGATGCACTAATTGAGGTTGACTATGATTAGATCTATCATTTACTTATGTGTATTATCTTAGAAATATTTCTTATGTGGTTTAATTCTCAGTTTCAAGCTAATTCAATCATTCTTTTGTTGAGTGCAGAAATTACATGAGGAGAATGAAAAGCTGCTTGACAGATTGACGGAGAAAGCTTCACTGAGTAAATCACAACAGGTTACTTCTGTAAATTCTTGCAATCGTCTTATTTTCTCTAATCTCTCTGATTTAAGCTATTTTACTAATACGGACATTTACTTTCTCTTTTTACTTATATTCTGATTACTTTGAACCATGGTATGGAGAGTAAGGTTAGCAAGGAATGCTTATCAAGCATCATAACTTTTAATAAGCATATACCCATGATAGGGCAGCAGTGCCTTATTTGCTTTTTTAAGAATGTAGTAATATCTTTCAAACATACTTGAAGGTTTGGAAACCTTAAAGCATTTAAATTCCTTTAAAGTTATTTGTCTACTTTGTAGCCTTTAGGGTTGTATATGAGTGCAAAATATTTCCGAAGGAATGTACAATATTGCTCCATTATCATGTGTATATAAGCACCACAAACTGATGACGAAAACTGTTACTGACAATCACACTATCCCTAGTGTACACAACTTAAGTTCGCTTCCTTTTTATATTACCACAACTTCGAGGTCATTGATAACCGCTTAATTCTGCTGGGCTATGCCTTTTTGTGGATTGCATTCTCTTGGTGCAGTAAATTTCTGCTATTTACATTTTCAGTGTAAGTTTATGGTTACTACATGATCACAGGTAATAGATACCGATTCATACTCTATGCTACACAACATGAGAGCAACCTTCCACCTGCATCATATTTTTGTCATCATTGGCACTTAAGTATAGTCATTGCAAGTTTGCAACCCTTTGTTGTTAATTTTTATTGGTGTTTCATTAGAAGCCATCTTCACACTTGAATTCAGTATCCACTGCTATGGTTCAGATGCTCTTTGCAATGATTGTATTGAAATATGCTACAAGAAATCAGCTTCTATGTGGGAACTGTTTTAAAAGATATGATTTTGAGTTCTTGGATTGATCATACATGAAATCGTTACTATGCTAAAATTTGCTGCCCGGTATTTCTGTCATCTTTTAACATAAGAATAAGATAGATTTAATTGAATTATATGCTTGAACTAGATCTCTCTTATATTGACAATTCTTCCTTTAGGCGGCGAGCCCTTCTCCAAATAAGCTAGCCAACCCACAGCCACAAGACTTAAACAGGTATGATGCGCAACATAAAATTTCCTCAAATAATTTATAAAATAGGCACTTCAATGGTTATGCAATTTTTTCATATATTCTTTTATTTATCTGCAGGAGAGATGGTAGCAATGGACACACCATAGCTTCCCTGCCATCACCAATGATTCTGGAGAAAACTGAAAGCACAGGAGCTCTTGTGAAATCGGGTCCTGAAAAAGCAAAAACACCTGCTGGAGAATATCTTACCTCTGCGCTGACGGAGTTTGATCCTGATCAATTCGAAAGCTTTGCTGCTATTGCTGATGGGGCAAACAAGCTTTTGATGCTGGTAATTGAGTTTGTCAAAAACATTAGCTTGAGGCATTATTGTTTATGTTATGGTTATGTAGGCCGTAAGAATTATGTTGCACCTTGTATTGCGCAGTATCGAAATATAGGTCAAATGCTTCCTCGGATATATAACTTAATTTGAAGTTTTATTCCATTGATAAACCAAAATAAAGGCTATATGTATGGACGCAACATCGACAGTCGTATAAGAATATTCATTACACAATATATATGAAAAATGAAAAGACTTTCTACAAGGACTTTTATTCAAAATGATTCTGAAACTAAAATAACTATTTTCAAACATGTTTAATACCTGATATCTAAACAGGGCTTGGTATATGTGGAGATAAGTTATTTTCCTTTCTCCATTTGATTGTTGACATGTACTCTCAAAGCTGTACACCTAATTAATTTTAATCCACATGAGAACACTTCTTATAGCTCAACTCAGTCATTGTAACTTACATGACCTACATTAAAGATGAACTCCCCCCACCCCCCCACCCCCCCAAAAAAATAAAAAATAAAAAATCACCCTGCATACCACTTCAAGTAGATGACATGCACAAAAAGGTTCATAAGCATTACTTGTAAGAAAGTTCAAATTTTCTTATTTCTTCCGACCAAACATTGAACTCATTACCAGGTCTCAGCTGCTAAACCGTTCTATCTGGATAGTTCAGATTATTGCACATTCTGTAGATATATTCAGAAGTACGTATTCATTTTATTTTATTTTTGTTAGTATCTTCTTTACCACGATACCATCCAACCATATTCTTCTTAATAACTTTACTAGAGACTTTGCTGTCATGATTGCGTGAAACTTAAGTTTCATTGTTACTGTTGGACATTTTGCACGGTCTTGTAGTTGTGTTAAATGATGGATATGCTGCATATGCCTGCATGGAACCTTTGATTAAAAGTTTGTATGTTGCATTCCAAGTTAATAGTTGTCTGATCGACATAATTAATGGAAATATCCCTTAGCTTTTGATATTTGGCTGTGACTTATTTACAACTATTTCCAGTATTTCTATTCCTTATTTGTTTACTATGAGCTTGAACTGTTGCCTTTATAAATTTTTTTCTGGGTACTATTAAAAATAAAAGGGTTGTCATGTTCTCTGGTGATTGAGTTTGCATGTGATCATAAATGGATAGCTCTATTAAATATTTCTACACGAGCCTCAGGAACTGTCAGATCTTTTTCTAGGTAGTAGGTACTTAAAGAAAAGAGTAGGAAAGATATTTCTAGATGCAACCCCAAATTGTGAAAGAAAATCTGACAATGATGAGTTTATGCTGGCAAAAAGAAGCTGCAATGGTCTCATTTGTGCAACAACACTGCCTTTTCTATTTTTACTATGTTTGTTTCATCCACTGGTTTTGTGCCTGATCCTTGTAGGTTTGAATGATTTGTTTAGTTGTTAGTAATACTTGTATGTAGAAAAATACCTAATTGTTTATTCTGAAGAAACAAGTTCCCTACCTTATTGCAGGTTTTGGCTGCAGTTATTAAAGCAGGTGCTGCACGGGAACATGAAATTCTAGCTGAAATCAGAGATGCAGTTTTCTCTTTCCTTCGTAAAATGGAACCAAGGAGGGTAATGGACACGATGCTAGTTTCTCGGGTTAGAATCTTATATATAAGATCATTGCTTGCTCGATCACCAGAGCTGCAGTCCATTAAGGTAATAAAGTCTCTAAATGTTGCTATAGGGAAAAGCGGGTTTAGTCCGCTTACCTTTTATATAGGTTTAAAACTTTCTCATTTGTTTTCTCTAATTGAAGGTTTCTCCGGTTGAACGTTTTCTTGAGAAAGCTAATGCTCGACGAAGTAGAAGTTCCAGCCGCGGAAGTAGTCCCGGGAAGTCTCCTGTTTATTACGATTCCGGTTCAAGGGCGTTGGTTGATGAGCATCACATTCATAGTTTTAGGGTTAACATAAAGCAAGAAAAGAAAAATAAGTTATCATCTATCGTCCTAAAGCTTCGAGGGATCGAGCAGGTACTAATACAGATATCTCTTAAAGACTCTACGCCCCCCCCCCCCCCCCCCCACTTAATAACTGAATTTTGACATCATGCAGAATACATTCTTTATATAATAACTTTTATGTAGCACAAATTCAGCTACTGATACGGCACTCGATACGAGTCGGATTTAAGGATGTACTATTTTCCAGAAGTATGGGATGCTATTTTGGGATACAGTAGTTTATTAACACATAAACATAGTAGCAAAAAAATATCATTTGTGCAAATTTAAACTTGTACAAATATCTGTTAGTGCTGACGCATACATTCTTGGTGTCTTAGCCTTTGATGCATGCTCAATACATCTTAAATATAATATAAATGATAGGATGTGCCATACATTGTCTTTTAGGTATCCTCGATGTATCCAAAAGAATCCGACATCAATACGAATCTGATATGATAGGTCTCCTCAGCGGTCAATCCAGCAACATAGAATAAGTTTGTCATGTTGGCATGCTTACATGCTTATTTTCCTTAACTCAAGTATTTATGATAAGGAAATATATTTGAAGTTTTCAGCTGGATATTTAATGCTTTGTGAACCTTATGTTTTTCTCTTGCTCCTTCATATTGATTAAACAGGAAACTTGGAGGCAGCATGTAACTGGTGGGAAGCTCCGAGAAATAACGGAAGAAGCCAAAGCTTTTGCTATCGGGAACAAGGCTCTTGCTGCCCTCTTTGTTCACACGCCAGCTGGCGAGCTGCAACGCCAAATACGCACCTGGCTTGCTGAGAATTTCGAGTTTCTTTCTGTCACGGGTGGCGCAACCGGTCAATTGGAACTTCTGTCCACTGCAATTATGGATGGATGGATGGCTGGCCTTGGTGCTGCTCAGCCTCCGAGCACTGATGCCTTAGGCCAGCTGTTATCTGAATACACTAAGCGGGTCTACACGGCACAAATGCAGCATCTGAAGGTGCAACCTAGAACACCCCCACCCCCTTTATCTACCATCTCTCAAATGTTTTCTTGGGAGTTTATGATGGCCAATCTATGGTGTCTGCCACAGTTATTTATCAATGTATTTTGCATATTGTAAAACATCGTGTTATTGGATAGTAATGACTGATGCTAGGAAAGTTCATGGTAGGTACTTTTTATTTTTAATTGATGGCAATTTCAGAGGAAATGAGTATAGTTCATGGTAGTTTAGTGAAAGTTAGGCTTTGTTAAAACAAACTTATGTCGTACTTTTTATTTAGAAGTGCAGAATCTAACATCTATATGTTGCTTTGATTAGGATATAGCAGGTACCTTGGCCACGGAGGAGGCAGAAGATTTTGCTCATGTAAATAAGTTGCGCTCCGCCTTGGAGTCTGTTGATGTCAAGAGAAGAAAGGTAGTTGCAAGCATTTGTGAACAGTTTCGTTTCCATATATTTATCTACAATTTTCTTTAATCTGATATAGGCTACGCTTTCATAACAGTATTGTTTGTGCCACATAAGGTAAAACCGTTTCCTATCCATCAGCCTGAATTTTGGTTGAAATAGAGGTTTCAAGTACAACATCTTGATATTCAAAGGGTAATTAACCCCTTCCTGACCTGTCAACAGAAATATGATGACCAAAGTTTCTCTTCCTCGTGTATTCTCTCATTCTCGTTTGCTCATTGTTTTCCTCCCTTTTTCTAGCAAAACAGTTGATATCCGTGTCACACGATCCTCAGTTTCGATTATGTAGTTCAAAATCTTATTTAAACGAATTCATAAGTTACCGATAACGTTTCCAAGTTTGTGTCTTGAGTACAACATGCACGATGTATCAAACATAAGGCAAGATTGCCTGCGATATGATACACACTCAAAACGGTGATATGACATGACAATTTGAAGCAAACAATAACGTGATGCAAAGCAAAATCAAGAATCAATAACGTCTTAGAGTAATTATTCAAGGAAATGAAGTTAATCGAAGAACCAAAATGAAGAAAGTTGTGAGCGTTATACATATGTTTAGTAATGATCTCATAAGCTTAGAAATCTCATTCCAACCTATTTCTAATGCTCAAGACGCCTTCTCTTATAGAGACGTCTAACCTATCCGTTAGAATTCAAAATGCCAAGTTTCAAAAACTCAATCCATTCATGTTAGAACACAGACGTCAGTGGACGTCCACTGACGTCAGTGGACGTCCACTGACGTCTGTAGTACAAGTTTTTAAAATCACAGACGTCAGCACTGATGTCTGTAGTACAAATTTCCACATCCATCATACTGAACACACTTCAGTGACGCCTATATAGACGTCACAAGAAGGAAATCGTTTAAAGTACAGACGTCGCCTACTGACATATGCACGGGCAGTTTGTTGGTTATTTTGAATTTTTGAAATTCGTATCGAATGGACACTTGCATCTTTTTCACTCCTAACTTTCTCTAACGGTCATTAACTATTTTATGACAGTTTTTGGCAGTTATAGGCAGTTAGAATAACTTCCCATTCGATCCCCTATAAATACCCTTAAGATCTCACACTTCAAAAAATAATTCATTGAAAATTCTTTCACGAAAATTTTCGTGTTCGCGCTTTCACTTGTCCAAATTCTTTCATTTCCACTAAGCCAAAACTTATTCTATTCTCTCAAATCAATCCTTGTACAACACCGGTGATAATCTATTGAGATCATAGAATTGAGAGTGAGTATTTATCGTTTGTAATAACGATTGAAACCCATGAGAATTGGTGTTTCTCAATGCACGAGAAGGGGTGTTTCTCATTGCTTGAATTGTGCGGATTCGGAGTGGAAAACGAGATCTTTCTAGAGAGACGTGGATTAGAGAGAAAAGTGCGACTTTTCTAGAGAATCACGGGTTAGAGAGGAAGAAGACCTGTTTTCTAAGGAATCGCAAGTTAGTGTTGATCCTTGTGAAGATGGATTGTTCTTCACATCCCGTGAAGAGGGATTCATGATCTTCACAACAATAGTGCAGAAATCCTGTGAAGGTGTCTTAGACGAGGACGAGCCACAGGAGAGTGGTGAACCCTAGTCAACAAATCACTGTGTTTGCTATTGCCTTAATTTTATTTGTGTTTGTGTTGATTGCCGTATTAAGTTTCTTGTTTAAAACTTGTTTTAAATAATTTCTGCAGAAACTCGGCAATCACTTAAAATATAGTAATTAAGTTTTTAAATTTGTCATAGGATACTATAATTACCTTATTCACCCCCTTTAAGGTATTTTCAATTGGTATCAGAACAGATTGCTCATTTTTTTTAAGATTAACATCTTGAGTTTCTAGATCCATTATGGTTGATCAACTAGAAGGCCAATCCACCACACGACGTCCACTGTTTAACAACACTAATTTTTAGTTTTGGAAACCAAAATAAGAATTTTTCTACAATACATAGATTTAGATATTTTAGACATTATACATGAAGTTTTTGTTATTCCCCACCACTAAACCACTTTCTGATGCAGACAACCATTCGATGACAATGAATATTAAGGCTATGAATGCCCTTCACTTCTCTTTGCTTCCAGAGGAATTCAATCGAATTTCCATGTGCCAAACGACACATGATATCTGGAAAACTCTAGAGACTGCATATGAGGTACGAGCTAAGTGAAAGAAAGTAAGATAAATAGATTAACGCATGAATATGAAATGTTTTTTTATGAAAGAAAATCAATAGATTCATTGTATTCTAGGTTTAATAACACAGTTACGGAATTATTTAATTTAGGAATGAAATTTACAGATAAAGAAAAGAATTATAAGATTCTTTAATCACTAATCTTATCTTGGCAGCCTAAGATTACCACAATAGAAGAGGCAAATGATATGAGCATCATGAGTGTAGACACTTTCATTGGTAAACTAAAAGCCTATGAGATGCAACTCGGTGACATTAAGACCAAGAAAGATTACAACGCAAGAATATCGCACGCGTTAATGAACAAAGTCAAAGATCCCATCCCATCAAGCGATGATGCAAGTGACGACGAAGAAATGACAAACATTGCAAGACACATCAAGAAGTTTCTCAAGAATAGAGGCAACTCATTCAAGAAGAGAACATACGCTACCAAAGCCATGCGATGTTTTGACTGTAATAAAGAGGGTCATTTCAAGACGGATTGCCCGAATCCCAAAGTCAAGAATGACAAACCAAAATGGAAAAAAGGTTCGGAAAGACGTGTTTTTCAAGCCATCTGGGATGATTCTGACTCAAGTGAGCCAGAAAATGAAGAAGTCTCTAACATGTGCTTCATGGCGATTAAGGACGAAAATTCCAAATCACGTAATGAGAAGTGGATTCTTGATAGCAGTTGCTTGAGATATTAACAGCTTTCAAACGCTATCAAGAGAAAATGGTGGTACCGTGACGTTTGGCGGCAATAAAAAGGCCAACATAATCGGTAAATGTATCATTTCATTTAAATATGATTCCAATATTACTATTATAAATGATGTGTTATTTGTAGATAATTTGAAACATAATTTGTTTAGTGCGAGTCAATTTTGTGATTGGGGTTATAATATAGTGTTTGAAAAAGATTTATATAAAATTATTTATAACATAACAATTCTAATTGGAAAACGGCATAACAACATTTACCTTATCTACACTCACGACTTTAATAGTAAAGACTTGAAATGTTTAGTTGTAAATAATAATGATGATTCGTGGCTCTGGCATAGGAAGCTAAGTCATGCATCAATGGAGATTTTATCAAAAATTTATAGGAACAACTTAGTTAAAGGTATCCTCATGTTAAAATATGAGAAAGATAAACAATGTGAAGCATGTTTAAAAGGTAAACAAACTAAATCCATTTTTAAACCAAAGAATGAAGTGTCGACCGATATCCCTTTACAACTAATCCACGTGGACTTATTTGGTCCAAGTAGAAATACGAGTCCAGATGGTATGTTTTATGCTTATGTTATAGTTGACGACTATTTTAGATTTATATGGGTATTCTTTCTTAAAACTAAAGACAAAACTTTTAATGTCTTCAAATTTCTCTCCAAATGGATTTAAAATGAGATGAATCTTAGGATCTCTAGAATAAAAAATGATCATGGTGGAGAATTTGAGAATAATCTGTCTGAAGATTATTGTAATAGGAAAGAATATAATCATGGGTTCTCGTGTGTCAGGACACCACAACAAAATGGTGTCATTGAAAGGAAGAATCAATACTTGCAAGAAATGGTACGAACCATGTTGAATGAGAACAATCTACCCATGTATTTCTGGGCAGAAGGAGTAAATATGTCATGTTATATCATAAACAGAGTCAGTGTTAGGAAGTTTCTTAAAAAGACATCATACGAACTCCTTTACAAAAGAACTCCTAATATAAAATATTTCAAAGTCGTTGGATGCAAATGTTTTATATTAAATACCCTAGACAACCTAAGTAAGTTTGAGTCAAAATGCGACAAATGTATCTTTGTTGGTTACTCTATGTCCAGCAAAACATATCGCGTTCATAATAGAAGAGTACAAGTCATACAAGAAAGTATGAATGTTGAATTTGACGAAAATAACTCTATCTCGATAACCTTAGAAAATGACGATGAGCCAAGCATCTCAAAGGGTTAAGAGAAGTTATCAAAAAAGAAATTGCTGAACTCCAAGTAGAAGATGCGCCATAAGTCGTGGAAGATCTTCCGAAGGATTGACAATTCAATAAGAACCACCCTAAGGATTTGATCACATGTGACATTGATAAAGGAGTTGTTATAAGGTCATCAACATTCAACGCTTGTATTAACTTAGCTTTCATATCCTTAATAGAATCTAAAAATGTTACTGAGGCTATTATTGATGAAGATTGGATAATAACCTAGAACAACTTAACCAATTCGAGAAATAACGTTTGCAACCTAATACCGAAACCCAAAGATAGACCTATAATAGTAACTAAGTGGGTATTCAAAAACAAACTTAACGAACTAGGTAAAGTAGTTAGAAACAAAGCCCGATTAGTCGCCAAAGGTTATAACCAAATAGAAGAGATAGACTACGATGAAACATATGACCCAGTCGCTAGACTAGAAGCCATACGTATTGTGTTAGTATATGCTTGCTATAAAAACTTAAGAGTTTTTCAGTTGGATGTTAAAAGTGCGTTTTTAAACGGTCAAATAGACGAGAAAGTATATGTATCTCAACCTTCCGGATTTGAGGATCATGCATTTTCTGATCATGTTTATAAGTTAAGCAAGACACTTTATAGTCTTAAGCAAGCTCTATGTGCTTGGTATGAACGTTTAATTTTATTTTTAGAAAATATAGGTTTTACGAAGGGTATAGTAGATAAGATCTTGTTTACTAAAACCCTAACCAAGATATTATATAAGTCCAGATATATGTTGACATTTTTGGGTCAACAAAGGAAAGTCTTTGTGAAGATTTCACCAAGTCCATGCAAGATGAGTTTTAAATGAGCATGATGGGAGAACTCAATTTCTTCCTCGAATTTCAAATTAAGTAACAAGATGATATTTTCACCAATCAAGCCAAATACACTGAATTCATAAAGAAATTTGGCTTAAAAAATGCAAGTAGTTGCGAAACACCTATGGCTACCAACACCAAACTCACCGACAATACAGAATGTCAAAATGTTGACACTAGATTTTATCGTGGCATGATAGGAAGTTACTCTATTTGACTGCTAGAAGACCAGATATTATGTTCAGTGTTTGTTTGTGTGCGAGATTTCAAGCTAATCCTAAGAAATCGTACTTGACCGCAGTCAAACAAATCCTTAGATATTTGAAGGGAACCATAAATTTTGGTTTATGGTATCTTAAGAACAACTTGTTTAATTGATAAGTTATTTTGATGCAGATTATGCTGGAAGTTTTAAAAATCGAAAGAGCATAAGTGACACTTGTCACTTCTTAGGAAATTGTCTTGTCTCTTGGATTTCCAAGAAACAACTCTGTTACTCTCTTGATAGTTGAGGCATGATATATTGCTGTCGGTACATGTTTTGCACAAAGTTATGGATGAAACACACTAGAAGATTATCAAAAAAGTATTTCACAAATTCATATACTTTGTGATAACAAAAACACAGTCCACATGACCAAAAACGCCGATCAACATTCTAGGACTATGCACATCGATATACGATACCATTTCCTTCGTGACCATTTTTACAAAGCTGATATCGTATTAGAATATGTGACTACCAAAAGTCAATTAGCCGATATATTTATCAAACCGTTAGATAAGACTAGATTTTCACATCTAAGAGGAGAACTAAACATGATAGAATTGAATACGTCCTAAAAACCGTAAACCTTTTTTTAGAATATATCACAAGATATATTTTTGTGCACTTTTAGCTGACGTCTGCAACAAACGTCAGCTATGTTGCATTACTAAGACAAGATGTCTCCACAGATGTCTGCCCTGGCTGACGGTTGAATGATGTTTTGCAAATGATTAGTTATATATATATTTATTTAGAAAAATTAAAATAAGTTTAATTAAGAATAAAACCAATAAATTAGTTAATCATGTAAGTGTCAAAATTTAGATGGATTTTGTGAAATCTCATTTTTTTCAAAAACTTCTTGGTGGTTATATTCAAACTTCCATCTCTTTTCTCTATAAATAGGATCCAATTTCATTCAATTGGTCATCCTTATTCTGAGAAAAATGGAGATTACTAAAGGGTATAAGAGGAAGAATGATGTGGAAAAAGGCGAAAGTTCTAAGAAGTCAAAAGAGGAACTTCCAAGTCCGAAATCGGAAGAAGTCCCAACTGAAGAATCGGTTCCTCTTTCGCCTTATATCACCACCTATCTCGAATCCACCAAATCATCCGACTACCGGTGGAATCGTGATACTCTTTCGTCAAACATTCTCAGTGGACACATGCATTCTCAATGATCCGGAAGATGGCATGATCATAAGGAAACGAACTATTGATATTGTCGAGAAGTTTAAAAAGGAACACTAGGATAGTGTGTTTCTTAGTTTTGTTTGTATGATTGTATGTTTGTATTTTCTTTCTGTAATATTTTTGTTGTAATGTTTATTTTAAATCAATAAAATATCAGTGTTCAGTTAAATTTCAATCTCGTTGATTTATATTTTATTAAAAATTACCAGAACCAACATCAGATGTCTTCCACGGTCGTTTGGTTAAGGATTTTAAGACCTACAGACGTCTATACTGATGTCTTATTTTTTTTATCTTTGTTCCACTGACGTCTGGACAGACGTTAGTGGAACAGAACATGTCTCAGGATTGTCATACACTGACATTTGTTGCAGAGACAGACGTCGGTACGGGTAAAAATTTCTAAATCGATTGGAATTCCGACTCTTCATTTTCCCACGATTGAATCTCAATTGCTCTAAGAACCAGTTGATGTGACACCCCCGCAACAAGTATTTGACTTCACCGCCTTCGAGGCACGTGTATGTGATCGTATTCAGTCGTCTCATGATCATCTCTATGGGCGTGTGGATCACATATCTGCCCAAATCATTCATCTTTATGATCGTATTCAATTCCTCTCTTCCCACTTTCCGTTGAGTGCACCACCGCCACCACCAAAAGCGTAGGTAGGATCAGTAGTTTTTAGATTTGTTAATTGTTTTGATATGTTTTGGCTTAGGTTTATGTGCATGTTTGCACTAGTTTGTTAGTTTGTGATATTTTGATTTAGTATGTTAGTTTGTGATGATTGTTTGGTTTGTTTGTTGTTATAAACTCCGGTTTATGCGAATCTAGTTTCTATCAATGAAATTCCATGTTTGTTACTAAATTTGTGTTAAATGCTTATTTCAAATATTTCATTTCATATGCACTTTCAATTGGTAACATTGGATATCAATTTCAATTGAATTTACGCAAAACTAATTGTTCATTGGATATCAGTTAATTTGCCTCATTTTGTTTTCCAAGAACTAAAATTCTCAATAATCATGCTTTGTTTTCTCTACCCCTCACTAAATTTTTCTAACTTTTTGATATTTTTCAAAAAGGGGGAGAAAATATTCATGAATATACATGCCATAAAATTCGACTTAGATAACTCGTCTTCATGCAATGCTTCTTGAAAAATAGTATCAGCGGTATGAGACATTGGTATGAGTTAAAGATTTTTTCAACTGAGCATGAATTAAGGGGGAGTACTTAAATCGAATTTATATTTTATATATATATCATGAAATCTTTAAATAAGTTCTGCTAAATATCAAAAAGGGGGAGATTGTTGACATCCGTGTCACACGATCCCCAGTTTCGATTATTTAGTTTCAAACCTTATTTAAACGAATTCATAAGTTACTGATGACGTTTCCAAGTTTGTGTCTTGAGTACAACATGCACGATATATCTAATATCAAGTAAGATTGTCTACAATGTGATACACGCGCAAAACGGTGACATGACATGACAACTTGAAGCAAGCAATAACGTGATGCAAGAATGACGTCTCAGAGTAACTATTCAAGAAATGAAGCTAATCGATAAACCAAAATGAAGATAGAAGTTGTGAGCGTTATACATATGTTTAGTAATGATTCCAATAGGTCAGAAACCTCATTCCAACCCATTTCTAATGCTCAAGACGCCTTCTTCTCCTATAGAGACGTCTAATCTATCCGTTGGAATTCACACTGCCAAATTTCAAAAACTCAAATTCATTCATTTCAGAACACAGACGTCATCCGCTGACGTCTGTAGTATAAGTTTTTGAAACCACAGACGTCAGCACTGATGTTCGTAGTATAAATTTCCACATCCATCATACTGGACACACTTCGGTGACGCCTATATAGATGTCACAAGAAGAAAATCGTTCAAAGTACAGATGTCAGTAGATGATGTCTGCACAGGCAGTTGGTTATTTTGAGTTTTTGAAATTCGTATTGAAAGGACACTTACGCCGTTTTCACTCCTAACTTTCTCGTACGGTCATTAATTGTCTTATGACAGTTTTTGATAGTTATAGGTAGTTAGAATAATTTCACATTCGATCCCCAATAAATACCCTTGAGGTCTCACACTTGAAAAAATAATTAATTTTTGACCAAAATTTCGTGTTCTTCGCGTTTTCACTTGCCCAAATTCTTTCATTTCCACTTAGCCAAAACTTTTTCTATTTTCTCAAATCAATCCTTGTACAACATCGGAGATGATCTATTGAGATCATAGGATTGAGAGCGAGTGTTTATCGTTTGTAATAACGATTGTAACCTATGAGCAAGGGTGTTTCTCAACCCATGAGAAGGGTTGTTTCTCATTGCTTGAATTGTACGGATTCAGAGTGAAAAAAGAGATCTTCCTAGAGAGACTGGATTAGAAAGGAAAGTGCGGCTTTCCTAGAGAATTACGGGCTAGAGAAGAAGAAAACTTGTTTCTTAGGGAATCGCAAGTTCGAGTGTTAGATCCTTGTGAAGAGGGGTTGTTGTTCTTCACATTTCTGCAAACAGTCGTGTTCTTCACAACAATAGTGCAAGAATCATGAGAAGGTGTCTTAGGCAGGGACCAGGGACTGGTGACAGGAGCGTGGTAAACCCTAGTCAACAAATCACTGTGTTTGCGATTGACTTTACTCTTTAATTTTTCTGTGTTTGTGTTGATTGTCGCATTAAGTTTCTTGTTTAAAACTTGTTTTAAATAATTTCCGTAGAAACTCGGTAATCGCTTAAAAAATAGTAATTAAGTTTTTAAATTTGTCATAGGATATTATAATTTTCTTATTCAACCCCCTCCCCACTAAGGTATTTTCAAAAACCAGTGGATATGGAATCTTTATTTATAGACAGCATAAACCTCCTACTTTTGGAGAGAGGATGATCAGGTCTTCTCCTCTCCCTTTGTCCTATGTTGTTATAATCCGATGCCTATACAAACATATCAGAACACATGATAGGCAATTATTGTAGATTGTTCACTCCATTAATTAGATTCATGTCAGTCAATTAAAATAAAACATGTACTGAAATTTTCACCCATATATTGGGTGGCTGCAAATGAATGCTTTTTGCCAACTAGAACCATCACTCGATCTATGTGTTGAAGTTGTTCAAATCACATAGTGTCTCGTGCACCACTTATTTAGGGCATTGATATACGATAAAGGGTGCATATGATCCATTATGGCCTGCCATGTACTTTGTGGCCGTTGATTAGGAACTTTAATGTATAGGTGGCTCATATTACTAACCTCACATGGAGTTGCTTATTTTACTTAATTTGATTCCCCCCCCCTCTAAATTTTCGATCAAGGTGCAAAATAAAACATTCAATTGTTTATATTTATTGATTGCCTTTTTAATTCTGCACTGTTTATCTCAATACAGGTCTCCTCCTGCTCTGAGGAACTCCTATCACTTTCACCCTTACAGCTGCTTTTCTGCTTCCCTGTTTTCTCTGAACCTTCTTATATATATATATATATATATATATATATATATATATATTGTCCTTTCCAATTGAATCAATAATGCTATACTTCATTAGTGTGCTAGGAAGCACAAACACTTCTATTTGCTTGCCGTGTCCGTGTCCAACACACTAACACTCTGCCGGACACACTTGGGCTGTATCTGTTCATATTGGACATGTCGGACACTTCTAGATAGTGTGGGAAGTTAAATCTTTTTCATAACAGGCTACTAGAAAAAAGTAGATGCCACTTCTAAATAGTGTAGGGGGTTAAATCTTTTTCATGGCGGGCAACAACTAGAAAAAGTAAATGTCCAATTGATGCCCGGGTATATGAAAGTTGACTCCAATTAAATAGGGTTAATATTTTTATTTGTTTACACACTAATGGATTATGGATAAAATCTCTTCTGTGATTCTTAGTTTGATATATGTATTTGCTTGTGCTAAAAAAAACTTGCGGTTTTGGATAAAGTTATAACCTTTGTTTTATTTTATTATGCTTTTAAAATTGTATTAATACATATTTCTTCTTATAGTTTATTATTTGGTTTAATATATATAATTAAATATATAGATAAATAATATAGCCGTGCCCCGTGTCCTTTGTACAAACTTGTTGTGTCCCATGTCCATGTCCGAGTCCGTGTCTGTATCCGTGTCCGTGCTTCATAGTTAGCGTGTTTATATATAATTTAAGATCAGCTTTCTTAAGTAGATAATGTAAGGCCATACTTTAAAAATCTAACTTCTGTTGAATTTGACCATATGGTCAACCACCACATGTTTTATTCACACTTTCAGATAAGAAGCCTTATGAAGATATAATCATAGTCTGCTGCATCCTATGTTATCAACTATGATACAAAATGATTGTGTCTCATGATGTTATCATGGTTCCTAAAATTCCTGGCTCTGAAATAGAATGGAAAATTGAAAAGCATTCATATCACTTTTAATCCATCAATTGGGTGAAGCTATATTTTTTCGTTGGCTAATTCATAGTTATCAGCTCTATACATGCTGCATATGATATTTATCTTCTTGCAAGATGTAAATTGTGACAACTCACTTTATAATTCATTAAAATTCTTGTTGGAAGGTTTTATTATCATATGATTGTTTGTTCTGATTCTGTTATATTCATTAATATCGGCTAATTATTCTTCCTTTCTGTTTATAATCAGATTTTACAACAAATGCGAAGTGACACCGCTCTATTAACAAAAGAAGAAGGTGGTTCACCCATCAGGAATCCTTCCACTGCAGCTGAAGATGCACGGCTGGCATCTCTCATATCTCTTGATGGCATGCTTAAACGAGTCAAGGTCAGATTCCGTTTAAGTTCATTATGTGTTATAATAACATACATTATTAGCCCACAACCCAACGCCTTATGTTTTTGGTAAAATGGTATTTTACATGTTCTCCGGCAAGAGGATAAGAGGAACTGGGTTCAAGACTTATCAACAAATTCATTTTAAACAATGGGAAATTTCTCTAAGCTCCCCTTGACTATGATCAGTTTTCAAATAATTACCTTAAAGTTTTTTTAACAATAAAGACTAAACTCCCTTAAAATTTGGTTTAGGAAAGTTCTATTCACCAAACCCCCTTAAATGGGGGAGTAACATAAATTTAAGGCAGTTGCCTGAAAAACTCACACAGTTGAGGGCGGTTTAGTGTAATCTAAAAATGTGACCCTATTTGTTTCTTCACTAATTAGTGTTTCCGTTAGAGGTCTTTCTATGTGTGCATATGCACACGTTTTGATGAGTGTTGACTGTGATATTATAGCTCAACATTGATAGCCTACAACAAAATAATTTAAGATTTTTGGGAAGTGGTTCTTGACAAATTTGTTTAGTTTCTGCCATGATCCAATGTGCATACTTTCGTTGTCTTATCAAAATTATTAAAGATTGTGTTACTGTGACAGGAAATAATGAGACAAACATCAGTAAGTTCCTTGACCAAGAGCAAGAAGAAAGCGATGTTAGCATCGCTTGATGAACTCTCAGAAAGGATGCCTTCACTTCTTGACATTGATCATCCATGTGCCGAGAAGCAGATTTCAGATGCTCGTAGAGTAGTTAGAGGTACCTTCTTCAATTAGATGGCATTGTCCTACAGACTCCCATATATTTTTTACCTAGCTTAATGTGTCAATATCAACTAGGTGGGGCCACAGCATATTTCTTGAGATTCTTTTTTGGACGTTTGAAATAATTTGCAACTACTTTAGGGAACATTTAAAGTCAAGGAATTTTTTTCCTCCTTGAATCCTTTTTGTCCCTGAGAGGGGGGGGGGGGGGGTTAAATAAAGGCAAGCTTAATCTTTAGGTGGTCTTTGAAACCCTGGACTGGCAGAAGGGAACACCCATGTCTTAGCATCCAACACTATGCCATTCAGCCATGTCCAGCAATAAATGAGTTGCCACACTTTTCTAATCTGCTTTCACTTAATATAAAAAAATGCTTTTCTTCTATTGTCTTAATGAGTGTGTCTCTGTGTGTGGGGGTGGGGGGGGGGTGTTCTATATATACTACAACTAGCTTTAAAGTTATAAAAATTCTACGGCTGAAATAATTTTGTATGTATACACTCCAAACAACGTGATTTGTAAACATACACTATCTAGGTCGTGTCGATCAACTTGATCGAAACAGTTCGCTGATCGGACGTCCCACAAAAAAATCCTGAATTTAAAAACCACGAAACCCGCCCTAACACATCCATAGTCTACACATACACACATGTTACTCATATTTCTACAACACGCGCACGCGCGCACATGTTACTCGTATTTCTACTTAATGATCTACTTGCTATATTTGAGAACAGGTTCTTTAAAATTTATGAGATTTTCTGAATTCATGGATGGTTCATTGTTTGTGTGTGTGTGTGTGTGTTTTGAGCTGGCTATGTTATTTAAACACTTTATAATATAAATGTTGAAAAAGAGAAGTATTCCTAAGCAACTCTCTCTAAGCAATTTACTACACAACGTGACTAAAGAGTGGTGAACCCGCCCTCCTGAGTGGTCCCCATCCCTTTTCTATTGCGTAGCAAATTGCTTAGGGTGAGTTGCTTAGGGCTCCTAAGCTATGTTGAAATAGATGATGAGTAATGAGCAACGGCTAGTCTGAAATTATTTCTTTTTAAATCTTAATGACATTAATTGGAAATAATTGGCTCCAAATCCTGAAAATGAAAAAAGAGAGAAAATCTAACCCTGTCCGAGTCTATGCTCATAGCCAAGGGTAATATTGTCTACGTGTTTTGTTCTTATGCAAAGCAGTTCTATTTTATGTTTTTTTTAATATGACATTCTAAACATATGAAACCCAAATGTAGTCATTCAGTATGTATTGCTATATATTACATAAATTCAGTTTATATTCTCGATATGCAGTCCATACCCGAACAAGACAGTTACAGTAACGAGGAATCAAGAGCTCTCCAACCCTACACAGCAGACTCAACATCCACAGCAGAAACCGAAGTAACCCAATGGAATGTTCTCCAATTCAACACGGGCTCAACAACACCATTCATAATTAAATGTGGAGCAAACTCAAGTTCAGAACTAGTGATCAAAGCAGAGGCAAAGGTCCAAGAACCAAAAGGCAGTGAGATAATCAGAGTTTTACCTAGGCCTAATGTTCTTTCTGAGATGAGTTTTGAGGATATAAAAAATGTTTTTGATCAGTTACCTGAGCCTGTAAGCCTTTTGGCCCTTGCTCGAACTGCTGATGGGACTAGAGCACGATATTCAAGATTGTACAGAACTTTGGCAATTAAAGTCCCGTCGCTCAGAGATTTGGTCGCGGAGTTGGAGAAAGGGGGAATGTTAAAGGATGCTCGATCATGAGTTAATTCTGTAATTTGTGTAATATTTTTAGGGTGTTGATGCTGTTGAAACTACGTAGGCGTTGATGCATAATTCCACGATGTAATTTATCAAAAATTGCGGTTTAATATTGCCGATCGAGGATTTCGGGTGGCTTCCAATTTAAATAAGTGATTGCAAGTGATTTCTTGTAGTTTATGAATTTTCACTATGGGGTCTGAATATTGCTGACCCGGTTTGGTGTAAATTTTATTTTATTTTTTCTTGATGTTAGATTTGCAGGGTGTTTAATTTGCTTTTGTATATAGCTGTTTTCATAAATTTATTTATTAAAATGCATTGAACCTGCCTAGTATTTGTCCAATGTACGGCAGAATTGCATGCTCTTTTGAATGTCATTTTTAGGGTGCAGTGATACTAAAATTCCCCTCCATGCTTTGCCATTTTGTGAAGTCTCTTATATTTTGTATTTACTTATAAGACCTCCATATATTTAAGCTGCACTAAAAATCCTTTTGCAAGTTTTTCATCCAAAATTATTATCTTGTTAGGGAAATGTTAGGGAGATGAAGCCGGAGTAAGAGCTTGAGGTGCTTTTTCTAGATATTAAGTTAGGTCTATCCTTGTTAAGGACAACTAATGAATTGTTATTCCTTTCAAATGAGATTGTCTGTTAAGTTGAAACTTGCAATTAAAGAGACAACAATACTCGACAAGCTCGTTTTTGGAGAAATTTGAAGAAAAAAAGCGAACCGGTTTTCATGATCAATTTGAAAGATTTTTTATCAACCTTTGACCCTAAAGCCAATTTGGGAGAACATGGGAATTTTGGAAGAATAAGAGGGGAATCAATACACTGCGGACTCGATTCTTTTGGACAAGAAGAGATGGGAGCTGGAGGTAGAGCTTGAGTTGTTTTTTCTAGATATTTAGATAGGTGTTTCCTCCATAAATAAAATCTATATCCTCGCTTAATGGAAGATTGAGAGTTAGGATAATTAAAAAATCTCTTCTTTTTCGAATGAGTCTGTCCACTAATTCGAAACTTGCAATTGAAGAGACAACGACATTTAACAAGCTCGTTGATGGAGAAAGTTGAAAACGAACCCCTAACCCTAAAACCAATTTAGGGGAAATATGAGAATTTTGGGAGAAGAAAAAGGGACAGAAATTTTGATACCCTATCTTAATAGTTATCGTTAGCCCATTAACGGAGGAATGGAAGATACCAAAAAAATTGTCTTCCTGAAGTGTTACGGTTTTTTTAGTGCAACCTAAATGTATGAGAGATGTTTTAAATAAATATGAAGTAAAAAGGCATTATTTTTATTTCTCTACCGTAATAATCATTTGTTTTCTCTTTATGTAAGTTTTATATCATTAGCAAAGGGCTGCAAAGCCATAAAAGAAAAAGCCTTTTTTTTAATATGATTTTGCCCAACAATTTCTTTTATATTTTCAAAAAACACACCAAATTCTTTATATTTTTAATAACAACACCAATCTTTTCTCCTTTATCTAAATTGGACACATCTATTAGATCAAAGTTAACATAATGAGTTATAAGAGTGAGTTAATGTAACTGTGGTTGGGTTAATAATCTTAAAACAACATTTACCCATTGCCCCATTCACTTTCATCCCCATATTTCCCAAATTTCTCTCCTCAATCCCTCTTCCTCCCTCAAACCCCAACCCCAGCTCCTCAATGCGTCCTCATCAATCTCTCAACCTCTCATACTCCCCTCATTCCTCAAACTACCTTTCTTCCACAATCCCCCTTTCATCCCTCACCATCAACCTGTCATCATCATCATCAGGCTTGTCACGCCCCGCTTCTCAGTGTACGGAGAAGTAGACGTGACGGTCCGCGACGTATGTATTCAGAAATAAACACGCTAAACGTAAATAAGCAATATATAAATAAAAGTACAAAAATGACAAGAGATGTAATATAAATAGCAACTTTTATTAACATTCATATTTACATTACAACTACTTCTGAAAAGGAATATACAATTGTAACGTTTTGGAAATCGTTCAGGTGATTTTCCGTTTTAGGGAAAAACAGTCGGTGTTTTCCGTAAAAACCTAGAAGCGATCTTTTTGCAGTATAGAATTCACTGCACCTAGTTTAGCTAGGAAATTGCTAGTTTGCGGGTTTTTCTAAGTCACTTGTAATTTTTGTGTATTTTAATATTTTTCCCTAATTAAAATATTATTTTAAGTTGTTATATATGCACTTAATTAGTGGTAATTACATTTTTGTTTGGGTTAATTACTACTAATGTGAATCTATGCTAATTTAATCACAAGTTTAACTATTTTGTTTTGTTCCAAAATATCTTGGATAAATATCTAGATATTTTGTTAGTTAATGATGGTTTTAATTAAAGTGGGATTTGAGGTGGCATAAAGTAAGTAAGCTTAATGTGTTTTAACCTAAGATCTTTCCACAACTTTCCACTCAAATCCTCATTCCAACCAAATTGGCCGAACCTATCCTTGCTGTCCCATTCTTTTTCCCCTCCATTTTCACTTCTAAAAAGTTTCAATAAATCATCAAAATTCATCAAATAATCCCACAAACTCAAATACAAATCATTACCCATTTTTCTTCAACCTTAATCTTGCTCGGATATTCAAGAAAGACATCATTTTGGTGGATTAAATTTTGGAGTTTGTTGCTAATTTGTGTTCTTGAGGAGATATAAAATTCTAACCCTAATCTTTAATTGCGGTGTTAATACTTTAAGCTAGTATATAAGATATTTAATTAAATCTTGTAATTGCATATTTAGAATTTCTAGCATGAGTTTTTGTTAATCAAGTTAGAGTTTTGATTAGTGGTAATGGTTAATCAAGATGAATAGACTTGGAAAATTTAACCCAGTTGCTAGTTTGTTAAATGATATTTTCCTAATTGTATAATTAAGCTAATTAGCAAATTAATCTTTTACTAATCCTATTTGAGTGAGTTTAAAATTTTAGTAAGGGTTTGTATGGTTTAATCATGCTATATTGTGATGTTTGTGATTTCTAGTTTTGGTAAAACTTTTAGTTTTGAGCTAAAATGATATAAATTGCTTTCTAGATTTTCCGGATAATTCAGGCGTGGTTTTTTTTTGACGTTGCGACATTATTTATATTAAATTCCACGTTTATTATTGTGTTATGAATGCGCGATCGGTACGATCAGGGTCTAGGCTTGGTGGTTGTGTCGTTTAGCGTTCCTAACTAGGGTTGTGCCGATATCGTTCGTGTCTTTATATAGGTTTTGCTCTTGAGTTGGTTTCGTAGTGTCGCTACGCGTGTTAGCCACTAGACGGACACTTGAGAGTATATTTGGAGTTGGTGCGTTGGTCTACGTAGTTGGTATGTGTTATTGGTCGATTGCTAATATATACTTGTTATATTGTTTTATGATCTTAGGGTCGCAGGCGAGGGTTTCGGACGCTGTGAAGAAGGAAAAGCAGGTGGTTGGTTTTACTTAGCCAGGAGCGTTGATGAGTAGATTTAATATCTACAGGGGAATCGCCCGCATGGCGTTATGCATCAGGGCTAGATATGATATGATATTAGCCGCATGTTTATATTGCACATATAGAGATTGTGCATAAAACTTTATTGCATATTATTACTTGTTGTGCTTAGACTTGTACCCTTGGACACTGCACTATTATTGACGGTTCATGTTGCACGAGCACTGATTTTATGCCACTCACACCGTCAATAATTGCCATGACACGCACAACACCTATGCATACGTGATATTGTATTGGCTAGGGACTTGGGACAAAATCCTTATTTTTATTGTGCATATGACATATAGCATACCTGTATACCTACATGCTTACACATATGCCTTGACATGCCTACATGCTAGTTACCTATATACCTATATGGTATTGTACCATTAGTGATAGGTATATACACATATAAGACATAGCTACGTGTACATCATGCATACATACTTGTACATATACCTGGAGGGTATTACATCATTATTGATAGGTAAATACACATATCTTTCTATGCCGACGTGGTTACGTATACCTGGCTATAGCTACATGTTCACCTTTATTTGATGTTGTATGGACTTGGAGAAATTAGAAACTGCATGATATATAATAACTTGTTGCAGTTAGATAGCGGTTTTTCCTTCATATGCTCACATTACTGTTTTATGTTGCATATGTTATATTCATGGATTTTTGCATTGAGATATGGATTTCACATGATGTTTTCTGGATTTGAGGACCGTGGTGGTTTCATGAAATTATGCAAGTATTCTTATTCTTTACTTGATATTTGGATGCATCCACTCAGAGATTTGTTTTAAACCGATACGAGATCGAAAGTGTCAATATTGGGGCACTTAAGATTCGGAGGACGTATATACCGATACGTGGAACACAAGTGTCGAGGTGAGACACTTGGGTTTTGAGAAACGTTTAGATATCAGAAAATCGATACGTAGATCACGGGTGTCGATACCGGACACTTACGATTCGAGGAACGTATGAATATGAGAAAGACCGATACGTGGATCACGGGTGTCGATACCGGACACTTACGATTCGAGAAACGTATGGATATGAGTATTTATGTGTTGATGCTAGACACTTGTTTTCATAATATTTTTACTCCTAAGTATATATATAACAGTGGAATGAGACACTGTTATATACGCGCGCGCGCGCGCACACACACATATATATTAGTGGAATGAGACGCTAATATATATGTATACATATCTAATTTATATACATCATCATAATAATCTTGCAAATATACTTATTCATTACATGAGATTTACTTGATATTGGACACTCAGAATATATGAGACTTACAAGATATGAGGGCCAATTTGGGGGCTGATTTGAGGAAATTTGGGATTTAAATTGTCTTGATGGACTTTGTTCCTGCCACGAGGTCAGGATTTCGTGAGGATGACATGTTTTATCCCATACTCCGCATTTATTTTATATGCATTGCTTCATGTATTAGTTGTACCTGATAGAGTACCTTTCCTGACTGTTGCATACGTGTTGCCATTTATTGCTATTAGCTTGCATGTGTTAGATTCGCGCAGTACGTGCATACTTGCAATTACCTGCATATGTTATTTACTATTCACGAGTTGGAAACTCACCCCCGTTGTGCCACAGGGTTTGCAGGTTGTTTCTCAGAGTAGTCGAGGCATGCTTCTACTTATCATATCATCTTTTGCAGCGGATACCGCTTCGGCTGACTGCGTGCAGGTTTGCTATAGGTGGGTTTTGCGATTATCCGATATTGCTCATTGTATATCTTTGTACCTTATACTCTTTATCTACCATTCTCATGTATTGACTTAGAGACGAGATGTGAGGACGATATTGTATATTTTGGTGACTTGGATGTCTTTTATGCAGTTTTACTTATATCGTCTTTTATTTCTTCGCTACGGCGTCGTATATCTGTTGTGGAGGTTGTTTTCCGCCGTTGGACGTGGATTTGCTCCCGTTGGGATGATTTACTTTATTTTTATGTTGTACCATTTTTTGGGGTTAGTTTTTACAAAGAAGGTGCTGCCAAAATTTTTAAGAAAGTAAATTTGGATTTTAAAGAATTTGTACTCGAGTTTTTCAAAAGTTTTAACAATGTTCTTATTACTTACTACTTTTGATGGTTTAGATTGCTGGGTTTTTGGCTTACTTAAATTGCGTTACGCTTGTAGACGTTGCGTAGTTTAAGGGCCGTCACGTGCCAATTTCGGGTCGTGACAACAATGATGGAAAGCAATGCCTAAACAGTAGCATATGCACTGAAAAGTAAATAAGTACAAGTAAGCTAGTAGTCGTGTTGCTCGGATATCTCCTCCAATTACTCCTGGCTGGGCTTGGTCTCCTGAGAGTCGGGTCCTCCTGACGAACATTCCAAAAAAAGAAGAGACATGAATGTTGTCGGCGAACTAGCGCTCGGTAAGTCCCAAAAGAACGAATAGAATAGGACAAGTAAAGAGAATAGAACTGGTAATTGGTACAAGTATATATGTTTGTTATACTAACGTAATTGTCTGTAGTTTGGTACAGAATGTAATAGTGTATACGAGAGGAGTCCAACTACCCCGTGGACTATGAGAAACGGAAAATATAAGGCCACGTCAAAACCCACAGGACAACAACGATAGATGTTTATCTACGTCTTTTAGTGTCCATCATCATGCCACTTTTAATACATTCCATATCAATCTACCCCGTTAAAACCCCGTAATGTATGTTATATAGATTGTAGTTATCAGATTTGTCGAGACCATGGATATAAGTTGCTCATGTAAACGGTTTCAGGATTGTATTAAGTAATCATGTAGTCAAGTCAAGTCATAGCCATGCTTCGGTCAAGTCAAGTCATGTTGATATTGTTCTGGTATTCAGGTTCAGATTCAAGCATACATGTTGGATATATTGAATTCTTGTTGAATTGGATTCATGTTTGTATTGGATTCAGATTGATTTAGACTCAGACTTGAGTCATACACTTTAAACAGAATTTTGATCCTGAATTAGGTTTAGGAGTTATCGGTAACTTCTGCACATGGACGACATGATTTGTGTCTTTTTCCAAGACAATTACCATTGATAACTTCGTTAAGTTTTTCTACCTTAAATAGACAAGCACTCACTTTCTTCGGCTCCCTGAGGCTCAAGAGAATTGATCCCGCTTAAACCTATATTTACTAAAGTTCTTAAATGTAATTTATATAACTCGAGGGGATTTTATGAAAAATATTTAATATACTTTCAAAATAAACCTTGAGTATTTATTTATCGTATTTAGGGTTTCATGGTTATAACTTTTAAAATTTGAGGTATTTTAGTGAATATTAACTTAGCTCGAATAGTTCATGGTATTTTAGTGTAAGACTTGTCTTATATTGATACTTGATAGTGTTTTGGTGAAACTTGTCATTCTTTTATTTTTTGAAAAACATGGAATTTTATTATAATCTGAAAACATGTGGTTTGATAATATTTATATAATATTAAAAATTAATTTTATTATTAATTAGAAAATCTCGTTTTTTCTTAAAAATCGTATTAAAATCTTTCGAGACTGAATGGTCCGTGAGGGGGGCTGCATCTCGCTCTACTAGCCCGAGAATGTGCGATAATCTGCACCATCCAATACCGGGTTTCTCAAAATGGGCTGTAAAGGCATAATTGCAAAGATTTTGATAATACAATTAAAAAAAATCGGTTTTTATAGTTCATAGTATTTAAATGAAATATTGTATTTGCCACGAAAATATATTTCAAAGAGAATCATGCTATGTCAATATGTGTGTATGTGAGGGGTAGGTCATTATCCCGTGAAGTTTTCTAAAGATATGCTAAGCAAAATATTTAAAAGATGACGTATATAAAATTCATGGTATTTAAATGTAAAAGTTTAATTAAAGTTATTTAATATGGAGTTTTGGAATGAAATTTGTTTATAAATATTAGTTTAATGATTAACAAGCAAGGTATAGAAACACGCATGAGCAATTCTTAAGAAAAATTGTAGTTTCAAAGATTTTAGAATCAAATGTCGGTATAACTCCACTTACCGAGATATTTTGAAAAAAGAGAATTTTTATTGTAAAAAGAGAGGAATGGGGTGGGACTTACTTTAGGGTTTAGTTAAGAAGAGAGAGTGGAAGAGGTTGAGATTGTCGTGGTATTGCGGGGTCGCCGGAATTGCCTCGAATTCTTGCCGAAAGTTGACCTTAGGCTAACTCCACTTCTACTCCACTTGTACTTAGAAAAATTTGATAATTTTGGCTAAAGATTTCAGAATGAGGAGAGGCTAGGGCTTGGGGTTGTATTTATAGTGTGTAATTAGGGTTTTAGAATTGAAAGAATGAATTAAAATGCATTTAAAATGGATTTTATGGTGAAATTGAATTCTCTGTTAAATTGCAGAGAAAACAAATAGTGCAGGGATAATGGGGGTAGGCCAAGAGTCAAGTGTGCAGAGTATGGGGACTTTTCCCTACATGGGACCCGTCGCCGCCGGCCCTATGGTGAATCTCGCTGGCCATTTTATGGATAGGGGCCGGTGGATCTCTGCCATGTATCCCTCTCTGTTTGTACATCATTTTACACATGTTTGTTTTTCCGGACTGTTCATTTTTACATGTAGCGCACGTGTAAACTTTTAGGCTTCCAAAAAGTTTAAAAGAAAAATCAGGAAAAATAATATGTGGCTGATGGGATTCGAACACAGGGGTTATGTCACAGCAGTGCACGGCTTTACCAGTGAGCTAGAAGTTGTTTCTTGCTGTTCTTAAACAAGAATAACTTTTAAATCGTACTCACGCTAAGGAACTCCTTTCTGTATTTTAAAAAGAAAAACTTTGTACAGAAAATTCAGGGTTGTTACATTCTACCCTTCTTATAAAAATTTCGTCTTCGAAATTTATAGAAGAAAGCTGTAACATATTCAAGAAAAATTTAATTACAGTGGTGGTGAAAAGAACTACTGATATGATACTGAAAGTGCCAGAAAAAATGTTTGAAAGAACAAAAGAATGCAATGGTTTTGAAAAGGCTGAATGGATGGGAAGGGATATAAGTTAACAAAGAAAATATGGTTCGAAAATATACGGTAAAACTAAATTAAGAGAAAAAAGAATCAAAAGCAGAATTCTAAGTCACTCAAGTAGAGTACCACATTATAATTATGCTGCAGTTCATAGTTACAATCACATAACTCTATTTAAATCACCCAAATTCTATCTTCAGAGTCAAGGTGATAAGGTTTAAGAAACAATCAAGAAAAATTAGAGTAAGATCAAGAGTTTGTAGTTTCATTTTACGTCGAGACAAGATTCTCAGGGAAAATAAGAAAAGATTCAAAGAAATGCAATCATGTTGCAGGCGTTACAATCTACCCTCCTTAAAAGAATTTTGTCCGCGAAATTCTTTCAAGTTGCAACATGAAGTATGGTGACACTCCAGTGTCGAACAGTGCAAGTGCAAGAATAGTGGCTACTAGTATAGTGCTTAAGTTGTGTGGGGTTAGTTTTATATACAAAGAAAAATATAGAGTTATACAAAAAGATGAAAGGTTTGAGAATTACCAGTAATAACTTGGCCAGTGGTTTTGGCTTCTTTAACCGGTATCGTAGATGTCTGACCTCCTGGCACTCTTCTCTGTGCCTACTGGTACATTTCGGACTGACGAGATAAAGGTGGTCCTCGCGAAGGTGGTGCAGCAGTAGGAGCTTGTATAGTCAGTCTTGATGTGGGGTTTGTGTTTGCCCTGTACTTTGAGCATGCCCTTAGCGTGTGTTCAGGCAATCCACAAATCATACAAAGACCATTAGCTCGCCTGCAGTCCTTTACTTCATGTCCGAGTTTCTTAGAATAATAGCAGGTCTTTGCTGGCGGTGTCCTTTCCTTCTTCTTGATATAATCATGAGCTGCCCTCAAAGCAGCCTTAGTGCAAACTAGTCCTTGGTGAAGGAGAGTAGCCTGCTCCTTCTGTCTCTCAACTAGACTCCTGGTTGCTTCAAGAAACGCCATTGATCTTATTAGTAAGTCCTCAACGGTAATGGATGGTGGTAGTGTAGGTGGTGGAGTGTTGCCATTCGCGTTGGTACTCGTGTTGTTGGAAGGATCCATAATCTTGAGAGAAAAGGAAGGGTTAGGATAGATTCAAGAGATTAAAAATGTAAGGAATGTTTAGCTGCTTATTCTTATAATTCTTGTGATATATTTCTTAGGATTCCATGCAGAACTGATCTGCATGGGCCGCCAACAAAACTTGTCACACCCCGCTTCCTAGTGTACGGAGAAGTAGACGTGACGAGCCGCGACATATTTAATCAGAAGTAAACACGCTAAGCGTAAATAAGCAATATATAAATAAAAGCACAAGAATGATAAGAGATGTAATATAAACAACAATTTTTATTAACATTCATGTTTACATTACAATTGCTTTTGAAAAGGAAAATATAATGATGGAAAGCAATGCCTAAACAGTGGCATATGCACTGAAAAGTAAATAAGTACAAGTAAGCTATTAGTCGTATTGCTCGGGTATCTACTCCAATTACTCCTGGCTGGGCTTGGTTTTCTGAGAGTTGGGTCCTCTTGACGAACATTCCAAAAAAAGAAGAGACAGGAACATCGTGAGCGAACTAGCGCTCGGTAAGTCCCAAAAGAATGAATAGAATAAAATAAGTAAAGAGAATAGAACTGGTAATTGGTACAAGTATATATATTTGTTATACTAACGTAATTGTTTGTACCTTGGTACAGAATGTAGCAGTGTATACGAGAGGAGTCCAACTATCCCGTGGACTATGGAAACGGAAAGTACAAGACCCCGTCAAAACCCATGGGACAACAGTAATGGATGTTTATCTACGTCTTTTAGTGTCCATCATCTTGTCACTTTTAATACATTCCATACCAATCTTCTCCGTTAAAACCCCGTAATGTATTTTATATAGATTGTAGTTATCAGACTTGTCGAGACCATGGATATAAGTTGTTCATGTAAACAGTTTCAGGATTGTATCAAGTAGTCATGTAGTCAAGTTAAGTAATAGCCATGGTTCGGTCAGGTCAAGTCATGTTGATATTGTTTTGGTATTCAGGTTCAGGTTCAAGCATACATGTTGGATATATTGAATTCATGTTGAATTGGATTCATGTTTGTATTGGATTCAGATTGATTTAGACTCAAACTTGAGTCAGACACTTTAAACAGAATTTTGATCCTGAATTAGGTTTAGGAGTTATCGGTAACTGCTGCACATGGACGACAGGATCTGTGTCTTTTTCCAAGACAATTACCATTAATAACTTCGTTAAGTTTTTCTAGCTTAAATAGACAAGCACTCACTTTTTTCGGCTCCCTGAGGCTCAAGAGAATTGATCCCGCTTAAAGTTATATTTACTAAAGTTCTTAAATGTAATTTATATAACTCGAGGGGGTTTTATGAAAAATATTTTATATGCTTTCAAAATAAATCTCGAGTATTTATTTATTGTATTTAGGGTTTCATGGATGTAGCTTTTAAGATTTGAGGTATTTTAGTGAATATTAATTTAGCTCAAATAGTTCATGGTATTTTAGTGTAAGACTTGTCTTGTATTGATACTTGATGGTATTTTGGTGAAACATGTCATTCTTTTATTTTTTGAAAAACATGGAATTTATTATAACCTTAAAATATGTGGTTTGATAATATTTATATAATATAAAAATTAATTTTATTATTAATTAGAAAATCTCGTTTTTCTTAAAAATTGTATTAAAATCTTTCGAGACCGAATATTTCGTGAAGAGGTCTACATCTCGCTCTACTAGCCCAAGAATGTGCGATAATCTGCACCATCCAATACCGAGTTCCCAAAATGGGTTTTAGAGGCATAATTGCAAAGAGTTTGATAATACAATTCAAAAAAAAATCGGTTTTTATAGTTCATGATATTTAAATGAAATATTGTATTTGCCACGAAAATATTTTTCAAAGAGAATCATGCTATATCAAAATGTATGTATGTGAGGGGTAGGTCATTACCCCGTGAAGTTTTCCAAAGGCATGCTAAGCAAAATATTTAAAAGATAACGTATATAAAATTCATGGTATTTAAATGTAAAAATTTAATTAAAATTATTTAACTTGGAGTTTTAGAATGAAAATTGTTTCTAAATATTAGTTTAATGATTAACAAGCAAGGTATAGAAACACGAATGAGCAATTCTTAAGAAAAATTGTAGTTTCAAAGATTTTAAATCAAATGTCGGTATAACTCTATTTACTGACATGTTTTGAAAAAAGAGAATTTTTATTGTAAAAAGAGAGGAATGGGGTGGGACTTACTTTAGGGGTGGGACTTACTTTAGGGTTTAGTTAAGAAGAGAGAGAGAGAAAGAGGTTGAAATTGTCGTGGTGTTGTGGGGTCGCCGGAATTGCCTCGAATCCTTGCCGGAAGTTGATCTTGGGCTAACTTCACTTCTACTCCACTTGTACTTAGAAAAATTTGATAATTTTAGTTAGGGATTTCAGAATGAGGAGGGGCTAGGGTATGGGGTTGTATTTATAGTGTGGAATTAGGGTATTGGAATTGAAAGAATGAATTAAAATGCATTTAAAATGGATTTTATGGTGAAATTGAATTCTCTGTTAAATTGCAGAGGAAACAAACAGTGCAGGGATAATGGGGGTAGGCCAAGAGTCAAGTGTGCAGAGTATGGGTACTTTTACCCACGGGGGACCCGTCGCCGCCGGCTCTATAGAGAATCTCACCGGCCATTTTATGGGTACGGGCTGGTGGATCTCTGCCATGTGTCCCTCTCTGTTTGTACATCATTTTACATATGTTTGTTTTTCCTGATGGTTCATTTTTACGTGTAGTACACGTGTAAACTTTTGGGCTTCCAAAAATTTTAAAAGAAAAACCAGGAAAAATAATATGTGGGTGGTCCTAAATGGCCGAAGGGTGGCTGAAATATCATAGTGTTGATTTAATTGAGTAGGTGGTCCTAAATGGCCGAAGGGTGGCTGAAATTGGTTCATGTGCCTGACCCCATGGGATTGGTTTGTTGGTTGTTACTGTGGTTGAAACATAGGTTACTCCTTTTATTTATTTATTTTTATTGTTGTTGACATAGTAAGTAGGCATATGAATGTGTAAATTTAACTGAGAAGATGGCCCTTACTGAGCTAAATGGAACAGGATTGTTGTTTTTGCAGTTTCGTGTTTACACTGTAGATAAGAACTTTTGAAAATGGGTGGATAATTTATTCTCTCTTTTCTTCCGAGGGTTAAGGTGTGATGGATGAATATTGTCTAGTGTTTTCCTTGATCTGTGCTGCTGAGAGGGGTTGTATCTGGTCCCTTTTTAGATAGAAACTGCACCTTTATGCGTTCATGCTATTTTTACTGATTGTACCTTTACATGTATTTATCGAAAACTTCATATGAGGAACTATATTTGTTTGTCCACTGTTTCCTTTGTTGCCCCTCACTTCTTTGATTGAGTGTAGGTTGGGGGATGTTTTGTCATCCTTGACTTCAAAGAAAGAAACTATACCTTATGAAAACTCAAGACTCACAAGAATGCTATATGACTCCCTTGGTAATGTCCATTTCTCATATTTTCATGCTTGACTTTTTGGGTGCAGATGTTATATTTCTTATGCATATATTTAGCTTTGCCATCCATCCTATACTTTTTTTAAATTTTTATTTTTTATATTTATGATAAGACAACAAGTTATATGTCTCTCATCCGATATTTAGGCATCTTTTCTTTTCTTTGTTTCTTTTGACTGCCTTTGCCATCAAGTTTAGAGATGACCTTATGGCGTTACTCCACAATAAAGTCTGCATATGGCCCATCATTTGTAGGCATGCCATTTGGTGTTTAGACTCGTTTCTCTGTCTTTTTAATAAAGGCCTTTAATGTTTTCTTCTAACTGTAAGTTTGCTGGAAGAGGCCATAACTCGTAACCTAATTAAATTGTACCCTCTATATACCACATTTAAGCTTAGGAAAATGAAGGAGACATTAGTAAAATACCAAGTCGTGCAAATTAGTTGACTCTAGCTGTTCGTAAGAAAAGCTTACAAACAATAAAGAAATTATGAAACAAATATAGAAAATAAAATATGTACATTAAAAATTTATCAATGCAGCATAAAATTTAGGCTTATTGGCAACTTTTATAATACATAAAGATCACTACAAATTATCTTTGACCAAGATTGAGTGCCGGAAAACTAGTTTGTGATGTAAATTCTATTGAAGTACAGTAAACAACTGTATTTAATGTTATTTCCTTAGTTAAGTGAGGTTAATATCCATCTCATTGGAAATTACTGCAGCTTTAGGAATTCTATTATATAAGAATTCACTGACAACCATTGCAACCATCATGAAGTTGGCAACACAATGTCTGCAATACACAAACATGGCAATGCCTTTTCAGTTATTAATATAACCTGATACATGAAGCCTTTTATTTCGGCAGGCGGTAGTTCAAAGACTTTGATGGTTGTCCATATCTGTCCAAATGCCGCAAATCTGGCTAAAACATTGTCTGCACTTAACTTTTCCTCTAGAGCAAGAAATGCTGAGCTGAGTCTTGGAAATCGAGATACAATTAAGAAATGGAGAGACGTGGTACATTTTCAGAATGAATATCTTAAATTCTATATTTTTCTTCCTAAGTATATGCATGTTTTGTTATGGATCCAGTGAACATTTGATCTGGTTTATTTATTTCTTATGCTTTTTGACTTTGTAGGCTAATGATTCACGAAAGGAGTTGTATGAGAAAGAAAAGGAAGTTCATGATTTGAGGCAAGAAGTTTTGGAACTAAAGCTTGCTCTCAAAGATGCAAATGACCAATGCACCCTACTATTCAGTGAAGTCCAAAAGGCATGGAAAGTTTCGTTTACGCTTCAGGCAGATCTGAAGGTACTTGTTTTCGTCATTGTTTCTTTCTTTATTTTTTTACTTATATAATTTTAGCCCACGCCTATAATAGGTACTTTGAGCAAACTTCTAATACTATTTCCAATAGAAGGTCAGTCTTCATTCAATATTCTGAATATGCAATTATTTAACGATAGAGAAAATATAGAATGCTAGGCTCTATGAAGCCTTAAAAGAAAGCCTACTAAATTTAATTTTGGTTGTGTTTCTCTTGAGTTCATTATTAATTTATTATGCCATCATGCATTTTCTTAGATATACTTTAACAGCGATAATTAAATGTTCTGGAGGTCTAATGGCAGCCGGTTACACTATCTTAACCTCACATTTATTTGGATTTTCCCTGAATTTAGAGGAGTTTTACAGGCCACAGAACTGTGTCAAAACTAGTGAATTTATTTGCAGCTGTCCATCTAAAACTTTTGAATTGTATCAAGAGCATAAAAATTTCATGGGTATTTTTCATCACATCTACCTTTAATACGTGCATTCTACACACCTTATGGGTCGCATGGAACTTGTGACGTGAAGGTCACAAGTTCGAGGAAAGTTGAAGTTTAGGTTTTTTTTGGTATGTGTGTGTGTGTCATTCAATCTCAAGATATAAACCGTGATTTCATACGTAAAATAAGAATACACGAGGTTAAAGAGGTTTTGAAGAGAATAAAATCAAGAAAAGCGGTTGGTCTAGACGGGATTCCTATCGAGATTTGGAGATACTTAGGAGAGGTAGGCATTAAATGGCTGATAGATCTGTTTAATAAGATTTGACAGACCAAAAAGATGCCAAATGAGTGGAGGAAAAATACCCTTGTTATCAACCAGAACAAGAGTGACATTCAAAGTTGTTCAAACTACCGTGGAACAAAACTTATGTGTCACACCATGAAGTTTTGGAAGATATTGAACACATGCTAAGAAATGATTTTAAGATAACAGAGAACCAGTTTGGGTTCATACCTGGACGATTAACGACAGAGCCTATTCATTTGCTTCGTTAATTTGTTGACCGTTTTCGAGAGAGAAGGAATTTACATATGATATTTATTGATTTAGAGAAAGCGAACAAGGTATTTAAAGATGTATTATAGTGTACAATGATGAAGAAGGGGTCCCAATCAAATACATTGACATAATCAAGAACATATACGATAGAGTAGTGGCAAATGTTAGAACTTGCGGCGGCCTAACGAATGATTTTTCTATTACAATTGGTTTATATCAAGGATCTACATTAAGTCCATTCCTGTTTACTATCGTGATGGATGAGCTTACTAGAACTATCCAAGATGAGGTAACTTGGTGTATGTTATTTGATGGTGATATTGTTCTAGTAAATGAGACGAAAGCATGGGTTAATGCCAAATTAGAGTCATGGAGGCAAACGTTGGAATCTCGGGGGTGCAGATTGAGCAGGTCCAAAACAACATATATGCATTGCATATTTAGCAAACAGAGAAGTCAAGACAACGGTGGTATAACGCTGGATGGGTAAGAGATTATCGAGCGATCAGTTTAGATATCTAGATTCCATCATCCAAAAGGATGGGGAGATTGATAGCGATGTCATTAAAGGATCTAAATTGGTTGGTTGAAATGGAGCAGCGCAACAGAGATTTTGTGCGATCATAACTTTCCGTTAAGGTTGAAAGAGAAGTTTTATCGAAGTGCTATTCGTCCTGCTTTATTATATGGTACAGAATGCTGGGCTCCTAAGAAGCATCATACACAGAAGATGCACGTAGCGGAGATGTGCATGCTTCGTTGGATGTGTGGTAACAGAAAAGATAAGGTGTGAAATGAGAATATTCATGCAAAAGTTGGTGTAGCACCCGTGGAGGAGAAGATGCGGGAAAGCCGGCTAAGATAGTTTGGTCATGTGTGACACAGACCTGTGGAAGCACCGGTTTGACGAATTGATACTCTCAATATAGACAATATCAAAAGGACGAAAGGGAGACCGAAGAAAACTTGGATGGAGGTGATACGAAAAGATATGGTTGCCAAAGGCTTCAATGAAAGTATATTGTTCGATAGGAGTGAGTGTAGGCGGAGGATTCATGTGTTGGACCTGGCGTGATTCACATGTTGGTTCATGTAGCCTACCCCCATATGCTTGGGATAACAGGCTTAGTTGTTGTTTTGTGTGTGTGGATGGGGTTGGGTAAACCCATGTGCATTCTCTAATAAATAAATAAACACACACAGACAATAATGCTTTATTTGCTTTATCTTGCATTTTGTATGTGTTCAATATTCTATGTATTTGTTCAAAAATATCCAAGGTGCAGATAGTTCCATCAAATTCAATAATTGATCATCTGAAATAAAGTTTCCATACTAGAATCCATCTTTGGACGGCTTTAACATTATTTAAACTATATGAAACATAATTAAAGATGCTTTCAATGTATTTTAACTATGCATGAAATTTAGATTACTTGGACAAATAATATGAGGTTTATGGGTAAAATCCCATTGGAGGAAATTTCTTCTCATTGTAGTTGAAAAGCTACCCTCTGCTGTCTTTTCTGATTATTGCCTCATCGGTTCCAGTCATCATGGTCTGTATGACTAATGACCTATAGCATAAATACACAAAATTATATGACGTGTATACTTTCCGACTCTTCCCGTGTGAGAAATTTTTCGATAGAACATTTCCTATCACTATCTTAATGGGTAAAGAGTACGGAAATCACATAAAATTTGGTTTATGATGTTTTATACCATGAAGATTAAGATGTATGGAGATGATCATTAAAATAAATAATGATGCATTGATTTTGACCTCCATGGGAGAAAAATATATGGAACCTTATAACCCACTACTCTTGTGGTGTTGTGCATGTGTGTATGGTACAGGATGTCATTTAGTAGGTGATATAAACTAGCAGCTAGTCTCTATACAGTACACACGGCTCAATCTGGCAGTCAAATAAACGATTGGTTCCGTCGTTCTACATTACTAAATATCAAGGGAGCTATGTGTATAAATTGGAATTATTTTATATGATGGATCAAATATTTGAATAATGGATTGATTTTATATATCGTAAATTTTTTTTTGTATGTGTAGTATTTGATCATTTGCTTGCGAGGCTTCAAATCTTGGAAATAATCAAGATATTCTTATATAAATTTTTGAAGATTTAGTATGAAAATTATATGACATTTATACACATGGTAAATTAGTATGATTTTTTTAAAAAAAAAATCACAGAAGTCTAAGGAAATAGTTTAGAGTAGATAGAGCGAGAAACTAATAAAAATATATAATAAATCAGATAAAGGTAATTTTTTTTCTTATCTGTGAATAATCAATACAAGTTAAAAATTTCTACCCTTAACATTGAGTTTGGATCAATATTGAAGAAAAAGAATTTGTCGTCACAATTTAAAAGATTTTAATAAGGCATACAAATATAAGAGATTGCGCGCGCGCGCGCTTGTGTGTGTGTGAGAGAGACCCAAAGAAGGTACTCTAGGCAAAAAAAGACATCTCTGGTTTTTGGACTCAAACATGTGTGATCTAGGCAAAAAAAACACATCTCCGGTTTCTGGACTCGAACATGTGTCTTTACCCTTCTTAGAGTATAAAATATATTCTCTCAACCCTCAAAACTTCAAAGTTTTTGTGTAGTGGAAGGGACATTTCATATGATATCAGAGTAACCCGGATTTGATTCCCACCGGACACGTATGAAATGCGGATTTATTAAATTAAAAATACTGCTGCACAAAAGCACATGTTTCGGTCCAAAGGGCCTTCGACCCGCGAGGGCGTGTTAGAATATAAAATATATTCCTGAAATCCTCATCATAACTTTGTAGTTTTGGTACAGTGAAAGGGACATTTCACAATCCTACCCTCCAAGACTTGCTTTCGAACCGTCAAATCAATATGCCAACCCGTGCTCATGTTGAAATGCCAACTTAAAGCTGATGTATTATAATTATTGCTTTCCTTCACCCAAAATATACATATGAAAATCCCAAATTCAGACAGGACGGTTGCTTTGCCTTGACTCTGAAAAGGGTCCACTCCTGATGCCTTGGCCATGATCTTACACCTCAAAACTGCTGTGTTGATGCATGCACCAACTACTCCATCTTACATTACTACACAAACACCTTCAGCATTAGTGCCTCTGTGACAAATATTGGGCAACACAATAGAACTACTTCATTTACTTAATAATAATTTTCTTCTTTCAATGAATTATTCCATTTAGACAAGTTTTTGAATATAAGCTCTGTACATGAATATAATAACACATTGAATATCCTCTACACTATATATCATATTCTAAATGTCCATATTTGAGGATTATTAACATTTAACAGTAGATCTTTCTTATCAGTGCAAATGAAAGAGTTGGCAAAAATTGAAAGAGATGGACCAGATGGTGTATGATAATCTGTCTTATTTTCTTGCAGTCGGAAAATATAATGCTTTCAGATAAGCTTAAAGTTGAGAAGGAACAAAATTCTCAGCTTAAAAATCAAGTTGGTCATCTATTACAAGTGGAGCAAGATCAAAAGATGCAGATGCATGAACACGATTTAACTATTCAGATGCTGCAGGTTAGAATCCTGTCTTTTCATTGTTTTATGTATCCAACTTTGAGGTCGCTTATTTTGAACTGCTACCTTTTATCAATACACTTCTGCCAACGTTTGTTAGGTCTGCATTCTTCTCTTGATCAATGCGAACAGCTATTATTATCCCCATTGTCAGCTTATACTGTTTAATGTCAGCTTAAATGCTAAATGTTAAAGCTATGTTAATCTGTCTTTAGAAGTCTCCCCGGAGGAATATAATTATGGCTATTCTCTAGGCTGTATGCTATTTTCTATAGTTTCGACTGAATTTCTCTGACTTTCTTACTATCATATGTTGATAAGTCTCCTGAAATGTTAGCTTCTTTCATATTTATGTCTTGATATTTTATGTTACTTTTACTAGTCTCTTAATTCACTTGGTACTGCTAAATGCTAATACCTCTGTTATTTGAGTTTAAAAAGAGGAAGAAGCTAATTTCTAACTTATTTGGATTTTGCTCAAGTGACTTCTTTACTGTCAAAATTTCCAACCATATACTTCTACAGACAGGTAGCAGCCGGCAACCTGCAAAATACTTTTATATAAGTTATGGAGGTCTGGTAATTGGATGAGGACATGGAGTTCGTTCTGGTTAGCATATCCTTAACCCTCCGTATATACAGAGGAGGACAATCATTTATTATGCATTCAATCTTCAGTTATAGATTAGAGAAAAGATGAGGCATAAGGATTGCCGACAGTCAAGACTAAGTGACAGAACAGCAGCATAGGAAAAGGTGGGCAACCAAGGTTGGCTGTACTCATATTCTACTGAAAGCTTCAGCTGATATTTAAGGAGTCAACATACAGAGATTCAACTTGGATTCTGCATTAAGCGTTTCTTGCAATCTCACTAAGGACATTGCACTTAATTCCAGAACTTCTTATTTTTATTTTCTTGAATATCATTAGCAAATAACATGCAGGGAGGGAGGTTATCACCATAGGCTTACATCACATTATATAAATTAGGTCATTATCTTTTTGCTTTGGTTATGGATGAATTTGAGAGACATTCAGGATGATGTTCCATGGTACATGGTGTTTACGATGATAAATGTTTTAGTAGATGAATCCAAAAATGGAATAATCTCCTAAATAGAAAGATGAAAAGATGTTTCGAATTCTAAAAGATTTAGAATCATCTGAACAATAAACAGAATAAAGAACCAAAACTGTAGCAAACCAATTAGAAGAAATGAGTGCAAATTTTTACCACCTTTTGAAATCTAAAGGATTTAGAATCATCTGAACAATAAACAGAAAAAAGAACCATAACTTCAGCAAAAAAATTAGAAGAAACGATTACAAATTTTTACCACCATTTATAATCTTTACAGATCAAAACTCAAAGAATAAACAACTCTCTGCTAACTTAATAATATACGTAGTGGAAATTAAACTTAACCGATCGATTGGCACCCTGGCGGTCAATCATGCATGCTGTCCGGACCCATGCATGCTCCTCTCAAGATTGATCAAAGAAGCAAAAATGTTGCCCGATGGTAGAAGACTTGGTCACATTATCTTCTTCTCCTAGCATCTTCCTCGGGCATCCACCTCGGGCTAATTGGGGTTTTTGTAATCAAATCTTTCTCCTCTTAAATGGATCCTACTATGAAGCATGACCAATAGTTGAGAAAGCTCTCAGAAAATGGCGAAAAGTTTACGGTTCCATATTTGTACTGCTGTGTAGAGACCCACACATCATCAGTTCATTATTTCATATTTTGTAGATTTGATACTGAATCGTCAGAGTCCAACCTCTAGAAGGTCATGGCCAACTTACTTTCCAAATTCTATTACATTGATTGAGAAATCATATGCTGTTACTACATATCTCTAAGTAATTTGTTGAATGCTTGCAAACAAAGCCTGACTTTTTAAGTTAAGTAACTTGATTTCAATGTTTCATCATCATGATATGGAAGAATGTTTGACGTATGTGCTCTGCCTTTTTTAGTGTGTTGGAAACAATATTTCATTATTTGTTTCCCCCCCATATAAATCACATTTTTGAACCATCCTTATACAGGCAAAAATTAAGGATGTTGAGTTACAACTCAATGCGGTCCTTAATGCTAGTGATGCTAGGTCTACTGTGGGGTCAGAATCTGGATCTTCAGGGGTCCTTTCAACTCCAAAGAAAGTGGAGGATAGTGTTGATTCCTCAGTAGTTACCAGAAAGCTGGAAGAAGAACTGTCAAAACGGGATGCACTAATTGAGGTTGACTATGATTAGATCTATCATTTACTTATGTGTATTATCTTAGAAATATTTCTTATGTGGTTTAATTCTCAGTTTCAAGCTAATTCAATCATTCTTTTGTTGAGTGCAGAAATTACATGAGGAGAATGAAAAGCTGCTTGACAGATTGACGGAGAAAGCTTCACTGAGTAAATCACAACAGGTTACTTCTGTAAATTCTTGCAATCGTCTTATTTTCTCTAATCTCTCTGATTTAAGCTATTTTACTAATACGGACATTTACTTTCTCTTTTTACTTATATTCTGATTACTTTGAACCATGGTATGGAGAGTAAGGTTAGCAAGGAATGCTTATCAAGCATCATAACTTTTAATAAGCATATACCCATGATAGGGCAGCAGTGCCTTATTTGCTTTTTTAAGAATGTAGTAATATCTTTCAAACATACTTGAAGGTTTGGAAACCTTAAAGCATTTAAATTCCTTTAAAGTTATTTGTCTACTTTGTAGCCTTTAGGGTTGTATATGAGTGCAAAATATTTCCGAAGGAATGTACAATATTGCTCCATTATCATGTGTATATAAGCACCACAAACTGATGACGAAAACTGTTACTGACAATCACACTATCCCTAGTGTACACAACTTAAGTTCGCTTCCTTTTTATATTACCACAACTTCGAGGTCATTGATAACCGCTTAATTCTGCTGGGCTATGCCTTTTTGTGGATTGCATTCTCTTGGTGCAGTAAATTTCTGCTATTTACATTTTCAGTGTAAGTTTATGGTTACTACATGATCACAGGTAATAGATACCGATTCATACTCTATGCTACACAACATGAGAGCAACCTTCCACCTGCATCATATTTTTGTCATCATTGGCACTTAAGTATAGTCATTGCAAGTTTGCAACCCTTTGTTGTTAATTTTTATTGGTGTTTCATTAGAAGCCATCTTCACACTTGAATTCAGTATCCACTGCTATGGTTCAGATGCTCTTTGCAATGATTGTATTGAAATATGCTACAAGAAATCAGCTTCTATGTGGGAACTGTTTTAAAAGATATGATTTTGAGTTCTTGGATTGATCATACATGAAATCGTTACTATGCTAAAATTTGCTGCCCGGTATTTCTGTCATCTTTTAACATAAGAATAAGATAGATTTAATTGAATTATATGCTTGAACTAGATCTCTCTTATATTGACAATTCTTCCTTTAGGCGGCGAGCCCTTCTCCAAATAAGCTAGCCAACCCACAGCCACAAGACTTAAACAGGTATGATGCGCAACATAAAATTTCCTCAAATAATTTATAAAATAGGCACTTCAATGGTTATGCAATTTTTTCATATATTCTTTTATTTATCTGCAGGAGAGATGGTAGCAATGGACACACCATAGCTTCCCTGCCATCACCAATGATTCTGGAGAAAACTGAAAGCACAGGAGCTCTTGTGAAATCGGGTCCTGAAAAAGCAAAAACACCTGCTGGAGAATATCTTACCTCTGCGCTGACGGAGTTTGATCCTGATCAATTTGAAAGCTTTGCTGCTATTGCTGATGGGGCAAACAAGCTTTTGATGCTGGTAATTGAGTTTGTCAAAAACATTAGCTTGAGGCATTATTGTTTATGTTATGGTTATGTAGGCCGTAAGAATTATGTTGCACCTTGTATTGCGCAGTATCGAAATATAGGTCAAATGCTTCCTCGGATATATAACTTAATTTGAAGTTTTATTCCATTGATAAACCAAAATAAAGGCTATATGTATGGACGCAACATCGACAGTCGTATAAGAATATTCATTACACAATATATATGAAAAATGAAAAGACTTTCTACAAGGACTTTTATTCAAAATGATTCTGAAACTAAAATAACTATTTTCAAACATGTTTAATACCTGATATCTAAACAGGGCTTGGTATATGTGGAGATAAGTTATTTTCCTTTCTCCATTTGATTGTTGACATGTACTCTCAAAGCTGTACACCTAATTAATTTTAATCCACATGAGAACACTTCTTATAGCTCAACTCAGTCATTGTAACTTACATGACCTACATTAAAGATGAACTCCCCCCACCCCCCCACCCCCCCAAAAAAATAAAAAATAAAAAATCACCCTGCATACCACTTCAAGTAGATGACATGCACAAAAAGGTTCATAAGCATTACTTGTAAGAAAGTTCAAATTTTCTTATTTCTTCCGACCAAACATTGAACTCATTACCAGGTCTCAGCTGCTAAACCGTTCTATCTGGATAGTTCAGATTATTGCACATTCTGTAGATATATTCAGAAGTACGTATTCATTTTATTTTATTTTTGTTAGTATCTTCTTTACCACGATACCATCCAACCATATTCTTCTTAATAACTTTACTAGAGACTTTGCTGTCATGATTGCGTGAAACTTAAGTTTCATTGTTACTGTTGGACATTTTGCACGGTCTTGTAGTTGTGTTAAATGATGGATATGCTGCATATGCCTGCATGGAACCTTTGATTAAAAGTTTGTATGTTGCATTCCAAGTTAATAGTTGTCTGATCGACATAATTAATGGAAATATCCCTTAGCTTTTGATATTTGGCTGTGACTTATTTACAACTATTTCCAGTATTTCTATTCCTTATTTGTTTACTATGAGCTTGAACTGTTGCCTTTATAAATTTTTTTCTGGGTACTATTAAAAATAAAAGGGTTGTCATGTTCTCTGGTGATTGAGTTTGCATGTGATCATAAATGGATAGCTCTATTAAATATTTCTACACGAGCCTCAGGAACTGTCAGATCTTTTTCTAGGTAGTAGGTACTTAAAGAAAAGAGTAGGAAAGATATTTCTAGATGCAACCCCAAATTGTGAAAGAAAATCTGACAATGATGAGTTTATGCTGGCAAAAAGAAGCTGCAATGGTCTCATTTGTGCAACAACACTGCCTTTTCTATTTTTACTATGTTTGTTTCATCCACTGGTTTTGTGCCTGATCCTTGTAGGTTTGAATGATTTGTTTAGTTGTTAGTAATACTTGTATGTAGAAAAATACCTAATTGTTTATTCTGAAGAAACAAGTTCCCTACCTTATTGCAGGTTTTGGCTGCAGTTATTAAAGCAGGTGCTGCACGGGAACATGAAATTCTAGCTGAAATCAGAGATGCAGTTTTCTCTTTCCTTCGTAAAATGGAACCAAGGAGGGTAATGGACACGATGCTAGTTTCTCGGGTTAGAATCTTATATATAAGATCATTGCTTGCTCGATCACCAGAGCTGCAGTCCATTAAGGTAATAAAGTCTCTAAATGTTGCTATAGGGAAAAGCGGGTTTAGTCCGCTTACCTTTTATATAGGTTTAAAACTTTCTCATTTGTTTTCTCTAATTGAAGGTTTCTCCGGTTGAACGTTTTCTTGAGAAAGCTAATGCTCGACGAAGTAGAAGTTCCAGCCGCGGAAGTAGTCCCGGGAAGTCTCCTGTTTATTACGATTCCGGTTCAAGGGCGTTGGTTGATGAGCATCACATTCATAGTTTTAGGGTTAACATAAAGCAAGAAAAGAAAAATAAGTTATCATCTATCGTCCTAAAGCTTCGAGGGATCGAGCAGGTACTAATACAGATATCTCTTAAAGACTCTACGCCCCCCCCCCCCCCCCCCCCCACTTAATAACTGAATTTTGACATCATGCAGAATACATTCTTTATATAATAACTTTTATGTAGCACAAATTCAGCTACTGATACGGCACTCGATACGAGTCGGATTTAAGGATGTACTATTTTCCAGAAGTATGGGATGCTATTTTGGGATACAGTAGTTTATTAACACATAAACATAGTAGCAAAAAAATATCATTTGTGCAAATTTAAACTTGTACAAATATCTGTTAGTGCTGACGCATACATTCTTGGTGTCTTAGCCTTTGATGCATGCTCAATACATCTTAAATATAATATAAATGATAGGATGTGCCATACATTGTCTTTTAGGTATCCTCGATGTATCCAAAAGAATCCGACATCAATACGAATCTGATATGATAGGTCTCCTCAGCGGTCAATCCAGCAACATAGAATAAGTTTGTCATGTTGGCATGCTTACATGCTTATTTTCCTTAACTCAAGTATTTATGATAAGGAAATATATTTGAAGTTTTCAGCTGGATATTTAATGCTTTGTGAACCTTATGTTTTTCTCTTGCTCCTTCATATTGATTAAACAGGAAACTTGGAGGCAGCATGTAACTGGTGGGAAGCTCCGAGAAATAACGGAAGAAGCCAAAGCTTTTGCTATCGGGAACAAGGCTCTTGCTGCCCTCTTTGTTCACACGCCAGCTGGCGAGCTGCAACGCCAAATACGCACCTGGCTTGCTGAGAATTTCGAGTTTCTTTCTGTCACGGGTGGCGCAACCGGTCAATTGGAACTTCTGTCCACTGCAATTATGGATGGATGGATGGCTGGCCTTGGTGCTGCTCAGCCTCCGAGCACTGATGCCTTAGGCCAGCTGTTATCTGAATACACTAAGCGGGTCTACACGGCACAAATGCAGCATCTGAAGGTGCAACCTAGAACACCCCCACCCCCTTTATCTACCATCTCTCAAATGTTTTCTTGGGAGTTTATGATGGCCAATCTATGGTGTCTGCCACAGTTATTTATCAATGTATTTTGCATATTGTAAAACATCGTGTTATTGGATAGTAATGACTGATGCTAGGAAAGTTCATGGTAGGTACTTTTTATTTTTAATTGATGGCAATTTCAGAGGAAATGAGTATAGTTCATGGTAGTTTAGTGAAAGTTAGGCTTTGTTAAAACAAACTTATGTCGTACTTTTTATTTAGAAGTGCAGAATCTAACATCTATATGTTGCTTTGATTAGGATATAGCAGGTACCTTGGCCACGGAGGAGGCAGAAGATTTTGCTCATGTAAATAAGTTGCGCTCCGCCTTGGAGTCTGTTGATGTCAAGAGAAGAAAGGTAGTTGCAAGCATTTGTGAACAGTTTCGTTTCCATATATTTATCTACAATTTTCTTTAATCTGATATAGGCTACGCTTTCATAACAGTATTGTTTGTGCCACATAAGGTAAAACCGTTTCCTATCCATCAGCCTGAATTTTGGTTGAAATAGAGGTTTCAAGTACAACATCTTGATATTCAAAGGGTAATTAACCCCTTCCTGACCTGTCAACAGAAATATGATGACCAAAGTTTCTCTTCCTCGTGTATTCTCTCATTCTCGTTTGCTCATTGTTTTCCTCCCTTTTTCTAGCAAAACAGTTGATATCCGTGTCACACGATCCTCAGTTTCGATTATGTAGTTCAAAATCTTATTTAAACGAATTCATAAGTTACCGATAACGTTTCCAAGTTTGTGTCTTGAGTACAACATGCACGATGTATCAAACATAAGGCAAGATTGCCTGCGATATGATACACACTCAAAACGGTGATATGACATGACAATTTGAAGCAAACAATAACGTGATGCAAAGCAAAATCAAGAATCAATAACGTCTTAGAGTAATTATTCAAGGAAATGAAGTTAATCGAAGAACCAAAATGAAGAAAGTTGTGAGCGTTATACATATGTTTAGTAATGATCTCATAAGCTTAGAAATCTCATTCCAACCTATTTCTAATGCTCAAGACGCCTTCTCTTATAGAGACGTCTAACCTATCCGTTAGAATTCAAAATGCCAAGTTTCAAAAACTCAATCCATTCATGTTAGAACACAGACGTCAGTGGACGTCCACTGACGTCAGTGGACGTCCACTGACGTCTGTAGTACAAGTTTTTAAAATCACAGACGTCAGCACTGATGTCTGTAGTACAAATTTCCACATCCATCATACTGAACACACTTCAGTGACGCCTATATAGACGTCACAAGAAGGAAATCGTTTAAAGTACAGACGTCGCCTACTGACATATGCACGGGCAGTTTGTTGGTTATTTTGAATTTTTGAAATTCGTATCGAATGGACACTTGCATCTTTTTCACTCCTAACTTTCTCTAACGGTCATTAACTATTTTATGACAGTTTTTGGCAGTTATAGGCAGTTAGAATAACTTCCCATTCGATCCCCTATAAATACCCTTAAGATCTCACACTTCAAAAAATAATTCATTGAAAATTCTTTCACGAAAATTTTCGTGTTCGCGCTTTCACTTGTCCAAATTCTTTCATTTCCACTAAGCCAAAACTTATTCTATTCTCTCAAATCAATCCTTGTACAACACCGGTGATAATCTATTGAGATCATAGAATTGAGAGTGAGTATTTATCGTTTGTAATAACGATTGAAACCCATGAGAATTGGTGTTTCTCAATGCACGAGAAGGGGTGTTTCTCATTGCTTGAATTGTGCGGATTCGGAGTGGAAAACGAGATCTTTCTAGAGAGACGTGGATTAGAGAGAAAAGTGCGACTTTTCTAGAGAATCACGGGTTAGAGAGGAAGAAGACCTGTTTTCTAAGGAATCGCAAGTTAGTGTTGATCCTTGTGAAGATGGATTGTTCTTCACATCCCGTGAAGAGGGATTCATGATCTTCACAACAATAGTGCAGAAATCCTGTGAAGGTGTCTTAGACGAGGACGAGCCACAGGAGAGTGGTGAACCCTAGTCAACAAATCACTGTGTTTGCTATTGCCTTAATTTTATTTGTGTTTGTGTTGATTGCCGTATTAAGTTTCTTGTTTAAAACTTGTTTTAAATAATTTCTGCAGAAACTCGGCAATCACTTAAAATATAGTAATTAAGTTTTTAAATTTGTCATAGGATACTATAATTACCTTATTCACCCCCTTTAAGGTATTTTCAATTGGTATCAGAACAGATTGCTCATTTTTTTTAAGATTAACATCTTGAGTTTCTAGATCCATTATGGTTGATCAACTAGAAGGCCAATCCACCACACGACGTCCACTGTTTAACAACACTAATTTTTAGTTTTGGAAACCAAAATAAGAATTTTTCTACAATACATAGATTTAGATATTTTAGACATTATACATGAAGTTTTTGTTATTCCCCACCACTAAACCACTTTCTGATGCAGACAACCATTCGATGACAATGAATATTAAGGCTATGAATGCCCTTCACTTCTCTTTGCTTCCAGAGGAATTCAATCGAATTTCCATGTGCCAAACGACACATGATATCTGGAAAACTCTAGAGACTGCATATGAGGTACGAGCTAAGTGAAAGAAAGTAAGATAAATAGATTAACGCATGAATATGAAATGTTTTTTTATGAAAGAAAATCAATAGATTCATTGTATTCTAGGTTTAATAACACAGTTACGGAATTATTTAATTTAGGAATGAAATTTACAGATAAAGAAAAGAATTATAAGATTCTTTAATCACTAATCTTATCTTGGCAGCCTAAGATTACCACAATAGAAGAGGCAAATGATATGAGCATCATGAGTGTAGACACTTTCATTGGTAAACTAAAAGCCTATGAGATGCAACTCGGTGACATTAAGACCAAGAAAGATTACAACGCAAGAATATCGCACGCGTTAATGAACAAAGTCAAAGATCCCATCCCATCAAGCGATGATGCAAGTGACGACGAAGAAATGACAAACATTGCAAGACACATCAAGAAGTTTCTCAAGAATAGAGGCAACTCATTCAAGAAGAGAACATACGCTACCAAAGCCATGCGATGTTTTGACTGTAATAAAGAGGGTCATTTCAAGACGGATTGCCCGAATCCCAAAGTCAAGAATGACAAACCAAAATGGAAAAAAGGTTCGGAAAGACGTGTTTTTCAAGCCATCTGGGATGATTCTGACTCAAGTGAGCCAGAAAATGAAGAAGTCTCTAACATGTGCTTCATGGCGATTAAGGACGAAAATTCCAAATCACGTAATGAGAAGTGGATTCTTGATAGCAGTTGCTTGAGATATTAACAGCTTTCAAACGCTATCAAGAGAAAATGGTGGTACCGTGACGTTTGGCGGCAATAAAAAGGCCAACATAATCGGTAAATGTATCATTTCATTTAAATATGATTCCAATATTACTATTATAAATGATGTGTTATTTGTAGATAATTTGAAACATAATTTGTTTAGTGCGAGTCAATTTTGTGATTGGGGTTATAATATAGTGTTTGAAAAAGATTTATATAAAATTATTTATAACATAACAATTCTAATTGGAAAACGGCATAACAACATTTACCTTATCTACACTCACGACTTTAATAGTAAAGACTTGAAATGTTTAGTTGTAAATAATAATGATGATTCGTGGCTCTGGCATAGGAAGCTAAGTCATGCATCAATGGAGATTTTATCAAAAATTTATAGGAACAACTTAGTTAAAGGTATCCTCATGTTAAAATATGAGAAAGATAAACAATGTGAAGCATGTTTAAAAGGTAAACAAACTAAATCCATTTTTAAACCAAAGAATGAAGTGTCGACCGATATCCCTTTACAACTAATCCACGTGGACTTATTTGGTCCAAGTAGAAATACGAGTCCAGATGGTATGTTTTATGCTTATGTTATAGTTGACGACTATTTTAGATTTATATGGGTATTCTTTCTTAAAACTAAAGACAAAACTTTTAATGTCTTCAAATTTCTCTCCAAATGGATTTAAAATGAGATGAATCTTAGGATCTCTAGAATAAAAAATGATCATGGTGGAGAATTTGAGAATAATCTGTCTGAAGATTATTGTAATAGGAAAGAATATAATCATGGGTTCTCGTGTGTCAGGACACCACAACAAAATGGTGTCATTGAAAGGAAGAATCAATACTTGCAAGAAATGGTACGAACCATGTTGAATGAGAACAATCTACCCATGTATTTCTGGGCAAAAGGAGTAAATATGTCATGTTATATCATAAACAGAGTCAGTGTTAGGAAGTTTCTTAAAAAGACATCATACGAACTCCTTTACAAAAGAACTCCTAATATAAAATATTTCAAAGTCGTTGGATGCAAATGTTTTATATTAAATACCCTAGACAACCTAAGTAAGTTTGAGTCAAAATGCGACAAATGTATCTTTGTTGGTTACTCTATGTCCAGCAAAACATATCGCGTTCATAATAGAAGAGTACAAGTCATACAAGAAAGTATGAATGTTGAATTTGACGAAAATAACTCTATCTCGATAACCTTAGAAAATGACGATGAGCCAAGCATCTCAAAGGGTTAAGAGAAGTTATCAAAAAAGAAATTGCTGAACTCCAAGTAGAAGATGCGCCATAAGTCGTGGAAGATCTTCCGAAGGATTGACAATTCAATAAGAACCACCCTAAGGATTTGATCACATGTGACATTGATAAAGGAGTTGTTATAAGGTCATCAACATTCAACGCTTGTATTAACTTAGCTTTCATATCCTTAATAGAATCTAAAAATGTTACTGAGGCTATTATTGATGAAGATTGGATAATAACCTAGAACAACTTAACCAATTCGAGAAATAACGTTTGCAACCTAATACCGAAACCCAAAGATAGACCTATAATAGTAACTAAGTGGGTATTCAAAAACAAACTTAACGAACTAGGTAAAGTAGTTAGAAACAAAGCCCGATTAGTCGCCAAAGGTTATAACCAAATAGAAGAGATAGACTACGATGAAACATATGACCCAGTCGCTAGACTAGAAGCCATACGTATTGTGTTAGTATATGCTTGCTATAAAAACTTAAGAGTTTTTCAGTTGGATGTTAAAAGTGCGTTTTTAAACGGTCAAATAGACGAGAAAGTATATGTATCTCAACCTTCCGGATTTGAGGATCATGCATTTTCTGATCATGTTTATAAGTTAAGCAAGACACTTTATAGTCTTAAGCAAGCTCTATGTGCTTGGTATGAACGTTTAATTTCATTTTTAGAAAATATAGGTTTTACGAAGGGTATAGTAGATAAGATCTTGTTTACTAAAACCCTAACCAAGATATTATATAAGTCCAGATATATGTTGACATTTTTGGGTCAACAAAGGAAAGTCTTTGTGAAGATTTCACCAAGTCCATGCAAGATGAGTTTTAAATGAGCATGATGGGAGAACTCAATTTCTTCCTCGAATTTCAAATTAAGTAACAAGATGATATTTTCACCAATCAAGCCAAATACACTGAATTCATAAAGAAATTTGGCTTAAAAAATGCAAGTAGTTGCGAAACACCTATGGCTACCAACACCAAACTCACCGACAATACAGAATGTCAAAATGTTGACACTAGATTTTATCGTGGCATGATAGGAAGTTACTCTATTTGACTGCTAGAAGACCAGATATTATGTTCAGTGTTTGTTTGTGTGCAAGATTTCAAGCTAATCCTAAGAAATCGTACTTGACCGCAGTCAAACAAATCCTTAGATATTTGAAGGGAACCATAAATTTTGGTTTATGGTATCTTAAGAACAACTTGTTTAATTGATAAGTTATTTTGATGCAGATTATGCTGGAAGTTTTAAAAATCGAAAGAGCATAAGTGACACTTGTCACTTCTTAGGAAATTGTCTTGTCTCTTGGATTTCCAAGAAACAACTCTGTTACTCTCTTGATAGTTGAGGCATGATATATTGCTGTCGGTACATGTTTTGCACAAAGTTATGGATGAAACACACTAGAAGATTATCAAAAAAGTATTTCACAAATTCATATACTTTGTGATAACAAAAACACAGTCCACATGACCAAAAACGCCGATCAACATTCTAGGACTATGCACATCGATATACGATACCATTTCCTTCGTGACCATTTTTACAAAGCTGATATCGTATTAGAATATGTGACTACCAAAAGTCAATTAGCCGATATATTTATCAAACCGTTAGATAAGACTAGATTTTCACATCTAAGAGGAGAACTAAACATGATAGAATTGATTACGTCCTAAAAACCGTAAACCTTTTTTTAGAATATATCACAAGATATATTTTTGTGCACTTTTAGCTGACGTCTGCAACAAACGTCAGCTATGTTGCATTACTAAGACAAGATGTCTCCACAGATGTCTGCCCTGGCTGACGGTTGAATGATGTTTTGCAAATGATTAGTTATATATATATTTATTTAGAAAAATTAAAATAAGTTTAATTAAGAATAAAACCAATAAATTAGTTAATCATGTAAGTGTCAAAATTTAGATGGATTTTGTGAAATCTCATTTTTTTCAAAAACTTCTTGGTGGTTATATTCAAACTTCCATCTCTTTTCTCTATAAATAGGATCCAATTTCATTCAATTGGTCATCCTTATTCTGAGAAAAATGGAGATTACCAAAGGGTATAAGAGGAAGAATGATGTGGAAAAAGGCGAAAGTTCTAAGAAGTCAAAAGAGGAACTTCCAAGTCCGAAATCGGAAGAAGTCCCAACTGAAGAATCGGTTCCTCTTTCGCCTTATATCACCACCTATCTCGAATCCACCAAATCATCCGACTACCGGTGGAATCGTGATACTCTTTCGTCAAACATTCTCAGTGGACACATGCATTCTCAATGATCCGGAAGATGGCATGATCATAAGGAAACGAACTATTGATATTGTCGAGAAGTTTAAAAAGAAACACTAGGATAGTGTGTTTCTTAGTTTTGTTTGTATGATTGTATGTTTGTATTTTCTTTCTGTAATATTTTTGTTGTAATGTTTATTTTAAATCAATAAAATATCAGTGTTCAGTTAAATTTCAATCTCGTTGATTTATATTTTATTAAAAATTACCAGAACCAACATCAGATGTCTTCCACGGTCGTTTGGTTAAGGATTTTAAGACCTACAGACGTCTATACTGATGTCTTATTTTTTTTATCTTTGTTCCACTGACGTCTGGACAGACGTTAGTGGAACAGAACATGTCTCAGGATTGTCATACACTGACATTTGTTGCAGAGACAGACGTCGGTACGGGTAAAAATTTCTAAATCGATTGGAATTCCGACTCTTCATTTTCCCACGATTGAATCTCAATTGCTCTAAGAACCAGTTGATGTGACACCCCCGCAACAAGTATTTGACTTCACCGCCTTCGAGGCACGTGTATGTGATCGTATTCAGTCGTCTCATGATCATCTCTATGGGCGTGTGGATCACATATCTGCCCAAATCATTCATCTTTATGATCGTATTCAATTCCTCTCTTCCCACTTTCCGTTGAGTGCACCACCGCCACCACCAAAAGCGTAGGTAGGATCAGTAGTTTTTAGATTTGTTAATTGTTTTGATATGTTTTGGCTTAGGTTTATGTGCATGTTTGCACTAGTTTGTTAGTTTGTGATATTTTGATTTAGTATGTTAGTTTGTGATGATTGTTTGGTTTGTTTGTTGTTATAAACTCCGGTTTATGCCAATCTAGTTTCTATCAATGAAATTCCATGTTTGTTACTAAATTTGTGTTAAATGCTTATTTCAAATATTTCATTTCATATGCACTTTCAATTGGTAACATTGGATATCAATTTCAATTGAATTTACGCAAAACTAATTGTTCATTGGATATCAGTTAATTTGCCTCATTTTGTTTTCCAAGAACTAAAATTCTCAATAATCATGCTTTGTTTTCTCTACCCCTCACTAAATTTTTCTAACTTTTTGATATTTTTCAAAAAGGGGGAGAAAATATTCATGAATATACATGCCATAAAATTCGACTTAGATAACTCGTCTTCATGCAATGCTTCTTGAAAAATAGTATCAGCGGTATGAGACATTGGTATGAGTTAAAGATTTTTTCAACTGAGCATGAATTAAGGGGGAGTACTTAAATCGAATTTATATTTTATATATATATCATGAAATCTTTAAATAAGTTCTGCTAAATATCAAAAAGGGGGAGATTGTTGACATCCGTGTCACACGATCCCCAGTTTCGATTATTTAGTTTCAAACCTTATTTAAACGAATTCATAAGTTACTGATGACGTTTCCAAGTTTGTGTCTTGAGTACAACATGCACGATATATCTAATATCAAGTAAGATTGTCTACAATGTGATACACGCGCAAAACGGTGACATGACATGACAACTTGAAGCAAGCAATAACGTGATGTAAGAATGACGTCTCAGAGTAACTATTCAAGAAATGAAGCTAATCGATAAACCAAAATGAAGATAGAAGTTGTGAGCGTTATACATATGTTTAGTAATGATTCCAATAGGTCAGAAACCTCATTCCAACCCATTTCTAATGCTCAAGACGCCTTCTTCTCCTATAGAGACGTCTAATCTATCCGTTGGAATTCACACTGCCAAATTTCAAAAACTCAAATTCATTCATTTCAGAACACAGACGTCATCCGCTGACGTCTGTAGTATAAGTTTTTGAAACCACAGACGTCAGCACTGATGTTCGTAGTATAAATTTCCACATCCATCATACTGGACACACTTCGGTGACGCCTATATAGATGTCACAAGAAGAAAATCGTTCAAAGTACAGATGTCAGTAGATGATGTCTGCACGGGCAGTTGGTTATTTTGAGTTTTTGAAATTCGTATTGAAAGGACACTTACGCCGTTTTCACTCCTAACTTTCTCGTACGGTCATTAATTGTCTTATGACAGTTTTTGATAGTTATAGGTAGTTAGAATAATTTCACATTCGATCCCCAATAAATACCCTTGAGGTCTCACACTTGAAAAAATAATTAATTTTTGACCAAAATTTCGTGTTCTTCGCGTTTTCACTTGCCCAAATTCTTTCATTTCCACTTAGCCAAAACTTTTTCTATTTTCTCAAATCAATCCTTGTACAACATCGGAGATGATCTATTGAGATCATAGGATTGAGAGCGAGTGTTTATCGTTTGTAATAACGATTGTAACCTATGAGCAAGGGTGTTTCTCAACCCATAAGAAGGGTTGTTTCTCATTGCTTGAATTGTACGGATTCAGAGTGAAAAAAGAGATCTTCCTAGAGAGACTGGATTAGAAAGGAAAGTGCGGCTTTCCTAGAGAATTACGGGCTAGAGAAGAAGAAAACTTGTTTCTTAGGGAATCGCAAGTTCGAGTGTTAGATCCTTGTGAAGAGGGGTTGTTGTTCTTCACATTTCTGCAAACAGTCGTGTTCTTCACAACAATAGTGCAAGAATCATGAGAAGGTGTCTTAGGCAGGGACCAGGGACTGGTGACAGGAGCGTGGTAAACCCTAGTCAACAAATCACTGTGTTTGCGATTGATTTTACTCTTTAATTTTTCTGTGTTTGTGTTGATTGTCGCATTAAGTTTCTTGTTTAAAACTTGTTTTAAATAATTTCCGTAGAAACTCGGTAATCGCTTAAAAAATAGTAATTAAGTTTTTAAATTTGTCATAGGATATTATAATTTTCTTATTCAACCCCCTCCCCACTAAGGTATTTTCAAAAACCAGTGGATATGGAATCTTTATTTATAGACAGCATAAACCTCCTACTTTTGGAGAGAGGATGATCAGGTCTTCTCCTCTCCCTTTGTCCTATGTTGTTATAATCCGATGCCTATACAAACATATCAGAACACATGATAGGCAATTATTGTAGATTGTTCACTCCATTAATTAGATTCATGTCAGTCAATTAAAATAAAACATGTACTGAAATTTTCACCCATATATTGGGTGGCTGCAAATGAATGCTTTTTGCCAACTAGAACCATCACTCGATCTATGTGTTGAAGTTGTTCAAATCACATAGTGTCTCGTGCACCACTTATTTAGGGCATTGATATACGATAAAGGGTGCATATGATCCATTATGGCCTGCCATGTACTTTGTGGCCGTTGATTAGGAACTTTAATGTATAGGTGGCTCATATTACTAACCTCACATGGAGTTGCTTATTTTACTTAATTTGATTCCCCCCCCCCCCCCCCCCTCTAAATTTTCGATCAAGGTGCAAAATAAAACATTCAATTGTTTATATTTATTGATTGCCTTTTTAATTCTGCACTGTTTATCTCAATACAGGTCTCCTCCTGCTCTGAGGAACTCCTATCACTTTCACCCTTACAGCTGCTTTTCTGCTTCCCTGTTTTCTCTGAACCTTCTTATATATATATATATATATATATATATATATATATATATATATATATATATATATATATTGTCCTTTCCAATTGAATCAATAATGCTATACTTCATTAGTGTGCTAGGAAGCACAAACACTTCTATTTGCTTGCCGTGTCCGTGTCCAACACACTAACACTCTGCCGGACACACTTGGGCTGTATCTGTTCATATTGGACATGTCGGACACTTCTAGATAGTGTGGGAAGTTAAATCTTTTTCATAACAGGCTACTAGAAAAAAGTAGATGCCACTTCTAAATAGTGTAGGGGGTTAAATCTTTTTCATGGCGGGCAACAACTAGAAAAAGTAAATGTCCAATTGATGCCCGGGTATATGAAAGTTGACTCCAATTAAATAGGGTTAATATTTTTATTTGTTTACACACTAATGGATTATGGATAAAATCTCTTCTGTGATTCTTAGTTTGATATATGTATTTGCTTGTGCTAAAAAAAACTTGCGGTTTTGGATAAAGTTATAACCTTTGTTTTATTTTATTATGCTTTTAAAATTGTATTAATACATATTTCTTCTTATAGTTTATTATTTGGTTTAATATATATAATTAAATATATAGATAAATAATATAGCCGTGCCCCGTGTCCTTTGTACAAACTTGTTGTGTCCCATGTCCATGTCCGAGTCCGTGTCTGTATTCGTGTCCGTGCTTCATAGTTAGCGTGTTTATATATAATTTAAGATCAGCTTTCTTAAGTAGATAATGTAAGGCCATACTTTAAAAATCTAACTTCTGTTGAATTTGACCATATGGTCAACCACCACATGTTTTATTCACACTTTCAGATAAGAAGCCTTATGAAGATATAATCATAGTCTGCTGCATCCTATGTTATCAACTATGATACAAAATGATTGTGTCTCATGATGTTATCATGGTTCCTAAAATTCCTGGCTCTGAAATAGAATGGAAAATTGAAAAGCATTCATATCACTTTTAATCCATCAATTGGGTGAAGCTATATTTTTTCGTTGGCTAATTCATAGTTATCAGCTCTATACATGCTGCATATGATATTTATCTTCTTGCAAGATGTAAATTGTGACAACTCACTTTATAATTCATTAAAATTCTTGTTGGAAGGTTTTATTATCATATGATTGTTTGTTCTGATTCTGTTATATTCATTAATATCGGCTAATTATTCTTCCTTTCTGTTTATAATCAGATTTTACAACAAATGCGAAGTGACACCGCTCTATTAACAAAAGAAGAAGGTGGTTCACCCATCAGGAATCCTTCCACTGCAGCTGAAGATGCACGGCTGGCATCTCTCATATCTCTTGATGGCATGCTTAAACGAGTCAAGGTCAGATTCCGTTTAAGTTCATTATGTGTTATAATAACATACATTATTAGCCCACAACCCAACGCCTTATGTTTTTGGTAAAATGGTATTTTACATGTTCTCCGGCAAGAGGATAAGAGGAACTGGGTTCAAGACTTATCAACAAATTCATTTTAAACAATGGGAAATTTCTCTAAGCTCCCCTTGACTATGATCAGTTTTCAAATAATTACCTTAAAGTTTTTTTAACAATAAAGACTAAACTCCCTTAAAATTTGGTTTAGGAAAGTTCTATTCACCAAACCCCCTTAAATGGGGGAGTAACATAAATTTAAGGCAGTTGCCTGAAAAACTCACACAGTTGAGGGCGGTTTAGTGTAATCTAAAAATGTGACCCTATTTGTTTCTTCACTAATTAGTGTTTCCGTTAGAGGTCTTTCTATGTGTGCATATGCACACGTTTTGATGAGTGTTGACTGTGATATTATAGCTCAACATTGATAGCCTACAACAAAATAATTTAAGATTTTTGGGAAGTGGTTCTTGACAAATTTGTTTAGTTTCTGCCATGATCCAATGTGCATACTTTCGTTGTCTTATCAAAATTATTAAAGATTGTGTTACTGTGACAGGAAATAATGAGACAAACATCAGTAAGTTCCTTGACCAAGAGCAAGAAGAAAGCGATGTTAGCATCGCTTGATGAACTCTCAGAAAGGATGCCTTCACTTCTTGACATTGATCATCCATGTGCCGAGAAGCAGATTTCAGATGCTCGTAGAGTAGTAGAGGTACCTTCTTCAATTAGATGGCATTGTCCTACAGACTCCCATATATTTTTTACCTAGCTTAATGTGTCAATATCAACTAGGTGGGGCCACAGCATATTTCTTGAGATTCTTTTTTGGACGTTTGAAATAATTTGCAACTACTTTAGGGAACATTTAAAGTCAAGGAATTTTTTTCCTCCTTGAATCCTTTTTGTCCCTGAGAGGGGGGGGGGGGGGGGGGGGTTAAATAAAGGCAAGCTTAATCTTTAGGTGGTCTTTGAAACCCTGGACTGGCAGAAGGGAACACCCATGTCTTAGCATCCAACACTATGCCATTCAGCCATGTCCAGCAATAAATGAGTTGCCACACTTTTCTAATCTGCTTTCACTTAATATAAAAAAATGCTTTTCTTCTATTGTCTTAATGAGTGTGTCTCTGTGTGTGGGGGTGGGGGGGGGGGGTGTTCTATATATACTACAACTAGCTTTAAAGTTATAAAAATTCTACGGCTGAAATAATTTTGTATGTATACACTCCAAACAACGTGATTTGTAAACATACACTATCTAGGTCGTGTCGATCAACTTGATCGAAACAGTTCGCTGATCGGACGTCCCACAAAAAAATCCTGAATTTAAAAACCACGAAACCCGCCCTAACACATCCATAGTCTACACATACACACATGTTACTCATATTTCTACAACACGCGCACGCGCGCACATGTTACTCGTATTTCTACTTAATGATCTACTTGCTATATTTGAGAACAGGTTCTTTAAAATTTATGAGATTTTCTGAATTCATGGATGGTTCATTGTTTGTGTGTGTGTGTGTGTGTTTTGAGCTGGCTATGTTATTTAAACACTTTATAATATAAATGTTGAAAAAGAGAAGTATTCCTAAGCAACTCTCTCTAAGCAATTTACTACACAACGTGACTAAAGAGTGGTGAACCCGCCCTCCTGAGTGGTCCCCATCCCTTTTCTATTGCGTAGCAAATTGCTTAGGGTGAGTTGCTTTGGGCTCCTAAGCTATGTCGAAATAGATGATGAGTAATGAGCAACGGCTAGTCTGAAATTATTTCTTTTTAAATCTTAATGACATTAATTGGAAATAATTGGCTCCAAATCCTGAAAATGAAAAAAGAGAGAAAATCTAACCCTGTCCGAGTCTATGCTCATAGCCAAGGGTAATATTGTCTACGTGTTTTGTTCTTATGCAAAGCAGTTCTATTTTATGTTTTTTTTAATATGACATTCTAAACATATGAAACCCAAATGTAGTCATTCAGTATGTATTGCTATATATTACATAAATTCAGTTTATATTCTCGATATGCAGTCCATACCCGAACAAGACAGTTACAGTAACGAGGAATCAAGAGCTCTCCAACCCTACACAGCAGACTCAACATCCACAGCAGAAACCGAAGTAACCCAATGGAATGTTCTCCAATTCAACACGGGCTCAACAACACCATTCATAATTAAATGTGGAGCAAACTCAAGTTCAGAACTAGTGATCAAAGCAGAGGCAAAGGTCCAAGAACCAAAAGGCAGTGAGATAATCAGAGTTTTACCTAGGCCTAATGTTCTTTCTGAGATGAGTTTTGAGGATATAAAAAATGTTTTTGATCAGTTACCTGAGCCTGTAAGCCTTTTGGCCCTTGCTCGAACTGCTGATGGGACTAGAGCACGATATTCAAGATTGTACAGAACTTTGGCAATTAAAGTCCCGTCGCTCAGAGATTTGGTCGCGGAGTTGGAGAAAGGGGGAATGTTAAAGGATGCTCGATCATGAGTTAATTCTGTAATTTGTGTAATATTTTTAGGGTGTTGATGCTGTTGAAACTACGTAGGCGTTGATGCATAATTCCACGATGTAATTTATCAAAAATTGCGGTTTAATATTGCCGATCGAGGATTTCGGGTGGCTTCCAATTTAAATAAGTGATTGCAAGTGATTTCTTGTAGTTTATGAATTTTCACTATGGGGTCTGAATATTGCTGACCCGGTTTGGTGTAAATTTTATTTTATTTTTTCTTGATGTTAGATTTGCAGGGTGTTTAATTTGCTTTTGTATATAGCTGTTTTCATAAATTTATTTATTAAAATGCATTGAACCTGCCTAGTATTTGTCCAATGTACGGCAGAATTGCATGCTCTTTTGAATGTCATTTTTAGGGTGCAGTGATACTAAAATTCCCCTCCATGCTTTGCCATTTTGTGAAGTCTCTTATATTTTGTATTTACTTATAAGACCTCCATATATTTAAGCTGCACTAAAAATCCTTTTGCTAGTTTTTCATCCAAAATTATTATCTTGTTAGGGAAATGTTAGGGAGATGAAGCCGGAGTAAGAGCTTGAGGTGCTTTTTCTAGATATTAAGTTAGGTCTATCCTTGTTAAGGACAACTAATGAATTGTTATTCCTTTCAAATGAGATTGTCTGTTAAGTTGAAACTTGCAATTAAAGAGACAACAATACTCGACAAGCTCGTTTTTGGAGAAATTTGAAGAAAAAAAGCGAACCGGTTTTCATGATCAATTTGAAACATTTTTTATCAACCTTTGACCCTAAAGCCAATTTGGGAGAACATGGGAATTTTGGAAGAATAAGAGGGGAATCAATACACTGCGGACTCGATTCTTTTGGACAAGAAGAGATGGGAGCTGGAGGTAGAGCTTGAGTTGTTTTTTCTAGATATTTAGATAGGTGTTTCCTCCATAAATAAAATCTATATCCTCGCTTAATGGAAGATTGAGAGTTAGGATAATTAAAAAATCTCTCCTTTTTCGAATGAGTCTGTCCACTAATTCGAAACTTGCAATTGAAGAGACAACGACATTTAACAAGCTCGTTGATGGAGAAAGTTGAAAACGAACCCCTAACCCTAAAACCAATTTAGGGGAAATATGAGAATTTTGGGAGAAGAAAAAGGGACAGAAATTTTGATACCCTATCTTAATAGTTATCGTTAGCCCATTAACGGAGGAATGGAAGATACCAAAAAAATTGTCTTCCTGAAGTGTTACGGTTTTTTTAGTGCAACCTAAATGTATGAGAGATGTTTTAAGTAAATATGAAGTAAAAAGGCATTATTTTTATTTCTCTACCGTAATAATCATTTGTTTTCTCTTTATGTAAGTTTTATATCATTAGCAAAGGGCTGCAAAGCCATAAAAGAAAAAGCCTTTTTTTTAATATGATTTTGCCCAACAATTTCTTTTATATTTTCAAAAAACACACCAAATTCTTTATATTTTTAATAACAACACCAATCTTTTCTCCTTTATCTAAATTGGACACATCTATTAGATCAAAGTTAACATAATGAGTTATAAGAGTGAGTTAATGTAACTGTGGTTGGGTTAATAATCTTAAAACAACATTTACCCATTGCCCCATTCACTATCATCCCCATATTTCCCAAATTTCTCTCCTCAATCCCTCTTCCTCCCTCAAACCCCAACCCCAGCTCCTCAATGCGTCCTCATCAATCTCTCAACCTCTCATACTCCCCTCATTCCTCAAACTACCTTTCTTCCACAATCCCCCTTTCATCCCTCACCATCAACCTGTCATCATCATCATCAGGCTTGTCACGCCCCGCTTCTCAGTGTACGGAGAAGTAGACGTGACGGTCCGCGACGTATGTATTCAGAAATAAACACGCTAAACGTAAATAAGCAATATATAAATAAAAGTACAAAAATGACAAGAGATGTAATATAAATAGCAACTTTTATTAACATTCATATTTACATTACAACTACTTTTGAAAAGGAATATACAATTGTAACGTTTTGGAAATCGTTCAGGTGATTTTCCGTTTTAGGGAAAAACAGTCGGTGTTTTCCGTAAAAACCTAGAAGCGATCTTTTTGCAGTATAGAATTCACTGCACCTAGTTTAGCTAGGAAATTGCTAGTTTGCGGGTTTTTCTAAGTCACTTGTAATTTTTGTGTATTTTAATATTTTTCCCTAATTAAAATATTATTTTAAGTTGTTATATATGCACTTAATTAGTGGTAATTACATTTTTGTTTGGGTTAATTACTACTAATGTGAATCTATGCTAATTTAATCACAAGTTTAACTATTTTGTTTTGTTCCAAAATATCTTGGATAAATATCTAGATATTTTGTTAGTTAATGATGGTTTTAATTAAAGTGGGATTTGAGGTGGCATAAAGTAAGTAAGCTTAATGTGTTTTAACCTAAGATCTTTCCACAACTTTCCACTCAAATCCTCATTCCAACCAAATTGGCCGAACCTATCCTTGCTGTCCCATTCTTTTTCCCCTCCATTTTCACTTCTAAAAAGTTTCAATAAATCATCAAAATTCATCAAATAATCCCACAAACTCAAATACAAATCATTACCCATTTTTCTTCAACCTTAATCTTGCTCGGATATTCAAGAAAGACATCATTTTGGTGGATTAAATTTTGGAGTTTGTTGCTAATTTGTGTTCTCGAGGAGATATAAAATTCTAACCCTAATCTTTAATTGCGGTGTTAATACTTTAAGCTAGTATATAAGATATTTAATTAAATCTTGTAATTGCATATTTAGAATTTCTAGCATGAGTTTTTGTTAATCAAGTTAGAGTTTTGATTAGTGGTAATGGTTAATCAAGATGAATAGACTTGGAAAATTTAACCCAGTTGCTAGTTTGTTAAATGATATTTTCCTAATTGTATAATTAAGCTAATTAGCAAATTAATCTTTTACTAATCCTATTTGAGTGAGTTTAAAATTTTAGTAAGGGTTTGTATGGTTTAATCATGCTATATTGTGATGTTTGTGATTTCTAGTTTTGGTAAAACTTTTAGTTTTGAGCTAAAATGATATAAATTGCTTTCTAGATTTTCCGGATAATTCAGGCGTGGTTTTTTTTTGACGTTGCGACATTATTTATATTAAATTCCACGTTTATTATTGTGTTATGAATGCGCGATCGGTACGATCAGGGTCTAGGCTTGGTGGTTGTGTCGTTTAGCGTTCCTAACTAGGGTTGTGCCGATATCGTTCGTGTCTTTATATAGGTTTTGCTCTTGAGTTGGTTTCGTAGTGTCGCTACGCGTGTTAGCCACTAGACGGACACTTGAGAGTATATTTGGAGTTGGTGCGTTGGTCTACGTAGTTGGTATGTGTTATTGGTCGATTGCTAATATATACTTGTTATATTGTTTTATGATCTTAGGGTCGCAGGCGAGGGTTTCGGACGCTGTGAAGAAGGAAAAGCAGGTGGTTGGTTTTACTTAGCCAGGAGCGTTGATGAGTAGATTTAATATCTACAGGGGAATCGCCCGCATGGCGTTATGCATCAGGGCTAGATATGATATGATATTAGCCGCATGTTTATATTGCATATATAGAGATTGTGCATAAAACTTTATTGCATATTATTACTTGTTGTGCTTAGACTTGTACCCTTGGACACTGCACTATTATTGACGGTTCATGTTGCACGAGCACTGATTTTATGCCACTCACACCGTCAATAATTGCCATGACACGCACAACACCTATGCATACGTGATATTGTATTGGCTAGGGACTTGGGACAAAATCCTTATTTTTATTGTGCATATGACATATAGCATACCTGTATACCTACATGCTTACACATATGCCTTGACATGCCTACATGCTAGTTACCTATATACCTATATGGTATTGTACCATTAGTGATAGGTATATACACATATAAGACATAGCTACGTGTACATCATGCATACATACTTGTACATATACCTGGAGGGTATTACATCATTATTGATAGGTAAATACACATATCTTTCTATGCCGACGTGGTTACGTATACCTGGCTATAGCTACATGTTCACCTTTATTTGATGTTGTATGGACTTGGAGAAATTAGAAACTGCATGATATATAATAACTTGTTGCAGTTAGATAGCGGTTTTTCCTTCATATGCTCACATTACTGTTTTATGTTGCATATGTTATATTCATGGATTTTTGCATTGAGATATGGATTTCACATGATGTTTTCTGGATTTGAGGACCGTGGTGGTTTCATGAAATTATGCAACTATTCTTATTCTTTACTTGATATTTGGATGCATCCACTCAGAGATTTGTTTTAAACCGATACGAGATCGAAAGTGTCAATATTGGGGCACTTAAGATTCGGAGGACGTATATACCGATATGTGGAACACAAGTGTCGAGGTGAGACACTTGGGTTTTGAGAAACGTTTAGATATCAGAAAATCGATACGTAGATCACGGGTGTCGATACCGGACACTTACGATTCGAGGAACGTATGAATATGAGAAAGACCGATACGTGGATCACGGGTGTCGATACCGGACACTTACGATTCGAGAAACGTATGGATATGAGTATTTATGTGTTGATGCTAGACACTTGTTTTCATAATATTTTTACTCCTAAGTATATATATAACAGTGGAATGAGACACTGTTATATACGCGCGCGCGCGCGCACACACACATATATATTAGTGGAATGAGACGCTAATATATATGTATACATATCTAATTTATATACATCATCATAATAATCTTGCAAATATACTTATTCATTACATGAGATTTACTTGATATTGGACACTCAGAATATATGAGACTTACAAGATATGAGGGCCAATTTGGGGGCTGATTTGAGGAAATTTGGGATTTAAATTGTCTTGATGGACTTTGTTCCTGCCACGAGGTCAGGATTTCGTGAGGATGACATGTTTTATCCCATACTCCGCATTTATTTTATATGCATTGCTTCATGTATTAGTTGTACCTGATAGAGTACCTTTCCTGACTGTTGCATACGTGTTGCCATTTATTGCTATTAGCTTGCATGTGTTAGATTCGCGCAGTACGTGCATACTTGCAATTACCTGCATATGTTATTTACTATTCACGAGTTGGAAACTCACCCCCGTTGTGCCACAGGGTTTGCAGGTTGTTTCTCAGAGTAGTCGAGGCATGCTTCTACTTATCATATCATCTTTTGCAGCGGATACCGCTTCGGCTGACTGCGTGCAGGTTTGCTATAGGTGGGTTTTGCGATTATCCGATATTGCTCATTGTATATCTTTGTACCTTATACTCTTTATCTACCATTCTCATGTATTGACTTAGAGACGAGATGTGAGGACGATATTGTATATTTTGGTGACTTGGATGTCTTTTATGCAGTTTTACTTATATCGTCTTTTATTTCTTCGCTACGGCGTCGTATATCTGTTGTGGAGGTTGTTTTCCGCCGTTGGACGTGGATTTGCTCCCGTTTGGGATGATTTACTTTATTTTTATGTTGTACCATTTTTTGGGGTTAGTTTTTACAAAGAAGGTGCTGCCAAAATTTTTAAGAAAGTAAATTTGGATTTTAAAGAATTTGTACTCGAGTTTTTCAAAAGTTTTAACAATGTTCTTATTACTTACTACTTTTGATGGTTTAGATTGCTGGGTTTTTGGCTTACTTAAATTGCGTTACGCTTGTAGACGTTGCGTAGTTTAAGGGCCGTCACGTGCCAATTTCGGGTCGTGACAACAATGATGGAAAGCAATGCCTAAACAGTAGCATATGCACTGAAAAGTAAATAAGTACAAGTAAGCTAGTAGTCGTGTTGCTCGGATATCTCCTCCAATTACTCCTGGCTGGGCTTGGTCTCCTGAGAGTCGGGTCCTCCTGACGAACATTCCAAAAAAAGAAGAGACATGAATGTTGTCGGCGAACTAGCGCTCGGTAAGTCCCAAAAGAACGAATAGAATAGGACAAGTAAAGAGAATAGAACTGGTAATTGGTACAAGTATATATGTTTGTTATACTAACGTAATTGTCTGTAGTTTGGTACAGAATGTAATAGTGTATACGAGAGGAGTCCAACTACCCCGTGGACTATGAGAAACGGAAAATATAAGGCCACGTCAAAACCCACAGGACAACAACGATAGATGTTTATCTACGTCTTTTAGTGTCCATCATCATGCCACTTTTAATACATTCCATATCAATCTACCCCGTTAAAACCCCGTAATGTATGTTATATAGATTGTAGTTATCAGATTTGTCGAGACCATGGATATAAGTTGCTCATGTAAACGGTTTCAGGATTGTATTAAGTAATCATGTAGTCAAGTCAAGTCATAGCCATGCTTCGGTCAAGTCAAGTCATGTTGATATTGTTCTGGTATTCAGGTTCAGATTCAAGCATACATGTTGGATATATTGAATTCTTGTTGAATTGGATTCATGTTTGTATTGGATTCAGATTGATTTAGACTCAGACTTGAGTCATACACTTTAAACATAATTTTGATCCTGAATTAGGTTTAGGAGTTATCGGTAACTTCTGCACATGGACGACATGATTTGTGTCTTTTTCCAAGACAATTACCATTGATAACTTCGTTAAGTTTTTCTACCTTAAATAGACAAGCACTCACTTTCTTCGGCTCCCTGAGGCTCAAGAGAATTGATCCCGCTTAAACCTATATTTACTAAAGTTCTTAAATGTAATTTATATAACTCGAGGGGATTTTATGAAAAATATTTAATATACTTTCAAAATAAACCTTGAGTATTTATTTATCGTATTTAGGGTTTCATGGTTATAACTTTTAAAATTTGAGGTATTTTAGTGAATATTAACTTAGCTCGAATAGTTCATGGTATTTTAGTGTAAGACTTGTCTTATATTGATACTTGATAGTGTTTTGGTGAAACTTGTCATTCTTTTATTTTTTGAAAAACATGGAATTTTATTATAATCTGAAAACATGTGGTTTGATAATATTTATATAATATTAAAAATTAATTTTATTATTAATTAGAAAATCTCGTTTTTTCTTAAAAATCGTATTAAAATCTTTCGAGACTGAATGGTCCGTGAGGGGGGCTGCATCTCGCTCTACTAGCCCGAGAATGTGCGATAATCTGCACCATCCAATACCGGGTTTCTCAAAATGGGCTGTAAAGGCATAATTGCAAAGATTTTGATAATACAATTAAAAAAAATTGGTTTTTATAGTTCATAGTATTTAAATGAAATATTGTATTTGCCACGAAAATATATTTCAAAGAGAATCATGCTATGTCAATATGTGTGTATGTGAGGGGTAGGTCATTATCCCGTGAAGTTTTCTAAAGATATGCTAAGCAAAATATTTAAAAGATGACGTATATAAAATTCATGGTATTTAAATGTAAAAGTTTAATTAAAGTTATTTAATATGGAGTTTTGGAATGAAATTTGTTTATAAATATTAGTTTAATAATTAACAAGCAAGGTATAGAAACACGCATGAGCAATTCTTAAGAAAAATTGTAGTTTCAAAGATTTTAGAATCAAATGTCGGTATAACTCCACTTACCGAGATATTTTGAAAAAAGAGAATTTTTATTGTAAAAAGAGAGGAATGGGGTGGGACTTACTTTAGGGTTTAGTTAAGAAGAGAGAGTGGAAGAGGTTGAGATTGTCGTGGTATTGCGGGGTCGCCGGAATTGCCTCGAATTCTTGCCGAAAGTTGACCTTAGGCTAACTCCACTTCTACTCCACTTGTACTTAGAAAAATTTGATAATTTTGGCTAAAGATTTCAGAATGAGGAGAGGCTAGGGCTTGGGGTTGTATTTATAGTGTGTAATTAGGGTTTTAGAATTGAAAGAATGAATTAAAATGCATTTAAAATGGATTTTATGGTGAAATTGAATTCTCTGTTAAATTGCAGAGAAAACAAATAGTGCAGGGATAATGGGGGTAGGCCAAGAGTCAAGTGTGCAGAGTATGGGGACTTTTCCCTACATGGGACCCGTCGCCGCCGGCCCTATGGTGAATCTCGCTGGCCATTTTATGGATAGGGGCCGGTGGATCTCTGCCATGTATCCCTCTCTGTTTGTACATCATTTTACACATGTTTGTTTTTCCGGACTGTTCATTTTTACATGTAGCGCACGTGTAAACTTTTAGGCTTCCAAAAAGTTTAAAAGAAAAATCAGGAAAAATAATATGTGGCTGATGGGATTCGAACACAGGGGTTATGTCACAGCAGTGCACGGCTTTACCAGTGAGCTAGAAGTTGTTTCTTGCTGTTCTTAAACAAGAATAACTTTTAAATCGTACTCACGCTAAGGAACTCCTTTCTGTATTTTAAAAAGAAAAACTTTGTACAGAAAATTCAGGGTTGTTACATTCTACCCTTCTTATAAAAATTTCGTCTTCGAAATTTATAGAAGAAAGCTGTAACATATTCAAGAAAAATTTAATTACAGTGGTGGTGAAAAGAACTACTGATATGATACTGAAAGTGCCAGAAAAAATGTTTGAAAGAACAAAAGAATGCAATGGTTTTGAAAAGGCTGAATGGATGGGAAGGGATATAAGTTAACAAAGAAAATATGGTTCGAAAATATACGGTAAAACTAAATTAAGAGAAAAAAGAATCAAAAGCAGAATTCTAAGTCACTCAAGTAGAGTACCACATTATAATTATGCTGCAGTTCATAGTTACAATCACATAACTCTATTTAAATCACCCAAATTCTACCTTCAGAGTCAAGGTGATAAGGTTTAAGAAACAATCAAGAAAAATTAGAGTAAGATCAAGAGTTTGTAGTTTCATTTTACGTCGAGACAAGATTCTCAGGGAAAATAAGAAAAGATTCAAAGAAATGCAATCATGTTGCAGGCGTTACAATCTACCCTCCTTAAAAGAATTTTGTCCGCGAAATTCTTTCAAGTTGCAACATGAAGTATGGTGACACTCCAGTGTCGAACAGTGCAAGTGCAAGAATAGTGGCTACTAGTATAGTGCTTAAGTTGTGTGGGGTTAGTTTTATATACAAAGAAAAATATAGAGTTATACAAAAAGATGAAAGGTTTGAGAATTACCAGTAATAACTTGGCCAGTGGTTTTGGCTTCTTTAACCGGTATCGTAGATGTCTGACCTCCTGGCACTCTTCTCTGTGCCTACTGGTACATTTCGGACTGACGAGATAAAGGTGGTCCTCGCGAAGGTGGTGCAGCAGTAGGAGCTTGTATAGTCAGTCTTGATGTGGGGTTTGTGTTTGCCCTGTACTTTGAGCATGCCCTTAGCGTGTGTTCAGGCAATCCACAAATCATATAAAGACCATTAGCTCGCCTGCAGTCCTTTACTTCATGTCCGAGTTTCTTAGAATAATAGCAGGTCTTTGCTGGCGGTGTCCTTTCCTTCTTCTTGATATAATCATGAGTTGCCCTCAAAGCAGCCTTAGTGCAAACTAGTCCTTGGTGAAGGAGAGTAGCCTGCTCCTTCTGTCTCTCAACTAGACTCCTGGTTGCTTCAAGAAACGCCATTGATCTTATTAGTAAGTCCTCAACGGTAATGGATGGTGGTAGTGTAGGTGGTGGAGTGTTGCCATTCGCGTTGGTACTCGTGTTGTTGGAAGGATCCATAATCTTGAGAGAAAAGGAAGGGTTAGGATAGATTCAAGAGATTAAAAATGTAAGGAATGTTTAGCTGCTTATTCTTATAATTCTTGTGATATATTTCTTAGGATTCCATGCAGAACTGACCTGCATGGGCCGCCAACAAAACTTGTCACACCCCGCTTCCTAGTGTACGGAGAAGTAGACGTGACGAGCCGCGACATATTTAATCAGAAGTAAACACGCTAAGCGTAAATAAGCAATATATAAATAAAAGCACAAGAATGATAAGAGATGTAATATAAACAACAATTTTTATTAACATTCATGTTTACATTACAATTGCTTTTGAAAAGGAAAATATAATGATGGAAAGCAATGCCTAAACAGTGGCATATGCACTGAAAAGTAAATAAGTACAAGTAAGCTATTAGTCGTATTGCTCGGGTATCTACTCCAATTACTCCTGGCTGGGCTTGGTTTTCTGAGAGTTGGGTCCTCTTGACGAACATTCCAAAAAAAGAAGAGACAGGAACATCGTGAGCGAACTAGCGCTCGGTAAGTCCCAAAAGAATGAATAGAATAAAATAAGTAAAGAGAATAGAACTGGTAATTGGTACAAGTATATATATTTGTTATACTAACGTAATTGTTTGTACCTTGGTACAGAATGTAGCAGTGTATACGAGAGGAGTCCAACTATCCCGTGGACTATGGAAACGGAAAGTACAAGACCCCGTCAAAACCCATGGGACAACAGTAATGGATGTTTATCTACGTCTTTTAGTGTCCATCATCTTGTCACTTTTAATACATTCCATACCAATCTTCTCCGTTAAAACCCCGTAATGTATTTTATATAGATTGTAGTTATCAGACTTGTCGAGACCATGGATATAAGTTGTTCATGTAAACAGTTTCAGGATTGTATCAAGTAGTCATGTAGTCAAGTTAAGTAATAGCCATGGTTCGGTCAGGTCAAGTCATGTTGATATTGTTTTGGTATTCAGGTTCAGGTTCAAGCATACATGTTGGATATATTGAATTCATGTTGAATTGGATTCATGTTTGTATTGGATTCAGATTGATTTAGACTCAAACTTGAGTCAGACACTTTAAACAGAATTTTGATCCTGAATTAGGTTTAGGAGTTATCGGTAACTGCTGCACATGGACGACAGGATCTGTGTCTTTTTCCAAGACAATTACCATTAATAACTTCGTTAAGTTTTTCTAGCTTAAATAGACAAGCACTCACTTTTTTCGGCTCCCTGAGGCTCAAGAGAATTGATCCCGCTTAAAGTTATATTTACTAAAGTTCTTAAATGTAATTTATATAACTCGAGGGGGTTTTATGAAAAATATTTTATATGCTTTCAAAATAAATCTCGAGTATTTATTTATTGTATTTAGGGTTTCATGGATGTAGCTTTTAAGATTTGAGGTATTTTAGTGAATATTAACTTAGCTCAAATAGTTCATGGTATTTTAGTGTAAGACTTGTCTTGTATTGATACTTGATGGTATTTTGGTGAAACATGTCATTCTTTTATTTTTTGAAAAACATGGAATTTATTATAACCTTAAAATATGTGGTTTGATAATATTTATATAATATAAAAATTAATTTTATTATTAATTAGAAAATCTCGTTTTTCTTAAAAATTGTATTAAAATCTTTCGAGACCGAATATTTCGTGAAGAGGTCTACATCTCGCTCTACTAGCCCAAGAATGTGCGATAATCTGCACCATCCAATACCGAGTTCCCAAAATGGGTTTTAGAGGCATAATTGCAAAGAGTTTGATAATACAATTCAAAAAAAAATCGGTTTTTATAGTTCATGATATTTAAATGAAATATTGTATTTGCCACGAAAATATTTTTCAAAGAGAATCATGCTATATCAAAATGTATGTATGTGAGGGGTAGGTCATTACCCCGTGAAGTTTTCCAAAGGCATGCTAAGCAAAATATTTAAAAGATAATGTATATAAAATTCATGGTATTTAAATGTAAAAATTTAATTAAAATTATTTAACTTGGAGTTTTAGAATGAAAATTGTTTCTAAATATTAGTTTAATGATTAACAAGCAAGGTATAGAAACACGAATGAGCAATTCTTAAGAAAAATTGTAGTTTCAAAGATTTTAAATCAAATGTCGGTATAACTCTATTTACTGACATGTTTTGAAAAAAGAGAATTTTTATTGTAAAAAGAGAGGAATGGGGTGGGACTTACTTTAGGGGTGGGACTTACTTTAGGGTTTAGTTAAGAAGAGAGAGAGAGAAAGAGGTTGAAATTGTCGTGGTGTTGTGGGGTCGCCGGAATTGCCTCGAATCCTTGCCGGAAGTTGATCTTGGGCTAACTTCACTTCTACTCCACTTGTACTTAGAAAAATTTGATAATTTTGGTTAGGGATTTCAGAATGAGGAGGGGCTAGGGTATGGGGTTGTATTTATAGTGTAGAATTAGGGTATTGGAATTGAAAGAATGAATTAAAATGCATTTAAAATGGATTTTATGGTGAAATTGAATTCTCTGTTAAATTGCAGAGGAAACAAACAGTGCAGGGATAATGGGGGTAGGCCAAGAGTCAAGTGTGCAGAGTATGGGTACTTTTACCCACGGGGGACCCGTCGCCGCCGGCTCTATAGAGAATCTCACCGGCCATTTTATGGGTACGGGCTGGTGGATCTCTGCCATGTGTCCCTCTCTGTTTGTACATCATTTTACATATGTTTGTTTTTCCTGATTGTTCATTTTTACGTGTAGTACACGTGTAAACTTTTGGGCTTCCAAAAATTTTAAAAGAAAAACCAGGAAAAATAATATGTGGCTGATGGGATTCGAATACAGGGGCTATATTACTGCAGTGCAAGACTTTACCAGTGAGCTGCAAGTTGTTTCTTGCTGTTCTTAAACACTTTTAAATTATGCTCAGGCTAAGAAACTCCTTTCTATATTTTAAGAAAAAAATTTACAGAAAATTCAGGGTCGTTACAAGGCTCGTCATCAACTTCAACATAAATCCGACATCCAAATCATCATCATCAAGCTCGTGTTGCCCGATAACATCAAGCTCGGGTGGACACTGTCACGTCCCGCTTCCCAAAATAAGTAAACACGGCACGTGACAGAGCCAACCATGCTACCTATGGCGAGGAAAGATCCTTCCATAGTCACATTACGGCTATCAATCAGATATCAAGAACAGTAAACTACTAAATCTATCTATCACATGTCCAATAGCCATAAGAACAATAACTGGAAAAGATAGCGGAAGCAATAATGATCTAAAGAATAACTAACCCGCATAAGAGATATATCAATGAGGCGGTTCTCATTGATCGGCGATCCTGTCGAATACTCACATGCTATGTCAAGTATCTGGGCCATGCAAAACCCAGACGTCGATGCGTCATAAATATCAAAATAATAGTAATAACCAGGATAGAGTGCTATGATTAAATATGAGTGTAAATAAATAACACAAGTGTAAAACAATGAGATATAGGTATGTGATGTGTATCCTAAAATCTGTGCCTTTAGGTTATCTATTCTAGAATTTTTTGAAATCAATTTAATGGAATCGTCGATATAACTCAATAGTACCCCGTGCGTACCCGGGACTACGATCAAGATTCTCGGACTGAATCTGAGACGTGCCTGTTTCCCCCAATAAAAGAGCAAAGCTTTGTACAAAACTCAAGAGGCAGCGCCTCACGTGCCTTCCATGAGGGCGCTAGCGCCAGAGTTAAAAACTCTTATATGAACAGCGCTCGTGTGCAAAACACACAAAAATCTTAAGCAGCGCCCACGTGCGAACACGTGAGCGCCGGTGCCCGATAGAATTAAATTCTACTCTCTATTAAGCAGAGCCGTTGGATCAAAAATCCAACGGAGACGATAAATCATCAGGATACAGAATTAAATTCTTTTTAGAGAAACATTCCTCAAATCTTTCTAAACAAGAAAGATTGCCCTCAGTAAAACAGAGTACCGTTGGATTAAAAATCCAATAGTGATTAAAGAATCACCGATCTACAGAATAAATTCCGTATGGGTAACTATTTCCCTAACCTTGTGAAAAATAAGAAAATATTTTCTGTAAAACAGAAGTCCTTGGATCAAAGATCCAACGGTAGGTAATGTCTCCAAACCAAAGATCCAACGGTGGGTAATGTCTCCAAACCATTTGGGATCTTTTAATAAGAGATTTCTTCGGAGCTAACCAACAAATTGCCTCTACTATATAAAGGACCCAAGACTTCAAGTCTAAAGAGGAGGAACCCCCATAAGCTTAAAAAAAAGAGAAAATTTCGAACGAACAGAGAATTAAATTCTCGAGGAAGAAAAACTCTCTTCTTGGAAATTTTAGGTAAATAAAAGTAGATAAAAATCCTGTGGATCATTCAAAAAAAAGATAGAGTTCAGGAGTGCTTAGCACTCTGTGGGCGGCGCTCAGCGCCCAGCGCCTCACGTGCCTCTCACGTGGGCGCTACAAAAGAGCTCAGGAGTGATTAGCACTCAGTTGGCGGCGCTTAGCGCCCAGCGCCCCACACGCCTCTCACGTGGGCGCTATAAAAGAACTCAGGAGTGCTTAGCACTCAGTGGGCGACGCCCAGCGCATCACGTGCCCCTCACGTGGGTGCCACTAAATAAGGAGTGCTTAGCACTCAATAAGTAGCGCTCAGTGCCCAGCGTCTCACGTGCCCCTCATGTGGACGCCTCAGAACTCAGGAGCTCTTAGCACTCAGTGGGCGGCGCCCTAGCGCCCAGCGTCCCACATGACTCTCACATGGGCGCCACAGAATGAAAGTGCTTGGCACCCACTAGGAAGCGCCAAGCGCCTAGCTCTTCATGTGCTTCGTACGTGAACGTCATAAAAAGTGTTTAGCACTCCATATAAAGACAAAAGGGGTAAAGTGTTTACCATTTATTAGGCAATTCTCATGACTAAAACCCCACATGATTATATGTGAGTGTCAGAACTTACATAAGTGCTCAACACTTTTTGCACAAAAAATGGGACTGAGCCCAAACAAGTGCTTAACACTCTTTTTCAAATAAAAAGAAAACTGAGTGGACAAAGCCCAAGTTGGTTAGGTCCTTTGAGAGTAGAAACTCCCTAATTTAGATCAACCGAGCCCATATGCTCACTACTTCCCAAACTGATCTTAGTCCCAAATACGACTATCGATCCTCCAGCTGATGATATCCCAAAACGATATTCGTCCCACATCCCCCTGAGAAAATCTTAGTCTCAAAATACGACTAATGATTCCTGAGTTTACCATTAATCCCTTTTCCCTCAATTAAGGGGATTGGTTCAAGGGTACATCTCTCTACACCTCTGATACATGTCGTTGTAATTCCTCAACGTCTTCAGAGAGGTGACGGGTCCCGACAACCAACTGCTTTTTGGTGCACTTCAGACTGGATGCATCCCATATCATCGTTGCTCATCCCGTCACGTAACAAATACACGCGCGCAAGATGGAAAATGGACTGAGATGTCTCTAAATTAACAACGGACTGAAACATTCTTAAACTAACCATTGTCTCCAAAATGGCATCAACGGACCGAGACGTCCTTAAACTAAACTCTTACCTCCAAAATGGTGATCAACGGACCGAGACATCCTTAAACTAAAATATCACCTTCAAAATGATGATCAACGGGCCGAGACGTCCTTAAACTAAAATCTCACATCCAAAGTACTGATTAACGGATCGAGACGTCCTTAAACTAAACTCTCACCTCCAAAATGGTGATGAACGGATCGAGACGTCCTTAAACCAAAACCTCACCTCCAAAATGGTGATCAACGAACCGAGACGTGCTTAAACTAAAACCTCACCTCCAAAATGGTGATCAACAGACCGAAATGTCCTCAAACTAAAACTTCGGCTCCAAAATGGCGATAACGGACCGAAACGTCCTTTAACTAAAACAACAGAGCCCAAATGCTCTTTTGCTGGATCTGAAACAAAAATGATCCTAAAATCTTGTTAAGTGGATCTTAGTTTCAAATTGGACTAACGCATCCTTAACAAAAACAAATTGAGCCCCAAATGCTCACATATATTTAAGTTGATCTTAATCTCAAAATAGATTAACGGTCCTTAAATAAAAACCCAAATCTAAAAATATGCAGATTTGGACTAATCCACGCCCTACGACAACATAAATTAGTCTCCGTATATAATCCACGGGCAGCCAAAACAAATAAAAATACACGCGACACGAAGTGAACTTCCGGAGCAGGAGAAAGTGGTTATCGCGATACGATAACGTAATTAACTGCAGGAGCTTGCGCCTACAGGGAAGAGCGTCCCCACAATCAAAAAACCCCTCGCAAACGAGGGGGAATTTGACGAAATCTGCTACAACGGCCGCATCCGTCCAAACCTCCGATATACGGTGCCATAAATCAACTTGGCATTTTCGGAGAAGTGGAAGGATAAATTCAAATAGCATTTGCCCTCAAATTCAGGCAGGACGATCCATCCCAGTTCGTCTATGTTTTCGGCGGTAAACAGATTCTGGCACGTCCGGTGGGACCTTTTCCTCTTTCCACTCCACACTTCGTGTGTCTTGTTTCACGAACAAAATCGCGGTTCGCTATGGTTGCCCTTGGATTCGAGATACAAAGATTTGGTGTCTTGCTCCTATGCAGAAGATAAAAAAATCAACGGCTTCAAGCTGCACAAACCGCAACAGCAACTCCCGCTCTGCCCCAACTGGAGGAGTGACATACGGGCCCAATGCGGCCTCCATCTTTTTAATACCGGTGGAGCAGGTGACTCAAGCCACCACTGGATTGTTTTTCGGGACCATACTCCCGCCAGCAAGCTTCAGCGCCCCAGTGCCACCACAGGAAGCTCCCAAGAAGCCGGTCTTCGATCGACTTGCAACCACCACGGGCCCTCTCAATGGGTCGTCCAAGTCTGCCACCTCAGTCTTCAACGGGTTGAAGCAAAGCTCAAGTGGGCCCACGAAGAGGCTCGCGATACCTGAAGGGGCTATTCCAAATCAGATAGTTCTGCCCATTCCTGCTACGGGTGAAGTCATCAAAAGTGCTTCCCCTACCAAAAAGTCGGCCTTCAAAAGATTGGCCGTTCCCTCTCAACGGACGTCGGTCTTCGACAGGCTGGCACCAGCAGCAGCCCCTAACCAAAGCAGGGGGCACGACGGAGCCTTTTCCACAACTGAGGTGGTCCCATCCGCATGTTACGTTCGACGTCTCCACTGGCGTCGAGTGAGAAGAGCTGGGGGCAACTCCCCCTCCGGACTCACTCCACCAGCTCCAATGGTGGAAGTTGATACTGCTGTTCCAACCGGGAATAGCTTTGAACCACTAAAGAGGGTGCGGAAGAACTCCCCAACCGCAGTGTTGAAGAAATCTCCACTTGCTGCTGAAAATATGACGTAGGCAAAGCCGGAGCAGCCCCCTCAACGGCTGTCCTCCTAAATCCACATAGTCTGGCGGAAAGCCCAAGATTCTGTGATCAACAAGAACTACCCTATTCAACCGGAGAAAATGAGGGTTTGACACGAGGAAAATCATCCCCCTAGCATATAGCGAGGGACTTCTTTCACACAGTCGCCTCCCACAATGGCTTCTTCAATTTCGACCTCCCACAAAAAGAGAAGGCCGGAGAATCTCCTACCACCGGCGGCAAATCTCAAAGGTAATGGATCCAAACGCTTTAAGTCTGGGGGTATGATCATGCACACGGTTTACATGGCTTCTAGGAAAAAGGAAAGCCGTGCTTCCGTGGGTCATCGACCGCAAACTCGGTCATTAACAAAGGCTCAGAAGTAACAACAAAAGCTGTTAGTTATATGTATGCCCTAGAGGCCATTACTATACATAGGATGTATATTGTAGTGGATGCTTGGACATATATAGGGAGGACTTTCTTGCTCGACATGATAGTATGCTATCTGGTTGCTCTTTACCTTAACGTGTACACTGATTGTCTCTCTGTTACATGTTGGTAAAGCCCTTAGGATGTGTACTTGACTACCTGGACTATGATGCGGATCATACTAGTGGGGACATGGTAGTCCATAAGTACATCCTTCAAGGTCCCTAGTCGTGGGTGTATCGAGACGGGGCATCGATATACTAGAGTAGACTAGCGTATACCTTCTCGACCCATACAGATGGGCGATGGATGATCCCATATCCATTGGTGTTTGACATCAGAGATGATATACGGGTGCTCAGTGGAGACTGGGTACACTGGACGGACTCGTCGAGAACTCCCAGATGTTATTATACCTTACGTCAGATGGCAGTTCTCTGGTGACACTGGTACAGGTTAGTCTGTAGACCCGAGATCGTCATAGAGTCTTGTGTGATTCCCACTGTGCTTTGATTTCCACCTTACCACGTCCAAGAGGGCATGCAAAACGGTGGTTTTTGGGTACATTCCCGAGTCACATGGAGGTAATGAGCGATAGGAGGGGTTTCGTCTCTCCCGGTATTGGGGGTTGATGTTGCGCTTTGCTCGATTAGCCATAACAGGGAAGTCCCTGGCCAGGGCTGGTTTAGAGATATACTGGTAAGTGTTACCAGTAGTTTCTCGACCCGTTATGAGCCTCTCATCGGCATGACTTATCGGTTATTGGGGTCTGACGTTTACCACCCCTAGACTTGATATGCGACATATCAGACGAGGAGACCGGACTGTACGGTAGTGTCACTGTCAGGCTTTTTGCAGGAGTTGGAGCGGGCTTGCTTGCTGATCTTCTGATCGCTCAATACCCGGGTAGCCATTACGTCCAGCTAGAACCGCCGACGGCTTGTGGGTGCTTGATATAATCATCACCTACTACCGGCGTATTGACGAGTCTTTAGAGTCCTATATAGAGGTTGTACTGGCTCAGGCAAAACGAGATAGGAGCGCATATGTGATATGTGCGGGACCGAGAATAATGCGTGTATGTGATACCGTATTCCATTCTCGCGATGTTTGTGTCGATCGGTTATATGCGATATAACCAAGTAATTGAATCAAGGGTTGATTCGATAAGTCGATATATTGCATGTTAGTCGGTTATATGTGATATAACCGGATTGTTAAGTCAAGTATTGATTTAATAATTTAGTGTATGATTGTATATATGATATACTAATTTACATTAACTAACATTGGTTCACTTTAAGCATTTGTTTTTCTCACTTATGCACAAGTTAATTTATATGTGATATATATTCATTTGTGTACAAATTTGTATCATGGTTGTTGATACAAATGTCATGGGTGTATAAGACTTATACCATAATAATTATAGGTTTAGGTTTTTATATTTAAAGTAATTCAAAAACAATTGGATAATGAGCTAACATACATGAAGCTTCATGAAGCTTATGGATGCTTTGACTTATTCCACTTGTTTTGTTTTACTTAATATATTTACTAACCTAACCACTATAATTAACAATGGTAAAGTCTCTACATGAGTTAGTATTTGATACTAACTCACCATGGTTAGATTATTCTCTCTCTTGATCATTATCCATTTTCATTTGAGCTCATCTTCTTCCTCCTTGAGTTTTCATTCTAGGGTTTGAAAAAGAGAGAGATGCAAAGTGAGAAATGAAATTCTAAAGTGTACCCATTTCCTATCTCACCATCCTCTACTAGACTAGCACTTTAGTTTAGGGTGTTTGCTTCACTAATTCTTTGGTTAGTGAGGTAGAAGCTTGAGTCCGTATTCCCTCGACGTAGATCATCTTCGGTATCGAAGACTTCAAGCGATCCCGTTGCAATTTCCTCATGGAGCCGTCCGAGAGTCCGGGAGTTGGTTGATCGCAGCGAGGGGACTACATCATGGAGCTTAAGAAGTGAAGGACCGATCTACAAAGGTTGTATTTCGTATTCACTTAGGGTTAAAGTGTTTAGCTTGCATAGTTTTCGCCTAATCTCTAGTTAACGATCTTGTTTGGGGTTATTCGGCACGGCTAAATTTTTAATCCGGCATGGTCGATGTATTGTAGAGCTTCATTAGAGTGCCTAGTAACCCTACAGTGGTATCAGAGACTAGCTAGAGCATTAGGCGATTAGTTTACGAAGTTAAAACCCCGATCGAACCCGGAAACTACAAAATATACCCCTCTCTGTACATTTTTTAAAATCTGGGAATTTTCTGAATTAAAAATAGCTAAAAAATTCAGCAGGGTTTTTTTAAGAATTACCATGAAAAACGAGCCACCAATACCTCCACGTGGCCGCGGAACCGCGGCAACAAGCCACCTTTGGCGGCGGTTCCGCGGTAGGGTAAGGGTATTAGAGACGGTTTTTTTGCACTGTAATACTTACTTCTGTTGTTTCTATTTTCTGGGTATTTTTAAAACTGGCTCAAGTGTTGAGTATTTTGGGGTTTATTTTGTAGTCGTTATTTCGATCGGAATTTTTAATTTCGTTGGGTTTTCCGGATATTTAGAAACTGTTAAAAAGTTCGATCCGACATCAATAACTCACTTTTTCCCCGACCCGGAAAATTTCCAAGTGTTGGATTTCTCCGTTGTTTGAGAACGTCTAAATCGTGCAAGTTACGCAATGGACCCTCTAGAAGACAACAAACCTTAACTCGATTATGTGACCGTCTTGAACTGCCCTTTGAACCTTAGGGTTTGGGGCAGTACGGCGTGCCACATGTGAAGCGTTGGCTTGACCCTTCTACGGCTGGACCGTTGGTACTGTGGCATGTGATGGATGTTTTTAAACCCCCCTCAAGTGTTGAGAACCATTTGGGAAAACTTGGGTGTTTGATCATTCGATCGGAAAGTTTAACATTGTCTATTTATCTGAAATGTGATACAATAATTGGAATCCACAAGTAGTTATGAGATAACTGATTTGGATGTTATAAACATAGCAGTTTAGTCTCAAATAATCGGTTGCCAAGGAATTTTGATGCGATCAAAAGTCCGTCGCAATCACGTTGCGTACGCGAATACTCGCCGGGTAAACTTAATAGACAGCCACGCCCCAAAGCCCCGACCAAGTGACTGTAGGAGAACCCCGTCGCCGAAAGCATCCGTTCGGGTGCTCGCGGCAGCGGTGTTCCGTCTTAGTGCACTTCGTCGACGGCGTCCGGGGGTGCGGCCGTCTACTAAAGTTTGCGACGAGCACTCGATCGCATATCGGGAATCTTGTTGAATTGCCCGACTACATATTGAAAAGTGTTTTCGATATAGAGACTAAAATGCGGGGTTTATAAATGTTAGGCATGCGATGTCTAAGGAGGTTGCGGATTCCAACTGTTGTAGTTTTATACTTTCTTTTCTGCGACCATAAGTGTAATATGTGATATCGCCGGTTTCGTTGCTATATGTCAACGACAATTGGGATGCGCATATTTACTTACGTTGATGACATGTGATGTTATGTGTTGCTGGATATGTTATATTGGATCGTCGCGTTTTGAATAGCGGGGGGGGGGGGGTTATATGAGATGAGAGTTTTTATTTTCATTCATGTAAAATTAATTGTATGTAATATTCTTTTATTGGGACACTTCCGGGTTGAGCTTGATGTCACCATTTGTATATTATTTACTTTTCCGCATTAGGATAGACCCAAGGAGGGGAGCACAGGTAACCGGGTTCTAGAGTCCAGTGGGAGACCAACTCGAGGAGTCGAATCCGGGTCTCCTAACTCTAGAATTGGTAGGGTTTCTTGCCGCTCTCGTAGGGGTCTAGGGGTGTGGGTTTTGCTATTCATCGCGACCGTGGAATCCGTGTTTTATACTGGCTCGTATTGAAAACATGGACGTCCTAGTATATCCAATGTTTCATATGTTTCTTCTGCTGCGATATCTGTGATGTGATCATTTGATATGCTGTGATGGATACTGTATATAGTATATATGATATATTATATAGACGTTACTTATGTTTTACACCCGCGCTAGCCCTGCCCCGCTCTGCCGTTAGTCACCTAACCTAACGGTGCACGAGGGGACATCGAGGCGAATACGAATGGCATAAGTGTACGTCGTATTTATCTGTGATGTTTAAGTGACTTAAATGATGGGACTTCATTAATGTGATTAATGAAAGAAAAGAAACCTAAGATGTTGTGGAATCGAATTTTCAAAAATAGGTAGCTACAGTTCTTGCTTTGCATCGTGGTGTTCCTTGTAGAACATCCTGCACCTTATTCGATAAGGAAAGGGCCGAGATCCCTTCACCGGGAGTGACCCCTTTAGCAATAACTGGCAGATGCTACACCATTCGGTTTGTTTTTTGATTGCTTTTCTAGTTCTTGCTTTGCACAATGATATATATGATATATCCTGCACCTTATTCGACGAGGAAAGAGCCGACGATCCCTTCACCGGGAGTGACCTCTTTAGCGAAACTAGCAAAAGCCTCAAAAACACTCCATTTTAAAATCATTTGATTCTACAACGATATCAAGTTCATTACGCTTATGGTTTTCTGAAAAACCTGCGTAGCCCTCCGACATTTCAGATAGATATTACTTAGTATTCGTGCTATGGTAGTTTGGCATTCGTCAAGGTGTAGTGTACGATAGCTATTTACTATTTATCTGTAGCATATGATGCGATTGGATTAGGGTATTCGTACGGCGTTGTTTGGCATTCGTCAAGGGTCGTGCGGGTGGGTTTAATTCAATCAAGAAATGTACGGGTTGAACTTGACTAGCACACTATGGGTTGTTTGGCATTCGTCAAGGTCATAGTACGTTAGGGGCAAAAGCATTATCGGGAATTTCAAGTGTTGAAATTTGCAATGAGATTGCATACCTTCTATGAGATAGTTGGATCCCGATACCCGCTGCGAGTAATTGTTACTCCTGGGAGAGTTTTACACATTACAATTAGCCGATCAAGTAGGTGTCTAGAAAGGTGTCAACGGGGTTACGCCTCTGTGAAAACGAGGTTTACTTTAATTAGGTCTGTGCGAAAGCACGGGGAACCTCCCTCAAAGTACCGACACTGGCCTGGCTGAAAGATTGGCGAACTTGTAGGGTGTAATTAATCCCGGCTAGTCTTTCCTTTTAGGGTTTGAAGGAAGATTTGATAAAAACAGTGGGAGCCATCCTGATTAGATAAAATAATAACCAATCTGATCTTGCAAGAGCGCACGCAGAGTGTTTTCTTCTCTCTCTCTCCAGGTAGCGACCATATCATGCTTTAATCAAGATAATAATACGGATGTATTGACCGAACCCGCTTGTTATACTGAGCCGGGGAACGTTGGTCCCGCTCCAACTTATAATTGATATAAGACAGAGCAGGAAATTGGGGATTACTAGAATTCCCGTGCCGCCCAAACGAAGAAAGTGCATGATGATACATCATCTTCGGGTGTGTTCATTACCGAGAACTGTTTCTCAATAACCTCTACGTCCTAGGTATGTGATACCGGATCAGGATCCCGCATATGTAAACTGTTACATGGGCTACAGATAGGTAGAGAACTGAGAACGGGTGATAAGTTTCATGAGACAGAAAACGGTGCAAGTGTTGCAGCCAAGTCTGTTGGTCACTGTCACTCTGTATTACCAGAATACATTGATTCTGAACGTATGTTGTTAGATACCGAACCTGATATACAAAATCATATCAGTCTCTTTATTAGTAAAGAAATGATAAAATTTTGTATTGTTGGATAATGTTTTGAACATTTCCTATATCAAAAGTTGATCGGTTCAGGCACGTTATCTAAAAGCATTGATGTTCTAAATCAAACTACAGTTCTTAGTATACGGAACACACACAAGAGGAAGAGTTCAGAAATGAACGAATCTTTCTTGAGGCATTATAGACTAGGTCATATCAATGCGACCCGACTGGCTGAAGTTACATTTAGATGCATATTTAAATTAGTTTGAATTTACATCTTGTGAAACTTGTCGGTCATGTCACAAAGATAAGATGACCTCAGCTCTGTTTATTGGAAACAGAGAAAGAGTTAGTAAACTCTTGGGATTGATACATGATGATGTATGTAGGTCCCCTGTCTACACATGTCAAGACCGGTTCTTTGTACTTCATTATATTCTCTGATGATCTCTCGAGATTCAGACATATGTTCCTGTTGAAACACAAGTCCGAAGCTTTTGAGATATTCACAGAGTATAAATTAGAAGTAGAGAACCAAAAACGGGTATAAGTATTATGTCCTTTGATGTGGTCGAGGAGGAGAATACTTGAGCACGGAATTCCTGGATTATTCTAAAGGAGAATGAGATTCTCTCTCAGCATTACTCCTCCGTATACACCACAGCACATCGGTGTATCGGGGCGGAGCTATTACCCCTATATGATATGGTGCGCTCTATGATGAGTACTACTGAGTTTCCTATTTCCTTTTAGGGAGTTATGCACTTATGAAGTTGCATACCTATTGAATATGGTTCCGATCAAATCAGAAACCTACCATTTCATATGAGATATGGAAAAAGAAGAGCCCATCTCTTAAGTCGGTTAAGATTTGGGGTTGTCCAGCCTATGTCTAAAAGCATAATCCGGACAAGCTCGAGGCAAAGTCAGTTCTGCAGAAGTTTGTTGGATATCCCAAGCATACGCAAGGGAATATCTTCTACCTAACCGAGGAACAAAAATGTTTTGTTTCTCAGCATGCCACCTTTGTGAAAGGGAATTTCTTATGAAGAAATTAGTGGACATGATGTAGAACTGGAAGGAGTTCCAGCTATACAAACTGCAGCCGATGATTTGGTAGAACCGAAGGATTCAATAGTTTCCAACGAACCTCAGCCTCTCCGCCGATCTAGTAGGGTTCCTCACCCACCTGAGAGATACTTCTGTTTCTCTATGACAGTGGGAGCGAGGATTGCATCATGAGATGATGACCCAACTAGTTTCGAGCTGGCCATCAGGAGTGGGACTTTGTAAGAACGGCTGGATGCTCATCGATCTGAGATGGAATCCTTATACACCAACAAAGTATGGACTTTGGTTGCTTGATCTGAAGGGTTAAATCCCCATCAGGAGCAAGTATATCTTGAGAAGATTACTTGGTGTACATGGAAAAGTTGAGGCTTTCAAAGCTAGACTTGTTAAAAGTTTGCATCATTAACCAGGTATGGATTATGATGAAACCTTTTCTAAGTAGCTATGCTTAAGTCCATCCAGATCCTACTTGCCACGGCTACATACCATGACTACGATATCTGGCGGTTGGGTGCCATGACTGTTTTTCTAAATGATGTTTTAGAAGAGTGCGTCTATAAGTACACAGCCAGAAGGCCTCGTAGATAGTGGGAGCAGCGGAAACGTGTGCAAGATGTTTTATGTGATAAAGCAGGCATCGCAGAGTTGGAACGTCTGTTTTGATGTGGTAATCAAAGAGTTTGACATCATCAAAATGGTAGATGAACCTTGTATAAACGAAAAGGTAGTAGGGAGTATGGTGGTGATCCTCGTAGAGTACGTGGATGACATGCTCTTGATGGGGAAGGAGTTTCCTATGCTGCGCTCGGTCAATCTCCGCTTATCACAATGATTCTCCACATAGGATCAAAGTGATACCTACTAAATCCTGGGTTTTGGATCTATGAGATAGATCTAATTGGATGTTAGGAAACTCACTAGCTGTAGTGAGATGGTATCAATTGATCCTGGGGAGAATCACTGGAATGGTTCCAGGGTAATAAAGACGAATGAATGTCAGTCACAGGCATTATCTTTACCCTCAGTAAAGGGACGGTATGTTGGAAGAGTTCCAAGCTAGATACCGTGGCATACTAGACGATAAAGGCTGGATACATCGCTACTTAAGATGCTACCAAAGAGGCAGTCTGGATGTATATTAGTTCATGAGATGAACTTTGTTCCTCCCATTGTGTGACAATGGAGTTGTGGCTTATGCCAAGGAACGCCCGTCCCATCAGTGATCCAGACATATTCTAAGGCAGTATCACCTGATCGTGGAGATGGTTGATCTCCAGGGGATCAAGGTAAGGAGAGCAGACTCAGAGGACAACACGGCGGATCCACTGACAAAGGTTTTTTCCCAGAGAGAGACTATTATGGGATGGTTGAGTATGAGATACTATAACCACTGTTATCAGATTGCCTTAGTGCAAGTGGGAGATTGTTAGTTATATGTATGCCCTAGAGGCCAATACTATACATAGGATGTATATTGTAGTGGATGCTTGGACATATATAGGGAGGACTTTCTTGCTCGACATGATAGTATGCTATCTGGTTGCTCTTTACCTGAACGTGTACACTGATTGTCTCTCTGTTACATGTTGGTAAAGCCCTTAGGATGTGTACTTGACTACCTGGACTATGATGCGGATCATACTAGTGGGGACATGGTAGTCCATAAGTACATCCTTCAAGGTCCCTAGTCATGGGTGTATCGAGACGGGGCATCGATATACCAGAGTAGACTAGCGTATACCTTCTCGACCCATACAGATGGGCGATGGATGATCCCATATCCATTGGTGTTTGACATCAGAGATGATATACGGGTGCTCAGTGGAGACTGGGTATACTGGATGGACTCGCCGGGAACTCCTAGATGGTATTATACCTTACGTCAAATGGTAGTTCTCTGGTGACACTGGTACAGGTTAGTCTGTAGACCCGAGATCGTCATAGAGTCTTGTGTGATTCCCACTGTGCTTTGATTTCCACCTTACCACGTCCAAGAGGGCGTGCAAAACGGTGGTTTTTGGGTACAGTCCCGAGTCACATGGAGGCAATAATCGTCTTTGAAAAGACACAAATCCTGCCGCCCATGTGCAGCAGTTACCGATAACATCAAAACAATCAGGACTTCAATTTTCTTTTCTAATTATCTGACTCAGTTTGAGTCTTAGTATAATCTGACTTGAATATGATTCAAGTACAATCTACAATCTACAATCTACAATCTTCAATATTACAATTCAATATGAATCCATGAATCCAATTATCAATCTATAAAACTTGACTGAGCCGAACCATGGATATACATTCCATTTACATGGTTCTCCAGTTATTCCAATTACATGATTCTACGGTTACATCCGTTTACTGATATCATGGTTTCGGTTAGTCATCCAATTATACAATCAATACAATTTACAATACAATACAATACAAACAAGACATCACGGGGTTTAAGGGGTAGATTGGTACGGAAGGTGTTAGAAGTGGCACGAGACAGTAAGACTTAATACACCTAACATGAATCCAGTTGTTGTTGTACCGTGGCATAAACAGTTCCTTGTACTATACTTGCCTCTAGTATCTGGCATATAGAGACTCCTCTCGTATACACTGGCATTCTTCTGTACCAAACTACAAACAATGGCGTTAACACAACAATATAATATAACTTTAAAAGCTACCTTCTTATTCTGTCTATTCTACTTTCTTTTATCTTTGGGACTCACCGAGCGATCTGTTCGCTGACGACATTCTCTTTCTTTATTCTTTGAATGTCGTCAGGTGATCTGGACCCATCAGAGAGCGAGCCCGCTGTGGAAGACTTGGACCAGTTCAGTGAAGACCCTGAGCTCTAGTCATTGTACACTTTCCATTTCAGTACTTTTCTTTTCTGTTATGCCATTGTTTAGGCATTGCTTTTTATTTCAGTTGTATTTACTTTCCATGTATTGTACAGAAAGAATGTGAATAAATAAAGTTGTTGTTTTATTATATCTTGTCTCTTGTGATTTACTTTTATATTGCTTAGATACGCTTAGCGTATTTACTTCACAGTAAATACGTAGCGGCCTCGTCGCGTCCTCTGCCCGTATACTGGGAAGCGGGGCGTGACACACATGTTAAGTGCAACCGTGAAGCCTACAAAAATGAACTTAGGACTTTTTGAAAATAAAATGGTTTTGTTCGGGATGAGCAAATAATAAGTTTAGGGGTATTTTTCATATCAGAATATTGCATTTAATACCGCTAATTCTTATGCACATTTGTATATAGTTAGGTGCTTTTGATCCGTGTTTGCTATATGATTACAGTTTAGATGATCTCAGTCCAGAACAACGCAAATCACACACAATCTCTACAGTTATGACAAAATTCAGAACAGCTGCCGAAAACAGATAAAATCCAGGTTCCGATTATCCACACCCGTCAGATGTCGTTTACAGTACAAAAGACAAGATCAAACGATGGTCATTCATGTCTGGGACAAGCACAGAGTACGAGGGTGGCAGCATAAGGACCAAGGTGGCAACGCGGAGCTCGAGGGAGATCAAGGCACAAAAGACAAAAAGAGTTGCCATTTTGGACTATTGAAAATCTGAAAATATTTTGGAACTATTTTGCAAATTTGAACCTACCAAACAGAAGAAGAAAGCAACACGAGAACCTAAATGAAAAATGGCGCGCCAATTCCATAAAACAACCGCGTATCTGCAAAATTTATTCCATATTGGCAGCGGATCCGCGGTCTTATCATGATGTCTCGCAACGAATTTTCAGGGGTGTTTTTTTAATTGTACATGGGCTCAGAATATTGCCCTAGGGTTTCACTTCTCTCCCTATATATACTCCAGATCTGAGCCAAACAAGCATTCTTTACTTTCCTTAGGTGTCATGCCCCGCTTCCCAAAATACGTAATTACGGCACGTGACAGAGCCAACCATGCTACCCGTGGTTAGGAATTGTTCATCTCAAAAAACTGCATTTTAATACCGCTCATTCATTATCTATTTTATGATATATCGGTACTATTAATCAATGTCTGTTCAGTACTTACAGATTACAGGTATTCATGATAAAACACTGAAAACACACTCAATATCACGGATATAGCGTTTGGGAGCCAACACTGCAATCAGAACAAAGAACCAACCGATATCTAAAGAGCTCTTTTGCAATAAACAAGTGTGTACACAATTTTTGGTCCTACATATGTGACACTAGCTCTTTGACATAGACTATATAGGGGCTGCCCTTGCACAATTCATGCAAGTAGGCACATGTGGGTGTGATGGGCAATAAATGTAATAAAGTTTTGATATGATATTGGCATCAAGTTTCCCTCCATATCTCTGAAGGCAAACCAGGCTTAAACTGATAAAACAAGTTGCATCAGAGTGATTGTGGAGAGCACACCATGCCAAGACGAGCTCCTTTGCTCGGACCAAGACCGGACACACCCTCATTAGATCTGAGCTTGCCGGCCTCCCTTGCCCCATTTGGCCCCATCTTTTCTCTGTCCCTTCGTTACAGTCACATCACCTTATTTTTATTACTTGTTTAATCTTTTTTGGTGCCTATAAAAGCCAAATCAGTGAGCAAGGAAGGGCTCTCTCATATTCTCATACTCTCACATAGTGTATACATTTTGATAGTTTTTTTTTGTTTTTGGTTTATGCTTGAGAGTGAGTGGGCTTTAACTTGGTCTATTCTTCTTCTTCTCTCTTGAAGCTTTCTTTGAGAGCTTCATTATGGAGGTTGAACAAGTTACCAATATTTTGTAACTCAACGTCAAGTGTTAATATATTGTTGTTTCTTTTATTACTTGCTTCTTGTTCTTGCTTTGCTTTTTTTTGTATCATGCTTAACTAATCTTCTTTGGTTGTGGTAATGGTGAGGAAGTGAGATGAAAGTCTTTGCCTACTCCTCCTCTTGTGATTGTTTAAAGTGCTTAATTTTTATTGTAAGCTTAAGATTGCTAAATGGAACTGTTCGATAAGATATGATGATTTTGATGGTTACTTGTAACCTTTATCTCATATCATATTCCTTCATATCACCATTTGCAAGGTTAAGCCTAAAATCAATTGTGTGTTAAACTTACTAGGTAGTTGAGATATGATATGTTGCTTATATTCCTTGACACCTTTCATTTCAAGCATATACCATATACTCTCACCAACCTACTTGGCAAACGTAATACCTACTTTCACTTCTTATTTGCAAATTGATGTGTATTGATGTTTTATGCTTGCTAACCCGTGTGCTTAGTATTGATGCATCATGTCTGGACATAAAAATGGTAAGTAAGAACGTAACGGAATCATTTCGTATTTGCATCGAACATAAGAATTTGATGATTTGTGCTTCGCAACCGCATTGACAAGTCATACTTCATGCCGGAATCGACGTGAGGACGGACAACTCATGATCAAGTGAGTGTTGAAGGAATCATCGCGATTCAACCTTCCGAGCCAAAGCCACAACCACTTCTTTCTTATCTACTTGCTTGCTTTTCTTGTTTTCGTATTCTTTCATTTTTTGTGACAACCAAACAAATTCATTATTTGTTGAACCATAAACAACAAGACCTAATACACAATTCCCGGTGGATCGACCCGTACTTACCGGCTTGCTACAACGCGTCGTGCACTTGCGGTTTATAAATTTTAAAACGAGAACGATCTCGCGTGCGCAATCCATTTCCTTAAAACGATCACATTTTCAAAACATACGCGTTTGCGCGCGCGGGTGAATTCTGAGTTAAGTAATATCTCAGAAAACTGCATTTTAATACCGCTCATTCATTATCTATTTTGTGATATATCGGTACTATTAATCAGTGTCTGCTCAGTAATTGCAGATTACAGGTATTCGTGATACAACACTGAAAACACACTCAATATCACGGATATAGCGTTTGGGAGCCAACACTGCAATCAGAACAAAGAACCAACCGATATCCAAAGAGCTCTTTTGCAATAAACAAGTGTGTACACAATTTTTGGTCCAACACAATACATGTGTGACACTAGCTCTTTGATATGGACCATATGGGAGCTGCCCTTGCACAATTCATGCAAGTGGGCACATGTGGGTGTGATGGTCAATAAATGCAATAAAGTTTTGATGTGATATTGGCATCAATTTTCCCTCCATATCTCTGAATGCAAACCAGGCTTAAACTGATAAAACAAGCTGCATCAGAGTGATTGTGGAGAGCACACAAGAACACCGTGCCAAGACGAGCTCCTTTGCTTGGACCAAGACCGGCCACACCCTCATTAGATCCGAGCTCGCCGGCCCCCTTGCCCCATTTGGCCCCATGTTTTCTCTGTCCCTTCCTTGCAGTCACATCACCTTATTTTTATAACTTGTTTAATCTTTTTTTGTGCCTATAAAATCCAGATCAGTGAGCAAGGAAGGGCTCTCTCATATTCTCATACTCTCACATAGTGTATACATTTTGATAGTTTTTTTGTTTTTGGTTTAGGCTTGAGAGTGAGTATGCTTTAACTTGGTCTCTTCTTCTTCTTCTCTCTTGAAGTTTTCTCTTGAGAGCTTCATTATGGAGGTTGAACAAGTTACCAATATTTTGTAACTCAACTTCAAGTGTTAATATATTTTTGTTTCTTTTATTACTTGCTTCTTGTTCTTGCTTTGCTTTTTTGTATCATGCTTAACTAATCATCTTTGGTTGTGGTAATGGTGTGGAACTGAGATGAAAGGTTTTGCCTTCTCCTCCTCTTATGATTGTTTAAAGTGCTTAATTTTGATTGTAAGCTTAAGATTGCTAAATGGAAGTGTTCGATATGATATGATAATTTTGATGGTTACTTGTAACCTTTATCTCATATCCTATTCCTTCATATCACCATTTGCAAGGTTATTCCTAGAATCAATTGTGCGTTAAATATACTAGGTAGTTGAGATATGATATGTTGCTTATGTTTCTTGAGACCTTTCATTTCAAGCATATACCATATACTTTCACCAACCTACTTGGCAAGTGTAATACCTACTTTCACTTCTTATTTGGAAATTGGTGTGTATTGATGTTGTATGCTTGCTAACCCGTGTGCTTAGTATTGATGCACCATGCCTGGACATAAAAATGGTAAGTAAGAATGTAACGGAATCTTTCGTATTTGCATCGAATATCGGAATTTGATGATTTGTGCTTCGCAATCGCGTTGACAAGTCATGCTTCATGTCTGGATCGACGTGAGGACGGACAACTCATGATCAAGGGAGTGTCGAAGGAATCGTCGTGATTCGACCTTCCGAGCCAAAGCCACAACCACTTCTTTCTTATCTACTTGCTTGCTTTTCTTGTTTTCGTATTCTTTCATTTTTTGTGACAACCAAACCAATTCATTATTTGTTGAACCTTAAACAACAAGACCTAATACACAATTCTCTGTGGATCGACCCATACTTGCCGGCTTGCTACAACGCGCCGTGCACTTACGGTTTATAAATTTTAAAACGAGAATGATCTCGCGTGCGCAATCCATTTCCTTAAAACAATCACATTTCCAAAACATATGCGTTTGCACGCGCGGGTGAATTCCCAACAGGAATGATCCCTCCACAGTCACATTACGGCTGTCTATAGAATATCAAGAACAATAAAATATATAATTTAGCTCACACATGTCCATCTGCCACAATAAATAAAAATCAAGAAAATGCATAAAGCGGAAACGAATTAAGATCCAATAAACAATATCTGAATCGCGTCCCAATATGGGCTCACATCAAAGGAAATAAAACTGTGGAAATAAATAAACTAAATATCTCTAGCAATACACGTTCAACTCTTCATTGCTAGGCTTGATTGCTAAAGTACTCTTGATCTGCCTACGATAAAGGTAGAGGAACTTGGCCATGCAAAACCAAGACGTCAGTGCGTCATAATATCAAAACAATAGCGATAATTAGGATAGAATGCTATGATTAAATATAAATGTAAATAATAAATACATGTATAAAACAAAGAGGTATCTGTATGTGATGTGTATTCTAAAAACTGTGCTTCTAGGTCGGTGGAATGCTAACCCGTGTGCTTAGTATTGATGCATCTCAGAAAACTGCATTTTAATACCGCTCATTCATTATCTCAGAAAACAGAAAAGATATTTTATTCCATACCACCACTTATCTATTCTAAAAGTCTTTGAAATCAATTTAATAGAATCGTCGATGTAACTCAATAGTATCTCGTGCGTGCCCGGGACCACGGTCAAGATTCTCGGGCTGAATCCGAGACGTGCCGCTAAGTAGTAAACAGGTAACATGTACAGATGAATAATGTCAACAACATCATTTCGGGGCTGGCCAAGTCCGTAAAGACTGATCAGTATAAGTATCGAACTATTGAGTTACAAGTCAGGTTTCATTATTGATTTCCCCTTACCCGTAAGGTTTTGTGTTCAAGTCAGGTATTGAAGATATGAATCTAATACCAACACAGAATCAAGCAGGTAAAAGTTTTATCTATGTAGACAACAAGTCACGTCCATCAGAACAACAAGTCAGGATTGTTAGCGTTATTAATAAGATCCAAGTAACAAGTCTGGTAGCGTGTCGTGGACATATCATGCAATATATATTAACCCAATAGATGCCAAATGTAAAACTGTAGTCAATATCGAAACACGGTAAACCCAATTAAGGCCAGGATGCATATGAATCTATCTATAATAACCATTACACGTGTTAATAACCATATATGATGCAATCTAGATAACATATTGCACTGATATAGTAGTGTAATGCCCAGTACCTATTATACAGTCATATACGAATTTAAATAAACTTTATTTATTCTAATTTATTTCTCTGTATTTTGCATTTATTTTATATTTCCTCAGACCAAATTGTGTTAATTTTATTACTTGCTATTAATAAGGTTGATTTGTCACAAATCGTTATTATATTACATTTTAAAAACATACTTACTAATTTCCTGAGCTCAACCTTTTAGTATAACCAATTTCTATAATTCTATTTCCTAATTATAATAATTTTACCCATAATCTATTTAAACCCTAAACCAACCCAATCTCACACTCTTTCTTAACCCAAACCCCCACAGCCAGACCTATATCTTTTATTTACCTAATTTCCTTAACCCAAAGGCCCTAATCCCATTTCTCTATCCTAACAATTATTCTAGCCCATTCTCTATTTCTTTTATTTCTAATGGCCCAAATCCCTAACCCTATAACCCAACATCCCAGCTCTACTGCCACAATTCTTTTGAATTCCTCATAACTCTCAATTAAATCCTCCTTTAATATATTCCCATTAAAACCACACATTATTCTCATTAATTCCTAATTACTCACTCTCTCTCTCTTTAATCTCCCCCTCTCTCCCAACCTCTCATTCTCATTCTCTCTCTCTTTCAATCACTCATTCTCTCCCTCCCTTTCTCCTTATCCCCTACCTCCCTGAGATCAGCCCCAACCCGACCCCTCCATCGTTGCCAGCTTCGGTCACCGCCCCAACGAGCCTCCGGCCACCTTTCCCTCTCCTTTGCAACCGCCCATCATCATCCTCTTCCACCAAACACCTAACACCATCTCCTCCCTCTCTTCGAGCTTCCCCTCAACCTCACCCATCGCCGGCACATCCTCACTTTCCCCGTCGACTACCTCCCTGCACACTAACTCCTTTTGCCTCTAACAACCTCCCACCTCGCCCTCGCCTCCTCGCAATACCCATCACCACTGCCGTTGTCCACCTTGATGCCACCAAACCCGCCGACGACCCCCCCCCCGCTCCGACAAACCCACAACACCCCCGACGAGGCCGCACCGCCACCACCTCCTCTCCTCCGAGCTCTTATCCCTTCTCAACACCAAGCTCCATCCCCCGCCATCACCAACCTCCGACGGCTCCCCTCTACGTCGACCACCGCCATCGTCGCTGACTCCGAACGCCTCCCCATGGCTCCTGAGACCACCATTTCACCCATCGCCGCCGGCACCTCTCAGAACCCACCACCACCTTGAGAACCCCATCGCATCCGCTTGCTCCGGCCACCGGAACACCAAAGCACCACCGCAGCAGCATCCTCTCCGTCGAGCCACCACGACCTGCTTCACCACCCAACCCCGAATCCACCTCCGACCGCATCCAACCACCTGCCACCTCCCCAAGCCAGCACCGAGCCCACACCTCCTCTTGTCACCGACGTACTCCTTGCCAGCCACATCGCCTGCATCTGATGCCGATCTCCAACCTCCTATGGGCTACACCCCCGTCGTCACTGCACCCAACGCCACTAAGCCACCTTGTCGTGCTTTACACCGAGCTTAAATTGCTTAAGCTCCTCACCGTGACATTTCTTTCGTCATCGTCGTTACCTCCACTGTTTTCGACACCGTCACTGCCATCGTCAACGCAGCAGCCGTCGCAACGCCAGCGCACGTCCGTCGCACCCACCGAGCCATAAAGCCCAAGAATCAAGCTCCACCGAGGCTATCCCTTATCGTGTTTGCGCCGTGCCGTCGCCATAGATTACTGTTGCTGCCATGTTGTTGCCGTGTCGCTGTCGTGTCGTCATCGTCGTCAGGCAAGTTCTAAGACTTGCTTACATGCTATAATGATTATATGTCGATATATGATCCGATATTATTTCGTGATTGATATGAGACCGTATTCATTTAAATTAATTTGTATCTGGATATTAATTGAGTCAAACACCTCATGTTAACGTCGTATTGAATTTCGTAAGTGTTTCTCTTATGAATTGAACGAACATAATGGTATTTCCGACAATAAACGACCAATTAGTTTAGGTGTTCGATACGTTTTTTTTGTACGAAAATCCTATCTAGTGTGGCAGAAATTATAGTTACTAGATTACTTTAGAGACAAAGGTTAACGTGTAAAATTTTGGTTTGAAAATACGGACTTAAACGCCATAGAATGTCAACCCCTTCTAGATCCGTCAAATCTGAAATTTCTCGTACACATAACTTGTGAAAATCGTAATGATTTGGATATATACTGGAATGCAATGTTTGAGGGCTCGTATCGAAGCCGGCTCGACAACTTAGAACCCCAGATAATTTATATTTTGTTTCTATTTTAAAGCGGTGACAAAAACTGTTCAGGAGTACGGCTCTGGAGTGCAGTCCAGAGCAGCACTGCTTGTTGACACTTGAAATGAAATGCTTTTACAACTCTATGTGAAAATGATATTGGGCTGAACCCTATACTGTGGCGAATATAAATCTGTTAGTTAACTATTAGAAGTGATTTCATTCATTTTTACCATCGTTTAATATTTTAATCATATTTTAAATCATCAGTGCATACTGCAGTCCCAAGCTGGAACAGAACGTGTATCCCGATATTATATAATGCATAACACCTAGAACACTGGATATTATCGATCCGTCTAGTGCGTTGGAAACCTAACTGATAAACCTAAATATTATCCAACTGTAATGTCACCTAATTATGCTCCCAACTGGGAGTAAAACGTGTTACGAAACGGACTTCTGGTTCAGAAATTGGATTTCCAGCAGTAAACACTTAAAATGAAATAACCATAACTAGCAAACCTGAAACCTGATTGACACGAAACCAATTTTTCTGTACATATAATTAAATATACTGCTTACCCCTTTTATATTGTTTTGCTTAATTCTGCACGTGTGATTTATAGTAAATTTTGCGAGTGGTATGACACTGGTTGTTATATTTTATTCGTATTACAATTAATTGCATTCTCATCATATCATGTAGCGGTTATATCCTTATTTGAATAGTGGTCATAAACATTGATAACCTAGTGACCGTTTTACATTACCCAGTGATAAATATTAGTGATTGGATTGTGGAAAGTACGTTAGTATTAAAGCATGAATGAATAAGTGAAGTGACACATACTTGTATACAATCAGCGGAACCAGTTAAATTATTACATTGTCGACGCCTATAGGACATATATAAGTGTAACTATAACTGGAATGGGACGGTTACGGAAACACTTATATTAGTATCATAGGTAAGACATCGAGTATTGTCCATTTATCTTGGATACCAGTCGAGACATGCTTGTTGGAGACCCCTCCTCCAGTTCTCGCGTAGACTTGTCATGGGGCAACTAGTATTTGAGTTCATGGTCGGTGTTTGATATAGACCGCGGGTGTGGGGTAGTTTGAGTGTGAGTTCGATCAACGGAATCTCGGGAGTCCCACTGCCGGCATATACAGCGATTTCAGGAGTCGTATGGGTGATATTACTGATTATTAACGAGCGTGATTCGGGCCTGTGTTCCCTTGCCCCTGGGGCTTACCCTTGGGTTGGGGATACTCCTGCGGTGGTTGACGCTCACACTTGAACTGTCGATAGGTTTAGTGACTTGGACATTGAGACTTAGAGACTGATAGATTTAGTGACATGGACATTGCATTGATTACTGATTCGATATACCAGCTTTATTGTTTACATGTACTGGTTACTTCATGCTCATGTCATCACTCTATGTTTACTGTTTCATGTTCATCCTCATTGCACGTGTTTACATATGTATTCATATATATTACTATTATAATATTGCTATTGTGTCGTTGTTCTCCTCCGAACACAGAGACGTGACCGCGTAGATCCGTCTTGCCTGAATTTGGGGGCAGATCCTAATTAGTGCTATCTGTCCACCTCTCCGAAGATGCCAAGTTGATTTATGACACCATGTATCGAAGGTTTAAATGGATGCGGCCGATGTAGCAGATTTCGTCAGACTACCCCTCGTTGAGGGGTTTTTGATTGTGGGGGCACTCTTTCCTGCAGGCGTAAGCCCCTGCAGTTAATTACACTACCGCATCGCAGTAATCACTTTCTCCTTCTCCATATGGTCACTTCGTGTCGTGTGTGTTTGTTTTGTTTTTGGTTGCCCGTGGATTGTATATGGAGACTAATTTATGTTGTTTCCCGTAGGGCGTGGATTAGTCTAAATCCGTATTTTCTTAGATTTGGGTTTAGGGATTGGGTTTAAAGATATGTTAGTCTCATTTGAGACTAAGATCAACTTAAACGTTTGCTAAGGATACGTTAGTCTAATTTCAGACTAAGATCAACTTAACGGGATCGTTTAGATCCAATAAAAGAGCATTTGGGCTCTATTGTTTAGTTTAGGGACATTGCGATCGATTACCAGTTTAAGGACATGGTGGTCCAGTTTAAAGACGTCATAGTCTGTAAAGGTTAAGGACATCATAGTCCATGGGCTTAAGGACCCCACAGTCCGAGGTTAAGGACATCATAGTTCATGGGCTTAAGGACCCCACAGTCCGAGGTTAAGGACATCATAGTCCATGGGCTTAAGGACACCACAGTCCATGAAATGATTGGTTATCGGGACCCGTCACCTCTCTGAAGACGTTGAAGGATTACAACGACAAATATCAAAGGAGTGAAGAGATGTACCCTTGAACCAATGTTGATTGGGAAATCTGTAGTCCAATTTGGGACTGACATCAAATAGTTAGATTTTGAGCACATAGGCTCAGTTAAATATGAATTAAGGACTTATGGCCAACTTGGGCTAAGTCCAATTAGGTTTAAAAATGTTGGACCTTTGTTGGAACTGTTGAACATTTATCTGGGTTCATCCCCCCTATTATTTAGCAATGCTAAGTATGGGTCTGGGTTCTAACCATATTTTAATCTCTTATTGAGTGCTGAGCACTCATATGCCATATAAGATGATCAATTTTGGAAGGCGAGGATGTACTTGAGGCTCAGTAAAAAGGGAAGTCTTGCCTCAGAAAGACTTAGCCAATTCGGGCGAAGACTGATATGAAAATAGTGTTAAACACTAGAGCACATTTGGCGATCACGTGTTCCCGCGTGATGTGCTTAAAATAGTGTTAAACACTAAGGACAAAACGCTCAAAATAGTGTTAAACACTAAACATGAGGTGGTCACGTGGGGTCACATGAGGCGCCTGAGAATTGGGCCAAACCTCCTTTATTTTACTCTCGAATCTGCAAATAAGTGTTAAACACTTAGCCTTTGTAATCATCACGTGTGGACACGTGATAGTGCCAATGTATTGGGTATTAATTCGTCTGTTTTCCCCTCATTTGCTCTTTTAAAATGGTGTTTGTCAAGGGCCACGTGTGAGCACGTGAGGCATTGCCTCCAAGCTTTTTCTTTCTCATCTTAAGGAATCTATTTAAGGGTCACATGAGGGCACGTGACCATGTCTCATTCTTTCTTTTTTACTCATTGAGGGGGAGGGTCACGTGTTACCACGTGACCAAGTTGGGCACTGATCTCTTTACGTGCATGGAGAGTTAAATCCCTTGTTTAAGAATTAAATTATTGGGTAGGGTTAAACCCTAATTTCATTTAAAGGAATTAAATTCCTATGTATTTGGAAGAATTAAATTCTTAAAACTCAACTCTCCCTCTAAGTTTTGGATCTGCATGGCAGAATCTTCCCGATGAGAATTAAATTCTCAACTTATAGGAAGATCTGGTTCTGCAGAAACCAGATCTTCAACCAGAGAAAGAACTAAGTTCTTATTTTAAGGGTTAAACCCTATCTTTGTTGGAGGAATTAAATTCCTAAGTATTTGGAAGAATTAAATTCTTTAAACTCAATTCTCCCTCTAAGTTTTGGATCTGCATGGCAGAATCTCCACGATGAGAATTAAATTCTCAACTTATGGGGAGATCTGCTTCTGCGGATCTTCAACCAGAGAAAGAACTAAGTTCTTATAGAAGAGTTAAACTCTTAGTTTGAGAATTAAATTCTCTTTTTATTTTGTGGAGCTTATGATCTCTTTCCCTTTCTTACCTAGGGTTTCTTTCTTTTCTAAGGAAATTTTCTTTTCTCTCTAGAGAATTAAATTCTCTTTGTTTTTCTCTCTGTTGTTGTATCTTTTCAAAAAAAATTCATTTCTTCTCTTCTTGGCTTCCTATTTATAGGAGAAAGAAAAGAATCAGTTTGTTTAGTCAATCTTTCATTGAAAGATTTCAATTGATTTTGTAACCAACATGATCTTTTAGATCACTCAGTGAATTTTATTCACCATTAGATTTTTAATCCAAAAGATATTCTGTCTGTTATTCTTGGTGAATTTTAGGGAAATCTTTCCTCGTATATAATCTTTCTATAAATTGGTGATTTTTAATCACCATTGGATTTTTAATCCAACGGTGCTCCACTTTATAGAGCACAATCTTTTTTGTTTGGAAAGATTTGGAGAAATATTTTCCAGTTAGGGTTCTCAATTTCTTCTTAACTAGAATTTAATTCTATTAGTTCAGAAGGCTTAAGAGCTTGTCACGTGTTGGCATGTGACCTTCTGATTGGCCATTTAATTAGAATTTAATTCTATTATTTCAGAGATCTTAGGATCCCATCACGTATTAACACGTGACCCCCTGATTAAGCATTTTAACCAGAATTTAATTCTGTTGTTTTAAAGAGCTCAGGAATTATCACGTGTCAACACGTGACCCTTGGTCACGTATGGGCATGTGATGCCCCATTGGGGTTTTCCCCTGTTGTTTTATTATACCTCTTTTCAATGGGTTTAAAAGCCCATCACGTGTTGGCACGTGACCCCATTGTTTGATTATTTAATTAGAATTTAATTCTGTTACAACAGAATCCCCAGGAAACCATCACGTGTCAGCACGTGACCCCTGGTCACGTGTGGGCACGTGACGTCCCATTGGGGTTTTTCCTGATATCTTATAAGGGAACAAATGCCCCCACAGCATAGTTCTCACGTGTTTGCACGTGAATGCAACGCTGTCACCTTTTGTGGCCGTTGGATCTGCCTAGGGAATGGGATAGATAAACCGTTTCCCATCACATCCTATAAATGCAGGGGTCCCTTTAAAAGCGCCTCCACTTTTTCATCTTCTTCCTTGCTCGTTTTCCTCTAAGAATTTAATTCTCTTTCCCAGAGCTCAGTTCTCTGTTTCAAAAATTTCCAGAGCTTAACTCTGTCAACAAAAAATTTCCTTTTTCAGGTAAGGATCTTGAACAGCCGAAGAACTTCTTGTAGAAATTTTCTTTGGATTTTAAATCCACAACAAGGGTTTTTCCCTTTAATAAGAACCCGTCTTTCCAAGTTCTTAAAAACAATGTCCAATCTTTAAATAATAAACTCCTTTTGTTAGGGCTTCTCTGATCTTAGGGATCGATGGTGATACTTGTCCTCTCTTTGGAATTTAATTCCATTCCAAAGAGCTTTAGCTCTGAAAATGTTTTCTGGGAATTTAATTCCTCTATTCAAAAGGAATTTAATTCCTCTAAAAAACTCATTTCTTCACAGAGAACTTCTTGGGATTTTCTTGCCCTGAGTTATTCTTTGCAAAAATGTTTCCAGAGAGATTCTTCATGATTTGCATAGAGTTCTGCAGTGGGTTTTCTCCTTGGGGAATGTGTAGAGTTGTTTTAAATCCACTGTTTATTTATTGAGAATCTTCCTTTTGTTCTCATAATGATTACCCTGCCTCATCATTAGTGAGCCGCCATCTTGATTTTGTGGGGCCCCTGTGTTTTGTAACCAATGGTCCCATAAAATAAGTTTTTTGTCGCTTTCTTCCACTGTCTTTTTATATATATGCATTTATAAATATATATATATATATACACACACACACACACGTGTTGGCTTCACTAACAGTTTTCTCCTTCCTTTATTTCAGGCATAATGGCTTCTGTTCCATACTTCCCTTTCACACGCTCGGAGGCTGCCTTTCCTCAGTCACCGTCTGACGAAGAGGTGATGGCGATGATTAGAGCTCACGACCCTGATTGCACCAACTTACTTTTTTGGGGGACCCGGTACGGTCATATCATCCGCGGTCATCGAAGCTTTCTTTGCAAGGTACCAACGGAACCTATCCGCCCATTCTTGCCGATGGACCGTCCGCGGACTGCTTTTGCTGTGGAGGTGGAAAATTGGACCCCTACTGGCCGGCTCGAACCGTCGACAACTGGGATACCAAATCAGCCTGTGCCGGCCATAGACATCTTGGGCGTCGTATCTGCCAAAGTGAAGCCCAGCCTTGGGGACAATTTTACAAGATAAGGCTTACCCCTCGCTATCCCACGGGCTACCTTCTCTGGGCTCGTTATATCTTGTCCGCTCATCGTGCGCGACTGCAGAGGGTCGGGCTTTACCAAGCGGTGTATGCGTCCCTCTTCCATTATCAATCTCCCCATGTATGGTGGGTTAAAGCTTTCCTAAATCAATGGAATCTTCCCACCAATACTTTCTTGTTAGGGGACCACGAAGTTTCGATCTCTTTAAAAAAGTTTCACGAGATCTCGGGTTTACGAATCAGGGGAGCGCCTTACGAAGAATTGTTGCCCCCTGACGAGTATGTTTTCGAGACTATGCCCGCTATGCCTGACGGCTTGTCGACTGAAAACGCCGTCCGCCATAAGTACCCGAGTCTAATTAAGATGCTGGGGGGTTTTGAGAAGCTGTTCACGGAGTCAGAAGAACAGGGGGTTACTTTCAAAAGCTTTATTGCCTGCTTTCTTCGTGGAGACGTTCTATCAAAGGAGGCTCCGAAGTTCGCAAATATCAACGACCCCTTCGGGTTTGGTTTAAATAGGCTACCGGCTAGAGAAGAGGATTTGCCCTAATTCTACATTCCAATCTTATCAGTTGTACCTTTCGAGTCGATCGCAGCTCCTGGCATAGATGAAGAAACCTTCTTCATCGGCTTTATCAGCGTTTGGCTCAGCTAGTTCGTCGTTCCAATGCACCGTCGATTCATAAGAGCCTCGGTCATTTACCCTGCTCATCGCATCGCCGAAGGGACGCGACTAGCCGTGGGTATTGCAGGGCTGTCTCATCTGTATCATGGGCTAAGCAGTCAAGCTAATACCTCAACCCCAGGCGTGAATGTGGTGAGTTTCTCTCTCCATTACTTTACATCATGGATCGAGATGCACGTGTTAGGGGCATTTGCCGCGTATCTGAGACCCAGCTTTTATGATGCCTATACCTTTCCGTGGCTCATGAGGTTGATGGACGCTTCTGCCCCTGACCCGACTCAATTAGGGGCTCTTCGAGTACTGCTCAATCTGTATGCCAACGAAGGTGGAATGGTTTTTAATGATCGAATCCTCGCTTCTCCCTCGGGACCTGTTCAACAGTTGTTTGATTTGTCGAAAGAGGGAGCACCATCTTTGAAGCCCAAGGAAGCCATGCACCTGTACTCGATCAGACCCGGTTATCTGGTGTTCCGTCGAAATGATGCGGCTCTTTTCATGCGGTACAATCCACACCGCTTTGCCCAGCAACTGGGATATGACCAGGGTATCCCCTTTGAGGCGTTCACAGTGGAGCCCGGTCCTTCTTTGGCAACTGTTCGTGACGCCACCCATCATTTCATGAGACTGAACACTGGTTCTCATTTCATGATCCCCGAGGCCGATTACATTCCGAGGTGCGTGGGGGCTTTCACGGGTTGGCATCGCCCCACAACCTTCAACAATGCCCTACAAGGCTCAATACCGACCCTTTTATACAATCCACGGGCGCGAATAAACATCTCCCTAACCAAGTCCCATCCATGACTAGGGATATGTTCATATAGTGAACAAACCTTGTAAGTCCTCTCGACTTATAAGGAGAAAACCCTTTTGTAAGATCCTTACGACTTACAAGAGAACATGCACTTAGGAATCCTCACGATACCTAAGGAGAAAATACACCTACAAGATCCTCACGACTTGTAGGGAGAAATACCTTTGTGAGGCCCTTACGGCTCATGAGGTTAAAAGCCTTAGTCGACAGGACCCTAACCCTGTTCGTTAAGCCACCTTTGTTCGACATCGATAGAGGCATATGATGATTCGCTCCCGGCAACATCCCAGTTGTAGCGGTGCTGATGCCGAAATCGGTATCTAAATCCAAGCTTGCAGCGAAAAGCCAGCGAGCCACACATGCATACGAAATAGCCGAAATGATGGGGCAACTTGCAAACAAAATCAGCAAGTAAAGATGTATGCATGAAAAATAGCCGAAATGATTGGGCAACTCGCAATAAAAAGCAGCGAATAGAAAATAAAATAAATAGCCGAAATGATTGGGCACCGCGAAAATGATGGGGCAATCGCGACTTTCGCGATATAAAAGCTGAAATGATAGAGCATCGTGGAAAAAGAAATAAAATAAAAAACGAAATTTATGCCCTACAGGTGACGTTACATCTATCCCTGTATACAATCCAGGGGCGCAAACAAAGAAGGAATCGCACTCCTCCTCTCCCAGGTTTCATCATAAGAAGAAGCCAAATCTCGATGAGTCACAGATAGCTTAGAGATCACCTCGACGTTCGTCTCATTGCAGCATACGCAATATCAAGCAAAGCGGAACATCGGCAATTCCCAGTTCCGTGACTCGACGGTGTACAGATGACCGAGAGTCAAATCCCAACTCCGTGAAATGCGGACACAATCAGCAAAATTCCTGGTTACGTGGAACGCGGATAACGTCACTCTTTGACCCCGTGGAAAACGTCCAGAGCGGAGCCTAGTCCTCGCCAAACATGGCAGTGAACCCGTGTGAAGCATCTAGTGCAAAATTCCTGGTCACGTGGAACGCGGATAATGTCACTCTTTGACCCCGTGGAAAACGTCCAGAGCGGATCCTGGTCCTCGCAGAGCACGGCAGTGAACCCGTGTGAAGCATCCAGAGCGGAGCCTGGTCCTCGCCAAACACGGCAGTGAACCCGTGTGAAGCATCTAGTGCAAAATTCCTGGTTACGTGGAACGCGGATAATGTCACTCTTTGACCCCGTGGAAAACGTTCAGAGCGGATCCTGGTCCTCGCAGAGTACAGCAGTGAACCCGTGTGAAGCATCCAGAGCGGAGCCTAGTCCTCGCCGAACATGGCAGTGAACCCGTATGAAGCATCTAGTGCAAAATTCCTGGTTACGTGGAACGCGGATAATGTCACTCTTTGACCCCGTGGAAAACATCCAGAGCGGATCCTGGTCCTCGCAGAGCACGGCAGTGAACCCGTGTGAAGCATCCAGAGCGGAGCCTAGTCCTCGCCAAACACGGCAGTGAACCCGTGTGAAGTATCTAGTGCAAAATTCCTAGTCACGTGGAACGCGGATAATGTCACTCTTTGACCCCGTGGAAAACGTCCAGAGCGGATCCTGGTCCTCGCAGAGCACGGCAGTGAACCCGTGTGAAGCATCCAGAGCGGAGCCTAGTCCTCGCCGAACACGGCAGTGAACCCGTGTGAAGCATCTAGTGCAAAATTCCTGGTTACGTGAAACGCGGATAATGTCACTCTTTGACCCCATGGAAAACGTCCAGAGCGGATCCTGGTCCTCGCAGAGCACGGCAGTAAACCCGTGTGAAGCATCCAGAGCGGAGCCTAGTCCTCGCCAAACACGGCAGTGAACCCGTGTGAAGCATCTAGTGCAAAATTCCTGGTTACGTGGAATGCGGATAATGTCACTCTTTGACCCCGTGGAAAACGTCCAGAGCGGATCCTGGTCCTCGCAGAGTACAGCAGTGAACCCGTGTGAAGCATCCAGAGCGGAGCCTAGTCCTCGCCGAACATGGCAGTGAACCCGTATGAAGCATCTAGTGCAAAATTCCTGGTTACGTGGAACGCGGATAATGTCACTCTTTGACCCCGTGGAAAACGTCCAGAGCGGATCCTGGTCCTCGCAGAGCACGGCAGTGAACCCGTGTGAAGCATCCAGAGCGGAGCCTAGTCCTCGCCAAACACGGCAGTGAACCCGTGTGAAGTATCTAGTGCAAAATTCCTAGTCACGTGGAACGCGGATAATGTCACTCTTTGACCCCGTGGAAAACGTCCAGAGCGGATCCTGGTCCTCGCAGAGCACGGCAGTGAACCCGTGTGAAGCATCCAGAGCGGAGCCTAGTCCTCGCCGAACACGGCAGTGAACCCGTGTGAAGCATCTAGTGCAAAATTCCTGGTTACGTGGAACGCGGATAATGTCACTCTTTGACCCCGTGGAAAACGTCCAGAGCGGATCCTGGTCCTCGCAGAGCATGGCAGTGAACCCGTGTGAAGCATCCAGAGCGGAGCCTAGTCCTCGCCGAACACGGCAGTGAACCCGTGTGAAGCATCTAGTGCAAAATTTCTGGTTACGTGGAACACGGATAATGTCACTCTTTGACCCCGCGGAAAATGCCCAGAGCGGAGCCTGGTCCTCGCCAAGCACGGCAGTGAACCCGTATGAAGCATCCAGAGAAAACATCGGACTGTGGAGTCCTTAAAATCCACGGACTATGATGTCCTTAACCTCGACCGTAATGTCTTAAAACTAACGATCAACCACCCTGATTCTGTACTGATTCCACCTTGGTTTAAGGGTACATCTCTTCACTCCTTTGATACCTGGCGTTGTAATTCCTCAACGTCTTCAAAGAGGTGACGGGTCCCCGCAACCACACATCGGACTGTGAAGTCCTTAAATCCACGGACTATGATGTCCTTAACCTTGACCGGGATGTCTTAAAACTAACATTGGACTGTGGAGTCCTTAAATCCATGGACTATGAAGTCCTTAACCTTGACCGTGATGTCTTAAAACTAACATCGGACTGTGGGGTCCTTAAACCCACGGACTATGAGGTCCTTAACCTTGACCGTGATGTCTTAAAACTAACATTGGACTGTGGAGTCCTTAAATCCACGGACTATGATGTCCTTAACCTTGACCGCGATGTCTTAAAACTAACATTGGACTGTGGAGTCCCTAAATCCACAGACTATGATGTCCTTAACCTTGACCGAGATGTCTTAAAACTAACATCGGACTGTGGAGTCCTTAAATCCACGGACTACGAAGTCCTTAACCTTGACCGCAATGTCTTTAAACTACGATACCCTGGAAACCATCCCAAACCAACCCTTGACCCCGTGAAATACGGATAAGGGTGGCCGCACCCAGCACTTGCGGGTCCTCACGACCTGCAAGGAAGAAAACTTTCTTGTGAGATCCTTACGACTCTCAAGGGAAAACCTGCTTAAGAATCCTCACGATTCTTAAGAAGAACTTACACCTACGGGATCCTCTCGACTTGTAGGGAGAAAAACGCTTTATGAGACCCTCACGGCTCATAAAGCTCAAAAGTCTTAGGAGGCAGATCTTAACCCGGGATCCTAAGCCATCGCTGCCATGCAAATAGACCAAGATAAATTGTCTGCAGAGCACATTCAATAAAAAGGAGACACACCACGGAGAAGAAAAATATGTCTTTATTCGTAAACCGAAATGGGTACAAAGTACAATTCATGAAAGAACAAAAATACTCTCATTCAGGAGTATGCACAAAAAGAAAGGAAAAAAAATACAAGTTTTCAAGCCGGCGGGCGATTTAGTAATTTAGCTAGCTCGTCCTGCTTTTGCTGGGTCATGGCTTCGTTATTCAGGATCGCCAGAAGACGGGCCTCCGCCTGAGCCTGCTGGGCCTGATACGATGCAAGCCGGCCTTCGAGCTCTTCATCGGTAACCTTATGAGCCTCGACCCTTTCGCGAGTAAACACAGCAGCTTTATCAAGAGCCACCACCTCTTTGATAGACTCTTGAAGTACCCGCCAGAGCTCATACGCTTTATTAGCTTTGGCTGTAAGGCCAGTTTGAAGCTCGCTCAATGCCTTAGAGGCCAACTCCCTTTCCAAGAATTTGCAACCGAGCCTCTTCTCGCACGACACCATGTTCGCCACACATCGCTCTATCAGACCATGCAAGCCCGCTTTTACGACCGTAGCCTCTGAAACGGGACATGTACGCTCAAGACTATATAAACAAGCCCCCGGTCGATAGCAATAGTCGATCTAAGACACGTGCGCATCATCTGGTATGGAAAGCAACAAGAAAATTTCCGACGTTTATCCTATCAAGCATGCGTTCGCAATTATATGAACATCCGAAAAAGAAATAATATTCGAAGCTCTGTTGTGCATGCGACATGATGATAATGTTGGTGATTAAAGAAAGTTCTCATAAGAAGAATACAAAGTTCATTTATGCAAGCAAAAACATACATACGAGTACCAAGCACACATGGAAGTTCAACATAAAGCATGCGAAAAGACTAATTTGAATATACTACGCTAACGGGAAAATGTCACCAAACACGGGATCAGTAGCACAAGGGTTAACAAAACAGAGAACAAAATTCTCCATCTCTTTCCCTGCTTTCTCCAACACGTCAAAGCGACGGTTCTCGCGAGGCGTCGCCCCCCATCGATTGGCGCCATGTTCGTCTGCGAAAGCAGACATAATAGCTCGCCGGGCTCTTATCTGGCTCAGCAGGTGAACTGAGCAATCTTTCAAAGCCTGAGTAATCAGGCACGCTTCGTGAAAGCCCTCGAGCTTTTCCTCAGCCGCGTCAAGCATCGCCAGGGTCATCTCTGCCGGGTGAGGGAGGATGTCGGCAAGCACGGCAGCAAGAATCATCCTGAGCCAGAAGGAGCCCATCGGGAGGGGGGACCCCCTACGGATCGAGAGTTCATACACCGCTGAGTCGCATTCGTCATCGATAAGGAGAGGATCCACCAATCGTGTAGCAAAACGCGGGATCATCTACTCAATAGGTACCTCCCATGGCTGTCGACGAGCATGAGGGCGGTTGCAGGCCATGGCACTCAACGGTCCCTCAAGGTAAATCACACCAAAGTGAGAATAGATTTCTCTGTGAAGGGAAAATAGACTATGGCCTCAAGACTATAAAAGGGGAGCATTAAATGCTGCGCGCGGAAAAGATTGCATGGTGAAACCCATTCCATGGCCCAGAAAAAGGGAGACATTGGAAATCAGGAAAAGGAGCGATTTCCAAGGCACCTTCTCTGCATCTAATGCCATGCACAGAAATATGGCATAAAAAAAATTGAATAGCCCCATAAAAGGCCCCTCACGTGTGGAGCACGTGAGCAACATGCTTTGTGTGTACTAGAAAATGAAATAATGCCCTGTAAGCTAAACACATCAGTAGCAACAATAAAAAAAAATGATGATGAATATATGACAAAATCCCACAAAAAAGAAAGGGGTGTGCAAACACAGGAGGACATAATAAGATTTATCATTCATGCTTTAAAAGGTTCATACAAAATAAAAAGGAAATGTTTACAACGGTAAGACCTCGGACGCGGGGTATGGATTGAGAAACTCGAATGTAACTTTGTCCAAGATCTTCCAGGCATCTCGAACCATCCTGGTATGATTTCTCTCGCAGTCGCAAGTGTCGGGGTCCTCATGAATGTCCTCCACCCTCCGATAGGCGGCAAGTATGGCTGACTGCTGAAAAGCCTGGTGCAGGAGGTCAATGAGGTGATCTCGCCTCCTTTTTGAAATCAAGCTCATCAGGTACACCGAATGCACCTTATCCTCGACAGTGTCTAATGCCCTGAGCGGCACGCCGGTGCAAAAAAGAGGGAGCGCCTCCCAGATCGCCAGCACGATGACTCTCAGAAGAGAAGAGCGACGAGAGAGTAACCGATGGTTGTACTCGTCGAAGCGGCTCATGATCTCAGTGCACTGAGCATTGGTAAACTCCTGGTTCTGGCTGCGACCCAGTGCACGAATGTTCCCGTAAGAAACAATTTCGTCAAGATTATACAAGTGGGCATCCATGATACCTAAAATGACAATCAAGAGAATTCATTACAAACTTCTTCCTCTCGGTTGTGAAAGAGGACCTAAGGCAAAGAAACCTTAAGAAGCCTCTATGGAAAAAACTTGGTTCTTCACAGGAATTAAATTCCTTTTAAAAAGGGGGAATTAAATTCCCAGAAACCTTTTTCTGTGAACGGAGTTAAACTCCATGGATTTGAACCGTCATCATCATCCCCTTGGAGGATTAGATGAACCCTAAAAGATATTTACTGCTGAAGATTAAATGGTTTCATATTTCGGTTGAAAAACTTAAAGGAAAAATGGGTTCATATTTAAAGGGGTGAAACGCTCGCTATGGATTTAAAATCCATAAGGACATGAGAGTTCATCATTCGTTCAAGAGCATTACCTGAAGAAAAGAGTCTTTTTTGAACAGAGTTAAACTCTGAAAATGTTTCAAGGCAGAGAACTAAGCTCTGGAAAAAGAGAATTAAATTCTCAGAAAAAAGTTTGCAAGGAGGAAGATGAGCAAAGTGGAGGCTCTTCTGAAAGCACATGGGCATTTATAGGATAGGATGGAAAACGTTTCATTTACCCTATCCCCAAGGCAGATCCGACGGTCACAAAAGGACAGCGTTGCACTCACGTGCAGACACGTGAGAACAACGCTGTGGGGGCATTTATTTCCTGATTTAAAATCAGGAAAACCTACAGAGGAGGCATCACGTGCTAGCACGTGACCAGTGGTCACGTGTTGGCACGTGACATTTAAAAGCAGCGGCACAAGGCACATTCGTTCCCTGATTAAATCAAGGAAAAAGCTCCAGAAAAAGCATCACGTGTTGGCACGTGATGGCTAAGCAGCGGCAAAGAACAGAGCGCAGAAGGGAGCCCATTCCAGGGGTCACGTGCTCACACGTGACCAGGGGTCACGTGCTCACACGTGACCAACGGTTACGTGGCCACACGTGACCGTCTTTAAAAGCCTTATTTTATGACAGAATTAAATTCTGAGAAAAGATCTCGCAAGTCTTTCCAAAGTGGAAAAGAATTATTTGGAACCGTTGGATTAAAAATCCAAAAGTGATTAAATATCACCAATTTATGGAAAAATATCAGACTTGGAAAGATTTCCCCTTAAATCTAACCGAAATAACAAAGAGATATCTTTGGATTTAAAATCCAATGGTGAATAAAATTCACCTAATATTCTAAAGGCCCAGATTAACGATGAACATAAATCAAATCTCTCAATAAACAAATCAAATCTTTCAATGAAAGATTCACTAAAACTGATTGATTCTTTTCCTTCTCCTATAAATAGGAGCCAAGAGAGACATACAGAGATATATACAGAAAGAGAGAGAGAAATAGAGCCTTGAGATTTTGGAAGAATTTGATCCTCTGCAAAAGAAAACCTTAGGTAAAAGAAGAGAGGCTTCAAAAGAGAATTTAATTCTCAAAAGAGTTTAACTCTTATATAAAGAAAAGAACTTAGTTCTTTCTCTGGTGGAGGATCTGCAAAGTGCACATCTCCCCATGAATTGAGAATTTAATTCTCATTGGGTCGAGATCCTGCCATGTGGATCCAAAACATAGAGGAGGAATTAAGTTTTGAGAATTCAATTCTCACAAAATTATAGGAATTTAATTCCTTTGGGATAAAATTAGGGTTTAACCCTATGTTAAATTTAATTCCTTCAAAGATGGAAAGAACTAGGGTTTAACCCTAATTGAGAACTTAATTCTTTCAAACCCACAGGAATTCAATTCCCTTAAGAAATTAGGGTTTAACCCTATGACAGAATTCTTTACATATATAGGGAATTTAATTCCTACAGAAAGGAAATTAGGGTTCAACTCTATCTAAGAATATAATTCTTCAGAAGAAAGCAGGAATTTAATTCCTCTGAAGTTTAGGGTTTAACCCTATGAACAGAGCTTTAAAACATGCAGAGTCACGTGCTACCACGTGACCCCTGCAAAGACCCACAGAATAGAACTCTGAAGTAGGCACCTCACATGCTGCCACGCGACTTCTGCGAAGATATATAAAAGAGAACTTCGAGGCAATGCCTCACGTGCCCCACGTGATCCCCGAGACACATAAAGAAGAAGCAAAATAAATAGAGACTCTGGGGCGCCCCCACGTGCATCACGTGACCCCTAATGAGTATTCTAACAAACCAGAGCATGAGCCCCCATCACGTGCCCGCACGTGATGGCTTTCAGAACTAAAAGTGCTAAACACTTATCTATAGAACAAAATAGAGGGAAGCAGGGCGCTCTCACGTGTGAACACGTGACACCTCTTGCCTTAGTGTTCAACACTAAATTGAAACCTCTGTATCCAGTGTTTAACACTGATTTTTCTTAGTGTTTAACACTAATTTGGAAAACTCTATTTGCAGTGTTTAACTCTGATTTTCTTAGTGTTTAACACTAATTCGGATTTGCTTAGTGTTTAACACTAATTTGAAAACTCTTTTCCCAGTGTTCAACACTGATTATCTTTTAGTGTTTAACACTAACTTGTCAATCTTATTCCCAGTGTTCAACACTGTTTGTCTCTAGTGTTTAACACTAGCCTTAGCCCAATTGGCTAAGTTTCCAGAGGCAAAGCCTCTCCTTCAATGAATCAACAGAGGACCAATATCCTAAACATAATTGGACTTAGCCCGAGATGGCCATAAGTCCTCAATTCAAATTCAACTGGGCCAATGGGCTCATAATATAATAATTGACCTTAGTTTCCAAATTGGACTACAGATCACTTAATCTACCTTGGTGTAAGGGTACATCTCTTCACTCCTTTGATACTTGTCGTTGTAATTCCTCAACGTCTTCAAAGAGGTGACGGGTCCCGATAACCACATACATTGATACGGACTGTGGAGTCCTTAAATCCACGGACTACGACGTCCTTAACCTTGACCGGGATGTCTTAAAACTAACGCCGGACTGTAGGGTCCTTAAACCCATGGACTACGATGTCCTTAACCTTGACCGGAATGTCTTAAAACTAACAACGGACTATGTCGTCCTTAACCTTGACCGTGAAGTCTTAAAACTAACGCCGGAATGTGGAGTCCTTAAATCCACGGACTATGATGTCCTTAACATTGACCGCAACGTCTTAAAACTAACATTGGACCGCAATGTCCTTAAACTACCTATTGACCGCAATGTCACTAAACTAAACAACAGGGCTCCCTTAATCGCTCTCTTGTTGGATCTAAACGATCCCGTCAAGTTGATCTTAGTCTAAAACTGGACTAACGTATCCTTAACGAACGTTTAAGTGGATCTTAGCCTCAAACAAGACTAACGTATCCTTAAACCCAAACCCCCAAACCCAAATCTAAGATAATACGGATTTGGACTAGTCCACGCCCTATGGGCGACGACATAACTCAGTCTCCGTATACAATCCACGGGCAACTAAACACAAAGTAAACACACACGACACGAAGTGATCATCTGGAGAAGGTGAAAGTTGTTTCCGCAAGACGGTAGCGTAATTAACTGCAGGGGCTTGCGCCTGCAGGGAAAAGCGTCCCCACAATCAAAAAAAACCCTCAAGCGAGGGGGAATCTGACGAAGTCTGCTACATCGGACGCATCCGTTAAAACCTTCGATACACGGTGTCATAAATCAACTTGGCATCTTCAGAGAGGTATACGGATAGCACCAATTAGCATCTGTCCCGAATCTCAGGCAAGACGTCCCTGCGTCGCGCCGTCTTTCGGAGGGGAACATAGGGTTCATTAGGATTTAGTAGTTAAGGATGGTTAATTAAAGATTACTCTTTTTATCCTTTAATAGATTTAAAACTAGAACGACAGAGATGCATGTAGATTAGGGTTTCTGGAGGGAAAATGGTTCCCACTCTTAACCCCTATCTCGACATGGAACTCCGTTCATATCTAGCCTTTACCAAAACAATCATTAATCTAATCTCTAATCGCGATCGAGACTAACAATAAATTGGTAGCGCACCCGATTAGGATATTAATGATTCTTTTAGTAAAGTTTATAAACTTTATAGGACGTAAAAAGAGTTTAAGGATCTTCATCATCCATTAATCTACCATAATCCTATGAACCCTAACAAGCGGAGAATTACTCGCGCATGTTAGGAAAAGAAGATAAAAAGACAGAGAGGGAAAACATAATGTAAAATACAAAAGAATTAAATAAAACAACTACCTTTATTAATCAACTTGAACAATCTACACTTTATTCCTTAGAAAATGATTACAAAAACTTGGTTTGCTTCTCGAACTCTTCCGAAGGAGGTAGATGAACAGTTGATGATCAGCCTGGATGCGTGAGCCGTCATGGACTTCGTGATCTCTTCGGCTTGATGCCTTCTAACTTTAGCCCTTGGTCCTTTATATAGCCCTCAAAGAAGAATAACTAGTTACCATATATGGTGACTTTCCATGCCTGGATTCTGAGTCCCTGTCAGTATTGATCTTATGATTTTGGCAGATTTTTTATCCTGACATCTTGATCTCTTGACCTGAGCTAAATCTTGCACAATATCTCTATGAATAATGTTAGTTTATTTATTAAATTAGAGAGAGTGTCTTAATCACTATATATGGTAATAAATCTTTAAGAAACTTGATTAAGAATATTTAATATGCTATGCACTTTATATGGTAATAAATCTTTAAGAAACATGATTAAGAATATTTGATATGCTATGCATCTTTTAATTACTAAAATATTATGCATATATTTTGAAATATTATTCTAACCATTTGTATGATATTATATCTTTTAAGAATTGTGATTAGAATATTTGATATGCATATGCATATTTTCAATTACCAAAATATTATATAAATATATAATGCCTATATTTTCCTTCATAATATTAATTATAATATATAAACATATGGCAAATAGTATTTTGCAGATAAATCCAAATATGTTTAATATTTATAATAAATACCTTTTATTATTTAAGAAATGTAAGGAAAATACTTATACCAAAGTGCAATATTTTCAACTGAACAAATACCTCCAAATTTAACTTTGATCGTCCCGAGCAAACTAGTTATTCAAGAGAAAGAGAAAAAGAAAAAGAAAAACCTAAATAGCACACTTTCGTAGGCAAACACGATTGCACTGAGCACGTGCAACAAGCCGTTAAACCTCTAGGTGTCCCTAGTAGGAGGAGTGTTGTCTCCTGAGGGTTTTCAGCGGATTACACCCACAAAATCCTATAAGAAAAGAGAGATGGTGAATGTTACATATAAAGATAAGAACTATAAAATAAAGAACTTGAAAATAAGAGTTTTCAACTACACCAGTTTTTCGGTTGTCATGAGCCCTATCTTAATAGTCATGAAAAAATGTTAGAAATCACATCATCCCTCAATAAAACATCGTCTTTATTCTTCATTCCTATCTTTCTTCCAAATATCGATCATATAACCCTACGTGTGTGTAATAGACATCCCTACACTCGGAGAATTCAATTCAAGCTATCATACTCTTGTCCATCTACCTCATTACTTTTTAATTTGATGAATATTTAGATAGATTTGCTCACACACTTTCATGCGACCGTTAATACTTCTTGAGGTACTAACTGACCGATTACTCATGTGCTTGCTTATTAGGTGTATTCCTCGTCTTGCACCACCTAAGACTTAGCAGTGACTCCCAGACCAGTTGGTCTAAGGCACTAGGTGATGAAGCACCCTCGCTATATTTTTTTATTGCTGCCTTGGCGATTAACAAAACCAGTGTTCATTTTTCTCACCATTTTATATTTTATTCAATCTTTTATTTTCTTCATACTTTGGCTTTTAGACAAGAGCATTTCAAGGTATTCTCTACTATCCCGAGTTTCTAGACGTGTGTAAGTGCGTATAGTAGGGTATCAACGTTCAAATGTTTGGCTTTCAGAATAGGAACTATTTTTCAGACTTATTTTTATCCTCAGATTAGTGACTTCTTTCATCTTACTAACCCTTGGGACAACGGCTCATAACTACTTATTACTAGTTCGTTTAAGAAAACTTCTAATTTTCTTGGTTTTCTTAAATTTTTCCAATATTTTGGATGTAATTTTTCACTATCTAATCTTTTTATTATCTAATTAAATATTAAATATTTTTATCTTTTGAATTTTTTTTAACTTTATTTTTATTTTTATATGTTTTAAAAGTTTTGTGCTTATGCAAAGTATGATGCAAAATGATGCGAAAATAAGCACAAACCTCCCCCAAACTTGTTTTCAACAGTGTCCTCACTGTTGTCTTCCGCTAGATCACAAAAATCCTGTAAGCCTGAAAGGAAATTTATTAACGGGGCAAGAATAAGTGAAAGTGAAAATCCTCCCCCAAATTTATTTTTTGGCTCACCATTTTGAGTAAAAAAATTTATTTTCGAAGCCAGATTATACCTCCCCCCAAACTTGAGTTAAACAATATTAATCTTTGAAAATCACAAAAGGGGGTCAAGATTAGTGGTCGATGCCAAGCTTTGCAAAGACCGAAGGTCAACACCAACCATTCAAAGATTTTATCAATGTAATGCTCCAGTTGGTGAAAGAACAAGTTGAAAAGAGCCAAGAAGAAGTGGGGAAAAGGTAAGTGGTGGGATAGAATGTGTTTACATCTCGTTTTGGAGAGACGACACAGTGATTGTGATGGATTACTCGCATTCTCTTTATAGTCCAGAAGGGGTAACGGTTCAATTTCATTGTATTGAGGTGGATTCATCTCAACACCCGTGTCTTTCAAAAATGTGAGTTCTTCAGCGAAAATATCCTCAAAACTCTCATCTATACCCCGGAGAATAATGTCATCACAAAGTGCGGGGTGATCTTCAGACTCCAAGAACGGTTTATAATCAGCGTTAGATGTTGACCCGGACAACTCGAAAGAAGGGTCCGTATGTGTATAATACATATCTGGGTCAAACAACAACGTATGAAAAGAGTCTAAATCAGTATCGTGAAGCTGTTCAAATTCGTTGCTGTCGACATCCATTAATTCGACAGAACATACTCGAGCATGAGGTTCGGAGGCTTCACTTCCCAACTTGTAAATGTTAAGTTCAATTGACCTATTCGTTTCGACAATTGATTACAGCGTTGGAAGTCGCAAGAAAAGGTCGACCCAGAATCACCGGAATTTGGTTCCGTGGGTTTTCTACAGGTTGTGTATCTAGAACAATAAAGTCCACAGGGAAGATAAATTCCCCGACTTTTATTAACACATCCTTTAACATACCCCTTGTTTTGGTGATAGATCGATCAGCCATCTGTAAAGTGCATTGCGATGGTTTTAATTCTCCGATACCCAATTGCTCATACACAGAATAAGGAAGCAAGTTAACACTAGCGCCTAAGTCGAGTAAAGCACGATTGATATTTTTACCCCCAATAGAAATAGAGATTGTAGGATAGCCAGGGTCCTTACGTTTCTTGGGTAATTGCTGTGTAAAATCTGTGCTTACATTACTCGACATGAAAACTTTTTTCGGCACTTGAGTTTTTCTCTTCCTAGTGCACAAGTTCTTAAGTATTTTTGCATAAGCTGGAACTTGTTGTATAGCATCTAGGAGAGGAATATTTGCGTTAACTTGCTTAAACATTTCCACAACCTTCTCCATTTGTGCATTCGGTTTGTTGGACCTCAATCTATCTGGAAATGGAGCTTTATCAATAAGTGTTGGGTCCAACGTATGTGGAGAAGTTTGTGGGGGTGGAAAGGATGAAGTGGGAGGAGGGTTCGAGCCTTAGGGAAAACGGAGAATAGGCTTGGAAGAAGAAGGTAAACTAGACGAAATAGGGTAAGAAGTAGAAGTGGGAGTGGAAGTGGAAGCCGGGGGTTCAATTTGTTCCTCAATATCAGTTTCAATCTGTTCACCCACATGGTTATCCAGCACTCTTCCAGATCTCAACGTGGTAAGTGCATTCACATTATACCGTGAGCACCCAGGATCAGGTAGGGGTTGAGCTGGATGATTCCCTTTCTCTCTAGCACTCATTGCTGCAGTCAGTTGTGCAATTTATGCTTTTATCAATTTGATACTCTCACCGTGGGAGACAGTATTTTGCACTAACGTATGGATAGAAGACGTTAAATTGTCATTCGTTCGCATGGACTGTGCAATGAACATATCGAGTGCATAGGGTTTATCGGTACCGACAGAAGAAGGATCAAAGTTGTTGGCCGGGTTTTGTAAAGGTTGTGGTTGAAAGGAGTGATGACTCAGTTGTGGTGGTTGTTGTTGTTGTTGCTGTGGAGGGACCCTTTGGAAGTCATTTGGGTTTGGAACCGTATTTTGAGTTTGGTGTTGGTTCCAAGCAACATTAGGGTGATTCCTCCAACCTTGATTATAAGTGGAAGAAGAAAGATCGTTTCCAGGTCTTTGTTGCTGAAAAGCAGCATTAGTGTGCTCTTGACCTTGAAACGGTACATTCAAAGGACATTCTTCTGTCAAATGTGATGGGTTGGAACAGTAACCACACACAGTTTTGGGAAGTGTGTATTGGGTTAGGGAGGCTGAAGAAATTCTGTTTTCTATAGCGTCGAGTTTCCTTTGTATTGCGGCCATTTCGGCTTTCATTGTGACGGAAACATCAAGCTGATTAATACCTTCCCTAGACAATGGTTGACTAACACTTTCCTATTGTAAAGTGTTTTGACCAAGATCTTCTAGGTATTTCCAAGCTTCACCATCATCTTTAGACAGGAATTGACATTGACACATGGTTTCAAGCATCTGTTTTGTCGTGAGATCAATACCCTCATAGATAATTCGGCACAGATCCCATCTAGGGATTCCATGATGAGGACATTGTAAAAGAAGATTCTTGAACCGTTCAAAGCATTTCCAAAATGGTTCATTGGGAAGTTGGGTAAATTGGAAGATTTCGCTCTGAACACGGGCGGTCTTATGATTGGGATAAAATTTCTTCAAGAATGCTATAACGAATTTGTCCCGTGTTGAAATAGAATGTGCGGGTATGTTATAAATCCACTTCTCAGCTAAATCGCACAAAGTGAACGGGAGAATACATAAACGCATAGCATCCACAGAAAGCTGTGAAGTACCCATCAAAGCACATACGTTTTCGAATTTGGTGATAAAAACGTATGCGTCTTCAGACTCGAGCCCATGACATTTGGGTAAAAGCTTGATGAAATGAGGTTTAATTTCGAAATTATCCTCATTGGCTGGTGGAATGGAAAGACAAGTGTGAAGGGGCCCACGTGTAGGGTAGCATCTCTCCTGGAGAGAAATACGTGGAGGATTCTGCGCACCTGCGGGTGGTGGCAGAGTGGTGTTAAAGTTTGATGGATATCCGTCCATCGCGGTCGTGGTGGGTGGTGGGGGAAAGGAAGATGAAGAAGCATCGACTTCGGAGTCGATAGCAGGAATGCGGACAATACGGGCACTAGAATCCCGTGTCTAGCCGAGCATGCACTAAGTGGGTTTAGCGCAAGTGGCAGCGTGTGTGATTTAAAAATTTGGTTTGTTTTGAAAAATTTGTCGGACTTAGACAAATCACACAGAAATGCACAAACAACCCTAGAACTAAGGTTACCTAGGTCAAGTCTCTAGACCGCTCCTAGACTTCCAAAGGATAAGCCGCAGGATCAATCCTCTACCACCTCTTTACTACTCTTGTGGCCAGGTAAGTGTCAGGTAAGTGGGAGGTTCTCCATTACGTAAGTAGTGGGCCTAATTAAGTAACCACTTGCCTTAGACACACTTTGCCTAGACACCATAAAAGTAATGCGGATAAGCGATAGATTACCCACGACCTTCCTTTGTCCTTATTGAGCGCGACAGTCCTTAGAGTCTTGTCTAGATATTTTTTTTAAATTAATGTAGGGTTGATGCGGATGCTCGTTTTGTGATTTGTGGGGCCTAGGAAGGGTGATGAAATCCCCATCTAATCTGAATTGTGGTCTTGCCCTTTAAAGTCCGTATTAAAATATGCAACAACAAACCAATAACAAAACTTTTGCAAAAAGATTTTTGAGCGGCGATATTTTGCAAAGAATCCTGCAGAAAAAAATATTTTATTGGATTTCATAGGAGAGAGAAAGATGTAAAGAAGATACCAGAGAAATTGGAAACCCTAAATCCCTTAATGAGCCGCGGTTCCGCCGCCAATAGGCTCTTTATGCCGCGGTTCCGCTGCTGACTAGGAAGATCTGATGAAAATTTTTGCTACGTAGCCTTCCTTCCTCCTCTGGCTCTTTATGAATGTCTTTGAATCTCTATTTCCTCAAATCTGTGACTCCAGATTCCCTCGCAAAATTCACACAATAATCGTTAAATATACAATTTGCAGTTTTGTTTATTTTTATGATATAGATCGAATAAGACTTCAACACGAATAGTAAGAAAAAAATATTACGCATGTATCCCCGGCAACGGCGCCATTTGATTTGTGTAAAAAAGTGTTTATAGAATAACCACAATCAATAACGGTGTCGCTTGTAGCTAGCCGAGATGAGTACGGGTCGTCCGCAGGAAAACGTGGAATATTTTATTCTTACTTTAGGCGTGTTGAGAAAGAAAGGAGGAAGAAATAAGAATGGTTGTAGGTTCTGGATCTACGTTAAACACGGATGCAAAATATACATCTAGATTAATTATGGATGTAAGTTCAATATTAAAAGGGGGCTTGTAGGGTTCATTAAGATTTAGTAGTTATGGATGGTTAATTAAAGATTACTCTTTTTATCCTTTAATAGATTTAAAACTAGAACGACAGAGATGCATATAGATTAGGGTTTCTGGAGGGAAAAGGGTTCCCACTCTTAACCCCTATCTCAACATGGAACTCCGTTCATATCTAGCCTTTACCAAAACAATTATTAATCTAATCTCTAATCGCGGTCGAGACTAACAATAAATTGGTAGCGCGCCCGATTAGGATGTTAATGATTCTTTTAGTAAAGTTTATAAACTTTATAGGACGTAAAAAGAGTTTAAGGATCTTCATCATCCATTAATCTACCCTAATCCTATGAACCCTAACAAGTGGAGAATTACTCGCGCATGTTGGGAAAAGAAGATGAAAAGACAAAGAGGGAAAACATAATGTAAAATACAAAAGAATTAAATAAAACAACTACCTTTATTAATCAACTTGAACAATCTACACTTTATTCCTTAGAAAATGATTACAAAAACTTGGTTTGCTTCTCGAACTCTTCCGAAGGAGGTAGATGAACAGTTGATGATCAGCCTGGATGCGTGAGCCGTCATGGACTTCGTGATCTCTTCGGCTTGATACCTTCTAACTTTAGCCCTTGGTCCTTTATATAGCTCTCAAAGAAGAATAACTAGTTACCATATATGGTGACTTCCTAATATGGTGACTTTCCATGACTGAATTCTGAGTCCCTGTCAGTATTGATTTTATGATTTTAGCAGATTTTTTATCCTGACATCTTGAACACCTTGATCTCTTGACCTGAGCTAAATCTTGCACAATATCTCTATGAATAATGTTAGTTTATTTATTAAATTAGAGAGAGTGTCTTAATCACTATATATGGTAATAAATCTTTAAGAAACTTGATTAAGAATATTTAATATGCTATGCACTTTATATGGTAATAAATCTTTAAGAAACATGATTAAGAATATTTGATATGCTATGCATCTTTTAATTACTAAAATATTATGCATATATTTTGAAATATTATTCTAACCATTTGTATGATATTATATCTTTTAAGAATTGTGATTAGAATATTTGATATGATATACATATTTTCAATTACCAAAATATTATATAAATATAAAATGCCTATATTTTTCTTCATAATATTAATTATAATATATAAACATATGGCAAATAGTATTTTGCAGATAAATCCAAATATGTTTAATATTTATAATAAATACCTTTTATTATTTAAGAAATGTAAGGAAAATATTTATACCAAAGTGCAATATTTTCAACTGAACAACAGCCCGGAGACTATGGCACAGGTAGTCGAGGCTACCGTCCTTTCATCGGAGTCTGCAGCGGTGGCCACTGCTCCTCAATTGGAAGTTGTTATACCGGCCCATGTCTCCGATGATGTGCCTGAGGGAATGGAGGAGGCCGCCGAAGCTTCTATCCTTCTAGTCCAGAGTGGGAGGAGCATCGAAGGTAGCCTTCTATATTTTATTTTTAATAGTCTCTCCATCATCTGAACCTTTCTGTCTTTTCAGAATTGCGCGGGTTGGCGGCGTCTATTGCTGATTTGTCTCCCAGAAAATCCTTTCAGCGTTTGCTAGAGATGGCCGCTCCGCAGGAGATATCCCCTCAACGCATCGTCCTCTCTTCCGGGCAAGGTTAGCTTTATTTGCCTTCTCCTCACGGCATTATTATTATTTCATATAATGATACTGATGTCTTCTGCAGTTCTAGAAGCCGATGACGAAGTTGAGATTCTTGACGGGCCTGGGGATCCTTCAGACCCTTCTTGCATGACTGTGGGTAAGTAAAGTTTTGACGTTGTTCCACCTTCTCTTTGCTTGCAAGTCTCACTGATTTCTTTTTATGAATCTTAACAGCTTTGCCAGTTCTTACCAAGATGGAATCTTACATCGTTATGCCGCCCGGCCCCTACGCTCTACGTGCCTCAGAACGGATGGCAAAGCTAAGCCTTCACTCTTTGTCAGCTCTAATCGAAGACCTTCGTGCTGGTAGTTTGATCACGGCTGAAAAATTTGCCACCGAAGCCAACAGTTCTCTCCCTTTTCTTGCTGCTTACCATAGCGAAACATTGGTGCAAGTCTGGGTTGAGTTTTGTCATCGGGTGGAGGCTTGCTTACATAGCCTTGAGTGCTCACGTCTTCCTTCAGAGGTTGTGGCTGCAAAGGCGAGCTTGCGGGGGATAATCGAACGGTGCGCCGCAAATATGCTGTCATGCGAGAAGAGGCTCAGCCGAAAATTTTCAGAGAGGAAGCTGGCTTCCACTGCATTGGGGGAACTTCAAGCTAATCTTACGGCCAAGACCACTCGAGCGTATGAACTTTGGCGGGTGCTTCAAGAAGCTATCAGGGAGGTGGTAGCCATTGATAAAGCCGTCATTTTCACTCGTGAAATGATCGAAGCTCATAAAGTTACCGAAAAGGAGCTTGAAAATCGGCTTGCCTCGTACCAAGCCCAGCAGTCTCAAGCGGAGGCCCGTCTCTTAGCGATAATGACTCATGAAGCCGAGGCCCATAGGAAAAAGGATGAATTGGCAAATCTATTGAATCGTCTGCCGGCTTGAAGAATTGTATATTTTTTTATTCTTCTTTTGTACATACTCCTGAATGAGGGTATTTTTTTATTCTTTCATAAATTGTACTTTGTATTCATTTTGATTCATGAATAAAAGACATATTTTGCTTCATAATGGTGTGTCCCTTTTAGTAAATGCATTTTATGAATAATCTATTTTGATCTCCTTGTAGTACAGCGATGGCTTAGGAGTCAGGTTCAAATCCTCCTAAGGCTTTCCAACTTTATGAGCCGTGAGGGTCTCATAAAGGTATTTCTCCTTACGAGTCGTGAGGATCTCGTAAGTGTAATTTCTCCTTAAGAATCGTGAGAATTCCTAAGTGTATTTTCTCTTGAGAGTCGTAAGGATCTCACAAGAGAATTTTCTTCCTTACAAGTCGAGAGGACTCATAAGTGGTTGTTTTTCTTTCTTGTCGGAGAGTGTGGCCCATAGAAAATCTACCTTGACCTCTCTGCGAGAGAATGATGGCTTGGGAGACAGGGTTAGGATCTGCCACCTAAGACTTTTCAACTTTATGAGCCGTGAGGGTCTCATAAAGAATTTTCTCCCTACATGTCGAGAGGATCCTGTAGGTGTATTTTCTCCTTAAGAATCATGAGGATTCCTAAGTGCGTTTTCTCTTGAGAGTCGTAAGGATCTCACAAAAAGAATTTTCTCCTTACAAGTCGAGAGGACCCGTAAATGATTGATGAGTTGACTTGCTCCCGAATCAAAGAATTGCTTTGACGGGGAAATCGAGGGTTGACTTTATCCGCATTTCACGGAGTCAGGGGTTAACTTTATCCGCATTTCACAGAGTCAGGAGTTGCTCTGGCCATTTCTCACGGGGTCAAGATTGACATTAGCCGTGTTCCACGGGACCAGGATTTGCTCTGGACGCTTCCCACGGGGTCAGGATTGACATTAGTCGTGTTCCACAGGACCAGGATCCGCTCTGGACGCTTCCTACGGGATCAGGATTGACATTAGCCGTGTTCCACGAGACCAGGATTTGCTCTGGACGCTTCCCACGGGGTCAGGATTGACATAAGCCGTGTTCCACAGGACCAGGATCCGCTCTGGACGCTTCCCACGGGTCAGAATTGACATTAGCCGTGTTCCACAGGACAGGGATTTGCTCTGGACGCTTCCCACGGGGTCAGGATTGACATTATCCGTGTTCCACGAGACCAGGATTTGCTCTGGACACTTCCCACGGGGTCAGGATTGACATTAGCTGTGTTCCACAGGACCAAGATTTGCTCTGGGCGTTTCCCACGGGGTCAGGATTGACATTAGCCGTGTTCCACGAGACCAGGATTTGCTCTGGACGCTTCCCACGGGGTCAGGATTGACATTAGCCGTGTTCCACAGGACCAGGATCCGCTCTGGACGCTTCCCAAAGGGTCAGGATTGACATTAGCTGTGTTCCACAGGACCAGGATTTGCTCTGGACGCTTCCCACGGGGTCAGAATTGACATTATCCGTGTTCCACAGGACCAGGATCCGCTTTGGACGCTTCCCACGGGGTCAGGATTGACATAAGCCGTGTTCCACGGGACCATGAGGGGTTGACTTTATCCGCATTTCATGGAGTCGGGGGTTGACTCTCGGTTGTCTGTGAACCGCCGAGTCATGGAACTGGGAATTGCCGCAATTCCAATTTGCTGACGTTGCGTCTGTTGTAATGAGACAAATGTTGAGATGATCTCCATGGTGTCTGTGAACCGTCGAGATTTGGCTTCTTTTTCTGATGGAGCCTGGTGGGAAGGTATGGCTCCCTCTTTGTTTGTGCCCATGGATTGTATACAGGGATCAATGTGATCTTACCTGTAGGGCAAAAAGTTTCATTTTATATATATTTTTTCTTCCGTGATGCTCTATCATTTCAGCTTCAATATCGCGAAAGTCGCGATTGCCCAATCATTTCGGCTATTTTCGCGGTGCCCAATCATTTCGGCTATTTGTTTTATTTACTCGCTGCTTTTTATTGCGAGTTGCCCAACCATTTCGACTATTTTGTATGCATACATTTTTACTTGCTGATTTTGTTGCAAGTTGCCTCATCATTTCGGCTATTTCATATGCATTTGTGGCTCGCTGACTTTTCGCTGCAAGTTTGGGATTTGATACCGATTTAGGCATCAGCATCGCTACAACTGGGATATTGTTAGGAGCTAATCATCATTTGCCTCTGTCGATGTCGAACAAAGGTGGCTTAGCCAACAGGGTTAGGATCCTATCGATTAAGGCTTTTGACTTTACGAGCTGTAAGGGTCTCATAAAGGTATTTCTCCCTACGAGTCGTGAGGATCTCGTAAGTGTGTTTTCCCCTTAAGAATCATGAGGAGTCTTAAGTGTATGTTCTCTTATAAATCGTAAGGATTTTACAAGAGTATTTTCTCCTTATAAGTCAAGAGGACTTACAAGGGTTGTTCGCCATATGAACATATCCCCAGTCGCGGGTGGGACTTTGTCAGGGAGATGTTTATTCGCGCCCGTGAATTGTATACAAGAGTCAATACTGAACGACTTGTAGGGCGGCATTGGAGGTTATGATGGCTTAAGAACAGGTTCAGATCCCTGTAGCTTAAATATTTTGAATCCTATGATCCGTGAGGGTCTCAAAGGGGAATTCTCCTTACGAGTCGTGAGGATCTCGTAAGTGTAATTTCTCCTTAGGAATCGTGGGGATCCCTAAGTGTGTTGGTCCCTTGTGAGTCATAAGGATCTCACGCAGGTGGTTTCTCCTCACAAGGTCGAGAGGGCCTTGCAAGTGTCTTTTAAAGAGATTGCGCCCTTTCGGGTTTTCACAAAACTCGCTGGTAGCCCTGCTGTTTTTACTCACGGAGCCCTTTCGGGTTTTCATCCGTGCCCATTTTGCTTATGGACATACCGTTTTTTTTTGTGTCGGCCTTGGGATGCTGCGGTCCGTAGTAATTTATCGACGTCTCGGTCAACAGCCAGTTTTAGGATATATTGGTCCATCGTTAGTTTAAGGACGTTTCGGTCCGTTTGCCGGATACTACTTATAGAGTTTGGGCTTAGGAAGATAGCGAGTGGGCATAGGCGTCGTCATCTATCGTTAACCTAGGCCGTGACTCGTCAGGCGTAGTATTTTTTCAGGAAGAGACCGTTTATTGGCCTGAAAGGTCTTTCACCATGCATGTCCATGAATAGATAGGCTCCACCCTGGTAAACTTTGTCTATGATATACGGGCCTTCATAGTTCGGCTCGAATTTCCCCCGCTTGGCACGATTGGGGATCATAGGTCTTTTGACCACTAGCATGAGTTCGCCTTGGCGGAATGTTCTCGTCCTAGTCAATCTTTCATTTGAGCGCATCATTTTCGCTTTATAAGCTTCCAAGTTTGATTGCGCTGTGAGCCGAGTTTCGTCGAGGGCATCAAGTTCCTCAAGCCGAAGATGAGCATTTTCTTCGTCTGTTAGCTCGTAGTGAACCGCCACTCGTAAAGAGGGTAACTCTATCTCGAGGGGAAGTACCACTTCTGTGTCGAATATAAATGCATACGGCGTTGTGTTCGTGGCTGTTTTGAACGTAGTTCGATATGCCCAGAGAGCTTCATGCAGTCTCTCATGCCAGTCCCTCTTATTTCGAGACACCGTCTTTTTCACGATCTTCGTCAAAGTCTTATTAAAAGCCTCAGCTAGACCGTTAGCTCGGGGATTATAGACTGAAGAGTATCTCCAGTCTATGTTATGCTGTTGTGCGAAGCGGCTGATCTTGTGACTTCTATAGGCTGGCCCGTTATCGGAGATAATCCGTCGCGGAGTGCCGAACCGATAAATGACGTGTGTCTTGAAGAAATGGAGGATATTCTCCGTCTTCACTTCTCTTAGCGGTACTGCTTCTGCCCATTTGGAGAAATAATCAGTTGTCGCCAATATGAATCGATATCCTCTAGACGATGCTGGTTCAATGGGCCCGATTATGTCAGTTCCCCACATTTCGAACGGCCAGCTAGCCACCGTTGGATGTAGCGGATTTGGATGCTGGTGGATAAAGTCCCTGTGAATCTGGCACAAGTGGCACTGCTTCGCATATTCGAGGCAGTCTTGGATCGTTGTGGGCCAATAGTAGCCCATCCTTTTGATCTTTAGTTTCATCTTCGGCCCGGCTTGGTGAGAACCGCAGAGTCCGTCGTGAGTTTCTTGGACGACTCTCTTTGCTTTTTCCGGTCCCAGGCATCTTAGCCACAGGGAGTCAAACGATCTCTTATACAGAGTATCATTGACAAAGGCGAAGGATAGAGCTCGTTTCATGAGCTGATGTCTTGAGGACGCATCTTCAGGTGTTCGATGGGATTTGAAGAAGTCTATATAGACTTCTCTCCAATCCTTAGCCTTTTCCTGGTCTTTTATTTGTAAAGTCGTTTGCTCGGTCGCTCCTTTTTCTTCGGACGACTCTGGAGACATTTCTGCCAGTGCAAGAACCTGATGGCTTTGCACAACGATCCTCACGTCATCGAGGTTTTCGTCAGCCAATTCTTTAGCGAGCTTGGGTAATGCATCCGCCATGCTATTTTCCGCACGCTGTATGTTTTCCAGGGCATAGGCAGGGATTTGATTCAGCAGTTGCTGCACTCTCTTGCCGTACTTCACCAACTCTGGTTTGTGTTAATTATATGTATGCTCTAGAGGCCATTACTGTACATACGATGTATATTGTAGTGGATGCTAGGACATATATAGGGAGGACTTTCTTGCTTAACATGATAGTATTCTATCTGGTTGTACTTTATCTTAACATGTACTCTGATTGTCTCTATATTACATGTTGATAAAGCCCTTAGGATATGTACTCGACTACTGGGACTATGATGAGATCATACTAGTGGGGCCACGGTAGTCGACGAGTACATCCTATAACTGTTCCTAGTCGAGGGTGTATCGAGACAGGGCATCGATACACCAGAGTAGACTAGCGTATACGCATCTTGACCCATATGATGGGCGATGGATGATCCCATATCCATCGGTGTTTGACATCAAGGATGGTGTACGGGTGCTTAGTAGAGACTGGGTACACTGGACGGACTCGGCGAGAACTCCCAGATGGTATTATACCTCACGTCAGATGGCAGTTCTCTGGTGACACTGGTACAGAGTAGTCTGTTGACCCGAGATCGTCATAGAGTCTTGTGTGATTCCCACTGTGCTTTGATTTCCATCATACCACGTCCAAGAGGGCGTACAAAAAGGTGGATTTTGGGTACATTCCCGAATCACATGGAGGCAATGAGCGATAGGAGGGGATTCGTCTCTCTCGGTATAGGGAGTTGATGTTGCGCTGTGTTCGATTGGTTATAACTGGAAATCCCTGGTCAGGGTTGCTGAGATTTACTGGTAAGTGTTATCAGTAGTTTCTCGAACTATTATGGACCTCATATCGACACGACTTATCAAGCTACTGGGGTCTGACGTTTATCACCCCTAGGCGAGATATGCAACATATCAGACGACGAGACCGGACTGTACGGGAGTGTTACTGACTGGATTCACAGGAGAATATACATGCTTGCTTGTTGATCTTCTGAGCGCTCAATACCTGGGTGGCTGTTACGTTTAGCTGACCGCTTGCAGCTTGTAGGTGTTTGATATGATCATCACCTACTGCCAGCGTATTGACGATTCTTTAGAGTCCTACACAGAGGTTTCTTGGCTCAGGAAAAACGGAGTAGGAGCACATATGTGATATGTGCGGGACCGAGAACAATACGTGTATGTGATACCATATTAGATTCTCACGATATGAGATATCGGCCGGGTATATGTGATATAGCGGGGCCATCGGATCAAGTGTTGATTCGATGAACTGATACAGATTATATTAGTCGGTTATTTGAGAAATAGCCGGATTATCGGATCAAGTGTTGATTAGATAATTTAATGTATAATTATATATTTGATATATTAAATTACATTAACTGATATAAGCTCACTAAAAGATTCTTTTTCTCACTCGGGTAATACATTGATATATATGTGATATATGTTAATAGTATTATTTTATTTTGTTACAATAAATATTATATATGTGATATATAATATTGTAACATGATGTGGTTATTAATGCAACATGTTTTGTGGAGTTTAATTGTGGTTAGGGTTTGAATTAGGGTTAAGCAAGCATGAAGCTTTCAAGAAGCTTCCTGAAGCTTTGACTTTGACTTGGATATTTTATGATATTTTGTGATATTTGCTTAACCCTTTAACCCTAGTTATGTCTCTACAATGGTTAAGCCTTCTCATCATCTACCATGGTTGCATTTCTAACCATATACTAGAGTTTCATTATTCATCACAAAAGGATTCTTCTTCTTCTTCCTTGAGTTCTTGATGGAAAAGCTTACTAGCTTTTTCATTAGTGATGAAAATGAGTGAGTTAATGAAAACAAATGAGAGCTAAAATACTACTTCATCATCCTAATCTATCCTAGCCATTTAGATTAGGGTGTTCACTTCATTTAGTGAGTGAGAGCTTGTGTTATAGAAACTTCAAGGTAGATCATCTTTGTTATCGAAGATCGGAAGCAAGCTTGCATCTTTCTCTTCGTGGAGCCTCTCAAGAGTCCGGAACTTGATGATCGCAGCGAAGGGACCACAACACGGAGCTTATGAAGTGAAGGACCGGACTACAAAGGTTGTAATCCCAAACTCTTAGATGTTAAAGTATTTAATATGCTTTGTTTCGCCTAATCTCTAGTCTAAGATCTTGGTTTAGGGTTGTTCGGCACGGCTAAATTTTAAATCGGGCATGGTTGATGCCTTATAGACCCTTGTGCGTGTGCCTAGTAACCCTACAGTGGTATCAAAGCCAAGCTAGAGCTTTAGGCGAAGTCTAGGCAAAGTTTAAAGTCCGATCGAACCCGGAAACCCCGATTTATACCCTTCTCCGGAATTTTTTCAAAAATATTGATTTTTTCATATTAAAAATACTTAAAAAATCAGCAGGGAAATACAAGAATTACTTTGAAACACGTGCCTTCAATACCATGAAAGCGCCGCGGAACTGCGGCCGTACCATGGCTTGCGCGGCGGTTCCGCGGCCAAATAGTTGAATCATGACACGTGTTTACACAGTAATGTCCGTAGGTGTTTCCTCATTTTTCTGGGTATTTTTAATTATACTCAAGTGTTGAGTTTTCTGGGTTGTATTGGGGACTCGTTGATTCGATCGGATAATTTAACTTCGTTTAAGTTTTTTCGGATAATTTTAGAACCTGTTAAAAAGTTCGAACGGATATCAATAACTCACTTTTTCCCCTGTCGGAAATTTTTCAAATGTTGGATTTTTTCTCGAGTTTGAAACTTCCGGAAAATCGTGCAAGTAAAGCGATGGACCCTCTAGAAGAACACAAACCTTAACTCGATTATGTGACCGTCTGAACTGGCTCTGAACCTTAGGGTTTGGGGCAGTACGGCGTTGCCACGTATGAGGCGTTGGCTTGACCCTTCAACGGCTGGACCATTGGTACTGTGGCATGTGATGGATATTTTTTGAACTCCGCTCAAGTGTTGAGCTATTTGGGAAAACTTGGGTGTTTGATTATTCGATCGGAAAGTTTAACATTGTCTATTTATCTAGAATGTGATACAATATTTGGAATCCATATATAGTTATGAGATAACTAATTTGAATGTTATAAATCCAGCACTTTAGTCTCAGATGATCGGTTGCCACGGGATTTTGATGCGATCAAAACTCCGTCGCAATCACGTAGCGTACGTGGATACTCGCCGGATAAACTTAATAGATAGCCGCGCCCCATAGCCCCGACCAAGTGACTGTAGGAGAACCCCGTCGCCAAAAGCATCCGTTCGGGTGTTCGCAGCAGCGGTGTTCCGCCTTAGTGCACTTCGTCGACGGCATCCGGGGGTGCGGCCGTCTACTAAAGTTTCCGACGAGCATTCGATCAGGATGTCGGGAATCTTGTTGAATTGCCCGACTTGATATTGAAAAGATTTTTCGATAATGAGACTAAAATGCAGGGTTTATAATTGTTAGGCATGCGATATCTAAAGAATTCATTTGGTTAGGCATGCGATGTCTAAGGAGGTTGCGGATTCCAACTGTTGTAGTTTTACACTTTCTTTTCTGCGACCGTAAGTGTAATATGGGGTGTATCGCCGGTTTTGTTGCTATACATCAACGAAAATTGGGATACGCATATTTACTTACGTTGATGATATGAGATATTATGTGTTGTTGTGATATGTTATATTGGATCGTCGCGTTTTGAATAGCCGGAGGTTTTATGTGAGATGAGAGTTTTTCTTTTTCATTCATGTAAAATTCATTTGTATGTAATATTCTTTTATTGGGGCACTTCCGGGCTGAGGATGATGTTACCGTTGTATATTATTTACTTTTCCGCATTAGGTAGACCCAAGGCGGGGAGAACAAGTAACCGGGTTCTGGGGTCCTGTAGGAGACCATCTCGAAGAGTCGAGACCGGGTCTCCTAACCCTAGAATTGACAGTGTTGCTTGCCGCTTTCGTAGGGGTCTGGGGATGTGGGTTTGGCTATTCATCGCGACCGTGGAATCCGTGTTTTATACAGGCTCGTATTAAAAACACGGACGTCCTAGTATATCCAATATTTCATATATGTTCTTCTTTTGCAATGTTCTATGATGAGATCATATTACTGCCTGAGACGAATGTTTATATTATATATATGATATATGTTATATTGTAGATTTCGTTTCAAATGTGCTGCTTGTGAAGCAAAATAAAATGGGACTTCACTAATGAGATTAATGAAACTAAAAGAAACCTAAAGATGTTGTAGAAACTTGTTTAAAAACTGGTAGCTCTAGTTCTTGCTTTGCATAGCGGTGTTCTTTGTAGAACATCCAGCACCTTATTCGATAAGGAAAGAGCCGAGATCCCTTCACCGGGAGTGACCTCTTTAGCGAAACTAGCAGATACTACAAACTCGGTTTGGCTTTTGATTGCTTCTATAGTTCTTGTTTTGCATAGTGGTATTTGTGAAATATCCTGCACCTTATTCGATAAGGAAAGAACCGACGATCCCTTCACCGGGAGTGACCTCTTTAGTAAAACTAGAAAAGGCCTCAAAAACATTCCATTTAAAATCACTCGATTCTACAACGATATCAAGTTCATTACGCAAAGGGTTTTCTTAAAAACCTGTCGTAGCCCTCCGTCATTTCAGATAAGGACTGTTTAGTATTCGTGCTGCATTTGTTGGCCTTTTTCAAGGCGTAGTGTGCGGTAGCTGGATAGTACTTATCTGCTTATGCATATGATGCAGATTGGATTAGGGTAGTCGTACGACCTTGTTGGCCTTTGTCAAGGGTCGTGCGGGTGGGTTTGATTCAATCAGGAAATGACGGGTTGAACTTGACTAGCAGCCTATGGTTTGTTGGCCTTTGTCAAGGTCATAGGAGGCTTAGGGTAAAATATTATTGGGAATTTCAAGTGTTGAAATTTGCAATGAGATTGCATACCTTCTATGAGATAGTTGGGTCCCGATACCCGCTGCGAGTAAGAGTTACTCCTGGGAGAGTTTTACACATTACAATTAGCCGATCAAGTAGGTGTCTAGAAAGGTGTTAACGGGGTTACGCCCCTGGGAAAACGAGGTTTATTTTAATTAGGTCCGTGCGAAAGCACGGGGAACCTCCCTCAAAATACCGGCACTGGCCTGGCTGAAAGATTAGCGAACTTGTAGAGTGTAACTAATTCCAGCTAGTCTTTCCTTTTAGGGTTTGAAGGAGGATTTGACTAAAACAGTGGGAGACATCCTGATTAGATAAATTGATAACCAATCTAATCTTGTAAAAGCGCACGCTGAGTGTTTTCTTCTCTCTCTCTCCTGGTTACGACTATGTCACGCCTTAATCAAGATAAATAATACGGATGTATTGACCGAATCCGCTTGTTATACTGCGCTAGAGAACGTTGGTCCCGCTCTAACTTATAATTGTTATATAACAGAGCAGGAAATTGGGGATTATCAGAATTCCCGTGCCGCCCAAACGAAGAAAGTGCATGTTGATGCATCTTCTTCGGGTGTGTTCATTACAGAGAACTGTTTCTCAGTATCCTTTACGTTCTGGGTATGAGATACCGGATCAGGATCCCACATATGTAATTTGTTACATAGGCTACAGATAGGTAGAGAACTGAGAACGGGTGATAAATTTCATGAGATTGAAAATGGTGCAAGTGTTGCAGCCAAGTCTGTTGGCAGTTATCACCCTGTATTACCAGAATACATTGATTCTGAACGAATGTTATTAGATACCGAACCTGATATACAACATCATATCAGTCTCTTTATTAGTAAAGAAGAATATAATTTTGTATAGTTGGATAATGTTTTGAACATTTCCTATATCAAGAGTTGATCGGCTCAGGCACGTTATCTAAAAGCATAAACGTTCTAAATCAAACCACAGTTCTTCGTATGCAGAACACACACAAGAGGAAGAGTTCAGAAATGAACGAATCCTTCTTAAGGCATTATAGACTAGGTCATATCAATGCGACCCGACTAGCTGAAGTTACATATAGATGCATATTTAAATCAGTTTGAATTTACATCTTGTGAAACTTGCCGGTCATGTCACAGAGATAAGATGACCACAGCTCTATTTATTGGAAACAGAGAAAGAGTTAGTGAACTCTTGGGATTGATACATGCTGATGTATGAAGGTCCCCTGTCTACACATGCCAAGACCGGTTCTTTATACTTCATTACATTCACTGATTATCTCTCAAGATCCAGACATATGTTCCTGTTGAAACACAAGTCTGGAACTTTTGAGAAATTCAATGAATATAAGTTAGAAGTAGAGAACCAAAAATGGGTATAAGTATTATGTCCTTTGATGAGATCAAGGAGGAGAATACTTGAGCACGGAATTCCTGGACTATTCTAAAGGAGAATAAGATTCTCTCTCAGCATTACTCCTCCGAATACACCACAGCACGTCGGTGTATCGGGACGGAGCAATCACACCCTATGTGATATGGTGTGCTCTATGATGAGTACTACTGAGTTTCCTATTTCCTTTTGGGAGTTGTGCACTTGAGAAGCTGCATACCTATTGAATAGGGTTCCAATCGAATCAGTTGCCTACCACTTTATATGTGATATGGAATGGGAAGAGCCCATATCTTAAATATGTTAAGATTTGGGGTTGTCCAACCTATGTCTAAAAGCATAATCCGGACAAGCTCGAGGCAAAGTCAGTTCTGTAGAAGTTTGTAGGATATCCCAAGCATTCGCAAGGGAATATCTTCTACCTAACCGAGGAACAAAAGATGTTTTGTTTCTCAACATGCCACCTTTGTGAAAGGGAATTTCTTGTGAAGAAATTAGTGGTCATGAAGTAGAACTGGAAAGAGTTCCAGCTATACAAACTGCAGCTGATGATTTGGTAAACCCGGAGGATTCAATAGTTTCTAACGAACCTTAGCCTCTCCGCCGATCTAGTAGGGTTCCTCACCCACCTGAGAGATACTTCAGTTTCTCTATGACAGTGGGAGCGAGGATTGCATCATGAGATGATGACCTAACTAGTTTCGAGCTGGCCATCAGGAGTGGGACTCTGTAAGAATGGCTGGATGCTTAGCGATCTGAGATGGAATCCTTATACACCAACAAAGTATGGATTTTGGTTGCTTTATCTGAAGGGTTAAATCCCCATCAGGAGCAAGTATATCTTGAGAAGATTACTTGGTGTACATGGAAAATTTGAGACTTTCAAAGCTATGCTTAAGTCCATCCAGATCCTACTTGCCACGGCTACATATCATGACTACGATATCTGGCGGTTGGGTGTCATGACTGCTTTTCTAAATGATGATTTAGAAGAGGGCATCTAATAAGTACACAGCCAGAAGGCTTCGTAGATAGTGGGAGCAGCGGAAACGTGTGCAAGTTGTTTTATATGATAAAGCAGGCATCGCGGAGTTGGAACGTCTGTTTTGATGTGGTAGTCAAAGAGTTTGACTTCATCAAAATGGTAGATGAACCTTGTATATACAAAAAGGTAGTAGGGAGTATGGTGGTGATTCTCGTAGAGTACGTGGATGACATACCCTTAATAGGGAAGGAGTTTCCTATGCTACGCTTGGTCAATCTCCGCTTATCAGAAGGATTCTCTATATAGGATCAAAGTGATACCTCCTAAATCCTAGGTTTTATATCTATGAGATAGATCTAAATGGATGTTAGGATTCTCACTAGGTGTAGTGAGATGGTATCAATCGATCCTGGGGAGAATAACCGGAAAAGTTCCAGGGTGATAAGGATGACTGAATGTCAGTCGCAGGCATTGTCTTTACCCTCAGTGGAGGGACGGTATGTTGGAAGAGTTCCAAGCTAGATACCGTGACTTACTAGACGATTAAAGGCAAGATACATCGTTACCAAGGATACTACCAAAGAGGCAGTCTGGATATATAGTAAGTTCATGAGATGAACTTCGTTCCTACCATTGTGTGACAATGGAGTTGTGGCTTATGCCAAGGAACGCCCGTCCCATCAGAAATCCAGATATAATTCTTAGGCAGTATCACCTGATCATGGAGATGGTTGATCTCCAGGGAGATCGAGGTTAGGAGAGTAGACACAGAGGACAACTGCGCGGATCCATTCACAAAGGCCTTTTTACCAGTAGAGACTTTTTATGGGATGGTTGAGTATGAGATACCTCAACCACAGCTAATTGTTGGGTATGTGATACCACAACAGATTGCCCTAGTGCAAGTGGCAGATTGTTAGTTATATGTATGCCCTAGAGGCCATTACTGTACATACGATGTATATTGTAGTGGATGCTCGGACATATATAGGGAGGACTTTCTTGCTCGACATGATAGTATGCTATGTGGTTGTACTTTATCTTAACATGTACTCTGATTGTCTCTATATTACATGTTGATAAAGCCCTTAGGATATGTACTCGACTACTGGGACTATGATGAGATCATACTAGTGGGGCCATGGTAGTCGACGAGTACATCCTATAACTGTTCCTAGTCGAGGGTGTATCGAGACAGGGCATCGATACACCAGAGTAGACTAGCGTATACGCATCTTGACCCATATGATGGGCGATGGATGATCCCATATCCATCGGTGTTTGACATCAAGGATGGTGTACGGGTGCTCAATAGAGACTGGGTATACTGGACGGACTCGCCGAGAACTCCTAGATGGTATTATACCTCACGTCAGATGGCAGTTCTCTAGTGACACTGGTACAGAGTAGTCTGTTGACCCGAGATCGTCATAGAGTCTTGTGTGATTCCCACTGTGCTTTGATTTCCATCATACCACGTCCAAGAGGGCGTGCAAAAAGGTGGCTTTTAGGTACAGTCCCGAATCATATGGAGGCAATTAACGATAGGAGGGGATTCGTCTCTCCCGGTATAGGGAGTTGATGTTGCGCTGTGTTCGATTGTCTATAACTGGAAATCCCTGACCAGGGTTGCTGAGATTTACTGGTAAGTGTTATCAGTAGTTTCTCGAACTGTTATGGACCTTATATCGACACGACTTTTCAAGCTACTGGGGTCTGACGTTTACCACCCCTAGGTGAGATATGCAACATATCAGACGACGAGACCGGACTGTACGGGAGTGTTACTGACTGGATTCTGTAGGGTTCCTGGGCACGCTAATGAGGTCTCACAAGGCATCAACCATGCCAATTTCAAAAATACATGTGCCGAGAAACCCTAGACTACGGATCGTTAACTAGATATATAGGCGAAACAATGAAACTAGTTTACAACTAAACTAGAAGAACGGAAATACAACCTTTGTAGATCCGGTCCTCCACCTCCATAGCTCCGCAATGAAGTCTCCTCGCTGTCCAAATGGAATCCCGGGCTCTAGCGTCGGCTTCGTCGGAGAAATGGGCGGGCGGGTCATCGACGACGATGCCGAAGATGATCTACGTCGAGGCATCACTAGATCAAGCTCCACCTTCACCAAGCCATGAAAACTTGTGAAGGAAACACCCTATACTACTTGGCAAGAGGTAGAGGATGAAGAAATAGGAAGTGCGTTCACTTTAGAATTGGATTTCTCACTCATTTTCCCTAGTAGCCATTGATGGTAGCTAGGTTTTCTTCATGAAGAAGAAGAAGAAGAAGATCTTATGATAAGTATATCCCCAATAGAAAATAAAAGGAATTCTTATCATAATCTAACCATGGTGAAGTGTAGAGAATCAACTAGGGTTAAGTGGAGTGGTTAGGGTTAAGCATGAGACAAAATGGTGACTTAGTCAAAGCTTCATGAAGCTTCAACATGCAAGTCCAAAATGAGCCACCATTTCATTTCTTTATGCCATTTATTTTCCAAAATAAATAAACAAATAAATAAATGAATAAATAAATAATGGAAAAAAACAAAACCCTAATTTCCAACTTAACCATGGTTTAATTCTTTACACTTAACCAAAAAGCATGTATCATCAAACATGATACAATCATGTGCACAAAAGTATATCACATATACAATGTGCACATCAAGTGAGAAAATCCATTTAAAGTGAACCAATACTAGTTAATGCAAAGTAATATATCAAATATATAATTATACATTAAATCATTAAATCAACACTTGATTTAACGATCCGGTCATATCGCATATAACCGACTAGTATCCTATGTATCGGCTTACCGAATCAATCCTTGATTCGATAACTAGGTTATATCGCGTACAACCATTCGATACATCCATTGCGAGAATGAAATACGGTATCACATACATGCATTATTCTCGGTCCCGCACATATCTCATATGCGCTCCTATTTCGTTTCGCTTGAGCCAGGAAACCTCTGTGTAGGACTCTAAAGACTCGTCAATACGCCGGTAGCAGATGACGATCATATCAAACATCCACAAGCCGCAAGCGGTCTGCTAAACGTAACGGCCACCCGGGTATTGAGCGATCAGAAGATCGATGAGCAAGCCCGCTCACACTCCAGTGAATCCAACCAGTAACACTTACCGTACAGTCCGGTCTCGTCGTCTGATATATCGCATATCTCGCCTAGGGGTGGTAAACGTCAGACCCCAATAGCTCGATAAGTCGTGTCGATATGAGGTCTATAACAGTTCGAGAAACTACTGGTAACACTTACCAGTATATCTCAGCAACCCTGGCCAGGGATTTCCGGTTATAGCCAATCGAATACAGTGCAACATCAACTCCCTATACCGGGAGAGACGAATCCCCTCCTATCGCTCATTGCCTCCATGTGATTCGGGACTGTACCCAAAAGCCACCGTTTTGCACGCCCTCTTGGACGTGGTAAGGTGGAAATCAAAGCACAGTGGGAATCACACAAGACTCTATGACGATCTCGGGTCAACAGACTACTCTGTACCAGTGTCACCAGAGAACTGCCATCTGACGTAAGGTATAAGACCATCTGGGAGTTCTCGGCGAGTCCGTCCAGTGTACCCAGTCTCTACTGAGCACCCGTATATCATCTCCGATGTCAAACACCAATGGATATGGGATCATCCATCGCCTATCTGTATGGGTCGAGAAGGTATATGCTAGTCTACTCTGGTATATCAATACCCCGTCTCGATACACCCACGACTAGGGACCTTGAAGGATGTACTTATGGACTACCATGTCCCCACTAGTATGATCCGCATCATAGTCCAGGTAGTCAAGTACACATCCTAAGGGCTTTACCAACATGTAACAGAGAGACAATCAGTATACACGTTAAGGTAAAGAGTAACCAGATAGCATACTATCATGTCGAGCAAGAAAGTCCTCCCTATATATGTCCCAGCATCCACTACAGTATACATCCTATGTACAGTAATGGCCTCTAGGGCATACATATAACTAACAATCTCCCACTTGCACTAGGGCCATCTGTAGCAGTGGTTGTAGTATCTCATACTCAACCATCCCATAAGAGTCTCTCTCTGGGAAAGGGCCTCCGTGAGTGGATCCGCCGTGTTATCCTCTGAGTTTACTCTCCTAACCTCGATCACCTTGGAGATCACCCATCTCCATGATCAGGTGATACTGCCTTAGAATAAGTCTGGATCACTGATGGGACGGACGTTCCTTGGCATAAGCCACAACTCCATTGTCACACAATGGGAGGAACTAAGTTCATCTCTTGAACCAATATACACCCAGACTTCCTCTTTGGTAGCATCATAAGTAGCGATGTATCCAGCCTTTATCGTCTAGTATGTCACGGTATCTAGCTTCTTCCAACATACCGTCCCTTCACTGAGGGTAAAGACAATGCCTGTGACTGACATTCAGTCGTCTTTATCACCTTGGAACCCTTCCAGTGATTCTCCCCAGGATCAAATGATACCTTCTCACTACAGCTAGTGAGTATACTAACACCCAAATAACATCTATCTCATAGATGAAAGCTCAGGATGGAGGAGGTATCACTTTGATCCTATCTGGAGAATCCTTGTGATAAGCGGAGATTGACCGATCATAGCATAGGAAACTCCTTCCCTCTCAAGAGTATGTCATCCACGTACTCTACGAGGATCTCCACCATACTCCCTACTACCTTTTTGTATATACAAGGTTCATCTACCATTTTGATGATGTCAAACTTTTTGACTAACTCATCAAAACAGATGTTCCAACTCCGCGATGCCTGCTTCATCACATAAAACATCTTGCATACGTTTCCGCTGCTCCCACTGTCTACGAAGCCCTCTGGCTGTGTACTTATAGACGCTCTCTTCCAAAACATCATTTTAGAAGAGCTGTCATGACACCCAACCACCAGATATCGTAGTCATGGTATGTAGCCGTGGCAAGTAGGATCTGGATGGACTTAAGCATAGCTACTTGAAAAAGGTTTCATCATTATCCACGCCTGGTCGATGACGAAAACCTTTAACAAGTCTAGCTTTGAAAGTCTCAACTTTTCCATCTACACCAAGTAATCTTCTCAAGATATACTTGCTCCTGATGGGGATTTAACCCTTCAGATTTAGCAACCAAAGTCCATACTTTGCTGGTGTACATGGATTCCATCTCAGATCACTAAGCATCCAGCCATTCTTACAAAGTCTCACTCCTGATGGCCAGCTCGAAACTAGTTAGGTCATCATCTCATGATGCAATCCTCGCTCCCACTGTCATAGAGAAACCGAAGTAACTCTCAGGTGGGTGAGGAACCCTACTAGATCGGCGGAGAGGCTGAGGTTCGTTGGAATCTACTGAATCCTTTGGTTCTGTCAAATCATCAGCTGCCATTTTGTATAGCTGGAACATTTCCAGTTCTACATAACAGATCTTACCTCGAGCTTGTCCGGATTTTGCCTTTTAGACATAGGCTGGACAACCCCAAATCTTAACTAACTTAAGATATGGGCTCTTCCCTTTCCATATCTCATATGGAGTGGTAGGCAACTGATTTGATTTGAACCCTATTCAATAGGTATGCAGCTTCTCAAGTGCATAACTCCCAAAAGGAAATAGGTAACTCAGTAGTACTCATCATAGAGCACACTATATCATATAGAGTGTGATTGCTCCGCCCCGATACACCAAGGTGCTGTGGTGTATACGGAGGAGTAACACTTGAGAGAGAATCTCATTCTCCTTTAGAATAGTCCAGGATTTCCGTGCTCAAGTATTCTCCTCCCTGATCTCATCAAAGGACATAATACTTATACCCATATTGGTTCTCTACTTCTAACTTATATTCTGTGAATATCTCAAAAGGTTCGGACTCATGTTTCAACAGGAACATATGACTGAATCTTGAGAGATCATCAGAGAATGTAATGAAGTATAAAGAACTGGTCTTGGTATGTGTAGACAGGAGACCTACATACATCAACATGTATCATCCCAAGAGTTCACTAACTCTTTCTCTGTTTCCAATAAACAGAGCTATGGTCATCTTATCTTTGTGACATGACTGGCGAGTTTCACAAGATGTAAATTCAAACTGATTTAAATATGCATCTAAATGTAACTCAAGCTAGTCGGGTCGCATTGATATGACCTAGTCTACAATACCTCAAGAAGGATTTGTCCATTTCTGAACTCTTCCTCTTGTGTGTGTTCTGTTTACAAAAAAACTGTAGTTTGATTTAGAACATCAACGCTTTTAGATAACGTGCCTGAACCGATCAACTTTTGATATAGGAATGTTCAAAACAATATCCAACAATACAAAATTTTATCATTTCTTTACTAATAAAGAGACTAATATGATTTTGTATATCAGGTTCGGTATCTAATAACATTCGTTCAGAATCAATGTATTTGTAATACAGGGTGACAGTGACCAACAGACTTGGCTGCAACACTTGCCCCGTTTTCTGCCTCATGAAACTTATCACCCATTCTCAGTTCTCTACCTATCTGTAGCCCTATGTAACATATTACATATCTGGGATCCTGATCCGGTATCAAATACCCAGGACGTAAAGGACATTTGAGAAACAGTTCTCTGTAAAACGAACACACCCGAAGATGATGCATCATATGCACTTTCTTCATTTGGGCGGCATGGGAATCTTGGTATTCCCCCATTTCCTGCTCTTTCTTATAACAATTATAAGTTGGAGCGGGACCAACGTTCCCCAGCTCAGTATAATAAGCGGGTTCGGTCAATAATCCGTATTATTATCTTGATTAAGGCGTGATATGGTCGCTACCAGGAGAGAGAGAGAGAAGAAAACACTCTGCGTGCGCTCTTGCAAGATCAGATTGGTTATTATTTTATCTAATCAGGATGGCTCCCACTGCTTTTTATCAAATCTTCCTTCAAACCCTAAAAGGAAAGACTAGCCGGGATTTTATTACACACTACAAGTTCGCCAATCTTTCAGCCAGGCCAGTGTCGGTACTTTGAGGGAGGTCCCCCGTGCTTTCGCACGAACCTAATTAATGTAAAGCTCGTTTTCCCAGAGGCGTAACCCCGTTGACACCTTTCTAGACACCTACTTGATCGGCTAATTGCAATGTGTAAAACTCTCCCAGAAGTAACAATTACTCGCAGCGGGTATCGGGATCCAACTATCTCATAGAAGGTATGCAATCTCATTGCAAATTTCAACACTTGAAATTCCCGATAATATTTTGCCCCTAGCGTGCTATGACCTTGACGCATGCCAAACAACCCATAGTCCGCTAGTCAAGTTCAACCCGTACATTTCTTGATTGAATTAAACCCACCCGCACGACCCTTGACGCATGCCAAACAACGCCGTACGAATACCCTAATCCAATCGCATCGTATGCTAGCAGATAAACACTAGTTAGCTACCGTACACTATGCCTTGACGCATGCCAAACAACCGCAGTACGAATACTAACTAGTACTTATCTGAAATGACGGAGGGCTACGACAGGTTTTTCTGAAAACCTATTGCGTAATGAACTTGATATCGTTGTAGAATCAAATGAATTTTGAAATGGAGTGTCTTTGAGGCTTTTCTAGCTTTGCTAAAGGAGTCACTCCCGGTGAAGGGATCGTCGGTCCTTTCCTCATCGAATAAGGTGCGGGATATATCATATATATCACTGTGCAAAGCAAAAACTCTTAAAAGCAATCAAAAGACAAACCGAGTGTGTAGCATCTGCCAGTTATTGCTAAAGGAGTCACTCCCGGTGAAGGGATCTCGGTCCTTTCCTTATCGAATAAGGTGCAGGATATATCATATATACCGCTGTGCAAAGCAAGAACTGTAGCTACCTGTTTTATTTTGAAATTCGATTCCACAACATCTTAGGTTTCTTTTATTTCATTAATCTCATTAATGAAGTCCCATCATTTAAGTACCTAAACATCACAGATAAATACGACGTACACTTATGTCATCCGCATTCGCCTCGATGTCCCCTCGTGCACCGTTAGGTTAGGTAACTAACGACAGAGCAGGGCAGGGCTAGTGCGGGTGCAAAACATAAGTAACGTCTATATAATATATCATATATACTATATACTGTATCTATCAGAGAACATCACATGATCACATCACAGATATCGCAGCAGAAGAAACATATGAAATATTGGATATACTAGGACGTCCGTGTTTTCAATACGAGCCAGTATAAAACACGGATTCCACGGTCGCGATGAATAGCCAAACCCACACCCCTAGACCCCTACGAGAGCGGCAAACAACCCTACCAATTCTAGAGTTAGGAGACCCGGACTCGACTCCTCAAGTTGGTCTCCCACTGGACTCCAGAACCCGGTTACTTGTGCCCTCCTCCTTGGGTCTATCCTAGTGCGGAAAAGTAAATAATATACAACAACGGTGACAACTTACGCAACCTGGAAGTGCCCCAATAAAAGAATATTACATACAAGTTTTTACATGAATGAAAATGAAAAACACTCATCTCACATAAAAACCCCCCGGCTATTCAAACACGACGATCCAATATAACATATCCAGCAACACATAACATCACATGTCATCAACGTAAGTAAATATGCGCATCCCAATTGTCGTTGACATATAGTAACGAAACCGGCGATATCACATATTACACTTACGGTCACAGAAAAGAAAGTGTAAAACTACAACAGTTGGAATCTGCATCCTCCATAGACATCACATGCCTAACAATTATAAACCCCGCATTTTAGTCTCATTATCGAAAACACTTTTCAATATCAAGTCGGGCAATTCAGCAAGATTCCCGACATCCTGATCGAATGCTCGTCGCAAACTTTAGTAGGCGGCTGCACCCCCGATACCGTCGACGAAGTGCACCAAGGAGGAACACCGCTGCCGCGAGCACCCGAACGGATGCTTTCGGCGACGGGGTTCTCCTACAGTCACTTGGTCGGGGCTAAGGGGTGTAGCTGTCTATTAAGTTTATCCGGCGAGTATCCGCGTACGCTACGTGATTGCGACGGACTTTTGATCACATCAAAATTCTGTGGCAACCGATCAAGTGAGACTAAAGTGCTGTGTTTATAACATTTATATCAGTTATCTCATAACTACTTGTGAATTCCAATTATTGTATCACATTCCGGATAAATAGAAAATGTTAAACTTTCCGATCGAACAATCGAACACCCAAGTTTTCCCGAAACAGATCAACACATGAAATAAGTCTAAAAACATTCAGTTCGTGCCTCAGTACCAACGGTCCAGCCGTAGAAGGGTCAAGCCAACGCCTCACATGTGGCACGCCGTACTGCCCCAAACCCGAAGGTTCAAAGGGCAGTTCAAGACGGTCACATAATCGAGTTAAGATTTGTTGTCTTCTAGAGGGTCCATCGAGTTACTTGCACTACTTAGAACGTCGTTAAACTACGGAAAAATCCAACACTTGGAAATTTCCCGGCAGGGGAAAAAGTGGGTATTTATATCCGGTCGAACTTTTTAACATATTCAAAAATTATCCGGAAAACCGCACAGACAAGATTTGATAATCCGATCGAATCAGCGATTCCCAAAGCAACCCCAGAATACTCAACTCTTGAGTCAAATTAAAAATTCCCAGAAAACTCAGAATCATTAAATAGGAATTACTGTGCAAAATGGGGAGGATGACGTCGTCATCTTGCCGCGGAACCGCCGCAGAAGCCAGGCTTCCGCCGCGGTTTGGACTGTTCATGAGTTAAATTTTGCACCGTAATTCTTATAATTCCCTGCTGAATTTTTTAAGCATTTTTAATGTGGAAAAATCCCAGTTTTTAGAAAAAGTCCAGAGAGCATGAAAAAGGTAGGGTTTCGGGTTCGATCGGGTTTCAAACATCGTCTAAGCATCGCCTAAGGCTCTAGCTAGTCTCTGATACCACTGTAGGGTTCCTGGGCACGCTAATGAGGTCTCACAAGGCATCAACCATGCCAATTTCAAAAATACATGTGCCGAGAAACCCTAGACTACGGATCGTTAACTAGATATATAGGCGAAACAATGAAACTAGTTTACAACTAAACTAGAAGAACGGAAATACAACCTTTGTAGATCCGGTCCTCCACCTCCATAGCTCCGCAATGAAGTCTCCTCGCTGTCCAAATGGAATCCCGGGCTCTAGCGTCGGCTTCGTCGGAGAAATGGGCGGGCGGGTCATCGACGACGATGCCGAAGATGATCTACGTCGAGACATCACTAGATCAAGCTCCACCTTCACCAAGCCATGAAAACTTATGAAGGAAACACCCTATACTACTTGGCAAGAGGTAGAGGATGAAGAAATAGGAAGTGGGTTCACTTTAGAATTGGATTTCTCACTCATTTTCCCTAGTAGCCATTGATGGTAGCTAGGTTTTCTTCATGAAGAAGAAGAAGAAGAAGATCTTATGATAAGTATATCCCCAATAGAAAATAAAAGGAATTCTTATCATAATCTAACCATGGTGAAGTGTAGAGAATCAACTAGGGTTAAGTGGAGTGGTTAGGGTTAAGCATGAGACAAAATGGTGACTTAGTCAAAGCTTCATGAAGCTTCAACATGCAAGTCCAAAATGAGCCACCATTTCATTTCTTTATGCCATTTATTTTCCAAAATAAATAAAAAAATAAATAAATGAATAAATAAATAATGGAAAAAACAAAACCCTAATTTCCAACTTAACCATGGTTTAATTCTTTACACTTAACCAAAAAGCATGTATCATCAAACATGATACAATCATGTGCACAAAAGTATATCACATATACAATGTGCACATCAAGTGAGAAAATCCATTTAAAGTGAACCAATACTAGTTAATGCAAAGTAATATATCAAATATATAATTATACATTAAATCATTAAATCAACACTTGATTTAACGATCCGGTCATATCGCATATAACCGACTAGTATCCTATGTATCGGCTTACCGAATCAATCCTTGATTCGATAACTAGGTTATATCGCATACAACCATTCGATACATCCATTGCGAGAATGAAATACGGTATCACATACACGCATTATTCTCGGTCCCGCACATATCTCATATGCGCTCCTATTTCGTTTCGCTTGAGCCAGGAAACCTCTGTGTAGGACTCTAAAGACTCGTCAATACGCCGGTAGCAGATGACGATCATATCAAACATCCACAAGCCGCAAGCGGTCTGCTAAACGTAACGGCCACCCGGGTATTGAGCGATCAGAAGATCGACGAGCAAGCCCGCTCACACTCCAGTGAATCCAACCAGTAACACTTACCGTACAGTCCGGTCTCGTCGTCTGATATGTCGCATATCTCGCCTAGGGGTGGTAAACGTCAGACCCCAATAGCTCGATAAGTCGTGTCGATATGAGGTCTATAACAGTTCGAGAAACTACTGGTAACACTTACCAGTATATCTCAGCAACCCTGGCCAGGGATTTCCGGTTATAGCCAATCGAACACAGTGCAACATCAACTCCCTATACCGGGAGAGACGAATCCCCTCCTATCGCTCATTGCCTCCGTGTGATTCGGGACTGTACCCAAAAGCCACCGTTTTGCACGCCCTCTTGGACGTGGTAAGGTGGAAATCAAAGCACAGTGGGAATCACACAAGACTCTATGACGATCTCGGGTCAACAGACTACTCTGTACCAGTGTCACCAGAGAACTGCCATCTGACGTAAGGTATAAGACCATCTGGGAGTTCTCGGCGAGTCCGTCCAGTGTACCCAGTCTCTACTGAGCACCCGTATATCATCTCCGATGTCAAACACCAATGGATATGGGATCATCCATCGCCCATCTGTATGGGTCGAGAAGGTATACGCTAGTCTACTCTGGTATATCAATGCCCCGTCTCGATACACCCACGACTAGGGACCTTGAAGGATGTACTTATGGACTACCATGTCCCCACTAGTATGATCCGCATCATAGTCCAGATAGTCAAGTACACATCCTAAGGGCTTTACCAACATGTAACAGAGAGACAATCAGTATACACGTTAAGGTAAAGAGTAACCAGATAGCATACTATCATGTCGAGCAAGAAAGTCCTCCCTATATATGTCCCAGCATCCACTACAGTATACATCCTATATACAGTAATGGCCTCTAGGGCATACATATAACTAACAGATTCATAGGAGAATGTACAGGCTTGCTTGTTGATCTTCTGAGCGCTCAATACCTGGGTGGCTGTTACGTTTAGCTGACCGCTTGCAGCTTGTAGGTGTTTGATATGATCATCACCTACTGTCGGCGTATTGACGATTCTTTAGAGTCCTACACAGAGGTTTCTTGACTCAGGCAAAATGGAGTAGGAGCACATATGTGATATGTGCGGGACCGAGAACAATACGTGTATGTGATACCGTATTAGATTCTCGCGATATGAGATATCGGCCGGGTATATATGATATAGCCGGGTCATCGGATCAAGTGTTGATTCGATGAACTGATACAGATTATATTAGTCGGTTATTTGAGAAATAGCCGGATTATCGGATCAAGTGTTGATTCGATAATTTAATGTATAATTATATATTTGATATATTAAATTGCATTAACTGATATAAGCTCACTAAAAGATTCTTTTTCTCGCTCGGGTAATACATTGATATATATGTGATATATGTTAATAGTATTATTTTATTTTGTTACAATAAATATTATATATGTGATATATAATATTGTAACATGATGTGGTTATTAATGCAACATGTTTTGTGGAGTTTAATTGTGGTTAGGGTTTGGATTAGGATTAAGCAAGCATGAAGCTTTCAAGAAGCTTCTTGAAGCTTTGACTTTGACTTGGATATTTTATGATATTTTGTGATATTTGCTTAACCCTTTAACCCTAGTTATGTCTCTACAATGGTTAAGCCTTCTCATCATCTACCATGGTTGCATTTCTAACCATATACTAGAGTTTCATTATTCATCACAAAAGGATTCTTCTTCTTCTTCCTTGAGTTCTTGATGGAAAAGCTTACTAGATTTTTCATTAGTGATGAAAATGAGTGGGTTAATGAAAACAAATAAGAGCTAAAATCCTACTTCATCATCCTAATCTATCATAGCCATTTAGATTAGGGTGTTCACTTCATTTAGTGAGTGAGAGTTTGTGTTATAGAAACTTCAACGTAGATCATCTTTGTTATCGAAGATCGGAAGCAAGCTTGCATCTTTCTCTTCGTGGAGCCTCTCGAGAGTCCGGAACTTGATGATCGCAGCGAAGGGACCACAACACGGAGCTTATGAAGTGAAGGACCGGACTACAAAGGTTGTAATCCCAAACTCTTAGATGTTAAAGTGTTTAACATGCTTTGTTTCGTCTAATCTCTAGTCTAAATCTTGGTTTAGGGTTGTTCGGCACGGCTAAATTTTAAATCGGGCATGGTTGATGTCTTATAGACCCTTGTGCGTGTGTCTAGTAACCCTACAGTTTGCACGTTTGATAGTCGCCATTTACTTGACTAACGACCAGCTAGGAGTCTCCGTATATGAGGAGGTTTTCAATTCCCATGTCGACGGCGATCTCAAGACCTGCTATCAAAGCTTCATATTCGGCTTCATTATTCGCCTTCGGCTCCTTTAAGAAGAAGGCAAAGTGCATTATCCTCTGAACGAGGGCAATTTCATTCCCATCGACAAGGCTCTGGCGATCCTTTTCCTTGCCTTGAACCTATTTTTATTTGCGGCGAATGTACTTTGATCTGGTGAGGGCGTTTCAACCCTTTCGTCCAGTCGCCGGCGTTTGGCTTTTTCAAATATGGCTATCTCGCGCTCCCGGTTAGCTTTGCTTTTCAGAAGGGCTTCGTTCAGGAATGTGTCAATCATTCGTCTGATGGTCTTAGAAGTTCCGGCTCAGGATCTGCCCCTAGTTTCTCTGTTTCCAGAGATTCTTCACCGCTTATTAATGAGTGAGAGATCACATGGCAGCTTGCCACATAATCCTCAGGTTCATCCGACGAGTCTTCTCCATTGTCATCATCTCCGTCCTCAAGGACGTGGCTGAGAAATTCTTGGAGTGTGACCGGGGTTCGCGCCTTCTGGTTATATTCTTCCAGCGCGTCGATACGCTTTTGCAAGTCCGTACGCTTGTCATCAGGCTTCACGGGCTTTTTGGTCTTTTTCTTCTTCCTCGAAGACTTTGACGGCTGGGTATGGGCGCTTTGACTATCCTCACCAATTTTTGGAGTTGGGCGCGGCTTTAGCATTCTCTCGATGATCTTGGGTTCTAGCTGATTTTTCCATCTGATCGCCAGGCATGTTTGGAGATCCTTCAGCATTCTTTTCGTCTTGGCTGAAAGAGCGACCTCCCATGGAGTTTCTTCAACAAAAGAGCACAATGCCCCCGGTGTGCCCCTCCTTTTAAGAGCGTGTGGTTGAGGCGGGCTTACTTTCCAATTCTCGGACAGGGCGAATTTGCCCTGTTGGTATTGATCTTCAATCCAGCCTTTGAAGATGAAGCAATCTTCGATTGGATGGCCTATCACTTGGTGATTGGGGCAATAATTGGGATTATTAGCCTCACCGGGTTGCAATGGGCGTTTTGGATTCGGCAAATTGATGAGCCTGTTGCGCACCGCCAGCTCGAACAATCTCTTCATTTTGTCCCGGGGAAACGAATAAGGACGCTTCATTTTCTCATTGAAGAATCGCCGTCTTTCGTCTAGGCGATCGTTAGTTTTAGGCCATTGGGCTGCTGTTGGGCATTGGCGACGAAGGTCGCTTTCCCTTTCCCTTTTTCATTCCATGGCTCCGGCTTTGAAGAGAAAGGCCTGTAACCCATCTGGTCCATTTAGGCCAACTTGTCAATCAAGACCTGAAAAGTAGTTGGCTTGAAGAATATCATAAACTGTGAAATGGTCGCTTGAGGATCAAGAGTACCCACGAACATGCCTACCGCAGGCGCTTCTTCGATGCTCTGTTCGCACTTCGACCATAGATTCTGCCACCGTAATGCATACTGAACCCATGTTTCTCCAGGCTTCACCCTGGCATTGATCAATGTCGTTATTGGGGTGCGTTCACTAGCACTCGCGAAACGCTGGGTGAATAGTAGCTCCATCTCTGCAAAAGTTTTGACGGAGTCATTGGGAAGCTCCAAATACTACTCAAATGTTGTTTCTGACAAGCTACCAATGAATTGGCAAAGCAACCGTTTGTCGTCGCCTCCAGTGTTGCCACACAGAGCCCTGAATTGAGCGACGTGCTGATGCGGATTTCCCGTCCCCTTATATACATGGAATTTGGGGATCGTGTATCCCGGCGGATACCTTATTTGGTCATACCAGCCCGGATAGGGTCGTCCAGTCTTAACGATCTGCCCGGCCGTTTCGCTCGCCTGATGAGCTCGTATTTGCTGAGCGATGTAATCATCCAGAGCGGCCTTGAAGATGGTCTCCTCCTTGGCTGCTGAAAGAGCCGGAGGATGGTTCGATATCTCCCCTTTGTCGTCTTCAATGATAATCGGGGGGTTTTCAGCTGGAGATTCCGGCTGTAACATCATTCCGGCCATGTCTTGGAACAAAAGAGCCATTCGTTTTATGTTGGCCGCCTATTCCGCGGCCTCTTTTTCTTTCCTCTCAAGCATTCTTCGGAGGAATTCAATATCAGTTTCTTGTTCCTGACGCTGCTCTGAGGTCTCTGGATTTTCTTTTGGCGCAGTGAGTGCGGCCATTGCAGTCAGCATCTCCTGAAGTTTTTGCTGGTGTTGCTCCAGAGCCTTTGTTATCGATCGGGTAAGCTGTCGATGACCCGTAGAAGCACGGCTTTCCTCTTTTCCAGAAGCCATATAAACGGTATGTGTTACCATGCCCCCAGATTTGGGGCATTTAGATTCAGCGTCCTTGCGGTTCACCGCGGTCACAGGGGATTTCTCCGGCCTCCTTCTCTTGTGAGCGGTTGAAGTTGAGGGAGCCGTTGCAGCGGGCACCCAGACGGATGACATCTTCTGTGGTACCACGGGATGGCTCTTTTCTTGCCGAGCTTTAATCTTCTTTGGTCGGCGAGAGTAGTCCTGGTCAATCACCGATTCTTGGACCTGTCGTCAGACTTTGTAAATTTTGGAGGACAGCCGCTGAGGGGGTTGCTCTAGCTTCGCCTTTGGGGCATTCTCCATAGGTGGAGGAGATCTCTTTAGCACGGCAGTCGGAGAGTTTTTGCGCACCCTTCTCAGCGGTTCAAACATGTTCCTAGTTGGAACAGCAGCATCGATTTCCACCGTTGGAGCCGGCGGAGTCAGTCCAGAAGGAGAGTTGCCCCCAGCCTTCCTTACTCGGTGCCAGTGGCGACGTCGAGCATGTCGAGCCGTTGAGATTGTCTTAGCTGTAGGGGTGACTTCCTCATGCCCCCTGTGTTGGTCAGAAGTTGTCGTTGTCAGCCTATTGAAGACTGACGTCCGCTGAGTGGGATAACCAGCCTATCGAAGGCAGACTTCCGAGCAGGGGAGGCAGCCTTAATGATTTTGCCTGGAACAGGAGCTGAAACAGTCTTGTGAAGACCGACCCTTTGGCAGGAGAAGCCGCCTTGACGACTTCATGAGCAGGAATGGCTATCTGCTTAGGGATAACCCTTTCTGGTATCGCGGGCTTCTTCATGGGCCTAAATGAGCTTTGGCCTAGTCTGTCAAAGACTGAGGCGTTGGAGCTGGACGACCCGTTGAGAGGGGCCGCAGTAGTTGTAAGCCGATCAAAGACCGACTTCTTTAGGGCTTCTTGCGACAGCAGCGGGGCATTGAAGCTCATCGGTGGGATCATGGTCCCAAAGAATAGCCCAGTGATGGCTTAGGTCACTTGTTCCACCGGCATTGTAAAAAGGGAGGCCGCTTGGGGCCCGTAGGTTACTCCTCCGACAGGGACGGAATGGGAGTTGTTGCAGTTAGTGCAGTTTGAATCCATTGATCTTCTGTTTTTTCTATACGGAGCAAGACACCAAATATTAGTACCTCGAATCCACAGGCAACCATAGAAACCGCGATTCGTTCGCGAAACACGACACACGAAGTGTGGAGTAGAAAGAGGAAAATGTCCCACCGGGCGTGCCAGAATCTGTTCTCCTCCGAACACAGAGACGCGACCGCGTAGGTCCGTCTTGCCTGAATTTGGGGGCAGATGTTAATTGGTGCTATCCGTCCACCTCTCCGAAGATGCCAAGTTGATTTATGACACCATGTATCGAAGGTTTAAACGGATACGGCCGATGTAACAGACTTCGTCAGATTCCCCCTCGTTGAAGGGTTTTTGATTGTGGGACGCTCTTCCCTGCAGGCGCAAGCCCCTGCAGTTAATTACACTACCGCATCGCAGTAACCACTTTCTCCTTATCCAGATGGTCACTTCGTATCGTGTGTATTTGTTTTGTTTTTGGTTGCCCGTGGATTGTATACGGAAACTAATTTATGTTGTCGCCCGTAGGGCGTGGATTAGTCCAAATCCGAATTTGCTTAGATTTGGGTTTAGGGGTTGGGTTTAAGAATACGTTAGTCTCATTTGAGACTAAGATCAACTTAAACGTTTGCTAAGGATACGTTAGTCTAATTTCATACTAAGATCAACTTAACGGGATCGTTTAGATCCGACAAAAGAGCATTGGGGATCTATTGTTTAGTTTAGGGACATTGCGGTCGGTTACCAGTTTAAGGACATGGTGGTCCAGTTTAAAGATATGGTGGTCCAGTTTAAAGACATCATAGTCCATAGGCTTAAGGACCCCACAGTACGAGGTTAAGGACATCATAGTCCATGGGCTTAAGGACCCCACAGTCCATGGAATGATTGGTTATCGGGACCCGTCACCTCTCTGAAGATGTTGAAGGATTACAACGACAAATATCAAAGGAGTGAAGAGATATACCCTTGAACCAATGTTGATTGGGAAATCTGTAGTCCAATTTGGGACTAAGATCAATTAATTAGATTATGAGCACATGGGCTCAATTAAATCTGAATTGAGGACTTATAGCCAACTTGGGCTAAGTCTAATTAGGTTTAAAAATGTTGGACCTTTGTTGGGACAGTTGAACATTTATCTGGGTTCATCCCCCCATTATTTAGCAATGCTAAGTATGGGTCTGGGTTCTGACCATATTTTAATCTCTTATTGAGTGCTGAGCACTCATATGCCATATAAGAGATCAATTTTGGAAGGCGAGGATGTACTTGAGGCTCAGTAAAAAGGGAAGTCTTGCCTCATAAAGACTTAACCAATTTGGGCTAGGACTGATTTGAAAATAGTGTTAAACACTAGAGCACATTTGGAGATCACGTGTTCCCACGTGATGTGCTTAAAACAGTGTTAAACACTGAGGACAAAAAGCTCAAAATAGTGTTAAACACTAAACATGAGGTGGTCATGTGGGATTACGTGAGGCGCCTGAGAATTGGGCCAAACCTCCTTTATTTTTCTCTCGAATCTGCAAATAAGTGTTAAACACTTAGCCTTTGTAATCATCACGTGTGGATACGTGATAATGCAAATGTATTGGGTATTAATTCGTCTGTTTTCCCTCATTTGCCCTTTTAAAAAGGTGCTTGTCAAGGGTCACGTGTGAGCACGTGAGGCATTGCCTCCAAGCTTTTTCTTCCTCATCTTAAGGAATCTATTTAAGGGTCACATGGGGACACGTGACCATGTCTCATTCTTTCTTTTTTACTCATTGAGGGGAAGGGTCACGTGTTACCATGTGACCAAGTTGGGTACTGATCTCTTTACGTGCATGGAGAGTTAAATCTCTTGTTTAAGAATTAAATTCTTGGGTAGGGTTAAACCCTAATTTCATTTAAAGGAATTAAATTCCTATGTATTTGGAAGAATTAAATTCTTAAAACTCAACTCTCCCTCTATGTTTTGGATCTGCATGGCAGAATCTCCCCGATGAGAATTAAATTCTCAATTTATGAGGAGATCTACTTCTGCAGATCTTCAACCAGAGAAAGAACTAAGTTCTTATTTTAAGGGTTAAACCCTATCTCTGTTGGAGGAATTAAATTCTTAAGTATTTGGAAGAATTAAATTCTTTAAACTCAATTCTCCCTCTAAGTTTTGGATCTGCATGGCAGAATCTTCCCGATGAGAATTAAATTCTTAACTTATGGGGAGATCTGCTTCTGCAGATCTTCAACCAGAGAAAGAACTAAGTTCTTATAGAAGAGTTAAACTCTTAGTTTGAGAATTAAATTCTCTTTTTATTTTGTGGAGCTTATGATCTCTTTCCCTTTCTCACCTAGGGTTTCTTTCTCTTCTTAGGAAATCTTCTTTTCTCTCTAGAGAATTAAATTCTCTTCGTTTTTCTCTCTGTTGTTGTAGCTCTCCAAAAAAAAATTTCCTTCCTTCTCTTCTTGGCTTCCTATTTATAAGAGAAAGAAAAGAATCAGTTTGTTTAGTCAATCTTTCATTGAAAGATTTCAATTGATTTTGTAACCAACATGATCTTTTAAATCACTCAGTGAATTTTATTCACCATTAGATTCTTAATCCAAAAGATATTCTGTCTGTTATTCTTGGTGAATTTCAGGGAAATCTTTCCTCATATAGAATCTTTCTATAAATTAGTGATTTTTAATCACCATTGGATTTTTAATCCAACGGTGCTCCACTTTACAGAGCACAATCTTTTTTGTTTGGAAAGTGTCACGCCCCGCTTTCCAAAATACGGAATACGAGGGGTTGACAAGGCCAGCCATGCTCCTACGGTCAAGGAAACATCCTGCCGTAGTCACACTTCGGCTTCTAGCTTTACATGGTAATCAGTAAAATAATGCGCAGGTAATGAGAAATGCAGTACTGGAACAAAACAGTATGAAGAACTGACCTGATGGGAAACAAAAGGTGTTACCCTGAATAGCTAATCAGGATGTCCGTGATATACGTCTAGTCCTGGTCCAGGCTAAATCTTCTCCTCACACTGAGCATGCATACTCAGGTCGTCAGAGCGACACAATAGCAATATAATATATAGATTCATGTGACAATTCTAACAGTAATAATAGATATAAATAACAGTAAATCAATGACGGTATAGGTATGAACATGCAGTAATCAATGCAGCGGAACAGTAAAAGCAGTAGAATGATATGCCACGTATGTCAACACAGTAAGTATGTATATCGATGCTATCATCCCTATCAGTCTCTAAGTCTCACTGTACAGGTCACTAAGCCTATCGTCAGTCCAAGTGTGAGAGTCAACCACTCGCGAGTGTCCTCCACCCAAGGGTAGAACCCAAGGGCAAGGGACCACGGGCCCAACATGTATATCACGGTAATAATCATGTACCCTGTAAATCTCCATATATCTCCCTAAATATATAAGCCGGCATGGGACTCCCGAGATTCTGTTGCACTCACACTCAAACTACCCCACACCCCGTGGTCTACATCAAACGCTAACCATAACCCTAAATACCAATCGGTCTGTGACAAGTCTGCGCGAGAACTGGAGGCTGGACCTCCATCAAGCACGTCCCGACTAATACCTAAGATAAATGGCAGTGTCTGGTGCCTTATCTGTGACACCCGTGCAAGAGCTTCCATAAGTGTCCCATACCACTTATAGTTACACGTACACGCGTCCCACAGACGTCGACAATGCAATAAAATCATAAGGTTCACTGATTGTGTACAAGTACGTATCACTTTCACTTATTCACTGATACACGAACACTAGCGTACTTGCCACAATCATCACTAATGCCTAACCCTGGGTAATGCACGTTATCACTAGGTTATCAATGCAATGGCATGTGTATGATATGATGCGTAACCAGTATATAAAGCATGATTAGGGTGTCATGAATCAATAATCTACCACTTGCATAATTTATCATAAATCATACGGTTATAGTTTAGTGAAATGTTGAACGGGGATAAATAGTATGTTCAGTTATCTATCCATTGAATTTAGTTTCATGCCAATCGGGTTCCAGGATCATTAATTATAGCCATTTCATTTTAAGCGTTCACGGCTGGAAATCCGGTTTCAGAATCGGAAGTCCGTTTCGCAACGCATTTTAATCCTAATTGGGATCAGATTTTAGCGACACTACAGTTGAATGTAATCTAGGGTTTTCAGTAATGTTTTCAACGCAATAGACGGATCCTCAATCGCGTCTGTACGTCAGGATATATACACTGTTCAATACTAGTATGTTAATTCTGATTCTGTTGGGACTGTTATGCATCCCGATCTTTTAAATTACAGGTTAAATAGCAAATGTTAACGAAACAGGGTGAAACCACTTGTATTATCTAGCTAACAGATTCATCTTTAATAACCAGTAGAGTTCCGTAACCTACGAGTTAAGGAAAACAGGGTGGTGTTCATTACGGGACAGTAAACAACAACTGGAGTCGCTCTGGACTGCAGTCCAGAGTCGCACTCCGATCCAAATATTGTCACGGTTTAAGTACAGAAACAAGTAGAAATTTATATAGGGTTATAGTTCGTCAAGTCGGCTTCGATTTAAGCCCTTGAACGTATCATTCCAGTATGTATATAATTTATGGTGATTTTAACGGTTTTCAGGTACAAGAAAATACCAGTTTTACGGGTAAACTTGGGGGTAGTCGTTTTAGTCGTTAACGGTCATATTTTCCAGCGAAATTCACACACTAGTTTCACAGCCATACGGGCCAGCTTATACAATCGAGTTCCGTCAAATTAAATGATAATTTCCTATGAGAACTTATATCGAACAGTTACGTCGTAATATTAAACAGAAAGTAGAACATGGGATATACATGATTATAATATGTAATTATCATAAAGTAGCATGTAGTAAGTAGAGAACTTGCGTGGAGATGATAGATTGATGGCACGGTATGCACGGGCACGACACACGCGGCAACAACGGTAAGGATTTGGCCTCAACTGCGCTTTGGCCTCGGCTAGACGTGGAGTTTGAGGGCTCTGATGTGCAGCGGGTGGTGACTGAGATGGCAGGGAGGAGGCCGGCGGCGTCGCGGTAGAGCTCCAGTGGTGCCACGGATGTTGGGTGAGCTCGGTTAGGTTGGTTTTGCTCGAGGGTTTTGAGATAGAGAGAGTTAGAGAGAGAGAGAGAGAGAGAGAGATCAAGAGAGTGAGAGAGATAGTGAGTGAGAGAGATCAGGGGGAGAGAGAGAGTTAGAGAAAGAACAGAGAGAGATTGAGAGAGAGGAAACAGAGAGAGACAGAGAGTGAGGTTGTAGAGAGAGAGAGATGAGATGCAGGGGAGAGAGGTTGTGTGAGGAACAGGAGGAGCTCGGGGTGATGTAGTTGTATGAGTGTCGTGGAGGAGATTGACGGCGATGGCTCGGGTGCTCGGTGGTCTCGTTTGTGGTCGTCGGCGATGGCGTTGGAGTTCTGGCGAGGAAAACGGGGCTGTGGGTTTGGGGTGGAATTCGGTTGGAGGAAATGAGGGGAGAGGGGTCGTCGTTGATGGAGGAGGGTGGTCTTAGTGGAATGCCGGCGAGTGGGAAGAGGGAGCTGGGGCCGTTAACGGTGAGGTTGGAAGGTGACGAGAGTGAAGTCGAAGCAGTAGATGGGGATGGTGATGGGTTGAGCTGGAGGAAGAATGAAAGGGAGGTGCTCGGGTCGACGAGGCTTGGTTGCCGACGAGGGTGGTGGTGGTGGTGTCGATGAGATGGAGGCGAGCGACGTGAGAGGACGGCGGCGAGCGCGACGCGCTGGCGTGCGCGTGGGTTCGAGGGAGAAACGGGAGGGAAAGAAGAGAGAAGACGTGGGGGAGAGGGAGAGAATTATGAGAGGAGAGAGAGGCGCGCGTCGTGGGTAACGCTTGCGAGCGTTGGCGCGAGGAGCGACGACGTGGGCGCGGGCGTGGGGTGCGGCGGAATGAAAGGATCACGAAAAAGGAATGAGCGGGAAGAATTGTGGCCGTTGGGGAAGAAAGGAGAAGCGGGTCGGGTCGTGAAGCGGCGTGGGTGAGGGGATGAGTGGGCCGGGCCAGCGTAAGGGAAATGTATTTAAATGGGGAAAAAAAGGGAAGCGGGCCGGGCTTAATTATTAAGGTTTTGGGTTTAATTTTTGATAAAAGAAAATGGGCTGGGGCTTGGGATTTAAAGGGGTTTCTTTAAAATAATAAATAATTAAAATAACCAAATTTATAGTTTAACGAAAAATACGGATTTTGGCATATATAAAAGAACCGGGTATTACAGAAATATTTAGAGAAATATTTTTCCAGTTAGGGTTCTCGATTTCTTCTTAACTAGAATTTAATTCTATTAGTTCAGAAGGCTTAAGAGCTTGTCACGTGTTGGCATGTAACCTTCTGATTGACCATTTAATTAGAATTTAATTCTATTATTTCAGAGATCTTAGGATTCCATCACGTGTTGACACGTGACCCCCTGATTAAGCATTTTAACCAGAATTTAATTCTGTTGTTTTAAAGAGCTCAGGAATTATCACGTGTCAACACGTGACCTTTGGTCACGTGTGGGCACGTGATGCCCCATTGGGGTTTTTACCTATTGTTTTATTATACCTCTTTTCAGTGGGTTTAAAGGCCCATCACGTGTTGGCACGTGACCCCATTGTTTGATTATTTAATTAGAATTTAATTCTGTTACAACAGAATCCCCAGGAAACCATCATGTGTCAGCACGTGACCCCTGGTCACGTGTGGGCACGTGACGCCGCATTGGGTTTTTTCCTGATATTTTATGAGGGAACAGTCGCTCTGCCGACCTGAGTATGCATGCTTAGAGTGAGAAGTTGACTTAGCTCGAATCAGGATCTATCGAACCTCGAGGATATTGCACACATCTAGATCAGCGGCGCCAGTGCTATCTTCCATTGATCCATATCTGGTTAGTTTTATATCTGTTGATAAAAGTAGTGACTGCATTTCTCATTACCTGTTCATTGATTACTGATTACCACGTAATGGTAGAAGCCGAAGTGTGACTACGGCAGGATATTTCCTTAACCGTAGAAGCATGGCTGGCCTTGTCAACCCCTCGTATTCCGTATTTTGGGAAGCGGGGCGTGAAAAGTAGTATAATGATATCATGATATTCCGGCATGCAGCTAGATATGCTATTATCGGTACGGATACAGACGGATACCATAAAACTATAAATCTGTAATATTTGCTGAATAATAAAACACATGCACTATTCTTATTCATATAATTATCGATATAATAACATAGCATGTTGCAGGTTTAAAACTTGCCCGATCGGATCTTACGTCGAGATACGGATGCCATGTCCGATGTCGAAATAACATCGCGGTGAAAACTTACGCGCGCAGGACTCGACCTGGTTGATCAGTGACGTGACGTGGTGACTGGACTGGACGACAATGGTGACTGGGTCGTCCGGATCATTGGCGACGTGCTCGACTCCAGCGAGACGGCCGGAATATCAAGAAAAGAGAAGAAAGAAAAGGAAGAGGAAGTTGTTGTAGGTTCTGGGGTGGCGAGGACAGAGGAAAGTTGGCGAGGTGACGACGACGATGGCCGACGGTGAGGTGCTGCATCGGCGAGGTGGACGTGGGTTTCTAGGGTCGGAGTTGCTGCAGTTTAGGCTTGGGTCATCGTGGAGAGGAGAGGGAGGTGGTGATGATGAGAGGGCGAGGAGGTGAGGACGAGGGAGATGGTGCTGGTGATGGGTGGCGACGACGAGGGCTCCGGCGATGGTGTGGTTTGTTAGGTTGGCGTCGGGGTTATGCAGGGTGGTGCTGGGGAAAGAAAGAGGAGAGGGGGAGGAGGTCTCGGAAGTGATGAGGGCGAGGAGACGATGATGGTGAGGATGAGGTCGAGGGTGAACGGCTATAAGGGAGTGGGCGTGAGTAGGGTTCTTTTTTTCTTGCAGGCGACTTGAGGGAAGAAGAGAGGAGGAGAGAGAGGGGTAAGGGTTTTAATAATATATTATATTATATATATGTTATATATATATATCTGTATATATATTGTATATATAGAGAGAGGGGGGGATTTATTAGTTTAGATTATATTATATATATTATATATAACTGTGAGTATATATTTGTTTAGTTATATAGAAAAATATTATGATATATATATATATATTGGGATTTTACAGCTAACACCCGATTACTCCGAATATTACCCGGATCCTTTCTAAAAATCTAGTTTTTAAATATGGAGAATATACGTAAAAGTTTAAACCATAATGCGATGTCCTGTCAAATAAAATGTATACCCCCAAGTAAGAATCTACGTAAATATACGTAGCGATCAAAACAAGTCTGTTTTAGCAATTAGGGTATGAACACCATATATGGGTGCAACCACATGCTATGGGGTAGGATGACATGCAAGGCGAGATATTAAAAATATATCATTTGGTTTTTATTATTAAAAGATATGCGGATACTAAAATATATTATACATGTATAATATCTAGATTTGCACGGATATACTGTACTAGTAAATATTTGATATAATCTTGAACTATGGTGAGTTTCAAACATGCGGATCGGGTCGGATACTAACTACGGTTGCTAAATGCACTATCTGCAACCCAAAATCAATAATAATCAAGGATTTGTCGTAAAATTTGGAAATACCCCAAATAAAATATAGTATAACAGTGTTAGGGTGTTACATTATACCCTACAAAAGAATTTCGTCCTCGAAATTCCGGAACAAGAAAAGACAAGAAAACATGGATCTAAGAAAAGAGGTGTGGAAATTTTTGTCAGATCTCGTCTTCACGATCCCAACTAGATTCTCCGTGCGAACGATTCCCCCATGAAACAAGTACCAGTAGGATAACTTTGTACTTGAGGACCTTTTCTCGTCGATCCACAATCGCCATTGGTCGTTCTTCTAGGTTAAATCTTCCCTTACTGTCAGCTCCGAGTGATCTAGGACGTGCGTCTCATCTCGGACATACTTGCGAAGTTGAGATACATGAAACACGTCATGAACACCCGCCAAGGATGATGGTAACGCCAATCGATAAACTATCTCTCCAACACGCTCGATAATGTCGAAATTCCCCACAAATCGAGGACTAAGCTTGCCTCAACTACCAAAACGGATCACTCCCCTGGTCGGTGATATCTTCAAGAATACAAGATCACCAACTGCGAACTCCATAGGTCTTCGTCCGGTATCAGCCCAACTTTTCTGTCAATCTTGTGTCGTCTTCATATGATTTCAGATCACGTTAACTTTCTCCACCGTTTGTACAATAAGATCCGGTCCCAATAATCTTTTTTCTCTAATATCGTCCCAAAAGACAGGCGAGCGACATTTGCGACCGTATAATACTTCGAATGGAGCCATCCGTATAGTCTCCTGAAAACTATTATTGTATGAAAACTCTGCCAAGTGAAAATGATCCTCCCATGAACCCTTGAAGTCTAACATGCATGTTCTTAACATATCTTTAAGAGTTTGGATCGTTCTTTCAGACTGGCCATCTGTCTGAGAATGATAGGTTGTGCTAAAGTTCAAGTGAGTCCCCAAACTTTCCTGTAGACTCCTCCAAAAGTGGGATAGAAATCGAGTATCACGATCGGAAACGATACTCACGGGTACTCCATGCAATCTCACAATCTTCTGCATGTATTGCTCTGCCAAAGCCTCTGTCGACTGACCAACATGGAACGGTATAAAATGAGCTACCTTGGCTAATCGATCGACAATCACCCAAACTACATTATTGCCCTTTGGACTCCGTGGTAATGCTGTCACGAAATCCATGGTTATATATTCCCACTTCCATTGAGGAATCGGAAGTGGTTACAATAAACCAGCTACCCTTTGATATTCAGCCTTGACTTGCTGACACACCAAGCACTTCAATACGTCGCGAGCAATCACCCTTTTCATACCTTCCCACCAGAAATGTTGTCGTAGATCTCTGTATATCTTCGTGACTCTCGGATATACGAAATACGCGGAACTATGAGCCTCCTTCATGACTTCTTCACGAATATCTACTTTAGGCACACATAAACGACTCCCATATCGTAACGAACCATCTTCATGAATTAACAAGTCCGTTCAAAGTCTCGCTTCTACTTGTTCTCAAAACTTCTACAATCTTGGATCGTGTGACTGCGCCGCTTTAAGGTTATCGATCAAGGGTGACTGCACTTGCAACTGCATCAACTGTCCTGAAGAATTCGGTAGTACAATCTCCAATCAGAACCTTTGAAGATCGGCTATAATCTCCTTCTATGCAGTCAATATCCGTATTGATGGCAACCGACTGAGAGAATCCGGCACTACATTATCTTTTCCCGGGTATTTTAGATCAAGATCATAGTCAGTCATCAGCTCTAACCATCTACGCTGCCTCACGTTGAGCTCTTTATGAACACATACTTTAGGTTTTTGTGATCAGTAAATACTTCTACCATTTCGCCCAATAAGTAGTGTCTCCAAATCTTCAAAGCAAAAATCACTGCTACTGTCTCCAAATCATATGTTGGGTAGTTCTTCTCATGAATTTTCAATTATCTCGATGCATAAGTTATGACCTTCTCATGCTGCATTAGAACACATCTCAAGCCTTTCTCAGATGCGTCGCTGTGAATAACCAGCCCTCCGGAACCGTCTGGCACTGTCAGAATAGGAGCGGTGGTCAATCTTTGGTTCAACGCTTCAAAAGCTGACGTATATTTATCCGTCCATACGAACGGTACCTCCTTTCGTGTTAGCTTGGTCAATGGTTCGACGTGAGTCGGTGGATTCGCCTAACCTAGTAAAGGGGGCATAGATGTTATTCGAGCGAAGTTTTCCACGAACCTTCTATAGTATCCGGCAAGCCCAAGAAAACTTCTGATCTCCCCTACGTTCTTTGGAATTGGCCAATCGTGAACAGCTACAACCTTTTCAGGGTCAACGGCAATCCCATCTCCGGATACAACATGACCTCAAGAACTTCATTTCTTCGAGCCAAAACTCGCACTTGCTCATCTTAGCATATAACCTTTCTTTCCTCAATGTTTACAGTGCGATTCTCAAGTGTTCTGCATGCTCTTCTTTGCTCCTCGAATAGACCAGAATATCATCAATAAACACCACTACAAACTGGTCCAAGTATGGTGAAAAATTCGGTTCATCAAGTCCATAAATATTGTCGGTGCTTTTGTAACTCCAAATGGCATCACCAAGTACTCGTAATGCCCATATCGAGTTCGGAACGCTGTCTTGCAAATATCTTCTGATTTCACCCGAACTTGATGATATCTGAATCGCAAATCCAGCTTCGAGAATATCCTCGTGCCATTGAGTTGATCGAATAATTCGCCGATGCGAAGGATTGGGCACTTGTTCTTAATAGTCACCCGGTTTAATTCTCGATAATCAATGCATATCCTCCGCATGCCAACTTTCTTCTTGACTAGAAGAACTGGAGCTCCCCATGGTGAACCGCTGCTATGGATCCAACCCTTCTTTAGTAATTTGGCAACTTGTTTCTTTACTTCTTCCAGTTCTACCGGCGCCATTGGATAATAAGCCTTTGAAATCGGCGCTGCTCCTGAAATAAGATCAATCGCGAACTCCACATCTCGTTTTGGCGGTAAACCTGAGATGTCCTCGAACACATCCATAAACTCCCAAACTACTGCTGGCACTTCTTCCTCGTTTACTTCTATCGACGAAAGAACGGCATTAGTCGGCCCAGCCCTAAATTTGACTGGCCCGACCGATCTGCTATCTCCCAAAAATATGAACTCCGGATGTCTGCGAATTTGGAAAATCACTTTCTTTGCCCTACAATAGATGTGAGCATGGAAAGTGCCAAGAAATTCCATTCCCAAGACAACATCATAGCTGCCAGTATCAATCACCAAGAAATCCATGAATAATTCCCGTCCGCAAATAACGATCGAGCAACCCTTGCACTCACTACTAGATATAATTTTCCCATTCCCAATGTGTATGTCCCAGCAACTAAACAGGGTCGTGTGTGGAATAGAGTGTACACTAATAAACTTGGATGACATGAAGCAATGGGATGCACCTGAATCGAATAATGACAATGCGGAAAAATCATAAACAAGTAGGATACATGAAACAACTTCGTCTGAAGTTTTGGCCTCCTCGGCCGTCAAGGTGAAGGCACGTGCTTGATTGGGCCTCTGAGTGATCGGCTTCTGCCCATGAATCTGCTTCTATGGTGGCTTCTGAATATCGTCTCTCAATCGTAGCTTTGAAGGGCAAGCACTGATGGTATGATCAGCTGATCCACAAACTAAACAGAGTCCAAGTCTCCTTCGACAGTCCTTCTGTAGATGTCCGAGTAGATGGCAAAAGTCATAAATCACACTTCTTTTCTGATCGGATACAACGGGCTTCTTCATGGGTACAATACCTCGCTTGTTTATCGGAATTCTCCTGTGTACAGGAGCTCTGTACCGACTTCCGCATTACGACGGCTTGCTGTTGAGCACCCTTCGCTTTCACCGACAAACTCTACTGCTCTCTAGCTGCCTTGAGAACTTGAGAGAAGGTGATCAATCCCAAAGATAGGATGTGTCTCTGAATCTCCACATCCAAGGTACTGATTGGTAGAGATTCTGCGTGTTCAAGTTTAGTTAATTACCGCAATCAAGACGGTTTCGCTTGTAGCTAGCCGGTTGAGTACGGGTCGTCCGCAGGGAGATGGGAATCTTTTTCTATGTGTTTTAACGAGTTAAGTCCAAAAGTCCAGATTTGTTTGTGATTAACTAAGTGTTAAAATGATATGTAAAGAGAGCTTGTTAGGGTTAGGATTAGGTTAGTTTGAGTTAGGAGTCGCTCACTTCTTTCGTTGCCACTCTTAATATCGGTGTTACGGTAATCGGCAACAACGGGGATTAGCACGACTAGGAAGGAACTTGCGAGTATAAGCTAGGCTTTCCAACGCTTAAGTTCTTCCTTTTGGTGCTTGTCCGTCCGTTCTTGGCTCTTAGCCATAACCTCCGGTTAATTCAACCACAACCGGTCTCACTACGGAATCACCGCTATCATGTAGGATAGGGTGCCGTAGGGAGCGGATTGTGGTTCAATTAACGGGAGTCGATTTAAGATGTTGGGCAAGGAAAGAGTGAGAGAGATTTCCTTCTCTCAAACTTCCCTTATCCTATCCTAACAAGTATGGAAACTACTCACACATCATAATGAAAAGAAAACAAAACAAAAGAGGAAGATAGAAAGAAGGAGATTAGAAGATAACAACTAGCTATTTGCGACCTCACCTTGGCAAGGATCAAGCGTAAGCGTCATGGTTGTTTAAGGATAAAGGAAAAGAAAAAAGAAAGAAACAACAAGAAATAACAACAACTAAGTTAACAAATGAAAATTACAAGCAATAATAATTTAACTAAAGAACAAGACAAGATATAATAACAAAAGGAACTTCTTTATTCATCATTCTTCACTCACAAAAGCTCACTACAAGTTTTTCAATGGAGAAGAGATGAGAAGAGGAAGAAGAACAAGTATTCTAAAACCTAGAAAAACACAAGATTAAGCACCCTTGGCTTCACAAGGTTCTGGGCTATTTATAGGCAGGTAACAGAAATTCTAGGGCAACATTCTGGACCCATGTGAAAAGACCCAACTGCCCCTAAAACCTGGACTTCTGACGACTCTGTATGGCCGCGGTTCCGCGGCCTAAGCATGCTTAGGCCGCGGTTCCGCGGCCTACTTGGGGAATTGGGTCACCAATTTTGATGGTTTCTCCTGGATAGTAGTGCCCTTCAGTATGGTATATGTTTTTTCTCATAATTTCTTCACGATTTTTCCAGAATTTCTGTTGAACAAAAGGTGATGTGATGTGGATCTTTTGTCATGATTTTCTCGAGCTCCGCGTAGATTTCTTGGATCTTGTGTTGCCATTGAGCCTTGTGCATGAAAACGACATTGATTTGCCATTTTGTCTTTTAAACTGGTGTGCAGCAACATACGGATAGAGAGCGGAGACCTGATTAAGAGAGGTTTTGTCGATCAAAAATATTTACCGCAATCAAGAACGGCGTCGCTTTGCAGCTAGCCGGTGAATACGGGTCGGTCCACAGGGATGTGTAAATTTCCTTTAAGTTCTTACGAGTTAATTCCAAATGGTGTTTGGATTTATAATTAAACCTAAAAATTGAAGTTGTATGAGACTAGGATTAGAAACTTGCTAGGATTAGGTCTAGGGAAAATTTGGTAAACAAAGATCTACATCTCTTTCCATTGCTATTCCTAACCCTAACAAGCGAGGAAACTACTCGCTCATTGAGGGGATGAAAAAAAACAAGAATTTATTAAAGAGAGAAAACATCGATTGCAAGTTAATAAAAACTAAACTAATTTAAACTAAGGCGAGAAAATAAGAGCAGATATGAAAACTACAACTATTGCAAGGAAAATAACCTACTTACTTTTGATGCGCTCTAACTTCAAGAAAACAGAATTTTATTCATGAGTAGAGGCATAAGAAAATACAAGGTCTTGGGTTCTATTTATAGGACATAGAAACCCTAGGGTTACAGATTGCACCGCATGTCTAAAGTTACAAATATACCCCCATAAAATCTTTCCATAGCCGCCACAGAAATTTGGTAAAATTTCATTCGCGCACGGGCACAGGACGGCTGCGGATCCGCGGCATGGGTTGGCTTGGGCCGCGGATCCGTGGCCCATTAGTGTGATCATGTGATGGTTTCTTCTGGGCTCCTTTAGGTTCCTCTGGGCTTTTCATTTCTTTAGTTCTTTTTCCTTTTGGGCTTCTTCAGTGATTCCAGATCTTCAGTGAACACTTGTACCGATCCTTTAACCGTTTGCCATGACCATTTGGACCTTGCGTCGCCTTGTTGATGGAGAACTATTCTTCGTTTTTAGGCTTGACTAAGATCCTCCTATTTGTTGGTCAAAAGTCTCTGTTTGTGTCGTCTTTTGTGTTTTTCACTGTTTTCGCTCCCAGAACCTGTAACCTGTAACATGTAGCAGACATGGGTCAAAAGCACCTGTTTTCATTGTAAAATGCATAAGAATGGGGAATACAAAATGCAATATTATGTTATGAACAAATACCCCCAAACTTATCTTTTGCTCGCCCTCGAGCAAACTTATTATTTAAATAAAAATCTAACCTAGCCGCACTTTCGCAGGGGAACGCGATTGCACTGAGCTCGTGCAACAAGCCGTTAAACCTCTAGGTGTCCCTAGTAGGAGGAGTGTTGTCTCCTGAGGGTTTTCAGCGGATACTACCCACAAAATCCTATCAATTTGGTTTTTCGACTTTTGTTTTCTAATTAGGTTTTCTAACAAGGAATTCTATTATCGTCGACCCGTAAATTATCCACCCATATTCTTCACACTTCCTCATTATTTAACTTAAGATTATATATATCCTGTAGAATTACCTAGCTTTCGGCATTTCTTAAGTTTTCCTTCTAGAGTTCCATCTCCACTTAGGAATTTTTATCAACTCTACTAAAGATACAAGTTCTATTCTTCATTCCTTTCTCTTATCTAAACTCCAATTACATATCCCTACGTGTGTGTATAGATCCCCCCTACACTTGGAAATTCAAATTAAGCAATCAACCCCTTGTCCGTCGTCCAAAGTACTCATTAGTTGGTGAATTTAAATGAAATTTGCTTACACATCCTTCATGCGACCGTTAATACTTCTTGAGGTACCAACGACCGATTACAAAATGTGTTTGCACTTTAAAGCATACTTCCTAGTCTTTGCAACACCCAAGGCTCTAGCAGTGACTCCCAAACCAGTTGGTCTAAGGCACTAGGTGATGAAGCACCCTCGCTAAAGATTTTTCTATTTTTCCAGCCTTAAGTAATCACAAAAACCAGTGTCCATTTTTTTTCTTTATTCACACTTTTTCATACTAAGGACTTTAGACAAGAGCCTTTCAAGGTCTCTTCTACTATTCCAAGTTTCAAGGTGCGTGATTGTGCAAATTGTAGGGTATACGTTTTCAGAATCTAGACTTAAGCTAGGAACTATTTTTCAAACTTATACTCTAATAAGAACATCAATACTCTTCCCTTGTTTCGACTTAGCCCACGAAGTGAACCCAAAATTTGCCTATTTCTAAATAATCTACAAGACATATACTTTCTACCGTTAAACTTTAAGAAAGGTTATTTTTAGGGTTTTTAATTTACTAAGTCTAAGATTTAGTTTTTCCTAGCCAGTTAACCTATTTATCAAACTTAAGTCAATTAACCAGAATTGAATACATTAATTTTTATAATTCTTATAATTTTTTCAATTTTTATGGGTTTTTCTGTTTTCTAATTTTTTTTATTTTTCAAATTTTTATGATTTTTATATAAAGATGCAATGCAGAAATATACATATGAATGCAAAAGGAAAACTTACCGAACATACCCCCAAACTTATAATGGACAGTGTCCTCACTGTCATGCTACACCAAGTGGGTTGATAATATCGGCGAGTTCCTGCTTATTATTATATTTACATAGTATATACACCCCCAAACTTATTTGAAATAAAGTTTTGGAAAAAAGGAAATTCGAGGGTGAAGGTGGAGGAAAATCAATCGGTGTAAATCGGCTCCTGCAAGAACAGGAGCTCCTCCGAAGGGTCCGCTGAGAAGAACGGTTTCAATCGATGTCCATTTACTTTGAACAAAGTACCGTCTTCTGGATTCTCAAGATCAACCGCACCGTGCGGATAAACAGTATGGACTACAAAAGGTCCTCTCCATCTAGAACGGAGCTTGCCGGGATGAAAGTGTAACCGAGTATCATATAATAAAACCTGTTGACCTGGTTTAAATGTTTTTCGCAAAAGGTTTTTATCATGAAATACCTTAACTCGGTTCTTAGCAATCACGGCATTATCATATGCCTCATCCCGCAGCTCCTCCAATTCATTCAATTGCAGCTTTCGATTGCTGCCCGCATCTTCTAAAGATAAATTCAGCTCTTTAATGGCCCAAAATGCCTTATGCTCAATTTCTACTGGAAGGTGGCAAGCCTTCCCGTAAACAAGCCGGTATGGAGACATGCCGAGATCGGTCTTGTATGCAGTACGGAAAGCCCATAGTGCATCGATCAATTTTAGTGACCAATCTTTACGGTTTTTAGAAACCGTTTTCTCCAAGATTTTCTTAATTTGTCGATTCGAGATCTCGGCTTGCCCACATGTTTGGGGATGGTATGGCGTTGACAGCTTATGGGTGATAGAGTATTTGTGCATTAGGGACTCAAAAGTTCTATTGCAAAAGTGAGAACCATTATCACTTATTATCGCGCGAGGGTGCCTAAATCGAGAAAAGATGTGTTCTTTTAGAAATCGAACGACAACCTTGTTGTCATTCGTTCGACTTGGTACAGCCTCGACCCACTTTGAAACATAATCAACAGCCAAAAGAATATACACATTTCCAAAAGAGTTGGGAAATGGTCCCATGAAGTCTATACCCCAAACATCAATAATGTCTACAACCAAAATCGGTTGGAGCGGCATTTCATTTCTCCGCGATATCCGGCCCAAGTGTTGGCACCGGGAGCAAGTTTTGCAGTATTCGAATGCATCTTTGAAGAGTCGTGGCCAATAGAAACCACACTGCAAAACTTTCTCGGCTGTCTTTGTAACACCCGAGCCCAATAATACTATTTATATTACTAGTTGAGGGTTATATATTGCTCATTTCCAATTATTCTGTTTTTCTGGGATTTATTGCTAAATTTTAACCGGTTAAGTCATTTTGGCACATAACAAAATTTTAACTCCTACAATGAAATTTGAAGTGTCCATGTTGGCCTACTCGTTGCCACTAGTCGCGTGGTAGCGTCCGCGTGTCGAGATTCCGTTCCGTTTGGCTAAACGGGCAAGTTTGGACGACTACGCGCGCGTGCAAGTGTCCGACTTGGGGGCATGCATTTTAATCATTAAACACCTCTTTTCAAAATTTGGAACCCGCTTAAAATCCTATAATTTGAATTTGGAACATTTGGGCGCAACCCGGGCGCGATTTGGAAATGTTTCATTTCGCGCCAAAAAGACCCATTTAAATTTAATACCTTAAACTAATTATATACGATTTTAAATCTTCTTTAACTGCAAATCCTTCCAAAATCATTCCAATTTCCTTCTCATATCTCGCCTCAGCCAATCACGAGCAAGTGATCAGCCTCGTGGGGCCCCTTTCACATCTCTCTCTCTCCGCCTCTCTCTGTCTCTCTCCTCATTCTCCCTCTCTCTCTATCTCATCAAATCTCTATCTCTATCTCCAATCTCTCTCTCTCTTCCTCTATTTATTCTTCTCGCATGCAGCCGCCTTCTCTTCCCCATCGACCACGAGAACACCCAAGCAAACCCTAACCCTAGCCCTCGCGACCTCACCGCCGACCTCCCCGTGACCTCGTCGCCACCATCAACACCCCCTCGACCTAGCCGCACCTTCCTCCCCTCGTTCTCCCGCTCTCGTCCACGCCTGTACCCAACCCGACGACGCCTCCAACCCCCGCAGACCTCGCCGTCGACGCCGCCTCCCGTCGCCGACGACTCCCGCGACACCCTCTCATCCTCCTCGTCACTACCTCGTCATCACCTCCCTCCTCTCCTCGCCGGACCACCACCAGACCCGAGCAGAACCCTAGCGCCAAACCTCCAGGTCGCCGGAAATCGCGTCGTCGACCCTCGTCGACGCCACCTCCGACCACCTCCCTTCCCCCTCGACCACCAGAGTCGACTACCACCCTTATTCTCACTGCAGCACCTCTTTCCAACGAACCCAGGATTTCCAGCCATCGTTGTTCGCCGTCGCTGCCTCGCCGGCGTTCCAGTGCCGTCGAGCCATCATGGTTGCACCCTGCTTCTTCCCTGTAAGTTTCCCTTGTCCTTCCTTTTGGTACAATCCCCCTCGCTGGTCGTTATTTGCGTGTATCATATCTTTGTTGCTAACCTCGTTGCCGATGACTTTTGCCGGAATCCGACCGTGCCGTCTTTCGAACCCGATGCTCCAGCAAGGTACCCTGGTCCGTGTGATCCCGTTGTTCGCTGTTGGGACTCGATCCGAGGTCCGTACACCCGTCTCGTGTTTTCAGCCGACGTCGCATCCGTGCTTTCCGGTTTGCGAAACCGTCGAGGCAAGTATCCGAATACTTGCTTTAACATGCTAGTACACAATATCAAGTCTTGCTTTACTCTTGATTATCATATTAGTTCATAACTTAAAACCGACGGTCACAATGAGCCTTAACATTAAATCAGTATGGTAGTTTCGTGTAATTAATCGGTATACTATCATTTCATACTTTAACTAATTAAACCAATTAGCACGCCTTTGCTTAAATTGCTAGATCATCCTTGTAACTATTATTATGCTGTAGTTTTAATGGCTTCTTTGCTTCGTGTTATTAATACTGTTTTACCCTGTGATTGTTGCACCCAAGGGTGCCTGAACCTGTTAATAAGAGAATACAAAACACCACTGTGTTTACATGGTATAATATGGTTATTTACTGTTTCCTGCTGCTGTTCATTATTGATTGTATACCTGTTGTGAGCACATACCCGATTGCACTACATATTGGCCTGACCCTGCTACACATGACATATATATACATACCGACTCATCTTGTTGTATCATGACATGACTTGTTTCATGATTTCATGCCTAATGCCAACAACCTGACCATTCCTGCTGTCTATCCAGACAGACCTACTTTTACCGGATTCTCTGTTGGCATTAGTCCGTGACTACTGAATACCTGACCTGACATACATAACTTGGAGGTATGGGGAAATCAAAGGTGAAACCGACTTGTAACTCAACAGTTCGATACTTGTTCTGATCAGTCTTACGGGCTTGGCCAGCTCCGGAGTGGTGATGCTGACATCACTCGTCCATCTTGCTACCTTTTACTGCTTAGCGGCACGTCTCGGATTCAGCCCCGAGGGCTTTGACCGTGGTCCCGGGCACGCACGGGATACTATTGAGTTACATCGACGATTCATCAATTGGTTTCAAAGACTATAGAGTAGAAAACCTGAAATGACAGTTTAGTCACCATTGCACATTACCCTGCTTGATTATTTCTTATTACTGCTTTACTCATGTTCATGCTTGCATTGTTTATTACCATGTTTATACTATATTTGATGTCATGACGCGCTGACGTCTGGGTTTTGCATGGCCCAGATTCCGTACCACTGTCTACGACCGAGCAGGAGTACTTCAGCCAGCAGGCTGGACTGTGAGTTCCTTAGGGTTTAGTTTATTTATTTCATTTCATTTCCAGATGTGAGCCCGCATTATGGGACGTACTGTTTATTCATTGTATTGGATCATTAGCTTCCGCACTTATTGTTTATTGATTCTTGTTATTATGGATTTGGACATGTATTAGATTAGCTTATTATCTCGTTCTTGATATCCTTACAACCGTAATGTGACTGTGGATGGATACTTCCTACCCACAGGTAGCATGGTTGGCTATGTCACGTGCCCAATCTTGCGTACTCTGGGAAGCGGGGCGTGACAGTCTTCTTTGGGCCAAAGTGCCCGCCACATGCTTGATCGTGGCAAAAAGACAGCACACTCTTGACCTCATTTTCAGGTACACACCGGCGAATGATTTGGTCGGAACAATATTTAAAAAGATAAGGTTCATCCCAGTAAAAATGCTTTACTTGGGACAAAAATCGTAGTTTGTCTTGTTTCGACCAATCTTTAGGTATCAAGCCGGTGGCTAAGTAGTTTACAATATCGGCGAACCATGGTTCGCAAGAAACGGTCAAGAGTTGCTCATCGGGGAAAGCATCAGTGATAGGCAGTTCAAGTGTAGGCGACGAAGGAAGTCGTGAAAGGTGATCGGCCACTACGTTTTCACATCCCTTTTTGTCCCTTATAACAAGGTCAAATTCTTGCAGCAAAAGGATCCAACGTATTAGCCTAGACTTAGCATCCTTCTTCGCAAAAAGGTGGCGAAGAGCTGAGTGATCCGTGTACACTATAACTGGAGAGCCGATTAAATAAGGCCGAAATTTCTCAAGTGCAAACACAACCGCTAAAAACTCTTTTTCTGTTGTTGTGTAGTTTAATTGGGCCTCATTTAATGTTCGGCTAGCGTAGTAAATTACATGCGGCAACTTGTTAATGTGCTGTCCAAGAACAGCTCCAATGGCAAAATCTGATGCGTCGCACATAATTTCAAAAGGGTGCGTCCAGTCTGGAGATGAGAGGATGGGCGCAGAAATGAGTGAGTGTTTCAAAGACTCGAACGCTTTCATGCAGGTTGAGTCGAAAACAAAAGTAGTGTCCTTGGCCAACAAGAGAGTCAAGGGTCTAGCAATCTTGCTAAAGTCCTTGATGAACCGTCTATAAAAACCGGCATGGCCAAGGAAAGCTCGGATATCTTTGACGCATTTAGGAGGAGGAAGATTAGAAATGACTTTGATTTTAGCTCTATCAACCTCTATGCCGTTTTGCGAGATTACATGTCCTAAGACAATGCCTTCTCGTACCATAAAGTGGCATTTCTCCCAATTCAAAGTTAGGTTCTTCTCCCTACAGCGGGTGAGAACTGCGTCAAGATGTCGTAAACACTCATCGAAGGAGTCACCAAAAATGGAGAAATCATCCATAAAGATTTCCAAAAACTTCTCCACCATGTCCGAAAAGATCCCCATCATACACCGCTGAAATGTAGCGGGTGCATTGCATAACCCAAAGGGCATGCGACGATAAGCAAAAGTGCCAAAGGGACAAGTAAATGTAGTCTTGTCTTGATCCTCTTTGGCTATGGGGACTTGATTATAACCGGAATAGCCATCTAAAAAGCAGTAGAATTCGTGCCCCGCCAATCGTTCTAGCATTTGGTCAATGAATGGTAAAGGAAAGTGGTCCTTCCTTGTCGCGGCATTGAGTTTTCGGTAGTCGATGCAAACTCGCCACCCAGTTTGGATGCGAGTGGGAATTAACTCATTTGCCTCATTGGTGATGACCATGATGCCCGATTTCTTTGGCACGACATGAATGGGGCTAACCCATTGGCTATCCGAGATAGGGTAAATGATACCGCTATCAAGACACTTAACAATCTCCTTCTTGACCGCCTCTTTCATGATGGGGTTGAGGCGTCTTTGTGGATCCCTTGCCGGCTTGGCATCATCCATCAAGTGTATATGATGTTCGACTATGAGGGGACTAATCCCCTTGATGTCCGTCATAGACCAGCCGAAAGCTTGCCGATTATTGTATAAGACCGTTAAAAGAGCCTTCTCTTGCTCAAGAGCTAGAGAGGCCGATATGATAACTGGTAAGGTCTCATTTTCACCTAGATAAGCATATTTTAGGTGCGACGGCAAAAGCTTTAGCTCGAGTTTAGGTGGTGAAACAATAGATGGTAACAATGGAGTAACTGTTTCAAACTCGAAGGATTCCATCAAAGGTTCAAATTGAGTGTACGCTACCGAGTCGGATGGTTCAACTAACTCATCCGAAAAAGCAAAAGACTCAAACTCGGGTGGAGAGTCTTCAAGATCATCAACAAAGGTGAAACACTCATAATCTTTGTCCGTTGTGAAAGCTGTGTCGGATTCTAGGAGGAACGCACTAGTGGCATCGATATTACTGTGATCAAACATGAAATTCTCGAACTCACAGTCCTCCTCCGCGATCTCATCGATCGAGCACACATGAAGTACGCTAGAATTAGGCTCGCAAGGCTGACTTCCTAACTTGAAAATGTTAAGTTCAACTGTCATTTTGCCAAAAGATAGATTCATTGAACCATTACGACAGTTGATTACCGCGTTAGAAGTCGCGAGGAATGGTCGACCAAGTATCACCGGAATTTGATTACGGGGGTTAGCGACAGGCTGTGTATCCATAACCATAAAGTCCACGGGGAAAATGAAATCCCCTACTCTAATTAACGCATTCTCCAACTCTCCCCTAGGGTGGGTGATTGATCGGTCGGCCATTTGGAGAGTGCAATGAGTAGGCTTGAGCTCTCCAACGCCTAATTGTTCGTACACCGAATAGGGTAGCAAATTGACACTAGCACCAAGATCTAATAATGCTCTATTGATGGTCTTGTTCCCAATTGTGATCGAAATAGTAGGACAACCGGGGTCCTTGTGCTTTGGGGGTAAAGAATTGACAAGAGCATCACTAACAGCACTAGCCACGAAAACTTTCTTTGGTACTTGTGACTTCCTCTTTTTGGTGCATAAGTCCTTTAAGATTTTTGCATATGAAGGAACTTGTTGGATTGCATCCAAAAGAGGGATATTTATGCTAACCTGTTTGAACAACTCTACAATCTTCTCCATCTGTAGAGTTGGTTTATTGGATCTCAACTGATTTGGAAAAGGAACATTTTGAAAAGTTGTTGAGTCCAATTTTTGCGGATCAGATTGTTGAGTTGGAACGGAACCCTGTGTAGATGTGTTCGTGTTGTGAGGAGAGGGTCCGTTCGAGCTAGAAGAAGTAGAGCCATGTGAAGGATGGAGAATAGGCTCAAACGAAGAAGAAGAAGAAGAAGAGGAAGATGAAGAACCACCGGCAGAGGTGTCACGGTGAATACCCACATTGTTTTGCAGCACTTTTCCGGATCTCAACGTAGTCACAGCATTCACGTTATGATTCTGCTGTTCATGTGCAACATGTGCGTGACCGGGATTTGGGAGTGGTTGAGACGGAAGCTTTCTTTTCTCTCGCTCTTTCAATGCTGCGTTGAGTTGTGCAATTTGTGCCTCAATAGCTTTGATGCTTTGATCGTGTGAGGCACTGTTTTGCACCAAAGATTGAACAGAAGTCTCTATCCTAGCTGTGGACTGTGCAGATTGCTTTAGGAATGCTTCTAGACTTCTTTCGAGCGAGCTAACAGCATTTTGCGGGGGAACAAAATTGTTGGGCACAAAATTGTTCATCTGATTAGGGTACGGTTGCTGTTGGAGAGGTTGCTGAAATTGAGTTTGTGGAGGTGCTTGTTGTTGTTGTGGAGGAGGAGCTCTTTGAAAATTGTTGTTTCCTTGGACTTGTTGATTTTGGTTCCAAGCGAAATTAGGGTGGCTCTTCCAACCCGGATTGTATGTTGAAGAGTATGGATCATTTCTTTGTCGTTGCTGAAAGGCAGCATTGACTTGATCTTGTCCTTGAGTGGATGCAGTGTAAGGACACTCTTCAGCGAGATGTGATGGATCCGAACAACACGCACAAACAGTTCGTGGAGGCACAATAGGGGCAGGGGAAGGTGCTGAGATTTTGGTCTCAAGCGCTTCTAGCTTTTTCATAAGAGCGGCCATCTCGGTCTTCATAGCAATTGACATCTCTACTTGATGTATGCCCGCCCTAGGTTGACCAATAGAAGAAGATGATGATGTGGTCTTGGTGCTCTCCCACTGAATCGTTTGCTCACTAAGATCCTCGAGAAACTGCCACGCTTCCTCACTAGATTTGGACAGAAAGTGACCTTGACTAATGGTTTCTAGCAACTGCTTCGTTGCCGGGTTCAATCCCTCGTATAATGTTTGGCAAAGTTGCCATCTTTCGATTCCATGGTGAGGGCATTGAACGAGAAGGTCTTTGAATCTTTCAAAACATTTCCAAAATGGTTCGGCAGGAAGCTGTGAAAATTGTATAATTTCATTACGGATTTTTGCAGTTTTATGATGAGGATAGAACTTTTTAAGAAAAGCTTTCACAAACTCGTCCCAATTTCTAATTGAGTGTGATGCGGTGCTGTATAGCCACTTCTCGGCTAGGTCACATAAGGTGAAAGAAATGACCCTTAGCCTTATAGCGTCATCACTTAATTGGGTAGTTTTCATCATGGCGCAAACGTTTTGGAATTTGTTGATAAAGATATATGCATCTTCGGATTCCAAACCATGAAACTTAGGCAGCATGTTGATGAAGTGGGGTTTGATCTCAAAATTGTCCCCATTAGCCGGTGGGAGGGAAAGACAAGTGGGAAGGGCGGTGCGGATGGGGTAGAAAAGATCCTGGAGCGCGACTCGTGCGGGCGCTTCGACAGGCGGAAGATTCGGGTTATTCGCACCTGGCGGAGGTGGAATCCTTCCCGTCGGTAAGGTGTGGTTAGGATCGTATCCCGACATACTTTCGAAAGAATGTGATGGTGAAAGTGAAGAAGTGGACAAGATTTCGACTTCGGAGTCGAAAGGTTCGTCGGTCGGTACCAACGAAATACGAACTAATCGGGCGCTAGGGTCCCTAGTCCAACCGGACATACACTAAAAGGGTGAGTGTAGTCGAAAGATGAAAGAAAGAATGTGAAGGTAAGAAGTGGTGTAAGTGAGTGCAAAGATTCTTTAGCGACAAGTTGCAAGTTTTGAAACGATTTTCCTTTTTCTTTTTAAGTGAGCTTTTGCAAAAAAAAGATTTTGAAAAGAGACTAGTGACACAAATGCAATTAACCACACATGCACAATCAGGCCTAAGTCTAGGGTCACCTAGGTCAGCTAGACAGCTCCTAACTGTTCCAAAGGGCTAGAGATAGGACCTCAAACCGCCTCTTCACGGACAAGTACGGCCAGGTAAGTGGGAAGGAACCACCACGACAGTGGGCCTAATTAAAAACCACTTCCCTAGACACCGCAATGTCGGTTAGGATAAACGGCCGATGCCTATACTAGTCCTCTGTCCTATTGAGCTCGAGGTCCTTAGGGCTGAGTCTAATATTTTTTAAATTAAAAGTGGTCAATGCAAATACTTTAAGTGATTTCTGGGGTCCTGGGAAGGGTGATGAAATCCCCACCCAATCTGAATTGGTCAATAGCCCCTTAAAGTCAGATTAAAGTATGCAGAGCAGTAAATCACTTGCAATCAATTTGCTTTTTAGCGCGGCGCAAAGAATCCTGCAGAAAATCAATTATTGGAAGGGGGAAGAAGATTTTTAGCGCAAAGAATCCTGCAGAAGATTTGACAGAAGATATATGGGGATTTGCAGAGGGGAGAATAAGGAAACAAACAGTGCAATTTTTGCGCAGAGATCTCCTCAGGGAGCCGCGGAAGCGCGGTCTTGACCAGGTAAGTGCCGCGGAAACGCGGTTGGGTAGCAGCTTCAGGTTGCCAAAAAATTTCTGCTGTTCTGCAATCTCAATCCCTCTCTGTTTTGATGTATCTTTTTCTGTTTTGCCTTCTGTGTTGTTTCAGATCCGTCAATCCTGCAAAGATCCACAAAGAAACCCTTCAAACAATAAAAGATGACAAATTTTTTATTTTTGGAATTTTTCAGATTTTTATGATTTTTTATATTTTATATTAACCCGAAATTACAAAAAGAAAATTTTACGCCATCCCCGGCAACGGCGCCATTTGATTAAGAGAGGTTTTGTCGATCAAAAATATTTACCGCAATCAAGAACGGCGTCGCTTTGCAGCTAGCCGGTGAATACGGGTCGGTCCACAGGGATGTGTAAATTTCCTTTAAGTTCTTACGAGTTAATTCCAAATGGTGTTTGGATTTATAATTAAACCTAAAAATTGAAGTTGTATGAGACTAGGATTAGAAACTTGCTAGGATTAGGTCTAGGGAAAATTTGGTAAACAAAGATCTACATCTCTTTCCATTGCTATTCCTAACCCTAACAAGCGAGGAAACTACTCGCTCATTGAGGGGATGAAAAAAAACAAGAATTTATTAAAGAGAGAAAACATCGATTGCAAGTTAATAAAAACTAAACTAATTTAAACTAAGGCGAGAAAATAAGAGCAGATATGAAAACTACAACTATTGCAAGGAAAATAACCTACTTACTTTTGATGCGCTCTAACTTCAAGAAAACAGAATTTTATTCATGAGTAGAGGCATAAGAAAATACAAGGTCTTGGGTTCTATTTATAGGACATAGAAACCCTAGGGTTACAGATTGCACCGCATGTCTAAAGTTACAAATATACCCCCATAAAATCTTTCCATAGCCGCCACAGAAATTTGGTAAAATTTCATTCGCGCACGGGCACAGGACGGCCGCGGATCCGCGGCATGGGTTGGCTTGGGCTGCGGATCCGCGGCCCATTAGTGTGATCATGTGATGGTTTCTTCTGGGCTCCTTTAGGTTCCTCTGGGCTTTTCATTTCTTTAGTTCTTTTTCCTTTTGGGCTTCTTCAGTGATTCCAGATCTTCAGTGAACACTTGTACCGATCCTTTAACCGTTTGCCATGACCATTTGGACCTTGCGTCGCCTTGTTGATGGAGAACTATTCTTCGTTTTTAGGCTTGACTAAGATCCTCCTATTTGTTGGTCAAAAGTCTCTGTTTGTGTCGTCTTTTGTGTTTTTCACTGTTTTCGCTCCCAGAACCTGTAAACTGTAACATGTAACAGACATGGGTCAAAAGCACCTGTTTTCATTGTAAAATGCATGAGAATGGGGAATACAAAATGCAATATTATGTTATGAACAAGACCCGTGTTTTATCTGTGGTTGGCAGGAACCCAGGTTTTGTCGTGTTTTTCCATGAATTTCACCGTTTAGAGCCGAGAACCTGTATCCTGCAATTGACTAGCAAACACGGCTCAAGAGTACCTACCGATATGCAATGTGATAAAAATTGGGCGGTATGAAAATGCAAAAATCTGATATGAACAAATACCCCCAAACTTATCATTTGCTCGTCCCGAGCAAAGCCAATTTATTCACAAAAAATCTCCTAACCTCACTTTCGCAGGGAACGCGATTTCACTGAGCATGTGCAACAAGCCATTAAACCTCTAGGTGTCCCTAGTAGGAGGAGTGTTGTCTCCTGAGGGTTTTCAGCGGATACTACCCACAAAATCCGGTCAAGCTAGTTTTGTAAAATAACTAAGATTCAAACCCTAAAGTTTTGTTTCAGAAAATAACAATTCTATTATCCTAAGTCTAGACTATCGAACCTTTATTTTTCACACCTTGCTTCTTATTTGACTATAGATTTTATATGTCTTTACGTGCAGTGCAACTAGTGTTGTTAAGTTTCCAGAAGGATCGATTTACGTCATCATGTCACACAATAATGCCCAGATAAAAATTTTGAAAGGATCACATAAGTTTTATAAAGAATTAAGTATTTTTCAAGTTTCGTTTTCCAGTAAAGTTTCAACTTCAGAATTTCTATATTCCTTAACAGGAAACTAGGTCTTATTTTTCACTCCACCTTTTTCTTATTTTCATTTCATACACACCACTGTGAACGTGCAATAGTCTTTATCATAGAATAAAACCTTCATATCTCCGCTAAAAATTTTATAAAAGCCTATCATTTATCAAGATTATTCTCACACAAAGAACCGTTAGGAATTTTAACTCGGAGAGAACACTTGCTTGACTTTGTTTTAATCTGGACTTTCTAGGCTTCTTAGCGAGCTTTGGGCCAATGCACCCAAACCAGTTGGCTTTAGGGCATTAGGTGTAGAAACACCCCAGCGGACTTAATTACTCAAGTTACCTAGGTCCAAAAACAAAAGACAGTTTGGCGTGAAAATCATGATGATTTAATACGAACGGAGATATAACCGGCATTTCAATTATTTTTTGGATAAAAGACGTGTTTAGTGGGTTCGGTGTGTAATCATTCCAATCAAGTTTCAGATGGGTTATTTTTCAGACTTAGTTCCAATTAAGGCATCAATAACATTCCTTCATATTCACTCACTTCATAAACTATTCTTGATATTACTTATTTCAGAACAAACCTATTTGATCCTCAGAAAATCATTTATCCATTTAAAAGTTTTTCGACATAAAGGACTTGTCATCTAATTCCCAAAAACTCACGACACGTGTAGTGTGATGTAAAGGCGTATATCAGCTATAGTTAACTTCAAAGGAGAGTTATCTTTCAGGTTTTCAAAATCTAAACATAAGATTTAGTTATTCTTATTTTCTCAAACAAAACCGTCGAAATGTTGAATCAGAGTCCTCCCACTAGCTAACTTGACAGAAAAGTTTTTATGTTTTTAGAAAATTTTCAGATTTTTATGGATTTTATGGATTTTAGTATGCAGATGCAAAATATACATATGAATGCGAAGGTTAGAAATGCATACCGAGCGTACCCCCAAACTTAAACTGGACAGTGTCCTCACTGTCATTGCATGAAGAGATCATTTGAAGGGCCAAAATTGTCGGTTAGCGATACACAAAATATTTTTTTTTGTTTTGTTTTTAAAGAAAAGAAAAAGAAAAAGAATATCCACAAATATATGCAAAATGGTATATACATACCCCCAAACTTATTTGGAACAGTGTCCACTTGTTCTTGGCTGGATAACCGAAGTTTGGTGGTAGGCAGAGGAAGATTATGCAGGGTAAACCGGCTCCTGTAAGACCAGGAGCTCCTCTGTTGGTTCGGCGCTAAGGTACGGTTTTAGTCGGTGTCCGTTCACTTTGAAAAATGAACCGTCCTTTGGATTCTCCAAATCCACAGCGCCTTGCGGATACACATTCCGCACAAAATACGGCCCTTTCCAGCGAGATCTGAGCTTTCCTGGATGGAAGTGAAGTCGGGTGTCGTAAAGCAGTACCTGCTGACCAGGTACGAAGGTTTTGCGCAAAAGGTGTTTATCGTGAAACACCTTCGTTCGATTCTTAACGACAACCGCGTTATCGTAAGCCTCATCCCTAAGCTCGCGTAATTCGTTCAACTGCAGCTTCCGATGGCTGCCCGCATCTTCGAGAGACAGATTCAGCTCCTTTATCGCCCAAAATGCGCGATGCTCTATTTCGACAGGTAGGTAGCAAGCTTTTCCATACACAAGCCGATAGGGAGACATGCCAAGATCGGTCTTATAAGCGGTTCAAAAGGCCCAAAGGGCATCAATGAGTTTCAGCGACCAATCCTTACGGTTCTTGGAAACCGTCTTCTCCAGTATCTGCTTGATTTGCCGATTTGAAACTTCGGCCTGCCCGCAGGTTTGGGGGTGGTAGGGCGTAGAGAGCTTATGATTAATGGAATATTTCCGCATCAAGGCCTCGAAAGTCTTATTGCAGAAATGAGTTCCATTGTCTCTAATGATCGCTCGGGGGTGCCCAAAACGGGAGAAAATGTTTTCTTTAAGAAACCTAACGACAACCTTGTTGTCATTAGTCCGGCTGGGCACAGCCTCGACCCATTTAGAGACGTAATCAACAGCGAGAAGGATGTACAAGTTCCCGAAAGAGCTGGAAAACAGCCCCATGAAATCTATCCCCCAAACATCGAAAATCTCCACAACCAAGATTGGTTGAAGCGGCATCTCGTTCCTCCGGGATATCCGGCCCATGTGTTGGCACCGGGAGCAAGTCTTGCAATAGTCATGAGCGTCTTTGAAGAGTTGTGGCCAGTAGAAACCACATTGCAAGATCTTCTCAGCTGTCTTTCTGGGGCCAAAATGCCCGCCACATGCTTGATCGTGGCAAAATGACAGCACACTCTTGAATTCCTCGTCAGGGACACACCGACGAATAATCTGGTCGGGACAGTACTTGAACAGATAGGGTTCGTCCCAGTAAAAGTGTTTTACTTGGGATAAGAAGCGAAGTCTGTCCTGACTTGACCATTCAGTCGGTAGTAACCCTGTGGCCAAATAGTTCACAATATCTGCGAACCAGGGTTCGCAAGATACTGTCAAGAGCTGTTCATCCGGGAAAACGTCGTTGATCGGAATTGGAAGCGAAGGCGAAGAAGGAAGTCGTGAGAGATGGTCGGCAACTACGTTTTCACATCCTCGTTTGTCCTTAATGACAAGGTCAAACTCCTGAAGCAAGAGGATCCAACGTATTAACCGAGATTTTGCATCTTTCTTCGCAAAAAGATAGCGCAGAGCAGAATGGTCTGTGTAGACAATGACTGGAGAGCCGATGAGGTAGGGCCTGAACTTTTCTAAAGCAAATACAACAGCTAAGAATTCCTTCTCAGTTGATGTATAATTGAGTTGGGCGTCATTTAGGGTTCGGCTCGCATAATAGATTACGTGCGGCATCTTGTTGATGTGTTGTCCAAGGACAGCACCAATGGCAAAATCGGATGCATCGCACATAATCTCGAATGGGTGCGTCCAGTCAGGTGAAGAAAGAACGGGAGCAGAAGTGAGTGAGCTTTTCAATGACTCGAATGCAGTAACACAGCTCGAGTTGAAGTCGAATGGCGTATCCTTGGCCAGCAAAAGAGTCAAGGGCCTAGCAATCTTGCTAAAGTCCTTGATGAACCGTCTATGGAAACCGGCATGGCCAAGGAAGGCTCGGATGTCTCTGACGCATCGGGGAGGAGGGAGATTGGAAATGACCTCAATCTTCGCTTTGTCTACCTCTATGCCATTTTGCGAGATGATATGTCCTAAGACAATACCTTCGCGCACCATGAAGTGGCACTTTTCCCAATTCAAAGTGAGATTCTTGTCCTTACATCGGGTAAGGACAGCGTCAAGATGCAGCAAACACTCGTTGAAGGAATCGCCGAAGATGGAGAAATCATCCATGAAAATCTCCAGAAATTTTTCCACCATGTCTGAGAAGATTCCCATCATACACCGCTGGAAGGTAGCGGGCGCATTGCATAACCCAAAGGGCATGCGACGATATGCAAACGTGCCGAAAGGACAAGTGAATGTGGTCTTGTCCTGGTCTTTTTCGGCGATGGGAATCTGATTATAGCCGGAGTAGCCATCAAGAAAGCAGTAGTACTCGTGTCCGACCAATCGTTCAAGCATTTGGTCAATGAAAGGTAGCGGAAAGTGGTTTTTCCACGTTGCGGCGTTGAGTTTTCTGTAATCAATGCATACTCGCCACCCAGTTTGGGTGCGAGTAGGGATTAACTCGTTCGCCTCGTTAGTGATGACCGTTATACCTGATTTCTTAGGGACAACGTGAATGGGGCTAACCCACTGGCTATCAGAGATAGGGTAAATGATACCACTATCTAGACATTTTACGATCTCCTTCTTCACAGCCTCTTTCATGACTGGATTGAGACGTCTTTATGGATCCCAGGCTGGTTTGGCATCATCCATCAGATGAATGTGATGTTCAACGATCAGGGGACTAATCCCCTTGATGTCCACCATGGACCAGCCAAAAGCTTGCATGTTGCTGTGCAAGACCGTGAGAAGGGCTTTCTCTTGCTCGGGAGCTAGAGAAGCCGAGATGATGATAGGGAGGGTCTCGTTCTCACCTAAGTAAGCGTACTTAAGGTGAGACGGCAAAGGCTTGAGTTCGAGCGTTGGAGGTGAAACGATTGAAGGCAAGATTGGTGCAGAGGTCTCGAACTCAAAGGACTTCAGCAAAGGTTCAAAACGAGTGTAGGCGACCGAGTTGGATGGTTCAGGTAACTCATCCGGAAATTCGAAGGATTCAAACTCGGGTTGTGAGCGGCTAAGATCGTTCGAGAATGTGAAACACTCGTAGTCGTTGTCGGGCGCAGAAACAGCAGCAGGTTCGAAGAGGAACGCACTAGTGGCGTCAAGGTTATCGTGTTCGAACAGAAACTCCTCGAATTCACACTCTTCAGGGGTGATCTCCTGGATCGAGCAGACGTCCAGTATATGAGCATTAGGTTCGGAGGGCTGATTCCCCAACCTAAAAATGTTGAGTTCAATTGTCATGTTTCCAAAAGAGAGGTTCATCGAACCATTGCGACAATTGATCACAGCATTTGAGGTTGCAAGGAATGGGCGACCGAGTATCACCGGAATTTGATTCTGGGGGTTAGCTACAGGCCGTGTGTCTAATACAATGAAGTCAACGGGGAATATGAAGTCCCCGACTTTTATTAACACATCCTCTAGCTCACCCCTAGGATGGGTGATCGATCGGTCGGCCATTTGGAGAGTGCAGTGCGTGGGTTTCAGCTTTCCTACGCCTAATTGCTCGTATACTGAGTACGGAAGCAGGTTAACACTGGCACCAAGATCTAATAGTGCGCGGTTGATGTTCTTATCCCCAATGGTAATAGAAATCGTAGGACAGCCAGGGTCCTTCCATTTTTGTGGTAAAGATTGGGTAAGAGCATCACTCACAGCACTAGCCAAGAAAACTTTCTTTGGTACCTGAGATTTCCTCTTTTCGTGCACAAGTCCTTTAAGATTTTAGCGTAGGACGGGACTTGTTGGACAGCATCTAAAAGAGGAATGTTAATGTTAACCTGCTTAAACAACTCCAGAATCTTCTCCATCTGAGGATTTTGTTTATTAGACCTCAACCGGTTTGGAAATGGAATATTTTTAAAATTGGTTGAGTCTAATGCTTGTGGAGGAGATTGTGGAGTTGGAACGGATCCCAGAACAGGTGTTTTCGTGGAGTGAGAAGTGGGTCCATTCAGAGCAGAAGAAGAGGAAGGAGAGCCTTGTGAAGAACGGAGAATAGGCTCAGAAGACGAAGAAGCAGGAGAAGAAGAAGAAGAAGAAGCAGCGGCCGAGGTGTCATCATTGATCCGTATGCCAATGTTGTTTTGCAGCATCCTTCCCGATCTCAGTGTGGTCACGGCACTCATATTATGGTTCTGTTGTTCAAGAGCAACATGTATATTATGTGGGTGACCGGGATTTGGGAGTGGCTGGGACGGGAGCTTCCCCTTCTCTCGCTCGCTTAAGGCCGCATTCAGCTGTGCAATCTGGGCCTCGATGGTCTTGATGCTTTGCCCGTGAGCGGCAGTGTGTTGCACTAAGGACTGAATGGAAGACTGGATGTTGGCGGTGGATTGTGTCGATTGTTTAACGAACGCCTCCAGACTTCGTTCGAGCGAGGAAACCTTATCGTTGTTTGACGGAACAAAGTTGTTTGGTGGAAAAGAATTGTTGGGTGCAAAGTTGTTCGTCTGATTTTGAAAAGGTTGGGGTTGGAAGAGCTGCTGAAACTGATGTTGAGTTTGTTGTTGCGCTTGTTGTTGCGGAGGAGGGGGCCTCTGGAAATTGTTGCCTTGGAATTGATTCTGATTCTGATTCCAGGCGAAATTTGGATGGTTCCTCCAACCGGGATTGTAGGTGGAAGAGTATGGATCATTCCTCGGTCTTTGCTGAAATGCAGCATTAACCTGATCCTGTCCTTGCGATGGTGGATTGTAAGGACACTCTTCGGTTAAGTGAGAAGGATCGGAACAACAAGCGTAAATGGTACGAAGGGGAAGAACAGGGGCAGGAGCAGGAGAAGAAAATTTGCTCTCTATTGCTTCAAGCTTTCTCGTTATTGCAGCCATTTCAGCTTTCATCGCAATAGAGACATCAAGTTGGTGAATTCCTACCCTAGACTGACCGGTAGAAGTGGAGGTAGAAGAAGAAGAAGTCAGTCTGGTGCTCTCCCATTGTAGCGTTTGCTCCGCAAGGTCGTCAAAGAATTGCCGCGCTTCCTCGTCAGATTTCGATAGGAAGTGGCCCTGACAGATGGTTTCCAACAACTGCTTGGTTACTGGGTTCAGGCCCTCGTATAAGGTTTGGCAAAGTTGCCATTTCTCTATACCGTGGTGAGAACACTGAACAAGAACGTCTTTGTACCGGTCAAAGCACTTCCAGAAGGGTTCAGAAGGAAGCTGAGAGAATTGGTTGATTTCATTGCGGATCCTTGCGGTTTTATGATTCGGATAAAATTTCTTTAGAAACGGTTTTACAAACTCGTCCCAACTGGTTATGGAGTGGGAAGCGGTGCTATACAGCCATTTTTCAGCAAGATCGTATAAAGTGAACGGAATGACCTGTAGACGTATAGCATCGTCCGACAGCTGGGTGGTTTTCATCATGGCACAAACGTTTTGAAATTTATTGATGAAGATATAGGCATCTTCAGATTCAAGCCCATGAAATCACGGAAGCATGTTGATGAAGTGGGGCTTAATTTCAAAATTATCCCCATTGGCCGGTGGAAGAGAAAGGCAGGTGGGAAGTGCAGAACGGGTAGGATAGAAACGATCCTGGAGCGTGATTCGCTGCGGCGCTACAACAGGCGGTGGTGGTGGGTTATTGGTCTCCGTAGGAGGTGGAGCCAATCCAGGGGTAGTCAAAGAGATGTTCGGATTAAATCCTGACATCGCGGAAGAAGAGGTTGGTGATGGTGAAGGTGAAGATGTATGAACAGAATTCCGGTCAACGTCGGAGTTGGCCGGCAAAGGTAAGGGTAAAAGAGGCGTGGACGGAGTTTCGACGTCTGAGTCGATCGCGTAGTCGGTAGTGACTAACGTAACGCGGACGAGGCGGGCGCTAGTGTCCCGAGTCCAAGCGGACATACACTAAACGAGTTTAGTATAGTCAAAGCAGAGAAGGTGAGGGTAAGAAAACGTCAATGGAGAAATACGATGGGTGGTGGGTGAAAAATGGATTTGGCGACAAAGGGCAAGTTGTTATAAAAGTTTTTGATTTTTTTTTTTTTTTTTAGAAAGGGCTTTACAGAAATATGTACGGACTTACGGCTTTAAGCAATCACAAACAAGATATGCACAGTCACACCTAGATCTAGGGTCACCTAGGTCTGCTAGACAGCTCCTAACTGTTCCAGAGGGCTAGAAATAGGACCTCAAACCGCCTCTTCTCCGTCAAATGCGGCCAGGTAAGTGCCAGGTAAGTGGGAGGTTATCCAACGCTTTCGCGAAGTTCCTTAATTAAATAACCACTTGCCTTCGACACACTTGTCTAGGCACCGCAAAAGTCAGATAGGATAAACGGCCGATGCCTGTAACTAGTCCTCTGTCCTATTGAGTGCGAAGTCCTTAGGGCTGAGTCTAGTATTTTTTAATTTAACAATGATCAATGCATATGCTTTTGTGATTTCTGGGGTCCTGGGAAGGGTGATGAAATCCCCACCCAATCTGAATTGGTTTCAAGCCCCTTAAGTCCGTATTAATGAATGCAAAGCGGTAACAAATCAACTGCAAACAATTTTTATTTTAGCGCGGCGCAAAGAATCCTGCACAAGAACAGTTTATTGAAAGGGGGAAGAGAGTTTGCGCAAAGAATGCTGCAGAAAACACAGTTTAGTGGAGTTCAGAGGAGTGGGGGAAAGAGAGTAACTTACCCAGAAATTTTGGCACAATGAAGGGACCAAACGGCCGCGGTTCCGCGGCTTAAGCTTGCTTATGCCGCGGTTCCGCGGCAGTAAGGTGAGATTGGGACATCATTTTTCTTGGTTTGCTGCTTTGGGTGTCCTCTTCTGTTTTTAAGACCCTGAATCTGGATTTGCTCACTGGTTCTGCTCCAGAATCTTTCAGTAGACCGTTTTATCCGTCATGAATCTGTCGCGGTGTAGCCGCGAGATGTGGATCTATCTTCCCACGTCTTTGGCACTGAACTCGAACTCCGTATTATCCTGCACACTTGCACAAAAACTAATCAAAAATAACAAGATGATTTTTTTACAATGTATATTTTTTTGTTTTGTTTTTCGGTTATATTCACAAGTTAACCCGAAATTACACAAAGAAATAAACTACCGTCTCCCCGGCAACGGCGCCATTTGATTGGTAGAGATTCTGCATGTTCAAGTTTAGTTAATTACCGCAATCAAGACGGTTTCGCTTGTAGCTAGCCGGTTGAGTACGGGTCGTCCGCAAGGAGATGGGAATCTTTTTCTATGTGTTTTAACGAGTTAAGTCTGAAAGTCCAGATTTGTTTGTGATTAACTAAGTGTTAAAATGATATGTAAAGAGAGCTTGTTAGGGTTAGGATTAGGTTAGTTTGAGTTAGGAGTCGCTCACTTCTTTCGTTGCCACTCTTAATATCGGTATTACGGTAATCGGCAACAACGGGGATTAGCACGACTAGGAAGGAACTTGCGAGTATAAGCTAGGCTTTCCAACGCTTAAGTTCTTCCTTTTGGTGCTTGTCCGTCCGTTCTTGGCTCTTAGCCATAACCTCCGGTTAATTCAACCACAACCGGTCTCACTACGGAATCACCGCTATCATGTAGGATAAGGTGCCGTAGGGAGCGGATTGTGGTTCAATTAACGGGAGTCGATTTAAGATATTGGGCAAGGAAAGAGTGAGAGAGATTTCCTTCTCTCAAACTTCCCTTATCCTATCCTAACAAGTGTGGAAACTACTCACACATCATAATGAAAAGAAAACAAAACAAAAGAGGAAGATAGAAAGAAGGAGATTAGAAGATAACAACTAGCTATTTGCGACCTCACCTTGGCAAGGATCAAGCGTAAGCGTCATGGTTGTTTAAGGATAAAGGAAAAGAGAAAAGAAAGAAATAACAATAACTAAGTTAACAAATGAAAATTACAAGCAATAATAATTTAACTAAAGAACAAGACAAGATATAATAACAAAAGGAACTTCTTTATTCATCATTCTTCACTCACAAAAGCTCACTACAAGTTTTTCAATGGAGAAGAGATGAGAAGAGGAAGAAGAACAAGTATTCTAAAACCTAGAAAAACACAAGATTAAGCACCCTTGGCTTCACAAGGTTCCGGGCTATTTATAGGCAGGTAACAGAAATTCTAGGGAAACATTCTGGACCCATGTGAAAAGACCCAACTGCCCCTAAAACCTGGACTTCTGACGACTCTGTATGGCTGCGGTTCCGCGGTCTGCTTGGGAAATTGGGTCACCAATTTTGGTGGTTTCTTCTGGATAGTAGTGCCCTTCAGTATGGTATATGTTTTTTCTCATAATTTCTTCACGATTTTTCCAGAATTTCTGTTGAACAAAAGGTGATGTGATGTGGATCTTTTGTCATGATTTTCTCGAGCTCCGCGTAGATTTCTTGGATCTTGTGTTGCCATTGAGCCTTGTGCATGAAAACGACATTGATTTGCCATTTTGTCTTTTAAACTGGTGTGCAGCAACATATGGATAGAGAGCGGAGACCCGTGTTTTATCTGTGGTTGGCAGGAACCCAGGTTTTGTCGTGTTTTTCCATGAATTTCACCGTTTAGAGCCGAGAACATGTATCCTGCAATTGACTAGCAAACACGGCTCAAGAGTACCTACCGATATGCAATGTGATAAAAATTGGGCGGTATGAAAATGCAAAAATCTGATATGAACAGGTACGCATAAACCTCCGTGTCCTATCTGCCTCGTTGGCAACTAAAGGCCCCGCAAATTGACTGAGCTGGGTCCACTCAGCCGCATGTGCATCAACGGATCCGCCATTCTGCTTCAGGCTAATAAACTTCTCTTCCATTTCCTCCCGAGCAGACTGCGGAAAGAACGTCTCCAAGAAACTCTGCGAAAACGTTGCCCAACTAATCGTCTTGGGAAGACGGGTCTCCTTTACGAGCCACCACTCGCGAGCGTAATCTAATAACTGGATGCGTACTATATCTACCCATTTCTCATCTGGAATCTGTGCGGCGACGAGCAGATTCTCTGTATCAACTAGCCACTGCTCCGCTAGCAATGACTCCTCTAATCCTGTAAAAGTGGACGGACCGAGCTTTCTGAAGTCCGCCACGGTTCCCTCACGCTATGCTGGCCTGGGTGCTACTGCAACTACGGACTGCTGGACTGTCCATAGACCCTCATGGAAAGCCTCGGTCTGCCGCTGATTCAGCTCAGTTTGTCGCTTCTAGTTTTCCAGCATATCATGTATAACTCAAAACATTGCGGAGTTATCAACACGCCTCTGGTAAGACCACAAATCTCTATCCGCCATGATTCTGAAGTCAAGACACTGAAGAGGATTAGCAACGGTAAACAAGATTCAATAAATAAGATAGCTATAGATTCAAGACTGGCAAGCTAATAATATGGCACGACATGTTCCTAATTCCGAGTTTCCTGATTAGTGTATTGGGTTCAATACCCAACTACGAAAGAACCAAACCCGACTAACCCTAAATCCTATGGCTCTGATACTAAACAAACCATGTCATGCCCCGTTTCCCAATATACATAACTACGGCACGTGACAGAGCCAACCATGGTACCTGTGGTTAGGAATCATCCCTACACGGTCACATTACAGCTATTTATAAGATATCAAGAACAGTAAAATATAAAATCTAGCTAACACATATCTATCTGCCACAATAAATAAAAATCAAGAAAATACATAAAGCGGAAACGAATCAAGATCCAATAAACAATATTTGAATCATGTCCCAATATGGGCTCACATCAAAGGAAATAAAACTGCGGAAACAAATAAACTAAATATCTCTAACAATACACGTTCAACTCCTCATTGCTCGGCTTGATTGCTAAAGTACTCTTGATCTACCTGTGATAAAGGTAGAGAAACTGGACCATGCAAAAACTATACGTCAGTGCGTCATAATATCAAAATAATAGCGATAACCAGGATAGGATGCTATGATTAAACATACATGTAAATAATAAATACATGTATAAAACAAAGAGGTATCTGTATGTGATGTGTTTCTAAAAACTGTGCTTCTAGATTATCTATTCTAAAAGTCTTTGAAATCAATTTAATGGAATCGTCGATATAACTCAATAGTATCTTGTGCGTGCCCGGGACCATGGTCAAGATTCTCGGGCTGAATCCAAGACGTTCCTCTAAGCAGTAAATATGAAACATGTACAGATGAATGATATCGGCAGCGTCATTCCGGGGCTGGCCGAGCCTGTAAAGACTGGTCAGTATAAGTATCGAACTGTTGAGTTATAAATCAGGTTTCATTATTGATTTCCCCTTACCCCCAAGGGTTTTTTTCAAGTCAGGTATTAAAGATATGAATTTAATGCCAATACAAGATCAAGCAGGTACAGGTTTTGTCTATGTAGACAACAAGTCACGTCTGTCAGGACAACAAGTCAGGATTGTTGGCATTATCAATAAGATCCAAGTAACAAGTATAGTAGGGTGTCGTGGACATGTCATGCAATATATATTAACCCAATAGATACCAAATGTAAAATTGTAGTCAATGTCGAAACATGGTAAACCCAATTAAGGCCAGGATGCATATGTATCTATCTGTAATAACTATTACACGTGTCCATAACCATGTATGATACAATCTAGATAACATATTGTACTGATGTAGTAGTATGATGATATCACGATATTCCGGCATGCAACTAGATATGCTATTATCGGTACGATGCAAACTTATGAGCGCAGGACTGGACATGGCTGATCGGTGACGTGATGTGGTGACTGGGCTGGACGACGACGGTGACTGAGTCGTCTGAATTGTCGGCGACGTACGCGACTCCGACAAGACGGATGGAATATCAAGAAAAAGAAGAAGAAGAAAGAAGAGAGAAGAAGTTGTTGTAGGTTCTGGGGTGGCGAGGACAAAGAAAAGGTGGCGAGGTGACGGCGACGATGGCCGATGGCGAGGTACTGCATCGGTGAGGTGGCCGTGGGTTTCTAGGGTCAGGGTTGCTTCAGTTTAGGCTTGGGTCGTTGGGGGAAGAGAAGAAGGTGGTGATGATGAGAGGTCGAGGAGGTGAGAACGAGGGAGATGGTGCTAGTGATGGGTGGCGACGACAAGGGCTCCGGCGATGGTGTGGTTTCTTGGGTTGGCGTCGGGGTTATGCAGGGTGGTGCTCGGGAAAGAAAGAGGAGAAGGGGATGAGGAGACGATGATGGTGAGGACGAGGTCGAGGGGTGAACGGCGACGTGGGAGCGGGCATGGGTAGGGTTCTTTTTTCTCGCGGGCGACGTGAGGGAAGGAAAGAGGAGGAGAGAGAGAGGGGTAAGAGTTTTAATAATATATTATATTATATATATGTTATATAGAGAGGGAGGGAGAAAAAGAGAAAAGACGAGAGAGAGAGAAAGGGGTTTATTAGTTTAGATTATATTATATAAAACGGTGAGTACATATTTGTTTGGTTATATAGAAAAATATTATGATATATATATATATATATATATATTGGGATTTTAAAGCTAACACCCGATTACTCTGAATATTACCCGGGTCCCTTCTAAAAATCTAGTTTTTAAATGTGGAGAATATACGTAAAAATTTAAAGCATAATGCGATGTCTTGTCAAATAAAATGTATATCCCCAAATACGAATCTACGTAAATATACGTAGCGATCAAAACGGGCCTGTTTTAGCAATTAGGGTATGAAAACGATATATGGGTGCAACCACATGCTATGGGGTACGATGACATGCAAGGCTAGATATTAAAATATATTATTTGGTTTTTATTTTGTATTATTAAAAGATATGCGGATGCTAAAATATATTATATATGTATAATATCTAGATTTGCACGGATATACTGTACTAGCAAATATTTGATATAATCTTGAACCATGGTGGGTTTCAAACACACGGGTCGGGTCGGATACTAACCATAGTTGCTAAATGCACTATCCGCAACCCAAAAGCAATAATAATCAAGGATTTTTCGCAAAATTTGGAAATACCCCAAATAAAATATAGTATAAAAGTGCTAGGGTGTTACATTAGGATTAGTTCCAGTTTAGTGTAAACGCTCTCTTCTTCTTCATCTTTTTCCATTGAAATGTAGTAAAAGTTTTTGAGTGGAAGAATAATGTAGATAAGAATTTTATCTAGTTTGTTTTTTTATTACTTGCTTGTTATTTTCTTGGTTGTGTAATTGTGTTTTTTCTTTGATGAGTAGTTGTTGGTTATCTTTATTTGTTCTTCTTCTCTTCTCTTTTGTGCAAAACGATGATACTCAAGTGTGATTCTTACTTAGGTGAGATCTCAAGAAGCTAGTTTATGCCCTCATTATCAATTCTTTTCTCCTCTTCAATTTTGTTTTCTTTTTATAATGAGTGAGTAGTTTACTCACTTGTTAGGGTTAAGGAAGGGTGGTATGAGAGATGGAAAAATCCCTAGTGTTTCTCTTCGCCAAATAACTTGAATTGAATTTAGATCAAACAAACACAACCCTCTCCTTTAGGGGTGCTATAAGTGACATATAGTCGTGACCTAAGTCGAGAATTCTTTTAGGCGCATTACAATATGACATGTAGTTCTAATCTAATTGGATATTTGTTGTGTGTGTTTCGCTTAGGGGTGGAAATAAGAGTATGGAACAGACGGACAAGGGGCACTAAGAATGGATTTAGTATTGGAAAATTTGCTTAAACTCGTAAATACCATTCATATGTTCTCCTAATCTCCGTTACTTCCGATTATTCCAACGTCATTTCAATGATGGCACAAGACAAGCACAAGATTAATTTCTAACTCTGCTAACTAACTCTAACCCTAACAAGTTCTCTTGAATATAAATATACAAAATATTTAGAATAGAATTGAACAAACTTGTAAATTTTTACTTGACTCGTCTAAAATAAGAACGAAAATACATACCATCTCTCCGTGGATTAACTCGTACTCAACCGGTTAGCTACCATGCGAACCGACTTGATTGTGGTAGGTAGAACAAGTAGAACATATATCATATCATGAGACTTCTGCCAATCGGCCTCATATATTTATATGGGGCGCACTTCCAAAGTGCACCGCTATAAAAAAAAATTAAAAACTCGCCAGCGCCAGTGTAAGTTCTGCGTTTTGTCCATACTTTAATAAATGCTTCCATTCATATAATTTTTATTCGTATTTTTGTATTTATTTTTGTATTTCTATTTTATGAAAAAATTTGTAAAAAGGTAATTTAGATTTAAATATAAATAATATAATTTTGGGGAAAAGAAAATAATTTTTATATGATTTTTAGTATTTTCGAAAATTTATTTTAGTAAGTAGATTTTAGAGTAAAAAATTTATTTTTCAGAAGAAAATGACTCAAAACAAAAAAATATTTATTTAGAATTTTCCAAGATATTATTCATAATTTTTCGTTAATTAAAAATATTTTTAACTAAATTTTATTTAAGTAAAAGAATTTATAAAACACTTTTTAAGACAAAGGAAAGGAAAAAAATAAATGTGTTTTTCTATTTATAAACCCCAGCACAAGCCCAAGCCCAAAACCCTAAACCCAAAGAGTTTTAAAATAAAAATGTTTTTATAAAAAAATCGAGCCCGACCTAGGCCCGAAGGCCATACCCAACCCGCCTGACTCACGCGCTTGCCCGTGCAAGCGCGTGGCCTGCGTGCTTGCTTGCGCAGGCGTGTGTCTGAGCGTGGGCCGCTCGCACCCACGTGACGGATTCTGGATCGTTGATCCGTGAGATCCGACGGTCCAAGATGCAAGGCGGCAGCAGGCGTGCAATTTTTGGCAGATTTGGCTCCGTGTCGGCTCGGTTTGAATATTTTTTTGACCCTATAAATATCTCTCCATTTCTTCTCATTTTTCTCCCATTTTACTTCACCTAAAAATCCAAAAAAAATACCTGCTTCTTCATTTTCGCGACGCCAGTGCAGTGGTGCTGCTAGTTCCTCCAGCAAAAATCCGAACACGGAGCTATTTGCGTTTCTGTACGAGTCGACATTCCGACATCTTTTTCGATAATCGTCTCCGGATAGGATCTCCCTTACCCTCGTCGCCTTTTCGAAACCTGTTAATCTGTTCTAGATATATTGTTTTCTTAAATCCTAACAAGTTCTCGCCTCTTGCTATTTATTTAAATCTAGTTTAATAAAGAAGCCTACCGTCGAACTCTTAATATCTTCGTTATTATTATTTGGCTTATACCTATAACAGAATCTTTGTACCTTTTGGGTGTGTCGGGATAATACCTATCCCAAACCCTTTTTAATGTTGGACTCATAAATATATACACATTGTTATGCTACCCGATTCATATTGTGAATTGCGTATTTACAGCCGAAATACTGTCGAAATCCTGAAAAACGGTTTCTCACCTTTTTAACCATTTCCCTAATGTGCTGCAATCATACTTTACATCAAAATACCGTTTAGTTTCCAATTCCGTATTTCAGCTAAAATACCATATTCTTCTTCAAACGTCTTATTTTCACTTAAACGCCCAATGATTTAAAAATCTTGTATTTTCAATAAAATACCCTAAAATTTTCAAATGTTGTATTTTGTCGGGCCTCGGTCCTTACTCATGAAATAAAGTGTCACACGGAACAAAATGCAACGCCAAAGGGCAGGGGCCACTTCTTGAATCCGTGGGGGCTACCTCTTGAGTCCCTGGGACTCACTATAGAATAATGGAGAATTTTCGGAATACATTCCGAAAGAGAGTAGATCTATATTATAAATTGAACAATACCACTTTTTAATGCAGATACGCCTTTTAAGTGAACCGGTACTACAAGAGCTCAGAACTCCGTAGTTAAGCATTTTCGAGCCAGAGAAATTCTGGGATGGGTGACGTCCTAGGAAATGGCTCCTGGTCAGGTCCAGTTCGCTCCGAAGGACAAAACCGTGCGGTTTCGGTCAGAGCGGACAATACCGACTATGTTAGGGACGGGTCATGATAGAATGGTATCAGAGCTGATCTCTCAATAGTAGGTCTATGGTTCGAGGACGAACCATTGTTCAAAGATGGGGAGGATGTCGGGCCCCGGTCCTTACTCACGAAATAAAGGGTCACACGGAACAAAGTGCCACGCCAAAGGGCGGGGGCCACCTCTTGAGTCCTTAGGACCCACTGTAGAACAATGGGGAATTTTCGGAATTACATTCCAAAAGAGGGCAGATTTGTACTGTAAATTGAATGATATCGCTCTTCAATGCAGAAACGCCTTTTAAGTGAACCGGCACTACAAGAGTTTGAGAACTCCGTAGTTAAGCATGCTCGAGTTAGGGAAATTCTGAGATAGGTGACCTCCTGGGAAGTGGCCCCTGGTCGGGTCCAGTTCGCTCTGAAGAACAAAACCGTGCGGTTTCGACCGCATCGGACAATACTGTAATACCCCAAGTGGAGCTAGGGATGAATACCATCTAACCCGTGAGAAGTGAGATGTTATCCGGTATCGAGGTGGGGATGTAATCGATACGGATACACATGGGGAACCGCTGCAGAACAATGGGGAGTATCAAAATCCATTCCGAAAGAAGGCACGATCGGAACTATAAACGGAATGATACCACACTTATAACACAGAGGCGCCTTTTGGATGAATCGGAACTCTGAAGTTTGAAGGCCTCCGTAGTTAAGCGTGTTTGAGCTAGGGAAATTCCGGGATGAGTGACTTACTGGGAAGCAGCCCCCTTCTTGAGTCCGGTTCATTCAAAGGGACAAAATCGTGCGGTTTGGACCAGAACGGAAAATACCATCCGTGTTTAAGGGTGGGTTGCGACAAATATGGTATCAGAGCCGGTCCCTCGAAAGTAGACCTGTGGTTCGAGGACGAACCATTGTTCTAAGTGTTAGTAATATGTATGCCCTAAAGGCCATTATATGGATAGTGGAAACTTGGACATATAATCTATAGAGATAGATGACTTTCTTGCTCAACATGATAGTACGCTATCTGGTTTACTTTATCTGAACATGTAGATTTAATCATTTACACATGTTGATAAAGCCCAAAGGATATTTGCTTGACTACTGTGATTATGATGCGGATCATACTAGTGGGGCACGTATAGTCTATAAGCATATCCTTGAACCGTTCCTAGTCGAGGGTGTATTGAGACAGGGCATCGATATTCCAGAGTAGACTAGTGTATACCATTCTTGTCCCATATGATGGGCGATGGATGATCCCATATCCATCTGGTGAGGAGACACCAAAGACTGTATGCGGGTGCTCAGTGGAGACTGGGTACACTGAACGGACTCGCCGAGAACTCCTATGTGGTATTATATCTATCGTCGGATAGCAGTTCTCAGGTGACACTGGTACAGGTTAGTCTGTAGACCCGAGATCGTCATAGAGTCTTGTGTGTCCTCCCACTATACTTTGATCTCCACTCTACCACGGCTCTACTGAGTCGTGCAAACAGGTGGTCTTTGGGTACAGTCTCGAGGCACATGGAGGCAATGAGCGATAGGAGGGGTTTCGTCTCTCCCGGTATTGGGGGTTGATGTTGTGCTATGCTCGATTGGTTATAAAATGAAGTCCCTGGCCAGGGCTGCTGAGATTTACTGATAAGAGTTATCAGTAGTTTCTCGATCTGTTATGAGCCATACACCAGCATGACTTATTGAGTTACTGGGGTCGACGGTTCCATTCCTGGACTCGATATGCAGCATATCTGACAAAGAGACCGGACTGTACGGTAAGTGTTGCCAGTTGGCTCGACGGGAGCTTCGCTGTTTTTCTTCTGATCGTTTCAATACCCGGGTGGCCGTTACGTTTAGCTGACCTCTTGCGGCTTGTAGGTGTTTGATACGATCATCATCTACTGCCGGCGTATTGACGAGTCTTAGAATCCCACAATGAAGTTTCCTGACTCAGGCAAAAAGATGTGGTGTGCATATGAGATATGCGCGGGACCCAATTAAATACGGTTATGTGATAACGTATATTAATCGGGCATTTTCTATTTGTCGGATCGTATGTGATATGACCGGTTTGCTAAATCAAGTGTTGATTTAACAAATAACATTTAGATTAATTCTTTAATTAAATCCTTTTGTATGCATGCATGTATGCACATGATGATGTGCATGGACACATACATGCATACATAGTATCATGGTTGATGATACAAGAATGGTGGCAATGCAAGACTTATATTGAAGCTTTTATTTATATTTATCATTTTAAGTTAATGTAAAGAAAACCCACTCATGCTTCTTTATTCTTTAGTGGGTAAGCTTTATTTAACTTAATGAAAAGAATTTCCACCCATGCTTAATTCTTTATGAAAAGAAATTCCACCCATAATTATAGTGGGAATGGAATAATGATGATTATTCCTTCTCATCACTATAAATAGCTTCATATGTGATATGAAACTAGATGTACAAAACAAGGGAAAAAATTGTGAAAAAGGGTGTGAAAACAAGTTATCATATGTTATATGATAGAAAGCTCAAGCTTAGCCACCATAATCTTCTTCTTCCTCTCTTGATTTTTCTCTTGAGTGAAGTTGATAAAAGAAAGGGTTTTAATTGTTGAATACAAACCACATCATCATACTATACACATCTAGCCGATTTGTGTAGGGTGTTTGCTCTACTTCGTTCGTGAAACAAGTAAGGCAAGGAGCTTTGGGCAAAGGGACTTCGGGTGGATCATCGTGGACAAGGAAGGCTTCCATCGATCCGTTTCAAACTCTCATAGTGCCAAGGAGTCACCGAGGGAGATCTACAAAGGTTGTAATCTCTACTCTTAGTGATAGTTTTACATTTGCATGTGATGCTTATTTGTATGAATCCCTAAACTTATAGTTTCGATTCTTGTCGAGTTAACTTAGCACTTCTAAAATTTTGATTATGGCATATGTGATGCTACCAAACCCTTGACGAGGTGCTAGGCTAACCCTTCAGTGGTATCAGAGCCAGGCTAGAGCTTTAGGCGATGCGTAGGCGATGTTAAAAGTCCGATCGAACCACGAAACACCAATCTGGACCGCTCTCTGGAAATTTTTTCAAAATTGGAATTTTTCAAATTAAAAGTTCTTAAAAAATTCAGCAGGCTTTTCTATGAGTTTCTGTATAAAATTTTTTTAATGATCTCACTAAAACGCCGCGGAACCGCAGCCTAACCATGCTTTTTGCGGCGGTTCCGCGGCCGTTTTGTGGAATTAGGAATAGTGTTTTCTACAGTAGACCCGTATGTAATAGTACATGCCTCTGAGATATTTTAAACTTACTCAAGTGTTGAGTTTTCTGGAGATAAATTGTTTTTGGTGATTCGATCGGAAAGTTTAACTTCGTTCAGATTTTCAGATTATTTAGAACGTGTTAAAATGTTTGAACGAATATTAGAAACACATTTTTTCCCGTATTGGAAAAATTCCAAGTGTTGGATTTTTCCCGAGTTCGAAACTTTCGAAAAACATGCAAGCGTATCTGTTGTAACACCCTCGTTCATTTATACCAATTCCAGTGCACGTATTTGTTTATTTATGGTATTTTCCTGATATACTGTGTTTTGGGTGCAAATATTATATCTGACATCTATATTAGTATCAGACCCGACCCGCTTGCTTGAAACTTGTTTGATTCATATTTAAAACTTGTTACACTTTCATAAATACTGCATACTGGCATTTTGTCTGGCATCTGCATTTTCCAATATAACAAGTAAAGTCAAATAAAATATTTTAAAAATACATTGCATGGCCTGCATGATACCCATAACCCCGTGGTAGCATCTGCGCATCTTGTTCTCGTCCCGTTCAGTGAAACAGACTTGTTTGGATGGCTACGCGCACGTACGTGCATCCAATCTTGGGGGTATGCATTTTCGTTACCCGGGCATTCATTTTGAAATTTGGACGTCGCATATATTTTTCATATTTTAAAACCGGATTTTTAGACCCGACCCGGGCGTGTTTTGGAGTAAGTTTGTATTTGCCAAAATTTCAACGGACTAATATTATATTCTTTAATCTCTCTCCTTATATATATTAATCCTATTCTAAAACCATACCCACTCCCTCACGTTCCCTCTCTTTTTTTCTCTTTACAACACAAAGTATTCTCTTTTCTCACGTTCTCTTCTTTTTTTTTTCTTTACACCTCACTCCTCTTTTTACATCTCACCTCCCTCCACCGACTCTCTCTCCACACACGTAAATATATTAATTCTTTTAAAAATCCCAACTTCTACATCTCTCTTTCTTCTACTATATTATATATATTTATTTTTTGATTAAAACCCACACCCCATGAGCTCTCTTTTTCTCTTTACAATCTGTCTCTTCCATCTCCTCTTTCCCTTCACGTTCCTTCTATCCTTTTTTTTCTTTTATACCCTATAATATTAATTATTATAAACCAAATCATACAACCCATGTCTCCCTCTCCTATATATAATAATTCCCTTAACCTAAACCCACGTCCCCAGACTCTTTCCTTCCTTCCTTTCCTTCTTCTTCTTCTTTCTTCTATTTTCATGTTCTTGTGTTTCCTGTCGTCGCCAAAGTCGTGACCGCCAACGATCCGGACGGCCCTGTGAACGTTTCCAACCAGCGTGGTCACATTCTTGCTTTGCCTGGTTCTGTTCTGTTTGTGTGCGTGTGCATCACGACTTTTACCGACGTCGCGCACGGTGTACGCAACCCGTATTGAGATCCGATCAGGCAAGTTTATCTTGCTACATGCTATGTAGTTATATTTATATGAATAAAAAATATATATATAAAAAATTGTAGTTTAATGGTGCATGTGATATTACAATATTATATATCACTTTGGTATTATTATGGATTGATATTAAGGCCAATATATGTTGAATGTAATATATCACATTAATATTATATAATAATGTTATAAAGTTACTAATCAACACTATTTCGATTCGGTAATCATATATCAGCAACCATGCTATTCATGACTTTAAATAACATGCACGTGACACTGACTTTTGCATCCATGTTTACCGCTTTACGACACCCGGTCATATCCGTGCTGTATATTACATATTTAATTGCATGCCTGAACCTGATCGCTTCATGTCACTGCTAGATTCATATACCATACATACCAGTATGCATCATACAACTCATGGACTAATATTATGTTATCACTGATTACTATTCGCGCATCCGTGCTTTACCGTCATTCAATACTCGCTACATTTTACTGTTAAACATCCATTTTGATACTGGTGCGCTACCTGACATGACCTGATACACTAATACTTGACATGACTTGATACATGTGCACTATTTGACATGACTTGATACATGTACACCACCTGACATGTCCTGATGTACCACAGCCTGACTTGATACCTGATCTTGTTACCAATGCCGACAATCTTGACCTGTTGTCCCTACGGACATATCCTGTTGTCTATTTAGATGAACATGTACCTGCTTGATCCTGTGTTGGCATTAGTCCCAGATTATTCAATACCTGACTTGAACACATAACTTGGGGGTATGGGGAAATCAAGAATGTAACCGAACGTAACTCAAAGGGGTATCATATTGTTTGCCGTTTTTCCGGGCGTTACGGAATACCTATTGTTTGCCGTTTTTCCGGGCGTTACGGAATACCTATTGTTTGCCGTTTTTCCGGGCGTTACGGAATAATCACCGATGGGTTACGATGAGGATTACATTGACTGATTTTGAATAACTTTAGAGTAGATAACCATATAGCACGGTTTAGACTACTCACTGCACTTCACCTGTTTATATCCTGTTCACTGATTTATATTCATGTTACTGTTTACTTGTTACTGATGACTTGTTACTGTTCATACTTCATGCCTGCAAATTTCATTTCATCATGCTTGCTTAGAATTATTGATATTATGACGCACTGACGTCTGGGTTTTGCATGGCCCAGATCCCTTATCATTATCGCAGGCTGTTCAGGAGTATTTTGATCAACAGGCCGAGCAGTGAGGACCTGTTATTAGTTTAGTTCAGTTTTCCTTTCAGCATTTTATTCCTGATGTGAGCCCGCATTTATGGGACGTACATTCCAGTTTATTATTGTACTTGAATCTTTTGCTTCCGCACATTATTTCATGACTCTTTCATTCTGGCTTATGGACATGTGTTAGATAGTTTTTTTTACTGTACTTGATATCTCTACAGCCGTAATGTGACTATGGAGGGATATTTCCTATCCACAGGTAGCATGGTTGGCTCTGTCACGTGCCGATCTTAGCGTACTCTGGGAAGCGGGGCGTGACATCTGTGGACACTCTAGAAGAACATAACCTTAACTCGATTATGTGGCCGTCAAAACTATCACTGAACCTTAGGGTTTGTGGTAGTTTAGCGTTGCCACATGTGAGGCGTTGGTTTGGCCCTTCTACGGTTGGTCCATAAGGGGCTGTGACGTGTTCTAGAAATTTTTGAACTCGGCTCAAGTGTTGTGCAGTTTGGGAAATCTAGGGTGTTTGTTTATTCGATCGAAAAGTTTAACATTGTCTATTTATCTGAAATGTGATACAATATGTGGAATTCATATAGTTAGGCATGAAATACGAAGTATGTGATATTTCGAATTTATGATGTCTAAGGTGATTGTGGATTCCAAATGTTGTAGTTTTTCATTTTATTTTCTGCTACCGTAAGTGTGGTATGTGGTGTATCGCCGTTTTCGTTGCTATACGTCAACGACAATCGGGATACGCATACTTACTTACGTTGATGATATGAGATATTATGTGTTGCTGAGATATGATGAGTAGGATTGTCGCGAATGAATAGCCGGGGGTTTTTATTTGAGATGAGAGTTTTATTTTCATTCATGTATAAATCAATTGTATATTATTTACTTTTCCGCATTAGGATAGACCCAAGGAGGGGAGCACAAGTGACCGGGTTCTAGGGTTCAGTGGGAGGCCATCTCGAGGAGTCGAGACCGGGTCTCCTAAACTCTAGAATTGGCGGGATCACTTGCCGCTCTCGTAGGGGTCTAGGGGTGTGGGCTTGGCTATTCATCACGACCGTGGAATCCGTATTTTCTATTGTTGGCTCGATACAAAATACGGACATCCTAGAAATCCTTTTATGTGCTTCTGCTGTTGATATTCTGTAATGTGATTACTGTAAGTCCACGTTGCCACCCCCGGTTCTTACGGGGAGGCGGAAACGGTATAAAAATCAAATTTTTAGTGCAAGAAGCAACATGGACTATGCAAGGTCGGGATCGATACCTAAACTAAAACTAGCAACCTAGCTAAAGAAGTTTAGCTACTCGGATGAAGATGGTTATACCTAGACTTGAACTCCTTCGTCTTCAAACTTTGTAGAGGTTGATGGTTCTCCTTTGTCACCTTCTCCCGTCGAAGATGGATCCACCTCGAAGGCTCTACCTTTGGGCTCTTTCTCGTACTTGGAGTGAACTAGAATCGCCGGCTTGCTAGACCCTTGATCCTAGAGTGAGTAGAGAGTGTTTAGGGTTTGCTTTTGTTTTTCAAGAGAAGGATTCTCAACTCATGAGAAGGTTTCTCTTGACTAGAGGAAGAAGAAGATGAAGTGAAGAGAGAGAGTGAGAATGATAGAATGAGCTCTTTCTTTTCCTTTTGCAACCATAACAAAAGAAAAAGAAAAATCAAATAATAACAATAATCAAAATGAAAAAGGTTTGATGGTTAGTTTAGAATGACTAATATCATTACATGCATTAAATGAATAAAGCAAGAATGAAAAAGCATCTTGCATTTGTAATGATGGTAGTCAAATGTTCAACCATGGTCAACAAGTCAACCATGGTCAACAAGTCAACAAAAACTAACCATGACACAATTTCATTTTATTATATATTATTAAATGATATAATACAAATCCATTAGGGTTTGGAAAAAGACGACTGTCAACTGTGCATACGCACCCGTTCCGAAACCCTAATGGAAATCATCTTCCTCCTCCTCAAATAACTGTGCATACACACCTGCATTCTTGTTCCGAGGAACATGAATACTGAGAGATAAAAGCAACCCCAAATACTATACCAGTATCCGGCTCAAACCAGAGCCCGCTGGTAATATCTGTCCGGACTCCAAACGTGCACAAGTGCGCGGATGAGAACGAACCCTGTCGCAAAATCATGCGACCTCTACTCTGTTTTGCCCATAGGCGAATACCCTCTGTGTGGGACTCTAAAGACTCGACACTACGCTGGCAGTGGGTTGAACCACAGACCGCAAGCGGCACTAGCTGTGCGTAACGGTCCCCAGGTAGATGTCGACAAGAAGGCTGACGAGGTGAAACCCCATCGGTACTCCTACTGAGTCTGAATGTGACAGTCTCCGTACAGTCCGGTCTGTTCGTCTGATACATCGCATGGCGGGCCTAGGGGGCGGTAAACGTCAGTCCCCCAATAGCGGTACAAGTCGTGCCGGAGCGAAGCCCAAAACACCCTGAGATAACACTGGAAACCTACCAGTATATCTCGATTGCCCTGGCCAGGGACTACTCGTGTAATGGCTCTCCTAGACACAGCGCGATGTCAACCCCCAATACCGGGAGAGACGAATCCTGTCTAACCGTCACTGCCTCCAAGTGCTTCGGGACTGTACCCAACCACCACCTGTTTGCACGACTCCTTTGAGCCGTGGTAGGGTAGTGATCAAAGTGCAGTGGGAACACACTCGAGGCGAAGTGCCAGTGTCAAGTCAGCGGACTAAGCTGTACTCATGTCACCTGGGAACTGATGACTGACGATAGGTATAATACCAACCTGTCAGTTCCCGACGAGTCCTGTCCAGTGTACTCGTAACCCAACGAGCACCCGTATACTATCTCCAGTACGACGTACTGATGGCTGTGGGACAGACCATCTCCCACACTGGGATGAGAAGCGCATACGCTAGTCTACTCCGGAGTATCGATGCCCTGTCTCGATAGTCCTGCGACTAGGGACCTGTATAAGGATGTGCTTATAGATTACCCAGCCCCCACTAGTGTGACTGCCATCACAACGCTGGTAATCAAGCAAAGATCCTAAGGGCTCCACTAATGCGTATAAGTGATATAGTAAAATAAACACAAGTACACATTGAAGTAGAGACAAACCAAGTAGCATACTACTATTTTGAGCAAGATTGTATATACAAGGTGAATATCCCAAGCATCCATTAAGTAATATACAAACTAGTATGATACAGTAATGGCCTCTAGGGCATATACACTAACAATCTCCCACTTGCACTAAGGCCATGTACTGGCGTATCGAAGACCTATCATCTCGATCAGCCGCTCGAACTGAGTCTGGGGCAGGGCCTTGGTGAATGGATCTGCAGTGTTGTCTTCTGAAGCAACTCTCCGAACCTCGATCTCCTTGCGATCCACGATCTCCCTGATCAGGTGATACCGCCTCAAGATGTGCCTGGATCTCTGATGGGACCTGGGTTCCTTCGCTAAAGCTATAGCCCCATTGTTATCGCAATACAGAGGTATTGGGTCAACAATGGACGGAACCACCTGAAGTTCTTTCAAGAACTTCCTCATCCAGACAGCTTCTTTTGCGGCATCAGATGCAGCGATGTATTCCGCTTCCATCGTCTAGTCTGCAACGGTTTCCTGTTTGGAACTCTTCCAACACACCGCCCCTCCATTGAGGGTAAAGACAAAGCCCGACATGGACTTGGAATCATCCTTGTCACTCTGGAAGCTGGAGTCAGCAAAGGCCTCGATCTGGAGGTCTTTTCCGCCATACACCAAGAACATCTCCTTAGTCCTTCTCAGGTACTTGAGAATGTTCTTTACCGCTATCCAGTGTTTCTCCCCAGGGTTTGACTGATACCGGCTTACCACACTCAGTGCATAAGCTACATCCGGTCTGGTACATAACATCGCATACATTATAGAGCCTACCGCAGAAGCGTAGGGTATAATAGACATGCGATCCCTCTCCAAATCAGTCTTGGGAGACATCTCTTTAGAGAGGGTGATCCCGTGACAAGCCGGTAGGTTACCGCGCTTGGAATCTTCCATACTGAATCTCTTCACTATGGTGTCGATGTACCTGGACTGAGAAAGTCCCAATATCCTCTTGGATCTATCACGATGGATCCGGATCCCCAGGATGTATGAGGCATCACCCAGGTCTTTCATGGAGAACCTGTGTGACAAGAACCCCTTGACAGATTGTAGCATAGGAATGTCATTTCCTACTAAGAGAATGTCATCCACGTATAAAACGAGGAATACTACAGTTCTTGCTACAAATCTACTATAGATGCATGGTTCATCTGGATTTTTGATAAAGCCAAATTCTTTGACCGTCTCATCAAAACAGATGTTCCAACTCCGCGATGCCTGCTTTAGTCCATAGATGGACTTAAGCAACTTGCACACCTTTCCGCTGCTCCCACTCTGAATGAAGCCCTCTGGCTGGTCCATATAGACACACTCCTCTAAATTTCCATTTAGAAAAGCTGTCTTTACGTCCATTTGCCAGATCTCATAATCGTGGAAGGCAGCGATGGCAAGAAGGATCCGAATGGATTTCAGCATGGCTACTGGAGAAAAGGTTTCGTCATAGTCCAAGCCAGGTCTTTGACGGAAACCCTTTGCTACCAGCCTAGCTTTATAGGTCTCAACCTGTCCATCTACACCAATCTTCCTTTTGAAGATCCACTTGCATCCTACGGGTTTTACCCCGTCTGGAGCAATGTCCAACGTCCATACCTTGTTGGTGTACATGGACTCCATTTCGGTCCGCATTGCATCCAGCCATTTCACTGAGTCAACGCTCTGAACGGCCTGCTGGAAGCTAGTAGGCTCATCATAATCTATGATGCAATCCTCTCTATCCCCGTCTATGAGAAAACCGTAGTATCTCTCGGGCGGATGAGACTGCCTACTACTTCTGCGGAGCGGCGTAGGAATGTCCTGTTCTTCCGAACCCTCTGGTTCCACTATACTTTCAGTAATAGTCCGTGGTTCTGGAATCTCTTCCAGTTCTACTGCGCTCCCACTTATTTCCTTTTCTATGAACTGGTGTTCTAGAAAGTGGGCATGACGAGAAACAAGAACTTTTTGTTCCTCTTCGCAGTAGAAGAAATATCCCTTGGAATTCTTTGGATATCCCACAAACTTGCACAGTACTGAGCGTGCCTCGAGTTTGTCCGCATGCTGCTTTTTGACAAAAGCCGGACTTCCCCATATCTTAATGTGATTAAGGTGGGGTCTCTTCCCACACCACATCTCAAATGGCGTAGTAGGCACAGTCTTAGTCGGAACTCGGTTCAAAAGGTATGCGGCTGATTCTAGCGCATATCCCCAGAATGATCGCGGCAACTCAGCGTTACTCATCATGGACCGCACCATATCCAATAGGGTGCGGTTCCGTCTCTCCGATACACCGTTATGTTGCGGGGTGTATGGAGGAGTAAGCTGAGAGAGAATTCCGTTCTCTTTTAAATAGTCCAGGAACTCGGCACTTAAGTATTCTCCACCTCGATCCGATCTTAGAATCTTAATACTTTTGCCGGTCTGTTTCTCTACTTCATTCTTATACTCCTGGAATTTTCCAAAAGCCTCGGACTTATGTTTCATTAAGAAAACATAACCGTACCTTGAGAAGTCATCCGTAAAAGTAATGAAGTAAGAATGTCCGCTTCGGGCATGTGTAGACATTGGACCGCACACGTCACTGTGTACGAGTCCCAAGAGCTCGCTCGCTCTTTCTCCATGTCCAGTAAACGGAGTCTTTGTCATCTTTCCCTTGAGACAGGATTGACAAGTGGCATACGACTGATATTCGAACGCATTCAAATACCCTTCTGTATGTAACTTCGTCAACCTTCTCTCATTGATGTGACCCAATCTACAATGCCATAAGAAAGTCTGATTTATTTCCGGAGACTTTCTTTTGTGTGTATTCTGGACATTGAAAATCTGTGGTTGGTTCAATACGTATATACCATTACTCAATGTACCTGACCCAATCAGAACTTGATTAAGGTGAATGTTTACAACATTACTTACAAACGCAAATTCATAACCTTCTTTAGAAACTAAAGATACAGAAATGATATTACAAGTTGCGTTGGGTACAAAAAAGCAATTACGCAAAACCAAAACATGTCCATCTGACATTCCCAGGTGATAGTCCCCCACGGCTTTAGCATCCATGCTAGCTCCGTTTGCAACTCTGAGGGTCATGTCACCTGCCTTCAAAACCCTACGGTTTCTCAACGCCTGCAAAGAATTACAGATATGAGATCCTGATCCGGTATCCAATACCCAGGAAGTAGAGTTTATTGAAAGACAGTTTTCAATAACATACACACCTGAAGCTGAAGCTGCAACCTGCTTCAATTCCTGTGTTCTGGCCTTCCAGGCCCTGCAATCATTCTTCCAGTGTCCTTTCTTATGACAAAAGAAGCATTCTTCCTTATCCACAAGCTTCCCCGCTATCTTTGTTGCTTTACCTTTTCCCTTCGTATCCACTTTACTAACACCGCCCCTTGGTTTGGCGGGGGCTTTCTTCTTCTTTCCCTTGGCTTTCGCCTTGGACCTAGAAGAAGATGATCCTCCTACAAACAAAGTGGATGTTTCCCTACCTTTCTGTAGGGTGCCCTCTGCGCTCCTCAGCAGGTTGAGGAGCTCTGAAAGTTCAACCTCTTTTTCTTGTAGGTTGAAGTTCATTATAAACTGGGCGTAAGTGGAAGGAAGGGACTGGAGAACTATATCCGTATATAGCTCACTCTCTAATGTGATCCCTAGGTCAGCGAGCTCCTCAATGTAGCCGATCATCTTTAGCACGTGCTCGGCTACTGATGATCCGACGGCCATTCTTGTCGAAAACAACTTTTTCGACGCTTCGTATCTTGCGATACGTGATTGCTCTCCATACAGTTCTTTTGTATGAAGCAATATGGACTCCATGTCCATATTCTCATGCCTCCTCTGATGTTCGTTGTCCATCGAGGCAAGCAGGAGGCACTTGGCCTTCGCGCTATCAATCTCCCAAGTCTTGCGGATTTCCTTATCCGCGACGCTGGAAGTTGGACCAGGGACAGGGGGAGCTTTGGTGGTAAGAAGATACCCCAGCTTGTCATAAGTGATTGCTATCTTGACATTCCTGAGCCAATCTTTGTAGTTTGGCCCTGTCAACTTGTTTTTATCTAGGAGTAACTTAAGTCCAGTCATGTTGATTGGTCGCTGCAATTAGGAGAGAGAAGAAGAAACACTCAGCATGATGCTCTTGCAAGTTTAGAGTGGTTTTTAATTTGTCTAAACAGGATGGCTCCCACTGTTTCTCGAATCCCTCCTCAAACCATAAAGGAAGAATTAGTCAGGATCAATCCCACCGTACAATACTTGCTTAACCGTTCGGCCAGGCTGGTGTTGGTACTTCGAGGGAGGTTTTCCAACGCTTTCGCGAAGTTCCTTAATTAAAGAACCTCTTTTCCCTGGGGGCGTAGCCCCGCTAACACCTTTCTAGGCACCTACTAGGTTTATAGCATTGATCGTTAAGTGAGAAATTTCCCGAGGAGTAGCATATACTCACAGTAGGATCGGGATCCAAATATCATTGCGTGACGAAACTGAAGGAATCCTACCAGAATCATCACACTCCAAATGGTATGCAAATCTAGCAAGTTTCAGTACTTATGAAACTCCCGATGTGGATTTTTGCCCCATGCTCTTATGACCTTGACTTTGGCCAAAATATCATAAGTCACATGTCAAGTTCTACCCGTCATTATCCAGGTTAATTTGGATCCATCCGTATCTACCCTTGACTTTGGCCAAAATGGCAGTACGACTGTCCCAAACCAACGCATCTATCTATGCTACACATGAACACCCAACAGCTACCAATCACTGTGCCTTGACTTTGGCCAACATACACAGCTTGAATACTATTGACTATTCATGCGAAACGACGGAGGGCTACGGATGGTTTTGGCAAAACCGTGAACGTAGTGAACTTGATTTGGTCGATGGAACGAGATAGCTTTTAAATGGAGTGGCTCAAGCTCCGCATTTTAAAAGTTAGTTTTGAAAAGAACCGAGTGGTTTTTCGAAAGTGTTCCAACGACTTTAACTTGGTTTATTATCTTGCATTAGTTCTTTTAATACGTGATATTCTTGCATTAGTACTTTTAATGCGTCCCATCATTTAAATCCTACCATTGCAGAAAACAACCAAAATATGACGTACGCTTATGCCATTCGCATTCGCCACTGGGCCCCGTCATTACCCGTTAGGTTACTTAACTAACGACAGAGCGGGGGCTGGGCTAGCGCGTCTGTAAAACATAAGCAACGCCTAAATAGAAAGCAATGATAAACATTTCAGATCACAGATAAATACATTGGATATACTAGTAATCTGTAATTTGTACGAGCCTGTAACAAAAAACAGATAACACGGTCGCGGTGAATAGCCAATACCCCACCCAAGACCCCTACGGGTGCGGCAAACTACCCGCCAAGTACCCGAAGCGTAGCAACCTCCCTCATCTCCATGAGTAGGCCACTCGACACTTCGGCATACCCGGTAGTTTGTGCACCCCTCCATGGGTCTATCCTAGGAGCAAAAACAGTAAAAGAATTATACAATGACGGCTACAACCCCGACCCGGTTGTGCGGCCAAACAAATAATAATTATTACATCAATTTACATTTACAATGAATTGCAAGAAAAGAAAACTCTCGTCTCACAACCCCCGGCTATTCACCCGCGACAATCCAACATATTTATATACACATTCCAGCACATTACAGATCATGTATAACCCCGACTAATCGTCTTATAGCAATTAGTCGACGTTCAATACATGCAAACATCACAGATACAACCATCATAGTCAAAGTGCAGTGAAGTTCGGAAAAATACGGAATTATAGGCCCCCAAAAGTAAATTTTAGTTCTGGAAAATCTGGGCATATAATTTATATCCTAAAAATCCCAAAATCAACACAGAAAGACACTGCACGAAAAACGATGCAGTGACGTCATCAAACCGCGGCGCTTCCGCGGCACGAGCCTACCTCGTGCGGCGGAAGCGCGGCGGTTTGGATGATTCTCTGTCTCGTTTTTCTTGTGTGTTTTTAAAAAACCCTGAGATGAATTTACAGATATAAAGTTTTTCATTTCGAGCCAAAAAAATTTCAACAGAAACTCAGGTTTTTGAAAATACGGTTTTTGGGTTTTTTACGGTTCCGAACTTCGTTACACTTCACTACCTAGCTAGTTTAAGTTTAGTTAGGCTCTGATACCAATGTAAGTCCACGTTGCCACCCCCGGTTCTTACGGGGAGGCGGAAACGGTATAAAAATCAAATTTTTAGTGCAAGAAGCAACATGGACTATGCAAGGTCGGGATCGATACCTAAACTAAAACTAGCAACCTAGCTAAAGAAGTTTAGCTACTCGGATGAAGATGGTTATACCTAGACTTGAACTCCTTCGTCTTCAAACTTTGTAGAGGTTGATGGTTCTCCTTTGTCACCTTCTCCCGTCGAAGATGGATCCACCTCGAAGGCTCTACCTTTGGGCTCTTTCTCGTACTTGGAGTGAACTAGAATCGCCGGCTTGCTAGACCCTTGATCCTAGAGTGAGTAGAGAGTGTTTAGGGTTTGCTTTTGTTTTTCAAGAGAAGGATTCTCAACTCATGAGAAGGTTTCTCTTGACTAGAGGAAGAAGAAGATGAAGTGAAGAGAGAGAGTGAGAATGATAGAATGAGCTCTTTCTTTTCCTTTTGCAACCATAACAAAAGAAAAAGAAAAATCAAATAATAACAATAATCAAAATGAAAAAGGTTTGATGGTTAGTTTAGAATGACTAATATCATTACATGCATTAAATGAATAAAGCAAGAATGAAAAAGCATCTTGCATTTGTAATGATGGTAGTCAAATGTTCAACCATGGTCAACAAGTCAACCATGGTCAACAAGTCAACAAAAACTAACCATGACACAATTTCATTTTATTATATATTATTAAATGATATAATATAAATCCATTAGGGTTTGGAAAAAGACGACTGTCAACTGTGCATACGCACCCGTTCCGAAACCCTAATGGAAATCATCTTCCTCCTCCTCAAATAACTGTGCATACACACCTGCATTCTTGTTCCGAGGAACATGAATACTGAGAGATAAAAGCAACCCCAAATACTATACCAGTATCCGGCTCAAACCAGAGCCCGCTGGTAATATCTGTCCGGACTCCAAACGTGCACAAGTGCGCGGATGAGAACGAACCCTGTCGCAAAATCATGCGACCTCTACTCTGTTTTGCCCATAGGCGAATACCCTCTGTGTGGGACTCTAAAGACTCGACACTACGCTGGCAGTGGGTTGAACCACAGACCGCAAGCGGCACTAGCTGTGCGTAACGGTCCCCAGGTAGATGTCGACAAGAAGGCTGACGAGGTGAAACCCCATCGGTACTCCTACTGAGTCTGAATGTGACAGTCTCCGTACAGTCCGGTCTGTTCGTCTGATACATCGCATGGCGGGCCTAGGGGGCGGTAAACGTCAGTCCCCCAATAGCGGTACAAGTCGTGCCGGAGCGAAGCCCAAAACACCCTGAGATAACACTGGAAACCTACCAGTATATCTCGATTGCCCTGGCCAGGGACTACTCGTGTAATGGCTCTCCTAGACACAGCGCGATGTCAACCCCCAATACCGGGAGAGACGAATCCTGTCTAACCGTCACTGCCTCCAAGTGCTTCGGGACTGTACCCAACCACCACCTGTTTGCACGACTCCTTTGAGCCGTGGTAGGGTAGTGATCAAAGTGCAGTGGGAACACACTCGAGGCGAAGTGCCAGTGTCAAGTCAGCGGACTAAGCTGTACTCATGTCACCTGGGAACTGATGACTGACGATAGGTATAATACCAACCTGTCAGTTCCCGACGAGTCCTGTCCAGTGTACTCGTAACCCAACGAGCACCTGTATACTATCTCCAGTACGACGTACTGATGGCTGTGGGACAGACCATCTCCCACACTGGGATGAGAAGCGCATACGCTAGTCTACTCCGGAGTATCGATGCCCTGTCTCGATAGTCCTGCGACTAGGGACCTGTATAAGGATGTGCTTATAGATTACCCAGCCCCCACTAGTGTGACTGCCATCACAACGCTGGTAATCAAGCAAAGATCCTAAGGGCTCCACTAATGCGTATAAGTGATATAGTAAAATAAACACAAGTACACATTGAAGTAGAGACAAACCAAGTAGCATACTACTATTTTGAGCAAGATTGTATATACAAGGTGAATATCCCAAGCATCCATTAAGTAATATACAAACTAGTATGATACAGTAATGGCCTCTAGGGCATATACACTAACAATTACATAGTATCTGAGACGAATGGATTATTATTATATATATGATATATAATAAACGTTGCTTATATTTTACACCCGCGCTAGTCCCACCCCGCTATGCCGTTAGTTAAGTAACCTAACGGTGCATAACGGGACACTGTGGCGAATGCGGATGGTATAAGTATACGTTCTATTCTGTGATGGCTTAGGAACTTAAGTGATGGGATCACATTAATGAGATTAATGTAAAGAAAAGAAACCTAATGATGTTGTAGAATCAGATTTGAAACAAACTTGGCTTTTTATGAAAAATGCAAGTTTCAAAAAGATGCGGAGCTTAAGCCACTCCTTTTCTTAACTGTTTTGATTCTACAACGAGATCAAGTTCAAAGCGTTAAAGGTTTTCTTAAAAACCATCCGCAACCCTCCGTCATTTTAGGAAGCAGAGTACTTAGTATTCGTGCTGCGTATGTTGATTATAGTCAAGGCGTAGTGTACGGTAGCTAAGTGATGTCTTCCTACAAAGCATATGATGCGATTAGTTAGGACATTCATGTGATTATGTTGATCATAGTCAAGGGTCATATGGGTGGGTCTAGTTAATCACGAAATGACGGGTAGAATTTGACTAGTACTTATGATATGTTGACCATAGCCAAGGTCATAAGTGACTAGGGGTAAAAACCATATCGGGAATTTCAAGAGTTGAAATTTACAATGAGATTGCATACCATCTATATGATAGTTGGATCTCGATCTCACTGTGAGTAAGTGTTACTTCCAGGAGAGTTTTGCACTTTACAATTAGCTAATCCAGTGGGTGTCTAGATAGACTGACCGGTTAGCGAAACTGTAGAATGTAATTATTCCTGGCTAGTTTTCTTTTCAGGTTTTGAAAGAAAATTTGATAAAAGCAGTGGGAGACATCGATCAGATAAAATAATAACCAATCTAATTCTTTGTAAGAGCATTTCGCTAAGTGTATCCTTTTCTCTCTCCGAATGGCAGTTACAGATGTCAGGACTTAAGCTACTACTTGAGAAAAATAAACTGACATGACCAAATTATAAAGAATGGTTGAGGAACTTAAACATTACACTTTCATATGATAAGGTATCATATGTCCTCAATACCGAAGCTCCACCCGTCCCAGGACCTGAATCATCTGTCTCGGATAGGGAGATCCGAAAAACTTGGGAAAATGACTGCAACACGGCCAAGTGCCTCGCCCTCGCTTCTATGGACAATGTCCATCAGAAGCAACACGAGAATATGGATGTGCAATCCATCTTTCTTCACACAAAGGAGTTGTATGAAGAGCAATCTCGTACTTTGAGATACGAGGCATCTAGAAAGCTGTTTCAGATGCGAATGGCCCCTGGTGCATCAGTTGGAGACCATGTTTTGAAAATGATTGGTCTTATTGAAGAACTTGAGGAACTGGGATGGACTATGGATAATGAGCAATATACAGATATTGTTCTACAGTCTCTCCCCCCTGCCTTTGCTCCATTCATAGTGAATTTCAATATGAATGATTTGGAGAAATCATTGCCTGAACTTCTCAATATGTTGAGAAGTGCAGAGAACACGTTGAAAACGGCAAGGACTCCCGCTCTGCTTGCTGGGCCATCTTCCTCTTCATTCCCAAAAGCTAAGGCCAAAGGAAAGAAGAAGAAGAAGAAGTCTATCACACAGAAATGAGGAGTTAGAAAGGCAAAGGGGAAAGACAAAGCCGAGGCTGTGGGAAGCAGGAAAGGAGAATGTTTTTACTGTAAAAAGTCAGGACATTGGAAACGCAACTGTGCTGAATATCTTGCTGATCTCAAGAAGAAGAAGCATGCTGATGCTTCCACATCAGGTGTGTTTGTAACTGAAAACTGTTTTTCTTTAAACTCTGCATCCTGGGTATTGGATACCGGTTCTGGTTCTCACATCTGCAATTGTATGCAGGGATTGAGAAATAGTAGAGTTTTAAAGATTGGAGATCATACTCTGCGGGTTGGAAATGGTTCCAATATACATGCTGTATCCGTGGGAGAGTATCATCTAGGGTTGCCTTCAGGAAGTATTTTGGTTTTGAACCCGTGTTATTTAGTATCAAGTATGCTATGTAATATAATATCCGTTTCTTTGTTGGACAATGAAGGATATCATTTTATATTGCAAAATAATGTTATGAACATTAACCTGAATCAAGAGTTGATTGGGTATGGTACACTAAATAACGGTATTTACGTCCTGAACCAACACACGGTTTGTAATATACAACATACTAGTAAAAGAAAGTTTTCAGATATAAATGAAGCTTTTCTTTGGCATTGTAGATTTGGTCATATTAATGAAACAAGACTAAACAGGCTACATAAAGATGGATATTTAAATCCATTTGAATATAAATCTTATGCGACTTGCCGGTCTTGTATCAAAGGTAAAATGACCAAAACTCCGTTTAGTGGACACGGAGAGAGAGCTGGTGAACTCTTAAGCCTCATACATAGTGATGTATGCGGACCAATGTCTACACTTGCAAGAGGTGGTTTTTCATACTTCATCACTTTTACTGATGATTTCTCAAGATTCGGACATGTGTTTTTGATAAAGTACAAATCTGAAGCCTTTGAGAAATTCAAGGAGTATAAACTTGAAGTAGAGAAGCAAACAGGCTTGAGCATCAAGAAACTTCGATCGGATCGAGGTGGAGAATATTTGAGTACAGAGTTTCTAGACTTCTTAAAAGAGAATGGGATTCTCTCTCAGCTCACTCCTCCTTACACACCGCAGCACAATGGTGTGTCAGAACGGAGGAATCGTACCCTATTAGATATGGTACGATCCATGATGTGTGATGCTGAGTTACCGCTTTCCTTTTGGGGACATGCATTGGAGACAGCAATGTATCTATTGAACAGGGTTCCAACCAAGACCGTGTCTACCACTCCATATGAGATGTGGAATGGAAAGAGACCATCTCTTAAAAGGTTTAGGATTTGGGGTTGTCCGGCTTTTGTTAAAAAGCAGAATCCAGACAAACTCGAGACACGATCGGTCATGTGTAAATTTGTGGGGTATCCAAAACATTCGTATGTATATCTATTCTACCACAAAGAGGAACAAAAGGTGTTTGTTGCTCAGCATGCCACATTTTTGGAAAATGAGATCTTTACGCAAAGTACTAATGGCAATGTGGTAGAACTAGAAGAGGTTCTAGAGACACAAATTACTCAGGAGGAATTGGTTGAAACTGATGTTGCAGTAGAACTTCAAGAACCTCAGCCGCTCAGGAGGTCTAGTAGAACTTCTCGCCTACCAGAAAGATACTATGGGTTTCTCATAGATGGTGATAGAGAAGATTGCATCATGGATGATGATGACCCTACTAGTTTTCAGCAAGCTATCACGAGTGGTGACTCAGTGAAATGGCTGGAAGCAATGAGATCCGAAATGGAGTCAATGTACACCAACAAAGTATGGACTTTGGATGTTGCGCCTCCTGGGATAAAACCCGTTGGGTGCAAATGGATCTTTAAGAGAAAGATTGGTGTAGATGGACAGGTGGAGACTTATAAAGCAAGGCTTGTAGCGAAAGGTTTTCGTCAAAGACCAGGCTTGGACTATGATGAAACTTTCTCTCCAGTAGCAATGCTTAAATCCATTAGGATCCTACTTGCTATTGCTGCTCACTATGATTATGAAATCTGGCAGATGGACGTGAAAACTGCATTTCTAAATGGTGATTTAGAAGAATGCGTTTTTATGGATCAGCCAGAGGGCTTCATTGATAGTGGGAGCAGCGGGAAAGCGTGTAGATTGCTTAAATCCATTTATGGATTAAAACAGGCCTCAAGGAGCTGGAACATCTGCTTTGATGATACAATCAAAGAGTTTGATTTTATCAGAAATATAGATGAACCATGTATTTATAAGAAGATTGTAGGGAGTACTGTCACGTTCCTCGTATTGTACGTAGACGACATTCTCCTGATAGGAAATGATGTTCCTATGCTACAATCGGTCAAACTATTCTTATCACAAAGGTTCTCCATGAAGGACCTGGGTGATGCCTCGCGCATTTTGGGCATTAGGATCTACAGAGATAGATCCAAGAGATTATTGGGACTGTCCCAATCAAAGTACATAGACACCATTCTAAAGAGGTTTAGTATGGAAGATTCCAAGCGTGGTGCCTTGCCTGCTAGTCATGGAATCACTCTTTCTAAGGACTTCTGTCCGAAGACTGATGAAGAAAGAGCTCGCATGAGCGTTATACCCTACGCTTCAGCCGTAGGATCTATAATGTATGCAATGTTGTGTACTCGCCCTGATGTGGCTTATGCATTGGCTGTAGTAAGCAGGTATCAATCCAACCCAGGGGAGAAACATTGGATAGCAGTGAAGAACATTCTTAAGTACTTGCGAAGGACTAAAGAATTGTTCTTGGTGTATAGTAATGGGGATCTCCAGTTGGAGGCCTTTACCGATTCCAGCTTCCAAAGTGACAAGGATGACAGCAAATCTATCTCAGGGTTTGTATTTACCCTAAATGGAGGAGCGGTTAGTTGGAAGAGTTCCAAACAGGACACCGTTGCAGACTCCACGATGGAAGCTGAGTATATTGCTGCAAGTGATGCTGCTAAGGAAGCCGTCTTGATGAAGAAGTTCATTGCGGAACTAGGAGTAGTTCCAACCATTGTTAATCCAATACCATTGTATTGTGATAATAATGGAGCTATAGCATTAGCCAAAGAACCAAGGTCCCATCAGAAGTCCAGACACATCCTAAGGCGATATCATCTGATCCGGGAGATAGTAGATCGCCAGGAGATCGAGATTCGGAGAGTAGATACAAAGGATAACACAGTGGATCCATTCACCAAGGCACTTCCACAGCCGCAGCATGAGCGACTGTTTGAAATGTTGGGTATGAGATACGCCAATAAATGGCCTTAGTGCAAGTGGGAGATTGTTAGTAATATGTATGCCCTAAAGGCCATTATATGGATAGTGGAAACTTGGACATATAATCTATAGAGATAGATGACTTTCTTGCTCAACATGATAGTACGCTATCTGGTTTACTTTATCTGAACATGTAGATTTAATCATTTACACATGTTGATAAAGCCCAAAGGATATTTGCTTGACTACTGTGATTATGATGCGGATCATACTAGTGGGGCACGTATAGTCTATAAGCATATCCTTGAACTGTTCCCAGTCGAGGGTGTATCGAGACAGGGCATCGATATTCCAGAGTAGACTAGCGTATACCATTCTTGTCCCATATGATGGGCGATGGATGATCCCATATCCATCTGGTGAGGAGACACCAAAGACTGTATGCGGGTGCTCAGTGGAGACTGGGTACACTGAACGGACTCGCCGAGAACTCCTATGTGGTATTATATCTATCGTCGGATAGCAGTTCTCAGGTGACACTGGTACAGGTTAGTCTGTAGACCCGAGATCGTCATAGAGTCTTGTGTGTCCTCCCACTATACTTTGATCTCCACCCTACCACGGCTCTACTGAGTCGTGCAAACAGGTGGTCTTTGGGTACAGTCTCGAGGCACATGGAGGCAATGAGCGATAGGAGGGGTTTCGTCTCTCCCGGTATTGGGGGTTGATGTTGTGCTATGCTCGATTGGCTATAACATGAAGTCCCTGGCCAGGGCTGCTGAGATTTACTGATAAGAGTTATCAGTAGTTTCTCGATCTGTTATGAGCCATACACCAGCATGACTTATTGAGTTACTGGGGTCGACGATTCCATCCCTGGACTCGATATGCAGCATATCTGACGAAGAGACCGGACTGTACGGTAAGTGTTGCCAGTTGGCTCGACGGGAGTTTTTACAGCTTCGCTGGTTTTCTTCTGATCGTTTCAATACCCGGGTGGCCGTTACGTTTAGCTGACCTCTTGCGGCTTGTAGGTGTTTGATATGATCATCATCTACTGCCGGCGTATTGACGAGTCTTAGAGTCCCACAATGAAGTTTCCTGACTCAGGCAAAAAGATGTGGTGTGCATATGAGATATGCGCGGGACCCAATTAAATACGGTTATGTGATAACGTATATTAATCGGGCATTTTCTATTTGTCGGATCGTATGTGATATGACCGATTTGCTAAATCAAGTGTTGATTTAACAAATAACATTTAGATTAATTCTTTAATTAAATCCTTTTGTATGCATACATGTATTTACATGATGATGTGCATGGACACATACATGCATACATAGTATCATGGTTGATGATACAGGAATGGTGGCAATGCAAGACTTATATTGAAGCTTTTATTTATATTTATCATTTTAGGTTAATGTAAAGAAAACCCACTCATGCTCCTTTATTCTTTAGTGGGTAAGCTTTATTTAACTTAATGAAAAGAATTTCCACCCATGCTTAATTCTTTATGAAAAGAAATTCCACCCATAATTATAGTGGGAATGGAATAATGATGATTATTCCTTCTTATCACTATAAATAGCTTCATATGTGATATGGAACTAGATGTACAAAACAAGGAAAAAAATTGTGAACAAGGGTGTGAAAACAAGTTATCATATGTGATATGATAGAAAGCTCAAGCTTAGCCACCATAATCTTCTTCTTCCTCTCTTGATTTTTCTCTTGAGTGAAGTTGATAAAAGAAAGGGTTTTAATTGTTGAATACAAACCACATCATCATACTATACACATCTAGCCGATTTGTGTAGGGTGTTTGCTCTACTTCGTTCGCGAAACAAGTAAGGCAAGGAGCTTTGGGCAAAGGGACTTCGGGTGGATCATCGTGGACAAGGAAGGCTTCCATCGATCCGTTTCAAACTCTCATAGTGCCAAGGAGTCACCGAGGGAGATCTACAAAGGTTGTAATCTCTACTCTTAGTGATAGTTTTACATTTGCATGTGATGCTTATTTGTATGAATCCCTAAACTTCTAGTTTCGATTCTTGTCGAGTTAACTTAGCACTTCTAAAATTTTGATTATGGCATATGTGATGCTACCAAACCCTTGACGAGGTGCTAGGCTAACCCTTCACTAAGTGGGGGGATGTAATACCCCAAGTAGAGTTGGGGATTAATACTGCCTATCCCATAAGAAGTGAGATGTTATCCGGTATTGAGGTGAGGATGTAACCGATACGGATACACATAGGGAACCACTGTTGAACAATGGGGAGTATCGAATTCCATTCCGAAAGAGAGTACGATCAGAACTATAAATGGAATGATACCACACCTATAACACAGAGGCGCCTTTTGGATGAGTCGGAACTCCGGAATTTGAAGACCTCCGTAGTTACGCGTGCTTGAGCTAGGGAAATTCTGGGATGGGTGACCTACTGGAAAGTTGCCACCTTCTTGAGTCCGGTTCATTCAAAGAGACAAAACCGTGCGGTTTCGACCAGAGCAGACAATATCATCCATGTCTAGGGGTGGGTCGTGACAAATACCGTCTGTGCTGGGGATGAGTCGTGACATATTTTCATATAAATACCCCGTGGTTTCAAAAACCTGTATTTTACCCTCAATTTCCAAATCCCATATTTTCAAATAAATACCCTGAAGTTTCGGAAACCCGTTATCTCTTAAGTCTCGAGAAGCCGGAGATAAGGCATCACTAAAAAAACCTTGAACTTTTACAAAACCCTTTTGCAATAAAGTACCCCGATTTTCCCGAATTTCATGTTTTAAAATAAAATACCATATCCTTTCCTTTCAACTAGAGTTTGTGAAATCCCATTACACTTGACTCTATATTAACTTGATAATTTAACTGTTTAATGACCGTGTGTAATAACCATGTGCAGTGATCATGTTTCCGTGATTCCGGGCATAAACGGAATACTCCCGAAATGCGTGTACCGCTGTACGATGTGTCTCGAGAGTTCTCTTATCTTGTGCAATGACCGTGTTTCTGTGATTCCGGGAATATACAGAATGCTAACTGGTTAATGATCATATTTCTATGATTCCAGGTATATACGGAATGCTAACTGTTTAATGATAATGATACCTTAAATGACATGATACCCTTAATTAAACTTGCATGCCATGACACTACTCTGTTCATCATAACTCATAACTCGTAATCCCTTGAGAACTAATGAAAACTAAAATATGAAGAGTGGTCACTAAATGACCTTTACCTACATGATCATGCGACACTATACTTATTATTCTAACTGTCTTATATTGTTGTCATCTTATCTACCTTTTGACTCATATACTTGGAACACTAGTTTTACCTACTCTTTTATATGCACTTCGTAATGCTAGTTCGTATACCTGTTTCAATTTGTTGCACATAACCTTCTTGAGAATCATACTCGAGTTGAACTCGTTGACAGACCCTTTTTTTCCTAATTTCACCCGAAATGTCCGTTAGAGATATGAGAAGAGCAGGACATGACAACAGAGGTTGAAGCTACGAAGGAAGATTATGCTCCCTTTCGACGCATCATTAAGGTTGTAGCCCTCATTATTTTCTTATTCACCCATCTGTTGAGCGCTTGCTTTATTTTCCATGCTTCATTGATGTAATATAACTCTGTTGTCGATCTTAGCCTGCAATAAACGTTGGTTAATGAAATAAAGATATTTTTATTTATCCTGTTTTTTGTACTACTGCATTACTTTACACTTAGCGTAATTGTATCGGGTAGAGTCTACTTCTCGGTATAGTTACGTTGCGGGCCTCGTCCCGTATCTTGGGAAGCCGTGCATGACATCCACCGCTGAGCCGGCGCTGGCGTCGCGCCCAGCGGCCAACATTTATAATATTTTTTGAAAGCGGTCCACTTTTAATAATATTTTTTAAAAATTGCTCAATTCAAACAATTGTCCTTTTTCTTGATACTACCAAAGTTGATTTCTACTGCTCCACCTTTCCTTCTAGCTTCACCTTTTCTTCTCTTTACCCTGTCTCGTGGAAAAGATATTAGATAGGGCAAGGGCAAAAGGGTAAAGCATAACTCTTCATTAACAACGTAAAAGGTATTTTAGTGCAATATACATAGTATAGGGTATTTTAGGATAATTAAAATTGTCTATATTATTTTGTGAGAAACAACAACAACTGAAGGTATTTTATTGTAATTTACCCCTCAGTAAAAATTGTTCTTGCTTGTATCTTGCAATATATAGGACTTCAAGACAAATGACAGACAATTACAAGAAAAATGAAACTCCTAAACTCATATGGAATAATTACCAATTGGGATGTCCAGAAAATTATACCATAAAATAATATACTAGATGTACCATATAATAAAGTATCCTTTCTAAGAAACTATCTTTTCTAAGAGTTATTTTTAAAAAGAGGATTAATTTAGAAGTGCAAAAATTTGAGGATGTTCTTTGTGTTTGTGAATTAGGGGCGGGGAGGGGGGCGGGGGGGTGTTTAAATTTAAAGGTGTAAACAAGAAATCACCAATCAATATTAATGAAGTTAATCAAGCACGGAGCTTAATTAAAAAGGGGACTAAAATTTCCACAGCCACGGCATCGACGAACGCTGAGCCATCACCATTCCCATAATAAAGAAACTTTTATACACAGCTGCCTTCGATGTGCGATGTGGGACTAAAATTTTACTACCCCTTTCTATTCGCTCAACTTTCGTTTCGCGAGTCTCTTGTATATTCCAATGACTCCTTCGTCTTCGTCCTCGCTCACCTGCTCGAAGCTATCAGCTTGGATCTTGTTCGCAGTCTTTCTCCAGATCCTCGGCCTCTCCCTCTTCGTGCTTGGTTTCTTTCCAGTCAAGCCAACTCTCCATGGCAAAAGGTTCGGGTTTTCTTTTGGAAAATTTGCCGCTTTTTCCTTTGGGGAAAAAACGAGGAGAGATTGTAAATTGTTGATGGATTGCTTTCTAAATTTTTGCAGTGGCCTTGAGAGCTATCGAATGGCAACATGTGATCCCGTTGTGGATTCTGAGGAGAGCGATTTGGGGCCGGATCAGCTCAGATCTTTGTATACGGTTCTCATTCATAAACTCTTCCTAGATTTGGGGGTTTTCATTTTCTTTTTATTAAAAATAATTATACTGTGGTTTTATTTTCATATTTCAAGCCAAGTTGGAGTTTTCGCTTCCCTTTATGATACAATCTTAAACCCATTATGTCGATCTTTCTCCTAGATCTCAACTTGAAGTTGGAGCTAATTTGACCATTAACTGGTTAAGTCGAGGCTGCTCGACACACCTTTGCTTCATTCCTTAAATTGCAAACCATCCTTAAGTGTCAAAGGAGAAGAAACCCTGGCCGATTCAAATTTTACCCTTATACGAGATCAAGAAGAAGAAGAGAGAGACAAATTACATATTTAACAAGACTATTCAATGTTAGGGTGCATGTTGTTTCTGTAGAAGCTTGACACTGGATGTTTTCTTGTTTATGTTCTTCTGATGTAAGCTACAATGTTTCTATCAACTCTATGTTAAATTATGTTTTCCTCTGTTTATATCTTTTGAATTTGGATGGAATTAGCTTATTACACATAGTAGGGTCCCATATTTTCCAATTAGCTCATGGTTTAAGGGTTCATAGAACCATAATCAAAGTTGTTAAATCACAATACATATCATATATCGTTTTTATCATATGTTGTATCATATATCATATTATACCGTATGTCGATATGCTGGTCGCTTGTATAATAGCAAAGCAATTAAGCATACAACTATATATTTCATACGAATATGATTAAATTAGCATTATAAAACAATACATATGAAGATATATAATGTTTAGTAAAATGTCGTTCACACAACTGAAACAATGAACACACGTGCAGAACAAAAATCATGTGAATAATCATAATAAACGACTCAAGAGCAATATAGCATTTAAGTATTCAACAGTGAACAAGCCAAGAAAGATGACCAAAAAGATTTTGAGATCAATGTGTAATTTTTTGTAAACATAGAGTAATTGCATTTGTAATAATTTTTTTGTAAACAACCCAAGACAGTAGAAAGAAATTGGGGAGCTCTTATCGAGCTCTCAGGAAGGACAATGTATCTTGTGTAGGAGCTCCCATAGAGAAGTTCTCGTGGAGGGCAACAAATCTCGTGGAAGAGTTCTCATGGCAAGACGAGGCATCGAAGGAGATCCCCACGCGAGGGAGGTGTTGAAGGGGAAATCTCGCGAGGGCTCGTAAGGTGAAATTAAGGCTTTCAAAAAGAAATTGTGGAGAAATCTCGTGGATCTTTATGTATTATAGGCTATCATCCCTTAAAACTCAACCCTACAAAGTGCCGACCAGATCTGATTCTTTATTGCAACTCGTATTTTCTGTATCGTAATGTACTGTATGATTAGGATCACAAATCATAGGATACATGTAAGTTGATAGAACCCCTCGATTACTGTATGATTAGGATCACAAATCATAGGATACTTGTAAGTTGATAGAACCCCGCAAATCTCAATATCCTATTACATCATACAATACGAATCGTAAATCGTAAGATATTAACAACCATGATTACAATCATCGCAATTGAAATGATTCACCATGAAAATGGATTGGCTATGTAGAAAAGCTCCATGAAAGGTTTAATTAAGTTCTAATGTCAACCCTGAGTTTAGTAGCGTCATATACATTTATGAGAAAACTGCAGACAAGAAATGGGCTTGATAAATTCCTAGACGGCTAGTTTGTCTCCCCAAAGTTCCGCTAGACTAGAAGAAAATGTGACGAGGACAACATATCTCTGATTTGATTTTAGCATCAATTGGATATTTAATAATATTTCTTTTGATTTGTTATTTAGGGTATTCTGCAATTTTCAGCATTGGATTAGATCTTTAAGTTTTGCTATGTGACGTTTTAGAAAATAAATAATCTCGAGATATTCGAGATCTTAGCAATCTTCTGTTTTAAGAAAGTCTAGACTTGATTTGCAAAAATATGTAATCGGGCTCATTATATAATGAGGCCAAATCTGGGGTGAAGAATGAATGCAAAATGTTGATTGCTAAAATGTGGCGATTTGGCTTTTGGGTTCCGTGTGACTTGGACCCTTTCTTAACCCCCTCGGCTGCGGTCAATCGAAGCTGAAGCCCGTCGATTCACCGTCATCGTCGACTAGATTCAGCAAGATGCATGGCTGATATTCTTGATGAGAATGGGTCTTGGAAATGGGAGAAATTCATACGTGCCGTGTCAAAATGTCTAGATGGGGAAAGATCATAGTTGATGTATGTAATTATGTTCAATTCTTCGGATGTGATAAAGCCAAGAGCTATAAGGAATTATGTTCGTGGTTTCATTAGATGGCAAATTCAATGTTGTTTTGAATGAACTATTTATACCGTCTATCAGAAAGAGTGTTATTTGAGAACGATTTTGGGTTGACCGTTGGTTGATATTTGTTATTAGTGTTAGGTTAATTACTTGGCCAATGTTTTCAGCTCTTACTCTGGACAATTGAAGCCCTAAGCCCACCTACGTACACCATTGCTATTCTGACAATGTGTTTTTGATACAGGAAATGTCTGAAATACCTCCAGCATTCGATCATGTAATTTTGATGGTACATGTCTACAGTCCTAAAGGCAATCTTTTTCCTTAGACAATAAAAAAAAAGTTACGCAAAGCTTTTTTCTTTTCGTATGACATGATTGATGAATTTTCTATTCTCAGCTTAGGTTGTGGATGGTTTACCTGCCGAATTTTTGTTGGGAAGAGGTGAGAAGCCTCCAAGTAAGTCAATGATGGAGGTGATGCCATACACTCAATCTCTCTTGTCTAATGGAAGAGCGATAGCTTACCATGCAAAAGCTGCACCTCCTACAGTTACCATGCCACGTTTAAAGGTAAAATTACTATGCATGATAACAACCCCTCCTCATCAGCCCAAAATCCTTAAGGACACTCAAATTCAACTCTAAACAACTCATGATTGTCTGATTTAACTCTAGAATATTTTGTGTCATTTAGAGTAGAATCTGAGTGTCTTGTAGAGGGTTTTGATTGATGAATAGAGGGTTCGTTAGTTCAAATAAATCACTTGAGGGGGTATAAGTGCTGTCTGGGTACATTACAGGGGAGTTTTGTGCAATTACCCCATAAAAAGTATCTATTTGGCTCTGTGGGTTGTCTTCGATGTGAACCATTGCTATTCTTTGGTGTAGGCCATGGTTTCTGGTGCAATCGGAGGTTTTCTAGATGTAGCATTCAATTTTAACACTCAGGCTTTTCTTGATGATAACCTCCTCGGTTAGTTTATACATATTACTATATTAGGTTATGAAATGTAGCAGTGCATTCTGACCCTATCCTATGCGCAGATCAACTTTATCGTATTGGTTGGAAAATGGTGATGCTTGGGGATGAAACATGGATTAAATTGTTTCCTGGATTATTTACTAGACAAGATGGAGTGAGCAGTTTTTATGTAAGTGTAAAGTATATATTGTTTATTCTTTGCATCCTTCTATTGTTCTATTAGGACTTTTAAGTTCACTTTCCATAGTGATGAGTGCATCACAGGCTGCAAAATTCAGAAGTTCGGTCACTATCACCAAATTCAATTCTTATGCTTAGCTGTCATAAGTTTCATTTGCATACTTTTGATCTTTAATATTGTTCAGTAGAAGATGGTATTTAGAGGAGTTGTTCATTTAGATAGGTTTGTATGAAGAGATTAAAATTTTCTTTGAAGAAACAGTGGCTTATACTGCAAATTCACTTAGAAAGGTCTGTATGAAGAGTGTGGGTATCATATCTGGGTATGGTCCATCCATAACTAAGTTATTTCTAAAGTGAAGTAAATATTAGAATTTCAGGAGCATGTATGCAATTTCTAACTACTTCAGTTAACTTTTATTGTTTCCTTTGCAATCACAAAGTAAATGTTTTCTATTATAGTGCCCAATTAGTTGGTTGATTGATGATAGAATGCAACCGAAGTTGTTTACAGTTTACAGAATATTCAATTGCTTTGTGCTTCATCCTTAGGAAACTTTTCTTGATACCAATTAAATCCGTAATCTGAAACTTGAGGGCCTCAATTCCTGTGCATTGTAGCTTTTCGCTTCTTGGCTAGTTAATTATGTTAAATATGTTCCTGTTCTAATATAGGTGAAGGATACAGTTGAGGTTGACTTTAATGTTTCACGCCATCTAGAACTCGAGCTTGCTGCCACTGATTGGAACCTTCTGGTACATTCTGGTACTCAGTTTATGCCTAATTAGCATTATACATCACATCTATATGTTATCACAAGTAGTGCCTCATATTAAAAGTACACTGTTATTTTAATCAGATTATAATAACATGGCTAAATTAATATTGCATGAGTAAAATATATCCATTGATTCTGTATTAAGTGTTCTGGATAAAGGTAAACTTTCTTAGCTAAAATAAAAAAATTCATTTTCTTTTAGGTTCTTCATTACTTAGGCTTAGACCATGTGGGGCATATTGGTGGACGTCGAAGGTATATGTTTGTCCTAATTTAATATTATTGTAACCTTCTTTTTCTTCAGAGTATAAATAACTCGATTGTATTGTTTCGACTGAAACTTGCAGTGTCTTGATGGCTCCAAAGTTGAAAGAGATGGATGAAGTTATTGAGATAATTCACAAGCACAAAATTTTAAATCAAGATAATTTGGACAGTCGGACACTTCTGGTTTGTGTATTTTCATACTTTTTCCCCTTATCTGCAACAGTAATAGCATGTGGATGGAAAATTGATAATGCATGCCTCTTTTAGTGATTGCCAAATTTTGTTTACTGACAATATTGTACACTTCTCCGTTAATTACTCATATCTACAGGCTTTAGCCAACTACCATGTCTAATAAGCTTTTCTAAATGAAAATTTCATCCTATATATTTGGAACTATACCATGTAGACATTCACAACATTTTAGATTGGCAATCCAATAAATCTGGAAATTTGCTAAAAAATCTATTTGATATTTCATCACCATATCTAGTTTATGGATGTAAAATTTCAAGCTGGTCAGCTAAGTTGTATAGAATACTGACAATTGATCTTATATATTCTATCATTTACGAGTGCAATAATCGAAATTTTTACGCTCTCAAATATGTAATGATACAAAAAGAGGTCAAACAACATTATGACACATCATTCCACAAGCATATACAAATGAAAATTATTGTAATTACCTCATGAATATTCGTCAATTCTTTTGTTTTGGGATACCTTTGTGCACTTAATTTAAAATTCTTTTAAACAACTTTCTTTCTGTAATTACCACCATTCTTTTTAACAACCACTCAACATAGACTTTTAGTTCTAGATTTTCGATTTAGAAGAGAACCTAGGAAGATTAGACGTAAGGTAGAGCCTAGAATTAAATGGTGGAGATTGAAAGAAGGTAACCAAAAGGCTTTTATAGATCGTGTAGTCTAAGAAGCGGATTGACAGTCGGAAGATGATCCAGACAAAACATGGAACAAAATGGCTAGTTGTATCAAGAAGGTAGCTAGAGATCTACTTGGTGAGTCGAGAGGTGGTGCTCCACCATCTAAGGACATATCATGGTGGAATGAAGATGTAAAGGCTGCTATTAAAATTAAAAGGGATTCTTATAAAGATTTGAAGAAAAGTAGGCATGTGGAGAGATTTGAGAAGTACAAAATGGCTAAAAAGGAAGTTAAAAAAGCTGTTCGGGAAGCTAAATCTAAGGTCTACAAGGAGGTGTACGAGAAATTAGACACAAAAGAGGCTGCAAATGATATATACCGGATTGCTCGGATGCGGGAAAGGAAGACTGGAGACTTATGTGCGGTGAAGTGTGTCAAAAATGAAAATCAGAAGGTTTTAGTTCGAGATGAGGATATCAAGGAAAGATGGAGAGATTATTTTGACAAATTGTTCAATGAGAGCTTTACTAAGAATTTGGATGGACTTGTCATTCAATCTCAAGATATAAACCGTGATTTCATGCGTAAAATAAGACTACCTAAGGTTAAAGAAGCTTTGAACAGAATGAGTTTAAGAAAAACGGTTGGCCCTGACGGGATTCCTATCGAGATTTGGAGATGCTTAGGAGAAATAGGCGTTAAATGGCTGACATATCTGTTTAATAAGATTTGGCAGACAAAAAAGATGCCAAATGAATGGAGAAAAAGTATCCTTGTACCTATCTACAAGAACAAGGGTGACATTCAAAGTTGCTCAAACTACCGGGGAATAAAACTTATGTGTCACACTATGAAACTTTGGGAGAGAGTGATTGAACACAGGCTAAGGAAGGACATTAAGATAACAGAAAACCAGTTTGGGTTCATACCTGGATGATCAACGACAGAGGCTATTCATTTGCTTCGTCAACTTGTCGAGCGTTTTCGAGAGAAGAGAAGAGATTTGCATATGATATTTATTGATTTAGAAAAAGCGTACGACAAGGTACCTAGAGAGGTATTATGGGGGACAATGATGAAGAAGAGGGTCCCCGTCAAGTATATTGACATAATCAATGATATGTACGATGGAGTAGTGGCAAATGTCAGAACTTACGGCGGCTTAACGAGTGATTTTCCGATCACTATTGGTTTACATCAAGGATCTGCATTAAGTCCATTCCTGTTTACCATCGTGATGGATGGGCTTATTAGAACCATCCAAGATGAGGTACCTTGGTGTATGCTATTCGCTGATGATATTGTTCTAGTAAATGAGACGAAAGCAGGGGTTAATGCCAAATTGGAATTATGGAGGCAAACATTGGAATCTCGGGGATTCAGATTGAGCAGGTCCAAGACAGCATATATGCATTGCAAATTTAGTAACCAGAGAAGTCAAAACCATATTGGTATAACATTGGAAGGGCAAGAGATATCACCGAGCGATCAGTTTAGATATCTAGGTTCCATCATCCAAATGAATGGGGAGATCGATAGTGATGTTAATCAAAGGATCCAAGCTGATTGGTTGAAATGGAGGAGTGCAACAGGGATTTTGTGTGATTGTAACTTTCCGTTAAAATTGAAAGGGAAGTTTTATCGGAGCGCTATTCGGCCTGCCTTATTATATGGTACAGAATGCTGGGCTCCTAAGAAGCATCATACACAGAAGATGCACGTAGCGGAGATGCGTATACTTCGTTGGATGTGCGGTAACACTAGAAAAGATAAGGTGCGAAATGAGGATATTCGTACAAAAGTTGGTGTCGCACCGGTGGAGGAGAAGATGCGGGAAAACCAGCTAAGATGGTTTGTTCATGTGCGACGCAGACCTATGGAAGCACCGGTCCGACGAATAGATACTCTCGATATGGGCAATGGCAAAAGGGCAAAAGGGAGACCGAAGAAAATATGGATGGAGGTGATACGAAACGATATGGTTGCTAAGGACTCAATGAAAGTATATTGTTCGATAGGAGTGAGTGGAGGCAGAGGATTCATGTGCTGGACCCGGCGTGATTCTCATGTTGGTTCATGTAGCCTACCCCATATGCTTGGGATAAAAGGCTCAGTTGTTATTGTTGTCGTCGTCTTTCTGTTATACTGCCAATCACCCACATCCTTTTTTACTTGGTGCATAATGAGAACTATAGGAAATATTTGGGATGCTTTTTCTTGTTAAGATGGACAATTAATGCAATTAATACTGGTATATTGGGGCTTAACCCCTTCTTATATCATTTCTGTGCTACTAAATCGTGATTTCCTTTGGAAACAGAGATCGCAATGTAAAATCTCCTTGCTTTTGACTTGTAATTTTATGTACTGATATAGCGAACCTGAATTTTGTAACTTGTTATTTTTCACAAACAAAAGAAGTTTTTTCCCCTTTTGTAGGTGGTTGTCAGCGATCATGGCATGACTGATGGAGGAAATCATGGAGGATCCTCTTATGAAGAAACTGACTCCTTGGCTCTTTTTATTGGGGGAGATGCTATGTTGCCAACTCATGCATCCAATACACATGCAGCTTTTCAAGTAAATATATAATATACTCTTTTTTTGCTTCTCTTGTACAATAGCTATAAATAGATTTTTTTGTTTGTTCTATAATCTCTCTCTTAAACATGTTTAATATGTTCAACAATTATAACAATTTCCTTTTAACGTAAGTATTTGTAGTTTTTGTCAGCTCAAGTTATCTTGACAATGTAAGAGCATCAGTGTCAACGACGAAGCCTTTTTGTCAAAAATTTGGGTTGTATAAAAGTCTTCTTTCTCTGTCCAGCTCAATTAAGCACCACCTTTTTTGTCGTCATCGTCGTTGTCATCATCTAAGCTTTTTCCCACCCAAATGGGGCGGCTATGAAGCAAAGCTCTGGTAAAAACGTGATAAAGTTTTACGACCGGCTGTCGCCTTGATGTTTGCCCTCTCCTAATAAGTGTCAAATTCCTAGTTCAGAAAAATATGACAAGAGAGGGGCTTGTTATAGTCCGAGATTACCCGTTGGCATCCTCCAGGTTCTTATAGAGTATGGAGAAGTCTAAAAAAGGGAGGAATTAATAATTTCCTTATTTTTGTTAATGCATCAATCTAAGTTTGTTTAGCCTTTTTTGTTGCAACCCTGTCTCTAACTCCATCAACTATAGTACTACACTCTCGAACACTGGTCTCTAATGCGCATCTCCGTTTTCTCATTTTAACTGAAGCTGATGTTCTAGTGAATTCTGTCATATTTGTATCCTGTCTGTTGTCTTGTCCTTGCTCATCTGTCTCAGCTACACTCATCTCTTGAACATATTTCTTAAATGCCAGGTTTGTGAATTAGAAACAACAAGCCTTCTATTTACAGATTTCTGGGGCCGTCTGTATGAATCCTGCTTGTGAATTTGCCATAAAGCATGGCGGGTCTTATACTTCAAGGTTATGTGATGGTCACATAGTACTCCTAAAGTATCATCCCCAATCTTACTATTGACAGCAACTTTTCCAAACTTTTGTAGATACCTTCATGATTCTTTTCTTCTGCTTAGCTCTAGAAGCCCCTCTCCTCACAGTCCTCGTTATAGTTAAACTAAAATGTATCTTCATTAATTACAATTTTGTCACTCCTAATCGATGTATTCATCCGTTTCCTTTGCACAAATGGATTCACTTCTTATTATTCGTTATTGAAACTACTACTGCCTATCTTATTATCTCATCTCTAAGAGTGTTGTCACTCATCCATCTCAACATTCTCATTTCAACTACATGCATTGCCAACTTTCTAAAACTTGAAGCAATCTTGGTTGTTATTTTTCTCATGGATATTTCCCTTTAGTTTCATGGGCATGTTGGTCTAGAAGCACTTCATAACTTCAACCATCCGATTTCAATTTTATGAACCACATCCTTCTCATGTTCACTACCATGATATTTAAATGATTAATTTGCAGAATATGGTTACTTTCAGATAATTTTTAGCCTTCAGTGTGCACTATACGTACACAACTTCTCATGATTTTCCTTCCAACTATTATTTCTTCTTCTTACTGATCCTAAATCCTTTAGATTCTAAATCTTGTCTCCGCCTTATGCTATGAAAATTATCTTATTTTTGGACTCATATGAGAATTTATCATTTCGATGTACTGAAATCCATGATGTTCTTCTTGGTACATGTGATGCCAACTCTTGGAAGTCGGAGCAAATTAAAAAAAACATTAGAAAGGAAATGTTATTTATTACATTATTGTAGCTTTTAATATTACTCTTCTTCTCTGTTATATATGTGCTTCTGTCTCGAGTTTGCCACTTGTATTAAGAAATTTCATATCTGATGACTGGATCCAGTTGAGGATCTGAAATTAAAATGATGCTGAGACACGTTTTGTCTGGATACATGGCGGTGAGCCCAATTAGCATCTGCATAATTTGGTCCCTCACAAGTAATTATGATACATGCTAAGTTCTGGTTGTGCTGTTATTTATTGTTGTATTTTGCGTCATGCCTATTGATTTGTTCAAACATATAGAAAGTGAAAAACATTATTCATAGACTGATTCTTACTTTTGGTGCTATGAATACTTCCACCACAGGCATTCAGCTATTCAATAAGAATCGACATGTTATGTGAACTTAGTCATTTAAGTTTAGAAGCAAATGTTTTTAAATGCTTCCGGCATGTCTCCTGCAATGTCCTTTTTGAACATCAAACGACACGACAGAGAAAAATGCTTTATAGCATTTTTATGTACAATGTTCTGACATGTCGCGTCTTGTCATATCTCCCTACTTGAAATTTGAAACATAAATTAAAATGGTTTGTTATTGTTCATTTAAGTATTCATGATAAGTATACATGTTTTTATTTTAAGAATTTTTGTATATTCCTCGTTTATGTCATTGCCATTACGTGATTGTTAAATGTTACATTTAATGCGAGTGTTATTGCTATATTCTTATGTAGATACTGAATTTGATGGATGCGTGCAGAGTGTTTTTCGTCACCCATTGAGATTGATGCGCATGTGCCTTAGGCGTGTATAGATACCCCTGCCTAAGGTAGACGGGGGTTTATTGATTGTGGAGATCATTTTTCCAGGAACTACGGGCAAAACTGCCGTTAATTGTTGTGAATGATGTCTTGTATATCAAGAATGTGCTCAAATTCAGAGAAGGGCCAGATGTCTGGAGCAATGAGCTTCAGACGTCTGGCACTAAAGTCCAGATTTTCCAGAGGAGATGCAGACGTCTGATGCAATGAGCTCAGACATCCGCCATCGCTCTGGCCAGACGTGTTATGGAGGCACAGACGTCTGAATACATAATTTTAGATGTCTGGCAACGCTATGCTTCTCAAGCAGAGCAAACGCAGACGCCCGCCTCTCAAAAGTTCAGACGTCTGTCTTAGATAAGCGTGAATTTTTAGTTCGAGATTTATTTCGAAAATACAGATTCTGGTAGCAGTTTTGTAAATTGTGGGATTTTATTGTAACTCAAATTGTAGGTGTTATATATAAGATCTTAGGGTTAAAGTTTAAATAGAGAGTTTTGATCATAAAGTTTTAAAAGGAGATACATAATGGATCAAAACGATCAATTAAGGAGAACTTGTAGAGAGAGGAAGATCTCGCTGGAGATCATAAGGAGAGGGTTAATTGTAATCTTCTATAAGGTTCTCTTTCTCTTAAAGTTCTAATAAAGGTTCTCCCCTTTTCCCCCAAATCTTTTGTGTTATTATTGTGTTTGTACGATTTTTTGTTATTCGTTTTTTTCACGCCCCGTGTAACACCCTAGTACGTTTATACAATATAACTTGGTATTTTAAATCTTGTTTTATAATTATTTTATTTTATCTTTTGGGTTACCAATGATTCGAATAGTAGTAGTCGTTATCCGACCCGACCATATGTTTAGAACCCATTACGGTGCAGGGCTATATCTAAAATTTGCCAGTGAAGTGTATCTATGTAAATCTAGAATCATACCCACATCATATATATTTAGATCTTAATATATTTATATATCTAAAGATATGAATAAAATATTTCTGTTGCTAACTGACTTTGCATGATATATCACCTCATATCTCTTTTCATTCTTATCTTCTATATGCATATCCTAAAATACAAGTTAATAAACTGTTTAATAATCTTTATATCTTTAATTAAAAATTTATATATATGGTTAATTGAAATTTTACTTGGGGGCATATGTTTTAATATTGGAATATTGCATTATGGTTTAAGATCTTATGTATGGGTATATCTTTCGAATATATATTTTAAGAGATTTTTGGGTAAAAGTTTGTAACAATTAAGATTATATACAAATCATATATATATATATAATACATATATACCAACCTTATATATATATATATATATATATGAGAGTAATGGAGAAAAGGTGCCATAGAAGGGAATTTCCTCCTATGGCGTCGGAAAAAATACACGCTCCACCATTTTTTCCAGCGATCGGCATATATCATCATCTTTATCATCTAAGATGTGGATACACCAAATTTTATGCGATTCTATCACTTTTTCATCGTTGATTTAATGGGTGCGAAACTAACGGTTTACCGATGATAGAACTTTTTACATTGCTAATCCAATGGTGAAAAAGTTAAAGAATCACGTGAAATTTGGTGTATGCCCATCTTAGATGATAAAAATGATGATGATGGATGCCGATCGTTGCATAAAATGTTGAAAGGTGTATTTTTTCAACGCTGCCTAACGAAATTCCCTCCTAGGCCTATTTTCTCCATTATTCTCTCTATCTATATATTTATATACCTTTTATATTTTTATATATACAAAACCTTTCTCTCTCTCCCCGCCGTACACCATCTCTCTTCTCGTTCGTCTTCTTTCTCTCGCCGAGCCCTAATTCGTGTCGTCGCCACCTCGTCGTCGTCACCACCCCTTCACCCTCACCTCCTTCCCTCAGCTGAGACCTCGTCTGAGCTCTGACCCCGCAATCAAACCCATCCTCCTCCGTTCTCTTCCTCGTCGTTGCCTGAACCCTACACCATCACTATTCAAGTCACCTTCTCCTCCTCCTTCACGCCAATACCAGAGCACTACCCACGCTATCACCATCAGCATCATCTTCTTTTCTTCTCTTCTCTTCTCCGATCACATCACCTCTTAATTTTCCTGACCTCGTTGTCGTCGACGTCCTATCTCCTCCCCGTCGACTCAGCAACCTCGTCTTCTTGCCCTCCTCAGAACCCAACACCCATCATCGATACCTTTTCTTTTTCTTCTTTTCTTCTGTTGTTGCGTCGCTGGAGCTGACAGCCGTTGCCACCCTAGTTCCCTGCCGACGAACACGACCCTATCTCCATTCATCACTCGTTAAACCTAGAGCATTACGTAGTCGTTTGTGGCCAAGGTTGTATTTACGTCGTGATTTCGGACGTCACCGTCGTTCGAAAAATCCGTATTCGCCATGAGTATATCATCGAGGCAAGTTCCTAAACTTGAGACATGTTATTTTATCTATACAAATTTTATAGCACACACATCATATTATTTAACAAGTAACATCAATTTACAATGATATAGCATTAATCTGTATCTTGTATATGGTTGCATGCTAGTTCGTTATAGTTAATTATAATTCCATTGTAGTTCGCGATCTGTTATCAATATGACAGTAGGTCTACTAACGACTGTGAATATTACTGCACGCAGGTTTATATATGGCAGATTAGTAATTAATAAATTCTTTTTTTAAATAAAATATATTAGTTAATCCTACACTGTTTAAATGAAATGGTTATTGTTTTCCATCTAGTATTTTATCATGGTAAAACGCTGCTTGACATGTTCATGAAGCGTTACAAGACTTGTTACTTGGATTATTACCAATGCCAACTAAACTAAATTGTTGTGATTTGTTGTCTAGATAGACAAAGATCTGTACGTGATGGATCTTGTGTTGGCATTAGGTAGTTATTGTTAATACCTGATTTGAACAAGAAACCTGAGAAAAAGGGAAAATCAAGAATGTAACTGAAATGTAACTCAAGAGGATATTATTATTGTTTGCCGTGATTCTGGACGTGAACGGAATAATCATTGTTTATTGTGCCGTGGTCCTGTAGGGGTATGAACGTGATATATTGTGCCGTGGTCCCGTAGGGGTATGAACGGGATATATACTGTTGAGTTACGATAAAAATTATATTAATCGATTTCAAAGACTTGTAGAATAGATAACTTAGAAGCACAGACTTTAGGATACACGTGACATACCTATAACTTACTGTTTTACACCTGCGATGATTATTTATACTCATGTTTTATCATAGTTTTCCATTTTGGTTATTATTATCGTTATTGATATTTATGATGCACCGACGTCTGGGTTTTGCATGGCCCAGTTCTTTTTACCTTGTCGCAGGAAGATCAAGAGTATTTTAACAAGCAATCTAAGCAGTGAGGAGCTTGATGATTAGTTTTAGAGATGCTTAATTTATTTTAGTCTATAGTTAAATTTACCGATGTGATCCCATAAGAGATGTGATTAAGATATTATTTCTTTATTGGATTTTTATTCATTTCCGTTATATACATTTCTTGACTTTTATTTATTGTGGCAGATGGACATGTGTTAGTTAAATTTTATTTACTGTTCTTGATATTTGATTGATAGTCGTAATGCGACTATGGAGGGATTTTTTTCCTAGCCATAGGTAACTTGGTTAGCTTTGTCACTTACCGTTTTTACGTATTTTGGAACGTAATTCGGCCAGTCATGCTACCTAATAAGTCCCGCTTCCCAAAATACCAAAATTTTAGAACGTAATTCGGCCAGTCATGCTACCTATAATAAAGAAACATCCTTCCATAATCACATTACGGCTGTCAATTAGTAATCAAGAACAATAATATAACTATCTATACATGTCCAATAGCCACAAGAACGATAATAAGAAATAATAGCGGAAGCAATAAAGATCCAAGAAAAAAATACCTAACCATCAATAAGAGCTATGTCAGTGAAATGGTCCTCACTGATCGACAATCCTGTCAAAGTATTCACGATTCTCATATGTTAAAATCAAGTATCTGGGTCATGTAAAATCCAGACGTCAGTGCGTCATAAATCATCATCATAATAATAAACCGAACAGTGTGCTATACATGATGTCGCATGCAAAATAAGGCATGAGTATAAACAAAACAAGCATATGTGTTGTTACAGCAGACTATAGGCATATCACGTGTATCCTAAAGCCTATATTTCTAGGTTAACTATCCTACATGTATTTGAAACCAATGAATGTATTCCTCCATGTAACTCAAAAGTATATATCCTGTTATTCCCGGAACCACGGATCAAGATATATGAATCAAGAATGATTCTGTTCCGTTACCCTCCGGAACCACGGACAGAAAGCCCCGAAGGCACCTCGAAGCGAAGCTCCCCATCCACGATGATCGGGGAAGCCGGGGAGTGGGGCGCCGTCCTATGGAACCTCTTGAGGAGAGATGCAGAGGAACCAGTCTCACCTCCCACCTCCGGAGCCCGGGGCTCTTGCTCCCGAGCACGTTTTCGGCCAGGCACATGACTGGACTCCGGGGCCCGGGGCGCGCTTACGCGCCTGGAAGGAGCGGCCGCCGGTGGAGCCGGAGCTGATGACTGGCGAGAAGGGCCGGCACCTCCGGCCTTCTTCCCCTTCTTCTGTTCGACCAGGGCTGCCCGAATTTTGCCTAGGTCCATGGGTTCTGCATAAGATAAAAGTACAAAGGAGTCAGCAATGCCAGAAAAAGTGAACGAATACACAAGTCTAAATGGGTCGCCTGAAAACTCCTAACTTACCCGCGAACTGGACGGGGCTGAGCCCGGCCCAACTGAGGGCCCGCTCAGACAGCAATACATCAGTCCAGGGGAGGGGCTCCCACTTCGACACCGCTACCGCGTTGGGATCATTCGACCGCCTCACCCGCGGGCAGTTGGCCTTGTGCCACTGGATGGGCACAGGCCAATCCTCATCCTCCGGCGGCCCAACAAACAAAAACTTTTTCTTCCATTCATGAATGGAAGAAGGTACTACGATGACCCCCGACCCGACAGCACCTCCCCGGTGTTTTCTAAAAGAGATGTATACCCAGCTCGGCTCGTCCCTGCGAGTGCCGAGGTGGTTTTTGTAGCAGAAAGAAGAAACGAGAAGGCTCCGGCTGAAAAGGATCAGACGTAATTTCAACCGGACCAAGAACCCAAGGAGAATCCTCCAAGAGTTCGGCACTAACTGGCCCGGGGCTAACTCAAAATAATTCAACGCCGCACTCACCTCGGGGGAGAAGGGCACGCGCATCCCGGCCCAAAAGGCTTTCAGGTATAAGGCAATCTCCTTGCCGCGTACCTGGTCTGCCCTCTCCCCCTCCTAGGCCAGACGAAGCCAGGAGAAATGTGGAAACGAGTCCGGATGGTGGCGAGCTCATCCGCATGCTTCAGCACGGATGACACGCCAAGAGCATCCATGACCTGCGCTCTGGGGACCGCCCCCGTCGCACGACCCCTGGAAGCATGACTAACCCTAACTTCTCGGGGAGACTCCGACTCAGACGTGGAAGAGGAAGAAGCAGAAGAAGATGAAGCTACGAATGACTCCCTAGACTCTTCCCGGACTATTTCTACAAACTGCTCGGTGGAAGACATCTAACCTGGTCAAAGGGATGAGTCCTCAGAAAAGAAAACGCAAGGAATCCGACCTGAGAAGAAGAGCGTCGAGCTAACACGACTAGGGACGAGGAGATTATGATGAGGTATGGACCCTGAAGGGGATCCCACCTCTATTTATAGCTGCCGGCGCACACATCCTACGGCTCCGATCGCCTCCCGCCAAGACAGCGCTTCGCAACCAACAGCCGACAACATTCCACCTGTCGCACTAACATTGGGCGCGTCCCATCGGACGCGGGAACGCCTGCGGCCCGTTTCGTCAGCAAACCAGCGCCAGACACGTGGGCTGGCGCTTCGACGAACATACGCACAAATCGGCGCTTCCTCTTTAATGCGAGATCTCTCCCCTGATCCGCTGACGTCATCAAGAAAATACGACTAATTGTCCGGGAATACGCACCGACGATATCTTCAAATAAGAGCTCACCCCGGATGACCGGTCAGACCACTCGACCCGACCCATGAACGGGTCGAGACGAGAGTGGGGGCTAATGATGATGCTCGATATCGGTGACTCCTCAGATCATGACACATGGCACATGACGTGTCCCAGAGCTTACAAGAAAGGATCAAGAACGGTACGTTGGAAGCATACCCGGGCGTGCGACTCGAGAATGTTACCGACCTTCGGTGGCCTTCCAGACCACCCCCAGCTCGCCTCCGAGCTATCACAGAACCAAGATGCTCGGCCTTCCGCTCGTTCCCGAGCCTCCCGCTGAGCTTATCTTCCTCGGTCTCACCGACCGCCCAACAACACCGATCACAGGTGCCTCCGCCACGGCTCCGCGAATCCCGTCAGGTGCGAGATTTCCGCCGCCCATGATCCCACGTTCCACGCCATCACAATCCTCCATTAACGAGTATATCTCGTCATTAATGGGGAATCCCGTCTATCACACGGGCGTAACGCCATGGGCGTAACGGCCGGCGTGAATCACGCGCCCACCTGCCCATTACTGCCACTATATAAACCCCTCTCCCAGACGACTCAGGTAAGCCAATTTTTTTCCTCCAATAGGCCGTTACTCTGCCAAAATACCCCGTCTAACTTGATCGTCGGAAGGTCCTCGGTGGCACAACCACCCCGGGATTTCCTTGCAGGTAGCTCGGCCTAAACCACATAAAACCCATTGAGATCCACACGCTTCAGGAGTCAACCCTCCAAATCCAATCTCAGTCATCCATCAACGTTCGCAGCAGATCAACGGAAGGTAACATCTGAAGGAGATCCAGAGATTCATCAGCATGCGAAGAGCATGCACAATTTTTTCTTGATCCATATGCATCCAAAGAAATATGAGGACTAAGTAGAGGAAGTTCCTTCTCTTTTCATTAGAGATCCAAAAAGACCATTTTAACACCAAAAAGGTGGACTCACAAGGTTTTCCCCCTTAATTCTTTTCAATTTTCACATTATTCCTTGGAAGAGCCGATGACACGACTTAAGATCATTTTTTAATACTATTTCTGACTTCTAGTGGTAAGGAAATAGCTGCATTATGGCTTACTATAGTGGTTGTATTAGAAACATTCTGAAGTCTTTGATTCAATCCTCTTTATCTACCTTAATCCAACAATCAAGTTTACAGGAATGTTCAAATTGAAGTAAGTGATCCCATGCTGTGAATCGGGGAAGGTAGAATTGAGTGCTTGCGCTTTGTACTTTTATAGAAAGTTTCAAAATTCTCAAGTTATTCTTCAAAGCAAGTTGTTTCTGGGAGAATTCCTACTTTCAGCATGCACTAATAGCATTTCTCGTATCCTGCTCCCTGATATAAACCGGTTATTAGTCAACTTCTTATATTACTAATACTTTGAGTCTATGATGTTATTTCAGTTATGTTCAAGTTGTCTCCTTTAACAATAATTTCTCAGCACCACCACTTAATCATCACAAGTTGAAGTCGTTATTAGTCTTTTTGCATTTTATGTTGCTGGCTTTTGTAGTATGTTATCATGGTTGGCTTCATGCTCAGAATAAATTGCATCATGTTGTCATATTCACCAGGCTATGTGTAACACCCTAATTTGGATACAATATTTCTAGTGTTATCGGAATATTATTTTTCATTAATAAATTTTTTCCTATAATTTTAGAAATTACTTTATGGTTTATGGTTGGTTGCTAATATATTTATTTTAACTTTTAACATACACGATTTTGATATAAAAATCTTCAGTTTTTAGGTAATATGTGTTTATTCATTAGTGGCAACAAAACAATATTTTCATATCTTAAGATCCTTAAACTAATCTATTAGTATTTGGTTTGCAAATATATTTCTTTGCCTAACTTCATTTGCTGTTGGTATAAAAATAAGAAAAATCCGCATCAAATCTCTAAACAAACACACACACACACACACATATATATATATGTAACAAATTACATACATATATATATATCTTCCCCCCCTCTCTCTCTCGTATAGACACACATCTCTCCCCCCCTCTACACCTCAACCTTTTCATCCCGAGGCCCTAACTCCATCATCGCCACCTCCTCCATCAAAGTCGTCCACCCTGACTCCTTCTCCTCTCATCCCGACGATCGCCGCAACACTCTCCCCAATCCTCATAGCCACTGCGTCCTCCTCCACGACTCACCGCCTGCACTCATCTCCACCACCAACCTCGCACTACCATCTCTGTCGCTACCGCCTCCTCGTCATCGCCTCATCGTAACCACCACGACAGCCATCTTCCCATCTTCCCCCTCGCCGGCAACTTCATCTCTCGGCCTTCTCTTCTCCGCATCCCATCACCGATCATCCTCTTCCCGAGCATCCACGACCATCTTCCCCAACTCCGGCCACCTCCATCGTCATCGTCGTCTCAACTCCAAAACCCGAGACCAAACCCTAGCTGCAAGTCATCATCGCCTTGTCGCCACCTCGCAGCAACCCTTCACCATAGCCCTATCTCCCTCGAAGCCCAGACCACCCTCGATCCAGACCCCAACAGCGTCAGCAACACCCCAACCATTGTCGTCGCCGATCAACACCCTTGCCGAGCATCTACAAAGCCATAGCTCGATCCCTTAAACCCACAGCCATCATCCTTCCCTCATCGTAGAACCCAAGTCGTTGTCCCGATTCGATCGAGTCCAAGACAAGCCGAGATTCAAGCTTCGTATTTGGTTCATTTAGCGTCATGTTGTTTGCCGTTCATCACGTTCGAGGCAAGTATTGCTTTACTTTTGGTCGATGCAATATCGGCAATCCCTCGTATATATATTTTTAACCTGCACCGTCCGAATAAAAAAATGTGTTAGTACTCAATATTATTTTATATCGTTATAAAAATAGACTCATATGCAGTAAAGTGATAAAAAAAAATTAGATTAAGTGTGGATCTGCAATGAGATTTATTTAAATACAAATCAAGTTCGAAAGTTGTTAATCTATCTTATATATATATAGTCAGCTTGTGATTATCATATCCATATTAAGATTAACGATAAAAATAACAATTATGACTTATACCAGCTTATACATCGTTTTCATGCAGTTACTATTACCATATAACAATTACATTTGACATGTCATGATTGTTCATTACTCTAGTCTTTTAAGAACGAGATCTCTAATTAGGATGCTGGACTACATGACATGACACAAACTACTGTTTACCAATTTCATTTATATACACTTACCATATTACAAGTTCCAGTCTTTTCAGCATTCTTAATTAGTGATTTAGTTATTACTATAGTAGATACAAACACACGGGGTGTGGGAGTAGTTGAGTGTGCGTTCGTACAACAGGAACTCAGGAGTCCCATGCCAGCAGCTCGTACCGGGCTATATCGGTCGTATGTTGTTACAGCTCGTACCGGGCTATATTGGTCGCATGTTATTACAGCTCGTACCGGATTATTTCAGTCGCTTGTCCATTCCACATTTTAGGCCCGTGTTTTCTAGCTCTGAGGCCCTGCCCTTGGGTTAGGAATACTCCTGCAGAGGTTGACGTACACACTCGAACTCACGATAGGATAGATTACATTTTAGTGACCAGTTAGGTTATGACTTGACCTGTTTACATGTCTGTTTCATTGTATTAATGTATTTATATAACTGAATCTACTAGCGCACACGGGCTTCACTACACTCATATATTCATGTTATCACACCACACACTTTATACGTTGAGTACTTGTTAGGATGTTCTGACATCTCTGAGATTTGCCATCTTAGGTTTAGAAACAGATTTTCAGGCTGAGCAGGATTGGAGATGCTATCAGGACATTGCCGAAGATCAGTAGCCGTAGGTTTATTTCTTTTCAGTTAGTATTTAGCATGTGCGTCCTTGCAGGACATTAGGACTTATGCATTCCTTTTCGGATCTTATTTTTATTTCGAATCTATTGTATTCGCATCTATTATCTAGTGGACATATTTATAGTATTTCTCGTGATTTCGTTGCAGCATGATTATCAGTGTTATCTATTCTGTTTTGGACATTATCTTGACAGGTTTAGCTAGACAGCCTTTATGTGACTATAGAAGGATCTTTCCTTACCGTAGGTAGCACGACTGGTCTTCGTTACTCTCCATATTTCCGTATTTTGGAAAGCAGGCGTGACAAGGTTTTGTTGGTATCAGAGTCAGGCTGACCTCGAAATTAGTCCTGGTTCTTCCGACCTTTTAGCTTAGAATTACATGTCTAGGTTCTCCCCAGTATGTCATGCTTCATATATCTTTGACTCTGATTGTAGGATTCGGGCGACTTACATAGAGTTACAATATTGTGCTCATGTACCGCGGTATAGTTACAATACGGTATTATGTATGAGTAACTAAGGGTTCTACCCTTAATTCGTATCCATCGATTTGATTATATTGTATTATCTATTTTTCGCTCAATTGTTTTAATACTTTGAATTTGAATCTTGTTTTAGCTGGTAAATCTCGTCGTTCGTTTTGACTTCAGAATCATGGCGGAAGAAAATTTGCGGGTATATGGAAGGCGTGACAACAATGCTGTATTACTTGGAGTTATACATGGTATGTTAGAGAGCCAACAACAGACCGACTTACTGTAGGAGGGTCTACTTGATTCTCAGCAGACCGCTACTGCAGCCTTGAATAAAGTGGCTGAGGTTCGTAAGGGTAGATGTCCGGACAGTGTCGCTGATTTCAGGAGGCTACAGCCTGCAGTTTTCACTGGCTCGGGCAGTCTACTTGATGCCGAGCAGTGGATTGTCGACATAGAGAATTTGCTATCAGCCGCCCGAGTTCCAGAAGAGGACAGAGTAGACATAGTCAAGATTCAGCTGCAAAATATAGCTAGAATTTGGTGGCTCGCAGAAGAGAACAGGTTGAATAAACCGATTGCATGGACTGATTTCTCGACTGCTTTTCTTGAGAAATTCTTTCCCAAGTCGGCCAAAATCGAAATGGAGCAGCAGTTTATTAGTCTTCGTCAGAGAGATCGCACAGTGGATGAGGTAGCAGCTGAGTTTATCCGACTCAGTCGTTTCGCTACTTCGATTGTAGCTCAGGATGAGGACATGGCCAGGAGATTTTTACTGTCACGTCCCGCTTCCCAAAATACGGAATACGGAAGCGACGAAGGCCAGCCGTGCTATCTATGGTAAGGAAAAATCCTTCCATAGTCACATAAGACTATCTAGATTAACCTGTCAAGGATAAAATCCAATACTAAAAAGGAATAATACTGATAATCATGCTGCAATGCAACCACAAAAATTCTAAATATGGGTCCACTAGATAATTGATACAATTAAAGATCCAATACAATAGGTTCAGAAATAAAATAAGATCCAAAAGAGATACATAAGTCCTAATGTCCCATAAGGGCGCACATGCTAAAAACTAATTGAAAAAGTGAAAATAAACCTACGGTTACTGATCTTCAGTAAAGTCCTGGTAGCCGCTCCGCTCTGATCCTGCTCAGCCTATAAATCTGTCTCTAAACCTGAGATGGCAAATCTCAGGGATGTCAGAACATCCCAGCAAGTACTCAACGAATAAAGTGTATGTGTGGTATGATAACATGAATATATGAATGTAGTGAACCCCGTGTGCGCAAGCAAAACAGATATATAAATAAATACATGGATACTATGAAACAAATGTGTAAGAGGTCAAGTCATAACCTAACTGGTCACTGAAAGGTAAACTACTCTATCGTAAGATTGAGTGTGTACGTCAACCTCTGCAGGAGTATTCCTAACCCAAGAGTGGTGCCCCAGGGGCTAAGAAACACGGGCTCAACTGTGGAATGAACAAGAGACCGATATAGCACGGTACGAGCTGTAAACATGAGACCGATATAGCCCGGTACGAGCTGCCGGCATGGGACTCCTGAGATCCTGTTGTACAATGCACACTCAAACTACCCCAACACCCGCGTATTTATAGCTACTATGGTAAAGATTAAATCACTAAATTATAAATGCTGAACAGACAGGAACTTGTGGTATGGTAATTGTATAGAAATAAAACCGGTGAATATTGGTGTCATGGCATGTAGTTCAGCATTCCAATTAATGATTTCATTTTAATATAAATAACAAGGATCATAAATATGCATGTCAAATCAAGATGTTCTATACATGTAAATCAACATGAGTCTCGAATGTGTATAAAGCATGTAAAGGGATTCTTGTGCATAGTAATCATGTCATAGCATCACATAAAGAAGAAGCAAGCAGCAGTTGGTAATTAGCAAAAGAAATGGTTTTCAGGTATAGCTCGATGGGGAAAAATTTATGTGACCATTAGCCTTAGAAAAAGTTCATAACTTTGTGCCTATACCCACTCATACTTTAGGGGGAATATTTAGCAATATTTTGTACAACTAAATTGCACCTAATTTATAATGGAATTTGTAGTTGCAAGTTTACAGTCAGCAATATATCAGCAAGTGTTCCGATAAGGACAGATGATAAAACTGTGAAAGAAAGTTCTTTCCTCTAATATCCAAACTTGTATAGGTTAAGAACTAATTTAGATAATCGCCGATATTGCATCGACAAAATGAAAAGAGCAAGAGTACTTGCCTGAGGATAACGATCACGGAAAACGATGTACGCAAATGCGGGGCACGATCTCAGCTAAGGTGCTGTTTACCGCCGGAAACCGGGAAGACGGGCTGTCTTGCCTGAATCTGGGGGAAGATGCTAATTGGTGCTATCCGTCCACCTCTCCGAAGATGCCAAGTTGATTTATGGCACCATGTATCGGAGGTTTAAACGGATGCGGCCGATATAGCGGACTTCGTCAGATTCCCCCTCGTTCGAGGGGTTTTTGATTGTGGGGACGCTCTTCCCAGCAGGCGCAAGCCCCTGCAGTTAATTACGCTACCGCATCGCGGTAACAACTTTCTCCTTCTCCAGATGGTCACTTCGTGTCGTGTTTGTTTGTTTTGTTTTTGCTTGCCCGTGGATTGTATACAGAGACTAATGTATGTTGTCGCCCGTAGGGCGTGGATTAGTTCAAATCCGTATTTTCTTAGATTTGGGTTTTGCTTTGGGTTTAAGGATACGTTAGTCTCATTTGAGACTAAGATCAACTTAAACGTTTGTTAAGGATACGTTAGTCTAATTTTAGACTAAGATCAACTTAACAGGATCATTTAAATCCAACAAAAGAGCATTTGGACTCTATTGTTTAGTTTAGGGACATCGCGGTCAATTAGTTTAAGGACATTACGGTCCAATGTTAGTTTAGGGACATCTCGGTCCATTAGTAGTTTAAGGACATCTCGGTCCAGGTTAAGGACATCATAGTCCATGAGTTTAAGGACTCCACAGTCCGGTTTAGAGACATCGTAGTCTATAAGGTTTAAGGACATCGTAGTCCACGAATTTAAGGACCCCACAGTTCGGTTTAGAGACATCGTAGTCTATAAGGTTTAAGGACATCGTAGTCCATGAGTTTAAGGACCCCACAGTTCGTAGAAATGTGTGGTCATCGGGACCCGTCACCTCTCTGAAGACGTTGAAGGATTACAACGGCAAATATCAGAGGAATAACGAGATGTACCCTCGAACCGATGTAAGTTGGTTGAAAGATCTGTAGCCCAGTTTGGGACTGAGATCAGTTGAATATTTGTGAGCAGATGTGCTCAGTTCAATATAAGTTAAAGACTTATGGCCAGAGTTGGGCTAAGTCCAATTAAAATGTTCAACATTTTTTTGTTGTTCTGGCTGTTAAACCTTTATTTGGGCTCGGTCCTTTTAATAATGCTAAGCATTGAGTTCTGACATCTTTTGTCTTCATCAGAACAAAGTGTGTTCTGACAATGCGCCGCGTGGCGCATCAGGCGCTTTGTGCCAGTTAAAGAGCGCATTGCGTTTCTGTTGGGTAGCGCACACGAAGGGGACACATGTCGCGTTTAGCGCTAGTTTATTAGCGCATTGCGCTTTTAATTTATGAGCATGTTGCGCTAGTTTGTTGGCGCGCCAGTGAGTGACACGTGGCGTGCTTGGCGCTGAGCGCCAGTCCATGAGCGCAGTGCGCTGTTTCAGAAGCGCAAAGTGCAGATTGTATGTTTGGTTGACACGTGGCATGTTTTGGCGCTGAGCGCCGGTCCAAGAAGCGCAAAAGCGCAATTTATGAGTGCAAGGCACTTTCTAATAGCGCAAAGCGCATTTGGTCAAATTTAAGATCAAAGAACAAATTTATGTTCTTCTTAAAGGAGTCTTTGCCTCAAGATTCAAGAACAAAAGTTGTGAATGAAGTAAATACTTCTTTTATTTTTTTATGATTAGATCTTTTGATCTTTATCAAAGACCTTGGTCTTTTATAGATCTATGATCTTTTTAGAAGATGGTTCTTCTTTTTACAAGATGGTTTCATCTCTGTTGTCCAAGAACTAGTTCTTTACTTCGAAGATGAAGAAATGATCTTCTTTTTTCTAAGAGCTTGCTCTTCTTTCTTTTTGAGTTTTTCTCAAAGTTTTCAAAAGGTTTTTTCTATATTTTTTTATATCTGAGACTTGAAGTCTAGGGGCCTTTTTATAGGGTAAATTGATCAGTTCAATCAGTTAAAGAGATCCTTCTCTGATTGGTTTGAGAATATTTCCCACCGTTGGATCTTTGATTCTAAGGCTTCTGTTTTGCAGAAGATAATCTTCTTGTTTTAATAAGATTGGAAAGATCTTTCCATAACAGAATTTTAATTCTGATTAATTAATAATTTATTGTTATTAGATCTTTTGATTTGACGGTGGGGAATTCTTAATTCCAGCGCTGGCGCACCTTGCGCTAGCGCACCTACGTTTGACACGTGGCGCGCAGCGCAACTGCGCTAGCGCACCCGTGTTTGACACGTGGCGCGCAGCGCAACTGAGATAGCGCATCCGTGTTTGACACGTGGCGCCTAGCGCTGAATTTGAAGCGTTGCTTCAACTTTTGAGTTTAGAATTTCAATACAGAGTCTTGCTCTGATTGGGGGAAAGGAAGTGTCGCTTCATTCCAAATTTTGGAACTTGAACAGAGTTTTGCTCTGATTTGGGGAAGCAGAAGCGTCGCTTCATTTCAAATCTTGGAATTTGATCAGAGCTTTGCTCTGATTGGGGAAACAGGTGCGACTTGGGATCTGAGTTATACGATCCGCCTAGATAAATTTATCATCAGTTAACCATAAGTATCTCCATAAATATTGTCACACAACCAAACACAATTATATCAATTTAGGGTTTTGATACTAATTTTCCCCTTTCAATTGTTCACTGATTTTTTATCATTTCATTTTATTCATATTTCTATTTTTTTCTGGAAAAACAGGGATTAGGGAAAACTTACAGAGGATGATCGTAAATGCTAGGGTTTGGATGGGTCCTGGTCGAGTCGAGGAAGCGTCGATGGTTCAGATCTGACGATGGAAGGACTGGGATGATGTTGCTGCAGGGGAGCGGTGGAGATCTGGATGATGGGAGCAGCGGCGAAGCGAGACGAGGGCTGCGGCGATGTTGAGGGTTCTGTGCAGGTCGCTGGAGGTTGTGGTGGAGTCGGAGATGGTGGTGCGAAGGGGCGAAGGCGATGGTGAGGGGATGAGATGAAGGGATCGGGGTTTGTGGCCGCGACGAGGGATGGAGGCGGCGTCGGCGGGATGAGGACGAGGGCGACGGCGACGGCGAAGGGGGGAAGGAGAGGGAGGCGAGGGTCGACGAGTGAGGAGCAGGAGTCGAAGTTTGCGGCGGCGGTGATGGTGGCGACGCGATGATGGAGACGTGGGTTAGGGTTTCGTGAGGGCGAGGGGATTGATGAGCAGCGGGGGGAGAGAGAGATGTGAGTATGAGAGATAAAGAGAGATATTTTGTTTTGTGTATATATAGAAATTTTTATAAATATATGTATATAGATGCATATCTTTAATTGGTTGTACTTAGAGATTCTATACAGATTTTTCTTGTGCTCAAATTAACAACAAACAGAAGTTAGCCAAGGTAATATGTGCATGCAACCAAATATTAAAGGTCAAATTAGGAATTTTCAGATATGCAAAATATTGTTTTGTTGCAACTAAGGAAATTATATATATATCATATAAAAACTGAAGATTTTTCTCATATCAAAATTGTCTACACTAAAAATTCAAAATAAAATATACTAGCAACCAATTAAAGGTTCTAAAATTATGGAAAAAGAATCTTGATAAATCTTGAACTAGTGCATCCAAATAGGGCTGTTACATCCTACCCACCTTACAGAAAATTTCGTCCTCGAAATTGGAAGGACGACTACAAGATCAAGAAAACAGGTGTGGGTACTTTTGACGAATCTCGTCCTCACGCTCCCAAGTGGATTCCCCGCGAGAACGTCCGCCCCAAGATACAAGAACTAAAGGGATGACCTTGTTTCTCAATACCTTCTCCTTACGGTCGATAATAGCTGTAGGTTGCTCTTCATACGAGAGATCAGTACTCAAGGTTAATTCAGAGTGATTGAGAACATGACTGTTATCGCGAACGTACCGACGCAACTGTGATACATGGAATACATCGTGCACACCAGCCAAACAAGGTGGTAAGGCCAATCTGTATGCCACTACTCCAACGCGTTCCACAATCTCGAATGGTCCGATAAATCGGGGACTGAGTTTCCCATGACTACTGAATCTAATCACTCCTCTAGTCGGCGAAATCTTAAGGAAGACATGATCTCTTACTCCAAATTCAAGAGGTGTAATATCCGCCCAGCTCTTTTGACGATCTTGTGCTGTCTTGATACGGTCCCTGATCAACTGGACCTTCTCAACTGTTTGGGTTACAAGCTCCAGTCCTAGTAATCTTCGATCACCCACATCATCCCAGCAAAGTGGGGAACGACATTTACGCCCGTAAAGTGCCTCAAACGGTGTCATCTGAATACTCGCCTGATAGCTGTTATTATATGAGAATTCCACCAAATGAAGAAGATCCTCCCATGATCCCTTGAAATCTAGCATACAGGCTCTCAACATATCTTCTAATATCTGTATCGTACGTTCAGACTGTCCGTCAGTCTGGGAGTGGTAAGCTGTGCTGTAACGGAGACGAGTGCCTAAACTCTCTTGTAAGCTTCTCCAGAAATGTGAGAGGAATCTCGTGTCCTGGTCCGATACTATAGTGATAGGCACCCCATGCAACCGTACGATCTCTTGCATATATTTCTCTGCCAATGTCTCCGTTGATTGTCCCACTCGAAAGGGTAGAAAATGGGCTGCCTTTGTGAGACGGTCGACGATGACCCAAATAGCATTATTGCCCTTAGGACTTCACGGTAAAGCCGTCACAAAGTCCATAGTGATGTGTTCCCACTTCCACTGGGGAATGGGAAGTGGTTGCAACAGGCCGGCCATTCGCTGATGTTCGGCCTTCACCTGCTGGCACACTAAGCATTTTGACACATAGCGGGCAATCTCTCTCTTCATGCCATTCCACCAAAAGTGTTGTCTAACATCCCTATACATCTTGGTGCCTCCCGGGTGCACCGAATAGGCTGAACCGTGTGCTTCTTTCAACACTTCCTCTTGAACCTCGCCCTTTGGCACGCATAATCGACTGCCGAATCTTAATGAGCCATCTTCGTGTATCAATAAATCTGTCCTCAATCCGGCCTCTACTAACTCGCGGAACTTCTGCAATTGCGGGTCCCCAGCCTGTGCAGCTTTAATACGATCTACTAACGAAGATTGCACTTGCAGTTGCCAATACTGTTCGTGCGTCCCCTTCTCTACCACTTCTAAATTGATTCTTCGAAATTCATCAATGAGTTCCCTCTGGGCAGTTAACCACATCGCTGTTGGTCTCCGACTGAGAGCATCAGGTACCACATTTACTTTCCCGGGGTGATATTGTGAATCAATATTATAATCAGCCATGAACTCCAACCACCTGCGCTGTCTCATATTTAGCTCTTTCTGCGTGAATACATATTTCAAACTCCTGTGGTCCGTAAAAATTTCCACTTGTTTTCCCAAAAGATAATGCCTCCAAATCTTCAAAGCAAAGATTACAGCGGCCAACTCTAAATCGTGAGTTGGGTAATTTTTCTCGTGCGTTCTCAGTTGACGCAAGGCATAAGCAACAACACTCTCATACTGCATCAAGACACAGCCTAGCCCCTTGCCGGAAGCGTCACTATGAATCACCAGTTCTCCTTTCCCATCTGGTATGGTCAATATGGGTGCAGTTGTGAGTTTCTCCTTCAATAGTTCGAACGCCCGGTTGCACTCTTCTGACCATACTAATGGTACCCCCTTTCGAGTAAGTCTTGTCAATGGCTCAGCCGCTCGTGCGAAATCTTTAACAAATCTGCGGTAATAGCCTGCGAGTCCCAAGAAACTTCTAATCTCTTTGGTGCTGGCCAATCCTTCACTGCTTCAATTTTCGCCGGATCTACTGAAATACCATCTCCAGAAACGACGTGTCCCAAAAATTGAACTTGTTTAAGCCAAAATTCGCATTTACTAAGCTTGGCGTATAACTTTTCTTGTCTCAGTATCTGCAGCACGATCCTTAAATGCTCGGCATGCTCCTCCTTGCTTTTGGAATACACAAGGATGTCGTCGATGAAAACTACGACAAACTGATCAAGGTATTGAGAGAAAACTCGGTTCATTAAATCCATGAACATAGCTGGGGTATTAGTAACACCGAATGGCATTACCAAGAATTCATAGTGGCCGTATCGAGTTCTGAAGGCTGTCTTGCATACATCTTCCGCTTTAACACGAATTTGATGGTACCCCGACCAAAGATCCAACTTAGAGAACACTCGAGCATCACATAATGGATCGAACAAATCATCGATCCGAGGTATAGGGTACTTGTTTTTAATCGTAACCCGGTTCAACTCTCGGTAGTCAATGCACATGTGTAACGAGCCGTCCTTCTTCTTTACTAGTAAAACTGGAGCGCCCCACGGAGAAGTACTAAGGCGAATGCATCCTTTACTGAGGAGGTCTTCTATCTCCTTTTTCAATTCCGCCAGTTCAACTGGTGCTATCCTGTAGGGTGACTTAGAAATTGGTGCCGTTCCTGGTAATAATTCTATCGAAAACCCCAAAGCACGAGGCGGGGGTAAGCCGGGTAAGTCCTCAGGAAAGACATCCAAAAATTCCCGAACTACGACCGGTGCCGAACTCATATCAACCTCCATTGACGCTAGTATGCCGCACGTCGGCTTTGCTCTATACGTTATGGGTCCCAGAGATTTGCTCCCTCCAGTGAACACGAACTCTGGGTGGTTAGGAATGCGAAAGTTTACAGTTTTGGCCCGACAATCAATATATGCGTGAAAGGTGCCCAACCAATCCATTCCTAAGACGACATCATAACTTCCAGTCCCAATCAACAGGAAATCTGCGAAAAGCTCCCTGCCGCAAATCACTACCGGACAAAGCTTGCACTCCAGGTTGGTGGTAACTACTCCATTTCCAGTGTGAATGTCCCAACCTCTAGTCAGTGTTTTGTGTGTAATAGAATGTGTTGTGGCAAAATCCAAAGACATAAAACAGTGTTAAGCCCCGGAATCGAAAAGTACTCTAGCAGGAACAGAACAAATTAGAATGGTACCTGAAACGACATCCTCCGCCGCCTCCGCCTGCTCAGCTGTCAGGGTAAAGGCTCGCCCCTGTCCAAGACCTCTGTTTCTTCGCCTCTGATAAAAAAGTTGCTTCTGAGGGACAAGTCCTTTCTGAGGTTGGTTGCGCTCAGCTCTCCTAGGACAACTCCCAATCTGATGGTCACTAGCACCACAATTCAGACATAGACCCTTAGCGCGGTGGCAATTTCTCTCGACGTGTCCCGATATCCGACAGTATCCACAAACCGGAGGTTCCCGTTGTGGTGGGGTTGCGGTACGCTTCATCTGAACTCATCCATGCTGTCTAACTGGAATCCTCCCTGAAATTTGATTCACCGGCCGTTTGAATCCTCTACTTTGAAGTTTCTTTCTCTTATCCATAACTGTCTCAATTCTGCGGGCCGCATTTAATACCTCTGAATAAGTTCCTAGATCATGTGAAGCTAGCTTCTCCTGTATTTCCAGAGTGAGACACTGTAAGAATCTTCGAGCTCTATCCTCTTCCTGGGCTACCATTGAAGGAGCGAAACGACTGAGTCGGATAAACTCAGCCGCTACCTCGTCCACTGTGCGATCTCTGTGACGAAGACTGATAAATTGTTGTTCCATCTCGATCCTGGCCGATTTGGAAAAGAATTTCTCAAGGAAAGCCGTAGAGAAATCAGTCCAAGCAATTGGTTTCTTCAACCTGTTCTCTTCTGCGAGCCACCAAATTCTAGCAATATCCTGCAGTTGAATCTTGACTATATCCACTCTGTCCTCTTCAGGAACCCGGATGACTGACAGCAAATTCTCCATGTCGACAATCCACTGCTCAGCATCCAGTGGTCCGCCTGTGCCAGTGAAAACTGCCGGCTGTAGTCTCCTGAAATCTGCGACGCTGCCCGGACGTCTACCTTCACGAACGTCAGCCACCTTGTTCAGGGCCGCAGTAGCGGTCTGCTGAGAAGCAAGTAGGCCCCCTTGTAGCAATTCGGTCCGTTGTTGTTGACTCTCAAGCATGCCATGTATAACTCCAAGTAGTGCAGTATTGTTGTCACGTCTCCCATATACTCGCAAATTCTCTTCTGCCATGATTCTGAAGTCAAAACGAACGACGAGCTTTAGCAACGAAAACGAGGTTTAAATTCAAAATATTAAAATTGAGCGAAGTAAAGAGATAATGTAACAATCAATTCAAAGAATACGGATTAAGTGTAGAACTCTAAATTACTCATATAGAATACCGTATTGTATCCATGCCGCGGTACATGGGCACAATATCGTAACTCTATGTAAGTCGCTCGAATCCTACGGTCAGAGTCAACGGAATCTGCAGCATGACATACTGGGGAAAACCTAGACATGTGATTCTAACCTAAAAGGTCGGAAGAACCCAGACTAACTTTTGACGTTAGCCTGGCTTTGATACCAACAAAACCTTGTCACGCCCCGCTTCCCAAAATACGGAATACGGAAGCGACGAAGGCCAGCCGTGCTACCTACGGTAAGGAAAAATCCTTCCATAGTCACATAAGGCTGTCTAGATTAACCTGTCAATGATAAAATCCAATACCAAAAAGGAATAATACTGATAATCATGCTGCAATGCAACCACAAAAATCCTAAAAATGGGTCCACTAGATAATTGATACAATTAAAGATCCAATACAATAGGTTCAGAAATAAAATAAGATCCATAAGTCCTAATGTCCCATAAGGGCGCACATGCTAAAAACTAATTGAAAATGTGAATAAACCTACGGTTACTGATCTTCAGTAAAGTCCTGGTAGCCGCTCTGATCCTGCTCAGCCTGTAAATCTGTCTCTAAACCTGAGATGGCAAATCTCAGGGATGTCAGAACATCCCAGCAAGTACTCAACGAATAAAGTGTATGTGTGGTATGATAACATGAATATATGAATGTAGTGAATCCCGTGTGCGCAAGCAAAACAGATATATAAATAAATACATGGATACTATGAAACAAACATGTAAGAGGTCAAGTCATAACCTAACTGGTCACTGAAAGGTAAACTACTCTATCGTAAGATTGAGTGTGTGCGTCAACCTCTGCAGGAGTATTTCTAACCCAAGAGTGGTGCCCCAGGGGCTAGGAAACACGGGCCCAACTGTGGAATGAACAAGAGACCGATATAGCCCGGTACGAGCTGTAAACATAAGACCGATATAGCCCGGTACGAGCTGTTAACATGAGACCGATATAGCCCGGTTCGAGCTGCCGGCATGGGACTCCTGTGATCCTGTTGTACAACGCACACTCAAACTACCCCAACACCCGCGTATTTATAGCTACTATGGTAAAAATTAAATCACTAAATTACAAATGCTGAACAGATAGGAACTTGTGGTATGGTAATTGTATGGAAATAAAACTGGTGAATAGTGGTGTCATGGCATGTAGTTCAGCATTCCAATTAATGATTTCATTTTAATATAAATAACAAGGATCATGAATAGGCATGTCAAATCAAGGTGTTCTATACATGTAAATCAACATGAGTCTCGAATGTGTATAAAGCATGTAAAAGGATTCTTGTGCATAGTAATCATGTCATAGCATCATATAAAGAAGAAGCAAGCGGCAGTTGGTAATTAGCAAAAGAAATGGTTTTCAGGTATAGCTCGATGGGGAAAAATTTATATGACCATTAGCCTTAGAAAAAGTTCATAACTTTGTGCCTATACTCACTCATACTTTAGGGGGAATATTTAGCAATATTTTGTATAACTAAATTGCACCTAATTTATAATGAAATTTGTAGTTGCAAGTTTACAGTCAGCAATATATCAGCAAGTGTTCCGATAAGGACAGATGATAAAACTGTGAAAGAAACCTCTTTCCTCTAATATCTAAACTTGCATAGGTTAAGAGCTAATTTAGATAATCGCCGATGTTGCATCGACAAAATGAAAAGAGCAAGAGCGCTTGCCTGAGGATAACAATCACGGAAAACGATGTACGAAAATGCGGGGCACGATCTCAGCTAAGGTGCGACTTGGGATCTGAGTTATACGATCCGCCTAGATAAATTTATCATCGGTTAACCATAAGTATCTCCATAAATATTGTCACACAACCAAACACAATTATATCAATTTAGGGTTTTGATACTAATTTTCCTCTTTCAATTGTTCACTGATTTCTTATTATTTCATTTTATTCATATTTCTATTTTTTCTTCTGAAAAGACAGGGATCAGGGAAAACTTACAGAGGATTATCGTAAATTCTAGGGTTTGGATGGGTCCTGGTCGAGTCGAGGAAGCGTCGAGGGTTCAGATCTGACGATGGAAGGACTGGGATGATGTTGCGGCAGGGGAGCGGTGGAGATCTGGGTGAGGGGAGCGGCGAGACGAAGGTTGTGGCGATGTTGAGGGTTCTGTGCAGGTCGCTAGAGGTTGTGGTGGAGTCGGAGATGGTGGTGCGAAGGGGCGAATGCAATGGTGAAGGGATGAGATGAGGGGATCGGGGTTTGTGGCCGCGACGAGGGATGGAGGCGGCGTCGGCGGAATGAGGACGAGGGCGAGGGCTAAGGCGACGGCGAAGGGGGAAGGAGAGGGAGGCAAGGGTCGACGAGTGATGAGCGGGAGGCGAAGTTTGTGGCAGCGGTGATGGTGGCGACACGATGATGGAGACGTGGGTTAGGGTTTCGTGAGGGCGAGGGGATTGATGAGCAGCGGGGGGAGAGAGAGATGTGAGTATAAGAGATAAAGAGAGATATTTTGTGTTGTGTATATATAGAAATTTTTATAAATATATGTATATAGATGCATATCTTTAATTGGTTGTACTTAGAGATTCTGCACAGATTTTTCTTGTGCTCAAATTAACAACAAACAAAAGTTAGCCAAGGTAATATGTGCATGCAACCAAATATTAATAGGTCAAATTAGGAATTTTAAGATATGCAAAATATTGTTTTGTTGCAACTAAGGAAATTATATATATATATCATATAAAAACTGAAGATTTTTCTCATATCAAAATTGTCTACAGTAAAAATTCAAAATAAAATATACTAGCAACCAATTAAAGGTTCTAAAATTATGGAAAAAGAATCTTGATAAATCTTGAACTACTGCATTCAAATAGGGCTGTTACATTTACAGTGCCTTACTCTAGAGATACAGGAGAAACTAGCTTCGCATGATTTCGGAACTTATTCTAAGGTATTAAATGCAGCCCGCAGGATTGAGGCAGTTATGGATAAGAGGAAGAAACTTCAGAGTGGAGGATTTAAACACCCGGTGAATCAAACTTCAGAAAGGATTCCAGTTAAACAGTATGGAGAAGTTCAGATGAAGCGTACCACAACCCTACTACAACGAGGATCTTTGATTTGTGGTTACTGTCAGATACCAGGACACGTCGAGAGAAATTGCCATCGGGCCAAGAGTCTATGTCTGATATGTGGTGCTAGTGACTACCAGATTGGGAGTTGTCCTAGGAGAGTAAAGCGCAACCAACCACAGATAGGACTCGTCTCTCAGATGCAACTTTTTGATCAGAAGCGAGGTGACAGGTCGTAGCTACGGGCAAGCCTTTACCCTGATGGCTGAGCAAGCAGAGGCATCTGGGGATGTCGTTTCAGGTACCATTCTAGCTTGTTCTGTTCCTGCTAAAGCACTTTTCGATTCCGGGGCTTCGCAATTGTTGTATGTCTTTGACTTTTGCCACAACACATTCTATTGCAAACGAAACACTCATCCGAGGTTGGGACATTCACACTGGAAATGGAGTAGTTACCACCAATCTAGAGTGCAAGTTTTGTCCAATAGTGATTTGCGGCAGGAGCTTTTTGCAGATTTCCTGCTGATTGGGACCGGTAGTTATGAGGTTGTCTTAGGAATGGATTGGTTGGACACCTTTCATACCCATATTGATTGTCGGGCCAAGACCGTAATTTCCGCATTCCTAACTACCCAGAGTTCGTGTTTACCGGGGGCAGCAAATCTCTGGGACCCGTAGAGTTTAGAGTAAAGCCGACGAGCATCACACCAGCGTCAATGAAAATTAATAAAAGTTCGGCACCGGTCGTAGTTTGAGAATTTTTGGATGTCTTTCCCGAGGATTTACCCGGTCTACCCCCGCCTCGTGCTTTGGGGTTTTCGATAGAATTAATACCAGGAACGACACCGATTTCTAAAGCACCTTACAGATGACACCAGTTGAGTTAGCAGAATTGAAAACGCAGATAGAAGACCTCCTCGGCAAGGGTTTCATTCGCCTAAGTACTTCTCCGTGGGGCGCTCCAGTTTTACCAGTGAAGGACGGTTCGTTATGCATGTGCATTGACTACCGGGAGTTGAACCAGGTTACAATTAAAAACAAGTATCCTATACCTCGAATTGATGACTTGTTCAATCGATTATGTGGTGCTCGCGTGTTCTTTAAGTTGGATCTTCGGTCGGGGTACCATCAAGTTTGGGTTAAAGCGAAGGATGTATGAAAGACAGTTTTCAGAACTCGATACGGTCATTATGAGTTTTTAGTGATGCCATTCGGTGTTACTAATGCCCCAGCCATGTTCATGGATTTAATGAACCGAGTTTCCTCACAGTACCTCGATCAGTTTGTTGTAGTTTTCATCGACGACATTCTCGTGTACTCTAAAAATAAGGAGGGGCATGCCGAGCATCTGAGAATCGTATTACAGATACTAAGACGAGAAGTTATATGCCAAACTTAGTAAATGCGAATTTTGGCTTAAACAAGTTCAATTTTTGGGCCATATCATTTTCGGAGATGGTATCTCAATAGACCCGGTAAAAATTGAAGCTGTAAAAGATTGGCCAGTACTAAAGTCGGTAACAAAGATTAGAAGTTTCTTGGGACTCGCAGGTTATTACCGGAGATTTGTTAAAGATTTTGCGCTAGCGGCTGAGCCGTTGACAAGACTTACTCAGAAGGGGTATCGTTCATATGGTCAGAAGAATGCAATCGAGCGTTTGAGTTATTAAATGAGAAACTTACAACTGCACCCATATTAATCGTACCGGATAGGACATGAGGACTAGTGACGCTTCCAGTAAAGGGCTAGGTTCCGTCTTGATGCAGCGTGGGAGTGTTGTAGCTTATGCTTCGTGTCAATTGAGGACGCACGGAAAGAATTACCCAACCCATGATTTATAGTTAGTTGCAATGATCTTTGCTCTGAAGATTTAGGGGCATTATCTTTTGGGAGAATGAGTGAAAGACTATACGGACCACAAGAGCTTAAAATATGTATTCATGCAAAATGAGCTAAATATGAGACAGCGCAGGTGATTGGAGTTCATGGATGATTATAATCTTGATTTGCAATATCACCCCGGAAAGATAAATGTGGTACCAGATGCTTTCAGCCGGAGACCAACAGCGATATTGTTGACTAACCAGAAGGAAATCCTTGATGAGTTTCGGAAACTTGATTTGGAAGTGGTGAAATAGGGGACACACGGACAATATTGGCAACTATAAGTACAGTCTTCGCTAGTAGATTGTATTAAAGCTGCACAGGCTGGGGACCCGCAATTGCAGAAATTCCGGGGTTTAGTAGAGGCCGGATTGAGAATAGATTTATTGATACACGAAGATAGTTGTTTAAGATTTGGCAGTCGGCTATGCGTGCCAAAGGGCGAGTTTCGAGAAGTATTGAAGGAAGAACACAGTTCAGCCTATTCAGTGCATCCGGGTGGTACCAAGATATATAGGGATGTTAAAAAACACTTTTGGTGGAATGACATGAAGAGGGGGATTGCCCATGTGTCGAAATGCTTAGTGTGCCATATGGTGAAGGCCGAACATCAGCGAGTGGCCGGTCTTTTGCATCCACTTCCCACTTCTCAGTGGAAATAGGAACACATCACTATGGACTTTGTGACGGCTTTACCGCGGAGTCCTACGTGTAATAACGCTATTTGGGTTATCGTCGACTGTCTCACAAAGGCGACCCATTTCCTATCCTTTCGAGTGGGACAATCTACAGAGACGTTGGTAGAAAAATATTTGCAAGAGATCGTAAGGTTACATATGGTGCCTATCAGTATAGTATCAGACAGAGACATAAGATTCCTCTCACATTTTTGGAGAAGCTTGCAAGAGAGCTTAGCACTCGTCTCAATTACAGTACGGTTTACTATACTCAGACGGACGGACAGTCTGAGCGTACGATACAAATACTAGAAGACATGTTAGGGTTTGCATGCTAGATTTCAAGGGATCGCGGGAGGATCACCTACACTTTGTGGAATTTTCTTATAATAACAGCTACCATTCGAGTATTCAAATGCCCCTGTTCGAGACACTTTACGGACGTAAGTGTCGTTCCCCACTTTGCTGGGATGATGTGGGAGAGCGAAGATTGTTAGGACTGGAGCTCATAACCCAAACCGTTGATAATGTCCAGTCAATCAGAAACCGTATCAAGACAGCACAAGATCGTCAGAAGAGTTGGACAGATGCTAGTCGAAGACCTCTTGAGTTTAGCGTAGGAGATCATGTTTTCCTTAAGATTCCGCCGACTCAACGAGTGATTAGATTCGGTAGTCGTGGGAAACTCAGTCCCCGATTTATTAGACCATTCGAGATTGTGGAGAGCGTTGGGGTAGTGGCATATAGATTGGCTTTACCATCCTCTTTAACTGGTGTGCACGATGTATTCCATGTATCTCAGTTACGCCGGTACGTTCGCGATGACAGTTATGTTCTCGATCGCTCTGAATTAACCTTGAGCACCGACCTCTCGTATGAGGAGCAACCTAGAGCTATTATCGACCGTAGAGAGAAGGTGTTAAGGAACAAGATCATCCCTTTAGTTCTTGTATCTTGGGCCGAACGTTCACACGGAGAATCCACTTGGGAGCATGAGGACGAGATTCGTTAAAAGTACCCACATCTGTTTTCTCAATCCTGTAGTTCGTTCTTCCAATTTCGAGGACGAAATTTCCTGTAAGGTGGGTAGGATGTAACACCCTAATTTGGATACAGTATTTTTAGTGTTATCGAAATATTATTTTTCATTAATAAAATTTTTCCTATAATTTTAGAAATTACTTTATGGTTGGTTGCTAATATATTTATTTTAACTTTTAACATGCACGATTTTGATATAAAAATCTTCAGTTTTTAGGTAATATGCGTTAATTCATTAGTGGCAATAAAACAATATTTTCATATCTTAAGATCCTTAAACTAATCTATTAGTATTTGGTTTGCAAATATATTTCTTTGCCTAACTTCATTTGCTGTTGGTATGAGAATGAGAAAAATCCGTATCAAATCTCTAAACAAACACACACGCATTTATATTTGTAACAAATTACATATATATCTCTCTCCAAATCTTTAAAAAAAATAAATATATAAATATCCCCCCCTCTCTCGTATAAACACACATCTCTCTCCCCTCTACACCTCAACCTTTTCTTCCTGAGGCCCCAACTCCATCGTCGCCACCTCCTCCATCAAAGCCACGCACCCCGACTCCCTCTCCTTTCACCCCGACGATCGCCGCAGCCCACTCCCCAACCCTCATAGCCACCATGTCAATCCATCGCCTGTACTCATCTCCGCCACCAACCTTGCACCACCATTTCTATCGCCACTGTCTCCCTGTCATCGTCTCGTCGTAACCACTACGACATCCATCTTCCCCCTCCCCGACGACTTCATCTCTCGGCCTTCTCTTCTCCGCATCCCATCACCGATCATCCTCTCCCCGAGCATCCATGACCATCTTCCCCAACTCCGGTCACCTCCATCGTTGTCATCATCGTCTTCTCAACTCAAAAACCCGAGACCAAACCCTAGCCGCAACTCATCATCGCTTCGTCGCCACAGCGTCAGCAGCATCCCAACCATTGCCGTCGCCGATCAGCACCCTTGTCGAGCATCTACAAAGCCATAGCCCGATCCCTTAAACCCACAGCCATCATCCTTTCCTCATCGTAGAACCCAAGTCGTTGTCGCCGATTCGATCGAGTCCAAGTCAAGCCGAGATTCAAGCTTCGTATTTGGTTCATTTAGCGTCGTGTTTTTTCCTGCCGTTCATCGCGTTCGAGGCAAGTATTCTTGCTTTACTTTTGGTCGATGCAACATCGGCAATCCCTCGTATATATATTTTTAATCTGCACTGTTCAAATAAAAAAATGTGTTAGTACTCAATATTATTTTATATCGTTATAAAAATAGACTCATATGCAATAAAGTGATAAAAAGAATTAGATTAAGTGTGGATCTGCAATGAGATTTATTTAAATACAAATCAAGTTCAAAATTTGTTAATCTATTATATATATATATAGCTAGCTTATGATTATTATATCCATATTAAGGCTAACGGTAAAGATAACAATTGTGACTTATACCAGCTTGTACATCGTTTTCATGCAGTTACTATTACCGGATAACAATTACATTTGACATGTCATGATTATTCATTACTCTAGTCTTTTAAAAACGAGATCTCTAATTAGGATGCTGAACTATATGTCATGACACAAACTACTGTTTACCGGTTTCATTTCTATACAATTACCATATTACAAGTTCCAGTCTTTTCAGCATTCTTAATTAGTGATTTAGTTATTACTATAGTAGATACGAACATGCGGAGTGTGTGGTAGTTTGAGTGTGCGTTCGTACAACAGGATCTCAGGAGTTCCATGCCGGCAGCTCGTATCGGGCTATATCGGTTGCATGTTATTACAGCTCGTACCGGGCTATATCGGTCGCATGTTATTACAGCTCGTACCGGGCTATATCGGTCGCTTGTCCATTCCACATTTTAGGCTCGTATTTTCTAGCCCTGGGGCCCTACCTTTGAGTTGGGAATACTCCTGCAGAGCTTAACGCACACACTCGAACTCACGATAGAATAGATTATCTTTTAGTGACCAATTAGGTTAAGACTTGACTTGTTTACATGTCTGTTTTATAGTATTAATGTATCTATATAACTGAATCTACTAGCGCACACGGGCTTCACTATACTCATATATTCATGTTATCACACCACACACACCTTATACGTTAAGTACTTGTTGGGATGTTCAGACATGCCTGAAATTTGTCATCTCAGGTTTAGAGACAGATTTTTAGGCTGAGCAGGATCGGAGGGGCTATCAGAACATTACCGAAGATCGGTAGCCGTAGGTTTATTTCTTTTCAATTAGTGTTTAGCATGCGCACTCTTGCGGGACATTAGGACTTATGTATCTCTTTTTGGATCTTGTTTTTATTTCGAACCTATTGTATTGGATCTTTATTTGCATCCATTATCTAGTAGACCTATTTTTAGTATTCCTTGTAATTTCGTTGCAGCATGATTATCAGTGTTATTTATTCTGTTTTGGACATTATCTTGACAGGTTTAGTTAGACAACCTTTATGTGACTATGGAAGGATCTTTTCTTACCATAGATAGTACGGCTGGTCTTCGTTACTCTCCGTATTTTCATATTTTAGGAAGCGGTGCGTGACACTCTGGATCATATTTGGGGCCTTCAAGCACAATCATACTTTTAATGCAGCATATTTGTTGATGGTCGAGTGGGCAACTTAGTGAAGACTAAAAGACACATTACTGGAAAGCTTATGCTTCCAAACATTAGAGGATGATGTTTGAGCTTTATTTGTATAGCAAGTTTATGTTGAAACTGACATAAACAAACTTTGCCTCTTTATCCCCATGTCATTTTATTGTTGAACATGTGTTCGAAGTATTTAGGATGGATGTCAAATGCGTTTCCATTTTCCAAACAAGCAGAACTGCAGGCACACTTATTCCTGTTGAAAGTAAAAACCAAATGATGGGACTTTAAAGATAGTCCCACTTTGAAAACAACAAAAGAAACACATGGGTATAAAATATAAGATTGGTCAAATCTCAACAAGATTTGAGTCTTATTGTTGGAGCCCACTTATATCAAAGGCCCATGTGTACTGATAAAAATCCCTTCACTCCCTCAACTTTAACTACTTGAAACTCTTTACATGGTATCCGAACCAATGGTTCGATCCTCCACATGACAACCACATCAAGAAAAAGTGATGGTTGCACGTAATTTTTCTCGTACTTTGTACGTGACAATCACACCAAGAAAAAGTGATGGTTGCACGTGAGGGGGAATGTTGAAAGTAAAAACCAAATGATGGGATTTTAAAGATAGCCTCAAATTGAAAACAATAAAAGAAACACATGAGTATAAGATATAAGATATGTCAAACCTCAACAAGGCATGAATGTTATTATTGGAGCCCACTTATATCAAAAGTCCATGTGTATCTATAAAAAGCCCATCACTCCCCCAACTTTAACTACTTGAAACTCTTTACAGTTCCTAAATACATTAATTTATGCTCCATTTTCTATATGATTCGTGCATGAAGGTCCTAGCCCTTGTGCTCTCATACATTTTTTTGCCACTAACCTCTTGCACTTAGGTTGATATTGCTCCAACCTTAGCCCTTCTTCTTGGTGTGCCAATTCCAAAGAACAATATTGGAGTCTTGCTTCTGGAGGTTCTTAACTCTCTAACAGGTTGGTGTATTGATCTTTATGTTCATGATTTAGTTTTGGAAACAAAATTATGATGCTGTTGAGGGGTTATTAACTTCCAGAAAATTTGACTTTTCCACATGTAATAAATTAAGTCATATGAATTGAGTTCTTCCATTTGCGTATTTGCGCTAGTTAATTTCTTATTGATTTTTACCTTTTGCTTTTAGGATGCGATTTTTGGATGAATCATGAGTTTGTACTTTGTGTGAGAATAAATTATAAGTAACTCTTTCATTTGTCAACATTTTGAGATAGCCCCAACTCTTATTAAATTTAACCCAAAAAAAATTCATTTGAATCCACTTAAAATCCCTGACATAGTTCATACTGTTAAAGATGTCGGAAAATAGTTTTCCTTAATAATAAATGAAAAAACTACATATATGCACTGAATACATACATACATACATACATACATACATACATATACATACATAGATATACATACATATACATATATATACATATATATAACCTTTTTTAACCCATCTTTCCTATGCCATTTTGTCAAACTCTCTCTAAGCCATCTTCTCATCCTTTGATCCCTCTCTAATTCATTTCTCTCTATCTCAGTTTTGCAACTTCTCTTCTTTTTCATCTAAACCCTTCACCTCAATCTTTCTGAAATCAATCACCTATTCGTTTATCTCTAAGCCTTTACTTTTTTTTCTGTACCCTGTCTCTCGTCTAAACACATCACCCCAAATTCTATAAGACGACAACCTTTCGTCTCTTTCAACCCTCTCTAGGACTTTTACCCATCTTCTCTTCCTCTCTCAATTCAGTGGAATAAAATATGTAAGGTATCATGTGAACATCACATGATTAATTGTCTGCTAAAGTTTATGAGTAATGAATGATCAAGAGTGTAGATATATCAAGTGGTCTCTTGTTGCACTTCATATTTATCGGGGTTTTCCAAAAGAAAATTGTGCTAATTCAAGATTTTATTTTTAATTTACGCTTCTTTATAATTTTATGTACTCAAAAAGAGAATGATGATATATTCGTAATAGAAAAATATGTCAACACTAAGGCTCAAATAAAGCCAAAAGAAGTGCGTTCCATTTCCCTTTTCCTTATGCGACTCAGATTTGTTGTGGGAAGGGTTTCTTGCAACAAAGTTCATGTTTCCATACATTGATTAAGCCAAAAATTATAATAATCTTACAAAAAGTAAGATCAACATCAATTTTCAAAATCATGCAAGAGTACCAAATTTGGAAGCATGAAGATCTTCACATGGCTTAATTTGTCACAGAACATATTCAGAATCATGTCAACAAAATTGTTATGATTCATATGTTAGTGATAAAAAGTGAGGGTCTACAATCTAGGAATATGACCCACTTTTATGAGGCACTTACCTCTTTGTACTGGTTATAAGCAAGTTAAACACATTCAGATAGCATTCATTTTTCTGGATCTTAAGTTAATGTCAAAACCCAATCTAAATTTATTTGGTATTAGAAGAAAATTATATATGGGTAGGAAACAAGTCAGTGAAGGTATTGATGGTATACCATGTTTTCACTTACATGGGTATGAAAGAAAATAAATTTCATAGGAGGGGAGGGAAACAGCCCCCCCCCCCCCCCCAAACCAAAAAAAAAGAAAAAGAATAGTTTGTTGAATCCTCTCAATTTTAAAAGGAATATCCTCGTTGATTCTTCATGGTTGCACAACTTTTTCTATTTTAATTTTTCCATGTGCTATTCCTTTGTGCATTTTTTGAAGTAGTAATAGTATACACACACATAAATTAGTTTGAGTACTTCGGATGTTAACAATATCAAACTAAAACCTACAACATATAAAAATTGATTAAGGTTGTTTAATATTTTGTTCATATACATTCTACTCTTGTTATATGAACCTTTAGGCTACCAAAAATGCCAATTAAGTGTTTCTTGATCACAGCTAAGCAAAGGCTTCGTACTTTAGAGTTGAATTCTTGGCAATTATTAAGACTATTGCAAGCACATTTACCTGGCTTGCTCTGTGGAAATTTAAGCTGTAGCATCAGTGACAAACTTGATTCTCAAGTCTGTGGCACTATAAGCAATACGCAGGAAAGATTATATAATTTGTTCTCAAAAGCTTCTGCTGCGCATAATCTATGGAAACTTCATCAGCAAGGTCCTGACTTTAGGTAAGATCATGAGCATTCCTTCACTTCTCACTTCTCAGGATCCATGAATAACTTCTGTAACCTAATGTTATTTCATCTTCTGACAATATTATATTAATATCTTTTTATTGCAGGACTAATAATATCGATGATCTGAATGTTGTCATCACATCTTATTATGACTTTTTAAGACATGCGAGTGAGTGGCTGTCTCACAAGGCAACTGATGTAATTTTCATTTACCATTTCTATTTGTGTTTTGAAAGAATATGGATATTTTTATATGATAAAATCTTTTTTTTTCAGAAACCATTTAACTTGCTATTATCCGGAGTCACCATCATGGTTGTTTCCTGCATTCTGCTTCTGAACATATTATTTGGCTTGTTCAAAGAAGTTTGCATGAGACAAAAGCAAGCCCATACTCTGAACTGGCATTTGGATGAGGCCTTTGTTTTTCTAGGGATTTTAATCCATGTTCTCAGTCTTTTCTCAAGCTCCATGGTTGAAGAAGAGCAATACACATGGCATTTTGTAGCAACCACATTGTATTTGATATTTCTCCTTGGGAAAGTCCAATCTCTTCTTAAACCAAAAGATTCGGGCCTTGTTGCTTGTTCTAGCGGCAAGTTAAAAAATTTGAAGGATCGATATCAGGTATTTTCCGTCCTCGTTGTGCTTTTGTGTGGGAGGCTTTTGAGAGGTTGGCATCAAGGCGGTGTGAACTATGTTGATCTTCCTGATATTTCAAAGTGGCTTGAACAAGATGGTGTTTCCATGATAAATGCTTTGCAGCTAATCTCATTACTCTTTCTGGTGATCTTAAATTCATTTTCCATTGGTTTTCTGAGATCAAGAACAAAGCTAGTTAATTTAATCATTTTTAGTCATATTGCATCCGGGTTATTAGTCTGTCTTCATATTATGGAAATTTTGAGACATTCTGTGGTAATAGCTCAGATATTTTATCTAACTGTTATTGTGACAGTGGCGGTGACGACATTTTTATCACCTTGGATTCTTCCTGTTCGTAATAGAGATTCTAGTTCAATCAATACACAGATTGATTCTCGTTTATTGGGTGTAAGAGATTCTATGTATGTCATAGGAATGACATACACTTCATCTTGGTGCCTTCTGCAGTTGCTTTTACAACAGCCGATAAATTCGGTCCCGGTATTATTGATTTTCATACAAATATTTGCCAGCATAATATATTTTTCAGCTGATGTGTCATGTCATGAGCTATGGATTGAGGTTAGTTCTGGGAATCTTTCACCTTATTGGTTTGTTACATTGATAATATCTGTAATATGAGGCGATGCTTTCGATTTGCGTTGGACTTTGTTTTCTCAACAGGAGCATGGTGCACTTAGTTTTAATTAGTTTCTGTTTAAGTTGATTTTTCTTTTCGTTCACATTGGGAGTTTTCTGTTTTACTCATCCAATTGTAGGTATATATGCTGTGCATTGTAATGAAATTTCTGAAATTATTTTGACGTCTTTTGAGCTCTACACTTAATAAAAATGGTATGAATTTCGGGGTAATTTCCTAATTAGCACTCAAAATTTTAGATGCAAAAGACAATACACCGTGATGAGTTTAGCATAGAAGCTTCGCTAGTGTGCATCTTGAAATAAAAATTAAAATGGTTGGATACATGATGAAATTAATAATGCACAATTTACTGTCCTGTTATGTTATGTAGAAAATGGTCCCTCATTATCAGTTAGAAATACTAGATATACTATAAAGCCTAAGTTCTGTTGTCCTTTTTTTCATATTGAGTGGATCTATATGGGAGCATGTAATCGTGTTGCTCGACACACTTCATCACCATATTTTTCTTCTTAACGTTTAGTGTATGTTGATATGTTCTCTTTCGAAAACTAAAATTGTTGTTTGTGTGTGTGTGTGTGTGTGTGGATATATTATTCCCTAATGGAACCATAACTAATTGCACATGTAATTCACAGGTAATTGCGTTGTACTTTTTGGGAATGGCAGGCCATTTTGGCCTCGGCAACAGCAATACCTTAGCTACTGTTGATGTTGCTGGAGCATTTATAGTAAGCATTATTTATTCTGGACTTATTTTCTTTGAAGGGTAGTTGCTCAAAACACTGTGGTTTACCCCATATAACACTTATACCCCCTCAAGCTATTTATTAGCTCAGACACCTCTGCTTATCGACCAGAACCGTAAAACATTCATATCCAATTCTAAACAACTCAAATGATTGTCTAATTTAATTTCAGAACTTTCTTCTTGTTGTTTAGAGTAGAAGTTGAAGGCTTTAGTCGACTAAAAATGAGGTATTTGTGATAATAAGTTACTTGAGGGGATCTAAGTGTTATATGGGGTAAATTGTTGGATGTTTTGTACAATTAACCATTCTTTAGATTCCTCCCATCTCGTACATCTTATTATTCAAATATTTTACAATTTACTCTTTTCAGGGTATCTCAAGCCACTCGACAATACTTTCCGGAATTCTGATGTTCATAATTACATATGCATCTCCAATATTATTATTTCTCAGCATGATTGTATACATATCTTTGAAAGATTTGAGACATCACTCATGCACAAAAGATTCAGAGTTGGGTTCTGTACTTCGAACAATGATCTCATTTCCATGTTTGCTTCCTCTGGTCCTTAACTCAATTGTGTTGACTGCATTCACTATCGTGTTGCTGCTTATGAGAGACCATTTGTTTGTATGGAGTGTCTTTTCACCAAAGTAAGTGACACCGTTTCTCCTTTGCAGCAAGTATACAATATTTATGCTTTTGTGTATTTACAATTAGATTAACTGATATTGTGTGGTTTTGTTTAATTTGCTATGGTTTCTGTGTTCAAAAATGGGATGGACTTTTTGATGTCAAGTAGGATGTCCAAATTCCCTTATGATTTCGTAATAAATGACAATGTCCAAAACTATTGACAATGGGGAATGAGGATTATGAGATTGTTATGTGAAGGGTAACTCATTAAAATTATCCAAGTTAAGGGACTTTACTTTCAACCTAGCCTTTTAAATTTACACCATCTCTCAGGAAGCACTTTACTCAGAAGTTAAGTTGTGGGTTGATGGTCTTGCTGTTATTTGTATCACCTGTAACTTGTGAGTCATGATATGTTGGGTAAGTTTTACTAAACTACCCTTAACCACCTTATTTTCAAGTTAACCACCTTAAAGTTTATGACAGTAGAGTTTTTTAAACATCGGGTTTAAGGGATTTTCCCACTAAAATACATAAACTTTCTGGGAGATTACTGTAATAAAAGAGAACTTTATGGCAGTTTAGTGAAAATGGCAAAAGTTAAGGATACTGTAGTGTAATTTACCCAAATATATTCTGTATGTTTGCACCAAATTCGCAGCTCCATTACTCTTGACTACCCTAGCATCTGATCACCTGCAGTCCTAGTTTACCTATGATTTATGTTGTGTTCTTATGGGCATCTTCTCTTGATGTACTACATACTCATTGTGGCTTTAGAATGTTGTTCCTTCGTCAATCTGATACATTTACTTAATATACTCTTGACCACCAAATTACCTTGACTAAATCAATACTGATGTATATATTACAGGTACCTATATATCTGTGCTGCGACGGCAAGTGTATACATTGGCGTGTCAGTTATAGGAGTAACAGGAGTTTATGTTTCTACTGTCATGTTTTTTAGGACGAAAAATTGTCAATTATCACAGTAAGTTTGTCTCTTTTTCTTTTTTCTTTCTTTTGTTAACCTTTTTTTAATATAAATTTTGTGTTAATCTAGATCCGCTGATTAGAACCTACTTTATTTGCAAAGGAGTTGTGTTAGTTTCAATGAGAAATAGCAAATATTTGCTTGGTTGTTGTATGAGAATTGGGTATTGATATTATTTTATGAACAAATGAAAATTTGAAATTATATATGCATGCTGCTTGAAATACTGAGATTAAGATTACATTACATGCCAAATGAAAATGTGTTTGTTGTACCCAGCATTTTGCGAGAATTGTTAACTAACTAAATGATGTCGAGGAAAATATACTTGATTTTGCTGAGTCCAGCAAAGGTTGCAAGTAAAGAAATGTAAGCAGATTGTGTCATTATAAATATCAATTTCTTAATTGCTTTGAGACGGCGAAAAAGAATTTTTTTCTCAAATTAACCCTAATTTTAAAAATAATTCTCAAACTATGACTAGGTCAAAACTATTTCCAAGAATAAACCTCCATACACCACGTAGGATGTGGGCTCGCGGAGACGATTATAGAAAAACATATGACGCTTTTCTTTGGAATGAAAACATTATTTCTAATAGTGTTTTCCCTGTGATGAAAACGATAAATAGCGTTATAGTACCAAAGAAAACACTATGTGTTTTCTTTGGGATGAAAACGTTATTTCTAATAGCGTTTTCCTTTTGATGAAAATGCTATTAGAAATAGTGTTTTAGTTTGTCATATATTTGGCTGAAATATTTTATTCTGTAGTTTAAGATAAATCTATGATTGTATTAGTTTAATTTGTTGTTGATTTATTATCTTAAAAAATTTGATAAGATTTCAGAAGTTAGTATATGATTTTTAAAATATTTTGTATTGGGTATCTTTTATTTGTTGAGTTTGTTGATGAACATAAATTTCAAATTTGTTATGTCTTAAACTAATACAATATAGATTTATGTTCATCAACAAACTCAACAAATAAAGATACCCAATACAAAATATTTTAAAAATCATATACTAACTTCTGAAATCTTTTAAGATAATAATTCAATAACAAATTAAACTAATACAATCATAGATATATTGTAAACTACAGAATAAATCACTACTACAAATAAGGGTTGCCCCTACGGATTTATCTGTAGGAGTAAACCACTGCCCCTACGGATATATCCTTAAGGGAAAGAAAATACCCTGTAGGTGCAAACGTCGTAGGTGCAAGTCTTAGCCTTGAACATGTCCCTACGGTCAAAAACTTGCCTCTACGGAGTAATGTGTAGGTCCAGTTGTTCCTACGGATTAGGCTGTAGGGACAATTTATTTAATTTATCTGTTTATAAAATAAATTAGGTGTCCTTACAGACCTATCCGTAGAGCCAAATAGTTGCCCCTACGGATAAGTGCGTAGGTATAAATCTGTAGGGACAAAATATCAGGTGTCCTGATATTTTGTCCCTACAGATACATGTGTAGGGGCATTTACCCTCCGTAGAGGCAAGCGTAACCCCTAATACTGAGATCATAGGGGCAAAATATCGGGTATCCTGATATTTTGCCCCTACGGATAAATCTGTAGGTACATTGTTGGGCCCTACGGATTAATCCGTAGGTATATATTATCAGTTTTTTTTATAAAAAAAAGGACTGCCTATTTTTTTATCGCCCTGTGCACAATAATATATACATCATATATAAAATTAATCATCACGCAGAACATATATCGCAGTATTCATAATCACATCTCACGCATAATATACAAAAGAAATCAACAAGCAGAATATGATATAAATATAAACACGCAAACACCATCAATATCAATATCGTCCAAAATATAGTACAATATGTATCATATAAATAAATACATGTTTAAAATATAAGAATCAAAAAGTTACCCTAGCTCGGTCCAGCTCCACCTCCGATAAACGTCGTAATCCGGCGCGCCTGCTCCTCGGATATACCCTGAGTCAATAAATCATGCAATGCGGAGTGTGCAGGAGTCTGAGCGGGCTGTGGAGCTGTAGGAGTGGTCTGCGCAGCAGCCGCCGAGGTAGTGGCTTGCGGAGCCGCGGCTGCGGGAGTCTGAGCGGGCAGTCGAGCTATAGGAGCTGTCTGCGGAACCGCAGCCGATGTAGTGGCTTGCGGAGCCGCAGCCGAAGGAGATGCATGTGGAGGCTCGACCGATGTACCCTGTCGCGTCTAGACCTACGTGTGTAATAAATGAGTAAGAACTGTGTATTATTCGAATTCGTATCATTATCAAGTTATTTCGAAACCCCAATCTATGTATACTTAGAGACTTAGGCCTCGTTTGGATATCTAGTTTGGAAAACCGTAGTTTATTTTAATTAGATATGTATGCATGATTAATCAAAGCTAAGTCTACAACCAAATAAGCTCAGGCTACGTACTAATATTGGATATGTTGCTATCTATAATATGACATAATATTTTACTATTAAGTAATATACATACCAACATCTCCTTCAACTCCTGAACAGTGGCCTTCAAGCTCTCCAATTCTTGCTGGAAACGCCGCTCACTGGAGACGGAGGAAGTAACCGCCGGGGTGGACTCCAACCTCATATGGGCCTGCTAGGGCCCAGTCCCCGGCCTCTCTCCCAACCTCCGTGGTGCCTTCCGTGTGCGGCGTCCAGGACTGGGGTCAGCAGCATCGGATCGTTCTGTCCAGTAAAATCGATTTCCGATGTCTCGGCCTGCTCAACCACCCGCTCTTACACCCACATTAACCAGTAAAATATAAGTATATCATTTAAATTTGAACCTTTCAAAACTAAAATTTCAAATAGGGGTTGAATAAATATTAACACTTACGCAATACTCCTGGATAGCGGCGTCGGGGTATCGAAGGTCGCCTGTGGCGGGATCTGTCGAGGTGCCGTGGACGACAAGATATGCAAACAGCACGCTCGGTGTACCACCTTACGCCAGGGTATGAGCTCTCTGCAATATTAGAAAATAACTCTTAATATTAGATATATTAGAAAATAACTCTTAATATTGCATTATATCACAAAGGCCGGTCTATTGTAATTTACCGATAACTCCATGGCACAAGTAATATTCCTCAAGCCACCTGTATAAGTGGGGCGACCCCTCTTCGCCCACTTCCTATTCTCTTTATTTTGATCGGCCTGTTTCTGCACAACACATTCACATTTAGTTTTCTAATTAAGCAACAAAAAAAAAATTATATACTAAAAAATAAATTACATTTAAAATACATACCTGTTTGCGCTGAGAGTCAAAATATTCGCACAATAGAGGCCATGTCTCTACGTCGACTCTCGTAAAGGCCGGAGTAGATAGGAGGGCCGCTCTCTCTGCCTCGGGGGTCGCCATCCACAGGGAGTAGCAGTCGGTCTTCAGCTCATTCCTGTTGTATCGGACCTTCGTCTGCATGTTCTTCATCAGGCCATTGTACAGAGCGTGAAGATCGAGCACCCTCCCAGGGTGATCTGGGTCGGGTACAGGCTGAAAATCGTAATCCAACTGAAAATAAAAAAAAACATTGTTATTAGATTGCAAGCGTTAATAATAAATATATTGGATAAATCAAATGAAAATATATATTAATACCCGAGCCTGATCCCAGAAGAGGGCGAATGAGTGCCGGTGTTGGTCGCCCCACTCAACGTGAAGTGGATAGTTCTTCACGAGCCGGCTCCCATCCCCAATATACCGGCCGAATCTCTCGGCATGATCGCCGGTATAGCGATAATCAGGGGTAAAAAAGAGGCGGAATGCTGCCTCCCCCTAGCTCTGTCGGGCCTCAGCCTGTGGGACTGATTCGGGCCTCGAGCCCCCCTGGGGATGGGGAGGCCCTGCGTCTGCAAGAAATATCAAGACAATCAATATCAAGACAAAGTTGTATTAAGAAATCAAGGTTTAACGAAAATTGAAGTGTGATATATACCTCCGGTGACTAAAGCACGAGCCTGGGCCCGGGCAGCAGCACGGGTGGGACGATAGTTCCTCCGGTGAGAAACAGCCGGAGACCCGGATGCGGACGCATCCCCTCCAACTAGAAAATAAACATTGACGCTAAATTTCCATGAAGTTCATATTTATTCTTTAGAGGATATGTAAAATGAATAAATATTTTATATTTATTCATACTAAGCTACAGACTGAGCGGAGGGTACGGAAGTGGCAGGAGTGGCCCTTGCGTCAGATGTAGACGCACCACCTATAATTAGACAATTAAAAGTAGATTATATAAGTAATTGCAAAAAGAATGTGTAGATCAATAATATAACATTCTAAATCAATATGCATGCACTATAGGATATATAAACATACCCGCAGGTGCGGTGGTGGCCTCTGCCCGAGATGCGGAGGCACCATCTACAGCTAGACAATAAAAAAATGATTATCTAAGTAAGAGCAAAAGGAATGTGTGTATATTTATGATATAGCATTCTAAATCAATATACATGCACTATATGATATATAAACATACCTGGAGGTGCGGGAGTGGTCTCTGTCCTTGATGTGGACGCATCACCAATAGTTAGACAATCAAATATTGACAATATAAGTAATTTTGACATGGACATGCATGTATATTTATAATATTACATTCAAAATGGATATGCGTGCAATATACCTGGAGGTGTGGCAAAGCCCACATGGAAGGAGGCATCCGAAGGGGTCTCCGATCGGGGTGCAAGACCGGCCCTCTGAAGCTCCCTACGCAGCTTTCTGGGCGGCAGAACCGCTCTGCCTCTGCTTCTGCCGGTGCCGCGGCTGGAGCTCCTGCCGCCCCTCGCTGCTCCCGTCATCGTCATCAAATCTAGATAAACGGTTTGTGGACGCATTAGACAATCAATACAAGTATGGACTATATATGTATAGATCGTAAAATGTGAAGTAATAATATAACATTACTGATGACCTTTTTCGTTTCGTGGGCGCATTAGACATATCTACTTCGATTTCATCATCGATATCATTTCTAACCCACGTAACTTCATGATCGGCCGAAGACAACCCGTCTTTCGAAACAGACGGTCGGAGCACTCTACGCCTTCTCTCTTCTTCATCCTCATCGCTGTCCTCGAATTCTGGGACATCGTAGACATTCCTGGGTTTCCAACGGCACACGACACTCCATCCCGGATGCTTCAAACACTGTGAATAGTATACTTGGAACGCTTGGTTCAGAAAGATAAACGGATCTTCCTGACCGTAAAATCGAAGTGTGTCCACACTGGTCAATCCATATTCATCTTTCCAAGTCCCAAGATTGCTTCTCCACTTATCCGTATCGGTTCGCGTATCGTACCGAGTACACTGGAATATATAAAAGGGTTCTGATCGTCCGGGATAGTGGATGCCGAGTATACAATTTAAGTATCCATAATAAATCACGCCGTCCGATCCTACCGTTGCAATCCCACTATTCTGAGTGGTTCTAGATGTTTTTATGTCCTTAACTTCGAATTTGTATCCAAGGACACCGAATCCTTTATAATATGTAACCTCCATACTAGGAAATTGAGCTAAACATCTTGAATCACTCTCAAATGATGCAGACAAGTTCGGATCGTGGATCTAACAAAACAAATTTTACGACAAATACATAACGATATAAGTTTAGATTAAAACTGATAGCAATAACATGTTATTCGAATAACTTACATGATCTGTGACCCAATTGCAAAAATTATTCTGATGATATTTTCCAATCGTTCATCGTTCCAATCAGGATTGCCCCTCACGTACCTCGTTAAAATGAATTCTGTTTTCGACAATAAATTATGATGTTAATATTATATCATTTCATACACACACAAACATAAATATAACAATTAATCCAAAAAAACTTACTCTCTAATTTGTTCAAGACATGCGCAATTAAGCAAGATAAACCGGTATATCTTGTTGATAAATATAGTGTCTACCCTCTTATAATCGGCTTTACCATATGGCCCGTCTTGAATTCTTCGAGGCCGGTTAAGTCTCGTCTCAATGTTCTCGTCCAGATAGCGGAAACAAAATGTGGTTGCTTCATCAAGAAAATAACCTTGCATTATAGAAGCCTCTGGTCCATTACTATTGCGTATATACTTTTTAAAAGTGTAGAGGTACCTAAAGAAAATATTTTGAATAAATAAATACGGGCATACATAACAACAATAATTTTAAAAATTGCGCGAAACGAAAAATTCCACGTACCTCTCGACGGGATACATCCATCGATATTGTACCGGTCCGGCTAACTTAGCCTCAGTTGCAAGATGAACCGTCAGGTGTATTATGATATCGAAGAATGACGGTGGGAAAAACCGCTCAAATTTGCAAAGTATCAACGCAATAGAATTTGTAACAACCTAGTTCATTTATATCAATTCTAGTTCCCGTATTTACTTATCTGTGGTATTTTCTTGATTTATCGTGTTTTTGGTGCGAATGATATTTTACATTTTACTTTGCATTCGACCCGACCTGCTTGCCTGAACCTGTTTGATTCGAATTTATAAATTACCCTGACTTGTTACATAGACACGTGCATCTCATGTATACTGCATAATGGCATTTTACCTGGCATTGCATCTTTTACCATATAACATTTTAGGTCACGTAAAATAATTTAAAATTACATTTCTTAGCCTACATGATACCCCTAACCCCGTGGTAGCATCCGCGCATCTTGTTCTCGTTCCGTTCAGTGAAACGAACGTGTCTGGATGGCTACGCGCACGTACGTGCATCCGTTCTTGGGGGTATGCATTTTCGTTACCTGAGCATTCGTTTTGAATTTTGAAAGTCGCATATATTTTTCGTATTTTAAAACTGAAATTTTAGACCCGACCCGGGTGCGTTTTGAAATATTTTTGTATCCCGCCAAAATTCAATTTATTTAGAATTTTAAATTTTAGTTCGATCTTTTAACAGTTCATAAAATTCTTTTAAACAAACTAAAATCCTTTTTAAAATTTTTAAAAATCTTTCCCTATCTAATCCAGCTCATCCCAGCTCTGGCCGTGGCCCCACCTATTTCTCCCTTTCTTTTTCTCTCTCTCCCTTTCTCTCCCCCCGCTATCTCTTTCTCTCTCCCCCACAAACAAACAACCTTATATCTCCTCCCTGTTCACGCATCTCTCTCTCTTTTCTCTCTCTCTCCTCTCTCTCTTTTTCTTTACCTCTCTCTCTCTCTCTATATATATATATCATGTATTATTCCTTCCTCTCTCTTTTTCTTTTAGAAACCCACGAGAACCCAAACCCTACCGCCGCATCTAGCCTCTCGCTCATCCGTCGCCGGCCCTCTTCTCGACCTCCACCATCACCTCAACCCTCACAGCCACCCTCTCCTTCCTCGACCACCTCCTTTCCCAAGAACCCGACCCATCGCCTCACCACCTTGCCTCACCCGACCTCGTCGCCTCCCATCACCGACGACCTCGTCGTCGTGTTCCCCTCCGTCCACTCACCTCCCTCTCAACTCCCAATACCACCACCACCATCCTAGCCTACCCCGAGCTCTTTCCCTGCACCCAAACCCAACCTTTGCACTATCGCTACACTCTCGCCACCGGAGCTCCGACGACCCCGTCGTTGTCTCCACAACCTTCTTCACCTTCTCCCTTCCTCTCCTTCTCTGCTAGCACGACCCCAGCCACCAAGAATCTTGCACCCCAACACCAAGGAACCCAAACCCCAACCGAAACCCTAACACCAAACTCTAACTTCGCCGGAGATCGTTCACGGCCGTCGACACCCTCACGACCCCTCTCTGCAAACCCAGTGAGCAACCCCTCCTCTTCCTATTCCACTTCTTCCTCTTTCCTTTTTTCTCTTTCTTTCTTTTCTTTGCTTTTCTTTCTTTAATCCTTGGTTTATATAGTTCGCCGGAGCCGTGACGACGCCGACGATCCAGACGACCCAACGAACGTACCTGACTTGCGTGATCACCTTTGTGCGTTGTTTGGAACCGTTCTGTGTACCGTGCGCGCGTCGCGACATTTCGCCGACGTGAGACGTTCCGTACACACCCGTTTCTTGATCCGTCGAGGCAAGTTAATCTTGCTACATGCTATATAATTCATTTTATACCTATTTAAATATATACCATGCCTGTAGTGTAAATCTAGTTCACCGTGTTTCATTTTATAATGTTTCGATATTCCGTTTGCATCCGTGCACATCATTTTAGATCTAGATCATGAAAACTAATCTTGTTACATAGTAGATTACATTACAATGCATCCATACCAATATTTATATCACATAGTGCTTATATGTACATCCCATAGTACCATTTTATAGTTTATAACTTTTTGGATACCTATTTGCATCCATCTCGTCTAATATATATACAATTGCATCCATGGATCATTTTAATACATAATAATGTGATATTAACATTCCATGTTTAATAAAGTGCATCCTAATTAGTGTTAGAACTATAACTTTAACTCTAATCGATAACTGTGCATCCATATGTTTGAATCTATACCTATTTGCATACCACATCACATTATTCCATTTTATTGTTACATTGGTATCCCATACTTGTTTTTGCGTACCCATGCTTAGTATAGTTTGATTTTGAGCACCCACGTGACACTTGTGCACCTCCTGACATGACTTGATACACTACTGCTTGATACGACTTGATACATGTGCACTTCTTGACATGATTGATACTTGTTCACTACTTGACATGACCTGATGTACCACAGCTTGACCTGTTGCCTGATCTTGTTACTAATGCCGACAATCTTGACCTGTTGTCCCTACGGACATTTCCTGTTTTCTATCCAGACAAACCTGTACCTGCTTGTGTAACAACTCCATTTTTAATGTACAAAGAATTGATTTAAATTCAATGTATACTTGGAGAATTTATTGCAGCTGATATCTCTTTAAGTATTTATTTCACTCCATAATTACAAGAAGGAGCTTGTAGCTCATTGGTAATACCTTGCACTGCTGAATCAAGCCACCGGAGTTCAAATCCCATGCCCCACATTATTTTTGTATTTATTTTGTTTTAATTTTTTTTGGAAGTCAACGGTAAAAAGGCCATAACTCCCAAAATATGTACTGGACAACAAAAAGTAAATATACCAAATTGTACCCCCGAAGAATCCCCGGCCATTGGACCCCTGAATCTGCCCGACTCGACGCCGCCGGCCGGCGACTCGGCCGACTCGGTCCGGCGCCGCCGGCCGGACTTGACCGGACGGCCGAGTCACCAACAGAGAAAAGTTGGGTCTTGACCTGGTCCACCCTCCTGCATACTCTAAATGCTTGGATCGGTTATCATTTGGCCAATAAATCCCTTTTACTCCTATGTTTAATAAATTTTTAATGATTTTGTATATTTTTTATAATTTTTTTTATTACTAACCCTAACCCTAGCCTAACCCTATATAAACCTCCATACCCTCTGCCCTCTCACCCTACATTCTTAAGTCCACTCTCTAAAAATTTCAAGAGAATTCGGTACGTTAGAAAACGAGCGAAAGGCGAAGCGCTGCCGAAATCGACGGCGAATCCCGGCGATCGTACTAGGACCTCTTCCTGACGTTTCGACGCACCGACAAACCCACTACCTTCCTAGCACTCTCTAGCGTTGTCTAAACCCGTAAGTCCCTCTTTTTCTACCTTTCTTTCTTCCATTAAAATACGATTTTTCAAACCCGACAAAAATCGGAACAAACCGATTTCCGATTCGGTTTTTCTATCAAAACTCACTTGTCACTAATTTCATAATGCTTAAACATATTCATGTTGACTACTAATCACTTAAAAATCAATTTGGATAAAGTTTCTCACATGAAATGATAACTTTTGCAAAATACCGTATTTTCGCACTTAAATACCACCATGTTTAGTTTATCACATCTAACCCTTTAACATTGCTATACCTTAAAATAGATCACGAGGTAATGACCTACCTCCACACACACGCAAATACAATCCTAATTGATATCATCAAAACTTAGAATACGATAATACAAGATTTTACATTAAAATACCATTTTCTTTATAAATCTTTTTCTGAAAGTTCTAAGTTGTATACAATTTTAAAACAAAATCTTTTAATAGGAAAATACGATATGTCATGGACATCGATCGTTTATCTAAACCTGACTTTGTGGTGTCTAGGCAAGTGTGTCTAAGGCGAGTGGTTACTTAATTAGGACCACTACTTGTAGTGGAGAGCCTCCCACTCACCTGGCACTTACCTGGCCGCAATTGGCGGTGAAGAGGCGATTTGAGCCTTCTAATGACGTGTCGTTTAGACCATTTAGAAATAGGCTAGTTGGTTTAGGAAACCCTAGAATCTAAAATACAGAAATTTACACCCTTTTACAAATAAATACCTTATCTTTATAAAACCGTTTTCTAAATGATTAGTATTTATAAAATCTTTGCAAAGCGCCACTACAACCCACATTTGGGGAACCCGTTAGGGATTGTACGGTTTATCGTGCACCCTCGGGCTTAGTAGTGCGAGATTCAGACCTTCGCAAGGAGCATTCGGTCTCGAAAGGTTTAGAATACGACATTTATGAAAAATGAGATTTTTGGAAAATAAAATATTTATTAAAAATTATTCTTGTATAAACATATGTATATTTATCATTTAAACACCTATTTTATTATAAGATAAAGTTTCCACATTTTCCTAAAAATCACAAGATTAAAAGTTACATTAAAATACCATGAATTTCAATTAAATCAATATTACAAATTAATACCTTTATTTATGTAATTAGAATATTTTCACTAGAAATAAGACAAAATGAAATCACACTCATTATAACCATAAAGACGAATAATAAATACTTGAGGTGTATCTTGAAAACTATACAAAAATACTTTTTACATAAAACCCCCTCAAGTTTTATAATTTACAATAAGGACCCTAACAATTATAGAACTTCAAATTACATTTCTTTTAGTCTGACTCGGGTTTGAGTCTGATTATTTCTGACTTGAAAATGATTCAAGTCAATCTATATTCTTTAATATTCCAACTCAATATGAACACATGAATCCCAGAATCCAGTTAACAATCTATACAACTTGACTAAATCAAACTATGGATATACATCCATTATTCCATTATTCCATTTACCTGATTATGCAGTTACAACATGTTTACTGATATCATGGTTTTGGTCGGTCATCCAACTTACACAATACAATACAACAATACTATCAAAACACTACGGGGTTTAAGGGGTAGATTGGTACGGAAGGTGTTAAAGGTGGCACGAGGTGGTCAGATTAAGACACCTAACCTATATTCCGTTGCTGTTGTACCGTGGCTTAACGGTTCCTTGTACATTCTGTTTGCCCTGGTCTCTAGCATATAGAGACCCCTCTCGTATACACTGGCATCCTTCTGTACCAAGCTACAAACAACAACGTTAACACAATATTCCATAAAATTCTACAACATAATACTTTAGAAAATACTCTTATTCTGTCTTTCTAATTCTTCCTAATCTTTGGGACTTACCGAGCGACCTGTTCGCTGACGACATTCTATTTCTTTCTTCTTTGAATGTCGTCAGGTGCTTTGGACCCAGCAGAGATCGAGCCCACCGGTGAAGACTTGGAGCAGTTTCACGAAGACCCCGAGCTCTAGATATTGTACCTTGTTCTATTCAGTATTTTCATTTCCTGTTATGCCACTGTTTAGGCATCGCTTTTCATTACAGTTGTATTTACTTTTCATGCATTGTACAAAAGAATGCTATTAATAAAGTTGCTGTTATTTCTATATCTCTCGTCTCTTGTGATTTACTTTTATATTGCTTAGATACGCTTAGCGTATGTACTTCTAAGTATATACGTAGCGGACCTCGTCGCGTCTCCTTCGCCGTACACCGGGAAGCGGGGCGTGACAGTTTGATCCTGTGTTGGCATTAGTTCCAGATTTATTAATACCTGACTTGAACACATAACTTGGGGGTATGGGGAAATCAATGATGAAACATGACTTGTAACTCGACAGTTCGATGCCTTTACTGATCAGTCTTACGGGCTAGGCCAGCCCCGGGATGATGCTGCTGACACCATTCATCGTTACATACTACCTTTTACTGCCTTGCGGCACGTCTCGGATTCAGCCCGAGAATCTTGACCGTGGTCCCGGGCACGCACGGGATACTATTGAGTTACATCGATGATTCATCAAATTGATTTCAAAGACTTGAGAGCAGTTAACCCAGTAGACCAATTTAGATTACTCATTGCACATCACCTGTGCCTTACCCTGCACTGTCCTTATTTATGTTACTGTTATACCTATTTTACCGTTCATACTCGTACATGTATGTCTTGCTACCCCTGTTTATATTATTGCTTGATATTATGACGCACTGACGTCTGGGTTTTGCATGGCCCAGATTCTTTACCTTTGTTGCAGGCCGAGCAGGAGTATTTCAGTCAGCAGGCCGAGCAGTGAGGACCTGTTAGTATTCGGTTTTATTTATGCATTTTCATTCCTGATGTGAGCCCGCATTATGGGACGTACATTCCAGTTTATTCTTGTATTGGATCTTTTGCTTCCCCATTATTTTATTCTTGACTCGTTTATTCTGGCTTATGGATATGTGTTAGATAGTTTATTATTGTTCTTGATATCTCTACAGCCGTAATGTGACTGTAGAAGGATATTTTCTATCCACAGGTAGCATGGTTGGCTCTGTCACGTGCTTATCTTGGCGTACTCTGGGAAGCGGGGCGTGATAGGGTTTGTTTGATATTAGAGACATAGGATTTAGGTTAATCGGTTTGATTCTTTTGTAGTTGGGTATTGGACCCAATACATGAATCGGAATACTCGAGATTAGGAACATGTTCTGCCACTTTACCATCTTGCCATTCTTGAATCTTAACTCCCTCCTGATCCTTACCTTGACGATATACAAACTTCTTTGCATTTCGACTTGAAACTTTTGGTTCCCTATTGTTTATCTCTAGAATTTGGGCGACTTGAGTGGAGTTATGTGATTGTAACTATGAACTGCAGCATGGTTACAATGCGGTACTCTATTTAAGTAACTTGGAGTTCTAGTTTTGATTCATATCCTTGATTCATGATCATCATTCATCGCAAGTTTTGAATCTTGTTTAGCATACTAATCCTCTTTGGTGTCTTGGTTGCAAGATCATGGAAGCCAGGAATCTAAAATCGTACCAGAGGCGTATGGATGACGCCACTTTGCTTGGAGTAATTCGTGACTTACTAGAGGACCACAAGCAGCAGACCGAGCTGAAGCCGGCATTCGCACCAAACCAAACGCCCGTACGTAGAGGTATTCCGGTGAACCGACGTGGCATGGCACCAATGAAGAAAACGGTCGTTGCTAATCGGAGAAGGAGCATGATTTGTGACTTTTGCCATTTACCTGGATATGTGAAAAAGGAGTGTCGAAGGAAGCGTGGACTCTGTTTAAATTGTAGATCGGCAGATCACACTATCAATGCTTGTCCGTCGAAGCTTCATAAGAAAGAGAATGTTCGGAGGCCAGTTTTGCCCAAGCAAAAAGGAAGGGTGTTGTGCGATTACTGCCAACGACCAGGTCATTTCTGGAGAGATTGTCGAAGGAGACTTAGACTGTCTTATTTGTGGATCAACTGATCATACCATTGATACTTGTCTGTCAAAGCTAAGATTGAAGGAAGATACTCAGGAGGCACTGCAAAAGCAGTTTCAGGAGCAGGAGCAATTAACTCAGGGAGCCAATCAAGCTCGAGCATTTACCCTGACGGCTGAGGAAGCTAAGGCTTCAGGAGAAGTTGTTTCAGATATCCTACTTGTTCATGGTTTTCCCACATTAGCGTTATTCAATTCTAGTGCATCCCATTGATTTATGTCATCCAAGTTTAATACTACACACTCGATTACTTGCACGACCCTGTCTAGTTATTGGGACATACACACTGGGAATGGGAAAATCGTAACTAATAGAGGGTGTAAGGATTGTTCTGTAGCTATTTGCGGACGGGAGTTATTCGCAGATTCCTCGATGATTAATACCGGTAGTTATGAAGTTATCTTGGGAATGGATTTTTCTCGGCATTTTCCACGCTCACATTGGTTGTAGAGCAAAAAAAGCGAATTTCCAGATCTCCGGATATCCAGAGGTTGTTTGGAGTTAGCAGTTCTGTCGGACCAGTCGAGTTTAGGGCTAGGCCGACAAATAATGTTCTTTCGTCGATGGAAGTGGATAAAGAAGAAGCGCCGGCTGTTGTTCGAGATTTCATAGACGTGTTCGAGGACATCTCAGGTTTACCACCAAAACGAGATGTGGAGTTCGCAATCGATCTTATTCCTAGTGCAACGCCAATTTCTAAAGCGTACTATCCAATGGCACCAGTGGAGTTGGAAGAAGTCAGTTACTTGAGAAGGGGTTGGTTTCGCAGCAGCGATTCACCTTGGGAAGCTCCAGTTCTTCTAGTCAAGAAGAAAGATGGCACAAGGAGGATGTGCGAGTTTTGGCTTGAAGAAGTGAAGTTTTGGGGCATGTCGTGTCCGGAGATGGAGTCGTCGTTGATCCGCAGTTCGAGATTGGCCGATTCCGAAGAACGTTGCTGAGATCAGAACCTTTCTTGGACTTGCCGGGTATTACAGACGGTTCGTGGAGAATTTTGCTCGTTTGGATGAGCCCTTGACCAAGCTTACGCGCAAGGAGGTACCATTTGTGTGGATGAATAAGTGTGCGTCAGCTTTTGAGGCGTTGAAGCAGAGGTTGATAACCGCTCCTATTTGGACCGTACCAGACGGTTCCAGAGGATTGGTGATTCACAGCGACGCATCTGGAAAATGATTGGGATGTGTTTTGATGCAGCATGGGAAGATTGTAGCTTACGCATCGAGACAGTTGAAGACCCATGAGAAGAATTATCCAACTCATGACTTGGAGCTAGCAGCTGTGACTTTCACTTTGAAGATTTAGAGGCACTACTTATTGGGCGAAAGAGTCGAGGTACTCACTGATCACAAAAGCCTGAAGTATGTGTTCACACAGAAGGAGCTTAATATGAGGCAGCGTAGATGGTTGGAGCTGATGGCTGACTACGATCTTGATCTTAAGTACCATTCGGGGAAAGTTAATGTGGTGTCGGATGCCTTAGTCTGTTGCCAGCAATTCGGATGTTGACTGCACAAAAGGAACTTATTGAAGACTTTCGGAGTTTCGATTTGGAGATTGTGCTACCGCATTCTTCGGGACAGTTGATGCAGCTGCAAGTACAATCGTCGTTGATCGAAAGTATTAAAGAAGCACAGATACAGGACCCTAGATTGCAAAAGTTTCGAGAACAGGTTGAAGCTGGACTTCGAACGGACTTATTGATTCATGAAGATGGTTCGTTACGATATGGTAGCCGTTTGTGTGTGCCAAAAGGAGATATTCGCGAAGAAGTTATGAAGGAGGCACACAGTCCCGCGTATTCCGTACATCCAGGAGGAACGAAGGTGTACCGCGATCTAAGACAGTATTTCTGGTGGAAAGGCATGAAAAGGGAGATTGATCGCTTTGTAGCAAAGTGCTTGGTGTGTCAGCAAGTTAAGGCTGAACATCAACGGGTTGCTGGTTTATTGCAACCACTTTCGATTTCTCAATGGAAGTGGGAACATATAACCATGGATTTCGTGACAGCTTTACCGCGGAGTCCAAAGGGCAACAATGCAGTTTGGGTGATTGTTGATCGATTGACCAAGGCAGCTCATTTCATATCATTTCGAGTTGGTCAATCAACGGAAGCGTTAGCGGAACGGTACATGCAGAAAATTGTAAGATTGCATGGAGTACCGGTGAGCATCATGTCCGACCGCGACACCCGTTTCTTATCACAATTTTGGAGGAGCTTACAGGAAAGTTTGGGGACTCGATTGAAGTTTAGCACCGCTTATCATCCTCAAACAGATGGTCGGTCGGAGAGAACGATCCAAACTCTTGAAGACATGTTGAAAGCTTGCATGTTAGACTTCAAGGGTTCATAGGAGGATCATCTACACTTGGTGGAGTTTTCTTACAATAACAGTTTCCAGGCGACTATTCAGATGGCTCCATTTGAATCATTGTATGGTCACAAGTGTCGTTCACCTATTTGTTGGGACGATATTGGAGAACGAAGATTGTTGGGACCGGATTTGATCGTGCAAACAGTTGAGAAAGTTAATACTATCCGGAATCATATGAAAGCAGCACAAGACCGACAAAAGAATTGGGCAGATACATCGAGAAGACCTCTAGAGTTTGCTGTTGGTGATTTGGTATTCTTGAAGAGATCGCCGACTAGAGGGGTGATTCATTTTGGAAGTCAAGGAAAGCTTAGTCCTCGATTCGTTGGACCTTTCGAGATTTTGGAGCGTGTTGGAGAAGTGGCGTATCGATTGGCTTTACCGCAATCTTTGGCGAATGTTCATGACGTGTTTCATGTATCTCAACTCCGTAACTATGTTCGAGATGAAACACATGTGTTGGATCATTCGGAGCTGACTGTACGAGAAGATTTAATCTTTGAGGAGCGACCGATGTCGATTGTGGATTGAAGGGAAAAGGTTCTTAAGAACAAGATTATCCCTCTTGTACTTGTTTCTTGGGGAAATCACTCACAAGGAGAATCAACTTGGGAACGAGAATATGAAATTCGGCAGAAGTTTCCACATTTATTCTTGTAGTTTCTTGATTGTTTATCATTTTTTGTTCTTGGAATTTCGAGGACGAAATTCTTTTTGTAGTTGGGTATAATGTAACAACCTAGTTCATTTATACCAATTCCAGTTCCCGTATTTACTTATCTGTGGTATTTTCTTGATTTATCTTGTTTTGGGTGCGAATGGTATTTTACATTTTACTTTGCATTCGACCCAACCAGCTTGCCTGAACCTGTTTGATTCGTATTTATAAATTACCCTGACTTGTTACATAGACACGTGCATCTCATGTATACTGCATACTGGCATTTTACCTAGCATTGCATCTTTTACCATATAACATTTTAGGTCATGTAAAATAATTTAAAATTGCATTTCTTAGCCTACATGATACCCCTAACCCCGTGGTAGCATCCGCGCATCTTGTTCTCGTTCCGTTCGGTGAAACGAACGTGTCTGGATGGCTACGCGTACGTACGTGCATCCGTTCTTAGGGGTATGCTTTTTCGTTACCTGAGCATTCATTTTGAATTTTGAAAGTCGTATATATTTTTCGTATTTTAAAACTGAAATTTTAGACCCGACTCGGGCGCGTTTTGAAATATTTTTGTATCCCGCCAAAATTCAATTTATTTAGAATTTTAAAATTTAGTTCGAATCTTTTAACAGTTCATAAAATTCTTTTAAACAAACTAAAATCCTTTTCAAAATTTTTAAAAATCTTTCCCTATCTAATCCAGCTCACCCCAGCTCTGGCCGTGGCCCCACCTATTTCTCCCTTTCTTTTTCTCTCTCTCCCTCTCTCTCCCCCGCTATCTCTTTCTCTCCCCCCCCACAAACAAACAACCTTATATCTCTTCCCTGTTCACGCATCTCTCTCTCTCTTCTCCCGATCTCCTCTCTCTCTTTTTCTTTACCTCTCTCTCTCTCCCTATATATATCATATATTATTCCTTCCTCTCTCTTTTTCTTTTAGAAACCCAAGAGAACCCAAACCCTACCACCGCATCTAGCCTATCGCTCATCCGTCGCCGACCCTCTTCTCGACCTCCACCATCACCTCAACCCTCACAGCCACCCTCTCCTTCCTCGACCACATCCTTTCCCAAGAACCCGACCCATCGCCTCACCACCTTGCCTCACCCGACCTCGTCGCCTCCCATCACCGACGACCTCGTCGTCGTGTTCCCCTCCGTCCACTCACCTCCCTCTCAACTCCCAATATCACCACCACCATCCTAGCCTACCCCGAGCTCTTTCCCTGCACCCAAACCCAACCTCTGCACTCTCGCTACACCCTCGCCGCCGGAGCTCCGACGACCCCGTCGTTGTCTCCACAACCCTCTTCTCCCTCTCCCTTCCTTTCCTCCTCTGCTAGCACGACCCCAACCACCAAGAATCTTGCACCCCAACACCAAGGAACCCAAACCCCAACCGAAACCCTAACACCAAACTCTAGCTTCGCCGGAGATCGTTCACGGCCATCGACACCCTCACTACCCCTCTCTGCAAACCCAGTGAGCAACCCCTCCTCTTCCTATTCCACTTCTTCCTCTTTCCTTTCTTCTCTTTCTTTCTTTCTTTTCTTGGCTTTTCTTTCTTTAATCCTTGGTTTCTGTAGTTCGCCGGAGCCGTGACGACGCCGACGATACAGACGACCCAGCGAACTTACCTGACTTGCGTGATCACCTTTGTGCGTTGTTTGGGACCGTTCCGTGTACCGTGCGGGCGTCGAGACATTTCGCCGACGTGAGACGTTCCGTACACACCCGTTTCTTGATCCATCGAGGCAAGTTAATCTTGCTACATGCTATATAATTCATTTTATACCTATTTAAATATATACCATGCCTGTAGTTTAAATCTAGTTCCTCATGTTTCATTTTATAATGTTTCGATGTTCCGTTTGCATCCGTGCACATCATTTTAGATCTAGATCATGAAAACTAATCTTGTTACATAGTAGATTACATTACAATGCATCCATACCAATATTTATATCACATAGTGCTTATTTGTACATCCCATAGTACCATTTTATAGTTTATAATTTTTTGGATACCTATTTGCATCCATCTCGTCTAATATATATACAATTGCATCCATGGATCATTTTAATACATAATAATGTGATATTAACATTCCATGTTTAATAAAGTGCATCCTAATTAGTGTTGGAACTATAACTTTAACCCTAATCGATAACTGTGCATCCATATGTTTGAATCTATACCTATTTGCATACCACATCACATTATTCCATTTTATTATTACATTGGTATCCCATACTTGTTTTTGTGTACCCATGCTTAGTATAGTTTGATTTTGAGCACCCACGTGACACTTGTGCACCCCCTGACATGACTTGATACACTACTACTTGATACGACTTGATACATGTGCACTTCTTGACATGATTGATACTTGTTCACTACTTGACATGACCTGATGTACCACAGCTTGACCTGTTGCCTGATCTTGTTACTAATGCCGACAATCTTGACCTGTTGTCCCTACGGACATTTCCTGTTGTCTATCCAGACAAACATGTACCTGCTTGATCCTATTGGCATTAGCTCCAGATTTATTGACTTGAACACATAACTTGGGGGTATGGGGAAATCAATGATGAAACCTGACTTGTAACTCGACAGTTCGATACCTTTACTGATCAGTCTTACGGGCTAGGCCAGCCCCGGGATGATGCTGCTGAGATCATTCATCGTTACATACTACCTTTTACTGCCTTGCAGCACGTCTCGGATTCAGCCCGAGAATCTTGACCGTGGTCCCGGGCACGCACGGGATACTATTGAGTTACATCGATGATTCATCAAATTGATTTCAAAGACTTGAGAGTAGTTAACCTAGTAGACCAGTTTAGATTACTCATTGCACATCACCTGTGCCTTACCCTGCACTGTCCTTATTTATGTTACTGTTATACCTTTTTTACCGTTCATACTTGTACATGTATGTCTTGCTACCCCTGTTTATATTATTGCTTGATATTATGACGCACTGACGTCTGGGTTTTGCATGGCCCAGATTCTTTACCTTTGCTGCAGGCCGAGCAGGAGTATTTCAGTCAGCAGGCCGAGCAGTGAGGACCTGTTAGTATTTGGTTTTATTTATGCATTTTCATTCCTGATGTGAGCCCGCATTATGGGATGTACATTCCAGTTTATTCTTGTATTGGATCTTTTGGTTCCGCATTATTTTATTCTTGACTCGTTTATTCTGGCTTATGGCCATGTGTTAGATAGTTTATTATTGTTCTTGATATCTCTACAGCCGTAATGTGACTATGGAAGGATATTTCCTATCCACAGGTAGCATGGTTGGCTCTGTCACGTGTCTATCTTAGCGTACTCCGGGAAGCGGGGCGTGACAGAATTTTCTAGTTTATCCAGCGTCACAACCTCCAGTATTTTAGCACACAACTCTCTGAAAAAACAACATAGGTCGTTGCTTACTAGACCAACCGATTCGGGGAGAGAAGTCTTGAGGGCTAATGGAAGAAGGTGCTCCACGATAATATGGTGATCATGACTTTTCAACCCATCGATCTTGCCTTTCACAATTTTTATCTTCTTGCTGAATGGTCCTGAGAAACCTGTGGGAACTTTCAAATCATGCAACACCTGCAGGAATCTTTTCTTCTCCCGTTGTGACATATGATAAGCGGCATTGGGAAGTACAAACTTGCCTGGTTTACCCGCTACCGGTCTAGGGTGCAATTCACTTCTTATTCCCCACTCCTGTAGATCCATCCGAGCATTCAGGCTGTCTTTTGATTTCCCGTCTTTACAAAGAAGCAAGTTGAGTATGTGCTCTGATACTCCCTTCTCTATATGCATGACGTCCAGACAATGACGCACTAAATTTGTTGACCAGTACGGAAGCTCGAAGAAAATGCTTAACTTGTTCCAAAATGGTGGTTTGACCTGTTTTGTCGGATCCATCCCGAATGTCACATTATTGTAACCATCCCACTGAGCAGTCACGTCCTCTCCGGACAATGGGGCTGGAGGTCCAAGAATCTCCTGATGACCATCAAAGTGAACAGTGTCTAACCTGTAGGGGTGGTCTAGAGGCAGGAAACGTCGATGGCCGCAATAACAAACCTTCCTGCTAAAATTCAAGAATTTCAATGTTGTGTGTTGATGACAATGAGGACATGCAATGTTGTGTGTTGATGACAATGAGGACATGCTTTGTGACCATGTACGGACCAACCTGATAGCATTCCATACGCAGGAAAGTCATTAATTGTCCACATTAAAGCCGCACGCAGTATGAATGTTGTATTTGTGTTTGCATCGTAAGTTTCTATACTATCAATGAACAAAGATTTTAACTCCTCGATCAGAGGTCGGAGATAGACGTCTATATTATTTCCCGGTGAGTTTGGTCCGTCGATAAGAAGAGGCATCATAAAGTATGATTGGTCCATAGCCAACCAAGGCGACAAATTATAAATTATCATTACAACGGGCCATGTGCTGTGACTTCCAGCCATATAGTTGAATGGGCAGAAGCCATCACTAGCCAGTCCGAGCCGGACATTGCGAGGATCGCTACTGAATATTGCGTGCCTCCTATCGAAATCCTTCCATGCTGGTGAATTTCTTGGATGGCTCATTTTTCCATCTTCACTTGGAGGAGCACGGTGATGCCAAATCATTGCCTCGGCTGTTTTCTTGCACCTGAATAGCCTCTGTAGCCTCTGTGTTATGGGAAAGTATCGTGCTATCTTGACAGGTATATCAGGCTTCTTATCAGAATCTTTCGGCTTATACCTGGCCTCTCCGCATGTTGGACACTCTTTCAAATCTGAATTCTCTTTCCGGTACAACACGCAATTTTTAGGACATGCTTGAATCTTCTCACACTTCAGACCCAAATCAGACATCATCTTCCGGGCTCCGTACCAGCTGTCGGGCACTTTATTTCCCGGGGGCATATAATCTTTCAAGAACGAAAGAAGTATTGTGAATGACTTGTTGCTTCATCCATTTAGGCACTTAATATGGAAAAGTTGGACGAACCATGAGAGGGTGGAATACTTTGCATTCTCATAAATTGGTTTTCTAGCATCATTCATGAAATTTTCATATTTATCCGCACGCAGTCCTTGACCGGAAGGAATGTCATCTTCGGTACGAATAGATTCACCTAGGGCAGCCTCTACCATATCCTCCAGTTCTTCTGATGGAAATAAATTACCGTCTTCTTCTTTTGCCGCATTACCGTCTTCTCCTTCTTCTCCTGCCGCATTATCGTGTTCTCCTTCTTCTTCTGCCTCATTACTGCGTTCTTCTCCTTCCCCGCATTACTGCGTTCTTCTATCCCATTAAGAATGTATAGAGCGAACACCAATTTGCTTGTGCTTTCAACCGTTTCGAGTAAATTTCGGCAGCACCTCCCCGCTGTTCTCCGAATACACTGTAATAGAATAGATAATCATTTCAAAGCTGTGAAACAACATTGAAATGAACATCTAATCTATCTTTGTACACGGAGAACCAGCGGAAAGGTACCGACGAAATATCTCGAAACAGATAAAAACACAAGTGAATGAAGGTGTTTGCTTTATACATTCCTAACTTGTCCACACAGGACAAATCTATCGGTTATCATACGATTGAATCTTCTCGTCACATAGACTATACGACGGTTGTTAGTATCGAGCTATACCGTCCGATATTTAACAACCTTCGTATAGTTCTATGTCACGACGAACATCGAACGTATGTTAACCGATAGACGGGGACTAAGTGGCGCTTTGAGTTTCATATATGAGTATCGATGAGAATATGAAAGTTTCATATTATCATCGAGTATCATATATTGGTTTTAACTTGAACATTTTGAATCACTCTCTAATGATGCGTTTGTTGTGTATTCTTGTTGTATGTGTGTGTTTCGGCTGTCTGGGGTAAGGCTTCTATCCCATTAAGAATGTATAGAGCGAACACCCATTCGCTTGTGTTTTCAACCGTTTCGAATAAATTTCGGCAGCACCTCCCCGCTGTTCTCTGAGTACACTGTAATAGAATAGATAATCATTTCAAAGCTGTGAAACAACGTTGAAATGAACATCTAATCTATCTTTGTACACGGAGAACCAGCGGAAAGGTACCGACGAAATATCTCGAAACGGAAGAAAACACAAGTGAATGAAGGTGTTTGCTTTATACATTCCTAACTTGTCCACAAGGGACAAATCTATCGGTTATCATACGATTGAATCTTCTCGTCACATAGACTATACGACGGTTGTTAGTATCGAGCTATACCGTCCGATATTTAACAACCTTCGTATAGTTCTATGTCACGACGAACATCGAACGTATGTTAACCGATAGACGGGGACTAAGTGGCTCTTTGAGTTTCATATATGAGTATCGATGAGAATATGAAAGTTTCATATTATCATCGAGTATCATATATTGGTTTTAACTTGAACATCTTGAATCACTCTCTAATGATGCGTTTGTTGTGTATTCTTGTTGTATGTGTGTGTTTCGGCTGTCGGGGGTAAGACTTCTATCGGTTATCATACGATTGAATCTTCTCGTCACATAGACTATACGAAGTATTTAAATAAAATATAAAGTAACCGATATAACATGATTTTAAAATTGTTCAATAAACTACCAAACTTGTTCAATAAACTACCAAGTGTACAGAAACTTGTAAAATTAATAAACAATAAACTACCAAACTTATTTCGTAAATGTTCAATAAACTACCAAACTTGTTCAGTAAATATTCAATAAACTAATAAACTTGTTTACTAAATATTCAATAAGCTACCAAACTGCTTTACGAAACTTTAAGGTAGTTTTCTGTAATTTTCAAAGGATTTTGGTAGTTACTTGCCGCAACCCCTAAGTTAAGTAGTTTTTGAGAATTAAGACCTTTTTAATCATACTTTGGATAGACTGTCACAAACAGTAGGGCATACTCAAAAAACCATATAACCCGCATGCAGTTTTGCCTTCAACTCGTGTGCTTTTCTAGAATCTAGCTATCCTCTTTGCACTTTTCGAAAGTTAAATATGCATATTTTAAAAATCTATCATTTAAAGCAGTGTTTGGATATACTTTTTTTTCTTTATTATAATAAAGTGAAACTTTTTTTTTTGATTTCTTCATTATAATAAAGTGAAACTTTTGAAAATGAGGAACTGAAACTTTAGGTCGAAACCTAAAGTTGTTATGTCGGTTTCAAGCATGGAGAAATACAGATTAATCAGAAATTGTCAATTATTCATTTAAAGTTCTACTGTTTAACACAAAATTCTACAGTTAAAGACACAACTATAGATGGGACAAAATATAAACTATACAGAATTCCTAAGGCTACACCATACAGACTTCAAACTACCCAGTGAAGTGAGAAGACCGAAAAATAAAATGGCACTTTCAAATATTTATAAAAGGAAAAACGCTTGCTTACTAGCATATTACATCTTATAGATTTTAAGAATTGATATTAATGAAAAACTTGCAAGAGGCATGTTTAAAGATCAAGCATATCAATTGAGAGTGAATGAGAAATATGCAGCACCTTTTAGTTAAGTACAACTGTACAAAGGAGATGGTCAGACTCAGTTTCTTTCGCTTATCCTAAACCCAGACTCTTAATCATTTTCAAGAACACCTTCCACAAAACACTCCCTCCCCAATCCCAACCGCAACCCTAACCCTAACCCTAGCCCCAGCCGAACCCCAACCCCAACCCCAACCCTAACCCTAACCCCAACCCCAACCCCAGCCCCAGCCGAACCCTAACCCCAACCGCAACCCCACCCTAACCCCAACCGCAACCCCAACCCTAACCCTAACGCTAACCCAACCGATGCCTAACCCTAACCCTCATCGGTACCCAAACCATGAACCCTAGCCCTAAAATAATCAAAAATTTGTTTAATTGAAGATTTACTAACCTGTGCGGTGGAGGAGACGATCGATCGGTGGTCGACAACGCGCGCAATCGGCGACGAGGAAGAACGAGGGCGGTGGCGACGACGAGAACGGCGATCGGCGGGAACGAGAGATTTGGGGATTTTGGGTTCGCGCGCGAGAGATCGAGAGAGATAATCAGCGTAGGGCATTTCTGTGCCTTTCTAATTAAATCCCCATTTAGATGCCCCTACGGATTAGTCCGTAGGTCATTGGTTTGCGCTCCGTAGGGACAAACAACAATTTATGATTTAATATTTTAAAATTAATACGTCTGGGACCGTAGGGGCAACCGTCTGGCCCTAACCCTACGGATTTCATTATCCGTAGGGACAACCCCCTATTTTAGTAGTGAATATATGAAAATACTATTAGAAATAGCATTTTTATCCTATAGAAAACGCTATTTCCGATGGCGTTTTCTGTTTTACTATAATCGCCTCCGCGGGTCCACATCCTAAACGGCGTACGGATGTCTATTCTTGGAAATAATTTTGGTTCAGTCTTATTTCGGGAATTATTTTTAAAATCAGGGTTAATTTGGAAAAAGATTCGCGAAAAAGAAAGGGGGAAAAAGTTAATGAGAGGTCATACTTCCAATCGCATCATATGCTTAAGCAGATAAGCACTAATCAGCTACCGCACACTATGCCTTGACGAAGGTTTTTCAAATTTAGATGAGTGAAGAGATCGATTTTGAATTTTAGCTTTGGACTTGAGATGGCTTGATGATCAATGGGAAAATATTTTGTTTTTTTTTTTAATTTAAATGGAGAACGCTAAAAAGTTGATATACATCACTTGTTTATGTTCATATGGCTTTTTGACACGTACGATACCCATGCACGATACTATGTTCTTTATAAAGACTGTAATTAAATTTTGCAATGTAAACTTAAATGTTTTCTTGTTGCAGACGATGTTAAAAGTTGGAAGTATATTACAGATTGCAAGTTTGAAAGTCAGAGAGAAGAACCTTTTACATGTTCAGAAGATGTAAAAACGTGGCCTATGAACACCCAACATTTGTAAATCACGTCACATTTTGCATTATAAACACTTGAGATATAAAATGTTGGTACACAAATTTCCTAACTATGGCCACCTATGGTCTTTCCCCAGGGAACAAGAGCCTTTGGATCTTTTTGGCTTTTTTCATTGAACTTTAGACATAATTTAACTTTTGAAAAAGAGTCAAGGAGATTTGTCTAACGTAAAAAGAATGGGATTTTCCACCAAGCACAACCCAACTCCTTCAATGTACTGCACTTTTTTTCCTGAAATGGTTTATATATGTATTTTATTTTCTTGATGAGGTGTTAATCGGCATTTTTATGTAGTAGTTGTATATGGTTGCGCTTGGGTGTAGCCCCGTCACTGCTGTGACCAAGGTGAAAGGGGGACGGCCATGATCCCAGGGGTTGGGTCATGCGAGCGTAGCTATGAGTTGCGTTCGACCCCAACCCCATCTAACTGTTTATGTAAGTGGATGCATGATTGCACTCGCGTGCCTAATGGGTAAGGGATTATGGAGGATGTCCATTTGATATTTTTAGTTAGAAGCCGGGTGTACGTCCATGGTTTTGAGGCAAATGCGATCACGAAGCAATAAGCAAACAATAAAGAGAAGCAAACAAATAATCAAAAACGATAGAAATAAATCACAAACCAAAAGTCACAAGATTTATATGGAAAACCTTTACAAGAAGAACCACGGACGAAAAAGAAACTTTACAAATTGAACAAATATGGAGGATTACAACGGTGAATCAACTCTTACAAAATTCCAAGCAAAGAACCCTAACCTCCTCTCTCTTAATTATGATTACAAAAGGGTTAATCCAATTAGGATTACAAACCACAATATATATGGTATAAGCAAATCAAAGCAGAACTAACATTTTCAAATATCCCACCCAAGATGTCTGAAGAAGACTTGGCAGACGTCTGCCCAAAAGCTTCAGCAGATCTCAAAGGGCGTCTAATGAAGGCACGGCAGACGTCTGCCCAAAAAGCATAGCGCTGGCTAATGTGTGAAGAATAAGAGAGAAAACGTCTCTCGACTCTGCGTGTGCATATCTTCGAATATGGATCAAACGTCTGAAGCTTTACGTATGTCCCTTTGCTGTAAACGTATCCGAGACACTCCTTAAAACGCCGAATGTGATGCGAAACATTTAGGGATCAAGAAAACTAGGCAAACATAACACATGGTGTAATACATGGACAATTATGTAATTGGATTATATTATTGATCATGGCTAATGCTTTTATGGGTTTAATTGTGCAAAACTGATGAAGTTTACACAATGTCGTAATGGAGTAGTTATAGCTCTTCAAAACCATATAGACAAAAGGAAGGGAAAAAAGATCAAATTAAACCCTAATAAACAACATAAGAGCAAGGTCTGAGGTTTGAATTAGATGACCATTTCTTCATATCATGGATTGCTGGCAAATAAACTTACCACATGATATAACAAAAGTATGAAGGGTGTTTGTGGATAAACTAAGTAAACCTTTTCTTTTTCTTTATATCTCAAAACAGTAAGCTGCCACAAATGTTTAACAATTCTGCAGGAAATAAAGTCACTCCCCTGCTAATCTTGTAGACAAACACTGCCTTTTACAATGACCCCCAAACAGATCGACCGAACCGGGTTTTTTATCACCCAAAACAGACCGGAGAGCCGCAAACAGACCGGACCGGCTCTCCTCCGCCCTCAACTCCGCCCCAAACTCAACCTCCATTATGCTCTTGGTTCGGCCTCCGACGGTCGAGATCTCTGCCCGAACTGCCCGGGCCTGAACAGAGCTGAACGCCTGGTTCATCTCGCTCATTAGACCGGGCCGGTCCGAGCAGCAAACCGAAGCTCTCACCCTGTTGTTGCCCTCCTCTTCTCCTTCGATGAGCACATCGTCGACTTCTGTGGGGACCACTAGAGCCACGTCATCGGTGAGTGCATGCAGCTCCCTCACGTGCCTCACCACCTCCCCTAGCAAGGTAGCCTTGTCCATCTGTGGTATACTTTTGTAATCATGAACAAAGAATATCGTACGGCAGTACTAAAAAGGTAAAAAATCCAAAAAGAAATTAATAATAATAACTTGTTTAATACCTATGGCTTGGGCAACAAGTAAAAGTGCATTGTACTTTGGCAAGAAGAGACCTATGGCTTGGCTAATATGGTCAACTAAATGGTTCAAGATTTCATTTGTGTCGAAATTTCATGTTTTTAAGTGCATTTTATGTTGGCAAAAAACCGGATTCTGCCTCGATCCAAAAGATACGGAATTGATAAATTTCATATTATTTCGATATTTTTAACATGTTTTGGATAGATGAATCAAAATGGCATCGATATGCTCATATGGATGGAAGTTATTTTTAATAAGAAATTGGTCATATAACCAATATTTTAAGAAATTAGAAAGCAAGTGACACTCGCCATCTTTTGAGCTTTTCTTCTCAAAATGTGAATTGAGTATCGAAACAAATCTATATGAAAAATTAGAAGAAGCTTTACAATGCAAAAATCCTGCTTAAGTAAATGTCAAAATCCCGAAGCACTAAGCTAGCATTCCCTAACTTCCTTCAAAGCGAGGAATAAAACCATAGAAATTGAATTGAAAAGATGTTGAAATTAATAAGTTGTGTTAAGTTCAACTCTAAATTAACCACCCCAGGCAAAACCCTACTTAGTGCTGATTAATTAGTTGGATCTAAATAAAACCTACATATATATTTTTAATTTAAAAGGAAAAAAATAATAAAAAAGACAAGGATTTTAATGATGATTAATAGGGTAATTTATTAAATAATGAAAATATATATGTACTCTGGTGGCTGCTGGGATAAGAGTGCGGAGGGTGTTAAGGTGGCCATTGATGCGCTGTCTACGCTTCCTCTCTGCCTCGCTGTGGCTGCGGTGTGCTCTCATGTTGGCCATCGATCCTGCGGTCACGATCGGAGATCCACCATCCATTTCCATCTGCAATGTTGGAGCTAATGTATGATTTAATGATATATGTAATGAGAGAGAGAGAGAGAGAGAGAGAGAGAGATAAGTGGTGTTGGTTTAAATAAAGATTGGAGGTGGGTGGGAGAAGAAGGAAAGTGCAGGAAAATGACCAAATATTGGAGATAGAATCTTAATTTAGTCATGAGATCTTTGCGATCCTCGGATGTTATATATGTTTCCTGCTATGATAATCTCAGACCCATATCATCCATCATTTTCAACCGTAGGATTGACATAACAGGATCCCTGCTATATATGATTTAATAATGGTAGCGACTAGTGCATATCTCTTTATATGTGGTGCAGGGACTCCAAATCTGCTTTTATTTGGTGCATGGATATAGATATTATCATATTTGTATCCGGCGTCCATCAGCAATACGAAAAATGAATAATTATCAGAAGTTAAATTTATTTTATTTGATTAAAACTGGGATACGGATAAAGAGCCAACTTGGATTTCCATATCATCAACATCCCTGAAAAAGGAGCATGGCTGCGGTGAGATGTCCCCGAGGAGCAGAGTAAGCAGCAACAAAATCATGAAAGGGCGCGAGGGCAAAGGGCAAAAAACCATGCCCCTGCTTTTGGGGAACAATGAAAGCGACAGCCGACAAAAACCCAAACATGTCGTGCATGTGTCGTTTCCACTGCTCCGCCGGAACCGCTTCATAAAGCAGCCGCCGCTCATGTTTGGTCGGAAGCTAACCTGCCTACGTACCACTTCTCTCTCTTTCTTTCTTCCTTCCTTTCTTTTTTGACCAATACATGAGATAATTTGGGAAAGAGCACTTTTAATAGTCATGAAATCAGATTTTAGACACAATTTTAGATGATGGTTTGTTTTTTAAACTCGTGTATTTTCTGAAGTTGTGAAAGAAAAATTAAATACTACAAAAGGGGGAAATGGGGCTAGTTGTTGTTGTTCACAGCCAGTTGACCATGAACAACATACAGCCTTTTTTGGGATCCCTGCAACTTAAACTAGGGAACCCAGGAGATGTGACCCCATTAACCTCATACTAAAAATATGCAGAATTTATAGGCCTGATACAGCTTATAAGTATTTAAGTTGAGATTCAATGAAATGTGTTATGATTGTGGAAGAAGGATAGGAAACAATAAGATGTTTTTTCTCGATAAAATGTTATAAATCATCGAAATATTTTGTGTAATATTATGCTATTACAGTGTGAAACATGTCATTATTTAGTTGATGGTGTTATGTTCAACGAGTAATTATATCATTTCTTCAGCTCATATCTCTCTTCGATCGCTTGCCACATTGATCTTGAAATTATATTTTTTGCCTTTTTCTATTATACGTACGATTCTTCCTATATTTGATGTGTTTTGAATACCAATTACGGTTAGATTTATTAATTTAGAGGTTTTATGATGCGGCCTTTTTCACGAATCAAAATGGCCTCTTACTTTAAAAGGAAATTCTTGACATGTCAACAAAATCTAATTGGTGGTTTTCTTTTCAACGGGGAGAAAAATGAGATACTATGAAATGATTGAGAATTTTGAGAATACGAGATCATAAAGAATAAATAATGAGAAAGAAAAGCAAAGACAAAAATTAAATAAAGAGTCATATACACAGTGCAGTACGGAGGCAAGAAGCACAAAGGTATAAAAGAGAATTAAAACTGGAAAAAAACTAGGGGTAATTGCTAAATAACCATGTTTTACTTCCTTTGCCTTTATAAACTTTATTGATTTTTTCGTTGCACTTATATACTCTAAAATACAAGCCATTAATACTTTGCTTCCTTTAGTGGACCATCAAGTCCATCACTATTTTAAAGAAAATTCATACAGTTTGTATTTTAGGATATCTAAGTGCGGCAAAAAAATCAATAAGATATATATAATTGCAAAGCAGGAAAAACATTGAGATATTATTTACTACCTCAGTTTATGTTTCATAATGTAAGTGCATTTTTACTTTTGCACACCCATAAAGAAAGTTTAAACCTATGATTACCTGAATTCAAAATATCTACTTTAACCCTATTAATGTTCATTACTTTCTTGGTATTTGAATAAGTATGAAGCTAAGTAAGGAATTTATTGAGAATTAGTTTAAGAAATCAAGTAGTAAAAATGTCTTGGTAATGAAAAAAGGCTCTTTGATATTTGTAAAAGGACTACTCCTTCCGTCACTTTTTACTTGTCATTTTGGAGAGAAAAAGTGTCTCAGTTTATTTGACGTTTTTGGAATAACGAGAAAATCATTAATGATAGAATATCAATAAATGATACAATACAAAAAATAGCCTAGAAAATTAATTGCTGATATTAAAAAAAGTGATAACACTTTTCTTAATAGTTGATGGCAGAAATGGTATGATTTTTTAGTAGATTAATTGCTGATACTAAAAAAGTGATAATGCTTTTCTTAATCGGTATGCATTACTCTAAAATGACAAGTAAAAGAAACGGAGGGAGTAATATTTTGAAAAAAGAAAAAGATAAAAAAAAAACACTTGCATTTTGAAACGGATGGAGTAGCAATTAACTAGTGTAGCCATTAGGTGACACGGTTACACTGAATAAAATTGTCATGCAGCAGCATATATAATAGCCTGACATCTGACTCATGCGTGTACGAGGAAATGAGAGCATAAAAGCATCAGCTGTTCTCCTTATTATCCTACTTTGTGATTTTTGTAAGCTTGCTATTCGAGAGTTGGTATATGATCTTAGGGCCATTTGGCTTGAATGAAATAATAGAACTTTCACCGATGATTATCATATATAGGAAAGATGTAACCCTTATGCGTATATTTTTCAGTAGTCAATTCGTTGATAGATGTTGCATGTACGAGGAAATGCGACATGATAATGTAAATACCAGCACTCGTATCATTTTTAGATTTTGAACTGCGTGTGCTTTGCAGCAGTAGCGCCATCCACCTTCCTCAGTTTTGTTTTGAGGGCAAAATAATCAAGCTTTTACAAGAGCTTATATTTAAATTTTTAATCACAAAAAGAAACCTGCACATCGAAATTGAAATGTATACATAGAGACAAAGCCATGATATCACCAAATGTGGTACTGTACTCTATGCTCCAAAGAAATTAAATGCTCTAAGCTAGTCTCAATTGGTAGAACATATACAAAATGAATGTAGGGCGGGGGGGGGTTAACTACTTGCTAGCTATTGCTTTAATTTAATTTGGAATCCTCTTTAGGTTGCAAGGAGGCCAAAAAGCAAAAGGGTTTGGCAAAAATTCCAGAAAGGAGAACAAATTTTCTTGCACCAAAAGCCACAGTCTTCAATCTCTTTTAATATGTTCCTTGTGTACCACTAAAGATGGGTACACCTAAGATGTAGACTTGTTTTATCGAGGAGCTGTCCATTTGATGCATGTAATAATTAGATAGATGTTTATCTTTCTTCTAATATATATTCAATTGACCCAAACTCCTTTTGAAATTTCTTTGGACTTATAAAGAGTTAGAGCTATAATACACACACCCTGAAAAAAAGATGAAAAAAAGAACAGAAAAAGAATCGGGCTTAAACCCAGAAAAACTACCAAAAACTAGACCGATATTGAAAGAAACTACAATAAACTCTTATAATTACAGAAAACTATCATAGTTTGAAAGTTTTGTGATAGAATTTTGCATTTTTTTTTGACGTGGCATCTTAGTTATGGCAGATTCTTGTAGTTTTTAAAAATTTGGTGGTAGTTTCTTGAACATTTAAAAAGCATTTGGTAGTTTCTTCCGGCAGGAGTAATATTTTTTGGTAGATTTTTTAGATTTAAGCCCAAAAATAGGATTAAATAAGTTGGTAGCAGGTTGGGAGAAAAGGAGAATCGTATATTTGTAATATGAAAAAAGGTGAAAATAAAAATAAAATAAGTAACTCATCATCTATATTCCCTAGTTCATATATTTCATCAAAATTTTCAATAAGTTATCCCAACTATGAATGGGGAAGTATGCATATGAGATCTCATTTTATAGGCGAGGAAAAATGAAGAAGATTGCAACACCCAATTTGAATATTCTAATCTTCATTACAAACATAAATGTGATGAAACAAAATGAGCCATACTGCTTAAAATTCTAGCCAAACTTTCTTGCAGCAAGACAACAAACAAACCCACAACCTTTTGGTGCAAACAGTACTGACGGTAAAAAATGTAAATTATACAATAGTTTCATAGAACTTCTTGATGCCAATCTGCGTTTTTTTCCGCATAAAGAAGTTTACGACTCATTCAATAGCAACTCTATAACAAAAGTGTACCAAGTTGAGGTATTTGGACCAAATTTTACACTGATAATAATTTTCCACTTAACCAAGATAAGTTCATTTAAGCGGAGATGATAAAACAAATCCATTTCGCCGATATGGGGACCCCATTGGAGGAATCAAGCCAAGATTCTGCATCACTCTCATTCTGCGCTCGCTCATATTTGGGGCGGATTCTTCTTGTGAATTGCTCTTTGTCTAAAACAATGATCAAAATAATAACTATCACAAGGCATATAATTATAGGAAATTAACATGTGGAAAATGAACAGATACACTATATGAGAGATTGGCTCACAGTGCATGGACTCTTTGTATGAGCAGGCTCTTTGACTTCCTGTTGCTTCGAGCTTTTCGCCTTGGGAGTACTACCATTCGCCTTTTCTGTCACGACTGCATTTTGTACCATACCTTGTTTTCGTGTTTTCCGTTCTCTGTCATTGTTTGGCTTTGGTCGTTTTCTAGTTCCTTCTGATTTTTCTGTAATTTAACAACGTTCTATAAAGCTCGATTCTATCTTAATGGCATGCAATTATAATATGAAAAATTTGACTCCCCTAATCAAGTTAGAATTTAAGAAGTGTATAATTTGTTCACGGAATCACAGTGTGTATATATCTCAACACCCCCCCTCACGTGCAACGTACTTGCCATGTGAATCATACAAACATATATAGGCTAGCACTTAGAAGCAAGTAGACGACTCTCTCAAAGGTGCAATAAGACTCAAGCTTTATAGAGGTTTGTCACATCTTATATCTTATACCCATGTACTTCTCATAGTTTTTCCAATATGGGATTGTTATCCACATATCTCAACAGTATGGGTCATGTTACTTTGTTGCACATTGTTAGATCATTACTAATCAACTTAAACATTTTGGCAACAAAGTTTTCCTAAGGCCAAGGTCTTCATATCAAATCATCATTGACAAGTCGGAAATATATTTATTTGCCATTGTATGTACCGTTGCCTCTTAAAGACGTTATAATATATAATTATATCCCTCAACCCTCATGCAGTGGGGACTAAAGCTGGTATCGAAGCAACCCAGGTTCAAATCCCCCAGGTAAATGTTTAAAGCGAATTAATTAAAAGAAAATAAAGTTATTCAATCGATAACATGCTCAATTAACGGGGGCGTTAGAATATAAAAATAGGCTTAATTCCAAAAAAAAACTACCAAATTCTTGTTAAATATATAAGAAACTACAACAAAATTTTCGAAAACTATATGAAACTTTTAAAAACCACGAAAAACTTCTACAAAAAGGTGCCACGTAAGCAATAATTGCAAGAAATTACAATAAACTTTTAAAGCATGGCAGTTTCTCATAATTTTGCGAGAATTTGGTAGTTTCTTGTAACCGAGGCAAAAAACTTGGTAGTTTTGGGGATTAAGCCATAAAAATATATGCTTCAATCCTCATCATAAAATCAGAATAGTGGTGCAAACGCCGAGACTTCGAAAGCCCCGCATTTCGTGAGAAGAGTGTTAATTGTTGCCTCACTTAATATACATTTATTAACCCAAAACCTATGATTTTATTTTATTTTTGTTCTTATTTTTATTTTTTCGGGGAAAAGCGGTTTCATCTGTTGGCAGCGCGTAGCGGAAAAAACCCCTGATGGATCCTGAAATCCCTTTAATGAATAAATAGAACAAAGCAAAATCAAATAGCAACACAAGAGATTTAACGTGGCAAACCCAAACGGGAAAAACGAGGAAATGGAAGAATGCTTTATTAGAAATTTAGAGAAAACTTTACAGAATATTACAAACCCTCTCCTTCAATATCTCCAACGAGATCTATCTTCTTCTCTCTTGAAGTTCTTCTTAATGGCCTACTTGATTTCTTATAGAGCCATCTTTGTGCCTCCCTTAAACCTTATGATCAAGCTCTTTTAACTAATCCCTAGCATCCTATTTATACCCAAAACAAATCTGAGTTATAATAGGATTTTCTTATTTAACGAAACTGCTCTTTTTGATCCGAAAATCCTTTGAGCTAGCACAATATAAGTATGAGCCGTCTCATATGAATAGTGAAGAATCGCTAATTCCAAACAGGTTGTAAGACGTCTCAAAGTTATCTTGAACCGTCTAAGAATAGGGTTGAGCCGTCTTGAGAAAGGCTGAACCATCTGGATTTCTGGATCTTGATCTTCAGACGCCTGATTCATTTCCTGAATCGTGCACAATCTCGATATACAAGACACATTCACAACAATCTCCACCTTGATTTGTATATCCTTATAGCTATCTTGAAAATTTGTTGCTTTCGTCTTGTACCGCTGAGTTTTTCTTTAGTTCTCCCCGTTTTCCTTTCCGTTAGAGCTCAAAAACTTGAAACTACTAACTGTTACAGTTTTTCCTCAGAATTGCGAAACTGATGCGACCTTCCTACCGGGATCGCAAACATTCCTCAAATTTGAGTACCTAAATAGAAGTCAAGCCTAACTTGAACTTTTATGCAGGAATAGTTTTCGTTAGCATATCCGCCGGATCCACCTTAGTAACGATTTTAATCAAACCGGACTCCTTTTCAGCCCACTCTTAACTTGTGATACTGCACATCGATGAGCTTCGTTCGACTGAGGTATACATGAATCTTCGCCAGTGAATGGAGTTTTGATTGTCACAAAACAAAGGAACCGACCCCTTCTCGAATCCGAACTCGCCAACTAAACTCTTTAACCACAAGGCTTTTTTCGATACTTCCACTGTTGCCATGTATTTTGCCTCCGTCGTTGATAGCGTCATAGTATCATGAAGTGTTGAGTTCCAACTGACTGGAGATTCTGCAACTGTATATACATAGCATGTAATTGATCTTCTCTTATCCAAATCATCAGCGTAATCAGCATCTACATATCCCTGTAACTAGCTCGATTTATTCTCTGACTTGCGAAAGAGTAAACCGAGATCTTTACTTCTTTTCAGATACCGAAATATCCACTTTACAGCTTTCCAATGGAGCTTTCCTGGATTTGACATGTAACGACTAACCAGACTTACCGCGTATGATATATCTGGACGTGTGCATACACAAGTGATCCCACCGTGTTTGCATATGGTACTAGAGACATTTTTTCCTTCTCTGATTTCGGACACTTCTTGGAGGGTAACTTAAAATGACCGGCGATAAAGGATACTTACCTGCCTTGAGTCCTTCATGCTGAATCTCTCCAACAACTTCTCAATATACTTTTTTGGGATAGTCATAACTTTCCAGCTTTACCGTCTCGAAAAATCTTCATTCTAAGAGATTTCTTTGCTTCACCTAAATCCTTCATGTCAAATTCTGCACTCAATGAAGTTTTAAGATTCTTTATTTCCGCCATGCTCTTAGCAGCAATTAATATGTCATCGACATATAGAAGTAAATATATCGACGAGCCATCTTTAAGCTGCTTCGAATTCACGCAGCTGTCATACTCACATCGAGAGTAGTTGGTCTTCATCATAAAAGAATCAAAACGCTTGTACCCTTACTGAGGAGACTGTTTCAACCTATATTGAGACCTCTTGAGTTCACATACGTAATTCTTGTCGGGCTCCATAAATCCTTCAGGTTGCCTCATGAAGATAGTCTCTTCCAACTCACCATGCAGAGAAGCCGTTTTTATGTCCATTTGTTCCAACTCTAAATTCTGAACTGCAACCAGTGCCAACAAAACTCGAATAGATGTATGCTTGACTACAAGTGAGAAATTCTCGTTGTAGTCAACCCCCTATTCAGAACCTGTTTACCGCCGAAAACCGGTCAGACGAACTGGGATAGAATGTCTAGCCTGAATTTGGGGACATGCATTGGTATAATCCATCCACCTCTCCGAAGACACTAAGTTGATTTATAGCGCCGTATATCAGAGCTTTGAAAGGATGCGACAGATGTAGCTGGCTTCATATTCCATCTCACGAAAGAGAGGTTTATTGATTGTGGGGATGAATTTTTCCTACAAGCGCAAACTCATGTAGTTAATTACATTATCACGTACGACAACTTTCTGCACTCTAGGTTCTTTGCTTAGTGTGTCGTGTTTTTATTTATTTATTTTAGGTTGGATTGTATACGGAGACTAATTTTGTCGTCGCCTGTAGGGCACGGGGATTAGTCCAAATCCGTATACATATTTCATGATTTGGGTCAAGCATTTGCTTGACAAAGTCCGCGTTGGTGTCTGGGTTTGCCAACGGGAGTGAACTTAGGTTCATTCCCACATTTGTGAGGTCCATGGGTTCACACGAGAGCGGAAGCTCTGTCTAAGAACACATCAGTCTCATTTGAGATCTAAGGTCGACTTAGATGACTTGGTCATATATTGAGAACATTGTTCTCTATAGATTATTGGATCATCAGTGAAGCCTAGGCTTCCATACTTGGCCAATTTGCTAAGTCATAGTGTTGTTTAGCACTGAAATGATGTGCACTTGCGCTCAGGAAGCATGTGCGCTTACACACTTGCATTGCATATGGCACTGACTTTTGGCTTGGGATTAGCGCACGAATTTAGCGCATGCTCACGTGCATTGCACTTGGCGTCCGGTGGGACAAAGTGTATGCTTGGCGCTGGTGCGCATCTTTGGCACAACTCGGGTCGGCTTAGCGCCGTCGCACGTTATTTGCACGTGGCACAGCACGATGTTCCCGCCAAAATTTTTGGCTAAGAGCTAGTTGTTCCCATATAAAAAGGGGAAGAAGAAAACGAGAAACGAATTCCTTCCATGTGCAAAGCACGTGTCCGTTCTGGTTTTAAAGAGAAATAAAACACAAACAGGCCTCACGTGTTAACACGTGAGCGCTCATATGCTTTGTTAACACGTGAGCGCTCATATGCAAAGTATATGAGCACTGAACATAAATAACTAAAAGGCCAAGTAGGCCTCACATGTAAAACACGTGAGCGCCCATATACAAAGCATATGAGCGCTGAACATAAATAACAAAAAGACCATACAGGCATCACGTGTTAAACATATGAGCGCTGAAAATAAACAGGCTAAAACCCACACTATGGGTCATGTGTTGAACACGTGAGTTCTTTTGCCACATTCTTTTGGCAGCGCTCATATGCAAAGCACGTGAGCGCCGCAATTTAAAATGCTCTCTAAGCATAGAATTGAATCCCATATAGAATTAAATTCTATTTTTGGGGAAATATTTTCCCTGATCTTTCTAATATGGAAAGATTTTTTTCTATCAGAGAATATTTGGATTTAAAATCCAATAGTGATAAAATATCACCAATTAAACCATTTGATAGAATTAAATTCTATGTGGGAAATATTTTCCTGATCTTTCTCAAACTAGAAAAATCTTCTCTGTTAAACAGAGGACTCTTGGATCAAAAGATCCAACGGTGATTATAAAATCACCCATCGATCATCTGATAGAATAAAATTCTATCTTAAGAAAATATTGTCATAATCTTCTTAAACAAACAAGAATGTTCTTCTCTGTAGATCAGAGAGCCTTTGGATTAAAAATCCAACGGTGAATAAAATTCACCGGTTAATCTTTAAGATCAATTTGATTGATTATGAAATCAATCATGCTCAATGAGAGATTTCCTCGAACATATTGGTTTTTCTCCTCTCCTATATAAAGGTGCAAAAATATTAAATCCATAAAAAAAAGACCCCCCATAAGCTTCTGTGAAAAATACAGAAGGATCTCAAAAAGGCTTCCAAAAAAGATTTTCCTCCTAAAAACCCTGGGTAAAAAAACCGAGATCAAAACATCTCATTTACCTATTGAAGGGTTTAACCCTTTTAAAAGAACTCGGTTCTTTCTCTGGATCTGAGATCCATAAGACAAGTCTCCCACAAGTTAAGAATTTAATTCTCATCGGGAAGATCTTATTCTTGAGAATAAAAAATTCAGGGAAGAACAAAGTTGAAAAAAAAGATGGAGTTTTAGACTCCAGGAACTTGGTTCCCTTATAAAACAAGAACTTAGTTTTTAAAGAATCTGATCCCAGATTCTCAAAATAGTGATCTTGGTGATCGTTAATGGTCAAAATACCATTAACAGGGGGTTTAACCTCTCTGAAAACATGAACAAGAGAACATGGATAGAAGAACATGGAGAATATGTAATCCGGGAACATAGTTCATTCAAATCAAAAATTTAGTTCTTAAAGAACCTGGCCTCAAATCCTCAAAAATAGTGATCTTGATAATAGTTAATGATCAAAATGCCATTAACAGATGTTTAAGTTTTCTCAAAACATCAACAGAGATTAAATCTCCAAAAAAACAGCGCCTCACGTGAAATACACGTGAGCGCCAAAAACTTAGCGCCCCACGTGAAACACACGTGAGCGCCAGAGAAAATTAGTGCTTAGTACTATTCCAGCGCCCAACGTGAAACACACGTAAGCACTGTATATCTTAGTGCTTAGCACTGTTGGGTAGTACAGAAACTCGATCTCAACCCAAATTAGTTAAGTTTCCTGAAATTAAACCTCTTTGATTTTAAATCAAGCGAACCCATATGCTCGTGATTTCCAAACTGATCTAAGTCTCAAACATGACTAATGATCTCTTATTGATGATATCCAAAATGATATTCATCCCATATCTCCAAAGGTAATCTTAGTCTTAAATATGATTAACGATTCTTAGGTCCACAATGATCTTCTCCCTCAAATATGGGATTTGGTTCAATGGTATATCTTTCCACACCTCTGATATATGTCGTAATTCCTCAACGTCTTAAGAGAGGTGGCGGGTCTCGACAACCAACTACTTTTTCGTTCCAACTTGATATAAAATTTCATCAAGACGGGGAACGATACATCTCACATTGATACACTTCCAAATTTACATACACACCTCAAATCGGATCGCACCCCAAATTAGGCGCATTCCATGTCACCATCGTTCACTCAGCCACGTAACCATGATATTCTTAAACTAAAATAATTGAGCTCATATGCTCATTTATTTCTAAGTTGATCTTAATCTCAAATATGACCAACGATCCTTAGATCAAACCCGAATATCTCATATGAACCGATGGACCTCACAAATGTGAGAACTATGCCCTAAGTTTAGAACCCTAAATCTAATATACGGATTTGGACTAATCCGCGCCCTACAGGCGACGACATAAACTAGTCTCCGTATAAAATCCACGGGCTACCAAAATAAAATAAACATAACACGACACGAAGTGAATTACTGAAGCAGGAGAAAGTTGTTATCGCAATACGATAACATAATTAACTGCAGGGGCTTGCACCTACAGGGAAGAGCGCTCCCACAATTAAAAACTCCTCACAAATGAGGGGGAATCTGATAAAGTCTGCTACATTGGTCGTGTCTATCCAAACCTCCGATATATGGTGTCATAAATCAACTTGCTATCTTCGGAGAGGTGAATGGATATGTCCAAATAGCATCTGCCCCCAAATTCAGGCTAGACGTCCCAACGTTTCAGTCCAGTTTCGGCAGTAAACAGATTCTGGCACGCCCGGTGGGATATCTTCCTCTTTCCACTCCATACTTCCTGTGTCGTGTTTTTCCGCGGTCAAATAACCGTGGTATATATGTTTGTAGTTGCCCTTGGGTGATGAGATACCGAAACGGTGTTTCGTCTCTTTGTAGAATAGCATTTGCTTCCACTCACCGCAACTCAAGCTCTATCACATCTGGTGGAGTCCAGTATGGACCACTGACAGCCTTAAATCTCTGCAATCCGGCTCTTCAAGAAATCAATGGGCTTATCTTTTGGTCTATATTCCCATCTCCTACCCTCGGTGCCTTAACGCCGAAGGAGAAAGCCCAGAAGAAGTCGGCCTTCGACAGGCTGGCTCCTCAAGTTTCAGCTTTGCCGATGGAATCAGTCTCCAAACAACTGATACCTTCCAAAGACCAATGTCGATACAGGGGGTAGAATATTCATGCTCTCAAGGAAAACAGGGGACAAGTTTAGCAAATAAAGCAAGCCGGGGACAGTTCTCCCTCCGTGTTGACTCCACCTGCTTCAACTCCGATGGCGAATGCTGCTGTTCCAACCGGGAACGGTTTTCCAGGAACAGTTTTGAACTGCTGCGAAGGGTCAGGCAAAATTCCCCCATCGCGGTATTGAAAAAGTCTTCGCAAACCACGGAAATCCAAGAAGATCAGAAACCAGTTCGCTCTCTAAAAGAACTTTCTTAATCTATATATAAGGTGTGGAAGCAAGTGAAGGACTTGGTCGTTATCCACGGCCCTTCCCCTGAGCGTCAGCTAAACTCTGGCAACTCCCCTTCCAAATACAAGGAGACTCGTCTCAAGATGGTTCCTGATACAATGGTTCCTCCCAAAGCAGCTTCTCACAAAATAGAAAAGCCAGATAGCTCAATCGCCCGCGGCAAACTCCAAGGGTCAAGATACCAGATGCCCCAAGCCTGGGGGCATGGTAGTTCACACAGTCCACATGGTAAAAGGTCGTGCTTCTACTAGTCACGGACCGCACACTCGGTCTCCGACAAAAGCTCAACTACAATGTGAAAAGCTGCATGAGATGCTTGCTCAGGCGGCAGCACTCGCTAATCCATCGTCTAAGGAAAATCCTGAGGACGCACCTGAAGAAAGAGTAGGAAAGGAGTGTAATATTGATTTCCTAAAGCGCGCCCTAAAAAAAAGAGATGAAACGGCAGAGATGTCCGTTAAAATGAACAAGAAGGTCTTTCTGATCCAGAACATGGCTGGAATGATGGTCCATTCCGAACCACTGGCAGATGAACCGCCGGTAGTCGCTCTTAAAGAGAAGGGTGACATTTCAAATCCTCTACAAACCTCATCAACGACTGATGAGGAGATGATCCCAAAGGCAAAACTGGACGCATATATCGCTTAGCAAATCAAAGTTCACTATGCGAGTGAAGCATCAAATAAGTCAATCAAGACTGGTCGACCGTATCCGGCGTGCTACGATCAAATACAGTACCCATCAGAATACATACTTCCGACGTTCCATATATACAAAGGAACCGGGAATCCTCGCCAGCACATCGTGAGTTTTAAATCCATGTGCGGCGACACTGGAAGGAATGATATACTGCTCCTCCAACAGTTCGTCAACAGTCTGAAGGGCATCGCCTTCGAATGGTACGTGAAACTCCCAAGTGATTCCGTAAAGACCTTCGACGAGATTGATATGCTCTTCTGTCAAAGATTCGCTAGTGTGAATAAACACACTACCGTGGCGGCGTTGGTCAACGAGAGGGTTGGACCGAATGAGACCCGGGTTCAATATGCTACCCGATGGCGAAATATCTGGTCGAAATGTGAGCAACGCATCGACGAAGCTGCAGCCATGAGAATGTTCATGGCGACTCTTGACCCAAATTCAAAGGTATTCCCATATATGGCCATCTTCAAGCCGACGGCCTTCCAAGAGCTCATGAATAAAATGGTTCGATTAAATCACATTGGTCAAGACCCTTCCTCATCCGATGAAGACGAATAAAAAGTAAAGGCAAGATGGTGTTTGTCGCCAACGCTCAACAAAAATGAACGGCTCTGAAGCAACCAGTCGCTAAAATAGCAACAACGTGGGTACTCGCTCCCTTCGAAATATACACGGGGGCATATTCCTCACTGGCGGAAGAATCTCTACGGAGGTGGTCCTTTCTTCAAAGAACAAAAAGGGTATTAGGGGACCTATAAAACGGGTCTTGCAATCAAGTGGAATAGCCCGCTTGAACCAAAAACCATGGAAGGGATGAGGAATCTATGTTACACTCCGAATCAGATGATGAAGGGAAAAACCCCTAAGTCAAGTTCATTCTTCCAAGGAAGAAGAAGACTCAACAGAAAGAGTGACGTGGTCTCATTTCTTCGTATATGAAGAAGATACTCCGTCAGTGTCAGAAAGGGACATTGATGAGCAGGGGGCATATGTCGTATTTCCCGCAAAACAACCCGATTGGTGCGATGGTAAAATGAAGCAGTCCAAGAGGATGAAGATAGTCTAATGCGTAAAGTGTCCATGCAAACAAAGGACGGGCAGCAGCGCCTCGGCAAGCATTGGAAGGAAAGGATTTTGCAACTCCCCGACCAAATGATAAACTATGGACCAAAACGTCCTTAAACCAGCGTGTCGTCTCAAACACAACGATAATGGACTAAAATGTCCTTAAACTAGCGCATCGCCCCAAACACGATGATGATGGACCGAAACGTCCCTAAACTAGTGTGTCGCCTCAAAAACGACGATACTGGACCGAAACGTCCCTAAACTAGTGCGTCATTTCAAACACGATGAGTCGCCTCAAAAACGGCAAAATGAGACCAAAGCGTCCCTAAACTAGTGCGTCGCCCCGAATACGGCGATATGCTTCTTGAGATGGACATTGCAATTAAAGTCCCAAAAACGAAGATTGCAACTCAAGTCCCACTGGCTACACAGCTACTCCAGCGAGGAAGCCACCCCTAAGTCCTACCGGAAAATAGATGTGCCACCTACGGTGAAGCTACTTTCGAGAGTTCCACTGTTCCCCTACGAACGGCGGCGGAGACGCGAAGACGTCTAGGCCTGAGATTCGGGACAGATGCTATTTGGTTTTATCCGTCCACCTCTCCGAAGATGCCAAGTTGATTTATGGCACCGTGTATCGGAGGTTTAGACGGATGCGGCCGATGTAGCAGACTTCGTCAGATTCCCTCTCGTTTGAGGGGTTTTTGATTGTGGGGACGCTCTTCCCTGCAGGCGCAAGCCCCTGCAGTTAATTACGCTACCGCATCGCGGTAACAACTTTCTCCTTCTCCAGAATTTCACTTTGTGTCGTGTGTGTTTGTTTTGATTGTGGTTGCCCGTAGATTGTATACGGAGACTAATTTATGTCGTCGCCCGTAGGACGTGGATTAGTCCAAATCCGTATTTTCTTAGATTTGGGTGTGGGGTTTTGATTTAAGGATACGTTAGCCGTATTTGAGGCTAAGATCAGCTTAAACGTTTGTTAAAGATACGTTAGTAAAGTTTGGAACTAAGATCAACTTAACGGGATCGTTTAGATCCGATAAAAGAGCGTTTGGGCTCTATTGTTCCAGTTTATGGACATAGTGGTCCATTGAATGTATGGCGGTCGGGACCCATTACCTCTCTGACGACTTTGAAGGATTACAACGACGGATGTCAGAGGAGTTCAGAGATGTACCCTTGAACCAATGTTGATTGGGTGATCCATAGTCAATTTGGGACTAAAGACTGTTTGAAGGTTTAAGGATACGTTAACCATATTTGGGGCTAAGATCAACTTAAACGGGATCGTTTAGATCCGACAAAAGAGCATTTGGGGCTCTATTGTTCCAGTTTAGGGACGTGGTGGTCGTGTTCCAGTTTAGGGACGTGGTGGTCCAAGTTCTGTATGGCCGTCGGGACCCGTCACCTCTCTGACGTCGTTGAAGGATTACAACGATAGGTGTCAGAGGAGTTCAGAGATGTACCCTTGGACCAAGTGTAAATTGATTTAAAAGAGCAGCCGTGCTTGATTAATTTAATTTGAGAACTTATGGCCATGATTGGGCTAAGTCCAGTTGAAGATGTTCAACACTTTCATTTGTTTTTGGCCTATTAGGCCTATGCTAGGGCTTGTCCCTCTGTTTAATAATGCATAGCATTAATCTTGGTCTCTGTTGGACCTTTATTTGGGCCCTGCCCCTTTATTTTTATGATGCAGAGCATCTGTTTTGGGCTCTGCCCTTTTTAAAGCAATGCATTGCATTTTATTCTGGCCTGTTAGGCCTTTTTGATTTGGGCTCTGTCCCTTTTAATAGTGCATAGCACTTTTGTTTGGTCTGATAGACCTTTCTTTATTGGGCTCTACCCTTGATAATGCATTGCATTAATTAGTCTGCCACGTGGCTTGTCAGGTGCTTTGCGCCAATTGAGAAGCGCAGGGCGCAAGTCTATGGGGAGGTGACACGTGTCACGCTCAGGAGAGCGCAAGCGCAGTGCACTGCGCCAGTGCGCTGCGCTGTTGCGCTGCTGACACGTGGTGCGCTCTGATGAGTTGCGCCAATTCATGAGAGCAGTGCTCTATTTTAACAGCGCATAGCGCAGATTGTTTTGGAGCTGACACGTGGCGCTCTCTGGTGGCTTGCGCCAACCCAAGAGCGCAACAGTGCAGATTTTCCAAGTGCAGAGCACTGTTTTGTTATTTTGATCAACTTTAGATCAAAGAAAACAAATTTTCTTGTTTTCAAAGAACCAGTGGTTCATCAAAAGGCAATGCCTTCCTTTTTGTTATATTTTTATTGAAAATCATTAATCTTATTCTTAGATAAATGATCTTTTTAGAAGAAATTCTTCTTTTATTCAAGGTTTTTACCTTTTCTTGAACTTTCTTCAGAGTTCTCTCTGTTTTGAGATTCTTAATCTCTCACAATGTTGATGCCCTTTTGAGTTGGGGTCTAGGGGTCATTATATAGTGCCCATAAATTTGTTAAATTTGTTAAAGAGATCTTTCTTTGAATGATTTAGGGAATTTTCCCCATCGTCGGATCTTTGATCCAAGGGCTTCTGTTTTACAGAAGACAATCTTCTTGTTTTAACAAGAACAGAAAGATCTTATTAGAATTTTAATTCTATTTGGCGCAAACGCCCCAGCGCTTACACGTGTCACGCAGCGCAACTGCGCTTGCACAACTGCGCTGACACGTGTCGCGCAGCGCAGCGTTTGCGCAACTGAAGCGTTGCTTCTTTTAATTTTGTTTTAAAATAGAGCCTTGCTCTGATTAGGCGCGCTGCCTTAGGCGCTGCGCTCCCTGCGTTGGAGTGTCTGATTTTGAGACGTGGCGCTCTGCGCGCAGCGCAGAAGATCTGAAGTGTTGCTTCATTTATTTTAACTTTAATTTTCACTTCAATTTTCAAAGCAGAGTAAAGCTCTGATTGGGGGAAACATAAGCATTGCTTCGTTTCCCGCCTTGGAATTTGAACAGAGCCTTGCTCTGATTGGGGTAAACAAATGCCCCACATCGTTGCGCTTACGTGGCCTCCAAACGTGAGCGCAGCGGTGGCAGACTCCCAACCGTCGCGCCATCCCTTGGAAGTTGAAACGGCTCTTCAATGCCTATAAATAGGACCTTTGGTCCCTTAGATGATTTTCATCTCTTCATATGAATTTTGTTCAGAGTCCTGCTCATTTGCTTAAGCACTTTTAAAAGTTCGAACTTTGGGTAAAAATTAATTTGGATTAAATTAAATCAATTTTAAGAGCCTTGCTCTCAATAGATTCCTGATCTAAAGAAGACCCATTTAGGGTTTCACTTAGCAAAGCTTTGCTCTAAAGGGGTCTAAGGAGAACCCAATTAGAGTTCCATTAATAGAGCTCAGCTCTCTAAAAGATTTTCTTTGTATTTTCTCATTTCATTAATGGAGCTTTGCTCCTTCCAAATCATACAAAAGAACTCTTAGGAGTTTTTCATTGATCTTGGAGTTTAAAGATGGCATTTTATTCCTCGGTGCATTATATCGTTTTGCTTAATCAGTCTTTCTGATAATTTTGTTGATTTTCTTTCACAGAAACAATGGACGCCCACATGTACGATCTTGACGAGATCATCTCTTACGGGGACATCCGCCGACTTGGCCGTTCTCAAAATCGAGAGTTCACAAACGCGGAGTGTGCTGAAATCATGAGCCGCTTTGACGCATACAACGGCCAACTGCTTCCTCGGCGCTCCCCTCTCCTGAAGCTTATTGTGGGAGCAATTTGGGAAGCGGTTCCTCTGTTCTGTGCTGGTGTGCTACTTGGGGCATTGGATGCCGCCGAGGATAAGGTGCACTCGGTGTATCTGATGAGCCTAATCTCAAAGAGGAAGTGAGATAACCTTATTGATCTTCTGCACCAAGCTTTTCAACAGTCTGCAATGCTTGCTGTCTATCGGAGGGAGGAGCACATCAGTGGGGATCCCGACGCTCGTGCTCGCGAAAGGAAGCATACTAGGATGGTTCGCCGGGCTTGGAAAGTCTTGGACAAGGTTACTTTTGAGTTCCTCAATCCATGTCCTGGATTTGAGGTTTTGCCATTGTAAACATTTCAATAATGTTGTCATTTATTTCTTTATGATTGTAAAAGCCCTTTGAAATATGAATGGAAAAATTTTATTTCAGCTTGCCTTATTTCTCATTCTGAGTCTTTTGCACACGCATGAATGGATGTGTCTTGAACGCTTGATCAAATGAATCAAATGTCCTTTCCGTCGCTTCCCTCTTTCTTTTATTATCAGTATACTACTTTAGTAAACATGGTCGACAGGTGATAGAGCGAGCGTCCTGTATTGGCTTCTTCAAAAGGCAGCGATGGCTTAGGCCGCAGGTTCAAATCTGCTGCCTAAGACTTTTCAACTTTATGAGCCGTGAGGGTCTCATAAAAACTTTTCTCCCTACGGATCGAGATGATCTCGTAGGTGTATTTTCTCCTTAGGAATCGTAAGGATTCCTAAGTGCGTTTTCTCTTATAAGTCGTAAGGATCTTATAAGAGAATTTTCCCTCTTACGAGTCAAGAGGATTCGTAAGCGGTTGTTTCCCTCCTTGTCGAGATTCGAGTTTGAAGGGTAAGACCCGTGGATAGTATGCAAGAGACCGTTTTGGGCCAACTTGCAGAGTCTCGGTGCTTAGGGAACAAGTTTTTTAATTCTTACTGCCTAAGGCTTTATCTTACGAGTCGAGCCGCATCGAGAATTTCTCGCAAAGACATCAATTTCTTCACAAGTCGAGACGAATCGAGCATTTCTCGTAAGAATATCCTAACGTCACAGTTAACCTCTGCTCTTTACGACAGAAGTCCGTTAGGGTCTGTGGTACTCAGGGTTTTGGCCGTCGTACCGTCGCATCAGCTGATATATTCCTCGATAGGCAATCGTGTTGTTCGAGTAGCCCTGCGACTGCCGTGTCTCTGATCCCTTCGGGGGCTGGACAAGACGTCTTCAAGCAATCCTCCTTGGCAGTTTGACCGTCGGAAGAGCAAACGTTAGGAATTTGCCATGCCGCTTTTTACTTGAGGTTAGGCTCATTTTGGTGAGCCCCGATGAGTCATATCCACTCCGCGCTGGTGTGGGATGGTCTCCGATAGTCTTTCAAGTTTTATGTGAGTTGCCGTCAAGACCCTGAAGCTAGGAATTTGGCCTTTGCTTCGTTTGCTGGCATTGCGTCTGTTGTATCGAAACGAATGTCGCGGTAGGAACTAGGGATTTTGCCGTGGCTCCATTTGTTTGATTGTCGCGTCTAAACCCTGCTAGAGGAAGAACGCTGGAGTGACATCTCATCTGCTGTATCGAGACGAACGTCGTAGTTGTCTCTAGGTTGCTGGTGAACCGTCGAGGTTTGGAACTAGGGATTTTGCCGTGGCTCCATTTGTTTGATGATGTTGCGTCTGCTGTGTTGAGACGAACGTTGGGGTGACATCTCGTCTGCTGTATCGAGACGAACGTCGCGGTGGAGCTGGGATTTTGCCGTTACCCCGCTTTACTGACCATGAGGTCTTTTCTTGTCGTTGCATCTACATCCTGCTGGACTGCGAAGGAACGCCATTGTTGACATTGCGTCTGCTGTAACGAGACGAATGCTGAGGTGGAGTTGGGATTTTGCCGTCACTCCACTTTGCTGACCATGGGGTCTTTTGTTGACGTTGCATGTGCATCCTACTGGACTGCGAAGGAACGCCGTTGTTGACATTGCGTCTGCCGTAACGAGACGAATGCTGAGGTGGAGTTGGGATTTTGCCGTCACTCCACTTTGCTGACCATGGGGTCTTTTGTTGACGTTGCATCTACATCCTGCTGGACTGCGATGGAACGCCGTTGTTGACATTGCGTCTGCCGTAACGAGACAAATGCTGAGGTGGAGTTGGGATTTTGCCGTCACTCCGCTTTGCTGACCATGGGGTCTTTTGTTGACGTTGCATGTGCATCCTGCTGGACTGCGAAGGAACGCCGTTGTTGACATTGCGTCTGCTGTAACGAGACGAATGCTGAGGTGGAGTTGGGATTTTGCTGTCACTCCACTTTGCTGACCATGGGGTCTTTCGTTGACGTTGCATGTGCATCCTGCTGGACTGCAAAGGAACGCCGTTGTTGATCTCTAAGTTGTCGATATCGATGTCGAGACCCTGAGGCTAGGGGACATCTCTTTTTTTCCGCTTGTTGACATTGTGTCTACAATATTGCGACAAATGTTGAGATTGTCTCTAAGTTGTCTATGAACCGTCGAGATTTGGCTTCGCTTTCTGGTGGAGCCTGTTGGGAAGGTATGGTTCCCTCTTTGTTTGTGCCCATGAATTGTATACAGGGATCGATGTGATCTCACCTGTAGGGCAGAAGTTTCATTCATTATTTTTTTTATATATTATTGTTTTCTTTCCGCGATGCTCTATCATTTCAGCTTTTATATTGCGAAGGTCGCGATCGCCCAATTATTTCGGTTATTTTTCGCGGTGCCCAATCATTTCGGCTGTTTATTTTATTTTTACTCGCTGCTTTTTATTGCGAGTTGCCCAATCATTTCGGCTGTTTTATATGCATACGTTTTTTTTACTTGCTGCTTTTTATTGCAAGCTGTCCCATCATTTCGGCTATTTCGTATGCATGCGCGGCTTGCTGGTTTTTCACCGTAAACCTGAAATTAGATACCGATCTCGGCATCAGCACCGCTACAACTGGGATATTGCCAGGAGCGAATCATCATTTGCTTCGGTCAATGTCGAACAAAGGTGACTTAGCGAACAGGGCTAAGGTCCTGTCGACCAAGGCTTTTAACTTCATTAGCCGTAAGGGTCTCACAAAGGTACTTCTCTCTACCAGTCGTGAGGATCTTGTAGGTGTATTTTCTCCTTAGGAATCGTAAGGATTCCTAAGTGTATGTTCCTCTGTAAGTCGTCAGGATCCTACAAGAAAGTTTTCTCCTTGTAAGTCGAGAGGACTTATAAGGGTTGCTCATCATGCGCACATATCCCTAATCACGGATGAAACTTGGTTAGGGAAATGTTTATTCACGCCCGTGGATTGTATACAAGGGTCAGAATTGAACCACTTGTAGGGCAGTATCGAAATTTGTGGGGGTTGCTTAAGTACAGGTTTGGGTCTCTGTAACTTAAGACTTTCAAATCTTATGAGCCGTGAGGGTCCCATAAGGGAGTTCTCCTTACGAGTCGTGAGGATCTCGTAAGTGTATTTTCTCCTTAGGAATCGTGAGGATCCCTAAGTGTGTTGCTCCCTCGTGAGTCGTAAGGATCTCACGCGGGTGATTTCTCCTTACAAGGTCGAGAGGACCCTGTAAGTGTCCTTTAACGAGGTTGCGCCCTTTCGGGTTTTCACAAACACTCGCCGGTAGTCCTGCTGTTTTTACTCACGGAGCCCTTTCGGTTTTTTCATCCGTGTCCTTTTTGCTTATGGACACACCCCTTTTTTATTCTTTTTATTTTTATATGTTTTTCTTTTTTTTTACGAGTTCGCGCCCCTTCGGGTTTTCACGAACACTCGCCGGTAGCCTTGCTGTTTTTACTCACGGAGCCCTTTCGGGTTTTCATCCGTGCCCTTTTTGCTTATGGACATACCGTTTTTTTTATCGGCTTTGTGATGTTTCAATCCACCGTAGTTTATCGACATCTCGGTCAACATGTAGTTTTAGGATGTAGTAGTCCGTCATTAGTTTAAGGACATTTTGGTCCACCGTTAGTTTAAGGACGTTGCGGTCCGTTGTCACCGTATTCGAGGCGAATCTCTAGTTTACTGACCTTTAGGTCTATGAGGCTTTCTCTATGACTGAGCATGATGCCCCCGGCGTATCCGTCTTTCTCGGAGCGTGCGGTTGTGGCGGGCTCACCTTCCAGTTTTCGAAGATGACGAACTTGCCCTGTTGGTATTGGTCTTCGACCCAGTTTTTGAAGACGTAACAGTTTTTGATCAGGTGACCTACCGTTTGGTGGTAAGGGCAATAATCGAGATCGTTTACATCGTCTGGCCGCAACAGACGTTTTGGTCTCGGCAGATTGATGCGTCTGTCGCGCATTGCCAGCTCGAACAGTCTCCTTGTTTTATTTTGAGGAAACGAGTAAGGACGTTTCAACTTTTCCTGGAGGGGTTGTTGTTTGTTATTTCGGCAAACAACCGGTTTAGGGCCATTCGATTGCTGTTGAGTATTGGCTACGAGGGCTGTTTTTCCCTTCTCTTTATCCTTTTTGCTCGATCCTTTGTTCGCAAGGCCGAGACTTTTTCCGAGTAGCGTGCGATTGCACGGCTGAACGTTCTCGCAACTCCTCAATTTCTTCATTTTTGAAATGGATTCCTTGAGGAGAGGGTTGAGGGCAGCTTCTTCGTCAGAGTCGCTTCCGAAGGTGATAATTTGCGATCCCTTGGAGTCGGCTCTGTGACAGTCGGCGGCGGCTCTCTTGCGCTCATCCATCGCATTTTTCTGATGTCTACGAGCTCCACACTTTGTCCTGTTGAAGTGTTGCTTTTGAGCGACATACCCTTGCCACCAACACTTAAAGGAGTCGCAGTCTTCGGTAGGATGTATGATCTTCTGATGATATAAGTAGAAGTTAGGATGCATTTCTACTCCATCGAGAGTGTTTTCTTTAGAGGGTGGTAGCACCATTCCTGCTGACAGGGCTTTAGAGAACCTTTTCCTCGTCTTGAATTTGTTTTTATCCGCAGCGGATGGCTTTTGATTTGACGGGAGTGCCTCGACTCTTTGGTCCAGTCGTCGGTGTTTGGCTTCTTCCAGTATGGCCATCTCACGCTCTTGATTGGCTTTAACTTTCAGACGAATCTCATTCAGGAAGGCACGATCAACTCGTCTGACGGCCGCGGAATTTCTGGTTCAGGGTCCGCCCTCGGTTTCTCGGCGCAAGGCCCCTCTTTATCATTTGCCAATGAGTGAGAGATCACGTGACAAGTCGCTACGTAGTCTTCGGATTCATCTGATGAGTCTTCTCCATCGCTTTCGTCCTCAACAAAAGAACAAGCTGCCCCCATCGTATCCGTCTTTTTTGGAGTGTGCGGCTGTGACGGGCTCACCTTCCAGTTTTCAGACAACGCAAACTTGCCTTGTAGGCACTGATCCTCGATCCATCCCTTAAAAACGAAACAATCTTCGATCGGGTGACTTACCGTTTGGTGGTAAGGGCAATAATTGGGATGATCGAGATCGCCTGTGTGTGACAGACGTTTTGGACTCGGCAGATTGATGAGTCTGTTGCGCACTGCCAGTTCGAACGGTCTTCTCGTTTTATTATGAAGAAACGAGTAAGGACGTCCTGGTCTCTCCTCGAGGGATGGGCGTGGATGCGCGTTATTTTGGCGAACGACCGGCTTTGAGTTGCTCGGCTGTTGTTGAGCATTGGCAACGACAGTCGCTTTCCCTCTTCCTTTCTCATTTCGAGAGGCTGGTTTTGGAGGAGACGGTCCATGGCTCATCTGGTCCATTTGGGCTAATTTGTCGATTAAGGCCTGGAAGGTGGTCGGCCTGAAGAACATCATGAATTGCGAGATGGTCATTTGCGGATCGAGAGTGCCCACGAACATGCCTACCGCAGGTGCCTCTCCTATGCGTTGTTCGCATTTCGACCATAGGTTCCGCCATCGTGTTGCGTATTGGACCCATGTCTCGCCGGGCCTTATCCTGGCATTTATCAGTGCTGTTATCGGGGTGCGTTCACTAGCACTCGCGAATCTTTGCGTGAATAGTAGCTCCATCTCCGCAAATGTTTTGATAGAGTCATTAGGTAGCTCCGAATACCATTCAAAGGCTGTTTCTGTTAAGCTGCCGACGAATTGGCGAAGCAACAATTTGTCATCGCTTCCAGTATTGCCACATAAGGCCCTGAACTGAGCGACGAGCTGATGTGGATTCCCTGTCCCTTTATATACGTGGAACTTAGGAATCGTATATCCCGGCAGGTAACTGATTTGGTCATACCAGCCCGGATAGGGTCGTCCGGTTCTAACAATTTGCCCAGCCACTTCACTCGCTTGATGAGCTCGTATTTGTTGAGCTATATAGTCATCCAGTGCGGCCTTGGAAATGGTTTCTTCCTTGGCTGCTGAAAGAGTCGGAGGAGAATTAGATATCTCCCCTCTATCGTCTTCAGAAATGATCAGAGGGTCTTCAACTGGAGGGTCCGGCTGTAACATCATCCCTACCATATCTTGGAAGAGGAGCGCCATCTGTTTTATGTTAGCCGCTTGTTCTGCGGCTTCTTTGTCCTTCTTTTCGAGGACTCTACGTAGGAAGTCAGCGTCAGTTTCTTGTTCGTGACGCTGTTCTGATGATGCCTCCGAGCTCTCTTTCGGCCCGGTAAGCGCAGCCATTGCAATCATCATTTCCTGAAGCTTCTGTTGCTCCTCTTGGACTTAGGTCACGGATCGAGTGAGCGGTCGGTGACCCGTCGAAGCACGGCTTTCCTCCTTTCCGGAAGCCATATAAACAGTGTGCACCACCATGCCCCCAGACCTGGGGCGTTTGTGTTCAGCGCTTTTACGCTTCGCCATGTTCATAGGGGCTCTTTGCGGCCTCCTTTTTCCTTTGAGGGATTGGAGATGAGGGGGCCGTTGCAGTGGGCACCCAAGTAGCTGTTGCTTTTTGTAGCTTGACGGAGTAATTCTTCTCCTGCCGCACCTTCATCTTTTTCTGTCGACAGAGATAGTTTTCATCAATCACCGACTCTTGGATCTGTCGCCAGACTTCGTAAATTTTAGAGGACAGCCGTTGAGGGGGCTGCTCTAGCTTCCTCTCTGGAGTATTCTCTACAGGTGAAGGAGTTCGTTTTAACACCGCAGCAGGAGAGTTTCTGCGCACCGTGTTCAGCAATTCAAAGTTGTTCCCGGTTGGAACAGCAGCATCGATCCCCACCGTTGGAGTTGGTGGAGTGAATCCAGAGGGGGAGTTGCCCCCAGCCTTCCTTACTCGGCGCCAGTGGCGACGTCGAGCGTGTCGTGCGGATAGAGTTGGTTCAGCCGTAAGGGTGACCTCCTCATGCCCCCTGTGTTGGTCAAAATTTGCCGGTACAAGCCTTTTAAAGACCGACGTCCGTTGAATGGGGACGGCCAACCTGTCAAAAGCAGATTTCCGAGCAGGAGAAGAAACCTTGGTGATTTCGCCCGAAACCGGAGTAGGGATAGCTATCCGCTTCGGGATAACATCTTCCGGTATTGCTGGCTTTTTCATGGGCCCGTTGGAGCTGACCTAGCCTGTTAAAAACCGAGGCAGTGGAGTTGGGTGACCCGTTGAGAGGGGCCGCGGTAGTTGTAAGCCGATCAAAGACCGACTTCTTTAGAGCTTCTTACGACACTATTGGGGCATTGAAGCTCATTGGTGGGAGCATGGTCCCAAAGAATAATCCAGTGGTGGCCTGAGTTACCTGCTCCACTGACATCTTGAAAAGGAAGGCCGCTTGGGGCCCATAAGTCACTCCTCCAGCAAGGACCGAGCGAGAGTTGCAGTTGCAGGCAGTGCAGTTTGAAGCCATTGATCTTCTGTTTTCTGCACGGAGCAAGACACCAAATCTTAGTACCTCGAATCCACAGGCAACCACAGCAAACCGCGATTTGTTCGCGAACACGACACACGAAGTGTGAAGTGGAAAGAGGAAAATGTCCCACCGGGCGTGCCAGAATCTGTTCCCCTCCGAACGGCGGCGGAGACGCGAAGACGTCTAGGCCTGAGATTTGGGACAGATGCTATTTGGTTTTATCCGTCCACCTCTCCGAAGATGTCAAGTTGATTTATGGCACCGTGTATCGGAGGTTTAGACGGATGCCGCCGATGTAGCAGACTTCGCCAGATACCCCCTCGTTTGAGGGTTTTTTGATTGTGGGGACGCTCTTCCCTGCAGGCGCAAGCCCCTGCAGATAATTACGCTACCGCGTCGCGGTAACAACTTTCTCCTTCTCCAGAATTTCACTTCGTGTCGTGTGTGTTTGTTTTGATTGTGGTTGCCCGTGGATTGTATACGGAGAATAATTTATGTCGTCGCCCGTAGGACGTGGATTAGTCCAAATCCATATTTTCTTAGATTTGGGTGTGGGGTTTTGGTTTAAGAATACGTTAGCCGTATTTGAGGCTAAGATCAACTTAAACGTTTGTTAAGGATACGTTAGTCCAGTTTGAAACTAAGATCAACTTAACGGGATCGTTTAGATCCGACAAAAGAGCGTTTGGGCTCTATTGTTCCAGTTTAGGGACATAGTGGTCCATTGAATGTATGGCGGTCGGGACCCATCACCTCTCTGACGACGTTGAAGGATTACAACGACGGATGTCGGAGGAGTTCAGAGATGTACCCTTGAACCAAGGTTGATTGGGTGATCCATAGTCAATTTGGGACTAAAGACTGTTTGAAGGTTTAAGGATACGTTAGCCATATTTGGGGCTAAGATCAACTTAAACGGGATCGTTTAGATCCGACAAAAGAGCATTTGGGGCTCTATTGTTCCAGTTTAGGGACGTAGTGGTCCATTGCCAGTTTAGGGACGTGGTGGTCCGTGTTCCAGTTTAGGGACGTGGTGGTCCATTGCCAGTTTAGGGACGTGGTAGTCCATTGCCAGTTTAGGGACGTGGTGGTCTATGTTCTGTATGGCCGTCGGGACCCATCACCTCTCTGACGTCGTTGAAGGATTACAACGATAGGTGTCAGAGGAGTTCAGAGATGTACCCTTGGACCAAGTGTAAATTGATTTAAAAGAGCAGCCGTGCTTGGTTAATTTAATTTGAGAACTTATGGCCATGATTGGGCTAAGTCCAGTTGGAAGATGTTCAACACTTTCATTTGTTTTTGGCCTATTAAGTCTATGCTAGGGCTTGTCCCTCTGTTTAATAATGCATAGCATTAATCTTGGTCTCTGTTGGACCTTTATTTGGGCTATGCCCCTTTATTTTTATGATGCAGAGCATCTGTTTTGGGCTCTGCCCCTTTTAAAGCAATGCATTGCATTTTATTCTGGCCTGTTAGGCCTTTTTGATTTGGGCTCTGTCCCTTTTAATAGTGCATAGCACTTTTGTTTGGTCTGATAGACCTTTCTTTATTGGGCTCTACCCTTGATAATGCATTGCATTAATTAGTCTGCCACGTGGCTTGTCAGGTGCTTTGCGCCAATTGAGAAGCGCAGGGCGCAAGTCCATGGGGAGGTGACACGTGTCACGCTCAGGAGAGCGCAAGCGCAGTGCACTGCGCCAGTGCGCTGCGCTGTTGCGCTGCTGACACGTGGCGCGCTCTGATGAGTTGCGCCAATTCATGATAGCAGTGCTCTATTTTAACAGCGCGTAGCGCAGATTGTTTTGGAGCTGACACGTGGCGCTCTCTGGTGGCTTGCGCCAACCCAAGAGCGCAACAGTGCAGATTTTCCAAGTGCAGGGCACTGTTTTGTTATTTTGATCAACTTTAGATCAAAGAAAACAAATTTTCTTGTTTTCAAAGAACCAGTGGTTCATCAAAAGGCAATGCCTTCCTTTTTGTTATATTTTTATTGAAGATCATTGATCTTGTTCTTAGATAAATGATCTTTTTAGAAGAAATTTCTCTTTTATTCAAGGTTTTTACCTTTTCTTGAACTTTCTTCAGAGTTCTCTCTGTTTTGAGATTCTTAATCTCTCACAATGTTGATGCCCTTTTGAGTTGGGGTCTTTATATAGTGCTCATAAATTTGTTAAATTTGTTAAAGAGATTTTTCTCTGAGTGATTTGGGGAATTTTCCCCACCGTCGGATCTTTTGATCCAAGGGCTTTTGTTTTACAGAAGACAATCTTCTTATTTTAACAAGAACAGAAAGATCTTATTAGAATTTTAATTCTGTTTGGCGCAAACGCCCCGGCGCAAACGCCCCAGCGCTTGACACGTGTCACGCAGCGCACAGCCTAGCGCAACTGCGCTGACACGTGTCGCGCAGCGCACAGCGCAGCGCAACTGCACAGACACGTGTCGCGCAGCGCTTGCGCCACTGCGCTTGCGCGTGTCGCGCAGAGCTTGCGCAACTGAAGCGTTGCTTCCTTTAATTTTGTTTTAAAATATAGCCTTGCTCTGATTGCGCGCGCTGCCTTGGGCGCTGCGCTCCCTGCGCTAGAGTGTCTGATTTTGACACGTGGCGCTCTACGCGCAGCGCAGAGGATCTGAAGTGTCGCTTCATTTATTTTAACTTTAATTTTCACTTCAATTTTCAAAGCAGAGCTTTGCTCTGATTGGGGGAAACATAAGCGTTGCTTTGTTTCCCGCCTTGGAATTTGAACAGAGCAAAATTGGGGTAAACATCCACCATTCGTTAAAAAACGGTATGTCCACAAGCTAAATAGGCACGGATGAAAACCTGGACGCCGTGAGTAAAAACAGCAGGACTACCGGCAAGTTTGTGAAAACTCGAGAGGGCGCAATCTCGTAAAAAAATCTTGTAAAAACAGCAGGACTGTCGACATATCTTCTAAGGTAATCTTAATCTCAAATATGATTAACGATTCTTAGGTCCACAATTATCTTCTCCCTCAAATACGGGATTTAGTTCAAAAGTACATCTTTCCACACCTCTGATGTATGTCGTTGTAATTTCTCAACGTCTTCAGAGAGGTGGACAATTATCTTCTCTCTCAAATACGGGATTTAGTTCAAAAGTACATCTTTCCACACCTCTGATGTATGTCGTTGTAATTCCTCAACGTCTTCAGAGAGGTGGCGGATCCTGACAATCAACTCCTCCTTTCTCGTCCTAACTTGATATAAAATTTCATCAAGACAGGGAATGATACATCCCACATTGATGCACTTCCAAATTGACGTGCACACCTCAAATCGGATCGCACCCCAAATTAGGTGGATTCTATGTCACCATCGTTCACTCCGCCGCGTAACAAATACATATGCACGCAAGATGAATGTTGGACCGTAATGTCCTTAAACTATCGTGTCGCCCCAAATACGGCGATAATGGACCGAAATGTCCTTAAACTATCATGTCACCATAAATAAGGCGATAATGGACTGTGATATTCTTAAACTAAAATAATTGAGCCCATATGCTTATTTGTTTCTAAATTGATCTTAGTCTCAAATATGACTAACGATCCTTAGATCAAACCCAAATATCCCATGAACCAATGGACCTCACAAATATGAGAACGGCGTTCTAAGTTCAGAACCCCAAATCTAATATACGGATTTGGACTAATCCGCGTCCTACGGGCGACAACATAAACTAGTCTCCGTATACAATCCACGGACAACCAAAATAAAACGAATATAACACGACACGAAGTGAACTACTGAAGCAGAAGAAAGTTGTTATCGCAATGCGATAACGTAATTAACTGTAGGGGTTTGCGCCTGCAGGAAATAGCGTCCCCACAATCAAAAACTCCTCGTAAATGAGAGGAAACCTGATAAAGTCTGCTACATCGGTCGCATCCTCCGATATATGGTGCCATAAACCAACTTGGTATCTTCGGAGAGGTTGATGGATATGTCCAAATAGCATCTACCCCCAAATTCAGGCTAGACGTCCCAACGTTTCAGTCCAGTCTTCGGCGGTAAACACCCGGGTCTTGGTGGGCCTTTCTTTGGCGCTGGCGCACGTATTTGCAGCTGACGCAAGTCGGGGTTTGAGAGCTTAAGCTCTGTTCATGGAAAGGTTAACCTTTAAAGATGATCTTTTGTCAAGTCCATAAAAATCACATCTTTTGTAATCTTCAGAACTTAGGTAACTTAGGTTCTCGGTTATGAATATTTTTTAAGGGAAACTATGTTCCATGAAGTTGAGACTTCGATCTTTTTGGTGATCCTTGATGAGGAAGAATACCATAGTTCTTCCTCCAAGATCTCAGATCTTGATATTAGATCCTTCATAAGAGATTAACCTCGCACAGAAAAGATATAACTCATGGATGTTTGATCCGAAGGGAGAACCTAGGGTTCTCTTCGAGGAGACAAAGGAGAGATTTTTCTGTGTTCTTTACCTAGGGTTTAAGGAGGATGAAGAAGAATTTTCTTCTTGCAGAGACTTAAGTCTCGGTTTTGACCTTGTAGGAGGTCTGTCTATATGGAGATTAATCTCCTAGGCTTCTATTTATAAGAGAAAAAAATTAATCAAGTTAAGAGAATCTCTTATTTGAGAGATCTCATTTGATTTTAAGATAAACCGGTGGTGCTTAAGCACTATTGGATCTTTTGATCCAAGGTCTCTCTGTTAACAGAGAAAGTATCTTTCTTATTTTAGAAAGATGCAGGGAAATATTTTCCTAAGTAGAGCTTAAGCTCTGATTGAAGCATGTGCTTCAACAAAACATGCGCTTAAGCCATATGCATTGCACGTTTAGCGTTGGCATATGGGATTGGCGCTTACGCCACTTGCATTGTACGTGGTGCACTTGTGCATTGTGCTAGCGCTTGTGCATTGCACGTTTGGCGCTGGTGCAGGGGTTTGGGGCTTTGCCACATGCTTCACATGCTTTGCACGTGGCGCACTTGCACAACAAAGGTTGGCGCATTTGCCTTGATGGAGCTTAAGCTCCGAGAGCCAAATTTTGGCGGAAACACCCCTTCCTTTTGAGCATAACCCTTCACAACAAACCTTGCTTTGTATTGCTTATCATCTTTTTTCCTGAAAACACACTTGCAGCCAATAGCGCTTTTTCCCTTTGGTAGCTCAACCAGCTTCCACGTGTCGTTCTTTTGAAGTGATTCCATCTCCTCCGTCATCGCAACAACCCATCGATCCCTATCTTCTTGCTCAATAGCCTCCCGATAATTGCTAGGATCCCTGCTTTCGGTGACTAAAGCAAATGCAATCATATTTTCGAAATTGTACCTTACTGGTGCCTTATGTGGACGTGCCGATTTCCCTACTGCCGTTGTCTGTGGGTCCTACTGGGGCTGGTTCTCACTATCTGTCTCCGTATTCTGCCCGTCCACCTCTGCATCAATAGGTTGAAATTGTGCTTCAGTGTCCGTATCTTTATGAGTGCCAGAAAACTCTACCTTCACTGGATCATCGTCACCTGATGCTCCACATGCCTCCTTATTTTCTTCAACCAAGTCTTTCAACATGGATGTCTCATCGAACATCATATCTCGGCTAATGAACGCCTTTCTGTTTTCCAAATCCCATACTTGTAGCCTTCGACTCCAAGTTTGAATCCCAAGAAAACACATCTTTTTGACTTCGACTCCAGTTTGATCGTATCCTTCTGGAGTGAATAAGCAGGGCACCCAAACATTCGTAACGAATCATAACTGACCGGCTCTTCTCTTCATACTTTTTCAGGGATCTGAAGATTTATGGCGGTAGATGGAGACTTGTTAACCAAATAGCACGCATGACTTACCGCCTCTGCCCAGAAGTTCTCCGAAAGGAGGATTGCAACCGCATACTTCTGGCTCTCGCTAGTAATGTCATGTTCATACGCTCCGCTACCCCATTTTGTTCTGGAAGTCGTGGAACTGTCCAATGTCTTTCTATACTCTGTTCTTTACAGTAGTCATGAAACTCTTTCAAAGTATATTCACCTCCATTATCTGTCCACAAGTACTTCACCGATCGCCCCTTTTACTTCTCTACGGCCGTTTTCCATTCCTCAAATCTGGCAAACACATCTGACTTGTGTTATACATCTGACTTGTGTTTGAGGAAATAGATACATACCTTCTATAAGAAGTCATCAATGAAAGTGACATAATATATGGCACATTCCTTTGATGGAATCAGTGATAGCCCCCATATACGTCTGAGTGTATATAGTAGAGAAGTCCTTCGATCTTGTGCGCTGCTTGCTTGAAGCCGACTTTATGTTGCTTCCCCAGCGTGCAATATTTGCATAAATCCAGCTTGCACATGGTAATCCCTTTAAGCAACTCACGAAGACTCCTCTCGCTCATATGGCCAAGACGCATATGCTGCAGCTTTGCGGTATCCTCCACATGTTTTTATGTAGCCACGGTTGCACCACTAGTAATTGTGATGCTGCCCAAACGATGCAAGTTCTTCAGTCATTGTCCTTTCATGACCACTAGGACACCCCTGGCAACCTTTAACGCTCCATCTTGATCTGCGAACTTACATCTTGCCACATCCAATGCTCCTAGAGAAATCAGATTCTTTTTTAATTTCGGAACGTGTTTCACGCTCACAAGTGTTCGCACCACACCATCAAACATACAAAATTTAATGTTCCCTATACCGATGGTCTTGCACGCCATATTGTTCCCTATGAGAACACTGCTGCCATTGTAATCCTTATAGGTGTCGAACAACTCTTTTGGGGACACGTGATATAAACATCCGGAGTCAAGTATCCAAGCATCAGAATTTTGCTCCTTCTCGGTATGTACTGTGAGTACATCACACGGTGCTTCTTCTGCTTTTGTCGCATGCAACACTGGCTTGATCCTAACTGCTTGTACCAGCTCCTTTACCCCTCTTCTCCGACCACTGTGTGTACTTTTGACGTTGCTTCTTCCTATGCCCTAGCTGTTTGCGAAAAAAACAGGGTTCACCATCTTGCCCTGATGATTTAGATTTCTTCTATTGCTCTTGCCCCCGTCTTTTGTGTTTGACCTTCCCTTTTCACTGGAAACAACCCTGATGATTTCTCTGATGGATTTGATTTCTTTATGATCTCATTGTTGAAAAGCGTAGTTGTAACATCTTCCATCTCGAGAGTCTCCTTCCCATAGAGAATTGTTTTCACCAAGTGTTCATAAAATACTGAACGCGAAAAAAGAAGCAAAAGCGCTTGGTCTTCATCCTTTAACTTTACCTCAAAATATAGATCACTACCCATCTTATTGAAGCTATTCAAGTGGTCATGAATTGGAGTACCTTCCTTCATGCGTAGACTGTAAAGTTGTTTATTTAAATACAGCTTGTTAGACAAAGACTTTGTCATATACAAGCTCTCTACCTTCAACCATAAACTTGCCGCAGAAGTTTCTGACATGACGCTGTACATCACGTCCGCCACACAAAGCTCTATCGTGCACTGTGCCCTTCTGATCCATGTCTTCCCATGTATCATCTGCCATGTCGGTAGATTTCTTACCGCCAATAACTTCAAACATCCCTTCTTTTACAAGAAGCGCCTTAACACTTCTCGGCACTTCTCTGCCACATCAAGAAGTTACATTTGCCATTAAATTTCTTCACCTCGAACTTGGTGTTATTGCCCTTGTTATTCGTCATTTTTAATTCCGAAACAAAAAACTTTCCCTCGGATCCTTATGAACAAATATCTTCAGAATCGCAATCTAAGAAGCTAGGGAGTGGACATAAGTGTCATCACCCACCGTAGACTTAGATCGTAAAACTAAAAGAACAAAGGCTCTGATACCAATTGTTGGTAGCACATAGCGGAGAAAAAAAACCCTAATGGATTATGATCCCTTTAACGAATAACTAGAATAAAACAAAATCAAATAGCAACACAAGAGATTTAATGTGGAAAACCCAAATGGGAAAAACCACGGGGAAAGGGAAGAATACTTTATTAGAACTTTAAAGAAAACTTTACAGAAGATTGCAAACCCTCTTCTTTAAGATCTCCAACGAGATCTACCTTTTTCTTTCTTGAAGTTCTCCTTAATGGCCTACTTGATCCCTTATGAAGCTGTCTTTGCGCCTGCCTTACACCTTATGATCAAACTCTTTTAACTTAACCCTAGCATTCTATTTATACCCAAAACAAATCTGAGTTATAATAGAATTTACTTAATTAACGGAACTACTCTGGTCAATCCGAAAATCCTTTGAGCCGGCTCAACATAAGTATGAACCGTTCATATGAACAGAGAAGAATCGCTAATTCCAGACAGGTTGTGAGACGTCTCGATGTTACCTTGAGCCGTCTCAAAATAGGGTTGAGCCGTCTTGAGATAGGCTGAGCCGTCTCTGGATTTCTGGATCTTGATCTTCAGACGTCTGATTCATTTCCTGAATCGTGCAATCTCGATATACAAGACACCTTCACAACATCATCGATATCACTTATGATTTTATTTTATTATATGTTTGTTCTTGTCCTTATTATTTAGGGGAAAAGTGGTTTCATCGATATCCAAATGGAGCAAGAGATGGAGAGTAAGAAGCTTTGATGTGCCAAATTGAGAGTTTCCAAGAAAACCAAATAATATAGGCTAACCTCTCGAGTCAGCGACTTTTCTCTTAGACTTGCCACCAGATCTTACTCGAGAAAGACCCTATACTCATTTAGTTCAAACAAAGTTGGAGAAACATGATTATTGTATCTAATAAATTGTAAAAATAGAAAGAAAAATAATTATAATACTGAAAATATAAATACCTCATCTATAGCTTTCTGAAATGCTTCTCTAATACTAAGATTTTCTTGCTTGAGAAACTGCAAGTCATAGGAAAATCGAGCTGATAGAAACCATGCAAATGAAAATGAAGTAATAAAATTGAAAATTAACATACCATCTCAAACTCGGTACTGCATTTTACTGGGTCCATATACAAGCTGCCAAATGCATTAAAACAATAAAAAAAATTAATCAGAGAGAACTAATACTTAAGATCTTATATAAGCAGGAAATAAGGGGGCAGAGCAACTCACTAATCATAACATCCATACATCCGAACAAGAGCTCCATCTTTTACTTTCTTCTTGGGTCTGAAACTTACACTTTCTTCATCAACAACCTTTAAAATTCAAAAGGGTACAAAAATTAGAATAAAAATAGGTTTAAAAATTAACAAGTTCTAATATATATATGGACTCGTATATAAACTAAACCAAAGTATGAAAGCGATTGTACTGCAGATAGACCAAGCAATGCAGGATGAACACATATGAAGAGGGGGAGCGACGGGTTACTCAGTTTTTTCTTTTGGTTCCTGCAATAATTGTAGTAACCTTTTTGAAGTAACTTATGTATGAGGAGTTTTAAGGAGTGTACTCATTAAAAACCTTTTAATTTCTGGGGGGCTAATTATCCCACCTTTTATCTCCACAAAAAAAATACTCAACCAAAGTAGATTTATCATTAAAATGTATTTCTTTTTCCTTTTTTCCGATGCGGCCCTTCAAAAATAGAACCGGCGACCTCTCACTTTGGAGACTAAAGTTTTACCGCATAAGGCATGAACTATGCCCAATTGGTTACATTGAATGAAAACATACACAGTCCCATCGTATGATCAATGCGGCTATGAAGAATCTACAAGTCTAGAAAAATCCAATATTGGAAATGTCCAGAAATTTCCATAATATAACCATGTGAATGAGTTGTATATAAATGGTGCTTCATCTTTTAATTGGATAAGCTTGATCAGTAAATAATCAGTTTAAGGATTGGATTAAATGTTCTCTTCTTTGCATATGCTTTCAACAGCATTACTAAGATGTTTGATGTTTTCAGATTCAAAAAGGCAGTGCTTCTTTTTTCAGTTCAGTTAATGCTGATTAGGACTAGCGCAATTTCAGTTTTAAGAAATTTTCTTACCAAAATTAGCGTGTAAATTGCAGAAAAGATGAGAACGATCACAAGTACAGAAATGAACATGGCACAAAGGAGTGAATTCTCAATTAAAATAGAAGGTTCCATGAAAGAGATTATTGGAATTCAATTACTGCCGAAATTAAATTGCAACATAGTACCATTAGTTTTGGCAGACATTTGTAATGAAGCAATTTGATATAATTATTGAAATATAAGAAATGTTAAAATGTAGCCAGCCTTTCAACATAGCCTTGGATGTAAAAGAGAAATGAGCTAACTTTCAGCCCACAGTTCTTTAAACCCAAAAAACAATATAATAAATAGAATATAAAAAAGTTAGTAGGAAATACATGATGCTTTTTTACTAGTATAGTAAGATAACAGTATGAAGCTTCTGCCACTTCCTCAAAATGATGTAGTTAAAGATGCGCAAGTATCGGAGATTCGGAGTGAGGCAACAACATAATAGTTAAATATAGATGTTGTCTGAAGCCATTGTCAGGAGAAGTTTATGAAATCGCTACAATAGCAAAAAGGAGCCATATTTTTGTAAGGAGAAAATAATTTGTTTCGATTTATACTAGAAAGAAGAGAATCATTTTGGTACAGTGAATGAATTTATATCCAAGGCACTATTGCTTGAATTTTAGGCTAAATACCACATATACGCTTCACTGTCGATGGTTTTTTTCACTAAACTATCTTAAAGTTTTATTACTAGAAAAATACTTTTCCTACCACGATGGTGGAATCCACGTAGGCTTCATGGATTCTTATTGGTTAAAAAATGGGCATGATAGCCATTACATAGGGAATTGCACCCCCTATCCCACCTTGTAGTCAATAAGTGTCTTTGTAGATTATATGCATTCTACCACACGGGTAGGAAAAGTATTTCTCTTATCACTACATAAACTCCCCTAGACTTTGGTATTTAAGATAAACACCAATAAAATAAATACCCTTAAATGTAGCAGTGCAAGGGAGTTTACTGTAATGAAAACTTTAAGGTAGTTTAATGAAACATCAACAGTTAAGGGTAGTTTAGTAAAATTTAGACTTTTTAGTGAGACAAGAAGGCCATCAGCAACAGGCGGTGATATATATAACAATACTAAGGATTCTGAACTGTGCAATATACCTGACAAGGCCACCAAAAAGAATCACGAATCCTTGTCCATGCAATATCACCGGGTTTGAACAGATTCGTCGACTGATCATCTCTACAAATAGTGGCTTCAAGGTCATTCTTGACAATATTGTTAGTCGTTTTCTTCCTTGGCATAATGTTTATCCAAATAAACAGAAGCAGTCACCTAAAGCAACAGCATGCTTGCTCAAATTGTAGATTTTTTATATTGATTTCAGAAAGAAGAATCGATAAAAGGAAAGAGATCCGACTTCACAGACAGAGTATGTCTCATAAGACATCATATATCTAACAGGAAGAAACATGATCAGATATACAAACATAATAATTGACAAGCAGAAGTCAATAGGAATACCGAATACACGATGTGAAAATGTTAAGTATCTGTAGACAGGAGAATGAGATGAAAATTAGGTTCGAGTTATTTGAGAGGAGATGTTCGGCTCTTATTTTAGTTTGCTGAGTCTAGTTGAGTCTTTTATTTAATTATCTTATTTGTCTTTCTTGTGTTTAGTTATGGAATATTTCTGCGATTAGATGCGGAATATAAACTGCCAGTGCAGGAATTTCCTCAGGAACACACCATTCATTTATCAAGCCACTTTATCTTTTTTCTCTCTAATCCAAAAGATCCTTGAATTTGCAAAATAAGTTGCAAATAGGTCAATTAATAGCCGACATATTAAATTTAAGTTTGGCTTGAGCTCACAAAGTTAATATGTTCGAGCTTGGTTCGTTTTGTAATCAAATCATTAACGAATCAAACTAGAGCTGAGGTAAATGAGCCGAACCGAACTTGAGCCAACCGAGCTCAGTTTGAGGCTTAGCTCGAAACAAGCTCGAGCCGAATTCGAACTGAGCCGAATCAACACTGAAATCGGGCTGCACCTAGCTCTTTCAAGTTCAGTCCATTTATAGCCCTACCTACAGTGCTCTGCCAATGTATACTCTGTATTCTTAACTTAAAACCAATGACATTTTGTAATATGTTGGAGCTAGCCCTCTGGCCATGGATCATAATGTCATTGGATGATATATTTTATTAGAAAATTATAAGAATTTGTTGGCCAAAACTTTCTCCGTGAATTTTAAGAGATTTGGCAAAACTAAAAGTGTTTTCCATTTCTAAGGTTTGATTTTTTATTTACTTTTTTTTCTCGTTTAATTACATGTTATTAGCACTCTTCTGTTCATCACATGTACACAAACCAAACCCTAGTTTTGAACTAAAGTCAACACCCAAAGCCAATATTTCACTGGATTTGGTCAGATTTCATGTTCAAGACAGGAATTCTACCGGCAATTGCAGAGCATTCCCGTACTCCTTGTAAAACACTCGATTGATCTCCCTGTTTTGGTCCACAACTAGTTAAAAACCCATAAACAACCCTCTCTGATGCACAAACTTAATATTTAGCATCGAAGAAAACAAAATATATAGTGTCAATCTAGAATTGCGGTAAAAATGTCCACTATACATCGCCCTTTTAGATGATCAGCCTGTTTATCTTGATGTTTGTGTCATATTACTTATCTGCACTAAATATCATGTAAATATGTAATTGGATACTTGTTTCTAACTTTCTAATGATCTAGAAATGAAAAATATTCAACTATCACGAAATCATTAGTATTGCTATCATTTTAGATCAAGAAGTATCCAAATCATATGAAAATAGGTATATCCATATTTCAAAATATGTAAATCGAGATGAATGGTGTCTGTCATCCAAAATGGTGGCGTAAAGTTGACTTTGGGACCACCATTCTATGTGATTTTCTTGATTGACACAATATATCTTGCCTCTCCTCGTCGCCTTGTTGATTCAATTCATCGAACTTGTGACCTCCTTGTTACAATTCTCATTCCCTACCAATGGTTCCACGCCCTGGAAGGCAATATAATAATTTAACATAAAGCATATCTAAATCAACCTTAGGCCTAACCAAATGAATGGATAACACATTATACAGGGATTGAGTTCTGGTAAATAATTAGAGCTTGATTATTAATCGGATTGGGTCAAGCATATATGGTAAAGTAGCCAGAGATATATTTAGATAATCATTTCCATTCCTTAGGACCAGTAATACATCATGATGGTGAGATTGAAAATATGATGATCCATAGGATTGAGGAGGGCTATGAGAGTATTATATGATTATATAATATCTAAGATATTGAACGAAAATTCTATAATACGGGCTAAAAAACAGGATTTCTTTATGGATCCAAAAGATGGGCAACTAATTGTGGTTGAAATATGTTGAAATGGAAGAATGGCAAAATTTAAAAGTTAACATAAGAGTATCGAATTTAAGTTGGAAGTAGCTCATATAGAGGATAAAATAAGAAGAGCTGATCGAGATAGTTTGGACATGTACAACAAAGACAAATAAATTCATTGATTATAAACATCAGGATTGCAGTTTGTTCTGTTGGGGGTTTTCCGCTAGGCATGCAAGGAAGACGAGCAAGAATAAGAACACGCAACACCAATATTTAATGTGGCAACGACTTACATCCACGGGACAAACATGAGAATCTCTTCATTAATGATCAAGAATACCGGTACATTTTATATTCTCTCTCATCTCTCTTCACATCTCAACACTCGTACAAATACAAAGATCACTCTTGGTAAATCCCTTCACCTTCACCTATGGATGACTACCATTCATCTCTGCCTTCGTCTCTTCATACAAACACATACCACTCTTCTGGTGCTCCACCTTCACCTGTGGATGACTACCCTTCACCTTTGCCTTTGCCTTCATCATGTTTGGCGACTTTTCTCTGATTAGACCTTCATCTATTTATAGCACAAAATAATATAATTCCTGCTCCAATTAGGATCTCATCAAATCTTCAAGTTTCTCTTCATAAATCTTCAAATAAATCTTTCTAAACGAATCATTCCATAACACGCCAAAATCATCGATAAACGTCTGAAGCACAAGTGCTCAGACGTCTGTACACGCTCCGTTCTTCTGAACACTTTTCCAGGCGTCTGACGCACAACTCTGTTGAATACAAATCAATTTCGCAACAATCTCCATCTTGATGTGTATTCAACGAGCTATCTTCTATCTTCTCTTTTTCAACGCCTTACGGCCACTTCTTCTAAGCTCCACCTTGACCTGAACTTCCTCCTTGTCATCTTCTGTTTATCGCCGCAATAAACTTAATCTTATTTCTCAGATCTTTAAACCAACACCTTCCAAATTACAATGTAAGAAGATGGAGAGCGGACACAAACGTCGCCAACCACCGTAAACTTAGACCGTAAAATCGAAGACCTTTCGGTTCCCTACGCTCTGATACCAGTTTGTTGGGGTTTTTCCGCTAGGCATGCAAGGATAAGAACAATCAACACCAATATTTAACGTAGTTCGACCAACGGCCTACATCCATAGGGCAAACATGAGAACCTCTTCATTAATGATCAAGAATATCGGTATATTTTATATTCTCTCTCATCTCTCTTCACATCTCAACACTCACACAAACACAGACTGCTGTTGGTAACCCTCCACCTTCACCTGTGGATGACTATCCTTCGTCTCTTCATATAAACACAAAGACCGCTCTTCTGGTGCTCCACCTTCACCTATCAAGGACTACCCTTCGCCTTCGCTTTCTCTTCTTCTTCATGTTCAGCCATTTTTCTCTGATGAGACCCTTCTCTATTTATAACACAAAATAATAGAATTCCTACTCCGGCTATAATCTCATCAAATCTTCAAATATCTCTTCACAAATCTTTAAACAAATCTTTCTAAACGAATCTTTCCGTAACACGCCAAAATCGTCGACAGAAGTCTGAAGCACAAGTTCTCAGACATCTGTCCACGCTCTGTTCTTCTAATCACTTCTTCATACGTCTGAAGCACCATAGCTCAAACGTCTGACATCCAACTATGTTGAATACAAGTCAATTTCGCAGCGCAGTTAATGGTGAAATGGTGGCTAGAAAGAGAGGCTTAGTTTCAAAAAACTACTAAATATTTTGGCTAAATTACAAGAAACTACCAAATTCTTTCAAAATACACAAAAAACCACAATAAAAACTTTCAAAATTACAAGATACTACCACAAAAATTTTCAAAATTATAAGAAACTACTGACTAAAGGTGTTACGTCATCGCCGTAGGTAACACCTCACCGCCGCTTCATCTAAGATGCTACATCATAATTTTTTTATAAATTTGCAAAAATACCCTTCTTCCTCCTCTCTCCCTAGCCACCGCCGACCCCCTCCTCCCTCATCTCGACCCCCCATCCACCTCCTCTCCCCACCTCCTCACATGACCCTTCCACCCCACCCCCACCCCCACCCCCTCCCTGCCTCTTCCTCCTCACCCGACCCCCCCTCCATACCCCCCCCGACCCCTCCTCCCCATCCGATCACCATCCACCCCCACCCCTCCTCCAACGTGTCCCCGCCCCGCCACGTTCAGTCCCCCCTCATCCCCGCCCCTTCCTCCTCCAACCTCCCCCTACCCCACCCTGTTCAGCCCTACCCCTTTTCATCCCCAATAATTATTTAAATAATTAATTAATAATTAAAATTTAATTAATTAAAAGGATAAAATAGCCTTTACACACAAACTTAACACCGTTAGCGTGACCGTTAGCCATGGTAGTTTCTCGTGATTTTGAAAGAATTCGGTAGTTTCTCGTAGGTTAGCCAAACCATTTGGTAGTTTTGTGGAGTTAAGCCAAAAAGAAAAAAACGAACATGGATGGAGGCATAAATAGGATATGTCTGGTGTGAATTTAATCAACGAGACGATTCTAAACAAATTTGAATGGAAGAAAAAGTTGTGTAGCCAACCCAAGAGTTTGTTATAAATGCTTGTTGACCTGACCAAATTGCCATCCCTAGCATGATCCATTGGAACCACAAGTCCGCAACCATTCTTCTTTCTACAGCCAAATTGCTCCATAATGTGAATGTGATCCATGGGAACCACAACCACTCTACTTTTTACAACTTAGTTTCCCTCATGCCTCCTCCTTTTTTATGCTAGTCTAGGTGTAAACTGCAAAGTCAGTCCTCATTCGTGTGAAACAGCGGATATATTATTGCTTTTCACAAATATCAAAGTCTGAAACTAGAAGGTAACCAAGAATGGAAATATGAAGAAGGAATATCTTGTGTTTAGTTCAATCTAATGCATGAAATCAAAAACTGAAACTACATACTACAATGTAATATTGTAATTATAGATGAAAACATTATGATACAAGTTTGAATCTTATCATGCTTTCTATGCAATGGTGAAGCATATTTCTAACTAAATAAAATTGTTTCACAGTTGCAATGTTCATTCAGCACTAGGATTTTGATATACCATTAACCATTGTGGCTATCCTTGTGATCCATGGCACATGAGTTGTTCGGATATCATAGAATAGAAAAAAGCTTGCTCTTTCTATGTTGGAGATTTTGTCGAGTCACCCTTTAGGTATTGTCCATTAATGAACTTTAACAATAACAATGATCCATTGTTAATTTTTCTTTCTTGGGTTTGGTACAATTAGCCCTCGTTTAGCTTTGGAGTTGGGATAACCAGGATTATGTAACAAGTGAAGCATAGGTTATCAAGTTCTAGTTTGCAAAGCCATAACTTCCAATAATATATAAGGCCTTGTCTGTGTATGGAGTTAGGTTAACCAGTTTAATTATTAGTGGAGTTGGGGTGATGCAAACTCTAGTTTTCAAGGTCCTGCCTCCTCTTACAGTTTTAACTTTGATGGAATGTTTGGCTTTGGAGCTATCTATCTCAAAAATAAGTGTTTTTTCCTTCATTTTTTGGAGTTTAGAAAATTTTGGTTGGATTGAAGTTTAGTAGCTCCGGTTAACTCAACTTTGGAGTCCAGATAACCCGAGTTTTCTAATTCCAATATGTGTTGGGGATTTCGATCCCCTAAAACCATCGAGAACACAAAGATAGCAACATAACATAACATAACATGAAGAAGCACAACACACCGGATTTACGTGGTTCGATCATTTCGGCTTAGTCCACGGGGCAATCATCTCACATAGGGTTTCATTATGAATAGAGGATAACATACAAGAGATGCACACCCTCAAAACTCACATCCACTATAGTCACTCATCTCCCTCTCTTGTTCTCTCCACACATGAGAAGGACGCACACTCAAACCCTCTTTGAGACTACATGTTGGCCTTAAGCCCTAACCATCCACAACAAGAGTATACATAGTGCTACAAGAAAAAACGCAGCACTTTCTTCACCTATTAGTAGCCCACACTAATAGATGACCTGGCCCAAAAGGCCCAAATCTAAGTGGGACTCCCTCAAGGTGCGCGAACGGATACGAGACACATCCCATCAAAATGAAAGCTTGACATGGTATAGTTAGGATTTTGGAGTAAAGTTAGATAACTTTATGGAGCTCCGGTTATCTAAATTTAACTCCATTCCCAGACACGGCCTAAAATGGAAGCCAAACATGACATAGTAAGAATTTTGGAGTTAAATTTATATAACTTTATGAATCTCCGGTTATCTAAAGTTAACTCCATTCCCGATCAGGGCCTCATTTGCGTCTTGTTTGTCTTTGGAGTCATCTAAATTATCGCCAGCATTAGTCATCTCCATTCTTTCCTTTGAATTTAATTATAAATTAGTTTGGAATGGATTCTACATCTCATCTTTTAGGTTGAGATAATTTTGGTCATCCTAACTTCAAAATCAAAGCCAAACAACTTCAAACAGTTTTGGGGAATCAAGTTAACTCCAAATAGAAACAGGAAACTTCCTAAACAATTACCTTTTCTCTCAAAAAGAAAAAAAAAACCTTTCTTAAACAATTAGACCAAAGCATTTCCATGCCTTAATCAATAACCCATTTTGTAATTTAATTATTTTTCCCCGGATTTCAAGCCCATTTGGTACCAAATAAAAAAAAGAAGAAGCACATCAACATGATGATACAAACATTTCATACAGAAATAAACACTCAAAATAACCAAAACTCACAAATCAGCAAACTCTAAAGACCAAGAAGAAAAGGTATAGAAAATACCCAAATGAAGTCGGGAAGAAAAGAACGAGAAAGAGGGAGAGGGAGGTGTTACCACGGCCCTTTGGAGCTGGTTGAGGCTTCTGGGTTCTAACTTTTTTACTTGGTTTGATTTTTGGATTTTGAGAGCAAAAGTGGAGAAATACTCTTCGATTGAGTTCCTGATGAAGAGGATAAAACAAGAAAGTTTTTCCTTCCAATGCGCGCAACTCGCTGGCTCCCACTGTATTCCGTGTTTTTGGGTTGAGATCAGCTGTTGTGTGAACAACAGCAAGTGTCATGAATGGTCCACTAACTGAACTTAGTTTGGGGGTATTTACTATTCCTCCTTCTAGTATTCTTTTTTTTTCCTCGTGGCATCTCCTCGAGATTACGATATTACGAGGATTTCTCGGCACTTCGTCTCGAGGAACGTGTCCGGCATTTCAGAGCCTCCCTAAATACATTCCATATTCATTCAGAAAACTACCAACAGTCCGTCTCCAAGCTATCTCAGACTCCCGGCTCGTCTCCGAGCCGTCTGGCGCGCCGAGCTTCCTCGGCCTACAGGCTCGTCTCCGAGCCTCAGACGTGCCGAGCTCCCTCGGCCTCTCCCAACCCACCATGAGCGCAGATCCTATGCACCCCGCAAACGGCTCCGCGTATATCGCTAAGGCGATATATCCGCCGCCCCACGTCTCGCGTCCCACGCTGGCGCATCCCTGCATTAATGAGCATATCCCGTCATTAATGGAGGATTCCATCATTCACACAGGCGTAACGTCACGAGCGAAACTGACGGAGAAGATCTCGCACATGCTCGCTCCATGCGACCACTATAAAAAACCCTCTCAGACGACTCAAGTAATTGGAATTATCTCAATACGCCGCTGCTTTGCTCCTATTCCTCGGCTATAACTTGATCGTTGGAGGATCCTACAGTGGTCATCTATCCTGAGACTTCTTTGCAGGTAGCTCAGCGTCCAACACCAAACCATTGAGATCCACACCCAACAATTTCAAAATCAAATCTCAGCCGTCCAAGATCACCATCGCAGGATCGACGGAGGACAGCATTTGATATCTTCATCGGATTCTTGATCTTTGCATTAGATCATCTATCAAGTTGTTCTCAACTGGATCCATTTTAGACAACCTGCATGCATAAATACTGAGTGTGATGATTATCCACTCATAATATTAATCTCTAGTGTGAAACAATACTTGTGATAAACGATTATGACTATAAAATTTTGTGCCGTCATTTTCAACATAATTTCGCATAATTTATAAGTAACAAATAATAGACTTACTATATATCCCTAAAGAGAAATTCTTGAATTTTCTTGTATGCTAGACAATTTCATATGAACATTCTATTTTACCGAAGAAATCAATACTTTAATTAATGAAAACTATAGGAAAAATGATATGTTTGAGAAGAATATGTAGAAGAAATTAAGCTATGTCTCATAAAACCTGGAAAGTGTATTCTTGTATATATATGTGTGTATGTGAGGCGACCTGTATCGCGCCAAGATGTTACCTTCCGTTGATCTGCTGATGGCGGGAGATGAGTGGCTGAGATTGGATCTGGAGACTGTCGCTCCTGAAGCGTGTGGATCTCAATGGGTTTGAGGTTGTGGTTGACGAGCTACCTGCAAGGAAGTCCCGGGGGCGTTGTACCACCGAGGACCCTCCGACGATCAAGTTAGACTAGAGATCCGAGCAGAGTAACGGGCTTAGTGGAGTCAAAATGGCTTACTTGAACCGTCTGAAGAAGGGGTTTATATAGTGGTGGCAGCAGGCAGGGCAGGCGCGAGAATCACGACGGCCGTTACGCTCCCGACGCCACGTCCGTGTGATGAGCGGGATCTCCCATTAATGGCGAGACATGCTCGTTAATGGGGGATCGTGATGACATGGAACGTGGGATGTGGCCGGCGGAAATCTCGTGCATGGCGAGATTCGCGGGATGGCGGTTGTGCCTGTGAACGGTGTCGTTGGTCGATCGATGAGACCGAGGAAGATGACCTCGGCGGGAGAGCTCGCGGACGAGCGGGAGAGCCGAGGTATCTTGGTTCTGTTCGAGCCCGGAGGCGAGCTGAGAGGGCCGAGGAGGCTAGGGCCGAGGATAGCTCTGAGACGAGTTGTGAGGCCGAGGAGACCAATTGTGCTGGAGGCTCGGAGGTGAGCCAGCGTTTATTCGTGGGACGGACACAAGAGTGGTCTGGTCGGCCACTGTAGGTCCTTTCTTGTGAGTCCTGGGACACGTCATCTGCCACGTGTCACGATCTGGGAGATCACCGATATCGAGCATCATCAGTATGCATGCTTGTGCGTGTACGTGCGTGCAAGTCTATCGACATGTATGTACGTATTCTTACGGTGTAAACTTTATTGGCAAAATAACTCAAAATTAGAATACAAAAATAGAATGAGTGAAACCAGTAAAGGAATATCTTTTAACATATATAATTAGAAATTTTATAAAAATTTATACATCGAAATCAATAACCATGTTAATGCAGCTACCATTGTAAATACATGTGAAGAGTGATGATACAGATACTCATGAAGAGAATGCTAGATTAATGCACAAAGATGAAAGAGAAAGAACCATATTTTTGTGGTTCCTATGCACTTATCAGCACAGACGAATCAATTTAGATAGAAATTTATAGAAGGTAGAAAATAAATTGTTTTGGCTTAATTGTATTGTTTTTTTATGTCTAAATGCGATTAATAAAGAAATCAACCAAGTTGGACAGGGTGCATTTTAGGTACTTATCATGACTGTTCTTGAGCACATGAAAATACTGATTTTTTCCAAAATGTCATTTTTTTTTTGTTTTAAAATTTTTTTTGCAATAGCAAATGAAAATCGTGAAATTTTTTACTTTAAAAAATTATTGATTTCTCAATATTTTGCAAGCTATATAGCATACAAAAATCGTGAAAATTTTCATTATCTTGTCTGCAGATCCAAAGCAGCAAGATGAAGAAAAAAATAGAAAGCGTAAAACCTGCAGTGAGATAAAATATAGAAAGAGATTTTAATGAAAGGAACCTCCAGCAATAAAAATTTTCATGACCCAAATGAAGTAAATATTTTATCATATAGGTTTATACATATTATAGATAGATAGATTGTGCGTAAATCTACAATTATTTTATACATATTTGAAAAGTAACTTTGATATTTTCATTTAGATCATTCACTTTCAACTTATGCTTGCAAGGAAAATTATATTCGATTCAAGATATAAGACAGAAGAACCAACAACACAAGATTTTTCTTTTTCCCCCATTTCCATAGACAAGGTACAACTCCACCAATGCTGTACTTAAATGTCTTATTCTTTCACTATATGTCCCAAGCAGGATAAAGAAGGAGAGTTGTGTTAGGTAACCGACAGTCAACGTAAAATATAGACGGATCATTATGAAATGAATCCTATATAAATTTCGTTGGGGCGTCCCCACCACGACACATTGCATCGTTGTTAATTGTTTGTGTAACAAAGGAAATGGCTCTTGACAGAGCATAATAAAAAATGATTCATATAGCTGTCCCAAAAAATTTGGAATGAAAGCTTGTTTTTGTTGTTGTTCTTGTTGTTGAATCGATATACAAGATACAAAATGACCAATACATTTTTTAACTGAAAAGAAAACACTGCAAGAAAAGGTATCAAAATTCGACGAGAGACATAATTTGACGGGTGTATTGCGTTGCATTAGACGGTGGATATTTGAAAATTTGTTGACTTTGATGAGACCAAATTCGGCAGGAGTGTTCCGTCCAATTAATCAATGACCAAAGCCAACAAACCTACCCGACTTCAGCCAACAAACCTACGCGAAGAATTAGGTAAATTAATTTTATAAAATTTTAATTTTCATAACATATTTATTCTCGATTTTATTTAATTTTGTTATCTTGAAAAATTTATGTAGAGATGTAAATAGAAAGAAATAGGAAATTTTGTAAGATTGTAGGGTTTATGTAGGTGTGATTGCGCTTTCTTCGCACTCAGTATCTGGTACACCATCCTACCTACTAAATCTAAATTACGTCGCCAATTAAATATTAATTAAATTGAAACTTAAATAGCCCTAATCTTGATAGTTAATAACCAACTAACCAATTAACCAATTGGCCATAGGGGTATGGAGAAGAGGGTCCCGAGACGGTCGTCGATGAACAAGAAATTCACGATAAGCTGCTTAAGCATATGGCGAAAATCCGAAGAGGCCACAAGAATAAGGTCTTCAAAAAGCTTGAAGATTGTAATACACCAGAGGAGAAGTATGCGATGAAGCCAGATCCAGATTGGTCCGTCGACTTAGTTGAATGCCATGGTCAGGCATTACATAAGCATTGAGTTTAGGGTATGTCTTTTGACAATGCCTTTTTATCATTTCTAGCAACTCAACAAACAATATTTGTTGAGCTGCAGGAGAGGAGCGAGCGGGGTAAAACAGCTCGTGTTGAGTTGCATGATATTTACAGGGGAGGGAACAAGAGTTTCGTCCAGTTTTGCGTCAAATATGTAAGTTTCGACAATTAATATTTTATATTAATAAGTTCAAAATATATCTTAGAAATTTATATGGTAAATTTCTAAATGTAATATACAGCAAGAAGCACATGATGAGGCCCCATTAATCCGATCGAAGTTTTTATGGCCAGATTTGTATGAGACGATGGTACACTTGCTTCGGTTATGGCTATGGAGCAATAGCGTAAGACTTAACTTATGTCTTGTTTCTTAATTATTTTAGATTAATTATTGTGTAGCTGTTAGAACGACAGTAATATATTTCTTTTCCAAACAGGAACTGATGGCGACTGAGAAAGATCGGTTAATTGAGGAGATTGAGGAGGAGCAGAGACATCCGGTTACTGACCAATAGAGATTGTTCGCCGCGGATAAGGCTTTTCAGCATGTGTTGATTAGATAATCACGGGAGTGTCCAATGTGTGTCTGCCAAAATCTCTCACACCCGGTATAACATTTCTTATAAGCTGATTGCGCATCCACCTCCCAAGTATCGTCAGGCACATGATGTGGAATCGGAGACGTCGTGTAGGACCAACATGATGTATTGTGGCTGATTGAATGTCGGATATCAGCCCGTGATTGATGGGTCTCCCATCTCGTGATTGATTTTCTCCCTTCCCGTGATCGATCTTCTCGTAGTTTAGTATTATCTAAACTTCTAGTCTTATATAAACTAATTATAGCGATATCTGAACTTGTATTATTTAGACTTTTCGTGCATTAGAAACTTGTTATCTAAACATCTTATATGTTATGATATATTTGAATTATTAATTATGATTTCATTTCTAACTTTCATGTACATATATATCGATAAATACGAATCAATGTGTTTGTATTAATTGTTTTATTCGATTGTCAAATGATTTTAGGATTGTATTGGAATTGATATTGGAACGTATTTGGATTTGGAATGGAATTGATATTGAAACGTGTTTGGATTTGGATTGGAATTGACATTGGAATGTGTTTGGATTTGGATTGGAATTGAATTAATATCGAAATGTTGGAATGGATTGAAATTTGGAATTGAACTTCTAGATTCTCACTTTGAAAATTATTTTTTTCTTGCTGTTTACACCTAATACGTTGAGTAATATCCGTTGAATTAGATTTTGAAAATTATTATTATATTATTTAATAATATTCGAAACAAAATCTAATTTGATGGGTTACAAGCGTCGAAATAAAGAAAACAGATTCGACTCATAGAATCCGTCAAACTATATCTACAGCGTCGTGTTTCAACACGACGGCGGTCTTCCGTCGATTATAAAATGCTCCCGTCGAAATATATTATATTTATGGTTACATGTATTAAAACTAGATCATGTTTTGCTGCAGTGAAAATAGTTCTGTCAAGGGACGATGCTGTTTATTTATGTGGTTAAATTTCCGTTTCTCTGTAATTTTTGAAGAAAACTCAACTAGGAGGGCTTTTTCAGTTAAGTTTAGATCTTGAGGGTTTTCCCCCCGTCAAAATAAAAGGATTTGGGAGGCTTTTCCTGATAGCAAAGATTTGGAGGGCATATATTGGAGAAACCCATAAAAATTTACCATAGATGAACTAACCAAATAACTACCTCAAATACATGGATAGGTGATTAGACCAAATAATTACACTCCAGTAAACTCATCAATGGATACGTTTATAAACCAAATTTGAACAAATATTATTCTTCACATTTACATCAGATTTCAACATATATTTTTATTATTCATGTGTACATCTAACAGACGACATTCATGTTCAACTTGCAAACTTGGGCAGCTTTAGCCAGATACGAAAGGCTTCACCATTTACAGAGAAGGAGGTGCGAGAAATTACATTCGATAAAAAAAATCCATACAGCACTTTATTTGTATATGTGGAATGAATCATCACTTGAACCAAAAGGAAAAGCAGCAGCACATATACAACAAAACTATATTCAGCAAACAGATGCCACGGTATTACTACAAATACAAGGAAGCATGGAGTCCCTTGGAGTGAAAACTAGACATCTCTAATTTTGATATTGAGATCATCATGAGAAAGGAGAGGGCTTCTTGGGCTTGCAGGAAGTGGTTTAAACTTCTGAACCAAGTACTTGAAACAAGGCACAAACAGTATATAAAGGGCGCCAAGGATGAAGGGCGCCGCAATTGCCCAACCTACTAACTGCAGTAACAAATTTGAACATGGTTACTTATACACAAGAGGTGGTCACAGTTTATAATTTACCCAAAAATGTACTAAATGGGATGCAAAGGAAACAAAAGTTATTTTTGTGTATTGTTTTACAGAATAAATCATGCGATCATTTTGCAAGGTTTGCTGGCTGAGAAGTAAATTAAAAAAAAAAAATTCACTGATTTGAGCATGGGTTTGAAAGGATTGTATTATTTGTTTGGTAGAAGATAGAACTTAGACAGGCAATCAAGTTGAACTAATAGTTTTTCTATATTTCTACTCAGAGACGGAGCTAGGAGTTTTATTCATGAACTTAAATCTCGAAAGAAATTAAAAATAAAAATAAAATTGAAGCGTGAAATAAAATTCAAATGAATTTTGGAATTGCACATGAGTCATACCTCAATAATAATATTCATGAATATTTTTAACGATTTTTATTTAGAAAAGATGGCATGTCATAAGAAAAAAATTTACTCCTGAAATTGTCATATCATTCTCTCAATGAATTCAAAGAGTACAAGTTTTAGCTTCACTTAACAATGAATAGTATAAATACAGTGTAATTATAATTGTGCATTAGATAATGAGTTAGTTAACTCAAAGCAAACAAAGAAAAATATGATTTAATAGCAAATCAATTATGGAAGAAAATTATAGTTTATATCATTTTGATTACTAAATATTATAACATATTTGAATGTCAATGAAAATCATTAGTTGAAATTGTAGTAGTTGCAAACCGGTATGAGTTCATCTTACGATCACTTTCTCCTTGTCTTACAACTCTAATTACAAGGCCTTACTTTCTCAACGAAAAATATCAAAAAACAAAGATTATCTGGTTATGTGTTAGGAGAAGTAAAATCAAAGTGCAAAATGAAAATGAAAAAAAAGAAGGAAAAAAAGACCGACTATGATGGTTCTTTGGTTTGAGTCTGAGAGGAGGTTTAAAAGTAAAATAACTAAGAGAATAAAAAGGGTTGATGGGATGAATGGATATGTTCATGTAGATGGAATGTTGATGATTTTAGAGGACCCAGAGAGCCAGAGCTCCCATTACACCCGACCCAACACACCCACCCGACCCCACACCCCCGCAACACACACAATCTTCCGCCTCTGTCTATTATAATGCAAACTCCTTTCAGAGCTTGCGATTCGAAAGTTGTATATGGAACACATCTGTTTGAATGATGTGTTACCCTGCCATCTGCTTGGCTAATACGCTACGCCTATTAAATCATATTGATACTTTACATATAAATTCTTAAACATTAAAATTCCTCTAACTCTAACTTGAGATTTCTCCACGTGCAGTGCACATGCTAAAAATACTGGTTTGTACGTAAGGAAATTGGTTTAGATAAATAATAAGTCTAAATTTCGACATCAATTGAAATTCTACTGATTGATGCCAAAGTGTTTTAACAGTCAAGTTGTCTCAGGTCCAAATCATCGGTCCATAGGTTATTTTAATTGAATAATCATTTGTATGTATCGTATCCATTAGCAGCGGGTTTGTATTCCAGGTAATGCAGAAATGCTTATATGGAAATTTTTTTTGGGGTGGGGGTTGGGTGGGGATCTTTTCAGAGCAACTTCCATAACTAAGCAACATCATATTTTTATTTTTAAAAAATCATAAGCCCTCAATTAGATTTAAATTTGGACGGTTTAGACGTTATGCTTTTCAGTTTGCATTAGAGTACCCCAGATTATGATACATAGGTCAACACTCATAACTCACAAGTGTATGTAAGGATGAAAGCAGATTGATTAACGTATACAATGTAATTGGGAAAACTTTAAAAATTATTTGCATACGACAATAAAGTTTTTTCTTTAGTTAAGTTGAATTTTCAACGTTATAAAACGTAATTAAAATTTACTACAAATGAATACTTTATCATTAATCAGATAATGAAGAAGCAATTTTTAGGATCCTCAAAGAATTTTCTGAAAATTGCTAATAAAAACTTGTACAATTAATTGATTAAATATTCAAACCTATAACTCCAGTGTCCAAGGAACTAACATCCAGCAGCACTAACCATTAGGGACAATAACCTATTGCATTGAAATGTATCTTAAATTTATCTTATTTCGTGAGTTACCTCATCGACTTAAATATACATACAAAAATATTCACCGATCCAGGTAAGGCGGATGCCCCACCTCGGCTCTTATGTTGGATCCTCCCCTATATGCATCTAAGGAAGTTATTTGAGGAACATTATGAAAATTAATTAACATTTTAAATAGTTGGGAGTTAGCATAGTTGATCGAAACCAAATTTAATAAGTTTTGTTCTGTAAAATTAGAGTTCAGTTCAGATCCTTAATTAAGAAGTTATGTCCTGCACAACATACAACAATACGAAAAATCCATGTACTAGTTTAGTGACATCCATGATCTATTAAGAAAAGTATAATCAAAATTTGATGAGGAAAATTAATGTCAAGTGTAATTGAGAGACAAAAGGAAATAATTGGAACTTACTGCATGAGATAGAGCGAGTAGAATTTCATGGGATGCTTTACCAGTCAGGACTTTCTTCAGTGCATCAGAGGTCAATGGAAAGTGTGGCCCGCCACAGATAACTTCTCCCAACCTCAAAAATGGTATCACCAGGCTATTGAAAAAAGGATTTTAAGTTAGAAGATGTAAAAAAAAATGTGAATCGTGAACGGGTAACATTTGCTATTTTGAACATAATAATAGTGAAGGAAAAAACTAGTGGTAAATGGAAATTATTCAAGGACAAATAGTAGAAAAATGACAATGTCTATCAAATTTACTGAAAAACCAAAAACTTTTCCGAACATGTAATTTCATAGATAAGTGGTTCTCAAATAAAATAATACATAAAGAAATAATTTCATCATATAAGGCCAGTGGTGTATTGAGGGGCCTATATGGAGTGTGAGCAATTATCCTTTCATTATCTTATCATTAGCTTAGTAAGGAAAACATAGCATTGCTTTGATACCTGTAAGATAAGGATGGGATTTGTACTGATGAACTGGATGAACTGATCTCTTTATTCACTCCTCAATCTTTTAGTTACCTGGATTATGTAAGAATGCTTTATATCACTCCCTAGTTTAATTTTTTTTGGGGTAATACTATGCATATACGAACTCTTATTAAACATTAGCTTTTCTTTTGATTGAAGGGGTTTTGAGGTATGCTTGTGAAACAAGAAAAGGAATACTCCAGTTAATGGAATGATTTATTCAGTTTCAAGGTCAATTATTCCTTTTCATGGTATCTCATTATGGTTTAGAGCCTATATGATGATTTGTTAGTTCTTTCCCCTCGTATAATCATTAAGTAGTTTCCCCTTCGAGTTTATGCTTGTCCATTCTACTTCCATTAGTTCCATGCACCAAAATGTTGCAATTCTGGCCATCTTTGCTCATGTTTTCAACCTAATAGAATATCCTGCAAGCTTTTCTGAGGTAATTGTCTTAGGATTCATGATCCCATGCTGATGAGTTTCTTCTTTTATGGCTAGGGAATGTTGAATTTGAGGTTTACTCGCTGGTCAGAAGTGCAATAGTGAATGCAAGGTCGCTGGGAGCTAAGAGAAGTCACTTGCTCATGTTGAGTGGGATAAAATCATGCTCATATGCAAGCTGGGGATGCAGCTACAGGGGATGCTGCTCTCAAAATTAGTGAAAAGAGGTTGTGCTTAGTGCAGTTGTTTTTTCTCTTCTTATCTTCTCTTTCATTTTGTATTGTTTTGCTCGTTTTGTTTATAGGAGGGCTGTAAATAGTCTCAACTGCTGCTGTAATTTTGATCTTTGATCTTTGTTTTACTACAGTATTTCAATAAATTGCATGAGATGGACTTTCTAAGTCCAGCTCCTACTTTAAGAAAAAAAATATAAGGTCAATGGTGTAAATGTCGGTAATATATCTAGGATATCGCCGATATATTGGAATGGTGAAGAAACAACATGATTTATCAATTTAATATCGTGTTATTGTTTTGGAGAAACGTCATCTGATACGTCTGGAATTTGGTATCAGTTAAAATATTGTGACTTTTTGTACTAAAATTTACTTTGGATTTTGGGGTTTTCATATAGTATTCAAAACCTGACACACAATTATTGAACCCAATACTTAAGAAAGATCCAACTGACCTGATATTTCTCAAAATCATTCATCATCTACAAATCTTAGATCCAAGCTTGCTTCTCTCATTTCCGACAAATCTCAACAAAAATGAGTTTCCTTTTACAAATGTGAGATATTTTATATTAAATTTGGACTCTCTCTGATGCTGAATTTCCGAATCCATAAATTCAAACACTAAACCCGAAATTCAATATGTCGTCTTCATTTAAGAAAGCCGACTATAGAGTGTTTTGTCACTCTATTGAGATAGAAATACACATCGCTTGTCAAGTGTGTACAGATTCCCCCGGCTTAGGATAGGCTAGGGTTTATTGATCGTGGGATCCAAATTTCCAGCAGCCGCGTACAAAACCGCCGTTAATTACCTCTCGCTTTTGGAGTGAGGAAAACTCTGATTAATGGGTCGAACAGATCATGCGAACTCAATATGCAATATGCGTGTGTTGTGTTTTGAAAACCATGCGAAAAGGTGTGTTCATTTTATTTTTTATTTATTTTGCAGATATTTACAAGAAAACTTTTAAAAGAAAATTTAAAAAAATCGTTTTTTATTTTATTTAAAAGAAAAGGAGAGTTTTATTCAAAGTGGGAGTGGCCGCGACACGTCTTGCACGCGCGCGCCAGAGCAGGTGCACGAAGGGGACAAAGGGTCCGGTTTTAGGGACTAAGCCCGGGTTTGGAGCTCAGGGGGTGTTCTTCTCCTCTTTTGGCCTAAAAAGACTCTCTTGAATCTTCAAAACTTGAGATCTTGATCTTGGATAAAAAAATCTTTGGCTTCTTTTTTTTGATCTTTTTGTTGCAATATGGTGTGGGTCTTGCCCAATGCCTCCTCTCTCTCTTTTTGGATTTTAATAGATAGAAGAACAACAACAAAAGGATCAATTTTTATGGGATCTTGGATATGAAATATTGACAATTGTGAGAGTCCTCTAAAAAAATTTATATGGAGAGAGAAGAAAACCTATGTAGGAAAATGACAGAGAGAAAAAAGTTGATGACGGCTTAGAACTTTAGGAAAAATGAAAGGCTTTTTTTATTAATTCATTGTGCTTTATATAGGCATTACATTTTATATTTGGGCCCTTAGGGCTTCACAACTTTGGCTTTTAGCCCCTTCCCATGTTCATGCGCTTATTTAATTTTGCACATAGGCCGTGCGTTTTACAATTATTTGGATTTTGCCCATTTATTAATAAAACTTACATAAATTCATTTGCTACATAAAAAAAATTCTTCTCTTCGACGGTCGGCTGCGCTTGGGCTCAACACGTCTTGGACACGGATCCAGTTGCTTGGGGTCGGACCTGGATTAGTCGGACTCGTTTTGATTTGGGCGTTGATTTTGACCCGTTGACTTTGAATTTTTTGCTTTGATTTTTATTTTGGCAAATGGGGTGTAAATTTTGACCCCAACACTGACTTTTTATATTAAAATACATGAGTGATTTATAATATTTAGTATGTCTTCAGATCTAAATTAGAACACAAAATCATACAATCTGATAATTAGAAAATATATCCCGATATAACGTGCCATCCAATATGAAAATTTTCATGCCGACACGACACCGACATTTAGAAAACTTATCTCCTTAGTTTAAAGAAATGAGACTGTGCCATTCATTAAAAGCCATGGTTGTCGGGTGCAAATAATCAAGCTGAAGAGTTATTTAACCCTTTATTTAATATGATTGTTAAATGAATTTTTTGATTACATGTACAAAATTATAATTATAAATGACATAACGATGATTCCTGCAAAAATAAATACTTATAAATTGTAAAGATATACAAACTTCTTAAAATGTTATTAGTATAAAATTTTCATGGTTATCTTCATAGCCATATCATCTATCAGGATACATGTTATGTGACTAATGCAAAGTTTAGACAAGATAAATGCCGAATTAGAACGTCCAATGATCTTATTATTTACGCTAAGGAATTCTCGTCTATAGAAAGCAAAGCCACACAAAGCCCAACCGTGATTAATCGATGTCAAGGATCAAGCACATTACCTTATCTCAATTGGAGTTGCCACAAAGTTAGCAAGCATGACACTTGGAGCATGACAATGACTTCTCAGTACTGCAATAACGATTGCACAAAGAAATACAGTGACCCCTGTAACCGATAAGATCTATGTCAATTTTCCAAACATTATCATATTAGCAAGCAAATACTCAATGTAACAGTACCCAGCAAGCACACTGCTTATCTCAGTCTGAAATATGTTGATAACATGCAAAGAGGCGAGAAAATCATGCTCTATTTTCAATGTAAATTATTGTGATACAACAACAACAACAACAACAACAACAACTGTGAAGTTGCTGCCCTATAAAACTGTGTATATCAATATTGTAAATTATTGCGATAAAGCATCAAATTTTGTAAAGGCAAATGAGAGAAGTTGCTGCCCGATAAAACTGTGTATATCAATATTCAACAAATCATTGGGAGGTTCTTTTTCATTTGGATATGGTTTCAGCCATAGTTGTCAAAATTGGTATATATATCGTGTACCGCTTTTATATATCATCGTATCATACTTTATCATGCACCTCCAAAGAGAATTTCCCATATAGAAATAACTATCTATCAACTTTACAAAATATATTATCATAGACTTGCCGCAAATTTATAAACTACTTATATCACAAGAAAAGGCTCAAACATATGACTATATGACCAACAAGCCTCATTGTGATTGTAACGCACAAATTCAAGGTAAAAAATAATGAAATGCAAATTTCTTTGTATCACAATCATATCTAAGTATAAACTTATGAAATGAGCAAGTTTTTTCGTCCCCAACAACAAAAATCGAGAAGATTATTAACATATACAGATGTGAATTTCTTGCAATTCCCTCACCGCAAATGGGGAATAGTCCCAAAGTTGTTCCCAGAGCCGCAGAAAAAGCCAATTCCTTTGGTTCCGCACCCCTACCACAAAACAATTCCCCCCCAAAAAAAAAGAAAAAAAGGAAAGGAAAAAAGAAATCTTAGAATATAACCATCAACTTTATCGTCATCTAAGCTCAAAAGGAATTGAAAAAATTATAGATTAGTTAAGGATTACCTCTTGATGATTTGAAGAAGAGGATCAACGACCTTTGCGTTGAGCCACGAAATCAACCCACACCTCCAAATTGTCATCTTTCCCCCCCCAGAAAAAAAAGAAAAAGAAAAAGAAAAAGAAACAAAGAAATCTTCTTCCTCTTGTTCAAAGATTTTCTTTTAGGTTTATACAAAAATCAAACCCAATCAGGGAAATGAAATCCTCTATTTTTTGTACAAAAGATTGATAAAAATGAAATTGGGTTGGGAATTAGGTCAGGTGATGCTATTTTGCGTGAACTTTCTGCCAAATTGAAGAAGGGCAAGGGAGAATAATGATATTTGGATGTTAATTTGCAGAATTTTAGATCTGGGAAATTATTGGCACGAATTGGGTCGGATTGGATTTGGTTTACAGATTCCGGTTTGATTATCAAATCAAGTGGGTCCAATTTAGAAAAATCTATTTGTTGGACATGAAAATTCATAGTACTGCCCAAATAAGGGAAACGATTTTAGTATCAGGATGCTAGAGGTACCAACTAGTCAACGGGTTGCCCCATCAATGGGGTCAGCCCGATCTATTGTTACGGCCCAAGGGGTGTCTTGGTGTTTTTTCTACTGGCTAGGCCGGTAGAAAAAATTTTGCTTCCAAAGTAAACGTTTGAAAGCTAGCTTTGAGAACTATAAATGTTTAATTTGATGACATAGTTTCTAACATGACATAACTGCTTCAAATATTTTATTCCTTTCATTTTGAGTTGAAAGTGATATTAGAACACAATAATAAGATAGCAAATGACTTTTAATTCTACTTCATTAATACTTTCCAAAAGCAACAAAAAAGAATTATTACTCGCATGCATGCGAGTTATCATTTATGTTTGTTTTACTCATAATTCATAAAGAAATACAAGAAGTTATTTCATAAATTTTTTTTCCAAAAACAAACCTGACATTTAAGAGCTTTTTTGGAAGATATTTAAAGAGTTCATCTAATTTTTCTAGTTTTGGTCATCCAAACATGACCAACTACGGTGTAATATTTTTATTTTATTTTGCAACAGCCTGTTTGGAACGTTGCTAACATAACTGGTTGAAAATCCTTCTTACCGGGTTTTGAACCCAAGAGCTCCCACCAAATGGGGGAGTGTCATTGCCGCTCGAGTAAATGCTTTTTGGCGTACTCTCTATGTTTTATTGTACTAGTTAGAGGTGTAAACGAGAGATTTGAGTCATCTATGGGCGGGTCATTACGGATGGTGGGTAAAACAAGTATGGGTAAAATTAGCTGGAGTTAAACGGTTACTAAAATACGTGCCTATTGTCTATTGCAACCGGGCTAGTTTACGGATAAACCATGTATGGATAAACGGATCATCCGTAAGCGATTTAGTGGATAACTTATATTATACAAATATAAAGTGGAAAAACATATTAATTCCCAAAATTTTATGAAATTAAAGTATTACATAGACGAAACGCATGTATATCAATATACAAATATTAAAATAATACACAAACAAAGTTTTATAACCAAAAAGTATATTTTGTTCCAAATATTTCACATATAATCAATATTTATTTTTTGGAGATAAAAGTGGGATAATAAAGCCCACCGAATCCATTAAAAAAATACTTAATGAAACAAGATCCCCACAAGTGCAAAGCTTAGTTGCAATGTAGCAAGAATAACCAAAATATAAAGTTCGTATCTCTTTTGGCACACAAGCTCTAAGAGCATACGAAATAAGAAAAAAAAAGGCTCGAATGTGCACAGCCGCTCGCAGCTTGAATGCGCACCGCTCGCAGCTCAAGCTGCACGCCCTTTAGCATCGCTCGAAGCTCGAATGCGTGCCGCTCGCAGATTGTAACATTTTGGAAAATTATAAATATTAATTTATAATTTTAAATATGAATATAATGAGTTTACAAAAATGATATCGCTTATGAAATTGGGTATCAGAATTATATCCGTAAAAATGTAATTATTTTGATAAATATGAAAAAAGTATGCGATATCATAAAAATGATATTTTTAATTATTTTAACATGACATGATATTTTACATTAAGATAATGATATATAAGTGTTAGAATAAGTATTTCATTTCTTTTTACACATGGATTTAGATTTGTAATATGAAAGGTTTTTCTTTTGTTTGTAATTCTTTTTTTTTTATGGTTGAGTTTATTATAACCTAAACTAAACCCTCATCTATGCTCACATCCCTCCACCTCCTCCTTCTCACTTTACACCACCACCTTACCACTCTCCACCTCCTTTCTCTCTTAACACCTCATGCTTTCTCTACACACACATTTAGAAATTCTTTAGCTTTCTCAAACTGAACAAACACTCTTTTCAAACTCCAACACTAAAAGCCATGAATTCATTCACTAATTTTGTTCACACCATCAACCTAGAAGCCACTACAACCCCTAAAATCTTCCATCATACAAATTTTGAGCTGTTGTTCTTTTGTGAATCATCTCTATAGGTATAATTCTTTATTTCTTTTCAAATATCAAATCTGTTCAATATCTGTTTTTATGTGCAGTGTCAAAAACATGAACTTTTGTGATATCTGTGAAGGTATAATTGAATATGGAACTATTAGGTAATACCACTAGAGAAACTAATAAGACAGTAGTATGCTGAGACCACTAGAAGACTTCACCTAAAGCCCAAGATCCTATCTCCTATGATCGACCAGCGACATTCCTTATTTTTCCGGCGCCGCCGGGCCCCTTAGGGTATTTGGTGTTGTGTTTTTCTTCTGTAGCTTTGTTTGGGTATTTTATGATCTATAGTATTGTTTGATTTGTTCCAATATTCATACAGTGAAATCTGGGAATGTTTTAGTAAGGGTTTTATCAAGTTTCCGATATTTCGATATGAGTTTTTCGTATTTTTGTACCGCGACTGAAACGTTGACGTTCGTACGTTAATTTCAGGGGCGTTTGTTCGTTTTTGGGGTAAGTAAGCTATAGGTTCTAAATTATAGATACTTAGCTCGTTGTTTTGATTTCGATATGATATTTACGCCAATATTTCATAGCTACGATTATAGGTACGATCGCGGCGGTTTCCGAGACGGAGTTGATGGACGTAGCAATCGTGGATTCAACGAGCTCGGCAAGTTGGTGAGTAGATTTATATCTACGGGGGAAGTCGGGTGGATGACGCATAGCACCCCCACAACCTTATAACTAGGATAGTTATGCTGTCTAGCTAGTTTTTAGTGTTAATTCAAGTTAATGGTATTAGTGTTATGTTGCATCTAGTATGTTATTCATATGCATATAGTTTTATTCATAGTTTAGTGGAATTGTACGAAGGATTATACCGTACTTGTGATGACGAGATTAGCGTGCCGAATACGGCCAAGTTCTTTTAGACTCGTAGAGTCATGTTTTATTTCGTGTTAGAACGTAATACTTGAGTGAGCTATACTCTTTTAAAAGCCAACGATTCGTTTCCCTTTTAAAGAATAAATAACAAGAATGCGATGCCAATTTCCAAAACAAATATCTATTTTTAACCTAAGACAGCTTCCTTATTTCATAACCTACGTTTCGTTCCATTTTCAAAGATAATGGTATAGCTCATAGCAAGTAGTTACATGTAATAATTACACTTAGATTTACTTTACATGTTCGCGATATATTTATCGATGTTATACATTTCCGCGATACGAACACTCTGATAGAATACTGCACAACCACCAATGAGTATTATATTGCACGAGCACATACGCATATGTTACACTACACCTCATTGGTACTGCCATGTCACTGTAAGACCGCTATACTACGTGATGTGTATGTAGATGTCGATATGTGTAGGCTTTATACACTTATAGAACACTCGCACAAATACTAATAATTACCATGTTGCATAAGTACAGACGTGTATGCTACACTACACATCATTAGTATTGCCATGATACAGTAGGACCGTTACGTTTATTGCTTGTATGACATTATTTACGTACTTTACCTTTATTGCCTGTTAAACATTGCAAATACCAGTACCATGGGTATTCGTATTTGATTCTTATGAGTTTTCAGGATGTTTTACTTTTGATAATATATATCAGTGGAATGGGACGCTGTTATATATATGTGTATATATATATAATATCATCAAAATGATCTATACAAGTATTCTTATTCCTTACTTGATATTTCTGGATACGATGAGTTGACGTCCACCATGAGCTTGATGTTTCGGAACCGAGTGGGGGAGATATACGGTTACGGACTTACTACTTATCCGGACTGAGTGGGGGAGTATACAGTCGGATACATGGTGGACCGGATCGAGACTGAGGGGGCAGGAAAGCCGCATTAGAGGCGGGGAGCCTAGCGAGGACACTCGATACCGGAGATAGAGATGAGCATGGTAGATACCCAGGGGATACTGACCGGGGCTCGATTTGGTCACGGCGGATATCCAGGGGATACCGACCGGGGCCAGGGATATCGGGTGGCGATCATCTGTTGAGATGGTGTCGACGATATCTGCATTTGCATGTCGGTGATGGACACGAGAAATTTGAGTATTTGCGGGTCGATGATGGATACGAGAGATTTCTGATTTCGGGTGTCGATGCTGGACATCCAGATATTGATATGTTGCTATCATATGAGGTATACAGTTAGGTTATGAGTTTTTGCAGCCGACCAAGACTGATCCGGGGGACAGTACCTGCACATCTTCTTATGGGTTATTGCATTTAAAAAGGATTTCAAAATCGAGCTATAGCCTCGTTATTTTGACGTGTTTGATATGACACTGGGATCTTTTAAATTGTAAACGTCTTAACACTCTTCACTAAAACAGCAGGACACATATCATAAATAAGATACCTATTACATTTTCATACTATCACGTCTGTTTTTATACCGTGACATATGTATTCCATGGCTATTTTAAATGAGAGGTTTTACATATATATTTTCGGCTAGTTCTAGGCATATACCCAGATACATGTCATTTGCATATGATATATTCTATGTTGGGTTCATGTGATGGGTAGACTTGCATTTATGATACATATGCATATCATATATTATATTAGTACAAAATTTGATAGTATTATATTTATGACCTAGGTATCGTTGTGCATTTCGATTTCTACCTTGTGATATACTTTTATTCACTGAGTTGGCAACTCACTCCCACTGTACAACAGTTTCTTGCAGGTTTTACCGCTTGGATTATCAGCGGCTTGGAGCACACACTCCTTTCAGTGATTGCTTTGTTAGGTGGGTTACTGTCGTATCGTACTCACACTTGTATATTCATATCTTCTTGTATCTAGTAAAACTCCATCGACTTAGAACTGGTATATTGTGGAATTAGAAGCGAGACATAGAATTGTGTATTGTGGGCATCGTACTCCTTAGAGTCGACCTATTCATATTGCTGATTTGGTTTCGCTTTTCTTTTCTTCGCCTTTGTGCGTCGTATATTGTTTATTTGGTTGCTCCGCCGTTTGGGCGTGGAAGCTAGCTCCCGTTGGGGATACTATTTATACTTTATTGTAGCGGGTTCAAAATTTACAAAGGAGGCGCTGTCGAATTTCAAAACGTCATAGATGCTTTTTCAAACATACTCAGTTAAACTTAAAAATTTATTTTAAACTGGTTTCATCTTGTCGGGACCCGGTTCTTGCTCACGGAGCAAAGTGCCACACGGAACAAAGTTCCATGCCAAGTGTCATGTTAAGTAGGCGGGGGCCACCTCTTGAATCCGTGGGGGCCACCTCTTGAGTCCGTGGGACCCACTGTAGAATAATGGGGAATCTTCGGTATACATTCCGAAAGAGGGAAGATCTGTACTATAAATGGAATGATACCACTCTTCAATACAGAGGTGCCTTTTAAGTGAACCGACACTACAGGAGCTTGAGAACTCCGTAGTTAAGCGTGTTCGAGCCAGGGAAGTTCTGCGATGGGTGACCTCCTGGGAAGTGGCCCCTGGCCGGGTCCGGTTCGCCTCGAAGGACAAAACCGTGCAGTTTCGGCCAGAGCGGACAATACTCTCTATATTGGGGGTGGGGTGTGACAGAATGGTATCAGAGCTGGTCCCTCAATAGTAGGTCTGCGGTTCGAGAACGAACCATTGTTCAAAGATGGGGAGAATGCCGGGGCCCGGTTCCTACTTACGGAGCAAAGTGCCATACGGAACAAAGTGTCACGCTAAGTGTCATGTTAAGTGGGCGGGGGACACCTCTTGAATCCGTGGGGGCCATCTCTTGAGTCCATGGGACCCACTGTAGAACAATGAGGAATCTTCGGAATACATTTTGAAAGAGGGCAGATCTGTACCTCTTCAATACAGATGCGCCTTTTAAGTGAACTGGCATTACAGGAGCTTGAGAACTCCGTAGTTAAGCGTGCTCGAGCCAGGGAAGTTCTGGGATGGGTGACTTCCTTGGAAGTGGCCCCTGGCCGGGTTCGGTTCACCCCGAAGGAAAAAACCGTGCGGCTTCGGCCAGAGCGGACAATACTCTCTGTATTGGGGTGGGGCATGACACATTTGATGACTAATTTAAACCTCACCTTTAATATTTTCAAAAAAAAAGGTTTAGATTCCGGGTTTCAGCTTTACTTGAACCGCGTCGACGTCTTTAGATGTTACGTGATTTAAGTGCCGGTCACGTGCCACATTCGGGTCATGACATAGCTGGAATGCACGCCCATTGCGAGCCGCTCACAACTCGAACGCACGCCGCTTGCAACACTCGAAGCTCGAACACATGCCCTCGCAGCTCGAATGCGCGCCCCTTTCACTCTGTTCGAAATCGAATGCGTGCCCCTAGCAAATTGACAGACACCACTGTGCCGCTCTCCTAATCCACCTGAACAGCTAGAATGAGCCTCCATGTTGCCAGAATTGGCATCTCATGGCCAAGACAGCCTTCGTTTGCCGGATTCGGCCACCGCAACATTGGATCGGTGTTTCTTGTGGCCAAGCTTAGTATCCACATCGCCGAAAACACCTCACACCTAGATCCGATCGCTATCGTCCATCTGATACCTAGATCTGATCATCACCATCGGATCTGTAAATCGATATCGCACACCCTACACACTTGTGGGGAGGCGGAATTTACAAAAAACGATTTTTATTGTAACGACCCTAAAATTCCTATACCTTCGTATTACCCGTCTTTAATAAAATATGGTATTTAATTGTTTTCTGTATCATCTATTTTTTATATTATATTTTGTTTTCTAATAAATATATATTCTATTTATTTCCATTCAATCGGTCCAATTATTTTCGAATACCCAAATTCCATAATCCAAACTCAGCCCTAAGCCTAAATTGTTTATACCAAATTCCTCTTTCTATTTCCCCCCTCTCTATTTCCATTCCAAAACCCAACAGTCCAAAATCCTTTATTTAAAATATTAAAAAAACCCAAAATCCAAAACCCAAAACAAATTCCATTTACTGCGTTTACTCCATCCTTCTGCCTTTTCTTCTTCTTCAGTTCTTTTCTTTAAATTTTTTTTCCTCCCTCAAATACCTCAACCTAATTCTCATTCAATTCCTTCATAACCACCCTTAAATCCCCTTAAATTCCCAATATCTCTTCCCTTTATAACTTTTCCTATAATTCTCTTTTGACCCAAGCTCGAAATCAAAAACCCCATCTCCTCCTCCATCATCACCGTCAACTTATTCTTCTCGTCAAAACCCAAGCATCATTGCCACACCTACGAGCAAACCCATGATCCCATCATCTCCTCCGACAGGCTGTAACAGCATCGCCGCCATCTCCGACGGCCTCATAGTCGTACACTTCGCCGCAACCTAGCCACCAACCTTGTAGCCATCGCCATCATCGTTGTCAACATCATCTCCACCTAGCCGAGCTACTTCTCTTGATGCCCTTGGCCGACCCTCCTTTAGGCAGTACACCCTTGCCGCTGGCCCTGCTTGAACCCGACCCAAGCATCCCATTGCCTGCTTCATGTTCGATGAATTGCCCCAATCAGTTTTTCGGTCGTTTCTCGCTTGTAAGTCCCTCCCTCACCTTTTACCTTATGAGTTGTTTTGATTTTATCATGAAATATCATTTTCGTAACTATAAGATAATAGTTTGATTTTATAAATCAGAACTCTTGATTCATATGAATTCTTGCCCTAATGATAAATCGATGATCAAAATATTATTTTGCCATGCTAGTTCGTCCTTAATAACTGGAAATGATGTCAAGGTTATCTTGGTCATTGATTCTTACATAGTCACTTTTGTGGTTGATTTTTATATAGTGAGGTTGCATACAACTTTGCTGGAAATTTTCCTTTCACATGCTTATGCAAAGCAATTTAAATGTGGGTACAATCTGAAGCATGATTCGATTTCAACTGTGTTAAGTAATACTTGATTCCATAATTTATTTGGTATAAATACACCGGTCATCTACCCAATTTTAGATATAATTTTATAATTACTATTTTATAAATGGTTGCTATCGTACGATAATCCATTGATCCAGAATTTCTTAACGTGCATTCTGGAAGTTAAACACTTGGTTTAAATTTTGAGAGCAGATGTAAAGTTCATGTTATGAATGGCATTCTAATTTTAGAAGTGTTTGGAAATATTAGTTGTGGCACTGTGTTGGTGTTAATTGGAAATATTAACACAAAATATAATAATCTAGTATGCCCATCTCAAATATTCATACTGGAGCTGAAGGTTTGTGCTATAGGTTTTATGACATATCATCTTATGTAGCAACGGTAAAGAATAAATAGAATATAAGTTGATGAGAAATTAATAGAAATAAAATTGAACATACAATTACAGATATTAAAATATAGTGTTTTACCTAAATACCACGAATTTTCTAAATGACCCATTTATACATATATACCCTATACATGATATCTTACATGACTTAACATGAATTCTTGAACACTTGATATGACTACGGGAATACTTGATATGTTTACATGACCACTTGATATGACCTATACTCTAACACCTTAGAATGCGATTAGTGTTAATTAAGCAATACTGCGGATTTTTAAGGAAAAGTTTACCAAATTGTTTTCCTCACATTTTATAACAATTAATTAATATTTTATTATTATTTGTTATGCCTTGCACACACTTATGCATATTAATATGGAGGTTGGTTAGTGTTAATATTGTTTAGTAGCCATGACACCTTAAGCTAATTTTTGCCTTGATTTAACCTTGCCTTAGATATTTTGTGTGAGAAATATCTTCTTGTTTTTGGATTGAGGGAGGTGACTAGATGAGTCATGGAGGCATTAATGTTTGCATTGATGAGGAGAGGGAGAGATTAAGTGTAAGGCTAACCTCACCCTACACTCACCCTCTCATCATTATCATCTCTCACTTTCTCATTCTCATCTCTTCTCAATTATTTCTTTATCTCCTCTAACCTCAAACTGAAACCCTCACTATCTCTTCACAAATCTTTGCAAAACTTCATTAAACACCATGAAAACACTTCTCATGTCATGTTTTAGCCACTAAGTTGACTTGGAGCTTGGAAAAATTGGATTTTTGAGCAAGAGTGGCTAGGTAATGACCTCCAACTGATAATTATGTGTTTATATTGCTGTGTTGTTTTGTAGTTGTGGTTTAGAACACTAAAGGTTTAGTTTCGTGCACATATCGTATTTTTAGTGTCATATTGGAGTCTCTGTGATCTGCCATGACCTGGAATCTTTACTGTAAAATCAAGCAATATAGTAGTGTTGTACTAGTGAACCTAAGTGTACATCTGAAGCACGAACCCCACCTGGGCGGTTTTGGCCGGCGACAATGAAGGGAAATCCGGCGACCTCGGCTTTTTAGTGGAATTGGGGCTTGGGTTTTGTAGGGCAGCTGTCTGCAGTTGTTTAGAGGTGTCTGGTACTGTTTGATTTTTAGGTTTTGATAGCATGCAAAATCTGGGATCACTTTGCTATAATCTAGTGTTTTGAATACGCGTGTTACGTTATCCGACACGGTTCGTGATCTTGTGTAGCTGCTGTATTTGGGTTGGATTCGGAGTGTCGCCACACACGTTAGCCACTAGACGAACACTTGAGTTGGTTTGGAGTTGGTGCGTCGGTCAAACGTAGTTGTACGTAATATTGGTCGATTTCTGAGATTTGCACTTGTTATGTTTTGTGTAATAGGATCGCAGGCGGGGACTTCGAACGCTGCGAAGAAAGGGAAGCAGGTGACTGGATTTACCTAGCTCGAGATTGTCGGTGAGTAGATTTAACATCTACGGGGAATTCGCCCGTATGGCATTAAGCGTCAGGGCTAGATATGATATGATATTAGCCGAATGTTTATATGCACATATAGAGATGGTGCATGAACTTCATTGCATATTATTACTTGTTATGCCTGGACTTGTATCTATTGGACACTGCACTATTATTGACAGTTCATGTTGCACGAGCACTAATTGTATGCTACACACACTGTCAGTAATTGCCATGACACACACGACACATATACATATGTGATATTGTATTGATTAGTGACATTGAGGCATTGGTTCTTGTGCGATTGCGCATATGAAATATAGTTTGCATGCATACCTACATGCTTACATATACACCTTGCTATAGCTACATGTTCACTTTTATATGATGTTGCGTTGGATTTTGGATAAATTGGGAACCGCATGATATATTTAATAACTTGATGCATTCAAATAGCGGGTTTTTCCTTGATATGCTCATATTACTGTTCTATGTTGCATACATCATATTACATGGATTTACGCATTGAGATATGGATTTCATGTGATTTTCTGGATTTGAGAACCGCGGGAATATTTCAAGAAATGTGTATTGTTTTGAAAACCCGGTTTCTCTTAATATGATATTTCAGTGCGTCCACCATATGTTAGATACCTAATTCGAGGAGAGGTAGGCACCGTCTGCGGGTACATGGTGGATTCGGTTAGGTACCCCGGGGCAAGAAGACTCGTATTGTTAGGCGGTGAGCCCGGCGGAGGGAGTACCACCTACCGGTGATAGTATTTGGACTCGGCAAAGATCTGGAGGATACCGACCGGAGTTATGAGATGGACATGGACCGACCGTTCTGCCGGAGCCCGAGGGCCGATCCGGGCAGACGGAGCCCATGATATGAGTATTTACGTGTCGATATTGGACACTAGTTTTCATGATGTTTTCGAGTGTCGATATTGGACACTCAGGTTCCATAAGACCTACAGGATATGAGGGCCGATCTGAGGATGCGGTGCCTGAGGATTTTAGGATTTGGGGTGCCGTTGATGGACACCAGGGTTTTTCCATGCTGATGATTTGTGCATGAGGTTTATTATTTATCCCACACTCAGGATTTATTTGATATGCATTTGATTCATGTAGATGTAATACCCTGGTGGTGTACCTTGATCATGATTGTTACATATCCATATTGCCATACTTATGCTATCAGATTATATGTGATAGATTATCGCTGTTCGTGCATACTTGCGATTACAGTATGATGTTATTTACTATTCACGAGCTGGTAACTCACCTCCGTTGTGCCACAGTGTTTTGCAGGTCTGACCCTTAGAGTAATTGCGACAGGGCGCCTTATTATATCTATTTTTGCGGATACCGCTACGGTTGGCTGTGAGGCTTTTTGCTATAGGTGGGTTTGCGGTTATCCGATGATGTTGTATATCTTTTGTATCTAGTACTCTCCATCTACCATCTCCATGTATTGACTTAGAGACGAGTTGTGAGGATCGATGTTGTATATTTTATGACTCTGGGTGTCGTGCTAGTGTGAGCCGGCCTTTACTTATGCTGATTTCATTTTTATCGTCTCATTTCTTCGCTACGGCTTCGTATATCTGTTGTGGTGGTTGCTTCCGCCTTGGGGCGAGATTTGCTCCCGTTTGGGGATGCTTTACTTATATCTTATGTTTATACCCGTTTCGGGGCTAGCTTTTACAAAGGAGGTGTTGCCGAAATTTTTATGAAAACAAACTTAAGCTTTAAGTTTTTGCTTGAGATTTTAAAAGTGTTTCTATCCTTTACTTCTTGTACTGGTTTAGATTGCTGAGTTTCGGCTTACTTAAATTGTGTTACGTCTGTTGACGTTACGTAGTCTAAGTGCCGGTCATGTGCCTAACTTGGGTCGTGACATATACTAAACAATCATGCTTGATCTAACTTGACTCGAACCATGAATAAAATTGAAATGAGTTGCACTTGACATGATACATGATTCTTGACATGAACTCAATCTTGAAAACTTGATATTATACATCACCTTTTGTATTCATGGATTCGAGCAAGACTTGTAATTGTAATTATAATTTTAGAAGTGCGGGGTGTTGGGGTAGTTTGAGTATGAATCCAACGGAATCTCATGAGTTCCATTAATACAAATCAGGTACCGGACTGAAACGGTACAAATCATGTTGCTGTGGTATTAGGCTGAAACGGTACAAATCACAAATTCACGAATGAGGGCCCGTGTTTCCAAGCCCCTAGATGATAGCCTGTTGGGTTTGGAATACTTCAATAATAATTGAAGTCCCGCTATTTTAGGCCCGTGATTCCTTGCCCCTGGACGATAGCCTTGGGTTCGAGAATACTCTTGAGATTGGTTGACATTCATACTTGAACTCACGTTAGTTAATTTTACCCTTTTAGAGATCTTTTAGGACACTTACATTCACTTCATGTTCATTATATTTACACTCCATTGTCATGCTATACTTGTTTACTATGCTCATATTACATTGTCATGCTTACATAGTTGTCATTAACATTACCATGTTATATTTGTTCATGTTTTATTTCCATTCATACTATATCATATGTCACCTTGCATATTCATTTATATACATTCATATCCCACCTTTCTTGGAGACTTACCGAGCGCAAGTTCGCTGACGGGCATTCCATCCATTTCTTTGTTTCCTTAGAATGTTCGTCAGATGATCTAGAGATTGAAGAGATCGAGCCGAATTAGGAGAATTACTTTCAGCTTGCGGAGCAGACCGACTACCAATTCTTTCTTTTCAGCTTTTACTTCCAGTATGCCACTTGTTTAGGCACTTTCTTTTATGTATCTTTGTTTTCAGACATCATGTATTCAGTTTGAAATTTGTGAAAGTTGGGAATGTAAATATATAAAGTTGGATTTTCATTATCATATCTTTTCTTGTCATTTTATAGTGCTTATATACGCTTAGCGTATTTGTTTCAAGAAATGATCTTCTCGGAATAAATACGTCACAGGCTTGTCACATACTGTTACCTCTCTTTTGGGAAGCAGGGCATGACATTTATACTATGCAACACCGACTTTAACTCCAGAATCTTTACAGAAATCTTAACTAGCTAAAACTATTAGGAGGTTTTAACTACTATGAAAAGTGTTATACCTCCTTGTTAATAAGTTCTTCGGGTCTTCTTCTCCTCCTCCTCTTCTGTAGCTCTTCAAAGATCGGATCGAGCTTGCAACGTCGTCTTCCTCGTGTCGAAGATGATCTACCCGAGAGTCTATACCTCAAGCTCTAACCTATAAACCGAGATAACTAGGGTACTTAGTTTGCTAAGATAAATAACCTAGAAGATGTGGAGTATCTAATGGAGTGTTTTATCTCATAAGATCCTAGGGTTCACAACTCATGTGAGGGTTAGGGTCTTGAGGAAGAAGGAGCGGGAAAATATGGAGAGAGAAAGAGAATGAGCAAATGAGCTAGGTTATGGCAAGTGAAGAATGTCTCCTCTCTCTTCACTCATTCAAGCATGCAATATTTTCCAATAGAAAATATCAACCATGCTTGAATGGTGAGTCCAAACTAATAAACTAATGCGATGAGCCATGCTTCACCTCATTCCATGGATGTCTTCAATTTCCACCTCATTAATTTATTTCTCAAAATAGATAAACCAAATAATGATGTGTTCCCTTCTAGAAGCATGTCATGTAAAATTATAAGAATGCCCTCACCGTATATACATACCGGTATTCGTATTCCTAAAAATACGAATACAATGAGATAATAATAATCCAATAATATAATACTAGGATCCGGCTTAAACCAAAGCCCACTAGTATTATCCACCTGAACATCATCCGTGTAGCCAGTACACGTATGTGATCAGAACCTTACTGTAAAACCATACGGCCTCTACATCATTTCTCCCGAAGCAGGGAAACCCTCTGTATGGGACTCTAAAGACTCGACAATACGCTGACAGTGGGTTTAACCACAAGTCCGTTAGCGGTTCTAGCTGCACGTAATGGCTACCTAGGTATCTGTCGATAAGAAGGCCTATGAGCAAACTTATCCGAACTCCTACTGAGCCCATCTGTGACAATCTCCATACAGTCCGGTCTGTTCGTCTAAGATACTCGCATATCGGGCCTAGGGAGATGGTAACCGTTAGACCCTTAATAGCACAATAAGTCGTGCCGGGGTAGAGCCCAAAACACCCTGAGAAACTACTGGAGTACCTACCGGTAAATCTCGCTTGCCCTGGCCAGGGACTTTGTGTAATGGCTTTCGGAACACAGCGCGATATCAACCCCCAATACCGGGAGAGACGAAATCTATCTAACCACCACTGCCTCCCAGTGGTTCGGGACTGTACCTAACCACTACCTGTTTGCACGACTCCTTTGAGCTGTGGTGGGGTAGTAATCTAAGTGCAGTGGGAACACACTTGAGACGAATAGCGATATCAAGTAAACGGACTAACCTGTACTCATGCCATCCGGAAACTGCTACCTGACGATAGGTATAATACCAACCAGCAGTCTCCTACGAGTCCGTCCAGTGTAACTCATAACCCAATAAGCACCTGTACACTATCTCCAGTACGACATACTAATGGCTGTGGGACAGACCATCTCCCCTCCTGGGATGAGAAGCATATACACCAGTCTACTCCGGAGTATCGATGCTCCGTCTCGATAATCCTACGACTAGGGACCTGTATAAGGATGTGCTTATAGACTATCCAGCTCCTACTAGTGTGACTACCATCACAACGCTGGTAGTCAAGTAAACATCCTAAGGGCTCTACCAATATGTATAAGCGATATGCTAAAAGAAACACATGCACATATTAAGGTAGAATCAAACCAAGTAGCATACTACCATTTTGAGCAAGACTGTTATTATAACTGTGAATATCCCAAGCATCCAATATGTAATTGTCACGACCCAAAATTTGGGCACATGACCGGCACTTAGACTACGTAACGTCAACAGGCATAACGCAGTTAAGTAAGCCGAGAAACCCAGCAATCTAAACCATTACAAGAAGGAAAAGATAGAACACATTTAAAGGCTCGATGCACAACTTTAAAACTTAAGTTTGTTTTCATAAAAATTTCGGCAACACCTCCTTTGTAAAAACTCGCCCCGAGATGGGTACAAACATAAGATAAAAGTAAAGCATCCTCAACGGGAGAAAATCTCGCCTAACGGTGGAAACAACCACCACAACAGATATACGACGCCGTAGCAAAGAAAAGAGATAATCCACATATATAAAAGCCGGCTCACACAAGCACGACAACCAGAGTCATAAGAATATACAATATCGATCTTCACAACTCGTCTCTAAGTCAATACATGAAGATGGTAGATGGAGAGTACTATATACAAAAATATACAGTGTACATCATCGATAACCGCAACCCACCTAAAGCAAACGGCCTCACAGCCAACCGTAGCGGTATCCGCAAAAGTAGAGATAATAAGGCGCCCTGCCGCGACCACTCTGATGATCAGACCTGAAAAACCCTGCGGCACAACGGGGGTGAGTTGCCATCTCGTGAATAGTAAATAACATCATACTGAAATCGTAAGTATGCACTAATATCGATAATCTATCATATGTAATCTGATAGCATAAGTATGACAATATGTATATATGCAACGGTCATGAAAGGTACTCTATCAGGTACTACTAATACATGAAGCAATGCATATAGAATAAATGCGGAGTATGGGGTAAGACATGTCCTCCTCACGGAATTCTCATCGTGGCAGGACCCGTGTCCATCAAGACAATCTAAATCCCAAATTTCCCAAATCAGCCCTCATATCGGCCCTCAGATCGGCTCTTATATCGGGCACATCGGCCCCTCACATCGGGCACATCGGCCCCTCAAATCGTAATGAATAAGAATACATGCACATATCATTATGATGATATATATATTATATAGGTGTACATATATAACAGCGTCCCATACCACTGATACACACACACACATGTATATATATCAGCGTCCCATACCACTGATATATATACCCAGGAGTAAAACATCCAAAAAACATCATATGAAATCCATATATCACTGCGAAATCCATGAAATATAAGATATGCAACATGAAACAGTAATATGATTATATAAAGGAAAAACCGCTATTTAACTGCAACAAGTTAATAAATATATCATGCGGTTCCTAATTCCTCCGAAATCCATCGCAACATCATATAAGGGTGAACACGTAAGTATGTATGCAAGATGTACACGTAGCTATGTCTCGTATGTGTATATACCCATCTCTAATGGTACAATACCATAGGTCTATAGGAAGCTAACATGTAGGCATGGTAAGGCATACGTGTAAACATGTAGGTATACTTGTATGCTATATGTCATATGCATAATGGAATATGAATCAAAATCTCAATGTCCGTAACCAAACAATATCATATATGTATGTGTGTTGTGCGTGTCATGGCAATTATCGACGGTGTGGGTGGCATACAATCAGTGCTCGTGCAATATGAACCGTCAATAATAGTGCAGTGTCCAAGCACATCAAATAATAGTATGCAATGAAGTTTTATGCACAATCTCTATATGTGCAATATAAACATGCGGCTAATATCATATCATATCCAGCCCTGACGCATAACGCCATGCGGGCGAATTCCCCGTAGATGTTAAATCTATTCACCGACAATCGCGGGCTAGGTAAATCTAATCACCTGCTTCCCTTTCTTCGCAGCGTCCGAAGTCCCCGCCTGCGATCCTATTAACACAAAACATAGCCAGTGCACAAATCTCAGAAATCGATCAATATCACGTACACACTACGTTTGACCAACGCACCGACTCCAATCCAACTCATAAGTGTTCGTCTAACGGCTAACGTGTGTGGCGACATACCAAATCTAACCCAAGTGTATCAGCTACACAAGATCACGAACCGTGTCGGATAACGTAATACACGTACTCAAAATACTAGATTATGCACAAGTGATCCCAGATTTTGCATACTGTCAATACTCAAAAATCAAACAGTACCAAACACCTCTAAACAACTGCAGACAGCTACCCTCCAAAAACTAAACCCCAAGTCCCCCTAAAAATCCGAGGTCGCCGGATTTTGCCTTCTCTTCGCCGACCAAAACCGAGCCCATGGGGTTCGTGCTCCAGGTGTAGTCTCAGGGTCCCTAGTACAACACTACTACACTGCTAGATTTTTCAGTAAAATTCCCAGGTCATAGCAGATCACAGAGACTCTATTATGACACTAAAAATACGATATTTGCATGAAACGATACCTTAAGTGTTCTAAACTGCAACCAACAAGCTACACAACATTAAAACACCTATTTAACAATTTAGAGATCATTACCTAGCCACTCTTGCTCAAAAGTCCTAGCTTTCCAAGCTCTAAGGCAACCTAGTGGCTAATGAAGACATTTGAAGTGTTTTCCATGGATTTTTGTGAAGTTTTTTTTTACAAGGATTAGTGAAGAGAAGGTGAGGGTTCAGTTTGGGAGTTGAGGGAATAAGCAATAAGTGAGAGTGAGAGAGAATGAGAGAGTGAGAGAGATTAAATAGTGAGAGGTGAGTGTAGGGTGAATAGTTTCCTTACACTCACTCTCCCCCCTCACCTCATAAATGCACATTAAAAGCTCCATGACTCATTCTAGCCACCCCTCTCTCATTCTAAATAAGATATTTCCTCACACAAAAGATCTAGGAAAAGGTTAAGGCAAAGGTTAATTTGGACAAGGTTTAGCTTAAGGTGTTATGGTTGCAAAACAAGGTTAACACTAATATACCCTCACATTAACACGCACAAGTGTGTGCAAGTCATAACAAATAATATAAAAATATTAGTTAATTATTATAAAATGTGAGGAACCCGATTTGGTAAACTTTTCCTTCAAAACCCGCATTATCGCTTAATTAACACTAATCGCATTCCAAGGTGTTACAATCTCCCCCCTTAAAGAAAATTCGACCCCGAATTAAAATTTCATACAAGCATACCTTCAAAGAGATGAGGGAATTTCTTCTGCATCTCACTCTCGACCTTCCAAGTGATCTCCTCACTAGCCGGGCTACGCCAAAGAACCTTCACAGATGACAAGACCTTTGACCAAAGTTTCTTCACCTGCCAATCCAATATGACTACCGGCTGCTCGGTGAATGAAAGATCGCGCTCAAGCTGAACGGCCTCATGCTGAATCATGTGAGAAGGGTCATGAAGGTATCTACGAAGCATCGACACATGGAACACGGGGTGAACATCCGGAAAACTGGGCGGGAGTGCCAAACGGTAAGCAACGGTACCAACTTACTCAAGGATCTCGAAGGGACCTACAAATCTGGGACTGAGCTTCCCCTTCCTCCCAAATCTCATAACGCCCTTCATCGGAGAAATCCACAGGAATACATGATCCCCCACTGCAAACTCAAGTCTGCGATGACGACGGTCGGCATAAGACTTCTGTCTGCACTGGGCTGCTCTCATCCTTTCATGAATTAGCTGGATCATCTCCTTAGTCTCCTGAACTAGCTGAGGTCCTAAAACCCTACTCTCAACGAGTTCGGTCCAACAGACCGATGATCGACACTTCCTACCATACAAGGCCTCGAAAGGTGCCATCTGAATAGTCTCCTGAAAGCTGTTGTTGTAGGAGAACTCAATCAACGGCAAGTGACGATCCTAACAGCCACCAAAATCAAGCACGCATGCCCGAAGCATATCCTCTAGAGTCTGTATCGTCCGCTCTGACTGATCATCGGTCTGCGGATGGAAAACGGTGCTAAAACTCAACCGGGTACCCAAAGCTTCCTGGAGTTTCTGCCAAAGACGGCTAATAAACCGGTGCCCTGTCGGATACAATGCATGTGGGAACGCTGTGCAAACGCACAATCTCATCTATATACAACCGAGCATAACCGAAAGTGGTCTTCACTAGAAAGAAGTGAGCCGCTTTCGTCCACCAGTCAACAATCACCCAAATGGAGTCATACCTCCGACTGGTCCTGGATAGACCCACAACAAAGTCCATGGAAATCTGCTCGCATTTCCACTCAGGAACGGGTAAAGGCTGCAACTCTCCAGCCGGTCTCTGATGCTCGGCCTTGACTTGATGACAAGTCAGGCACCTCGAAACGAAGTCCGAAATATCGCGCTTCATCCCTTCCCACCAGTAAATGTCTCTCAAGTCACGATACATCTTGGTGGAACCTGGATGAACGCTAAAGGCTGACCGATGTGCCTGCTCTAAGATCTCGCGTTTCAACCCATCAATATTTGGTACACACAAGCGAGTCCCGCAATATAGCACACCCTGGTCATCAATCATGAACTCCGAAACTGTACCCTATCGAACAAGCTCAAGAATCTCAGACAAACGGGCATCACTGGGCTGCGCCTCACGGATACGATCCAGAAGAAGCGGACAACGCGGACATGAGCAAGCTTTCCCCCAGTGGAAGTGAACTCAAACTGTACTCTACCATCGCACAAGGTCTTCCAATCAGTAGAAGACTGTCTCTGAACTGCGCTCAACTGGGACAGGCTACTCCCGGACCTATGACTCAAGGCATCAGCTACCACTTTCGCCTTACCCGGGTGATAAAGGATCTCGCAATCATAATCCTTTACAAGCTCCATCCACCGGCGCTGTCTCAGATTTAGATCCCGCTGCTGGAAGATATATTTCAAGCTCTTGTGGTCCCTGAAAATCTGACACGACTCCCCATACAAGTAGTGTCTCCAAATCTTCAACGCAAAGACCACCGCAGCCATCTCAAGATCATGAGTAGGATAATTCTGCTCGTGCTTCTTCAGCTGCCTAGAAGCATATGCAATCACTCTATCATGCTTCATCAGTACACAACTGAGCCCCACTCGAGATGCATCGCAGTAAACAACAAAACTACCCGATCCAGAAGGCAAAGATAGAACGGGTGCCGTCGTTAACTGAGTCTTCAACTGCTGAAAACTCTGCTCACACGCATCAGTCCAAAGAAAAGGAACCCCCTTCCGGGTCAGCCCGGTCAGCGGTGCAGCGATACTCGAAAAATCCTGCATGAAACGGCGGTAATAACCAGCTAAGCCCAAAAAGCTGTGGACCTCTGTCACGGATACAGGTCTGGGCCAAAGCTGTACAACCTTGATCTTCCTCGGGTCCACAAGAATACCGTCCCCCATCACCACATGACCCAGGAAGTCAACTCTATCAAGCCAAAATGCGCACTTTGAGAATTTAGCATACAACTGGTGTTCTCTCAATGTCTGCAAAGCAACCCTCAAGTGCTGCTCGTGCTCCTCTCGACTCCTAGAGTAGACCAGAATATCATCAATAAACACAATAATGAACTGGTCGAGGAACGGCCTGAAAATCCGGTTCATCAGATCCATGAACACTGCTGGGGCATTGGTGAGTCCGAACAACATCACCAGAAACTCATAATGCCCGTAGCGTGTACGAAAAGCAGTCTTCGGAATATCATCATTCCGAACCCGCAACTGATGATAACTCAAACGCAAATCAATCTTGGAAAAATGTTTCGCATCCTGGATCCGATCAAACAAATCGTCAATGCGAGGTAAAGGATATCTATTCCGAACCGTAACTCGGTTCAATTGACGATAATCAATACACAACCTCAAACTGCCGTCCTTCTTTTTGAGGAACAGCACATGAGCTCCCCATGGCGAAACACTCGGACGCACAAGTCCCCTATCAAGCAACTCTTGCAATTAATCTTTAAGCTCTCTAAGCTCCGCCGGAGCCATTCGGTAAGGCGATATAGAAATAGGCCTCGCGCCAGGAATCAGATCAATGCAAAACTCAATATCGTGCTCTGGCGGCAAACCAGGTAACTCATCGCGAAGAACGTCGGGAAACTCTTGCATAATAGGAACCCGGTCCAACGACCCTACTGTGGCCCCAGTATCACAAATGAAAGCCAAGAATCTCCGACATCCCCTCCTCAAAAGCCGACTAGCGCAAAGAGTAGAAACCAAACTATGAGGGGCGGCACCACGGTCCCCCTGCACAACCCGAACAGGCTCGCTCGGAAAACTGAAACTGACAGTTTTCTCACGGCAGTCCACCGACGCAAAACAAGCTGCCAACCAGTCCATGCCAAGGATAACGTTGAAGTCCAACATATCTAGAAGGATCAAATTGACGGATGAGTCTTTATCTCTAATATGGACGGTACACGACCGAAATACATATCGCGCGATAAAAGAATCGCCAACAGGAGTAATCACAACAAGCGGCTGATCTAGCAAACACGACTCTTGGCCCAACCTCGTCACGAAGTGCGTAGAAACATACGAATGCGTAGATCCTGGATCAAACAAAATATGGGCCTCAAAAGAACATACAGAAAGAGTACCTGAAACCACTGCATTGGACGTCTGCGCGTCTTGATGAGTCAAGGCAAACACCCGAGCCTGCCCTCTACCGACGACTGGCTGACCTCCGCCTCTACCACCCTGCCTTCTCGGTACAAAACCACGGCGACCCCGACCTCTCTGCATATGAGTCTGACGCGGAGCAACAACAAGCATAAGGGTAACGCCCTCTGAGGTGGAGAAGGTGGTAAGGTAACCTGTGGTACAGCTGCCTCACGCTCACGTGGCTCAGTACAATCTCGAACCCAATGACCCAAACTCCCGCACCGGTAACATCCAGATGAAAACTGCTGACACCCCTGGGAATAAGAGCTAAAAAGCCGTCCTCATCCCGGACCTCCACTACCCCCAGTATCTGAACGGAAACTGTCACGACGTCTAAATGCCTGCCTCTGTGCTGAAACACCAGTACGAACCCTCTTCGGTTCTGGAGCAACCGACGTCTCAGAAAGACTCTCCTCAACCAGCAGGGCTGCGTCCACCGCTGCTGCATAGGTGTCGCAATGCTGAGCGCTGATAGCGAGGAACAAATGGGTAAGCAGGCCTTGAACAAACCTCTTGACCCGCATCTCCTCCGTAGCTACCAAATGCGGAGCATACACAGACAGTTCGGTAAACATCACATCATACTCGGCCACTGTCATACCCTGAGTCTGGTGTAACGACTCGAATCTGCGCGCTCGAGCATCCCTGACGCTCAGCGGAAGAAAACGCGCAAGAAACACCGTCACGAACTCAGCCCAGGTCATAGGAGAAAGACATGCGACTCTGCCTTTCTCTAAGGACTCACACCACTTCTGGGCCAGACCCTCCAGACGAAAGCTCGCGAACTCCACCCATCTCGCATCGGAGTATCTAAGCGAACGACATATCCTGGCCATCCGGTCGATAAACGACTGCGGATCCTCGGCTGCATCGGTACCAGTGAAAACCGGAGGCCTCAGCCTCATGAACTCTGATAATGATACGGTGATCACCTCCGTAGCTGCAGGTACAACCTCCTGAACAGTAGGCACCAACGCGGCCCCCGCAACAGGTGGAACAACCGCCTGCCCCTACGCTCGAATGGCCTCAACTAACGACCCCATTATCTGGCGCAAATCCTGCATACCAGCCCCTAGCATAGCCATATGGTCTGTCGAAGGTGGAACAATCTGCTCCTGCACAACGGGCGTACCGCCCTGGTCAGTCCTCGTCTCAGATGAGTCAACTCTAACCTCGGCCCTCGAGGCCGCTCTCTGCGCCCTCACAGTCTTCGGCGGCATAAAGGCTGGAAATGGAAACATGATTCGATAAGGACACAGAAATCGAATCACAAGGATATATATAAACGGAAGGAATTTCAAGCAATAGGTCCTAAGGTCACTTAGGCGGAGCACCGTGTCGTAAGTATGCCGCGGAACATACACACGCTACGTTACTCTGCCTAAGCTACCTACTCCATTATACCAAGGTCATGCTACACTCCGAAAGGTAAAACCTAGCGCTTTAATACCAACTTTGTCATGACCCAAAATTTGGGCACATGACCGGTACTTAGACTACGTAACGTCAACAGGCGTAACGCAGTTAAGTAAACCGAGAAACCCAGCAATCTAAACCATTACAAGAAGGAAAAGATAGAACACATTTAAAGGCTCGATGCACAACTTTAAAACTTAAGTTTGTTTTCATAAAAATTTCGGCAACACCTCCTTTGTAAAAACTCGTCCCGAAACGGGTACAAACATAAGATAAAAGTAAAGCATCCTCAACGGGAGCAAATTTCGCCCAACGGCGGAAACAACCACCACAACAGATATACGACGCCGTAGCGAAAAAAAGAGACAATCCATATATATAAAAGCTGGCTCACACAAGCACGACAACCAGAGTCATAATAATATACAACATCGATCCTCACAACTCGTCTCTAAGTCAATACATGAAGATGGTAGATGGAGAGTACTAGATACAAAAATATACAATATACATCATCGGATAACCGCAACCCACCTAAAGCAAACGGCCTCACAGCCAACCGTAGCGGTATCCGCAAAAGTAGAGATAATAAGGCACCCTGCCGCGACCACTCTGATGATCAGACCTGAAAAACCCTGCGGCACAACGGGGGTGAGTTGCCAACTCATGAATAGTAAATAACATCATACTGAAATCGCAAGTATGCACTAACAGCGATAATCTATCATATGTAATCTGATAGCATAAGTATGGCAATATGTATATATACAACGGTCATGAATGGTACTCTATCAGGTACTATTAATACATGAAGCAATGCATATAGAATAAATGCGTAGTATGGGGTAAAACATGTCCTCCTCACGAAATCCTCATCGTGGCAGGACCAGTGTCCATCAAGACAATCTAAATCCCAAATTTCCCAAATCGGCCCCCATATCGGCCCTCAGTTCGGCCCTCATATCGGGCACATCGGCCCTTCACATCGGGCACATCGGCCCCTCACATCGTAATGAATAAGAATACATGCACAGATCATTATGATGATATATATATATATATATATTATATAGGTGTACATATATAACAGCGTCCCATACCACTTATATATATATATACATGTATATATATATCAGCGTCCCATACCACTGATATATATACCCAGGAGTAAAACATCCAGAAAACGTCATATAAAATCCATATATCAATGTGAAATTCATGAAATATACGATATGCAACATGAAACGGTAATATGAGCATATAAAGCAAAAACCGCTATTTAACTGCAACAAGTTATTAAACATATCATGCGGTTCCTAATTCCCCGAAATCCATCGCAACATCATATAAGGGTGAACATGTAAGTGTGTATGTAAGATGTACATGTAGCTATGTCTCGTATGCGTATATACCTATCTCTAATGGTACAATACCATAGGTCTATAGGAAGCTAACATGTAGGCATAGCAAGACATATGTGTAAGTATGTAGGTATACATGTATGCTATATGTCATATGCATAATGGAATATGAATCAAAATCTCAATGTCTGTAACCAAACAATATCATATATGTATGTGTGTTGTGCGTGTCATGGCAATTATCGACGGTGTGGGTGGCATACAATCAGTGCTCGTGCAACATGAACCGTCAATAATAGTGCAGTGTCTAAGCACATCAAATAATAGTATGCAATGAAGTTTTATGCACAATCTCTATATGTGCAATATAAACATGCAGCTAATATCATATCATATCCAGCCTTAACGCATAACGCCATGCGGCCGAATTCCCCGTAGATGTTAAATCTACTCACTGACAATCGAAGGCTAGGTAAATCCAATCACCCGCTTCCCTTTCTTCGCAGCGTCCGAAGTCCCTGCCTGCGATCCTATTAACACAAAACATAGCCAGTGCACAAATCTCAGAAATCGATCAATATCACGTACACACTACGTTTGACCAACGTACTAACTCCAATCCAACTCATAAGTGTTCGTCTAACGGCTAACGTGTGTGGCGACACACCAAATCTAACCCAAGTGTAGCAGCTATACAAGATCACGAACCGTGTCGGATAACGTAACACACGTACTCAAAACACTAGATTATGCACAAGTGATCCCAGATTTTGCATACTGTCAATACTCAAAAATCAAACAGTACCAAACATCTCTAAACAACTGCAGACAGCTACCCTCCAAAAACCAAACCCCAAGTCCCCTAAAAATCCGAGGTCGCCGGATTTTGCCTTCTCGTCGCCGGCCAAAACCGAGCCCATGGGGTTCGTGCTCCAGGTGTAGTCTGAGGGTCCCTAGTACAATACTACTACACTGCTAGATTTTTCAGTAAAATTTCCAGGTCATAGCAGATCACAGACACTCTATTATAACACAAAAATACGATATTTGCATGAAACGATACCTTAAGTGTTCTAAACAACAACCAACAAGCTACACAACATTAAAACACATATTCAACAGTTTAGAAATCATTACCTAGCCACTCTTGCTAAAAAATCCTAGCTTTCCAAGCTCCAAGGCAACCTAGTGGCTAATCAAGACATTTGAAGTGTTTTTCATGGATTTTTGTGAAGTTTTTTTTGCAAGGATTAGTGAAGAGAAGGTGAGGGTTCAGTTTGGGAGTTGAGGGCATAAGCAATAAGTGAGAGTGAGAGAGAATGAGAGAGTGAGAGAGATTAAATGGTGAGAGGTGAGTGTAGGGTGAATAGTTTCCTTGCACTCACTCTCCCCCCTCACCTCATAAATGCACATTAAAAGCTCCATGACTCATTCTAGCCACCTCTCTCTCATTCCAAATAAGATATTTCCTCACACAAAAGATCTAGGAAAAGGTTAAGGCAAAGGTTAATTTGGACAAGCTTTAGCTTAAGGTGTTATGGTTGCAAAATAAGGTTAACACTGATATACCCTCACATTAACACGCACAAGTGTGTGCAAGCCATAACAAATAATATACAAATATTAGTTAATTGTAATAAAATATGAGGAACCCGATTTGGTAAACTTTTCCTTAAAAACCCGCATTATCGCTTAATTAACACTAATCGTATTCCAAGGTGTTACAGTAATATACAATCCAGTATGATACAATAATGCCTCTAGGGCATATATCACTAACAATATCCCACTTTCACTAAGGCCATGTATTGGCATATCGCAGACCTATCATCTCGATTAGCCTCTCGAACTGTGTCTGAGAGATGGCCTTTGTGAATGGATTTGCAGTATTGTTCTTTGTCTCAACTCTCCGCACCTCGATCTCTCGGCGATCAACGATCTCACTGATCAGGTGGAACCGTCTCAAGATGTGTCTAGACTTCTGATGGGACCTTGGTTCCTTCGTTAAAACTATAGCGCCGTTGTTGTCACAATACATCGATATTGGATCAATAATGGACGGAACCACCTGAAGCTCTGTCATGAACTTCCTGATCCAGACTGCTTCTTTCGCGGCGTCATATGCAGCAATATACTCCACTTCCATCGTCAAGTCAGCAACGGTGTCCTGCTTGGAGCTCTTCCAACAGACCTCCCCTCTATTGAGGGTAAAGACATACCCGACATGGACTTGGAGTCATCCTTATCACTCTGGAAGTTGGAGTCAGCGAAGGCCTCGATCTGGAGGTCTTTACTGCCGTACACCAAGAACATCTCCTTAGTCCTTCTTAGGTACTTGAAAATGTTCTTAACTGCTATCCAGTGCTTCTCCCCAGGGTTTGACTGATACCTGCTTACCACGCTCAGTGCGTAAGCTACATCAGGTCTGGTACACAACATCGCATACATTATAGAGCCTACCGCAGAAGCGTAGGGTATAATAGTCATGCGATCCTTTTCCAAATCAGTCTTGGAAGACATCTCTTTGGAGAGGGTGATTCCGTGACAAGCCGGTAGTTAACCGCGCTTTGAATCTTCCATACTAAATCTTTTTAGTATGGTGTTGATGTACCTGGACTGTGAAAGTCTCAATATCCTCTTAGATCTATCACGATAGATCTAGATCCCCAGAATGTAGGAGGTATCACCCAGGTCTTTCATGGAGAACCTTTGTGACAAGAATCCTTTGACTGATTGTAGCATATGAATGTCATTTCCTATCAGGAGAATATCATCCATGTACAAGATGAGGAATACCACAGTTCTCGCTATAATCTTACTATAAATGCATGGTTCATCTGGATTTTTTATAAAGTCGAATTCTTTGACCGTCTCATCAAAACAGATGTTCTATCTCCGCGATACCTGATTTAATTCATAAATGGACTTAAGCAACTTGCACACTTTTCCGCTGCTCCCACTCTCTATGAAACCCTCCGGCTGATCCATATAAACACACTCTTCCAAATTTTCATTCAGAAAAGCGGTCTTTACATCCATCTGCCAAATTTCATAATCGTGGAAGGCAACAATGGCAAAAAGGATCCGAATGGATTTGAGTATAGCTACTGGAGAAAAGGCTTCATCATAGTCCAAACCAGGTTTTTGACGAAAATCTTTTGCAATAAGTCTAGCCTTATAGATTTCAACATGTCCATATACACCAATCTTCTTTCTGAAGATTCATTTGCAGCCTATGGGTTTTATCCCTTCTGGAGCAATGTCCAAAGTCCAAACTTTGTTGGTGTACATGGACTCCATTTCGGTTCGCATTGCATCCAACCATTTTAACAAGTCTCTGCTCTGAATGGCTTGCTGGAAACTAGTTGGCTCATCATCGTCGATGATGCAATCCTCTTTATTCCCGTCTATGAGAAAACCGTAGTAGCCCTCGGGTGGATGAGACTGCCTACTAGTCCTGCGGAGTAGCGCGGGGATGTCCGGTTCTTTCGAAACTTATGGTTCCACCATGTTTCAGTAATAGCTTGTGGTTTTGAAATTTCTTCCAGTTCTATTGCGCTCCCATTTTTTTTTTTTAAAGAAATTGAGTTTCAAAAAAGTGGGCATGCCAAGAAATAAAGACTTTTTGTTCCTCCACGTAATAGAAAAGATACCCCCTGGAGTTCTTTGGGTATCCTACAAACTTATACAGTACTGAGCATACCTCGAGCTTGTCCGCATGCTGCTTTTTTACAAAAGATGGACATCCCCATATCTTTAGATACTAAAAATAGGGTTTCTTCTCACTCCACATCTGATATGGTGTGGTAGGCACTGACTTAGTAGAAACCTTGTTCAAAAGATATGCAGCTGATTTTAGTGCATAACCCCAGAAGCATCGCGGTAACTCAGCGTTACTCATCACGGAACGTACCATATCCAATAAGGTTCGGTTCCGCCTTTTCGATACACCGTTGTGTTGAGGTGTGTATGGAGGAGTAAGCTGAGATATGATTCCATTCTCTTTTAGGTAATCCAGGAACTCGACACTTAAGTATTCACCATCTTGATCAGATCTAAGTGTTTTCATATTTTTACCTGTTTGTTTTTCCACTTCATTCTTATATTCCTGGAATTTCTCAAAAGCCTCAGATTTATCTTTCATTAAGAATACATGTCCATATTTTGAGAAATCATCCGTAAAAGTAATGAAGTAGGAATAACCACTTCTTACATGTGTAGACATTGGACCACACACGTCGTTGTGTATGAGTCCCAAGAGCTCATTCGCTCTTACCCCGTGTCCAGTGAACGGAGTCTTTGTCATCTTTGCTTTGAGACATGATTGAAAAGTTGCATAAGACTGATATGTTGGGTTTCGCCGGCACCCTAGCCATCTACCGTGGTCGATGCGGAATAAAAACCGGCGTTTAAAATTTTTGGCACAAACGAAACTCGCCCAAGATCTAAACCATAAACCTATACTAGTAACTAAAGAAACTAAACTAAAGGGTTAGGAGTGTTATGCCAAAAGAACCAAGTCCTTCGATTTTCCATGACCTTCCTAAGCTCTTTGAGGCGTGCTCGAACGAACTTGGCCGCCGGCCTTCCTCCATCGAAGATGATCCACCTGAGGGATGTAGTCATGGCTCTAGCTCCACATAAAAACAAGTGAAGCAACTAGAGATTCTAGGATGCTGGTCTAGAATGCCTAGGATGCAGTGAGTGAACTAAGTGTTTATCTATCTCATCTCACCTCCTCTCATGATTCTTAACACATGAGATGGTTGAGAGAAGGTAGAAGATGAAGGTGGAGGAACTAAGGAAACTCAAGAGAGGAGAGTGAATCTAAAATGGTGAGGGTCCAAAAATCTCAAGTGAGAAAATAATGAACCATCCGTGGAGAGAGAAAATCAAGTTGGGTTTTGTAAAACATTTCTTTCCCTTTTTAAAATGCCACCATACTTGAATAGTATGCACAAATGAATTAACAATTCGTTTGTGCACACTATGCAAGTATGGTCCTCACCATACTCCCCTCAAATTATTGCCACCTCATTATCCATTTATAAAATAAATGGTCAAACCCAAAAATGAGGTGTCCACCTTCTAGAATGTTTTCCGGAAAAATACGGATTACATTCTACCGTATATACATACTTGCATTCGTACCGAAATACGAATACCCAAAGAGATAGAATAACACAAAGAATATAATACTAGAATATACATATCGAAATACATATATGTAAATTATTAAATCAATACCCGATTTAATAATCCGGCTCAAACCCGAGCCGGCTAGTATTATCAACTGTTCGATCGAAAGTCCGGGTACAAAGTACAATCAATCGATCGGAACGCTGCACGTATCCAATATGGCTACTACATCGTTTCGCTAGAACCAGGAAAACCTTCTGTGTGGGACTCTAAAGACTCGTCAATACACTGGCAGTGGGTTTAACCACAAGCACGTCAGCGACACTAGCTGTACGTAATGGCTACCCAGGTATTGAGCGAAAAGAAGGCCGACCAGCAAGCTCATCCAAACTCCTACTGAGTCTGTCCGTGACAATCTCCATACAGTCCGGTCTGTTCGTCTGAGAGTATCGCATATCGAGTCTAGGAGGGTGGATAAAGTCAAACCCCTAATAATGCGACATTCGGTGTCTGTATGAAGTCCATCACCTACTAAGAAACTACTGATCCAAATCAGTAATTCTCGTCTACCTCGGCCGAGGATTTCTGGTGATGGTCACCCGTGCACAACGCGACATCAACCCCCAATACCGGGAGAGATGAATTCCCGACGATCCACTCACTGCCTCCATGTGGCTCAGGACTGTACCCAACTAAAACCTGTTTGCACGACTCTTTTGAGCCGTGGTAGGGTAGTAATCAAAGCACAGTGGGAACTCACACGAGACAAATGACGATCTCAGGTCGACAGACTAACCTGTACTCATGTCACCTGGGAACTGCTATCTGACAATAGGTATAATACCAACTAGCATATTCCCGGCGAGTTCGTCCAGTGTACTCATAACCCAATGAGCACCTGTATACTATCTTAGGTGATTAACTAACACCAATGGCTTGTGAGACCGGCCATCGAACCTCGTCAGGGTCTCGATAAGTATACACTAGTCTACTCTGGAGTATCGATGCCCAGTCTCGATACTCCCACGACTAGGGACATTTAAGGATGTGCTTATAGACCACCCAGCTCCCACTTATATGATCGCCATCATAATGCTGGTAATCAAGCAAGAATCCTATGGGCTCTATCAATATGTAATAGTGATATGTAATACCACCTAATGCATGTACATGATGATAAAGACAAATTAGATAGCATACTATCATCTCGAGTAAGACCGTTCTACCCGTATAGGTCCTCTCTCAATCATCACAATCGCGTGCCTGCGATTCAATAATTTACTTAAGGGAACTATAGCCAACATGATATTCGAACGGATCTAAATATCCCTCTTTATATAACTTCGTCAACCGTGTCTCATTGATATGACACAGTCTACAATGCCATAAGAAACCCTGATTTAATTCTGGAGATTTTCTTTTAAGTGTGTTCTGAACGTTGAAAACCTAAGCTTGATTTAATACGTATATACCGTTATCTAGTGTACCTAACCCAATTAAACCATGATTAAGGTGGATGTGGACGATATCGCTTACAAATATAAAATCATAATCTTCTTTAGATAATAAAGATATAGAGATGATATTACATGTCAAACTAGGTACACACAAACAGTTACGCAAAATCAAAATCTGCCCACTTGTCAATCCTAGATGATATTCCCCTACGGATACAGCATCCACGCTCATTCCGTTAGCAACCCTGAGAGTCATATCACCTTTCTTGATAATTCTACGGTTTCTCAGAGCCTACAATAAATTACAGATATGAGATCCTGATCCTGTATCTAGTACCCAGGAAGTAGAGTTAATTGACAGACAGTTTTCAATCATAAGCACACCTGAAGCCGAAGCCATAACGTGCTTCGAATCCTGGTTTCTGGATTTCCAAACCCTGCAGTCCTTCTGCCAATGCCTTTTCCCGTGACAATAGAAACATTCCTCCTTCCCTACTGTTAGCCCCGAAACTTTTGCCCTGTCCTTTCCCTCTACTTTACTGACACCGCCTATCGGCTTGGTGGAGGCTTTCTTCTTCTCTCCCTTGATTTTCGCCTTAGATCTAGAAAAGAAAGATTCCCCAATGAGTAGAGCGGGCGTCTCCCTGGATTTCTGCAGGATGCCCTCAGCGCTCTTCAATATGTTGAGGAGTTATGGAAGTGAAACTTGCTTCCCTTGAATGTTGAAATTTAAGATAAACTGGGGGTAGGTAGAAGGGAGGGACTGTAGAATCAAGTCAGTATATAACTCGTTCTCCAACGTGGTCCCAAGTTCCGCGAGCTCTTCAATCAAGCTGATCATCTTAAGGACGTGGTCCCCTACAGATGATCCGACAGCCAAGCTCGTCTGAAACATTTTCTTCGAGGTCTCATATCTTGCAATACAAGATTGCTCTCCATATAAATCTTTGGTATGGAGGAAGATGGAAGATAAGTCCATCTTCTAGTGCCGCCTCTGGTGTTCATTATCCATTGAGGCCAACATGAGGCACTTGGCTCTCGCACTGTCTATTTCCCACATCTTACGGATTTCAATATCCACGATGGTGGAATTTGGACCTGGGACGGCGGGGGTTTTGGTAGTAAGGAGGTAGCCCAGTTTGTCATAGGTAATGGTCACCTGGACATTCCTTAACCAATCTTATAATTTGGCCCAGTCAATTTGTTTTTATCTAGCAGTAACTTAAGCCTTGTCATTTTTGTCGCTGCAGTCAAGAGAGAGAGGAGAAACACTCAGCATGATGCTGTTGCAAGTTTAGATTGATTATTAGTTTATCTAAACAGGATGGCTCCTACTGTTTCTCGAATCCTCCTTCAAACCATAAAAGAAGAATAAGTCAGGATTAATCTCACCCTACAGTTCTTGTTTAACCTTTCGGTCAGGCTAGTGTTGGTATTTCGAGGGAGGTTTTCCAACGCTTTCGCGAAATTCCTTAATTACATAACCTCTTTTCCCTGGAGGCGTAGCCCTACTAACACCATTCTAGGCACCTACTTAGTTTATAACATTGATTGTTTAGTGAAAAATCTCCTAAGGAGTAGCGGATACTCACAATAGGATCGGGATCCAAATATCATCATGTGACAACTTTGAAGGAATCCTACCAAAATCATCACACTTCAAATGGTATGCAACACTAGCAAGTTTCATTTTACTTTGAAACTCCCGATGTGGATTTTTGCCCTAAGCTCTTATGACCTTGACGGAGGCCAACATATCATAAGTCGGAAGTCAAGTTCTACCCGTTATTGTCCAGATTAATTTGAACCCATCTGTACAAACTTTTGATGAAGGCCAAAATAGCTGTATAACTGTCCCAAATCAACACATCTATTTATGCTACAGATGAATACCTAGCAGCTATCAATCACTATGCTTTGGCGAAGGTCAAAATACATAGCTTGAATACTACTGAATACCTATCTGAAATGACGGAGGGCTACGGCTGATTTTGGCAAAATCGTGAACGTAATGAACTTGATTTAGTCGAAGGAACCAGGATAGCTTTTCTTAAAAGGAGTGGTTTAGGCTCTGCATTTAAAAGTTGCTTTTCAAGAAAACCGAGTTGTTTTGAAATTGTTCCAACGATTTAAACTTTAGTTTGTTATCTTTGCATTAATCAATATTAATGCGGTCCCATCATTTAACCCTATCATTGCAGAAAAGAAACAAAAATACAACATACGCTTATGCCATCCGCATTCGCCACGGGGCCCCGTTATGCGCCGTTAGGTTACTTAACTAACGACAGAGCGGGGGCTGGACTAGCGCGGGTGCAAAACATAAGCAACGTTTATTATATACAATATATATATATATATATATATATATATATATATATATTCATTCATTCGTCTTACGCAATAATAAGCATTTCAGATCACAGATGAATATATTGGATATACCGGGATTTCCGTATTTCGTTTTAGCCTATAACGAAAGACGGATTCCACGGTCGTGATGAATAGCCAAACCTTACCCTAGACCCCTACGGGTGTGGTAAACTACCCGCCAAATTGCCGAAGTGAAGCAACCTCCCTCAATAAAATGAGTAGGCCACTCCACACTTCAAGAACTCGGTAGTTTGTGCACCCCACCTTGGGTCTATCCTAGGTGCAAGAAACAGTAAATGAAATAATACAACAGTGGCTACAACCTCAACCCGGATGTGCCCCGCAAAAGAATATTACATCAATTACAAATTTATATGAATGAAAGAAAAGAAAACACTCTTCTCATCCCCCGGCTATTCATCCACGACGATCCAATACTCCATATACACAAACCATCACAATACATGTTGGGGTTTCTCAGCATCCTACTGGGTTTTCAAGACATCAAGCATTCCAATTTTAAAAATTCTAAGATGCTAAAGAACCTTTAACAAGGATCAAGATAGAGTAACTAGACAATCAAAACATGTAATCTACCATTACAACAAGTGAATGAGGAATACAACCTTTTTAGACCGGTTCTTCACTTCTAAAGCTCCGTGTAGAAGTCCCTTCGCTGTGAGTACTGATCTCCCGAACTCTAGTATGGGTTCCCTTGGAGAAATGAACAACCTTGCTCGAAGTCTTCGAGGCCGAAGATGATCTACGTCGAGGAGACTCAAATCCAAGCTATCTCTTCACTAGGTGATGAACTTTGTGAAGAGAACACCTTATACTAAATGGCTAGTAGTGTAGGATGATGAAGTAGAAAATGAGCTCACTTTAGTTTTTATTTTCTCACAATATTTTCTCACCATTTTTAAAAGCTAGAAAGCTTTCATGAGGAAGAAGAAGATGAAAATGATCAAGATAAGAAAAATGAAATCCCTGAGGTGAGAATAGCAACCATGGGTGAGTTAGTGTCATACACTAACCTATGTAGAGAATAAACTATGGGTTACAATAATGGTTAGGTTAATAAATATCTACAAGTAAAACAAAAAGTGTGGACTTGGTTAATGGTTCCACAAGCTTCTACAAGTTTCAACCATGTGAAAATTTACAACCAATTTTGATTTACTTTAAATAAATAAAACCCTCACATTATTATAAGCATGGTGTGAGTCTCATACACCCATGTAGCATGTGGTATCTAGCATGACACAAAATAATGTACACTAATATATATCACATATATACTAATGCACAACCAAGTGAGAAAAGAAATCTTAAGTGAGCTAATACTAGTTAATGTAAATTAATATATCAAATATATAATTATACATTAGATTATTAAATCAACACTTGATTTAATAATCCGACTATATCACATATAACCGACTAATATCATGTGTATCATTTTATCGAATCAACACATGATCCGATAACCCGGCTATATCACATATAACCGACCGATGACACAAATCGCGAGAATAGAATACGGTATCACATATACGTATTAATCTCGGTCCTGCACATATCTCATATGTGCTCTTACTCCGTTTCGCTTGAGCCAAGAAACCTCTGTGTAGGACTCTAAAGACTCGTCAATATGCCGGCAGTAGGTGATGATCATATCAAACACCCACAAGCCACAAGAGGCCTGCTAAACGTAACGGCTACCCGGGTATTGAGTGATCAGAAGATCAACAAGCAAGCCTGCTCATACTCCTGCGAATCCAATCAATAACACTACTGTACAGTCCGGTCTCTTCGTCTGATATGTCGCATATCTCGCCTAGGGATGGTAAACGTCAGACCCCAATAGCTTGATAAGTCATGCCGATGTAAGGTTCATAACGGGTCGAGAAACTACTGATAACACTTACCAGTAAATCTCATCTACTCTGGCCAGGGATTTCCAGTTATGGCCAGTCGGGCATAGCGCAATATCAACCACTAATACCGGAAGAGACGAATCCCCTCCTATCGCTCATTGTCTCCATGTGACTCGGGACTGTACCCAAAACCACCTGTTTGCACGAATCAGTAGAGCCGTGGTAGGATGGAAATCAAATTACAGTGGGAGACACACAAGACTCTATGACGATCTCGGGTCGACAGACTAACCTGTACCAGTGTCACCAGAGAACTGCTATCTGACGTGAGGTATAATACCATCTAGGAGTTCTCGGCGAGTCCGTTCAGTGTATCCAGTCTCTACTGAGCACCCATACACGATCTCTGATGTCAAACACCAATGGATATGGGATTATCCATCGCCCATCACATGGGTCGAGAAGATATACGCTAGTCTACTCTAGAATATCGATGCCCTGTCTCGATATTCCCTCGACTAGGAACAATTGAAGGATGAACTCATGGACTGCTCAGGCCCCATTAGTATGATCTGCATCATAATCCTGGGAGTCAAGTATACATCCTAAGGGCTTTATCAACATGTAACAGAGAGACTGTAAGTCTACATGTTAAGATAAAGAGCAACCAGATAGCGTACTATCATGTCGAGCAGGAAATTCCTCCCTATATATGTCCAAGCATCCACTATAATATACATCTCATGTACAATAATGGCCTCTAGGGCATACATACAACTAACAATACAGATATGTGCAACCCCCACTAATCGACATATAGCGATTAGCAGACGTTTAGCATCATATATACAAACACAGAATCATGATTAGCCAAGAACTTTAGAATTTAGATCGATAAACAAATCCGTGTCTTCCCCATGCACAAACCAGTACACAAACAAATCTGGGTAGAAACCACATATGCCAAAAAATCACAATTCCACAAATAAGACCCACAGAAGAAAATTGGAGCGAGTCGGCCTCTACTCGTTCGTGGAACCACGGCCAAACACACTATTTTGCCGTGGTTCCGCGGTGGTCTTGAGGAACTACGAACTCGATTTTTTCTTGTGTTCTTATAAATGCCTACATGTATTTTTAAGGCCACTGAAACAATTTTTTGAGCAGTTTTGAAAATCGACAGCAAGCATGTTTCAGAATTTTGATTTCATGCAATTTTTCATCGATCGAATTTCTAACAACTTGCTAACTAGCTAGTTAAGGTTTAGTAGGCTCTGATACCATTGTAAGTTAATATCGCATACCCCCATGCACTTGTGGGGAGGCAGAATTTACAAAAAATGATTTTTATACTATGCAACACCGACTTTAACTCCAGGATCTTTACAGAAGCCTAAACTAGCTAAAACTATTAGGAAGTTCTAACTACTATGAAAAGTGTTATACCTCCTTGTTAACAAGTCCTTCGGGTCTTCTTCTCCTCCTCCTCTTCTTTAGCTCCTCGAAGATCGGATCGAGCTTGCAACACCGGGCTCTTCGTGTCGAAGATGATCCATCCGAGAGTCTATACCTCAAGCTCCAACCTTTAAACTGAGGTAACTAGGGTACTTAGTTTGCTAAGGTAAGTAGCATAGAAGATGTAGAGTATCTAATAGAGTGTTTTATCTCATAAGATCCTAGGGTTCACAACTCATGTAAGGCTTATGGTCTTGAGGAAGAAGGAGAGGGAAAATATGGAGAGAGAAAGAGAATGAGCAAATGAGCTAGGTTATGGAAAGTGAAGAATGGCTTCTCTCTCTTCACTCATTCAAGCATACAATAATTTCCAATAGAAAATATCAACTATGCTTGAATAGTGAGTCCAAACCAATAAACTAATGTAAAGAGCCATGCTTCACCTCATGCCATGGATGTCTTCAATTTCCACCTCATTAATCTATTTCTCAAAATAGATAAACCAAATAATGATGTGTCCCCTTCTAGAAGCATGTCATGTAAAATTATAAGAATGCCCTCACCGTATATACATACCCGTATTCGTATTCCAAAAAATACGAATACAATGAGATAATAATAATCCAATAATATAATACTAGGATCCGGCTTAAACCAAAGCCCACTAGTATTATCCGCCTAAACATCATCCGTGTAGCCAGTACACGTATTTGATCGGAACCTTGCTGTAAAACCATACGGCCTCTACATCGTTTCTCCCGAAGCAGGGAAACCCTCTGTGTGGGACTCTAAAGACTCGACAGTACGCTGGCAGTGGGTTTAACCACAGGTCCGTTAGCGGTACTAGCTGCACGTAACGGCTACCTAGGTATCTGTCGATAAGAAGGCCTATGAGCAAACTTATCCGAACTCCTACTGAGCCTATCTGTGACAATCTTTATACAGTCCGGTCTGTTCGTCTAAGATACTCGCATATCGGGCCTAAGGGGATGGTAACCGTCAGACCCTTAATAGCGCAATAAGCCATGCCGGGGTAGAGCCCAAAACACCCTGAGAAACTACTGGAGTACCTACCAGTAAATCTCGCTTGCCTTGGCCAGGGACTTTGTGTAATGGCTTTCTAAACACAGCGCGATATCAACCCCCAATACCGGGAGAGACAAATCCTATCTAACCACCACCGCCTTCCAGTGGTTCGGGACTGCACCTAACCACTACCTGTTTGCACGATTCCTTTGAGCCGTGGTAGGATAGTAATCTAAGTGCAGTGGGAACACACTTGAGACAAATAGCAATATCAAGTCAACGGACTAACTTGTACCCATGCCATCTGGGAACTGCTACCTGATGATAGGTATAATACCAACAAGCAGTCTCCTACGAGTCCGTCCAGTATAACTCATAATCCAATGAACACCTGTATACTATTTCCAGTATGACGTACTAATGGCCGTGGGACAGACATCTCCCCTGCTGGGATGAGAAGCATATACACTAGTCTACTCTGGTGTATCGATGCTCCATCTAGATAATCCTATGACTAGAGATCTGGACAAGGTGCTTATAGACTACCCAGCTCCCACTAGTGTGACTGCCATCACAACGCTGGTAGTCAAGCAAAGATCCTAAGGGCTCTACCAATATGTATAAGCGATATGCTAAAAGAAACACATGCACATATTGAGATAGAATCAAACCAAATAGTAGACTACTATTTTGAGCAAGACTGTTATTATAACTGTGAATATCCCAAGCTTCCAATATGTAATATACAATCCAGTATGATACAATAATGGTCTTTAGGGCATATATCACTAACATGATTTGCATATCAAATTAGGACCCCTTACAGCCAAATCCGGCGACCCACGTCCTCAAGTCGACACCTTTCTTGCTTGAGCCGGCTTCTCAAGGTCTGATCTAGCTGTTCCTTGGTTGTATCGACCTCCTCATGCTGAATCAAACCTCCATTGGCTAGATCCGTCCACTACCAAATCAGCACCCTCAAATCAAGCTCCTCATGACCGGATCAAGCCTTCTTTTGTCAGATCTGGCCACCACATCCTTAAATCCAGCTCCTCGTGACTGGATCAATCCATCCTTGATCAGATCCGACCACCACCTACGTAGCTCCTCAAAAACTTCTTTTAAAAATTAAAAATACAGGAAAAATAATTAAGAAGGAAGTGCCATAGGGTGGGGGAAGTCATCTGACTACCACCCCACCCCACAGGGTAGAGATAAAAAAGACGAGCAAGGAGAGGGAGATATTGGGAGGGGGGCTCTCGCTATTTCATATATTGGATAGCTTCTTGTTATTTGGAACCTTCACCATATTTTTATTTCAACATCAACTTTATCTTCAATGCGCATTAGGCAAAATCCATTAACCCATGTGTCAGCTTGACCCGTTGATACTTTTAAATGGATGGATCAGATACAGATAATTCTTAAACTGGTAGTAAATTTTTGACTTGTGACCTATATTTTACGGGTAGACCCTAGGGCCGAAAGGGTTGTTTGTCATTCTTAACACCTCTGGTACTAATGAATTATAGATTAAATCAAAATAAATTAACATTCCTTCAAAAGGTTCAAAATTACAGGAGAATACGTTTTTTTTATATATACAAATATATGTATATGTGAATGAAGCCATGCATATGTATATATGTTGCCATTCTACAATACTAGCAAGTGCGCACGGGGAGTTGCCAAAAATAAGCTATCGTATAGATGTCCAGGATCGTAACTAAATATTATTGCAGGCTAATCTTTGAAACTTGATCTAAATTCTCTCGAAAAAATTATAAAAATTTCTTCGTTTCCTTTCAAAATAATTCCAACACGGACATCATCAAAATAATGTTTTTCACCAACGTAATTATCAATATAAAAAACGATGATATTTTATATAAATGATCCAATATCCAACTAAATGCTTAATGAAGATTTCACAGCCATGACTTTTTTAATTTAGTTTCAGTGGACTCCTTAAATTTTCACCTAAATCATGAAACCTTTAAATCGATAATCATGACCTGTTTGCATCGAAAAAGCATGAAAAACTCAAAAATCATTTGAAATAAAATGGAAATATGATCCTTGTTATTATTTTATTTCTCTAATTTTGAGATTAACTTGTATAAAGCTGTAATTGTAGTTAAAGAGTATTTAGTAGTTTGTACATATGATAGTTGCTTGTCGTTAAAAAATAAAAATTCCTAACAAATTTAAGCAACACATTAAATAGTTGTAAAAGAGTATATATATGGATTAGAAAGATATTTTTTATAAGAATATCCAATTAGTCGTGTATTATCGTTTATATACAATTGTAAGAGAAACTCATTTATTTCTTCTTTTCTTATCTTTGTCCAATCGAAACTTTTTTCATAGTCTATTTGTGTAACAACCCTAAACTTTCTGTACAATTTTCAGTACAATTTTTTCAAAAATATAGAAAGGGGTACTTTTGCCTGAGCACAAGTTATAAGTTAGATTTGCTTTTTAATAACAAGAAAGAGCTTGTAGCTCATTGGTAAGACCTTACACTGCTGAACCAAAGCACCAGAGTTCAAATCCTATTAGCCACATTATTTTTTTATTAGTTTTATTTTGAATTTTTAGAAGCCCAAGATCCTACACGTGCATAACTCGTAAAAACCCTACTACACATATAAAATAAACCGTCCTTGGAGCTACACCATACGACATATGACACGTGGCAGCCTCGGCCCAACTCGGGTCGGCAACTAGGTCGACTCGGCCCGTCGCCGCCGTCCGAGTTGAGCCGGATCGCCGAGTTGTCAACAGTAAAGGTGTGTCTTTTGGTCTCCCCATTACTCCTGTAGAGTTTAAATTTCCTGCACATGAACATAACACTTTGAAATCCCATTAAACCATATTTTTAATATAATTTAATACATTTTTCTTTACACCCTTTCACCTATCCTAAACCCTAATCTTTCCCTATAAATATCAACCCTAAACACACCCTCCTCAGTCGAAATTTCTGTCCAAAACTCTAAAGAAAATCTCTAGAACTTTTGTGAACAAGTGGAGTTAGCGAAGGGCGAAACTCCGGCGAACTACCGACGACGACCCTAGGAGTTTCTGGTGACGAAACGACACACCGGCGAATCCTACTTCCTCCTCTACCTCCTCTCTTGATTCTAAGCCAGTAAGTCCCACCTCTCTCTTTTATTCTCTATTCTTAAAACTTCTTTTACTAAAACCCGACGGAAGCGGAGTTAAATCCGACTTCCGATTCGGTTTTCTTTATAAAGTTCAATTTTCCTTAACACAACCATGTTAAATTCTTACATTTTGACTATTAATCATTAACAAAACATGTTGAACAAGTTTCATAGCAAAACATTTCATCTTGTAATTTTTATCGCTCTTTTTCACTAAAATACCATGTAGTTTACTTTCTACTTTAAAACATCATTAATCTTGCTATACCTTTAATTAGATCACGAGGTAATGACCTACATCCTCACAACACTCATATGCAACATAGCACAATACCTTTCGAGAACATAGAATACGGGAAAATGAAACTTTACATATAAATACCACTAACTAATAAAACCGTTTTCTACAAGATTATGTATTTTTACAATCTTTGCAAAGCGCAGCTACAACCCATTTTGGGGAACCCGGCTGGGATGGTGCGGATTATCGCATATCTCTGGGCTTAATAGTGCGAGATGCAGACCTCCGCAAGGAGCATTCGGTCTCGAAAGATTTGAAATACAAATATCTTAAGAAAATAAGATTTCTAGAAATATAATATATATTAAAATTATATATATATATATATATATATGTATGTATATGTATCATTAAAATATCTATTTTTATGGTAATATAAATATTCCAACTTTTCTTAAAATCACAAGAATCACTTTACATTAAAATACCATGAATTCCATACAAGTTCAATATTACAATTAAATACCCTATATTAGAAAATTAGGTTATTTTCACTAGAAATATCACAAATATAAAATATACATCTATGACATTTCTAAAGACGCTAATTAAATACTTGGGGTGTATTTTGAAATTATACAAAAGTATTTTTACATATAACCCCCTCAAGTTCTATAAATTACCCTAAGGACCCTAGTAAGTATAGGTTTAAGCGGGACCAATCCCTTGAGCCTCAGCGAGCCGGAGAAGGGGGTGCTTGCCTATTTAAGGTAGACAACTTAACAACGGTGTTATCAACACGGTAATCGTCTTTGAAAAAGACACAAATTCTGCCGCCCATGTGCAGCGGTTACCGATAACACCAAAATCTAATTCAGGACTTCAATTTCTTTTCTAATTGTCTGACTCAGACCGAGTCTCATTATAATAATCTGACTTGAATATGATTCAAGTACAATCTATAAACTATAATTCAGCATAAATCCATGAATACACACATTCAATCTATCAATCTGTATTGACTGAATCGGACTATGGATATACTTCCATTTACATGATTCTCCAGTTACATCCATGATTCTCCAGTTACATCAATACTGATATCATGGTTTCGGCAATTCATCCAATTACACAATCTATATTACAAGACAATACACGTTGCAATACAATACAAACAATACAATCAAGGCATCGCGGGGTTTAAGGGGTGGATTAGTACGGAAGGTGTTAGAAGTGGGACGGGACTGCAAGATTTAAGACACCTAAGCTGAATACCACGCTGTTGTTCCGGGCTTTCTAACGGAGCCTTGTACTTCTATTTGCCTATAGTCTCTGGCATATAGAGACTCCTCTCGTATACACTGGTATCTTTCTGTACCAAGCTACAAACAGCAGCGTTAACACTAAATACAACATTATAACAATATAATACAACATTAAAAGCTACTCTTTCTCTCTCTCTTACTCTCCGTCTATTCTATTTCTCCCTTATCTTTGGGACTTACCGAGCGATTGTTCGCTGACGACATTCCTTCTCTTTCTTCTTTGGAATGTTGTCAGGTGATTCGGACGTTTCAGAGATCGAGTCAAGAACTGAAGACTTGGACCAGTTTATTGAAGACCCCAAGCTGTAGTTTCACTTGTACTTTTTTCTTCTACATTCTGTATTTCCATTTCTGTTATGCCACTGTTTAGGCATTGCTTCCATTCAGATATATTTACTTTTCCATGCATTGTACAAAATAATGTTAATAAATAAAGTTGCCGTTTCACTACATTTGTCTCTTGTGTATATTTTTATATTGCTTAGATACGCTTAGCGTATTTACTTCAGAATAAATACGTAGCAGGGCCCGTTCCCTTCGCTGTACACAGAGAAGCGGGGCGTGACAGGCTTTATTGGCGGCCCATATAGGTCAAAGCTGTATGGATCCCTACCATACAGTTCTATTCTGCGTGAACAACCTAAGCAATATAACACAAGAATCAGCAACTGAAAACATTCTTTACAATTCATACTTCTTGAATTTTACAATTTCATATACTTTGAATCTGTCCTAACCCAAAATTCCCTCACCTCTTTTACAATTTTACCAAAACCTTCGCATTCTTTCGTTCTTTCACATATTTTTCATACACTACCAATAGTTCTATCACCAAACTTTCTTTGAATCTGTTACATTTCCCTTTTACAAATTTCGAGAACAAAATTTTTATAAGGAGGGTAGAATGTAATAACCCTAATCTTTCTGTACAACTTTCTGTACAATTTTTTCAAAAATACAAAAATGGGTATTTTTGCCTGAGCACAAGTTATAAGTTTGATTTGCTTTTTAATAGCAAGAAGGAGCTTGTAGCTCATTGGTAAGACCTTGCACTGCTGAACCAAAGCATCAGAGTTCAAATCCTATTAGCCACATTATTTTTTTTATTAGTTTTCTTTTGAATTTTTAGAAGCCCAAGAGCCTACACGTGCATAACTCATAAAAACCCCACTACACATATAAAACAAACTGTCCCTGGAGCTACACTATACGACATATGACACGTGGCAGCGAGCCCTGGCACGACTCGGCCGACTCGGGCCGGCGACTCGGTCGACTCGGCCCGCCGCTGTAATACCCGAGTTCATTTATACCAATTCCAGTTCTCGTATTTCTTAATTCATGATATTCTTGATTTAACGTATTGTGCATGCGAATGGTATTTTTACACTTTACTTTGTAGTCGACCCGACCCGCTTGCTTGAACATGTTTAATTCTTATTTATAGATTATCTTGACTTGTTGCATGGACACGTGCGTCTCATGATTAGTACATGCTCGCATTTTACCTGGTATCGCATCTTTTATCATATAACATTCTAGGTTACAGAAAATAATTTAAAATTTTATTTCATAGCCTGCTTGATACCCCAAACCCTGTGGTAGCATCCGCGCATCTTGTTCTCGTCCCGTTCAGCGAAACGGACGTGTTTGGATGGCTACGCGCACGTGCGTGCATCCGTTCTTGGGGGTACGCATTTTCGTTACCTGAGTACTTGTTTTAAAATTCGGACGTCGCATATATTTTTCATATTTTTAATCTGAATTTTTAGACCCGACCCGGGCATGTTTTGGAGTGAGTTTGTATTTACCAAAATCTCAAACGGATTAATATTATAATATTATATTATTCCTTATTCATTCAACATTTATTTAATTAATATAATATTTCCTTAATATTAACTGTAGCATTTCTTTAAAATATTTCCCTAATATTATAATGTTATATAACAGTTCGTTTCAACTGAATATTTCTTTTCATTAATTAAGTATGTAGTATTAATTCATGCACGTCTCTCTCTCTCCCCTGCATAATATATTTCTTTACCTAATATATATTTTTTTACCTAGGTTCACATGCACGTATCTTTCTCTCTCCCCACTAAAAACAATTTTCTTTCTCCTAAACTGTTCACTTCCTCTCTCTTTCTCTCTCTCTCTTTATAATTAATATATTTTATTCTTCTCCTTAACCATAAAATCCTACGCGTATTCTCTCTCTCCTCTCTCGTCATCTTCTCTTTTTTCCTTTTGTTTTCCCCGCTTCATCGAACCCACGCCCGCGCGACGCCGACGCCGCCTCCACCCTCGTCGTCGACCTTGTCTCGACCACCTTACCTCCTTTCTCTTCTTCCTCCACTCCCCTCTCTTCCCACGATGTCCCTGCACCGCAACCTTGCCGACCTGTGCAGCATGTCGTCGGCAACCTCATCGTTGTTTGCCGCCATCGGCTTCACCTCGTCTCCTCTCCTTCGTCATCCTCAACTCTTCTTCCTCTCCACAACCCCTGTACACTTGACTCCATCCAAGAACCCTTTTACCGAGGATGCACCCACTAAACCTTAGGAGCCCAACGTCACCGGTCGCCGCCGCCGACCCCAGCCTTACACCCACCATCGTCACCGTCTCATTTCCTTCCCCTCTTCCACATCATCAACTCACCAAGACCCTGCGCTTACCCTCCAACGGCACCCCAACAACCAAACCTTAACCGAACTTCACAGCCAACCCCATCACCGGAGTTCCGTAGATCCTCACCGTCGACGCCGTCACCCCTCTACAATCCAGTGAGTAAGCTTCTCTCTTTAATCTTCTCTGTCCTCTTTCAGTCCTTCTCTTTTCCTTTTAATACATTTTCTTTCTATTAGATATTCACTGTTTCTGTGATCGCCGGAATCCGGCCGTGCCGTCGACGATCCCGACAACTCAGTAAGGATTTCTGACCCGTGTGATCCCACTGTTCGTTGCTTGGACCTGTCCCATGTGCCGTGCGTGCGTTGCGACGTCTTACCGACATCGGACGTGACGTTCCGTATACCGCTTCGTGATCTGATCTGTTGGATATAGTGCCCTCAGAGTCAATTATTGGATCACAGGCACGTGATTGCAATGATTGAAGGAGGACCTATACCGGTAGAACAGTCTTACTCGAGATGATAGTATGCTATCTGGTTTACCTTTATCATCGTGTACTGTTTCAGGTGACCTTACAGGTCACTATTGCACGTTGATAGAGCCCTTAGGATTCTTGCTTGACGGCAAGCAGTATGATGGCGATCATATACGTGGGAGCTGGGGTCTATAAGCACATCCTTAAAAGGTCCCTAGTTGTGGGAGTTTTCGAGACAGGGCATCGATACTCCAGAGTAGACTAGTGTATACAGTCGAGACCCCGATGAGAGGTGGTGGCCGGTCTCACAAGCCACTGGTGTCAGTTGGTTCACCTAAGATGTATACAGGTACTCATTGGGTTATGAGTACACCGGACAGGACTCGCCGGGAACATGCTAGTTGGTATTATACCTAGCGTCAGATAGTAGTTCCCTGGTGACATGTGTACAGGTTAGTTCATCGACCTGAGATCGTCATTTGTCTCGTGTGAGTTCCCACTGTACTTTGATTACTACTCTACCATGGCTCAAAGGAGTCGTGCAAACAGGTTTTAGTTGGGTACAGTCCCGAGCCACATGGAGGCGGTGAGCGGATCTGCAGGGGTTCGTGTCTCCCGGTATTGGGGGTGAGGTCGCGCTGTGTTTATGAGAGCCATTAAACAAAGCCCTCGGCCGAGGCAGGAGATTTACTGGTAGGTATTCCAGTAGTATCTCAGGGTGTTCTTGTCACGACCCGAAAGTACGGAACATGACCGGCACTTAGACAACGAAACGTCTCGAGGCATACGTAATCTAAGTAAATCGAAAACCCAGAAATCCAAACCAAGAACAGTAGTAGAGTGAAGTAAAACCAATTTAAATCAAGTAGTTTTAATAGCATAAGCCGAATTATGCGTTTTTAAAAACATCAAATATTTCCTGAAAATTTCGGCAGAGTCTCCTTTATAAATACTGGCCCCCAAACGGGATACAACATGAATAGTATACAAAATCAATAAAAAGGCATCCCCAAGCGGGAGCTAGCTCTTCGTCAATCGACGGTCACAACCACGCAAGCAATATAATATACAACGCCAAGGGCGAGGATCAAAACTCAAAAGGAAACTCAAAACAGCAAGAAATCCATAGAAATACAACGCGCGATTCTAAGATCGAAAGAATAAATAACACTGGTCTCTATCTCAATAAATACATATTTGGTTGATGGAACTTCTAGATACAATATAATAATAATATACAAAGTATAATGATGGGTACGATACAAATAAACCCACCTACTAGCAAGTCATCCGAAAAGAAGCAGTGCCAGCAAAGCCGTAAAGAAACCTGTACGGCAAAACCTGCAAGAAACTGTGGCACAACGGGGGTGAGTTGCCAATTCGTGAGTAGAAAAAAAACATCTACGAACAGAAATTGCATGAACAACGCAATCCTAGGTCAACGATCATAATATATCCTCAAATATATATAATCAGCAGCCTATAACAATGGCTAGAGTAAATGTCTAGCCCAAGGGTAATCCCATGTGCCCGTGTCAGTGCTTCAGGTAGCAGTATATCATATGGATGATGTATGAATGCATGAAACAGAATGCATGTACTGAAAAAACTGCTTTCATAAATTAGTGAGATTTCTGTATCCTTTTAAAAAAACGAGGTATCATAAATGAAATCAGCATAAACAGTGCCTAGCATCGACACAAAACAAATATCCAAATATCTCGAAATCACTGTGTCGCAATCTCTGTACCTCAATATCTCAAATATCTCTGTATGTCTCAATCTCATTATCTAGGGCGCCGTTAGTCCAGACCGGCCCCTACCATCAATCTCAAGACCACGACGGTATCCTCCGGATATCCGACGCGTCGGGTAATATCACCGGTAGGTAGTGCTCCCCTGCTAGGCTTAACGTCAGCAACACGACCTTCTTGCCCCGGGGTACCTTACCGGGTCCACCATGTACCCGAAACGGTTCATTCGTCTCCTCGAATCGGGTCTCGAAATCCATCAGCAAACTCATGGTGGACGACTCATACATCATGGGAAAACCGCGCTTTTCATTTAAAAAGGAAAGAGAAGAAGTTTGTATAAGTTTTGCGGTTTTCCCCCAAATCCAGAAAATCTCATGGAAATCCGAACCCAAAACCTCAATAGCATGTAAAATAGAGAATATATGCATGAGAATCCATGAATGCGGCATAACAATGAATAACAGTATGCATGAAGTGACAAGTAATAACTACAATGTCTAAACTGACATATAAGGCAAGTACACTAATATCATGTCAAAACTACTATCTAACAAGCTAAGTTAAGTAATAATATTCTCTAAGTGTACGTGACATGGCAATTACCGATGAAGATGTGTGTGAGCCGGCAAGTAAGTGTACGTGGTACAAACGCGTCATCGGTAATGGTGCTGGTGTCCTAACAGCATGATATCAATAATGGAATATGAATCACAAAAAGTATGCGATGCGGAGTAACAACAATAATGAGCGGGAGCTAAATACTAGACACAAAGATAACAAATCTATATTTAATGTAAATCTAGTCTAACAACTACACTAAACTAAAGGGCTAAGCTAACTGTCTACTGAAGGTAAGGAAACCGCCTAACCTCTGAGTCGATACATATACCTACATGTATATGTTAGTCGGTGATCCTGCCTTAATAATATCACATCCGATACCATATCTATAATCAGACATTCCCAAGTCAAGAGTACGGATCAAACATCAATATATAGCTCGTACGTAATCCGTCGTACGGCATCCTAAATCTGGGTACGGGTCAATATCACATTCATCACACTATTCATCTGGTATCCCCTTTATCAAAGATCATAATCCGGGTACTGATCTATATCTAGTACAATACTGATACCACCTACGTATGCATGCACGCGTGTGAAACACTACGTCAAAGGACCCGCTACAACGTTATGTCGTATCTCAAATACGAACCCTGCCAAATCACCGATCTCACGGCCTCAAATCAAATCTTATCGACTCATCTCAAATCCCAAGTATTATCCTCAAATCCAGTATATGAACCATACCCATGTGAACACATAAATACATATCCCCGTAAGCACAAATGAAAGAAGAATGTATGCAAGTATGGGTGTGTGTGTATGTGTGGTGCAACCGCTACTCTAGGGTTTCGCAACACTAAACCTATCCAATCACACCTAAAATCTATCTTTATCATTAATAACCTCAACAATAAACAATCAATATATATGTGTGTATACGTATTCGTATACATCACCACGAACTGCGGGGGTGCTATACGCCATCCACCCGACTTCTCCCCGTAGATATAAATCTACTCACCCGGTCCTCGCTCGCCGTCGCCGACGTCGCCACGCGCTTGCTTGTCGTCTCGAAGTCCACATGGGGTACCTACATATCATAATACACCGTATCGCATTAAAATCAAATTCGAAATCGAAACGGCATACGAAAATCAAATCGGCACGCGTATCACGCATAGGTCAAAACCTATCGCCTACGCATGCAAGAATAGTCAAACCAACCCTCGATGTCGATATACGAACGTCAAACCATCGGGAAAAACCCAAACACTCTCATTTGCGCATTCACGAACACTAATTATAATATAAAATAGGTTAAAATTCACAAAAACCCCAAATTCACCTTAAAAGCCATTTTTCCGAAATCTAGGAAGCAAAAATTACCCGTTTTAGTACAAAACTCGACGTTTAAACAAATCTAGCGGCCATAATACTTATTAAATATCTTAAATAAGTCATAAAAATAATTTCCATAATTTAATCCCAATAAACTTCATTAACCCCAAAATTCTAGTTTACAATATACCCAAATTTTAACAATTTTATAGCAAAAATGCACAAACAAAATTTTAGCTTGGATTTTCATGAACTAAAAGCATTAAACCACTCAATATAATATTTATGATATGATGAAACCCTAACCATATTTTTAATCTCTCATTTTGAATTAAAACTAAAATCCTAGTTTGCAATATTATGCAAATTGGACCATTTTTAAAATAACAATTGTAATATAGCAACTAGATTAGATTTTAGCATGTCACAACATATTAATCTACCCATCACAACCATAATCCTATGATAGAAACCCTAATTTAATCCAAACCCTTTTCTAGAAATTTCATTAAACAAGCAATAACACCAAATTAACACTTTAAAATTCTAAATTAACATAGTTAAACTACAAATTAGATAAAAGTTTAAGATTTTACCTCGCAATCTTAGAACCCTAGCTTGCTCTTAACCTCCAAAGATGTCTCCTTTCATCAAGTTGTAAACAAATTTGGATGTGTGAAGGAGTAGAATAGGGATTTGCTTTGAATTATTGAAGGAATTTGTGGATTTTTAATGGATTTTGTTGGATTTTTTTGATGAAAATGAAGTGAAAAGAGAAGGAAAAATAATGGAGGGGGGGGGGATGGCTGCTCTCGGCAGTAGGGAGGAGTGGGAAGAGGTGTGGGAGTTGGGGAAAATTCACACAAAGTCAAAGACATCCATTACTCAAGTATACTTAGTCAAATTAATATATTTTATATCATTTCTCAAAGCATTTCTCCACATGAGTTGAAGAAAATTGGAGGGGAGGAAAAGTGGGCTGTTTTTGGGTTTGGGGCCGGCCATGATGAAGTGGGGATGAGTGTGAGAGATTTTACAAAGAATTTCTATGCAAAAAGACCCCCCACAAGCTCAAAATTGCAAGTTTTAATTTAAAATAATTATATTTTTGTTTTCTATAATAAAAACCAATTAAAACTTGAAATAAAATACTAAAAAAATATTTTAGAACTAGATTTTAATTAACATGATTTTAAAGATTAAAATTAGCCCATTTAAATTTGTATTTATCGCTAATTTAATATATTTTCTTACCGGCTTAAAATAATATTAAAATAATTAAATTCGGAAAATTTTTCAGAAAACCAGAAATTTTACCAGTGGCTCAATAAACACTAAACATTAGCAATTTCATAGCTAGAATATGTATTTTTAATTTTATAATAAAGATATTTATATTTTGACTTTTTACAGAAAACCACCTTATTTTACCGATTTTTTTGAAATTTCACCGAAACGATTTTCAAAACGTTACAATCTTCCCCCCTTAAAGAAATTCGGTCCCCGAATTTAAATTAGAACTCCCCCCAAATACTAAAACATTTCGGCGAAACCATCAAGTCGTCGGGGCTCCGAAACCATAAGTACATAAAACAAATCGTAGCGCAACGCATGTGCATGAAAAATGAGCCTATAACTCAAAATCGAACTCCATCCAACATCCCGCAAGCATCAGAGTCCTGAAGAAGACATCAATGTCAACATCCAATATGAAAACCAATATGATATACATCATTAAAACATCTGGAAGCAATGCATGCCAACCCCTTTTTTTTCAAATCGCTGTGCGATGTGTGTACCACTGCACGGTGGCGGACGTCCATTGTGAGAAAATAACTATATATATATATATATATATATATATATATATATATCCTTTCTTTAACATACACGTTCCGCCGTTTTGAAAACAATTTAGAAGGGTTTCCTTGTTTTAAAACGTTTCGTGTCATATCAGACACGTAGGTAAATACTGAGACTAGAGCTCGCTTTTTGGAAATCCCTTCGATAATTATCAAAGCATGCAAAATATATTCAGGTACTGTCCTGTGACTAGTCCTGCTCAGTACTAAACCAAATAGCAAACATCATAAATATACTGCTCCAACATAAATCAGTCCCAAATATATATATGAATGCCATGTGCGTCTGGTGCGCACGGAAATCGAAATCCATGAATGTGCCATACATATGCACAGAAACAACATCTATGTGCATCAGGTGTGCACGAAACATCTGTCAAGGGCAACAGGTGTGCCTGACAGCAAAACAGGTGCATCTGACATGCACGAAGAATCTCGATTTAGTGCATCTGGTGTGCACCAAAATCGTATCTCATAACATGCGCTCAACATGCGCGAAAATCAAAATCAGGTGCATAAGGTGCACAAAATAAATATCGAACATCACAATCGAAATCGAAGTCCAGTGCATCTAAGTGTACAAAATACGTATCCCTGCACTGCAAGCATATGTGAACTATACCGAGTGCAAAAGCCAAATCGTGTGCGTATATACGCAAAAAAATAAAATCAACTCAACCGTATGAAACCCATAAAATCATAAACATAAGAAACCAAGGCACGAAAACGATATCAAGTGTAACAACTGTGCAAAAATCGTAAATACTCAGTAGGGGCAACCATGGTGCATGAAAATAATTATCATGAAACTCAATCATCAAAATCAATCATGCGAATAGATCGTCCAAAATACCGAAATCAAGTATGGCGGAATAGCCCCGCTCAAGCACATCCTCCAAGAATCTCTGGCCAACTTTCGTGGTCACTCATAGCATGTCTCGTCGACGATCCTGAACTCTGGCCTGCCGGTGTGCATAACATGACCACTCCTGGGTCCAAGTCTTCTCGTAATTTATTCTAGAAAGGTCCTATCGAGATCTCTCCCAAATCTCGTCTCTGCCGAACTGTCCGGAAGTCATCGTCCCTTACTAGATCCGTTCTCGTTCCAGAACGGCTGCATACTCATCGCGACTCCTTCTGGAAGGTATATCCAAGTACAATGCCTCGGCATGCGTATCGCATCTCTGATGTCGGTGGAGTGGAACGTCATCTTATCCAGATCTTGTACGGACCTCTTTATCCACATTCTTTAATGTCGACTTCTTCAGACTCGTCTCGTCGTGGCTGCATGGACTGAGCTCCTATGGCTATCCTCGTATCTGGAGTCTCCTAAGAAATGCATCGCACCACCTGGCATCCGAATGAAGTCGAACCATCCGATCGATTTGTCAAAACCTCATAATCCCCCAAGAGCTCAACATCTTGGGTATAGTTCAACAGTATCGAGTACGTACCACAGCATCGATGGTCCAGCCGTAGAAGGGCAAACCAAAGCCACACCAATGGCGCCGTGGAACTGCTGTAAACCCTAAGGTTCAAAGGCTTTCACACGGTCATTAAGCCGAGTTAGGGTTTCATTCTTCTAGAGGGTCCATAGAATTGCCTGCATGCCTTTCCGAATACTTTAAACTTGGAATAATAGGTTGCTGACATTCGATCGTCTTTGTCAACTCTCAACGTCTCCGCGTGAAGTCGTCTCTAGCTGGAATCAATCTATCTGATGACCTCGCATCGGGGTAGGCGAACGAATCACATGTCCTGGTCATTCATCCTCGGTGACTAGCGACCTTTTATCATCTCTTAGTACAACTCGTACCGTAATAGCTCCAACACCTGGGCGATATCTCGTCGTTCGCAGCAACAACTGGCTCACTCGTCTGCACGCTGAACAGTGCCTCAATCATCATGAATAAGCCATACATCAACGGTCATCAAAATCTGGCTGGCCTCTATCATTGGCTCAATCCTCTAGCGCTGATCTGCACGTCCGAGTAATCTCATACAGCGATCCATCCAAACGCTCATGGCGCGAAAACACACTCAGACGACGCCTCTCAATGTAATCGTATGTCGCCGGAATCATGCCCTGGTCAGTCCTCGTTCGTAACGAGCTCGTGCTGACCGCAAGTCTAGCCGTAGCTCTCCCTATCCGTAATCGTGGCGGCAAAACCATAACTGGAACCGATGAGGCTAGATCAGGAATGAATATAATACTGAACAAAGAAATGTGTATCCTAAGGCTTCTTAAGTGGAACAGCGTATCGTAAGTATGCCGCGGAACATACCAACGGTACGTCACTCTACTTTAGTCACCTATTCCATCAACCAAGGGTCATCCTACGCTCCGAAGGTAAAACTTAACGCTTTGATACCAACTTTGTCACGACCCGAAAGTACGGAACATGACCGACACTTAGACTACGAAACGTCTCGAGCCGTACGTAATCTAAGTAAGCCGAAAACCCAAAAATCCAAACCAAGAACAGTAGTAGAGTGAAGGAAAACCAATTTAAATCAAGTAGTTTTAATAGCATAAGCCGAATTATGCGTTTTTAAAAACATCAAATATTTCCTGAAAATTTCGGCAGAGTCTTCTTTTTAAATACTGGCCCCCAAACGGGATACAACATGAATAGTATACGAAATTAATAAAAAGGCATCCCCAAGCGGGAGCTAGCTCTTCGTCAATCGACGTCACAACCACGCAAGCAATATAATATACAACGCCAAGGGCGAGGATCAAAACTCAAAAGGAAACTCAAAACAGCAAGAAATCCATAGAAATACAACGCGCGATTCTAAGGTCGAAAGAATAAACAACACTGGTCTCTATCTCAATAAATACATGTTTGGTTGATGAAACTTCTAGATACAACAGAATAATAATATACAAAGTATAATGATGGGTACGATACAAATAAACCCACCTACTAGCAAGTCACCCGAAAAGAAGCAGTGCCAGCAAAGCCATAAAGAAACCTGTACGGCAAAACCTGCAAGAAACTGTGGCACAATGGGGGTGAGTTGCGAACTCGTGAGTAGAAAAAAAACATCTACGAACAGAAATCGCATGAACAACGCAATCCTAGGTCAACGATCATAATATATTCTCAAATATATATAATCAGCAGCCTATAACAATGGCTAGAGTAAATGTCTAACCCAAGGGTAATCCCATGTACCCGTGTCAGTGCTTCAGGTAGCAATATATCATATGGATGATGTATGAATGCATGAAACAGAATGCATGTACTGAAGAAAACTGTTTTCATAAATTACGAGATTTCTGTATCCTTTTAAAAAAACGAGGTATCATAAATGAAATCAGCATAAACAGTGCCTAGCATCGACACAAAACAAATATCCAAATATCTCGAGATCTCTGTGTCGCAATCTCTGTACCTCAATATCTCAAATATCTCTGTATGTCTCAATCTCACTATCTAGGGTGCCGTCAGTCCAGACCGGCCCCTACCATCAATCTCAAGACCATGACGGTATCCTCCGGATATCCGACGCGTCGGGTAATATCACCTGTAGGTAGTGCTCCCCTGCCAGGCTCAACGTCAGCAACACGACCTTCTTGCCTCGGGGTACCTTACCGGGTCCACCATGTACCCGAAACGGTTCATCCGTCTCCTCGAATCGGGTCTCGAAATCCATCAGCAAACTCATGGTGGACGACTCATATATCATGGGAAAACCGCGCTTTTCATTTAAAAAGGAAAGAGAAGAAGTTTGTATAAGTTTTGCGGTTTCCCCCAAATCCAGAAAATCTCATGGAAATCCGAACCCAAAATCTCAATAGCACGTAAAATAGTGAATATATGCATGAGAATCCATGAATGCGGCATAACAATGAATAACAGTATGCATGAAGTGACAAGTAATAACTACAATGTCTAAACTGGCATATAAGGCAAGTACACTAATATCATGTCAAAACTACTATCTAACAATCTAAGTCAAGCAATAATATTCTCTAAGTGTACGTGACATGGCAATTACCGATGAAGATGTGTGTGAGCCGGCAAGTAAGTGTACGTGGTACATACGCGTCATCGGTAATGGTGCTGGTGTCCTAACAGCATGATATCAATAATGAAATATGAATCACAATAAGTATGCGATGCGGAGCAACAACAATAATGAGCGGGAGCTAAATACTAGACACAAAGATAACAAATCTATATTTAATGTAAATCTAGTTTAACAACTACACTAAACTAAAGGGCTAAGCTAACTGTCTACTGAAGGTAAGGAAACCGCCTAACCTCTGAGTCGATACATATACCTACATGTATATGTTAGTCGGTGATTCTGCCTTAATAATATAACATCCGATACCATATCTATAATTAGACATTCCCAAGTCAAGAGTGCGGATCAAACATCAATATATAGCTCGTACGTAATCCGTCGTACGGCATCCCAAATCTGGGTACGGGTCAATATCACATTCATCACACTATTCATCTGGTATCCCCTTTATTAAAGATCATAATCCGGGTACTGATCTATATCTAGTACAATACTGATACCACCTACGTATGCATGCACGCGTGTGAAACACTACGTCAAAGGACCCGCTACAACGTTATGTCGTATCTCAAATACGAACCCTGCCAAATCACCGATCTCACGGCCTCAAATCAAATCTTATCGACTCATCTCAAATCCCAAGTATTATCCTCAAATCCAGTATATGAACCATACCCATGTGAACACATAAATACATATCCCCGTAAGCACAAATGAAAGAAGAATGTATGCAAGTATGGGTGTGTGTATGTGTGGTGCAACCACTACTCTAGGGTTTCGCAACACTAAACCTATCCAATCACACCTAAAATCTAACTTTATCATTAATAACCTCAACAATAAACAATCAATATATATGTGTGTATACGTATTCGTATACATCACCATGAACTGCGGGGGTGCTATACGCCATCCACACGACTTCTCCCCGTAGATATAAATCTACTCACCCGGTCCTCGCTCGCCGTCGCAGACGTCGCCACGCGCTTGCTTGTCGTCTCGAAGTCCATATGGGGTACCTACATATCATAATACACTGTATCGCATTAAAATCAAATTCGAAATCGAAACGGCATACGAAAATCAAATCGGCACGTGTATCACGCATAGGTCAAAACCTATCGCCTACGCATGCAAGAATAGTCAAACCAACCCTCGATGTCGATGTACGAACGTCAAACCATCGGGAAAAACCCAAACACTCTCATTTGCGCATTCACGAACACTAATTATAATATAAAATAGGTTAAAATTCACAAAAACCCCAAATTCACCTTAAAAGCCATTTTTCCGAAATCTAGGAATCAAAAATTACCCGTTTTAGTACAAAACTCGACGTTTAAACAAATCTAGCGGCCATAATACTTATTAAATATCTTAAATAAGTCATAAAAACAATTTCCATAATTTAATCCCAATAAATTTCATTAACCCCAAAATTCTAGTTTACAATATACCCAAATTTTAACAATTTTATAGCAAAAATGCACAAACAAAAATTTAGCTTGGATTTTCATGAACTAAAAGCATTAAACCACTCAATATAATATTTATGATATGATGAAACCCTAACCATATTTTTAATCTCTCATTTTGAATTAAAACTAAAAACCTAGTTTGCAATATTATGCAAATTGGACCATTTTTAAAATAACAATTGTAATATAGCAACTAGATTAGATTTTAGCATGTCACAACATATTAATCTACCCATCACAACCATAATCCTATGATAGAAACCCTAATTTAATCCAAACCCTTTTATAGAAATTTCATTAAACAAGCAATAACACCAAATTAACACTTTAAAATTCTAAATTAGCATAGTAAACTACAAATTAGCTAAAAGTTTAAGATTTTACCTCGCAAGCTTAGAACCCTAGATTGCTCTTAACCTCCAAAGATGTCTCCTTTCATCAAGTTGTAAACAAATTTGGATGTGTGAAGGAGTAGAATAGGGATTTGCTTTGAATTATTGAAGGAATTTGTGGATTTTTAATGGATTTTGTTGGATTTTTTTGATGAAAATGAAGTGAAAAGAGAAGGAAAAATAATGGAGGAGGGGGATGGCTGCTCTCGGTAGTAGGGAGGAGTGGGGAGAGGTGTGGGAGTTGGGGAAATTCACACAAAATCAAAGGCATCCATTACTCAAGTATACTTAGTCAAATTAATATATTTTATACCATTTCTCAAAGCATTTCTTCACATGAGTTGAAGAAAATTGGAGGGGAGGAAAAGTGGGCTGTTTTTGGGTGTGGGGCCGGCCATGATGAAGTGGGGATGAGTGTGAGAGATTTAACAAAGAATTTCTATGCAAAAAGACCCCCCACAAGCTCAAAATTGCAAGTTTTAGCTTAAAATAATTATATTTTTGTTTTCCATAATAAAAACCAATTAAAACTTGAAATAAAATACTAAAAAAAATATATTACAACTAGATTTTAATTAACATGATTTTAAAGATTAAAATTAGCCCATTTAAATTTGTATTTATCGCTAATTTAATATATTTTCTTACCGGCTTAAAATAATATTAAAATAATTAAATTCGGAAAAATTTTCAGAAAACCAGAAATTTTACCAGTGGATCAATAAACACTAAACACTAGCAATTTCATAGCTAGAATATGTATTTTTAATTTTATAATAAAGATATTTATATTTTGACTTTTTACAGAAAACCCCCTTATTTTACCGATTTTTTCGAAATTTCACCGAAACGATTTTCAAAACGTTACAATCTTCCCCCCTTAAAGAAATTCGGTCCCCGAATTTAAATTAGAACTCCCCCCAAATACTAAAACATTTCAGCGAAACCATCAAGTCGTCGGGGCTCCGAAACCATAAGTACATAAAACAAATCGTAGCGCAACGCATGCGCATGAAAAATGAGCCTATAACTCAAAATCGAACTCCATCCAGCATCCCGCAAGCATCAGAGTCCTGGGGAAGACATCAATGTCAACATCCAATATGAAAACCAATATGATATACATCATTAAAACATCTGGAAGCAATGCATGCCAACCCCTTTTTTTTCAAATCGCTGTGCGATGTGTGTATCACTGCACAGTGGCGGACGTCCATTGTGAGAAAATAACTATATATATATATATATATATATATCCTTTCTTTAACATACACATTCCGCCGTTTTGAAAACAATTTAGAAGGGTTTCCTTGTTTTAAAATGTTTCGTGTCATATCAGACACGTAGGTAAATACTGAGACTATAGCTCGCTTTTTGGAAATCCCTTCGATAACTATCAAAGCATGCAAAATATATTCAGGTACTGTCCTGTGACTAGTCCTGCTCAGTACTAAACCAAATAGTAAACATCATAAATATACTGCTCCAACATAAATCAGTCCCAAATATATATATGAATGCCATGTGCGTCTGGTGCGCACGGAAATCGAAATCCATGAATGTGCCATACATATGCACAGAAACAACATCTAAGTGCATCGGGTGTGCACGAAACATCTGTCAAGGGCAACAGGTGTGCCTGACAGCAAAACTGGTGCATCTGACATGCACGAAGAATCTCGATTTAGTGCATCTGGTGTGCACCAAAATCGTATCTCATAACATGCGCTCAACATGCGTGAAAATCCAAATCAGGTGCATAAGGCGCACAAAATAAATATCGAACATCACAATCGAAATCGAAGTCCAGTGCATCTAAGTGTACAAAATGGGTATCCCTGCACTGCAAGCATATGTGAACTATACCGAGTGCAAAAACCAAATCGTGTGCGTATATACGCAAAAAAAAAAATCAACTCAACCGTATGAAACCCATAAAATCATAAACATAAGAAACCAAGGCACGAAAACGATATCAAGTGTAACAACTGTGCAAAAATCGTAAATACTCAGTAGGGGCAACCATGGTGCATGAAAACAATTATCATGAAACTCAATCATCAAAATCAATCATGCGAATAGATCGTTCAAAATACCGAAGTCAAGTATGGCGGAATAGCCCCGCTCAAGCACATCCTCCAAGAATCTCTGGCCAACTTTCGTGGTCACTCATAGCATGTCTCGTCGACGATCCTGAACTCTGGCCTGCCGGTGTGCATAACATGACCACTCCTGGGTCCAAGTCTTCTCGTAATTTATTCTAGAAAGGTCCTATCGAGATCTCTCCCAAATCTCGTCTCTGCCGAACTGTCCGGAAGTCATCGTCCCTTACTAGATCTGTTCTCGTTCCGGAACGGCTGCATACTCATCGCGACTCCTTCTGGAAGGTATATCCAAGTACAATGCCTCGGCATGCGTATCGCATCTCTGATGTCGGTGGAGTGGAACGTCATCTTATCCAGATCTTGTACGGACCTCTTTATCCACTTTTTTTAATGTCGACTGCTTCGGACTCGTCTCGTCGTGGCTGCATGGACTGAGCTCCTATGGCTATCCTCGTATCTGGAGTCTCCTAAGAAATGCATGTCACCACCTGGCATCCGAATGAAGTCGAACCATCCGATCGATTTGTCAAAACCTCATAATCCCCCAAGAGCTCAACATCTTGGGCACAGTTCAACAGTATCGAGTACGTACCACAGCATCGATGGTCCAGCCGTAGAAGGGCAAACCCAAGCCTCACTAATGGCGCCGCGAAACTGCCGCAAACCCTAATGTTCAAAGGCTTTCACACGGTCATTAAGTCGAGTTAGGGTTTCATTCTTCTAGAGGGTCCATAGAATTGCCTGCATGCCTTTTCAAATACTTTAAACTTGGAATAATAGGTTGCTGACATTCGATCGTCTTTGTCAACTCTCAACGTCTCCGTGTGAAGTCGTCTCTAGCTGGAATCAATCTATCTGATGACCTTGCATCGGGGAAGGCGAACGAATCACATGTCCTGGTCATTCATCCTCGGTGACTAGCGACCTTTTATCATCTCTTAGTACAACTCGTACCGCAATAGCTCCAACACCTGGGCGATATCTCGTCGTTCGCAGCAACAACTGGCTCACTCGTCTGCACGCTGAACAGTACCTCAATCATCATGAATAAGCCATACATCAACGGTCATCAAAATCTGGCTGGCCTATATCATTGGCTCAATCCTTTGGTGCTGATCTGCACGTCCGAGTAATCTCATACAGCGATCCATCCAAACGCTCGTGGCGCGAAAACACACTCAGACGACGCCTCTCAATGTAATCGTATGTCGCCGGAATCATGCCCTGGTCAGTCCTCGTTCGTAACGAGCTCGTGCTGACCGCAAGTCTAGCCGTAGCTCTCCCTGCCCATAATCGTGGCGGCAAAACCATAACTGGTATCGATGAGGCTAGATCAGGAATGAATATAATACTGAACAAAGAAATGTACATCCTAAGGGTTCTTAAGTAGAGCAGCGTATCGTAAGTATGCCGCGGAACATACCAACGGTACGCCACTCTACTTTAGTCACCTATTCCATCAACCAAGGGTCATCCTACGCTCCGAAAGTAAAACTTAACGCTTTGATACAAACTTTGTCACGACCCGAAAGTACGGAACATGACCGGCACTTAGACTACGAAACGTCTCGAGGCGTACGTAATCTAAGTAAGCCGAAAACCCAGAAATCCAAACCAAGAACAGTAGTAGAGTGAAGGAAAACCAATTTAAATCAAGTAGTTTTAATAGCATAATCCGAATTATGCGTTTTTAAAAACATCAAATATTTCCTGAAAATTTCGGCAGAGTCTCCTTTGTAAATACTGGCCCCCAAACGGGATACAACATGAATAGTATACGAAATCAATAAAAAGGCATCCCCAAGCGGGAGCTAGCTATTCGTCAATCGACGGTCACAACCACGCAAGCAATATAATATACAACGCTAAGGGCGAGGATCAAAACTCAAAAGAAAACTCAAAACAGCAAGAAATCCATAGAAATACAACGCGCGATTCTAAGGTCGAAAGAATAAACAACACTGGTCTCTATCTCAATAAATACATGTTTGGTTGATGAAACTTCTAGATACAACAGAATAATAATATACAAAGTATAATGATGGGTACGATACAAATAAACCCACCTACTAGCAAGTCACCCGAAAAGAAGCAGTGCCAGCAAAGCCGTAAAGAAACCTGTACGGCAAAACCTGCAAGAAACTGTGGCACAACGGGGGTGAGTTGCGAACTCGTGAGTAGAAAAAAAACATCTACGAACAGAAATCGCATGAACAACGCAATCCTAGGTCAACGATCATAATATATCCTCAAATATATATAATCAGCAGCCTATAACAATGGCTAGAGTAAATGTCTAACCCAAGGGTAATCCCATGTACCCGTGTCAGTGCTTCAGGTAGCAATATATCATATGGATGATGTATGAATGCATGAAACAGAATGCATGTACTGAAGAAAACTGCTTTCATAAATTAGTGAGATTTCTGTATCCTTTTAAAAAAACGAGGTATCATAAATGAAATCAGCATAAATAGTGCCTAGCATCGACACAAAACAAATATCCACATATCTCGAGATCTCTGTGTTGCAATCTCTGTACCTCAATATCTCAAATATCTCTGTATGTCTCAATCTCACTATCTAGGGTGCCGTCAGTCCAGGCCGGCCCCTATCATCAATCTCAAGACCACGACGGTATCCTCCAGATATCCGACGCGTCGGGTAATATCACCGGTAGGTAGTGCTCCCCTGCCAGGCTCAACGTCAGCAACACGACCTTCTTGCCCCGGGGTACCTTACCGGGTCCACTATGTACCCGAAACGGTTCATCCGTCTTCTCGAATCGGGTCTCGAAATCCATCAGCAAACTCATGGTGGACGACTCATACATCATGGGAAAACCGCGCTTTTCATTTAAAAAGGAAAGAGAAGAAGTTTGTATAAGTTTTGCGGTTTTCCCCCAAATCCAGAAAATCTCATGGAAATCCGAACCCAAAACCTCAATAGCACGTAAAATAGTGAATATATGCATGAGAATCCATGAATGCGGCATAACAATGAATAACAGTATGCATGAAGTGACAAGTAATAACTATAATGTCTAAACTGGCATATAAGGCAAGTACACTAATATCATGTCAAAACTACTATATAACAAGCTAAGTCAAGCAATAATATTCTCTAAGTGTACGTGACATGGCAATTACCGATGAAGATGTGTGTGAGCCGGCAAGTAAGTGTACGTGGTACAAACGCGTCATCGGTAATGGTGCTGGTGTCCTAACAGCATGATATCAGTAATGGAATATGAATCACAATAAGTATGCGATGCAGAGCAACAACAATAATGAGCGGGAGCTAAATACTAGACACAAAGATAACAAATCTATATTTAATGTAAATCTAGTCTAACAACTACACTAAACTAAAGGGCTAAGCAAACTGGCTACTGAAGGTAAGGAAACCGCCTAACCTCTGAGTCGATACATATACCTACATGTATATGTTAGTCGGTGATCTTGCCTTAATAATATCACATTCGATACCATATCTATACTCAGACATTCCCAAGTCAAGAGTGCGGATCAAACATCAATATATAGCTCGTACGTAATCCGTCGTACGGCATCCCAAATCTGGGTAGGGTCAATATCACATTCATCACACTATTCATCTGGTATCCCCTTTATCAAAGATCATAATCCGGGTACTGATCTATATCTAGTACAATACTGATACCACCTACGTATGCATGCACGAGTGTTAAACACTACGTCAAAGGACCCGCTACAACGTTATGTCGTATCTCAAATACGAACCCTGCCAAATCACCGATCTTACGGCCTCAAATCAAATCTCATTGACTCATCTCAAATCCCAAGTATTATCCTCAAATCCAGTATATGAACACATAGTCCCATACCCATGTGAACACATAAATACATATCCCCGTAAGCACAAATGAAAGAAGAATGTATGCAAGTATGGGTGTGTGTGTATGTGTGGTGCAACCACTACTCTAGGGTTTCGCAACACTAAACCTATCCAATCACACTTAAAATCTATCTTTATCATCAATAACCTCAACAATAAACAATAAATATATATGTGTGTATACGTATTCGTATACATCACCACGAACTGCGGGGGTGCTATACGCCATCCACCCGACTTCTCCCCGTAGATATAAATCTACTCACCCGGTCCTCGCTCGCCGTCGCCGACGTCGCCACGCGCTTGCTTGTCGTCTCGAAGTCTACATGGGGTACCTACATATCATAATACACCGTATCGCATTAAAATCAAATTTGAAATCGAAACGGCATACGAAAATTAAATCGGCACGCGTATCACGCATAGGTCAAAATCTATCGCCTACGCATGCAAGAATAGTCAAACCAACCATCGATGTCGATGTACGAACGTCAAACCATCGGGAAAAACCCAAACACTCTCATTTGCGCATTCACGAACACTAATTATAATATAAAATAGGTTAAAATTCACAAAAACCCCAAATTCACCTTAAAAGCCATTTTTCCGAAATCTAGCAAGCAAAAATTACCCGTTTTAGTACAAAACTCGACGTTTAAACAAATCTAGCGGCCATAATATTTATTAAATATCTTAAATAAGTCATAAAAACAATTTCCATAATTTAATCCCAATAAATTTCATTAACCCCAAAATTCTAGTTTACAATATACCCAAATTTTAACAATTTTATTGCAAAAATGCACAAACAACAATTTAGCTTGGATTTTCATGAACTAAAAGTATTAAACCACTCAATATAATATTTATGATATGATGAAACGCTAACCATATTTTTAATCTCTCATTTTGAATTAAAACTAAAAACCTAGTTTGCAATATTATGCAAATTGGACCATTTTTAAAATAACAATTGTAATATAGCAACTAGATTAGATTTTAGCATGTCACAACATATTAATCTACCCATCACAACCATAATCCTATGATAGAAACCCTAATTTAATCCAAACCCTTTTCTAGAAATTTCATTAAACAAGCAATAACACCAAATTAACACTTTAAAATTCTAAATTAGCATAGTTAAACTACAAATTAGCTAAAAGTTTAAGATTTTACCTCACAAGCTTAGAACCCTAGCTTGCTCTTAACCTCCAAAGATGTCTCCTTTCATCAAGTTGTAAACAAATTTGGGTGTGTGAAGGAGTAGAATAGGGATTTGCTTTGAATTATTGAAGGAATTTGTGGATTTTTAATGGATTTTGTTGGATTTTTTTTTGATGAAAATGAAGTGAAAAGAGAAGGAAAAATAATGGAGGGGGGGATGGCTGCTCTCGGCAGTAGGGAAGAGTGTGGAGAGGTGTGGGAGTTGGGGAAAATTCACACAAAGTCAAAGACAGCCATTACTCAAGTATACTTAGTCAAATTAATATATTTTATATCATTTCTCAAAGCATTTCTTCACATGAGTTGAAGAAAATTGGAGGGGAGGAAAAGTGGGTTGTTTTTGGGTGTGGGGCCGGCCATGATGAAGTGGGGATGAGTGTGAGAGATTTTACAAAGAATTTCTATGCAAAAAGACCCCCCACAAGCTCAAAATTGCAAGTTTTAGCTTAAAATAATTATATTTTTGTTTTCCATAATAAAAACCAATTAAAAATTGAAATAAAATACTAAAAAAAATATATATTACAACTAGATTTTAATTAACATGATTTTAAAGATTAAAATTAGCCCATTTAAATTTTTATTTATCGCTAATTTAATGTATTTTCTTACCGGCTTAAAATAATATTAAAATAATTAAATTCGGAAATTTTTTCAGAAAACCAGAAATTTTACCAGTGGCTCAATAAACACTAAACACTAGCAATTTCATAGCTAGATATGTATTTTTAATTTTATAATAAAAATATTTATATTTTGACTTTTTACAGAAAACCCCCTTATTTTACCGATTTTTTCGAAATTTCACCGAAACGATTTTCAAAACGTTACAGTTCTAGGCTACACTCCGACACGACTTGTACCGCTTTTGGGGTCTGACTTTTACCAACCCCCTAGGCCCGCCATGCGATGCTCATAGACGAACGGACCGGACTGTATGGATATTGTCACTGACAGGCTCAGTAGGGTGTCAGGATGAGTTTGCTCATCGACTTTCCTTTTGGTCAATAGCTGGTAGCCCGTTACGTATGGCCAATACCTCTGACGGGCTAGTGGTTAAATCCACAACCAAACTATTGATGAGTCTTTAGAGTCCCCCACAGACAGTTGCTCAAGTTTCGGGCGAAATGTTGTAGAGGCCGTATGGAGATATGGCAGGGTTCGATCAGATATGTGCGGTATTGCATGGATCATGATCGGACGGATAATACTAGCGGGCTTTGGTTTAAGCCGGATCCTAGTATTGTACAGTGTAGATTTTGTCTCTTTGCATTTGTATTCAGTGGGAATACAAATGCGGGTATGTATATACAGTCGCGGGGTTTTCCTGTAATTTATTACGGGATCAATTTTCTGAAGTTGCCAGTTTGCATTCCGTTTCGGCCAGTTTTTCTTTGTTCCTTCATGGCCGGATTTTTCTGGTGGAGGGGCTAATTTGCATATTGCAAATTAGCATTGTGGAAGGGGGTTTGTTGTAAATGGAGTGATTATGATAGCATCTTTGCTTTTTCTTTCATCATGGTTTGCTTTAATGTGATGATAAATGATTTGGCCTTGATGTGATATTAATTCCTCATTATCATCACTTTTCTTATGCTCACCTTTGCTCTTCTTTTGCTCAGCCCCCCTTGAGATTTTTCTTCTCTCCACCATATTTGTATATGGCCGGCCACATTATGAGAGGGAGAGAAAATAATTTTTGTGAGTTGGAAATTGCTTCATCTCATTTTTGCTTGCTACAAAATTCCCTAGTTCATTTCAAAGTTCATTCCACCTCCATCCAAAGGCAACTTCAAACCCCATGAGACAAACATTACTACACTAAGCCTACAGCATCCTTGGGCATGTCGACTCGCCACCTTCGTGCTCGAGTTGCCTCGGTCCAGAGGTGGGAGCCCGTAAAAGAACCCGGCGATGTGGTACCCGTTCTGACGAGGAGATGAAGATCGGAGATTCCGCGAGGAGATCGGAGTGGAGGCCGAAGACCAAAGGACACGGATCGCTCGGTATAGCATTCTACCCATTCTCTAGTTAGCTAGCATTAGGTTAATGGTTCGATCCGGGGTTTTAGGATGCGGTAGTGCCGGTTTTCAAGTCAAGAAAATTTTTCGTTTCCGCTTTTTGGCCGAGGACAGACGGCCGGGGCGCTACCGTAGTCCTACATGGTATCAGAACCACGCCATTAACCTAGTCTAGCTTGCTCTAGTGTGTTTAAAGCTTCGATCGAACAAATATTCCAAAACCGCATTTTCAAAATATCAGTTTCTGTCGAATTTTTGCAGTGGTCAAAAAATTATTTGGTACATTGTAAAAATACGTGCAGGGTTTTTTAAGAGTTCTGTGAAAATTTGGTGCCCCAATGTTACTGTTCCACCGCAGAACCGCGGCCATTATATCTCCTCTCTGCACGAAATTTCTACAGTGCCTCTCTGACATGGAAATAGGGTTTTTGGTATATTCCTTTTGGGCCCTGATTTATTTTGAGTGCTACAGTTGTGCTTGGGGCCCACTTCGGGAAATTTAGTCGATCGAAAATTTTAAATATGTTAGTTCACAGTATTTACATTATATCTGCGACCGTGAATGTCATTTGATCGGTAAATCCTGTCTAACTGCTATAGCCCTTTTAGACGGATTTACGAACGTGACATTCACGTTGATGTTTAGTGTTGTGCTGTGTTGTTGCGGATTGGTCGTGGGGATAGCCTGGATGCAATGGTAGTACAGTTTGGTTTATTATGTACATTTGATATTGCGGGGCGAGCGTCCGACATGTGGACTGCCGTTACTGCCTGTTTGTATATTATTCTTTTGGGGCACGACCGGGCTGAGGTCGATGTACCCGTTGTATGTATGTATATATATATATATATATATATATATATATATATATATATATATATATACTTTCTGTACTAGGTTTACCCCGTGGAGGGGTGCACGGATAGCCGGGTTCTATAGGGCAACGAGTCCGCATCTCATGGCTTTGAGACGGATGGGGCTTCACTCTAGAATTGGCGGGCTGTTCGCCGCACTCGTAGGGGGTACAGGTTGACCCAAAGAGGGGTGCTCAAGTTACCGGATTCCGTGAAGTGCTGGGTGGTCCATTCACGTTGTTGAAGGGGGCTGCCTCGCTTCAGGTTTTGGCGGGTAACTTGCCGCACCCGTAGGGGTCTAGGATTTCATTGCACAGGCTATCCACACGACCAGGGGAACGTCGGGTTTCAGCAGCGGCTCTATGAAACCCGGGGATCCCAGATATCTATATTGTTCTGTGATGCTTATTACTTTTCTGTGATGTTGCATTTTATCACGCCTTGAGCGAACATTATATATTGATATATATACTAGTAGATGTTGTATATGTTTTGCATCCGCGCTAGTCCAGTCCCCGCTCTGTCGTTAGTTAAGTAACCTAACGGGTGATGACGGGACCCAGTGGCGAATGCGGATGGCATATACGTACATCATTATTTTCGTTCTTTTGTGGTGTGATCAATTGATGGGACTGCATTGATTCGGATCAATGCAAGCTAAACAAACCTAATATGATGTTGTTGGAACAATTTTTCAAAAAGCTGTTATTGCAAGGACGTTCTCTTTTGTTTTGCACAGTGGTATTCGGTTATGAATATCCAGCGCCTCAGTCGACGAGGCAAGGACCGAGATTCCTTCACCGGGAGTGACCCCTTGGACAGAAGTTTGTGTCAGGGTAATAACTTCACTAAAGCCGATTTCCTTTTTTCTTTGCATCGTGGTATTCAGTTGGAATATCCTGCACCTCATTCTACGGGGAAAGAGCCGAGATCCCTTCACCGGGAGTGACCTCTTTAGCAAAAGGTTTTCGTCACTATATTTTTATAAAAAGTTATCCAGTTCCTTCAACAATATCAAGTTCATTACGTTAAAGGTTTTTCGCCAAAAACCAGCCGTAGCCCTCCGTCATTTCAGATTAGTATTGCTTAGTATTCGTGCTATGTATGTCGTGCTCAGCCGAGGCGTAGTGTGCGGTAGCTCTGTAATGCTTTTCTGTCTTATGGATATGTGATTGGTTAGGACGGTCGTACGGTCATTTTGGCTCAGTCAAGGACTCGTGCGGGTGGGTCTAATGCAATCAAGATAATGACGGGTTGAACTTGACTAGGATCCTTTGATATGTTGGCTCAGTCAAGGTCACTTGGGTCCTAGGGGTAAAAACATACATCGGGAGTTTCTAAAGAAACTGAAACTTGCCAGATATGCGCATACCTTCTGGAGTGTGATAACGTGAGCGGATTCCGTCACGCTATCATGCGATGATAGTTGGATCCCGATTCCCACTGATGAGTTGATTTACTCCTCGGATGATCCCGACTAATTCTCCTTTCAGGTTTGGAGGAGAATTTGACGGTACAGTGGGAGGTTTCCTGATTAGATAAAGTGATAACCATTCTGATCTAGGTTAGAGTGCACGCTGAGTGTTTATTTTCTCTCTCTCTTTAGCGGCGACCATGACCCGACTGATTTGATGATTTTCGTGGATGTGTTTATCGAATCAAATAGTATAGAAATCACAACCAAAAATATTTGACCGCAATCAAACAACGGTGTCAGTTGAAGTTAATGAATGAGTGCGGATCGTCCTCAGGGATCTCGAGATTCGTTTGTACCTTTATTTGTTTGAAATGAAATGTTAAGCAACAAGAAAACAAGATTCAGGAGTTGATTTGTATTTGTGTGTCACACTTCTTTATTAAAGAATCACGAAATTATAAACAACAAGAATCGGGTTTCAATGGTATTTTTCCAAACAACAATCAAGAATGATAGAAAGGCTCGTAGGAATCGATAGGATCTTTAGATGTGTTGTAGTCTACAATATTTCGTCTTCTTGTCCTTCGAAAGATTGATACTAGATCGATGATCATCAACAAGAGTTAGGGTTTTCTCGTGAAACTAGGGTTTCATCTTATCCCTTGTTCTGTTGTTGATATCATTCACATTCTAGCCTCTAACAATTTCAAGAAAAGATCGGATCACCCCAATCTTGAGCGATGTTGATCAAGAAAGCATCGCATCAAATTGGGTTGTCGATTCTTGAACTTGCTAGGGTTTACACACTCGTGGGATTCAAGAATTGATTACAAATTTGCTACATCATCATACTAAAGATCGTTTCGACTCCTTAACGAGCGGAGTTTTACTCACGCATCACCACATAGACAATATTCAAGAACAGTAAAGATAACATGATGCGGAATTTTAAAGAAAACAAGAATGGAGGAAATATCACCTTTTATTTAATCAACAATTGTCAATACATTCTTTCAAGATCTACAAGAAGAAAGAAAATCGATCGTTGACTCGGCTTCGCTCGACTCCGTGGATCGTGGATCTACTTTTGATCTCTTGCCCGATGGAAGATCGGCTCGGCTCATAAAAGGGTTGAAGGAATCTTGCTTGGCTTGCACTCAAGATCTTGAATTGTGGTTGGATCTAGGGTTAGGGTTTCCTACAAGATTTCTCACTAATCTTGAGGAAGAAGAAGATGGAGAAAGAGAATGGCTAAACTAAAAATGGGTTGAATCTATCACTCTCCAAGATTGAATCAAGATTTTCCAAGATTTCCCCAAGATGAGAAATGAGATAGCCTAGGGTCCTATTTATAGAACTAGGTTTAGGTTTGAATTAGACTTTCCCTCCCAAAGTTTGTTGACAAGTTTGTTGGGGTTTAGCTTAGGGTTTAAGCAAGGGTTTAGGAAAGTTCTAGAAGTTCTAGGCTAGTTTAGGAGCTTGATGATCTGGTGGAAGTGTCTGGACTCTTCTGGACTTTTGTATGCATTTTTGAGCTGCAGGTACTAACACAGGAGTTTTGGTGAAGTTTGAGGAGCTAAGTCACTGGTCCTGCCGCGCAACCGCCGCGTGAGGTGGGGTTTGGCCGCCCTTCCGCCGCGCCTTAGTGGCCTTGGGAACTGTGCTTTCTGCTGTGGCTTGCTACTTCTATTTGGGTTATTCTTTGATGTTCAGAATTGCAGTTGACCTTCTGTGTTGATACCAGATTTGCTTTCAATGAGTTTACGAGCAATTGTAATGGTCGAGCAATGAATTGATCGAGCAAGCTTCTTTTTCCTGCATAGACTTCAAAGTAGGGGTTGCAAGATATAGAAAATATGCTATGTAATGTAATGCAGTTAATTTCCCTAGAATTTCCGGTTTTAAGGTCGAATACATGTAATTTGATATTTTGCGACCAATTAGCTAATATGTGAATTATGAATACCGTACTCTCCTATATGTATGCAGAAGTTAAGGAAATTGCCTGTTAAAATATACAGTATTTTCGACTGATCAAATACCCCCAAACTTAATTTCGATCGTCTCGAGAGAATGTTTTATTAAAAAGAGAAGGAGAAAACAAAGAAAGAGAAAAACTAACTAGCACACTTTCGTAGGCAACACGATTGCACTGAGCACGTGCAACAAGCCTTTAAACCTCTAGGTGTCCCTAGTAGGAGGAGTGTTGTCTCCTGAGGGTTTTCAGCGGATTGCACCCACAAAATCCAATAATAAAAGCAAGATCATGAATATTACATTTAAAGAAAAGAATTGTAAAAGAAAAGCCTTGAAAATTAGGGTTTCCAACTAAGCTAGCTTTTCGGTTGTCATGAGCCCTATCTTAATGGTCATGAAAAGATGTCAGAAATCACGTCCTCCCTCAATAAAACATCGTCTTATTCTTCATTCCTATCTTTATTCCAAACATCGATCATATCACCCTGCGTGTGTGTAAAGACATCCCTACACCCGGAGAATTCAATTCAAGCTATCATACCCTTGCCCATCAGCCTCAGTACTTCTTGGCAAACGATATTGCTTACACACTTTCATGCGACCGTTAATACTTCTTGAGGTACTAACCGACCGATTACTAATGTGCATGCTAACTTGGTGTATTTTCCTAATCTTGCACCACCTCAGGCATAGCAGTGACTCCCAGACCAGTTGACCTTGGGGCACTAGGTGAAGAAGCACCCTTTTGCTATATATTTTTCTTGCCCTTGGTGATAACAAAACCAGTGTCCATTTTTCTCACCACTTTCAAAATACTTTTTCTTTTTCATACTTTTGGCTTTAAGACAAGAGCATTTCAAGGTATCCTCTACTATCCCAGGCTTCAAGACGTGTGTAAGTGCGAATAGCAGGGTAGCAACGTTCAAAATGTTTGGCTTCCAGAATAGAAACTATTTTTCAGACTTAGTTTTATCCTCAGATTAGTGACGTCCTTCATCTTACTAACCCTTGGGACAACGGCTCATAACTACTTATTACTAGTTCGTATAAGAAAACTTCTAATTTTCTTAGTTTTCTTAAATTTTTCTAATCTCATGGATGTAATTTTTCACTGTCTAAACTTTCATTATCTTATTTATATACAAAAAGGTGTAAATATTAAAATTATTTTTATATTTGAAAATTTTTGAATTTTTATGGGTTTTGAAAATTTTTCAATTTTTATAGATTTTTAAAAGAATTGTTTTGTGCTTATGCAGATGATATGCAAATGATGCGAAAATAAGCACAAACCTCCCCCAAACTTGTTCTCAACAGTGTCCTCACTGTTACCGACAGTTATACCTACAAAAATCTGTAATTCTGGGGAGAATTATTAGTGGGGGCAAAATATATAAGTGAAGACCCTCCCCTAAACTTATTTTTGGCTCAAAATTTTGTAAAAACTTTTCTTTTCAAGAGCCGAAGAAAAAAAAAAAAAATATACCCCCCCAAACTTGAATTATGCAATGTTAAACTTTGAAAATCACAAGTGGGGGTCAAAAATCATTGGTCGATGCCAAGCTTTACAAAGACCGAATGTCAACACCAACCATTCGAAAATTTTATCAATGCAGTGCTCGGGTTGGTGGAAGAAAAAGTGGGGAAAAGGTAAGTGATGGAATAGAATGTGTGTGCGTCTCATTTTGGAGAGACGATGCAGTGAATGTGATGGATAACTCGCATTCTTTTTACATTTCAGAAGAAGGGGTGGAGGTTCAATTCTATTGATTTGGACATGATTCGTCTCAACACCCGTGTTATTTAAAAATGCGAGTTCATCAGCGAAGATCTCCTCAAAAGTTTCATCTATACCCCGAAGAATAATGTCATCACAATGTGCGGGGTGATCTTCAGACTCTAAAAGCAGTTCATAATCAGTGTTAGTTGTTGACCCGGACATCTTGGTGGAAGATTCCGTATGTGTATGATACATAATTGGGTCAAACAACAATGTATGAAAAGAGTCAAGATCGGTATCAGGAGGATCATCAACTTCGCTGCTGTCGACATCCATTAAGTCGACAGAACATATCTGAGCAGTAGGTTCAGAGGGTACACTTCCTAACTTGTAAATGTTCATCTCAATTGTTCTGTTCCCGAAGGATAAGGTCATAGAACCGTTACGACAATTGATGATAGCATTGGAAGTGGCCAAAAAGGGGCGACCTAAAATCACCGGAATTTGATTCCGTGAGTTCGCTACAGGCTGTGTATCAATTACAATAAAGTCTACAGGGAAAATAAATTCCCCGATTTTTATTAACACATCCTCTAGTTCACCCCTAGGTCTGGTGATTGATCGGTCAGCCATCTGTAAAGTGCATGGAGATGGTTTCAACTCTCCGATTCCTAACTGCTCATAAACTGAGAAAGGAAGCAGGTTAACACTTGCCCCAAGATCTAGTAGAGCACGGTTAATGTGTTTCTCCCCAATAGAGATGGAAATAGTAGGATATCCAGGATCCTTACGTTTCCTCGGTAATTGCTGGGGGAAAGCCGTTTCTACTGTTTTTGCCATGAATATCTTCTTGGGCATTTGTTTCTTCCTCTTTCTAGTGCAAAAATCTTTAAGAACTTTTGCGTATGCAGGTACTTGTTGGATAGCATCTAGAAGAGGGATATTGATGTTAACCTGTTTAAATATCTCAGTGATCTTCTCCATCTGTGGACTTAGTGTGTTAGCCCTTAACCGATTCGGGTAAGGTGCTTTAGCAATTAGCGCTGGGTCCATGGGAGAAGGAAGTGTGTGTGGAACCGATCCCTGAATAGAAGTGGGAATCGTCCGAGGAGGGGTAAAAGAGGTGGGCTGTAATGGAGAGCCTTTTGGGAAATGGAGAATAGGCTCGGAAGAAAATGGTGGGGTAGAAGAACTGGGGTCAGAATTAGATGTGTGTGTGTGTGGAAAGGTCTCAGCCGGGGTGTTGATATGATTTTCAGTATCATCAACTTCTTCCCCAACATGATTGTCAAGCACTCTTCCAGATCTCAATGTGGTGATTGCATTCACATGATGTGAATAACCAGAATTTGGTAAGGATTGAGCTGGAAGTTTCCCTTTCTCTCTTGCACTCAGTTCGGCTTTTAATCGTGCAATTTCTTCTTCCATCGATTTAATACTCTCGTTTTGGGACGCAGAGTTTTTCTTCATGTCATCGACGGAAGATTTCACTTCAGCCGAAACTTGCATGATATTTGTTAAGATCAAATTCATGTATTGTGCAAAAGAAGAGGAATCATCAGTTCCGGTCAACTGTAAAGGACTAGACAGTGCAGGTGTGTTGACCTGATTTTGAAAATTATGTGCTTGGAAGGGGTGCTGAGTGAGTTGAAGTTGTGGCTGCTGTTGTGGTGGAGGGACCCTTTGGAAATTGTTTTGGTTTGGAACCGTGTTTTGTGATTGGTTCCAAGTAAAGTTAGGGTGATTCCTCCACCCCTGATTATATGTGGAAGAAAAAGGGTCGTTTCTAGGTCTTTGAAATGCGGCATTGGTATGTTCACGACCCTGAAACGGACATTCTTCCGTCAAATGAGACGGATCAGAACAGCACCCACAAACAGTTTTGGGGAGTGATACCGGGTTTAGGGAGGCTGCTGCAAATTTGTGTTCCATAGCGTCGAGCTTCTTTTGCATTGCTGCCATTTCTGCTCGAACACCTATGGACACATCTACTTGGTGTATGCCACCCCTATTCAATGGTTGGGTTCCACTCTCCCAAATTAGTGATTTTTCAGCGAACTCTTCTAAGTATCGCCAGGCTTCCCCATCGTCTTTAGTCATAAATGTACCCTGACACATATTCTCAAGGCTTTGTTTCGTGCTAGGGTTACTGCCCTCATAAATGATTCGGCAAAGCTCCCATCTCGGGATGCCGTGATGAGGACATTGAACCATTAGATCCTTGAAACGTTCAAAGTACTTTGAAAATGGTTCGGTAGGGAGCTGGGCAAATTGGTTTAACTCGCTACGGATTCGAGCCGTCTTCTGGACTGGGTAAAATTTCTTTAGGAATGCAGCGACGAATTCTTCCCAATTTGTGATGGAGTGTGCGGTGGTGTTATATAGCCACTTCTCGGCTATATCGCACAAGGTAAAAGGAAGAAGTCGTAGACGCATCGCATCCACAGAAAGTTGAGACGTACCCATCATAGCGCATACGTTTTCAAATTTGGTAATGAAAACGTAAGCGTCCTCGGTCTCGAGTCCGTGATACTTAGGTAGAAGGTTGATATACTGGGGCTTTATTTCAAAGTTATCCCCGTTTGCTGGTGGTGTGGATAAGCAGGTCGAAAGAGGACCTCTAAGTGGATAGCATCTTTCCTGAAGAGAAATGTGTGGAGGATTCTGCGCACCAACGGACGGTGGCAGATTGGGGTTAAAGAAGTTTGATGGATTCGGATCCATCGGTGTGGGTGTGGTAGTAGGTAAAGAAAAGGTAAATGGAGAATTATCGACTTCAGAGTCGATAAAAGGTACGCGGACTAAACGGGCACTAGAATCCCGTGTCCAGCCTATCTTGTACTAAAAAGGGTTAGTACAAGTGGCAGCGTTGGCTTATAATTAGGGGTAAAATGAATGCGGTGTTTGCTTTGAAAAGGGACGGATTTTGAAAAAAAATGATGCGACAACCAAATGCAGCAACACAAACCCTAGAATCTAATGGTCACCTAGGTCCGGCTCTAGACCGCTCCTAACTGCCAAAAGACAAGTCGCGGGATCAATCCTTCACTGCCTCTTTGTCCCCCTGTGGCCGGATAAGTGCCAGGTAAGTGGGAAGGAACCACCACTACAGTGGACCTAATTAATAACCACTAGCCTTAGACACACTCGTCTTAGGCACCACAGAAAAACGCGGATAAGCAATGAATTACCCACGGCCCTCTCTTGTCCTAATTGAGCGCGACAGTCCTTAGAGTCATCTCTAGATTTCTTTTAGTTAATGGGGGTAAATGCGGATGCAAGTTTGGTGTTTTTCGGGGCCTAGGAAGGGTAATGAAATCCCCACCTAATTTGGATTTGGCCGTGCCCCTTAATTTTCTGTATTAGCAATGCAAAACAACCAAGAAAACAAAATCACGCACAATTTTAATTTGCTTTTGCGGTGCAGCTATTATTTGCAAAGAATCCTGCAGAAAAGGATTAGTTGGAGCTAAAAAGGGAGAGAGGAGAGAGAGAGAAATCACCTGAAGAAAGATGGTGCAGAGATCACCCAAGACTGCGGCGCTTCCGCCGCACAAAGCTTGTATCTGCCGCCTTTCCGCGGTCAAGTGTTGGGAACAGTGTACGAAATTTCTTCAGCTGCTTCCTTTTGCTATCTCCAGCTCTCTGGTATATCCCAAATAATTTTTCCACAGCTCAGATTGCTCCAGATCACCTTGCAATCAATTCACAACACACGTATAAGAGTTTGTACGAATTTTGAATTCAAGAAATGAAACGTAATAATTCTTTCACTTCAAACTATAAAATGTAAACGAATTAACGCGCGATCCCCGGCAACGGCGCCATTTTGATTTGTTGATTTTCGTGGATGTGTTTATCGAATCAAATAGTATAGAAATCACAACCAAAAATATTTGACCGCAATCAAACAACGGTGTCAGTTGAAGTTAATGAATGAGTGCGGATCGTCCTCAGGGATCTCGAGATTCGTTTGTACCTTTATTTGTTTGAAATGAAATGTTAAGCAACAAGAAAACAAGATTCAGGAGTTGATTTGTATTTGTGTGTCACACTTCTTTATTAAAGAATCACGAAATTATAAACAACAAGAATCGGGTTTCAATGGTATTTTTCCAAACAACAATCAAGAATGATAGAAAGGCTCGTAGGAATCGATAGGATCTTTAGATGTGTTGTAGTCTACAATATTTCGTCTTCTTGTCCTTCGAAAGATTGATACTAGATCGATGATCATCAACAAGAGTTAGGGTTTTCTCGTGAAACTAGGGTTTCATCTTATCCCTTGTTCTGTTGTTGATATCATTCACATTCTAGCCTCTAACAATTTCAAGAAAAGATCGGATCACCCCAATCTTGAGCGATGTTGATCAAGAAAGCATCGCATCAAATTGGGTTGTCGATTCTTGAACTTGCTAGGGTTTACACACTCGTGGGATTCAAGAATTGATTACAAATTTGCTACATCATCATCCTAAAGATCGTTTCGACTCCTTAACGAGCGGAGTTTTACTCACGCATCACCACATAGACAATATTCAAGAACAGTAAAGATAACATGATGCGGAATTTTAAAGAAAACAAGAATGGAGGAAATATCACCTTTTATTTAATCAACAATTGTCAATACATTCTTTCAAGATCTACAAGAAGAAAGAAAATCGATCGTTGACTCGGCTTCGCTCGACTCCGTGGATCGTGGATCTACTTTTGATCTCTTGCCCGATGGAAGATCGGCTCGGCTCATAAAAGGGTTGAAGGAATCTTGCTTGGCTTGCACTCAAGATCTTGAATTGTGGTTGGATCTAGGGTTAGGGTTTCCTACAAGATTTCTCACTAATCTTGAGGAAGAAGAAGATGGAGAAAGAGAATGGCTAAACTAAAAATGGGTTGAATCTATCACTCTCCAAGATTGAATCAAGATTTTCCAAGATTTCCCCAAGATGAGAAATGAGATAGCCTAGGGTCCTATTTATAGAACTAGGTTTAGGTTTGAATTAGACTTTCCCTCCCAAAGTTTGTTGACAAGTTTGTTGGGGTTTAGCTTAGGGTTTAAGCAAGGGTTTAGGAAAGTTCTAGAAGTTCTAGGCTAGTTTAGGAGCTTGATGATCTGGTGGAAGTGTCTGGACTCTTCTGGACTTTTGTATGCATTTTTGAGCTGCAGGTACTAACACAGGAGTTTTGGTGAAGTTTGAGGAGCTAAGTCACTGGTCCTGCCGCGCAACCGCCGCGTGAGGTGGGGTTTGGCCGCCCTTCCGCCGCGCCTTAGTGGCCTTGGGAACTGTGCTTTCTGCTGTGGCTTGCTACTTCTATTTGGGTTATTCTTTGATGTTCAGAATTGCAGTTGACCTTCTGTGTTGATACCAGATTTGCTTTCAATGAGTTTACGAGCAATTGTAATGGTCGAGCAATGAATTGATCGAGCAAGCTTCTTTTTCCTGCATAGACTTCAAAGTAGGGGTTGCAAGATATAGAAAATATGCTATGTAATGTAATGCAGTTAATTTCCCTAGAATTTCCGGTTTTAAGGTCGAATACATGTAATTTGATATTTTGCGACCAATTAGCTAATATGTGAATTATGAATACCGTACTCTCCTATATGTATGCAGAAGTTAAGGAAATTGCCTGTTAAAATATACAGTATTTTCGACTGATCACCGACCCTTGACTATGACTCAGTGACCAAGTTGACCGAACCTTCTTATAACACTGGCTTTTGGATTGTCAGAGTTGCATACCTCATTGCCACTCCTACTTTTACCCTTTTCTCCTGAACACCCCGTATTACTACGAGAAGGGGGCAATTGACCATGAAGCCTGACCCTAACGACGGAGTGAGCGCTAGCGCCACTTCCATTGGATAAAACCATTTTATGGTTATATACGAACTCGAAGGAATTTATTCGAGGATGGTTTCCGGTTCTGGAGAAAACGAATAGGACTATTCAGTTGTCTTTTCCTTTTACCTTCTCTCAGGTTGCGAGTGCTCCTTGGATTAGGACAGTATACCTATTACGCAAATTGGATAGTCTTCTTCCAAACCATAGGCAGGTGCCGACCGGTAGGGAATGAAGAAAACCAATTAGCCTAACGAAGGTGTGCAGAAGGTATTAAGTAAAGACAAATAAAGGGATTAGAAGGAGGGCAAAGTAATCTGCGACTGGTATTCACGACTAAACTAAGTATTTCTTCGCCAATCCTACATCACCTTTGTATTTCTCCAGAACACTCCGTATCATTACGAAGATTCACAGTTTATTTGGATACTCCATCGTATGGTTATATACGAACTCAAAAGGAACTTGTTCCGGTTAGGGGATCCAGTTAGGGGATGGATTCTGGTTCAGGAGAAATAGGAATAAGGTTTATTCGGTTGTCTTTTATCTTTACCTTCTCTCGCATTGCGAGTGCTCCTAGGATTATGACAGTACACCCATTATGCTTATTGGATAGTCTTCTTCCAAACCATAGGCTGGTGCCGAACGGTAGAGAAGGAAGAAAACCATTTGGCCTAAAGGGGTGTACAGAAAGTAACGACCAAAGACATATAAAGGGATTTGGAGAGATGGCAAAGAAATATACGGTTACAGTTGTGAATCTGGATAATGGAAGAGGCATTACTAGGAATACCCGGATACCCCTACGAAACATTTCAATGTTTCAGTTTCACTGTGTATTGTTAAAAGAAAACTGATTTCCTAATTAGACACTTGCTCCAGGGTATGTATTTACCAGGTATGATTCTCACATCTGTATGGTTTTACAGATGATGAGTGGGAGTAAATTATTGGGAATTAGGTGATCTTCCTCATTATATCGGAATTCGTTGTAATTGGTGATATTTGAGGAAATCGCCTGGGTTGTTTGCCGGACGGCAAATATTTGGTTTTGAATATCCGTCGTTGTACACCAATTTCAAATTGATATATCTGTACGTCTATTTTTATAGAGTGAGATATACCTTTTTGAAATTATGTCTATGGCATTTACCTATATCAGTGGATGGTTAGGTAAGGAGAATTAAACAGCGGTGTAATTCTTCATACCCATAAGTACAGTTTTCAATCTACGGCACACAGGGAATGAATTATTAGACTCAGGGGACTTATACAGAGTATTGTATATTGTCCAGTGTCCATTAGGACAGAGGGGTTGGTCCTCGTACTATATTCTGTTTACTTATGACTTCTCTAGTTCTTAGACATGTGTTTCGTAGAAATGCAAGGTCTAAGTTTTGAGGAGTTATAGGTATAAGAATAAAGTAGAGAACCAGATGTTGCAAGTATCAGGATTCTTCAAGGTGATCGAAGATGTAGATACTTGTGTATGGTATTCAGTTGATAGTAATGATTAAGAGAACTTGCTTCTCTTTCAGGTTACTCATAATTGGAAGCACTCCTAAGTTGAGTAACGTTGATCGGCCTCTCTCCATTTACTTGACATGCACTGGAGATAGCTGCATGATTTGAATCTGGTTCAATTAAATTAGTGCCTCTGTTTCTGTATTGGATATAGAACAGTTCATATTTTAACGATGTTAAGGTACGGGGAGCTGTCCGGCTTATGCTTAAAACCAGACTCCGGATAACTCAAGGCACGTTTCTGTAATGGCTGTTTGTGGATTGACCCGGGCTGTGACGAGGGTTGACTTTCTACCATCTGGAAGATCAATAGTGATATTGTTCTAGACTCGCCACGGTTTTAATAAAAATGGATTTTTCAGAAAACAGTAGTGGGAGTATGGTAGAACTGGAAGTGATTCCAGAACCGCAAACGATTACTGAAAATTTGATAAGAACCTAAAGATTCAATCTAGTTTGACATTCCTTTTGCCACTCCGCAGACATCATGGGTAACCTCATCCACCCGAGAGGTACTCCGGTAGCCTCAAGGACGGTGACAGGAAGGTTCTTGTTTACCCAGAGTTGCCACTACTGTTGTTCCAGGCTATGAGACCCGGCAGGAGGATGAGTATAGCGTCGTTCTAAACTAGCTTTAGAAGTGTACATGTATATGACTCTGCCAGAGGGTTGTCGTAGTCAGTGGGAGCAGCGGAAGTATAGTGGACAAGTAGCTTATGTCTATTTATAGACTTAAGCAGATATAGCGGAGATAGATCATCTATTTCTGATGTGACGGTCATAGGTTTGACTTCATCAGAATAGGGGATGGATCTGTTAAGAAGGTATTAGGGTGTGACGTCCTGGTACTTGGATGACATACACAGAGTAGGAAGTGAAATTCCTATACTACGATCGGTTATACTTCGGTTGTCACATAATGGTTTCTCCACATAGGAATTGGATATTATATCAGATATTCTGGTCACTAGATCTATGGTTTTAGATCTAGATTTGGGTGGTTTCTTAATCTGGGTACTTAGACAGCATTCTATAAGTATTTAGAATGGACGACTCCTGGCACAGTAGTATACCTGCAGGTGATGGAGTCACCCTCTCTAAAGGAGTCTTACAGACTAAAGGGGAGAGGGATGTGCATGATTGGCAGATTACTTACTTAGGCAATTGAGTCAATCATGAGATGTCAAGTACCACACCAGATGTTGTTTTTGCAGTAGGTGCAATAAGTTGATATTGATCCAATTCTGGAGAAACATTCGGAAGCAGTTTTAGAACATAAGTGGATGTTCTAGGGATATGATAACGGCAGCCTCTTTGGGGGGACGGTGATCATTCCAGGCTTCCAAGGTGACCTGAATGACAGAGTGACTGTCAGAGTTATAGTTTTCCCTCTGACGAGGGGCAGTATTTGGACAGGTGGTCCAGGCAGATACTGAGGGAGGTATGGCGCAGGATACTGATTAAGTTTAGTTGACGATACAGTCTAAGAAGTTTAGATTTGGAGTTATAAACTAGGTCCCATCAGATATCCAGACATATTCTAAGACAGGTATTGCTCATTTCGGGAGATGGCTTTCTCCGCGAACTTGAGATAAAGAGAGACATAGAAAGAAACATCACAGCGGATCCACTCACTGAGGCTATTCCTCGAACGCAATAGTTTCACAAACGAACTTTGTGAGACTGACTAGTAGAGGAGTTGGGTGTTCGGTATCACACAGGCTGTGAGTATACGACATCGCAATAATTAGCCTTGAGTGCAAGTGGGAGATTGTTGGATATAGTGCCCTTAGAGTCAATTATTGGATCACAGGCACACGATTGCAATGATTGAGGGAGGACCTATACCGATAGGACAGTCTTACTCGAGATGATAGTATGCTATCTGGTTTACCTTTATCATCGTGTACTGTTTCAGGTGACCTTACAGGTCACTATTGCACGTTGATAGAGCCCTTAGGATTCTTGCTTGACGACCAGCAGTATGATGGCGATCATATACGTGGGAGCTAGGGTCTATAAGCACATCCTTAAAAGGTCCCTAGTTGTGGGAGTTTTCGAGACAGGGCATCGATACTCCAGAGTAGACTAGTGTATACAGTCGAGACCCCGACGAGGGGCGGTGGCCGGTCTCACAAGCCACTGGTGTCAGTTGGTTCACCTAAAATGTATACAGGTGCTCATTGGGTTATGAGTACACCGGACATGACTCGCCGGGAACATGCTAGTTGGTATTATACCTAGGGTCAGATAGCAGTTCCTTGGTGACATGTGTACAGGTTAGTTCATCGACCTGAGATCGTCATTTGTCTCGTGTGAGTTCCCACTGTACTTTGATTACTACCCTACCACGGCTCAAAGGAGTCGTGCAAACAGGTTTTAGTTGGGTACAGTCCCGAGCCACATGAAGGCAGTGAGCGGATCTGCAGGGGTTCGTCTCTCCCGGTATTGGGGGTGAGGTCGCGCTGTGTCTAGGAGAGCCATTACACAAAGCTCTCGGCCGAGGCAGGAGATTTACTGGTAGGTATTCCAGTAGTATCTCAGGGTGTTCTGGGCTACACTCCGACACGACTTGTACCGCTTTTGGGGGTCTGACTTTTACCAACCCCCTAGGCCCACCATGCGATGCTCATAGACGAACAGACCGAACTGTACGTATATTGTCACTGACAGGCTCAGTAGGGTGTCAGGATGAGTTCGCTCATCGACGTCCCTTTTGGTCAATAGCTGGTAGCCCGTTACGTATGGCCAATACCTCTGACGGGCTAGTGGTTAAATCCACAGCCAAACTATTGACGAGTCTTTAGAGTCCCCCACAGACAGTTGCTCAAGTTTCGGGCGAAACGTTGTAGAGGCCGTATGGAGATATGGCAAGGTTCGATCAGATATGTGCGGTATTGCACGGATTATGATCGGACGGATAATACTAGAGGGCTTTGGTTTAAGCAGGATCCTAGTATTGTACAATGTAGATTTTGTCTCTTTGCATTTGTATTCAGTGGGAATATAAATGCGGGTATGTATATACAGTCACGGGGTTTTCCTGTAATTTATTACGGGATCAGTTTTCTGAAGTTGCCAGCTTGCATTCCGTTTCGGCCAGTTTTTCTTTGTTCCTTCATGGCCGGATTTTTCTGGTAGAGGGGCTAATTTGCATATTTGCAAATTAGCATTGTGGAAGGGGGTTTGTTGTAAATGGAGTGATTATGATAGCATCTTTGCTTTTTCTTTCATCATGGTTTGCTTTAATGTGATGAGAAATGATTTGGCCTTGATGTGATATTAATTCCTCATTATCATCACTTTTCTTATGCTCACCTTTGCTCTTCTTGTGCTCACCCCCCTTGAGATTTTTCTTCTCTCCACCATATTTGTATATGTCCGGCCACATTATGAGAGGGAGAGAAAATAATTTTTGTGAGTGGGAAATTGCTTCATCTCATTTTTTCTTGCTACAAAATTCCCTAGTTCATTTCAAAATTCATTCCACCTCCATCCAAAGGCAACTTCAAACCCCATGAGACAAACATTACTACACTAAGCCTACAACATCCTTAGGCACATCGACTCGCTAACTTCGTGCTCGAGTTGCCTCGGTCCAGAGGTGGGAGCCCGTAAAAGAACCCGGCGATGTGGTGCCCGTTCCGACGAGGAGATGAAGATCGGAGATTCCGCGAGGAGATCGGAGTGGAGGCCGAAAACCGAAGGACACGGATCGCTCGGTATAGCATTCTACCCATTCTCTAGTTAGCTAGCATTAGGTTAATGGTTCGATCCGGGGTTTTAGGATGCGGTAGTGCCGGTTTTCAAGTCAAGAAAATTTTTCGTTTCCGCTTTTTGGCCGAGGACAGACGGCCGGGGCGCTACCGTAGTCCTACATGATCAAGGCAAGTGAAACTTGCTACATGCTATTCATAATATTCCTATATTTATTTATTTAATTTCATATTAAACCTGTAGATAGAATCGAAAGTCATGTGTTCCAAGTTAACAGTGCGATGTTCCGTTTATATATTTAGATTCAGAACTTGAAATCTACCCGTTGCATTTAGTTTACTAAACCTAGTAACCACATTTATATTTTAAATCACGTAATAACTATTTACATAGTCTATGCTACCCTTTCTATAATTTTACTCTATTGGACACCCGTGTCCATCTTTAACCTGTTTTAGTTATAATTGCATCCATTGAACCTATTATACATATCATCGCATCTCTAGAGTACTTAATACATATTAGCATGATTTTAACATCCATATTTGTTATACTGTATTCATGTAATGTTGAAACTATCCCTTAAACCCAAACTGATAACTGTGCATCTACATACCTTAATCTGTACCTGATTGCATTTCACGTTACAAGTTCCAGCTTGTTGATTCCATTAGTACGCATGCTTGTTCTGTATATTCATGATTATGCTAGTTTGATTTTGGGGCACCCACATGATATCTTGTACGCTCTGATATGACTTGTTTCACCTATTATTTGACACGACATGGTACCGTACACTCTTGACATGACATGACATCTAAATACACTACTTGACTTGACCAGATGTACCATGGCTTTACCTGTTACCTGATCTTGTGTCTAATGCCGACAAACCTGACCTGTAGTCCTTACGGACCGTTCCTGTTGTCTATCCAGACAAACCTGCACCTACTTGATCCTGAGTTGGCATTAGCTCTTGATTGCTTAATACCTGACTTGAACACTTTTAACTTGGGGGTATGGGGAAATCAATGATGAAACCTGACTTGTAACTCGATAGTTCGACACCTGTTCTGATCAGTCTTAGGGGCTAGGCCATCCCCGGGGTGATGATGCTGACATCACTCATCTTTACATACTACCCTTTTACTGCCTAGCGGCACGTCTCGGATTCAGCCCGAGAATTTTGACCGTGGTCCCGGGCACGCACGGGATACTATTGAGTTACATCGATGATTCATCAAATTGATTTCAAAGACTTGAGAGTAGTTAACCCAATAGACCAGTTTAGATTACTCACTGCACACTATCTTTCACTGTCCTGATTTATATTGCTGTTACACTTGCTTTACCTTTTATGATCATACTTTCATGTCTCGCTACCCTGTTATATATATTATTGCTTGATGTTATGACGTGCTGACGTCTGGGTTTTGTATGGTCCAAATCCCTCTACCTTTGTTGCAGACTGATCAGGAGTATTGCCGCTGCTAGACCGAGCGGTGAAGATCCTGTTGGTATGCAATTTTACTTTCCATGTATTTCATTTATTGTATCCTTTACTTCCGCATATTATCATTTCTTGACTCATTTATTCTGGCTTATGGACATGTACTAGGTAGTTTAGTTTACTTTTCTGTTCTTGATATCTCTACAGCCGTAATGTGACTGTGGAAGGATTTTTCCTATCCATAGGTAGCATGGTTGGCTATGTCACGTGCCTATTTTAGCATACCCTGGGAAGCGGGGCGTGACATGGTTCTTTTGGTATCAGAGCCATAGGATATAGGTTAATCGAGTTTGATTCTTTTGTAATTGGGTATTGGACCTAATACACGAATCAGAATACTCGTGATTAGGAGTATGTCCTGCCAACTTGTAATCGTGATTCTTGAATCATATCCTTCTCTTATCCTTTGCCTTGACGATATGCAACCCACTTGTATCTCGACTCGAAACCTTTTTGATTCTTTATTGTTTATCCCTGTTTCTTGATTCCGATACTAGGATTTGGGCGACTTGAGTGGAGTTATGTAATTGTACCCATGAACTGCAGCATGGTTACAATGCGGTACTCTATTTAAGTAACTTGGAGTCTTGGCCTTGATTCACTTCCTTGTTCCATGATCGTTATACTACCTTACTTCTCTCGGTTTCAGTGCTTACCAGTTATTGTTTCATCGCCAGTTTGAATCATGTTTACCGTGCTTAATCCTCTTCAGTATCTTGACTTCGGATGAAGTCATCTCGGTATCTTACTTGTTCTTGTTTTCCCCGCATTAGGATTATTCAATTCTGGTGCATCTCTTTGTTTGTTGTTGTCTTGGGAATGGATTTTTCGCGACACTTTCCACGCTTATATTGATTGTAAGGAAAGGAAAGTGATTCTCCAGATTCCCGGACATCCGGAGCTTGTTTTGCTGGAGGAAGCAGTTCTGTCGGGCCAGTCGAGTTTAGAGCTAGGGCGACAAACAATGTTCTTACGTCGATGTAAATTATTATGGAAGAAGCGCCAGTTGTTGTTCGAGATTTCATGGACGTGTTTGAAGAAATATCAGGTTTACCGCCGAAGCGAGATGTGGGGTTCGCGATTTATTTTGTTCCTGGTGCAGCGCCAATCTCAAAGGCATATTACCCGATGGCACCAGTGGAGTTGGAAGAAGTCAAGAAGCAGGTTGCTGAATTGCTAGAGAAGGAGTGGATTTGCAGCAGCAACTCACTTTGGAGGGCTCCAGTTCTTCTAGTAAAGAGGAAAGATGGCACAAGGAGGATGTGCATCGATTACCGAGAATTTAAAACCAGGTGATTATTGAGTTTAAGGACCCGATCCCTCGCATTGGCGAATTGTTTGAGCATCTTATGGCCGAGGGTATTCTCGAAGCTGGATTGGCGATCCGGATATCATCAAGTCCGAGTTTAATCAGAAGATATTTGCAAGACTGCGTTCCGAACTCGGTATGGACATTACGGGTATTTGGTGATGCCATTCAGAGTCACGAATTCACCGGCGATATTTATGGACTTGATGAACCGAATCTTTTCACCGTTCCTGGACCAGATTATAGTAGTGTTCATTGACGATATTCTGGGGCAAGGAAGAGCATGTGGAACACTTGAAGATTGTACTGCCGACATTGAGGCAAGAAAGATGGTATGCAAAGATGAGCAAGTGCGAGTTTTGGCTGGAGGAAGTAAAGTTTTAGGGGCATGTCGTGTCTGGCGACGGAATCGCTGTTGATCCCGAAAAGATTGCAGCAGTTCGAGATTGGCCGATTCCGAAGAATGTTGCGGAGGTAAGAAGCTTTCTTGGACTCGTCGGGTATTACAAAAGATTTGTGGAGAACTTTGCTCGTCTGGCGGAACCGTTGACCAAGCATACGCACAAGGAGGTACCTTTTGTGTGGACGGATATGTGTGCGTCAGCTTTTGAGGCGTTGAAGCAAAGGTTGATAACCTCTCTTATTCTGATCGTGCCAGACAGTTCCGGAGGATTGGTAATTCACAGCAACGCATCTGAAAAAGGATTGGGATGTGTTTTTTTGCAGCATGGGAAAGTTATAGCGTACGCATCGAGACGGTTGAAGACCTGTGAGAAGAATTACCCAACTCATGGTTTGGAGGTAGCAGCGGTGTTTTGCTCGCTTTGAAGATTGGGAGACACTACTTATTGGGCGAAAGGGTCGAAATATTCTCCGATCACAAAAGCCTAAAGTACGTGTTCCCTCAGAAGGAGCTTAGTATGAGGCAGCGTCGATGATTGGAGCTGATGGCTGACTACGATCTCGATCTTAAGTACCATCCGGGAAAAGTTAATGTTGTACCGGATGCGCTTAGTCGGTTGCCAGCAATTCAGATGTTGACTACACAGAAGAAACTTATTGAAGACTTTCGGAGATTCGATTTGGAAGTTGTACTACCGCATTCTTCGGGACAGTTGATGCAGCTGCAAGTACAATTGTCATTGATCGAGGATATTAAGGCAGTGCAATTGCAGGACCCAAGCTTGCGGAAGTTTCGAGAACAGGTTGAAGCTGAACTTCTAACGGACTTATTGATTCATGAAGGTGATTCGTTGCGAGATGGTAGCCGTTTATGTGTGCCAAAGGGAGACATCCGTGAAGGAGTTATGAAGGAGGCACACAGTTCTGCGTATTCCGTCCATCCAGGAGACACGAAGATGTACCGAGATATACGACATCATTTCTGGTAGGAAGGCATGAAACGGGAGATTGCTCGCTTTGTAACCAAGTGCTTGGTGTGTCAGCAAGTTAAGGCTGAACATCAAAGGGTTGCTGGTTTATTGTAACCACTTTCGATTCCTCAGTGGAAGTGGGAACATTTAACCATGGATTTCGTGACAGCTCTACCGCGGAGTCCAAAGGGCAACAATTCAGTTTGGGTGATTTTTGATCGTTTGACCAAGGCAGCTCATTTTATTCCTTTTCGGGTTGGTCAATCAACAGAAGCTTTGGCAGAGCGGTACATGCAAGAGATAATAAGATTGTATGGAGTACCGGTGAGTATCGTGTCCGACCATGACACTCATTTCTTATCGCACTTTTGGAGGAGCTTACAGGAAAGTTTGGGGACTCGATTGAAATTTAGCACAGCTTATCATCCTCAGACAGATGGCCAGTCAGAGAGAACAATCCAAACTCTTGAAGACATGTTGGGAGCTTGCATGTTAGACTTCAAGGGTTCATGGGAGGATCATCTACATTTAGTGGAGTTTTCTTGCAATAACAGTTTCTAGGCGACTATTCAGATGGCTCCATTCGAAGCTTTATATGGTCGCAAGTGTCGTTCACTTGTTTGTTGGGACGATATTGGTGAACGAAGATTGTTGGGACTAGATTTGGTAGTGCAGACAGTCGAGAAGGTTAGCAATATCCAGAATCATATGAAAGCAGCGCAAGATCAGTAGAAGAATTGGGTCGATACATTGAGAAGACCTCTAGAGTTCTCTGTTGGTGATCTAGTATTCTTGAAGACATCACCGACTAGAGGGGTGATCCGTTTCGGAAGTCGAGGAAAGCCTAGTCCTCGGTTCGTTGGACCTTTTGAGATCTTGGAGCGTATTGGAGAAGTGGCGTATCGATTGGCGTTACCGCAATCCCTGGTGAATGGTCGTGACGTGTTTCTCGTACCTCAACTCTGTAAGTATGCTCGAGATGAAGTACATGCGTTGAATCATTCTAAACTGACTGTACGAGAAGATTTGACTTTTGAGGAGCGACCGATGTCGAATTATGGATCGAAAAGAAAGGTTCTTAAGAACAAAGTTATCCCTCTTGTACTTGTTTCTTGGGGTAATCGCTCACATGGATAGTCAACTTGGGAACGAGAAGATGAAATCCGACAGAAGTTTCCAGATTTATTCTTGCAAATTCTGATTGTTTATCCTTTCTTGTTCTTGGAATTTCGAGAACGAAATTCTTTTTGTAGTTGGGTATAATGTAACACCCGAGTTCATTTATACCAATTCCAGTTCTCGTATTTCTTTATTCATGATATTCTTGATTTAACGTATTGTGCATGCAAATGGTATTTTTACACTTTACTTTGCAGTCGACCCGACCCGCTTGCTTGAACATATTTAATTCTTATTTACAGATTATCTTGACTTGTTGCATGTACACGTACGTTTCATGATTAGTACATGCTCGCATTTTACCTGGTATCGCATTTTTTATCATATAACATTCTAGGTTACAGAAAATAATTTAAAATTTCATTTCATAGCCTGCTTGATACCCCAAACCCTGTGGTAGCATCCGTGCATCTTGTTCTCATCCCGTTCAGCGAAACGGACGTGTTTGGATGGCTACGCGCACGTGCGTGCATCCGTTCTTGGGGGTACGCATTTTCGTTACCTGAGTACTTGTTTTAAAATTCGGATGTCGCAGATATTTTTCATATTTTTAATCTGAATTTTTAGACTGGACCCGGGCATATTTTGGAGTGAGTTTGTATTTGCCAAAATCTCAAACGGACTAATATTATAATATTATATTATTCCTTATTCATTCAACATTTATTTAATTAATATAATATTTCCTTAATACTAACTGTAGCATTTCTTTAAAATATTTCGCTAATATTATAATGTTATATAACAGTTCGTTTCAACTGAATATTTCTTTTCATTAATTAAGTATGTAGTATTAATTCATGCACGTCTCTCTCTCTCCCCTGCATAATATATTTCTTTACCTAATATATATTTTTTTTACCTAGGTTCACATGCACGTATCTTTCTCTCTCCCCACTAAAAACAATTTTCTTTCTTTTAAACTGTTCACTTCCTCTCTCTCTCTCTCTCTTCTCGATCTCTCTCATATCTCTCTCTCACTCCTCTCGTTATCTTTCCTCTCTCTTTCTCTCTCTGTCTCTCTCTTTATAATTAATATGTTTTATTCTCTCCTTAACCATAAAATCCCACGCGTATTCTCTCTCTCCTCTCTCGTCATCTTCTCCTTTTTCCTTTTGTTTTCCCCGCTTCATCGAACCCACGCCCGCGCGACGCCGATTACGCCTCCACCCTCGTCGTCGACTTTGTCTCGACCACCTTACCTTCTTTCTCTTCTTCCTCCACTCCTCTCTCTTCCCACGACGTCCCTGCACCGCAACCTTGCCGACCTGCGCAGCATGTCGTCGGCAACCTCACCATTGTTTGCCGCCGTCGGCTTCACCTCGTCGCCTCGCCCTTGTCATCCTCAACTCTTCTTCCTCTCCACAACCCCTGCACACTTGACTTCCATCCAAGAACCCCTTTACCGAGGATGCACCCACTAAACCCTAGGAACCCAACGTCACCGGTCGCCGCCGACCTCCCCAGCCTCACACCCACCATCGTCACCGTCTCATTTCCTTCCCCTCTTCCACATCATCACCTCACCAAGACCCTGCGCTTACCCTCCAACAGCACCCCAACAACCAAACCTTAACCAAACTTCACAGCCAACCCCATCACCGGAGCACCGTCGACACCGTCGACACCGTCACCCCTCTACAATCCAGTGAGTAAGCTTCTCTCCTCAATCTTCTCTGTCCTCTTTCAGTCCTTCTCTTTTCCTTTCAATACATTTTCTTTCTATTAGATATTCACTGTTTCTGTGATCGCCGGAATCCGGCCGTGCCGTCGACGATCCTGACAACCCAGCGAGGATTTCTGACCCGTGTGATCCCACTGTTCGTTGCTTGGACCCGTCCCGTGTGCCGTGCGTGCGTTGCGACGTCTTACCGACATCGGATGTGACGTTCCGTATACCGCTTCGTGATCTGATCAAGGCAAGTGAAACTTGCTACATGCTATTCATAATATTCCTATATTTATTTATTTAATTTCATATTAAACCTGTAGATAGAATCGAAAGTCACGTGTTCCAAGTTAACAGTGCGATGTTCCGTTTATATATTTAGATTCAGAACTTGAAATCTACCCGTTGCATTTAGTTTACTAAACCTAGTAACCGCATTTATATTTTAAATCACGTAATAACTATTTACATAGTCTATGCTACCCTTTCTATAGTTTTACTCTATTGGACACCCGTGTGCATCTTTAACCTGTTTTAGTTATAATTGCATCCATTGAACCTATTATACATATCATCGCATCTCAAGAGTACTTAATACATATTAGCATGATTTTAACATCCATATTTGTTATACTGTATTCATGTAATGTTGAAACTATCCCTTAAACCCAAACTGATAACTGTGCATCTACATACCTTAATCTATACCTGATTGCATTTCACGTTACAAGTTCCAGCTTGTTGATTCTATTAGTACGCATGCTTGTTCTGTATATTCATGATTATGCTAGTTTGATTTTGGGGCACCCACATGATATCTTGTACGCCCTGATATGAACTTGTTTCACCTATTACTTGACACGATATGGTACCGTACACTCTTGACATGACATGACATCTAAATACACTACTTGACTTGAACAGATGTACCATGGCTTTACCTGTTACCTGATCTTGTGTCTAATGCCGACAAACCTGACCTGTAGTCCTTACAGACCGTTCCTGTTGTCTATACAGACAAACCTGCACCTACTTGATCCTGAGTTGGTATTAGCTCTTGATTGCTTAATACCTGACTTGAACACTTTTAACTTGGGGGTATGGGGAAATCAATGATGAAACCTGACTTGTAACTCGACAGTTCGATACCTGTTCTGATCAGTCTTACGGGCTAGGCCACCCCCGGGGTGATGATGCTGACATCACTCATCTTTACATACTACCCTTTTACTGCCTAGCGGCACGTCTCGGATTCAGCTCGAGAATCTTGACCGTGGTCCCGGGCACGCACGGGATACTATTGAGTTACATCGATGATTCATCAAATTGATTTCAAAGACTTGGGAGTAGTTAACCCAATAGACCAGTTTATATTACTCACTGCACACTACCTTTCACTGCCCTGATTTATATTGCTGTTACACTTGTTTTACCTTTTATGATCATACTTGCATGTCTCGCTACCCTGTTATATATATTATTGCTTGATGTTATGACGCGCTGACGTCTGGGTTTTGCATGGCCCAGATCCCTCTACCTTTATTGCAGACTGATCAGGAGTATTGCCGCTGCTAGACCGAGCGGTGAAGATCCTGTTGGTATGCAATTTTACTTTCCATGTGTTTCATTTATTGTATCCTTTGCTTCCGCATATTATCATTTCTTGACTCATTTATTCTGGCTCATGGACATATACTAGGTAGTTTAGTTTACTTTCCTGTTCTTGATATCTCTACAGCCGTAATGTGACTGTGGAAGGATTTTTCCTATCCACAGGTAGCATGGTTGGCTATATCACGTGCCTATTTTAGCGTACCCTGAGAAGCGGGGCGTGACAGCCGCCGCCGTCCGATTTGAGCCGGATCGCCGAGTTGTCAACAGTAAAGGTGTGTCTTTTGGTCTCCCCATTACTCCTGTACAGTTTAAATTTCCTGCACATGAACAGAACACTTTAAAATCCCATTAAACCATATTTTGAATACAATTTAATACATTTTTCTTTACACCCTTTCACCTAACCTAAACCATAATTTTTCCCTATAAATATCAACCCTAAACACACCGTCCTTACTCCAAATTTTTGTCCAAAACTCTCAAGAAAATCCCTAAAACTTTTGTGTACAAGTGGAGTTAGCGAAGGGCGAAACTCCGGCGAACTTCCGACGACGACCCTAGGAGCTTATGGCGACGAAACGATGCACCGGCAAATCCTACTTTCTCCTCTACCCCTCTCTTGATTCTAAGCCAATAAGTCCCACCTTCCTCTTCTATTCTCTATTCTTAAAACTTCTTTTACTAAAACCCGACGGAAGCGGAGTTAAATCCGACTTCCGATTCGGTTTTCTTTATAAAGTTCAATTTTCCTTAACACAACCATGTTAAACTCTTACATTTTGACTATTAATCATTAACAAAACATGTTGAACAAGTTTCATTGCAAAACATTTTATCTTGTAACTTTTATCGCTCTTTTTCACTAAAATACCATGTAGTTTACTTTCTACTTTAAAACATCATTAATCTTGCTATATCTTTAATTAGATCACGAGGTAATGACCTACCTCCTCACAACACTCATATGCAACATAGCGGGAACATAGAATACGGAAAAACAAAACTTTACATATAAATACCACTAACTAATAAAACCGTTTTCTACAAGATTACGTATTTTTACAATCTTTGCAAAGCACCGTTACAACCCATTTTGGAGAACCCGATTGGGATGGTGCGGATTATCGCATATCCCTGGGCTTAGTAGTGCGAGATGCAGACCTTCGCAGGGAGTATTCGGTCTGGAAAGATTTGAAATACAAATATCTTAAGAAAATAAGATTTCTAGAAATATAATATATATATATATATATATATATATATATATATATATAATATCTATTTTTGTGGTAATGTAAGTATTCCAACTTTTCCTAAAATCACAAGAATCACTTTACATTAAAATACCATGAATTCCGTACAAGTTCAATATTACAATTAAATACCTTATATTATAAAATTAGGTTATTTTCACTAGAAATATCACAAATATAAAATATACATCTATGACATTTTTAAAGATGATAATTAAATACTTGGGGTGTATTTTGAAAATTATACAAAAGTATTTTTACATATAACCCCCTTAAGTTCTATAAATTACCTTGAGGACCCTCGTAAGTATAGGTTTAAGCGGGACCAATCTCTTGAGCCTCAGGGAGCCGGAGAAGTAGGTGCTTGCCTATTTAAGTTAGACAACTTAACAACTTTATTATCAATACAGTAATCGTTTTTGAAAAAGACACAAATTCTGCCGCCCATGTGCAGCGGTTACCGATAACATCAAAACCTAATTCAGGACTTCAATTTCTTTTCTAATTGTCTGACTCAGACCGAGTCTCATTATAATAATCTGAGTTGAATATGATTCAAGTACAATCTACAAACTACAATTCAACATGAATCCATGAATACACATATTCAATCTATCAATCTGTATTGGCTGAACCGGACCATGGATATACTTCCATTTACATGATTCTCCAGTTACATCCATGATTCTCCAGTTACATCAATTTACTGATATCATGGTTTCGGCAAGTCTTCCAATTACACAATCTATATTACAAGACAATACACGTTGCAATACAATACAAACAATACAATCAAGATATCGCGGGGTTTAAAAGGTAGATTGGTACGGAAGGTGTTAGAAGTGGCACGAGACTGCAAAATTTAAGACATCTAATCTGAATACCACACCGTTGTTCCGGGCTTTCTAACGGAGCCTTGTACTTCCATTTGCCTATAGTCTCTGGCATATAGAGACTCCTCTCGTATACACTGGCATTTTTCTGTACCAAGCTACAAACAACAGCGTTAACACTAAATACAACATTATAACAATATAATACAACATTAAAATCTACTCTCTCTCTCTCTTACTCTCTGTCTATTCTATTTCTCCCTTATCTTTGGGACTTACCGAGCGATTGTTCACTGACGACATTCCTTCTCTTTCTTCATTGGAATGTTGTCAGGTGATTCGGACCTTTCAGAGATCGAGCCTAGCACTGAAGACTTGGACCAGTTTATTGAAGACCTCGAGCTGTAGTTTCACTTGTACTTTTTTCTTTTACATTGTGTATTTCCATTTCTGTTATGCCACTGTTTAGGCATTGCTTCCATTCAGATGTATTTACTTTTCCATGCATTGTACAAAAGAATGTTAATAAATAAAGTTGCTATTTCACTACATTTGTCTCCTGTGTATATTTTTATATTGCTTAGATACGCTTAGCGTATTTACTTCAGAGTAAATACGTAGCGGGACCCGTCGCGTCCCTTCGCCGTACGCCGGGAAGCGGGGCGTGACAGTTTGTCTGTCTATAAAATGAATAATTTCCCGGCCAACTCCAAGCTAATTAGATGATGACCCAACCAAGATTTAAAGTACGTATTTTTTAATCCTGACTTGATTACGTCTAATTAAAATTCTCAGCTATTGCAAACTATTTGTGTTTAAAGCTAACATAGATCATGGTTTGAGTATAATTTTCAAATCAAACTGAAGGCTTTAATGTTAAAAAGTTGATAGAAGGGGTGCAAATTAATTTTCCACCCAGCTCCAAGCTAATTAAATAGACGTTGACCATCCAAGGTTTAATGGTAATACGATTTTTAGGAAAGGAGCCAAAGATAATATTGTAGCTGACAAAAGACAAAATGAAAAAAGCTTGGAGCTAAAAAGTAAGGTTTAATGCTAATTGGATTTAGGGGGAAGGAGCCAAAATAATTTTGCAACAAGAAAAGACAAAAGAAAGCTTTGAGATGGATTCTTTTATTTATTTATATATATATATATATATATATATATATATATATATGAGAATAACGGAGGAAAGAGGAGAGAAAAAGAATAATGTAGCGATGATATATATATATGAGAATAACGGAGGAAAGAGGAGAGAAAAAGAATAATGTAGCGATGATGCCCTATGAGGTTTTTTCGTTAGGTGACAGTAAAACACCCTCCATCATTTTATTCGACGATCGGCACCCATCATCATCATCTTTATCATCTAAGATGTGGATACATCAAATTTCATGTAATTGCAACACTTTTTCATCGTAGATTTAGCAATGTGAAAGGTTTTATTATTGGTAAACCGTTAAATTTGCACCCACTAAATTAACGGTGAAAAAGTGATGGAGTGACATGAAATTTGATTTATCAACATCTTAGATGATAAAGATGATGATAACGAATGCCGATCATCGGAAAAAATGGTGGAGGGTGGTTATTTTTGCGCCACCTAACGAAAAAATCCTCCAATGGATTCTTTCCTCCATATATATATATATATATGATGGGTTAAAGAGACGAAAGTAAAAGACCATACCTATGAAAATCCTACACCTATTCAATAAGGGACATGGTCTATTTTTAAGTCTATTGGTTGGTTTATCTAGTTTGGCCGATTAAAGCCCACTAACATGTTGGATTCAAATAAATCTAATCGTTAATTGTTAAAGGGACGCATGGATTTAAATTGAATAGTCGTGATTCCAATGCTATTTAAAGAAGCTCTATGTAAAACAGAGAACAATCAGAAATCAAATTGCCCTCTCCATTAATTTATTCTCATAATATTGCTCCATCAAACATACAAATACTTCTTCAATTTAAAACCGATTTCGGTGTTTTTTCCTGTTGCTTTTATATTTTCCGACAATACAAAACTACATGATCAAAACCAAAGCATCCTTTATGATCCGTATTCAAGGAGTGTTATACCCTTGGAACGTCTTTGTCGATTCAATCCGTACGAATAGTGACAGTTAGTTCTTAAGGCAGCGCAGCTATCTACGTGCTTCTCTTCGCCAGGCTTGATTTTCTAAGTTTTATTTTATATTTGGATATTGTTTATGTCATCAAATTTTCAAACAAATATTTATATAATCATATTTTAATTTAAAATCATTTATTTAGCAATAGTTCCTAATTTTATCTAACACTAACCTTTTATGACACTTGCATGCATGCTTTTAAAGAAAAGCATAACTTTTCTAAAAACCTAAAATATCATAGACGTGAAATCCATAATTTATCCTTATGATAGTCTTTATTAATTCTCTTGAAACTTGGAAGGTGTTTTTTCAATTTTTAGAGATAGTTTTGATACTCTATTTTTAAAGTACATTGATTTCCTTGCATGAAGTGAAACATTTTTTCTTGAAATGCTGAAGAAACAAGTAATACGAAGAAAGATGAAATGCAAAATAAAAACTAATAACATGAAACAGAGGGAGTGGCAATTGACCAAGAGTTTATATTTTTCAAAGCCACACATTGTAACTCTATGAATTATCATTATTATTATTTGGTTCCCTTTTCGGATCTCCGTCAGATGTTATCTTCCGTCGATCTCTCGATGGATTTTGGAGGTGATCTCTTGTTGCGTGTGGGTCTCAATGGGTTTTAAGGAGATGGATGATTTGAGGAGCTTAACGCCAAAGAAGTCCCGGGGTGGTTTGGTACCACCGAGGACCCTCCGACGATCAAGTTAGTACTAGATCCGAGCAACGTAACGGCTAAGTGGAGTGAAAAAATGGCTTACTTGACCCCTCTGTAATGGAGGTTTATATAGCGGCGGCGGCACGCAGCAGGCACGAGAATCTCGCCGGCAGTTACGCTCCCGACGTCACGTCTGCGTAGGGAGCGGATCGTCCATTAATGGGGATCGTGAAGACGTGGAACGTGGGATGTTACTGGCGGAGAATCCGCGCATGGCGAGATTCGCGGAGTGGCGGTTACGCCTGTGAGCGGTGGAGTTGGTCGGAGGACCGAGAAAGACGGCCTCGGCCGGGGGAAGGGCTCGGGGACGAGCGAGAAGGCCGAGGAGTCTTGGAATTGTGGCAGCTCGGGGCGAGCAGAGGGGTCGAGGAGGCCAATCTGCTGGGGGCCCTGAGGAGGGCTAGCTTGTGTTTGCAAGTCGGGTACAGGGGTGGCCTGGACGGCCTCTGTGGGCCCTTTCTTCTGAGTTCTGGGACCTGCCATCTGCCACGTGTCCTGATCTTGGGGATCGCCAATATTGAGCTTCATCATGTTATCAAATCAAGAATAATGAAATTGAAGTTTCAATTATGTTACTTCGTGGAGTGTTCAGTATCAAACAGGTGAAATAGAGAGCGAGATATTTAAAATGGTGATTTAAAAATTTCATCAACTGAGAGCCAACATTTAAATTCTAACGAAATGCACTTGCGTGTCTAACTAAAGTGTATACCCTTTCATGAAAAAATTATTTTTGCTTAGCTGGCCACTTAAATAGAGAAATTATACAGTATACATGATGCAATACATTTGGATATAAGAAATAAAGATATATGATTTCTCAAACACCCCTTAGGATAGTTGTGTGGGGTCCTTGCTTTTGGTTTTTTCCTCTCATGATCAAATACATAAACTAGGTACATTAAAGAATTTTTTCCCTTTAAGCAAAGGATTTTTGTTCAAGAGTTTTCCTTAAAAATATTGAAACACCCAAATCTAACCATATTGTTGTTTACAGAAGAGTTTCTCTTTTCCTTATTTCTCTCTTTTTCTTTTGCCTTTTGTCTAACAAAAGAAAAAGAAATTAAACGGCCTATATCCATGACCCTTTTTTTTATTTGCTGAGTTTTTTTTCCCACGCTTAATTTGATTTTGTCATACAAAAGAAAAAGAAATTAAACGGCGTCTAGCCATGACCCTTTTTCTTATTTGTTGAGTTTTTTTTTCACACGCTTAATTTGAGAGCTTTACTCATCTTTAATTAATGGGCAGCATGTTGTGTTGGATTACTTATATGATAGAAAGACTAGAGTTGAGTGGGAAAAAAAGCATGATAGCAATGTAATCCATAAGTATCAACCAACGGATATATATAATGAATAAATACAAACAATATAAACCTCACATGGTCACATCACAAATAAATATATATGCTACAATCTCAATAACTAGTCTGTGTGTAATAACTAGTGTGTGTATATATATAACTTAACTCAAAGGAATGGCGGGGATCTGAACATCGGGAATCGTTGGAATTGTAGGTAGTGGAGGAATTCCAGTAGGAATAGTTGCTATTTGAACAGAAGGCAAAGGAGGCAATGTCTTAGGAATTGCAGGCATTGCGGGAATTGCAGGCAAAGGCAATGTAGCAGTCGGCATTGGCGGTAAAATCGGCTTCAGAAGTGCAGGGATTGTCGGAAGAGGTGGCAATGTTGGGCTTTGGCAGTGTCGGAATTGTAGGAAGAGTCGGTACAGCAGGTGGTGTAGATGGGGTGTCTTGAAGACGGCAAGCTCACTATTACAAAAGTGCTCAAAGGTAACATGAATTTGGTCACCGATGATGCTCAATATTGGCGATCTCCAAGATCATGACACGTGGCAGATGACGTATCCCAGAACTCAGAAGAAAGGGCCGACCAGACCACCCCTGTACCCGACCTGCAAGTACAAGCTGGCCCTCCTCAGGCCCCCCCTGCAAATTGGCCTCCTCGGCCCCTCAGCTCGTCCCGAGCTGCCACAAGACCAAGACTCCTCGGCCATCTCGCTCGTCCCCGAGCTCCCCAACCGAGGCCGTCTTCCTCGGTCCTCCGACCAACTCCGCCGCTCACAGGCGTAACCGCCGCTCCGCAAATCTCGCCATGCGCAAATTCTCCGCCAGCAACATCCCACGTTCCACGCCATCACGATCCCCATTAATGGACGATCCACTCTCTACGCGGGCGTGACGTCGGGAGCGTAACTGCCGGTGAGATTCTCGCGTCTGTTGCTTCGTGCCGCCACCGCTATATAAATCCTCATCACAGAGGGGTCAAGTAAGCCATTTTTACTCCACTTAGCCGTTACGCTGCTCGGATCTAATACTAACTTGATCGTCGGAGGGTCCTCGGTGGTACCAAACCACCCCGGGACTTCCTTGCATGTACTCGGTGCTAAACTCCTCAAATCACCAATCTCCTCAAAACCCATTGAGACCCACATGCAAGAGGAGATCACCTCCAAAATCCACCGGGAGATCGACGGAAGACAACATCTGAAAGAAACCCGAAAAGGACCTCCATCAGTCACGGTTAAAAGCATGAACAAATTTGAGTAACGGTCTTAAATGACTTGGTCATGGTTTTAACCGTGATTAAATCGAAGATGACGCGGGCTCCACAACCCACTGGGCGATAAAATTCCAATCCCCACTAATATTGACCCTTTTTTTTTTCAGTCAAAGAAACTCCCTTCAAAATTTCCCCCCAAATCGACCGGAGTCGCCGCTGCCCTCGTCGTCCAGAGTCGCCGTGCCTTCGTCGATTGGAGTCTCCGTTGTCTCTCTTGGAGCCTCCTCACTCGAATTGCCTTCAGTGAAGTCGCCGTCGTCGTCTCGATTGCCTGCTCCGTGGCTCGATCGCCTGTGCCGTCCTCGCTCGAAGTTGCCGCCTGCCCTATCTCGTCATCGTGCTGCCTCGCCTCTTCTCTTCCAATCTGGGCTAGTACTTTAATTTTTAATTTGTTGATTTTGTTAATTCCAATTTTCTGACCGATTAGGGGGTTAAGGTTTTAGGTTAGGGTCAGGGATTGAACGAGGGTTTTAGGTTAGGGTTAGGATAGTTAATTAAAGGGTTAGGGTTAGGGTTTTAGTTTTGGGTTAGGGGTTTGGGGGTCAGTGGTTAGGATAGTTAATTAGGGATCAGGGTTAGGATTAACGTTAAGGGTTGGGGTTAGGGTAAGGGTAAGGGTAAGGGTAAGGGTTAGGGATAGGTAGTTTAGTGAAATGAAAGAATTGTTAAATGTATTTTAGTGACATACTTATAAAAGTTAATGGTATTTTAGTGTTAAAAAATAAAATTCATCTTCAATCATTATTATCTACATTGAACTCTTGTCAAATACCACCCAATTCTAACCCTAAATCTAAAATCTTAAACTCGATTAAGAAAACCCTAAGTTTTAAAAATTTTATCCTAAAATAATAACTTCAACACATTGAAATCGAAACGTAAACGTAAGACCAGATCAAATTAAATATTAAACTTGCGCGTATGATAGTTGATGAAAATATGAAATTTTCATATTATTGTAGCTTATCATATGTGAAAATAAAAACGCGACCGGTCAACATACATGCGATATTTGTCGTGACATAAAACTACACGAAAGTCTATGTGACGAGAATTAATACTCAATCGTATGATAACTGATAGATTTGTCTTGTATGGACAAGTTAGGAATGTATAAAGCAGACACCTGCATTCACTTGTGTTTTTCATTCATTTCGAAATATTTCGTCGGTATCTTTCCGCTGGTTCTCCGTGTACAACAATAGATTAGATATTCGTTTTAATGGTGTTTCACAGTATTGAAACGATTATCTGTTCTATTATAGTATACTCGGAGAACAGTAAGGAGGTGCCGCCGAAATTTTCTCGAAACGGATGAAAACACAAGTGAATGGGTGTATGCTTTATACATTCTTAATGGGATTGGTGCCTTACCCCTACAGCCGTTACCCTCGACATCCAATAAAGAACATTTAATATTATTATCATCTTTCTTAGAAGAAGAATCCAACTCTCGAGCTTTGAGATTAGAAAGAGAAAATTCTCAATAGAAATTTGAGGAGAGCCCAATCCAAAAACAATTGAAACCAAACTTAACGAAGTCGTTAGTTAAACCTAACACTAACGCTTCGTATTATCCGTCTATTTTGAATTTTTCATGAAATTTTAATTCCATGACTCTTATCTATAGGAAGGACCCTTACTACGTTCCATTTTATTCCAATAGCATTACCGTACCTCCACGATAAGAGTTGGATGTACGTTGACGTTTTCTCGGGAGCCACTAATTTTTTCCTTAACGGTGTTTACTTTTTCACCGATTTTTCCTATGCACGTCTTGGGATACCGAAAGAGAATGATATTTATTGTCCTTGCTATAAGTGTATGTGTAATACCCAGCCCCTTTTATACCAATATTTGTATTTCTTTTTACCTATAAATTTATTTATAATTATTCATTTATTTCAAAATCCTATTAAACCCGGACCTTACCTTTTATTCTCTCCGGCCCAGCCGTTTCCTTTTCCCATTTTAAGTTAAGATTATTTGAGCCCAGCCCTTTCCCTTTCGTAAAGAAAATTTATCGCCCTTTTTCTCCTCTCTTTTCTCAAAACCTAATCCTAAATTCCTCATTTTTCCTTTTTATATAAATCCCTATTCACAGCCTATTCTTTTTATTAAAACCCAAACCATATTCCTCAGCCCACTCACCTAATTCTTTCTCAAAGCCCATTCTTTTTTCCATTCCCTTAAGAATTCTTTTTTAGCATGCAGCCCAACCCTGGCCCGCTTCTTTCAGCCCGTCAAGAGGCCGGCCCCAATCTCCTTCTTTCCTTCCTTCATTTTCAGATCTCCTCATAATATTCCTCCTTAAATCACATTTAATTCTAAATCAATTCCCATTAACACCTCTTAAACTTCTCCCTTAAATCTCATTAATTTTCCTTTAACCATTTTTCCCCCTCAAAACACAGATCACTCTCTCTCTCTCTCCTCTCGTAACTTTCTCTCTCCTCTATCCCTCACACACACACGTTTTCTATCTCTCTCCCTTAAAACTCTCTCTCTAACCCACGTACTCACCCTTTCTCTCTCTCTCTTCCATCCTCTTTTCCCGCTCCCTCCCTCTCTCTATCGCTCCCATTCTCTTCTTCCCGCTTCACCCTCGAACCCGCGCCCACGACCAGCGCGTCGAGCTCGCCGCCGTCTTCTCACCGTCGTTTCAACCACCGCCGGCGCCCCTTCTTTCATTATCTCTCTCGAGCCGCGGCCACGCCTGCGCTCGCCGTCGCCAGCACCGCCGACGAGCTCCTCACTCCTTCCCGAGCTACCCGCCTCCATTACACCCCGGCTTCCTGCCTTCACCAACCTCGCCGTCGACCTCCCCTGCGACTACCAAGCCTTTTTTCGCCGATGAGCACGAGACCACCGCACCCATCACCAAGCACCCACCATCGTCGCCGAGGCCATTACTACACCACCACAACCACCGCGACCCACCTCGTCGCCGCGTCCCACCGGAGCCACCGCCATCGCCTTCTCCTTCCAAGCACCACCGAGCTCTCCCCCCTAAACCATCAATAATCTTCAACCGCCGATGAGCCAAGCACCTTGCCATCACGTTGCTACCGCCCTAGTCAACCTACATTGCCGGCGACCCCCAGTACAGCTCCGACGTCCGCCTGCACACTCCCGTGACCACTTCCTGAAGCACCGTGTCTCCTCGTGGCCAGCTTCCGTTCCACCTCGTACCCACTCACGTGCCCACAGCGCACCACGACCATACCCCACCTCCACTCCGTGAGCATCAGCATCTCCAATCTTTTCTCTCTCTTTCCTCACGGTTCAACCCGAGCCTTCCCACGTCGGCCAACCTCCAAGCTTCGGCCACCCGTCGCTGCGCTCACCTCCTCTGAAGCTCGAGCAGCCGACCTTCAGACCATGCCAATTTCAGCATCCAAGCCGGAGCCCATCGTCGCCGCTGAGCCATTGCACAGAGCTCAATCCGAGGCCAAGGCCAAACTCTTGCCGTTGTTGCCGCGTGTGTCGTGCCGTGCATACCGTGCCATCAATTCATCGTCTCCAGGAAAGTTCTCTACTTGCTACATGCTAAGTTATGTTTGTTACAAACTAAAATCATATAGATTCCGTAGTTATTTTTCCTGATAAATTATATGACGTACCTGTTCGATACATGATCCCAATGAAAATACTCACCTAATTTGACGGAACTGGATTGTTTATATTGGCCCATGTAGTGATGAATGCGGTGTATAGATTTCACTGGATAATACGACTATTAGCAACTAAAACGACTACCACCAAATATACCTGTAAAACTGGAATTTTTCTTGTACCTGAAAACCGTTAAAATCACCATAAATTATATACATATTGGAATGATTCGTTCGAGGGCTTAAATCGAAGCCGACTCGACGAACTATAACCCTATGCAAGTTTCTATTTGTTTATGTACTTAAACTGTGACAATATTTGGATCGGAGTGCGACTCTGGACTGCAGTCCAGAGCGACTCTGTTTACTGGGTGCTGTTCCGTAATGGGTACCACCTTGTTTTCTTAACCCGTATGTTGCGGAACTCCACTGTTTATTAAAGGTAAATCTGTTAGATATATAACACAAGTGGTTTCACCCTGTTTCGTCATCATTTGCTGTTTAGCCTGTAATTTAAAAGATCGGGATGTATAACAGTCCAGAACAGATTCAGAAGTAACATATTAGTGTTAAACAGTGTATAACTCCTGACGTGTAGATGCGATTGAGTATCTGTCTATTGCTTTGAAAACCTTACTGAAAACCCTAGATTTCATCCAACTGTAGCGTCACTAAATTCTGATCCCAACTGGGATTAAAATGCGTTGCGAAACGGACTTCCGATTCTGAAACCGGATTTCCAGCCGTGAACGCTTAAAATGAAATGGCCATAACTAGTGATTCTGAGACCCGATTGACGTGAAACTAAATTCCCTGGATAGATAATTGAACATCCTATATATTCCCCATTCATTGTTTCGCTAAACTGTACCTGTATGATTTATGATAAATTGTGCAAGTGGTAGAATACTGTTTTATGACATCTTAATCATGCTTTACATACTGTCTCCTCATCATATCATACATATGTGACTGCATTGATAACCTAGTGATCATGTGCATTACCCAGTGTTAGGTATTAGTGATGATTGTGGCAAGTACGTTAGTGTTCGTGCATGAGTGGATAAGTGAAAGTGACACGTACTTGTACACAATCAGTGAACCTTATTATTCTATTGCATTGTCGACGTCTGTGGGACGCGTGTACGTGTGACTATAAGTGGTATGTGACACTTATGGAAGCTCTTGCATGTGTGTCACAGATAAGGCACCAGACACTGCCATTTATCTTAGGTATTAATCGGGACGTGCTTGATGGAGGTCCTGCCTCCAGTTCTCGCGCAGACTTGTCACAGACCGATTGGTATTTAAGGTTATGGTTAGCGTTTGATGTAGACCACGGGGTGTGAGGTAGTTTGAGTGTGAGTTCAACAGAATCTCGGGAGTCCCATGCCGGCTTATATATATGGAGATATATGGAGATTTACAGGGTACATGATTATTACCGTGAGTTACATGTTGGGCCCGTGGTCCCTTGCCCTTGGGTTCTACCCTTGGGTAGAGGACACTCACGAGTGGTTGGCTCTCACACTTAGACTGACGATAGGCTTAGTGACCTGTACAGTGAGACTTAGAGACTGATACGGATAATGGCATTGATATACATTACTTACCGTTGTTGATATACCTGGCATATTATAATACTGTTTTACTGTTCACCTGATCTATTAGACAATTCATTGGTTATTGCATGTTCATATCTTTACCGTCTTGATTTACTGTTATATATCTATTATCACTGTTCGAGTTGTCACTTGTATCTATATATTATATTGCTATTGTGTCGCTCTAACGACCTGAGTATGCATGCTCAGTGTGAGGAGTGGATTTAGCCGGGACCAGGACCAGACGCACATCACAGACATCTTGATTAGCTATCCAGAGTTATACTCTTTTGTTCCCATCAGGTCAGTTCTTTATATTGTTTTGTCTCAGTTACTGCATTTCTCATTACCTGCGCATTATTTACTGATTACCACGTAAAGCTAGAAGCCGAAGTGTGACTACGGCAGGATATTTCCTTGACCGTAGGAGCATGGCTGGCCTTGTCAACCTCTCGTATTCCGTATTTTGGGAAGCGGGGCGTGACAGTATGAACACGCCATTGCAGAAGAAGTCGGATGTTGAGTTATACATCATGAAAAATGGTTTCGTTAGAGATTACACTAAGTGGGATATTCACGGAGAAAAGGGCGATGGAAAGCCAGTGCAAGAGACAGAAAATAGATTCATTGAAGCGGAAACCGAAGAGCAGCAAGGGATAGTAGAAGAAGAGGAGGAAGAGGAGGAATGGTAGTTTGAAGAAGACAAAGCCGTCGAAAACGATGATGTTGTGTTCATGCCGGTCGATAACATGGATGGGCTTAAAAATGCCGCTGGACTTTCTTATGATACGGAAAGTACTGGACCCGCGTCATTGGAGAAGTACAAGGCTTTCTCGAGAATCCCTTTATATCCAAATTGCAAAGGGTTTTCGATACTATTCTTTTTCGTATGTCTCTTCTAGATCAAGTGCAAGAACAGATGGAGTGATCAGTTCTTCACCGATCTCCTAGCATTGCTGAAGGAAGCTTTTCCCGACGGAAATGAAGTGCCACCAAGCTGGTACGAGGTGCAAAAGATAATCACGAATATCGGCCTAAAGTGTGAGAAGATACATGCATGCGAGAACGACCCCGTTTTGTTCCGGAAAGAACACGCCGCACTTAAAAGCTGCCCAGTGTGCGGGAAAAGCCGATTCAAGCCTAATAAAGACTCCCGTTCGAGTGATGTGCCCATGAAAGTTCTACGTCATTTTCTATTAATACCGAGAATGCAATGTTATTTATGTGTAAGGAGACAACATCCAAAATGCAGTGGCACAATAAAAAGCCTCATGAAGAGGGAAAAATGAGTCATCCTAGAGATTCGATATCGTAGAAAGTTTTAGATGAAAACATCCTTCGTTCAGCGCAGACCCTTATAACATGAGGTTGGGGATTGCGAGCGATGGTTTCAATCTATTTGGGAAGGTTCGCGGTGGGCGTACTCATAATACTTGGCCCATTGTGGTGACTATATACAATCTGCCGCCATGGAGGGCTATGATGCAGTCTTATTTTACGTTGGCGCTTTTAATCGATAGTCCCTCGTCTCCTGAGAAAAACATCGACGTGTACCTTCAACCCTTGATCGATAAATTAAAGTTGCCGTGGAAACCTATGACGCAGATAGTAAATAATTTTTTCAGATGCGTGCTGCTTTGTTGTGGACGATTAATGATTTTCCTGCCTACGACATGCTGTTGGGATAGACAACTCAAGGTAAGCTTACTTGCTCTGATTGTCATATTCATATGAGCAACGTACGCTTGAAGTTTAGTGGGAAAGAGTTGTTTATGGGTTGTAAGTCTACGCTAGCGCCCCGGCCGTCAACAGACGCCAAATGCGGAACAAAAAATGTTTTAACTGGCGCTATCGTATAGTTTAACCCGGATCTGCCATTATTGCTAAACTAACAAACTGTAAAGAGTGTAGAATGGTTATACCGAACGATCCGAGTCCTTCGTTCTTCAACCATCATTCCACGCTCCGTTGCGGCTGCTCCGATCTCGTCGATCTCCGATCTCCTCGTCGAGGTGGCACCACATGATCGGTTCTTTAAACGGGCTCCCGGCTCTGACTCGAGGCAACTCGATCGTCAAGTTTGCTAAAAGAGACGACCAAGAATGATGTAGAGAATGAGTAGATGACTTTGTCTCACTTCGTCCAAATCCGTGGACGATCGGTTAATGAAGTTGCCGTGGAAATCGGGTGATGGAATGAAATGGACTGTGAAATTCCATACACCGATAAAACCTATCATAATCTTTTCTAGCAAAATGAAACATCAAGTGAGAGTGAGTATGAGGAGAGAGAGGGGGCCGGCCTCTTATAGTGAAGAGGGAGGTGACCGTAGGAGAGGGGGGTTCACATATGATAAATATCATATGTGAACACAACACAAATATCTTGCATAAAGATCTTAAGCTAAACAAGAAATGGTTGATATCAAAGCATGAGTCACACGACACCTCACCCAATCTAGAACCTTCTAGAACCTTCTAGAAGCATGACTCACTCTCATCCAAGAAAAGATAAATCCGTCTTTAACCGAATGTTAAAAGACGGCTGATAGAAAACTGGAAACTGGCAACTTCCAAAAGTGATCCTGAAACGACTTTCAGGATAACCCCGAAACTGTATAAATATACCCGCATTTGTATTACGACCGAATACAAATGCAACTGAGACAAAGATATTATACCTACTCAATATGATACTCGGATCCGGCTTAAACCAAAGCCGACCAGTATTATTTGCCCGAAAAGTGACACGTGCGTAAACGCACGTGCATTTTCCGAACCCTGCCATAAAACCATACGGCCTCTACAACGTTTCGCCCGAACTTGGGAAACTGTCTGTGGGGGACTCTAATGACTCGTCAGCACCCTGGCAGTGGGTTTAACCACAAACCGTCAGCGGCACTAGCTATGCGTAACGGCTGCCCATGGACTGACCTCAAGGGTGGCCGAGGAGCGAACTCAAGGGAGACCGATGAGCGAACTCCTCCGAAAACCCTACTGAGCCTAACAGTGACAATGTATATACAGTCCGGTCCGTTCGTCAATGAGTATCGCATATCTGCCTAGGGGGCTAGTAACGTCAGACCCCCAATAGCAGTATAAGTCGTGTCGGAGTGAAGCCCAAATACACCCTGAGATACTACTGGAGTACCTACCAGTAAATCTCCTACCATGGCCATGGATTTGTGTAATGGATCTCCTAGACACAGCACGACCTCGCCCCCAATACCGGGAGAGACGAATCCCCTGCCGATCCGCTCACGTGCCTCCATATGGCTCGGGACTGTACCCAAAAGCTACCTGTTTGCACGACTCCTTTGAGCCGTGGTAGGGTAGAAATCAAAGCACAGTGGGAACTCACACGAGACAAATGACGACCTCAGGTCGATGAACTAACCTGTACACATGTCACCAGGGAACTGCTATCTGACGGTAGATATAATACTAACTAGCAGATTCCCGGCGAGTCCTGTCCGGTGTACTCATAACCCAATGAGCACCTGTATACATCTTAGGTGATCCAACTGACACCAGTGGCTTGTGAGACCGGCCACCGCCCCTCGTCGGGGTCTCGACTGTATACACTAGTCTACTCCGGAGTATCGATGCCCTGTCTCGAAACTCCCACGACTAGGGACCACAATTAAGGATATGCATATAAACTACCCAACTCTCACGTATATGATCGCCATCATACTGTTGGTAGTAAAGCAAGATCCTAAGGGCTCTATCAAAGTGTAACATGCAATCAGTCACCTGAACATGTACACGACTGATAAAGGCAAACCAGATAGCATACTATCATCTCGAGTAAGACTGTCCTACCGGGACAGGTCCTCTGCAATCATTGCAATCACGTATCTGCGATCCAATAATTGACTATGAGGGCACTATCTCCAACAATCTCCCACTTGCACTCAAGGCTAATATTGCGATGTCGACTACTCACAGCCCGTGTGAAACCAACACCCAACTCCTCTACTAATCAGTTTCACAAAGCCCGTTTGTAAAACTATTGTGTTCGAGAAATGGCCTCAGTGAGTGGATCCGCCTAGAAGTATCTTTCTATATCTCTCTTAATCTCAAGTTCGCGGAGAAAACCATCTCCCGAATTGAGTAATACCTGTCTTAGAACATGTCTGGATATCTGATGGGACCTTAGTTCATAAATGAACTCCATATCCAAACTTCTTAGACTGAATCGATCACTGAACCTAATCAGTATCGGGCACCTTGCTTCCCACAGTATCCTCTTGGACCATCTGTCCATAATACTGTCCCTCTTCGTCAGAGGGAAAAACTAAAACTCTGACAGTCACTCTGTCATCCACGTCACCTTTGAAGCCTGGAATGATAATCGTCTCCCAAAGGAGGCTGCCGTCATCAAATCCGTAGAACATGCACTTATGTTCTAAAACTGCTTCCTTATGTTTCTCCAGGATTGGATTAATACAAACTTATTGCATCTAGTGCAAAACCAACATTTGGTGTGGTACTTGACATCTCATGATTGACTCAATTGCCTAAGCAAGTGATCTGCCAATCATGCACATCCCTCTCCCCTTTAGTCTATACGACAGCTTTAGAGAGGGTGACTCCATCACCTGCAGGTACACCACCATGCTAGGAGTCAACTATTCCAAAAACCATTAGAATATCTGTCAAAGTACCCACATTGGGAAACTACCCAAATCCAGATCTAAAACCATAGATCTAGAAACCAGGATGTCAAATATTATATCCATATCCTGTCTGGAGAAACAACTGTGTGACGACCACAGTACAACCGATCGTAGTATAGGAATTTTACTTCCCACTCTGTGTATGTCATCCATATACTATGACATCACACCCTACTACCTTCTTAACTGATCCATCCCCTATTCTGATTGAAGTCAAACCCATGACTGTCACATCAAAATTAGATGATCTATCTCCGCTATAACTGCTCAAGTCTATAAATAGATATAAGTATCTTGCCCACTATGCTTCCGTTGCTCCCACTGACTACGACAACCCTCCTACCGGGTCTCATATCCTGGAACAACAGTAGTGTCAAGTCTGGGTAGATAAGAACCTCCCTGTCACCGTCTCTGAGGCTACCGAAGTACCTCTCGGGCGTCTGAGGTTACCTACCATACCTGCGGAGTGGCTATTGGAATGTCAAACCTGATTGAATATATAGGTCCTATTAAATTTTCCGTAATCGTTCGCGGTTCTGGAATCACTTCCAGTTCTACCATACTCCCACTACTGTTTTCTGAAAAAGATCCATTTTTACTAAAACTGTGGCAAGTCAAGAACAATATCACTATTGATCTTCTAAATGGTAGAATATCAACCCTCGTCATAGCCAGGGTCAACCCACAAACAGCCATTACAGAAACGTGCCATGAGTTATCCAGTGTCTGGTTTTAATCATAAGCTGGACAACTCCCCGTACCTTAATATCTTTTAAGGTACGAACTATTCTATATCCAATATAGAAACTTTGGCACTTAATTAATTGGAACCATATTCAATCCATGCATCTGTCTCCAGTGCATATCAACTTAATGGAAAGAGGCTAATCAGCATTACTCAACTTAGGAATCCATCCAATTATGAGTAACCTGGAAGAGAAACACGTTTCTCAAAACCATCACTATCATTTGAATACCAATCACAAGAATCTACATCTTCGATCTCTTTGAAGAATCCCGATACTTGTGACACCTGGTTCTCTACTTTATTCTTATACCCACAACTTCTCAAAACTTAGACCTTGTATTTCTACGAAACACTCGTCTAAATACTAGAGAAGTTATAAGTAAACAGAACATAGTACGAGGACCTACCCCTTTGTCCTGATGGACACTTGGACAACATACAATACTCTGTATAAGTCTGCTGAGTTGAACAACTCAAAACCTGTGCGTTGTAGGTGGAAAACTGTACCCTGGCGATTTCCTCAAATATCACCAATTACAACGAATTCCGATATAATGAGGATAATCACCTAATTCCCAATATCTTACTCCCACTCATCATCTGTAAAACCATACAGATATGAGAATGAAACCTGGTAAATACATACCCTTGGAGTAAGTGTCTAATCGGGAAAAACAGTTTTTCCTTTAACAATGCACTGAAACATGAAAATGTTTCGTAGGGGTAACCTGGTATTCATAGCAATGCCTCTTCCATAATCCAATTCATGACTTCAACCGTATATTTTATTGTCATCTCTCCAAATCCCTTTATTTGTCTTTAGTCGTTACCTTCTGTACACCATCGTTAGGCTAAATGGTTTTCTTCCTTCCCTACCGTTCGGCACCAGCCTATGGTTTGGAAGAAGACTATCCAGTAAGCATAATAGGTGTACCCTCCTAAACCAAGAAGTACTCGCATCTCGAGAGAAGGTGACGATAAAAGACAACTGAATAATACCTTATTCTTTTAAAGGTGAAATAGGAGTGGCGATGAAGTACGCGGTTTTGGTCGTGAATGATATCTGTCGCAATTTACTTTGCCCTCTTTCTAATCCCTTTATTTTGTCTTTACATATTACCTTCTGCACACCCTACTTAGGCTAATTGGTTTTCTTCATTCCCTACCTTTCGGCACCAGCCTATGGTTTAGAATAAGACTATCCAATAAGCGTAATAGGTGTGCTCTCCTAAACTAAGGAGCTCTCGCAACCTGAGAGAAGGTGATAATAAAAGACAACTGAATAAACCAATTCTATTTCTCCTGAACCTGGATCCATCCTCGAAGAAGTTCCTTCGAGTTCGTATATAACCATACGATGGATCTATCCAATGGAAGTGGATATCCGTAGTAATACGGGTGTTCTGAGAAATTCAAAGGGTAAAAGAAGGAGTGGCAATGACTTATGCAACTCAGACAATCCAAAAGCCAGTATTTTAAGAAGGTTCGGTCAACCTGGTCACTGAGTCATAGTCTAGGGTCGGTCAAAGGTCGCTGCCAAAGAGAGAGAGAGAGAAAAGAAACACTCTGCGTGCACTCTATCAGAATGGTCATCACTTTATCTAATCCGGAAACCTCCCACTGTCCTGTCAAATTCTCCTCCAAACCTAAAGAAGAATCAATCGGGATCACCTGAAGAGTAAACCAACTCATCAGTGGGAATCGGGATCCAACTCTCATCGCATGTTAACGTGATGGAATGCATCCACGTTATTCATACTCCAGAAGGTATGCGCAAACTTGGCAAGTTTCAGTTTCTTTAGAAACTCCCGATATCATTTTCTTGCCCCATGCTTTTATGACCTTGACGTATGCCAACAAATCATAAGTCACATGTCAAGTTCTGCCCGTCATTATCTTGTTAATTTGAACCCACCCGTACATACCCTTGACGTATGCCAACAAGGTAATACGACTGTCCCAAACCAACTCATCTATCTATGCAACAAATGAATACCCAGCAGCTACCAAACACTATGCCTTGACGTATGCCAACAAACATAGCTTGAATACTACTGACCATCCATAAGAAACGACGGAGGGCTACGACTGGTTTTTGGCGAAAAACCTTTAACGTAGTGAACTTGATATCGCTGAAGGAACCTGATAGCTTTTTAAAATATAGTGGCGAAAACCTTTTGCTAAAGAGGTCACTCCCGGTAAAGGGATCTCGGCTCTTTCCTCGTGGAATGAGGTGCAGGATATTCCACTGAATACCGCTATGCAAAGCAACTTGTAATCGACTATAGTGAAGTTATTACTCTGACGCAAACTTCTGCCCAAGGGGTCAGTCCCGGTGAAGGGATATCGGCCCTTGCCCCGTCGAATGAGGTGCATGATATTCCACTGAATACCGCTATGCATAACAAAAGAAAACGTCTTTACAATAACACCTTTTTTTTTTAAAAATTGTTCCAACAACTCAAACAGGTTTGTTTTACTTTGCATTGATCAGAATCAACGCAGTCCCATCATTAATCACACCAGAAAAGAACGAAAATAAAAATGTACGTATATGCCATCCGCATATACGTACATTAGTCACTGGGTCCCGTCATCACCCGTTAGGTTACTTAACTAACGACAGAGCGGGGACTGGACTAGCGCGGGTGTAAAACATATACAACATCTAATAGTATATAAACCAATATACAATAATCGCTCCAGGCGTGATAATATGCAACATTACAGAAAAGTAATAAGCATCACAGAACAATACAGAGATCCCCGAGTTTCACAGAGCCGCTGCTGAAACCCGACGTTCCCCTGTCGTGTAGATAGCCTGTGCAATGAAACCTAGACCCCTACGGGTGCGGCAAGTTACCCGCCAAAACCTGAAGCGAGGTAGTCCCCACAGCATAGTGAATGGAACACCCGGCACTTCACGGAATCCGGTAAATTGAGCACCCCTCCTTGGGTCAACCTGTACCCCCTACGAGTGCGGCGAATAGTCTGCCAATTCTAGAGTGGGACCCCTCTGCCTCTCAAAGCCATGAGATGCGGACCCGTTGCCCTCCCGAACCCGGCTATCCGTGCACTCCGTCGCGGGGCAAAACCTAGTACAGTAATGAAAAATAGTACAATAGGTACATCGACCGCAACCTGGTCGTGCCCCAAAAGAATATTATACAACAGGCAGTGACGGCAGTCCACAAGTTGGACGCTCGCCCCGCAATATCAAATGTACAAATAAACACAAACTGTACTACCATTGCACACTGCTATCCACCACGGCAAATCCGCAACATCACAGCACAACACAGAACATCAACGCGAATGTCACGTTCGCAAACCCGTCTAAAAGAACTATAGCAATCAGACGCGGTTTACCGATCAAATGACATTCCCGGTCGGAGATATAATGTAAGCACTGTAACCTAACGTGTTTAAATTTCGATCGACCAAAGACCAAATATCAAAAAGTGGGCCCCACGACTTACTGGTGAACAGTAACAAAACCTGGGCCAAAACGATATTGACCAAAACCCCCAAAATCCAACACAGAACCTACTGACAAAATTTGGGAGCACGTGCTCCCCACGTGGCCGCGGTTGCGCGGCCAAACCATGGGTTTGGCCGCGTTTCCGCGGCAGCTTGGAGGGATCACGACCGCAAATTTTGTCGTGACTCTTAAAAATGCCTGCTCTGATTTTTAAGACATCCAGAAATAATTTTTGAGACCATTTAAAATTAACAGAAACTGTCGTCTTGGATTTTTGCAGTTTTCGATTTCCGGTCGGATCGATGTTTTAAACGCGTTAGCACAAGTTAGTATAGCAAAATGGTGAGGCTCTGATACCACTGTAAGTCTATGCTAGCGCCCCGGCCGTCAACATACGCCAAATGCGGAACAAAAAACTTTTTAACTGGCGCTATCGTATACTTTAACCCGGATCTGCCATTATTGCTAAACTAACAAACTGTAAAGAGTGTAGAATGGTTATACCGAACGATCCGAGTCCTTCGTTCTTCAACCATCATCCCACGCTCCGTTGCGGCTGCTCCGATCTCGTCGATCTCCGATCTCCTCGTCGAGGTGGCACCACATGATCGGTTCTTTAAACGGGCTCCCGCCTCTGACTCGAGGCAACTCGATCGTCAAGTTTGCTAAAAGAGACGACCAAGAATGATGTAGAGAATGAGTAGATGACTTTGTCTCACTTCGTCCAAATCCGTGGACGATCGGTTAATGAAGTTGCCGTGGAAATCGGGTGATGGAATGAAATGGACTGTGAAATTCCATACACCGATAAAACCTATCATAATCTTTTCTAGCAAAATGAAACATCAAGTGAGAGTGAGTATGAGGAGAGAGAGGGGGCCGGCCTCTTATAGTGAAGAGGGAGGTGACCGTAGGAGAGGGGGGTGACCATATGATAAATATCATATGTGAACACAAAACAAATATCTTGCATAAAGATCTTAAGCTAAACAAGAAATGGTTGATATCAAAGCATGAGTCACACGACACCTCACCCAATCTAGAACCTTCTAGAAGCGAATGTTAAAAGACGGCTGATAGAAAACTGGAAACTGGCAACTTTCAAAAGTGATCCTGAAACGACTTTCAGGATAACCCCGAAACTGTATAAATATACCCGCATTTGTATTACGACCGAATACAAATGCAACTGAGACAAAGATATTATACCTACTCAATATGATACTCGGATCCGGCTTAAACCAAAGCCGACCAGTATTATCTGCCCGAAAAGTGACACGTGCGTAAACGCACGTGCATTTTCCGAACCCTGCCATAAAACCATACGGCCTCTACAACGTTTCGCCCGAACTTGGGAAACTGTCTGTGGGGGACTCTAATGACTCGTCAGCACCCTGGCAGTGGGTTTAACCACAAACCGTCAGCGGCACTAGCTATGCGTAACGGCTGCCCATGGACTGACCTCAAGGGTGGCCGAGGAGCGAACTCAAAGGAGACCGATGAGCGAACTCCTCCGAAAACCCTACTGAGCCTAACAGTGACAATGTATATACAGTCCGGTCCGTTCGTCAATGAGTATCGCATATCTGCCTAGGGGGCTAGTAACGTCAGACCCCCAATAGCAGTATAAGTCGTGTCGGAGTGAAGCCCAAATACACCCTGAGATACTACTGGAGTACCTACCAGTAAATCTCCTACCATGGCCATGGATTTGTGTAATGGCTCTCCTAGACACAGCACGACCTCGCCCCCAATACCGGGAGAGACGAATCCCCTGCCGATCCGCTCACGTGCCTCCATATGGCTCGGGACTGTACCCAAAAGCTACCTGTTTGCACGACTCCTTTGAGCCGTGGTACGGTAGAAATCAAAGCACAGTGGGAACTCACACGAGACAAATGACGACCTCAGGTCGATGAACTAACCTGTACACATGTCACCAGGGAACTGCTATCTGACGGTAGATATAATACTAACTAGCAGATTCCCGGCGAGTCCTGTCCGGTGTACTCATAACCCAATGAGCACCTGTATACATCTTAGGTGATCCAACTGACACCAGTGGCTTGTGAGACCGGCCACCGCCCCTCGTCGGGGTCTCGACTGTATACACTAGTCTACTCCGGAGTATCGATGCCCTGTCTCGAAACTCCCACGACTAGGGACCACAATTAAGGATATGCATATAAACTACCCAACTCTCACGTATATGATCGCCATCATACTGTTGGTAGTAAAGCAAGATCCTAAGGGCTCTATCAAAGTGTAACATGCAATCAGTCACCTGAACATGTACACGACTGATAAAGGCAAACCAGATAGCGTACTATCATCTCGAGTAAGACTGTCCTACCGGGACAGGTCCTCCGCAATCATTGCAATCACGTACCTGCGATCCAATAATTGACTATGAGGGCACTATCTCCAACAATGGTCATCGACGATTCTTGCCTATAACTCACAGATTCAGAAGGAATAAAGAAATGTTCAATGGTAAGACGGAGACCGGTATTCCGCCTGAATCATTGTCCGATAACGACATACTGCAACAATAGAGAGGTTATCAGAATATCACATTCGGAAAGAAACAGAACAAAGATGCAATGCCATGCCCATCTGGCTGGAAGAAGTCTAGCGGTTTATTTCAGCTTCCGTACTGGTCCGATCTACCGCTGCGCCACAATTTAGATGTCATGCATATCGAGAAGGGTGTCTCTGAGCACATCATCAATCTTCTGCTGTGTAAGGATGGAAAAATGAAGGATAGTCTCAATGCCCGTCGTAATTTGACGAATTTGGATGGTTTGCCTATTAGAAAAGAATTGCAACCTCGGCTTGTGGCTGGTAAAACGAGTTATTATGAGATCCCACTAGCAATCTACAACATGAACAAAGAGGAGAAGCGGCGGTTCTTGCGTGTGTTTAAAAAATTGAATATTCCCGACGGTTTCTCATCAAACATTTGCAAACATGTGCATGTAGAAAACAGAAAAATCGCAGGACTCAAAAGCCACGATTACCACATATTGATGCAGCATCTTCTTCATTTATACCTCAGAGCATCGATAAAACCAGAAGTTGGTCTCATGCTTAACGACTTTTGCATGTATTTCCGCCAATTGTGTTCCAAAAACGTGGACGTCAATGAGATAGCAAAGCTCGAAAAAGACATTCCTTTGATCCTCTATAAGCTCGAAGCTATCTTTCGACTTTCCTTTTCGACATTATTATTCACTTGTCCGTCCATCTGGCAACCGAGGTCAGAATTGACGGTTCAGTCCATTACCGTTGGATGTATCTAATTGAGAGGTATTATTGACGTTTGTTATTCATCATTTAAATTGCAAAGAATTATCATGAATTATTAATTTATTTCATTTTCAATAGATATCTGTTAACTTTAAAAAATTATATCTGCAACAAGTATCATTTTGAAGGTTCGATTGCTCAAGGTTATCTCCTGGAAGAAGTCACGTTTTTCTGTGCTCGTTTCCTGAATGATGATGTTGGAACGAAGCTCAACAAACCACAGAGTGTTCCTGGAGGTCCAATTGGAGCAGGAAGGCTAAAGAACATGTATTACGATCTCGCGGCCAGTGTACATGCGTACATCTTGGTAAACAACGATTGTTTTGTTAAATATGTAAAGTAAGTGTTTATTATTTCATCGTTTTATTCGTTCTAAATTAATTTAATCTAATTAATATAACTATATATTAATGAATAGAGCGCACAAAGATATACTCACGAGATCAAATCCTAGGATGTGGTCGAATGATAGGATCGAAGAAGAACAGAGGTGCATTTTCACCGCTTGGTCTATAAAAGAAGTGAACAGACAATTGAATCATGGAGAGCATGTTGATAGATAGGTCCACGGCCTTTTAAATGGCCCAACGATTGCAGCTAGGTTTTACAACGGGTACGGGATATCCGGATCTAAATTAGAGGTAGAAAGTACAGAACGTATTAGGGCTATGCAAAATAGCGGTATCGCAACCGTCGACGAGTATGGAAATTCTTACTACGGTGTTCTTGAGGAAGTTATAGCAGTCTCATACCAGCAAACGACTGTCCTATTTCATATATTCCAATGCAGATAGAACGATACCAAGACTGACCGGGGTATGAAGGTCGATCAATATGGTCTAACTTTGGTAAACACCAAACGGTTGTTACTAAAATACGACAACATTATCTTTCCCACAATGGAAACACAAATATATTATTCTTGGGACTTGCAGAAGTTGACTGAGATGTTATTTGTTGTTGGAAACTGAGAGATTATTATAACGTGCCGACATTGAATGGCTATGAAGATGAGAGCGACGATGAAGATCTCACGATAACACGTCCATCTATTGAACATACTAGGGATCCAAACTATTCCGCGTCGTCCATCCATACGTTTGTAAGAAGTGACATCGACCAATTGATTGTCACGGATCAAGATTTTAAGAATCTACCCAACGAATCTTCAGATAATGTACCACAAATATGTTAGGTAATGAAGTTAAATTGAATGTTCTAAATTGTATAATGATTATAAGTAATGAAATAACGTATATATGTGTGTGTAGGATTTGATCATGGGCGAAGGCAAAGGCACTAAAGGCCACAAGAGACAGTATCTATAGGACATTATGAGTCGACCCATACCCGCCGACGAGACTGTCCCAGGACCTTCAGCAGGCACTGGAGCCGCAGCAGCAACGCTTATCCCTAGCAGCGTTCCCCTATTACCGCCACATCACCCCAGGCCCCCTTACTCACATCGCATCGCCCCGACTGTCCCCACTATCCTTACTAGCGCTCCTCCTATTACCGCCACATCATCTCCCATGGCCCCTTACTCACACCGCATCATCCTCGAATGCCCCTTATCCTTACTAGTGCTCTCTATACTACCGCCAGATCACCCGGAGCGTCGCAGCCTCCCCTTACCCCTATTAGTGCGTCAGCGGGTCTTTATACCCCCATCACTTCTGCACATGGTGCATAGTTTACTCATTAAAAATTTGATACATCATTACAGTATAGGTAGATATTGAATCATCTAATATTTTATTGTTTGCATATCCATATTCTACTCGCGGGATGGCGTCTGGCACCAGTTCTAGCGCCACGCCGGGGACGACATGTATAATCGTTATTTCTTAAACCTTTTAAATAACGATTGTAATTTAAATTTGTCAAAATCTATATTCATATTCTAAATATTATAATATTGTGTATGTATATCTATTTTTCGCAAGCTCGCACAGTGTTAGGATGAGGGGTTATACTGGGCTTGACTGCTGCGGGCGGATGCTGGGCCATGGAATCCGACCTTTGACGCGACATGTGTGCCTGTTGGAAAGCACGTGATCCAGTGGGGGGATTATGTTAGGCAGAAGGTCCGTACTTATTACAAGTACCCGCTCCATATTCGGTGGAACAAGGCTAAGACCGGGCGTGCTACGCGATTTTTTGGGTCGAAGGAGGTATGGCATACCCTTTTACACATTTAAATTTCAATCGCCGTTATATACATATACATATAATTATTTGTTTAATATATTTCAATTTCAGATCAGGAAGAATTATAGATTCGTTGGAGAGCCCGGCGAGGATGGCGTGTACAGGCCGTTCGATATAGATCGCGCCCTCGCTCACTTCTTAGGCCAATGTCAAGTGATAAAGCGACATCGCCGATGGGAAGTGAAGAGTGAACTTTACCTTCCCTGGGCCGCGGCGACCGAGTATCAGCAGATGCACTTGATGGAGGTCATATCCCCGGAGATCTCGAGAGAGGATTGGCCGTTTCTTGTCTTCTATTTTGAGCGCGATGATGTGTAGGTATCAATTTAATTTTTAAGATTTTAACAATATAACATGAATCATATTCTAAAATATATTCTAATCTTTATTTTTTCAAGACGATGTCGTTTCGAAATAAGCAGAATCGGAACAACAGCGCACGAGAACGCGCTATCCCGATCTAAGGGAAGCGCTCGCATCCCAATGCTCGGTGGTGTTCCCTCATAAAAAATTGATTTTTAATTAGAAATCAGTCGGGCAGCGCATCACGTGTTTCTCACGTGAGCACCGGCGCCATCATTTAGTAGGATTAAAATATCTTATACTGGCGCCTCATGTGAAACACACGTGAGCGCTGGCGTGCAAGGCACATGAGCGCCTGTTATGTAAGAATTAAATTCTTAGGCGGTGCCCACATGAGAGTCAGCGTCCAAATTAAAAAGGATAGAATTAAATTCTACATGGGGAATATTTCCCTAAAAACTGGGGACATTCTCTTTTAAACAGAGTCGTTGGATCAAAAATCCGATGGTACAATTAAATTCTATTAGGGGAAAATATCTCCCTGACCTTTGTTTTTAAATGAAAAAGGCCTTCACTGTTAAACAGAGAACGGTTGGATCAAAGATCCAAGAATAGAATTAAACTCTAAATTTGGAAAAATATTTTCCTAATCTTTCCAAATGAGAAAGATATACTCTGAACTATTGAATTGAAAATCCAATGGTGATTAAAAATCACTGTTTGATAGAATTAAATTATGTATATGGAAAAATATTTCCCTAATCTTGTTAAAAACAAGAATATATATTCTGTAAAACAAAAATTCATTGGATCAAAAATCCAACAGTGGATAAAACCCCCCGAACAATTTTTGAGACCTATTAAATCATTGGTATTTCTCAAATGAGAAATTTTCTCAAACTAATTAACAATTTTCCTCTCCTCTATAAAGGATATGAAACTTTAAGTCTCATATGGAGAATCGACCCCATAAGTTTTCTACATGAATTGAGAATTTAATTCTTCTGAAAAAAGAAAAAAATTCTCGCTCTCTCAAACCCTATGTAAAGAAAGTAGAGATAAACATATCTTCTTTGCCTAGCATAAGCATAAAACAAAAATAAGGGTTTAACCCTTAAAAAAAAAAGAACTTAGTTCTTTCTCTGGATCTGAGATCCGTAAGACAAATCTTCACATAAGTTGAGAATTTAATTCTCATCGGGAGATTATATTCTTCAAACTCAAAATCTTAGGAAAAGAACTAGATAAAAAGAAAAGAGAGAAAAGACATAGGTTCCAGGAATTTGATTCCTTCAAAAAAAACAGTAGGGTTTAACCCTATATAAAGAACTTAGTTCTCATAAAAAATAGAAGAACTTAGTTCTTAAATAAATTCGATCCTAGATCTTCAAAACAGAGATTTTGGTGATCATTAATGGCCAAAACGCCATGAAACAGAAGTTAAACTTCTATAAACAGAGATTAAATCTCTTTAGGAACCTAATGCCTCATGTGAAACACACATGAGCGTTCATAAAAGATAAGCTCAGCATCTCACGTGCTTCCCACGTGAGCGCCCGAAAGAGAGGCCAGCGCCTCACGTGAAACACAAGTGAGCGCCCAAAATAAAATACTCGTCGCCTCACGTGCTTCCCACATGAGTGCCCAGAAACAAGTACCCAGCGCCTCACGTGCTTCCCACGTGAGTGTTGTACAAAGTGCTTAGTACTTCTGAATAAACGAAGAAAGCTCAAGACTGAGCCCAAATTGGCTAAATCTCTGAAGTTACTTGCAGCTGAGCCCAAATGCACTGTTGTTAGATCTTAACTAAAATTTAATGATCCTTAAAATAAATCTAAGTTGATATTAGTCTCAAATAGGACTAACAAATCCTTAGTTAAAATAAATTGAGCTCAAATGCTCATATATTTAAGTCGATCTTAATCTAAAAATAGATCAACGGTCTTTAAATAAAATAAAATATTTATTGAACTAAAGGAACATAAAACCTAGGTTCAAAATCCAAATTCATAAATATACGGATTTGGACTGATCCGCGCCCTACGGGTGACGACATAAACTAGTCTCCGTATACAATACACGTGCAACCTTAACAAACAAAATAACGCACGACACGAAATGAACTACTGGAGAAGGAGAAATTGGTTACGTGATAACGTAATTAACTATAGGGGCTTGTGCTTGCAGGGAAGAGCGTTACCTCAATCAAAAACCCCTCATAAATGAGGGGGAATCTGATGAAGTCTGCTACATCGGTTGCATCTATCAAAACCTCCGATATACAGTACCATAAATCAACTTGGTATCTTCGGAGAGGTGGATGGATATGTCCAAATAGAATCTCCCTTAAATTCAGGCAAGACGTTCAATCCTAGTTCGTCTCTATTTTCGGCAGTAAACAGATTCTGGCATGCCCGGTGGGACCTCCTTCTCCTCCACTCTTCGTGTGTCGTGATCTTGAACAAAATCGTGGTTCGCTACGGTTGCCCTTGGATTTGAGGTACTAAAACTTGGTGTCTTGTTCCTATACAGAAAAATCAATGGCTTCTCATTGCACGGCTTGCAACAACAATTCCTTCTCCACCCCTGCTGGATGAGGGACATATGGGCCTAGCGCGGCCTCCATTTTCTCAATGCTGGTAGGGAAGGTCACACAAGCCACTACCGGACTCTTTTTCGGGACCATGCTCCCGCCTGTGAGCTTCGGTGCCTCAACACCGCAAGAGCAAGCTCTTAGAAGGTCAGTCTTTGATCGGCTGGCAACCATCACGGCTCCTATCAGCAAACCGTCCAAATCTGACGTCTTAATCTTCAACAGGCCAAACAAGAACTTGAGCGGGCCCGCAAAGAAGCCCGTGATACCAGAGGGAGCTACCCTAAAATGGCTAACTCTCCCTACTCCTGCTATGGGTGAGGCCGATAAAAGTGCTTCTCCTCCAAGACAGCCGGTCTTCGAAAGATTGGCCAATTCTACTCCAACTCCAACAAGGACGTCGGTCTTCAACGGGCTGACGCCAACCGAAACTCCTCAGCAATGCAGGGGGCATGAGAAAGACACCTTCAAAACCGAGACAATTCTCACTCCACGACATGCTCGACGTCACCACTGGCGCCGAGTGAGAGAAGATGGGGACAACTCTCCCTCTGGGCTCACCCCATCTGGTCCTATGGTGGAGGTCGACGCTGCTGTTCCAACTGGGAACAACTTTGACCCACTCAGGAGGGTATGCAAAAACTCCCCAACGACGGTACTGAAGAAATCACCTCTGCCGGCGGAGGGACCAATACGGAAACAGTTGGAGCAGCCCATCAACGGCTCTCTTCACAGATCTATAGAGTCTGGCGAAAAGTCCAGGATTCTGTGCTTGACGACAATTTTTCTCGTCGACCCAAGAAATCTAAGGGCCGACAAGAAAAAGACCGCTCCTCCGCCATACAACGGGGGACCCTTCCTTAACAGGCGCTTGTCACAACGGCTCATTCAGCTCCAACCTCCTATAAAAGAACGTGGCCAGAGAAAATTCCACCGCCACCTGTAAAATCTAATGGCGAAAGATCTAAATACCCCAAGTTCGGGGGCATAACAATACATACGGTCTACATTGTTTTAGGAAAAGAAAAAAGCCGTGCTTTGGTAAGTCACTGATCGCAAACTCGGTCGTTGACGAAGGCTCAGGAGCAACAGCAAAAGCTCCAAGAAATGCTGACCAAAATAGAAGCACTCACCGTGCAAAAACAAAGTACGGAAAAAGAAGCTGAACATCGCTAAGAGCAAGAGATCGATACAGAGTTTTTGCGACGAGTGCTGGAAAGAAAAGATAAGGAAGCTGCAGAGCAAGCTGCTAACATCAAGCAGATGTCTCTTTTATTCTAAGACATGGTGGGAATGATGATAAACCAGAATTCCTGGCCGAAGATCCGCCAACAATTATTGAGAATGACAGAGGGGAAATATGCGATCCGGTGGCGGAACCTGTGGTCTAAGTGCGAACAACGCAGTGAAGTGTTTCTTGCCGTGGGCATGTTCATCTGTCACGACCCGAATTTGGCACGTGACGGCCCTAATACTACGCAACACCTACAGACGTAACGCAATAAAAGAAAGCCAAAACCCAGAAATTTAAACCATTAAAAAGACAAGAAAAAGATAATAGGAGTTTTGAAACATTTGAAATCACAACCCAAATTCTTTAAAAGCCCAATATATTTCCTTTAAAATTTTGGCAGCACCTCCTTTGTAAAAACTAGCCCCAAAAATGGGTACAACATAAATAAAAGTAATGCATCCCCAAACAGGAGCAAATACACGCCCAAAGGCGGAAAACAACCACCACGGCAAATATACGACGCCGTAGCGAAGAAAAAAAAGACGATAGAAAGGAAACTGTATAAAAGACAACAAGTCACAAAATAATATACAATATCGTCCTCACCAAGTCTCTAAGTCAACAAGAAAATAGTAGATGGAGAGTAAAAGGATACAACGGATATACAATACAACACGAATAACCACAAAACCCATATAAGCAAAACAGCACACTGTGAGCCGACGCGGTATCCATAGCAAAAGATGATAGATAGATGAATAGCCTGCCTCGACTACTCTGGGGAACACCCTGCAAAACAACTGTGGCACAACGGGGGTGAGTTGCCAACTCGTGAATAGTAAATAACATATGCAGGTAATCGCAAGTATGCACGTACAACGTGAATCTAACATATGCAATTAATAGCAATAAAAGGTCATATGAATGCAATAATCATGAAAGGTACACTAGCAGGTACAACTAATACATGAAGCAATGATAATATGACAATCGGTATGCAATAATCATGCACTAATGATATGAAAATGTATATATGCAACAGTCATGAAAGGTACACTAACAGGTACAACTACACATGAAGTAATGAATATAATAAAGGTATGTAAATGCAACAATCATGAAAGGTACTCTAACAGGTACTACTAATACATGAAGCAGTGCATAAACAATAAATGTGGAGTATGGAATGAAATATGTCATTTCCACGGAATCCTGACATCGTGGTAGGATCACAATCCAATAAGACACTCCAAATCCCAATTCCTCAAATCAGCCCCCAAATTGGCTCTCATTTCATATAAGTCTCATAACTCCTGAATGTACAATATTGAATAAATCTCATATATCCTGAATGTACCAATCAGCAATCTCATAAATATCCTGTATCCAATATCAAATGAATCACCTATATCCCAAATCTAATATCATATAAATCTCTAGTATTCTAAGTAAAATTGCATGAATATATATGATGAAAACAATGTGTCACGCATCGAAACAGAAATACTCAAATCTATACGTTCCTCGAATCGTAAGTGTCCAGTATCGACACCCGTGATCCACGTATCGATCTTTCTCACATTTATACGTTCCTCGAATCGTAAGTGTCCGGTATCGACATCCTTGATCCACGTATCGGTCTTTCTCACATTTATACGTTTCTCGAATCGTAAGTGTCCGGTATCGACACCCTTGATCCACGTATCGGTTAAAAACAAATCTCAAAGCGGATGCATACAAATACCAAGTAAAGAATAAATACAAATGCATGAATCAATACATATATATTAGCGTCCCATTCCACTAATATTGGTGTAAGGGCATATATAACAGCGTCCTAACCCACTGTTATATATACAAAGAAGTAAAAATGTCAATACACATATATTAGCGTCCCATTCCACTAATATTAGTGTAAGGGCATATATAACATCGTCCTAACCCACTGTTATATATACAAGAAGTAAAAAGGAATATCATGAAAAATCTATATCGAAATGAGAAAATCCATGAATATAATATATGCAACATAAACAGAAATGTAAGCATATAAAGGAAAAACCGCAAATTAACTGCAACAAGTTAATAAGAATATCATGCGGTTCTTAATTTATACAAGTCTAAATAACATCAAGTAAAGGTAAACATGTAGCTATAACCAGATATAAGTGTAAATATAAAGGTATAGCAAGGTATATGTATCTACCTATAAGTAATGATGTAGTATACCCCCTGGGTATACGCGAAATATGTGTGCAAGATATACCTGTAGCTATGTCATAAAGTATGTATGTACCTATCACTAATGGTACAATACCCTATAGGTATACAGGTATCTAATATGTAAGTATATGAAGGCATATGTGTAAGCATGTAGATATTCAGGTATGTTATATGTCATATGCGATAAGAAATATGAATCAATGTCACAATGTCCCTAACCAAGCAATATCCTAACTATAAGTGGTTTGTGTGTGACATAGCAATTATTGACGGTGTGTGTAGCATACAATCAGTGCTCGTGCAAAATGAATCGTCAATAATATGTGCAGTGTCCTAAGGCTACTAGTCCACGCACAACAATATCTAAGTAATAGGGTATATGCGCAATTCTAAATATGACATAGAATATGCGACGGAAATAACATCTCTAGCCCAGCTCATAACGCCATGCGGGCGATTCTCCTGTAAATGTTAAATCTACTCACCAATGCTCCAAGCTAGGTGAAGTCAACCATCTGTTTTCCCCTGGTAGCAGTGTCCGAAGTCCCCACCTGCGAACCTGCAACATAAAACAATAACGCAATATATATTAATAATAACCCTAAAACACGTACACACTACATTAGACCGACGCAACAACACAAAACATATTCTCAAGTGTTCGTATTGCGGATAACGCACGTAGCGACACGACGAAAACAACTTAAGAGCAAAACCACTCAAAGTGCACGATCCGTGTCGTATTACGTATCGCGCGGACACAAAACACTACAACCTACATAAGTGATCCCAGATTTTGCATACAGAGAAAACTAAATAAACAAACAAGACCAAATACACCCAAACCCCAGCATAGACCTACCCTCAAAAACCCACACCCCAACTCCACTTAGGGGCCGAGGTTGCCGGATTCCTCTTCAGACGTCGCCGGCCATGGCCAGTGGGATGGGTCTCGTGTCTCAGGTGGGGTCTTAGGTTCACAGGTACATCACAACTACTTTTTTTGGTTTTCTAGTAAAAAGTCCGGGTCGCAGCAGATCACAGAGGTCACATATAGGCACTAAAAATACGATATTAAGCATCAAACTACACATTACACTATCTAAACTGAAACTAACTAACTACAAAGCACAAAAACTAAATAAAGAAGAGATAGAAATCATTACCTAGCCAAAAGAACACAAATATCCAAGCTTTGTATGCTCCAAGGCATCCAAGTGGAAAAATCCAAGAAAAGATGTGATTTTGTGAACTTTTGTGATGGATTTGATGAATTTTGGTGAAGAGAGCTAAGTGTTTAGTTTAGATATGAGGAGGTGAAGAAATAATGAACAATTGAGAAAGGAAACGAGTGAAGGGAAAGATCAAGAGAAAGGGGTGAGTGTAGGGTGAGAGATGAGGGTGAGAGTAACCATAGCATTAACTCACAATTAATGCCTTCATACTAGTCATCACTCCATAAGAAAATATCTCTCTCTCACTCACAAAAGATCTAGGGTGGTTAAGGATTGGATTAAATAAGGATTAGGTTAAGGGTCAAGGTTGCTAAGATCAAAATTAGCACAAACAAATCCTCGCATTTACGTGCACACGTGCGTGCATGCTTATAACAAATAATAATAATTTATTAATTAAATGTTATAAAATGTGAGGAACCCGAATTGGTAAACTTTTTACAGTAAACCCGCATTAACGTCTAAACTAACACTAACCGAAATCTAAGGCGTTACATCATCGGGACCCTCGACCCTCAATCAACCATGTCCCATTTTATGACATTCTTCAAACCTACCACCTTCCAGATGCTTATAAACAAGTTGGACCAAATGGATCAGATAGGCCATGGGCCTTCCTCCTCAAATAAGAGCCCTAGAAATAATAAGGGTAAAGGGAAAGTGGCCTTCATTGCCAATACGCAACAACAACCGAGTTGCTCAAAACCAGCTGCTCGCCAAAACAACGTGTGTCCGCGCTCGTTCTTGGAAGAAATGCTAGGACGTGCCTACTCATTCTCTCATGACAAGACGAGAAGACTGTTTGAACTGGCAAAACATAATAACCTCATCACATTACAAGACCTGCGGCATCCAGTGCAATCTGGCGATGTCAACAACCCCAATTATTGCTCTTATCACAGAATAGTGAGCCACCCAATTGAGAATTGCTACATCTTCAAAAATTGGTTTGAAAACCAGTACCAGTAGGAAACTTTCGCGCTGTCTGATAAATGGAGGGTAAACCCGCCCCAGAAGCACGCTCTCAAAAAGGTGGACGCACAGGGGGCATCATGCTCGCTTGTAGAGGAAGCTCCGTGGGTAGTAGCTCTTTCAGTAAAAACGAAAAGAATGCTAAAGGATCTACATGCATGCCCGGCTGTCAGGTGGAAAAACCCACTTGAACCTAAAATAATCGAAGGGATGTTAAAACCCGTCCTACGCCAAAAACCACCGACAAGGGGAAAACCCCCCAAGTCAAGCCTTCAAAGTCTTCTAAGAAAAAGAAAAAGACCAAGAAACCCGTGCAGCCTGCCGAGTATAACAAAATGCGCACAGATCTTCAGAAATACATATATGCGCTGGAAGAATATAACCAGAAGGCACGGACACTTGTCACGCTCGAAGAATTCCTCAAGTATATTCTTAAGGACGAAGACAGTGACAATAATGAGGGAAATGACTCATCAGAAGAAGCGGAAGATTATGTAAAAGTTGCCACATGATCTCCCATTCGTTGTTATATGGAGAAGAAGCTCTCTCAGCGTCAGAAGAAGACGTGGAAGAACTAGAGGCAGAATCAACACTAAATTCCCCGAATCTGCCAAAAGAAGATCCGATTGAGAGACTTTTAAACGAAGCTTTTCAAAAAAGCAAAGACGACCGAGAACACGAAACGACCATATACGAAAAGGCCAAGCGTCAGCGTCTGAATAAAAATGCTGCGGTGAGAACGAGTCATAAAGCGCTCCGACCAAACCAAAGCACGCCTGCAACAAATAAGAGCAGGATCAAAATTGAGAAGAAGTTCGCCAAATCCCTATCACTGGGGATGAAGCTACCACCTCTCGCGAGGTACACTCCTGGAGTCCCATTCTTTGATGGAGAAGAATCATATCCAAAATATTTCCTCTATCATCGAAGGGTCGCTCACCCCATCAAGGAGTGCAACACCTTCAAGAAGTGGTAGCAAGATATGTTGCCCATCGAAAACACTTCAAGAAAAAGAAGCGCGAAGCTCGCGCTTGTCAACAAAAAAGCGGCGAGACGAAAACGCATAAAGAAACAACTGGCAACTGTCATATGGTTGGTATCGGTTCAGAAAGGGAAAAACCGCAAGTTCTCACCTTCGGGAGTGATTCCGAGAATGAAACACCCCTCAACCCTCTTTTTGAAGACTCTGCCTCCGAAAAAGAAGAGGAGGAGATGAACTGCTAGAATATTCAGTTGCGTAACCGTACACTGCTTGAAAAGAACCTCGGACCTGCAAATAAAAGTTCGAACAAAAAAGACAAAGGGAAAGGGAAAATCGCCGAAGAAATTGCTCTCGATGAAGAAGTGGTAGAAGAGCTCGCCGCAAGAGACCCGCATAAGAAAAACAAGATGGATTATAACGTTCTAGCACATCTGAGAAAAATACTCTCGCAGCTAAGCATATTGGATGCTTTCCTCCTGTCCAAAGAGACACGAGATTCCCTGATCAAGGCATTATAAGAGCCCGATCAGTTCCAAGCATTTCTCGTGGAAGAGAAGATGAAAAATGAACCGGCATAGGTCCACACGGCTGATATTACATTCAACGATGAAAATCTACTCCTCGGTACGTGCGAACATAATTGCCCGTTATACGTCACCGGATACTGCCACGATATCAAGATAGGGAAAATTCTTGTCGATAATGGATCTTCCGTTAATTTTACCAACGTGAGAGTGTTGAAGGAAATTTGCATGAATGTTCAACACCATACCCGAGACAAAATTACCATCTCCGAGTTCGACCTACAGTCTTCATGGACACTTCAGTCCGTAATACTGGTGCTACGCTTCGGTCTGCTCATCACTGACATCAAATTTCATGTCATTGACGCCAAATTTCATGTTATTGACGCCGAGACTTGTTATAACGCTTTGTTTGGCAGGCCTTGGTTACACGAGTACAACATCGTCTCTTCTACACAATATCAGTATATGAAGTATTTTAAGGATGGTTCCGAGTACACCGTCCCGGGAGAGCTAAATTCGTTCTCCGTAAATGAAGTGCGGAAATACGAAGACGCAAAGTACTTTCTTCCAGACTTCGAGGATACTGAAAGGTGCTACAGGCCGGAGAGTAAACAAAAATCCACGGCCACTATCCCGATCTTTGGGAGCGATATCGAGGAAGATGAATAAATAGTATATTCGGGGCAACCCCAAAAAGAAAACAATAAGCTTGGACCATCTATCCCAATCCTGGTTTTTGGCAGCGACTCCGAGGAAGAAACTAATGCAGTGTTCTCCATTTGCCCGTCAATATAGACTCTCGCAGAAACGGATCAAATTATACAAATTACAATGGCTCTGCCTCGACACTACAAGAAACTTAATGCGCTCGATACATAGAGCGTATAAGAACTGCAGACCTTTGTTCTCCGCCGGAAACAGAGACGAACCGGAATGGATCGTCTTGCCTGAATCTCGGGGAAGATGCTATTTGGATTTATCCGTCCACCTTTTCGAAGATACCAAGTTGATTTATGACACCATATATCGGTGGTTTGGACAGACGCGGCCGTTGTAGCAGACTTCATCAGATTCCTACTCATTTTATGAGGGGTTTTTCATTGTGGGGACGCTATTCTCTGTAGGCGAAATCCCCTGCATTTAATTACGTTACCGCATTGCGATTCTCCTTCTCCAGCAGTCCACTTCGTGTCGTATGTTTTTTTTTGTTAGTTTTGGTTGTCCATAGATTGTATACGGAGACTAGTTTTTGTCGTCACCCGTAGGGCGTGGGTCAGTCCAAATCCGTATATTTTAGATTTGGGTTTGGTTTATTTAAGGACTGTTAATCTGGTTTGAGATTAAGATCAACTTAAATATGTGAGCATTTGGGCCCAATTTAATTTTAACTAAGGATACGTTATGTAAGTCTATGGTAGCACCCCGGCCGTCAATCCGAGGCCAAACACGGAATAAAACTTTTCAAAACTGGCGCTAACGTAACTTTAAAACCCGGACCGTTCCATTAATCGTAAACGAGTATACTACAAAGATGTTATAATAACTATACCGATCGATCCGTGTCCTTCGGTCTTTAGCCACCATCCTTAGCTCCTTGCGGCATCTCCGATATCGCTCGATCTCCGGTCTCCTCGTCGAAGTGGCACCACGTCAAGGAATCTTTATACGGGCTCCCGCTTCAAACCGAAGCAACTCGGACATGAAGTTTGCTAGCTGACATGTCCAAGATTGAAGTAGAGATAAGTGTGAATACTTTGCCTCAATACACCCTAAGATTCTCATCATATGAGAGGGATAGGGTGGAGATTGAAGAAGATGCAAATCAGATGGAGAGTGTGAGCTCATGAAAATATTAAGAGAGCAAAAACCAAGCCCCAAAAATGTCATGGCTGCCCCCCTCTCTTGTGTGTTGATATTGTGTTGGTTTTGTGTTGAAAAACAAAGAAAAGATATATCAAAATATCTCCCACAAAACCCTCAAAATATCCTACCAAAAACAAAGCTCATTAATCTAACATGACTCACTATATGACTCATTATCATGAGTCATTAGTGAACATGCTAAAATAACGACTCATCAAAATGAGTCACATTTTCCAAATCTAAATAAACATTTAAACCAAAATGTTTAACAAAAAGAAATGCATCTTCTAAAGTAATCTTGTAATGAATTACAAGAATACCCCTCATCAGTATATACATACCTGCATCCGTATTCCGACCGAATATACGAATACAATGAGACTAAAATATTCCAACACAATATAATACTAGGATCCGGCTTAAACCAAAGCCCACTAGTATTATCCATCCGAACCATGACACGTGCACAAGTGCACGTGTATGTTCGAACCCTGCCATAATACCATACGGCCTCTATAACGTTTCGCCCGAACTTGAGAAACTATCTGTGGGGGACTCTAAAGACTCGTCAATACTCTGGCATTGGGTTTAACCACAAGTACGTCAGTGGCACTAGCTGTGCGTAACGGCTGTCTAGGTATTGAGCAAAAGGGAGGCTGACGAGCGAACTCATCCTGAAACCTTACTGAGCCTATTAGTGACAATATCCGGTCTGTTCGTCTATGAGTATATCGGGCCTAGGGAGATGGTAAACGTCAGACCCCCAATAGCGGTATAAGTCGTGTCGGAGTGTAGCCCAGAACACCCTGAGATACTACTAGAGTACCTACCAGTAAATCTCGCTTGCCCTGGCTAGGGACTTTGTGTAATAGCTCTCCAGACACAGCACGATCTCACACCCAATACCGGGAGAGACGAATCCCCTGCCGATCCGCTCACTGCCTCCATGTGGCTCGGGACTGTATCCAACTAAAACCTGTTTGCACGACTCCTTTGAGCCGTGGTAGGGTAATAATCAAAGCACAGTGGGAACTCACACGAGACAAATGACGATCTTAGTTCAATAGACTAACCTGTACACATGTCACCAGGGAACTGCTATCTGACGCTAGGTATAATACCAACTAGTATGTTCTTGGCGAGTCCTGTCCGGTGTACTCATAACCCAATAAGCACCTGTATACATCTTAGGTGAACCAACTGACACCAATGGCTTGTGAGATCGACCACCGCCCCTTATCGGGGTCTCGACTGTATACACTAGTCTACTCCGGAATATCGATGCCTTGTCTCGAAACTCCCAGGACTAGGGACCACTTTAAGGATGTGCTTATAGACTATCCAACTCTCACGTATATGATTGCCATCATACTGCTGGTAGTCAAGCAAGAATCCGATGGGCTTTATCAACATGTAATAGTGATATGCAATATCACCTAAAGCATGTACACGATGATAAAGATAAACCAGATAACATACTATCATCTCGACTAAGACCGTCCTACCGGTATAGGTCCTCCCTCAATCATTGCAATCACGTGCGTGCAATCCAATAATTGACTTTGAGGGCACTATATCCAACAATCTCCTATTTGCACTTAAGGCTAATTATTGCGATGTCGCATACTCACAGCCCGTGTGATACCGAACATCCAACTCCTCTACTAATCAGTTTCACAAAGCTCGTTTGTAAAACTATTGTGTTCGAGAAATAGCCTCAGTGAGTGGATCCACCCTGATGTTTCTTTCTATGTCTCTCTTAATCTCAAGTTCGCGGAGAAAGCCATCTCCCGAATTGAGCAATACCTGTCTTAGAATATGTCTGGATATCTGTTGGGACCTAGCTCACAAGTGAACTGCAAATCCAAACTTCTTAGACTGTATCGTCAACCGAACTTAATCAGTATCCTACACCATGCCTCTCCCAGTATCCGCTTGGACCACCTGTCTAAACTACTGCCCCTCGTAAGAGGAAAAACCATAACTCTGACAGTCACTCTGTCATCCAGGTCACCTTGGAAGCCTGGAATGATAACCGTCTCCCGAAGGTGGCTGCCGTTTTCAAATCCCTAGAACATTCACTTATGTTCTAAAACTGCTTCCGAATGTTTCTCCAGGATTGGATTAATATCAACTTATTGCAGCTAGTGCAAAAACAACATCTGGTGTGGTACTTGACATCTCATGATCAACTCAATTGCCTAAGCAAGTGATCTGCCAATCATGCACATCCATCTCCCCTTTAGTCTTTAAGACACCTTTAGAGAGGGTGACTCCATCACCTGCAGGTACACCACCATGCCAGGAGTCGTCCATTCTAAATATCTTTAGAATACTGTTTAAGTACCCAGATTGGGACACTACCCAAATCTAGATCTAAAAACATAGATCTAGTAATCAGAATGTCTGATATTATATCCATATCCTTTATGGAGAAACTACTATGTGACAACTACAATATAACCGATCGTAGTGTAGGAATTTCACTTCCTACTATGTGCATGCCATCCAAATATCAGGACATCACACCCTACTATCTTCTTAACAGATCCATCCCCTATTCTGATGAAGTCAAAGCCCATGACTATCACATCAAAAATAGATGATCTATCTTCGCTATATCTGCTCTAGTCTATAAATAGACATAAGCTACTTGTCCACTATGCTTCCGCTGCTCCCACTGACCACAACAACCCTCTGGCAGAATCATATACATGTGCATTTTTAAAGCTAGTTTATAACGACGCTATACTCATCCTCCTGCCGGGTCTCATAGTCTGGAACAGCAGTAATGGCAAGTCTGGGTAAACAAGAACCTCCCTGTCACCGTCTTTGAGAATACCGAAGTACCTCTCGGGTGCCTGAGGTTACCCACCATATATACGGAGTGGCTAATGGAATGTCAAACCTGATTGAATCTTTAGGTCCTATTAAACTTTCCGTAATCATTTGTGGTTCTGGAATCTCTTCCAGTTCTACCATACTCCCACTGCCGTTTTCTGAAAAAGTCCATTTTACTAAAACTGTGGAAAGTCAAGAACAATATCACTATTGATTTTCCAGATGGTAGAAAGTTACCCCTCGCCATAGCCTGGGATAACCCACAAACTGCCATTACAGAAACGTGCCTTGAGTTATCCAGAGTGTGGTTTTAAGCATAAGCCGGACAACTCCCCGTATCTTAACATCGTTAAGATATGAATCGTTCTATATACCATATAGAAACAGATGCACTGATTTAATTGGAACCAGATTCAAATCATGCAGCTGTCTCCAGTGCATGTCAACTAAATGGAGAGAGGCTAATCATCATTACTCAACATAAGAGTTCATCCAATTACGAGTAACCTGAAAGAGAAACAAGTTTCTCAAAACCATTACTATCAACCGAATACCAAACACAAGTATCTACATCTTCGATCACCTTGAAGAATCCTGATATTTGCCACACCTGGTTCTCTACTTTATTCTTGTACCTATAACTTCTCAAAACATAGACCTTGTATTTCTACGAAACACATGTCTAAAACTGGAGAAGTCACAAGTAAACAGAATATAGCACGAGTACCAACCCCTCTGTCCTAATGGACACTGGACAACATACAATACTTTGTAGAAGTCCGCTGAATTGAATAACTCAAACCCTGTACGTCGTAGGTTGAAAACTGTACTATGGTTATGAAGAATTATACCCCTGTTGAATGCTCCTTACCTAACCATCAACTGATATAGGTAAATGTCATCGACATAATTTCAAAAAGTTATATCTCACTTTATAAAATAAACGTACAGATATATCAGTTTGAAATTGGTGCATAACAATGGATATTCAAAACCAAATATTTGCCGTCCGGCAAAAACCTAGGCGATTTTATCAAATATCACCAATTACAACGAATTCCGATATAATGTGGATGATCACCTAATTTCCAATAACTTACTCCCACTCATCATCTGTAAAACCATACAGATGTGAGAATCATACCTGGTAAATACATACCTTAGAGCAAGGGTCTAATTGGGAAATCAGTTTTCAATTAATAATGCACAGTGAAACTGAAACATGAAATTGTTTCGAAGGGGTATCCAGGTATTCCTAGTAATGCCTCTTCCATTATCCAGATTCATGACTATAACCGTATATTTCGTTGCCATCTCTCCAAATCTCTTTATTTGTCTTTAGTCATTACCTTCTGTACACCATCATTAGGCTAAATGGTTTTCTTCCTTCCCTACCGTTCGGCACCAGCCTATGGTTTGGAAGAAGACTATCCAATAAGCATAATAGGTGTACTCTCCTAATCCTAGGAGTACTCACAACCTGAGATAAGGTGATGATAAAAGACAACCGAATAAATCTTATTCTATTTCTCCTGAACTGGAGAAAAGCAAAAGTGAAGTAGGAGTAGCGATGAAATACGCGGTTTGGTCATGAATGATAGCAGACACAATTTACTTTTCCCTCTTTCTAATCCCTTTATTTGTCTTTACTTATTACCTTCTGTACACCACACTTAGGCTAATTGGGTTTCTTCATTCCCAACCTTTCGGCATCTGTCTATGGTTTGGAAGAAGACTATCCAATAAGCTTAATAGGTGTACCCTCTCCTAATCCTAGGAGCCCTCACAACCTGAGAGAAGGAAAAAGGAAAAGACAACTAAATAGTCCTATTCAATCTCTCCAGAACCAGAATCCATCCTCGAATCTGGAACAAGTTCCTTCAAGTTCGTATATAACCATACGATGGATTTATCCAATGGAAGTGGATGTTCGTAGTAATACGGGGTGTTCTGGAGAAATTCAAAGGGTAAAAGAAGGAGTGGCAATGATGTATGTAACTCAGACAATCCAAAAGCCAGTGTTTTAAGAAAGTTTGGTCAACTTGGTTACTGAGTCATAGTCTAGGGTCGGGCCAAGGTCGTTGCCAAAGAGAGAGAGAGAGAAAAGAAACACTCTGCGTGCACTCTTATCCTAGATCAGAATGGTTATCACTTTATCTAATCAGGAAACCTCCCACTGTAACCTCAAATTCTCCTCCAAACCTGAAAGAAGAATTAGTCGGGATCACCCGACGAGTAAACCAACTCATCAGTGGGAATCGGGATCCAACTATCATTGCTTGATAACGTGATGGAATCCACTCACGTTATCACACTCCAGAAGGTATGCGCATGCCTGGCAAGTTTCCTGTATGTTTGAAATTCCTGATGTGATTTTTACTCCATGCTTTTATGACATTGACGAAGGCCAACATATCATAAGTCACTGTTTCCCCAATCAGAGCAAAGCTTAGTTCAAATTTTGAAATTTGAAATGAAGAAGCGCTTCATACCAGCGTCAGCACTGGGAGTCAAAGACTCTGAGGAAGCGCTCACGTGCAAAGCATATGAGCGCTAGCGCTAAGAGCGCTGCACTCTAAGCAGCGCACCACGTACAAAGCACATGAGCGCTAGCACTAAGAGCGCTTCCCTTTAAGTAGCGCACCACGTGCAAAGCACATGAGCGCTAGCAATAGAACAAAATGTTCTCGGCCCTTAGATCAAAGATCCAACGAACATGATTAAAAATCATCAATTGACCAGAAATAAAATTCTGTTAAGGAAACATTTCTCAGAATCTTTCCAAACAGGAAATATTATGCTCTGAAAATTAGAGCACCGTTGGATCAATGGTCCAATGGCGATTAAAAATCACCAAAATACGGAATAATTTCTGTATGGGTATAGATTTCCCAATCTTGTTAAAAACAAGAAAATTGCCTTCTGTAAAACAGAAGCCCTTGGATCAAAGATCCAACGGGGGAAACATCCCCAAATCAATTAGAGAAAAGATCTCCTTAACTGATTCAACAAATCAGCCTTCACTATATAAAGGACCCGAGACTTCAAGTCTGATATAGAGGAACCCCCAACAAACTTTGAGAAATTTCAAAGAAGAGAGCAAGTTCTGAGAAGAAGAAGAACTTTTCTTCGAGGTAAAAACAGAGAGATAAAAAAATCTCATCAGAAAAAGAACTTAGTTCTTTTGCCAGATCATAAATCTTCAAGACAAATTGTCTTTCACAAAAGAGATCATAACATCTCATTATAAAAGGGGAGGGGAGAATAATTCAATTCTCTTAGGATTACAGATCCATAAAGGCAAACCTTTCACCAAGAACATAAGAGATTGAAATATCTCCTATAAAATAAGAACTTTGTTCTTAGATCCACGAGACAAAGTCTCTTATAAGAGAAAATTTAATTCTTAGAACGCAAAGCTGCCTAAAAAGTGCCTTATCACTCCAAGTTTAAAGGAGCGCCTCAGCATTCCATATTTAGCGCACATCGCTGTAGAGCCTTAACGCTCCAATTTTAAAGAAGCACCTCAGCGCCAATGTAACACCCTAGTTCATTTATACGAGTTCTATTTCAAGTATTTCTTTATTTATGTTATTTTCCTGATTTACTGTGTTTTGGATGCGAATAGTATATTTGACATCTGTATTTGCATCTGACCCGACCCGCATGCTTGAAACCTGTCTTGATTCATGTTTATGATTTATCCTGACTTGTTACGTGGATCTGTGCACTTTCATTTATACATCCTGCATACTGGCATTTATCTAGCATCTGCATTTTAAATATAACAATTATAGTCACATAAAATGTTTTAAAAAAAATATCTTGTATGGCCTGCATGATGCCCCTGACCCTGTGGTAGCATCCGCGCATCTTGTTCTCGTCCCGTTCAGTGAAACAGACTTGTTTGGATGACTACGTGCACGTGCGTGCATCTGTTCTTGGGGGTATGCATTTTCGTTACCCGAATATCCAACTTTAATTTTGGTTGACATGTATATTTTTTCATATTTTAAAACTGAATTTTAGACCCGACCCGGGCGTGTTTTGGACTATGTTTGTATTTACCAGAATATCAAAGTTTATTTATATAATATTAATTTTATAAATTGATACAAATTAAAATTTAGTTAACTAATAAAAGATTTTTTTAAAATTTAAATCTAAACTAATTTCCTAACAAACTAACAACCCCTTTTTCTTTCTTCTCTCTCTCCACATAAGATATATCTCCCTCATCTATTTATATATCCTCCTTCTTCGTTCTTCAAGCCCACACGCATTCTCGCCGACGCAACTCCAGCCGCATCCTAGAACCTTAACCGAGCCATCAAAACTTGGTGTTGATTTGTATAGCGTCGTGTTGCTTTCGTTCATCGCGTTTGTTTCGAGGCAAGTTAATCTTGCTACATGCTATACTACTATATTCTATATTCATTTGAATAATAACAACACATAATGATTAGTTATGCATCCCACATTATCATTTTGCATGTTTCACCGTTTTCGGATATCCGTGTACATCCGTGCAAGTTCCTTCATATCTAGTGCATGCAAATTTATCTTGATACATGCTAGCCTACAATATACTGCATCCAATGGAATATTTACATCTCATATTGGTTAGTTGTACATCCTGCATTTACCAGTTTATCATTTTTACTGTTATACGGCGTCCGTACACATCAATATCATTATTTACATATCTAGTCGCATGCTAAATCATCTTGCTACAAGCTAGGTATAGTATTATGCATCCATACTGAAGTTTTATTGTTTTCGGACACCCGATTGCATCCATATCATTTAAAATATATATCGTCGTAATATTTTTTATTATTATCTTTAATTAGTTTATAATCTGCATTTTATAATATTATACAAAATATAGTTTGAAAATATTATGGTTTACACATGAAACGTCGTTGCAAAGCGGATACGACAAATCTGGAATTTACTGTACACCTTACCTTATAAAATTCATTATAAATCATAGAAAAATCATTAGTATAAGTTCTTTAGTTCGTTACGAAACTAACTCAAAATAATATAACTCTATGAAATATTTACTTGCAAAATAAATTGTTTAAATAACGTAAAATGCAAATGAAAATATCTCTAAACTGCTGTCCCGGGAAATTCCAGCAGCAAACTTTCAATTTCGAATGTTCATATCTTTTTTTAGGGACAACCTGAGATATTTCAACTTATAAAAATGAAAACCTTATTGAATTATCTCTGTTTTGGTATAAGACACGTCCCTTTTGGAGAACGTTTGTTATTTTAAGCTATTTTACAAATCAGGGTGACGCTGAATTTCTGAACGGAGCTTGTTTGTGCATGGTTAATCAATACCACTTTTATAGTTATTAATCGGTTTGAATATGTTATCCATATTAATATTATTATATTAATATCTATTTAATAAATAATAGTGCTTGTGTTTTAATATTCAGCAAATTTTACCGATTTACAGTTTTATAGTATCCGTCTATATCCGTACGGTTTATTACATATCTAGTTGCACGCCGAGATAATATTATTTCATGTTACTGTTGTATTAGTACACCATGCTTAATAATGTGCATCCCACTTAGTCTTGGAATTGTAAATATAACCCTAATCGATAATTGTGCATCCATACCATTAATTATATATCTATTTGCATTCCAAGTCACGTTATTTCATATTACTGCTATATTAACACCCCATGCTAGATAATGTGCATCCTATATAGTCATGAAACTATAGTTGTAACCCCTGATAGTTATTTATGTATCCATGTTTATTTGTGTATCCATACCATTAATTCTGCATAACTAGTTGCACCCCATATTACATTAACTCATATTATTAATACATTAGTACCTCATGCTTGATATTGTGCATCCTACTTAGTCATGATGTAACCCCTGATCGATATTTGTGCATCCATGCTTTTATTGTACATCCGTACTTTCACCCTGATTCAATACTTGCTACAGTTTGATTATGAGCACCCGCTTGATACCTGTGCACTACTTGACATGACCTGATACACCACTAGTTGACATGACTTGATACATGTACACTACCTGATATGACCTGATATACTACTGCTTGACTTGATACCTGATCTTGTTACTAATGCCGACAATCTTGACCTGTTGTCCCTACGGACATATCCTGTTGTCTATTTAGACAAACCTGTACCTGCTTGATCCTGTGTTGGCATTAGCTCCAGATTTATCAATACCTGACTTGAACACATAACCTTGGAGGTATGGGGAAATCAAAAGTGTAAACTAAAGTGTAGCTTACAAGGGTATTACTTGATCCGTGGTCCCGGAGGATAACGGGACAGAATCATTCGTGATTCTTACTTGATCCGTAGTCCCGGGGGATAACGGGACAGAATCATACATGACTCCCACTACCTGATCCGTGGTCCCGGGGGATAACGGGACATATCCTTTGAGTTACATAGAGGATTACATTAATTGATTTCGAAGACTTTAGAATAGATAGCCCAGTAGCACAGTTTAGATTACTCACTGCACATCACATGTGCTTATACCCTTCACTGTTCCTTATTCATGATACTGCTATACTCTTGTTACTGTTCATACTCATGCCTGCATATCTTGTTACCCCTGATTGTATTATTGCTTGATATTATGACGCACTGACGTCTGGGATTTGCATGGCCCAGATCCTCTTTCCCTGTCGCAGGCCGTTCAGGAGTATTTCAGTCAGTAGGCCGAGCAGTGAGGACCTGTTAGTATTTTAGTTTAGTTTTCTTTCAGCACTTTTATTTTCTTTTGTGAGCCCGTATTTGGGACGTACTTTCCAGATTGTTATTGTTACTTGAATTTATTGCTTCCGCATATTATTTCTTGACTCGTTTATTCTGGCTCATGGACATGTACTAGATAGTTTATTTTATTTCTACTGTTCTTGATATCTCTAGACAGCCGTAATGTGACTGTGGAGGGATGTTTCCTATCCACAGGTAGCATGGTTGGCTCTGTCACGTGCCTATCTTAGCACACTCTGGGAAGTGGGGCGTGACAGGATTTGTTTGGTATCAGAGCCATAGGATTTAGGTTAATCGGGTTGATTCTTTTGTAGTTAGGTATTGGACCCAATATACGAATCAGAAAATCCGTGATTAGGAACATATCCTGCCACATTGTTATCATGATTCTTGAATCATATCTTTCTCTTGACCCCTGTCCTGACGATATGCAAACAACTTTGCATCTCGAGTTGAAATTCCTTTGGTTCCCTATTGTTTCTTCCGTCCCATTCCTTTGATTCTGATACTAGGATTTGGGCTACTTGAATGGAGTTATGTGATTGTAACTATGAACTGCAGCATGGTTACAATGCGGTACTCTATTTAAGTAACTTGGAGTCCTGGTCTTGATTCATTTCCTTGATTCATGGTCGTGAAATTTCCTTGGTTCTCTCAGTTTCATTACTTACCAGTTCATGTTTTGCAGATTTCTTGGTGATCGATACCGGCAGTTATGATGTTGTCTTTGTAAGTCGATGTGCAACACCCCATGAGTTGCGGGGAAGCGAAAATATGAAAAACGATCTTGTTATTGAAGCATACATCGACTAACCGAAGATCTATACTAAACGATAATTAACAACTACCATAGAAGTTCTAAACTACTATGTAAAGAGATTATACCTAGTGATACGTGTCCTTCGTCTTTGCGATCTCTTCTTCATCCTCGGCCTCCTCCAAGTGATAGATGATCCACCCGAGAACCCTAATCCAAGCTTCACCTCAAGACTTGAGGTAACTAAGTTTCTCTAGTTGCTAACCAAAGGGACTTAGGTCATATAGAGTTAGGTTATGGGATGTTTAGTCTTTTCTAACCCTTGTACTCAACTCATGAGTGGTAGGATTAGAGCTTGAAGAAAGAGAGAGCTTGAGGAGAGAGAAGGTGAACTAGAATAATGAAATGAAATTGCTTCTCACTTAATATATCAAGCATAATGAAATATAAATAAAATGAATAAATCAAAGATTATTCATCATGCTTCATAAATATATATAAGTGATTCACTATGTGAGTCATTAAGCATTTAATAATGCATTAATGACATAGTGAATCATACATAATGAGTAACAATTACATTAATGACAATGCCACCTAAACCCCACAAGTCACCATGCTTCTAGAAGCTTCCCGGAAATTACGAGAACGCCCCTCTCATCCGTGAAAACACGGAAAAACTTTAGACTGTATAAATCCAATAACCTGATACTAGAATCTGGCTTAAACCAAAGCCGTCTAGTAAAAACTGTCCGAATGTCGTACGTGCGTTTAAACACGTATTCGTCCGAACCCTTGTCGTAAAACCGTACGACCTCTATATGGTTTCTCCTGGAGTTGGGAAAACTCTGTGTGGGACTCTAAAGACTCGACTACTTCGCTGGCAGTGGGTTTAACCACAGACCGCAAGCGGCACTAGCTGTACGTAACGGTCCCCAGGTAGATGTCGATAAGAAGGCCGATGAGGATACCCATCCGAACTCCTACTGAGCCTGTGCGTGACAATATCCGTGCAGTCCGGTCTGTTCGTCTAAGAGTATCGCATGTATGGTCTAGAGAGGTGGTAAACGTCAGACCCCTAATAACTATACAAGTCGTGTCGGCATGGCTCTATCACCATCCGAGAATCTGCTGATCAATCTATCAGTAATTCTCAACCAGCCCTGGCCAGGGACTTATGGTAATGACCAACCGATCACTGTGCGATATCAACTCCCTATACCGGGAGAGAAGAATCCCTAACAGTCACTCACTGCCTCCACGTGGCTCGGGACTGTGCCCAACTAAAACCTCCTTTGAACTGTGGTAGGGTAGTAATCAGAGCACAGTGGGAACTCACACGAGACAAATTACGACCTCAAGTCAACAGACTATCTGCACACATGTCACCTGAGAACTGCTATCTGACGTTAGGTATAAATACTATCCAGTCAGTTCTCGGCGAGTCCTGTCCGGTGTACTCACACCCAGTGAGCATCTGTATACAATCTTAGGTGCACTCCACCAATGGCTGCGGGACCAATCCATCGCCCCTCCTCAGGGTCTAGATATGTATACACCAGTCTACTCCGGAGTATCGATGCCCAGTCTCGATACTCCTGCGACCAGGGACATCTAAGGATGTGCTTATTGACTATCCAGCTCCCACTAGTATGACTGCCATCACAACGCCGGTAGTCAGGCAAACACCCTATGGGCTTTATCAACATGTATATATATATGAATACTACGCAAAATATATCATATGTTAAGATAAAGACAAACCAAATAGCGTACTATCATATTAAGCAAGACTGTCATGTACATACATATCCCCAGTATCCTATACAATGAAGGCCTCTAGGGCATATATATCCAACAATCTCCCACTTTCACTAAGGCCTATAATTGGCGCAATGAGTACCCACTGTCTTCACTTTATCCAGTTGCTGGAGTACCGCATGCCCAATATCTCAAACAGCCTCTCGAACTGAACTTGAGGGATGGCCTTGGTGAATGGATCTGCCTTGTTGTCTTTTGTGTCCACTCTTCGTACCTCGATCTCCCGACGATCAACGATCTCCCTGATCAGGTGAAACCGCCTTAAGATATGCCTGGATTTCTGATGGGACCTCGGTTCCTTCGCCAATGCTACGGCCCCATTGTTATCACAATACAAAGGTATTGGATTGGCAATGGACGGAACCACCTGAAGTTCAGAGATGAACTTCCTCATCCAGACAGCCTCTTTTGCGGCTTCACTAGCAGCTATATACTCAGCCTCCATAGTTGAGTCTGCGACGGTATCCTGTTTGGAACTCTTCCAACATACCGCCCCTCCATTGAGGGTAAACACAAAACCCGAAATGGATTTAGAATCATCTTTGTCACTTTGGAAGACGGAGTCGGTAAAAGCCTCTACCTGGAGGTCCCCATTACCGTAAATCAAGAATATCTCCTTAGTCCTTCTCAGGTACTTGAGAATGTTTTTTACCGCTATATAATGCTTCTCACCTAGGTCAGAATGATACCTGCTTACCACACCAAGTGCGTAAGCTACATCCGGTCTTGTACATAACATCGCATACATTATAGATCCTACCGCCGAAGCGTAGGGTAAAATGCCCATGCGATCCCTCTCTTCATCAGTCTTTGGAGACATCTCTTTGGAGAGGGTGATCCCGTGACAAGCGGGCATGTTACCGCGCTTGGAATCTTCCATACTAAATCTCTTTAGTATAGTGTCAATATACCTGGACTGTGAAAGTCCCAACATTCTATTAGATCTATCACGATAGATCTTAATGCCCAAAATGTAGGTTGCATCACCCAAGTCTTTCATGGAGAATTTATGTGACAAGAAGAGCTTTACTGATTGTAGCATAGGGACATCATTCCCTATCAGTAGTATGCCGTCGACGTACAAAACGAGGAAGACTACTGCTCCTTCTACAATCTTCCTATAAATACATGGTTCATCTATATTTTTGATAAAGTCAAACTCTTTGACTGTCTCATCAAAGCAGATGTTCCAACTTCGCGATACTTGCTTTAATCCATAAATGGATTTAAGCAACCTGCACACTCTTCCGCTGCTCCCACTGTCTAAGAAACCTTCTGGTTGATCCATGTAAACACTCTCTTCTAAATGTCCATTTAGAAAAGCTGTTTTTACATCCATTTGCTAGATTTCATAGTCATGGAAGGCAGCAATGGCAAGCAGGATCAGAATGGATTTAAGCATAGCTATAGGTGAAAAGGTTTCATCATAGTCCAATCCTGATCTTTGACGAAAACCTTGTGCAACGAGTCTAGCTTTGTAGGTTTCCACTTGTCCAAGTGCACCAATCTTCTTTTTGAAGATCCATTTGCATCCAACTGGTTTCACCCCAGGAGGAGCAACTTCTAAAGTCCATACTTTATTGGTGTACATGAATTCCATTTCGGATCTCATAGCATCCGGCCATTTCATCGAGTCAATACTCGTGATAGCCTGCTGAAAACTAGTAGGCTCATCATCATCGATGATGCAATCCTCTCGATCCCCATCCAGAAGAAAACCATAGTATCTCTCAGGAGGATGAGAAAGCCTACTAGATCTGCGGAGTGGTGTTGGTTCGTCATGTTCTATTGAAATCTGAGGTTCTTCTAAGTCCTCGGTAGCAGTTTGAGGTTCTGGAATTTCTTCCAGCTCTACCGCGCTCCCACTAATTTCTTTTGCAAGAAATTCGCTATCTAAGAAGACAATGTGGCGAGCGACAAACACCTTTTTTTCTTCAGTGTGGTAGGCCATGTACCCCCTTGAATGTTTGGGGTATCCTACAAACTTGCACAAAACCGATCGTGCCTCGAGCTTGTCCGGTTTATGCTTTTTAACATATGCCGGACACCCCCATATCTTGATATACTTAAGATATGGTCTCTTCCCGCTCCACATTTCATATGGAGTGGTAGGCACAGACTTAGTTGGAACTCTATTCAATAAGTATGCTGCTGATTCTAGAGCAAATCCCCAGAAGGAAAGTGACAACTCAGCGCTACTCATCATTGAACGCACCATATCTAATAGCGTGCGATTCCTCCTTTCTGATACACCATTATGCTGAGGTGTATAAGGCGGAGTAAGCTGAGAGAGAATTCCATTCTCTTTTAAGTATTCAAGGAAACTGGTACTTAAGTATTCTCCACTTCGATCAGATCGAAGTGTCTTGATGCTTTTACCAGTTTGTTTCTCTACTTCATTTTTATACTCCTTAAACTTCTCAAAGGCCTCGGATTTATGTTTCAATAAGAACACATATCCATACCTAGAGAAGTCATCAGTAAAAGTGATGAAGTAGGAGTGACCGCTTCGCGCATGTGTAGACATTGGACCACATACATCACTGTGCACAAGTCCCAAAAGTTCAGTAGCTCTTGCTCCGTGTCCGGAGAACGGAGATTTGGTCATTTTTCCTTTGATACATGATTAACAAGTTGCATATGATGAATATTCAAACGGATCTAGATATCCATCTTTATGCAACTTAGTCAACCTTGTTTCGTTTATATGACCAAGTCTACAATGCCATAGGAAGGCTTGATTTGAATCTGGAGCCTTTCTTTTAAGTGTGTTTTGAATATTGACAATTCGAGGTTGATTAAGTATGTATATGCCGTTTTCCAGTGTGCCATACCCAATCAGTTCTTGATTTGGGAGAATGTTCATGACATTACTTTCAAGCGCAAAATTATATCCTTTATTAGACAACAAAGATACTGATATAATATTACACAGCATACTGGGAATACAAAAACAGCTGTACAAGACCAAAACGTGCCCAATAGTCAGCCCTAGGTGATACTCCCCTATTGCAATAGCATCTATATGCATTCCATTGCCCATCCGGAGAATCATATCACCTGCCCCCAGTACTCTACTATTTCTCAGATCCTGCAATGAATTACAGATGTGAGAACCAGAACCGGTATCAAGTACTCATGATGTAGAGTTTATTGAAAGACAATTTTCGATTACGAACACACTTGAAGCAGAAGCAACAGCTTGCTTCGTGTCCTTTGCCTTGAAGGCCATACAGTCCTTCTTCCAGTGCCCTTGCTTGTGACAATAATGGTATTCGTTTATATCCGCTTTCACCCTTCCTGCCTTGTTCTTTCCCTGCACCTTCTTGACCCCACCCTTCGGTTTGGTGGCTTTCATCTTCTTCTTCCCTTTAGCTTTCGCTTTAGATTTAGAAGAGGATGATTGGCCAACATACAGAACGGGGGTCTTCTCATTTTTCAAGGAGGTCTCTGCTACCCTCAACATGTTGAGGAGCTTTGGAAGATCAGCTTCCATTTCGTGCATGTTGAAGCTAAGCACGAACTGAGAGAAGGTGTGGGGAAGGGACTGCAAAATCAAGTCGATATACAAATCATTCTCTAGCACGCATCCCAGGTTTGCGAGTTCCTCAATGAGGCTGATCATTTTGAGGACGTGCTCTCCTACAGGCGATCCTGGAGCTAACCTCATCTGGAAGAGTTTCCTTGAGGTCTCGTACCTTGCGATACGGGAGTGTTCTCCATATAATTCCTTAACATGGAGAAAGATGGATACAATATCCATACTCTCGTGCTGTTTCTGGAGTTCATTGTTCATGGACGCCAGCACGATACACTTAGCTCGCTCACAATCCAGATCCCAGGTTTTGCGAACTTCCTTGTCCACAACTGAGGAATCTGGTCCAGGGATAAGGGGAGGAACAACGGTGGTAACATATGCTACTTTGTCATAAGTCAGTGCAATGTTGACGTTCCTTAGCCAATCTTTATAGTTCTGCCCGGTCAGTATATTTTTTTTCAAGTAATAGTTAGTCCTGTCATGGTAGCTGCTAGAGAGAGAGAAAAGAAAACACTCAGTATATGCTTCTTGCAAGTTTATATTGGTTATTAGTTTATCTAAACAGAATGGCTCCCATTGTTCCCTCAAATCCTTTTTCAAAACCTAAAAGAAGAACTAGTCAGGATTTAATCACACGTCACAATACTTGCTTAACCTTTCAGCCAGGCTGGTGTTGGTACTTCGAGGAAGGTTTTCCAACGCTTTCGCGAAGTTCCTTAATTAAATAACCTCTTTTCCCTGGAGGCGTAGCCCCTCTAACACCTTTCTGGACACCTACTTGGTTTATAGTATTGATTGTTAAGTGAGAATGTTTCCCGAGAGTAATCCTACTTATCAGTGGGATCGGGATCCAACTATCATTGCATGATGTACTAGATGGAAGCCACTCTAGTCACCACACTCCAGAAGGTATGCTAAATTTGCAAGTTTCCTTTATGTTTGAAACCCCCGATGTGATTTTTATACCCCAAGCTCTTATTGACCTTGACGTAGGCCAACAAGTCATAAGACGCAAGTCAAGTTCTATCCATCGTTGTCCTGATTAATTTAGGTACATCGTACATGCCCTTGACATAGGCCAACAAGGCTGTACGTCTGTCCTATACTAATGCATCTATCTATGCAACAAATAAGCAAGCCACACTGCTACCATCCACTATGCCTTGACGTAGGCCAACAAGCATAGCATGAATACGATGTGCTGTCTATTTGAAACGACGGAGGGTTACGGCTGGTTTTTGGTAAAAAACCGTTAACGTAGTGAACTTGATTTGATCGAAGGAACCAAGATAGCTTTTATAAAAAGGAGTGGTTTAAGCTTCGCATTTAAAATTTGCTTTTTCAAGAAAATCGAGTGGCTTTAGAAATTGTTCCAACGATTCAGTTTAGGTTTTATTTTTCTTTGCATTAAAAATAATGCGTCCCATCTTTAACCTATCATTACAGATAACAACGAAAATACAACGTCCTCTTATGCCATCCGCATTCTCCACGAGGTCCCGTCATCACCCGTTAGGTTACTTAACTAACGGCAGAGCGGGGGCTGGGCTAGCGCGGGTGTAAAACATAAGTGACGTATAAATAGCTATCATATATAGATATTGTACATTCGTCAGACGCAATAATAGGCATTCCAGATCACAGATAAACTTTATTGGATATGCAAGCAATCCGCGTTTCTTTTGAGCCTGTAAGAAAAAACGAATTACACAGTTGTGATGAATAGCCATTACACCACCCTAGACCCCTACGGGTACGGCAAACTACCCGCCAAGTACCCGAAGTGAAGCGGTCTCCCTCAGCCACGTGAGTAGGCCACTAAGCACTTCGAAATACCCGGTAGTTTGTGCACCCCACCTTGGGTCTATCCTAGGAGCAAAAACAGTAAAAAGAAATAATACAATGGTGGATACAACCGCAACCTGGATGTGCCCCGCAAAATAATATTACAACTTATTACAATTACATCGAATGAATTAATACAAAAACCCATCACAAAACCCCGGCTAATCATCACAACAGTCCAATAGAGTTCATAATCACAAACAGTTAAAACATTACAGATATGTGCAACCCCCTGCCAACCGACATACTAGCAGTTAGGGGAGGTTTACGAACACATAATACAGTTCACAGATATAATCAAACAAGCAAACATCGTATAATTTCAATCGATCAAACCCATTAGATTATGCTCCAAATCTTCTCTGTAAATCTGAGACCTGAGCAAAAAATAAACCATACCAGAAAATACAACATATCACAGAAGATGCACAGAGAAAAATTGGGCTGAATCGTCCCCAACTCGGCCGCGGATCCACGGCGAATCGGTGGGATTGGCCGCGGTTCCGCGGCTCTGTGGCCGATTCAGGAGCCCATTTTTTCTGTGTATTCTTATAATTTCATGTAGGGTGTTCTGGAGGAACCTGAAAAATTTTAGGACCTCATTTTAAAATCGACAGAAACTATGTGATATCGGGGTATTTTCCGGTTCGTTTTGCGTTCGAAATTCATACGACTTTGCAAGTAAGTTAATTATTGTTTAGTGAGGCTCTGATACCACTGTAAGTCGATGTGCAACACCCCACGAGTTGCAGGGAGGCGGAAATATGAAAAACGATCTTGTTCTTGAAGCATACATCGACTAACCGAAGATCTTTGCTAAACGATAATTAACAACTACCATAGAAGTTCTAAACTACTATGTAAAGAGATTATACCTAGTGATACGTGTCCTTCGCCTTTGCGATCTCTTCGTCCTCCTCGGCCTCCTCCAAGTGATAGTTGATCCACACGAGAACTCTAATCCAAGCTTCACCTCAAGACTTGAGGTAACTAAGTTTCTCTAGTTGCTAACCAAAGGGACTTAGGTCATATAGAGTTAGGTTATGGGATGTTTAGTCTTTTCTAACCCTTGTACTCAACTCATGAGTGGTAGGATTAGAGTTTGAAGAAAGAGAGATCTTGAGGAGAGAGAAGGTGAATTAAAATAATGAAATGAAATTGCTTCTCACTTAATATATCAAGCATAATGAAATATAAATAAAATGAATAAATCAAAGATTATTCATCATGCTTCATAAATATATATGAGTGATTCACTATGTGAGTCATTAAGCATTTAATAATGCATTAATGACATAGTGAATCATACATAATGAGTCACAATTACATTAATGATAATGCCACCTAAACCCCTCAAGTCACCATGCTTCTAGAAGCTTTCCGGAAATTACGAGAACGCCCCTCTCATCCGTGAAAACACGGAAAAACTTTAGACTGTATAAATCCAATAACCTGATACTAGAATCTGGCTTAAACCAAAGACGTCTAGTAAAAACTGTCCGAATGTCGTACGTGCGTTTAAACACGTATTCGTCCGAACCCTTGTCGTAAAACCGTACGACCTCTATATGGTTTCGCCTGGAGTTGGGAAAACTCTGTGTGGGACTCTCAAGACTCGACTACTACGCTGGCAGTGGGTTTTACCACAGACCGCAAGCGGCACTAGCTGTACGTAACGGTCCCCAGGTAGATGTCGATAAGAAGGCCGATGAGGATACCCATCCGAACTCCTACTGAGCCTGTGCATGACAATATCCGTGCAGTCCGGTCTGTTCGTCTAAGAGTATCGCATGTATGGTCTAGGGAGGTGGTAAACGTCAGACCCCTAATAACCGTACAAGTCGTGTCGGCATGGCTCTATCACCATCCGAGAATCTACTGATCAATCTATCAGTAATTCTCAATCAGCCCTGGCCAGGGACTTATGGTAATGACCAACCGATCACTGTGCGATATCAACTCCCTATACCGGGAGAGACGAATCCCTAACAGTCACTCACTGCCTCCATGTGGCTTGGGACTGTGCCCAACTAAAACCTGTTTGCACGACTCCTTTGAACCGTGGTAGGGTAGTAATCAAAGCACAGTGGGAACTCACACGAGACAAATGACGACCTCAAGTCAACGGACTATCTGCACACATGTCACCTGAGAACTGCTATCTGACGTTAGGTATAAATACCATCCAGTCAGTTCTCGGTGAGTCATGTCCGGTGTACTCACACCCAGTGAGCATCTGTATACAATCTTAGGTGCAATCCACCAATGGCTACGGGACCAATCCATCGCCCCTCCTCAGGATCTAGATATGTATACACCAGTCTACTCCGGAGTATCGATGCCCAGTCTCGATACTCCTGCGACCAGGGACATATAAGGATGTGCCTATTGACTATCCAGCTCCTACTAGTATGACTGCCATCACAACGCCGGTAGTCAGGCAAACACCCTATGGGATTTATCAACATGTATATATATATGAATACTACGCAAAATATATCATATGTTAAGATAAAGACAAACCAAATAGCGTACTATCATATTAAGCAAGACTGTCATGTACATACATATCCCCAGTATCCTATATAATGAAGGCCTCTAGGGCATATATATCCTACAGTCTTGGGAATGGATTTTCTCGGCACTTTCCACGCTCACATTGATTGCAGGGCAAAGAAAGTGATTTTTCAGATTCCCGGACATCCGGAGTTTTTTTTTGCTAAAGATAGCAGTTCTGTCGGGCCAGTCGAGTTTAGGGCTGGCCGACAAGCACCGTTCTTTCGTCGATGGAAGTTAATAAGGAGGAAGCGCCAGCTGTAGTTCAAGAGTTCTTGGACGTGTTCGAGGACATCTCGGGTTTACTGCCAAAACGAGATGTGGAGTTCACAATCGATCTTGTTCCTGGCGCAACTCCAATCTCAAAGGCGTATTATCCGATGGCACCAGTGGAGTTGGAAGAAGTCAAGAAGCAGGTTACCGAATTACTTGAGAAGGGTTGGATTCGCAGCAGTAATTCACTTTGGGGAGCTCCAGTTCTTCTAGTCAAGAAGAAAGATGGCACACGGAGGATGTGCATCGATTATCGAGAATTAAACCGGGTGACTATTAAGAACAAGTACCCGATCCCTCGCATTGGCGAATTATTCGAGCGGCTTAGTGGCGCGAGGGTATTCTCGAAGCTAGATTTGCGATCCGGATATCATTAGGTCTGAGTTAAATTAGAAGATATTTGCAAGACTGCGTTCCAAACTCGGTATGGACATTACGAGTATTTAGTGATGCCATTCGGAGCCACGAATGCACCGGAGATATTTATGGACTTGATAAACCGAATCTTTTCACCGTTCTTGGACCAGTTTATAGTGGTGTTCATTGATGATATTCTGGTCTACTCGAGGAGCATAGAAGAGCATGCAGAACACTTGAAAATCGCACTTCAGACATTGAGGCAAGAAAGATTATATGCAAAGATGAGCAAGTGTGAGTTTTGGCTTGAGGAAGTGAATTTTTTGGGGCATGTCTTATCTGGAGATGGAATCGCCGTTGATCCTGAGAAGATTGCAGCAGTTCAAGATTGGCCAATTCCGAAGAACGTAGCAGAGATCAGAAGTTTTCTTGGACTTGCCGGATATTACAGAAGATTCGTGGAGAATTTTGCTCGTTTGGCTGAGCCTTTGACCAAGATTACACGAAAAGAAGTACCGTTCGTGTGGACGGATAGATGTGCGTCAGCTTTTGAGGTGTTGAAGCAAAGATTGATAACTGCTCCTATTTTGACCGTACCAGACGGTTCCGGAGGATTGGTGATTCACAGCGACACATCCGGGAAAGGTTTGGGATGTGTTTTGATGCAGCATGAGAAGGTTATAGCCTACGCATTGAGACAGTTGAAGACCTATGAGAAGAATTACCCAACTCATGATTTGGAGCTTGCAGCTGTGATTTTCGCTTTGAAAATTTGGAGACACTACTTATTGGGCGAAAGGGTCGAAGTATTCACCGATCACAAAAGCCTAAAGTACGTGTTCACATAGAAAGAGCTTAACATGAGGCAGCATAGATGGTTGGAGCTGATGGCTGACTACGATCTTGATCTTAAGTACCATCCGGGGAAAGTTGATATAATGCCGGATGCGCTTAGTCGGTTGCCAGCAATTCGGATGTTGACTGCACAGAAAGAGCTTATCGAAGATTTTCGGAGATTCGAGTTGGAGATCGTGCTACCGCATCCTTCGGGACAGTTGATGTAGCTGCATGTACAGTCGTCATTGATCGATAATATTAAAGCAGCGCAGTCGCACGACCCAAGATTGCAGAAGTTTCGAGAACAGGTTGAAGCAGGACTTCGAACGGACTTGTTGATTCATGAAGATGGTTCATTGCGATTTGGTAGCCGTTTGTGTGTGGCAAAAGGAGATATTCACGAAGAAGTTATGAGGGAGGCACACAATTCCGCGTATTCCGTACATCCAGGAGGCACGAAGATGTACCGTGTTCTAAGACAACATTTCTGGTGGGAAGGCATGAAAAGGGAGATTGCTCGCTTTGTAGCGAAGTGCTTGGTGTGTCAGCAAGTTAAGGTTGAACATCAAAAGGTTGCTGGTTTATTGCAACCACTTCCGATTCCTCAATGGAAGTGGGAACATATAACCATAGATTTCGTGACAGCTTTACCGCGGAGTCCAAAGGGCAACAATGCAGTTTGGGTGATTGTTGATCGATTGACCAAGGCAGCTCATTTCATACCATTTCGAGTTGGTCAGTCAACGGAAGCGTTAGCAGAACGGTACATGAAGGAGATTGTGAGATTGCATGGAGTACCTGTGAGCATCGTTTCCGATCGTGACACCCGATTCTTATCACACTTCTGGAGGAGTTTACAAGAAAGTTTGGGGACGTGATTGAAGTTTAGCACAGCTTATCATCCTCAGACAGATGGCCAGTCGGAGAGAACGATCCAAACTCTTAAAGATATGTTGAGAGTTTGCATGTTGGACTTCAAGGGTTCGTGGGAGGATCATCCACACTTGGTGGAGTTTTCGTATAACAACAGTTTTCAGGCGACTATTCAGATGGCTCCATTCGAAGCATTGTATGGTCGCAAGTGTCTCTCACCTGTTTGTTGGGACGATATTGAAGAACAAAAATTGTTGGGACCAGATTTGATCTTGCAAACCGTAGAGAAGGTTAATACCATCCGAAATCACATGAAGGCAGCACAAGATCGGCAGAAGAGTTGGGCCGATATATCAAGAAGACCTCTAGAGTTCGCTGTTGGTGATCTGGTATTCTTGAATATATCACCGACTAGAGGAGTGATTCGTTTTGGGAGTCGAGGCAAGTTTAGTCCTCGATTCGTGGGGCCTTTCGAGATTATGGAGCGTGTTGGAGAAGTGGCTTATCGATTGGCCTTACCACAATTTTTGGCGAATGTTTATGACGTGTTTCATGTATCTCAACTCCGTAAGTATGTTCGAGATGAAGCACACGTGCTGGATCATTCGGAGCTGACTGTAAGAGAGGATTTGACCTTTGAGGAACGACCGATGTCGATTGTTGATCGAAGAGAAAAGGTCCTTAAGAACAAGGTTATCCCTCTCGTACTTGTTTCTTGGGAAATCACTCACATGGAGAATCGACTTGGGAATGAGAAGACGAGATTCGACAGAAGTTTCCACACCTATTCTTATAGATTCTTGATTATTTATTTTTCTTGTCTTAGGAATTTCGAGGACGAAATTCTTTTTGTAGTTGGGTATAATGTAACACCCTAGTTCATTTATACCAGTTCTATTTCAAGTACTTCTTTATCTATGGTATTTTCCTGATTTACTGTGTTTTGGGTGCGAATAGTATATTTGACATCTGTATTTGCATCTGACCCGACCCGCATGCTTGAAACCTGTCTTGATTCATGTTTATGATTTATCCTGACTTGTTACGTGGATCTGTGCACTTTCATTTATACATTCTGCATACTGGCATTTATCTGGCATCTGCATTTTAAATATAACAATTATAGTCACATAAAATGTTTTAAAAAAAATATCTTGTATGGCCTGCATGATGCCCCTGACCCTGTGGTAGCATCCGCGCATCTTGTTCTCATCCCGTTCAGTGAAACAGACTTGTTTGGATAACTACGTGCACGCGCGTGCATCCGTTCTTAGGGGTATGCATTTTCGTTACCCGAATATCCAAGTTTAATTTTGGTCGACATGTATATTTTTTCATATTTTAAAACTGAATTTTAGACCCGACCCGGACGTGTTTTGGACTATGTTTGTATTTACCAGAATATCAAATTTTATTTATATAATATTAATTTTATAAACTGATACAAATTAAAATTTAGTTAACTTATAAAAGATTTTTTTAAAAATTTAAATCTAAACTAATTTCCTAACAAACTGACAACCCCTTTTTCTCTCTTCTCTCTCCACATAACATATATCTCCCTCATCTATTTATATATCCTCCTTCTTCGTTCTTCAAGCCCACACACATTCTCGTCGACGCAATTCCAGCCGCTTCCTAGAACCTTAACCGAGCCATCAAAACTTGGTGTTGATTTGTATAGCGTCGTGTTGCTTCCGTTCATCGTGTCTGTTTCGAGGCAAGTTAATCTTGCTACATACTATACTACTATATTCTATATTCATTTGAATAATAACAACACATAATGATTAGTTATGCATCCTACATTATCATTTTGCATGTTTCACCATTTTCAGATATCCGTGTGCATCCGTGCAAGTTACTTCATATCTAGTGCATGCAAATTTATCTTGATACATGCTAGACTACAATATACTGCACCCAATGGAATATTTACATCTCATATTGTTTAGATGTACATCCTACATTTACCAGTTTATCATTTTTAATGTTATACGACGTCCGTACACATCAATATCATTATTTACATGTCTAGTCGCATGCTAAATTATCTTGCTACAAGCTAGGTATAATATTATGCATCCATACCGAAGTTTTATTGTTTTCGGATACCCGATTGCATCCATATCATTTAAAATATATATCGTCGTAATATTTCTTATTATTATCTTTAATTAGTTTATAATCCGCATTTTATAATGTTATACAAAATATAGTTTTAAAATATTATAGTTTACACATGAAACGTCGTTGCAAAGCGGATACGACAAATCTGGAATTTACTGTACACCTTACCTTATAAAATTCATTATAAATCATAGAAAAATCATTAGTATAAGTTCTTTAGTTCGTTACGAAGATAACTCAGAATACTATAATTCTATGAAGTATTTAATTGCAAAATAAATTGTTTAAATAACGTAAAATGCAAATGAAAATATCTCTAAACTGCTGTCCAGGAAAATTCCAGCAGCAAACTTTCAATTTCGAATGTTCATATCTTTTTGTAGGGACAACCTGAGATACTTCAACTTATAAAAATAAAAACCTTATTGAATTATCTCTGTTTTAGTGTAAGACACATCCCTTTTGGAGAACGTTTGTTTTTTTTAAGATATTTTACAAATCAGGGTGACGCTGAATTTCTGAACGGAACTTTCTTGTGCATGGTTAATCAATACCACTTTTATAGTTATTAATCGGTTTGAATATGTTATCCATATTAATATTATTATATCAATATTTATTTAGTAAATAATAGTGTTTGTGTTTTAATATTCAGCAAATTTTACCGATTTACAGTTTTATAGTATCCGCCTGTATCCGTACGGTTTATTACATATCTAGTTGCACGCCGAGATAATATTATTTCATGTTACTGTTGTATCAGTGCACCATGCTTAATAATGTGCATCCTACTTAGTCTTGGAACTGTAAATATAACCCTAATCGATAATTGTGCATCCATACCATTAATTATATATCTATTTGCATTCCAAGTCACGTTATTTCATATTACTGCTACATTAATACCCCATGCTAGATAATGTGCATCCTACATAGTCAAGAAACTATAGTTGTAACCCTTGATAGTTATTTATGCATCCATATTTATTTGTGTATTCATACCATTAATTCTGCATAACTAGTTGCACCCCATATTACATTAACTCATATTATTAATACATTAGTACCTCATGCTTGATATTGTGCATCCTAATTAGTCATGATGTAACCCCTGATCGATATTTATGCATCCATGCTTTTATTGTACATCCGTACTTTCACCCTGATTCAATACTTGCTACAGTTTGATTATGAGCACCCGCTTGATACCTGTGCACTACTTGACATGACCTGATACACCACTAGTTGACATGACTTGATACATGTACACTACCTGACATGACATGATATACCACTGCTTGACTTGATACCTGATCTTGTTACTAATGCCGACAATCTTGACCTGTTGTCCCTACGGACATATCCTGTTGTCTATTTAGACAAACCTGTACCTGCTTGATCCTGTGTTGGCATTAGCTCCAGATTTATCAATACCTGACTTGAACACATAACCTTGGAGGTATGGGGAAATCAAAAGTGTAAACTAAAGTGTAGCTTACAAGGGTATTACTTGATCCGTGGTCCCGGGGGATAACGGGACAGAATCATTCGTGATTCTTACTTGATCCGTGGTCCCGGGGGATAACGAGATAGAGTCATACATGACTCCCACTGCCTGATCCATGGTCCCGGAGGATAACGGGACATATCCTTTGAGTTACATAGAGGATTACATTAATTGATTTCGAAGACTTTAGAATAAATAACCCAGTAGCACAGTTTAGATTACTAACTGCACATCACATGTGCTTATACCCTTCACTGTTCCTTATTCATGATACTGTTATACTCTTGTTACTATTCATACTCATGCCTGCATATCTTGTTACCCCTGATTGTATTATTGCTTGATATTATGACTCACTGACGTCTGGGTTTTGCATGGCCCAGATCCTCTCTTCCTGTCGCAGGCCGTTCAGGAGTATTTCAGTCAGTAGGCCGAGCAGTGAGGACCTGTTAGTATTTTAGTTTAGTTTTCTTTCAGCACTTTTATTTTCTTTTGTGAGCCCGTATTTGGGACGTACTTTCTAGATTGTTATTGTTACTTGAATTTATTGCTTCCGCATATTATTTCTTGACTCGTTTATTCTGGCTCATGGACATGTACTAGATAGTTTATTTTATTTCTACTGTTCTTGATATCTCTAGACAGCCGTAATGTGACTGCGGAGGGATGTTTCCTATCCACAGGTAGCATGGTTGGCTCTGTCACGTGCCTATCTTAGCGCACTCCGGGAAGCGGGGCGTGACAACCAAGCGCGCCACGTGCTCTTCACGTGTGCGTTACTTAAACAGAAGTGCTCTGCGCTCATTGGCTGGCGCACAACTCCATGCGCGCCACATGCTCCTCACGTGTGCGCTACTTAAACAGAAGCGCTCCGTGTTCATTGACTGGCGCACAGTCCTAACGTATGCACTACTTAAACAGGAGCGCTATGCGCTCATTTACTGGCGCTCAGCGCCAAGCTCGCCACGTTCTCCTCACATGTGCGCTACTTAAACATAAGCATTCCGCGCTCATTGATTGGCGCTCAGCGCGCCACGTGTTCCTCACGTGTGCGCTACTTAAACAGAAGCGCTCTGCGCTTATTGATTGGCATTCAGCGCCAAGCGCGCCACGTGCTCCTCACGTGTGCGCTAAGAGAACATAAATTGTTCTTTAAATGATAAAACCCCAGAGCTATAATGAGTGCTCAGCACTCAATAAAAGACAAAAAGTTGTCAAGACCAACGCTCAGAATTGTTAAATGAAAAAGGACAGAGCCTAATTAAATGTCCAACATTTAGACTGAATGGGCCGAGCCCAAGTTGGCCACAGGTCCCCAATTCAGATTAATTGAACTCATATGCTCATAAATCTTTGATTGTTGTCCCAAATTGGAATACAGATTTCACAACCAATATTGGTTCAAGGGTACATCTCTTCACTCCTCTGATATTTGTCGTTGTAATTCTTCAACGTCTTCAGAGAGGTGACAGGTCCCGACAACCAGACATTTCATTGACTATGGAGTCCTTAAACTCATGGACTATGATGTTCTTAAACTTTACAGACTATGATGTCTCTAAACTACCACGGATTGTGTGGTCCTTAAACTCATGGACTATGATGTCCTTAAACTTTACAGACTATGATGTCCTTAAACTGGACCGCAAAGTCTCTAAACTAAAACAATATAGCCCAAATGCTCTTTTGTTGGATCTAAATGATCCTGTTAAATAGATCTTAGTCTAAAATTAGACTAACGTATCCTTAACAAATCGTTAAGTTTATCTTAGTCTAAAAATTAGACTAACGTATCCTTAACAAACGTTTAAGTTGATCTTAGTCTCAAATGAGATTAATGATCCCTAAACCCAACCCAAACCCAAATCTAAGAAAATACGGATTTGGACTAATCCACGCCCTACGGGCGACACCATAAATTAGTCTCTGTATACAATCCACGGGCAACCAAAAATAAAACAAACACACACGACACGAACTGACCATCAGGAGAAGGAGAAAGTGGTTGCCGCGATGCGGTAGCGTAATTAACTGTAGGGGCTTGCGCCTGCATGGAAGAGCGTCCCCACAATCAAAAACCCCTCAAACGAGGGGGAATCTGACTAAGTCTGCTACAACGGCCGCATCCGTCTAAACCTCCGATACACGGTGCCATAAATCAACTTGGCATCTTTGGAGAGGTGGACGGATAAATCCAAATAGTATCTGCCCCTAAATTCAGGCAAGACGAACCTACACGGTTCCGTTTCCCGTATTCGGCGGAGAACAGTCACATGTCAAATTCTACCCGTCATTGTCCAGGTTAATTTGAACCCACCCGTACATACCCTTGACGAAGGCCAAAATAGTAGTACGACTATCCCAAACCAACGCATCTATCTATGCAACAGAAAAGTAATAAATAGCTACCATACACTATGCCTTGACGAAGGCCAACATACATAGCATGAATACTAAGTGCTACCCGTCTGAAATGACGGAGGGCTACGAATGGTTTTTGGCGAAAAACCTTTAACGTAATGAACTTGATATCGTTGAAAGAACCGGATAGCTTTTTACAAAAATATAGCAGCGAAAACCTTTGGTAAAGAGGTCACTCCCGGTGAAGGGATTTCGGCTCTTTCCCCGTAGAATGAGGTGAAGAATATTCCAAACTGAATATCGCGATTCAAAGCAAAAGTAATCGATTATAGTGAAGTTATTACCCTGACTCAAACCTCTGTCCAAGGGGTCACTCCCGATGAAGGGATCTCGGCCCTTGCCTCGTCGAATGAGGTGCTGGATATTCATAACCGAATACCACTGTGCAAAACAAAAGAGAACGTCATTGTAATAACTGCTTTTTGAAAATTGTTCCAACAACACCGAATAGGTTTGTTTTCCTTGCATTGATCTGAATCAACGCAGTCCCATCAATGGATCACACCAGAAAAGAACGAAAATAAAATGTACGTATATGCCATCCGCATTCGCCACTGGGTCCCGTCATCACCCGTTAGGTTACTTAACTAACGACAGAGCGGGGACTGGACTAGCGCGGGTGTAAAACATATACAACATCTACTAGTATATATATCAATATACAATAATCGCTCCAGGTGTGATAAATGCAACATCATAGAAAAGTAATAAGCATCACAGATGAATACAGATAAGCTGGGATCCCCGGGTTTCCTTTGAGCCGCAAATGAAACCCGACGTTCCCCTGGTCGTGTGGATAGCCTATGCAATGAAAACCTAGACCCCTACGAGTGCGGCAAGTTACCCGCCAAAACCTGAAGCGAGGCAGCCCCCTTCAGCAAAGTGAATGGACCATCCATCACTTCACGGAATCCGATAACTTGAGCACCCCTCCTTGGGTCAACCTGTACCCCTACGAGTGCGGCGAATAGCCCGCCAATACTAGAGTGAGGCCCCCTCCCTCTCAAAGCCATGAGATGCGGACCCGTTGCCCTCTAGAACCCGACTATCTGTGAACTCCATCATGGGGTAATCCTAGTACAGAAAAGAAAATATGTACAACGGGTACATCGAACTCAACACGGTTGTGCCCCATAAGAATAATATACAAACAGGCAGTGACGATAGTCCACATGTTGGATGCTCAACCCGCAATATCAAATGTACAAATATATCCAAACTGCACTACCATTCCACGCAAGCTATCTACCACGAAAAATCCGCAACATCACAGCACAACACAGAACAACAACGTGGATGTCACTTTCGCAAAACCCGTCTAAAAGGACTATAGCAATTAGAAAAGATTTACCGCTCGAATGACATTCACGATCACAGATAGTAATGTAATGCACTGTAAACTTTAAACAATGTTAGAAAATATTGACTTCGAAATAACCTCCGAATAGCTCCAAAACAACCTGATAAAACCATATCCAAACTGGGCTAAACAAACAACACCACTGAACCAACATTACAGAGACAAGACCACACCCCAAAAACCAAACCCAGAATCCCCATAATGGCCGGCGACCTCGGATTTTGTGTGCATGTGCTCGGCCAAAATCCGAGGGATGGGGTTCGTGTTTGGGGTGCAGGCTAGTGGTCATGTCAGTAGTCTTCTGCACTTGTTTAAATAATTTTAGAAGACACTTTGAAAAATGACAGAAACTGCAATGTTATGAGTGATGTTTCGGTTTCGATACTTTAATATCGTCTAAACCAACTAGTAAACGGTTAATAGTTTGGCTCTGATACCATGTAAGTCTACGGTAGCACCCCGGCCGTTAATCCGAGGCCAAACGCGGAATAAAACTTTTCAAAACTGGAACTAACATAACCTTAAAACCCAGATCGTTCCATTAATCATAAACTAGTATACTACAAAGATGTTAGAATGGATATACCGATCGATCCGTGTCCTTCAGTCTTTAGCCACCATCCTTAGCTCCTCGCGGCATCTCCGATCTCGATTGATCTCCGGTCTCCTCGTCGAAGTGGCACCACGTCAAGGAATCTTTATACAGGCTCCCGCTTCAAACTGAGGCAACTCGGACATGAAGTTTGCTAGCCGACATGTCCAAGATTGAAGTAAAGATAAGTGTCAATACTTTGTCTCAATACACCCTAGGATTCTTGATTGATATCGTTTCCGTGTCGTGTTTAGAAAAGTGTAAAAGATCACAACCAAAGAAATTTATACCGCAGTCAATTAACGGTGTCTATTGTAGTTTCTTCAGTGAATGCGGATCGTCCACTGAGAAAGTGTGATTTGTTCGTTATCGTTTTAGTTGAGTTGAAAATTAAAAGATAAAAGAAAATTGATTCAAGATTTATGAAATTTAATTTCAAGAATTATCAAGAAATAGATCTAAAATCAAGAAATGATAGAGATCAAGAAAATGTCCAAATAGTTTGAATTATCAAGATTTGTAAAGAGGCTTGTCGGAATCGATACAATTGATAGTGATGATGAATACCAATGATTACAAATTCTTATCTATTGAAGATTTTTTGCTAGATCGATGAAAATCAATAAGGTTTAGGGATCTATTGAAGAAACTAGGGTTTCTCCATCATCATCCCTTGTCCTTTCATTGATTATCATTCAAATTCTGGCCTCAAGCAAATTAAATCACCGATCGTTGATCTCTAATGGAGCGAAAACATTCAAGAAAGCGATCTCGCTCAAATTTGGTTTTCGATAATTCAATTTCATAAAGTTTACAAAACTCATAAGACTTAAGAATCGTTCAAGAATTTAATCAACACCATCTACCTATTCTCTCGATTCCGCTACAAGCGGAGAATTTACTCCCGCATCATTATAAAGCAATCAAGAACTAAGAATATCATAATGCGAGAATGAATAGAAAGCAAGAATAAAGATTTTCACCTTTATTTAGATCTTCTTCAAATTACAACTCTCACTTAAGTTTACAAGACTAGCTCTAGCTCATTCAATTGAGGAGGAATTTGGCGTCGATCTTTGCGTGGCTCGATCATCGTGAGTCGTGGATCGTCGTGGATCTCTTACTCGGATGAAGATCGGCGTTGATTCAAAGGCTCATTGAATGCTTGCTTGATTTGGTACTCAATGAATCTTGATTTGGCTTTGGAATTGGATTTGGTCTAGGGTTTTGAGTTGCAAGTTGTGTCACTCAACTTGCGGAATTTTGGCTCAATATTCAACAACCCTTGTAATGAAACTCTAGGTACCTTTTTATAGATTTCCTTTATCTTCCCCTAGAAGCTAGGTCTAGCTTCCCTTAGAAGCTTGGTTGGTATGAGGCTTGCACAAGAAGCTAGGGTAGAGAAGTTTCTAGATTAAGGTAGTTAGCTAGCTTGCATGAGAAGCTTGGTAGTTATGAAACTTGCACATGAAGCTTGGCTGTTAGAAGGGAAGCATCTGGAGAAATCTACACAATTCGAAACTTCTTGGAGAAGTTTGGCCGTTAAAAGGAGACCTCTGCAAAAATGACCAACTTCCGAAGAGTCAACTCGGCCGCGGATCCGCGGCGGATCGGCCTGACTCGGCCTTGGATCCGCGGCCGTTTGGAGTGATCTCTGCATGAAACTTCCAGGTTTATTTCATGTTAGCTTTATGACACTTTCCTGATGTCTGGAATCTTTTTATACTTTCTTGTTTACTGCCAGATCACAAGTCTTGGACTTGACGTATTTTATCAGCACTTTTAGCAGTTCCGGCTCTTTTACCTGGAGAATTTCCTGCACACACTCTCGAGACAAGTGTTTGATATACAAAGATCATGTATGCAATAATAAATACACAATTTCCCTCATAATGTTGGTTATAATGTATAACACATGTTATTTGGTATTTTGCAGACAAATTGCTAATATGTGCTATATTCATACCAAACATCTTTAGATGGTTACAAAGAGTAGGGAAATTGTTGTGTTAAAAATGCAATATTTTTGACTGATCAAATTCCCCCAAACTTAATTTTGGTCGTCTCGAGCAAACTTGTTTTATTTAAGAGAAGGAGAAAATAGAAATAAAGAGAAAAACTAACTAGCACACTTTCGTAGGCAACACGATTGCACTGAGCACGTGCAACAAGCCTTTAAACCTCTAGGTGTCCCTAGTAGGAGGAGTGTTGTCTCCTGAGAGTTTTCAGCGGATTGCACCCACAAAATCCAATAATAAAAGGAAAACCGTGAAAGTTACATATAAAGATAAGAATTATAAAAGAAAGATTTTGAAAATTAGAGTTTCCAACTATACTAGCTTTTCAGTTGTTATGAGCCCTATCTTAATAGTCATGAAAAAATGTTAGAAACCACATCATCCCTCAATAAAACATCGTCCTTATTCTTCATCTCTACCTTTCTTCCGAACATCGATCTTATACCCCTACGTGTGTAAAAGACATCCCTACACTCGGAGAATTCAATTCAAGCTATCATACTCTTGTCCATCTACCTCAGTACTTTTTAATCGATGAATAGTTAGATGGATTTGCTCACACATTTTTCATGCGACCGTTAATACTTCTTGAGGTACTAACCGACCGATTACTCATGTGCTTACTGATTAAGTGTATTAGTATTTTCCTCATCTTGCACCACTTAACGCTTAGTAGTGACTCCCAAACTAGTTGGTCTAAGGCACTATGTGATGAAGCACCCTCGCTATATTTTTTTTATTGCTGCCTTGGTGATAAAAAAACCAGTGTTCATTTTTTTTCTTTACACCATTTTATATTTTATTCATTTATTATTTCCTTCATATTTTGGCTTTTAGACAAGAGCATTTCTAGGTATCCTCCACTATCCCGAGTTTCAAGACGTGTGTGAGTGTGTATAGTAGGGTATCAACATTCAAATGTTTGGCTTCTAGAATCGAAACTATTTTTCAGACTTATTTTTATCCTCAGATTAGTGACTTCTTTCATCTTACTAACTCTTGGGACAACGGCTCATAACTACTTATTACTAGTTTCGTTTAAGAAAACTTCTAATTTTCTTGGTTTTCTTAAATTTTTCCAATCTTTTGGATGTAATTTTTCACTATCTAATCTTTTATTATAAAATTAAATATTAAATATTTTTATCTTTTAAATTTTTTTCCTTTTTTTTATTTTTTAAAGATTTAGATGTTTTATATGTTTTGTGCTTATGCAAAGTGATATGCAAATGATGCGCAAATAAGCACAAACCCCCCCCCCCCCCAAACTTGTTTTCAACAGTGTTCTCACTGTCGCCATCTGCTGGATCATAAAAAACCTATAAACTTGGGAGGAAATTTATTAACGGGGGCAATAAATATGATCATGAAAATCTCCCCCAAACTTATTCTTTTCACTCACCTCCATTCGAAAGATGATATAGTATTTTTCAAGATATGGAGGTGAGACGAAGGAATGTTTAATTAAGATAAAGCGGTTCCTGTAAAAACAGGAGCTCCTCCACGGGGTCAGTGGAAAAATACGGTTTTAATCTATATCTATTTACTTTGAAAAATGTACCGTTTTCAACATTTTCAACCTCAACTGCCCCATGCGGGTATATATACGTACAACAAAAGGTCCTTTCCACTGAGATCGTAGCTTACCCGCATGAAGATGGAGTCGTTAAACATAAAGAAGGACTTGTTGACCAGGTGTAAAAGTTTTTCTCAAAATGTTTTTATCGTGAAATAGCTTAGTCCGATTCTTTACAATCACAGCATTATCATAAGCTTCATCGCGGAGTTCGCTTAGCTCATTTAATTGCAGCTTCCGAAAGTTGCAGCTTGATTTAAGTCAAAATTAAGTTCTCGAATGGCCCACATTGTTTTGTGCTCAATCTCGACCGGAAGGTGACAAGCCTTTCCAAACACTAGTCTATAAGGAGACATACCTAGATCGGTTTTATATGCAGTTCGGATCGCCCAAAGAGCATCCGTCAATTTGGTTGACCAATCTTTTCGATTTTTAGAAATAGTTTCTCCAATTTTTTTTTTGATTTGTCTCTTTGAAACCTCAGCTTGCCCGCTCATTTGGGGATGGTAGGGTGTGGAAAGTTTGTGGTTGATTGCATATTTCTGCATCAAAGTCTCGAAAGATCGATTGCAGAAATGCGTCCCGTTATCGCTAATGATAGCACGTGGGTGTCCAAATCGTGAAAAGATATTTTCTTTAAGGAACCTAATGACAACCTTTTTGTCATTAGTACGACAAGGAATAGCTTCAACCTATTTCGAGATGTAATCAACCGCAAGAAATATGTGCAAATTCCCAAAGGAGTTGGGAAAAAGACCCATAAAGTCAATACCCCAAACGTCAAAAATTTCAACCACCAAGATGGGTTGAAGTGGCATTTCATTTCTCTGGGAAATCCTACCCGTGTGTTGACACTGTACACAGGTTTTGCAATGATCAAATGCATCTTTGAATAAAGTCGGCCAGTAAAAACCGCATTGCAAAACCTTCTCCGCCGTCTTTCGAGGACCAAAATGACCCCCACACGCCTGATCATGACAAAAAAGATAGAACACTCTTGAATTCATCATTGGGAACACACCTGCGAATGATCTGGTCAGGACAATACTTAAACAGATATGGTTCATCCCAGCAAAAATGTTTTACTTGGGATAGAAATCGATATTTGTCCTGTTTTGATCATTCGCGGGGAATAAGTCCCGTAGCAAGATAATTCACAATATCCCTGAACCAAGGTTCGTCGGATACACTCAAGAGTTGTTCGTCTGGAAAAGAACCATTGATCGGTAGGGTCACAGGTGAAGAAGAGATGCGCGAATGATGGTCGGCTACAACATTTTCACATCCTTTCTTATCTTTAATAACAAGATCAAATTCTTGTAATAGAAGGATCCAACGTATTAGCCTACCTTTAGCATCCTTCTTCGCCAAAAGATATTTCAAGGCGGAGTGGTCAGTGTACACAACAATAGGTGAGCCAATCAAGTAAGGCCTGAATTTTTCTAATGCGAATACAACTGCCAAGAGTTCTTTCTCGGTAGTTGTATAATTAATTTGAGCATCGTTCAGGGTCTTACTTGCATAATAGATCACGTGTGGCATCTTTTCAATGTGCTGTCCTAAGACCGCACCAACTGCAAAATCTGATGCATCACACATAAGCTCAAAAGGGTGGTTCTAATATGGAGATGATAGAACGGGGGCTGTAGTGGGAGAGTGTTTGAGTGAGTCAAATGCTGCCTCACAATCCGAGTCAAAGTGAAAAGTTGTGTCCTTGGCCAAGAGAAGAGTTAAGGGTCTAGCAATTTTGCTAAAATCCTTAATGAATCTCCGATAAAAGCCCGCATGGCCAAGAAAGGATCGTATATCCTTGACGCATTTAGGACGAGAGAGGTTTTGGATGACATCTATTTTGGCTTTGTCAACCTCAATACCTTTTCATGAAATAACATGTCCAAGCACAATTCCCTCTTGGACCATGAAATGACATTTTTCCCAATTCAAGGTTAAGTTCTTTTCTTTACAACGAGTAAGAACTGCGTCAAGATGAGATAGGCAGTCATTAAAAGAATCTCCGAATATTGAGAAATCGTCCATGAAAATCTCCAGAAAATTCTCGACCATCTCCGAGAATATCCTCATCATATACCGCTGAAATGTAGCGAGAGCATTGCATAACCCAAAGGGCATGCTTCTATAAGTAAAGGTACCAAAAGGACAAGTAAATGTGGTTTTGTCTTGATCCTTTTTGGCAATAGGGACCTGGTTATAGCCAGAGAATCCGTCCATGAAGCAGTAGTATTTACGTCCAGCTAAGCGTTCTAGCATCTGGTCAATGAAAGGTAGAGGAAAGTGGTCTTTCCTTGTTGTGGCATTGAATTTTCTATAATCAATACATACACGCCACCCAGTTTGAGCGCGTGTCGGGATTAACTCATTTTCCTCATTTGTTATGACTGTGATGCTAGATTTCTTAGAGATGACATGAATTGGACTTACCCATTGGCTATCGGAGATTGGGTAAATGATACCACTGTCAAGGCATTTGACGATTTCTTTCTTCACCGCATCCTTCATGACGGGGTTCAACTGTCTCTGTGGTTCTCGGGTTGGCTTGGCTTCATCCATCAGATGTATATGATGTTCTACAATCAAGGGACTAATCCCTTTGATGTCAGCCATAGTCCAACCAAACGCCTGCCTACCGTCAAAAGTGCATTCTCTTGCTCTGAGGCTAGAGAAGCGGATATGATCACGGGTAAAGACCCATTCTCACCTAAATATGGATATTTAAGATGAGAAGGTAAAAGTTTGAGATCTAATGCTGGCGGAGAAACTATAGAAGGTGGGGTAAGCGAATGATATTCAGAGTCACGAAGAAGCTCGTAGCTTGCAAAAGATACAGACTCGGAAAGTGATGAGGCAAGAGTGTCAGACTCAAGGATGGAAAGAGTGTCCTCACTAAGATGTGAAAGATCAAACATTGATGTGCTAGTGTCATTGAGATCATCAAAGCAAAGTGTTGCGCCACGGAAGCGCCCCGGCCGTCTATCCGAGGCCAAAATGCGGAATCAAAATTTTCTTATCTTTTAAACTGGCGCTACCGCGGACAATATACCCGGATCGTAACCATTAACCGATACTAGCAATCAAGAGAAAGGGTGAGAGATATACCGAGTGATCCGAGTCCTTCGGTCTTCTCGTCATCGTCCCGATCTCCCGCGGAAACTCCGGTCGTTGCCTCCTCGCCGGAAGGGCACCACATCGCCTACGTCTTTTACGGGCTCCCGCCTCAATACCGAGGCAACTCGTGCATGAAGCCGGCAAGTCGACATGCCCAAGAAATGCTGTAGAATGTGTAGTGTAGAGCCTATGTCTCATTTGGGGTTTGTTGCCTTTGAAGATGATGGAGGAATCAAGATTAGAAAAATGGTGCTTGCATTTTTCTAGCATGAAAATGAGATCAAGAATGAAACTCTCAAGAATGAAAAACTTCCTCTTCTCTTTTCTCACAATGAAACCTTATATTGTAAGAATGGTGGAGGAAAGAATGTATGAAACATAACAAGAAGGGAGGTGAGTGTAGGAGAAGAAAATGGGTGATCACAACCAAACATCATCATAATAAAACTCACATCAACTCCAAATCAACCCTAATCACCATTAAAGCAAAAGGTTGATGTAAAGAGAATCAAATGACGGTTGAAAAGAAAAGATGCCATCATAATTAATACATTTGCAAGAAAATCCTCCACAATGTGTTATTTGCAAACATGCAAATATCCCCCCTCCATCGGAAAAGTCCGGCCGGGAAAGAACAAAGGAAAACCGGCTGGAACGGAATGCAAACTGGCAACTCCAGAAAACTGGTCCCGTAATAAATTACAGGAAAACCCCGATACTGTGCATACACACCCGCATCTGTATTCCGACCGGATACAAATGCAATGAGACAAAATCTACACTGTACTAAACTAGGATCCGGCTTAAACCAAAGCCGGCTAGTAATATCCGTCCGATCCTGATCCGTGCAATACCGCACGTATCTGATCGAACCCTGCCATATATCCATACGGACACTAGTACAAACCGTCCGATCCTGATCCGTGCAATACCGCACGTATCTGATCGGACCCTGCCATATCTCCATACGGCCTCTACAGCGTTTCGCCCGAAAGCTTGAGTAACTGAAAGTGTGGTGGACTCTAAAGACTCGTTAATACTATGGCTGTGGATTTAACCACTAGCACGTCAGAGGTATTAGCCAATACGTGACGGGCCACCAGCTATTGACCAAAAGGGACGTCGATGAGCGAACTCATCCTGACACCCTACTGAGCCTGTCAGTGACAATATCCGTACAGTCCGGTCCGTTCGTCTATGAGCATCGCATGTCGGGCCTAGGGGGTTGGTAAAAGTCAGACCCCCAAAAGCGGTACAAGTCGTGTCGGAGCGTAGCCCAGAACACCCTGAGATACTACTGGAATACCTACCAGTAAATCTCCTGCCTCGGCCGAGGGCTTTGTGTAATGGCTCTCCTATACACAGCGCGACCTCACCCCCAATACCGGGAGAGACGAACCCCTGCAGATCCGCTCACTGCCTCCATGTGGCTCGGGACTGTACCCAACTAAAACCTGTTTGCACGACTCCTTTGAGCCGTGGTAGGGTAGTAATCAAAGTACAGTGGGAACTCACACGAGACAAATGACGATCCCCAGGTCGATGAACTAACCTGTACACATGTCACCAGGGAACTGCTATCTGACGTCGGGTATAAGACCAACTAGCATGTTCCCGGCGAGTCCTGTCCGGTGTACTCATAACCCAATGAGCACCTGTATACATCTTATGTGAACCAACTGACACCAGTGGCTTATGAGACCGGCCACCGCCCCTCGTCGGGGTCTCGACTGTATACACTAGTCTACTAATGGATTATCGATGCCCTGTCTCGAAACTCCTACGACTAGGGACCTTTTAAGGATGTGCTTATAGACTACCAGCTCCCACGTATATGATCGCCATCATACTGCCGGCAGTCAAGCAAGAATCCTAGGGGCTCTATCAGCGTGTAATAGCGACCTGTCAGGTCACCTAAAGCAGTACACGATGATAAAGATAAACCAGATAGCATACTATCATCTCGAGTAAGACTGTCCTACCGGGATAGGTCCTCCCTCAATCATTGCAATCACGTGCCTGTGATCCAATAATTGACTCTGAGGGCACTATCTCCAACAATCTCCCACTTGCACTCAAGGCTAATTATTGCGATGTCGCATACTCACAGCCCGTGTGATACCGAACACCCAACTCCTCTACTGGTCAGTCTCACAAAGCTCGTTTGCGAAACTATTGCGTTCGAGGAATAGCCTCAGTGAGTGGATCCGCTGTGATGTTTCTTTCTATGTCTCTCTATATCTCAAGTTCGCGGAGAAAACCATCTCCCGAAATGAGCAATACCTGTCTCAGAGTATGTCTGGATATCTGATGGGACCTAGCTCATAAATGAACTCCAAATCCAAACTTCTTAGACTGTATCGATAACTGAACTTAATCAGTACTTAGCGCCATGCCTCCCTCAGTATTGCCTTGGACCACCTGTCCAAAATACTGCCCCTCGTCAGAAGGAGAAACTATAACTCTGACAGCCACTCTGCCATCCATGTCACCTTGGAAGCCTGGAGCGATAACCGTCTCCTAAAAGTGGCTGTCGTTATCACATCCCTAGAACACGCACTTATGTCCTAAAACTGCTTCCGATTGTTTCTCCAGGATTGGATTAATATCAACTTATTGCATCTACTGCAAGAACAACATCTGGTGTGGTACTTGACATCTCATGATTGACTCAATTGCCTAAGCAAGTGATCTGTCAATCATGCGTATCCCTCTCCCCTTTAGTCTGTAAGACACCTTTAGAGAGGGTGACTCCATTATCTGCAGGTGTACTACCGTGCCAGGAGTCGTCCATTCTAAATACTCATAGAATGCTGTCAAGGTACCCAGATTAGGAAACCACCCAAATCTAGATCTAAAACCATAGATCTAGTAACCAGAATGTCTGATATAATATCCAAGTCCTGTGTGGAGAAAACACTGTGTGACAACCAAAGTATAACCGATCGTAGTATAGGAGTTTCCTTTCCTACTCTGTGTATGTCATCCAAAACCAGGACATCACACCCTACTACCTTCTTAACAGATCCATCCCTTATTCTGATGACGTCAAACCTATGACTGTCACATCAGAAATAGATGATCTATCTCCGCTACATCTGCTTTAGTCTATAAGTAGACATAAGCTACCTGTCCACCAATGCTTCCGCTGCTCCCACTGACTACGACAACCCTCTGGCAGAGTCATATACACGTACACTTCTGAAGCTAGTTCAGAACGACGCTATACTCATCCTCCTGCCGGGTCTCGCAGCCTGGAACAACAGCAATGGCAAGTGTGGGTAAACAAGAACTTCCCAGTCACCGTCCTTGAGGTTACCGGAGTACCTCTCGGGTGCCTGAAGTTATCCATCATATCTGCGGAGTGGCCAATGGAATGTCAAACAAGATTGAATCTTTAGGTTCTTATCAAATCTTCAGTAATCGTTTGCGGTTCTGGAATCACTTCCAGTTCTACCATACTCCCACTACTGTTTTCTGAAAAAATCCATTTTTATTAAAACTGTGGCGAGTCTAGAACAATATTACTATTGATCTCCCAGATGGTAGAAAGTCAACCCTCGTCATAGCCTGGGTCAACCCACAAACAGCCATTACAGAAACGTGCCTTGAGTTGTCCAGTGTCTGGTTTTAAGCATAAGCCGGACAACTCCCCGTACCTTAATAATGTCAAGATATGAACTGTTCTATATCCAATATAGAAACAGAGGCACTGATTTAATTGGAACCAGATTCAAATCATGCAGCTGTCTCCAGTGCATGTCAACTAAATGGAAGGAGGCCGATCAGCGTTACTCAACTTAGGAATGCTTCCAATTATGAGTAACCTGAAAGAGAAGTAATTTCTCTTTATCATTACTATCAACTGAATACCATACACAAGTATCTACATCTTCGATCACTTTGAAGAATCCCGATACTTGCTACACCTGGATCTCTACTCTATTCAAATACCTATAACTCCTCAAAACTTAGACCCTGTGTTTCTACGAAATACATGTCTAAGAACTAGAGAAGTTAAAAGTAAACAGAATATAGTAAGAGGACCAACCCCTCTGTCCACTGGACAACATACAATACTCTGTATAAGTCCGCTGAGTCTAACAACTCTTTCACTGTATGTCGTAGGTTAAAAACTGTACTTATGGTTAAGAAGAATTACACCGCTGTTTAATGCTCCTTACCTAACCATCCACTGATATAGGTAAATGTCATCGACATAATATCAAAAGGTATATCTCACTCTATGAAAATAGACGTACATATATATCAATTTGAAATTGATGCACAACAGCGGATATTCAAAACCAAATATTTGCCGACCGGCAAACAGCCCAGATGATCTCCTCAAATATCACCGATTACAACGAATCCCGATATAATGAGGATGATCACCCTATTCCCAATGACTTACTCCCACTCATCATCTGTAAAACCATACAGATGTGAGAATCAAACCTGGTAAATACATACCCTGGAGCAAGTATTCAATCGGGAAATCAGTTTTCTTTTAACAGTACACAGCTGAACTGAAACATTGAAATGTTTCGATGGGGTATCCTGGTATTCCTAGTAATGCCTCTACCATTATCCAGATTCACAACTATAACCGTATAATTCTTTTCCACCTCTCCAAATCCCTTTATATGTCTTTAATCATTACCTTCTGCACACCCCTTAGGCCAAATGGTTTTCTTCCTTCCCTACCGTTCGGCACCAGCCTAAGGTTTGGAAGAAGACTATCCAATAAGCATAATGGGTGTACTGTCCTAGTCCTAGGAACACTCGTAATGCGAGAGAAGGTGAAGATAAAAGACAACCGAATAAACCTTATTCCTATTTCTCCTGGACCAGAGTCCATCCCCGAACTGGAACAAGTTCCTTTCGAGTTCGTATATAACCATACGATGGAGTATCCAATAAACTGTGGATGTTCGTAGTGATACGGAGTGTCCTGGAGAAATACAAAGGTGATTTAGGATTGGCGAAGAAATACTTGGTTTGGTCGTGAATAGCAGTCGCAATTTACTTTGCCCTCTTACTAATCCCTTGCTTTGTCTTAACTTAATACCTTCTGTACACCATCGTTATGCTAATTGGTTTTCTTCATTCCCCACCGTTCGGCACCAGCCTAAGGTTTGGAAGAAGACTATCCAATTTGCGTAATAGGTGTACTATCTCCTAAACCAAGGAGTACTCGCAATGAGAGAAGGTGAAAAGAAAAGACAACTAAATAATCCTATTCGTTTTCTCCAGAACCAGAAACCATCCTCGAAGTCCTTCGAGTTCGTATATAACCATACGATGGTTTTGTCCAATGGAAGTGGACGTTCGTAGTAATACGGGGTGTCCTGGAGAAAAGGGTAAAAGTAGGAGTGGCAATGAGGTCTGCAACTCTGACAATCCAAAAGCCTGTGTTAAGAAGGTTCGGTCAACTTGGTCACTGAGTCATAGTTTAGGGTCAGGTCAATGGTCGCTGCCAAAGAGAGAGAAAAGAAACACTCAGCGTGCACTCTAACCTAGATCAGAATGGTTACCAATTTATCTAATCAGGAAACCTCCCACTGTACCTCAAATTCTCCTCCAAACCTGAAAGAAGAATTAGTCGGGGTCACCCGAGGAGTAAACTAACTCATCAGTGGGAATCGGGATCCAACTATCATCGCATGATAACTTGACGGAATCCACTCAAGTCACCACACTCCAGAAGGTATGCGCATGCCTGGCAAGTTTCAGTTCTTTTGAAACTCCCGATGTGATTTTTACCCCAAGCGGTTTATGACCTTGACTAGGTCAACAAACCATAAACCGCCAGTCAAGTTCAACCCGTCATTATTCTGGATTGCATTAAACCCACCCGTACGTGCCCTTGACTAGATCAACAAGGCCGCACGACTGTCCTAACCAATCCCACTTATGCAACAAACAAGTACCACTCAGCTACCGAACACTACGTCTTGACTAGGTCAACAAACGCAGCACGAATACTAAATAATACCTGTAGGAAATGACGGAGGGCTACGGCTGGTTTTTGGCGAAAAAACCTTTAACGTAATGAACTTGATATCGTTGAAGGAACTGTATAGCCTTTTATAAAAATATAGTGACGAAAACCTTTGCTAAAGAGGTCACTCCCGGTGAAGGGATCTCGGCTCTTTCCCCGTAGAATGAGGTGCAGGATATTCCAACTGAATACCACGATGCAAAGCAAAAGTAATCGGCTATAGTGAAGTTAATGCCCTGACGCAAACTTCTGTCCAAGGGGTCACTCCCGATGAAGGGATCTCGGCCCTTGCCTCGTCGACCGAGTAGCAGGATATTCCAAATGAATACCACGATGCAAAACAAAAGTGAGCGTCCTTGCAATAACAGCTTTTGAAAAGTGTTCCAACAATATCAGAATAGGTTTGTTTATCTTACATTGATCCGAATCAACGCAGTCCCATCAAATGATCACACCACAAAGAACGAAAATATACTGATGTACGTATATGCCATCCGCATTCGCCACTGGGTCCCGTCATCACCCGTTAGGTTACTTAACTAACGACAGAGCGGGGACTGGACTAGCGCGGATGCAAAACATATACAACATCTACTAATATATATACCAATATATTATAATCGCTCAAGGCGTGATAAAATGCAACATCACAGAAATGTACAGCATCACAGAACAATACAGATATCTGGGATCCCCGGGTTTCACAGAGCCGCTGCTGAAACCCGACGTTCCCCTGGTCGTGTGGATAGCCTGTGCAATGAAATCCTAGACCCCTACGGGCGCGGCAAGTCACCCGCCAAAACCTGAAGTGAGGCAGCCCCCTTCAGCACCGTGAATGGACCACCCGGCACTTCATGGAATCTGGTAACTTGGGCACCCCTCCTGGGTCAACCTGTACCCCCTACGAGTGCGGCGAATAGCCCGCCAATCCTAGAGTGAAGCCCCCTCCGTCTCAATGCCATGAGATGCGGGCCCGGTGCCCTCTAGAACCCGGCTATCCGTGCACCCCTCCACGGGGTAATCCTAGTACAGAAAGTAAAATATACATACGACGGGTACTTCGACCGCAACCAGGTCGTGCCCCAAAAGAATAATACAAACAGGCAGTGACGGCAGTCCACATGTCGGACGCTCGCCCCGCAATATCAAATGTACATAAAACAACAAAACTGTACTAGCATTGCATCCAGGCTATCCCCCACGACCGATCCGCAACAACACAGCATAAACATAGAACATCAACATGAAAGTCACGTTCGCAAATCTCTAACCGGGCTATAGCAGTTAGACGGGATTTACCGATCAAGTGACATTCACGGTCGCAGATATAATGTAAATACTGTGAAATAATGTGTTTAAAATATCCGATCGATCAAACAATTAACAAGTGGGCCCCCAAGCAATACTGTGGCACTCACAGAAATTCTGGGCCCAATTTTAATATTCCAAAACCCCTAAAATTAGCCCAGAAACCCACTGGAAAAATATGATGCAGTGAGGACATCAATGTGCGGCGGAACTGCGGCCCAAGGGGGGGTTTGGCCGCGGTTCCGCACTTCAGTGGTCGACCACTGTGTCGAACTTTTCCAGTATTCTTAGAATTTCTTGTACATCAGTTTTCTACAACCTGAAAAATTTTTTGAGCAAGAAAAAATTCAACAGAAAACTGATGTGAGGAAAAATGTAGATTTTGGAATTTTGGTCGATCGGAAATGCAAAACACATCAAACAAAGCTAGACGAAGTTAATGGCGAGGCTCTGATACCATGTTGCGCCACGGCAGCGCCCCGGCGGTCTATCCGAGGCCAAAATGCGGAATCAAAATTTTCTTATCTTTTAAACTGGCGCTACCGCGGACAATATACCCGGATCGTAACCATTAACCGATACTAGCAATCAAGAGAAAGGGTGAGAGATATACCGAGTGATCCGAGTCCTCCGGTCTTCTCGTCATCGTCCCGATCTCCCGGGGAAACTCCGGTCGTTGCCTCCTCGCCGGAAGGGCACCACATCGCCTGCGTCTTTTACGGGCTCCCGCCTCAATACCGAGGCAACTCGTGCATGAAGCCGGCAAGTCGACATGCCCAAGAAATGCTGTAGAATGTGTAGTGTAGAGCCTATGTCTCATTTGGGGTTTGTTGCCTTTGAAGATGATGGAGGAATCAAGATTAGAAAAATGGTGCTTGCATTTTTCTAGCATGAAAATGAGATCAAGAATGAAACTCTCAAGAATGAAAAAATTCCTCTTCTCTTTTCTCAAAATGAAACCTTATATTGTAAGAATGGTGGAGGAAAGAATGTATGAAACATAACAAGAAGGGAGGTGAGTGTAGGAGAAGAAAATGGGTGACCACAACCAAACATCATCATAACAAAACTCACATCAACTCCAAATCAACCCTAATCACCATTAAAGCAAAAGGTTGATGTAAAGAGAATCAAATGACGGTTGAAAAGAAAAGATGCCATCATAATTAATACATTTGCAAGAAAATCCTCCACAATGTGTTATTTGCAAACATGCAAATAACCCCCCTCCATCGGAAAAGTCCGGCCGGGAAAGAACAAAGGAAAACCGGCTGGAACGGAATACAAACTGGCAACTCCAGAAAACTGGTCCCGTAATAAATTACAGGAAAACCCCGATACTGTGCATACACACCCGCATCTGTATTCCGACCGGATACAAATGCAATGAGACAAAATCTACACTGTACTAAACTAGGATCCGGCTTAAACCAAAGCCGGCTAGTAATATCCGTCCGATCCTGATCCGTGCAATACCGCTCGTATCTGATCGAACCCTGCCATATATCCATACGGACACTAGTACAAACCGTCCGATCCTGATCCGTGCAATACCGCACGTATCTGATCGGACCCTGCCATATCTCCATACGGCCTCTACAGCGTTTCGCCCGAAAGCTTGAGTAACTGAAAGTGTGGTGGACTCTAAAGACTCGTCAATACTATGGCTGCGGATTTAACCACTAGCACGTCAGAGGTATTAGCCAATACGTGACGGGCCACCAGCTATTGACCAAAAGGGACGTTGATGAGCGAACTCATCCTGACACCCTACTGAGCCTGTCAGTGACAATATCCGTACAGTCCGGTCCGTTCGTCTATGAGCATCGCATGTCGGGCCTAGGGGGTTGGTAAAAGTCAGACCCCTAAAAGCGGTACAAGTCGTGTCGGAGCGTAGCCCAGAACACCCTGAGATACTACTGAAATACCTACCAGTAAATCTCCTGCCTCGGCCGAGGGCTTTATGTAATGGCTCTCCTAGACACAGCGCGACCTCACCCCCAATACCGGGAGAGACGAACCCCTGCAGATCCGCTCACGCCTCCATGTGGCTTGGGACTGTACCCAACTAAAACCTGTTTGCACGACTCCTTTGAGCCGTGGTAGGGTAGTAATCAAAGTACAGTGGGAACTCATACGAGACAAATGACGATCCCCAGGTCGATGAACTAACCTGTACACATGTCACCAGGGAACTGCTATCTGACGTCGGGTATAAGACCAACTAGCATGTTCCCGGCGAGTCCTGTCCGGTGTACTCATAACCCAATGAGCACCTGTATACATCTTAGGTGAACCAACTGACACCAGTGGCTTATGAGACCGGCCACCGCCCCTCGTCGGGGTCTCGACTGTATACACTAGTCTACTAATGGAGTATCGATGCCCTGTCTCGAAACTCCTACGACTAGGGACCTTTTAAGGATGTGCTTATAGACTACCAGCTCCCACGTATATGATCGCCATCATATTGCCGGCAGTCAAGCAAGAATCCTAGGGGCTCTATCAGCGTGTAATAGCGACCTGTCAGGTCACCTAAAGCAGTACACGATGATAAAGATAAACCAGATAGCATACTATCATCTCGAGTAAGACTGTCCTACCGGGATAGGTCCTCCCTCAATCATTGCAATCACGTGCCTGTGATCCAGTAATTGACTCTGAGGGCACTATCTCCAACACAAAGTTCATCAACTTCGCAACTTTCGGGAGCAATCTCGTGGACAGAACATACATCAAGTATGTGAGCAGAGGGTTCAGACGGCTGACTTCCAATTTTATAGATGCTCAGTTCAGTTGTCATTTTTCCAAAAGATAGGTTCATAGAACCGTTTCGACAGTTAATGACATCATTGGAAGTGGCAAGGAATGGTCGACCCAGAATCATCGGAATTTGGTTCTGTGGGTATGCTACAGGTTGTGTATCGAGAACAATAAAGTTCACAGGGAATATAAATTCCCCGACTTTTATCAACACATCCACCAGTTCACCCCTAGGTTTGGTGACTGAACGGTCTGCCATTTGGAGAGTGCAATGAGCTGGTTTTAACTCTCCAATCCCTAACTGCTCATAAACAGAATATGGAAGCTGGTTAACACTTGCGCCAAGGTCAAGTAAAGCACGGTTAATATTTTTACCCCCAATAGAAATCGAGATTATAGGACATCCTGGGTCTTTACGTTTCTTTGGTAACTGTGGGGTAAAAGCAATGCTAACATTATTAGTCATGAAAACCTTTTTGGGCACTTGAGTCTTCCTCTTCCTAGTGCACAAGTCTTTAAGAATTTTTGCATAAGCGAGGACTTGTTGAATAGCATCTAGGAGAGAGATGTTGATGTTAACCTGTTTAAACATTTCCATAATCTTCTCCATATGTGGACTCGATTTGTTTCCCCTTAACTGATTCGGATAAGGAGCTTTAGCAATAAGAGCTGGTTCTAACATTGGAGAAGGTGGTGTGTGTGGAAATGATCCCAGAATAGGAGTGTGGATCGTCTTTGATGGACTAGAAGAAGTATGCTGAGGTGTCGAGCCTTGGGGAAAACGAAGAATAGGCTCACAAGAAGGTGGTGGGGTAGAAGAACAAGGATCAGAAGTAGAAGTAAATATAGAAGGAAAAGTGTCAGCCGGGGTATTATTGATTAATTCTTCATGATTATCAATCTCTTCCTCAACTTGATTATTCAGCACTCTTCCATATCTCAACGTTGTAATGACATTCACATTTTAATGTTGTGAATGCCCAGGATTCGGTAGGGGTTGAGACGGAAGTTTCCCTTTCTCTCTAGCACTCATTTCGGCTTTTAATTGTGCAATTTGTGCTTCCATCGATTTTATACTCTCAGCTTGGGAGGCGGATTTTTTCTTTATATCATCGACAGAAGACTGAACCTCAGCCGAAACTTGCATGAAATTTTTCAGAATCAAATTCATGGTTTGTGCGAGTGAAGATGATTCATCAGTACCGGTCAACTGCAAAGGATTATATTGTGCAGGTGTGTTGACCGGATTTTGAAAGTTTTGTGATTGGTAGGGGTGCCGACTTATTTGAAGTGGTTGCTGTTGTGGTGGATGACCCTTTTGGAAATTATTTTGGTTTGGAACCGTGTTTTGAGTTTGTGATTGGTTCTAAGCAAAGTTAGAGTGATTCCTCCAACCCTGATTATAAGTGGAAGAATACGGATCGTTTCTAGGTCTTTGTTGGAAAGCAGCATTGGTATGCTCTTGACCTTGAAACGGAGAATTTAAAGGACATTTTTTCGTAAGATGAGATGGATCAGAACAACATCCACAGATAGTTTTGGCAAGTGACATCTCATTTAGGGAGGCTGCTAAAAATTTATGTTCCATAGCTTCGAGTTTCTTTTGCATTGCTGCCATTTCAGCTCTAACTCCTATGGAAACATCAAGTTGATGAATGCCATCCCTAGACGATGATTGGTTTACACTCTCCCACTGTAAAGTTTTTTCAGCGAAATCTTCTAAAAATCTCTAGGCTTCACCATCATCTTTATTCATGAAGGTGCCTTGACACATGGATTCAAGGTTCTGTTTTGTTGTAGGATTAATGCCCTCATATATGATTCTGCACAGATCCCATCTAAGAATTCCGTGATGAGGACATTGAACTAACAGATACTTGAAGCGTTCAAAACACTTCGAGAATGGTTCATTTGGAAGATGGGTAAATTGATTTATTTCTCTACGGACTCGGGCTGTCTTATGATTAGGGTAGAATTTCTTTAGGAAAGTTGTTACGAATTCTCCCCAGTTCGAAATAGAATCTGCGGCTGCGTTATAAAGCCACTTCTCGGCTATATCGCACAAAATAAATGGGAGAAGACGTAGACGCATATCATCCACAGAAAGCTGTGAAGTACCCATCATAGCGCATACATTTTCAAATTTGGTAATAAAGATGTATGCGTCTTCAGACTCGAGACCGTGATATTTGGGTAGAAAATTGATGTATTATGGTTTGATTTCAAAGTTGTCCCCATTGGCTGGTGGAATGGTGAGACAGGTAGAAAGAGGACCTCGCATAAGGTAACATCTCTCTTGGAGAAATATGCGGGGCAGATTCTGCGCACCTGCCGGCGGTGGCATAGTAGTGTTAAAGAAGTTCGATGGAGAACCGTCCATCGAAGTGGGTGTGGTGGTGGGTGAAGAAAAAGTAGACGTAGAAATACCGACTTCGGAGTCGATAGGGGGAACGCAGACAAGACGGGCACTAGAATCCTGTGTCCAGCCAAGCATGCACTAAATGGTTTAGCACAAGTGGCAGCGTTAAGTGATAATTAAGGAAAAAATGAGTTGGTGTTTGGTTTTGAAAAAACGGATTTTTGAAAAATCACACAAACAATGCACAAGCAACCCTAAGTCTAGTGGTCACCTAGGTCATGTCTCTAGACCGCTCATAGGCTTCCAGAAGACAAGTCGCAAGATAGTTCCTCTACTTCCTCTTTGCCCTTCCTGTGGCCAGGTAAGTGCCAGGTAAGTGGGAGGTTCTCCACTACGTAACTAGTGGGCCTAATTAAGTAACCACTTGCCTTAGAGCCTAGACACCACAAAAGAAACGCGGATAAGCAATAGATTAACCATGACCTCCTTCTGTCCTAAGTGAGCGCGACGGTCCTTAGAGTCATGTCTAGATATTTTTTAGTTAATGAGGGTGATGCGGATGCAAGTTTGTGATTTTTGGGGCTTAGGAAGGGTAATGAACTCCCCACCTAATCTGAATTTGTTCTTTACCCCTTAATTTCCGTGTTAAAAATGCAAACAACCAAGATCAAACACGCAACAATTTTTCTTTTTAGCGGCGCTGCGAATTTTTGCAAAGAATCCTGCAGAAATTGGTTAATGGACAGAGCAGGGAGGAGATAAGAAAGACAAAGATTCACCGAGAAAATTTGGTGTAGTGAAACTGCTGAATCGCCGCAGAACCGCCGCGAGATGCCTCCTTTGGCCGCGGATGCGCGGTCTGAAGGTGAGATCTCTGCACAAAAAATTCGTGCAGATGCTCCTGTTCTCTCACTGAACTCTCTGAGATGTCCTGAAAATTTTTCCTCTCGCTCCACAGATTCTAGATCTCCTTGCAACAAATCTCAACAAATCTTTAAGCGCTTATGCGAATTTTGATCTAAAAATTCTGATGGAATAATAAATTTTCTAACTCAAATTACAAAAACGAACAAATTAGTACACTATCCCCGGCAATGGCGCCATTTGATTGATATCGTTTCCGTGTCGTGTTTAGAAAAGTGTAAAAGATCAAAACCAAAGAAATTTATACCGCAATCAATTAATGGTGTCTATTGTAGTTTCGTCGGTAAATGCGGATCGTCCACTGAGAAAGTGTGATTTGTTCGTTATCGTTTTAGTTGAGTTGAAAATTAAAAGATAAAAGAAAATTGATTCAAGATTTATGAAATTTAGTTTCAAGAATTATCATGAAATAGACCTAAAATCAAGAAATGATAGAGATCAAGAAAATGTCCAAATAGTTTGAATTATCAAGATTTGTAAAGAGGCTTGTCGGAATCGATCCAATTGATAGTGATGATGAATACTAATGATTACAAATTCTTATCTATTGAAGATTTTTTGCTAGATCGATGAAAATCAATGAGGTTTAGGGATCTATTGAAGAAACTAGGGTTTCTCCATTATTATCCCTTGTCCTTTCATTGATTATCATTCAAATTCTAGCCTCTAGCAAATTAAATCACCGATCGTTGATCTCTAATTTGGAGCGAAAACATTCAAGAAAGCGATCTCGCTCAAATTAGGTTTTCGATGATTCAATTTCCTAAAGTTTACAAAACTCATAAGACTTAAGAATCGTTCAAGAATTTAATCAACATCATCTACCTATTCTCTCGATTCCGCTACAAGCGGAGAATTTACTCCCGCATCATTATAAAGTAATCAAGAACTAAGAATATCATAATGCGAGAATGAATAGAAAGCAAGAATAAAGATTTTCACCTTTATTTAGATCTTCTTCAAATTAAAACTCTCACTCAAGTTTACAAGACTAGCTCTAGCTCACTCAATTGAGGAGGAATTTGGCATCGATCTTTGCGTGGCTCGATCATCGTGAGTCGTGGATCGTCGTGGATCTCTTGATCGGATGAAGATCGGCGTTGCTTCAAAGGCTTATTGAATGCTTGCTTGATTTGGTACTCGATGAATCTTAATTTGGCTTTGGAATTGGATTTGGTCTAGGATTTTGAGTTGCAAGTTGTGTCACTCAACTTGCGGAATTTTGGCTCAATATTCAACAACCCTTGTAATGAAACACTAGGTCTCTTATTATAGATTTCCTTTAGCTTCCCCTAGAAGCTAGGTCTAGCTTCCCTTGGAAGCTTGGTTGTTATGAGGCTTGCACAAGAAGCTAGGGTAGAGAAGTTTCTATATTAAGGTAGTTATCTAGCTTGCATGAGAAGTTTGGTAGTTATGAAACTTGCACAAGAAACTTGGCTGTTAGAAGGGAAGCTTCTGGAGAAATCTACACAATTTGAAACGTCTTGGAGAAGCTTGGCCGTTAAAAGGAGACCTCTGCAAAAATGACCAACTGCCGACGAGTCAACTCGGCTGCGGATCCGCGGCGGATCGTCCTGACTCGGCCGCGGATCCGCGGCCATTTGGAGTGATGTCTGCATGAAACTTCCAGGTTTATTTCATGTTAGCTTTATGAAACTTTCCTCATGTCTGGAATATTTTTATACTTTCTTATTTACTGCCAGATCACAAGTCTTGGACTTGACGTATTTTATCAGCACTTTTAGCAGTTCCGGCTCTTTTACCTGGAGAATTTCCTGCACACACACTCGAGACAAGTGTTTGATATACAAAGATCATGTATGCAATAATAAACACACAATTTCCCTCATAATGCTTGTTATAATGTATACCACATGTTATTTGGTATTTTGCAGACAAATTGCTAATATGTGCTATATTCATACCAAACACCTTTAGATGATTACAAAGAGTAGGGAAATTGATATGTTAAAAATGCAATATTTTCGACTGATCAATTCTCATCACATGAGAGGGATATGGTGGAGGTTGAAGAAGATGCAAATGAGATGGAGAGTGTGAGCTCATAAAAATATCAAGAGAGCAAAATCCAAGCCCCAAAAATATCATCGCTCCCCTCTCTCTCTTGTGTGTTGATATTGTGTTGGTTTTGTGTTGAAAAACAAAGAAAAGATATATCAAAATATCTCCCACATAACCCTCAAAATATCCTACCAAAAACAAAGCTCATTAATCTAACATGACTCACCATATGACTCATTACCATGAGTCATTAGTGAACATGCTAGAATAATGACTCATCAAAATGAGTCACACTTTCTAAATCTAAATAAACATTTAAACCAAAATGTTTAATAAAAAGAAATGCATCTTCTAAAGTAATCTTGTAATGAATTACAAGAGTACCCCTCACCAGTATATACATACTTGCATCCGTATTCCGACCGAATACGAATACAATGAGACTAAAATATTCCAACACAATATAATACTAGGATCCGGCTTAAACCAAAGCCCACTAGTATTATCTGTCCGAACCATGACACGTGCATAAGTGCACGTGTATGTTTGAACCCTGCCATAATACTATACGGCCTCTACAACGTTTCACCCAAACTTGGGAAACTATCTGTGGGGGACTCTAAAGACTCATTAATACTCTGGCAGTGGGTTTAACCACAAGCACGTCAGTGGCACTAGCTGTGCATAACGGCTGTCCAGGTATTAAGAAAAGGGAGGCTGACGAGCGAACTCATCCTGAAACCCTACTGAGCCTATCAGTGACAATATCCGTACAGTCCGGTCCGTTCATCTATGAGTATCGCATACCGGGCCTAGGGGGCTCGTAAACGTCAGACCCCTAATAGCGGTATAAGTCGTGTCGGAGTGTAGCCCAGAACACTCTGAGATACTACTGGAGTATCTACCAGTAAATCTCGCTTGCCCTGGATAGGGACTTTGTGTAATGGCTCTCCATACACAGCATGATCTCACCTCCAATACCAGAAGAGACGAATCCCCTGCCGATCCGCTCACTGCCTCCATGTGGCTCGGGACTGTACCCAACTAAAACCTGTTTACATGACTCCTTTGAGCCGTGGTAGGGTAATAATCAAAGCACAGTGGGAACTCACACGAGACAAATGACGATCTCAGGTCGATAGACTAACCTGTACACATGTCACCAGGGAACTTCTATCTGACGCCAGGTATAATACCAACTAGCATGTTCCCGGCGAGTCCTATCCGGTGTACTCATAACCCAATGAGCACCTGTATACATCTTAGGTGAACCAACTGATACCAATGGCTTGTGAGACCGGCCACCGCCCCTCATCAGGGTCTCGACTGTATTCCCTAGTCTACTCCGGAGTTTCGATGCCCTGTCTCGAAACTCCCACGACTTGGGACCACTTTACGGATGTGCTTATAGACTACCCAACTCTTACGTATATGATCGCCATCATACTGCTGGTAGTCAAGAAAGAATCCTATGGGCTCTATCAACGTGTAATAGTGATCTGTAATATCACCTAGAGCATGTACACGATGATAAAGCTAAACCAGATAGCATACTATCATCTCGAGTAAGACTGTCCTACCGGTATAGGTCCTCCCTCAATCATTGCAATCACGTGCCTGCGATCCAATAATTGACTTTGAGGGCACTATATCCAACACGTTAGTCTAATTTGAGACTAAGATCAACTTAGCAAAATTTCAGGATCATTTTTACTTAAGATCCAGTAAAAGAGCATTTTGGCTTAGCTGCAACAAAACTTCAGAGACTTAGTCAATTTAGGCTTAGTTTACTTAGTCTTTTCTTTTTCTTTTTATTCAAAAATGCTAAGCACTCATTTGGGCTCTGTTTGTTCATCCCCTTTGTTTTTATGAAAAGGTGCTAAGCACTTGTTTGAATCTCTGGTGCTCACATGGGTATCATGCGAAGCATTCAGTTATGGGCACTGTCCAATTAGTGTTAAGCACTCAACCGTTTCGACTGTATATGAAGTGCTAAGCACTTTTTATATGGCGCCCACGTAAGGAGCACGTGCGGTGCTGGGCGCTGCCCAATCAGTGCTAAGCACTCAGCCATTTTGGCTGTATATGAAGTGCTCAGCGTTTTTTGTGTGGCGCCCACGTGAGGAGCACATGAGGCGCTGGATGCTGCTCAATCGGTGCTAAACACTATATGGAGTGCTAAGCACTGTTACTCAGCACCCACGTGTGTTTCACGTGAGACGCTGGCCTTCTGCTTTGGGCGCTCGCCTGTTTTTCACGTGAGGCGCTAGGCGCTATTAAAAAGGCGCCCACGTGGGAAACACGTGAGGTGCTAGTCTTTTTTCCTTTTTTAGGGATTAAATATCTGTTAATGGAATTTTGACCATTAATGATCACCAAGATCTTTGTTTTTGAAGATCTGGTTTCAGGTTTTTCTTTAAGAACTAAGTTCTTTTATTGGTTCTTTTTCCTTTTGTTTTTCTTTTGGACCTAATTTTTTTCTGAATCTTTGATTCTCAAGAACAAGATCTTTCTGATGAGAATTAAATTCTCAACTTGTGGGAGATTTGTTGTGTGGATCTCTGATCCAGAGCAAGAACTAAGTTCTTTGAGAAGGGTTAAACCCTTAAAATAGGTAAAAAGAGATATTTTGTTCTCTGAATTTCTTTTACCTAGGTTTCTTTTGAAAGGGAGGTCTTCCTCTCTAAGGATTGAATTCTCTATTGTTTTTGGAAGCTTTATGTATTTTTCAGATGCTTAGGGAGGGTTTCTTCTATATGAGACTTGAAGTCTCGGGTTCTTTATATATTGGAGGCAAGTTTGTTACTTAATTTTGAGAAAATCTCTCATCGAGAGATTCCAATTGATTTAATTGGACTCAAAACTGAGTTGGATAATTTTACCCACCATTGGACTTTGATCCAAGAACTTCTGTTTTTACAAAATATGTTCTCTTGTTTTTAACAAGATTGGGAAAGTATTTTCCCATATACATAATTTATTATGTAAAATGGTCAGTTTATAATCACCATTGGATTTTTAATCTAAGGGTTCTCTATTTTACAGGGAGCAATCTTTTTGTTTGGAAAGATTGAGGGAATATATTCCCAAAAATAGAATTTTATTCTATTGTTAGATCATTGATCCAACCGAGAGCATCTTTCTTATTTAGAAAGATTTGGGAGTTTTTTTCTCCTAATTATATATTTTGATAATTTATCATCTCCGTTAGATTTTTGATCTAATGGCTCTATTTATCAAAGAGAATCCCAACTTTTTGTTAAGGAAATGTAGAATTTAAATCTACTTGGGCGCTGGCGTTTATGTGTTGCGCACGTGGGCGCCACTTAAGAATTTAATTCTTATTATATGTACTTATGTGCTTTGCACATTGGTGTCTACGTGTTTTTCTCATGCGGCGCTAGGCGATGTTAAGGAGGGCGCCCACGTGAAGAGCATGTGCGGCGCCATCTAAGAGTTTAACTCTTATATAGTAAATTCTTCCGTGCTTTACACAGTGGCTCCCGCGTGAGGAGCACGTGCGGCGCCGTATAAGAATTTAATTCTTACCCAGAAATTTTTCTGTGCTTTGCACATTGGCGCTGGAGCCCTCGTGAGAAGCACGTGGGGGCACTGGTCCATTAATGAAGGTTTCTTTTCACCTTCTTCCTCTGCTTTTCCTGAGTCAAACTTTTTTTTCCAATGCCTTCTTTTGTCAGAGCTTGGAAATAGTTCCACCTTGCACAACATTTTCTGTGCCAAGACTTAAATGCCTCCCTTTATAATGTAAGCAATGTTTCTCTTCTCTCTCACTTTCAAAGAATCATTTTAATAGAGAAGAGTCATATCTTTCAATCGTCCGCATGCTAATCGGCAGCCATGAGAGGTGCCCATTAAGGAAATTGTTCCTCGTTTTGTTGCACGCTTGGTGAATTCTGCTCTTATGGATGACCAATGTGATACGGTGCTGCACGAGCTCTTGACTCGTAGAGGATCTCCTCTCTCCATCGGCTCCATTTGGCTCTAGATGATCTTCCCGTCTGTGCTCGATGACATTCCCTCTCATCCAGCGGAGATGACTCTGGTGATACTCGGTGCAGCTGAGGACATGATCGAGTGCTTTCATGAGACACTTTTGATTACCAATCCTTTGAGGGATCGCTCTGTTCAGCTACTAAGCCAGATACAGGCTCAGCGGACCGTCATGTCTGCCTTCGCCGATGGGCACGACGCAAATCGATAAGGAGCAACTCCTCGCGAAGATCGCCGCTTCGACATGGTGGAGAAGGCTGAGATGGCTTTAGAAAACTTTATTCATAGTTTTATAAACCCTTGTACTTTTGATCTCGTGTTTGGTGATCTATTTCCTGTAGCATAAAATTTTTATTTAAATACTTTCCTTTTATCGTTGACCACTGAGTGCTTCATTTCTAACACCTGTTCTTCCTCTGATCCTATTGTTGCAACCTTCCATGCGCGTGTATGAATGAGCCTTCTTTCACACATAACTATAAAAGTAATTTAAACCGGTGTAAAAAATTCCCCCCACTACTTTACTCACTGAGGTATCACGTGAGTGAAGTAGTGTAGAGTAAGAACTTTTTTGAATGTTGATATGAGATGATAGCGAGCAGACACAAGCGTCTTCATCTATCATTAACTCAAATTTCGATTTTTAAGGGATGTAGTTTTAAACCCTGAAGCCCATGAGTTGCACCCTTTTGTTGCTTGATGTCTCAATCTAGCGTGAAGTAGTTTATGCACTTATTTTGGAGTGTGTAGTTTATTCACTCGTTTTGGAGTGTTTAGTTTATTCACTCATTTCAGAGTTTCTAGTTTATGTACTCATTTCGGAGTTTGTAGTTTATTCTCTCGTTTTGGTGTTTCTAGTTTATGTACTAATTTCGGAGTGTTTTTAGTTTACCTCCCTCGTGTTTACAGGCAAGTCCTAACGTTGTATGCAGATAACCCCCATTCTTTACAACAGAGGTCCGTTAGGTTTGTAGTACTAGGGTTTTAGTCCATGGTACCGTCGCGTTGGTTGATATATTCCTCGATATGCAGTCTTTAAGCCGCTGTTCGAGTAGCCTTGTGACGGTCGTGTCTCTGATCCCTTCGGGGGCTGGACAAGACGTCTTCAAGTAATCTCCTTAGGTCATATTACCGTCGGAAGAGCAAACGTTAGGAATTTACCATGACGCTTTTTACTTGAGGTTAAGCTCAATTTGGAGCCCCGATGAGTCATAACCACTCCGCTCTGGTGTGGGATGATATCTGATAGTCTTTTAGGCTTTATATGAGTTGCCGTCGAGACCCGAAGCTAGGAATATGCTGTCACTTCATTTTTGTTTTGACGATGCCGTGTCGTTTCTTTGCTGAAATAGGGTAGACATCTGTAGGACTTCAATGCTGTATGCATTGCAATTGAATTCCGGAGCTAAGAATATGCCATTGCTCTAATTTCATTTGATAGTCGTGTCCGCATCCTGCTAAGATGAGGGGGAACGTCGGGATGGTCTCTATGTTGTATATGCGCCGTCGAGACTTGGAGTTAGGATTTTGCCGTTACTCCTTTTTTGGTTTCGACCCTTGGGTCTTTTGTTGACGTTGTGTTTGCATCCTGTTGGAATGAGAAGGAACACTAAGATAGTCTCTAGGTTATATATGTACCCAAGACTTGGAGCTAGGATTTTGCCATGGCTTCATTTTTGTTTCGACTCTTGGGTCTTTTGTTGACGCTGCGTCTGCATTCTGCTGGAATGAGAAGGAACGCCGAGTTGGAGCTAGGATTTTGCCATTACTCCATTTTGATTTGGCTTCTTGGAACTTTGTTGACGTCACGTCTGCACCCTGTTGAAATGAGAAGAACGTCGAGTTGATCTCTAGTCTGTAGATATTGTTGTCGAGATCTGGCTCTCCCTTTGACGGAACCTGGTGGGAAAATATGGTTCTCTTTTCATTTATGCCCATGGATTGTATACAGGGGTTAGTGTGGACTCACCTACAGGGCAGATGAAATTTCATTTTATATATATATTTTTATTTCCACGATACTCTATCTCTTTAGCTTTTCATATCGCAAAAGTCCCGATTGCCCAATCATTTCGGCTATTTATCGCGGTTCCCAATCATTTCGGCTATTTTTTTACTCGTTGCTTTTTATTGCGAGTTGCCCAAACATTTTGGCTGTTTTTATATGCATATTTTTTGCTCCCTGATTTTTATTGCAAGCTGCCCCATCATTTCGGCTATTTCATATGCATTTTTTGCGACTCGCTGGGTTTTATTACGAGTTAGGAACTTGAGATCTGATTCCAATCTTGGCATCAGTATCGCTGCAAATAGAATATTGCTAGGAGAGAATCATCATTTGCCGTAAGAGGACTTGGAGTTTGACACCTATTTAGGCATCAATATCACTACAATTGGGATATTGCCAGAAGCGAATCATCATTTTCCTTTGCTGATTTGAACAAAGGTGGCTTAGCAAACAGGGTTAGGATCCTGTCGACTAAGGCCTTTTGACTTTATGAGCCATAAGGGTCTGATAAAGGTATTTCTCCCAACGAGTCGTGAGGATCCCGTAGGTGTATGATCTCCTTAGAAGTCGTGAGGACTTCTAAGTGGTGTTTCCCCTTGCAAGTCGTAAGGATCTTATAAGAGTGTTTTCTCCTTATAAGTCGAGATGACTTACAAGTGTCAGTCATAATATAGGGACATTTATCTCCATTGGTAGAACTTGGTAAGGGAATATTTATTCATGCCCGTAGATTGTATACAAGGGTCAATATTGGACCGCCTGTAGGGCAACGTGGATAAGACGGTTTAAGAACATGTTTAGATCCCTATAACTTAAGGCTTTTGAATTCTATGAGTCGTGGGGGTCTCATAAGGGGAAATTCTCCTTACGAGTTGTGAGGATCTCACAAATGTAATTTCTCCTTAGGAATCGTGGGGATTCCTAAGTGTGTTGTTCTTTTGTGAGTCGTAAGGATATCACGCAGGTATTTTCTCCTCATAAGATCGAGAGGACCTTGTAAGTGCACATGAATTTTTTTATTTTACGAGTTTGCGCCCTTTTCAGGTTTTCACTAACTCGTCTGCAGTCCTGCTGTTTTTACTCATGGCGCCCCTTCGAGTTTTCATCCGTGCCCATTTTGCTTGTGAACATACCATTTTTTTGTTTTTGTTTTATTTTTTTATTTTATATTTATTTATTTATTTTGGTACGACTCTCGAGAGTAGCTTCGTTGCAGGTGCCCATCAATTTGTCGGTGGGACTTAGGGGTGGTTTCATCGCTGGAGTAGCCGTGTAGCAGGTAGGGCTTGAGTTGCAACCCTCACCGTTGAGACTTCGATTTCCATATAGACCTCAAGGGAGGATATCGCCGTATTTAGGGCAATGCGTCATGTTTGAGGCGACACACTAGTTTTGGGACGTTCCGGTCCATTAGTTTAGGGACATCTCGGTCCGTTATCGCCGTGTTTGAGGCAAAATTTTAGTTTAGAGACTTTTCAGTCCAATGTCGCCATATTTAAGGCGAGGTTCTAGTTTAGGGTCATCTCGGTCCATTGTTAGTTTAGGGATTTCTCGGTCCATTATTGCCATGTTTGAGGCGACGGAGCTTCTCTGCATACTGCTCTCAGAGTTCTGATTCAGAAAGATAGTGAGCGGACACGAGCGTCGTCATCTATCATTGACCTAAGTCATGACTTGTCAAGTGTAGTATTTTTTAAGGAATCGGCTGTTTATTGGCTAGAAGGGTCTTTCGCCATGCATATCCATGAGCAGGTAGGCTCCACCTTGGTAGACTTTGTCTATGATGTACGGGCCTTCATAGTTCGGCTCAAATTTCCCTCGTTTTGCATGATTGGGGATCATGGGTCTTTTGACGACTAGCACGAGTTCTCCTTGGCGGAATGTTCTCAGCCTGATCAGTTTTTTGTATGACCGTGTCATCCTTGCCTTATAAGCTTCCAGATTTTGCTGTGCTATAAGGCGTGTTTCGTCGAGGGCATCGAGCTCCTCAAGCCGAAGATGAGTATTTGCTTCATCTGTTAACTCGTATCGAATCGCTACTCGTAGAGAGGGGAGTTCTATTTGCAAGGGAAGCACTGGCTCCGTGCCGAATACCAACATGTATAGTGTTGTATTCATAGCCGTTTTGAACGTTGTTCGATACGTCCAAAAAGATTCGTGCAACCTTTCATGCCAGTCTTTTTTGTTTCTGGACACTGTTTTCTTTATAATCTTTGTTAAGATCTTGTTGAAAGTTTCAGCTAGACCGTTGGACTGAGAATTATAGACTGAAGAGTATCTCCAATCTATTTTATGCTGTTGTGCGAAACGACTGATTTTATGACTTCTATAAGCTGGCCCATTATCCGAGATAATTCGTCGCGGAGTGCCGAACCGATAGATGACATGTGTCCTGAAGAAATGGAGGATATTCTCTGTCTTCACCTCTCTTAGTGGTATTGCTTCTGCCCACTTAGAGAAGTAGTCGGTCGTCGCCAATTTAAACCGATGTCCTTTGGACGACGCCGATTCAATGGGGCCAATTATATCGGTTCCCCACATTTCGAATGGCCAGCTAGCCACTATTGGGTGTAGCGGATTTGGATATTGGTGGATGAAATCCCCATGGATTTGGCACGAGTGACACTGCTTCGCATATTCAATACAGTCTTGAATCATTGTTGGCCAATAGTAACCCATTATTTTGATCTTCAGCTTCATCTTTGGCCCAGCTTGGTGAGAACCGCAGAGTCCGTCGTGAATTTCTTGAACGACTTTCTTTGCTTCCTTCGGCCCCAGGAATCTTAGCCATAGACAGTTTAACGATCTCTTATATAGAGTATCATTGACGAAAGCGAAAGACAAAGCTCGTTTCATAAGCTGATGTCTAAACGACGCATTTTTGGGCGTTCGTCGGGACTTAAAGTAGTCTATGAAGACTTCCCTCTAGTTCTTGAGCTTTTCTTCGTCCTCTATTTGAAGGGCTGCTTGTTCGGTCGTTTCTTTTCTTATGGATGACTCTATCAGATCTTCCGAAGATATATCTGTTGGCGTGAGAACCTTGCGGCTTTGCACAATGATCTTTACGTCATCGAGGTCTTCATCGGCCAGTTCCTTAGCCAATTTGGCCAATAGATCCGCCTTGCTATTTTCTTCTTGCGGTTTACTCTCCAGGATGTAGGAAGGAATTTGTGTCAGTAGTTGCTGCATTCTTTCACTATACTTTATCAGTTCTGACTTGCACGTCTGATAGTCGCCATTTACTTGGCTAACGACAAGCTGGGAGTCTCCATATATGAGGAGGTCTTTGATTCCCATGTCGATAGCGATCTCGAGACCTGCTATCAAAGCTTCATATTCAACTTATTTATTAGTCTTTGGCTCCGTTAAGGAGAGGGCATAACGCAATATCCCTCTTTGCGGAGTCACGAAGATAAGGCCCACCACGGCTTTGATTATGGGGGTGTTTTATTTTCGCCTCTTCATGGAAGATGCTCCATCGAAGTAGAGTTCCCATTGGGAATCATTTTCTTCTTTCTCTCCTTCGATTGTGTCGAACTCATGTTCATCCGACAACTCACAATTTAAGGGGGAGTCGGCTGGTATCGGATGCTCCGCGAGAACGTCAGCAATGGCTTAGCTTTTCATTGCTTTAAGGGGTCGATACATTATCGAGAACTCCATCAGGAGGAGAGCCCATTTGGCAAGCCTTCCTGTTAGTATGGCCATTGATATTAGATATTTGAGAGGATCCACCTTTGATATGAGATGAACCTCATGTGCCAAGGCGTAATATCTGAGTTTCGTTATTGCGAAGATCAGAACCAGGCAATGCTTTTTGATGGGGGAATAGTTGTTTTCTGCCTCCAGGAGAACTTGACTTAAATAGTATAGAGCTCTCTCCTTTCCTTGATCGTTCTCTTGTACCCATAGTGCGCCTAGAGAACCCTCAAGGGCTGTTGTATATAGGATAAGAGGTTTTCCCTTAACCGGAGTGGTCAATACCAGCGAATTTTGCAGGTATTGCTTGATTTCGTATAATGCATCTGGTCACTTTTGAGCCCAGATGAACGGGATCCCCTTCTTCATCAAATGACTGTAGGGACGACATTTTTCGGAGAGGTTGGTTATGAACCGCCGGATAGAAGTGAGCTTTTCTTGAAGAGACCGCAGTTGTTTGAGGGTTCTCGACGTGGGAATTTTCATAATCGCCTTGATCTTTGAAGGGTCGATTTCGATACCCCGGTGCCGTATGATGAATCCTAGGAATTTGCGTGAGGAGACTCCAAACGTGCATTTTAGAGGATTCATCTTCAGATTTTACTTCTGAAGATGTCGGAACACTGTTTTTAGATATTCCCAATGCTCCTCGTGAGATCTGCTCTTTACCACAAGGTCATCAATGTAGCATTCGACAATCTTATGGATGAGGTCATCAAAGATCTTTGTCAGGGCCTTTTGGTAGGTAGCGCCAGCATTCTTTAAACCGAAAGGCATCACCTTATGACAGAATATACCCAGCGGGGTCCGGAAGGCGGTATGCTTTTGGTCTTCAGGATGCATTTTTATTTGATTGTATCCTGAAGATCCATCCATGAAGGAGAAGACCTCATGGGTAGACGTGTTATCGATCAACAACTCAGTAACAAGTACTGGGAGGTCAATCTTCGGGCAAGCTTTGTTGAGGTCTCGAAAGTCCACGCAGATGCGCACCGTCCCATTATTCATCATCGCCGGAATGATGTTAGCGATCTAGTCAGGATATTGAACTTCTTGGATGAAGCCGGAGTCGATTAGTTTCTTAACTTCAGCGTTGATACTCATCTCAAGTTCGAGCCGCATTCTTCTTGGCGCCTTTTTGACTGGCTTTATGTTCGGCAATATGGCCAGTTTGTGTACCACCACTTTTGGATCTAGACCTGGCATCTCTAAATAGTTCCATGTGAAGCAGTCTTTATACTGCATGGGCACGTCCTTTAACGTAGCTACCTATTTTTCAGATAGCAGTTCACTGACGAACGTTGGTCTTGGATCATTCTCCGTCTCTAAGTCAATTTTCTTAGGTTATCCTCCGTGGTGTGTATCCTATCTTCTAGCTCTTTTGGCGCTGGTGGAAACTCTGAGATCACCTCGTCCACGTCTTCATTTGCGAAGCACATGTGAAGGTCATCTATAATCTTGTGCCCTCCCTCTTTTGAGAGTGTTATCATATAGCAGGTATGAGTTCGCTTCCATTCTTGATGTTGAGCTGGTCCCATCCTCATGGTATAGATCCTCTTTGGCTCATGATTTTGCGGCGGGGTTACCCTCCAGCTGTCGGATAAAGCGAACCTGTCTTGCTGATACTGGTCTTCTACCCAGTCTTTGAAGGTGAAGCAGTCTTCAAGGGGATGATCTATTACTCGGTGATAGGAGCAATAATCTGGATGATGGACCTCATTTATTTGTTCAGGACACCGAGACTCCGGAAGTGTCATCATTTGGTGCTTTATGACAAGGTTGAATATTTTCCTTGTCTTGTCTTGGGGGAAAGAGTATTCCTGACCCATCTTCTTTATAAATGACGGATTCCAATCAACCTTTTCTCGATTGCACGGCTTCTTGGATCCGCTTCGTTGTTTTCGAACGTTGTTTGCGTTCTTTGCCCTGTTTTTGCCTTTATTTCGGGATTTCCTCTTTCGCGAGGACATACAGCGGGCCGGGGATGAAGAGCATTATAGTCTTCCTTCTCCACGAATTGCTGATTGAGGCGCTGCATCTTGGAATTTTCATAAATGGCTATTTCGCGTCCGTGATCGTCTCGGCTCCTTTGACAAGCTTCTTTTATTAGATTGTCTTTTTTTTTTCGAGTGATGGACTTAACGTTCTTAGAGCGGGATTTCGCTCTGTTTCAAAGTCACGGGCATTTGGAAGAGCGTTTTCCCCTTCACTGGATCTGTTTAAGACGTGGCAACTGTGGAACCGCTCCCGTTTCTCGGACTGAACGTGTCCAAGCCTGGTTGTCTCCATCTTCCCATTGGGCATCTTTCGCTGAGTTCCGGGAATATCCCAAATCTTTTTTTAGAATTGGGCTTGTCAAATAGTTTGTTTGAGGGGTACATCTTGGAATCTTAACAGCTTTTTCAATCCCTCCGTGTAATATCTTGGCAGACGGATTGGTTGAATCATGTCGAGTGCAAAATCGACACCATGCCAGACTTCTTTTTCTACTTTGGTCTACATAGATTGGTAGAAGAGGATCGCCTTTTCGCCTCTTTGTCTGGGCGGGACATAGAAAGTCTGTAGATCTTGTACGCTGTATGTATCGAGCACATCGAGTTCCTTGTAATGCCAAGGCGGAGCCATTGTGATTTGCAGACTCTGATATGCTTCGTCGAGGGTTTGCACTGACGGGCGGTTAGAGAACACTGCTTTGGCCTCGTCCTTAGAGTTGCTGCCAAAGACCAGAATAGGGTAGATGGGTCGAGCCTACTGTTTTCTTTCTGGGGTTACCCCGAGTAGACCATTTCTTCATCTTCCTCGGAATCTCTCCCAAAGATCGGGATAGTGGCGGCGGACTTCTGTTTATCCTCCGGCTTATGACACCTTTCTATATCTTCGAATTCTGGTAAGAAGTATTTTGCGTCTTCATATTTCCGGACCTCGTTTACAGAGAAAGGATTTAGCTCCACTGTGACGGTGCATTCCAAGCTGTCCTTGAAGTACTTCATATATTGATATTGTGTAGAAGGGATGACGTTGTACACATGCAACCAGGGCCTGCCGAGCAAAGCGTTATAGCAAGTCTTGGCGTCGATGACATGAAATTTGATGTCAGTGACTAGCAACCTGAAGCATAACATTAGTATTACGGACCCAAGCGTCCGTGACGACTGTGAGTCGAACCCGGAGATTGTAATTTTATCTCTGTCCAAGCGCTGAACGTTCATGCAAATTTCCTTCAGCACTTTCACGTTGAGAAGGTTGACGGGGGATCCGTTGTCGACAAAGATTTTCCCTATTTTGATGTCGTGGCAGTACCCAGTGACATATAATGGACGGTTATGTTTGCACGTACCGAGGAGGAGATCATCGCTGAATGTAATGTCAGCTGTGTGAACTTTTTCTAGCTTGTCCTTAATCTTCTCTTCTGCAAGGAAATCTTGGAACTGATCGGGCTCTTGTAATATCTTGATCAGAGACTCTCGTTCCTCTTTGGACAAGAGTAAAGCATTCAATATGCTCAACTGTGAGGGTATTTTCCTCAGATGTGTTAGGACATTGTAATCCACTTTATTTTTCCCAGACGGGTCCCTGGCTGCGAGTTCTTTAACAACTCCAACGTCGAGGGCAATTTCCTCAGAGATTTTCTCTTTCCCTTTGTTTTTTTTGCTCGAACCTTTGTTTAGAGGTCCAAGGTTCTTTTCAGGCAGTGTGCGGTTACGTAGCTGAATATTCTCATAGTTCTTCTCCTCCTCTTCTTTTTCGGAGGTGGGGGTCTTTGAAGAGAGGGCCAAGTGGTATTTCGTCCTCAGAATCGCTCCCGAAAGTAAGAACTTGGGGTTTTCCCCCTTCTGAACTGGTACCAACCATACGACAGTTGCTAGTCGTTTTCTCACGCGCATCTGTCGCACTTTTTTGCCGTCGACGAGCTTTGCGCTTCATCCTCTTGAAGTGTTTTTGATGAGAAACATATCCTTACTACCACTTCTTTAAGGTACTGCATTTTTCGGTGGGGTGGGTAACCCTCCAATGATATAGATAGTAGTTTGGATGTGAATCCTCTCCATCGAGGCATATGACCCCGGAAGTGTTTCTTATGAGAGATGACAGCTTTATCCCCATTGACAGGGCTTTGGCGAACCGCTTCTCTGCTTTGATCCTGCACTTATTTGTTGCAGGTATGCCTTGGATTGGTTGGAGTACTTTACGACTCCACCTTGCCGAAGCTTCTTCATCCTGACGCTGAAGCTTATCCTTTTCATATATAGCTGTTTCTCGTTCTCGGTCAGCTTTGCTTTTTTGAAAGGCTTCGTTTAACAGCCTCTCGATCGGGACTTCTGGCAGTTCCGGGAATTTTAGTGCCGATTCTTCCCCCAGTTCCTCTACGTTGTTTTTTGACGCTGAGGGAGTTTCTTTGTCATTTAACAACGAAAGGGAGACCATGTAGCAACTTGCTATATGGTCTTCGGTTTCTTCTGATAAGTCATTTTCCTCATCGTTGTCACTATTCATTCTTAAGAATATGCTTGAGGAACTCTTCGAGCGTGACTGGTTTCCGCACCTTCTGGTTGTACTCCTCTAGTGCGTCAATGTACTTTTTTAGGTCTGTGTGCGTGTCGTCATACTCGACAGGCTGCACAGGCTTCTTGGTCTTCTTCTTTTTCTTCGATGACTTTGAAGGCTTGAATTGGGGATTTTACCCTTTGTCAACAATCTTCGGTACGGGACACGATTTTAGCATCCCTTCGATGATTTCAGGTTCAAGTGGGCTTTTCCACATGACTGCTGGACATGCATGTAGATATTTCAGCATTCTTTTGGTTTTTGCTGAAAGAACGACTTCCCATGGAGTTTCTTCCACGAGCGAGCATGATGCCCCCGGCGCATCCACCTTTTTGGGAGTGTGCTTCTATAGTGGGTTCACCCTCCAGTTCTTGGACAGCGCGAACTTCCCCTGTTGATACTGGTCTTCGACCCAGTTCTTGAAGATGTAGCAATCCTCAATTAGGTGGCTCACCATTCTGTGATAGGCGCAGTAGTTGGGGTTGTTGACATCGTCGAGTTGTGGTGGACGCCGTAGGTCTGGCAATGTGATGAGTTTTTTACGCATTGCCAACTCAAATAGTCTCCTCGTCTTATCGTGAGGAAACGAGTAAGCGTGTACTAGCCTTTCTTCCAGGGATAGGCGTGGACGTGCGTTGTTTTGGGGAGCAACCGGTTTTGGGCCACTCGGTTGTTGTTGAGCGTTGGCAGCAAAGGCCTCTTTCCATTTACCCTTTGCGTTTCGAGGGTCCTTACTTGAGGAGGAAGGCCCGTGGCCTATCTGGTCCATTTGGTTCAGTTTATTGATCAGAGCCTGGAAGGTTGTTGGTTTGAAGAACGTCATGAACTGGGACACATTCTTTTGAGGATCAAGGGCCCCGATGCCCATGCCCATGGAGGGGCATTCTTCGATGCGTTGTTCGCACTTTGACCATAGGTTCCGCCACCGGATCACATATTGGACCCAGGTTTCTCCTGGCTTTACCCTGGCATTGATTAATGCTATGATCAGGGTGCGCTCGCTTGTGCTGGAGAACCGCTGTGTGAATAGCAGTTCCATTTCTGTGAATATTCTCACGGAGTCATTTGGGAGCTCTGAGTACCATTCAAAGGCCATCTCTAGCAGGCTGCCAACAAACTGGCGAAGTAACAGTTTGTCGTCGCCTCCAGTGTTGCCACACAGAGCTCTGAGCTGCACGACGTGCTGGTGTGGGTTGCCTCTCCCTTTGTACACATGGAACATGGGGATCGTATATCTCGGCGGGTATTTAATTTGGTCATACCAGCCAGGATATGGTCTCCCAGTTCTGACGATTTGGCCCGCGGCTTCATTAGCTTGATGAACTCGTATTTTTTAAGCGATATAATTATCAAGAGCAGCCTTAGAGATTGTTTCCTCTTTGGCTACCGATAAAGCCGGAAGAGGGTTTGTGTTGCGCCACGGCAGCGCCCCGGCCGTCTTACCGAGGCCAAAATGCGGAATCAAAAATTTTCCTTACTCGGAAACTGGCGCTACCGCGGACAATAAAACCCGGATCGTTAACCATTAACCTATACTAGCTAACAAGAGATGGGAAGAGAAGTATACCAAGTGATCCGAGTCCTCCGGTCTTCTCTTCATCGTCCCGATCTCCCGCGGAAAATCCTGTCTCCATGTCGTCGCCTCCTCGCCGGAAGAGCACCACGTCGCCTGCATCTTTTACGGGCTCCCACCTCAATACCGAGGCAACTCGGGCACGAAGCTGGCAAGTCGACGTGCCCAAGATATGCTGTAGAATGTAGTGTAGAATGGTTGTCTCATTTGGGGTAGTGAAGTTGCCATTGGTGATGATGGAGGAATCAAGATAAGGAAAAATGGTGCTTGCATTTTTCCTAGCATGAAAATGAGATCAAGAAAAATGCCACAAGCTCAAAAATGAAAAACCCTCTCATCAAGTGAGAATGGTGGAGGAATGAATATCATGTAAAAGGGAGGTGAGTGTAGGAGAGCACAAAGGGTGACCACAACCAAACATCATGATAACAATATCATATCAAACTCTAATCAATTCAAATCACCATAAAGCAAAAGAAAAGACTAAGAAAGCATCTCATGATTATAAACCATCATGAAGCCCCACATATGCAAGATACCCCCTCCACAAATGTTATTTGCAAACTTGCAAATAACCCCCTCCATCGGAAAAGTCCGGCCGGGAAAGAACAAAGGAAAACCGGCCGGAACGGAATGCAAACTGGCAACTCCAGAAAACTGGTCCCGTAATAAATTACAGGAAAACCCCGATACTGTGCATACACACCCGCATCTGTATTCCGACCGGATACAAATGCAATGAGAAAAAATCTACACTGTACTATACTAGGATCCGGCTTAAACCAAAGCCGGCTAGTAATATCCGTCCGATCCTGATGCGTGCAATACCGCACGTATCTGATCGAACCCTGCCATATCTCCATACGGCATCTACAGCGTTTCGCCCGAAACTTGAGTAACTGAATGTGTGGTGGACTCTAAAGACTCGTCAATACTATGGCTGTGGATTTAACCACTGGCACGTCAGAGGTATAAGCCAATACGTGACGGGCCACCAGCTATTGACCAAAAGGGACGTCGATGAGCGAACTCATCCTGACACCCTACTGAGCCTGTCAGTGACAATATCCGTACAGTCCGGTCCGTTCGTCTATGAGCATCGCATGGCGGGCCTAGGGAGTTGGTAAAAGTCAGACCCCCAAAAGCGGTACAAGTCGTGTCGGAGCGTAGCCCAGAACACCCTGAGATACTACTGGAATATCTACCAGTAAATCTCCTGCCTCGGCCGAGGGCTTTGTGTAATGGCTCTCCTAGACACAGCGCGACCTCACCCCCAATACCGGGAGAGACGAACCCCTGCAGATCCGCTCACTGCCTCCATGTGGCTCGGGACTGTACCCAACTAAAACCTGTTTGCACGACTCCTTTGATCCGTGGTAGGGTAGTAATCAAAGAACAGTGGGAACTCACACGAGACAAATGATGATCTCAGGTCGATGAACTAACCTGTACACATGTCACCAGGGAACTGCTATCTGACATCTGGTATAAGACCAACTAGCAGGTTCCCGGCGAGTCCTGTCCGGTGTACTCATAACCCAATGAGCACCTGTATACATCTTAGGTGAACCAACTGACACCAGTGGCTTGTGAGACCGGCCACCGCCCTTCGTCGGGGTCTCGACTGTATACACCAGTCTACTAAAGGAGTATTGATGCCCTGTCTCGAAACTCCTACGACTAGGGACCTTTTAAGGATGTGCTTATAGACTACCAGCTCCCACGTATATGATCGCCATCATACTGCTGGTAGTCAAGCAAGAATCCTAGGGGCTCTATCAACGTGTAATAGCGACATGTCAGGTCACCTAAAGCAGTACACGATGATAAAGATAAACCAGATAGCATACTATTATCTTGAGTAAGACTGTCCTACTGGGACAGGTCCTCCCTCAATCATTGCAATCACGTGCCTGTGATCCAATAATTGAGTCTGAGGGCACTATCTTCAACAATCTCCCACTTGCACTCAAGGCTAATTATTGCGATGTCGCATACTCACAGCCTGTGTGATACCGAACACCCAACTCCTCTACTAGTCAGTCTCACAAAACCCGTTTGCGAAACTATTGCGTTCGAGGAATAGCCTCAGTGAGTGGATCTGCAGTGAAGTTTCTTTCTATCCTATATCTTGAAAATCATACCGCGAGCGGAAAACAGTAAGGTGGATGTGTTGGCCAAATTGGCTAAGGAATTGGCCGATGAAGACCTCGGTGACGTAAGGATCATTGTGCAAAGCCACATGGTCCTCGCGGCAACAGATACATCTTCGGAAGACCTGATAAAGCCATCCGAAGGAAAAGAAACGACCGAACAAGTAACCCTTCAAATAGAGGACAAAGAAAAGGTCAAGGACTGGAGGGAAGTCTTCATAGACTACTTCAAGTCCCAACGAACGCTCGAAAATGCGTCGTCTAGACATCAGCTCTTGAAACGAGGTTTGTCTTTCGCCTTCTTCAATGATACTCTATTTAAGAGATCATTCGACCTCCTATGGCTAAGGTGCATAGGGCCGAAAGAAGCAAAGAAATTCGTCCAAGAAATACACGATGGATTTTGCGGCTCCTATTAGGCGGGTCTGAATATGAAGATGAAGATAAAAAGAATGGGTTATTGTTGGCCCACGATGATTCAAGACTGCCTCGAATATATGAAGCAGTGTCACTTGTGCCAAATTCACAGGGACTTCATACATCAGCACCCAAATCCGTTGCACCCGACAGTGGCTAGCTGGCCGTTCGAAATGTGGGAAATCGATATAATTGGCCCTGTCGAACATGCATCATCTAAAGGACACCGGTTTATACTGGCGACAACCGACTATTTTTTTAAGTGTTCAAAAACAGTACCGCTAAGGGATGTGAAGACGGAGAATATCCTCCATTTCTTCGAAACCCATGTCATTTATCGGTTCGGTACTCCACGATGAATTATCTTGGATAATGGACCGGCTTACAGAAGCTATAAAATCAGCCGCTTCACACAGCGGCATAAAATAAATTGGAGATACTCTTCAGTCTATAATTCTCTGGCCAACGGTCTAGCTGAACCTTTCAACAAGACCTTGACCATGATTATGAAAAACGACAGTGTCCAGAAAGAAAAAAAGACTGACACGAAAGGCTGCATGAAGCTCGCTGGGCGTACCGAATAACGTTCAAGGCGGCCACGAACTTATTGGAAATAGAGCTCCCCTTTATACGAGTAGCGGTTCGATACGAGTAGACAGATGAAGAAAATGCTCATCTTAGACTTGAGGAGCTCGACGAAACCCGCTTTATAGAATAGCAAAACCTGGAAGCTTATAAGGCAAAGATGATTTGGTCATATGAAAGACCGACCAGGCTGAGAACATTCCGCTAAGGCGAACTCGTGCCGATTGTCAAAAGATCGATGATCCCCAATCGTAAAAGGGGAAAGTTTGAGCTGAACTATGAAGGCCCGTACATCATAGACAAAGTCTACCAAGGTGGGACCTACCTGCTCATGGATATGCATAGCAAAAGGCCATTCCAGCCTATAAACTGCCGATTCCTCAAAAAGTACCACGCTTGAAAAGTCATGACTTAGGTCAATGATAGATGACAACGCTTGTGTCTGCTCGCTATCTTCCTAAGTCAGAACTTTGAAAGTAGAACCAAAAGATGTTCATCTAAAAACATGGGAATGTTGGACCGAAATATCCTTAAACTAACATTCCTCTCCAAAATGGAAATATTGAACCAAAACGCCCCTAAAATAATGTTGGACCGAAACGTCCCTAAACTAAATACTCGCCCCAAAATATGGCGATAATGGACCGTCGGGTCCTTGAACTAACACGTTTAGCCCTACGGTAGCTCTCCTACGTCCTACATGATGCGGTCCTTCAGAAAAAATCGTGGCTTACAGCTAACGGTGTGTTACCTTACAGGCCGCCTAAAAAAACGGTATGTCTACAAGCGAAATGGGCATGAATGAAAACTGGAAAGGGCGCCGTGAGTAAAAACAGCAGGGCTACCGGCGAGTTTGTGAAAACCCGAAAGGGCGCGAACTCGTTAAAAAAACAACGGTATGTCCACAAACGAAATGGGCATGGATGAAAACCCGAAAGAGCGCCGTAAGTAAAAACAGCAGCGCTATCGGCGAGCTCGTGAGAACCTGAAAGGGCATGAACTCGTTAAAAAAATGCACTTGCAAAGCCCTCACGACTTTATAAAGATAAAACACCCGCGTGAGATCCTTACGACTCACAAAGGAGCAACACACTTAGAAATACATTTGATTCCTAAGGAGAAAACACACTTACGAGATCCACATGACTCGTAAGGAGAATATACCTTCTATAAGACCCTCACGGCTTACAGAATTCAAAAACCTTAGGTTACAGGAATCCAAACCTGTTCTTAAACCGCCAAAACCCGATGGACTTTTCCTGCCCTATAAGTAGTCCAATATTGACTCTTGTATATAATCAACGGGCATAAATAAATATTTCCCCACCAAGTTCCTCCAATGGCGAGATATATTCCCATACGGTTAAAGACACTTATAAGTTCTCTCGACTTACAAAGAGAAAATACACTTGTAAGATCCTTACTACTTACAAGAGAAAACACATTTAGGAATCCCCACGATTCCTAAGGAGAAAATACACCTATGAGATCCTCACGACTCATAGGGAGAAGTACCTTTATCAGACCCTTACAGCTTATAAAGTCAAAAAGCCTTAGTCGACAGGATCCTAGCCGTGCTTCCCTCATAAAAAGAGAGAGAAAAGAAGAGAAAATTCCCTACGGCTCAGGCCTTACGTGTTAAACACGTGAGCACATATATGCAGAGCATATAGGCGCTGCAATTAAACAACTAAAGGCTAAATGAGCCTCATGTGTTAAACACGTGGGCGCCTATGTGTAAAGCATGAAAGCACAAAAAAATCCCACACTGGGGTCACGTGTTAAATACGTGAGGATACCCTTTTAAAGAATTAGCTTCAGATAGAGTTAAACTCTATGCATAGATTAAATTCTATTTTTTATATGCAAAGCATATGAGCATTAAGAGTAAATGGCCAAAGGATAAATTGACCTCACGTGTTAAACACGTGCATATGGGCGCCAAATGAAAGAAGATAAGTAAGCCTCACGTGTTAAACACGTGAGGGCGCATTCTTACGTAGAATTAAATTCTACTCTTGGGAAATACTTCTCTGGATTTTTCTAAAAAAGAAAGATCATCTCTATTAAATAGGGAACCGTTAGATCAAAGATCTAATAATGATTAAGCATAAAATTAAATTCTATTGGGAAGGATATTTTCTGTTCAACAGAAATTTGGTGGATCAAAGATCCAATGAGATGGAAAATATTTCCTATATTTTTCTAAACAGAGAAAGACCGTGCTCTGTTACACCGAACACCCTTGGATTAAAAATCCAATGGTGATAAAAATATCACCGTTCAATAGAATACAATTCTATATATGGAAAAATATTCCCCCAATCTTTTTAAAACAAGAAAACATTTTCTGTAAGATATAAACACTTGGATCAAAGATCCAACGGTGGGTAAAATTCTCTAAATCAATTTTGAGTCCAATTAAATCAATTGGAATTTCTTAATAAGAGATTTTCTCGAAATCAATTAACAAACTTGCCTCCACTATATAAAGGAATCGAGACTTCAAGTCTCACACACTGACATATAAAGAAAACCCCTTATAAGTTTCTGCAAAAATATAGTGAGCTCTTGAAATAACAGAGAATTTAATTCTCAAAGAAGAAGACTCCCCTCCTTAAAAACCATAGGTAAAGAAAATACAGAGATCAAAATCTCTTTTTACCTATATAAGGATTTAACCCTTCTTAAGAACTTAGTTCTTCCTCTGGATCAGAGATCCACAAGACAAGTCTCCCACAAGTTGAGAATTTAATTCTCATCGGGAAGATCTTGTTCCTGAGAATCAAAAATTCAGAAAAGAACAAGGTTAAAAAGAAAGAAAAAGAAAAGAACACATGCTCTGGGAATTTAATTCCTCCAAAATTAGGGTTTAACCCTACATAAAGAACTTAGTTCTTATAAAAAATGAAAGAAAAACTTAGTTCTCCAATTAAAAAAATGATCTAAGATTTTCAAAACAGAAATCGTGGTGATCATCAATGACTAAAATGTCATTAACAGAGATTAGCATATCTATAAACAAGAACTTGGCGTCTCAAGTGAATCACACGTGAGCAAAATTAGTGCTCAGCAGTATTATAGTGCCTCACGTGTTTCCCACGTGAATGCCTAAAACAACCAAAAGAAGAGTTAAAATGCCTCATGTGCTTCACACGTGAACGTCCAAAAATCAAAGAAAAAACTCATTCGTGTTGATTGAGCATCCACCAAATAAAGCAGCCCAACACCCCAAAAATAAAGTAGTCACGTGAAATACACGTGAAACACTCTTGGAAACCTAAAATCTGGCGCCTCACGTACTTCATACGTGAGCACCAAACCTCTAGCCAAGTGCTTAGCACTTCTGTCAAAAAAAGGGGGTGAACAAACAAAACCCGAAATCAATACTCATCACTCACGCGCTTTCCATGTGAGTGCCATGCAAAGTGTTTAATGTTCAGTCAAAATAACTAAGTGCTTAGAACTGATTGGGCAGCGCCCATATCTGAGCGCCTCACATGTTTCACACATGAGCGCCAGAGAAAATTAGTGCTTAGCACTACAGTATCGCCTCACATGAAAAACACGTGAGCGCCAGAAAAGATTAGTGCTCAGCACTATTCCGGCGCTCCACGTGAAGCACATGTGAGCATTATATATATATTAGTACTTAGCATTGCTGGGTAGTATAGAGACCCAATCTCAACCCAAATTGGCTAAGTTTCCTGAGCTTAAATCTCTTTGATTTTAAATCAACCGAGCCCATATTGCTTATGATTTCCAAACTGATCTTAGTCTCAAATATGACTAATGATCTCTCATTGATGATATCCAAAATGATATTCGTCCCGTATCTCCTAAGGTAATCTTAGTCTCAAATATGACTAACGATTCTTAGGTCCACCACAACCCCATTTTCCCTCAAATATGTGATTTGGTTCAAGGGTACATCTCTTCACACCTCTGATATATGTCGTTGTAATTCCTCAGCATCTTCAGAGAGGTGGCAGGTCCCAACAACCAACAACTCTTTTCTCATTGATGCATCCCACAATGATGCCTTCCACAATGATACATCCCACATTGATGCACTTCCAAATTGACGTGCACACCTCAAATCGGATCGTGCCCCAAATTGGGCGCATTTCATGACACCATTGTTTACTCCGCCATGTAACAAATACACGTGTGCGCAAGATGAATGATGGACCGAAATGTCCCTAAACTAATATTCACCCCAAACATGGCGATAATAGACTATGATATCCTTAAACTAAAATAATTTGGCCCAAATGCTCATATATTTAAGTCGATCTTAATCTCAAACCGGATTAATGGTCCTTAAATAAACCAAATCCAAATATAAAATATACGGATTTGGACTGATCCGCACCCTACGGGTGACGACATAAAATAGTCTTCGTATACAATTCATGGGCAACCCAAAATAAAACAAAAATAACACGACACGAAGTGAACTGCTAAAGCAGGAGAAAGTGGTTATCATAATGCGGTAACATAATTAACTGTAGGGGCTTGCGCATGCAGGGAAAATCATCGCCACAATAAAAAAAACCCCTCATAAAATGAGGCGGATCTGATATAGTCTGCTACAATGGCCGCATCTGTCCAAACCTCCAATATATGGTGCCATAAATCAACTTGGTATCTTCGGAGAGGTGGATGGAGAAGTCCAAATAGTATCTGCCCCAAAATTCAGGCCAGAAGTCCTAACATCTCAGTCCTTGACTTTCGGCGGAGAACACTTGCTAAGCCTCCTTTGTTCAAATCAATAAAGACAAATCATGATTCGCTCCAGAAAATATTCCAGTTGTAGCGATGCTGATACCAAGATTGAGATCAGATTCCAAATTCTCAACTCGCAATAAAAGCAGCGAGTATAAAAAAAAGCCGAAATGACGAAGCAACTCGCAATAAAAATCAGCGAGCAAAAAATATATATGCATATAAAATAGCCGAAATGATTGGGCATCGCGTAAAAAAGCCGAAATGATTGGGCAATCGTGACTTTCACGATATAAAAGCTCAAAAGATAGAGCATCGCGGAAATAAATTAAAAAATATATAATAAAATAAAAAATTTCTGCCCTGCAAGTAGTTCCATACCGACCCTTGTATACAATCCATGGGCACAAATGGCACAAATGAAAGGAACCGTATTTTCCCACCATGCCATGTCAAAATGGTTCCAGATTTCGATGGCAACATCTACAACCTAGAGATCAACTCGACGTTCTTCTCATTCCAGCAGGATGCAGACCGACGTCATCAAAAAGTCCCAAGGGTCAACGCAAAGATAGAGTAATGACAAAACCCTAGCTCCAAGTCTTGACGGTACATATACAACCTAGAGACTATTTGGATGTCATTCTTTCTCTAGTAAAATACAGACGCGACGTCAACAAGAACCTAAGGGTCCAATAAAGTGGAGTGACGGCAAAATCCTAGCTCCAGATCTCGATGGAAATATTTAAAGCCTAGAGATCATCTCGATCTTCCTCCTCATTCCAGCAGGGTGCGGAGCAACTATCAAATGAAATTGGAGCAATGTCATATTCCTAGATTCAGACCTCAACCGCGATATATACAACATAGAGATCACTGTTCCCTACCGAAACACGGATACGCGACCGCGCAGGTCCGTCTTGCCTGAATTTCGGGACAGATGCTAATTGGTGCTATCCGTCCACCTCTCCGAAGATGCCAAGTTAATTTATGACACCATGTATCGAAGGTTTAAACGGATGCGGCTGATGTAGCAGACTTCGTCAGATTCCCCCTCGTTGAGGGGTTTTTGAATGTGGGGACGCTCTTCCCTGCAGGCGTAAGCCCCTGCAGTTAATTACGCTACTGCATCGCGGTAACCACTTTCTCCTTCTCCAGATGGTCACTTCGTGCCTGTGGATTGTATACGGATACTAATTCATGTTGTCACCCATAGGGCGTGGATTAGTCCAAATCCGTATTTTCTTAGATTTGGGTTTGGGGTTAGGTTTAAGGATACGTTAGTCTCATTTGAGACTAAGATCAACTTAAACATTTGTTAAGGATACGTTAGTCTAATTTTCGACTAAGATCAACTTAACGTGATCGTTTAAATTCAACAAGAGAGCATTTGGGCTTTATTGTTTAGTTTAAGGACTTTGCGGTCCATAATTAGTTTAAAGGACATTACGGTCCATGGTTAAGGACATCATAGTCCATGAGTTTAAGGACCCCACAGTCCGGTTTAAAGACGTCATAGTTTATAAAGTTTAAGGACATTATAGTCCATGGGTTTAAGGACCCCACAGTCCATGGAATGTTTGGTTGTCGGGACCCGTCACCTCTCTGAAGACGTTGAAGGATTACAACGACAAATATCAGAGGAGTAAAAAGATGTACCCTTGAACTAATTTTGGTTGAGAGATCTGTAGTCCAATTTAGGACTAAGATCAAAAAGATTAATAAGCATATGGGCTCAGTTAATCTGAATTAAGGACTTATGGCCAATCTTGGGCTAAGTCCAATCAAATTAAAAATGTTTAACATTTATTTTTGGCTGTTGAGCATTCATTTGGGCTTGGTCCTTTTAACAATGCTGAGCATTGATTTGCATTCTGATAATATTTTGTCTTTTATTGAAGAACTCTGAGGCTTATTAAAGAACAATTTATGTTCTATCAGCGCATACGTGAGGGGCACGTGGTGCGCTTGGCTCTTTGCGTCAGTCAAAGAGCGCAGTGCGCTTCTGTCGAGTAGCGCACACGTGAGGGACACGTGTCGCGCTTGGCGCTAGCGCCAGATGATGGGCGCATTGCGCCAGTTTATGAGCGCAGAGCGCTATTCTTATGAGCGCAAGCGCTATTTGTGAGCGCAAGCGCTATTTGTTCAGTAGCGCACACGTGAGGAGCACATGGTGTGCTTGGCGCTGACCGCCAGTCCATGAGCGCAAAGTGCTAGTTCAAGAGCGCAAAGCGCTAACTATTAAGTGGCACACACGTGAGGGACACGTGGTGCGCTCGGCGCTGAGCGCCAGTCCAAGAGCGCAGAAGCGCATCTGATCAATTTTATGATCTGAGAAATAAATTCTCGTTTATGAGAGACTTTGTCTAAAGATTCTAAGAACAAAAGTTCTTACTTTATAGGAGGTGCTTCAATCTTTTGTATTGATGAAAGGCTTTGCATTTATGGATCTATGATCCTTAAGAGAATTGAATTATTCTTCCCCCCTTTTATAATGAGATGTTCATGATATCTTTGTGTAAAAGACCTCAGTCTTATAGATCTATGATCTGTGAGAAGAATTATGTTCTTCTTCTTTTATGATGAGATCCTTTGATCTTTTTGTAAAAGGCCTTGGTCTTGTAGATCTATGATCTTTTAAAGAAGTGAATTCTTCTTTTGAAATTAATTATGGGATGATTTCATCTCTCTGTTCATCATCATTTTTTTTTACCTTGAAAAAAAATCTTCTTTCTCTGAGAGCTTGGCTCTTCTCTCTCAATTTTCTCAAAGTTGTATGGGGAGGTTCCTATGTATGCTTCTCTCTCTCTTTTTTTTGAGACTTGAAGTCTTGGGGCCTTTTTATAGGGCAAGCTGATTTGTTCAATTAGTTATGGAGATCTTTTCTCCAATTTATTTGGGGATTTCCCCACCGTTGGATCTTTGATCCAAGGGCTTCTGATTTACATAACGCAATTTTCTTGTTTTTAACAAGATTGGGAAATCTTTTCCATATAGAATTTATTCTGTATTTTGGTGATTTTTAATCACCATTGGATCATTGATCCAACGGTGCTCTGATTTACAGAGCACAATCTTGTTGTTTGGAAAGATTTTGAGGGATCTTTTCTTAACAGACTTTAATTCTGATTAATTAATGATTTATCATTATTATTAGATCTTTGATCTAACGATGGGGAGCTTTTAGTTCCAGCGCTAGCGCACCCGTGCTTTGCACGTGGTGCGCTGCTTAGAGTGCAGCGCACTTAGCGCTAACGCACCCGTGCTTTGCATATGGTGCGCTGCTTAGAGCGCAGCGCACTTAACGCTAGCGCACACGTGCTTTGCACGTGGTGCGCTGCTTAGGGCGCAGCGCACTTGACACTGCTTCTGAAGCGTTGCTTCATTTCAAAATTTGAATTTTAAATAGAACTTTGCTCTGATTGGGAGAAACAAATGCCCCCACACCGTTACGCTCACATGGCCCACATTTAAGTGCATCGGTGGCAACATCTGCTCCCTTGGATCAACTCAGAAGTTGAAGCGGCTCTCAGCGCCTATAAATAGGACCCTTGGCCCTTGGGATGATTTCTGTTCATCTTCATTTTTGTCTTCTGATAATTTTTATTCTTTTTCAGAGCATAGCTCTTCATTTTAAGAACCTTCAAGAGTCAAAACTCTGCCAAATTTTGGTAAGATTTGAACTTTATCAATAGAGCTTTGTCCTTACTGTCACTTTTGTCTCTTCACCGTGTTATTGTCATGTGATTTTAGCAAGTGTGGCCGGTAGGTAGTGAGTGACGGTCCATCTTGGACTCTTTGCAAGGTAACGATGGCTTAGGAAACAGGTTCAGGTCTGCTGCCTAAGAATTTTCAATTTTATAAGCCGTGAGGGTCTCATAAAGACTTTTCTCCCTACAAGTCGAGAGGATCTGGTAGGTGTATTTTCTCATTAGGAATCGTGAGGATTTCCAAGTGTGCTTTCTCTTGAGAGTAGTAAGGATCTCACAAGAGAATTTTCCCTCTAACAAGTCGAGAGGACTCATAAGTGGTTGTTTCCCTCCTTGTCGAGATTCGACTTTGGAGAGTGTGGCCCGTGAATAGTATGCAAGTGTCCATTTTGGACCGACTTGCAGGACCCCAGTGCTTAGGAAACAGTTTTTTTAATCCCCATTGCCTAAGGCTTTTCCCTACGAGTCGGGACGAATCGAGAAGTTCCCGCAAGGATATCCTAACGTCACAGTTAACCTCTGCTCTTTACGACAGAGGTCCGTTAGGGTATGTGGTACTAGGGTTTTGCCTGTCGTACCGTCGCGTTGACTGATGTATCCCTCGATAGGAAATCTTGTTGTTCGAGTAGCCTTGCGACTGTCGTGTCTCTGATCCCTTCGGGGGCTGGACAAGACGTCTTCAAGCAATCTTCCTAGGCAGTTTGACCGTCGGAAGAGCAAGCGTTATGAATTTTGCCATACCTCTTTTTACTTGAGGTTAAGCTCAGTTTGGGGAGCCCTGATGAGTCATAACCACTCCGCGCTGGTGTGGGATGATCTCCGATAGTCTTTCAGGTTTTATATGAGTTGCCGTCAAGACCCTGAAGCTAGGAATATTGCCTTTGCTTCGTTTGTCATTGGCGTGTCCGAATCCTGTAGGAGGAAGGACGCTGTAGTGACATCTCGTCTGCTGTATCGAAACGAACGTCGGGGTGGTGACCACTTCGCGCTGGTGTGGGATGATCTCCGATAGTCTTTCAGGTTTTATATGAGTTGCCGTCAAGACCCTGAAGCTAGAAATTTGGCCTTCGTTTCGTTTGCTTTGGTGTGTCCGAATCCTGTTGGAGGAAGGACGCTGTAGTGACATCTCATCTGCTGTATCGAGACGAACGTAGAGGTGGTGACCACACCGCGCTGGTGTGGGATGATCTCCGATAGTCTTTCAGGTTTTATATGAGTTGCCGTCAAGACCCTGAAGCTAGGAATTTGGCCTTCGCTTCGTTTTCTTTGGCGTGTACGAATCCTGTTGGAGGAAGGACGCTGTAGTGACATCTCGTCTGCTGTATCGAGACGAACGTCGAGGTGGTGACCACTCCGCACTGGTGTGGGATGATCTCCGATAGTCTTTTAGGTTTTATATGAGTTGCCGTCAAGACCCCGAAGCTAGGAATTTGGCCTTCGCTTCGTTTGCTTTGGCGTGTCCGAATCCTGTTGGAGGAAGGACGCTATAGTGACATCTTGTCTGCTATATCGAGACAAACGTCAAGGCGGTGACCACTCCGCACTGGAGTGGGATGATCTCCGATAGTCTTTCAGGTTTTATATGAGTTGCCGTCAAGACCCTGAAGCTAGGAATATTGCCTTTTCTTCGTTTGTCATTGGCGTGTCCGAATCCTATTGGAGGAAGGACGCTGTAGTGACATCTCGTCTGCTGTATCGAGACGAACGTCGAGGTGGTGACCACTCCGCGCTAGTGTGGGATGATCTCCGATAGTCTTTCAGGTTTTATATGAGTTGCCGTCAAGACCCTGAAACTAGGAATATTGCCTTTGCTTTGTTTGCTGGCATTGCGTCTGCTGTATCGAGACGAATGTCGTGGTAGTCTCTAGGTTGTTGGTGAATCGTCGAGGCTTGGAACAAGGGACTTTGCCGTTGCTCCGTCGTTTGATTGTCGCGACTGAGTCCTGCTGGAGGAAGAACGCTGGGGTGACATCTCGTCTGCTGTATCGAGACGAATGCTGAGGTGGAGCTGGGATTTTGCCATCACTCCGCTTTGTTTCGTCGCGTCTGCTGTAACGATACGAATGTTGAGGTGGTCTCTAGGTTGTCTGTGAACCGTCGAGATTTGGCTTCTTTTTCTGATGGGGCCTGGTGGGAAGGTATGGTTCCCTTTTTGTTTGTGCCCCTGGATTGTATACAGGGATCGATGTGATCTTACCTGTAGGGCAAAAAGTTTCATTATATATATATATTTTCGCGATGCTCTATCATTTCAGCTTTTTATATCGCAAAAGTCGCGATTGCCCAATCATTTCGGTTATTTTTCGCGGTGCCCAATCATATCGGCTATTTGTTTTATTTACTCCCTGCTTTTTATTGCGAGTTGCCCAATCATTTCGACTATTTTGTATGCATACATTTTTACTTGCTAATTTTGTTGCAAGTTGCCCCATCATTTCGGCTATTTCATATGCATTTGTGGATCGCTGTCTTTTCGCCGCGAGTTTGGGATTTGATACCGATTTAGGCATCAGCATCACTACAACTGGGATATTGCCAGGAGCAAATCATCATTTGCTTCTGTCGATGTCGAACAAAGGTGGCTTAGCGAACAAGGTTAGGATCCTGTCGACTAAGGCTTTTTGACTTTACGAGACATAAGGGTCAAATAGAGGTATTTCTTCCTGTGAGTCGTGAGGATCTCGTAAGTGTGTTTTCTCCTTAAGAATCGTGAGGTGTCTTAAGTGTATGGTCTCTTACAAGTTGTAAGGATCTTACAAGAGTGCTTTCTCCTTATAAGTCGAGAGGACATACAAGGGTTGTTCACCATGTAGACATATCCCAAGTCGCTGGTGGGACTTTTTTAGGGAAATGTTTATTCGTGCCCGTGGATTATACAAGGGTCGAGATGCTTGTAGGGAAAAATTGGAGATTGTGATTGCTTAAGAACAGGTTCAGATCCCTGTAACTTAAAGCTTTTGAGCCCTATGAGCCATGAGGGTCTCAAAAGGGAATTCTCCTTACGAGTAATGAGGATCTCGTAAGTGTAAGTTCTTCTTAGGAATCGTGAGGATTCCTATGTGTGTTGCTCCCTTGTGAGTCGTAAGGATCTCACGCGGGTGGTTTCTCCTTACAGGATCGAGAGGACCTTGCAAGTATCTTTTAACGAGATTGCGCCCTTTCGGGTTTTCACAAAACTCGCGGGTAATCCTGCTGTTTTTACTTACGGAGCCCTTTCGGGTTTTCATCCGTGCCCATCTTGCTTATGGACGTACCCTATTTGTTTACCACTGATTTAATGTAGGATTTTAACGATCAAAGATATTTTACCGCAATCAAGAAACGGCGTCGCTTTGCAGCTAGCCGGTGAGTACGGGTTGGTCCACAGGGATGTTGTAATTTTCTTAAGTGTTCTTACGAGCTAATTCCAATTGTTGTTGGGTTTTTTAATTAAATCTAAAAACTAAGTTTTTCGAGAGTTAAGAAACTTTCTAGGATTAGGTCTAAGGTGGAGTTTGGTAAGATTAAATTTCCCACCTCTTCCAATGCCCTAAATTAAATCTTTTTAGGAGTTATAGTAATTATTAGTAAAGGGGATTAGGATGATTGGGAAGAAACGAAGTTTCTTCCTCTAGATCCTTGTCCGTCCTTTCCTAATCTTTCTCTAACCTTCATGAAAGTCATGCATGTCCGGTCCTTTATACTATTGTTTCACCGTTACCTCGTGGGTAGGGTGCCGTAGGGAGCGGATCATGCATGCATGCATGAAGTCCTAATTCTTACATATGACCGGGTATGAAAGAGATGAAAGATCTTCATCTCTCAAACTCCTCCCTATTCCTAACCCTAACAAGCGAGAAAATTACTCGCTCATTAGGGGATCTGTTAAAAACATCATTTTTATTGTAGGATTTGATTAGTTATCTACTGCAGGTTAAAAGATTCTACACTATATTTAATTGAGGTAAGAGATTAATTAATCTAAGGCAAGAATTTAATTATATGCTAGGGCAAAGAAAAGATTTATCTAGGGCAAGAATTTAATTAGAAAATTAAGGCAGAAAATAAAAATGAACTTACAAGAATGATGCTCTCAAATTTGATTGAATCTGAATTTTTATTAATAAGAAAGAGGCATCCCTAATACAATCTTTTGAATACATTTTTATAGGGAATAGGAAAATTAGGGTTACAATTGCTCGCACATGTGCTATTACAGATATACCCCCGAAAAATCCCAACAAAAGCACCGACGCACCGCCACCAGAATTCTGCACCGACACGTGCAGCAGATAGCCGCGGAACCGCGGCATGGGTGGGGGTAGGGCCGCGGTTCCGCGGCCCCTTGGTGAGTTCGTCAGGTAATTTTTTTGGGATCTTTTCTGATGCTTTGGGCTTTTTATTTCTCTAGTTCTTTTCTCCATTTGGCTTCTGGGTCTTCTCCAGATCTTTCAGTGAAACTTGTAGTGGTTTTTAACTTGTTCATTTTGACATTTTGGACCTTGCGTTGCCTTGTCCAATTGTGAACTGTTCTTCGTCTAGGCTTGACTAGGATCCTTCTACTTGTTGGTCAAAAGTCGCTCTTTTGTATCATCTTTTGTCTTTTTCACTGTTTTCGCTCCAAGAACCTGTATCCTGTAATATGTAGCAGACATGCGTCAAAAGCACCTGTTTATTTATAAAACGAATAAGAATGGGGAATATAATAATGCAATATTATGATATGAACAAATACCCCCAAACTTGTCTTTTGCTCGTCCTCGAGCAAACTTATTTTTTTTATTCTCTACAAAAGGAACTTAACTGTACTTTCGCAGGGAAACGCGATTGCACTGAGCACGTGCAACATGCCGTTAAACCTCTAGATGTCCCTAGTAGGATGAGTGTTGTCTCCTGAGGGTTTTCAGCGGATACTACCCACAAAATCCTATCAATTTGGCTCATTAACTTTAATTCTCCAATTAGGTTTTCTAACAAGGAATTCTATTATCGTCGACTCGTAAACTATCCTCCCGTATTCTTCACACTTCCTCATCATTTAACTTAAGATTATATATGTTCTATAGACTTACTTAACTTTCGGCATTTCTTAAGTTTTCCTTCTAGGGTTCCATCTCCACTTAGGAATTTTTATCAATTCTACTAAAGATACAAGTTCTATTTTTCATTCCTTTCTCTTATCTAAACTCTAATCACATATCCCCACGTGTGTGTATAAATCACCCCTACACTTGGAAATTCAAATCAAGCAATCATACCCTTGTCCTTTTGTCCAAAGCACTTATTAATTGGTGAATTTTTAAATGAATTCTGCTTACATATCCTTTATGCGACCGTTAATACTTCTTGAGGTACCAACGACCGATTACAAGATGTGTTTGCACATTAAAGCGTCATTCCTAGTCTCGCAACACCCAAGGCTTTAGCAGTGACTCCCAAACCAGTTGGTCTAAGGCACTAGGTGATGAAGCACCCTCGCTAAATATTTTTCTATTTTTGCAGCCTCAAGTAATCACAAAAACCAGTGTCCATTTTTTTTATTCACCCTTTTTTTTTCTTCGTACTAAAAACTTTAGACAAGAGCATTTCAAGGTCTCCTCTACTATTCCAAGTTTCAGGGTGCGTGTTAGTGCAATTTGTAGGGTATACATTTTCAGAATCCATACTTAAGCTAGGAATTATTTTTCAAACTTATGCTCTAATAAAAATCAATACTTTTCCTTTATTTCGACTTAGCCCAGGAAGTGAACCCAAAATTTGCCTATTTCTAAATAAACTACGAGGACATATACTTTCTACCGTTAAACTTTAAGGAATGTTATTTTTAGGGTTTTTAATTTACTAAGTCTAAGATCTAGTTGTTCGTAGCCAGTTAACCTATATGTCAAACTCTAGTCAACTAAGCCAAAATTGAATACAATACTTTTTATACTTTTTGAAGTTTTTCAATTTTTATGGGTTTTCAAATAAATATGCAAATGCAAAAATATACATACGAATGCGAAGGAAAAAGACGTACCGAGCATACCCCCAAACTTGAACTTGACAGTGTCCTCACTGTCATGCAATACCAAGAGGGTTGAGAATGTCGGCACTCCCCTGTTTATTTATTTACAACTTGTTTTTATAATTTTTTTTGTTTTATTGGTAAAAGAAAAACAAAAATATATATATATAGAAAGGCCCCCCCAAACATCATTGAAACAATGTTAAACGTCATTGCCAAACTTTGCAAAGACCAAACGTCAACACCAACCATTCGAAAAATTTATCTGTATAGAGTATCGGTTGGTGGAAGAACATGTTGTACCGATCCAAAAAGAATTGGGGAGGATAGAAGTGGTAGGATGGAAAATGTGGAAGTGAATAGATATGATGTGGTGATGAATCAAAACGAGAATGTGAGTGATCAACAATCAGTGGAATATTGGCATTCTCGTAACTGATTAAAAGAAATGGGGGTGGTTCAACTTCTAAAGGGGGAGGTTGACTAACCACACTATCCCCAAGATATTTCTGTGGATCCTTTATCGACTTGGCATCATTCATCATATGCATATGATATTCAATTATGAGAGAACTAATCTCCTCGATGTCCGCCATAGTCTAGCCGAAAACTTGCCGCCTATCTTGTAAGACCGTTAAAAGGGGGTTCTCTTGCTCGAGGGCTAGAGAGGCCGATATTATAACGGGAAAGGTCTCATTCTCACCTATGTAAGCATATTTAAAGTGAGACGGCAAGGGCGTGAGTTCGAGTTTCGGAGGTGAAACAATCATAGGTAAAATTAGGAAATCTACCTCGAACTCAAAGGACTCCAACACAGGTTCGAAATCACTGCAAACAACCGATTCGAATGGTTCAACTAACTCATCCAAAAATTCAAAAGACTCATATTCGGGCTGTGAGTCGTCAAAATCATCCGAAAAAGTGAAACTTTCATAATCAATATCGGTTGTGTCAACTGTGGTGGATTCAAGGAGAGACGCACTAGTGGCGTCAAAACCGTTTTCATCAAATAGAAATCTTTCAAGCTCGCAGTCCTCCTACGTGATTTCGTGAATAGAGCAAACTTCTCGTGTACTAGTTTTAGGCACGGGGGGCAGACTTCCTAACTTGTAAATATTGAACTCACTAGACGTCTTCCCAAAGGACAGAGTCATGGAGCCATTGCGACAATTTATTACGGCATTGGAAGTGGCCAAAAATGGTCGACCGAGGATCACCGGAATTTGGTTTTGTGGGTTAGAAACAGGTTGTGTGTCCAAAACAATAAAATCAACGGGGAATATGAAATCCCCAACTTTGATCAACACATACTCCAACTCTCCCCTAGGATGGGTGATTGATCGGTCGGCCATTTGGAGAGTACAGTGAGTGGGCTTAAGCTCTCCAACGCCTAATTGTTCGTACACAGAATAAGGTAGCAAATTGACACTAGCACCAAGATCTAATAGTGCTCTATTGATGTTCTTGTCCCCAATTGTTATCGAAATAGTAGGACACCCGGGGTCCTTATGCTTTTGGGGTAAAGATTGGGCAAGAGCATCACTAACAGCACTACCGACGAAAACTTTCTTTGGTACTTGTGACTTCCTCTTTTTGGTGCATAAGTCCTTTAAGATTTTTGCATATGAAGGAACTTGTTGGATTGCATCCAAAAGAGGGATGTTTATGCTGACCTGTTTGAACAACTCTACAATCTTCTCCATCTGTGGAGTTGGTTTATTGGATCTCAACCGGTTTGGAAAAGGTACATTTTGAAATGTTGTTGAGTCCAATTTTTGCGGATCAGATTGTTGAGTTGGAACGGAACCCCGTGTAGATGTGTTCGTGTTGTGAGAAGTAGGTCCGTTCGAGCTAGAAGAAGTAGAGCCGTGTGAAGAATAGAGAATAGGCTCTAACGAAGAAGAAGAAGGTGAAGAAGATGAAGAAGAACCACCGGCAGGGGTGTCATGGTTAATACCCACATTGTTTTGCAACACTTTTCCGGATCTCAACGTGGTCACAGCATTTACGTTATGATTTTGCTGTTGATATGCAGCATGTGCGTGACCGGGATTGGGCAGTGGTTGAGATGGGAGCTTTCCTTTCTCTCGCTCGCTCAATGCTGCATTGAGTTGTGCAATTTGTGCCTCAATAGATTTGATGCTTTGATCGTGTGAGGCACTGTTTTGCACCAAAAATTGAATAGAAGTCTCTAATCTTGCGGTAGATTGTGTAGATTGCTTTAGGAACGCATCTAGACTTCTTTCGAGCGAAGTAACTGTAGGGTGTTTTTCGTCACCCCATTGAGATGGGAATACACGCACGCTTGTCAGGCGTACTACAGATTCCCCCTGCTTAGGGTAGGCCGGGGTTTAATGATTGTGGGGATCCGAATCTCCGGCAGCCGCGGACTAAGCTGCCGTTAATTACCCCTCGCCTTTGGGGCGAGAGAACCTCCGATTAACGGGTTAAAATGGTCATGCGAACTCAATGTGCAGTGTACATATGTTGTGTTTTGGAGGGGGGTTTAAATATATCGGGAGCCACGCAGAGTTTTTACGGGGGCCCCGCTGCCCGGATAGCGGGCTGGGGGTCAAGGGGGCTAGCAGCCCCCTTACGGGGTGCGGGGCAGCGCCCCGTTAGAATTTTTTTTCTAACAGCGGCAGTATCGTGGAGTATGTGTATGTGTACATTTATATACATATGTATATATATACATGCATATATAAATAAAGGGGAAAAAGACATCCAAAGGATGCGTGGGGCCAGCGCCTAGGCACTTGAGCGCAAGCGCGCCACGTGTCAGCACGTGGGCGCTTTGCGCTCGAGTGCAGAGTGCTGGAGCGCAACGCGCCACGTGTCGGCACGTGGGCGCTTTGCGCTCAGACGCTGAACGCTTGGGCGCAAGCTCGCCACGTGTCGGCACGTGGGCGACTTGCGCTCAGACACTGAACGCTTGGGCGCAAGCGCGCCATGTGTCGGCACGTGGGCGACTTGCGCTCGAGCGCTTGCGCAGGAGCGCAAGAGCGCCACGTGTCGGCACGGGGGCGACTTGCGCTCGAGCGCTTGCGCTCGAGCGCAAGCGAGCCACGTGTCGGCACTCGGGCGCTCTGCGCTTGAGCGCTGTGCACTTGAGCGCAAGCGCACCACGTGTCGGCACGCGGGCGCTCTGCGCTTGAGCGCCGGCGAGAAAAAGAGGCTTTTAGCCTGAAAAAATTTCTCAGAAGAGAAATCAGAGAGGAGTTGGACTCCTGAGTGTGTTTTTCTTCCTTTTTGGGGGTTTAGTGAAAGATGTTTTTCTTCTTCCTCCTCTGTTAGCTGGATCTTGAAGATCAAGAGATGTGGGATTTTTAAAAATCTCTTCCTTTTGAGATCTAATGGAAGATCTGAGTTCCCCTCTGTGGGTTTTGTGGTGAAAAACTATTTTGTTTTATAAAAAGAAGAGCAAAACTCTTGATTTAATTCAAGAGAAAGGAGAAGGTTTTGGAACCTTGAAGAAGGAAGAAAGATCTCAGATCTGAAACTTTTTTGGAGAGAAAAAAAGTTGTTGAGATATTTCATTATCTTTGCCTTTATAGGCTTACATATTTACATATAGCCCCTTGGGCTTTACAAAAATGGCATTTTGCCCATCCCATGGCTCATGTGCAATTTCATTTTTGCACATAAGCCATGAGCTTACAAAATATTGGCTTTATGCCCATTTCGTTTACATTCATGCATAAACAATTACATAAAAATTATTTATTACATGATTTTTTTGTTGGCATGGCGAAAGGCCGGACGCTTCGTGTTCGGGCTCGACCTGGGCATTGGCCCACTTGTTTGGGCTTGGGCCCACCTGGCTTGGGGTTGACCTTGACTTTGACTCGGTCAACCGGGGTGCAAATTTTGACTTCAACAAATTGCCCCCCATCAATAAATGCACACAGCATATGTGGGTCGTGTGCATGAAATTGATGGATCTTCTTTTGCGTGGAGGCGACTTGCTTTGGTTCCCACTTTTTGGGATGCACTGCCCTTTTTACGACGTGGACGGTCGGCGCTTGACGCGTCTGCGAGACGGAGTGTCCGTGGTAGACGTTTCCCTGGCCCGGAGTGATCTGGTTCTTTGTTTTTAAGAAACCTGCACTGCTCTTTTTGCGACATGGACGGTCGACGCTCTGATCCGGAGCGATTTGGTAGACGTGTCCCCGGCACGGAGTGTCGCTAGTCGACGTTTCCCCGAGGTGGAGTGTCGGTTGTAGGGCGTTTCCCCGAGACGGAGTGCCTGTTGTAGGACGTATCCCCGAGACGGAGTGCCTGCTGTAGGACGTATCCCCGAGACGGAGTGCCTGCTGTAGGACATATCCCTGAGACGGAGTACCTGTTGTAGGACGTATCCCCGAGACGGAATGCCTGTTGTAGGACGTTTCCCCGAGACGGAGTGCCTGTTGTAGGACGTATCCCCGAGACGGAGTGCCTGCTGTAGGACGTATCCCCGAGACGGAGTGCTTGCTGTAGGACGTATCCCCGAGACGGAGTGCCTGCTGTAGGACGTATCCCCGAGACGGAGTGCCTGCTGTAGGACGTATCCCCGAGACGGAGTACCTGTGGTAGGACATTTCCCCGAGACGGAGTGCCTGTTGATTTGACGCAGAGGTCGATGTTGGAATTGGTTGGTTTGATTTGTTTGATTTGAGTTGACATCAGCATCGCTATACTGGAATATGGTACCAGGAGCGAATCATCATTTGTCATGAGAGAATTTCGGGATTGGTATTTTTGTCGGCATCTGTATTGCTGCACTGGAGTGATGCCAGGAGCAACTCATCATTTGCCCTGGGAGGATTTGGATTTGGTTTGTTTGGCATCTGCATTGCTGCACTGGAATAATGCCAGGAGCAACTCATCATATGCCCCGAGAGGATTTGGGAATTGGTGGCTTAGGAGACAGGTTTAGATCCCTGTCACCTAAGGCTTTTCCATTTCGTGAGCCGTAAGGGTCTCACAAAGCATTTTCTCCCTACGGATCGTAAGGATCCCGTAGGTGTATTTTCTCCTTAGGAGTCGTGGGGACTCCTAAGTGTGTTGCTCCTTTGTGAGTCGTAAGGATCTCACGCGGGAATTTTCTCCTCACAAAGTCGAGAGGACTTTGCGAGTGCATTTCATTTCTTTTTTTTTACGAGTTTGCGCCCTTCCGGGTTTTCACAAACTCGCCGGCAGTCCTGCTGTTTTTACTCACGGTGCCCTTTCGGGTTTTCATCCGTGCCCATTTTGCTTGTGGACATACCGTTCCTTTTTTTCTTGTCTTTTTTTTAGAGAGATCGGGATTGTTTTACGCCCGTGGATTGTATACGGTTTTGCAGGATGTATGATCCAGACCGTAGGGCCATAAAAATTTCAGGACTTTGTTGGCGTCTGCATCGCTGCACTGGAATATGGTACCAGGAGCAACTCATCATTCGCCGTTGGGATTTGGAATTTGGTTGACGTCTGCATCGCTGCACTGGAATGTAGTACCAGCAGCGACTCATCATTCGCCACTTGGGGATTGGGGAGCGATGGCTTAGGAGACAGGTTTAGATCCCTATCACCTAAGGCTTTTCAATTTTATGGGCCGTGAAGGTCCCATAAAAGCATTTTCTCCCTGCGAGTCGTAAGGATCTCGCAGGTGTATTTTCTCCTTAGGAGTCATGGGGACTCCTAAGTGTGTTTTTCCTTCATGAGTCGTAAGGATCCCACAAAGGTTTGTTCTCCTCATGTATCGTGAGGACACATGGGTGGGTCTTTTCAATGGAGCATAATTCCACAGGCGGAGACCGGCCGCGTAACTGGTGGTTGCGGTGGGGCATGGGTATGCTGAGAACTATTTGAGCCCGTGGATTGTATACGGTAGTCAATTTGGGGACTGGCCGTAGGGCTGGGAGAGTTTTGGAAATTTGAATTTTTTTTTTCGTTTTTGTTTTACCGCGATTGCTCTCTCATTTCAGCTTTTCTTATCGCGAAGGTCGCGATTGCCCTATCATTTCGTCTTTTCTTTATTTTTCTTTTATTTACACTTTTTTTTATTTACATTTTTTTACATTCCCAGTTTAACGACTTAGAAGTCGATTGTTCCCAGTTTAACGACGTGGTGGTCATCTGTTTCCAGTTTTAAAGACGTGGAGGTCGATTGTTTCCAGTTTAACGACTTAGAGGTCATCTGTTTCCAGTTTAAAGACGTGGTGGTCATCTGTTTCCAGTTTTAAAGACGTGGAGGTCGATCGTTTCCAGTTTAACGACGTGGCGGTCGATTGTTTCCAGTTTAACGACTTAGAGGTCATCTGTTTCCAGTTTAAAGACGTGGTGGTCATCGTTTCCAGTTTAATGACGTGGCGGTCGACGGTTCCCAGAGAAAGGTGGGTGTTTGAGAGAATCAGGTCCCTGATGGACTTCGGTCCCCGTGTGTATGAAATTGGCGGTCGCAGCTTGATTGTTTGTTAACACGCCAGGGGACAATGATATTTCTCCCGCCTTGTATTGTTTCTCGACCTAATCCTTGAAGATGCAACAGTCTTCAATAGTGTGCCCCAGCACTCGGTGGTATGGGCAAAAGTTGGGATGATCAGTCTTGTTCGCTTCACTTAGCCTTCTCGGTTCTGGTAGCTGCAGGCCATTCTTCAGAGCATCTTTAAAAATTTTGTGGACCTTGTCCCTTCGGAATGAGTAGACCTTATTTCTTCTTTCCTCCAAAGTTGGCTCTCGAGACTGGTCAGTTTTTGCTCCGCCCGTTCTCTGCTTATTTGGAGAATCGGTGATGGTAGAACTTCCGCCTTTTCGGTTGTCGTCCCTCTAAGGTTTCGGTCTGCTTGTGAACTGAAGATCCTGAGCAGACTCGGGCTTTGAGCGTTCCAATGTTTGGACCTTTTTAGTTAGCTCTTGGAATGTTTTGAGACCCGCGGTACATAGAAATGGGGCCATCCAGTTGTTGAGATTTCCGATAAGGAGACTGACAGATTGGTCCTGCTCTATCGGCGGTTCGCATTTGACGGAGAGATTACGCCATCGGGTTATAAAATCCGTGTTGCTTTCGTCGCTCTTGGGCTTGGTCCTTACGAGCTCGGCAATGGTAATCTTATCGCTGACGCTCATGAACCTCTTCCGAAACAGAGACTCCATTTGGACAAAAGTTGTGACGGAGCCATCCGGTATGCTCGCGTACCAGTCGAAAGCAACATCGGTCAGGCTATTAACGAACTGGCGGAGGAGAAGCGCGTCATTGCCCCCTGTATTCCCGCATGAGGCTTTGAAGTGGGCGATGTGCTGATTCGCGTTTCCCGTCCCATCGAATCTTCCGAATTTAGGGATGACATAGCCGCTAGGAAATTCTACCAGATCATATTGAGCAGGATATGGTCTCCCGCTACTGCTAACATCTTTTTGCGCTTCAGCTTCGGCCACCAATGTTTTGACTTTGCTGGCAACCAAATCCATGATTTGATCTTGAGTTAGCGGGCTACTGTCATCGGTAGCCAAGACATTTCCTGAGATAGGATGCGACTGATTTTCATGCGGTTCGCCTACTTTTGGATTTGAGGGAATAGGCGTCGGCTGCGTTGGGACACCGTTTCCCGGTTCACGAGCAGAGCCCTCCGCTTGATTGGGCGCCTGAGAGGCAAGTCGGGCCGTGAGCTGCATCACGACATTCGTCAAGTCATCGATTTTGGAGTAGAGTTTGTCCATCTCCTTGTCTTTGATTCTGAGCTGCTTTCGGAGCTTTTGAAGCAGCTCTTGCTCCGCGGTCCTGGGGCGGAAAGTCGGCTCTTCTTCGCTTTCTGAGCCCGACTCCTCGCGGACTGAAGGTTCTTTCCGCCTATCATCCTCATCAAGAGGGTTTTCATCACCCAGCAGAGGCGGCTGTTCTTGGGAAGCGGCCACCACATTCAAGCCAGATTGGGTTTGAGATGTGGTAGCCCCGTCCTTGCTCTTGCTGCGCGTGCCCACCGTGTAGACAGTGTGGACCACATACCCAGCCACTTCCTCATCTTCGGCGGGGTAACCCTATTTTTCGAACCTCATGAGGTTCAGCCTGGCAGGAGCCCTAGCCCTTTTGTTGGCTCTATATCTGAGCCTTTTCTCCCTCAGCTTCTCGATTTTGAAAGCTTGGCGAGCATCCGCTACCCGGGAAGCCATTGTGAGTTGATCAGCGGGGAGCTTAGAGAAGACACCCGATCGAGCATTTGTCAGGGGCGCCGCTGGAGCTTGCTCGGGACGCGTTGTAGCTTTGTTGGTGTTGATGGCCTTGCCCCCAGCTGGGGCCAAGGAAAGTCGTTCAGATACCGACTTGCGTTTGGGTTGGGGCGCCCTTGAGATCACCACATTTGGTCTACTGCCTTTCGAGACCGGTTTGTCTGCCACCGAGGCTTGAGGAGCTGGGATGGCGCCAACTGGCATGAACATAATAGAGCCGAATGGTAGCAGCGGCTCCTCCCATTGTCGCCCGAGACTGGCCGGAAGGACCGTCCTAGAGTCTATCCTCATCGTGTAGGAGACGGGAGCTGAGTTCATCATCGAAGACATCGTCGGAAGGTGATTGCTTGAAAATCTGCATGAAAAAGCATTATTTTTAGTATAAATACAGGTATGTATATTGATTGAGTTCGCATGAACGCTTAACCCGAAATATAGGAGGAGAGATTGGTCCCACCGGACGTGCCAGAATCTGTAGGGTGTTTTTCGTCACCCCATTGAGATGGGAATACGCGCACGCTTGTCAGGCGTACTACAGATTCCCCCTGCCTAGGATAGGGCGGGGTTTAATGATTGTCGGGATCCGAATCTCCGGCAGCCGCGGACTAAGCTGCCGTTAATTAACCCTCGCCTTTGGGGCGAGGGAACCTCCGATTATCGGGTTAAAATGGTCATGCGAACTCAATGTGCAGTGTACGTGTGTTGTGTTTTGGAGGGGGGGTTTAAATATATCGGGAGCCACGCAGAGTTTTTACGGGGGTCCCGCTACCTGGATAGCGGGCTGGGGGTCAAGAGGGCTAGCAGCCCCCTTGCGGGGTGCGGGGCAGCGCCCCACTAGAAATTTTTTTCTAACAGCGGCAGTATCGTGGAGTATGTGTATGTGTACATTTGTATACATATGTATATATATACATGCATATATAAATAAAGGGGAAAAAGACATCCAAAGGATGCGTGGGGCCAGCGCCTAGGCGCTTGAGCGCAAGCACGCCACGTGTCGGCACGTGGGCGCTTTGCGCTCGAGCGCAGAGTGCTGGAGCGCAACGCGCCACGTGTCGGCACGTGGGCGCTTTGCGCTTAGACGCTGAACGCTTGGGCGCAAGCGCGCCACGTGTCGGCACGTGGGCGACTTGCGCTCGAGCGCTTGCGCTGGAGCACTAGAGCGCCTGCGCTGGAGCACTAGAGCGCCATGTGTCGGCATGAGGGCGACTTGCGCTGGAGCGCAAGAGCGCCACGTGTCGGCACAGGGGCGACTTGCGCTCGAGCGCTTGCGCTGGAGCGCAAGAGCACCACGTGTCGGCACCGGAGCGACTTGCGCTCGAGCGCTTGCGCTGGAGCGCAAGCGCGCCACGTGTCGGCACGTGGGCGCTCTACGCTTAAGCGCTGTGCGCTTGAGTGCAAGCGCACCACGTGTCGGCACGCGGGCGCTCTGCGCTTGAGCGCCGGCGAGAAAAAGAGGCTTTTAGCCTGAAAAAATTTCTCAGAAGAGAAATCAGAGAGGAGTTGGACTCCTGAGTGTGTTTTTCTTCCTTTTTGGGGGTTAGTGAAAGATGTTCTTTTTCTTCCTCCTCTGTTAGCTGAATCTTGAAGATCAAGAGATGTGGGATTTTTAAAAACCTCTTCCTTTTGAGATCTAATGGAAGATCTGAGTTCCCCTCTGTGGGTTTTGTGGTGAAAAACTATTTTGTTTTATAAAAAGAAGAGCAAAACTCTTGATTTAATTCAAGAGAAAGGAGAAGGTTTTGGAATCTTGAAGAAGGAAGAAAGATCTCAGATCTGAAACTTTTTTGGAGAGAAAAAAAGTTATTGAGATATTTCATTATCTTTGCCTTTATAGGCTTACATATTTACATATAGCCCCTTGGGCTTTACAAAAATGGCATTTTGCCCATCCCATGGCTCATGTGCAATTTCATTTTTGCACATAAGCCATGGGCTTACAAAATATTGGCTTTATGCCCATTTCTTTTACATTCATGCATAAACAATTACATAAAAATTATTTATTACATGATTTTTTTGTTGGCATGGCGGAAGGCCGGACGCTTCGTGTTCGGGCTCGATCTGGGCATTGGCCCACTTGTTTGGGCTTGGGCCCACCTGGCTTGGGGTTGACCTTGACTTTGACTCGGTCAACCGGGGTGCAAATTTTGACTTCAACAGTAACCTTGTCATTATTAGGTTGAACAAAATTGTTTGGCGGGTAAGAATTGTTAGGCACAAAATTGTTCTCTTGATTAGGGTAAGGTTGATGTTGAAAAGGTTGCTGTTGAAATTGAGTTTGTGGAGGTGCTTGTTGTTGTTGTGAAGGAGGAGGCCTTTGAAAATTTTTATTTCCTTGGAATTGTTGATTTTGGTTCCAAGCGAAATTTGGGTGACTCCTCCACCCCGGATTGTATGTCGAAGAGTATGGATTGTTTCTCTGTCGTTGCTGGTAGGTAGCATTGACTTGATCTTGTCCTTGAGTAGATGCAATGTAAGGACACTCTTCGGTGAGATATGATGGATCCGAACAATAAGCACAAACAGTTCGTGGAGGCACAACAGGGGCAGGAGAAGGCGATGAGATTTTGGTCTCAATCGCTTCTAGCTTTTTCGTAAGATCGGCCATCTCGGCCTTCATAGAAAACGACATATCTAATTGATGTATGCCTGCCCTAGATTGACCACTAGAAGAAGATGATGTGGTCTTGGTGCTCTCCCACTGAATTGTTTGTTCACTAAGGTCCTTAAGAAACTGCCACGCTTCCTCACTAGATTTGGTTAGAAAGTGACCTTGACAAATTGTTTCTAGCAACTGCTTCGTTTCCGGGTTCAATCCCTCGTATAATGTTTGGCAGAGTTGCCATTTTTCGATCCCATGATGAGGGCATTGAACGAGTAGGTCTTTAAATCTTTCAAAACACTTCCAAAATGGTTCATGAGGAAGCTGGGAAAATTGTATAATCTCATTACGGATTCTAGCAGTTTTGTGGTGAGGATAGAACTTTTTAAGAAAAGCTTTCACAAACTCATCCCAATTTCTAATTGAATGTGATGTTGTGCTATATAGTCACTTCTCAGCTAAGTCACATAAGGTGAAAGGAATGACCCTTAGCCTTATAGCGTCATCACTTAATTAGGTCGTTTTCATCATGGAGCAAACGTTTTGGAATTTATTGATAAATATATAAGCATCTTCAGATTCTAAACCATGAAATTTTGGCAGCATATTGATGAAATGGGGTTTTATTTAAAAATTGTCCCTATTTGCCGGTGGGGGTGAAAGACAGGTAGGTAAAGAAGTGCGGACAGGGTAGAACAGATCCTAGAGCGCAACTCGTGTGGGCGCTTCAACAGGCAGTTGATTCGGGTTATTCGCACCTAACGGAGGTGGAATCATTCCCGTCGGTAAGGTATTGTTAGGATTGTATCCCGACATGCCTTCGGAATGAGAATTTGAAGGTGGAGGTAAGAAAGTGGACGGAGTTTCGACTTCGGTGTCGAAAGGTTCGTCGGTCGGTACCAACGAAACACGAACTAATCGGGCGTTAGTGTCCCTAGTCCAAAGTGACATACACTAAAGGGGTAGTGTAGTCAGAAAAATGAAAGACAGAATGTGGAGGTAAGATAACGTCAATGAGAGGAAGTGGTGTAAGTGAGTTGCGAGATTTCTTTTAGCGACAAGTTGCAAGTTTTGAAAAGTTTTATTTTTTTTCTTTTTTATGTGAAAATTTTGCAAAAGATTTTTGAAAAGAGACTTGTGACACAAATGCGATCAACCACACATGCACAATCATGCCTAGATCTAGGGTCACCTAGGTCAGCTAGACAACTCCTAACTAGGGTTAGAAATAGGACCTCAAACCGCCTCTTCACCGCCAAATGCGGCCAGGTAAGTGCCAGGTAAGTGGGAGGCTCCCCGCTACAAGTAGCGGTCCTAATTAAATAACCACTTACCTTAGACACACTTGCCTAGACACCGCAAAGTCAGGTTAGGATAAACGGTCGATACCTATGACTAGTCCCTTGTCCTATTAAGCTTGAAGTCCTTAGGGCTGAGTCTAGTATTTTTTTAATTAAGAGTGGTCTATGCAAATGCTTTAAGTGCTTTCTGGAGTCCTGGGAAGGGTGATGAAATCCCCACCCAATCTGAGTTTGGTCAATAGCCCCTTAAAAGTCCGATTAAATTATGCAAAACAGTACATTCACTTGCAATTAATTATTTTTAAGCGCGGCGCAAAGAAACCTGCAGAAAATCTGTTATTGAGAAAGGGAAAGAAGATTTTTTAGCGCAAAGAAATCCTGCAGAAAATTTCGCAAAAAGATATATGGAGGTTGGCAGAGAAGGAAAATAGGAGCAAACCGACAAAATTTCGCGCACTACAGCTACGTGTACGCCGCGGTTCCGCGGTTTGGCGCGTTGTCGAGCCGCGGTTCCGCGGTCTGGAGGAGAGATCCCGGCTCTGGAAAAATTGCACAGCTCTGTTGTCGAATTTCTCCTTTGTTCTGATGTAACTTTTTCTGTTTCGCACTCTGGAACTTTCCAGATCCGAGACACTTCGCTGTTTCTGCAAAATTCAAACGATAAACCCTTCAAACAGATAAAAATTGATAAAACTTTTTGTATTTTTTTCTATTTTCAGATTTTTATAATTTATAAGATTTATATCAACCCGAAATTACAAAAAGGAAATTTTACGCCATCCCTGGCAACGGCGCCATTTGATTTAATATAGGATTTTAACGATCAAAGATATTTTACCGCAATCAAGAAACGGCGTCGCTTTGCAGCTAGCCGGTGAGTACGGGTCGGTCCACACGGATGTTGTAATTTTCTTAGGTGTTCTTACGAGTTAATTCCAATGGTTGTTGGGTTTTTTTAATTAAATCTAAAAACTAAGTTTTTCGAGAGTTAAGAAACTTGCTAGGATTAGGTCTAAGGTGGAGTTTGGTAAGATTAAATTTCCCACCTCTTTCAATGCCTTAAATTAAATCTTTTTAGGAGTTATAGCAATTATTAGTAAAGGGGATTAGGATGATTGGGAAGAAACGAAGTTTCTTCCTCTAGATCCTTACCCGTCCTTTCCTAATACTTGCTCTAACCTTCATGGAAGTCATGCATGTCCGGTCCTTTATACTACTGTTTCACCGTTACCTCATGGCTAGGGTGCCGTAGGGAGCGGATCATGCATGCATGCATGCATGAAGTCCTAATTCTTACAAATGACCGGGCACGAAAGAGATGAGAGATCTTCATCTCTCAAACTCCTCCCTATTCATAACCCTAACAAGCGAAGAAATTACTCGCTCATTAGGGGATCTGTTAAAAACATCATTTTTATTGTAGGATTTGATTAGTTATCTACTGCAGGTTAAAAGATTCTACACTATATTTAATTGAGGCAAGAGATTAATTAATCTAAGGCAAGAATTTAATTATAAGCTAGGGCAAAGAAAAGATTTATCTAGGGCAAGAATTTAATTAGAAAATTAAGGCAGAAAAAAAAAATGAACTTACAAGAATGATGCTCTCAAATTTGATTGAATCTGAATTTTTATTAATGAGAAAGAGGCATCCCTAATACAATCTTTTGAATACATTTTTATAGGGAATAGGAAAATTAGGGTTACAATTGCTCGCACATGTGCTATTACAGATATACCCCCGAAAAATCCCAACAAAAGCACCGACGCACCGCCACCAGAATTCTGCACCGACACGTGCAGCAGATGGCCGCGGAACCGTGGCATGGGTGGGGGTAGGGCCGCGGTTCCACGGCCCCTTGGTGAGTTCGTTAGGTGAATTTTTCTGAGATCTTTTCTGATGCTTTGGGCTTTTTATTTCTCTAGTTCTTTTCTCCATTTGGCTTCTGGGTCTTCTCCAGATCTTTCAGTGAAACTTGTAGTGGTCTTTTAACTTGTTTACTTTGAAATTTTGGACCTTGCGTTGCCTTGTACAATTGTGAACCGTTCTTCGTCGAGGCTTGACTAGGATCCTTCTACTTGTTGGTCAAAAGTTCCTCTTTTGTATCATCTTTTGTCTTTTTCACTGTTTTCGCTCCAAGAACCTGTATCCTGTAATATGTAGCAGACATGCGTCAAAAGCACCTGTTTATTTATAAAACGAATAAGAATAGTGAATATAATAATGCAATATTATGATATGAACAACCACGTCAGCCTGGCTATGTCGCGGGTTTGTAGTAGTTTAAAGAAGTTTCGGTCATCGGCCATTTTTTAGGACATAGTTGTCCATCGTTAGTTTAAGGACGTTTCGGTCCGTCGTTAGTTTAAGGACATTTCGGTCCATGGTTAGTTTAAAGACGTTTCAGTCAATCGTTGCCGTATTTGAGGTAAATTTCTAGTTTATGGACTTTTCGGTCCATGGGGCTTTCTCTATGAATGAGCAAGATGCCCCTGGAATGTCCATCTTTTTCGGATCATGTGGTTGTGGTGGGTTCACGAATTTGCCCAGTTGGTATTGGTCTTCAATCCAGCCTTTGAAGACGAAGCAATTTTCGATTGGATGGCTTACTGCTTGGTGGTAAGGGCAGTAATTAGGATTGTTGACATCACCTGGCCGCAAAGGACGTTTTGGATTCGGCAGATTGATGAGTCTGTTGCGCACTACCAGCGCAAACAGTCTCCTCGTTTTATCTCGGGGAAATGAGTAAGAACGTCCCAGTCTCTCCTCGAGGGATGGGCATGGCGCACGTTGTTTTGTTGAACAATCGGCTTTAAGTTGCTCGGCTGTTGTTGAATATTGGAGACGAAGGTCGCTTTTCTTTTCCCTTTTTCATTTCGAGATTCCAGCTTCAAAGGAGATGGTTTATGACCCATCTGATCCATTTGGGCTAGCTTGTCAATCAAGGCTTGGAAGATGGTGGGATTGAAAAACATCATGAACTAGGAGATGGTCGCTTGCGGATCAAGAGTACCCACGAACATGCCTACCGCGGGAGCTTCTTCGATGCGCTGCTCGCATTTCGACCATAAATTTCGCCACCGTATCGCGTATTGTACCCACGTTTCGCCTGGCTTTACCCTATCGTTGATCAATGTGGTGATCGGGGTGCGCTCGCTAGCGCTTGCAAATCTCTGTGTAAACAGTAGCTCCATCTCTGCAAATGTTTTAACTGAGTCGTTGGGCAGCTCCGAATACCATTCAAAGGCCGTTTCCGCCAAGCTGCCGACTAACTGATGAAGTAACAATTTGTCGTCACCTCTGGTATTGCCGCAAAGAGTCCTGAACTGAGCGACATGTTGATGGGGATTTCCTGTCCCCTTGTATACGTGAAACTTAGGAATCATGTATTCTGGTGGATACTTGATCTGATCGTACCATCCTGGATATGGTCGCCCAGTTCTGACGACTTGGCCAGTTGCTTCATTTGCTTGATGAGCCCGTATTTGCTGAGCTATATAATCATCCAGGGCAGCTTTTGAGATGGTCTCCTCTTTGGCTGCTGAACAAGCCGGAAGGGGATTTGACGTCTCCGCTCGGTCATCTTCGAGGATAATCGGAGGATCTTCAGCCGAAGGGTCCGGCTGGATCATCATGCCCACCATGTCTTGAAATAGAAGGGCCATTTTTTTATATTGGCCGCTTGTTCCGCGGTCTCTTTGTCCTTCTTCTCAAGCATTCTCCGTAGGAATTCAGCATCAGTTTCCTGCTCACGGCGCTGCTCCGAGGATGTCTCCGGGCTTGCTTTCGGTCCTGTAAGTGCGGCCATTGCTGTTAGCATCTCTTGGAGTTTTTGTTGTTGTTGCTCCTGAGCCTTAGTCACTGATCGCGTAAGTGGTCGATGACCTGTGGAGATACGACTGTCCTCTTTTCCAGATGCCATATAGACGGTATGAACCACCATGCCCCCAGCCTTGGGGCGTTTGGGCTCAGTGGTCTTGCGATTCGTCGCGGACGCAGGGATTTTCTCCGGCCTTCTCCTTTTGTGGGAGGTCGAAATTGAGGGGGCCGTTGCAGTGGGAACCCAAGTAGCTGTCGCCTTCTGTGGCTTGATAGGATGGTCGTCTTCTCGCTGAACTTTCACATTTTTCTGTCGGCAAGAGTAATCTTGATCAATCACCGAGTCTTGGACTTGACTCCAGAACTTTTAAATTTTAGAGGATATCCGTTGAGGGGGCTGCTCCAGCATCACCATAGTAGCGTTCTCCACGGGTGGAGGAGATCTCTTCAGCACGACAGTCAGAGAGTTTTTGCGCACCCTCCTTAGCGGTTCAAAGTTGTTCCCAGTTAGAACAACATCATCAACTTCCACCGTTGGAGCCGGCGGGGTCAGTCTGGAAGGGGAATTTACCCCAGCCTTCCTCACTCGGCCCCAGTGGCAACGTCGAGCATGTCGTGCGGCCGGTATTATCTCAGCTACGTGGGTGGTTTCCTCATGTCCCCTGTCTTGATCAGAAATTTTCGTTGTCAACCTGTTGAAGACTGCCGTCCACTGAGTCGGGATGGTCAACCAATCGAAAGCAGACTTCCGAGCAGGTGAAGCTGCCTTGACGATTTCGTCTGAAACGGGAGCTGAAACAGTCAGTCTTGTGAAGACCGACCCTTTGGCAGGAGAAGCCGCCTTGACGACTTCATGGGCAGGAATGGTTATCTGCTTAGGGATAACCCTTTCTGGTATCGCGGGCTTCTTCATGGGCCCAAATAAGATTTGGCCCAGTCTGTCAAAGACTGAGGCGTTGGAGCTGGATGACCCGTTTAGAGGGGCCGCAGTAGTCGTGAGCCGATTAAAGACCGATCTTTTCGGAGCTTCTTACAATGGTACAGGGGCGTTGAAGTTCATCGGTGGAAGCATGGTCCCGAAGAATAGCCCAGTAGTGTCTTGAGTTACCTGCTCCACTGGCATTGTGAAAAGGGAGGCCGCTTGGGGCTCGTAGATTACACCTCTAGATGAGGCGGAACGGGAGTTGCAGTTGCAGCTAGAGCGGTTAGAGTCCATTGATGCTCTTTTTTCTGCACGAGAGCAAAACCAAATCATAGTACCTCGAACCCAAGGGTAACCATATCAAACCACGACTTGTTCGCGAAACACGACACACGAAGTGTAGAGTGGAAAGATGAAGAGGTCCCACCGGGCGTGCCAGAATTTGTTCCCCGCCGAAACACGGAGACGCGACCGTGCAGGTCCGTCTTGCCTGAATTTCGGGGCAGATGCTAATTCGTGCTATCCGTCCGCCTCTCCGAAGATGCCAAGTTGATTTATGACACCATGTATCGAAGGTTTAAACGGATGCGGCCGATGTAGCAGACTTCGTCAGATTCCCCCTCGTTGAGGGGTTTTTGATTGTGGGGACGCTCTTCCCTACAGGCGCAAGCCCCTGCAGTTAATTACGCTACCGCATCACGGTAACCACTTTCTCCTTCTCCAAATGGTCACTTCGTGTCGTGGGTGTTTGTTTTGTTTTTGGTTGCCCGTGGATTGTATGCGGAGACTAATTCATGTTGTCGCCCGTAGGGCGTGGATTAGTTCAAATCCGTATTTTCTTAGATTTGGGTTTGGGGTTGGGTTTAAGAATACATTAGTCTCATTTGAGACTAAGATCAACTTAAACGTTTGTTAAGGATACGTTAGTCTAATTTTAGACTAAGATCAACTTAACGGGATCGTTTAGATCCAACAAGAGAGCATTTGGGCTCTATTGTTTAGTGTAAGGACTTTGCGGTCCATAATTAGTTTAAAGGACATTGCGGTCCAAGGTTAAGGACATCATAGTCCATGAGTTTAAGGACCCCACAGTTCAGTTTAAAGACGTCATAGTCTATAAAGTTTAAGGACATCATAGTCCATGGGTTTAAGGACCCCACAGTCCATGGAATGTTTGGTTGTCGGGACCCGTCACCTCTCTGAAGTCGTTGAAGGATTACAAAGACAGATATCAGAGGAGTAAAGAGATGTACCCTTGAACCAATTTTGGTTGAGAGATCTGTAGTCCAATTTAAGACTAAGATCAAAAAGATTAATATGCATATAGGCTCAGTTAATCTGAATTGAGGACTTATGACCAATCTTGGGCTAAGTCCAATCAAGTTAAAAATGTTTAACATTTATTTTGGACTGTTGAGCATTCATTTGGGCTTGGCCTTTTTAACAATGCCGACCATTGATTTGCATTCTGACAATGTTTTGTCTTTTATTGAATGCTGAGCATTCATCAGAGCTTTGAGGCTTATTAAAGAACAATTTATGTTCTATCAGTGCACACGTGAGGGGAATGTGGTGCGCTTGGCACTTTGCGTCAGTCAAAGAGCGCAGTGCGCTTCTGCCGAGTAGCGCACACGTGAGGGACATGTGTCGCGCTTGGCGCTAGCGCCAGATGATGGGCACATTGCGCCAGTTTATGAGTGCCGAGCGCTATTCTTATAAGCGCAAGCGCTATTTGTGAGCACAAGCGCTATTTTTTCAGTGGCGCACACGTGAAGTGTACGTGGTGCGCTTGGCGCTGAGCACCAGTCCATGAGCGCAAAGCACTAGTTCAAGAGCGCAAAGCGCAAACTGTTAAGTGGTGCACACGTGAGGGACACATGGTGCGTTCAGCGCTGAGCGCCAGTCTAAGAGCGCAGAAGCGCATCTGATCAATTTTTTGATCTGAGAAATAAATTCTCGTTTATGAGAGACTTTGTCTCAAGATTCTACGAACAAAAGTTCTTACTTTATAGTAGATGCTTCAATCTCTTGTATTGATGAAAGGTTTTGCCTTTATGGATCTATGATCCTTAAGAGAATTGAATTATTCTTCCCTCCTTTTATAATGATATATCCATGATCTTTTTGTGTAAAAAATCTTAGTCTTATAGATCTATGATCTGTGAGAAGAATTATGTTCTTCTTCTTTTATGATGAGATTCTTTGATCTCTTTGTAAAAGGTCTTGGTCTTGTAGATCTATGATCTTTTAAAGAAGTGCATTCTTCTTTTGAAATTAATTATGAGATGATTTCATCTCTCTGTTCATCATCATTTTTTTTACCTTGAAGAAAAATCTTCTTTCTCTGAGAGCTTGGCTCTTCTCTCTCAATTTTCTCAAAGTTTTATGAGGAGGTTCCTCTGTATGCTTCTCTCTTTTTTTTTTTGAGACTTGAAGTCTTGGGGCCTTTATATAGGGCAAGCTGATTTGTTCAATCAGTTAAGGAGATCTTTTCTCCAATTGATTTGGGGATTTCCCCACCGTTGAATCTTTGATCCAAGGTCTTTTGATTTACAGAAGGCAATTTTCTTGTTTTTAACAAGATTAGGAAATCTTTTCCATACAAAATTTATTTTGTATTTTGGTGATTTTTAATCACCATTGGATCATTGATCCAACGTTGCTATGATTTACAGAGCACAATCTTTTTGTTTGGAAAGATTTTGAGGGATCTTTCCTTAACAGAATTTAATTCTGATTAATTAATGATTTGTCATTATTATTGGATCTTTGATCTGACGGTGGGGAGCTTTTAGTTCCAGCGCTAGCGCACCCGTGCTTTACACGTGGTGCGCTGCTTAGAGCGCAGCGCACACGTGCTTTGCACGTGGTGCGCTGCTTAGGGCGCAGCGCACTTGGCGCTGCATCTGAAGCGTTGCTTCATTTCAAAATTTGAATTTTAAATAGAGCTTTGCTCTGATTTGGAGAAACAATCACATAGATGTTTACACTACTTCAGCAAACTATTGGTATGACATCATCAAAGAAAAAACCCCGAAGTGACGGTATATTCCTTGTTTCGGGTCTTAACGGCAATACATACAAGTCCTTAAGACCATTGGGGATCATCCCACTCCAGAAGGGTACGGTTATGACTCATCGGGGCTTTAAATTAAACCTAATCTCAAGTAAAAAGCGCCACGACAAATACCTAATGCTTGTTCTTCCGACGGTATTACAGATACTCCAACCTAAGACGATTACTTGAAGACGTATTGTTCAGCTTCAAAAGGGATCAGAGACATGACAGTCACGGGGCTACTGGAACAGCAACCTAAGGGACTGCATATCGAGAAATATATCAGCCAATGCGACGGTACGATGGACTTAAATCTAGTACCACAAATCTAATGGACCCATATTATAAAAGAATGGAGGTTGTCTACATCCAACGTTAAGGCAAGTTTGCCTGTAAACCTAAGGGAGGTAAACCAAAAACACTCCGAAATGAGTATATAAACTAGAAACTCCGAAATGAGTGAATAAACTAAAAACTCCGAAAAGAGTATATAAACTAAATACTCCGAAATGAGTAAATAAACTAATCTCAGCACAAAGAGAAGGAAAGTACAGATATAAAAGGGAAAGTACTTTTCATTCATATTAAAAAGGGAGGAAACTACATACTCTTGAAAAAAGGGGCCTGCGTCATCCAAGATCTATAATGGCAAGACGCTGAACTCCAGACACGGATTATCAAACTCAAAAGCAAGTTTGAGCAATGCGCGTTTAGCTTCATCGACCATCCTTTTGTGCAACTTCTCTCGGATGTAAGCGTCAAGGTCATCACTAATGTCCTCAATTCTCTGGTATGCTGATACTATCACTTTCTATTGAAAGACGCGGTGCAACATGGCGATAAAATTATCTCTTCGTTTCTTTGAGATCAACCCTATCAGGTACACCGAATGTACCTTGTCTTCAGTTTCATCAAGTGCTTAGAGCGGTATATCCTCAAGACGCCCAGGCATAGCCTCCCAGATCGACCCAACAATGTTCTTCAAAAGGGCAGAGCGGCGGGGGAGCAAACGATTGTTGTAATCATTGAAGCGATGCATCACTTCATCGCATTGGGCATCAGTATACTCTTAGCCTTGAAAGAAACCTTGCATGCGAATTTCTTCGTAGGAGACAATCATCTCTATGTCGTGTAAGTGACCAGCCATAGTACCTAAAAAGAAGCCTGATGGAGAGTTAGCAATAAAAAATGCTAGAATCACTAAGCCGAAAAAGCTAGTGGACCCTACAAAATTAAAGTGGCGGCTCATCAATGATGAGACATGTGCCCATTGTAGGAATTAAAACGAATTCTCATTAAATGAATAGTTCACATTAAATGGGCAGTGGAGTTAAAACTCCCAATATTCCCGAAAAGCAGGTTCTTTTAAAAAAACAACAGATTCAAATCTGTGAAAAGGATATTAAAATCCTAAAAAAAGGGAAAATATTCAAGAATATTAAAAGGAATATAATTCCCAAAGTTCTTAAGAATCAAACCAGAGCTAAACTCTGGAAAAACAGATGGAATTAAATCCCCTCAGATGATAGGATTAAATCCCAGAAATCCCTTATGTTGGGAAACATATGGGTTTAAATAATGGAATCAAATTCCAGAAAACCCTATTTTTCAAGATTGACAATAAGGTAAAACCCTAAGAAAAGAATCAACGATTCTCAAGAATGTCCGTTGACTTAAACCCTTGATATGGACATCAAGATTCACGATCTACATTAGAAAGGTTCTTTTTTTAAGATCTCCAAGAGATCGATTCAAGAAAAAAGCTAAGCTCTGCTAAATATGATAATGGGTTTAAAATCCGAAAGAAAAAATATATCCAAAAAATATTAAGAGCTAAACTCTATTCATAGTCCTCACCAAAAATTTTGGCAGAGTTTACTCTGTTCAAAGGAGTTCTTGAAAGCAGAGATCTAAGCTCTGTAACGAGAATTAAATTCTCAAAAAAGGAAGGCTTAAGGAAGAAGAAGAAGGGACAACAGTCATTTCAAAGGCCAAAGACCACATTTATCGGACGTGGTTGGGACGGTTCCGATTCCCTGAATCCCAAGACGAATCAGATGGCTCAAAATTGTGCACCATTGCACTCACGTGCAAGCTACATGAGGAAAACAGTGGAGGGCATTTGTTCCCTCATAAAAATTGCTTTTTAATTAGAAATCAGTCGGGTAGCGCCTCATGTGTTTTCCACGTGAGCACCCGTGCCAGCATTTAGTAGGATTAAAAAATCCTATACCGGCGCCTCATGTGAAACATATGTGAGCACCGGCATGCAAGATACATAGCGCCAGTTATGTAAGAATTAAATTTTTAGGCGGCGTCCATGTGCATAACACGTGAGCGTCAGCGCCCAAATTAAATAGGGTAGAATTAAATTCTACATGGGGAATATTTCCCTAAAAACTGGGGACATTCTCTGTTAAACAAAGCCGTTGGATCAAAAATCCGATGGTAGAACTAAACTCTATTAGGGGAAAATATCTCCCTGACATTTGTTTTTAAATGAAAAAGGTATTCTCTGTTAAACAGAGAATGGTTGGATCAAAAATCCAACAATAGAATCAAACTATAAATTTGGAAAAATATTTTCCTAATCTTTCCAAATGAGAAAGATATACTCTGAGCTCTTGAATTGAAAATCCAATGGTGATTAAAAATTACCGTTTGGCAGAATTAAATTATGTATATGGGAAAATATTTTCTTAATCTTGTTAAAAACAAGAATATATATTCTGTAAAACAGAAATTCACTGGATCAAAAATCCAACGATGGATAAAATCCCTTGAACAATTTTTGAGGCTAATTAAATCAATTAGTATTTCTCAAATGAGAGATTTTCTCAAACTAATTAACAATTTGCCTCTCCTATATAAAGGATAGTGTAAGTCAATGTCACGTGTCTCACGGGTTCACGGGGAGGCGAAGTTTGCAAAAAACAATTTTTTTATGCTTCGCAACACCGACTAAACTCCAGGATCGATACTAAACCCTAGCTAACAAAACAACTATGAGGTTTAACTACTATGTAAGAAAGTTGTACCTCAAGAATCAAGTCCTTCTTCTTCTTGCACTCCTCCTCCTCTTTGTGAGCTCCTTGAAGGGTGTACGGATTGCGCCTCCTCATCGGCCTCCTCAATTCAAAAAAGATCCACCCGAGAGTGTCTACTAAGAGCTCCTACCTCTAAGATGAGGTAATTAGGGTACCTAGTGTGTTAATCTAAGTAGCTTAGAGAATGTAAAGAGTAATTATGGATATATTAGTCTCAATAAACATAGGTTTCTCAACACATGAGACAATTAGGGTTTGAGGAAGAAGAAAAGAGAGCTTGAGGAGAGAGAGTGTTTAAGATAATAATGAAATGAATATGGCTACTTGTAATGACTATGAAGCAGGCCAAAATATCTCACAAAATATCTAAGTCCGCCCTTGCCTCAATAGTCATCAATGAGTCACCAAGTAGCCATGCTTTATTTATTAGAAAATAACACCTCATACCTCCACCTCATTAACCATTTAACTTAAATGTTAATACAAGTAATGAGGTGTCTTCTTCTAGAAGCATTCTTGAACAAATTACAAGAATACTTCTCACCGTATTTACATACCCATATCCGTATTCCGAAAAACACGAATACAATGAGAAGAAACTAATCCAATAATCTAATACTAGGATCCGGCTTAAACCAAAGCCCACTAGTATTATCCATCCGAACATGATCCGTGAACAAGTACACGTATATGTTCGAACCCTGTCGTAAAACCATACGACCTCTACATCGTTTCGCCCGAAGTAGGGAAACCCTCTATGTGGGACTTTGAAGACTCGATAGTACGCTGGCAGTAAGTTTAACCATAAGCACGTCAACGGTACTAGTTGCATGTAACAGCTGCCCAGGTATCTGTCGATAAGAAGGCCGATGAGCAAACTCATCCGAACTCCTACTGAGCATATCTGTGATAATCTCTGTACAGTCCGGTCTGTTCGTCTAAGAGTATTGCATATCGGGCCTAAGTGCGGTAGCTGTCAGACCCCTAATAGCGCAATAATTCGTGCCGGAGTAGATCCCAAAAACACCCTGAGAAACTACTGGAGTACCTACTAGTAAATCTCGCTTTCCCTGGCCAGAGACTTTGTGTAATGGCTTTCCGAACACAGCGCGACATCAACCCCCAATACCGGGAGAGATGAATCCTATCTAACCTCCACTGCCTTTAAGTGCTTCGGGATTGCACCCAACTACTACCTGTTTGCACGACTCATCAGAGCCGTGATAGGATAGTAATCTAAGAACAGTGGGAACACACTCAAGGCGAAGCAGCAGCGTCAAGTCAATGGACTACGCTGTATTCATGTCACCTGGGAACTGCTACCTGATGATAGGTATAGTACCAACCAACAATTCCCCATGAATTCATCCAGTGTAACTGATAACCCAATGAGCACCCGCATACTATCTCCAGTACGACGTACTAATGGATGTGGGACAGACCATCTTTCCTGCTGGGATGAAAAGCGTATACACTAGTCTACTCTGGAGTATTAATGTCCCGTCTCGATAATCCTACGACTAGGGACCTGTATAAGGATGTGCTTATAGACTACCCAACCCCCACTAGTGTGACTGCCATCACAACGCTAGTAGTCGAGCAAAGATCCTAAAGGCTCTACTAATATGTAGTAGCGATACGCTAAAAGAAACATATACACATATTAAGATAAAAACAAACCAAGTAGCATACTACCATATTGAGCAAAACTGTCATAAAATCCGTGTATATCCCAATCTTCCAAAATGTAATATACAAACTAGTACTATACAATAATGGCCTCTAGGGCATATATCACTAACAATCTCCTACTTGCACTAAGGCCATCTGTTGGTATATCGCAGACCTATTATCTCAAATAGCCTCTCGAACTACATCTTAGGGATAGCCTTTGTGAGTGGATCTGCAGTATTGTTCTCCGAATCAACTCTCTATACCTCGATCTCCCGACGATCTATGATCTCCCTGATCAGGTGATACTGCCTCAAGATATGTCTGGACTTCTGATGGGACTTGGGTTCCTTCGCTAAAGCTATAACCCCGTTGTTGTCACAATACAGAGGTATTGGATCAACAATAGACGGAACCACTTGAAGTTCTGTTAAGAACTTCTTTATCCAGACTGCTTCTTTTGCGGCATCACATGCGGCGATATACTCCGCTTCCATCGTCGAGTCAGCAACGGTGTCCTGCTTGGAGCTCTTCCAACAGAACCCCCCTATATTGAGGGTAAAGACATAACCTGACATGGATTTGGAGTCATCCTTTTCACTCTAGAAGCTGGAGTCAGTAAAGACCTCGATTTGGAGGTCTTTTCCGCCGTACACCAAGAACATCTCCTTAGTCCTTCTCAGGTACTTGAGAATGTTATTTACTGCTATCCAGTGTTTCTCCTCAGGGTTTGACTATTAACGGCTTACCACGCTTAGTACGTAAGCAACATATGGTCTGGTACACACCATCACATACATTATAGAGCCTACCGCAGAAGCGTATGGTATAATTGACATGCGATCCCTTTCCAAATCAGTTTTGGGAGACATCTCTTTGGAGAGGGTGATTTCGTGACAAGCTAGTAGATTACCGCGCTTTGAACCTTCCATACTGAATCTTTTCAGTATGGTGTCGATATACCTGGACTGTGAAAGTCCTAACATCCTCTTAGATCTATCACGATAGATCTGAATCCTTAGAATGTAAGAGGTGTCACCCAGGTCTTTCATGGAGAACCTTTGTGACAAGAATCATTTGATTGATTGTAGCATATGAATGTCATTTCCTATCAAGAGAATTCCATTCACGTACAAGACGAGGAATACCACAGTTCTCGTTACAATCTTACTATAGATGCATGGTTCATCTGGATTTTTGATAAAGTCAAATTCTTTGACCGTCTTATCAAAACAGATGTTCCAATTCCGCGACATCTGCTTTAATCCATAAATGTATTTAAGCAACTTGCACACTTTCTCGCTGCTCCCACTCTGAATGAAACCTTCTGGCTGATCCATATAAACGCACTCTTCCAAATTTCCATTTAGAAAATCGGTCTTTACATCCATCTGCCAAATCTCATAATCGTGGAAGGCAGCAATAGCAAGAAGGATCCGAATGGATTTGAGCATAGCTACTGGAGAAAAGGTTTCATCATAGTCTAAACCAGGTCTTTGACGAAAACCTTTTGTAATAAGTCTAACCTTATAGGTTTCAACCTGTCCATCTACACCAATTTTCTTTCTGAAGATCCATTTGCAGCCTACGGGTTTTACCCCTTCTGGAGCAATGTCCAAATTCCATACATTGTTGGTGTACATGGACTCCATCTCGGTCCGCATTGCATCCAGCCATTTTACCGAGTCTCAGCTCTGAATGACTTGCTGGAATCTAGTTGGCTCATCATTGTCAATGATGCAATCCTATCTATCCCCGTTTATGAGAAAACCGTAGTATCTCTCGGGCGCATGAGACAACCTATTACTCCTGCGGAGTGGCACGGGGATGTTCTGTTCTTTTGAAATCTCTGGTTCTACCATACTTTCAGTAATAGCTTGTGGTTCTGGAATTTCTTCCAGTTCTATTGCGCTCCCACTAGTTCCTTTTTCCAAAAATTGATTTTCCAAAAAGTAGGCACGACGAGAAACAAAAACCTTTTGTTCGTCTGCGTAATAGAAAAGATACCTTCTAGAGTTATTTGGGTATCCCACAAACTTACACAGTACAAAGCGTGCCTCGAGTTTGTCCGCATACTGCTTTTTAACAAAAGCTGGACATCCCCATATCTTCAGATACTGAACATAGGGTTTCTTCCCACTCCACATCTGATATGGTGTGGTAGGCACAGTCTTGGTAGGAATCTTGTTCAAAATATATGCCGCTGCTTCTAGTGCATAGCCCCAGAAGGATCGCGGTAACTCAGCGTTACCCATCATGGAACGTACCATATCCAATAAGGTTCGGTTTCTTCTTTCCGATACACTGCTGTGTTATGTTGTGTATGGAGGAGTAAGCTGATAGAGAATTCCATTCTCTTTTAAGTAATTCAGGAACTCGACACTTAAGTATTCAGCACCTCGATCAGATCTAAGTATCTTGATACTTTTACCGGTTTGTTTTTCCACTTCATTCTTATATTCTCGGAATTTCTCAAAGACCTCGGATTTATATTTCATCAAGAAGACATGTCCATACCAAGAGAAATCATTCGTAAAAGTAATGAAATAGGAATAACCACTTCTTGCATATGTAGACATTGGACCACACACATCGCTGTGTATGAGTCCCAAAAGCTCGCTCGCTCTTACTCCGTGTCCAGTGAACGAAGTCTTTGTTATCTTTTCTTTGAGACTTTATTTACAAGTTGCATAAGACTGATATTCGAACGGATTTAAATATCCTTCTTTATGTAACTTAGTCAACCGTGTTTTATTGATGTGACCCTGCCTACAATACCATAAGAAAGCTTGATTTAATTCTGGAGACTTTCTTTTGTGTGTGTTCTGGACGTTAAAAACTTGTAGTTGGTTTAATATGTATATACCATTGTTTAGTGTACCCGACCCAATCAAACCATGATTAAGGTGGTTGTTTACGGCATCGCTTACAAATGTAAAATCATAACTCTCTTTAGATAACAAAGATATAGAAATGATATTACAAGTCAAATTAGGTACACAAAAATAGTTGCACAAAACCAAAATATGTCCACTTGTCAATCTTAAGTGATATTCCCCTACGGACACAGTATCCACGCTCGCTCCGTTAGCAACCCTGAGGCTCATATCACCCGCCTTCAAAACTCTATGACTTCTCAGTGTCTGCAAAGAATTACAAATATGAGATCCTGATCCGGTATCCAATACCCAGGAAGTAGAGTTGATTGATAGACAGTTTTCAATCACAAACACACCTGAAGCCGAAGCCACAACCTGCTTCGTACCCTGGTTTTGGGCCTTCCAGTCCTTGCAATCTTTCTTCCAATATCCCTTCTTATGATAGTAGAAGCATTCTTCCTTCCCTACCGTCGACCCTCCAACTTTTTCCTTGCTCCTTCCCTCTACCTTAATAACACCACTTTTCGTCTTCGTGGGGGCCTTCTTCTTTCCCTTGACTTTCTCCTTGGATCTAGAAGAGGAAGATCCCCTAACAGGCAGAGCGGGTGTTTCCCTGGACTTCTGCAGGGTGCCCTTAGCGCTCCTCAACATGTTGAGGAGTTCTGGAAGTGGAACTTTCTTCTCTTAAATGTTTAAATTCAAGATGAACTGGGCGTCGGTAGAGGGAAGAAACTGTAGAATCAAGTCTGTATACAGCTCATTCTCCAACGTGGTCCCCAGGTCTACGAGCTCTTCAATCAAGCTGATCATCTTAAGGACGTGGTCTCCTACAGATGACCCGATAGCCAACCTTGCTTGAAATAATTTCTTTGAAGTCCCGTATCTTGCGATACGAGATTGCTCTCCATATAAATCTTTGGTATGGAGGAAGATGGATTCAAAATCGATCTTCTCATGCCGCCTCTGGTGTTCATTATCCATAGAGGCCAGCACGAGATACTTGGGTTTCACACTGTCAATTTTCCATGTCTTACGGATCTCTTTATCCGCAACGCTGGAATCTAGACCTGGAACGGCAGGGGTTTTAGTGGTAAGAAAATAGCCCAGTTTATCATATGTGATGGCCATCTGGACATTCCTGAGCTAATATTTATAGTTTGGCCCCGTCAATATGTTTTTATTTAAAAGTAACTTAAGGCCAGTCTTCTTGGTCGCTGCAATTAGGAGAGAGAGAAGAAACACTTTAGCATGATACTCTTGCAAGTTTATATTGATTTTTAGTTTATCTAAACAGGATGGCTCCCACTGTTTCTCGAATCCTTCCTCAAACCATAAAAGAAGAATTAGTCAGGATTAATCTCACCCTACAATACTTGCTTAACCTTTCAGCCAGGCTAGTGTTGGTACTTCGAGGGAGCTTTTCCAACGCTTTCGCAAAATTACTTAATTACATAATCTCTTTTCCCTGGAGGCGTAGCCCCGCTAACACTATTCTAGACTCCTACTTGGTTTATAGCATTGATCGTTTAGTGAAAAAATCTTCCGAGAAGTAGCAGATACTCACGGTAGGATCGGGATCCAAATATCATTGTGTGATAACCTTGAAGGAATCCTACCAAAATTATCACACTCCAAATGGTATGCAACACTAGCAAGTTTCAGTTTCTTTAGAAACTCCCGATGTGGATTTTTTTCCTAAGCTCTTATGACCTTGACGAAGGCCAACATATCATAAGTCGCAAGTCAAGTTCTACCCGTCAATATCCAGGTTAAATTGAACCCATCCGTACATACCCTTGATGAAGGCCAAAATAGTAGTACAACTATCCCAAACCAACGCATCTATCTATGCAACAGATGAATATTCAGCAGCTACCAATCACTATGCCTTGGCAATGGTCAAAATACAAAGCTTGAATACTACTGAATATCCATATGAAATGACGGAAGGCTATGAATGGTTTTGGCTAAACCGTGAACGTAATGAACTTGATATGATCGAAGAAACTATTATAGCTTTTAAAGGAGTGGTTTAAGCTCCACATTTAAAAGTTGCTTTTTTGTAAAAACCGAGTGGTTTTTGAAATTGTTCCAACGATTCAGCTTTGGTTTATTTTCTTTGCATTAATCAATGCAGTCCCATCATTTAACCTACTATTGCAGAGAGAAACGAAAATACAACGTACGCTTATGCCATCCGCATTCGCCACGGGGTCCCGTCATACACCGTTAAGTTACTTAACTAACGACAGAGCGGGGGCAGGGCTAGCGCGGGTGCAAAACATAGGCAACGCCTACTATATAGCATATATATAATATTTATTCGTCTCACGAAATAATAGGCATTCCAGATCACAGATGAATATATTGGATATACTAGGAATTCCGTATTTCGTTTAAGACTGTAACGAAAGACGGATTCCACGGTTGTGATGAATAGCCAAACCCCATCCTAGACCCCTACGGGTGCGGCAAACTACCCGCCAAATTCACGAAGTAAAGCAACCTCCCTCAGTAAAATGAGTAGGCTACTTGGCACTTCAAAGAACCCGGTAGTTTATGCACCTCACCTTGGGTCTATCCTAGGAGCAAAAACAGTAAATGAAATAATAAAAAAGTGGCTACAACCTCAACCCGGATTTGCCCCGCAAAATAATATTACATCAATATTACAATTTATATCGAATGAAAGAAAGAAAACTCTCTTCTCACATCCCCTGGCTATTCATCATCGACGACCCAATATTCCATATCTACAAACCAATAACAACAGCAACACAGATATGTGCAACCCCCAACTAACCGACATATAGCAACTAGCGGAAGTTTACGAACACATATAACAAACTGAAACTATAAATGGCGTTAAAACCGCGACTTTGAAATACTCCGTATTGCCATAATAGAAAGATAACAGTATAAGCAATCTTGGCAAAATCAAACATAACCTGAAACCCTAATTCCAAGAGACTAGAACACATAACAAAACACAACACAAAAATCTCCTATGGGGCCGGCGAGGCCGGGAAAAATGGTACTTTGGCCGGCCAAAACATGGAGTCAGGGTCTCTTGTTCTGGTGGTGTTCAAGATACAAGTAATAGAGCACTCTGCAATTGTTTAAAAAAATTTTAGAGTCTCTGAAAAATTCGACAGAAACATGGAATCATGGTTTCGTGTTTCGGAGTTATTTCGATTTCATAGTTTTACTTGTCGTTTAATCTGTTAGTTAAGGGTTTAGTTGGCTCTGATACCACTGTAAGTCGATGTCGCGCACCCTGCGGGTTCGCGAGGAGGTGGAGTTTGCAAAAAATGATTTTTTATGCTTCGCAACACCGACTAAACTCCAGGATCGATACTAAACCCTAGCTAACAAAGCAACTATGAGGTTTAACTACTATGTAAGAAAGTTATATCTCAAGAATCAAGTCCTTCTTCTTGCACTCGTCCTCCTCTTCATGAGCTCCTTGAAGGGTGTACGGATCGTGCCCCCTTGTCGGCCTCCTCGAGTCAAAGAAGATCCACCCAAGAGTGTCTACAAAGAGCTCTTACCTCTAAGATAAGATAACTAGGCTACCTAGTGTGCTAATATAAGTAGCCTAAAGGATGTAGAGAGTGATTATGGATAGATTAGTCTCAATAACCCTAGGTTTCTCAACACATGAGACAATTAGAGTTTGAGGAAAAAGAAGAGAAGGCTTGAGGAGAGAGAGTGTTTAATATAATAATGAAATGTATATGGCTACTTGTGATGACTATGAAGTTTGCTAAAATATCTCATAAAATATCACAAAATATTTAAGTCCACCCTTGCCTCAATAGTCATCCATGAGTCACCAAGTAGCTATGCTTCATTTATCATAAAATAACACCTCATACCTCCACCTCATTAACCATTTAACCTAAATGGTAATACAAGTAATGAGGTGTCTTCTTCTAGAAGCACTCTTGAAAAAATTACAAGAATACCCCTCACCGTATATACATACCCCTATCCGTATTCCGAAAAACACGAATACAATAAGACAAAACTAATCCAATAATCTAATACTAGGTTCCGGCTTAAACCAAAGCCCACTAGTATTATCCATCCGAACATGATCCATGCATAAGTACACATATATGTTCGAACCCTATCATAAAACTATACGACCTCTACATCGTTTCGCCCGAAGCAGGGAAACCTTCTGTGTGGGACACTAAAGACTCGACAGTACACTGGCAGTGGGTTTAACCACAAGCACGTCAGCGGTACTAGCTGCACGTAACGGCTACCCAGGTATCCGTCGATAAGAAGGCCGATGAGCAAACTCATCCAAACTCCTACTAAGCCTATTTGTGACAATCTCCGTACAGTCCGATCTATTCGTCTAAGAGTATCACATATCGGGCCTAGGGGGCGGTAGCTGTTAGACCCCTAATAGCGCAATAAGTCGTGCCGGAGTATAGCCCAAAAAAACCACAAGAAACTACTGGATTATTTACCAGTAAATCTCGCTTGCCCTGGCCAGGAATTTTGTGTAATGGTTTTCCGAACACAGCGCGACATCAACCCCCAATACCGGGAGAGACAAATCCTATCTAACCTCCACTGCCTCCAAGTGCTTTGGGACTGCACCCAACTACTACCTGTTTGCATGACTCGTCAGAGCCGTGGTAAGGTAGTAATCTAATTACAGTGGGAACACACTCGAGGCGAAGTAGCGGTGTCAAGTCAACAGACTACGCTATACTCATGTCACGTGGGAACTGCTACCTGACGATAGGTATAGTACCAACCAACAGTTCCCCATGAGTCTGTCCAGTGTAACTCATAACCCAATGAGCACCTGCATACTATCTTCAGTACGACGTACTAATGGCTGTGGGACAGATCATTTCCCCTGCTGGGATGAAAAGCGTATAAACTAGTCTACTCTGGAGTATCAATGCCCTGTCTCGATAATCCTACGACTAGAGACCTGTATAAGGATGTGCTCATAGAGTACCCAGCCCCTACTAGTATAACTGCCATCACAACGCTGGTAGTCAAGTAAAGATCCTAAGGGCTCTACCAATATGTATTAGCGATACGCTAAAAGAAATATATACATATATTAAGATAAAAACAAACCAAGTAGCATACTACCATATTGAGCAAAACTGTCATAAAATCCGTGTATATCCCAAGCTTTCAAAATGTAATATACAAACTAGTACTATACAATAATGGCCTCTAGGGCATATATCACTAATAGATAGGAGACCTCAAGTCTCATATGGAGAATCGACCCCATAAGTTTTCCATAAGAACTGAGAATTTAATTCTCCTGAAAAAAGAAGAAGATTCTTGCTCTCTTAAACTCTAAGTAAAGAAAAGCAGAGATAAACATATCTCCTTTGCCATGCATATGCATAAAACAAAAGCGAAGGCTTGACCCTTAAAAAAACTTAGTTCTTTCTTTGGATCTGAGATCCGTAAGCCAAATCTTTCCATAAATTGAGAATTTAATTCTCATCGGGAGATTCTATTCTTCAGACTCAAAATTTAAGGAAAAGAACTAGATAAAAAGAAAAGAGAGAAAAGACACAGGTTTCAGGAATTTAATTCCTTCAAAAAAATAATAGGGTTTAATCTTATATAAAGAACTTAGTTCTTATAAAAAACAGAAGAACTTAGTTCTTAAATAAAATCGATCACAAATCTTCAAAATAAAGATCTTAATGATCATTAATGGCCAAAACACCATGAAAAAGAAGTTAAACTTCTATAAAAAGAGATTAAATCTCTAAAAGAATCCAGTGTCTCACGTGAAACACACATGAGCATTCATAAAAGAAAAGCCTAGTGCCTCACGTGCTTCCTACGTGAGCACCCGAAACAGAAGCCCAGCGCCTCATGTGATACACACGTAAGGGCCCAAAATAAAATACTCAGCGCCTCACGTGCTTTCCACGTGAGCGTTCAGAAAAAAAATACCCAGCGCCTCACGTGCTTTCCACATGAGCGTTGTACAAAGTGCTTAGCACTTCTGAATAAAAGGGAGAAAGCCAAAGACTGAGCCCAAATTGGCTAAGTCTCTGAAATTACTTGCAGCTAAGCCCAAATGCTCTGTTGTTGGATCTTAACTAAAATTTAATAATCCTTAAGATATAACGAAGTTGATCTTAGTCTCAAAAAGGACTAACGTATTCTTAGTTAAAATAAATTGAGCCCAAATGCTGATATAATTAAGTCGATCTTAATCTAAAAATATATTAACAGCCCTTTAATAAAATAAACTATTCTTTGAATTAAAGGAACATAAAACCTAAGTTCAAAACCCAAATTCATAAATATACGGATTTGGATTGATCTGCGCCCTACGGGCAACGATATAAACTAGTCTCCGTATACAATCTACGGGCAATCTTAACAAACAAAATAATACACGACATGAAGTGAACTACTAGAGAAGGAAAAAGCGGTTATCGTAATGCGATAACGTAATTAACTGCAGGGGTTTGCGCATACAGGGAAGAGCGTCCCCACAATTAAAACCCCCTTACAAATGAGGGGGAATCTGATGAACTTTGTTACATCGGTCTCATTTATCCAAAGCTCTGATATACGGTGCCATAAATCAACTTGGTATCTTCGAAGAGATGGATGGATATGTCCAAATAGCATCTGCCCCCAAATTTAGGCAAGACGTCCAATCCCAGTTCGTCTATGTTTTCGGCGGTAAACAGGTGCCAGTTGGTGTGTATTTCGACGCTTAATTCAATTTGTTTTTTATATCGTTAATTAATTATTAAACTAAATTCTAATTTCATCAAAGATAAAGAAAGACCCCTCCAAATACAATGAAGCCAAGGGGTGGGCCACGTTACACAAGGGCACGGGCGTGTACATGATAAGTTTCATATAATCAAGTTGATTACGTATTTTAAGTTAGCACATGTGTGTTTGTATACAAACCCAATTCCAAGCGAAGACGGATGCCTTGGGATTTGTAACAACTCCATTTTTAGTATACAAAAATTTGCTTTAAAATTAATGTATACTTGGGGTATTTACTTTTGCTGTGTTTACTTTAAGTAACTAATTCACTCCTTAATTACAAGAAGGAGCTTGTGGCTCATTGGTAATACCTGCACTGCTGAACCAAGCCACAAGAGTTCAAATCCTATACTCCACATTATTTTTAATATTGTTTTATTTTGAGTTTTTTAGAATACCAACAGTCAACACGTGTTAACTCCCAAAAACCCCACTACACCCCATAAAGTAAATATACCAGTGAGATCACCAGACGACGATACACATCCCAAGCTCCCGACTCGGCCTGACTCGGCCGGTCGGCCGAGTCGTCAACAGCAAAGTCATGCCTCTTCGTCTTCTCAACCCCCCTGCACACTTCATTTCCTCAGATCGGTTCTAGAGACCTTTGAAATCCCCATTTACTCCATATTTTAATGAATATTAATATATTTTTTTACATTTTTTCAATTTAAACTCTTCATCTACCCTAACCTTAGACTAACCCTATAAATACCACCCCTACACTCTACCCCCTCACCTCAAAACTCTGAGCCAACTCACAAGAAATCTCTAGAAACCCTAGTATGCAATTGACGTGAGCGAAAAGCGAAGCTCCGACGGATTTTCCGGCGACAACCGTAGGAACTCCCGGTAACGAAACGACGCACCGTCGACTCTTCTCATCTCCCCTTCTTCTCCTTTAAAGTCTCAAACCCGTAAGTCCCAATTTCTCTCCTTTACTTTTTTCTAAAAATACGAACTTTCAAAACCCGACGGAATCGAAACAAATCCGATTTCCGATTCGGTTTCTTCCTAAAACTTCACTTTTCTTTAATACAATCATGCTACAACCACTACATGCTGACTATTAAATACTAAATAATTATATTAAACAAGTTCCATATCAAAAGTAATTGCTATTTCCATTTTACCGTATTTTTTTCATTAAACTACCATATAATTTCATTTCTACATTTAAACCATCAGAACCCTTGCTATACCTTTAAGTAGATCACGAGGTAATGACCTACCTCCTCACACACTCTTATGCAACATAGCACAATACCCTCGAGAACATAGAATACGGGAAAACGACACCTTTTCATTTAAAAACCTTTTAATAATAAAACCATTTTCTAAACGATTTAGTATTTATACAAATCTTTGCAAAGCGCCGCTACAACCCATTTGGGGAACCCGTTCAGGATGGTACAGATTATCGCACATCCTCGGGCTTAGTAGTGCGAGATGCAGACATCCGCAAGGAGCATTCGGTCTCGAAGGATTTAAAATACGAAAATCTAAAGAAAATGAGATTTCTAGAAATATTATATATATTAAAAATTATTTTCATATAAATATATGTATTTATATCCTTAAAATATCTAGTTTGTAATAATATAAATATTCCACCTTTTTTTAAAAATATCACAAGAATCATTTTACACTAAAATACCATGAATTCCCTACAAATCAATATTACAAATAAATACCTTTATTTATGAAATTAGGATATTTTCACTAGAAATATCACAATATAAAATCTACATTCATTACAACTCTAAAGACTATAACTAAATACTTGGGGAGTATTTTGAAAAGTATATGATAGTATTTTTACATAAAACCCCCTCAAGTTCTATAAATTGCCCTAAGGACCCTAGTAAACATAGGTTTAAGCGGGACTAATCTCTTGAGACTCAGGGAGCCGGAGAAGTGGGTGCTTGCCTATTTAAGGTAGACAACTTAACAACGATATTATCAATACGGTAATCATCTTTGAAAAAGACACAAATCCTGCCGTCCATGTGCAGCGGTTACCGATAACATCAAAACAATCAGGACTTCAATTTACATTTCTAATTGTCTGACTCGGAGTGAGTCTCATTATAATCTGACTTGAATATAATTCAAGTAAAATCTACAATCTACAATCTATAACATTACAATTCAATATGAAACCATGAATCCATATATTCAATCTGTATTGACCGAACCGAACCATGGATATACTTCCATTTACATGATTCTCTAGTTATATCCATTTACATGATTCTCCAGTTACATCCGTTTACTGATATCATGGTTTCGGTCAGTCATCCAATTATACAATCTATACAGTTACAATACAAGACAAACAATACAATCAAAACACTACGGGGTTTAAGGGGTAGATTGGTACGGAAGGTGTTAGAAGTGGCACGAGACAGTAAGATTAAGACACCTAACCTATATTCCGTTGCTGTTGTACCGTGGCCCAACGGTTCCTTGTACTCTATATTCTGTTTGCCCTGGTCTCTAGTATATAGAGACCCCTCTCGTATACACCGGCATCCTTCTGTACCAAGCTACAAACAACAACGTTAACACAATATTATAACAATATAATACAACTGTAAAAGATACCTTCTACTATCTATTCTATTTCTCCCTTATCTTTGGGACTTACCGAGCGATCTGTTCCCTGACGACATTCTCTTTCTTTTTTCTTTGAATGTCGTCAGGTGATCTGGACACGTCAGAGATCGAGCCCACGAGTGAAGACTTGGACCAATTCAGTGAAGACCCCGATCTCTAGTTCTTTGTGCACTTTCCATTTCAGTACTTTTCATTTTTGCCATTGTTTAGGCATTGCTTTATTTCAGTTGTATTTACTTTCCATGTATTGTACAGAAAGAATGTGAATAAATAAAGTTGTTATATTATATCTTGTCTCTTGTGATTTTACTTTTATATTACTTAGATACACTTAGCGTATTTACTTCACAGTAAATACGCAGCGGCCTTGTCGCGCCCCCTTCGCCTTATACCGGAAAGCGAGGCGTGACAGGTTTTGTTGGTGGCCCATGCAGGTCAGAGCTATATAGAACCATACTATACAGTTCTGTTCTGCATGAACAACCTAAGCAATATAACACAAGAACCAGCAATTAAAACATTCTTTACAATTCATATTCCTTGAATCTTATCATTTCAAATATTTTGAATCTGTCCTAACCCAAATTTTTCTTCAAGGTTATGGATTCCCCAAACAACACAAACGCCAACTTCAACAACACTTCACCTCCACTACCATTCGTACCTATTGTTCCTGCTCCACCCACCGAGCAAACAGTTCTGCTTGAGGCGATCCACAGCCTCCTTGAGGGACAACAACAACTCTTGAACCGTCCCGAGACTGAAGCTCCTGGGGTAAAGCAATTCAGGGTTTTACACCCTAAATAGTTCTCAGGAAAGGGAATCCCACTTGAAGCTGAGGAATGGGCACAAGGTATAGAGGATGATCTGGCAGCAGCACAAGTGCTAGACATAGCTTGGGTTCGTGTGGCAAAATTGCAGCTCACGGACAATGCTCGCAACTGGTGGAAGGCGGAAGAAAGCCGTCTTGAACAGCCCATTGAATGGAAGACTTTCCGTGATAAGTTCGATGCGAAGTACTTCCCTGTGACTACCAGGTTCGACATAGAACAACAATTTATTCATCTACAACAAGGTTCTATGTGGGTCAAGTCAGTAGATGAGTATGACGCCGAGTTCACCATACTCAGTCGGTAAGATATGTCACAATATTTCAAATTTTTAAATATCACATACTACACCGCTAACACAATCATTTAAACAGATTCGTGGCACACTTGATACCGACGGACGAGATCAGAGCCCGTCGATTTCAACAAGGGTTGGACACGGAAATCCAGGCTGCACTAGCCACAGGGAAATTTCTAACTCATGAGGATGCTCTGGAATCTGCCCGCAGTTATGAGGCAGTGATAAAGGTGAGGGGCAGACCTCAGACTGCAGGAGTTAAACGCCCTGTCAACCAGATGAAAGGAGGAGCCTCGTCCAGGCCACCTTTTGTGCCAAGGCGGCCGGGAGTACCGAACCATCGTCCCAGCCCAACCTTTTGTACCTACTGCAAGAGACCTGGGCATATGATGCAAGACTGCCGGTGAGCCAACCGTCTTTACTTAGTCTGTGGCTCAGCTGCTCATGACATTGGGTCTTGTCCTCATAGACAAAATACAATTGCTGCTCCTAGGCCAGCAAATACTTACCCATAGCGCCCAGCTATCCAAGCCCCTGCTCCAAGACTTGCACTACCTGCACCACCTAGAGGACCACAAGCTGCACCACCTCCTCTTCAGTTCCATCAAGCTCAAAGGAACGTTCCGAGGAATGCTCCTCAGGCCAGGAGGAATGTACCAAGGCGCCGGGCTTTCACGATGACCGTGGAAGAAGCTGAGGCCACTGGCCAAGTTATCACTGGTAAACTTTTCTTCTCAAACATTTCTTTTCAGTCTTGCTACTTATCTACATACATTTCCCTATACCTAAAACAAATCCCACATACTTAGGTACAATCTTAGTATCCTCAATACCTGCACTAGCACTGTTCGATACTGGAGCATCTTACTGCTTTATGTCACAATGGTTCGTCCGAACCCATGCGATTCCAGTCACACCGTTTGTATCCAGCTGGAATGTCAGTTCAGGAAATGGCGTTCTAAAGGCAACAATGGGATACAGATTGTGTCCAGTAGTCGTTTGCAGCAGAGAATTTTTTGCTGATTTCAAAGTACTGGAAATACCGAACTTCGATGTGGTTCTAGGTATGGACTGGCTTGGAACTTTTTATGCTACCATCGACTGTCGTCAAAGGAGGGTAGTTTTCGAAATTCCAGACCACCCAGTCTTCTATTTCAAAAGCGGAGACCATACTCTGGAGCCAAGTACATACAAAGCGAAGCCAAGGGAAGCAGTAGTTGCAGCAGCTCAAGAGGAGGAGGAATCAAGACCAGATGTGGTTCGAGAGTTCGACGACGTGTTTCCTGAAGATATATGAGGTTTGTCTCCCGATCGAGCTCTTGAATTCAGCATTGATTTAGTACCAGGAGCACAACCGGTGATTAAAGCACCTTATCGACTAAGTCTGGAAGGGTTGAAGGAAGTCCTAACACAGTTGGACAAATTACTGGCGAAAGGATGGATTCTTCCCAGCACTTCAAGTTGGGGATCACTTGTACTACTTGTGAAGAAGAAGGAAGGTTCATACAGAATGTGCATCGATTATAGAGCCTTGAACGAAGTCACTATAAAGAACAAATATCCACTCCCGCGCATCGGCGATTTATTCGATCAGCTAAGTGGATCTTGTGTTTTCTCTAAATTGGATCTTCGTTCAGGTTATCATCAGGTGAAGGTCAAGGAAGCTGATATTCATAAAACGGCTTTCAGAACTCGCTATGGACATTACGGATTTCTAATGATGCCATTTGGAGTGACCAATGCACCAAAAATATTCATGAACCTAATGAATCAAGTTTTCCGAGAGTACTTAGACAGGTTTTTTGTCATCTTCATCTATGACATCTTGGTGTATTCTAAGAGTCGGAAAGAACATGCCGAGCACCTAGGAGTTGTCCTGGAAACTCTTCGACAACATCAGCTCTATGCCAAATACAGCAAGTGTGAGTTTTGGCTAAAGCAATTGGTTTTCTTAGACATATTGTATTAGGAGAAGGAATCTCTGTGGATCCAGCGAAATTTTCAGCAGTTAGCGAATGGCCGACGCCAAAGTCAGTGAAGGACATTCGGAGTTTTTTGGGTTTAGCTGGATATTACAGAAGGTTCATTGAAGGCTTTTCAAAGATAGTAACACCCATGACCAAGCTCACAGGTAAAAATGAATATTTTGTGTGGTCAGAAGCATGTGAACAAGCTTTCGTAGAACTCAAGTCAAGGTTGACATCAACACCTATTCTTGTCATACCGGATCAATCTGGAGGATTCGAAGTGCATTATGATGCATCCGGTAAGGGATTAGGATGTGTTCTACATCTGCACGGTAAGGTTGTGGCTTATGCTTCAAGACAGCTAAAGATTCATGAGCGCAATTATCCGATGGATGATCTGGAGTTGGCAGCAGTCATCTTTGCTCTCACGATTTGGCGCCACTATCTACTTGGTGAACGAGTGAACATATACACAGATCACAAGAGCCTGAAATATGTGTTTACTCAGAAGGAGTTGAATATGCGGCAGCGAAGATGGTTAGAACTCATGGCAGACTTTGACATCAACTTGCAATATCACCCAGGGAAGGTGAATGTGGTACCTGATACTCTTAGTCGCCAACCTTTATCGATGAATCTCACCGCTCAGTGGAAGCTTCAACAAGACTTGCATCAGATGGAGATTGAAGTAGTCATGCCAGGTAATGCTTCAAGTTTGATGAATTTACAAGTTCAATCAACCATTGTCAATCAGATCAAAGCAGCTCAAGCAAGTGATGCTAAGTTGCAAAAGATCAGAGAACAAGTGGAGAATAGACTCAGAACAGACTTCATCATCCATGAAGACGGATCTTTGAGATACGGCAGTAGATTATGTGTACCAAAAGGTCCTGTTCGGGAAGAGTTAATGAAAGAAGCTCACAGCTCTCCCTACTCAGTACACCCTGGAAGTACCAAAATGTACAAAGATCTACGTCAGAATTATTGGTGGCATGGAATGAAGCGTGAAGTAGCCAGAAGCTTCGCAAAATGATTAGTGTGTCAGCAAGTAAAGGCTGACCATCACATGACCGCTGGATTACTTCAACCGTTACCAATCCCAGAATGGAAGTGGCAACACATCACGATGGATTTTATGACTGCTCTTCCTCGCAGCACAAAGGGTAACGATGCCGTATGGGTCATTGTGGACCGATTCACAAAGTTGGCTCACTTCATCCCATTTTGAGATGGCCAATCTACTGAGACACTAGCAAAGAAGTACATTGAGGAAATTGTGAGACTTCATGGAGTACCGGTCCGCATTGTCTCCGATCGTGACACCAGGTTCCGATCGCAATTTTGGCAGAGTCTGCAAGCAAGCTTAGGAACAAGTCTGAACTTCAGCACAGTTTATCATCCACAAACAGATGGTCAGTCTGAGCGAACTATTCAGATCTTGGAGGATATGCTCAGAGCATGTATATTAGACTTCAAAGGATCGTGGGAAGATCACCTACATCTTGTGGAGTTCTCGTACAACAACAGCTACCATGCAAGCATAGGAATGGCACCTTTCACAGCACTATATGGAAGGAAGTATCGATCACCATTAAGTTGGAATGACATCGGAGATAGGGAACTTCTTGGACCAGAGATGATAGTAGCAACTGTTGATGTAGTTCGTACTATCAGGGAAAGAATGCGCATAGCCCAAGATCGACAGAAGCACTGGGCTGATGCAAAGAGACGTCACTTGGAGTTCCAGCCAAGAGATCATGTGTTCTTAAAGATATCTCCAAACCGCGGAGTGATCCGATTTGGAAGGCGGGGTAAGTTAAGTCCGAGATACATTGGACCGTTCGACATACTCGAACGAGTCGGTGAAGTGGCATACCGCTTAGCGCTTCCACCTTCATTGGAAGGAGTGCATAATGTGTTCCATATATCTCAACTCAGAAGGTATGTGAGTGACCCCAGCCATGTTCTTGATCATTCCGAGCTCACTATACAGCCTGATTTATCTTGTGAGCAACAACCTATGGAGATCTTGGACAGGAAACTGAAGACATTTCGGAACAAGGAAGTCAACTTGGTCCGAGTGATGTGGAGGAAAGACACTCCAGGAGAGTCCACTAGGGAAAGGGAAGATGAAATGCGTGCAAGATATCCACACCTCTTTGTAAACTAGTCCTCAAATAAAAGTTGTAAATTTCGAGGACGAAATTTTTGTAAGGAGGATAGACTGTAACAACTCTATTTTTAGTGTACAAAAATTTGGTTTAAAATTAATGTATACTTGGGGTATTTACTTTTGCTGTGATTACTTTAAGTAACTAGTTCACTCCTTAATTACAAGAAGGAGCTTATGGCTCATTGGTAGTACCTTGCACTGCTGAACCAAGCCACCAGAGTTCAAATCCCATATCCCACATTATTTTTAATATTGTTTTATTTTGAGTTTTTTAGAATACTAACAGTCAACACGTGTTAACTCCTAAAAACAACACTACACCCCATAAAGTAAATATACCAGTGAGATCATCAGACGACAATACACATCCCAAGCTCCCGACTCGGCCTGACTCGGCCAACTCATCCTGACACGGCCGAGTCGGCCAACGGACCGACCGACTCGGGCGGGCGCCGCCGGCTTGACTCGGTCGGTCGGCTGAGTCGTCAATAGGAAAGTCATGCCTCTTCGTCTTCTCAACCTGTAACATCTTAGAATGTGATTAATGGATAATTATACTTTAATATATGGTTTTTAATAAAAAAAAGTTACCAAATTGATTTGCAAATATTTTATCAAAATTAATGAATATTTTATTAGAAATTTTCTAAGCATACACACACATGTGCATGTAAACTAGGGTTAAAGTGGGGTTAGACCATCATTAGCAACCATGGTGAACTAACCATTTTGTTAAGCCTTTTAAAATTTGTATTAAGTGTTTTGGGGTTAATTGTTTTTTTTTATAAAGGATTTGAATTTCTTGTGTTGACTTGGAGGGAGAAAGAGAGAGAGAAAGGGTGTGAGCAACATGGCTTGAGCCATGCTCATTAAATGAAGAGAGAGGGGGGGTTTGACTTGTGTGCTCTCATTTCTCATTCTCACTCTCACTTCTCTCATTCTCTCACTCACACATACACACTCAAGCAGCTGCAGCAGCAACAACAGAAGAAGCAACAGCAGCAGAAGAGGCAGTAGCAAGCAGCAGCAACAACAACAGCATGGAGCAGCAGCAGCAACAGAAGAAGTAGCAGCTCCAGCAGCATCAGCAGCAGCTCCAGCAGCAGCAGCAACACCTCATCTTCTTCTTCCACTCCTTCTCCTGCTTCCTAGGGTCTATTAGGGTATAATTCTTAAACTCAATTCCAATCTTGCTAAGCTTATGTGTAGAATTAGCTTCGGTTAGTGATAAAAGTGAGTTTTTGTGCTAAATATGGTGAATTGTGTGGACTTTTGGTTAGGAGATGATTTTATTGGTTAGCCTAGCCTAGTTAAGTGTTATTAGGGCCACTTTGTTAGTTATATGTATGCCCTAGAGGCCATTACTGTACATACGATGTATATTGTAGTGGATACTAGGACATATATAGGGAGGACTTTCTTGCTCGACATGATAGTATGCTATCCGGTTGCACTTTATCTTAACATGTACTCTGATTGTCTCTATATTACATGTTGATAAAGCCCTTAGGATATGTACTCGACTACTGGGACTATGATGAGATCATACTAGTGGGGCCACGGTAGTCGACGAGTACATCCTATAACTGTTCCTAGTCGAGGGTGTATCGAGACAGGGCATCGATACACCAGAGTAGACTAGCGTATACGCATCTTGACCCATATGATGGGCGATGGATGATCCCATATCCATCGGTGTTTGACATCAAGGATGGTGTACGGGTGCACAGTAGAGACTGGGTACACTGGACGGACTCGCCAAGAACTCCCAGATGGTATTATACCTCACGTTAGATGGCAGTTCTCCGGTGACACTGGTACAGAGTAGTCTGTTGACCCAAGATCGTCATAGAGTCTTGTGTGATTCCCACTGTGCTTTGTTTCCACCTTACCACATCCAAGAGGGCATGCAAAACGGTGGTTTTGGGGTACATTCCCGAATCACATGGAGGCAATGAGCGATAGGAGGGGGTTCGTCTCTCCCGGTATAGGGAGTTGATGTTGTGCTGTGTTCGATTGGCTATAACAGGAAATACCTGGCCAGGGTTGCTGAGATTTACTGGTAAATGTTACCAGTAGTTTCTCAAACTGTTATAGACCTCATATCGACACGACTTATCGAGCTACTGGGGTCTGACGTTTACCACCCCTAGGCGAGATATGCGACATATCAGACGACGAGACCGGACTGTATGGGAGTGTTACTGATTGGATTCACAGGAGAACTAGCAGGCTTGCTTGTTGATCTTCTGATCGCTCAATACCCGGGTGGCCATTACGTTTAGCACACCGCTTGCGGCTTGTGGGTGTTTGATATGATCATCACCTACTGCCGGCGTATTGACGAGTCTTTAGAGTCCTACACAGGGGTTTCCTGGCTCAAGCGAAACAGAGTAGGAGCACATATGTGATATGTGCGGGACCGAGATTAATACGATATGAGATACCGTATTTTATTCTCGCGATTTGTAACATTGATCGGTTGTATGCGATATAGCTGGGTTATCGGATCAAGTGTTGATTCGATAAGTTGTTACACATGATATTAGTCGGTTATTGCCGGATTATTAAATCAAGAGTTGATTTAATAATTTAATGTATAATTATATATTTGATATATTATATTACATTAACTATTATTAGCTCACTTAAGATTTATTTTCTCACTTGTTTGTGCACATTGTTTATATGTGATATATGCAAGTGTACATGTTTGTATCATGCTTGATGATACACACAAGATGGGTGTATGAGACTCATACCAAGATTAGGGTAAAGATTAATGTTATTGTTTTATCTTAAGATTTAACAAAAGTGTTTAACTTATTCAAAGTAATCAAGCTTGAAGAAGCTTGGAGAAACTTTGACAAAGTCCACTCTTTTGTCATTTCTTTTGATATTCTTTAACCTAACCTTTAACCTAATGCTTTGGTTAATTCTCTACATGAGTTAAGCATGATAGCTTAACTCACCCATGGTTACATTATTTATTGGATAAGTTTTCATTTGGATGGATAATTCTTTCTTTCTTCTTCTTCTTCATCAAGCTCCATCCAAAAGCTTACTAGCTCCAATGGTGCCATGAGAAAAAGAGTGAGAAAATCAATTCTAAAGTGAGCCCACTTCCTACTTCTTCATCCTCTACCACTTGCTATGTAGTAGAGTGTGTTCTCTTCACGAAGTTTATGACCTAGTGAAGGAATAGCTTGAGTTAGTGTCTCCCCGACGTAGATCATCTTCGGCCTCGAAGTCATCGTAGCAAGCACGTTCGTTCTTCTCGTGGAGCTTCTCTAGAGTCCGGAGTGCACGATCGCAGCGATGGGGACGTCTACACGGAGCTAATGAAGTGAAGGACCGGATCTACAAAGGTTGTAATCTCTTTCACTTAGTGTTAAAGTTGTTAACATGCAAGTTTTCGCCTAAACCCTAGTTTAAAGATCCGTATTAGAGTTGTTCGGCACGGCTAAAATTTTAATCGGGAATGGTTGATGCCTCGTAGACCCTTGTGCGCGTGCCTAGCAACCCTACAGTGGTATCAGAGCCTAGCTAGAGCCTTAGGCGAAGTGTAGACGATGTTAGAAACCCGATCGAACCCCGAAACCCTAAATAAAACCCTTCTCTGTATATTTTTTCAAAACTGGGATTTTTGTGAATTAAAAATATGCAGAAAAATAAGCAGGGTTTTCTACGAATTACTGTGCAGCATGTGACCCCAACTCTTCCAAGCCGCCGCGGAACCGCGGCCTTACCTTAGGTCGTGCGGCGGTTCTGCAGCCATAAAGTGTCCTCTTGCTTCACTGTTTGCACAGTAATGTCCCTTTGTGATTCCTGTGTTTTCTGGGTAATTTTAATTTCTACTCAACAGTTGAGTTTTCTGGGTTGTTTTGGGGACTCGATATTTCGATCGGATTATTTAACTTTGTCTATGTGTTTTTCCGGGTAATTTTAGAACTTCTTAAAAAGTTCGACCGGATATAAATACCCAATTTTTCCCCTGCCGGGAAATTTCCAAGTGTTGGATTTTTCCGAAGTTTAAGAATGTTCTAAGTAGTGCAAGTAACTCGATGGACCCTCTAGAAGACAACAAACCTTAACTCGATTATGTGACCGTCTTGGACTGCCCTTTGAACCTTAAGGTTTGGGGCAGTACGGCGTGCCACATGTGAGGCGTTGGCTTGACCCTTCTACGGCTGGACCATTGGTACTGTGGCATGTGATGGATGTTTTTAAACTAATTTCAAGTGTTGAGATATATTGGGGAAATCTTGGGTGTTTGATTATTCGATCGGAAAGTTTAACATTGTCTATTTATCTGGATTGTGATACAATATTTGGAATCCACAAGTAGTTATGAGATAACTAATTTGAATGTTATAAACATAGCAGTTTAGTCTCAATTGATCGGTTGCCACGGGATTTTGATGTGATCAAAAGTCCGTCGCAATCACGTAGCGTACGCGGATACTCGCCGGGTAAACTTAATAGACAGCCATGCCCCATAGCCCCGACTAAGTGACTGTAGGAGAACCCCATCGCCAAAAGCATCCGTTCGGGTGCTCGCGGCAACGGTGTTCCGCCTTAGTGCACTTCGTCGACGGCATCCGGGGGTGCGGCCGTCTACTAAAGTTTGCGACGAGCATTCGATCAGGTTGTCGGGAATCTTGTTGAATTGCCCGACTTGATATTGAAAAGTGTTTTCGATAATGAGACTAAAATGCAGGGTTTATAAATGTTAGGCATGAGATGTCTAAGGAATTCATTTGGTTAGGCATATGATGTCTAAGAAGGTTGCGGATTCCAACTGTTGTAGTTTCACACTTTCTTTTCTGTGACTGTAAGCGTAATATGTGATATCGCCGGTTTCGTTGCTATATGTCAACGACAATTGGGATACGCATGTTTACTTACGTTGATGACATGTGATGTTATGTGTTGCTGGATATGTTATATTGGATCGTCGCGTTTGAATAGCTGAGGGTTTTATGTGAGATGAGAGTTTTTCATTTTCATTCATGTAAATAACTTGTATGTAATATTCTTTTATCGGGGCACTTCCGGGATGAGGTTGATGTCACCACTTGTATATTATTTACTTTTCCGCATTAGGTAGACCCAAGGCGGGGAGCACAAGTAACCGGGTTCTAGGGTCCAGTGGGAGACCATCTCGAGGAGTCGAGACCGGGTCTCCTAACCCTAGAATTGGCGGTGTTGCTTGCCGCTCTCGTAGGGGTCTAGGGATGTGGGTTTGGCTATTCATCGCGACCGTGGAATCCATGTTTTATACAGGCTCGTATTGAAAACACGGACGTCCTAGTATATCCAATGTTTCATATGTTTCTTCTGCTGCGATATCTGTGATGTGATCATTTGATATGTTGTGATTGATACTGTATATAGTATATATGATATATTATATAAACGTTACTTATGTTTTACACCCGCGCTAGCCCTGCCCCGCTATGCCGTTAGTTACCTAACCTAAAGGTGCACGAGGAGACATCGAGGCGAATGCGGATGGCATAAGTGTACGTCGTATTTATCTGTGATGTTTAAGTGACTTAAATGATGGGACTTCATTAATATGATTAATGAAAGAAAAGAAACCTAAAAGATGTTGTGGAATCGAATTTTCAAAAACAGGTAGCTACGGTTCTTGCTTTGCATCGTGGTGTTCCTTGTAGTACATCCTGCACCTTATTCGATAAGGAAAGGGCCGAGATCCCTTCACCGGGAGTGACCCCTTTAGAAATGACTGGCAGATGCTACACCCCTCGGTTTGTCTTTTGATTGCTTTTGGAGTTTTTGCTTTGCATAGTGGTATATATGATATATCCTGCACCTTATTCGATGAGGAAAGGGCCGACGATCCCTTCACCGGGAGTGACCCCTTTAGCAAAACTAGAAAAGCCTAAAAAACACTCCATTTTAAAATCATTTGATTCTACAACGATATCAAGTTCATTACGCAATAGGTTTTCAGAAAAACCTGTCGTAGCCCTCCGTCATTTCAGATAAGTCCTACTTAGTATTCATGCTACGTTTGTTGGCCTGCGTCAAGACGTAGTGTGCGGTAGCTAACTAGTATTTATCTGTTTATGCATATGATGCAGATTGGATTAGGGTAGTCGTGCGACTTTGTTGGCCTGCGTCAAGGGTCGTGCAGGTGGGTTTAATTCAATCAAGAAATGACGGGTTGAACTTGACTAGCGCACTGTGGTTTGTTGGCCTGCGTCAAGGTCATGGGACGCTAGGGGCAAAATTATCAGGAATTTCAAGTGTTGAAATTTGCAATGAGATTGCATACCTTCTATGAGATAGTTGGATCCTGATACCCGCTGCGAGTAAGAGTTACTCCTGGGAGAGTTTTACACATTACAATTAGCCGATCAAGTAGGTGTCTAGAAAGGTGTTAACGGGGTCACGCCTCTGGGAAAACGAGGTTTACTTTAATTAGGTTCATGCGAAAGCACGGGGGACCTCCCTCAAAGTACCGACACTGGCCTGGCTGAAAGATTGGTGAACTTGTAGCGTGTAATTAATCCCGGCTAGTCTTTTCTTTTAGGGTTTGAAGGAAGATTTGATTAAAACAGTGGGAGCCATCCTGATTAGATAAAATAATAACCAATCTAATCTTACAAGAGCATACGCTGAGCGTTTTCTTCTCTCTCTCTCCAGGTAGCGACCATGTCACGCCTTAATCAAGATAATAATACGGATTTATTGACCGAACCCACTTGTTATACTAAGCTGGGGAACGTTGGTCCCGCTCCAACTTATAATTGTTATAAGACAGAGCAGAAAATTGGGGAATACCAGATTTCCCGTGCCGCCCAAACGAAGAAAGTGCATGCTGATGCATCTTCTTCGGGTGTGTTCATTACAGAGAACTGTTTCTCAGTATCCTTTACGTCCTGGGTATGAGATACCGGATCAGGATCCCGCATATGTAATCTGTTACATGGGCTACAGAAAGGTAGAGAACTGAGAACGGGTGATAAGTTTCATGAGATAGAAAACGGTGCAAGTGTTGCAGCCAAGTCTGTTGGTCACTATCACCCAGTATTACCAGAATACATTGATTCTGAACAAATGTTATTAGATACCTAACCTGATATGCAAAATCATATCAGTTTCTTTATTGGTAAAGAAAGGATATGATTTTGTATTGATGGATAATGTTTTGAACATTTCCTATATCAAGGATGGTGTACGGGTGTTGACCCATATGATGGGCGATGGATGATCCCATATCCATCGGTATTTGACATCAAGGATGGTGTACGGGTGCACAGTGGAGACTGGGTACACTGGACGGACTCGCCGAGAACTCCCAGATGGTATTATACCTCACGTCAGATGGCAGTTCTCCGGTGACACTGGTACAGAGTAGTCTGTTGACCCGAGATCGTCATAGAGTCTTGTGTGATTCCCACTGTGCTTTAATTTCCACCTTACCACGTCCAAGAGGGCGTGCAAAACGGTGGTTTTTGGGTACAGTCCCGAATCACATGGAGGTAATGAGCGATAGGAGGGGATTCGTCTCTCCCGGTATAGGGAGTTGATGTTGTGCTGTGTTCGATTGGCTATAACAGGAAATCCCTGGCCAGGGTTGCTGAGATTTACTGGTAAGTGTTACCAGTAGTTTCTCAAACTGTTATAGACCTCATATCGACACGACTTATCGAGCTACTGGGGTCTGACGTTTACCACCCCTAGGCGAGATATGCGACATATCAGACGACGAGACCGGACTGTACGGGAGTGTTACTGATTGGATTCACAGGAGAACTAGCGGGCTTGCTTGTTGATCTTCTGATCGCTCAATACCCGGGTGGCCGTTACGTTTAGCACACCGCTTGCGGCTTGTGGGTGTTTGATATGATCATCACCTACTGCCGGCGTATTGACGAGTCTTTAGAGTCCTACACAGGGGTTTCCTGGCTCAAGCGAAACTGAGTAGGAGCACATATGTGATTTGTGCGGGACAGAGATTAATACGATATGAGATATCGTATTCTATTCTCGCGATTTGTAACATTGATCGGTTGCATGCGATATAGCCGGGTTATCAGATCAAGTGTTGATTCGATAAGTTGTTACACATGATATTAGTCGGTTATTGCCGGATTATTAAATCAAGAGTTGATTTAATAATTTAATGTATAATTATATATTTGATATATTACATTACATTAACTGGTATTAGCTCACTTAAGATTTATTTTCTCACTTGTTTGTGCACATTGTTTATATGTGATATATGCAAGTGTACATGTTTGTATCATGCTTGATGATACACACAAGATGGGTGTATGAGACTCATACCAAGATTAGGGTGAAGATTAGGGTTATTGTTTTATCTTAAGATTTAACAAAAGGGTTTAACTTAGTCAAAGTAATCAAGCTTGAAGAAGCTTGGAGAAGCTTTGACAAAGTCCACTCTTTAGTCATTTCTTTTGATATTCTTTAACCTAACCTTTAACCTAATACTTTGGTTAATTCTCTACATGAGTTAAGCATGATAGCTTAACTCACCCATGGTTACATTATTTATTGGATAAGTTTTCATTTGGATGGATAATTCTTTCTTTCTTCTTCTTCTTCATCAAGCTCCATCCAAAAGCTTACTAGCTCCAATGGTGCCATGAGAAAAAGAGTGAGAAAATCAATTCTAAAGTGAGCCCACTTCCTACTTCTTCATCCTCTACCACTTTCCATCTAGTAGAGTGTGTTCCCTTCACGAAGTTTATGACCTAATGAAGGAATAGCTTGAGTTAGTGTCTCCCCGACGTAGATCATCTTCGGCCTCGAAGTCATCGTAGCAAGAACGTTCGTTCTTCTCGTGGAGCTTCTCTAGAGTCTGGAGTGCACGATCGCAGCGATGGGGACGTCTACACGGAGCTAATGAAGTGAAGGACCGGATCTACAAAGGTTGTAATCTCTTTCACTTAGTGTTAAAATTGTTACCAAGCAAGTTTTCGCCTAAACCCTAGTTTAAAGATCCGTATTAGAGTTGTTCGGCACGGCTAAAATTTTAATCGGGCATGGTTGATGCCTCGTAGACCCTTGTGCGCGTGTCTAGAAACCCTACACACTTAAACCTAGCTTCAACCCAGATTTCACCAAAATACCCTAGGTTTTCTTTTTGTGCTAAATATAACGTTTTTTTTAGCAAAATATGGCCTTTCTGTGATCTGCTTTAGATTCGGGGGTTTCAGATAAAAATTGAGTTAACTGGAGCATATTTGATAGATGTTGATCCAATACCCATAGCACGAGACCCTAATTCCCAACCATGGCCGCCATTTTAATCATTCTACCCGCAAATTGCGGCAGGTAGGGCACTTGGGTGCTGCGGTTTTGGCTAGGAGAGTCTGCTATATATTCTAGTAGTATGGTATGTGCAATTTTGTAAGTTTTCACCTGTGTCAAAATCTGGGACGATATATCGTTTTTCCTACACGTTTAGTTTGCGCGATACGTGAGTGGATTCTGTGATCCAGCGTGTCGCGGCGTGTCGGGGTAGTTTTAAACGCGTATACACACGATCTATCGTATCGGACACACGCGCGTTTAGTTCGTGACGCGAGTTTCTCGTTTGATTCGATATCGCATTTTGCGAGATATATGTGGATTTTCCTTGTGTGAATTCTATGTTCGAAGGCGGGTACGTCGGACGCAGCAAAGAAAGAGAAGCAGGTGGTCGGCTACGTATAGCACGCTCTCAGGTGAGTAGATTTAACATCTACGGGGAAATCACCCGTATGGAGTTAAGCGTCAGGGCGTTATAGGATATTTTAGTTGTATGTGTTCTTATATACTATAGTATCATACCATCTCCTATTGCATATAGAATGGTAATTATAGAACACTGCACTGTCACTGACGGTTAAAGCTGCACGAGCACTATTTATATGATACACTCACACCGTTAGTGATTGCTATGACACTTGCACTATAGGATTGCTACAAACTACATATCGTTTGATTGCGCACATGTACACTGTATATTCACATTAGTACATACCTTCATTGATACATCATTACTTGCGCACATATACACCGTATATTCACATTAGTACATACCCTCATTGATACATCACTACTTGCGCACATGTACACCGTATATTCACATTAGTACATACCCTCATTGATACATCACTACTTGAGCACATGCACACCGTATATTCACATTAGTACATACCCTCATTGATACATCACTACTTGCGCACATGTACACTGTATATTCACATTAGTACATACCTTCATTGATACATCACTACATGCGCACATGTACACTGTATATTCACATTAGTGCATACCTTCATTGATACATCCATATTAGTGCACATGTACAGTGCTACACTCACATTGCGTATATATTCATTTGCACATTCATACTAATATATATACATATGTTACATACATGGATGATATTGTCATGATTTAAAAACTAAGGCACCGCACGTGATATTTTCAAAACTGGATCTTTTTAAAAAGGAGCGGTTTTCCCTTTTTACTCTTAATGTCATACGACACATTGCATGGATTTACGCATTTACTTTGGATTTATGTGATTTCTGGATTTGGGAACCAGGGTATTATTTTAAGAAATATGCACTATTTTAAAAAAAACCGGTTTCCCTTGATATGATATTTCAGTGCGTCCACCATGCGTTTTCTCGGTTCTGAGACGTGTGACATGTGAACCCAAATCGAGGAGCTGGATGAGGCCGATTGCGGGTACATGGTGGACTCGGTATGGTACCTCGGGGCGAGAACGAATCGCTGTGAAGTAGACGGTGAGCCTGGCAGAGGGACCACTACCTACCGGTGATTGGTTAGATCTGGCGGTTATCCGGAGGATACTGACCAGAGATGATAGATGGATATGGGACGACACGTACTGCCGGGGCCGAGGGCCGATTCCGCAGACGGAGCCCGATACTTGAGGATTTGCGTGTCGATACTTGATACGATGATTTGTGATATTTTCGAGTGCCGATGCTAGGCATTCACGATTCCATGAGCTGTACAGGATTTGAGGGCCGATCAGAGTGACGGCGCCTGAGTTTTACTGGGATTTGGGTGCATTGATAGACACCGGTTATTCTTCCACGATGACATTCCATGTAGTTGTTATTTATTCCCATGCTAGCATTCATTATTTTGCATCTCATCCTGTAGCTATAGTACCTGATAGAGTACTTTTGCATGATTATTTCATACCATGCTCACCCTATATAGATGTTATTAGATTGCATTTTCTATGCACGATACCCTGCTCACCCTATATAGATGTTATTAGATTACATTTTCTATGCACGATTATTTCATACCCTGCTCACCCTATATAGATGTTATTAGATTGCATTTGCTATGCACGATTATTGTATACCCTGCTCACCCTACATAGATGTTATTAGATTGCATTTGCTATGCACGATTATTACATACCCTGCTCACCCTATATAGATATTATTAGATTGCATTTTCTATGGACGATTATTGCATACCCTGCTTATCATATAGAGATGTTATTAGATCGCACTTGTTGCATGATTATTGCTCATATAGCTCATCATATAGGTGTTATCTGTTAGCATAGGTTAGAGTATCGCAGCACGTGCACTCGCGATTACCTTTATATGTTATCTACTACTCACGAGTTGGCAACTCACCCCTGTTGTGCCACAGTGTTTGCAGGTTGCCCCTCAGAGTAGTCGCGGCAGGCTGCTTTCTTGCATCTTTTGATACAGATACCACTGCAGTTGGCGTGTTAGCCCTTTTGCTGATAGGTGGGTTTTTGTGCGGTGTCTATTTATTTTCCAGTTGTTTACCTTGTTGTATCTAGCACTCTCCATCTACTCTTATGTATTGACTTAGAGACCAGTTGTGACGACGATATATATTATTTGTACTCTGGTGTCGAGCTCGTTGTGAGCCGACTTTATTTATGTAGTTTTATATTTCATGTCGTTTTCACTTATATTGCTCATTTCTTCGCTACGGCGTCGTATATTTTTATTGTGGTGATTGTTCCGCCGTTGGGCGTGATTGCTTCTGTTTGGGATGCTTTATTTTTATTGTATATCATTTTATTCATATATTGTCTTGTACCCGATTTCGGGGCTATTTTTTACAAAGGAAATGCTGCCAAATTTTTTAAGATAATAACTTGAACTTTAAAGAATTTTTTTCTAAATTACTTAAATGTTTAAAACACTCAAAACTTTTATTGGTTTTGATTTTTGGGTTTCGGCTTACTTAGTCGCGTTACGCCTGTAGACGTTACGTGGTTAAGTGCCGGTCACGGGCCAAACTTTGGGTCATGAAAAAGTTAGTATCAGAGCGTAGTTTTTACCTACGGAGTGTAGGATGACCCTGGTATGATGGAGTAGGTAGCTGAAGCAGAGTGGCGTAGCGTGCGTATGTTCCGCGACATACTCACAACACGGTACTCCGATTAAGCGTCCTTAGGACTTATTGATTGAAATTCTTTCATGATTGCATACATCCTTTTGATTCGATTTTCGTATCCTCATCGAATCCTACTTTCTTTTCAGCCATTATGCCGCCAAGGACTACGGGGGTGCAAAGAGCGGCCACGAGAGCCGAGATTAGAGTTGACTCGTCCGAGACGAGGACTGAGCCGGGTAGTACACCCGTTGTACCAGTGCAGTCTGTTCCACCTCCGACAGACCAGATCGCTAGACTAGTGGCAGAGATGAAGGACTTAAGCCATACGATGAGCACATTGGTTGAGACTATTCGAGCGCAGCGACAGGAGGTTGTCACCCCTGTTATCCAGTTGTTCCTTGCGATCAGCATGCAGCATTCTGTCACCTACATAGCATCAGTAGATGCAGCCCCAGTTTACGAGACACGTCTTCCAGAGACTTTGAGAGTTCCGAAACAGTGGAGGAATCGTACTGGTGTACCAACACAGAGCAGAGGCTTAGGATGAGGACAGTCGTTCGGCTCTCTTCCCCAGGAGGGTCAGCAGTCAGCGCGTAGATGTTTTCGATGCGGAAGCCTTCAACACTTCGTCAGACATTGTTCCTTAGCACCATGTCAGGGTCATATTCTGAGACGTCATGGATGCGGAGGGTTCGCTCAGAGGGGTCAGTCTAGCAGAGGAGGAGTTCGGCCTGTTGCGGGTAGAGGGCAAACACGAGAGTTTGCTTCTACTCATCGGGATGCGAGGGCGTCCAATGTAGAGTTTTCAGGTATCCTTAATTTGTATGTTCTTTTGATGTAATTGTTGGTTTTTTACACTTGTGCCGTGGTTGGGATGAGAGTCGTGTTAGGTAGATCGGCCGTTTGTTGTGTTAACTTCTGTCAGCGATTCTTTTGTTGCGCGACACGTAATTCGGTCGTGTGCCAATCGGATAGGAGATAGAGATTCGTCTGTCGTTTTGATCCTTCTAGAGATATTGGATTTGGCGTTCTCCTGGGAATGGACTGGTTAGCTACGTGCTAGGCGTTTGTGGACTACCATGAGAAAACAGTCATGTTTTGTTTTCCCCGGCGAGTCAGTTCTTGTTGTGCAGGTGGATAGTTGTGCCGCCTCTCACAGCTTGAATTAAGCCTTTTTCGCTAGTCGGCTTTTGGAGGAGATGTCGTGGATTCTTGGCGTTCATTCGTGATACCGTAGCCACAGTTGGTTTGTTGGACCGTTTTTCTTTCGTGCGAGAGTTTTCCGACGTTATTCCAGATGAGTCGGCGAAGCTTAAGGAGCTTAAGGATCTGCTGCAAAGTTGTTTGTTGGGGGAGTTTCGTGCGTCTGACTGTTTCGCATTAGGAAGCTCCTATTTCTGTTCGTCAAGGAGAAAGACGACAGATTGAGGTTGTGTATTGATGGATCGTCAATTGAACCGGCTTACGGTGCGGATAGCTATCCTTTACCTCGCATTGACGATTTCTTCGATCCGCTCCAGAGTGCGAGACATTTTCTAAGTTTGTTTGGGATCGGGTCATCATTGTTGCGGTTCGGAGTGATGACATTCCGAAGACTGTCTTGTGCGTGCTACGGGCTTTGTGTGTATTGGTGTGTCATTGGATTCACCAATGTCCTAGCAGCATTAGTAGATGTGATGAACCGAATTTCTTCAGGACGTCCCTCGACTAGTTATTGTTGTGTTATTTACGACATTCTGGTCTAATTAATGTGTCTTGACGGACAGGAGTAGCACTTGAGGATTTGTTTTGCAGATACTGGGAGAGCCCCAGCGGTTTGCTAGATTCTCGGAGTGTTCCTTCAGGCTTGTTATGTTGACTCCTAGGTCTTGTAGTTACGGAAGACGGTTTTGTATGGTTCCGAGGAAGATCGTGGCCGTACTGCTTAGGCCCAGACTTGTGAGCAGGACGGAGGTCCGCAGATTTTTGGGCTTAGCAGGTTTTTACCGCCGTTTCGTGCAGGATTGCTAGTGTAGTGCTACCCCGTTGACTGAATTGACCGGAATGGAGGTTTCTTTTCTTTGGACTGAGGCATGTGTGCGGAGTTTCGTCAGTTGAAGATTCGGTTAACAACTGCATCAGTTCTTTCTTTGCTTTTGGTTCGGGCAACCTTGTGGTTTAACTGTGATGTTTCGTGAGTGGGGCTCAAGTGTGTACTGAGGTGACACTATGGAGTTATCGCTTTTGCTTCCCTACATTTGGAGGAAGTACGGAAAGGATATCCCACTCATGATCTGGAGATGGCCGCGGTGGTTTTGCGTTGGGGATTTGGAGACACTACTTATTCGAGAGTCGTGTTAGATTTTCACGGACCACCAGAGCTTAATATACATCTTCCTGCAGCGGATTTTGATTGTTGTGATAGTCCTATGTAGATTTACAGTTCTTATGCGATCATTGAGTATAGCTTAAGTTCATCTCTACTGAGGGGACAGCTTGCTCATGTCCGCGCCCGACCACTTTTCTTTAATCGCTTTCGCGAGACACTGCCCGCCGACGCTCGTTCGTCAGAGATACTTGAGCCTATTCGGCTGGGTAATGATTCGGAGTCCTTGATTTATGACGAGGGTGTGCTAAGTTTAGGGACGCGTTTGTGTACCTGATATTATTAGGTAGAGACGTGAAATCCTAGAGCAGGCACATCGGTCAACTCTCTGTACTCATTCAAGTTCCACCAACATTTAACGTGACTTGTGAGATAGTTACGGGTGGGCAGGGATGTAAAGAGAAGTCTCGGGTTTCGTTTCAAGGTGTCTGCCTTGTTGTGTGCTTGGGTTGAGCAGCTGAGACCGGCTGGAGAGTTGCAACCTTTAACCGTTCCGAAGTGGGAATGGGAGCAGGTCTTCATGAATTTCGTTATGGTGTCTACCCAGGTTTAGTCAGGGTGTAACTCCATTCGGATGCTTGTCGTCCGGTTTTACTCAGTTTGCTCGGTTGTTCTTTGTTAAGTTTGTGCGTACGTATTAATTGTTGTCGGCAGTTGGGGATCGTCACTCGCCATTGTTAGGGTTCTCCTTCGATAGCTGTTATCAGGAGACACTCCAATTGGCAACCTTTAGGTTTAGGGGTTAGGTCGTGTCGATCACCAGTCTGTTTTTATGACTCTGCGCTGTAGGTTTTCTGGACCTCAGCTAGTCTAGAGACTTCGGAGACGATCCAGTTGTTTTATGTCAGAATGAGAATTGCCCATTCGGACAGAGGTCATATGCCGACCGAGATGGTCGCAGATTCGAGTTCGCAGTGGCAGATCATGTATTCCTACGGATTTTTCCGATAAATGACGTGTTGAGTTTGGGAAGCTTATCCCAGGATTGTAGGTCTTTTTAAGATCCTTAAATCGAGTTAGTTTTGTTGCCTTTAATTTGGCACTTTCGCCCAGATTATTGAGTATTCACCCCGTATTTTTGTGTCGATACCTTACAATTACCTTCATGACCTTTCTCACATGATTCAACACCAGACCATTTAGCTCGAGCGCGATCTTTCGTTCACCAAGCAGCCAGTCGTGATATTGGACCGGCAGGTGAAGAAACTTCGATCGAAGGTCTTGCCATCAGTGAAGGTGCTTTGGCGCAGCCCGAATGGTGAAGAGATCACTTGGGAGGCCGAGGGCGAGATGCGGAAGAAGTTCCCTCATCTCTTTGGAGGTACACGTAGAAGTATATTTTTAAATTCGGGGACGAATTTCTTTAAGGGGGGAAGATTGTAACACCTTAGGATGTGATTAATGGCTAATTATACTTTAATATATGGTTTTTAATAAAAATTTACCAAATTGATTTGCAAATATTTTATCAAAATTAATGAATATTTTATTAGAAATTTTCTAAGCTTGCACACGCATGTGCATGTAAACTAGGGTTAAAGTGGGGTTAGACCATGATTAGAAACCATGGTGAACTAACCATTTTGTTAAGCCTTTTGAAATTTGTATTAAGTGTTTTGGGGTTAATTGTTTTTTTTTATAAAGGATTTGAATTTCTTGTGTTGACTTGGAGGGAGAAAGAGAGAGAGAAAGGGTGTGGGCAACATGGCTTGAGCCATACTCATTAAATGAAGAGAGAGGGGGGGTTTGACTTATGTGCTCTCATTTCTCATTCTCACTCTCACTTCTCTCATTCTCTCACTCACACATACACACTCAAGCAGCTGCAGCAGCAACAACAGAAGAAGCAACAGCAGCAGAAGAGGCAACAGCAAGCAGCAACAGCATGGAGCAGCAGCAATAACAGAAGCAGCAGCAGCTCCAGCAGCAGCAGCAAAACCTCATATTCTTCTTCCACTCCTTCTCCTGCTTCTTAGGATCTATTAGGGTATAATTCTTAAACTCAATTCCTATCTTGCTAAGCTTATGTGTAGAATTAGTTTCGGTTAGTGATAAAAGTGAGTTTTTGTGCTAAATATGGTGAATTGTGTGGACTTTTGGTTAGGAGATGATTTTATTGGTTAGCCTAGCCTAGTTAAGTGTTATTAGGGCCACTTAAACCTAGCTTCAACCCAGATTTCACCAAAATACCCTAGCTTTCCTTTTTGTGCAAAATATAACGTTTTTAGCAAAAGATGGCCTTTCTGTGATCTGCTTTAGACTCCGGGGTTTCAGATAAAAATTGAGTTAACTGGAGCATATTTGATAGATGTTGATCCAATACCCATAGCATGAGACCCTAATTCCCAACCATGGTCGCCGTTTTAATCATTCTTGCCGCAAATTGCGGCCAGGTAGGGGACTTGGGTGCTGGGGTTTTGGCTAGGGAAGTCTGCTATATATTCTAGTAGTATGGTATGTGCAATTTTGTAAGTTTTCACCTGTGTCAAAATTTAGGAGAATATATCGTTTTTCATACACGTTTAGTTTGCGCGATACGCACGATATGTGAGTGGGTTCTGTGATCCAGCGTGTCGCGGCGTGTCGGGGTAGTTTTAGACGCATATACACACGATCTAGCGTATCGGACACACGCGCGTTTAGTTCGCGACGCGAGTTTCTCGTTTGATTCGATATCGCGTTTTGCGAGATATTTGCTTATGTGGATTTTCCTTGTGTGAATTCTAGGTTCGCAGGAGGATACGTCGGACGTAACAAAGAAAAGGAAGCAGGTGGTCGGCTACGTGTAGCACGCGACTAGGTGAGTAGATTTAACATCTACGGGGAAATCGCCCGTGTGGCGTTAAGCGTCAGGGCGTTTTAGGATATTTTAGTTGTAGGTGTTCATATATACTATAGAGCATACCATCTCCTGTTGCATATAGTATGGTAATTATAGAACACTGCACTGTCACTAACGGTTAAAGCTGCACGAGCACTATTTGTATGATACACTCATACCGTTATTGATTGCCGTGACACTTGCACTATAGGATTGCTATGAACTACATATCGTTTGATTGCGCACATGTACACTGTATATTCAGATTAGTACATACCCTCATTGATACATCACTACTTGCGCACATATACACGGTATATTCACATTAGTACATACCCTCATTGATACATCACTACTTGCGCACATGTACACTGTATATTCACATTAGTATATACCCTTATTGATACATCACTACTTGCGCACATGTACACTGTATATTCACATTAGTACATACCCTCATTGATACATCACTACTTGCGCACATGTACACTGTATATTCACATTAGTACATACCTTCATTGATACATCACTACTTGCGCACATGTACACTGTATATTCACATTAGTGCATACCTTCATTGATACATCCATATTAGTGCACATGTACAGTGCTACACTCACATTGCGTATATATTCATTTGCACATTCATACCTATATATATACATATGTTACATACATGGATGATATTGTCATGATTTAAAAACTAAGGGACCGCACGTGATATTTTCAAAACTGGATCTTTTTAAAAAGGAGCGGTTTTCCCTTTTTACTCTTAATGTCATACGACACATTGCATGGATTTACGCATTTACTTTGGATTTATGTGATTTCTAGATTTGGGAACCGGGGTATTATTTTAAGAAATATGCATTGTTTTAAAAAAAAACCCGGTTTCCCTTGATATGATATTTCAGTGCGTCCACCATGCGTTTTCTCGGTTCTGAGACGTGTGACATATGAACCCGAATCGAGAAGCTGAACGAGACCGATTGCGGGTACATGGTGGACTCGGTATGGTACCCCGGGGCGAGAACGGATCGCTGTGTAGTAGACGGTGAGCCTGGCAGAGGGACCACTACCTACCGGTGATTGGTTAGATCTGGCAGTTATCCAGAGGATACTGACCAGAGCTGATAGATTGATACGGGACGACACGTACTGCCGGGGCCGAGGGCCGATTCCGCAGACGGAGCCCGATACTTGAGGATTTGCGTGTCGATGCTTGACATGATGATTTGTGATATTTTCGAGTGCCGATGCTAGGCATTCACGATTCCATGAGCTGTACAGGATTTGAGGGCCGATCAGAGTGACGGCGCCTGAGTTTTACTGGGATTTGGGTGCATTGATAGACACCGGTTATTCTTCCACGTTGACATTCAGTGTAGATGTTATTTATTTCCATGCTAGCATTCATTATTTTGCATCTCATCCTGTAGCTATAGTACCTGATAGAGTACTTTTGCATGATTATTGCATACCATGCTCACCCTATATATATGTTATTAGATTGCATTTTCTATGCACGATTATTGCATACCCTGCTCACCCTATATAGATGTGATTAGATTGCATTTGCTATGCACGATTATTACATACCCTGCTCATCCTATATAGATGTTATTAGATTGCATTTGCTATGCACGATTATTGCATACCCTGCTTATCATATAGAGATGTTATTAGATAGCACTTGTTGTAAGATTATTGCTCATATAGCTCATCATATAGATGTTATCTGTTGGCATAGGTTAGAGTATCACAGCACGTGCATACTCGCGATTACCTTTATATGTTATCTACTACTCACGAGTTGGCAACTCACCCCCGTTGTGCCATAGTGTTTGCAGGTTGCCCCTTAGAGTAGTCGCGGCAGGCTGCTTTCTTGCATCTTTTGATACAGATACCACTGCAGTTGGCGTGTTAGCTCTTTTGCTGATAGGTGGGTTTTTGTGCGGTGTATGTTTATTTTCCAGTTGTTTACCTTGTTGTATCTAGTACTCTCCATCTATTTTTATGTATTGACTTAGAGACCAGTTGTGAGGACGATGTATATTATTTGTACTCTGGTGTCGAGCTCGTTGTGAGCCGACTTTATTTATGTAGTTTTATATTTCATGTTGTTTTCACTTATATTGCTCATTTCTTCGCTACGGCGTCGTATATTTTTATTGTGGTGATTGTTCCGCCGTTGGACGTGATTGCTCCCGTTTGGGATGCTTTATTTTTATTGTATATCATTTTATTCATATACTGTCTTGTACCCGATTTCGGGGCTAGTTTTTACAAAGGAAATGCTGCCAAAATTTTTAAGATAATAACTTGAACATTAAAGAATTTTTTTCTAAATTACTTAAATGTTTAAAACACTCAATACTTTTATTGGTTTTGATTTCTGGGTTTCGGCTTACTTAGTCGCGTTACGCCTGTAGACGTTACGTGGTTAAGTGCCGTCACGGGCCAAACATTGGGTCGTGACACAACCCCCCTGCACACTTCATTTCCCCAGATCGGTTCCAGAGACGTTTGAAATCCCCATTTACTCTATATTTTAATGAATTTTAATATTTTTTTTTTTACATTTTTTCAATTTAAACTCTTCATCTACCCTAACCCTATAAATACCACCCCTACACTATACCCCCTCACCCCAAAAATCTGAGCCAACTCTCAAGAAATCCCTAGAAACCCTAGTGTGCTATCGAAGTGAGCGAAAGGCGAAGCTCCGGCGGATTTTCCGGCGACAACTGTAGGAACTCCCGGCGACGAAACGACGCACCGTCGACTCCTCTCATCTCCCCTTCTTCTCGTTTAAAGTCTTAAATCCGTAAGTCCTAATTTCTCTCCTTTACTCTTTTCTAAAAATATGAACTTTCAAAACCCGACGGAATCGGAACAAATCCGATTTCCGATTCGGTTTCTTCCCAAAACTTCACATTTCTTTAATAATATCATGCTACAACCACTGCATGTTGACTATTAAATACTAACTAATCATATTAAACAAGTTCCATATCAAAAGTAATTGCTATTTCCATTTTACCGTATTTTTTTCATTAAACTACCATATAATTTCATTTCTACATTTAGACCATCAGAACCTTTGCTATACCTTTAAGTAGATCACGAGGTAATGACCTACCTCCTCACACACTCTTATGCAATATAGCACAATACCCTCGGGAACATAGAATACAGGAAAACGACACCTTTTCATTTAAAAACCTTTTAATAATAAAATCATTTTCTAAACGATTTAGTATTTATACAAATCTTTGCAAAACGCCGCTACAACCCATTTGGGGAACCCGTTCGGGATGGTGCAGATTATCGCACATCCTCGGGCTTAGTAGTGCGAGATGTAGACATCCGCAAGGAGCATTCGGTCTCGAAAGATTTAAAATATGCAAATCTAAAGAAAATGAGATTTCTAGAAATATTATATATATTAAAAATTATTTTCATATAAATATATGTATTTATATCCTTAAAATATCTAGTTTGTAATAATATAAATATTCCACCTTTTTTTAAAAATATCACAAGAATCATTTTACACTAAAATACCATGAATTCCCTACAAATCAATATTATAAATAAATACCTTTATTTATGAAATTAGGATATTTTCACTAGAAATATCACAATATAAAATCTACATTCATTACAACTCTAAATACTATAACTAAATACTTGGGGAGTATTTTGAAAAGTATATGATAGTATTTTTACATAAAATCCCCTCAAGTTCTATAAATTACCCTAAGGACCCTAGTAAACATAGGTTTAAGCGGGACCAATCTCTTGAGCCTCAGGGAGCCAGAGAAGTGGGTGCTTGCCTATTTAAGGTAGATAACTTAACAACGGTGTTATTAATACGGTAATCATCTTTGAAAAAGACACAAATCGTGCCGCCCAATCTGCAGCGGTTACCGATAACATCAAAACAATCAGGACTTCAATTTACTTTTCTAATTGTCTGACTCAGAGTGAGTCTCATTATAATTTGACTTGAATATGATTAAAGTACAATCTACAATCTACAATATTACAATTCAATATGAAACCATGAATCCATATATTCAATCTGTTCAAACTATTCAATCTGTATTGACTGAACCGGACCATGGATATACTTCCATTTACATGATTCTCCAGTTACATCCATTTACATGATTCTCCAGTTACATCCGTTTACTGATATCATGGTTTCGGTCAGTCATCCAATTATACAATGTATACAGTTACAATACAAGAAAAACACTACGGGGTTTAAAGGGTAGATTGGTACGGAAGGTGTTATAAGTGGCACGAGACGGTAAGATTAAGACACCTAACCTATATTCCGTTGCTGTTGTATCGTGGCCCAATGGTTCCTTGTACTCTATATTCTGTTTACCCTGGTCTCTAGTATATAGAGACCCCTCTCGTATACACTGGCATCCTTCTGTACCAAGCTACAAACAACAGCGTTAACACAATATTATAACAATATAATACAACTGTAAAAGATACCTTCTACTATCTATTCTATTTCTCCCTTATCTTTGTGACTTACCGAGCGATCTGTTCGTTGACGACATTCTCTTTCTTTCTTCTTTGAATGTCGTCAGGTGATCTGGACACGTCAGAGATCGAGCCCACGAGTGAAGATTTGGACCAATTCAGTGAAGACCCCGAGCTCTAGTTCATTGTACACTTTCCATTTCGGTACTTTTCATTTCTTCCATTGTTTAGGCATTGCTCTATTTCAGTTGTATTTACTTTCCATGTATTGTACAGAAAGAATGTGAATAAATAAAGTTGCTATTATATTATTTCTTGTCTCTTGTGATTTTACTTCTATATTGCTTAGATACGCTTAGCGTGTTTACTTCACAGTAAATACGTAGCGGCCTCATCGCGTCCTCTGCTCGTATACTGGGAAGCGGGGCGTGACAGGATTTGGCCCCAGCGACTCGATCACCGCCATTGTCCCTGTCCTGGATTCGATATCCGGCGGGCATCACGGTGGGTATGAGCACGGGGTTGGTCTCGGGGCCCATCGATTTTTTGATAGACGTTCGACCCCGCATGAGTACGCCATGACCCAGACGTGGGTGGATGCGGCATCTGCGTCACAGGATGAGATCCATCGGCCTCACGAGCAAGTGGAGCGGTAGTATAAGACACAGCAGGAGATGCGGCATGAGCTGCAGGAGCTTAGGGTGGAGATCCGAGACAAGAGGTAGTCGCACGCCAATTCCGTCCAGTAGACCATACGGAATGAGTTGAGCACATTCTTTAGGACATGGGGCGATGGAGGTGGATTGTCGTCCTAACGGCGTTAGTTCTATTTTTTGATTTTTTGACACATACAATAGGACTTTAGTAGAGTATTGATCATATTGGACGATTTTTTGACACATAAATTTTTTGATTTGTTGATTAGTAGTGTATTGATCTGTAACGATTCTGAAATCACTGTACAGAAAATTCTTGTTATTGTACAGAAAAGAGTAGTGTAAGAGTTAAAGTTACTTTTGTTAAATAAAAGCAAGAAACAACTTGTAGCTCACTGGTAAAGTCTCTGCACTATTGTGACGTAGCTCGTGTGTTCGATCCCTATCAAACACAATTATTTTTTTCTGATTTTTTTCTTTTTAATTTTTGGAAGCCCAATAATTGCACGTGCAATACACGGGGAAATGAAAAGTTTCAGAAAAATCAAATATGCGCATAATGGAGTAAACACATAAAAACCTGCGTGGCACGAATCTCAAGGCATTTGCCTCAGATCCGACCGGCCAAATTGCCTCAAGGGCCGGCGCCGATGGTCTTGATACGCCTAAATTGATCCGTGCTTTGCACACTCGTCTCTTTAACTCCCCTCAACTCCTCTGCACTGTTTGATTTCCCTGCAATTAAACAGAGACCCTTCAATTCACCATTTAACATCCTTTTAATACATTTTAATCCACAATTTTAATTCCTAAACCCTAATTCTCCACTATAAATACCACCCCATGCCATAGCTCTCCCCCATTCTGAAATTCTAGTAAAAATTCTCTAAAAAGTTCTAAGCGCCAAGTGGAGTTATGCTCCTCACGTGGAGTAGCGAGCCAAACTCGGCGACCAGAGCATCTCCGACGAAACTACGACCCCAAGAGTTTTTTCAATCACTTCTTAGTCATATAAAAATAGTAAGTCCCTTCATCTCTCTCCCTTTCTATCTCAAACCACTTTTTAAAACAAACCAACAAAAGAGGAGTTATCTCCGATATCGCATTCTTTTTAACTTTTGCAAGCCATGTGATAAGCAAATGAGATCAACTAACATGCTACAATAATCCTAACCTTATTTCACATCTTTTAGTTTTTAGTTTTAACAAAATTTTCATATTTAATGAACATATAACAAACTTTTTCAGTAAAATACCATGAACATTAGTATCACCCTCTTATCGATAATTAGTTTAAATACCTTTAAAAAAAACTTCATGGGGTAATGACCTACCCCACACGCACAGCATGGTTCCATAGAACAATATTCTAGATCTATGGTTAAGTTAAAGAAATAAGTTTTTCATTAAAATACAACACCGTTTCAAAACGGGTTTCTTTAACTCGGTATTTCGAATCCTTGGCAATTACGTCTCTACAACCCTCGTTAGGAGACCCGCTCATGAATGGTGTAGATTATTGCACATCTTTGGAACAATAGAGCGAGATGAAGAACTCCTCACGGAGTATTCGGTCTCGAAAGGAATATAAAAATATAAACTCGTATTTTCAATAAAAGCATATTAAGAAACTATATTTCTAAAATGAAAGATTAAAAAAATTGTAAATAAAAAACCACCAAGTTTCCAAACATAGTAGTTTTAATAAAAATACCACAAACTTTCAAAAAAGCTAGGTTTTATCATTAAAATACACCAATAATTAAAATACATGCTCATGAAAACCTAAATGTTATAAATCACCCTCGAGGTTTATTTTGAAACTATATTAATTTTTTTTCATAAAACCCCCTCGAGATATGCAAACAATATTTTAAGAACCTTAGATAAATATAGGTTTAAGCGGGATCAATTCTCTTGAGCCTCAGGGAGCCGGAGAAAGTGAGTGCTAGCCTATTCAGGTTAGACAATTTAACGGAGTCATCAATAGCAATTATCATGGAAAAAGACACAAATTCTGCCGTCCATGTGCAACAGTTGCTGATATCTCCTGAACATAAAAGTTTAACAATTTACATCAATTCACATGAAAAGACATGAACTCAAATCTAAACTTGAACTCGAACTCGAATACAAACTCGAACTCTAATCTAAACCCGAATATGAACTTGAAACCAATCTACTCGAACTAACTTGACTCGAATCCAAATTGCAACCGCCATGACTCGTACATTACTCCACTCACTCGACTACAATTTACACCTTTTGCAATCTAGGGTTTAGATCAAGGAATATCTATCAATCAAATCAGATAAGCATATTAACCAGTTATAATATATTATACACGGGGTGTTTGGGATAGTTTCTTGTGTGAATCCAACGGAGCTTCACGAGTCCCGTATTAACCTCTCTTTTTTATTTTACTCGAATATCAGTCGGGTTGACTCATTTACAGCCTAGAGCCCCGATACTAACACATGAAATAGGCCCATGTTTCCTTACTCCTGGGGCCCCACTCTTGAGCTCGTGAATACTTCTACGGCTGCGTTGACATTCACACTTGGAACTTAACGTTAACATAATGAGCATCAAGAGACCTATAGTATATATTTACCCATGATCATATACTCTTACTTATCATATATATATATATATATATTCTACTCTTGTCATTTTCTTTACTCTTACCTATCTTTGGGACTTACCGAGCGCTAGTTCGCTGACGGGCATTCCATATATTTTTTCTTCTCTTGAAATGTTCGTCAGATACTGTCGAGACGGAGTAAGTTGAAGCCACATAGGAGGACTACGACCAGATAGCTACTCAGGGCTAACTCAACTTCTTTTCCTTCAGTTTATATTTTCCACTTATTTAGGCATTTTCTTTATTGTATTTACTTTCCACCATAAACTCTTTTATTTGTAAATATTAGAAGTTGAATGTAAATAAACATGTTTGTTGAAATTTTTTACAGTCTCAATTTATTCTTGCATTGTGTATTATTGTTTCAATACGCTTAGTATATTTATTTAGGGAATGACCTTCTCTGGATAAATATACCGCAGGCTTGCTACGTCACCGTTTCCGTCTATTGGGAAGCGGTGCGTCACAAGTTTTATTGGTGGCCCATACAAGTCAGTTCTGCATGAAGTCATAAACAATATGCCACAGGAATTAATGTGTTCAACAAACATTTATATTTCTTGCATTTCAAATTCCTTGAATCTATCCTAATCTATCTTTTATATCAAGGTGATGGACTCTCTGAACAATACCAGTACCAACATCAACGGCAATACTCCACCACCTACACTACCATCACCGCCTACCGTTGCAGCTCCTATCAATGAGCAAACAGTACTACTTGAGGCTTTCAAGAGCCTATTGGAGGGTCAGCGGTAGCAGACTACTATCCTCATGCACCTCCCCGAAGCCGAGACAACTGGATTTAAGCAGTTTCGGGCACTGCACCCAAAAAACTTCTCGGAAAAAGAGAGCCCACTTGAGGTAGAAGAATAGGCTCAAGTGATCGAAAATGATTTGGCAGCAGCTCAAGTGCCAAATATTGCATGGGTGAGAGTTGCTAAGTTGCAACTGACCGATAACGTAAGAGTTTGGTGGAAAACTGAGGAGAGCCGTCTCCCACAACCGATAGAATATAGAACATTCCGAGACCTCTTCGATACCAAGTACTTCCCTGAGACTGCTCGTTTTGACATGGAGCATCAGTTCATCCATCTACAGTAGGGCTCGATGTGGGTCAAGTCTGTGGATGAATATGATGCTGAGTTTCCCATGCTCACCATGTAAGATATTGTCTCAAATTCAATTTTCTGATCCCACTCACTACACTGCTAACACAAGATCGTAACAGGTTCGCTGCACACCTTATTCCCACTGCTGAGATCCGGGCACGACGATTTCAGCAAGGGTTGGACCCTGAAATCCAAGCTGCACTCGCTACAGGGGATTTCCCAACCCATGAACTTGCTTTGAAGGCTGCCCGACGTTATGAGGCAGTTGTGAAAAAGAAGGGCAGGCCGCAGACTGCTGGTGTGAAATGCCCTGTGTACCAGATCACAGGAGGGGTCTCTTCTAGGCCAGCTTTTAATGGACCATCTCAGGGGCTAGTAGGTTCGTTCGCCAACAGCAGGCCAGACTTTTGCATCTACTGCAAGAAAACATGGCATCTTGTGAAGAACTGTCGCAGGGAGAACAACCTGTGCCTGATCTGTGGGGCTTCTACTCACGCCATTGGAGCATGCCCACATAACCGAAGACCCAAAAACCCTCCAGCTAAACCGGCGATCCAAGCTCCTTCTACCCGGTTAGCTCTACCAGCTCCAGCTCCCTGCACCCAGACCACTCAACCCCAACGCTGAGTGTTTAACCAGGCACAGAGGAAAGTGCCGCGACTCTAAGCATTCACCATGTCGGTCGAAGAGGTCAAAGTTACGGGTCAGATTATCACTGGTAAATCTCTTCTCTATTCTCTTTCAAGTCCTTTCAATTCATAATCATCTTATATCTGTTATACCTAAACCTATCCCACACAACTTAGGTACAATCATAGTAGCCTCCCTACCTGCTCTAGCACTCTTCGACACTGGGGCATCGCATTGTTTTATGTCGCAACGGTTCGTCCAAACTCATGCGATCCCAGTTAAAGGTACATGAACGCAACTATCCAACACATGATCTATAATTGGCAGCCGTCATCTTCGCACTCAAGATTTAGCGCCACTATCTTTTGGGAGAACGAGTGGATATGTACACTGACCACAAGGGTCTAAAGTATGTATTTACTCAGAAGGAACTAAACATGCGGCATAGAAGATGGCTAGAACTCATGGCGGACTTCGACATCAACCTACAGTATTATCCTGTAAAGGTGAACGTAGTTCCCGATGCCCTTAGTTGACAGCCATTAACAATGAACCTCACCGCTCAGTGGAAGTTACAGCGAGAACTACATGGATTGGAGATTGAAGTAGTTGTGCCAGGTAACGCTTCATATTTGATGAACTTACAAGTCTGGTCCACTCTTATAAATCATATCAAGGCAGCTCAAGCAAATGACGCCAAGCTACAAAGGATCCGAGAACAAGTAGAAAGTGGACTATGAACTGATTTTGTCATCCATGGAGATGGATTCTTGCGATATGGAAGTCGTTTAAGCGTGCCAGTCGAACCTATTTGAGAAGAGTTGATGAAAGAGGCTCACAGCTCTTCTTATTCGGTACACCTCGGTGGCACAAAGATGTAAAAGGATCTACGACAACACTACTAGTAGCATGGAATGAAGCGCAAAGTAGAAAGGAGCGTAGCCAAGTGTTTGGTGTGTCAGCAAGTGAAGGCTGAACATCATAGAACTGCTGCTCTACTTCAGCCGTTACCAATCTTAGAATAGAAATGACAACACATTACCATGGACTTCGTGACTACACTTCCTCGCAGCACGAAGGTTAACGGCGCAATATAGGTTATTGTGGATCGACTCACCAAGTCGGCTCACTTTATTCCATTTCGAATTGGCCAGTCAACCGAGACGTTAGCAAAGAAGTACATGGAGTTGAGCATAAATCTAAAGTAAGATTTAAATCTTCAAGATGTACCATATTTGATACCCATAAACTCATGCAAGAGATCGTGATATTACATGGAGTACCCGTTTGCATCGTCTCCGATCGTGATACAAGATTCCGATCACAATTTTGGCAGAGTCTGCAAGCTAGCCTGGAAACGAGTCTGAATTTCAGCACGGCTTATCATCCACAAACGGACGGACAGTCTGAGCAAACAATTCAGATTCTGGAAGATATGCTAAGAGCTTATATGTTAGACTTCGGAGGTTCGTGGAAAGATCACCAACACCTTGTGGAGTTTTCATACAACAACAACTATCAGGCAAGCATTGGAATGACACCATTCGCAGCACTCTATAGACGGAAGTGACGTTCCACGCAGAGTTGGGATGACGTTGGAGATCATGAACTCCTTGGACCAGAGATGATCGTGGCAACTGTGGACGTAGTTCGCACGATCAGGGAAAGAATGCGCATCACCCAAGACCGACATAAGCATTGGGCAGATACAAAGCGCCGACATATGGAGTTCCAACCTGGAGACCATGTATTTCTGAAGATCCCTCCAAACAGAGGAGTGATCCGTTTTGGCAAGAGGGGTAAACTCATTCCAAGATACATAGGACCATTCGACTTGTTCCATATATCCCAGCTACGACGATATGTGAGCAACTTTCAATGAGGGTCGTAGCTGGGATATGTGGAACGAGTTGGATAAATGGCATACCGTTTAACACTACCACCCTCATTGGAAGGAGTGCACAACGTGTTCCATATATCCCAGCTATGACGATATGTGAGCGACCCCAGCCACATACTTGATTACTCAGAGCTCTTAGTACAAACTGATTTAACCAGCGAGCAACAACCAGTTGAGATTCTGGACCGAAAGGTGAAAACATTACAGAACAAGGAGATAAACTTGGTCCGAGTGATGTGGAGAAAGGATTCGTCAGGAGAATCAACTTGGGAAAGAGAAGAAGATATGTGTACACGATACCCTTATCTATTTGAAAATTAGTCCTTATGTAATTGTAAATTTCGAGGATGAAATTTTTGTAAGGAAGGTAAAATGTAACGACTCTGAAATCACTGTACATAAAATTCTTGTTATTGTACAGAAAAGAGTATTACAGCTTGTGTAAGAGTTAAAAGTTACTTTTGTTAAATAAAAGCAAGAAAAAACTTGTAGCTCACTGGTAAAGTCCCTGCACTGCTGTGACGTAGCCTTTGTATTCGATTCTCATCAGACACAATTATTTTTTTCTAATTTTTTTCTTTTTAATTTTTGGAAGCCCAAGAGTTGCACGTGGAATACACGGGGTAATGAAAAGTTTCAGAAAAATTAAATATGCGCAAAATGGAGTAAACACAGAAAAACCAACGTCACTCGAATCTTGAGGCATTTGCCTTAGATCCGACCGGCCAAATTACCTCATGGGTAGGCGCTGACTGTCCCGATACACCCAAATCGATCTGTGCTTTGCACACTCGTCTCTTCATCTCCCCTGCACTGTTTGATTTCCCTGCAATTAAACAAAGACCCTTCAATTCACCATTTAACATCCTTTTAATGCATTTTAATCCACAATTTTAATTCCTAAACCCTAATTCTCCACTATAAATACCACCCCATGCCATAGCTCTCCCCAATTCTGAAATTCTAGCAAAAATTCTCTAAAAACTTCTAAGTGCCAAGTGGAGTAGCGATCCAAACTCGGCGACCGGAGCATCTCCGACAAAACCACGACTCCCGAGAGTTTCTTCAACCTTTCTTAGTCATATAAAAATAGTAAGACCCTTCATCTCTCTCTCTCTCTCTATATATATATATATATATATATCTCAAACCACTTTTTAAAACAAACCGACAAAAGAGGAGTTGTCTCCGATATAGCTTTCTTTTTAATTTTTGCAACCCATGTGATAAGCAAACAAGGTCAACTAATATGCTACAATAATCCTAACCTTATTTCACATTTTTTAGTTTTTAGTTTTAACAAAATTTTCATATGTAACGAACATATAACAAACTTTTTCAGTAAAATACCATGAACATTAGTATCACCCTCTTATCGATAATTAGTTTAAATACTTTTAGAAAAACTTCACGGGGTAACGACATACCCCACACGCATACCATGGTTCCATAGCACGGTATTATAGATTTATGGCTAACTTAAAAAAATAAGTTTTTCATTAAAATACCACACCGTTTCAAAACGGGTTTCTTTAATTCGGTATTTCGAATCCTTGGCAATTACGTCTCTACAACTCTCGTTAGGGGACCCGCTAATGGATGGTGCAGATTATCGCACATCTTTGGGATAATAAAGTGAGATACAAAACTCCTCACGGAGTATTCGGTCTCGAAAGGAATAAAAATACGGTTTTTAAGAAACGCGACTTTTTCTAATAAAAACTAATTTTTGGAAAAGTTATATAAAAATATAAACTTGTATTTTCAATAAAATCATAATAAGAAACTATATTTCCAAAATGAAAGATTAAAAAAAAATTGTAAATAAAATACCACCAAGTTTCCAAAAGTAGTAGTTTTCATAAAAATACCATAAACTTTCAAAAAATCTGGGTTTTATCATTAAAATACCTCAATAATTGAAATACATGCTCATGGAAACCTTAATGTTATAAATCACTGTCGAGATTTATTTTGAAACTATATTAAAAAATTTCATAAAACCTCCTCGAGATATGCAAACAATATTTTAAGGGCCTTAGATAAATATAGGTTTAAGCGGGATCAATTCTCTTGAGCCTTAGAAAGCCGGGGAAAGTGAGTGCTTGCCTATTCAGGTTAGACAATTTAACGGGTTATCAATAGCAATTGTCTTGGAAAAAGACACAAATCCTGCCGTCCATGTGCAGCAGTTGCTGATATCTTCTGAACATAAGAGTTTAACAATTTACATCAATTCATATGAAAAAACATGAACTCAAATCTAAACTCGAATCTAAATTTGAACTCGAACTCTAATCTAAACCCGAATATGAACTCAAAACCAATCAACTCAAACTAACTTGACTTAAATCCAGATTGCAATTGTCATGACTCGTACATTACTCGACTCACTTGAATACAATTTACACCTTTTGCAATTTAGGGTTTCGATCAAGGAATATTAATCAATCAAATCAGATAAGCATATTAACCAGTTATAATATATTATACACGGAGTGTTTGGGATAGTTTCTTATGTGAATCCAACGGAATTTCAGAAGTCCCGTATTACACTACTAAAATAGGGGGTTGCCCCTACAGATAACGAAATCCGTAGGGGTAGATTTAGTTTAGCCCTACGGATTAGTCCGTATGGCTAAAAGGTTGCCCCTACGGTCCTTACATATTAATTTAAAAAATATTAAATCGTAAATTGTTGTTTGCCCCTACGGAGCCGCAAACCAAGTACCTACGGACTTATCCGTAGGGGCATCTAAATAAAGATTTAATTAAAAAGGTACGGATCGATCCTTACGCTTATTACCTAAAAATTATTTTTCCATCGCCCGCGAACCCAAAATCCGCAAACCCTCGTTCCCGCAGATCGCCTGTGTTTCGTCGCCGTTCTCGTCGTCTCCACCGCAGGCCGATTCGTCGTCGCCACCGTCTGGTTCTTCCTCATCTCCGATTTCGTCGTCGCCTCCTTTCGTCGTCGCCTCCGATCGATCGTCGACGCCTCCACTGCACAGGTTAGGAAATCTTAAATTAAACAAATTTTTGATTATTTTAGGGCTAGGGTTCATGGTTTGGGTACCGATGAGGCATTCGTTGGGGTTAGCGTTAGGGTTGCGGTTGGGGTTGGGGTTGGGGTTACGGTTGGGGCTGGGGCTGGGGTTGCGGTTGGGGCTGGGGCTGGGGTTGCGGTTGGGGCTGGGGTTGCGGTTGGGGCTGGGGTTCGGCAGGGGGTTGCGGTTGGGGTTAGGGTTAGGGTTGGGGCAGGGGGTTGCGGCAGGGGGTGAGAATTTTTCTAGTTTTCTTTTAAAGCTTGTGAAGGAAATTTTGAGCCCCCTAAAAATGAACATTTCTAATGATTTTGATAAGAGACAAGAGAGCAATAAAGTTTTGTTTTCTATTTGTCTAGATTCAAATGTCTACTTATATATATATATATATATATATATATATATATATATATATATATATATATATATATATATATATATATATATTTACAATCTCAATATTCGTGGCATGTTGGTTATAAATTTCTCTCTCTGTAGAGATATATAGCCTACTTCAGCACATAGCTAGGTATGTGATAAAATTATTTTTGATAAAACAATGCATGATATAATATGGAAATATATTTGTTTCTTAGCTTCAATCATACAAACGTGTTCCAAATTAACGTAATTCAAATAGCAATTCCTTGGAATTTTTTAGTCCAGAGAATCTTGATCGAGTCTCAGGATCATATTGATTCAAGAATTTGGTGTGACACCAAAGAATGGACGTTAGACGAATAGCCGGTGGTAAAACTTCTTAAAGTATATTAATTTTGAATCTTCTTCTAAACTCAATGATTCTACATTGATAAAGAAAAGCTTAGATATCGATGACAAATGGCCACATATTACAAGTTACAAAGATGATGTTCAACACCTTCCCAACTTTTTCATTGCTTGTGATATTTTCTCTCCTCTCTCTCCTTTTCTCCTGGTCTCAGTATATCATGAAACTTTGGGCATGCAAATTAAGACTCTCTCCTCTTTTTGGTTATTATTTTTCCCTTTGTCGGCTTAATTATTAAGATGGAGATTTGATTAGAGTTTTGGTGTTCATAATTTCATAATATGAGCAAGGCAATTAACAAATCATCATGATGTTGTTATGATCATAGCAAGATGTAGGTGCTTGTGTGTTGGTACTAAAGCATGATACAATCTCTTTTATTGCTAGTGGATGTGTTTTGTTCAAAGAGTCTTTTCCTTTTAGTAATTTTCCTCTTTAGGGAGTTTTCGACTTTGAAATCTCACTAGTTGATATTGTTAAATGAGTTCTAGTCCTAGTTTGCTATATTTTTTGATATATAGTAGATAGTGATACTTCTTTAAGTGCTTGTCGCATTAACTTGGAAGCCGACTATACCAAAGGTTGTAGAGGACATAATTATCGAGACACGAATCAAATGGTTTCATGTTAGAGCTACATCTTCACTCGAACTTTGGACATGTACAAAAGGAAGAGTTAATGTACATGTTATTAGAACTCATAGGTATGAGATGTCCTCTTTCTCTATTTCAAAAAAAAATACAAAATATAAAAGGAATTTTTTTTTGCTCCAATAACAAAACTTTCCGAAATTTTTAAAACCAGTGGTTTACCTCTCTCAACCATAATTTATTCTCAAAATGGGCTTCCTTTAAATAGTTCATTAAAATATTTAAATGAAATAAGATAGAGAGGAAGAAGGATCTATACTTAAGTGCATAAATAACCAAAAAGGAAAACGAAGAAAAACAACAAAAGAAACCAAAAGATAGAGAAGGTAAAGCTAGAAGAATCACGCCATTAGCTGCGGGTCATCTTTTAAATGAGCCCCTTCTTTGATCCCTTGCCAGCAGCCATCACATTCCCATATATATAATTTCTTCAGGCAGTCCACTTAACCGGTACATGAAAATAGCATAAGTGTCACACGACAACAGTTAATTTATATCGGTTAACATACGTTCGATGTTCGTCGTGACATAGAACTATACAAAGTTGATCTTAGTCTAAAATTAGACTAACGTATTCTTAACAAACGTTTAAGTTGATCTTAGTCTCAAATGAGATTAACGATCCTTAAACCCAACCCAAACCCAAATCTAAGATAATATGGATTTGGACTAATCCACGCCATACGGGCGACAACATAAATTAGTCTCCGTATACAATCCACGGGCAACCAAAAACAAAACAAACACCCACGACACGAAGTGACCATCTGGAGAGGAGAAAGTTGTTACCGCTATGTGGTAGCGTAATTAACTGCAGGGGCTTGCGCCTGCAGGGAAGATCCGTTTAAACCTTCGATATACGGTGCCATAAATCAACTTGGCATTTTCGGAGAGGTGGACGGATAGAACCAAATAGCATCTGCCCCGAAGTTCAGGCCCGGACGTCCTAACGTCCCAGTCGCGTCTTTCGGCGGAGAACATATGTGACATGTGATATGTATGCATGTGTTTATGTGATATGTGCGTATGTGCATTTAAGTAAAAACAACCCTACACTTAAGCGAAATCATAAATTGAAACACACATATATAGAATACAACTCATACATGGGTATCCTCAAATCTAACTTTAATTATCGATAATTTATTCTTTTCAACGACAAACGCACACACAAAGTATATACACGGATTTTCTCCTTTGTCAGTAACCATCCCGTTCTTAGATTTCTCAATATAGTCATCATAACCTACAATTTATATGATACAGTCTAACATGGCCCATGAGTACGTCAGGGTTAAAGACTGGATGTATGTGAATTGGCAACAACGTATGCAACCTAAGTTTGTCACTGGAGTTTCTAATTTCATTGAATTTGCACGCGCACATAATAAGAAGGAGAAGACAGTAATGTGGCAAAAGAAGAAGGAGAAGACAGTAATGTGGCAGAAGAAGAAAAAAATGACATTCCTTGTTCTCTGTTTCAGCATCAATCTTCTGATATGAACTAATGATGGCTTTCAAATTGGCTTTTCCTTTTAGAGACTTCTTAGTGTCCAATGGAAAGTATACATCAGATTTGTGCAGGTCAGATTCTTCTATGACTTTCAAGAGTTTCAACTGATTCTGTAAATTACACCCTAGTTGGGTGATACTTTTACCACTTCTCACTGCAGGTGCGCTCTCTAATATCCATTTTGAATGTAATATTATAGATATTCATGCCTGTTTATGTTAAAATTACTTATATTGTCAATGTTTGATTATCTAGTTGTTGGTGATGCATCCATATCAGGGACAGAGGCCACTTCCGCTCCTCCAGGTATGTTTATATATCATATAGTGCATGTATATTGATTTAGAATGCTATATCATAAATACACACACATTCCTTTTGCTCTTACTTAGATAGTAATTTTTATTATTGTCTAGCTGTAGGTGGTGACAGTAGTTGACAATAAAATTTGTCATCCTAGAAACTATGATTTTTATATGTGCTCGCATGCGGGAATGATTGTAAGTCGTGGACCTGTACAATAAATTCTTATTTGGTATTTGTTTGAAATCAAATTGAATACTATATAATTGATAAGTTTGTTATATTTGTATTTAGTTTGGAATTAACACAATATTTATTCACGCAGCATGCACTTATGATCAACCAACTGCTCATGATATTTGTAGCCCAGCATAGAGATCACCACATCAACTTTTTTTATTGCCTCCACCAAGCTCTTGTGATCATGTATATCACCCTACATATATTCAACATATATATCATCAGGTCTTTCTAAAATCAATGACCTTTAATTCAAAAAAAAATAAACACACACACACAGGGAGTGAATTAATGAAGAAAAGAGGGTCCACTTTTCGTTAGGTGTCGTCAAAAGTTTATATCCTCCATCAATTATCAAGCTACCGAGTACGAAAAGCCACCTTTGTTAGTCGAGAGTCATGGTAATAGACTTGTCATTATAGATCATAGTCAATTGTTTTTCCTATCATTTTCTTGATCCAGATGCTAATCAACTTGTTAATTGGTTACTGTTTTTATGACGTATTTGTCTATATTTATTGACAGTGGCCTTGTTTTTATGGAGCCGCTGGAATTTATGAATCCAGCTGGAAGCCTTTGCATGAGTTAGTAGTCATGGAGATTGATTATAAATGAAATAGAGAGAAGAAAATAGAAATTGTAGATAGTAGAATAGCACACTCATTTCAAAAATTGCACTTTGATCTTTATGTCAACTTTTTTTTTAATTACCAATGTGTCTCGATTTTATTCGCAAAATATCATTTTCTGTCCGACGGCTGGCTGGATAAATTTCATACAACATAATAACTGCACCGGGCTTGAAGTTGCACATTGCCCTCAATTTTAATCACCACTAATTTATGGTTTCGCAACTTTGTAGTAATCCCGAAACATGATTTATTTTCTGCAAATGCTAGGAAATTTCACTCAAATTTTGCATCTTTACTCTATTTTTCACAACGGTTAATTTGTTATGTTTCACCACTTGGGTATTTGAGAAAACATCTTCTATTTTCTACCATTTGACTGAAATTGCATGTTTTTATTGAAAATAATACAATCGCATAACCTTAAGAAAAACAACCACCCCTTTTTTAATGAATTTGGACAGGTAATTATCCCAAATTTTTTTAAAACAAAAGAAAAACAGCGACCTATATACAAAATGGGTAAATGTCGTGATCAATAAATTACTTACCATTTGCCGAGACATGTATTTTTGCAGCATCCATACATCCTTTTCCTCTTCTTCGATGCCGTATTCTCATTATCTTCGTCTAATCCATCTGAAACTGCAATTAAATTTAATTAAACCAAATAAAATCAAAAATTAAAATCAAACGGCAACAACAAAATCAATGAAATTTATAGCCTACCAGAGTCTTCAAGAATCTCCACATATGAATCCTGGGCCTTTTTCTTTTTCTTCAAAGATCTTTTAGAAGCAGAGAATTTTGTTTTCTGGCAAGTGCTTTGATCAAAAGCTTTGAAGCTAAACACCATATTGCCTTTGTATTTGAAAACCAAAAATGCCCAGTTTGCAGATTATTGGCTACTTAAAATTCATGCCACCCATCTCCACTCATGGAAGCAACTTTGTTCTCGATGTGAAGATCAACATGCCATATTTTGCCATTGTGGCTCACTAGGATAGCCTTTTCTCTTCTCTTAACAACCTGCTTGGTAAATTTATTCGGAACTGGCTGCGAATCATTAAATGATATGCATAAGAAAGAAAGCTAAAATACAGATATATAGCATACCGATACATCGAAACTTCAAAGTTGCGATGATAATCCAGAGATATTTATTTCTACACACGTGGTGCACGTGCGAATGCGTCGGGCATCATGGACAAATATTTGAGAACATGGAAAGTATTATTAGTATAAAGTAATTAAAGCTTTTAAACACTTTGGGTAGATATTTTCTTAGTTGATACAATCATATCATGAGGACTAAATTTAAGCTATTATACATATACATATGTATTTTTCTAATCTAATATATCACACACACACACACACACACACACACAGAAAGAGAGAACACCAATTTGGTAGAGAAATTAGGTAGCAGGACCCTGAAGAAATAGAGTCCATAGCATTGCTCATCCTCATCATCCATGATCCCTTTAAAGAAATATTATCAAAAGGGGAGAATAAATACTACAAGCAGTGAGAATTATTATATATATGGGTTGAACGCACGCGCGCGCGTGTGTGTGTAATATATTAGATTAGAAAAATACATATGCATATATATAATAGCTTAAATTTAGTCCTCATGATATGATTGCATCAACTAAGAAAATATCTACCCAAGGTGTTTAAAAGCTTTAATTACTTTATTCTAATAATGCTTTCCATGTTCTCAAATATTTGTCCATGATGCCTGACGCATTCGCACGTGCACCGCGTGTGTAGAAATAAATATCTCTGGATTATCATCGCAACTTTGAAGTTTCGATGTATCGGTATGCTATATATCTGTATTTTAGCTTCCTTTCTTATACATGTCTTTTAATGACTCGCAGCCGGTTCCGAATAAATTTACCTAGCAGATTAGTAAGATGGTCAAGAGAAGAGAAAAGGCTAACCTAGTGAGCCACAATGGCAAAATATGGCATGTTGATCTTCACATCGAGAACAAAGTTGCTTCCATGAGTGGAGATGGGTGGCATGAATTTACAGTAGCCAATAATCTGCAAACTGGGCATTTTTTGGTTTTCAAATACAAAGACAATATGGTGTTTAGCTTCAAAACACTTGCCAGAAAACAAAATTCTCTGCTTCTAAAAGATCTTTGAAGAAAAAGAAGAAGGCCCAGAATTCATATGTGGAGATTCTTGAAGACTCTGGTAGGCTATAAATTTCATTGATTTTGCTGTTGCTGTTTGATTTTAATTTTTGATTTTATTTGGTTTAATTAAATTTAATTGCAGATTCAGATGGATTAGACGAAGATAATGAGAATACGGCATCGAAGAAGAGGAAAAGGATGTATGGATGCTGCAAAAATACATGTCTCGGCAAATGGTAAGTAATTTATTGATCACGACATTTACCCATTTTATATATAGGTCACTATTTTTCTTTTGTTTTAAAAAAATTTGGGATAATTACCCATCCAAATTCATTAAAAAAGGGGTGGTTGTTTTTCTTAAGGTTATGCAATTGTATTATTTTCAATAAAAACATGCAATTTCAGTAAAATGATAGAAAATAGAAGATGTTTCCTCAAATACCCAAGTGGTGAAACATAACAAATTAACCGTTGTGAAAAATAAAGTAAAGATGCAAAATTTGAGGAGTGAAATTTTCTAGCATTTGCAGAAAATAAATCATGTTTCGGGATTACTACAAAGTTGCGAAACCATAAATTAGTGGCGATTAAAGTTGAGGGCAATGTGCAACTTCAAGCCCGGAGCAGTTATTATGTTGTATGAAATTGAGCCAGCCAGCCGCCGCACAGAAAAGGATATTTTGCGAATAAAATCGAGATACATTGGTAATTAAAAAAAATGGTAGACATAAATATCAAAGTGCAATTTTTTAAATGAGTGTGCTATTCTACTATCTACAATTTCTATTTTCTTCTCTCTATTTCTTTTATAATCAATCTCCATGACTACTAACTCATGCAGAGCCTTCCAGCTGGATTCATAAATAGCAGCGGCTCCACAAAGAATAGCAACGTCTCCACATGTTAGGTCCAGACGCGACAGGATACATCGGCCGAGGCATCTCCTTCGGCTGCAGCTCCGCAAGCCGCTACATCGGCTGCGGTTCCGCAGACAGCTCCTATAGCTCCACCGTCCGCTCAGACTCCCGCAGCCGCGGCTCCGCAAGCTACTACCTCGACGGCGGCTGCGCAGACCACATCACCAGCTCTACAGGCCGCTCAGACTCCCGCATGCGCCGAATTGCATGGTTTATCGACCGAGGAGCAGGCGTGCCAGATTCTATCGTTTATCAGAGGTGGAGCTGGACCGAGCTAGGGTAGCTTTTTTATTCTTATTTTTTGAAACATGCATTTATTTATTTGATACATATTGTACTACATTTTGAAACGATATTGATATTGATATTGGTTTATATTTATATCATATTCAGTTTTTGGGTTTCTTTTGTATATTATATGCGTGAGATGCGATTATGAATACTGCGATATATGTTGCGTGATGATTAATTTTATATTTGATTGATATATATTATTGTACACAGGGCGAGAAAAAATCAGGCAACCCTTTTTAAAAAAAGGATAATATGTACCTACGGATTAATCCGTAGGTACACATGTTGTCCCTACGGCTTAAACCGTAGGGGCAAAATATCAGCATTAACTGATATTTCCCTCTTGGTCTCAGTATTAGGGGGTTGGGATTGCCCCTATGGATAGGGGCACACAAACGCCCCTACGGAGTTATCCGTAGGGGCATAATATCAGGATTTCTGATACTTTGCCCCTACGGATAAGTACCTACGTAGGTATCCGTAGGAGATAGTACGTGGCCCTACGGCTATCTCCGTAGGTACAGTTAATATATTTAAAAAAACCGTAAATAATATAACTTTTTTTACCCTACGGCCTACTTCGTAGGTGAAACATGACCTACACATAACTCCGTAGGGGCAAGTTCAGGGCTTCAACTTGCACCTGCGGCCTTTGCACCTACGGGGTCTTTTTTCGCCCCTACGTACATCTCCGTAGGGGCAGGGTGTTGCCCCTACCGATAAATCCGTAGGGGCAACCCTTATTTGTAGTAGTGTTAACATCTTTTTTTTTATTTTACTCGAATATCAATCGGTTTGACTCATCCACGGCTTAGAGTCCCGATACTAACACATGTAATGGGCCCATGTTTTCTTGCTCCTGGGCCCACTCTTGAGCTCGTGAATATTTCTACGGCTGCACTGATATTCACAATTGGAACCTAACGTTAACATAATGACCATTTAGAGACTTATAATATATATTTACCAATGATCATATACTCTTACTCGTCATATATATATATATATATATATATATATATATATATATATATATATATATATATTCTACTCTTGTCATTTTCTTTACTCTTACCTATCTTTGGGACTTACCGAGTGCTAGTTCGCTGACGGGTATTCCACCCATTTTTTCTTCTCTAAGAATAATCGTCAGATACTGTCGAGACGGAGAAAGTTAAAGCCACAGAGGAGAACTACGACCATATAGCTACTCAGGGCTAGCTCAGCTTCTTTTCCTTCAGTTTATATATGCCATTTGTTTAGGCATTTTTTTATTGTATTTACTTTCCAGCATAAACTCTTGTATTTGTAAATATTGGAAGTTAAATGTAAATAAAGATGTTTTTTGAAAATTTTTTTACAGTCTCAATTTATTCTTGCATTGTGTATTATTTTTTCAATACGCTTAGGATATTTATTTATGGAATGACCTTCTTTGAATAAATATACCGCTGGCTTGCCACATCACCGTTTCCGTCTATTGGGAAGCGGTGTGTGACATGATTATATTGATTGTATGTATATTTTTTGTTTATATTTGCATGTGATTCAGAGCTTATTATTTTGATTATCGTATATTAACTGCGTGAGATTTAAATATATTGCATGAATGATAATTATATATTTGATGCGTCTGAATGAAAATTATATATTGCTTGTGATTGAAATTAACGTGCATGGGGCACGAAAAAATTACTTATTTAAAAAAAATATATTGTTCACGATTGTAACCGTGACTAAAGATATTTGTTCATGGTTACAACCGTGAACAAAAAGCTGCTCCAGATACTGATATTTGGAGCAAGTCTGTTATGGATTACGGTTACACGTTTTGTTCACGGTTGTAATCGTGACCCATAACTGGTTTTGTTCACGGATAGAACCGTGAACAAAAATCTGGGACCCACCAACTAACTGATTTTTTAACTTTTCACGTTAAGAAACATTCACGGTTGTAATCGTGAACGTTTCTTATTGTGTTCACGGTTAGAACCGTGACCCAATATTTGCTTATACAGGTTTGGGTCACGGTTTAAACCGTGAAGCCAATATAAGAAGCCATGGATGCTTAAGAGCACAAGAACTAGTAGTACTAAACACTTGAAGTTTTCTTTAGCTTTTGCTTCTATATTTTGTTTGAAGCAATCAAAGAGGACTTGCTTATTTATAGGTTCAAGTTCTATGCTTTGGTGTCCGCTGTTTCACCTTCTCATCAATTATGCTCACAATGTATGAGATTGCATAATGAGTCAAATGTCGAAGTACATGGTATTTTAGTGGGTTGTTAGGAAATTAGTTAGGTTGATGACTAACTAGAAACTTGTAGCAAGAAGGGAATTTACAACTGTGATTTATGATGTGTACACTTTTAATAATATTAACTCTGAGTTCACAGATTATTTTATTGACTACATACAGATTTGAGTATTTTGGTGAGTCATAAGTATAAACAATCTGGAATTAAACTTCAACAAGCAACCTATACAAGGATTAATTAAGTTATCATTAACGCTAACCACTAACAAAGACTTGCATATGATTTTCTAATCTAAATTTCCAAAGGACGTGTGCCTGAGAATGTGAAAAATTTAGAAAATTTGTATTTAGCCTCTGATCACCAAGTTAACAATCACTTTGCATTCCAACAAAAAAGTACATTGTTTAAAGTACAGTCTTTTCTATCTGTTAGTTCTCTAACTTCCAACCAATAAATTTTTTTATTTGACATTAATTGTGAACTGGATTGATGAGAGGGTGAACAAAAATGAGAATTTATGTTACGGTTTACAAACTTGTCTCTATTTTGCCCCCACTACCATAAATTCATGGGTATGTCACTGTTTATACAAATTAGGATTATATACTGCCAAGTGATGGCTTTAAATTAACGGATGCCTGGGTTAGGGTTAAAGTGCGGGCCGGGTCATTTTCTGATTTCACACAGAAGGATATGGACCTTAACCCTAGCCAAGCCCGAGATTTTTGCAAGCCATTTAAACTTAGGCAAAATAGAGTCGGGGACTATCTAGAGAAAAGCCCCTATATTTTCAGACGAGTATCGTGTTCATGTTTAAAACGTCCTATTTTCACCCCCATTTTCTTTAATATGATTGTAATATGAATATTTTATGTTGATGAAGTCATACTAGTTATATATTTACTCCAAAATATCATAAAAAGGAGTTTTCATCCTAAATGGGAAGATATTAGAATACCATAACTGTTCTTTTATCTTAACATGTTCCTCAAAGACACAATGTGTTTTGTGCATGTAAATGTGAGACCTCATTTCTTTTGTGTGATAAATGTCTGTCCACATAATTAATGTTGCAACAAACCATATTTTGTTGAGTTGTGTGACTCGTATTATAGTCCCACATCGGGAGTTTAAGGGGAAGTTGATGTGTATATAATGTAACTTGGACCTCTATCTAGCAGTTTGGGTTTTTGGGTTAAAAAGGGCATCCAAATTGTGTTGTGTACGCGTCGCTCGCGGGCTCTGCCCCCGACAAATGGTATCAGAGCTAGGTTAAGAGAACCTAGGATTCTTCTATTCTATAATCTAGGTAACGGTGGGTAACGACGCTTGTGTCCTCTTCCCCACTTTCTTAGATTATAGTTTTGAAGGCGTTGGTTCAGATCTAGGAGGAAGTCGAGTTTGCTGCGATACAGACGAAAGATGGCAGAGGATAAGATAAGAATCGAGAAATTAAATGGTCACAATTTCGGTTGGTGGCGCATGCAGTTAGAAGACTGTCTATACCAAAAGGATCTATATCTTCCGTTGCTAGGAGAAAAGCCCGAGAAGATGACCGATGAGGAGTGGAACCTTTTAGATAGGAAAGCCTTAGCGACGATCAGATTATCGTTGACTCCGCAGGTGGTCTTTAATATCTCAAAGGAGAAAACAACTAAGGTGCTAATGAAGACGTTAGCGAAGTTGTATGAGAAGCCATCGACATCAAATAAAATATTTTTGATGAAGAAACTTTTCAACATGAAGATGGTAGAGAATGGTTCGGTGATAGAGCACCTGAACGAGTTCAACAGCGTGACAAGCCAACTTGAGTCCGTTTCAATCATCTTTGAAGACGAGATTCGAGCCATATTGTTCCTATGTTCGTTGCCAGAGAGTTGGGAGAACCTAGTGATGGCGGTTAGCAACTCTATCTCAGGAATTCTCACGTTTAATGATGCGGTAAGCTGCATATTAAATGATGAGATGCGAAGAAAGTCCGTGAGTGGGAGTTCTGGAACTTCTGCACTTTCGGTGGAGAATCGTGGCAGAACAATGGAAAGGAGAAAGTGGAAAAGGGGCAAGTCTAAAAGCCGAGGTAAATCTCAAGGAAAAATCCAAGGAGCCTGTTGGAATTGCGGAAAGAAGGGCCACAGAAGAAGTGAATGCAAGCTTCCGAAGAAAGGCTCAGATGAGAAGACGGATGAAAAGGAAGCGAATGTGGTGTCTTTACAAGAACAAGGGGAACAAGGTCTTTGTCTATCGGCGAACGAGAATACAAAGGCGGATACTTGGTTCCTAGATTGAGGGGCTTCTTTTCATTGCACTTCGGGCAGACACCACTTTAGCGAGTATGTTCAGGGCGATCTTGGACATGTGACGGTGGGAAACGGTCAATCGTGTAAGATCGTTGGAAAAGGGACGATCATCTTGCAACCGTCGGGAGGTGGTCAAATCAAATTGAAGAATGCTCGTCATATTCCTGATTTGAAGAAAATCTTGATTTCCACAAGTCAGCTAGACAACGAAGGGTTTATTACAACGTTTGAGAATTCTCAATGGAAGATTTCCAAAGGATCTTTGGTGGTCGCAAGGGACAAGCTGAGCGGTTCGTTGTACTCATTCAATGCGAGCAGCGGAGGCTCGGCTGCATTGACGGCCAGTTCGAAAAAAAGATTCAGAGACTTCGTTGTGGCATAAAAGATTGGGGCACCTCAGCGAGAAGAACATGAAAATTCTTCAAGCTAAGGGGGTTCTTTCGGGGCTGAAAAAGGTGGAGTTGGGGTTTTGCGAGAGTTGCGTTTGTGGGAAGCAAAACGCGCTCAGTTTTCAAATTGGAGGCGTAGCGAAAAAGACCAAGAAACTGGAGATGGTGCATACGGACGTGTGGGGTCCGGCCTCGGTGGAGTCTTATGGCGGAAATCGGTACTTCGTGACGTTCATCGATGATACAAGTCGGAAGACATGGGTATACGCGATGAAGAAAAAGTCCGATATGTTTGGCATCTTCAAACACTGGATTGCGCAGGTGGAGAACCAAACGAGGATGAAGGTTAAATGCCTAAAGTCCGATAATGGCGGGGAATACTACACCAAAGAGTTCGAGGAGTTTTGCTCGCAAAAAGGTATTCGTTGGTTGAAGACGGTACCTGGGACGCCACAGCAAAATGGTATCGCTGAAAGGATGAACAGAACGATCCTAGAGAGAGTGCGAAGCATGACCTTGGATGCGAATCTCCCAAAATTCTTATGGGCAGCAGCGGTCGATGCTGCTGTGTATCTGATCAACAGAAACCCGGCGAGTGCGCTTGATGGAGGAATTCCAGAAGAAATTTGGTTGGGTAAACCGGTCAACTATTCGCACCTTAAAGTATTTGGCTGTATCGCGTATTCTTTGATTGATAAGGTAGAAAGGAGTAAGCTTGACTCCAAATCTAAGAAGTGTGCTTTCATCGGGTATGGTGGAGACGAGTTCGGATATCGGCTGTGGGATTACACAAGTAAGAAAGTAATACGAAGCCGGAACGTTGTCTTTGATGAGCAGCACTTATATAGAGAAGAAAAGCAAGCCAAAGATGATGTTGTATCTGAGTTCGTGGAGTTAGACGGAACTCAAGAGAACAATCAGGTGTCCACAAGTGGGGATCAAAACATGGAGGAAGTTGCAGTGCAGGATCAGGTTCAAGAACATGATGGTCATCATGTTCAGCAACCAGATGTACCAGTTTTGAGGAGATCTACGAGAGAAAAGAGACTACCTGAAAGACTTGTGACCGACTTCATTTTGTACACGGATTCGGGAGAGCCTGAATTCCTTGAAGAGGCGACGCAAGACGGTGCTAGTAAGCAGTGGGAGCGAGCTATGGATGAGGAGATGGATTCTTTGAAGAAGAACCGCACGTGGGACCTGGTGAAGCTACCCAAAGGTCGAAAAGCGTTGCTGAATAGGTGGGTGTACAGAATAAAAGATGAGGCCGATGGTGTGAAGCGGTACAAAGCTCGCTTGGTAGTCAAGGGATATGCGCAAAAACAAGGAATTGACTATCAAGAGATATTTTCCCCTGTGGTGAAAATGACATCAATTCGGGTGATCCTTAGTATTGTGGCGGTGGAGGATCTGCACTTAGAGCAGCTTGATGTAAAGACTGCGTTCCTTCATGGAGATTTGGTGGAGGAGATCTATATGATGCAGCCATCGGGATACGAGGTGAAGGGAAAAGAATATATGGTGTGTAAACTGCGAAAGAGCTTGTACGGCCTTAAGCAAGCTCCAAGGCAGTGGTATCTCAAATTCGATCAGTTCATGCTAGAGACAGGATTTGTGCGTGGTGAGTCAGATCACTGTGTCTATATTCAGACTTTTGAGGATGGAGACTATATCATTCTATCACTCTATGTAGATGATATGTTGGTAGCGGGTCCGAACTTCGAGAAAATTCAAAGTCTGAAGAAGATGATGACTGAAAAGTTTTCCATGAAAGATTTGGGAGCGGCCAAACAAATTTTGGGCATGAAGATCGTTCGAGATAGGAAGCAGCGGAAGCTGTGGTTATCGCAAAGCGACTATATCGAGAAGGTTTTGAAGCGGTTCAACATGGACAAGTCAAAACCGGTGTGTATGCCTTTAGCAAAACATTTCAAACTCATGAAGGAGTTTTGCCCTACAACTCAAGAGCAGAAAGACGAGATGGCAAGAGTGCCTTATGCTTCTGCGGTGGGGAGTTTAATGTATGCAATGGTGAGTACGAGACCAGATATTGCACATGAAGTGGGAGTTGTGAGCCGGTATATGCAAAACCCGGGGAAGGAGCATTGGAATGTGGTGAAGTGGATTTTGAGGTATCTTAGGGGTACGTCTAGTCACTGCTTATGTTTCGGGGGCGACTCTCTAATGGTGCAAGGTTATGTTGATGCGGACTACTCAGATGATCGAGATAGTGGGAAGAGCACAACGGGTTACGTATTTACAGTTGGGGGAACAACGGTAAGTTGGATATCTCAACTGCAAAAAGTGGTAGCATTGTCAACTACGGAGGCTGAGTACGTGGCGATCACGGAAGCCAGCAAAGAGATGATATGGCTACAAGGGTTACTCGAAGAGCTGAGTAAGAAGCAAGACTTCAATACCTTGTGGAGCGACAGCTAAAGTGCAATACACTTGGCAAAGAATGCAGCATATCATTCTCGGACGAAGCATATTAAGGTGCAGTATCACTTCATACACATGGTGTTAGAAGATGGTGAGTTGACACTGCAGAAGATCGCGGGAGAAAAGAATCCGGCGGATATGTTCACCAAAATAGTAGACAGAGATAAGCTGAATCTCTGTTGCAGATTGGTGAACCTTTCCATGAAAATCTAATGAGGAGAGAGCAGCAGCGGAATCGTGTGAAGTTTACTAGTGCGAGAATCAAGCCAAAAAATTACTCCAAGTGGGACAATGTCGAGATTGTGATGAATTTGCATCAAGGTGGAGTTTGTTGAAAATTGATGCAAATTAAAGTCTATGGTTAGGTGCCACCTTTTGACATGCATGACATTGTTAGGTGATGACAATGATAGGTGGTGACTTTGGTAGGTGCTACTTTTGACATCCATGACATTGTTAGGTGATGACAATGATAGGTGGTGACTTTGTTAGGTGCTACTTTTGACATCCATGACATTGTTAGGTGATGACAATGATAGGTGGTGACTTTGGTAGGTGCTACTTTTGACATCCATGACATTGTTAGGTGATGACAATGATAGGTGGTGACTTTGTTAGATAGTGACATTGTCCTAGGTGCTATAAAAGCACATCTTATGAGTGAGGCATTTGTATCCATAACTTGTATCCATCACAAGTATCATCACAAGAGGCAAAGGCCAAGAGAGATTTGTATAGAGAGATTTGAGAGAAATCTCCTAGGGTTGTTCTTGCTTGTAAACTTGATTCAAGTATAGTAGACGTTTGCAGATTCCACTCTGCCGGGGACTAGCCATACGGTGGGTGAACCTCGTTAACAAATCTATCTTGTTTGTGATTGATTGTTTTCTTATTCCTGTACTTTAATTTATATTGTCTTTCATCGTTTAATTGTGTGATTGTATTTTTACGTGATTTGGATTTTGTCGCGAGTATTGTTCCGTGGATCGACTCTCCCTCCCAACAACTGGTATTAGAGCCTGGTTTTGTTCGGGAGGAGGGGTGGAGCGAGGAAAAAAAATATTGATGTGGGGGGATGGGTTGAGTGCTTGTGTAATACCAATGTTGTACATCACTGAAGAAAGGTTGTGAGTACAACGGCTCGCCACTTGGTGTTGAAGCTCCTGTAAGCCTGTATGTATACCGCCGATGTTGTATGCCACCTACAACGGTGCAGGCGGGTATGTACGATACGAGTCAAGCTCGGGATTGTTGAGTTGTGTGACTCGTATTATAGTCCCACATCGGGAGTTTAAGGGGAAGTTGATGTGTATATAATGTAACTTGGACCTCTACCTAACAGCTCGGGCTTTTGGGTTAGAATGGGCACCCAAGTTGTGTTGTGTACGCGTCGCTTGCGGGCTCTGCCCCTGACATATTTTTGTTGGAAATATTGTATATTTTAAAATTTTATTTATTTATTTATTTTTACAACTCGGTTTGATGCTAAGCTAATTTTGCCAATTACAATTGTTTATTTTATTTTTATTGGCCTACGTCTCATATGGCTATGGCTCACGACTGGCATTTTCAGTATGTACGTTGCACGTAATTAAAGAATTTTTTATGATAAATTTCTTTATTAATTTAATAACACGCATCGCACTTGTAAGATAAAAATGATGTGATAATTTAATTATGTGTATCGCACTTATGAAATAAGAATATGATGTGGGATTTAATTACGTGTTATTTTGGTTGATTTATCTAAAATAATAAAATACCTATGCATCAATCAATTTCAAAATTAAATTATCCCTTATTTTTGTCTTATTTTTGTCTGTAATAGTAGAATACAGCAGAGATGATGTGGTCTAGGAATTGGCAATTAGGTATGTGTGAATTAATTGTGGGTGTTTGGCCGGTTCATGCCATTCATAATTACTTTGCATTTCAATCATTTAATTAAAGCTTGCATTAATTTCCTTTTACTTTTATTCCACACCATTAATCATTTGCTAGCAGTTTCAATGTTTAATTGCTGCCAAGGCTTCCACTGCTACAGAAACCCTTTAGGTCATGGAGACGTGGTCACGGTTCAAACCGTGACTAATTTTGAATCACAATCATAAACGATTTGGTCATGGTTGGAACCGTGACCAACTGTTAAATATGGCGGGCCCACACCCACTAAAGATAAAGCCCAATTCCCCCCACCCACCCCAATTTTTTCCCAAGCTCTCATTTTTCCCTCCCCAAAAAAACCTCCCGCCCTTTCCCTCTTTCCCTTTGATCGCAACCGGTCCCTCACTACTACAATAAGGGGTTGTCCGTACGAAAATAGGAATCCGTAGGGGTAACTTTTATTGCCCCTACGGATTAATCCATAAGGCCATCTGTTTGTCCTTACGGTGCCTTACGGAGTAATTAAAAAAATATTAAAATGTAATATTTTATTTGGCTCTACGGAGCCGCAAAAGAAGGTCATATGGATTAATCCGTAAGTGCATCAAAGAGTTATTTATATAAAAAAAAATTTCGTCCTCCCCCAAATTTTCACACCTCCTCAGCGCGATCGATCACCCACTCCTCCACCTCAATCTCGTCACCCGTCTGACCCTTCTCTCGTCACAAAAATTTCCCGCCGCCGTCGTTACCACAGTCTCGGCAAAATCTCCCGCTCATCGCCATCTTGCCGTCGCCACCTCGTCGAGCTCCATCCCCAGCTTCCTCCACCTCGTCAAGCTCCATCCGCCGGCAAAACTACAACTGAGGTGGGTTAATTCCATTTTGAATTTATAGTTATGCTTTTTTGGTGTTATTGTTGATTTTAGGGTTAGGATTAGGGTTAGTTCCGAGTTAAGTAGGGGTTAATTAGGGTTAGGGTGAGGGTTAGAGTTATGATTAATTAGGTAGGGTTAGGGTGAGGGTCAGGGTTATGGTTAATTAGGTAGGGTTAGGGTTCGATTTAGGGTTAGGGTTACGGTTAGGGTTAATTAGGTAGGGTTAGGGTTAGGGTTAGGGTTAGGGTTAGTTAGGTAAAATAGGGTTGGTAATGATTAGGGTTAGAGATAGAGTTAATTAGATTAATTAGGGTTAATTTTGGTTTGGCCTAGAGTTAATTTGGGTTGGGGTATGGATGATAACTAGGGTTAGGTTAATTTGGGTTGGGGTTTGAGCTAAGGTTAATTTGGGTTAATTAGGTAAAATAAAGTGTATTTGTGTTAGGATGTTGATTAGGGTTTATTTGGGTTAATTGGGTTAATTTTGGGTTAATTAGGGATAATTTGAGTTAGGGTGATGATTAGGTAAATTTGGGTTAATTGGGTTAATTTTGGGTTAATTATGGATAATTTCAGTTAGGGTGATGATTAGGGTTAATTAGGGTTAGGGTTTAGAATGCACTAGTTCTTTCAGTAGGATACTCGATGATAACGTAAACGTACAATTTTACCGTAAACGCAAGTAAAATTTACCCTAAACTCAAAATTTCGAACCCTTAATAACGAAATGTAAACTTAAAACCTATTCAAGTTAAATGTTCAAGTTAAAACCGATATATGATACTTGATGATAATATGAAACTTTCATATTCTCATTGATACTCATATGTGAAAATCAAAGCGCGACTTATTCCCCATATATCGGTTAATATACGTTCGATGTTCGTCGTGATATAGAACTATACAAAGGTTGTTAAATATCGGACTGTATAGTTCGGTACTAACAACCGTCGTGTAATCTATGTAACGAGAAAATTTAATCGTATGATAACCGATAGATTTGTCCAGTGTGGACAAGTTAGGAATGTATAAAGCAAACACCTGTATTCACTTGTGTTTTCATTCGTTTCGACTTATTTCGTCGGTACTTTTCCGCTGGTTCTCCGAGTACAAAGATAGATTAGATGTTCATTTCAACGTTTTTTTACAGCATTGAAATGATTAACTATTCTATTACAGTGTACTCGAAGAACGGCGGGGAGGTGCTGCCGAAATTTACTCAAAACGGTTGAAAGCACAAGAGAATAGGTGTCTGCTCTATACATTCTTAATGGGATAGAAGCCTTACCCCCGAAAGCTTAAACACGCACATACAACACGAATACACAACAAACGCACACACAAAGCACATTGTTCCCACAAAAAAATTTGGCTCAAAACTTGTTGTCCCCTTATAAAAATAAAAGGAAATCTCCACGTGTTAAACACGTGCACCCACATGCAAAGCATGTAGGTACCGATTCAGATAGGATTAAATCCTTGAGCGCCTCACGTGTTTCTCACGTGAGCGCCAACGCCAGCTTCTATTAGGATTAAATCCTATGGTGGCGCCTTACGTGGAATACACGTGAGCGCCGGCGTGCAAAGCACGAGAGTGACAATGTATAATAGAATTAAATTCTTAAGTGGCGCCTCATGTGAGCGCCGGCGTCTAGGTAGAGTTAAATTCCACTCTTTGTTAAACAGAGTCGTTGGATCAAAGATCCAACGGAGATGATAAAATATCAAAGATACAGAATTAAATTCTGCAGGGGAGAAAACACCCCCCGAATTGGATCATAGAATAAAATTTTATTCTCTCAATATTCCTAAACAAGAAAGGTTGCCCTCTGTAAAATAGAGAACCGGTGGATTAAAAATCCAATGGTGATTAAAAATCACCGTTTTCCCGAGTAAATTCTGTATATGGGAGAATATCCCCAATCTTGTTAAAAACAAGAACAATATCTTCTGTAAAAACAGATGACCTTGGATCAAAGATCCAACGGTCGGTAAAATCCCCCAAGTCAAGTAGGATCTCTTAATGAGAGAGTTCTTCAAAACTAATTAATAAACTCCTCTCCACCATATAAAGAACCCGAGAGTCTCAAAAAGGGAAAAAGAAGGGAGAAACAACACAAAAGGGAAACCAAAACATAGGCAGAGAGAGAGAGAGAGCTCCCTAGAGGCTTCAAAAAGGAACAGAGAATTTAATTCTCAAAGAAAAGACTCATTTCCTTGAAACCCTAGGTAAATAGAAAACATAGAGATCATTTTATCTCTCCTTCGCTTCTCTAAGGGTTTAACTCTTTATATAAGAACTTAGTTCTTTCTCTGGTTGAGATCTGCAGAAGCAGATCTTCCCACAAGTTGAGAATTTAATTCTCATCAGGGAGATTCTGTCATGCAGATTCAAAATGTAGGGAAAAGAATTGAGTTCAAAGAGTTTAACTCTTTCAAAAAACATATGAGAATTTAATTCCTCTGAAAACTAGGGTTTAACCCTATAAAAATAATTTAATTCTTGCAAAGAATAAGATGAGAACTTGATTTCTCATCCCGTAGACGATGATAATAATCTGAGACCTTCCAAACCCAAATCCTAATGACTAGAAATGTCATTAATAAGAGATCAAAATCTCCAAGAACACAGAAGAATAGCCTGGTGATTCATTAGTGTTTAACACTATAACGCGACCTTACGTGTTTTCCACGTGAGTGTTTCTAATGAACAAAAAGAAATGGCTGGGACTGCCTCGCGTATTTCCCACGCGAGTGCTTAAAAGAGGAGCAAGGAGCACTTCCTAAAGCAGTCACGTGTTTTGCACGCGACCCCCAATCAAGTGCTTAGCACTTCCGTAAAAGAGAGAGGCAATAAAACCAAAGGGCAGCACCCATATTTGGGGCGTCTCACGTGTTTCACACATGAGCACCACGTGAACCAAGTGCTTAGCACTTATATAAAAGAGGGGGGAATAAAACCCCAAAAGCAGCGCCTACATTTGGAGTGCATCACGTGTTCACACGTGAACGCCTCCGGAGTTCAATGTTTAACACTTATCCAGCGCCTCACGCGGGATACACGTGAGTGCTGCATATACCAGTGCTTAGTACTATTGGGTAACTATGGAGACTCAGATCTAGTCCAAATTGGCTAAGTTTTCCCAAGGTCAAAACCTCTTCGATTTCCAATCAACCGAGCCCCCCTGTGCTCATGATTCCCCAAATTGATTTTAGTCCCAAACATGACTAATGATCTCTCATGATGATATCCAAAACGATATTCATCCCATGTCTCCTAAATTAATCTTAGTCTCAAATATGACTAATGATTCTTAGGTACAATAACCCCTTTTCCCTTAAATATGGGATTTGGTTTTAAGGGTGCATCTTTCCACACCTCTGATATATATCGTTGTAATTCTTCAACGTCTTCAAAGAGGTGGCGGGTCCCAACAACCAACAATTCTTCAGTGCATTCTCAAACCGACGTGCACACCTCAAATTAGACCGCATCCCATACTGGGTGCATTCCATATCACCCCTGTTCATTCTGTCACGTAACAAACATACATGCGCGCAAGATGAACACACTGGCCACCACGTCCTTAAACTGGCAATGGACCGAAATTTCCTTACATTAATATTCGTCTCCAAACTGGCGTTACCGGACCGAGACGTCCTTAAACTAAAATCTCACCTCCAAAATGGTGATCAACGGACCGAGACGTCCTTAAACTAAAATCTCACCTCCAAAATGGTCATCAACGGATCGAGACGTCCTTAAACTAAAACCTCACCTCAAAATGGTGATCAACAGACCAAGATGTCCTCAAACTAGAACTTTCCCTCCAAAATGGCAACAATGGACCGAAATATTCTTAAACTAAGACAACAGAGCCCAAATGCTCTCTTGTTGGATTTGAAATAAAAATGATCATAAAATCTTATTAAGTAGATCTTAGTCTCAAATTGGACTAATGTATCCTTAACAAAAAACAAGTCAAGCCATAAATGCTCACATACATTTAAGTTGATCTTAATCTCAAATCAGATTAATGATCCTTAAATAAAAAACCCAAATCTCAAATGTACGGATTTGGACTAAATCGCGCCCTACGGGCGACGACAAAAACTAGTCTCCGTATACAATCCATGGGCAACCCAAATAAACAAAAACACACACGACAAGAAGTGAACTTCCGGAGCAGGAGAAAGTGGCTATCGTGATGCGATAACGTAATTAACTATAGAAGCTTGCGCCTACAGGGAAGAGCGTCCCCACAATAAAAAATCCCTCGTAATCGAGAGGGAATCTGACGAAGTCTGCTACAACGGCCGCATCCATCCAAACTTCTGATATATGATGCCATAAATCAACTTGGCATCTTCGGAGAAGTGGACGGATAAATCCAAATAGTAACTGCCCCATAATTCAGTCCAGACGTCCTAACGTCTTGGTCGCGTCTTTCGGCGGTGAACACACATACACACTAAATCCGTAGGGCCAAGGATTTTATTTTATAAACCAAATTAAATAAATATTTTGTCTCTACGGAGTAATCCGTAGGGATCTATGTCCCTACGGAGTAAGACGTAAGGGCAATTATTACTCCGTAGGTGTTGGCTATAGTGCCCTCAAGGCAATTATTGCAATCACAGACAGGTGATTATGATGATTGAGAGAGGACCTATACGCATATAACAGTCTTACTCAAAATGATAGTATGCTATCTGATTTGCTTTTATCATCATGTACATGCATTATGCGGTATTACAGATCACTATTATATGTTGATAGAGCCTATAGGATTCTTGCTTGACTACCAGCATTATGATGGCGATCATATACGCGGGAGCTGGGTGGTCTATAAGCACATTCTTAAATGTCCCTGGCCGAGAGAGTATCGAGTGTCACACCCCGCTACCTAGTATACGGGCAGAGGATGCGACGAGGCCGCTACGTATATACTCTGATGTAAATACGCTAAGGATATCTAAGCAATATAAATGAAATATACACAAAAGACAATAGGTATAACTGAATAATAACTTTATTTATTAACATTATTTTGTACAATGCATGGAAAAGTAAATACATCTGAATGAAAGCAATGCCTAAACAGTGGCATAACAGAAATGAAAAGTACTGAAATAAAACGTGTACAATGAAGCTAGAGCTCTGGGTCGTAAGCAAGCTGATCCAAGTTCTCGCTGGTAGGCTCGATCTCCTGAGTGTGCGATCACCTGCCAACATTCCAAAGAAAAAAAGAAGGAATGTCGTCAACGAACAATCGCTCGGTAAGTCCCAAAGATAAGAGAGAACTAGAATAGATAGAGAGTAAGAGAGAGAGTGTAGCTTTTAAAGTTGTATTTAGTGTTAACGCTGTTGTTTGTAGGTTGGTACAGAAGGATGCCAGTGTATACGAGAGGAGTCTCTATATGCTAGAGACTAGGGCAAATGGATGTACAAGGAACCGTTATGCCACAGTACAACAGCAACAGAATATATGTTAGGTGTCTTAATCTTGCAGTCTCGTGCCACTTCTAACACCTTCTGTACCAATCTACCCCTTAAACCCCGCGATGTCTTGTTTGTATTATAACTTGTAATTGAATTGTAATATATAGATTGTATAATTGGATGACTTGCCGAAACCATGATATCAGTAAATAGATGTAACTGGAGAATCGTGAATGTAACTGACGAATCATGTAAATGGAAGTATATCCATGGTTCGGTTCGGTCAATATAGATTGAATAGTTTGATCTGATTGATTATATGGATTCATGGATTCATATTGAATTGGAATATTGTAGATTGTACTTGAATCATATTCAAGTCAGATTATTATAATGAGACTCAGTCTGAGTCAGAACAATTAGAAAAGAAATTGAAGTCTGATTGTTTTGATGTTATCGGTAACCGCTGCACATGGGAGGCAAGATTTGTGTCTTTTTCAAAGATGATTACCGTGTTGATAACACCGTTGTTAAGTTTTCTATCTTAAATAGGCAAGCACTCACTTCTCCGGTTCCCTGAGGCTCAAGAGATTAGTCCCGTTTAAACCTATAATTACTAGGATCCTTGGGGTAATTTATAGAACTTGAGGGGGTTATATGTAAAAATACTTTTGTATAATTTTCAAAATACACCCCAAGTATTTAATTATCGTCTTTAGAGTTGTCATAGATGTAGATTTTATATTTTTGATATTTCTAGTGAAAATAACCTAATTTTATAATATAAGGTATTTAATTGTAATATTGAACTTGTATGGAATTCATGGTATTTTAATGTAAAGTGATTCTTGTGATTTTTAGAAAAAGTTGAAATATTTATATTATCACAAAATACATATTTCAATAATACATACATATATATATATATATATATATTTATATAAAAATAATTTTAGTATATATTATTTTTCTAGAAATCTCATTTTCTTAAGATTTTTGTATTTTAAATCTCTCGAGACCGAATACTCCTTGCGGAGGTCTGCATATCGCACTACTAAGCCCAGGGATGTGCGATAATCCGCACCATCCCAGTCGGGTTCCCCAAAATGAGTTGTAGCGGCGCTTTGCAAAGATTGTAAAAATACGTAATTTTGTAGAAAACGGTTTTATTAGTAAATGGTATTTATATGTAAAGTTTCGTTTTCCTGTATTCTATGTTCCCGAAAGGTATTGTGCTATATTACATATGAGTGTTGTGAGGAGGTAGGTCATTATCTCGTGATCTACTTAAAAGTATAGCAAGATTGTGATATTTTAAATGTCGGAATTAAACTACATGGTATTTTAGTGAAAAAGTACGATAACAATTGGAATAGAAATTCTTTTGATATGGAACTTGTTCAATATGACTTGTTAATATTTAATAGTCAACCTGTAAGGGTTTAGTATGATTGTATGTAAGAAAAAGTGAGATTTTTAGGAAGAACCGAATCGGACATCGGATTAACTCCGATTCCGTCGGTATTTAGAAATACGTGTTTTTAGAAAAGAATAGGGAAGAGGGAGGTGGGACTTATGGGTTTAGAATCAATAGAAGAGGGAGAGGAAGCGGTAGGAGGCGCCGGTGCATCGTTTCGTCGCCGAGAGCTCCTAGAGTCGTTGTCGGAATTTCGCCTGAACTTCGCCTTTTGCTAACTCCAATTGCACACTAAAATTCTATAGAGTTTTCTTGAGAGTTTGGATAGAATTGTGAGTGAGGTGTGTGTGTTTAGGGGTAGTATTTATAGGGTAAAACTATGGTTAGGGTAGGTGAAAGGTTGAATTGAAAATGTATTAAAAATTGTATTAAAAATATGGTTTAATGGGGCTTTAAAGAGCTCTGTTAAATTGCAGGAAATTTAAAGTGTACAGGGGTAATGGGGAGGCCAAAAGACACACTTTTCCTGTTGACAACTCAGCGATCCGGCTCAACTCGGCCGGCGGCGGCGGGCCGAGTAGACCGAGTCGCCGGCCCGAGTCAGCCGAGTCGCTGCCACGTGTCCTATGTCGTATGGTTAGCCCCTGGGTCAGTTTGTTTTATATATGTAGTGGGGTTTTTACAAGTTATGCATGTGTAAACCCTTGGACTTCTAAAAATTTAAAAGAAAACAATATTAAAAATAATGTGGGTGATGGGATTTGAACTCTGGTGGCTTGGTTCAGCAGTGCAAGGTCTTACCAATGAGTTATAAGCTCTTTCTTGCTATTAAAAAGCAAAACAAATTTATAACTTGTACTATGGCAAAAGTACACCTTTCTGGAATTTTGAAAATTTTTTACAGAAAGTTTAGGGTTGTTACATTCTACCCTCCTTATAAAAATTTCGTTCTCGAAATTTGTAAAAGGAAAGTGTTACAGATTCAAGGAAAGTTTGGTGACTGAAGTACTGATAGTGTATGAAAAATAACAAAGTGATACAGGGGTTTTCAAAATGTGAAAGAGACTACTAGTGTTACTTTGGTCAACTGTCTCGGCTTTTACGGCTGCTAAATTGTAAGCCTGTTACCGTGGTACATTTCTCCTAGCTGGAGGCACATTCTGTCCTTGGGGCATGTTTATCTGCCTTCGAGGTATGTCCCTCATTACCTGTTGGAATTGGCGAGTAGGCTGTGCAGGTGGTGAAGCTGTGAGTGCAAGACGAGGTGAAGGAGCCTGACCGCTGCGGGTAGTTGTTGGGTGTGTGAGCTAGGTTGCGTCTATAAGGACAGTTTCCAATTCCGTGATTGGATGCGCCACAAACTAAACATAGGTCTTTTGTGCGCCTATAGTCCTTCTACAAGTGTCCTTCCCTCTTGCAATAGAAGCAAAAGTCGGGACTTGGCTGGTTATTGGATTCTTCCAGTCTCCTCGGTTCAATGGTTGGTCTTGTAGAGGCTTCTCCTGCCATTTGAGTAGCAGGGTGCTTCACTCCGGCAGTTTGAGGTCTGCCCTTTCTCTTTACTACTACATCGTATCTTCGGGCAGCCTTCAAAGCTAAATCATAGGTTGGGAAATCCCCTGTAGCTAGAGCAGCTTGGATTTTCGGGTCCAACCCTTGCTGAAATCTTCTAGCCCTGATCTCAGCAGTAGGTATGAAATGGGCCGCAAACCTGTTACGGTCTTGTGTTAGCTGTGTAGTATGTGATATAAAATCGAACATTGAGAAATATCTTACCGACTGAGCATGGTGAACTCAACGTCATATTCATCTACTGACTTGGTCCACATTGAATCTTGTTGCAAACTGTTGTTCCATGTCGAAGCGGACAGTCTCAGGGATGTACTTTGCGTCGAACATGTCACGTAAAGTCTTCCATTCGATGGGTTGTTCAAGACGGCTTTCTTCCGCCTTCCACCAATTCCGTGCATTTTCCGTGAGCTGTAATTTTGCAACACGAACCCAAGCTACTTCTGGCACTTGTGCTGCTGCCAGATCATCTTCGATACTCTGAGCTTATTCCTCAGCTTCCAGTGGGCTCTCTTTTCCGGAGAACTGTTTGGGGGTGCAGAGCCCTGAATTGCTTCACCCCAGGTGCTTCTGCCTCGGGACGGTTCATTAAAAGAGTAGTCTGCTACTGTTGTCCCTCTAGAAAGTTGCGGATCACCTCAAGAAGAACTGTCTGCTCGTTGAGCGGAGCAGGGACGGCTGGTTTGATTGGTAGTGGAGGTGGAGTGTTGTTGAAGTTAGTGCTGGTGTTGTTTGGGGAATGCATAACCTTGAAGAAAAATTTGGGTTAGAACAGATTCAAAGTATATGAAATTATATGATTCAATGAATAGGAATTGTAAAGAATATTATAATTGCTGGTTCTTGTGTTATATTGCTTAGCTTCTTCACGCAGAACATAACTGCATGGTAGTGTTCCATATAGCTCAGACCTGCATGGGCCACCAACAAAACCTGTCACGCCCCGCTTCCCAGTATACGGGCAGAGGACGCGACGAGGCGGCTACGTATATACTCTGAAGTAAATACTCTAAGTGTATTTAAGCAATATAAAAGAAATATACACAAGAAACAATAGGTATAACTGAACAATAACTTTATTTATTAACATTCTTTTGTGCAATGCATAGAAAAGTAAATACATCTGAATGAAAGCAATGTCTAAACAGTGGCATAACAGAAATTTAAAGTACTGAAATAAAATGTGTACAATGAAGCTAGAGCTTTGGGTCATAAGCAAGCTGATCCAAGTCCTCGCTGGTAGGCTCGATCTCCTGAGTGTCCAGATCACCTGACAACATTCCAAAGAAGAAAGAGAAGGAATGCCGTCAGCGAACAATCGCTCGGTAAGTCCTAAAAATAAGAGAGAACTAGAATAGACAGAAAGTAAGAGAGAGAGTGTAGCTTTTAAAGTTGTATTTAGTGTTAACGCTGTTGTTTGTAGCTTGGTACAGAAGGATACCAGTGTATGCGAGAGGAGTCTCTATATGCTAGAGAATAGGGCAAATGGAAGTACAAGAAATAGTTATGTCATGGTACAACAACAACGGAATATAGGTTAGGTGTCTTAATCTTGCAGTCTCATGACACTTCTAACACCTTCCGTACCAATCTACCCCTTAAACCCCGCGATGTCTTGTTTGTATTGTAACTTGTAATTGAATTGTAATATATAGATTGTATAATTGGATGACTTGCTGAAACCATGATATCAGTAAATAGATATAACTGGAGAATCATGGATGTAACTGGAGAATCATGTAAATGGAAGTATATCCATGGTTCAGTTCAGTCAATATAGATTGAATAGTTTGATCCGATTGATTATATGGATTCATGGATTCATATTGAATTAGAATATTGTAGATTGTACTTGAATCATATTCAATTCAGATTATTATAATGAGACTCGGTCTGAGTCAGAACAATTAGAAAAGAAATTGAAGTCCTGATTGTTTTGATGTTATCGGTAACCACTGCACATGGGCGGCAAGATTTGTGTCTTTTTCAAAAACGATTACCGTGTTGATAACACCGTTGTTAAGTTGTTTATCTTAAATAGGCAAGCACCCACTTCTCCGGCTCCCTAAGGCTCAAGAGATTGGTCCCGTTTAAGCCTATACTTACTAGGGTCCTTAGGGTAATTTATAGAACTTGAGGGGGTTATATGTAAAAATACTTTTGTATAATTTTTAACATACACCCCAAGTATTTAATTATCGTATTTAGAGTTGTCATAAATGTAGATTTTATATTTGTGATATTTCTAGTGAAAATAACCTAATTTTATAATATAGGGTATTTAATTGTAATATTGAACTTGTATGGAATTCATGGTATTTTAATGTAAAGTGATTCTTGTGATTTTTAGAAAAAATTAGAATATTTATATTATCACAAAATAGATATTTTAATGATACATACATACATACATATATATATATATATATATATATATATATATATATATATATTTATATAAAAATAATTTTAGTATATATTATTTTTCTAGAAATCTCATTTTCTTAAGATTTTCGTATTTTAAATCTCTCGAGACCGAATACTCCTTGCGGAGGTCTGCATCTCGCACTACTAAGCCCAGGGATGTGCGATAATCTGCACCATCCCAGTCGGGTTCTCCAAAATGAGTTATAGCGGCGCTTTGCAAAGATTGTAAAAATACGTAATCTTGTAGAAAACGGTTTTATTAGTAAATGGTATTTATATGTAAAGTTTCGTTTTCCCGTATTCTATATTCCCGAAAGGTATTGTGCTATATTACATATGAGTGTTGTGAGGAGGTAGGTCATTACCTCATGATCTACTTAAAAGTATAGCAAGATTGTGATGTTTTAAATGTCGGAATTAAACTACATGGTATTTTAGTGAAAAAGTACGATAACAATTGGAATAGAAATCCTTTTGATATGGAACTTATTCAATATGACTTGTTAATATTTAATAGTTAACATGTAAGGGTTTAGTATGATTGTATTTAAGAAAAAGTGAGATTTTTAGGAAGAACCGAATCGGACATCGGATTAACTCCGATTCCGTCGGTGTTTAGAAATACATATTTTTAGAAAAGAATAGGGAAAAGGGAGGTGGGACTTACGGGTTTAGAATCAAGAGAAGAGGGAGATGTTAAATACATCTTTTAAAGAAAACGGTTTTATAAGTTAAAGGTATTTTACTGTGAAGTCGTATTTTCCCGAATCTATGTTCTCGAATATAATCATGCTATGTTAGAGATGTGTGTTGTGATGAGATAAGTCGTTACCTCATGAGTTTTCTAATGATAACACGGTTAAAAGGTATAAACATGTCGGCATGAAATATAAAGGTATTTTAATGTAAAATTGAAATACAACTTGCTGGTTATCATTTTGATGTCAAACTTATTCTATTGTCTTTGTTAATGATTACTAAACAATATATCAAAAGTTGTAGGTTTGTTATTAAAAAAAGTTGTCTTTTTAAAAGAAGAGAGAATCAGAAGCCGGATAACTCCGCTTCCGACACATTTTAAGAATGAAGAGTTTGAGAATAGAAAGAGAGAGAGAGAAGGGGGATTTACTGGTTATTTGGTTAAAGGAGAGAAAGAGGAAGAGTGGGGAAGCGCCGGTGCATCGTTTCGTCGCCGGAAACTCCTTGGATCGTCGCTGGAAGTTCGTCGGGGTTTCTCCCTTTGTTAACCCCACTTGTACACTATGGGAACTTGGAAATTTCTTGAGATTTTTAGCAAGTAATTGTGAGTGAGGAGGTGTGAAATGAGGGTGGTATTTATAGGGAAAAATTAGGGTTTAGGGTGTTTAAAGAAAATATTGAAATATGCATTAAAAAGGATTAAAATAGGGTATTTTAATTCTCTGGTTAATTGAAAAGAATTTAAACTGTGTAGGGGGAGTGGGGTAGGCCAAGGGGTGCTCGGGTGAGAAGATGAGGGCAATAGAGAAGGGCGAGACCGGCGGTGTCGGGTCCCCACGCATGCGTCGCAGGGCCAATACCGACGGGGGTGTTGGTTCTTGGGCCACGTGTCCTTGTCGTTTCAATTTCCCTCCTGTGTATGTTTGTTTATTCTGTAACTTATCCTATTACGTATAGTGCACGTGCAAACGTTTGGGCTTCTAAAGGATTAAAAGAAAATAAAATAAAAAGAATATGTGGTTGATGGGATTTGAACTCTGGTGCATTGGTTCAGCAGTGCAAGGTCTTACCAGTGAGCTACAAGCTCTTTCTTGCTGTTCAAAAGCAAAACAAATACTTATAGCCTTCACAAGAATTGTAAATACCCCAATTGTACATTAATTTTGAATGAATTTTATGTACACTAAAATTGGAGTTGTTACAGTCTACCCTCCTTACAAAAATTTCGTTCTCGAAATTTATAATTCACTTTAAGAACTAGTTTATAAATAAGTGAGGATATCTTACACGCATCTCATCTTCCCTTTCCCATGTCGATTCTCCCGGAGTGTCTTTTCTCCACATCACTCGAACCAAGTTGACTTCCTTGTTTCGAAGTGACTTCACTTTCCTATCCAGAATCTCAACAGGTTGCTGCTTACAAGATATGTCGGGATGTACAGTGAGCTCGGAATGATCGAGAATATGGTCGGGGTCACTCAAATACCTTTTGAGTTGGGATATGTGGAACACATTGTGCACTCCTTTCAATGAAGGTGGAAGTGCCAAGCGGTAAGCCACTTCACCGACTCGTTCGAGTATGTCGAACGGTCCAATATATCTCGGACTGAGCTTACCCCATCTTCCAAATCGAATCACTTCACGGTTGGGAGATATCTTCAAGAATACATGTTCTCCCGGCTGGAACTCTAAATGACATCGCTTCGCATTTGCCCAGTGCTTTTGTCGATCTTGGGCTATGCACATCTTCTCTTTGATAGTACGAACCACATCAACAGTTGCTACTATCATCTCTGGTCCTAGGAGTTCTCTATCTCCGATGTCGTCCCAATTTAATAGCGATCGACACTTCCTTCCATAAAATGCCGCAAAAGGTGACATTCCTATGCTTGCTTGGTAGCTGTTGTTGTTCGAAAACTCCACAAGATGTAGGTGATCTTCCCACGATCTTTCGAAGTCTAGTATACATGCTCTTAGCATATCCTCCAAGATCTGAATAGTTCGCTCAGATTGACCATATTTTTGTGGATGATAAGCCGTGCTGAAGTTCAGACTTGTTCCCAAGCTCTCTTGCAGACTTTGCCAAAATTGTGATCGGAACCTGGTGTCGCGATCGGAGACAATGCAGACTGGTACTCCATGAAGTCTCATGATTTCCTGCATGAGTTCATGGATATCAGAGATAGTATACTATGAAGAGTTTAAATCTTAAGTATATTCTTACCTCCATGTACTTCTTTGCTAATGTCTCAGTTGATTGGCCAACTCGAAATAGGATGAAGTGAGCCGACTTTATGAGTCGATCCAAAATAACCCATACCGTATCGTTACCCTTTGTATTGTGAGGGAGTGCAGTCACAAAATCTATTATGATGTATTGCCACTTCCATTTTAGGATAGGTAACGGTTGAAGTAATCCAGCAGTCATATGATGTTCAGCCTTTACTTGCTGACACACCAAGCATTTAGCGACGCTTTTGGCTACTTCACGCTTCATTCCATGCCACCAGTAATTTTGACGTAGATCTTTGTATATCTTTGTACCTCCAGGGTGTACTGAATAGGGAGAGTTGTGAGGTTCTTTCATTAACTCGTCCCGCACAGAACCTTTTGGTACACACAATCTGCTGCCGTATCTAAAAATTCGTCTACATGGATGATGAAGTCTGTTCGCGGGGTTCTCAGCTCACAAATCCATTCTCTACTTGTTCTCTGATCTTTTGCAACTTAGCATCACTTGCTTGAGCTGTTTTGATCTGATTGACAATGGTAGATTGAACTTGTAAATTCATCAAACTTGAAGCGTTACCTGGCATGACTACTTCAATCTCCATTTGATGCAAATCCTGTTGAAGCTTCCACTGGGCGGTGAGATTAATCGATAATGGTTGGCGACTAAGTGCATCAGGTACTGCATTCACTTTTCTCGGGTGATATTGCAGTTTGATGTCAAAGTCCGCCATGAGTTCTAACCATTGTCTCTGCCGCATATTAAGCTCCTTCTGAGTAAAACATATTTCAGACTTTTGTGGTCTGTGTATATATCCACTCGCTCACCAAGTAGATAATGGCACCAAATCTTAAGAGTAAAGATTACGGCTGCCAACTCCAAATCATGCGTCGGATAATTGCGCTCATGAATCTTCAGCTGTCTTGAAGCATAAGCTACAACTCTTCTATGCTGATGTAGAACACATCCTAATCCCTTACCGGATGCATCACAGTGCACTTCGAAACCTCCAGATTGGTCCGGTATAACGAGAATAGGCGCTGATGTCAATCTTGACTTGAGTTCTACAAAAGCTTGTTCGCATGCTTCTGACCACATGAATTCTTCATCTTTACGTGTGTGCTTGGTCAGGGGTATTGCTATCTTCGAAAATCCTTCAAGGAACCTTCTGTAATATCCAGCTAGACCCAAGAAACTTCGAATGTCCTTCACTGATTTTGGTGTCGGCCATTCTCTTACTGCTGAAACTTTCGCTGGATCTACAGAGATTCCTTCGCCCGGTACAATGTGTCCGAGGAAACCGACTTGATCTAGCCAAAACTCACACTTGCTGTATTTGGCATAGAGCTGATGTTTTCGTAGAGTTTCCAGGAAAATTCTTAAGTGTTCGGCGTGTTCTTTCCAACTTTTTGAATACACCAGGATGTCGTCGATGAAGATGACAACAAATCTGTCTAGGTACTCTCGAAAAACTTGATTCATCAGGTTCATGAATATCGCTGGTGCGTTGGTCACTCCAAATGGCATCACAAGAAATTCATAATGACCATAGCGAGTTCTGGATACCATTTTATGGATATCAGACTCCTTAACCTTCACCTGATGATAACCCGAACGAAGATCTAACTTAGAGAAAACGCAAGATCCACTTAGCTGGTCGAATAAATCATCGATGCGCGGGAGTGGATATTTGTTCTTTATCGTTATTTCGTTCAAGGCTCTATAATCAATGCACCTTCGATATGAACCTTCCTTCTTCCTCATGAGTAGAACTGGAGTTCCTCAACTTGAAGTGCTGGGACGAATCCATCATTTCGCCAATAATTCGTCCAACTGAGTTCAGACCTCCTTTAAACTTTCCGGACTAAATCGATACGGTGCTTTGATCACCGGTTGTGCTCCAGGTACTAAATCAATGCTGAATTCAAGAGCTCGATTGGGAGGCAAACCTGATATATCGTCAGGAAACACATCGTCGAACTTTCGAACTACTTCTGGCTTTGATCCATCCTCCGCTTGAATTGCCTCAATCACTGCCTTCTTTGTTTTTCCTTGTATGTACTTGGCTCTAAGGTACAGTATCCACTTTTGAAATAGAAGACCGGATGCTCGGGAATCTCGAATACTACCCTCCTTTGAAGATATTCAAAGGTAGCATAGATTGTTCCGAGCCAATCCATACCTAGAACCACATCGAAGTTCGGTATGTCCAACACTTTGAAGTTAGCATAAAATTCTCTACTGCAGATGACCACTGGACACATACTTTATCCCATTGTTGCCTTTAGAATGTTGTTTCCTGAACTGATAATCCAGCTGGATACAAGCGGTGTGACTGGAATCGCATGAGTTCGGACGAACTGTTGCGACATAAAGTAATGAGATGCTCCAGTATCGAATAGTGCGAGTGCAGGGAGTGAGGCTACTAAGATTGTACCTAGGTTATGTGGGATATGTTTTAGGTATAAGGGAAAAGATATATAGGTATGTCTATGAACCGAAAGAGAATTTGAAAAGGAAGTGTTACCAGTAATGACTTGGCTGGTGGCTTCAGCTTCTTCCACAGTCATCATGAAAGCATGTCGCCTCGGCACATTCCTCCTTGCTGGAGGAGCATTTCTCTGTCCGTTCCTTGGTCCTTGAGGTGGGTTCCTTTGAGCTTGATGGAACCGATGAGGAGGAGGTGCAATCGGTCCTTAAGTAGGTAGAGCAGGTAGTGCAAGTCTCAGGGCAGGTGCCTGAATGACTGGGCGCTGCGGATAAGTAATTGCTGGCCTGGGTGCAGCATATGGGTTTTGTTTACGAGGACAAGATCCAATATCGTGAGTTGCTAAGCCGCAGACTAAGCAAAGGCGATTTGCACGCCGGCAGTCTTTCATCAGATGTCCATCTCTCCTGCAGTAGGTGCAAAAGGCTAGGCTAGGCCGGTTTTTTGATACTCCCGGTCTCCTTGGCAATAAAGGTAGTCTTGAAGAGGTTCCTCCTGCCATCTGGTTGGCAGGGTGCTTCATACCGGCAGACTGAGGTCTACTCCTCATCTTTACTACTGCCTTATAACGGCGGGCAGCTTTCAGAGCCGGTCATGGGTCGAAAAATCTCCTATGGCTAATGCAACCTGGATCTACGGATCTAACCCTTGTTGAAATCGTTGGGCTCAGATCTCATCCGTCGGTATTGCCCCAAATCTGTTAAGGTATTGTGTTAGCTGGGTAGTATGTGATATTTCAAAATCTAAATATTGAGACGTATCTTACCGACTGAGCATGGTGAACTCAACGTCATAGTCATCTACTGACTTGGTCCACATTGAATCTTGTTGCAGATGGATGAACTGTTGTTCTATATCAAAGCGGGCAGTCTCAGGGAAGTACTTTGCATCGAACATGTCGTGGAAAGTCCTCCATTCGATCGGTTGGGCAAGACGGATTTCTTCCTCCTTCCACCAAACCCGTGCATTGTCCATGAGCTGCAGCTTTGCAACACGAACCCAAGCGACCTCTGGCACTTATGCTGCTGCCAGGTCGTCCTCGATATTCTGAGCCCATTCCCAAGCTTCCAGCGGGCTCTCTTTTCCTGAGAATTGCTTGGGGTGTAAAGCTCTGAATTGCTTTACCCCTGGGGCTTCCGCTTCTGGTCGGTTCATTAGAATAGCAGTCTGCTGCTGCTGTCCTTCCAGGAGGCTGTGGATCGCCTCCAGCAAAACCGTCTGCTCGTTGATCGGAGCAGCTATGGCAGGTGTGAGTTGTAGTGGTGGGGGAGTGTTGTTGACATTCGTGCTGATGTTGTTTGGGGAATCCATAACCTTGAAAGAAAAATTTGGGTTAGAACAGATTCAAAGTATATGAAATTGTAAGATTCAAGAAATATGAATTGTAAAGAATATTTTTAGCTGTTGGTTCTTATGTTATATTGCTTAGCTTGTCCATACAGTGCTGACCTGCATGTCCATACAGAGCTGGCCTGTATGTCCATACAGAGCTGACCTGCATGTGCCATCAACAAAACCTGTCACGCCCCGCTTCCCAGTGTACGGGCAGAGGACGCGATGGGCCACTACGTATTTACTCAGAAGTAAACACGGTAAGCGTATCTAAGCAATATTAAAGTAAATGTACACAAGAGACAAATGTAAATGAACAACAATTTTATTTATTAACATTCTTTTTATAATACATCTGAAAAGTAAATACATAGAATGGAAAGCAATGCCTAAACAGTGGCATAACAGAAATGAAAAATACAGAAATGTGAATATATACAACGAATCTAAAGCTCTGGGTCGAAAGCTAGCTGGTCTAAGTCCTCGCTGGTTGGCTCGATCTTCTGACGGTCCGATCCACCTGACAACATTCCAAAGAAGAAAGAAAAAGAATGTAGTCAGTGAACAATCGCTCGGTAAGTCCCAAAGATGAGCGAGAAATAGAATAAATAGAGAGAGCGTGTAACTTTTAAAGTTGTATTAGATTGTTAACGTTGTTGTTTGTAGCTTGGTATAGAAGAGACCGGTGTATACGAGAGGAGTCTCACTATACCAGAGACTACGGTATACGGAGTATAATGAACTGTTCAGCCACGGTACAACGGCAATGGAGATTCGGGTTAGGTGTCTTATGGTTATAGTCTCGTGCCACTTCTAACACCTTCCGTACCAATCTACCCCTTATAAACCCCGCGATATCTTGATTGTATTGTTTGTATTATATTGTCTTGTATTATAATTGTATAGATTAGTGACTTGCCGAAACCATGATATCAGTAATGGAACGGATATAATAGATGAACATGTAAACGGAGCATATTCATGGTTCGGTTCGGTCAAGTTGTATAGATTGAATAGATGGATTCATATTGAATTGTAGTTTTATACTTGAATCACATTCAAGTCAGATTGTTTATATTTAAACTCAGTCTGAGTCAGACAATTAAAAAAGAAATTGAAGTCCTGAATTATGTTTTGATGCTATCAGTAACTGCTGCACATGGACGGCAGGATTTGTGTCTTTTTCAAAGACAATTACCGTGTTGATAACACCGTTTGTTAAGTTGTCTACCTTAAATAGGTAAGCACCCATATCTCCGTCTCCCTGAGGCTCAAGAGACTGGTCCCGCTTAAACCTATTTTTACTAGGGTCCTTATTATAATTTAGCACAACTTGAGGGGGGTTTTATGTAAAAATAATTTTGTATAATTTTCAAAATACACCTCAAGCATTTAATTATCGTCTTTAGGATTTTCATTGATGTATATTTTATAAATGTGACATTTCTAGTGAATAAAACCTAATTTCATAATATATGGTATTTATTTGTAATATGAATATTGTTTTGAATTATCTTGGTAGTTTCATGTAATATTTGAATTCTTTTCTTGAGTTTTGGAAACACGGAATATTATATATATTTAAAATAAGTATTTTGGTAATAATTATATATATATATATATTCAATGAAAATAATTTTATTTATTTTCTTATAAAAATCTCATTTTCTAAAGAAAAATATATAAAATTCCATCGAGACCGAATGCTCCTTGCGGAGGTCTGCATCTCGCTCTACTAAGCCCGAGGATGTGTGATAATCCACACCATTCCAAACGGGGTCCCCAAAATGGGTTGTAGAGGCGCAATTGCATGGAAAGTTAAATACATATTTTAAAGAAAACGGTTTTATAAGTTAAAGGTATTTTACTATAAAGACGTATTTTTCCGAATCTATGTTCCTGAATATAATCGTGCTATATTAAAGATATGTGTTGTGATGAGATAGGTCATTACCTCATGAGTTTTCTAAAGATAACATGGTTAAAAGGTATAAACATATAGGTATGAAACATAAAGGTATTTTAATGTAAAATTGAAATACAACTTGCTATGGTTATCATTTTGATATCAAACTTGTTCTATTGTCTTTGTTAATAATTACTAAAAAATATATCAAAAGTTGTAGGTTTGTTATTAAGAAAATATTGTATTTTTAAAAGAAAAGAGAATCTGAAGCCGGATAACTCCGCTTCCGACACATTTTAAGAATGAAGAGTTCGGGAATAGCAAAAGAGAGAGAGAAGGGGGACTTACTGGTTATTTGGCTAAAGGAGAAAAGTAGGAAGAGTGGAGAAGCGCCGGTGCGTCGTTTCGTCTCTGGAAACTCCTTGGATCGTCGCCGGAAGTTCGTCGGAGTATCTCACTTTGTTAATTCCACTTGTACACTATAGGAACTTGGAAATTTCTTGAGAGTTTTAGCAAGGAATTGTGAGTGAGGAGGTGTGAAATGAGGGTGGTATTTATAGGGAAAAATTAGGGTTTGGGGTGTTTAAAGAATGCATTGAAATATGCATTAAAAAGGATTAAAAGAGGGTATTTTAATTCTCTGGTTAATTACAGAGAATTTAAACAGTGTAGGGGGAGTGGGGTAGGCCAAGGGGTGCTCGGATGAGAAGATGAGGGCAATAGAGACGGACGAGACCGGCGATGCCGGGTCCCACGCATGCATCGCCGAGCCAATACCGACGGGGGGGGGTGTTAGTTCTTGGGTCACGTGTCCCTGTCGTTTCAATTTCCCTCGTGTGTATTTTTGTTTATTCTGTAACTTACCCTATTACGTGTAGTGTACGTGCACACCTTTGGGCTTCTAAAGGATTAAAAGAAAAGAAAATAAAAAGAATATGTGGCTGATGGGATTTGAACTCTGGTGCTTTGGTTCAGCAGTGCAAGGTCTTACCAGTGAGCTACAAGCTCTTTCTTGCTGTTCAAAAGCAAAACAAATATTTATAGCCTTCACAGGAATTGTAAATACCCCAATTATACATTAACTTTGAATGAATTTTATGTACACTAAAATTGGAGTTGTTATACAAATATCGCCGCTCAAAAATCTTTTTGCGTGTTTTGATATTGGTTTGTTTGTATATATCTTAACCGGACATTAAGGGGCAATAACCTAAATCCAGATTAGGTGGGGATTTCATCACCCTTCCTAAGCCCCAAAATCACAAAACGATCATACCTTCACCCTACATTAATTAAAAAATATTTAGACCAAGCCTCTAAGGACCATCACGCTCAATTAAGACAGAGGAGGGTCATGGGTAATCTATCGCTTATCCGCATCTTTCTTATGGTGTCTAGGAAAGTGTGACTATGAAAAGTGATTACTTAGTTAGGCCCGCTATTTTCAGTGATTCGTATAGCGGATACCTCCCACTTACCAGGCACATACCTGGCCACAAGAGCAATAAAGATGTGGTAGAGGATTGATCCTGCGACTTGTCCTTTGGAAGTCCTGGAGCGGTTTAGTGACTTGACCTAGGTGACCTTAGATTTAGGCATTGATTGTGCATTTTTGTGATTTGTGGAGTCAAGCGTCACATCCGACACTTTTTCAAAACAAACCTTTTTAAACCGTTCTCACACACGCTGTTACGTGCACTAAACCGGCTTAGTGCATGATCGGCTGGACACGGGATTCTAGTGCCCATCTTGTCCACATCTTTGCTATTGACTGCGACGTCGATACTTCTTCATCTTCTATTTCCCCTCCACCCACCACATCGACCGAGATGGACGGTTCTCTATCAGATTTTCACAACACCACCCTGCCACCACCCATAGGTGTGCAGAATCAACCGCGCATCTCTCTCTAAGAAAGATGCTACCCCGTGCGTGGACCCCTTCCTACTTATCTATCTATTCCACCAGCCAATGGGTATAATTTTGAAATTAAACCCTACTTCATTAACTCGTTTCCCAAATTTCACGGGCTTGAATCCGAAGACGCATACGTTTTCATAACCAAATTCGAAAATGTATGTGCAATGATGGGCACAACCCAAGTTTCAGAGGATACTATGAGATTACGTCTTCTCTTTTTTACCTTATGCGATCTAATAGAAAAATGGTTTTACAGCACTGCCGCACATTCTATCGCCAAATGGGATGAATTCGTTATAACATTCCTTAATAAATTTTATCCCAATCATAAAATCGCCCGTGTTCGAAGCGAGAATAACCATTTTATCCAACTTCCCAACGAACCATTCTAGAAATTTTTTGAGCAGTTTAAGGATCTTCTTCTACAATGCCCTCATCACGGAATTGATAGATGGAAACTTTGCCGAATTATATATGAGGGTGTTAATCCTGCCACGAAACAGATGCTTAAAACCATTTGTCAATACCATTTCATGTCAAAAGACAATGGCGAAGCTTGGCAATTCCTGGAAGATCTTGCCGAACAAACCTTACAGTGGGAAAGCATTAGACCGACTTCATCTAGGGAAGGTATTCATCAGCTCGGTATTTCCATCGCAGTAAAAGTCGAAATGGCCGCGATGCAAAAGAAACTCGATACTATCAAAAACAAATTCTCATCAGCCTCCCTAAGCCAAGTTACGCTCCTTAAAACCGTGTGTGGTTGCTATTCCGACCCATCATATTTAACGGAAGAATGTCCTTTAAATCCTTCGTTTTAAGGTCAAGAACAAACTAATACTGCTTTTCAGCAACGACCTAGAAACGATCCTTATTCTACTTCATACAATCAGGAATGGAGGAATCATCCTAATTTTGCTTGGAACCAAAACCAAACTCAAAATCAAAACCAGTTCCCAAGCAACTATCAAAGGCCTCCCCCACAGCAACAGCAGCCACCACAACAAAATCAACACCCTTTTCAACCGCAATCTTTTCAAAACCCGGCCAACAACTTTGATCCTTATAATAATATTTCAACGGCCGGTACCGATAAAACCTCTGTGCTCGAAAGTAACTAAGAAACGTTCATTAAAAAATCCACGCAAACGATGGCTAATTTAATGTCTTCTATCCAAATATTAGTGCAACACACTGCTTCCCACAGTAAAAGCATAAAATTGATAGAAGCACAACTTGCACAGTTAAATACCGCGATGAGCGAGAGGGAGAAAGGGAAACTTCCATCTCAACATCTACCAAATCCCGACCACTCACAAAGCGCAAATATCATCTTTCAAAATCATAATGAGTGTCGTAACCACGTTGAGATCGGGAAGAGTGCTGAACAACAATATTGGTAAACAAGTTGTTGAGGATGAATCAGATGAAACTCCGGCTACTATTTATAATCCTACTTCGTCTAGTCCACCATCTTCTTCCGAGCTTATTCTCTGTTTCCCACTAGGCTCGAACTCTCATCCTACTTCCTTGAAGGAATTACCATCTACAACTATCTCAAATCCAATTTTGGGTTCCATTCCATCCCACAAACTTCTCCTTAAAAGTTGGACCCAACCCTTACTGATAAAGCTCCTTTTCCACATAGGTTGAGGGCCAATAAACCAAGTCGCCAAATAGAGAAGATTTTGGACATTTTAAAGCAAGTTAACATAAATATCCCTCTCCTAGATGCTATCAAACAAGTTCCGTTCTATGTGAAAATTTTAAAGGACTTGTGCACAAAGAAGAGGAAAACTCAAATACCTAAAAAGGTTTTCTTAGCGAGTAATATGAGCAATTCTTTTACCCAATTGGTGCCCACAAAACTTAAGGACCCCGGTTGTCCTACAATATCTTTAACTATTGGGGGTAAAAATATCAATCGTGCTCTACTCGATTTAGGTGCTAGTGTTAACTTACTTCCATATTCTGTTTATGAGCAATTAGAGATATGAGAGTTGAAACCTACGCATTGCACTCTCCAGATGGCCGATTGATCTATCACCCAACCTCGGGATGAGCTAGATGACGTGTTAATCAAAGTCGGGAATTTATATTCCCTGTGGACTTTATACTTATAAATACACAGCCTGTAGTGAACCTACGGAATCAAATTCCGGTGATTCTAGATCGACCTTTCCTAACAATTTCAAACGCAATAATCAATTCTCGTAACGGTTCAATGAACCTATCCTTTGGAAATATGACAATTGAGCTTAACATCTACAAACTAGGAAGTAAACCATCAGAACTCTATGCTCATGTTTGTTCTGTCGAAAAGATAGCTTGTAAATTCCCAGTTTCGTAAATAAAATTTTCCCATATTTTTTCGAGTCCCCTTGAATTGTTTTCAATTTTCTCTATAGTTTGTGTATGAATTTTGATGCTCATTTATATTTTTAATTCTGAAAATTTTTCCTAAACAAAAAATAAAAAGCCCAAGCCCAGCCTACATCCATGCCCGGCCCGGCCCCGTGGCCATACCCGACCCGTTCTTTTCCCCACTCCTATTTCTTTTTTCCGCTTCTTCTTCCTTCTTACCCATGTCGTCGTTCGCCCTACGCCCCGCTCCCCGTTCACCACCACGACCCCATGCCTCTATTGAAGGAAGTTTCGCGCGCGCGCACGCTCGCGAAACTTCCTTCGACCTCGTCTTTTCCTCCTCCTTCTCTCATCGCCACTCCAACACAACATAGGCCCCAACTATAGCAGAGCTTCCCACTGCCTCCTCTCCCGTGCACCCCGATGAGCTCACCTCAACGATGACATAGCGACCACCTCAGCCACCTCCTTCCACAAAACCCTCTCTCCTCAAACCCTCGCCTCCACCTCTCTCCATCCACGACTGCACAACCGAACCCACCGCGCCTCCACCGCGAGCATCTCCAGTCACCAACCTCCTTCGCCGACGAACCCGCCGAGCTCCTCCTCTGTCTCCAGCGACCCCATCAACATCATCGCACCCATCTCCTTGTCTCTAACTAGAAATGCACCACCACCATTAACATCACCTTCGTCTTCTCGAGACCCCATCGAAGCACGACCACCAATCGACCGCACTCTCGCCGGAACACTCCTCACTGCTGCCGAGAATCCATCCTCTGCAACCCTCGACTTCGCGCTGTCGAGATCGCCGACAACCCACTGAGCTCCTCGGGTCCTCCTCCTCGAACTGAGGCCAAGGCCAAGCCCAGCCGAGCTCCGTCGTGTTGTTGCTGCGCCATACGTGCCGTTGCCTCTATCGTACCGCCGTCGATACGTCGTCAGGAAAGTACACTACTTGCTTTATGCTAATTTTTATCTATTACAATTCGAAATACCAATAAATTCCGTATATACACTTCGTGTGAATTAATATAATGCAAGTGTTCGATGCATAACCCGAATAGAAAACCCCCGTTAATTTGACGGAAACTAATCACATAGGATGGCCCGAGTAATAACGAACGTCTTGCTATGATTTGGATGGAAAATATGATCTTTAATGACGTGATGGGCCTTTCCCATTTAGACCCGTAAAACTGAAATTTTCCCGTACCTGAAACTCATAAAATTCACAATTAATTGATTGCAAATCGTAATGTTGCGTTCGGGGGCTCATATTGAAGCCGACTCGACGATATAGAACCCCATAAGAGTTTTAAATTGCTTCTATACTAAAAAGGTGACGGAAACTGGTTCGGAGTGCGGCTCTGGACTGCAGTCCATAGCAGCTCTGGCTGTCGATTCTCGTTTTGAAATGCTTTCACTCTTCCGTATGAAAATATTATGATGAGGAACCCTATACCAAAACTAAGATAAATCTGTTAGCTAACCAATGAAAGTGATTTCATTCATTTCTACTGTCGTATACTATTTAAACTGTATTTTAAATCAATAGAACATATAGCAGTCCCCAACAGGGACAGAACGTATACCCTTTATTGTACAATGCATAACTTCCAGTACACCATAGATATTATCAATCCGTCTGGTGCGTTGGAAACCTAATTGATAAACCTAAATTTTGTTCAACTATAGAGTTGCCTAATTTTGATCCCAAAAGGTGAAAACTGCGTTGAGAAATGGACCTTCAGTTCAGGAACTGAAATTCCAGCAGCGGACACTTAAAATGAGATGACTGTAACTTGCGAACCCGAAACCCGATTGACTTGAAATTAATTTTTTTGAACTTCCGACTGAGTTTACTTATTACCGATTTTGTATATTTTTGCCAAATTCTGAATGTATGATTTAATACGAATTTTCTATATTCATAAGATGCATAACGACTTGTACTGCACATAAACTGTTTAGCGGCATGATTCATAGTTCTACCCGACTGCAAGACCCCTAGTGATAGTGAATTTTCGTGTTAATTCTCCGTGTATATTGCATTGTCGAACGTGTACAGTATTGGTGTGGTTGTGTCAAGTACTCCAATGAATAGTGAGTGATTCGTGACAATGAACCTTACAGTGAACAGTGAAAGAAATCGTGTTATTGATGCGTACTTGTACATAACTAGCCCATACTCATGAATAGTGAAACCTGGGTAAAAAGGGGGAAATCGAAGTGGAAAGAGAGTTTTATTTAGCAAGGTCAGTGATTTAGAGGATGATTATTCGAACAACGACTCTTATATATATTAGGTTGGGCCTAGCGGTCCGGCTGACAGGGTTATGTCCCGGGCAACAGCGGGCCGTAATCTCGGGTACGTACGAGACTGTCGTTAAACATGATCCTACTTTCCACAACTCGATTTCAAATTTGACTTAGAGACCGATAGGGACACGGATCATACATTGCATCAGTTAGTGACATATCGACTACCTGCATTTTATCTTCACTGTTATTACTTTCTTTTTCTTGTCTTTTGTTGTTATTATATTATTGCTATTATGTCGCTCTGATGACCTAAGTATGCATGCTCAGACCTTGAGGAAGAACCAGTTCAGGAGTCAGACCTTCCCTTCGAGCTTGCAGAGATTTAGACGGTCGTACCTCCATTACCTTTACTGCTTTCCCTAAAGAAACCTTGTATTCGCACTTGGTTAGTAGTTCTTTTCCTTATTTTGTTTTAAATTGTGAACAATGAAAATTGATGTAATAACTAGTGATGTATTTTCTTTACTTCTGTGCGGTGTTTACTGATTACCATGTAATGCTAGAAGCCGAAGTGTGACTACGGCAGGATAATTCCTTGACCGTAGGAGCATGGCTGGCCTAGTCATCCCTCGTATTCCGTATTTTGGAAAGCGGGGCATGACATGGTTTTATTGGTATCAGAGCCGCGTTTAGTAGTAAGGGATAACATTAACTACACTTTATTACATTATTTTCGCTTCACTATCCCTCACTTTCATCCTTATATCTAATCATATTCGTTTAAATGTTTTCCAGCGACATGACGTCCCCGAACGACCACTCCTCGGACTCAAGTTCTCAGGATCGCATGGAGAGGATCTTAAGTACACTGATGACCCTCGCAGAAGCTCAAGAGAGAAAGACGGACCTACTCACCGAGGGACTCAGGGCAATTACCACAGTAGGGGGACCCTCCACTCTCATTACCGCCCCCGAGGGCACTGCTCCACTAGCTTTTTCTGCCAGGGTTGGCACCGTGTCGAATTTCCGGAGGTTACATCCAGCTGCATTTACGGGACTAGCCGAATCACTCGAGGCCGAGCAATGGCTGGTCAATATGGAGAACCTACTGACGGCCGCAAGGGTACCCGATGAAGAGAAAGTGAATGTGATAAAGACCCAGTTGGAGGACGAAGCCCGTACTTGGTGGTAAGTTGAAGAAAGCAGACTGGAAGGGCCAATCACATGGAGCAAATTCAAGGAGTGCTTCTTGGACCACTACTTTCCTTCCACCGCCAAGGCAGAGATGGAAGAGAGATTCATCTTACTGAAGCAGAATGGCCGTTACGTGGACATATATGTGGCAGAATTCAACCGTCTGAGCCGATTTTCTCCGTATATAGTCACTTCAGAGGCCACCAGGGCCAGACGCTTCTTACAGGGACTTGAATTTGAGCTACAACAGTTGATCGCGTCACTCGAGTTGCAGACTTTTGCGCAGGTGCTCAACACAGAAAGAATTCAGGAGAAGCTGATTAATAAATTTAGGGGCCCCAGTTCGAGTGATAGGATGCCCCCAATTGTTCCAGCGCGTACTCACACACCGTCTCGAAGAGTCATACCAGTTCACAGGCCAGGGACGACGCAGATGAAGCGTCCATTCGCGCCCCAGCATCGCCCCCAGGGTAAAAACTTAGTTTGCAGCTACTGCAACAGGGATGGGCACACCCAGAAGGACTGTCGACGTGCCAAGGGACAGTGTTTGATTTGCGGATCCAGCCAGCACCGAGTCAGTGGTTGTCCCGAACGAACAGAGCTACAGGGAGGGTCTGGACCGCAGCAACAGAGGTCACAAGAGCAGAGGCAAACCTATACAAGCCGCGGTCAGGGACGGGCTTTCACTTTGACCGCCGAGCAGGAAGAGGCTTCAGGAGAAGTTGTTACAGGTATTCTACTCGTACATTCCATGCCAGCTAGAGTACTGTTTGATTCTGGAGCATCACACTGTTTCATATATACGCATTTCATTGATACACACTCCATACCATATGAACCATTAACCAAGAATTGGGAAATACATACGGGTAATGGTGTTATAGTATCCAGTCGAGAATGTTGATCATGTCCAGTTGTAGTGTGTGGCAGGGAATTCTATGCGAATTTCCTTCTAATCGGAACGGATAGCTATGACACAATTCTCGGGATGGATTGGATGAGTACATTCTATGCAATTATTAATTGCCGAGCAAGGAACGTGACTTTCCGCATTCCCAATCAACCAGAGTTTATTTTTGAAGGCAGGAGCGAATCTTTGGAACCAGCCAAGTTTAGAGCCAAGCCAAAAGAGTTGACAGCTATGGTGATGCGAGTACAGCCCCAGAGATTGTTTAGATTTTCTGGATGTGTTCCTTGAAGATTTACCAGGTCTACCACCTCCCCGCATCTTGAAATTCTCGATTGATTTGATTCCAGGTACAGCACCAGTTTCCAAGGCCCCGTACAGAATGGCACCGGTTGAGTTGGCCGAATTGAAGAAGCAAATTGAAGAACTCCTGGAGAAAGGATTTATCCGCCCTAGCGCTTCACCGTGGTGTGCACCAGTTTTGTTGGTAAAGAAAAACGATGGATCGCTGCGGATGTGCATAGACTACCGGGAGCTGAACAAAGTCACGATAATGAACAAATACCCCATTCCGCGCATCGATGACCTATTTGATCTGTTAAGTGGAGCCAGAGTATTTTCGAAGTTGGATCTCCGTTCGGGCTATCACCAGATCAGAGTAGCGGTCGAGGATATATGCAAGATGGCTTTCATGACCCGATACGGGCATTATAAGTTCCTTGTGATGCCGTTTGGTGTTACCAATGCTCCAGCTATATTTATGGATCTGATGAATCGGGTATTTGCGAAGTACTTGGACACTTTTGTCGTTGTATTCATCGACGACATACTAGTCTACTCTAAGACTCGAGAGGAGCATGCCGAACACTTGCGGACAGTATTACGAGTTCTTTAGGAAGGGAAGTTGTACGCAAAATTGAGCAAGTGTGAGTTCTGGCTCGACAAGGTGCAGTTTTTGGGACACGTTGTTGCGGGCGAAGGCATCTCAGTGGACCCGGCAAAGATAGAATCTGTTAGAGATTGGCCAACACTGAAGTCAGTGGCCGAGATCAGAAGCTTCCTGGGACTGGCCGGATATTATCGATGGTTCGTTCAAGACTTAGCACGAGTCGCTGAACCCTTGACGAGGTTGACACGGAAGGATGAGCCGTATGTATGGACGGAGGAGTGTACTCGGGCTTTTGAAGCACTGAAGCAGAAATTGACCACAACGCCTATTCTTACAGTACCAGATAATTTTGGTGGGTTGGTGATACATAGCGATGCTTCAGGGAAGGGCTTAGGCTGTGTTCTGATGCAGAACGGTCGGGTGGTTGCTTACGCCTCACGATAGTTGAGGAATCACGAGAGGAACTACCCTACTCACGACTTGGAGTTAGCCGCAGTGGTTTTTGCATTGAAGATCTGGATGCATTATCTGTTAGGCGAGAAGGTATAAATGTACACGGATCACAAGAGTCTGAAGTACATCTTCACTCAGAAAGAACTAAATATGAGGCAGCGCCGATGGCTAGAATTAATGGCGGACTATGACTTAGACTTGCGTATCATCCGGGAAAAGTAAATGTTTTACTCGATGCACTCAGTCGCAAGCCAGCGGTCATGATGTTGACCAGCCAGAGGAGCACCATTGAAGATTTTCAGAAGCTCGAGCTAGAGGTCGTTACGCCAAGTGTAATCAGGCAGTTTTGGCAACTGCAGGTGCAGTCTTCTCTTGTAAATCGCATCAAGGCTGCGCAACCTGATGATCCCCGATTGCAAAAGATCAGAGAGCAGGTGGAAGCCGGGCTGAGAATAGACTTACTCATACATCAAGACGGTTCTCTGAGATTCGGTAGCAGACTCTGCGTACTCAAAGGGGATGTTCGAGAAGAGGTACTAGCTGAGGCTCATAGTTCAGCTTATTCTGTGCATCCAGGAGGCACGAAAATGTATCGACATCTGAAGCAACACTTTTGGTGGAACGGGATGAAGTGAGAGATTGCACGGTTTGTATCCAGGTGTTTGGTATGTCAGCAAGTGAAGGCAGAACACCAGAGAACAGCGGGGCTGTTACAACCGCTTCCGATACCAGAATGGAAGTGAGAGCACATTACTATGGATTTTGTGACTGGCTTACCACGGAGCCCTGGGGGCAACAATGCCGTTTGGGTTGTCGTCGACCGCCTTACGAAAGCTGCACACTTTATACCCTTCCGGGTGGGACAATCGACAGAGTCGCTGGCGGAGAAATACATGCAAGAGATAGTGCGACTTCACGGAGTTCCGGTCAGCATTGTGTCAGATCGAGACACCATATTTGTTTTACACTTTTAGAGGAGCTTACAGGAGAGTCTGGGTACCCGCCTCAAGTTCAGCACAGCGTATCATCCACAGACAGACGGACAATCCGAGCGCACGATTCAGACGCTCGAGGATATGTTGAGGGCTTGTATGATTGATTTCCAGGGTTCTTGGGAGGATCATCTACGTCTAGTTGAGTTTTCCTATAACAAAAGTTACCAGGCTAGCATCCAGATGGCTCCTTTCGAAGCACTTTATGGGCGTAAATGTCGATCCTCTATTTGTTGGGATGATGTGGGCGAACGACAATTATTGGGCCCCGAACTCATTGTTCAGACGGTAGACAAAGTCCAAATGATCAGACGGCGCATTAAGACGGCTCAGAATCGACAGAAGAGTTAGGCGGATGCCAGCAGGAGAGCAATAGAATTTGAAGTCGGAGATCACGTATTCCTGAAGATTTCTCCTACCCGTGGAGTTATTAGGTTTAGAGGTCGCGGGAAACTTAGTCCCCATTTCATCATACCTTTTGAGGTGCTAGAGCGAGTAGGAGATGTGGTCTATCGACTTGCCTTTCCTCCGTCGCTAGCTGGAGTGCACAATACTTTCCACGTATCTCAGTTGCGGCGTTATGTTCGGGATGACAGCCATGTTCTGGACCACTCGGAGTTAGCTTTGGGCGCCGACCTATCTTACGAGGAGCAGCCCATCACTATCCTCGACCGTAGAGAAAAGGTGCTGAAGAATAAAGTCATCCCATTAGTTCGAGTGTCTTGGGACGGTCATTCCCCAGGAGAATCTATCTGGGAGCGTGAGGAGGATATCCGTGCAAGTTTTCCACATATGTTTGTGTAGCGCTGTTGTTTCGTTGTCTCTTACAAAATTTCGAGGACGAAATTTTGTAAGGAGGGTATAATGTAAATTCCGAGTTCCGTAAATAAAATTTTTCCTATATTTTTCCGAGTCCCCTTGAATTGTTTTCTATTTTCTCTATAGTTTGTGTATGAATTTTGATGCTCATTTATATTTTTAATTCTGAAATTTTTTCCTAAACAAAAAAATAAAAAGCCCAAGCCCAGCCCATACCCATGCATAGTTCGGCCCCGTGCCCATACCCGACCCGTTCTTTTCCCCACTCCCATTTCTTTTTCCCGCTTCTTCTTCCTTCCTCCCCACATCGTCTTTCACCCCACGCCCCCGCTCCGCGTTCGCAACCACGACCCCACGCCTTTGTTTCCCCCAATCAGAGCAAACCTCTGTTTGAATTTCAAAAATTGAAGCAACGCTTCAAATTCCTTGCGCTGCGCGCAACGCGCCACGTGTCAAAAGCTGATACGTCAGCGCAGCGTGCCCAATCAGAGCAAGGCTCTATTTAAAAAAAAATTAAAAGAAGCAACGCTTCGGATGATCTGCGCTCTGCGCTGCGCGACACGTGGCAGCGCAGTTGCGCTGCGCTCTGCGCTGTGCGACACGTGTCAGGCGCTGGTGCGTTTGCGCCAAACAGAATTAAAATTCAGTAAGATCTTTCTGTTCTTGTTAAAACAAGAAGATTGTTTTCTGTAGAACAGAAGCCCTTGGATCAAATATCGAACGGTGGAGAAAATTTCCCAAATCACTCAGAGAAGGATCTCTTTAACAAATTTAAAAAATTAATGGGCACTATTTAAAGGCCCCTAGACCCCAATTCAAAAAGGATCAACATCGAGAGACAGCAAGAACTTCAAAAAACAACAAAACAGAGAGAACTCTGAAGAATTGTGAGAAGCACTCAAGAAGGGAAAGAAGGTAAAAACCTTAAAAAAAAAAGAGAAGAACTTCTTCTGAATAGATCATTGATCTAAGAACAAGATCAATGGTCTTCAATAAAAAATAAATAATAACAGTGCCTTGCACTTTTTTATGAACCATTGGTTCTGGAATCTTAAAGATTCTCAAGCTATTGAAAATAGTGCATTGCACTTGCAAAAACTGCACTGTTGCGCTCCTGGGTTGGCGCAAGCCACCAGAGAGCGCCACGTATCAGCTCCAGAACCACTTGCGCTATGCGCTTTTAAAAATAGAGCATTGCTCTTTAAAGTTGGCGCAACTCACCAGAGCGCGCCACGTGTCAGTAGCGCAACAGCGCAGCGCACTGCGCTGTTGCGCTTGCGCTCACCAGAGCGTGACACGTGTCACCACCACAAGCGCTTGCGCTCAATAATTGGCGCAAAGCGCCTGACAAGCCACTGTCAAGTAATTAATGCACTGCATTATTTACAGAAGGGCCAGGCCCAATTAAAAAAAGCATAACAGGACAAATTAAATGCAATGCGTTATTTTAAAGAAGGGCAGAGCCCAAACAGATGCTCTGCGTCATTTATAAGGGGACAAAGCCCAAATCAAAAAGGCCTAGCAGACCAGAATGAAATGCAATGCATAATGAGACAGGGGCAAAGCCCTAGCACAGGCCTAATAGGCCAAAGATAAAAACGTTGAACACCTTCAACTGGACTTAGCCCAATCATGGCCGTAAGACCTCAAATTAAATTGACTGAGCACGACTGCTCTCTTAAATCAATTTACATCCGGTTCAAGGGTACATCTCTGAACTCCTCTGACACATGTCGTTGTAATCCTTCAACGTCGTCAGAGAGGTGATGGGTCCCGACGGCCATATATTAAATGGACCACCATGTCCCTAAACTGGCAATGAACCACTACGTCCCTAAACTGGAACAATAGAGCCCCCAAATGCTCTTTTGTCAGATCTAAACGATCCCGTTTAAGTCGATCTTAGCCTCAAATACGGCTAAAGTATCCTTAAAACCTTCAAACAGACTTTAGTCCCAAATTGGACTATAAATCCTCCAATCAACTTCGGTTCAAAGGTACATCTCCGAACTCCTCTGACACCTATCGTTGTAATCCTTCAACGACGTCAGAGAGGCGACGGGTCCCGATAGCCATGCATACTATGGACCACCATGTCCCTAAACTGACAATGGACCACCATGTCCCTAAACTGACAATGGACCACCATGTCCCTAAACTGGCAATCGACCACGAAGTCTCTAAACTAAATAATAGAGTCTAAATGCTCTATTGTCGAATCTAAACGATCCCATTAAGTCGATCTTAGTCTTAAATTAGACTAACGTGTCCTTAACAAACGTTTAAGTTGATCTTAGTCTAAAAAATGGCTAATGTATCCTTAAACCAAAACCCCAAACCCAAATCTAAGAAAATACGGATTTGGACTAACCCACGTCCTACGGACGACGACATAAATTAGTCTCCATATACAATCCACGGGCAACCACAAATAAAACAAACACACACGACACGAAGTGAACTTCTGGAGCAGGAGAAAGTTGTTACCGCCGAGCGGTAGCGTAATTAACTGCAGGGGCTTGCGCCTGCAGGGAAGAGCATCCCCACAATCAAAAACCCCTCAAGCGAGGAGGAATCTAATGAAGTCTTCTACATCGGCCGCATCCGCCCAAACCTCCGATATACGGTGCCATAAATCAACTTGGCATCTTCGGAGAGGTGGACGGATAAAACTAATTAGCATCTGCCCCGAATCTCAGGTAAGACGTCACCGCGTCTCCACCGCGTCATTCGGAGGGGAATAGATTCTACCCACGACCTCGCGCGCGCCCGCACGCTCGCGAAACTTCCCTCGACCACGTCTTTTCCTCCTCCTTCTCTCATCGCCACTCTAACACAACAGAGCCCCTAACTATAGCAAAGCTTCCCACTGCCTCCTCTCCCGTGCACTCCCCTGAGCTCCCCTCAACGACGACACATCGACCACCTCAGCCACCTCCTTCCACAAAACCCCCGCCTTCTCCTCAAAACCCCGCCTCCACCTCTCTCCATCCACGACTGCACAACCGAACCCACCGCGCCTCCACCGCGAGCATCTCAAGCCACCAACCCCCTTCGCCGACGAACCTGTCGAGCTCCTCCTCTGTCGCCAGCGACCCCATCAATATCACCGCACCCATCTCCTTGTCTCTAACTAGAAACGCACCACCACCATTAACATCACCTTCGTCTTCCCGAGACCCCATCGAAGCACGACCACCAATCGACCGCACTCTCGCCGGAACGCTCCTCACTGCTGCCGAGAATCCATCCTCTACAACCCTTGACTTCTCGCTATCGAGATCGCCGACAACCCACTGAGCTCCTCAGCTCTTCCTCCTCGAACTGAGGCCAAGGCCAAGCCAAGCTGAGCCCCGTCGTGTTGTTGCTGCGCCATACGTGCCGTTGCCGCTACCGTACCGTCGTCGATATATCGTCAAGCAAGTACACTACTTGCTTCATGCTAATTTTTATCTATTACAATTCGAAATACCAATAAATTCCATATATACACTTCGTGCGAATTAATATAATGCAAGTGTTCGATGCAAAACCCGAATGGAACACCCCCGTTAATTTGACGGAAACTAATCACATAGGATGGCGCGAGTAATAAAGAACGGCGTGCTATGATTTGGCTGGAAAATACGATCTTTAATGACGTGATAGGCCTTTCCCATTTAGACCCGTAAAACTAAAATTTTCCCGTACCTGAAATTCGTAAAATTCATAGTTAATTGATTACAAATCGGAATGTTGCGTTCGAGGGCTCATATCGAATCCGACTCAGTGACCTAGAACCCCATAAGAGTTTTAAATTGCTTCTATGCTAAAAAGGTGACAGAAACTGGTTTGGAGTGCGGCTCTGGACTGCAGTCCAGAGCAGCTCTGGCTGTCGATTCTCGTTTTGAAATGCTTTAACTCTGCCGTATGAAAATGTTATGATGCGGAAACCTATAAAAAAACTAAGATAAATATGTTAGCTAACCAATGAAAGTGATTTCATTCATTTCTACTGTCTTTTACTATTTAAACTGTATTTTAAATCAACAGAACATATAGCAGTCCCCAACAGGGACAGAACGTATACCCTTTATTGTACAATGCATAACTTCCAGTACACCATGCATATTATCGATCCGTATGGTGCGTTGGAAACCTAACTGATAAAAATAAATTTTGTTCAACTATAGCGTCGCCTAGTTTTGATCCAAACAGGGTGAAAACTGCGTTGCGAATTGGACCTTCAGTTCAGGAACTGAAATTCCAGCAGCGGACACTTAAAATGAGATGACGGTAACTTGCGAACCCGAAACCCAATTGACTTGAAATTAATTTTGTTGAACTTCCGACTGAGTTTACTTATTACCGCTTTTGTATATTTTTGCTAAATTATGAATGCATAATTTAATACGAATTTTCTATGTTCATAAGATGCATAATGACTTGTACTGCACATAAACTGTTTAGCGGCATGATTCATAGTTCTACCCGACTGCAAGACCCTTAGTGATAGTGAACGTTCGTATTAATTCTCCGTGTATATTGCATTGTCGAACGTGTACAGTATTGGTGTGTTTGTGTCAAGTACGCCAATGAATAGTGAGTGATTCGTGATAATGAACTATACAGTGAACAGTGAAAGAAATCGTGTTATTGATGCGTACTTGTACATAACTAGCCCATTCTCATGAATAGTGAAACCTGGGTAAAAATTGTGAACAATGAAAGTTGATATAATAACTACTGATGTATTTCCTTTACTTCTGTGTTGTGTTTACTGATTACCATGTAATGCTAGAAGCCGAAGTGTGACTACGACAGGATTATTCCTTAACCGTAGGAGCATGGCTGGCCTAGTCATCCCTCGTATTCCGTATTTTGGGAAGCGGGTCATGACATAGATTCCAATAGTTGCGAATTTGAGAAGCTTCACGATTCTGATCTCGACGCCACTAGTGCATTAGGATTTGATCCTACTGTTTATTATACATGTGAATACCCTTATGTCGACAAGTCCACACCTAAGTTCGAACCCTTTGACTTGTCGAATGATTTAGTCGAGCAATCCGAGTTTCATAACTCCCTTTCCGATGAGATTATCATTCGGAATCTTGATGAAAGTTTTGAGGATAATTTTGCTGAAGAACTTGCATTCTTAGAAGACATGGGAGTTGTGATGAATCAACCACCCAAAGAAGTCGAACCACCACCCCTTCTTCTTATTAAGAACGAGAATGCGAGTAGTGCACCATCATCGTTTCGTCTCTACCAACCGAGATGTAAACCCGATCGATTCCGCCTCCTATCTCCCCATTTCTGCATATCTATGATCTTCCACCAACCATGGTGTTACATTGATAAAATATTCAAATGGTTGGTGTTGACTTTTGGTCTTTGTAGAGCTTTACATAGACCAATAACTTTACCCCTCTCATAATTTTAAATACTTAATAATATTTTACTCAAGTTTAGGGGGGGGAGAAAATATTTCGGCTCTTGAAAGAAAACAAATTTTTACAAAATTGTAAGCCAAAAATAAGTTTGGGGGAGGATTTCACTGTCATTAATTCTTGTCCCCGTTACTAAGTTTTCTTCCCAAACCTACAGGTTTTAAGATTAACAGATGACTTCAGTGAGGACACTGCTGCAAATAAGTTTGGGGGAGGTTTGTGCTTATTCACGCATCATTTTTTTTTTGCATTATACTAAATAAAAGCACAAATTTTTTTTTGAAAATGAAAGTTAGAAACTGAAAAATACTTATGATAGGAAGGAAAAGTTTAAGAAAAGCAAGAAAATTAGATGTTTTATAACGAAGCTAGTAATAGGTAGTCATGGGCCGTTGTCCTAAGGGTTAGTAAGATGAAGGGAATCACTAATCTAAGAGTAGAATTGAGTCTGAAAAATAGTCTCTATTCTTGAGTCCAAACATCTGAACGTTGATATCCTATTATATGCACTTGCACACATCTTGAAACTTGGGATAGCAGAGAATACCTTGAAATGCTCTTGTCTAAAAGCCTTAGTATAAAGGAAAATAAATATACAAACAAAAATATAAATGAAAAAATGGTGAAGAAAAGTGAACACTGGTTTCGTAATTACTTAAGGCAGCAGAAAAAAATATAGCGAGGGTGCTTTATCACCTAGTGCCTTAGACCAACTGGTTTGGGAGCCACTGCTAAGACCTAGGTGTTGCAAGACGAGAATGTTGCTAATTACGCCTAAAAGAGTTAGCACATTTGGTAATCGGTTGGTTAGTACCTCAAGAAGTATTAACGGTCGCATGAAAAATATGTGCGCAATTCTATCTGAAATATTCACCGACTAAAAAGTACTAACGAAGATGGACAAGTGTATGATAGCTTGAATTGAATTCTCTAAGTGTAGAGATGTTTTTTACACACACGTAGGGGTATATGATCGATATGTGGAAGAAAGGTAAGGAGGAAGACTAAAGACGATATTTTATTGAGCGATGATGTGATTTCTGATATCTTTTCATGACTATTAAGATAGGGCTCATGGCTGCTAAAAATCTAGTGTAGTTTGAAACTCTTATTTTCAAGTTCTTTCTTTTATAAGTTTCTTATCTTTGTATGTAACTTTCATCTTCTCTCTTTTATTATGGAATTTTGTGGGTGCAATCCGCTGAAAATCCTCAGGAGACAACACTCCTCCTACTAGGGACACCTAGAGATTTAAAGGCTTGTTGCACGTGCTCAGTGCAATTGTGTTGCCTACGAAAGTGTGCTACTTAGATTTTTTTCTCTTCTTTTTTATAACTAGTTTGCTCGGGATGATCAAAGTTAAGTTTGGGGGTATTTGATTAGTCTAAAATATTGCACATTTGAAAGAACATTTTCCCTACTATTGTTAAGTACCAAAAGGTGTTTATTGTAAATATAGAACATATGTGGGTTTATTTGTAAACAGATTATTATCATCCCCGGCAACGGCGCCATTTGATTGATCATGAAAAGGAAGTGTGTTTGAAAAGTAACCGCAATCAAGACAGTGTCGCTAGTAGCTAGCCGCGATGAGTACGGGCCGTCCGTAAGGAAACGTGAACTTTTTTCTTTCTTTAGATGAGTTGATAGAAGATAGGGTGATTCGTTGTAGATCTATTTTAATATAGATGTAGAATTTATAAAGAAAAGGCTTATAGGGTTCATAAGACTTGGTAGTAATGGATGAATAATTAAAAATGACTCTTTTATCTTTTAATAGTTTAAAACTAGATCGATAGTGATGAATGTAGATTAGGGTTCTTGGAAGAAACTAGAGTTTCCACACCATTAACCCTTGTCCTTGCATTGATATCTATTTATGTCCAGCCCTTAACAAAATAAGTGTTAAACAAATCTCAAATCGTTGTCGTTGTTGGGGTCGAAATTTACACCCCGGTTGACCAAGTCAAAATCAAAGTCAACCCCAAGCCATGTGGGCCCAAGCCCAGGTCAAGTAGGCCAATGCCCGGGTCGAGCCCAAACATGAAGCTGCCGACCTCCTCCCTTGCCAAAATAAAAAATTTGTAATAAATAATTTTCGTGTATTTCTTTTATTTTATTTTATAAATAAATGTAAGAAAAATGGGCATAAAGCAAAATTTTTGTAAAGCCCGTGGCTTATGTGCAAAAAGAAATAGCACATGAAGCATGGGATAGGCAAAATGCCATTTTTGTAAAGCCCAAGGGGCTATATGTAAAGTGTATAGCCTATAAAGGCAAAGAGAATGAAAATATCTCAACAACTTTTTTTCTCTCTCCTAAAAAAAGCATCAAGATCTGTGATCTTCTCCTTCTTCAAGATTCTAAATCTTCTTCTTTCTTTTGAATTAAATCAAGAGTTTTACTCTTCCTTTTATAAAACTAAATAGTTTTTCGCCACAAAACCCACAAAGGGGAACTCAGATCTTCCATCAGATCTCAGAAAGGAGAGATTTTTAAAATCTCATACTTCTTGATCTTCAAGATCCGGCCATCAAAGGAAAAAGAAGGAGACCCATCTCCAGAAACCCCACTTTGGGGAAGATCCAGGGCTCAAGGGGAGAAGCCCTCTTCATCAGCTTCAAAATATCTTAGGAGTTTAATTCCTCATATATATACATATATACAAAATAATAAATGCTCATTTCTGGGAGTACAACTCCCATTGCAGGGACCAAATCCCTTTTGCCTCCCGAGCGTCCACGTGCCTGGCACGTGAGACGCTAGCACCCAAAGCGCTAGTGCCCTTGCGCTTAAAGCGCTAGCGCCCGAGCGCCCACGTGCCTGGCACGTGGGGCGCTAGCGCTCTTGCACTCAGAGCGCTAGCGCCCATGTGCCTGGCACGTGGGGCGCTAGCACCCGAGCGCCCACGTGCCTGGTACGTGGGGCGCTAGCGCCCTTGCGCTCAAAGCACTAGCACCCAAAGCACTGGCGCTTTTTCCTACGCATCCTTTGGATGCCCTTTCCTTTATATATACACACATATACTCCATGACACTATCCCTGTTAGAAAAAAAATTCTAACGGGGCACTGCCCCGCATCCCGCAAGAGAGTTGCTAGCCCTCTTGACCCCCATCCCGCTATCCGGGTAGCGGGACCCCCGTAAAAACTCTGCGGGGCCCCCGATATATCCAAAACTGCCTTTCAAAACACAACACACATACACTGCACATTGAGTTCGCATGAACTGTTTGACCCGTTAATCGGAGGTTCGCTCGCTCCAAAGGCAGGAGGTAATTAACGGAAGTTTAGTCCGCGGCTGCCGGAGATTTGGATCCCCGCAATCAGTAAACCCCAGCCTACCCTAGGCAGGGGAGTCTGTAATGCGCCTGACAAGCGCACGCGCATTCCCATCTCAATGGGGTGATGAAAAATACCCTACAGATTCTGGCACGCCTGGTGGGACCTTTTTCTCCTCCCATATCTCGGGTCAAGCGTTTATGCGAACTCAATTGACATATATGCCGATGTTTGTACTGAAATAATGTTTTTTTCCCGTGCAGCAATCATCTTTCAACGACAATGTCTCCCAAGACGAATTCAGCTTCCAACGCGATCCCGATTCCGTACGTGATCAAGATCAATGCTCGTGTGGTTCTCCCCGCAAGCCTCAGTCGATAGTGGGAGGAACTGCCCTGCCAGTTTGGTTCCGTCATCATCTACCCTGCCGGAAGCGCTCATCTGGCAGAAATCCCGGCAAAACAGGTGGCCAAGCCGGCCTCAAGGGGAAAGAGGATGAATGTTGCGATCGCTAAGGCACCACAACCGAAGCTTAATACGGTGTCTGAATGACTCTCTGGCGCTCCAGCTGGAGGCAAGACTTCTGGTACAAAGTGCAACATCAAATGTTGCGGACGAGCTCAGGCGATGACTCCAACAAATGCACAGTTAGGCGTATCTCCAAAGTCCTCCATCGCCCGGTCTACGGCAGCTTCACGAAGTGCCATAGCCACCCAATTGCTCAAAACAGAAAGGCTGAGACAGAAGTGGCTCAGGTATCGAGCCAACAAGAGGGCCAGGACTCCGGCCAGGTGGAATCTTGTGAGGTTCCAAGAGCAAAGTCATCCTGCTACGAATGCTGAATCGGCCATAAAAATCAGCAATTCCTTCGAATCTCTGAAGTTGGTTCAGAGAAATGCCATGACCGCCAGGATCAAGAAGACAGCAGTCCGAACAATGCCATGAAGGGACGTGTCCCAGCCCCAAAATAGAAAGCATGACACCGTCTCTTCCAGAGTCTATCAGGTGCTCTGTGCCGCGCGAAAATAGCGGGGCAAAACAAAAAAGGAAGCGTTAGCACCATTCAAGAATCCGACCAGGCCAGCCGCCTTCAATCGACCGCCCGCTACCGAAACAGGGGGGTCAAGACAGTGATCCGTTAAATTAGCCGTCGATAATAAAAATACGGCTGGATATATTATCCATACGGTCTATATGGCGGGGGGCGCCCTAGCGATAACCTTCGCAACAAAAGTAAGGATGGGTCCGCCATATCCCAAGCCCAATCTGGCTTGAATGTGGTTGTCGCTTCCCAAGAGCAGCCGCCTCCGCTGGATGATGAAAACCCTCTCGATGAGGACGATAGGTAGAAGGACCCTTCGGTCCAGGCAGAGTCAAGCTCGGACAGCAAGGAAGAGCCGACTTTCCTCCCCAGGACCGTGGAGCAAGAGCAGCTTCAAGAGCTTCAAAAACAGCTCAGGAGCAAAGATAAAGAGATGGCCAAGCTCTATTCGAAAATTGACGACCTAAAAAACGTTGTGATGCAGCTTATGGCTCAAATTGCTCGAGCGCCTCCCAATCAAGCACAAGTCGCTACTCATGAGTCGGATGATGACAATCCGAAGCGGCCGATACATGTCCCTTTGGGTCCAAGATTGGTCGAGCCGCACGAAAGCCGGCCACATTCCGCTTCTGGAGACGCCTTGGCCCTAGATAACACTATCCCGCTAACACGAGACCGGATAATGGATTTGGTCACCAGCAAGGTTAAAACATTGGTGGCCGAAGCTGCAGCTCAGAAAGAAATCGGCAGTAGTGAGCGGCTATATCCCGCACAGTACAATCTGATCGAGTTCCCGAGCGGCTACGTCATTCCTAAGTTCGGAAGATTTGACGGGACGGGAAATGCAAATTAGCATGTCGCCCACTTTAAAGCATCGTGCGGAAATACAGGGGGAAATGATGTGCTCCTTCTTCGTCAGTTTATCAACATCCTGACTGGTGTCTCTTTTGACCGGTACGCGAGTGTACCAGATGGGTCCGTCATTACCTTTGCCCAAATGGAGTCTCTATTTCGGCAAAGGTTCATGAGTGTCAGTGATAAAATCTCCATTGCCGAACTTGTGAGGACCAAGCCGGGGAAGAATGAAAGCAACACCGTCTTTATCGCCCGATGGAATAATCATACATTCAAGTGTGAACCGCCGCTAGAGCAGGACCAGTCTGTCAACCTTCTCATTGGGAACCTCAGCAATTGGATGGTCCCATTCTTGTGTACAGCAGGTCTCAAGACATTTCAAGAGCTAACCAAGAAAGTCCAAATGCTGGAACGCTTGAAGCAAGAGTCTACCCCGAACTCACAGAAAGACAAGACTTGGAAAAGCAAGCGGGATGACAACCGTAGAAGCGGGAGTTCCAGCAGTACCAATGTCTTCAATGCGTCCGACAATGAAGAAAAGCGAAGGGCGGGCGAATCCAAAACCAACCGGTCTCGAAAGCCATTGCTGGGAGGAGATGGGACTTCCCTAGAGGAGAAAAAGAACAAGGTTTTCTCTTTCAGAAGGGACAAGGTCCGCAAGATATTTAAAGATGTCTTGAACAACGGTCTACAATTGCCGGAGTCAAAAAGACCTCAAGAAGCAAAAATGACCAACAATCCCCTGTATTGCCCGTACCACCGAGTAGTGAGCCATGCGATCGAAGATTGCTATATCTTCAAGGACTGAGTCGAGAAGCAGTACAAGGCTGGAGAGATCGAGCTTTCTAGAAGTGTGTTGGTGAACAATTAAGTTGCAACCACCAACTTTATACAGACAGAAGCTGAAGCCTTCTGGGGGCAGACAGCCGAATCCGCTGCCCTAAGAAATGAAATGGACTCACCGCGGCCTCCGTGGAGTACGCACATATCTAATAAGACAAAGAAGATAGTAAAGCTACTTCGGAAAGAGCCCAAAACGGAATGGGAAAGGCAGAAGAAGCCTACTGTACCAGCTGTCAATTCGGCTCCATCAGGCTCAAAATCCAAAAAGCTCAAGAAGAAGAGAAGTGCAACTCGACGCGAAAAAGAGTTTACAGGGAGATCGACCATTCAAAAATATATTGATTCCCTCGAAGACTATGCACAGAAGGAAAGAACTCTAATTCAATTGAAAGAGTTCTTCCCTGTAGAAGCGGCTGCGATTCTAGAGGAGTTAGAAGAAGACCCCAATGAAGAGATCCCTATACTGACATGCTACGCCATCCACCTGGGCAGCGACTCTGAGGAGGAGCTCTATTTTCCCGAAGTGGACGAAGAGCTCGCCACTAAGGCCAACCAAATCCAACTCAGAAGCGGCAGGGCTCTACCGCCAAATCAGGGCAACGCCCCAAAGGGAAGGAAAAACAAGTCGCTGATGAAGAAGATGGAAGAGAACTTGCTCATGAAGATTCGAGTCCTTCCCCAGTAGACCATAATGTCTTAGCTCATCTCCGAAAGCTTCCGTCTCTCTTTAGCATTTATGATGCCTTGGTTCTATCGCAAGAGCTTAGAGATGTTCTCATTCATGCTCTACAAAACCCTGAGCGGTATCAGGCTCGATTTGCGGAAATTAATATAAAAGAAGCCCAGTATGCTCTGCATGTCGCCGCAGTCACGTTTAAGGACGAAGACTTTCCACTGGGAACGGCTGAGCATAATCGGCCGCTTTACGTGACCAGGTACAGCGACGGAGATCGGATTAATCGCATATTGATTGATCCGGGGTCTTCAGTGGACATCATGAACTTGCGGACTCTGAAGAGTTTGTCTATGGACATCCGACACCTGTCAAGGGAAATGATTGTTATTCAAGACTTCAATCAAAACTGCCAGCAAGTTCTGGGGTCTATAGCTTTGCCAATCAAATTCAGGGATCTGCAAACTGAAGATAAGATATGCGTGATCGATGCTGACATGTCTTATAAAATTCTCTTAGGACGGCCGTGGCTCCACGATTACGATATCGTTCCGTCAACTCTCTATCAATGCATGAAGTATACTAGAAATGGCGAAGAAAGACGCATTGATGGAGATGCCTAGCCGTTCGGTGTGCATGAAGTCCGATATGAAGATTCTCGGTACTTTGTGAACCTCCAAAGCGCTGAGCCATAGCTGACCAAAGACAGAACAACCCCGAAACTCAAAAGCAAGTCTGAGCCGGCTGTCACATTCAAAAAAAGAAACCCCCAAGTGCGCCCGCGTTTCGGTAGCGACATTGATGGGTCCGACGCTGGAAGTCCGTCCTTCCATAAAACTCGCTCACATTTCGGTAGCGATACGTACGAATCCGATACCGAAAGCCCATCTAGCAACAAATTCCGCCCTCATCTTGGCAGTGACACTGAAGAGTCGGAGGAAGAGGACCCGCCGTGCAACAGCTGTGCAGATTGGACCCCTATGCAACAAACAAAGCTACGAGAGACCTTCGAAATTGCAGAAGGGCCCCTAGCTGTCATAAGGGTACCGTAGCAGATGTGCAAAGAGCTCGATGCATTGTCAATCTCCACCGTGGACCAGCTGGAAACTTTCTACGTTCCCGGAAGGAAAAATGGACAGAAGGGAATCATGTTTTATGGGTCAAATCCTGTTGTGCACCCGGACGATTTGTCTGTCGCGTGCCTTCCCTATGAGAGAGGCATAAGATTCGTCCTCAATCCCAAATACTATGCACCCGAGATGCGGGAATATTTCAAAAAGTGCGGATGCCGGTTATATCAAACGGAGTCCGAAGCCAAGTTTTATGAAGGGCTATGACATCTGCCCCAGGTCCGAGCACTCATCGATGGATGAATTCCAGACAGACGGGGCATAGGCTTCATTCAACCTGATTCCAAAGAGTGCTACATGATCCATGTTGGTGAAGCCAGCGAAAGATCAAATGATGACGACGAGATAGCCGAGCCAGAAGAAGCTCCTCAAGAGCTCGAAGATGGCGGACAAGCAACCTTCGACGAGCTAGACGAGATTGACTTAGGAATGCCCGATAATCCAAGGCCGACCTACATCAGCTCACTCTTGTCAGAGGAAATGAAAGCGCAGATAATCGCCCTGCTGCACGAGTTCGTCGATTGCATCGAAATGCCTGGACTTCCCCTGAAGTGGCCGTGCATAAACTGGCTATATCTCCTGATGCTAAGCCAGTCAAACAAGCTCCTCGAAGAATGAGAAGGGAACTAGAAGAAAAGGTCATTGAGGAAACCAAGAAGCTCATCGATGCCGGCTTCATCAGGGAAGAGAAATATGCGGACTGGATCGCATGCATAGTTCCAGTGAAGAAGAAAAATGGGCAGATCCGAGTTTGTGTCGATTTCAGGGACTTCAACAAGGCTTGTCCTAAAGACGACTTCCCGCTACCAGTCATGGAAATGATGGTCGATGACACCTCAAATTACGAGCTTTTCACTTTTATGGATGGCTCGTTTGGGTATAATCAGATCAAGATGTCGCCTAAGGATGAGAAGCACACAGCATTTCGAACCCCGATCGGAATATACTGCTACAAAATGATGCCGTTCGGACTGAAGAACGCAGGTGCTACATATCAAAGGGCAATGACCAATATCTTTGATGACCTAATTCATAAGGTCGTCGAATGTTATGTTGGGGATCTGGTCGTCAAGACTAAAGCCAAGGCCGATTACATCCAAGATCTTAGGACCGTTCTCACCAGAATGAGAGAGTACGATCTGAAAATGAATCCTCTGAAGTCCGCTTTTGGCGTGTCATCGGGAAAATTCCTGGGCTTCATAGTCCGACATCGAGGGATTAAAGTTGACCCATCCAAGATAAAGGCCATCAAGGAGATGCTCCCTCCAAAGAGTCTGACACAGCTAAGATCTTTTCACGGCAAGCTTGCTTATACACGGAGGTTTATCTCAAATTTATCGGGGAGATGTAGGCCCTTCTCAAAGCTCATGAAGAAAGGAGCTCCTTTTGTCTGGGATGCCGAATGTCAAGAAGCGTTCGAAAGTATCAAACAGTACTTGTTGCACCCTCCAGTGCTGGCCACTCCCGTTTCAAATAAATCGCTGATTCTCTACACTGCCGCGCTAGATGAGTCACTCGGTGCGCTCCTTGCCCAGAACAATGAGGAGGGAAAAGAAAATGCCCTTTACTACCTCAGTCGAACTCTAGTCGGGGCGGAACACAACTATTCCCCAATCAAAAAGCAATACCTGGCTCTGATATTTGCTGTAAAGAAGCTGAGGCACTATCTACTCGCTCATCGGGTTATGCTGATCTCCAAGGTCGACCCGCTCAAACACTTGATGACCAAAGCAAGCCTAGCCGGCAGAATGGCAAGATGGGCTGTCATGCTACTTGAGTTTGACATAGTTTATACTCCTCAGAAAACAGTAAAAGGGCAAGCTCTTGCGGACTTTCTCGCTGCACATCCCATACCAGAAGGGTCACTGGTCAATTGCGAGTTACCCGACGAACAAGTGCTGCATCTCGAGAATGACGAGCCATGTTGGGAGCTCTACTTCGATGGGGCCTCATCGATAAGGACCTCCAGTAAATCAAGCGTCCCGGAGATAAAAGGAGGTATAGGATTGGTGTTCATCACGCCATCGATGAGAACCTTAAGGCGTTCTTTTGCTCTCACCGAGCCTCGCACAAACAACGAGGCTGAGTATGAAGCTCTGATAGCTGGTCTAGAGCTCGTCATAGAAATGGAAATCCTTCGGCTACGGGTTTACGGTGACTCCCAGCTCGTCGTCAACCAAGTAAGCGACGACTATAAGATATACAAACTCGAGTTAGCTCATTACAGAGGCCGAGTGGTGGAACTCATGAAATGGTTCACTCATATTGAACTAATGAGAGTCTCTAGAGCGTTGAACAGAAAAGCCGACATACTCGCTCGCCTAGCTAAAGAGCTGGTTGATCCTGACATTGACAAAATTCTAATCACAGTCAGAAGCCGACAAATTCTGCTTCCAGCCACTTTGCGTGAAGAAGAAACCGTAGAACAAGAGAACACTCCTGTCGAAGAAGCTTCGATCATCCAAGACGAACCCGATTGGAGAGAACCCTTCATAGAGTATCTCCGATACAACAAGCTGCCCGAAGGAAAATCTGCGAGGATTCAGTTGAAGAAGAGAGCTCTCCGATACGTGTTTGTAAATAACACGCTATACCGCAGGTCATATGACCAACTCTGGCTTAGGTGTTTGTCATTGGCCGAAGCCCAAAAGGTCATGAAAGAAGTTCACTCGGGCGTCTGCGGGGCTCACCAGTCTGGCCCCAAAATGCGGTTTCAGATCAAACGGCTTGGATATTACTGGCCCACCATGATAAGGGATTGCAAAGAGCATACAAAGAAATGCCATCTCTTCCAAATCCATGGTAATTTCATTCACAAGCATCCTAATCCGTTGCATCCTATGGTGGCGTCGTGGCCCTTCGAAGTTTGGGACACCGACATAGTTGGTCCAATTGATCCTCCGTCATCCAAAGGCCACCGGTTCATACTGGCTGCAACAGACTACTTCTCCAGATGGGCTGAAGCTATCCCGCTAAAAGAAGTCAAGACAGAAGATATTCTGATATTCTTCCAGCATAATATTCTATACTGTTTCGGTATGCCAAGAAGAGTCATTTCTGACAACGGGCCTTCTTTCAAGAGCTTCAAAGTCTCAAGATTCGCTACTCAGCACAAGCTAGACTGGAGATATTCGTCCATCTATAATCCAAGAGCCAATGGGCTAGCCGAAGCCTTCAATAAGACTCCATGCAAGCTCCTGAGAAAAAATATTTCAGCCAACAAGAGAGACTGGAATCTCAAATTTCATGAGGCGTTGTGGGTATATCGTACCACGTACCGTACTCCAACTCAGTCCACTCCATACTCATTGCTCTTCGTAGTGGAGGCAGTCCTCCCCCTCGAAGTCGAAGTTCCAAGTTTAAGAATGGCTGTCCAGTATGAGTTGACGGAGGAGGAAAGCGTGCTCCTTCGGCTTGAAGAGCTCGACGCCCTCGAAGAAAAGAGGCTTGCAGTACAGCAAAATCCGGAGCTGTACCGAGCCCAAATGCCACGGGCCTATGGCAAGATGACTCATCTCCACGCTTTCAAGAAAGGAGAATTGGTGTTGGTCCTCAAAAGACCGATCATCCCCAATCGACATACCAAGGGAAAATTCGAGCCAAACTGGGAAGGACCATACGTCATCGAGAAAGTGTTCGACGGGGGATCCTACCAACTAATAAGTGCCGAGGGAGAAAGGCACATGCCACCCATCAATGGCCGATATCTCAAGAAATACTACGCGTGAATGCTCTAAGTCGCAGGCGAATTGATCACACCAACCCTACGGTCTAGATCATACATCCTGTAAAACCGTATACAATCCACGGGCGTAAACAACCCCTATCTCTCCCAAGTCCTGCCGGTGAGACTACTTTCAAAGTCCTACCGGTGCAAAAAAACGGTATGTCAACGATCAAAACGGGCACAGATGAAAACCAGAAAGGGCTCCGTGAGTAAAAACAGCGGGACTGCCGGCGAGTTTGTGAAAACCCGAAAGGGCACAAACTCGTGAAAAGAGATAAAATACACTCGCAAAGTCCTCTCGACCTTGTGAGGAGAAAATCCCTGCGTGAGATCCTTACGACTCACAAAGGAGCAACACACTTAGGAATCCTCACGATTCCTAAGGAGAACATACACCTGCGAGATCCTCTCGACTCGTAGGGAGAAAATGCTTTTATGAGACCCTTACGGCTCATAAAATTGAAAAGCCTTAGGTGATAGGGATCCAAACCTGTCTCCTGAGCCATCGCTCCCCAACGGGCAACGGTAAATAATGAGTCACTCCTGGCATTTCTCTTCAGTGTTAGCGGTGCTCATGCCGACCATAACCCAAATCCCAAGTCCTTCCGAGGCAAATGATGAGTTTCTCCTGGCATTGTTCCAGTGCAGCAATGCTGATGCCAAACAAGATACAAATTCCAAGTCCCCAAACGGGGAATGATGAGTCGCTCCTGGTACCATATTCCAGTATAGCGATGCAGACGCCAACCAAAATACAATTTCTCAAAATTCTCCCAGCCTTACGGTTAGTCCCCAAATTGACTGATGTATACAATCCACGGGCTCAAATAATTCTCAGCATACCCATACCCCACCGTAATCACCAGTTACGCGGCTGGTCTCCGCCCTCGGAATTATGCTCTATTTGGGAAGACCCACTCATGTGTCCTCACGATACATGAGGAGAACAAACCTTCGTGGGATCCTTACGACTCACAAAGGAAAAAAACACTTGGGATTCCCCACGACTCCTAAGGAGAAAGTGCACCTACGAGGTCCTTTCGACTCGTATGGAGAAAATACTTTTATGAGACCCTTACGGCTCATAAAATTGAAAAGTCTTAGGTGATATGGATCTAACCTGTCTCCTAAGCCATCACTCCCCAACAGGAAAAGGCAAATGATGAATTGCTCCTGGCACGTGTGCTTCCGTGTTAGCAACGCTGATGCCTACCCTAACCCCAAAATCCTAAAACTACAATCCAATAGACCCCTAAGTCTTTAAACTGGGAACAGATGACCTCTAAGTCGTTAAACTGGGAACAGATGACCCTTAAGTTGTTAAACTAGGAATGAGGGAAATCACCTCATGACAAATGATGATTCGCACCTGGCACTATATTCCAGTGCAGCGGGGCTGATGTCAACCCAAATCACAACGAATTAGCAAGTCAACTTCAACCCTGACACCGCAAGAAGCGGAGCAAGTCAAATCAAGCACCGACCGTCCACGTCGCTAAAAAAGCAGCACCGACCGTCCAAGTCGCAAAAAGGGCAGCACCGACCGTCCACGTCGCTAAAAAGGCAGCACCGACCGTCCAAGTCTCAAAAAGGGCAGAACCGACCGTCCACGTCGCTAAAAGGGCAGCACCGACCGTACAAGTCGCAGAAAGGGCAAAACCGACCGTCCAAGTCGCAAAAAGGGCAGAACCGACCATCCAAGTCGCTAAAAGAGTAGCACCGACCGTCCACGTCGCTAAAAGGGCAGCATCGACCATCCATGTCGCTAAAAGGGCAACAACGACCTCCTCTTCGGAATTATGCTCCGCCTTGGAATCAAATCAACCAGACACTCTATCTCGGAGACACGTCAAGCATCGACCGTCATGTCGTAAAAAGGGCAGTGCCAACTTCCCAAAAGCGGGAACCAAATCAAGTCGCCTCCACGTGAAAGAAGATCCATCAATTTCATGCACACGACCCACATATGCTGTGTGCATTTATTGATGGGGGGCACTTTGTTGGGGTCAAAATTTACATCCCGGTTGACCAAGTCAAAATCAAAGTCAACCCCAAGCCAAGTAGGCCCAAGCCCAGGTCAAGTGGGCCAATGCCCGGGTCGAGCCCGAACATGAAGCGGACGACCTCTTCCCTTGCCAAAATAAAATTTTTGTAATAAATAATTTTGGTGTATTTCTTTTATTTAAATTTATGAATAAATGTAAGAAAAATAGGCATAAAGCCAAATTTTTGTAAAGCCCATGGCTTATGTGCAAAAAGAAATAGCATATGAGGTAAGGGATAGGCAAAATGCCATTTTTGTGAAGCCCAAGGGCTATATGTAAAGTGTATAGCCTATAAAGGCAAAGAGAATGAAAATATCTCAACAACTTTTTTCTCTCTCCTAAAAAAAAGCATCAAGATCTGTGATCTTCTCCTTTCTCAAGGTTCTAAAATCTTCTTCTTTCTTTTGAATTAAATCAAGAGTTTTACTCTTCCTTTTATAAAACTAAATAGTTTTTCACTACAAAACCCACAAAGGGGAACTCAGATCTTCCATCAGATCTCAGAAAGGAGAGATTTTTAAAATCTCATACTTCTTGATTTTCAAGATCCGGCCAACAAAGGAAGAAGAAGGAGACCCATCTCCAGAAACCCCACTTTGGGGAAGATCCAGGGATCAAGCGGAGAAGCCCCCTTCATCAGCTTCAAAATATCTTATGAGTTTAACTCCTCATATATATACATATATACAAAATAATAAGTGCTCCTTTTTGGGAGTACAACTCCCATTGCAGGGACCAAGTCCCTTTTTGCCTCCCGAGCGCCCACGTTCCTGGCACGTGAGACGCTAGCACCTAAAGCGCTAGCGCCCTTGCGCTCAAAGCGCTAGCGCCCGAGCGCCCACGTGCTTGGCATGTGGGGAGCTAGCGCTCAAAGCGCTAGCGCTCTTGCGCTCAGAGCGCTAGCGCCCGAGCGTCCATGTGCCTGGTACGTGGGGCGCTAGCGCTCTTGCGCTCAGAGCGCTAGCGTCCGAGCGCCCATGTGCCTGGCACGTGGGGCGCTAGCGCCCTTGCGCTTAAAGCGCTAGCACCCAAAGCGCTGTCGCTTTTTCCCACGCTTCCTTTGACTGCCCTTTCCTTTTTTTTATATATATGTATATATACATATACACACACACACAACACACACATACACTGCACATTGAGTTCGCATGACCTTTTTGACCCATTAATCGAAGGTTCTCTCGCTCCAAAGGCAAGGGGTAATTAACGACAGCTTAGTCCGCGGCTGCCGGAGATTTGGATCCCCGCAATCAATAAACCCCAGCCTACCCTAAGCAGGAGGAGTCTGTAATGTGCCTGACAAGCGCACGCGCATTCCCATCTCAATGGGGTGACGAAAAACACTCTACAGTCGTGACTATAATTAAATTGGTAGCGCGCCCGATAAGAATGTTAACATTTATTTTGCTAAAGTTTATAAATTTTAAAATATATAAAAGAGGTTAAATGATTTTCTCATCCATTGTTCTACCCTATCCTACAAACCCTAGCAAGCTAGAAATTACTCACTCATGGTTGGGGATTTAGAAGAAAGATTGAAAAATGAAAACATGATTAAGATACAGAAATTAAATACAGAAATTAAATGTGGAAATTAATTGCAAAAAGACTAATAAAAATACTACCTTTATTAATCAACTATTTGCATTTACAAATCCTTTGAAGGTGGAGTACAAGAACTCTAGTTGCTCTAGATCTCTATCTTATTGGAAGTAGATGGCTAGCTGATAATCACTCGGATGCGTAGATCGCTTTGGACCTCTGATTTCTTCGGAGATTGATGATCTTTCATGTGAAGCTCTCGGTCTCTTATATTGTCACCATAGACAGAAGCCCTAGATTCCATATAATAATATTTGTTGTTAAAATCTTATACATAAAATCTGAAATCCTAAGCCCACAGAACCGCCGCGGATCCGCCGCATTTAGGGTAGTTTGGCCGCCCAACCGCGGCACCATAGTGGGAGCATGACTTGAAAATTCTTCTTCTGTTTGGTGTCGGCTTATGGAGATCCTCTAGATATCTGGATTTTGAGAATATAACTCCGAGTCTCTGCCGTTGCTAGATCTTATGATTTGCTTTGATATTTCGATAGATTTGATTCCGACATCTCGGATCTCTTGATCTCCAGACTTGAGCTAATATCTGCACAATATCTCAAGTCATAGTTGTTTCCCCCAATCAGAGCAAAACTCTGTTTGAATTTCAAAAATTCAAAATCGAAGCAACGCTTCAAATCCCTTGCGCTGCGCGCAACGCGCCACCTGTCAAAAGCTGAAACGTCAGCGCAGCGTCCAAGGCAGCGCGCCAAATCAGAGCAAGGCTCTATTTAAAACAAAATTAAAGGAAGCAACACTTCAGTTGCGCAAGCGCTGCGCTGCGCGACACGTGTCAGCGCAGTTGCGCTGCGCGACACGTGTCAGCGCAGTTGTGCTGCGCTGTGCGCTGCACGACACGTGTCAGCGCAGTTGCGCTGCGCTGTGCGCTGCGTGACACGTGTCAAACGCTGATGCATCTGCTCCAACAGAATTAAAATTCCAGTAAGATCTTTCTTTTCTTATTAAAACAAGAAGATTGTCTTCTGTAAAACAGAAGCCCTTGGATCAAAGATCCAACGGTGGGGAAAATTCCCCAAATCACTCAGAGAATGATCTCTTTAACAAATTTAACAAATTAATGGGCACTATATAAAGGCCCCTAGACCCCAATTCAAAAAACATCAAGATCAAAAACAACAGCACAGAGAATAGATAAAACTCTGAAGAATTTTGAGAAAAAAACTCAAGAAGAGAAAAAAAGGTAAAAACCTTTATAAAAGAAGAATTTCTTCTGAATATATCATTGATCTAAGAACAAGATCAATGATCTTCAATAAAAAATAAATAATAACAGTGCCTTGCACTTTTTCATGAACCATTGGTTCTGTAATCTTAAAGATTCTTTTCTTGGATCAAGAAATTAAAATAGTGCCTTGCACTTGCAAATCTGCTCTGTTGCGCTCCTGGGTTGGCGCAAGCCACCAGAGAGCGCCACGTGTCGGCTCCAGAACCACTTACGCTATGCACTTTTAAGATAGAGCATTGTTCTCTGAAGTTGGCGCAACGCACTAGAGCGCGCCACGTGTCAGCAGCGCAACAGCGCAGCGCACTGGCGCAGCGCACTGCGCTGTTGCGCTTGCGCTCACCAGAGTGTGACACGTGTCACCTCCACATGCGCTTGCGCTCAATAATTGGCGCAAAGCGCCTGACAAGCCAATGTCAGACAATTAATGCACTGCATTATTTACAGAAGGGCCAAGCCCAATTAAAAAAGGCCTAACAGGCCAAATAAAATGCAATGCATTACTCTAAAAAGGGCAGAGCCCAAAACAGATGCTCTGCATCATTTACAAAGGGACTGAGCCCAAATCAAAAGTCCTAGCAGGCCAGAATAAAATGCAGTGCATTATTAAACAGAGGCAAAGCCCTAGCACAGGCCTAATAGGCTAAAGATAAAAACGTTGAACATCTTCAACTGGACTTAGCCCAATCATGACCGTAAGTCCTCAAATTAAATTGACTGAGCAAGACTGCTCTCTTAAATCAATTTACACCTGGTTCAAGGGTACATCTCTGAACTCCTATGACACCTATTGTTGTAATCCTTCAACGACGTCAGAGAGGTGACGGGTCCGACAACCACACATCGATACGGGCTGCAGGGTCCTTAAACTCATGGACCTAAACGTCCTTAAACTAATATTCGTCCTAAAATGGAAAAGTTGGACCGAAATGTCCTTAAACTAATGTTCTTCCCCAAACGGGAATGATGGACCACTATGTCCCTAAACTGGAAATCGACCGCAACGTCATTAAACTAAACAATAGAGCCAATTACTCTCTTGTCAGATCCAAACGATCCCATTAAGTTGATCTTAGTCTGGAGATCAGGCTAACGTATTCTTAACAAAAGTTTAAGTTGATCTTAGCCTTAAACAGGGCTAACGTATCATTAAACCAAAACCCTAAACCCAAATCTAAGAAAATACGGATTTGGACTAATCCACGTCCTACGGGCGACGACATAAATTAGTCTCCGTATACAATCCACGAGCAACCACAAACAAAACAAACACCCACGACACGAAGTGAACATCTGGAGAAGGAGAAAGTTGCTATCGCGATGCGACAGCGTAATTAACTGCAGGGGCTTGCGCCTGCAGGGAAGAGCGTCCCCACAATCAAAAACCCCCTCAAGCGAGGGGGAATCTGACGAAGTCTGCTACATCGGCCGCATCCGTCTAAACCTCCGATACACGGTGCCATAAATCAACTTGGCATCTTCGGAGAGGTGGACGGATAAAACCAAATAGCATCTGCCCCGAATTTTAGGCAATACGTTTATCGCGTCTCCGCCGCGTCTTTCGGAGGGGAACAGATTCTGGCACGCCCGGTGGGACCTTTTCCTCTTTCCACTCCACACTTCGTGTGTCGTCTTCGTGAACGAATCGCGGTTTGTTAATGGTTTCCTTTGGGTTTCAAGTTACTAAGATTTGGTCTTTTGCCAGGCACAGAAATCAAGCATCAATGGCCTCCAATTGCTCGAGCTGCTAAAAGTGCCAGTGCAACCAACGCTCCGCCTCACCTGGAGGTGTAGCCTATGGGCCTCAAGCGGCCTCCATCCTTGCCATGCCGGTGGAACAGGTGACTCAGGCCACCACCGGTCTATTCTTCGGGACTATGCTCCCGCCTGCAAGCTTCACCAATCCAGTGCCTGCATCAAAAAAACAAAAGAAGTCGGTATTCGATCGGCTTACTACTACTACGGCCCCTCTCAACGGGTCGTCCAATATCAAGCCGGCAACCTCTATCTTTACCATGCTGAACCAAAACTCCAGTGGGACCGCCAGGAAGCCCATGAACCCTGAAATAGCTGTCCCGAGAAAGACAGCCACCCCTGCTCCAGAAGTCGTCAAGGCGGCTTCTCCTGTTAAAGAGTCAGTCTTTTCAAGGCTGACTATTCCGGCTCCTGCTCCTGCTCGAGGATCTGTCTTTGACAGATTGAACATCGCCACTCAAAGGAAAATATCAGTCTTTAAGAGGCTGACACTAGCAGCACCTCATTCGGACATGGGGCAAGAAGAAGCTGTCTCTATCGCCGAGCCAGTCCCAACGGCTCGTCACGCTCGACATCGCCACTGGCGCCGAGTAAGGAAGGTCTGGGGCAACTCCCCTTCAAGGCTAACTCCACCCGCTCCAGTGGTGAAAGTTAATGCTGCTGTTCCAACTGGGAACAACTTTGAACCGCTAAGGAGGGTACGTAAGAACTCTCCGACTGCTACGCTAAAAAGATCTCCTCCACCTGCGGAGAGTGTTACAGATACAAAGCTGGAGCAGCCCCCTCAGCGGCTATCCTCCAAAATTTATAAGGTCTAGCGGGGGGTTCAAGACTCAGTAATAGACCAAGATCACTCTCGCCGGCAGAAGAGGGCGAAAGTGCAGGAAGAAAAGAACCGTCCTGTTAAACAGCAAAGGACGACAACCGCCAGGGTGCCCTCTGCAGCGGCCCCTTCAACTTCAATGGCCCACAAGAGAAGGAGGCCGGAGAAAATTCCCACGCCCGCGGTGTTCCCCTCCGAATGGCGGCGACGACGTGATGACGTCTTGCCTGAGATTCGGGGCAGATGCTATTTGGTTTTATCCGTCCACCTCTCCGAAGATGCCAAGTTGATTTATGGCACCGTGTATCGGAGGTTTAGACAGATGCAGCCGATGTAGCAGACTTCGTCAGATTCCCCCTCGCTTGAGGGGTTTTCGATTGTGGGGATGCTCTTCCCTGCAGGCGCAAGCCCCTGCAGTTAATTACGTTACCGCATCACGGTAACAACTTTCTCCTTCTTCAGAATTTCACTTCATGTCGTGGGTGTCTGTTTTGTTTGTGGTTGCCCGTGGATTGTATACGGAGACTAATTTATGTCTTCGCCCGTAGGACGTGGATTAGTCCAAATCCGTATTTACTTAGATTTGGGTTTGGTGTTTTAGTTTAAGGATACGTTAGCCATATTGAGGCTAAGATCAACTTAGACATTCGTTAAGGATACGTTAGTCTGATTTGAGACTAAGATCAACTTAACAGGAAGAGCATTTATGGGCTCTATTGTTCCAGTTTAGGGACATAGCGGTCCATTGCTAGTTTAGGGACATGGTGGTCCATTGAATGTATGGCCGTCGGGACCCGTCACCTCTCTGACGACGTTGAAGGATTATAACGATAGGTTTCAGAGGAGTTCAAAGATGTACCCTGGGACCAGAGTTGGTTGGGGGATCTATAGTCCAATTTGAGACTAAAGTCAATTTGAAGGTTTAAGGATACGTTAGCCATATTTTAGGCTAAGATCAACTTAAACGTTTGTTAAGGATACGTTAGTCTAATTTCCAGACTAAGATCAACTTAACGGGATCGTCTAGATCCATTTCCAGTTTAGGGACATGGTGGTCCATTGCATGTATGGCCGTCAGGACCCGTCACCTCTCTGACGTCGTTGAAGGATTACAACGATAGGTATCAGAGGAGTTCAGAGATGTACCCTTGAACCGGATATAAATTGATTTAAAGGAGCAGTTGTGCTCAGTTAATTTAATTTGAGGACTTATGGCGATGATTGGGCTAAGTCCAGTTGAAGATGTTCAACATTTTTATTTGTGGTTGGCATGTTAGGCCTTGGCTTGGGATTTGCCCTTTGTTTAATAATGTAGTGCATTTTCTCTTGGCCTGCTAGGCCTTTCTGATTTGGGCTCTGTCCCTTTTAAATGATGCACAACATCTGTTTTGAGCTTGACAGACCTCTGTTTGGGCTTTATTCCCTTTAAATAGTGCATAGCACTTTGTTTGGTCTGATAGACCTTTCTTTATTGGGCTCTGCCCTTGATAATGCATTACATTAATTAGTCTGATAGAATGCCACGTGGCTTGTCAGGCGCTTTGCGCCGATTGAGGAGCGCAAGGCGCAAGTCCATGTGGGGGTGACACGTGTCACACTCTGGTGAGCGCAAGCGCAGTGCGCTGCGCTGTTGCGCTTCTGACACGTGGCGCGCTCTGGTGGGCTGTGCCAATTCATGAGAGCGGTGCTCTATTTTAACAGCGCATAGCGCAGATCATTCTGGAGCTGACACGTGGCGCTCCCTTGGTGGCTTGCGCCAACCCGGGAGCGCAACAGTGCAGATTTTTCAAGTGCAGGGCACTGTTTCAATAGCTTGATCCAATTTTAGATTCAAGAAAAGAATCTTTAAGATTCCAGAACCAATGGTTCATAAAAAGTGCAAGGCACTATTGTTATTTGTTTTTTTTATTGAAGATCATTGATCTTGTTCTTAGATCAATGATCTATTCAGAAGAAATTCTTCTATTTTAAAGGTTTTTTTACCTCTTTCTTGAGTTTCTTTTTAAGTTTCTTCAGAGTTGAAGTTCTTGATGATTCTTGATGTTCCTTTTTTTTGAGTTGGGGTCTTTATATAGTGCCCATAGATTTGTTAAGTTTGTTAAAGAGATCCTTCTCTGAGTGATTTGGGGAATTTTCCCCACCATTGGATCTTTGATCCAAGGGCTTCTGTTTTACAGAAGACAATCTTCTTGTTTTAACAAGAACAGAAGGATCTTTCAGAATTTTAATTCTGTTTGGCGCAAACGCACTAGCGCTTGACACATGTCGCGCAGCGCACAGCGCAGTGCCACTGCGCTTGCGCAACTGTGCTGACACGTGTCGCGCAGCGCAGAGCGCAGTGCGACCGCGTTAGCGCAACTGCACTACCACGTGGCGCGCGGCGCAGAGCGCAGCGCGACCGCGCTAGCGCAACGGCGCTGCCACGTGCCGCGCAGCGCAGAGCGCAAGTCAGCTGAAGCGTTGCTTCTTTAATTTTTTAATTTTCATTTTAATTTTCAGAACAGAGCCTTGCTCTGATTGGGGGAAACAGAAGCATTGCTTCGTCTCCTGTCTTGGAATTTGAACAGAGCTTTGCTCTGATTGGGGTAAACAAATGCCCCCCACCGTTGCGCTTACGTAGCCCCCAAACGTGAGCGCAGCGGTGGCAGAATTCCAACCGTCGCGGCAACTTTTGGAAGTTGAAAGGGCATTTGATGCCTATAAATAGGACCTTTGGTCCTCAACCGATGATTATTATCTTCAAAATTTTGCTTTCAGAACCTTAGAGCCATGCTCTTTATTTTCTAGAACTCCAAGAGTTAAACTCTTAAAACTTTTAGGTAAATTTTTTAATTTAAATTAAATTAATTTTCATTGACAGAGTCTTGCTCTCAATAGATCCCTGATCTAAAGAAAACTCATTTAGGGTTTCACTTAGCAGAGCTTTGCTCTAAGGGGGTCTAAAGAGAACTAAAGGGAACCCTATTAGAGTTCCATTAATAGAGCTCTGCTCTCTAAAAGATTTTCTTTGTATTTTCTCATTTCATTAATGGAGCTTTGCTCCTTCCAAATCATACAAAAGAACTCTTAGGAGTTTTTCATTGATCTTGGAGTTTAAAGATGGCATTTTATTCCTTGGTTCATTATATCGTTTTGCTTAATCAGTCTTTCTGATAATTTTGTTGATTTTCTTTCATAGAAACAATGGACGCCCACATGTACGATCTTGACGAGATCATCTCTTACGGGGACATCCGCCGATTTGGCCGTTCTCAAAATCGAGAGTTCACAAACGCAGAGTGTGCTGAAATCATGAGCCGCTTCGACGCATATAACGGTCAACCACTTCCCTGACGTTCCTCCCTCCTGAAGCTTATCGTGGGAGCCATCTAGGAAGCGCTTCCTCTATTCTGTTCCGGTGTGCCACTTGGGGCATTGGATGCCGCCGAGGATAAGGTGCACTCGGTGTATCTGATGAGCCCAATCTCAAAGAGGAGGCGAGATAACCTTATCGATCTTTTGCACCAAGCTTTTCAACAATCTGCAATACTTGACGCCTATCGGAGGGAGGAGGACATCAGTGGGGATCCCGACGCTCGTGCTCGCGAAAGGAAGCACACCAGGATGGTTCGCCAGGCTTGGAAAGTCTTGGACAAGGTCACTTTTGAGTTCCTCAATCCATGTCCTGGATTTGAGGTTTTGCCATTGTAATCACTTGGATAATGTCTTTGTTTATTTCTTTATGATTGTAAGAACCCTTTGCAATATGAATGGAAAATTTTTATTTCAGCTTGTCTTATTTCTCGTTCTGAGTCTTTTGCACATTCATGAATGAATGTGTCTCGAATGCTTGATCAAATGCACATCGGATGTCCTTTTTGTCGCTTTCTTCTTTCTTTTATTCTCAGCATGCTGTCTTAATAAACATGATTGACAATTAATAGAGTAAGAATCTTGGTTTCTTAAAGAGATAGCGATGGCTTAGGCCGTAGGTTCAGATCTGCTGCCTAAGACTTTTCAACTTTATGAACCGTGAGGGTCTCATAAAGATTTTTCTCTCTACGGATCGAGAGGATCTCATAAGTGTATTTTCTCCTTAGGAATCGTGAGGATTACTAAGTGTATTTTCTCTTATAAGTCGTAAGGATCTTATAAGAGAATTTTCCCTCTTACGAGTCAGAGGACCCGTAAGAGGTTGTTTCCCTCCTTGTCGAGATTCGAGTTTGGAGAGTGAGACCCATGGATAGTATGCAAGAGACCATTTTGGGCCAACTTGCAGGGTCCCAGTGCTTAGGGAACAAGTTTTTTAATCCTTACTGCCTAAGGCTTTATCTTACGAGTCGAGCCGCATCGAGAAGTTCTCGCAAAGACATCAATTTCTTCACAAGTCGAAACGAATTGAGTATTTCTCGCAAGAATATCCTAACGTCACAGTTAACCTCTGCTCTTTACGACAGAAGTCCGTTAGGGTCTGTGGTACTCAGGGTTTTGGCCGTCGTACCGTCGCATCAGCTGATATATTCCTCGATAGGCAATCGTGTTGTTCGAGTAGCCATGCGACTGCCGTGTCTCTGATCCCTTCGGGGGCTGGACAAGACGTCTTCAAGAAATCCTCCTTGGCAGTTTGACCGTCGGAAGAGCAAGCGTTAGGAATTTTCCATGTCGCTTTTTACTTGAGGTTAGGCTCATTTTGGTGAGCCCCGATGAGTCATATCCACTCCGCGCTGGTGTAGGATGATCTCCGATAGTCTTTCAGGTTTTATGTGAGTTGCCGTCAAGACCCTGAATCTAGGAATTTGGCCTTTGCTTCGTTTGCTGGCATCGCGTCTGCTGTATCGAGACGAATGTCGCGGTGGGAACTGGGGATTTTGCCGTGGCTCCATTTGTTTGATTGTCGCGTCTGAACCCTGCTGGAGGAAGAACGCTGGAGTGACATCTCGTCTGCTGTATCGAGACGAACGTCGTAGTTGTCTCTAGGTTGCTGGTGAACCGTCGAGGTTTGGAACTAGGGATTTTGCCGTGGCTCCATTTGTTTAATGATGTTGCGTCTGCTGTGTCGAGGCGAACGTTGGGGTGACATCTCGTCTGCTGTCGAGACGAACGTCGCGGTGGAACTGGGATTTTGCCGTTACTCCGCTTGTTTGATTATCGCATCTGAACCCTGCTGGAGGAAGAACGCTGGGGTGACATCTCGTCTGCTGTATCGAGACGAACGTCGTAGTTGTCTCTAGGTTGCTGGTGAACCATCGAGGTTTGGAACTAGGGATTTTGCCGTGGCTCCATTTGTTTGATGATGTTGCGTCTGCTGTGTCGAGACGAATGTTGGGGTGACATCTTCTGTATCGAGACGAACGTCGCAGTGGAGCTGGGATTTTTCTGTTACTCTGCTTGTTTGATCATGGGGTCTTTTGTTGACGTTGCATCCACATCCTGTTGGACTGCGAAGGAACGCCATTGTTGACATTGCGTCTGCTGTAACGAGACGAATGCTGAGGTGGAGTTGGGATTTTGCCGTCACTCCGCTTTGCTGACCATGGGATCTTTTGTTGACGTTGCATTTGCATCCTGCTGGACTGCGAAGGAACGCCGTTGTTGACATTGCGTCTGCTGTAACGAGACGAATGCTGAGGTGGAGTTGGGATTTTGCCGTCACTCCGCTTTGCTGACCATGGGGTCTTTTGTTGACGTTGCATTTGCATCCTGCTGGACCGCGAAGGAACGCCGTTGTTGACATTGCGTCTGCAATATTGCGACAAATGTCGAGATTTTCTCTAAGTTGTCTATGAACCGTCGAGATTTGGCTTCGCTTTCTGGTGGATCCTGTTGGGAAGGTATGGTCCCCTCTTTGTTTGTGCCCATGAATTGTATACGGGGATCGATGTGATCTCACCTGTAGGGCAAAACTTTCATTCATTATTATTATTATTATTATTTATATTATTGTTTTCTTTCCGCGATGCTCTATCATTTCAGCTTTTATATCGCGAAGGTCGCGATTGCCCAATCATTTCGGCTATTTTTCGCGGTGCCCAATCATTTCGGCTGTTTATTTTATTTTTACTCACTGCTTTTTATTGCGAGTTGCCCAATCATTTCGGCTATTTTTTATGCATACGTTTTCTTTACTTGCTGCTTTTTATTGCAAGCTGCCCCATCATTTCGGCTATTTCGTATGCATGTGCGGCTTGCTGGCTTTTCACCGTAGACCTGAAATTAGACACCGATTTCGGCATCAGCATCGCTACAACTGGGATATTGCCAGGAGCGAATCATCATTTGCCTCTGTCGATGTCACAAAGGTGGCTTAGCGAACAGGGTTAAGGTCCTGTCTACTAAGGCTTTTGACTTCATGAGCCGTAAGGGTCTCACAAAGGTATTTCTCCCTACGAGTCGTGAGGATCTTGTAGGTGTGTTTTCTCCTCAAGAATCGTGAGGATTCTTAAGTGTATGTTCCCCTGTAAGTCGTAAGGATCTTACAAAAGGGTTTTCTCCTTATAAGTCGAGAGGGCTTACAAGGGTTGTTCACTGTACGAACATATCCCTAGTCACGGATGGGACTTGGTTAGGGAAATGTTTATTCGCGCCCGTGGATTGTATACAAGGGTCAGTATAAGCCGCTTGTAGGGCAATATCGAAGGTTGTAGAGGTTGCTTAAGAACAGGTTAAGGTCCCTGTAACTCAAGACTTTCAAATCTTATGAGCCGTGAGGGTCCCATAAGAGAGTTCTCCTTACGAGTCGTGAGGATCTCGCAAGTGTATAGGAATCGTGAGGATTCCTAAGTGTGTTGCTCCTTTGTGAGTCGTAAGGATCTCACGCGGGTGGTTTCTCCTTACAAGGTTGCGAGGACCTTGCAAGTGTCCTTTAACGAGGTTGCCCCTTTCGGATTTTCACAAACACTCGCCGGTAGCCCTGCTGTTTTTACTCACGGAGCCCTTTCGGGTTTTCATCCGTGCCCATTTTTCTTATGGACATACCTTTTTCTCTCTTTTTTTTTATTTATTCTTTTTTCTAACGAGATTGCGCCCTTTCGGGTTTTCACAAGACTCGCCGGTAGCCCTGTTGTTTTTACTCACGGAGCCCTTTCGGGTTTTCATCCATGCCCGTTTTGCTTATGGACATACCGTTTTTCTATTTTTCATTTTTATTTTATTTTATTTTTTTATTTTATTCTTTATTCTTTTTTTTATCCCGTCCGCCTGAGGATGCTGCGGTAGTAGTATTAAAGACGTTTCGGTCGTTTGCAAGTTTTAGGACCTTGCGGTCCATCATTAGTTTAAGGACGTTTCGGTCCGTCATCGCCGTATTTGAGGCGAAGCTCTAGTTTACTGACTTTTTGGTCTATCATCCAGTTTTAGGACGTAGTGGTCCGTTGTTAGTTTAACGACGTTTCGGTCTATGGGGCTTTCTCTATGACTGAGCATGATGCCCCTGGCGTATCCATCTTTCTCGGAGCGTGCGGTTGTGGCGGGCTCACCTTCTAGTTTTCGGAGATGACGAACTTGCCCTGTTGGTATTGGTCTTCGACCCAGTTTTTGAAGACGTAACAGTTTTCGATCGGATGGCCCAATACTTGGTAATAAGGGCAATAATTAGATTTGTTGACATCATCTAGTTGTAATTGGTGTTTCGGCTCCGGTAGAGTGATAAGCCTGTTATGCACTGCCACTTCGAACAGCCTCCTTGTTTCATCCTGATGAAATGAGTAAGGACGTCTCAACCTCTCACAGAGGGGTTGCCGCTTGTTGTTTTGGCGAATAATCGGTCTAAGGCCGCTCGATTGCTGTTGAGTGTTGGCGGCAAAGGCCATTTTTCCTTTTCCTTTATCCTTTTTGCTCGATCCTTTGTTTGCGGAGCCGAGATTTTTTCCGAGTAGCGGGCAATTGCACGGCTGAATGCTCTCGTAACTCCTCAATTCTTTCATTTTTGAAATGGATTCCTTGAGGAAAGGGTTGAGGGCAGCTTCTTCGTCAGAGTCGCTTCCAAAGGTGATAATTTGCGATCCCTTGGAGTCGGCTATGTGACAGTCGGCGGCGGATCTTTTGCGCATATCTATCGCATTTTTCCGATGTCTACGAGCTTCACGCTTTGTCCTGTTGAAGTGTTGCTTTTGAGTGACATACCCTTGCCACTAACACTTAAAGGAGTCACAGTCTTTGGTAGGATGTATGATCTTCTGATGATATAAGCAGAAGTTAGGATGCATCTCCACCCCACCGAGAGTATTTTCTTCAGAGGGTGGTACCTTCATTCCCACTGATAGGGCTTTGGCGAACATTTTCCTCGTCTTGAATTTGTTTTTATCCGCAGTGGATGACTTTTGATTTAACGGGAGTGCCTCGACTCTTTGGTCCAGTCGTCGGTGTTTGACTCCTTCCAGTATGGCCATCTCACGCTCTTGATTGGCTTTAACTTTCAGACGAATCTCATTCAGGATGGCATCGATCAACTCGTCTGACGGCCGTGGAATTTCTGGTTCAGGGTCTGCCCTCGGTTTCTCGGCGCAAGGAGCCTCTTCATCATCCGCCAATGAGTGAGAGATCACATGACAACTCGCTACGTAGTCTTCGTACTCATCTGATGAGTCTTCTCCATCGTTTTCGTCCTCAACAAAAGAACAAGCTGCCCCCATCGTGTCCGTCTTCTTTGGAGTGTGCGGCTGTGGTGGGTTTACCTTCCAGTTTTCAGACAGCGCGAACTTGCCTTGTAGGTACTGATCCTCGATCCATCCCTTAAAGACGAAACAATCCTCGATCGGATGACTTACCGTTTGGTGGTAAGGGCAGTAATCGGGATTATTGAGACCGCCTGGCTGCAACGGACGTTTTGGATTCGAAAGATTGATGAGTCTGTTGCGTACTGCCAGCTCAAACAGTCTTCTCGTTTTATTCTGAAGAAACGTGTAAGGACGTCCTAGTCTCTCCTCGAGGGATGGGCGTGGATGCGCGTTATTTTGGCGAACGACCGGCTTTGAGTTGCTCGGCTGTTATTAAGCATTGGCAACGACAGTCGCTTTCCCTTTTCCTTTCTCGTTTCGAGAGTCTGGTTTTGGAGGAGACGGTCCATGGCCCATCTGGTCCATTTAGGCTAATTTGTCGATCAAAGCCTGGAAGGTGGTCGGTCTGAAGAACATCATGAATTGCGAGATGGTCGCTTGCGGATCGAGAGTGCCCACGAACATGCCTACCGTAGGTGCCTCTTCTATGCGTTGTTTGCATTTCAACCATAGGTTCCGCCATCGTGTTGCGTATTGGACCCACGTTTCGCCTGGCCTTGTCCTGGCATTTATCAGTGCTGTTACTGGGGTGCGTTCACTAGCACTCGCAAATCTTTGTGTAAACAGTAGCTCCATCTCTGCAAATATTTTGACAGAGTCGTTAGGTAGCTCCGAATACCATTCAAAGGCTGTTTCTGCTAAGCTGTCGACGAATTGGCGAAGCAACAATTTGTCATCTCCTCCAGTATTTCCGCATAAGGCCCTGAATTGAGCGACATGCTGATGTGGATTCCCTGTCCCTTTATATACGTGGAACTTAGGGATCGTATATCCCGGCGGGTAACTGATTTGGTCATACCAGCCCGGATAGGGTCGTCCAGTTCTAACAGTTTTCCCAGCCGCTTCACTCGCCTGGTGAGCTCGTATTTGCTGAGCTATATAGTCATCCAGTGCGGCCTTGGAAATGGTTTCTTCTTTGGCCGTTGAAAGGGCCGGAGGTGGATTTGATGTCTCCCCTCCATCGTCTTCAACAATGATTGGAGGGTCTTCAGCTGGAGGGTCAGGCTGTAATATCATCCCTACTATGTCTTGAAAGAGAAGCGTCATTTGTTTTATGTTGGCAGCTTGTTCTGCTGCCTCTTTGTCCTTCTTTTCGAGGACCCTACATAGGAAGTCAGTGTCAGTTTCTTGTTCATGACACTGCTCTGATGACGACTCCGAGCTTTCTTTTGGCTCAGTAAGTGCAGCCATTGCAGTCATCATTTTCTGAAGCTTGTGTTGTTGTTCTTGGGCTTTCGTCACGGATCGGGTGAGCGGTCAGTGACCCGTTGAAGCGCGGCTTTCCTCCTTTCCGGAAGCCATATAAACAGTGTGCACCACCATGCCCCCAGACCTGGTGCGTTTGTGCTCAGCGCTTTTACGGTTCGCTATGTTCACAGGGGCTTTTTGCGGCCTCCTTTTCTTTTGAGTGATCAAAGTTGAGGGAGCTGTTGTAGTGGGCACCCAAGTAGCTGTTGCTTTTTGTGGCTTGATGGTACGGTCCCCTTCTCGCTGAACATTCATCTTTTTCTGTCGACGGAGATAGTTTTCATCAATCACCGACTCTTGGACTTGTCGCCATACTTTGTAAATTTTAGAGGACAGCCGTTGAGGGGGCTGCTCTAGCCTCTTCTCTGGAGTATTCTCTATAGGTGAAGGAGTTCGTTTCAACACCGCAGTAGGAGAGTTTCTGCGCACCGCGTTCAGCAATTCAAAGCTGCTCCCGGTTAGAACAGCAGCATCGATCCCCACCGTTGGAGCAGGCGGAGTTGCCCCAGCCTTCCTTACTCGATACCAGTGGCGATGTCGAGCGCGTCGTGCGGGTGGAATTGATTGAGCCGCAGGGGTGACCTCCTCATGCCCCCTCTGTTGGTCAAAATCTGCTGGTATCAGCCTTTTAAAGACCGACGTCCGTAGAATGGGGACGGCCAACCTGTCAAAAGCAGACTTCCGAGCAGGGGAAGCAACCTTGGTGATCTCGCCTGAAACTGGAGTAGGGATAGCTATCCGCTTCGAGATAACATCTTCTGGTATTTCTGGCTTTTTCATGGGCCCGTTGGAGCTCTGACCTAGCCTGTTAAAAACTGAGGCAGTGGAGTTGGGAGACCCGTTGAGAGGGACCGCGGCAGTGGTAAGTCGATCAAAGACCGACTTCTTTGGGGCTTCTTGCAACTTCATTGGGGCATTGAAGCTCACTGGTGGGAGCATGGTCCCGAAGAATAGTCCAGTGGTGGCCTAAGTTACCTGCTCCACTGGCATCTTGAAAAGAGAGGCCGCTTGGGGTCCGTAAGTCACTCCTCCAGCAGGGATGGAGCGAGAGTTGCAGTTGCAGGAAGTGCAGTTTGAAGCCATTGATCTTCTGATTTCTGAACGGAGCAAGACACTAAATCTAAGTACCTCGAATCCATAGGTAACCACAGCAAACCGCGATTTGTTCGCGAACACGACACACGAAGTGTGGAGTGGAAAGAGGAAAAGGTTCCACCGGGCGTGCCAGAATCTGTTCCCCTCCGAATGGCGGCGACGACGTGAGGACGTTTTGTCTGAGATTCGGGGCAGATGCTATTTGGTTTTATCCGTCCACCTCTCCGAAGATGCCAAGTTGATTTATGGCACCGTGTATCGGAGGTTTAGACAGATGCAGCCGATGTAGCAGACTTCGTCAGATTCCCCCTCGCTTGAGGGGTTTTTGATTATGGGGACGCTCTTCCGAGTAGGCGCAAGCCCCTGTAGTTAATTACGTTACCGCATCGCAGTAACAACTTTCTCCTTCTCCAGAATTTCACTTCATGTCGTGGGTGTCTGTTTTGTTTGTGGTTGCCCGTGGATTGTATACAGAGACTAATTTATGTCGTCGCCCGTAGGACGTGGATTAGTCCAAATCCGTATTTACTTAGATTTGGGTTTGGTGTTTTAGTTTAAGGATACGTTAGCCATATTGAGGCTAAGATCAACTTAGACGTTCGTTAAGGATACGTTAGTCTGATTTGAGACTAAGATCAACTTAACGGGAAGAGCATTTAGGGGCTCTATTGTTCCAGCTTAGGGACATAGTGGTCCATTGCCAGTTTAGGGACGTGGTGGTCCATTGAATGTATGGCCGTCGGGACCCGTCACCTCTCTGACGACATTGAAGGATTACAACGATAGGTGTCAGAGGAGTTAAGAGATGTACCATGGGACTAGAGTTGGTTGGGGGATCTATAGTCCAATTTGGGACTAAAGTCAATTTGAAGGTTTAAGGATACGTTAGCCATATTTGAGGCTAAGATCAACTTAAACGTTTGTTAAGGATACATTAGTCTAATTTCTAGACTAAGATCAACTTAACGGGATCGTCTAGATCCATTTCCAGTTTAGGGACATGGTGGTCCATTGCATGTATGGCCGTCGGGACCCGTCACCTCTCTGACGTCGTTGAAGGATTACAACGATAGGTATCAGAGGAGTTCAGAGATGTACCCTTGAACCGGATATAAATTGATTTAAGGGAGCAGTTGTGCTCAGTCAATTTAATTTGAGGACTTATGGCCATGATTGGGCTAAGTCCAGTTGAAGATGTTCAACATTTTTGTTTGTGGTTGGCCTGTTAGGCCTTGGCTTGGGCTTTGCCCTTTGTTTAATAATGCAGTGCATTTTCTCTTGGCCTGCTAGGCCTTTCTGATTTGGGCTCTGTCCCTTTTAAATGATGCACAGCATCTGTTTTGAGCTTGACAGACCTCTGTTTGGGCTTTATTCCCTTTAAATAGTGCATAGCACTTTGTTTGGTCTGATAGACCTTTCTTTATTGGGCTATGCCCTTGATAATGCGTTGCATTAATTAGTCTGATAGAATGCCACGTGGCTTGTCAAGCACTTTGCGCCGATTGAGGAGCGCAAGGCGCAAGTCCATGTGGGGGTGATACGTGTCACACTCTGGTGAGCGCAAGCGCAGTGCGCTGCGCTGTTGCGCTTCTGACACGTGGCGCGCTCTGGTGGGCTGTGCCAATTCATGAGAGCGGTGCTCTATTTTAACAGCGCATAGCGCAGATCATTCTGGAGCTGAGACGTGGCGCTCCCTTGGTGGCTTGCGCCAACCCGGGAGCGCAACAGTGCAGATTTTTCAAGTGCAGAGCACTGTTTCAATAGCTTGATCCAATTTTGGATTCAAGAAAAGAATCTTTAAGATTCCAGAACCAATGGTTCATAAAAAGTGCAAGGCACTATTGTTATTTGTTTTTATTGAAGATCATTGATCTTGTTCTTAGATCAATGATCTATTCAGAAGAAATTCTTCTATTTTAAAGGTTTTTTTACCTTTTTCTTGAGTTTCTTTTCAAGTTTCTTCAGAGTTGAAGTTCTTGATGATTCTTGATGTTCCTTTTTTTTTGAGTTGGGGTCTAGGGGTCTTTATATAGCGCCCATAGATTTGTTAAGTTTGTTAAAGAGATCCTTCTCTGAGTGATTTGGGGAATTTTCCCCACCATTGGATCTTTGATCCAAGGGCTTATGTTTTACAGAAGACAATCTTCTTGTTTTAACAAGAACAGAAGGATCTTTCAGAATTTTAATTCTATTTGGCGCAAACGCAACTGTGCTGACACGTGTCGTGCGGCGCAGAGCGCAGCGCGACCGCGCTAGCACAACGGCGCTGCCACGTGGCGCGCGGCGCAGAGCGCAGCGCGACCGCTCTAGCGCAACGGCGCTGCCACGTGGCGCGCAACGCAGAGCGCAAGTCAGCTGAAGCGTTGCTTCTTTAATTTTTTAATTTTCATTTTAATTTTCAGAACAGAGCCTTGCTCTGATTGGGGGAAACAGAAGCATTGCTTCGTCTCCTTCCTTGGAATTTGATCAGAGCTTTGCTCTGATTGGGGTAAACACGCGGCAAATGTCAAAGGCGGCGAGCCTAAACGCCCTAAGTCCCGGGGCATTGTAGTCCATACTGTATACATGGCGTCGGGAAAGGAGGACAGCCGTGCATCTACAGGTCATAGACCGCTTACATGGTCAGTGACCAAAGTTCAGGAGCAACAACAAAAGCTCCAGGAAATGATGAACGCGATGGCCGCACTCACTGGGCCAAAAGAAAGCCCTGAAGCGTCCTCGGATCAACGCCAGGAACAGGAAACTGATGCTGAATTCCTTCGTCGGATACTGGAGAAGAAGGACAAAGAGGCTGCACAACAAGCAGCCAATATAAAATGAATGGCCCTTCTGTTCCAGGACATGGTAGGTATGATGATCCAGCAAGATCCTCCTGCTGAAGAAGATCCTCCGATCTTCCTTGAAGACGACAGGGGAGAAACGTCAAATCCTCCACCGACTCTGTTAACAGCCAAAGAGGAGACAATCTCCAAAGCTGACTTGGACGAATATATAGCCCAACAGATACGGGTTCATCATGCAACTGAGGCAGCCGGTCAGGTCGTAAAAATAGGACGACCATATCCGAGCTGGTACGATCAGATAAAGTACCCGCCGGGCTATACAATACCGAAATTCCATGTCTATAATGGGAGGGGCAATCCCCACCAGTATGTTGCCCAGTTCAGAGCGCTTTGCGGCAACACCGGCGGTGATGATAAATTGTTGCTTCGCCAGTTCGTCGGCAGCTTGTCAGATACAGCGTTCGAGTGGTACTCTGAGCTCCCAAACGACTCTATCAAGACATTTGCGGAGACGGAACTGCTGTTTACCCAGCGTTTCGCAAGCGCCAGCGAACTCACCCCGATGACGGCATTGATTAATGCCAGGGTGAAGCCAGGCGAGACATGGGTCCAATACGCGATACGGTGGTGGAACCTATGGTCAAAATGCGAACAACGCATCGAAGAGGCTCCTGCGGTAGGCATGTTCGTGGGAACCCTCGATCCGCAAGCGACCATATCGCAATTCATGATGTTCTTCAAGCCGACTACCTTCTAGGCCCTGATCGACAAGCTAGCTCAGATGGATCAGATGGGCCATAGACCTCCCCCTCCAAAGCCGGACTCTCGAAATGAGAAGGGGAAGGGAAAAGCAATTGTTGTCGCTAATGCTCAACAACAGCCGAGCAACTTGAAACCGGCTGTCCGTCAAAATAATATGCGTCCACACCTGTCCCTCGAGGAGAGGCTGGGACGTCCTTACTCGTTTCCGTGAGATAAAACGGGGAGATTGTTCGAGCTGGCCTTGCGCAACCGACTCATAAATCTGTCGGATTCAAGACGTCCGTCGCATCCAAACGACGTCAATGATCCCAATTACTTTCCTTATCACCAAGTACTGGGTCATCCGATCGAAGATTGCTACGTCTTCAAAAATTGGATTGAAGACCAGTACCAACAGGGCAAGTTCACGTTGTCCGACAGATGGAAGGTGAATCCGCCGCAGCCTCACACTCCTAAAAGGGTAAATACGCCGGGGGCAACGTGCTCTCTCGTTGAAGAAGCTCCATGGGAGGTTGTGCTATCAGCCAAGACAAAGAGGATGCTAAACGATCTTCAAACATGCCCAGCGATTAGGTGGAAGAACCCGTTGGAACCTTAGATCTTTGAAGGGATGTTGAAGCCGCGCCCAACTCCAAAGATCAATGGTGGTGGTCCAAGCACTCACAACCAGCCGTCAAAATCTTTGAATAAGAAGAAGAAAAAATCCAAGAAGCCTGTGAAGCCCGGCGACAAGCGAACGGACTTACAAAAGCAGATTGACGCGCTGGAGGAATACAATCAGAAAGCACGGACTCCCATTACACTCCAAGAGTTCCTCAACCACGTCTTTCAAGAGGAAGATGAGGGAGAGAGTTCGTCAGATGAATCCGAGGAATACGTGGAGAGCTGTCATATGATTTCCCATTCGTTTACAGACGATGAGGAAATTCCTTGCACTGAGAAGCTGGGGGCGGACCCTGAACCAGAAATTCTGCGGCCGTCAGATGAGATGATCGATGCCTTCCTGAATGAGATTCGTCTGAAAGTTAAAGCCAATCAAGAACGTGAGATGGCCATACTGGAAGAAGCCAAACACCGCCGACTAGACCAAAGAGTCGAGGCACTCCCGTCAAATCAAAAGACATCCGCTGCCGATGAAAACAAATTCAAGACGAGGAAAAGGTTTGCTAAAGCCATATTAATAGGAATGAAGCTACCACCCTCTGAAGAAAACACTCTTGGTGGAATAGAGATGTATCCTAATTATTGCTTATATCATCAGAAGATCGCACACGCTACTGAAGACTGCAACTCCTTTAAGTGTTGGTGGCAAGGGTATGTCACTCACAGGCATTACGTCAACAGAACAAAACGGGAAGCTCATAGACAGCGAAAAAATACGAAAAATGAGCATAAAAGAGTCGCCGGCAATTGCCACAGGGACGAACCCGGGGGATCACGAGTTCTCACCTTTGGGAACGACCCCGATGAAGAAACAGCCTTCAACCCTCTCTTCAAGGAATCCATCTCTGAAGAATTGAAGAATTATGAGAACACTCATCCGTGCAAGGGCATATTACCCGGAAAGAATCTCGGACCCGCAAACGACGGAGCGAACAAAAAGGATAAGGGAAAGGGGAAAATGACCTTCGTCGCCAACACTCAACAACAGCCGAGCAACTCAAAATCAATTGTTCGCCAAAACAACATGCGTCCACGCCCATCACTCGAGGAAAGACTGGGACGTCCTTACTCGTTTCCCCAGGATAAAACAAGGAAACTGTTTGAACTGGCAGTGCGCAACGGATTCATCAATCTGCCGAATCCGAAACGTCCGCTACAGCCAGGAGATGTCAACGATCCTAATTACTGCCCCTACCGTCGAGCAATAAGTCATCCGATCGAAGATTGCTTCGTCTTCAAAAACTGGGTTGAAGACCAATACCAACAAGGCAAACTCGTGCTGTCCGAAAACTGGAAGGTGAGCCCGCCACAACCACATGCTCCAAAAAAGATGGATATGCCGGGGGAATCATGCTCATTCATAGAGAAAACCCAACGGACCACTACGTCCTAAAACTGGATAACGGACCGAAACGTCCTAAAACTGGATAACGGACCGAAACGTCCTTAAACTAATGACGGGCCGAAACGTTCTTAAACTAATGACGGACCGAAACTTCCTTAAACTAATGACGGACTGGAACGTACTTAAACTAATGATGGACCACTACGTCCTAAAACTAGCTGAGGACCGAAACGTCCTTAAACTACTACCGCAGCATCCTTAGGCTGACGAGATAAAAAAAATATAAATATATATATATATATATATATATATATATATATATAAATAAATAAAAACGGTATGCCCATAAGCAAAATGGGCACGGATGAAAACCCGAAAGGGCTCCGTGAGTAAAAACGGCAGGGCTACCGGCGAGTCTTGTGAAAATCCGAAAGGGTGCAACCTCGTTAAAAAAAAAGGAATAAAAAGAATAAAAAAAATGATATGTCCATAAGCAAAATGGGCATGGATGAAAACCCGAAAGGGCTCCGTGAATAAAAACAACATGGCTACCGGCGAGTATTTGTGAAAAGCCGGAAGGGAGCAACCTCGTTGAAAGACACTTACAAGGTCCCCTCGACCTTGTAAGGAGAAACCATACGTGTGAGATCCGTACGACTCACAAGGGAGCAACACACTTAGGAATCCCCACGATTCATAAGGAGAAAATACACTTGCGAGATCCTCAGGACTCGTAAGGAGAACTCTCTTATGGGACCCTCACGGCTCATAAGATTTAAAAGTCTTAAGTTACAGATACCTAAACCTGTGCTTAAACAACCCCCACAACTTTCGATATTGCCCTACAAGTGGTTCAATACTGACCCTTGTATACAATCCATGGGCGCAAATAAACATTTCCCTAACCAAGTCCCATCCGTGACAGGGGATATGTTCGCATGGTGAATGACCCTTGTAAGTCCTCTCGACTTACAAGGAGAAAACCCTCTTGTAGGATCCTTACGACGTACAGAGGAAAATGCACTTAGGAATCCTAACGATTCCTAAGGAGAAAACACACATACGAGATCCTCACGACTTGTAGGGAGAAATACTTTTGTGAGACCCTTACGGCTCATGAAGTCAAAAGCCTTAGTTGACATGACCCTAACCCTGTTCGCTAAGCCGCCTTTGTTCGATATCAACAGAGGCAAATGATGATTCGCTCTTGGCAACATCCCAGTTGTAGCGGTACTGATGCCGAAACTGGTGTCTAATTCCAGGCTTACGGTGAAAAGCCAGCAAGTCGCACATACATAAAAAATAGCCGAAATGATGGGACAACTTGCAATAAAAAGCAGCAAGTAAAAACGTATGCATATAAAACAGCCGAAATGATTGGGCAACTCGCAATAAAAAGCAGCGAGTAAAAATAAAATAAATAGCCGAAATGATTGGGCACCGCGAAAAATAGCCGAAATGATTGGGCAATCGCGACCTTCGCGATATAAAAGCTGAAATGATAGAGCATCACGGAAATAAAAAAAATGATGAAACTTTTTCTCTACAGTTGAGATCACGTCGATCCTTGTATACAATCCAAGGGCTCAAACAAAGAGGGAACCATACCTTCCCAACAGGCTCCACCAGAAAGCGAAGCCAAATCTGGATGGTTCACCAACAACCTAAAGACAACTGTGACATTCGTCTCGATACAACAGACGCAGTGTCGGCAGATGAAGAGAAGATCAAATTCCTAGCTTCACGGTTTTGACGGTAACTCATATGGAACATGAAAGACCACCAGAGATCATTTCAAACCCTAAAGAAATCAGTGTCCTTGGCAAATACCTCAATTCAGGGAAACTAGCGTCCTTGATGAGAGCCACCTGATTCGCGTCGGCCCGCAGAAAAACCAGTGTCTCCGCAGGAATACCCCGATTCGTTTCAACCCCGAAGAAACCAGTGTCTTCGGCAAAATCCTTCGAGTCAGGGAAACCAGTGTCCTTGATGAGAACATCCTGATTCGCGTCGACCCGCAGGGAAACTAGTGTCTTTGCAGGAATACATCGATTCGTTTCAACCCCAGGGAAACCAGTGTCCTTGGAAACTACTTCAATTCAGGGAAACTAGCGTCCTTGATGAGAGTCTCCTGATTCGCGTCTGCCCACAGAGAAACCAGTGTCTCCGCAGGAATACTCCGATTCGTTTCAACCCCGAAGAAACCAGTGTCTTCGGCAAAATCCTTCGACTCAGGAAAACCAGTGTCCTTGACGAGAACATCCTGATTCGCGTCGACCCGCAGAGAAACTAGCGTCTTTGCAGGAATACATCGATTCGTTTCAACCCCAGGGAAACCAGTGTCCCTGGCAAATACCTCAAATCAGGGAAACTAGCATCCTTGATGAGAGCCTCCTGATTCGTGTCGGCCCGCAGAGAAACCAGTGTCTCCGCAGGAATACTCCGATTCGTTTCAACCCCGAAGAAACCAGTGTCTTCGGCAAAATCCTTCGACTCAGGGAAACCAGTGTCCTTGACGAGAACATCCTGATTCGCGTCGACCCGTAGAGAAACTAGCTTCTTTGCAGGAATCCATCGATTCGTTTCAACCCTAAGGAAACCAGTGTCCCTGGCAAATACCTCAATTCAGGGAAACTAGCGTCCTTGATGAGAGCCTCCTGATTTGCGTCGGCCCTCAGAGAAACCAGTGTCTCCGCAGGAATACTCCGATTTGTTTCAACCCCGAAGAAACAAGTGTCTTCGGCAAAATCCTTCGACTCAGGGAAACCAGTGTCCTTGACGAGAACATCCTGATTCGCGTCGACCCGCAGAGAAACTAGCGTCTTTGCAGGAATACATCGATTCGTTTCAACCCCAGGGAAACCAGTGTCCCTGGCAAATACCTCAATTCAGGGAAACTAGCATCCTTGATGAGAGCCTCCTGATTCGCGTCGGCCCTCAGAGAAACCAGTGTCTCCGCAGGAATACTCCGATTCGTTTCAACCCTGAAGAAACCAGTGTCTTCGGAAAAATCCTTCGCCTCAGGGAAACCAGTGTCCTTGACGAGAACATCCTGATTCGTATCGACCCGCAGGGAAACTAGCGTCTTTGCAGGAATACATCGATTCGTTTCAACCCCAGGGAAACCAGTGTCCTTGGCAAATACCTCAATTCAGGGAAACTAGCGTCCTTGATGAGAGCCTCCTGATTCGCGTCGGCCCTCAGAGAAACCAGTGTCTCCGCAGGAATACCCCGATTCGTTTCAACTTCAAAGAAACCAGTGTCCTCGGCAAAATACTTCAACTCAGGGAAATTAGTGTCCTTGACGAGAACTGCTCGATTCGTCTCGACCCGTGAGGAAATTAGTGTCTTCGTGAGGACTCCCCGATTCGTTTCGACTTGGAAGATAAAAGCCTTAGGCAGCAGGGATTTAAAAACTTGTTTCCTAAGCACTGGGATCCTTCAAGTCGGTCTAAAATGGTCTCTTAAATACTATCCACGGGTCTCACTCTCCAAAGTCGAATCTCGACAAGGAGGGAAACAACCGCTTACGAGTCCTCTCGACTCGTAAGAGGGAAAATTCTCTTATAAGATCCTTACGACTTATAAGAGAAAACACGCTTATGAATCCTCACGATTCCTAAGGAGAAAATCCACCTACGAGATCCTCTCGATCCGCAGGGAGAAAAGTCTCTATGAGACCCTCACGGCTCATAGAGTTGAAAAGTCTTGGACGGCAGATCTGAACCTGCGGCCTAAGCCATTGCTATCTCTTGAAGAAACCAAGATGCTTACTCTATTATCTGTCAACCATGTTTATCAAGACAGCATGCTGATAATAAGAGAAGGGAGAAAGCAAAGAAATAGTACGAGACATTGCAAAGAAAAAAATGTGTATCTTTATTAATTCAATCAAGTACAAGGTGAATCGTACAAAAGAATAAAGAATGGATACATCTTATTCGAAAAAGAAAATTTTTACAAGTATATTGATACAAGGGAAACTACTGGGAAGGAAGCGTCTTAAATAGCCCTATCAATTGTTCGCGCACTTCCTCCCACGCCTTTTCCGGATCGGCCGTCACCACCAGTTCTGCTTCCACTTGAGCCCGCTGCTGCAAGAAGGATGCAAGCTGCTCCCCAACGGCCTGCTGAGCTGCTTCGCGGCCTTGGGCATCACGCTCGGCGGCATCGAGCTTCCGCTTCAGTGTTAGCCCATTAGAGATACGCTCCAGAAGGCCCTCGAAGATAGCCTTCACCTGGGCAGCGTTCGCCTCAACCTCAGCACGCAGACGAGCCGTCTCGCTTGAGGTCTCCTGGCATTCCCTCAGCCTTAAGGCCGCTTCTTGTTCCAAGTGACGGAAATAAGAAGCGCTTTGCTCAATCCATGCTGCTCTTTGATTGCTTGCGGCTAAGGTCTCGGGAGCAGGGCGCATAAACTCTGATTGATGCAGGCGGACCTCGATTTCCCTGCAGTGATTAAGCCAAAGCTCGACGATGCCTCCATCATGAAAAGTCACAAGCGCCGCCAACATCGGGTTAACCTCCGCAGCGAAATCCGCAGCGAATGGGAGAGCGTCTGCGTCAAGCTCCTCGACGTATCCGCTCAGCATGCCCAAGCTCATTACAGCACCTTTTGAAGACGGACGTCTCAGGAAGGGGCCTGCCGGCATTATAACGCGAGACTCAAAGGGCGCCGGGATCAGAACGACTGCTGAAAGAACAAAATACGATTAGATGACGGTTCAAGAAACATAAAAAAAATTCATCGATGCGATAGTTTACTATACCGGCTGCAGCAGGTGGCAAGTCCGGGAGGGCTGGTGGCGTGACCGATCTTTCATCCCCTCCTTCGATTTGTAGCACTGCAATCAGGATGTGGGAAAGTCAGAAATAGTTCCATTACTGAAAAAAAGAGAGAAAGACATCAAATGGAAATTATACTCACCAGCGCCACCGGAGGAAGAAGCAAGTTCGGATGGGAAGGAGAAGTGCGGGTGCAACACCTGATAGAGATGATCAAAAAGCACTCCTGAAAAGACGCAATAGTACGAAATTAGTACATAAATTATGCGGCTGAAAGATAAAACTAATGGGTTGCAAATCCATACCTTCCAATATCTGTGATGGTACAAGGGAAGGCTGAGAGGTGGCCACCACCAAGGCAGTAGTTGACGGCGCTCCCTCGAGCAATGGAGCATCGGCACTGGCCGCACCTGCGATAAAAACAAAGATAAACTTGTCAGAAAGGATTGCAAGATAAAAAGGGCCAGTAACTCGAAATTCACCTGATGAGCCGCCAGCTGAAACGGAGGCGTCTCCCTCCTCCATCCATACGAGTCCACCTCCCGTGGCCTCATCACCGGACTCGACAGGGGCTGTCGTCGTGCCCGCACGACCAGGAGACGGCGGAGGTCCATAGACGGGGAGAGCAATGATTGGAGCATTGCCAGACTCTTCGGAAAGAGCGACTGGCTCGTCCCCGGGAGTCACGCCCGTCTCGCCCGCTACTCCTTCAGGCTCGGCGGCCACTGCTGTCTCATCTGCCGTCGCCATAGGGTCGCCGGTCTCAGGCGCCTCGTCCGCTACTGCCCCAGGAACAGTTATAATGGTCCTCTCATTTGCCGCTACCTCGGGCTCGGCATCAACGACCTTCTCTGGTGCAGCTCCCTCAGCCCCCAGCCCAGGTTCAGCAACCCCGACGACGTCGCCCACCGTCGGCTCGGGTTCGGTCGGTGCCTCTTCCTCCGTCCCCTTGGGTTCGACGGTTTCCGCCTCCCCTTCGGTTGGACTTGGCCCTGCAGGACAAGATATATAAGAACCGACAAATTTACAATTCTTACAACAAAATCTTGAAAGATACGTTACCTGAGGTGGACTTATCGTTAGCACCCCGAACTGCACGCGCCACCTGTCTGCGAACCGTGGACAAAGCGACCGGGGACTCTTCTGAGGGAGTATCAGCGCGAGGGATGGTGCTTGGGCCTGCTCCCACGGCCAAAGCAGCCTTACGTGCCTTCACCTCACGCCTTGACCACTTTCTCTCCTCCCGAGCCGTCAAGACGGAGCTCTTCAAAGCTTCCTTCATTGAGGCATCATCATCCGTGAACAGAGATGCCTCCAAATTCTTCAAGGCATCCCTCGTCGACTTGTCGAGTTGAGGCTCTCGCGGCAGCCCCGAAGAGACTGGGACTTCAGCAGCAGGCCCGGGGAGAGTTCCCGCATCGGCTTGCACGGCCCCTGCAAAGAGACAAAGAAAAGATTAGATTGTCCATAAAAAGGAGAATAAAAAAACTCGATGAGTCGAGACATACCAACGCCTGACAGAGCGCGCTTCTTTTCCTCCTCCTGGAAGCTTTTTAGAAAGGCAGCGATGGCTTCTTCAGTAGTGACACCTGTTAAGAAAGGGAAAAGCATTAGTCAAAGATAATGATAAAAATGCGATGAAATAACAAAGAGTGCAGCTAATGATTACCTGCTCGAGCGAGTTTATCCAACCACGCTTCGAGTCTGGCTGATTGCTCATAAGCCGCAATGGCGGCCGCCAGATCGGTGTCTGCTGGATCTACCGAGAGGCCCTTATTGCTGCCGTACTCGCTTATACCTTCGGTAAGAGGGACCTCAGGCTCTAAACCAAGGATAGCATCGAGAGAGAGGAGCGACTTCTTCTTCCTCTTCTGCACGCCAACCCTGGGTGCACCCGAGATCGACTTGCGCTTTGCAGGCACTTTAGGGCGGCGGGTCCCGATATCCGGGCCCACACCGGACTCCAGCGAAACCACATTTACCGTCTCCACTGGAGCACGGGGCTTTGGTGGCGCAACCATAGTATCATGGAGTGGCAATCCGCGCGGAGGGCTCAGCACGCGCTGTAGCACAACTCCGGCATCTTTCAACGGAGGAATGACCGGAATCCTTGGCTTCAGAAGAGCCTTACGGTCGCCGCCGGGAGGCGCACCCTTGCGGTCAACTAGCATGCGCTTCTCCATATGGATAACGGGACCCATTGCATGCGCGTACCAAGCCACGTACGCGTTGAGGACTTTGGGGACGCAGCTCGGCTCGCTGATGAAGAAATAGGAGCCCGTATTAAGCCGCATGAAATGGTGCATCGCACTCCTTATCCCTTCCCGGCTAGCCACAGGCTCTTCCAAAAACGCTTCCACCGGGATCCCCTGGTGATAGCTCGATTGCTGAACGAATCGGTAAGGGTTATACCTCATGAAGAGCGACGTCTCATTCTGCCTAAATACCAAGTAGCTCGGCCGAATGGAGTAGAGGTGGAGGATCTCCCGAGCTTTCAATATGGAAGCCCCGTCCTTAAAATCATCGCGCAGCGGCACTACCGACTTGGTGGTCTCTGAGCCTATGGTTATGACTTTATCCAAAAAAGAAACATTCTCTCCGACCAGTTGTGGACGAAGGAGCAGCCCCCTAGCCTCCCGCGGAGGTGCAACCACGATCGAAGCGCCGACCAACCGCATGACTCTTGGGAGTCTGCACTTCTCAAAAAACGGAGGGATCTTATGGGCGCCGAACACCACGTGCACGTGCATTTCCATCCAAGAGGTGAAGTAGTGCATCGGGAAGTTAGCAGGCTGCACCCCAGGCTCATTAGCATCCGCCGCTACGCTAATTCCATTATAAAGGTGAGCCAGCCCGGCGATTCCTACTGTCAACTGCAGACCAGCCACCATCCGATGCGCTGGGTAGAAAACAGATGGCCGCATGTGGCGCGGGTGCATGGGGAGCGCAAAGCTGCACAGCCACAATCCCAGGAACCCTACAAAAAAGGTCTCCTCATCCATGCCCGGGACGGCGATTTCTGACAGGGGCATGACGGCGGCGCCGGGGAGATAAAAATCCTTTTGATCATCCTCCGATGTGGGTCAACGGTCCAAGCCGAAGCCAAAAGGGTCATCAAACTGGGCAAACTTCTCGCTCCGCTCCGATAGAAACTCCGGTCGAATGAAGCGGGCGATAAAATCTGCGAAACTGACTCCCCGGACGCCTGATTCCAGATAGAGCCCTTCATAGATGTCCAGCACCTTCACCAAGCCCGGAAACTGGTGCTGAATAGCATTCTCCGGAGTCAGATCAAACACCAGCGGCTTGGTGGCAAAGACGTATTCGTCAGGAGGAAGCATCTCCTCGTAATGCTCCCCCCTCATCGGCAGACCCGACATTTCAGCAAACTCCTCCAAGGAGATAGAGACTTCCCTGTCCGTCATCAGGAAGGTGTGGGTGGGATATTCCATTGTTCGATGAAAGCCTTAATCCACCACGTCGGAGGAGAGGGATACTCAAAGAGCGAGACGTAGATGGCCGAATACAAACCAATCTTCATCAGATGAGTCCTCTTCGCTGATAAGATGTACCGGGCCCACTGCAAATATCCGGCGGGCGGTCGCGGGATCAATCAAATATTATAGGCCTGTCCCCAAGGGCGTGCTTCACCCTGACATATTTGCCTCCCCAAAATGTCTACTGCCGGCGGCGGCTGCACGGGAATAGCACCAATTGCAGGCTGGAGGAGGTCATCCGAATTCCAATTTTTGACCTCCACAGCATACTTCACCGGGGGTTCATCCGCATAGGGGATCGAAAATATGGGCTCGAACGGCGTAGCGAAACCGAAGCTTCGGCGACCCTGGATGATATCGTTATACCACCTACCCCACAGGTGAAGGTTCTTGTGCCCGGGGTTATAATCCTTGATGAGAGTGAGCACCTCTCGATCCACTGGTGCCTGGGGAAAACCTCCCTCCGAGCGAACAAACGGGAATGATAGGTCAGCAGGCATGTTTCCTGTGGAGTGACAAAAATTAGCCATCAGTGTTATAATTCCAACGCTTTGCATTTTAAAAATTTACACCACACTGCAATACAGTGGGTAGGGGACCAAATAGGGACCCACAAAATATGGATGACGGTGCATCAGTTAATAAGACAGACCCATCATTGGATGAGCCTGTCAATTAATGAAGAGATCCCCAGGAGAATATTCTCATTAATGGGAAATCCCTAGAGACAAGGAGAAAATCTCCTCTTTCAGAGCAAAACTCTATCACAGAGTGACATTTGTCAAACTCTGGTCTCAAGGGAATAAAATTTCCTAAAAAGAGCCTAGCTCTGTAATAATGATGGAAAGATCCATCAAAAGAAAATTTTAACTCCTAAAGATTTAAAATTTAGGGTCCTAAAAAAATCCATGGAAACTTATAAAAAGTTCTCCATTTTTATATCAAAAAAGATCTACATTTGATCCATGAGCAAAGCTCTGTTCATGGGTTAAAACCCATGAACAAGATCTCTGTAGATCTATGGACTTTTGAGAGCAAGGCTCTGTTGATGAAACCCCAAAGGGATTTCCTTTAGATCAAAGATCTATAAGAGCAAGGCTCTGTTAATTTAATTTAATTTAAATATTACCTAAGTTGTTCTAAAAATCTGAAGTCTGGAGTTCTTGAAAAGAAACGAGAGCAAGGCTCTAAAGTTCTCAAAAGCAAGAGCAAGGCTTTGAAAATCAAGATTCTTGAAAATGGTAAAACATTTACTAAGGACCAAGGGTCCTATTTATAGGCACCTGCGCCCCTTCAACTCACCCGTTAATCTAACGGCCAAGATCTTGCCACCGCTGCACCCATGTGTGTGCCACGTGAGCGCAACGATGGGGGGCATTTGTTTCCCCCAATCAGAGCAAAGCTCTGTTTGAATTTCAAAAATTCAAAATCGAAGCAACGCTTCAAATCCCTTGCGCTGCGCGCAACGCGCCAAGTGTCAAAAACTGAAACGTCAGTACAACGCCCAAGGCAGCGCGCCCAATCAGAGCAAGGCTCTATTTAAAACAAAATTAAAGGAAGCAACGCTTCAGTTGCGCAAGCGCTGCGCTGTGCGACACGTACCAGCGCAGTTGCGCTGCGTTGTGCGCTGCGCGACACATGTCAACGCAGTTGCGCAAGCGCTGTTGCGCTGCGTGACACGTGTCAAATGCTGATGCATCTGCGCCAAACATAATTAAAATTCCAGTAAGATCTTTCTGTTCTTGTTAAAACAAGAAAATTGTCTTCTGTAAAACAGAAGCCCTTGGATCAAAGATCCAACGGTGGGGAAAATTCCCCAAATCACTCAGAGAATGATCTTTTTAACAAATTTAACAAATTAATGGGCACTATATAAAGGCCCCAGACCCCAATTCAAAAAACATCAAGATCAAAACCAACAGCACAGAGAATAGAGAGAACTCTGAAGAATTTTGAGAAAAAAACTCAAGAAGAGAAAAATGGTAAAAACCTTTATAAAAGAAGAATTTCTTCTAAATAGATCATTGATCTAAGAACAAGATCAATGATCTTCAATAAAAAATAAATAATAACAGTGCCTTGCACTTTTTCATGAACCATTGGTTCTGGAATCTTAAAGATTCTTTTCTTGGATCAAGAAATTAAAATAGTGCCTTGCACTTGCAAATCTTCTCTGTTACGCTCCTGGGTTAGCGTAGACCACCAGAGAGCGCCACGTGTCGTCTCCAGAACCACTTGCACTATGCGCTTTTAAGATAGAGCATTGTTCTTTGAAGTTGGCGCAACACACTAGAGCGCGCCATGTGTCAGCAGCGCGGCGCACTGCGCTGTTGCGCTTGCGCTCACCAGAGTGTGACATGTGTCACCTCCACATGCGCTTGCGCTCAATAATTGGCGCAAAGCTCCTGACAAGCCAATGTCAGACAATTAATGCACTGCATTATTTACAGAAGGGCTAAGCCCGATTAAAAAAGGCCTAACAGGCCAAATAAAATGCAATGCATTACTCTAAAAAGGGCAGAGCCCAAAACAGATGCTCTGCATCATTTACAAAGGGACTGAGCCAAAATCAAAAGGCCCAGCAGGCCAGAATAAAATGCAGTGCATTATTAAACAGGGGAAAAGCCCTAGCACAGGCCTAATAGGCCAAAGATAAAAACGTTGAACATTTCAACTGGACTTAGCCCAATCATGGCCGTAAGTCCTCAAATTAAATTGACTGAGCAAGACTGCTCTCTTAAATCAATTTACACCTGGTTCAAGGATACATCTCCGAACTACTCTGACACCTATCGTTGTAATCCTTCAACGACGTCAGAGAGGTGACGGGTCCCGACAACCACACATCGATACGGACTGCGGGGTCCTTAAACTCATGGACCGAAACGTCCTTAAACTAATATTCGTCCCAAAATGGGAAAGTTGGACCGAAATGTCCTTAAACTAATGTTCGTCCCCAAATGGGAATGATGGACCACCATGTCCCTAAACTGGAAATCGACCGCAACGTCATTAAACTAAACAATAGAGCCAATTGCTCTCTTGTCGGATCCAAATGATCCCGTTAAGTTGATCTTAGCCTTAAACAGGGCTAACGTATCCTTAAACCAAAACCCCAAACCCAAATCTAAGAAAATACGGATTTAGACTAATCCACGTCCTACGGGCGACAACATAAATTAGTCTCCGTATACAATCTACGGGCAACCACAAACAAAACAAACACCCACGGCACGAAGTGAACATCTGGAGAAGGAGAAAGTTGCTACCGCGATGCGATAGCGTAATTAACTGCAGGGGCTTGCGCCTGCAGGGAAGAGCGTCCCCACAATCAAAAAAACCCCTCAAGCGAGGGGGAATCTGACGAAGTCTGCTACATCGGTCGCATCCGTCTAAACCTCCGATACACGGTGTCATAAATCAACTTGTTATCTTCGGAGAGGAGGACGGATAAAACCAAATAGCATCTGCCCCGAATTTCAGGCAAGACGTTTATCGCGTCTCCGCCGCGTCTTTCGGAGGGGAACAATAGTGTTAGTAGTATTTGTTATTATTTTGAGATATTATCCTAACCATTTTATATGATTTAAATCTTAAGAATATTGATAGAAATATTTGATATGATATGCATATTTTAATTACCAATATTTTATATAAAAATTATATGTTAATTATAATGTAGATATATATGATAATAAACTTTTTACATATAAACTCTCATATGTTCTATAATTACAATAAACACCTTTTAGTACTTAACAATAGTAGAGAAAATGTTCATTCAAATGTCCAATATTTTAGACTAATCAGCAGCCTTCAGTGCAAGGTCGTGGGTTGGGAAATCCCCTGTAGCTAATGCATCTTGGATCTCCGGGTCCAACCCTTACTAAAATCGTCGTGCTCTGATCTCAGCAGTCGGTATGAGATGTGCCTCAAACCTGTTACGGTCTTGTGTTAGCAGTGTAGTATGTTATATTAGGAAATTGAATATTTAAGACATGTCTTACCTGCTAAGCATGGTGAACTCAGCATCATACTCATCCACAGATTTGGTCCACATCAAACTTTAATGCAGGTGAATAAATTGCTACTCCATGTCAAAACGGGCACTCTCGAGAAAATATTTCGCCTCGAACATATCGCGAAATGTCTTCCATTCAATCGGCTGGGCAAGACGGTTTTCTTCTGATTTCCACCATACTCTGGCGTTATCTGTGAGTTGCAGCTTCGCAACTCTTACCCAAGCAATCTCTGGCACTTGTGTTGCTGCCAGACCATCTTCAATGGACTGAGCCCATTCTTCTGCCTCTAGGGGGCTCTCTTTCCCAGAAAAGTTCTTAGGGTGCAATGTCCAAAATTGTTTCACATCGGATGCATCAGCTTCTGGGCGGTACAATAGGATAGCAGTCTGATGCTGCTGCCTCTCCAAGAGACTCTTGATTGCCTCAAGCAAAACCGTCTGCTCGTTGATCGGAGCTGCTATGGTAGGTGTTAGTGGTAGAGATGGTGGTGGTGGTGGAGTGTTGCCATTAACGTCCATGCTTGTATTGTTCAGGGAATCCATAACCTTGAAAGAAAAATAGGGTTAGGATAGATTCAAAGCATTTGAAATGTAAAGAATATTTTAGTTGCTGATTCTTATAATTCTTATGATATATTGTTTAGGATTCCATGCAGAACTGACCTGCATGGGCCACCAACAAAACCTATCGCGTCCCGCTTCCTAATATACGGGGAAGTAAACATAGCGAGGCCGCGACGTATTTACTCAGAAGTAAACACGTTAAGCGTAAATAAGAAATATAAAAGAAGTAATACAAGATAACAAGAGATGTAATGAAACAACAACTTTTTATTTATATTCATTCTTTACATGCAACTGGAAATTAAAATACAAAAATGGAAAGCGATGCCTAAATAATGGCATATGAACTGAAAAGAAAAGTAAGTACAAGTAAGAACTAGAACTTCAGTTTCTCTGCAAACTGGTCCAAATCTTCCTGACTGGGCTCGATCTTTTGAGAGTCGGGTTCTCCTGACAATATTCCAAATAAATAAGAGATATGAATGTCGTCAGGAAACAATATCTCGGTAAGTCCCAAAAGAGAGATAGATCAAGTAAAAAGAATAGATCTGATGATTTATCTGTTTTTTTTATACTAACGTAGTTGTTTGTAGTTTGGTACAGAATTTATTAGTGTATATGAGAGGAGTCCAACTTGCTCCGTGGACCAAGGCATATGGAGTACAAGGCCCCGTTAATCCCATGGGACAACGGCATGGATATTCATGTTAGATGTATTATAGTGACCGTCTCATTCCACTTCTAATACATTCCGTACCAATCTACCCCGTTAAAAACCCCGTAATGCATATTTTATTGATTGTAATGAGTTGTAATATAAGACTTGCCAAAATCATGGTATAAGTTGTTCATGTTAATGGTTTGAATGTAAACGGATAGTCATGTAGTCAAGTTCAAGATATAGCCTTGGTTCTGTCAAGTCAAATCATGTTGCATGTTCGTCTTGTTAGGTATTCATGTTCAAGTTTAAGTGTTCATGTTTGATACATTGGATTCATATTGAGTTGGATATATGGTTGGATTCATATTTGCGTTGTATTCAGATTAGACTGATACTCAGATTGAGTCAGACATTTAAACAGATTTGAGTCATGAATTAGATTTAGGAGTTATCGGTAACTGCTGCACATGGACGGCAGGATTTGTGTCTTTTTCCAAGACAATATTGATAACCCAGTTTTAGTTTTCTACCTTAAATAGGCAATCACCCGCTTTCTCCGACTCCCTGAGGCTCAAGAGAATTCGTCTCGTTTAAACCTATATTTACTAGGGTCCTTAATATAAATTTAATATAACTTGAGCCGGTTTTATGAAAAATATTTTTAGTATACTTTCAAAATAAACTTTAAGTATTTATTTATCGTATTTAGTGTTTTCATGGTTCTAATTTTTAAAAATGAGGTATTCTAGTGAATAAATACCCAGCTTGAATAGTACATGGTATTTTAGTGTAAAGTTGACTTGTATGGATTCTTGATGATATTTTCATGAAAATTGTAATTCTATTATTTTGTTTGAAAAACTTGGAATTTAATAATATCTTTAAAATATGTTTTTTGATAATATTTATATATTTATTGAAAGATAACTTTTTATTATTAAATATAAATCCTCGTTTTTCTTTTAAAAAATGTATAAAAATTCTATCGAAATCGTATGCTCCGCGAGAAAGTCTGCATCTCGCTCTACTAATCTCGAGGATGTGCGATAACCCGCACCATCCCGATCGGGTTCCCCAAAATGGGTTGTAGAGGTACAATCCTAAGGAATATAATCACACAATTTAAAGAAGTACGGTTTTTAATAGTTTAAGATATTTATTTGAAAAGTCGTATTTGCCACAAGATATTGTTTTCAAGCAAATCGTGCTATGTCAAGATGTGTGTATGTGAGAGGTGAGTTATTACCTCTTGAGGTTTTCTAAAGGTATGCTAAGCTAAATACTTAAAAGATGTCATATGTAAAGTTTGTGGTATTTAAACGAAAAATGCAAATAGAAGTTACATAACATGGTATGTTAAGATGAAACTTGTTCTCAATGTTTTTTTCATGATTATTAAGTAAGATATAATGATATAGATGATTGGTTATTATCAAATATTGTGATTTTAACAAATTTAGAATCGGATGTCGGAATAACTCCACTTCCGACGAGTTTTGAAAAGAGAGCTTTTTAAATTAGGAAGAAAAGGGACTTACAAGTTGAAAGAAGAAAGGGGAGGTTAAGGAAAAGGTTGGTGGCTTCGTGGTGCCGCGGGGTCGCCAGAATCGTCTCGAATCCTCGCCGGAACTTGACCTGGTGTTAACTCGAATTGTATTCTTCTTTGACTTGGAAAATTTTGAGGATTTTTTACGAGAGATTTCAGAATGAGGAGGGCTAGGGTATAATGTTGTATTTATAGGATGGAATTAGGCTTTTGAGAATTGTAGAAAGAATTTAAATGCATTAAAATTTGGATTAATGGGTGATTTTAAGTTCTTTGTTAATTTACAGAGAAATCAAACAGCATGGCGGCAGTGGGGTAGGCTAAGAGGTGTAGTGTGCAGAATTTGGGGGCATTACCAACGGGGGGCCTGGCGGAGTCGGCCCATAGGTTAATCTCGTCGGCCATCTGTCGGGAGTTGGGGCTTGGATTTTTGCCACGTGTCCATATCAGTTCATATAACATTCAGCACATGTTTTATTTTCTATGACTTTTCATTTTACGTGTATTGCACGTGTAAACTTTTGGGCTTCTAAAAAGTTTAAAAGAAAAATCAGTAAAAATATATGTGGCTGATGGGATTCGAACACATGGGCTACATCACAACAGTGCAAGGCTTTACCAATGAGCTGCAAGTACTTTCTTGCTGTTCTTAAACAAATTAAATTTATAACTTATGCTCAGGTTTACAGCTCTATTCTGTACATCGGTAAAAAACAGAAAGAATTGAAAGTCCTTAACGGTTTCTCATCAAACAATTCCAAACAAGTACGGATAAAAAACGGAAAGAATTAAAAGTCCTCAACGGTTTCTCATCAAACAATTCCAAACAGGTACGGGTAAAAAACGAAAAAATAGTAGGACTCAAGAGCCACGATTACCACATACCGATGCGGCATCTTCTTCCTTTATGGCTCAGAGCATCGGTAAAACCAGAAATTGGTCTCGTGCTTAACGATTTTTGCACGTATTTCCGCTAATTGTGTTCTAAAAATGTGGCCGTCAGTGAGATAGTACAGCTCGAAGAAGATATTCCTTTGATCCTATGCAAGCTCGAAACTATCTTTTCACCTTCTTTTTTCAACATTATTATTTACCTGTCTGTCCATCTGGTAACCGAGGTCAAGATTAGCGGTCCGGTCCATTGCCTTTGGATGTATCCAATCGAGAGGTATTATTGATGTTTATTATTCATCATTTAAATTGCAAAGAATTATCATGAATTATTAATATCTATTATTTTCAACAAATATCTATTAATTTTAAAAAACTATATTCGCAACAAGTATAATCTTGAAGGTTCGATTGCTGAAGGTTATCTCCTAGAAGAAGTCACGTCTTTCTGTGCTCGTCTCCTGAACGATGATGTTAGGACGAATCCGAACAAACCGTAGAGTGTTCCTGACGGTCTAATTGGAGCAGGAAGGCAAAAACACATATCTTACGATCTCATGGCCAGTGTACATGCGTATATCTTGATAAACAGCGAATACTTTGCTAAATATGTAGAGTAAGGGTTTCTTATTTCATCCATTTAAACGTTCGAAATTAAATTTAATTTAATTAATATAACTGTATATTAACGAACAGAGTGCACAAAGATATACTCAAGAGATCGAATCCTAAAACGTGATCAAATGATAGAATCGAAGAAGAACATAGGCACACTTTCGCCGCTTGGTGTGGATAAGAAGTCAACTGACAATTGAATCATGGAGAGCGGATTGATAGAGAGGTCCATGACTTTTTAAACGGTCCAACGATTGCAGCTAGGTTTTACAATGGGTACGGGGTATCCAGATATAAATTTGAGGTAGAAAATACAGAACGTATTAGAACTACACAAAATAGCGGCGTCGCCACCGTCGACGAGGATGGAAATCCCTACTACGGTGTTCTTAAAGAAGTTATAGCGGTCTCATGTCAGTATATAGCTGTCCCTTTTCATATATTCCAATGCAGATGGTACGAAACCAAGTTTGATCAGATATGAAGGTCGATCAATACGGTCTCACTTTAGTAAACACCAAATGGACGTTACCTAAATACGACAACTTTATCTTTCCTACAATGGCAACACAAATATATTATTCTCGGGACTTACAGAAGGTTGACTGGAATATTGTTTGTCGTTGAAAACCGAAAGATTATTATAATGTGCCGACGTTGAATGGCTCTGAAGATGAGAGCGACAATGAAGATCTCACGATAACACGTCTCAGTTCATCTATTGAACGTACCAGGGATCCAAACTATTCTGCGCCGCCCATCCATATATTGTAAGAAGTGATATCGGTTAATTGATTGTCACAGATCAAGATTTTGAGAATTCACCCAACGAATGTTCAGTTAATGTACCGCATAAACGTGATAGGTAAGAAAGTTAAATTGAATGTTCTAACTTGTATAATAATTATAACTAATGAAATAACATTTAGATATATATGTAGGATTTGATCATGGACGTAGGCAAAGACTCTAAACGTTACAAGAGACAGCGTCTAGAGGATATTCTCCAGCGATCCATACCCGTTGATGAGACTGTCCTAGGAGCCTCAGCAGGTCCGGAAGCAAGCCTGGGATCCGCAACAGCAGTGTCTATCCCTAGCAGCGCTCCCCCTACTGAAACCACATCACCCCCATGGCTCCCTTTACTACCACCGCATCACCCCATCAGGAGAGTCTATTCCTACCAGCGCTCCCCGTACTACTGCCACATCACCCCCATATCTCCCCTACTACCACTGCATCACCTACAGTAGGAGCGTCTATCCCTATCAGCGCTCCTCATACTACCGCCAAATCACCCGCAGCGTCTACGTCTAGCCCTACTCCTATTAGTGCATCAGCGGGTCCTTATACCCCAGTTACTTCTGCGCAGGGTGCATAATTTACTCATTTAAAATTTGATACATTGTTACAATACAGGCGGATATTGAATCATCTAACAGTTTATTATTTGCAGATCCGCATTCTGCTCGCAGGATGGCGTCTGACGCCGGTTCTAGCGCTGTGCCGGGGGTGACATGTATAATCGTTATTTCTTAAAGTTTTTAAATAACGATTGTAATTTAAATTTGTAAAATTCTATAATCATATTTTAAATATTATAATATTGTGCTTGTATATCTATTTATTTGCACGCTCGAGCAGTGTTAGGATGAGGAGTCCTACTCGGCTCAACTGTTACAGGCCGCCCAAGAATGCTAGGCCATGAGATCTAATCTTTAATGTGACAGGTGTGCCTGTTGGGATCACGCGACCCAGTGGAAGGATTACGTTGGAACAAAGATCCGTACTTATTATAAGTACCCACTCTATATTCTGTGGAACCAAGTCCGGACCGAGCGTGTTATGTTGTTTTTTGGGCCGGAGGAGGTATGACATATCTTTTTACACATTTAAATTTCAATTTTCGTTATATACATACATACATACATACATATATAATTATTTTTTTAATATATTTCAATTTTAGACCAGGAAAAATTACAGATTCATTGGCCAACCCGGCGACGATGGCGTATATAGGCCATTCGATGTAGATCGCACCATTGCTCACTTCATATCCCAGTGTCAAGTGATCAAGCGATATCGTCGATTTAAGGTGAAGAATGTATTTTACCTTTCCTGGGTCACGGCGACGGAGCATCAGCGAAGGCTTATGATGAAGGTCATAACGCTGGAGATCCCGAAAGAGGATTGGTTGCTTATTGTCGCTTATTATGGGCACGATGATATGCAGATATAAATTTAATTTTTAAGATTTTAACAATATAACATGAAATTATATTCTAAAATATATTATAATTTTTATTTTTATAAGATGATGTCGGTTCGAAATAAGCAGAATCGGAACAACAGCTGCGAGAACGCGTTATCCCGATCCAAGGGAAGTGCTCGCAAGCCAACTCTTGGTGGTACTTGGTGAGTAATTTGATACTTAATTTCATATGTTTTCTATATCCTTAATTAATTATTAAACTAAATCCTAATTTCATCACAGAGAAAGAAAGACCCTGCCAACTATAATGAAGTAAAGGGATGGACGGCGTTACACAAGGGCACGAGCGCGTACATGATAAGTTTCCTATAATCAAGTTGATTACGTATTTTAAGTTAGCACATGTGTGTGTGTGTCTACAAATATTTTATACAGATCCAGTTCCAGGAGGAGACGGACGTTTTGGGACTTGGCCCTGGCGAATTGATCACCACCATTGTCCATGTCCTTTTATTCGATATCCAGCGGGCATCACGGTGGGTATGAGCACGGGATTGGTCCCTGGGCCCATTGATATTTTGATAGGCGTTCAACCGAGCATGAGTACGCCGTGTCCCAGACGCGGAAGGATGCGGCAGCTGCGTCGCAGGAGGAGATCCGTTAGCTCTATAAGCAGGTGGAGCAGCAATATCAGACGCAGTAGGAGATGCAGAAGGAGCTGTAGGACTTTAAGACGGAGATCCGAGACATGAGGCAGTCGCACGTCGATTCTGTCCGACATACCATACGGGATGAGTTGAGCGCATTTTTTAAACCAGGGACGATGGAGGTAGACCGTCGTCCTAACGGCCTTAGATATTTTGATTTGTTGACATATACATTTGTTTGTTAGTGGAGAGGAGTATTAACATATTAATTGTATGAATATATTTTGTTTATATTTACATGCCATTCGAAACTTATTCCTTTGATTATCATATATTGCGTAAGATTTAATCATATTAATATTATATATTGCTGTTTGTGAATGATAATTATATATTGTTGTTTCTGAATAATAATTATATATTGTTGGTTGTGATTGAAATTAACGCGTGTAGGGCGTGCAATTTTTTTTTAATTTAAAAAAAAGAGAGGCTTGGTCATGGTTGTAACCATGACTAAATACCTATGGTCACGGTTACAACTGTGATCATAGGGTTCTCCAGATATCTGATATCGGGAGCAAATCAATTAAGGTCACGATCAGAAGTTTTAGTCACGGTTATAACGGTGACCAACATTTTTTTTAGTCACGGTTCAAACCGTGACAAAAACGCGGGGGCCACTTTCCTAACCAACTTTTGAATGTTGGACGCTAAAAAATGGTTACGGTTACAACCGTGACAATTTCTTCCTATGTTGACGGTTCTAACCGTGACCAATCCTTTGTTCACGCAGTTTTAGGTCACGGTTCAGTCACGGTTTAAATCTTGACCAAAAGACCTTTCGGTCACAGTTTAAACTGTGCCCGAATTCCTACCCTATAGTAGTGCTCCCTAATTAATTTTGAATTAGTGCCATAATCATACCTATTTATCATCACTAAATTAGCATCCATATATCCCTTTTTTTTTATCATCTAGAGAAAACTATATATAGATATATGTTTCTCTCATTTGAAAAATGCTCTTCTGCCTTCTTTTAATACATATAGCCTATTTCTATATCCTCCATATTTCTTATATTCTTTCATAAGAAAATACCAGAGTCTATCTCCTTCAAAGCAGTTCATAAGTCACGGTAATCAAGTGGACGATTACTCATGACGATCGTTGAATCCTGGAAAGTAGATCGTTGGGTACTTGTGCATCCGGTCGAGTTCACCGAGAGCGACGTAAAACTACTTTTAAGGACAGAGCATTCTTTGCTCGTCTCGGTTTCCATCGAAAAACCACGATAAGCAATTTCCCATTTAATTCTTAATCTTACAACTATTTAGATTTGTGGTTAATTTGTTTAATTATAACTTAGTAGTATCTAATTATTTATTCATTATTTCCTACAATTTTAATACAATATGTTATTAACCGATGTGCAATATCTAAGTTGGTATGGTCTCTTTCTTTCTTGGGAAGAGTACGGAGTTCGAATCCGAGGAAGGGAAGTGGACACAAATTAACGATTTCGGATGGGTCTCATCGTGTTCGTGTTTAAACCCGTCTGATCCATTTTTTTTAATATGATTGCAAAATGAATATGTTATGTTGACAATTCATACTAGTTATCTATTTACTCCAATGTCTCATAAACAAGAGTTTTCATCCTAAATATTTAGGAAGATATAAGACTACCAATAACTGTTCTTTTATCTATGCATGTTCCTCAAGAAACTGTGTTTTGTGCATGTAAAATGTGAGACCTCATTTCTTTTGTGTGATAAATGTCCACATAATTAATGTTGCACCAAACCATATTTTAATACAATATGTTATTAACCAATGAGCAATAGATTAGTAGGCATGGTTATTTCCTCTTATGGGGAGAAAGCGGGGTTCAAATCCCAATAGGGGAAGTGGCCACAAGTTAACGCTTTCGGGATAAATTTATGGTTCATATATGTGTTGTATGCTTGTGTGTGATGTGTACATGGATGTGTTGTTGCTGGCCAATACCAAAAAGAAAATGCTCTTGAGAACCTCAGGCTATAAAAAACCATCTCCTCCGTGATTGCTCCAAGCAAAACATAGAAAGCAAAGATTTAGAGAAACTTCGAGTGTGGAGTACAAGCTCTTCTACTCTTAAACAACTATGGATTCCTACATTGGGTTTCTCTTAGCCCTATTCATCGCTTTGCTATCCATTGATGCAAATTTCACAGATCGCCATCTTGTAGACACCCTAGCTACACCGAAGGCTAGCTGCTCCAGCTATACCGACGCTTCCTACAATTTCGACACTACCAAAACCAACATTGCCTCCATTGCCAATAGCTCAATTGCCACCTCTCCCGATAATTCCTACACTTCCAAAGCCATCTTTGCCGCCGATGCCGACTGCTACGTACATCGCCTAAGCTTGCAGTGCCACCGATGCCTACAATTCCCACAATCCCTGTGATTCCTAAGACATTGCCACCTCTGCCTTCTGCTCAAACACCGACTACTCCTTCTATTCCTACTGGTATTCCTCCATTGTCTACGATTCCGACGACTATTCCAACGATACCTGGCGTTCAGACACCGTCCTTTCCTTTCTTTTCCCCTCCTCCAGCTCCCGCTAGTCCTTGAAGACCTTGATGTCGATGGAGTTATTTAGAGTTTGTGTGTGTTTTTGTTATATGTGTTTGTGATGTGGGTTGAGTATGTTTATTTTGTGTATTTTTTTATTATACATTTGTGCTATTTGTTAGTTGAGTTACAGGCTTACTTATATTTAAACATTTAGCTTCATTATATCAGTTTATTCCGACACTATCGTTTTATGCTCATTAATGAAAACATTGATACTTTGCCCATCTTTTCTTCAAATTATACACTGTAAGAGTACAATTAATAAATTTAATTGGTAGTATAAACTAGTGTCATAGAAGCAGAAATTTTAACAAAAATTAGAAGCCAAGCTGGTGTTATATAGTTGATACCATTCACATAAATATACAATAGGTATGTCAAAACTTCAAACGTAAATTTCTTCATAAGAGAAAAATTCTTACAGGAACTTATAAACATAGAGAAAATTCTATAGAGACAGACTTTTTAGGTGTTGTTGAAACTATTACTTTCCAACACAATAACATAGAAGGGAGTTTAAATTTTGGTGGGAGTTTAAATTGCAATGAATCATGATTATAAAGGAAAGGGAGTTCACATTCATCGAGCGAATTGCATCTATTCTCTGTTCTTAGTGCCACCCATATTTGCGCTCTTTTAATTAAGGGTTTTTTAAAAAAACATCCCTCAAAGTTAGCTATTTAAAAAAAAACCCTCCAATTTAGCGAATTACAATAAAAAAAACCAATTCTTTTAAGTTTCACAAAAAAACCCTTTGACGATTTTCATCCATCAGTTTTATTTTTTTTTCTAATTTGTAATCCTTAAAAAAAATTAATCAATAAAAATTTAATTAACTAACTCATAAACTCAATTAATAAATTTTAATCCCTACCAAACCCTAACCCTAATGACTTTTCTCACTCTCACATTGACTTCGCCGCCGCCGCCGCCGCCGCCGTCCCGACCTCCTCTCTCTGTCACCCCCTCTTCCATCCTCCTTGCCTCCCTCCTCCATGCCCCTCTCTCCTCCTTAACCATCATTTTCATCATCCTCCATCTCTCCCTCCTTCTTGATCACCATCTTCATCACAGCCACCACCGTCATCTTCTTCTCCATCCTCCTTGCCCCTTCATCCATCCACCATGTCTCCATATTTCTTTCCTTCTCTTCCATCCTTTCTGATCATTATTTTCATCATCTCCCACCCCTACTCTCCTTCATTATCAAACTTCATCATCACCATCACCAACATATTCTTTTTTATCCCCAATCCCCTCCTCCGATCACCACCACCACCATCTGGAAGTTCCTAGTGTCTTCACCGCTAACCCGCGGCCAATGTGGAATATAAAAACGAAAATTTTGTGATGGCACTAGAAACTTAAGCCAAGAATCATAACCAAACACCTAAACTAGCAAGCACAAAACAAGGATTTAACTACTCGGTTAGAGTTACAATCTTTGTAGTTGTGTTCTTCATCTTCGATTCTCTTCTTGAGCTCCTTAAGGCTCCTAGATCAAGCTTGTCCGCTGGTCCTCCTTCGCCGAAGATGATCCACTCGAGAGAACCAAGTTCAACCTTCAACTTCATCAATGAAGTAACTAAACAACCTATCATGCTAATCTAGGATGCTTAGGATGTAGTGTAGTGTTCTAGTATTTTTCTTTCTCCATTTATCTTCATAATTCTCAACTCATGAGGATGTAGAAGATAATGAAGAAGAAAAAGGAGGAGCTCTTGAGGAGAGAGAAACTAAATGGTAGAATGAAAAACCTTCACTCATTCAAGCATGCATTTTCTCCTTTTGTTATAAGATATTTTCCATTTTAAAATTGCAACCATGCTTGAATAGTATGACCAAACGAATAAAGAATTCATTTGGCCATACCCTCCACTATTTCTCCCCTTCACCTCATTTCACAATATCTATTTTCCAAAAATGGAAAATCAACACAAATGAGGTGTCCATTTTCTAGAATGTATTTTTGTACGAATACAAAAATACTTCCCCGCAAATACATGCCCGTATTCGTATCAAAATAAGAATACACAAGAGATAGAAAAACATAATGAACATAATACTAGAATATACATATCGAAATATATATATGTAAATTATTAAATCAAAACTTGATTTAATAATCCGGCTTAATCCTAAGTCGGCTAGTATTATTATCCGCCCGATTAAAGTCCGTGTAACTAGTACACATATTTATTCGGAACCCTGCACGTATCAATATACGACCACTGTCTCATTTTGCCTGAACTGGAAAAACTCTCTGTGTGGGACTCTAAAGACTCGTCAATATGTTGGCAGTGGCTTTAACCACAAGTACGTCAGCGGCACTTGTTCTCCGTCGAAAGACGCGAGCGGGACGTTGGGACGTCTGCCTGAATTTTGCGGGCAGATACTATTTGGATTTATCCGTCCACCTCTCCGAAGATGCCAAGTTGATTTATGGCACCGTGTATCGGAGGTTTAGACGGATGCGGCCGTTGTAGCAGACTTCGTCAGATTCCCCCTCGTTGTGAGGGGTTTTTGATTGTGGGGACGCTTTTCTCTGCAGGCGCAAGTCCCTGCAGTTAATTATGCTACCGCATCGCGGTAACAACTTTCTCCTTCTCCAGATAATCACTTCATGTCGTGTGTGTTTGTTTTATTTTTGGTTGCCCGTGGATTGTATACGGAGACTAATTTATGTTGTCGCCCGTAGGGCGTGGATTAGTCCAAATCCGTATTTTCTTAGATTTGGGTTTTGGTTTGGGTTTAAGGATACGTTAGTCTCATTTGAGACTAAGATCAACTTAAACGTTTGTTAAGGATACGTTAGTCTAATTTTAGACTAAGATCAACTTAACAATTTTTTAAGGATACGTTAGTCTAATTTTAGACTAAGATCTACTTAACGGGATCATTTAGATCCAACAAAAGAGCATTTGGGCTCTATTGTTTTAGTTTAGGAACTTTGCGGTCCAGTTTAAAGACGTCGTAGTCTGTAAAGTTTAAGGACATCACAGTCCATGAGTTTAAGGACCCCACAGTCCATGGAAGTTTAGAGACATCGTAGTCTGTGAAGTTTAAGGACATCGTAGTCTGTGAAGTTTAAGGACCCCACAGTCCATGGAAGTTTAGAGACATCGTAGTCTGTGAAGTTTAAGGACATCGTAGTCCATGAGTTTAAGGACCTCACAGTCCATGGCAGTTTAGAGACATCATAGTTTGTACAGTTTAAGGACATCGTAGTCCATGAGTTTAAGGACCCCACAGTCCATGGCAGTTTAGAGACATCATAGTCTATAAAGTTTAAGGACATCGTAGTCCATGGAATGTCTGGTTGTCGGGACCCGTCACATCTCTGAAGACGTTGAAGGATTACAACAACAAATATCAGAGGAGTGAAGAGATGTACCCTTGAACCAATATTGGTTGGGAGACTCTGGGTTTTGCATTGAATGTCATATGAGATGATCATTTTGGAAGACAAAAGCGTATTTGAGATTCAGTCAAAAAGGGGGTCCTGCCTCTGGGAGACTTAGCTAATTTGGGCTAAGATTGGCTCGAATATAGTGTTAAACACTAGAGTACACTCGTCTATCACGTGCTTCCACGTGATGCGCTTAAAATAGTGTTAAACACTAAGGATGAAGCGCACAAAATAGTGTTAAACACTAAAAGAATGAAGCGCTCACGTGGGGTCACGTAAGGCGCTTGAGTGTTTGGCCAAACATCCTTTATTTTATTCTCAGAATATGCAAATAAGTGTTGAACACTTAATTTTTATGACCATCACATGTGGACACGTGATGATGCCCATGCATTGGGTATTAATCCCTCAGTTTTACCCCATTTTCTCTTCTTTTTTTTTCTAAAGAGGTGTTTATCAGGGGTCACATGAGACACCCAAAATCGATTCTGCCCTTTTTATTTGGAGAAGTCTGTTCAAGGGCACGTGGGAGCACGTGACCTAATCTTATTCGTTCTCTTTTGGTCATTGGAGGGGAGGGTCACGTATTACCACGTGATCATGTTGGGTAAATGATCTTTTTTATGTGCATGGAGAGATAAATCCTTTGTATAAGAATTAAATTATCTTATAGGGTTAAACCCTAATTTTATTTAGAGGAATTAAATTCCTATATGTTTAAAAGAATTAAATTCTTTAAACTCAATTCTCCTTCTAAGCTTTAAATCTGCATGGCAGAATCTCCCCGATGAGAATTAAATTCTCAACTTATGGGAAGATCTGCTTCTGCAGATCTATTATCATGAAGAAGAACTAAGTTCTTGTATTAAGGGTTAAACCTTATTTTTGTTGGAGGAATTAAATTCCTATATGCTTTGTGGGAGAATAGAATTCTCTGAACTTAGGTCCTCCCTCAGGTTTTAGATCTGCATGACAGAATCTTCCCGATAAGAATTAAATTCTTAACTTATGAAGAGTTAAACTCTTAATTTGAGAATTAAATTCTCTTTTGTTTTGTGGAAGCTTATAGAATGATCGTTTTCCCTCTCTTACCTAGGCTTTCTTTTTTTCTGAAGAGATCTTCTTTTCTCTCTAGAGAATTAAATTCTCTTCTTTTTTTTTGTATATTCTCTCTCTGTTGTTGTTGTTGTTGTTCTTTCTCTTTTTTCTTGCCTCCTATTTATAGGAGAAAGAAAAGAGTCAGTTTGTTTAGTCTATCTTTCATTGAAAATTTTTGATTGATTTTATAACTAACATGATCTTTTAGATCATTCGGTGAATTTTATTCACCATTGGATTTTTAATCCAAAAGATATTTTATTTGTTGTTCCTGGCAATTTTTAGGAAAATATTTCCTTATACAGAATCTTTCTATAAATTGGTGATTTTTAGTCACCATTGTATTTTTAATCCAACGGCGTTCCACTTTACAGATTGTAATCTTTTCTGTTTGGAAAGATCTAAGGAAATATTTTTCCAGTTAGGGTTTTTGATCTCCTTTAATTAGAATTTAATTATATTGTTCAGAGGGTTTAAGAGCTCATCACGTGTTGGCACGTGACCTTACTGATTAAGCATTTGATTAGAATTTAATTCTATTAGTTCGGAGGGTTTAGGAGCCCATCACGTGTTGGCACGTGACCCCACTGATCAAGATTTAATTCTGTTAGTTCAAAGGGCTCAGAAACCCATCACGTGCTGGCACGTGACTCCATTGGTTAAGAATATCCAATTGATTATTTTATTCAGCGCATATAGGCTTTGCCTGTAAAAGGTCACGTGTCTGCATGTGAGACCCGGTCACATGTGGGCACGTGCTGCCACCTTTGGGGTTTTCCTTGCTGCTTTATTTGTATTTTATTCAGTTCCCATGAGGGAACAACACTAACTGTACGTAATGGCTACCCGGATATTGAACGAAAGGAAGGCCGACGAGCAAACTCATCCATACTCCTACTGAGCCTGTTTGTGACAATCTTTATATGGTCCGGTCTCTTCGTCTGAGAGTATCACATAGCGGGTCTAAGGGGTGGATAAAGTCAGACCCCTAATAACGCGATAAGTCATGTCGATGTGAAGCCCATCACCCACTGAGAAACTACTGATCCAAATCAGTATATCTCATCTACTTTGGCCAAGGATTTCTGGTGATGGTCACCCGTGCACAGCGCGACATCTACCCCTAATACCGGGAGAGACGAATTCCTGACGATCCGCTCACTGCTTTCATGTGGCTCGGGAGTGTACCCAACTAAAATTGTTTGTATGACTCCTTTGAGCCGTGGTAGGGTAGTAATCAAAACACAGTAGGAACTCACACGAGACAAATGACGATATCAGGTCGACAGACTAACATGTACTCATGTCACCTGAGAACTGCTATTTGACAATAGTAATTATACCATCTAGCATGTTCCCGATGAGTCCGTCCAGTGTAACTTATAACCCAATGAGCACCTGCATACTATCTTTTGTCATGCCCCGCTTCCCGGTATACGGAGAAGAAGACGCGACGAGGCCGCTACGTATTTACTCAGAAGCAAATACGCTAAGCATAACTAAGCAATATAAAAGAAAATATATAGAAGAGACAAGGTATAATAAAAAAACAACTTTATTTATTAACATTCTTTTGTACAATACATGAAAAGGAAATACAACTGAAATAAAAGTGATGCCTAAACAATGTCATAACAGGAAATGAAAAGTACTGAATGGAAAATGTACAATGAAACTAAAGCGATGGGTCTTCAGCAAACTGATCCAAGTCTTCAGCAGTAGGCTCGATCTCTGACGTGTCTAGATCACCTGACAACATTCAAAGAAGAAAGAAAGAGAATGTCTTCAGTGAACAGGTCGCTCGGTAAGTCCCAAAGATAAGAGAAGAAATAGAATAGACAGAGAGTAAGAGAGAGAGAGAGAGAGAGTAGCTTTTACAGTTGTATTATATTGTTATATTGTTATATTTAGTGTTAACGCTGTTGTTTGTAGCTTGGTACAGAAGGATGCCAGTGTATACGAGAGGAGTCTCACTTGCCCCGAAGACTAAGGTATCAGGAACTCAAGGAACTGTTATGCCACGGTACAACAGCAACTGGATTTATGTTAAGTATCTTAATCTTACCGTCTCGTGCCACTTTTAACACCTTCCGTACCAATCTACCCCTTAAACCCCGTAGTGTTTTGTTTGTATTGTTTGTCTCATAAATTGTATTGATTGTATAATTGGTTGACTGACCGAAACCATGATATCAATAAACGGATGTAACCGTAGAATCATGTAAATGGATGTAACTGGAGAATCATGTAAATGGATGTATATCCATAGTTCGGTTAAGTCAAGTTGTATAGATTGATAATTGGATTCATGGATTCATATTGAATTGTAATATTGAAGATTGTAGATTGTAAATTTTACTTGAATCATATTCAAGTCAGATTATACTGAGATTCAAACTGAGTCAGACAAATTAGCAAAGTAAATTGAAGTCCTGATTGTTTTTATTACTTTATCTAACTTAGATAGGCAAGCACCCACTTCTCCGGCTCCCTGAGGCTCAAGAGATTGGTTCCGCTTAAACCTATATTTACTAGGGTCCTTAGGATAATTTATAGAACTTGAGGGGGTTTTATGTAAAAATACTTTTATATACTTTTCAAAATATACCCCAAGTATTTATTAGTCGTCTTTAGAGTTATAATGAATTTAGATTTTATATTGTGATATTTCTAATGAAAATATCCTAATTTCATAAATAAAAGTATTTATTTGTAATATTGATTTGTATGGAATTTATGGTATTTTAGTGTAAAATCGATTCTTGTGATTTTTAGAAAAAGGTGGAATATTTATATCATAACAAAATAGGTATTTTAATGATAAATATACATATATTTATACAAAAATAATTTTAATATATCATTTTTTTATATTCTAAAAATCTTATTTTCTTAAGATGTCGTATTTTAAATCTTTCGAGACCGAATGCTCCTTGCGGAGGTCTGAATCTCGCACTACTAAGCCCGAGGATGTGCGATAATCCGCACCATCCCGAACGGGTTTCCCAAAATGGGTTGTAGCGGCGCTTTACAAAGATTGTATAAATACTAAATCCTTTAGAAAACGATTTTATTAAGTAAATGGTATTTATTTGTAAAGATGTCAATTTTCCGTATTCTATGTTTTAGGGTCTTCTAGACTATTCCTAACTTGGTCCAAAATGACAAGTTGTGAGATATCTTAAAACGCCTCTTCACCGCCAATTGTGACCAGGTAAGTACAAGTGAAAAAAGGAGAGATCCGTTCACGAATCACCATGAGATGGACATTTTAAAGTTATCTTTCTCACTTGTCTAGCCTAGACACCACAAAATCAGGTTTAGATAAACGACTGATGTCCACAATCTTATTCTATTTTCATAATAAGTGGTATTTATTTAAAAAGTGTATCAATACTAAATCTTTTAGAAATGGTTTTATTAAGTCAATGGTATTTAAATGGAAATTTTTGTATTCTCGTATTCTAAATTCCCAAGATTATTGTACTATATTTACATGTGAGTGTGTGAGGAGGTAGGTCGTTACCTCGTAATCTACTTAAAGATATAGTAAGGTTTAATGGAGTTAAATGTATAATTGAAACAATATGGTATTTAAGTGAAAAACACGATGAATGGAAATAGCTATCATTTTATGTAATGAAACTTGATCGATTTGTTTTATTAGTGTTTAGTAGTCAACATGAGGAAGTTTAAGTATGATTGTATTAGTGAGAAGTGGAATTTTATAGGAAACCGAATCGGAAATCAGATTTGTTCCGATTCCGTCGGGTTTTATAAATCCGTATTTTTAGATAGAAGAGATAGGTAGAAATTGGGACTTACGGGTTTTAGGTCACACAAGAGAGTGAGAGGGAAGTAGTGGAATCGCCGATGTGTTGCATCGTCGCCGGTAGTTCCTAAAACGATCGCCGGAAGTTCGCAGTAGATTTCGTCGGATCTTCGCATTTCGCTCGTTTTCAAAGTACACACGATTCTTGGAATTTTGAGAGAGTGGGCTCAGAATTTTGGGGTGAAAGGGTAGATGGTAGGGGTGTATTTATAGGGTTAGGGTAGATGAAGGGTTTTTAAATTAAAAAAATGTAAAAAAAATGTGTGAAAAAAGTATTAAAATGAAGTAATTGAGAGAAATTGGGCTCTCTGGAATTTATTACAGAATTTAGAGTATGCAGTGATGTTGAGAAGACCAAGGGGCTCAACTCCCTAGTTGATGACTCGGCCGTCCGGCCGAGTCCGGTCGGCGGCGCCGGCCCGAGCCGGCCGGCCGCCGGCCGACTTGGCCGAGTCGGGCCGAGTCGGATGGTCGGGAGGTGGGGGTCTCATGAGGTAGGCACTGGTGCTTTCAGATTTTCAGGTTCAATAGGAATTTTGGTAGTTATTGTGTGTGGACTGTTGGGCTTCTATAAAATTTAAAACACAATAATATTAAAAAATAATGTGGGGGCAGGGGATTTGAACTCTGGTGTCTTGGTTCAGCAATGCAAGGTATTACCAATGAGCTACAAGCTCCTTCTTGTAATTAAATTACTAATTAATTACTTAAGTCTTGTGCTCAGGAAATAAATACCCCTTTATGGATTTTTGAAATTTTTTTGTAAAAACTTGTATAGGAAATTTAGGGTTGTTACATTCTACCTTACTTTAAAAAAAATTCATCCTCGAAATTTGTAAAAGGAAAGTGTAACAATTTCAAGGAAAGTTTGGTGTCTGGAGTATTTGATAGTGTATAAAAATAACAAAGTGATACAAGGGTGAGAAAGGCTTACCGGTTTTACCTTGACCTACAGTCTTGGCTTCTAATATGAATGTCTGTCGCCGTGGTACATTCCTTCTAGCTGTAGGCACATTCTGCCTTTGGGGCCTGTTTCTCTGCCCTCTAGGCATGTCTCTCATTGCTTGTTGGAATTGGCGAGTAGGCCGTGCAGGTGGTGGAGCAGCTAGTGCAGGACGAGTTACAGGAGCCTGGATAGCTGGCCGCTGCAGGTAGTTGGTAGGTGTATGAGCTGAGTTGTATCTATATGGACAGGTCTCAATTCTGTGATTGGACGCGCCACAAACTAGGCACAGGCCTTTTGCGCGCCTACAGTTCTTTATCAAATGTCCATCCCTCTTGCAATAAAAGCAAAAATCGGGTCTTAGCTGATCATTGGCTTCTTCCAGAATTCTGAGTTCAACAGCTGGCCTTGAAGAGGCCCCTCCTGCCATTTGAGTGGCAAGGCGTTTCACTCCGTGGTACATTCCTTCTAGCTGTAGGCACATTCTGCCTTTGGGGCCTGTTTCTCTGCCCTCTAGGCATGTCTCTCATTGCTTGTTGGAATTGGCGAGTAGGCCGTGCAGGTGGTGGAGCAGGTAGTGCAGGACGAGTTGCAGGAGTCTGGATAGCTGGCCGCTGCAGGTAGTTGGTAGGTGTATGAGCTGAGTTGTATCTATATGGACAGGTCTCAATTCTGTGATTGGACGCGCCACAAACTAGGCACAGGCCTTTTGCGCGCCTACAGTTCTTTATCAAATGTACATCCCTCTTGCAATAAAAGCAAAAATCGGGTCTTAGCTGATCCTTGGCTTCTTCCAGAATTCTGAGTTCAACAGCTGGCCTTGAAGAGGCCCCTCCTGCCATTTGAGTGGCAAGGCGTTTCACTCCTGTAGACTGAGGTCTGCCCCTTGCCTTTATCACTGCCTCATAACTGCGAGCATCTTCATGAGTCAGAAATTTCCCTGTGGCTAGTGCAGCCTAAATTTCTGTGTCCAAACCTTGTTTAAATCGAAGGGCTCTGATCTCATCCGTCGGTATCAGGTGTGCCGCAAATCTGTTACGGTCTTGTGTTAGCTATGTAGTATGTGATATTAAATATTTGAAATATTGTGACATATTGTACCGACTAAGCATGGTGAATTCAGCGTCATATTCATCTACTGACTTGTCCCACATCGAACCTTGTTGTAGATGAATGAACTGCTGTTGCATGGCAAATCTGGCAGTCACAGGGAAGTACTTCGCGTCAAACTTATCGCGAAAAGTCTTCCATTCAATAGGCTGTTGAAGACGGCTTTCTTCCGCCTTCCACCAGTTGCGAGTATTGTCCGTGAGCTGCAGTTTCGCCACACGGACCCAAGCTATGTCTGGCACTTGTGCTACCGCCAGATCATCCTCTATGCTTTGTGCTCATTCCTCAGCTTCAAGTGGGCTTTCCTTTCCGGAGAACCGCTTGGGATGTAAAGCTCTGAATTGCTTTACCCCAGGTGCGTCAGTCTCGGGACGGTTCAGGAGTTGTTGATGTCTCTCAAGAAGGTCGCGGATCGCCTCAAGTAGCACCGTTTGCTCGGTGGGTGGCGCAGGAACAGCAGGTGTGAGAGGTAGTGGTGGAGGTGTGTTGTTAACATTGGTGCTGGTGTTGTTCGTGGAATCCATAACCTTGAAGAAAAATTTGGGTTAGGACAGATTCAAAGTATATAATTCAAGGAATATGAAAGATAAGATTCAAGGAACATGATTGTAAAGAACGTTTTAGTTGATAGTTCTTGTGTTATATTTCTTAGGTTGATCACGCAGAACAGAACTGCATAGTATGGTTCTATACAGCTCTGACCTGCATGGGCCACCAACAAAACCCGTCACGCCCCACTTCCCGGTATACGGAGAAGGAGACGCGATGAGGCCGCTATGTATTTACTCAGAAGCAAATACGCTAAGCGTAACTAAGCAATATAAAAGAAAATATACACAAGAGACAAGGTATAATAAAACAGCAACTTTATTTATTAACATTCTTTTGTACAATGCATGAAAAGGAAATACAACTGAAATAAAAGCGATGCCTAAACAATGGCATAACAGGAAATGAAAAGTACTGAATGGAAAATGTACGATGAAACTAAAGCGCTGGGTCTTCACCAAACTGATCCAAGTTTTCAGCAGTAAGCTCGATCTTTGACGTGTCCAGATCACCTGACAACATTCAAAGAAGAAAGAAAGAGAATGTCGTCAGCGAACAGGTCGCTCGGTAAGTCCCAAAGATAAGAGGAGAAATAGAATTGACAGAGAGTAAGAGAGAGAGAGAGAGTAGCTTTTACAGTTGTATTATATTGTTGTATTTAGTGTTAACGTTGTTGTTTGTAGCTTGGTACAAAAGGATGCCAGTGTATACGAGAGGAGTCTCACTTGCCTCGGAGACTAAGGTATTAGGAACTCAAGGAACCGTTATGCCATGGTACAACAACAACTGGATTCATGTTAGGTATCTTAATCTTACCGTCTCATGCCACTTTTAACACCTTCCGTACCAATCTACCCCTTAAACCCCGTAATGTTTTGTTTGTATTGATTGTTTCGTAAATTGTATTGATTGTATAATTGGTTGACTGGCCGAAACCATGATATCAGTAAACGGATGTAACCGTAGAATCATGTAAATGGATGTAACTGGAGAATCATGTAAATGGAATGTATATCCATGGTTCGGTTAAGTCAAGTTGTATAGATTGATAATTGGAATCATGGATTCATGTTGAATTGTAATATTGAAAATTATAGATTGTAGATTGTACTTGAATCATATTCAAGTCAGATTATACTGAGATTCAAACTGAGTCAGACAAATTAGCAAAGTAAATTGAAGTTCTGATTGTTTTTATTACTTTGTCTACCTTGGATAGGCAAGCACCCACTTCTCCGGCTCCCTGAGGCTCAAGAGATTGGTTCCGCTTGAACCTATGTTTACTAGGGTCCTTAGGGTAATTTATAGAACTTGTGGGGGTTTTATGTAAAAATATTTTTATATACTTTTCAAAATATACCCCAAGTATTTATTAATCGTCTTTAGAGTTGTAATGAATGTAAATTTTTTATTGTGATATTTCTACTGAAAATATCCTAATTTCATAAATAAAGGTATTTATTTGTAATATTGATTTGTGTGGAATTTATGGTATTTTAGTGTAAAATTGATTCTTGTGATTTTTAGAAAAATATGGAATATTTATATCATAACAAAATAGGTATTTTAATGATAAATATACATACATTTATACAAAAATAATTTTAATATATCTTTTTTTTATATTCTAAATTCTCATTTTCTTAAGATGTCGTATTTTAAATCTTTCGAGACCGAATGCTCCTTGCGGCGGTCTGAATCTCGCACTACTAAGCCCGAGGATGTGCGATAATCCGCACCATCCCGAACGGGTTCCCCAAAATGGGTTGTAGCGGTGCTTTGCAAAGATTGTATAAATACTAAATCCTTTAGAAAACGATTTTATTAAGTAAATGGTATTTATTTGTAAAGATGTCAATTTTCCGTATTCTATGTTTTAGGGTCTTCTAGACTATTCCTAACTTGGTCCAAAACGAGTGAAGAAAGGAGTGATCCGCTTACGAATCACCGTGAGACGGGCCTTTTAAAGTTATCTTTCTCACTTGTCTAGCCTAGACACCATAAAGTCAGGTTTAGATAAACGACTGATGTCCACAATCTTATCATATTTTCATAATATGTGGTATTTATTTAAAAAGTGTATCAATACTAAATCTTTTAGAAATGGTTTTATTAAGTCAGTGGTATTTAAATGAAAATGATTGTTTCCTCGTATTCTAAATTCCCAAGATTATTATACTATGCATACATGTGAGTATGTGAGGATGTAGGTCGTTTACTCGTGATCTACTTAAAAATATAGCAAGGTTTAATGGAGTTAAATGTATAATTGAAACAATATGGTATTTAAGTGAAAAAAACACGATGAATGGAAATAGCTATCATTTTATGTTATGAAACTTGATCAATTTGTTTGATTAGTATTTAATAGTCAACATGAGGAAGTTTAAGTATGATTGTATTAGTGAGAAGTAGAATTTTATAGGAAACCGAATCAGAAATCGGATTTGTTCCGATTCCGTCGGGTTTTGTAAATCCGTATTTTTAGATAGAAGAGATAGGTAGAAATTGGGACTTACGGGTTTTAGGTCACACAAGAGAGTGAAAGGGAAGTAGTGGAATCGCCGATGTGTTGCGTCGTCGCCGGTAGTTCCTAAAACGATCGCTGGAAGTTCGCCGGAGATTTCGCCGGAGCTTCGCCTTTCGCTCGTTTTCAAAGTACACACGATTCTTGGAATTTTGAGAGAATGGGCTCAGAATTTTTAGGTGAAAGGGTAGGGGGTAGGGGGTGTATTTATAGGGTTAGGTTAGGATTAGGGTAGATGAAGGGTTTTTAAATAATAAAATATAAAAAAAATATGTGAAAAAGTATTAAAATGAAGTAATTGAGAGTTATTGGGCTCTCTGGAATTTATTACAGAATTTAGAGTATGCAGTGATGTTGAGAAGACCAAGGGGCTCAACTCCCTAGTTGATGACTCGGCCGTCCGCCGGCCGACTTGGCCGAGTCGGGCCGAGTCGGATGGTCGGGAGGTGGGGGGTCTCATGAGGTAGGCACTGGTGCTTTCAAATTTTCAGGTTCAGTAAGAATTTTGGGAGTTATTGTGTGTGGACTGTTGGGCTTCTATAAAATTTAAAAAAATAATAATATTAAAAAATAATGCGGGTAGGAGATTTGAACTCTTGTGGCTTGGTTCGGCAATGCAAGGTATTTCCAATGAGCTACAAGCTCCTTCTTGTAATTAAATTTCTAATTAATTACTTAAGTCTTGTGCTCAGGCAATAAATACCCCTTTATGGATTTTTGAAATTTTTTTGTAAAAACTTGTATTGGAAATTTAGGGTTATTACATCTTTGGTGACTAATTTACACCAATGGCCGTGAGACCAGCCATCGCCCCTCGTAAGGGTCAAGAAATGTATACACTATTCTACTCTGGAATTTTGATGCCCAATCTCGACTAGGGACATTTAAGAATTTGCTTATAGACAGCCCAGTTCTTACAAGTGTGATCGCCATAATAACCCCGGTAATCAAGCGAGAATCCTATGGGCTCTATCAACATGTAATAGTGATCCTTAATACCACATAATACATGTACATGATAATAGAGATGAACCGGATATCATACTATCATCTCAAGTAAGGCTGTTATACCTGTATAGGTCCCCCTTCTATCATCATAATTGCCTGCCTGCGATTACAATAATTGACTTGAGGGCACTATGACCAACAATCTCCAACTTGCACTTAAGGCTAATTATTGCGGTGTCGTATACTCACAGCCCGTGTGCTACGGATCACCCAACTTCTCTACTAATCGGTTTCGCAAAGCATGCTTGCGAAACATTCGCGTTTGAGAAATAGCCTCAGTGAGTGGATCCGCTCCAATATTTCTATCTTTATCTCTCTATATCCCAACTTCGCGGAGAATGACTATCTCCGGAAATGAGCGATACATGTCTTAGAACTTGTCTGGATATCTGATGTGACCTTGTTCATAACATGAACACCAAATCTAACAAACTTCTTAGATTGTATCCAATTACTGATGCAATCAGCACCCAGCACCATGACCACCTCAGTATCCTGCTTGGAAACCTATCTAACACCCTGCACCTCAAAAGAGGGAGAACTATTAGCTCTGACATCCATTCTGTTATTCAGGTCATTTTGAAAGCCTGAAACAATAACTGCCTCATTCAGGAGGCTGCGGTTACCATATACCAACCATATCCTCTTATGTTCATAACTGCTTCCCAATATTTCTCCAGAATTGGATTAATATATGTTTATTGCAGCTAGTGCAAAATCAATATCTGGTGTGGTACTTGACATCTCATGATTGACTCAATTGCCTAAGAAAGTGATATGTCAATCAAGCAAATCTCTCTCCTCATCAGTCTAGAAGACATCTCTTTAGAGATGGTGACTCTATCACCCGTGGGTACACCACCATCCCAGGAGTCATCCATTCTAAAACACTTTAGAATAGTGTCAAAGTACTCTAATTAGGACACTTCCTAAATTTAGATCTAAAACCATAGATCTAGTCACCAGAAACCCCGATATTTTGTCCAGATCTTTTGTGGAAAAACACATGTGACAACCGCAGTATAACCGATCGTAGTAAAGCTATATCACTTCCTATCAGGAGCATGTCATCTAAATACCAGGTTATCACTCCCTACTAGCTTCTTACCAGGTCCATCTGTTGTTCTGATAAAGTTAAACTCAATGACTGTCACGTCAAAAATAGATGATCTATCTCCTCTATACTTGCTTTAATTTATAAATAGACATAAACTACCGACCCACCACGCTTTCGCTGCTCCCACTGACTATAACAACCATCCGGCAGAGTCATATATACGTGCACTTCTAAAGCTAATTTAGAACGACGTTATAGTCATCCACCTGCCAGATCTTGTCACGCCCCGCTTCCCGGTATATGGCGAAGTGGACGCAACGATGCCCGCTACGTATATACTCAGAAGTACATACGCTAAGCGTATCTAAGCAATATAAAATAAATACACAAGATACAAGATATAAAAGGAACAGCAACTTTTATTTATTAACATTCTTTTGTACAATACATGAAAAGGGAATACAACTGAAATAAAATGATGCCTAAACAGTGGCATAACAGGAAATGAAAAATACATAAAGGAAAAGTGTACAATGAAACTAAAGTGCAAGGTCTTCGGTAAATTGCTCCAAGTCTTCTTGAGATGGCTCGATCTCCGCCGGGTCCAAACCACCTGACGACATTCAAAGAAGAAAGAAATAGAATGTCGTCAGCGAACAGGTCGCTCGGTAAGTCCCAAAGATAAGAGAGAAATAGACAGAGAGTAAGAGAGAGAGAGAGAGAGAGAGAGTAGCTTTTAATGTTGTATTATAATATTGTAATGTTGTATTAACGCTGTTGTTTGTAGCCTGGTACAGAAGATGCCAGTGTATACGAGGGGAGTCCCACTTACACCGGGGACCTTGGTAACCTGTAGTACAAGACTCCGTCGATAATACCACGGAACAACGGCATGGATGTAATTACGTCTTAAGTGACCACCTCGTGCCACCTTTAACATATTCCGTACCAGTCTACCCCTTAAACCTCGCGATGTCTTGTTTGTATTGTTATCTTGTATATTGATTGTAAGATTGATTGACTGACCAAAACCATGATATCAGTAAGCGGTTGTAACCATAGAGTCATGTAAATGGAATAACTGAGAATCATGTAAAAGGAATAGGTATATCCATGGTTCGGTTCAGTCAAGATGTATAGATTGATATTGGATTCATGAATTCATGAGTTCATATTAAAGTGGAAACTTGTAGATTATAGATTGAATTGAATCATGTTCATGTCAGATTAATCAAACTCAAACCCGAGTCAGAAAATCAGAAATGTGAATCGAAGTCTTATAATTGCTAAGGTCCTTAGGGTAATTTATAAAACTTGAGGGGGTTTTATGTAAAAATACTTTTATATACTTTTCAAAATACAACTCAAGTATTTATTGTTCGTCTTTAGAGTTGTAATGAGGGTGGATTTTATGTCGTGATATTTCTAGTGAAAATATCCTAGTTATAGGTATTTATCTCTAATATTGATTTATTTGAAGTTCATAGTATTTTAGTGTAAAATTTATTATTGTGATTTTTAGGAAAAAGTGGAAAATTTATATTATAGTAAAATAGATATTTAAATGATAAATATACATATGTTTATACAAAAATAATTTTTAATAAATATTTTATATTCGAAAAATCTCATTTTCTTAAGATGTCGTATTTTAAACCTTTCGAGACCGAATGCTCCTTGCGGAGGTCTGAATCTTGCACTACTAGCCCGAGGGTGCGCGATAAACCGCATGATCCCGAACGGGTTCCCCAAAGATGGGTTGTAGCGGCGCTTTGCAAAGATTGTAAAATACTAATCTTTTAGAAATCGGTTTTATAAAGTAAAAGGTATTTATTTGCAAAGTGTAATTTTCCGTATTTTAGATTCTAGGGTTTCCTAAGCCAACTAGCCTATTTCTAAAAGGTCTAAACGACAAGTCGTTAGAAACCTCAAATCGCCTCTTCACCGCCAATTGCGGCCAGGTAAGTGCCACGTAAGTGGGAGACTCTCCACTACAAGTAGTGGCCCTAATTAAATAACCACTTTCCTTAGACACACTTGTCTAGACACCACAAAGTCAGGTTTAGATAAACGATCGATGTCCACAACTTATCGTATTTTTCCTATTAAAGATATTGTTTAAACAAATGTATCAAACCTAAACTTTTATAAAAGGTTTTATTAAGGAAATGATATTTTAATGTAAAATCTTGTTTTATCGTATTAGGAGTTTTCAAGATAGCGTATTATGGTTGCATATGTGTGTGTGAGGAGGTAGGTCATTATCTCGTGATCTATTTTAAGGTATAGCAATGTTAACGGGTTAAATGTGAAATTGAAACATGATGGTATTAAAGTGAAAAAAATACGTTAAGTTAAAAAGGTTATCATTTCATGTGTGAAAACTTATTCAAATTGATTTTTACAAGTTTAATAATCATGATAAAGATGCTTAGACATGTTTGAATTGATTAGAAGTGAAATTTTATAGAAAACCGAATCAGAAATCGGATTTGTTCCGATTCCGTCGTGTAACACCCGAGCCCAATAATACTATTTCTATTTCTAGTTGAGTGTTATACATTGCTCATTTCGATTATCCTAATGGTTTGGTGCTTATTTCTAAATTTTAACCGGTTAAATCATTTTGGCACATAACAAATTTTAACACCGAAAATGAAATTAAAAATATCCATGTTGGCCTACTCGTCGCCACTAGTCGCGTGGTAGCGTCCGCGTGTCGAGATTTCTTCCCGTTCGGCTAAACGGGCAAGTTTGGACGGCTACGCGCGCGTACAAGTGTCCGACTTGGGGGCATGCATTTTAATTATTAAACACCTCTTTTCAAAATTTGGAACTCGCTTAAAATCCTATAATTTGAATTTGAAACATTTGGGCGCAAACCGGGCGCGATTTGAAAATGTTTCATTTAGCGCCGAAAATGCCCATTTAATTAAATATCCTAAAACTAAAAATATACGAATATATCTTCTTTTAACCGTTAAATCATTTCAAATTTTCCTTTTAATTTCTTCCCAGCCAATCATCGCGAGGAACTGTACCCTCGTGGGCCCCCCTTTCCCTCTCTATCTCTCTCCGTCCCTCTTTGTCTCTCTCTATTCTCTTTCTCTCTCTCTCTCTCTAAAATCTTTCACCCTCTCTCTCTCCAATCTCTCTCTCTCTCTCTTCCTATCTATATATATTTTTCTTACGCAGCCGCCTCCTCCATCACGAGAACAACCTCCGAACCCTAACCCTAACCTCGTCGTGACCTCGCCGCTGACCTCCCCGCGACCTCGCCGTCGCCATCATCGCCTCCTCAGCCTAGCCGCACCCTCCTACCTCCTTCCTCCGTTCTCTTCCGCGCCTGCACCCAACCCCGACGCCACCAACCACCGCAGATCTCGCCGTCGCCGCCGCAGCCCCAACACCGACGCCACCACCACCATTACCCTCGCCTCCGCCTCCTCTTTCCGGCCTCGACTTCCCCTCCTTCTCCCCGTGCACACGTTGCTGCCGCGACAACCCCGGCCTGCCCCGTGTCTCCCTGTTCGGCCGGAGAAGTCGCCGGAGACCGTCGTCGTCGTCACCTGCGACCCCTTCGGCATCTCTTCAGCCCCTGTGCACCAGTCCCCGACCACCTCCTCTTCATCCCCACTCTCTTTTCTGTTCCATACCGCAACCCTAGCCCGTCGACTGCAGCTTCCTCGCCGGCGCCCCATCGCCGTCGACCCTGTCGCCGTCGCAACCTTTGCCATCCCGGTAAGCATCTTTATCTTTCCATTCGTGCTAAATCCCCCTCGCTGGTCGTTTGTTTACGTATATCGCGTTCGCTAACTTCGTTGCTTTTGACTTTTGCCGGATTCCGACCGTGCCGTCGTTTGGACACGACGCTCCAGCGAAGTACCCTAGTCCGTGTGGTCCCGCTGTTCGCTGTTGGGACTCGATCCGAAGTCCGTGCACCCGTCTCGTGTTTTCTGCCGACTTTGCATCCGTGCTTTCCGGTTTGCGAAACCGTCGAGGCAAGATTTCTTGCTACATGCTACGTTAAACTAATTAAATGCTCGACTCACAAACTTGCTATATTAACTAGTATTGCTACTTATCTCATTGGACGAAATATGATGTACATTATAATACTGCCACCTAAATCGTATTTTGCCACCGTAACCTTAATAACAACTACCTGCTAATCATTTTACTATTTAGAGGATAATAGTCGCACACTTATATCTTTATTTCCTGCTGTTATTAATATTGCGCTACACTGTGATTATTGCACCCCAAGGGTGCTTGAACCTGTTAATAAGAGAATACAAAGCATCACTGTGTTTACATGGAATAATATTGTTATTTGCTGTTCCTGCTGTTGTTCCTTATTCGTTACTATACCTGTTATCAGCATACATTTGATTGCATTACATATTGACCGATCTTGATACACCTGACACATGTACTGATACACCGGACATGACACCCTGTACATATCGACTCAACCTGTTGAAACGTGACCTGGCCTGTTACCTGATTTCATGCCTAACGCCGAGAAACATGACCATTCCTGCTGTCTATCCAGACAGATCTACTTTTACCTGATTTTGTGTTGGCATTAGTCCTTGACTACTGAATACCTGACCTGACATACATAGCTTGGGGGTATGGGGAAATCAAAGGTGAAACCGACTTGTAACTCAACAGTTCGATACTTGTTCTGATCAGTCTTACGGGCTTGGCCAGCCCCGGAGTGGTGATGCTGACATCACTCGCCCATCTTGCTACCTTTTACTGCTTAGCGGCACGTCTCGGATTCAGCCCCGAGGACCTTGACCGTGGTCCCGGGCACGCACGGGATACTATTGAGTTACATCGACGATTCATCAATTGATTTCAAAGACTATAGAGTAAAAACCTGATAGGACAGTTTAGTCACCACTGCACATTACCCTGCTCTGTTATTTCTTAGTACTGCTTTATTCATGTTCATACCTGCATTGCTTATTACCATGTTTATATTATATTATTTGGTTGACATGACGCGCTGACGTCTGGGTTTTGCATGGCCCAGATTCCTTACCACTATCGACGACCGAGCAGGAGTACTTCAGCCAGCAGGCTGAACTGTGAGTTCCTTAGGGTTTAGTTTATTTATTTTCATTCCATTTCCAGATGTGAGCCCGCATTATGGGACGTACTGTTTATTTATTGTATTGGATCATTTGCTTCCGCACTCATTGTTTATTGATTCTTGTTATTATGGATTTGGACATGTCTTAGATTAATTTATTATTTTGTTCTTGATATCTCTACAACCGTAATGTGACTGTGGATGGATATTTCCTACCCACAGGTAGCATGGTTGGCTATGTCACGTGCCCAATCTTGCGTACTCTGGGAAGCGGGACGTGACATGGTTCTTTTGGTATCAGAGCCATAGGTTAATTGGGTTGATTCTCTGTAGTTGGGTATTGTATCCAATACACGAATCAGAACACCCGTGATTAGGAAACATGTCCAACCATCTTGACCGTTTATACCATTCTTGAATCACATTCTTCCGGATCATGTCGACGTGCAAACTTACTTTGCATGTTAACTCGAAACCCTGATTTCTTGTTATCTCTAGGACTTAGGCGACTTGGGTGGAGTTAAGTAATTGCGGCTATGATACCGCGGCATAGCTACAATGCAGTACTCTATTTAAGTATCTTGGAGTTCTAGCCTTGATCTATACCCAGAATCTATCATCATGCTAATGTTGGGTACTTTGATTTCCAGGAATATGGCCGGTACGAATTTGATGATGGACCAAAGACGTGCGGTCATAGCCGCCAGGCTTAGAGTGATAAGGGGATTGCTGGAGAATCTAAAGGAACAGACCGAGCTGGAACCAGCATCTGCACTGAACCAAACGTCTGTACGTAGAAGTATTCCGATGAACAGGCGCAGCGTAGCACCAATGAAGAAAACAATTGTGGGTGATCGGAAAAGGAGCGTGATTTGTAACTACTGCCATATACCCGGACATGTGCGAAAGGAGTGGCGTAAGAGGCTGGGACTCTGTTTTAGATGTGGAGCGGCAGATCACGCCGTTAATACTTGTCCGTCGAAGCCTCGCACGAAAGATGATATACAGAAGCCTCCGCAGGGACCGTTTCAAGGGCAGAAACAGCTGACTCAAGGACCAAACCAGGCTCGAGCGTTCACGTTGACAGCCGAGGAAGCTAAGGCATCAGGAGAAGTGGTTTCAGGTAATTTACTCGTTCATGGTTTTCCCGCATTGGCATTATTTAATTTCGGAGCGTCCCACCGTCTTATGTCATCCAAACTTATAACTATACACTCGATTACCTGCACGACCCTGTCTAGTTTTGGGACATACACACTGGGAATGGGACAATCATAGCTAGTAAGGAGTGTAGAGATTGTACAGTTGTTGTTTGCGGACGAGAGCTTTTGCAGATTTCTTGGTGATAGATACGGGCAGTTATGAAGTAGTCTTGGGAATGGATTTTCTTGGCACTTTCCACGCACACATCGACTGTAGGGCAAGGAAAGTAATTTTCCAGATTCCCGGACACCCTGAGCTTACTTTCACTGGAGAAAAAAGCTCTGTCGGGCCAGTCGAGTTTAGGGCTAGGCCGACAAACAATGTTATTGCGCCTATGGTAGTGGATAGTAATGAAGAGCCGGCAGTTGTTCGCGACTTTATGGATGTGTTTGAAGATATATCAGGCTTACCGCCGAAGCAAGTTGTGGAGTTTGCGATTGACCTCATTCCTGGTGCAGCGCCAGTATCAAAATCGTATTATCCGATGGCACCGGTGGAATTAGAAGAAGTTAAGAAACAAGTTGGTGAATTACTCGAGAAGGGATGGATTCGAAGCAGCAACTCACCTTGGGAAGCTCCAGTTCTTTTAGTAAAGAAGAAGGATGGCACGAGAAGGATGTGCATTGATTATCGGGAATTGAACCGGGTGACTATTAAGAACAAGTATCCGATCCCTCGCATTGGAGAACTTTTTGAGCAGCTTAGTGGCGCGAGGGTATTCTCGAAACTGGATTTGCGATCAGGATATCATCAGGTCCGAGTGAAAGCGGAAGACATTTGCAAGACGGCGTTTCGAACTCGATATGGGCATTTTTGAGTATCTAGTGATGCCCTTCGGAGTGACGAATGCGCCGGCAATATTCATGGACTTGATGAACAGGGTCTTTTCACCATACCTGGACCAGTTTATTGTGGTATTCATTTATGATATTCTGGTATACTCGAAGAGTCCGGAGGAGAATGCTGAGCATTTAAAGATCGCCCTGCAGACGCTGAGACAGGAGAAACTATTCGCGAAAGTGAGTAAGTGCGAATTTTGGCTGGAAGAAGTGAAGTTTCTGGGGCATGTCGTGTCGGGCAGTGGAATCGCCGTCGATCCCGAAAAGATTGCAGCAGTTCGAGATTGGCCTATTCCAAAGAATGTTGCGGAGATAAGAAGTTTTCTTGGACTCGCCGGATACTACAGAAGATTTGTGGAGAACTTTGCTCGTGTAGCTGAGCCGTTAACCAAGCTCACGCGCAAGGAGGTACCGTTTGTTTGGACGGATGGATGTGCATTGGCCTTCGAGACGTTGAAGCAGAAGTTGATAACCGCCCCTATCCTAACCGTACCGGATGATTCAGGAGGACTTGTGATTCACAGCGACGCATCTGGAAAAGGATTGGGATGTGTTTTAATGCAGAATGGGAAGGTCGTCGCTTACGCATCGAGACAACTGAAGACTCATGAGAAGAATTATCCGACTCATGACTTGGAGCTTGCAGCCGTGATCTTCGCCCTGAAGATTTGGAGACACTACCTTTTGGGCGAGAGAGTCGAAGTCTTTACAGATCACAAGAGTTTGAAGTATGTATTCACTCAGAAGGAGTTGAACATGAGGCAACGCAGATGGTTGGAGCTGATGGCCGACTACGACCTTGATCTTAAGTACCATCCAGGAAAAGTTAACGTCGTGCCAGATGCTCTAAGTCGGTTACCAGCAATTCAGGTATTGACTGCACAGAGGGAGATCATTGCGGATTTTCGGAGATTTGACTTGGAGGTTATGCTACCACATGCTACGGGACAGTTGATGCAGTTGCAAGTACAGTCGTCCTTAGTTGAGAATATTAAAGTGGCGCAATCGCAGGATCCTAGGCTGCAAAAGTTTCGAGAGCAGGTTGAAGCCGGACTACGAACCAATTTACTGATCCACGAAGATGGTTCGTTGAGGTATGGTAGCCGTGTGTGTGTGCCAAAAGGAGATGTGCGTGAAGAGCTTATGAAGGAGGCACACAGTTCAGCTTACTCTGTACATCCAGGAGGGACAAAGATGTACCGAGATATTCGACAGCACTTCTGGTGGGAAGGTATGAAACGGGAAATTGCTCGCTTCGTGGCTAAGTGCTTGGTGTGTCAGCAAGTCAAGGCTGAACACCAAAGGGTTGCCGGTTTATTGCAACCACTTCCGATTCCTCAGTGGAAGTGGGAACATATAACCATGGATTTCGTGACGGCTTTACCGCGGAGTCCAAAGGGCAACAATGCAATATGGGTGATTGTCGATCGGTTGACCAAGTCAGCTCACTTTATTCCTTTTCGGGTTGGTCAATCGACGGAGACTTTGGCAGAGCGATACATGCAGGAAATTGTCAGATTGCATGGAGTGCCGGTTAGCATCGTGTCCGATCGGGACACTCGGTTCTTGTCGCACTTCTGGAGGAGTTTACAAGAAAGTTTGGGGACTCGATTGAAGTTTAGCACAGCTTATCATCCTCAAACTGATGGACAATCGGAGAGAACGATCCAGACCCTTGAAGATATGTTGAGAGCTTGCATGTTGGACTTCAAAGGTTCTTGGGAGGATCATCTACACCTGGTGGAGTTTTCGTACAACAATAGCTTCCAAGCGACTATTCAGATGGCTCCGTTTGAAGCGTTGTATGGTCGTAAGTGCCGTTCACCGGTTTGTTGGGATGATGTTGGTGAACGAAGGTTACTAGGACCAGATTTGGTGGTACAGACAGTCGAGAAGGTGAATACAATCAGGAAGCATATGAAGGCAGCTCATGACAGACAGAAAAGTTGGGCCGACACGTCAAGAAGACCTCTAGAGTTCGCCGTGGGTGATTTGGTATTCCTGAAGATATCACCGACTAGAGGGGTGATTCGCTTTGGGAATCGGGGAAAGCTTAGCCCTCGATTCGTTGGACCCTTCGAGATATTAGAGCGTGTTGGAGAGGTAGCGTACCGTTTGGTGTTACCACAGTCATTGGCAGGAGTGCACGATGTGTTTCATGTGTCTTAACTACGGAGGTATGTTCGTAATGAGACTCATGCCTTGGATCATTCGGAGTTGACTTTACGGGAGGACCTAACTTTTGAGGAGCGACCAGTTGAAATCAAGGATCGAAGAGAAAAGGTTCTTAAGAATAAGGTTATCCCTCTTGTGCTAGTTTCTTGGGGTAATCGATCGCATGGAGAAACCACTTGGGAGCGAGAAGACGAGATCCGGCAGAAATTTCCTCACCTTTTCCTATAGTTAGCTATCTTGTATTCTTGGAATTTCGAGGACGAAATTCTTTTTGTAGTTGGGTATGATGTAACACCCGAGCCCAATAATACTATTTCAATTTCTAGTTGAGTGTTATACATTGCTCATTTCGATTATCCTAATGGTTTGGTGCTTATTTCTAAATTTTAACCGGTTAAATCATTTGGGCACATAACAAATTTTAACACCGAAAATGAAATTAAAAATATCCATGTTGGCCTACTCGTCGCCACTAGTCGCGTGGTAGCGTCCGCGTGTCGAGATTTCTTCCCGTTCGGCTAAACGGGCAAGTTTGGACGGCTACGCGCGCGTACAAGTGTCCGACTTGGGGGCATGCATTTTAATCATTAAACACCTCTTTTCAAAATTTGGAACTCGCTTAAAATCCTATAATTTGAATTTGAAACATTTGGGCGCAAACCGGGCGCGATTTGGAAATGTTTCATTTAGCGCCGAAAATGCCCATTTAATTAAATATCCTAAAATTAAAAATATACGAATATATCTTCTTTTAACCGTTAAATCATTTCAAATTTTCCTTTTAATTTCTTCCCAGCCAATCATCGCGAGGAACTGTACCCTCGTGGGCCCCCCTTTCCCTTTCTATCTCTCTCCGACCCTCTCTGTCTCTCTCTATTCTCTTTCTCTCTCTCTCTCTCTAAAATCTTTCACCCTCTCTCTCTCCAATCTCTCTCTCTCTTCCTATCTATATATATTTTTCTTACGCAGCCGCCTCCTCCATCACGAGAACAACCTCCGAACCCTAACCCTAACATTGTCGTGACCTCGCCGCCGACCTCCCCGCGACCTCGCCGTCGCCGTCATCGCCTCCTCAGCCTAGCCGCACCTTCCTACCTCCTTCCTCCGTTCTCTTCCGTGCCTGCACCCAACCCCGACGCCACCAACCACCGCAGATCTCGCCGTCGCCGCCGCAGCCCCAACACCGACGCCACCACCACCATTACCCTCGCCTCCGCCTCCTCTTTCCGGCCTCGACTTCCCCTCCTTCTCCCCGTGCACACGTTGCTGCCGCGACAACCCCGGCCTGCCCCGTGTCTCCCTGTTCGGCCGGAGAAGTCGCCGGAGACCGTCGTCGTCGTCACCTGCGACCCCTTCGGCATCTCTTCAGCCCCTGTGCACCAGTCCCCGACCACCTCCTCTTCATCCCCACTCTCTTTTCTGTTCCATACCGCAACCCTAGCCCGTCGACTGCAGCTTCCTCGCCGGCGCCCCATCGCCGTCGACCCCGTCGCCGTCGCAACCTTTGCCATCCCGGTAAGCATCTTTATCTTTCCATTCTTGCTAAATCACCCTCGCTGGTCGTTTGTTTACGTATATCGCGTTCGCTAACTTCGTTGCTTTTGACTTTTGCCGGATTCCGACCGTGCCGTCGTTTGGACACGACGCTCCAGCGAAGTACCCTAGTCCGTGTGGTCCCGTTGTTCGCTGTTGGGACTCGATCCGAAGTCCGTGCACCCGTCTCGTGTTTTCTGCCGACTTTGCATCCGTGCTTTCCGGTTTGCGAAACCGTCGAGGCAAGATTTCTTGCTACATGCTACGTTAAACTAATTAAATGCTTGACTCACAAACTTGCTATATTAACTAGTAGTGCTACTTATCTCATTGGACGAAATATGATGTACATTATAATACTGCCACCTAAATCGTATTTTGCCACCGTAACCTTAATAACAACTACCTGCTAATCATTTTACTATTTAGAGGATAATAGTCGCACACTTATATCTTTATAGCCTGCTGTTATTAATATTGCGCTACACTGTGATTATTGCACCCCAAGGGTGCTTGAACCTGTTAATAAGAGAATACAAAGCATCACTGTGTTTACATGGAATAATATTGTTATTTGCTGTTCCTGCTGTTGTTCCTTATTCGTTACTATACCTGTTATCAGCATACATTTGATTGCATTACATATTGACCGATCTTGATACACCTGACACATGTACTGATACACCGGACATGGCACCCTGTACATATCGACTCAACCTGTTGAAACGTGACCTGACCTGTTACCTGATTTCATGCCTAATGCCGACAAACCTGACCATTCCTGCTGTCTATCCAGACAGACCTACTTTTACCTGATTTTGTGTTGGCATTAGTCCTTGACTACTGAATACCTGACCCGACATACATAGCTTGGGGGTATGGGGAAATCAAAGGTGAAACCGACTTGTAACTCAACAGTTCGATACTTGTTCTGATCAGTCTTACGGGCTTGGCCAGCCCCGGAGTGGTGATGCTGACATCACTCGCCCATCTTGCTACCTTTTACTGCTTAGCGGCACATCTCGGATTCAGCCCCGAGGACCTTGACCGTGGTCCCGGGCACGCACGGGATACTATTGAGTTACATCGACGATTCATCAATTGATTTCAAAGACTATAGAGTAGAAACCTGATAGGACAGTTTAGTCACCACTGCACATTACCCTGCTCTGTTATTTCTTAGTACTACTTTATTCATGTTCATACCTGCATTGCTTATTACCATGTTTATATTATATTATTTGGTTGACATGACGCGCTGACGTCTGGGTTTTGCATGGCCCAGATTCCTTACCACTATCGACGACCGAGCAGGAGTACTTCAGCCAGCAGGCTGAACTGTGAGTTCCTTAGGGTTTAGTTTATTTATTTTCATTCCATTTCCAGATGTGAGCCCGCATTATGGGACGTACTGTTTATTTATTGTATTGGATCATTTGCTTCCGCACTCATTGTTTATTGATTCTTGTTATTATGGATTTGGACATGTCTTAGATTAATTTATTATTTTGTTCTTGATATCTCTACAACCGTAATGTGACTGTGGATGGATATTTCCTACCCACAGGTAGCATGGTTGGCTATGTCACGTGCCCAATCTTGCGTACTCTGGAAAGCGGGACGTGACACGTCGGGTTTCGTAATTTCGTATTTTTGAGAATTAGAAAGGGAGATAGAATGGGACTTACGGGTTTCGATCTATACTAAAGAGTATAGGGGAACTAAAGAAGTTGCCGAGGCATTGCTTCGTCGCCGGTTGTTTCTAAAAACGTCGTCGGAATTCCCGTCGGAATCTCGTCGGAGCTTCGCCGATGAGAGAGTGGCTCAAGATTTTGGGGGTGAGAGGGTAGTGTGTAGGGTTGGTATTTATAGAGTTAGGCTAGGGTTAGGGTAGATGAAAAGTTAAAAATAAAAATGTGATAAAATGTAATAAAAATGTATTAAAAGTGGAGTAATTGGGGTTTATAAAGAGCTCTGGAAGTGTTCTGAGGCTGAAATTTTGCAGGTGCATAGGGAATATGAAAAGACACAACTTTCATGTTGTGGCCGTCGCCGGAATCGGCCGACTCGGGGGTGACTCGGCAGTGACTCGGTCGGAGTACTGATTCGGCCGGGTCAAGGCCGAGTTGGCCGATTCCCGGCCGAGTCCGGCGGCCTGGATCCCCCACGACGGTTCATCTAACTCCTGCAAGTGTTACATGTTTGGGTGTAGTGGGGTTTTTGTGAAATATGCACGTGTAAACTCTTGGTATTCTAAAGGTTTTAAAAAAATCAATATTAAAAATAATGTGGGGTATGGGATTTGAACTCTGGTGGCTTGGTTCAGCAGTGCAAGGTATTACCAATGAGTTACAAGCTCCTTCTCGTAATTATGGAGTTATTTAATTACTTAAAATGATAGCAGCAAGAGTAAATACTCCAAGTATACATTAAATTTAAAATAATTTCTTGTGCACTAAAAATGGAGTTATTATATTTTTGTAACTTGTAATTAAAAACAAAATAATTACTTATATCTTGTGCTCAGACTAAAATACCCCTTTATGGATTTTGGAAAAAAAATTTTAAAATTTTGTGTAGAAAAGTGTATAGAAAATTAGGGTTGTTACAGATCTCATAATTTAGGACAGCAGTAGTAGAAAACTTGAGTCATCAAAACCTCCATGGTACCATCTTTGAGGAAACCGAAATACCTCTCGGGTGGCTGAGGTTACTTACTAAATCTACGGAGTGGCTAATAGATTACCGAATCCAATTGAATCTCCGGGTTCTACTAAATTTTCAGTAACCATTTATGGTTCTGAAATCATTTCCAGTTCTACCATACCCCCACTTGTTTCTTTTGCAAATTACTTTTATAAAAAGGTGGCGAGTCAAGAACAAATCAACTTTTGATCTTGTAATGGTAGAAGTTAAACCTTTGCTAAAAGCCTGGAATAACCCACAAACTGCCATTACAGAAATGTGCCTTGAGTTTGTCCGGATTCAGCTTTTAAACAGAAACTGGATAACTCCATATCTTAACATCATCAAGATATGCAGCCATTCTATGTCTAATATAGAAACAAATGCACTAATTTAATTGGAACCAGATTCAAAAATCATGCAGCTGGTTCCTGTGCATATCGACTAAATGGAAGAAGGCCATGGAGCATTACTCATCAAGGAGCGCACCCACGGATGAGTAACCTGAGAGAGAAGCAAGTTCTCAAATGTATTACTTACGAGGGAATACCTAGCATAAGTATTTACACCTTCGATCACCTCGAAGAATCCTGATACTAGCAACATATGGTTCTCTACTTTATTCTTATACCTATAACTTCTCAAAATTTGGATCTTGTACTTCAACGAGATACGTGTCTAAAATCAGAGAAGTCATAAGTAAACAGAATATAATACGAGTACCAACTCCTTGTCCTAATGGACATCGAACAACTTCCAATTCTTTATATAAGTCCTCTGAGCTTAATAGCTCGAACCATGTGCATCGTAAGTTGAAAACTGTAGTATGGTTAAGGACAATTACATTGTTATTGAATGCATCTTACATAATCATCAACCAATAAAGGTAAATATCATAAACGTAATTTCAAAAAGTTATATCTCACTTTATAAAATAAACGTACAGATATATCAGTTTGAAATTGGTGCATAACAACGAATATTCAAAACCAAATATTTGCCGTTAGGAAAAACCCAGATGACTTCCTTAAATATCACCAATTACAAAGAATTCTGATGTTAAGGATCTAATCACCCAATTCCCAATATTATTCACCTACTCAGCATTTGTAACGCCATACAGATGTGAGAATCGAGACTGGTAAATACATACCCTGAAGTCAGAATTTAATTGGGAAAATAGTTTTCAATTAACACCGAATAGTAAAACCGAAATATGAAAATGTTTTGAGGGGGTGGCCGGGTATTCCTATCCAGATTCATGATAGTTAGTCATAATTTTTTTTGCTCTCACTTCAATCCCTTTATATGTCTCTACATCTTATCTTTTGTACATTATACTTAGACTAATTGGTTTTCTTCCTTCCTTACCTTTCGGCACCAGCCTAATAATTGGAAGAAGACTATCCAATAAGAGTAATAGGTGTACTCTCCTAATACTAGGAGCCCTCGCAACCTGAGAAAAGATAAAGGGAAAAGACAACCGAATAATCCTATTCAATTTCTCCAGAACCAGAATCCATTCTCGAACTGAAACAAATTTCTTCGAGTTCGTACGTAACTATACGATGGCATACCCAAGCAATATGGATCTTCATAGTGATACGGAGTGTTCTGGAGAAATGCAAAGAGGAAATAGGAGCGACAGGGATATATGTGACTTTGTCGTGAATCATGACAATCCAAAAGCCAAAGTGTGTAGAAATGTTCGGTTAATTTGGTTCATGAGTTTTATTTTAAGGTAAGTCATGGTCGCAAATCAGAGAGAAAGAAAAGAAACACTCAGCGTGCACTCTGTCAAAATTAGATTGGTTAATCACTTCATCTAATCAGGATGTCTCCCACTGTTTTCTCGAATTCTCCTTCAACCCCTAAAAGAAGACCTAGTCGGGATCATATTCATCTAACAAGTTCACTAACCGTTCAGCCATGCTAGTGTTGGTACTCCGAGGGAGGTCCCCCGTGCCTTCGTACGGACCCACTTAATTAATCTCTCGTTAAAATTTTCTAGACATTGTTCCCTCATAAAAAAAGAGAAGATGAGAGAAAGAAAGAGGGAAACTCCCCACTATTCGGGCCTCACGTGTTAAACACGTGAGCGCCTATATGCAAGGCATATAGACGCTGCCATTAAAACTATAAGAAGGCTAAAGAAGTCTCACGTGCCAACACGTGAGCGCCTATAAATAGGCGCTGCAATTAAACTACAACTAGGTTAAACCAGACTCACGTGCCAACACGTGAGCGCCTAGGCGCTGCAATTAAACTAAAAGTAGGCTAAACAAGCCTCACGTGCCAATACGTGAGCACTTATAAATAGGCGCTGTAATTAAACTACAATTAGGCTAAACCAGCCTCACGTGCTAACACGTGAGCGCCTAAACGCTGCAATTAAACCGCAAGCCTCACATGTTAACACGTGAGGACACCTCCTTGCGTAGAATTAAATTCTACTTAATAACCTAATAAACCATTGGATCAAGGATCCAACGGTGATTAAACATAAAAATTAAATTCTATTGGAGAGAATATTTTCTGTTAAACAGAGAGTTAGTGGATCAAACATCCAAAATATTTCCTATATCTTCCTAAACATAGAAAGATTATACTCCATTGAACTGAGTACCTTTGAATTAAAAATCCAATGGTGATTAAAATGTCACCGCTCGATAGAATTTTATTCTATATATGGGAGAATATCCCCAATCTTGTTTAAAATAAGAACAATATCTTCTATAAAAACAGAAGTTCTTGGATCAAAGATCCAACGGTGGGTAAAATTCCCCAAATCAATTCTGAAACCAATTAAATCAATGGGGATCTTTCAATGAGATATTTTCTGAGAATTAAACAAACTTCTCTCCACTATATAAAGAGCCCGAGACTTCAAGTCATAAGGAGGCGAGGATACACACACAGAGAAAGGGAAAACAGAAGTAGAGACAAAAAAGAGAGAATTTGATTCTCAGCAAAGATTTGTTTCGTCAGAACATACTAGGTAAAAAAGAAAAAACACAGAGATTGTTCCATTCCTTATTTGTCTCTCTAAAGGTTTAACCCTTCATACAAGAACTTAGTTCTTTCTCTGGTTGAGAACTGCAGAAGAAGATCTCCCTACAAGTTGAGAATTTAATTCTTATTGGGGAAATTCTGTCATAAAGATTCAAAGCCTAGGGGAAAGAACTGAGTACAAAAAATTTAATTCTTACAAAAACATATGGGATTTTAATTCCTCTGAAAACTAGGGTTTAACCCTATATAAAGAATTTGATTCCTACACGAACAAGAGGAGAACTTGATCCCTCAGACGATGATGATAATTTGAGACCTTCCAAACCCAAAGCCTAATGACTAGAAATATCATTAATATGAGATCAAAATCTTCAAGAACACAGAAGAACAGCCTGGTGATTCGTTAGTGTTTAACACTATAACGAGATCTCACATGTTTTCCACATGAGTACTTTTAATGAATAAAAAGAAAAGGCCCAAACTGCCTCACATGTTTCCCATGCGAGTGCTTAAAAGAAGAGCAAGGAGCACTTCCAAAGGCAGTCACGTGCTTTGCACGCGACCTCTAATCAAGTACCTAGCACTTCTGTATAATAGGAGAAATAAAACCCAAAGAGCAGGGCCCGTATTTGGGGCGCCTCACGTGTTTCACACGTGAATGCCACGAGAACCAAGTGCTTAGCACTTATATAAAAAAGGGAAATAAAACCCAAACAGCAGAGCCCATATTTAGGATGCCTCACGTAGTCACACGTGAGTGCCTCCAGAGTTCAATGTTTAACACTGATTCAGCGCCTCACATGGGATACACGTGATTGCTGCATATACCAGTGCTTAGCACTGTTGGGTAACTATGGAGACCCAGACCTAGCCCAAATTGGCTAAGTTTTCCCAGGGTCAAAACCTCTTCGATTTCCAATCAACCAAGCCCCCTGTGCTCATGATTCTCCAAATTGATCTTAGTCCCAAACATGACTAATGATCACTCATGATGATATCCAAAATGATATCCATCCCATATCTTCTAAGATAATATTAGTCTAAAAAATGACTAATGATTCTTAGGTCCACAGCAGCCCCCCTTTCACTCAAATACGGGATTTGGTATAAGTTTACATCTCTCCACACCTCTGATATATATCATTGTAATTCCTCAACGTCTTTAGAGAGGTGGCAGGTCCCGACAACCAACAACTTTTTGGTGCATTTCCAAACTGATGTGCACACCTCAAATCAGACCGCACCCCAAACTGGGTGCATCCCATATCATCATTGTTCATCCTGTCACATAACAAATACATGTGCGTGCAAGATGGACAACGGACCGAGATATCCTTAAACTAAAATCTTACCTCCAAAATGGTGATCAACGAACCGAGACGTCCTTAAACTAAAACCTCACCTCCAAAATGGTGATCAACGGACCGAAATGTCCTTAAACTAATATTCGCCTAAAAAATAGCAACAATGGACCGAAATGTCCCTAAACTAAGACAACAGTGCCCAAATGCTCTCTTGTTGGATCTGAAATAAAAATGATCCTAAAATTTTGTTAAGTAGATCTTAGTCTCTAATTGGACTAACGTATCTTTAACAAAAAACAAACCGAGCCCCAACTGCTCACATACATTTAAATCGATCTTAATCTCAAACCAGATTAAGGATCCTTAATTAAAACAAACCCAAATTTAAGATATACGGATTTGGACTAATCCACGCCCTACGGGAGACAACATAAATTAGTCTCTGTATACAATCCACGGGCAACCTAAACCAAAAATAAAAACACACACGACACGAAGTGAACTTCCGGAGCAGGAGAAAGTGGTTATCGCGATGCGATAAAGTAATTAACTGTAGGGGCTTGCGCCTGCAGGGAAGAGCGTCCCCACAATCATAAAAAAACCCTCACAAACGAGGGGGAATTTGACGAAGTCTACTACAACAGCCGCATCCGTCCAAACCTCCGATATACGGTGCCATAAATCAACTTGGCATCTTCGAAGAGGTGGGCGGATTAATCCAAATAGCAGCTGCCCCCAAAATTCAGGTCAGACGTCCTAACATCCCGGTTGCGTCTTTCGGCGGTGAACAGATTCTGGCACGCCCGGTAGGACATTTTCCTCTTTCTACTACACACTTCATATGTCGTGTTTCGCGAAAAAATCGCGGTTTGCTTTGGTTGCCCTTGGATTCAAGGTACTAAGATTTGGTGTCTTGTTCCTGAGAAGAAGAGAACATCAATGGCTTCCAGCTGCACAACTTGCAACAACAATTCTTGCTCCGCCCCAACTGGAGGAGTGACTTATGGGCCCAACGCGGCCTCCATTTTTTCAATGCCGGTGGGGCAAGTAACAGAACCCACTACTGGATTGTTCTTCGGGACCATGCTCCCACCAATGAGCATCAGTGTCCCAACACCGCAACCCGATGTTCCCAAGAAGTCGGTCTTCCACCGACTGACGACCGCAACGGCTCCTCTCAACGAGTCGTCCAAAAAGGGGGTTCGTTCTTTAATAGGCTGAGCAAAAGCTCAAGCGGGACCGCAAAGAAGCTCATGATTCCCGAAGGGGATAATGAATCCGTCAAAAGTGCTTCACCAGTCAGACGATCGGTCTTCGAGAAGCTGACCGTCTCCAATCAAATCTTGCCAAGGACGTCGGTCTTTAACAGGCTGACACTTGCTAGAGCTCCTCAAAAAAATCAGGGGCAAGCCACAACCGCTTCCAAAACCGAAGCGGTCTCGTCTGCAAGACATGCTCGATGTCGCCACTAGCACCGAGTGAGAAAAGCTGGGAGCAACTCCCCCTCTGGATTCACTCCGCCGGCTCCAATGGTGGAAATTGACACTGTTGTTCCAACCGGGAACAGCTTTGATCTGCTTAGGAGGGTGCGAAAGAACTCCTGCGGTGTTGAAGAAATCTCCACTTCCTGTTGAAAACATGACGCGGGCAAAACCGGAACAGTTCCCTCAACGGCTCTCCTCCCAAATTCACAGGTTCTGACAGAAAGTCCAGAACTCTGTGATCAACAAAGACCACTCTCGTCAACCGGAGAAAATGAAGGTTCGACAAGAGGAAAATCATCCCTCCACCATACAGCGATGGACTTCTTTGGCACAGGCGCCTGTAACAACGGCTCCTTCAACCTCGACCTCCCATAAAAGGAAGAGGCCAGAGAAAATCTCATTGCCTGCGGCAAATTCCAAAGGCGTTGGACCCAAACGCCCCAAGTCTAGGGGCATGGTTGTATACACGGTCTACATGGCTTCCGGGAAAGAGAAAATCCGTACTTCCGTGGGTCAATGATCGCAAACTCGGTCGTTGACAAAAGCTCAGGAGGAGCAACAAAAGCTCCAGGAGATGCTGACGAAAATGGCAGCACTCACCGTGCAGAAAGAAAGCCCGGAAGCGGCGTCTAAACAGCGCCAAGAGCAGGAGACCGATATAGAGTTCCTGTGAAGGGTGCTGGAAAGAAAGGATAAGGAAGCCGCGGAATAGGCTGCTAATATAAAACCGATGGATCTCTTGTTCCAAGACATGGTTGGAATGATGATCCAGCCTGAATCTCTAGCTGAAGACCCGCCGATAATCTTCGAGGACTACAGAGGGGAAACATCAAACCCTCTTCAAGCTTTATCAACAGCCGGGGAGGAAACGATCTCCAAGGTTGCCCTTGATGATTACATAGCTCAACAAATACGAGCTCATCAATCGAGTGAAACGGATGGCCAAGTTGTCAGAACTGGACGACCGTATCCGGGTTTGTACGATCAAATCAAGTACCCGCCAGGATATACAATCCCCAAGTTCTATGTGTACAAAGGGATAGGCAATCCTCATCAGCACGTTGCTCAGTTCAGAGCTTTTTACAGCAATACTGGAGGCGACGACAAATTGCTGTTCGCCGGTTCGTTGGCAGCCTATCGGAAACAACATTCGAATGGTACTCGGAGCTCCCAAATGACTCCGTCAAAACATTCACGGAAATGGAATTGCTATTCACGCAACGGTTCGCCAGCACAAGCGATCGCACCCCGATCACGACATTAATCAATGGCAGGGTGAAGCCATGAGAGACCTGGGTTCAATACGCGATCCGGTGGCGGAACCTATGGTCAAAATGCGAACAACGTATCGAAGAAGCTCTTGCCGTAGGCATGTTCATAGTGTTGGGGTTTATTAGCACTCTCACTAGGGTTTAAATCCTCTTTCCAAGCGGCGCTTTTGGCCGCGGATCCACCGGTGGAAAGAGGATTTAGAAGCTGAAATTTTTCTGTGTGACTTTTGGCGATCTCTGGGACCTTTGGAACTTGGAAATCTTCTCGTAGTTGCTGCTAGACTTGATTTCTAAGTCTTGCTTTCTTAATTAGGCGGGTCTGCTTTAACAACTTGATTTCCTTGATTTTAGTCCTGAAAATTCTGCACAACAACTCAAATGATATTTAGTAGAGTTTATTTTCTTAAGATTTGGTCAATGGTATCTTTGCATACATTTTCCTACCAAATATTAATTATAATATATCAACACATGAAAAATAGTATTTTTACAGATAAACCCTCCTATGTATGATATATTATAATAAAGTCCTTTTCTAATATAAAAATAGCAGGAAAAATGTAATAACAAATGTGCAGTTTTATCAACTGAACAGGTGCATCAAGTATACAATTTTAAAAATTAAGTGTGCTAATGAACTCAAACATAGAATCAAACTAGAGAATTAGGGTTTTAGAGCAAGTAATAAAACATTACACTAACTGAATATGGAATATAACCTTTGTAGACCGGTCCTTCACTTCAAAAGCTCCATGTAGAAGTCCCTTCGCTCCAAGTAATGGTGTCCGGACTCTCCGTAGGCTCCACTAGTCAAAATGAACGAGCTTGCTCAATGATTTTCGAGGCCAAAGATGATCTATTTCGAGGAGACTCTAACTCAACCTACCTCTTCACTAATCAATGAATTAGTGAAGCAAACAACCTACACTATATAGCTAATATGGTATAAATTGATGAAGTAGGAATTTTGCTCAGTTTAGAATATTTTTCCTCTCTTTCTTTTTCACCTCAAGAAAACTCAAGTCAAGAAAAAAGAGATGAAGAAGATGAACTTCTTATGAACTATGGATGAGAAAATATCTAATATAAACTCTTATAGAGACTTTACTAAGGCTAAGATAATGGTTAGGTTAAATAATATCTAGAGTAAAACAAAAGTCAATGGTGTTAGGTCAAGGTTTCCACAAACTTCTCCAAGCTTCATAACCATGGCTAATTTCCACTTCATTTTGGTTTTCTTAATTACATGGAACTTGGGTGTGAGTCTCATACACCCAAGTTCCATGTAACATCAAGCATGATACATAAATCATAATACATTAAATATATATATATATATATATATATATATATATATATATATATATTATATATGCATATATAAAATGTAAATGAAGAAAAAAAATTCTTAAGTGAGCTAATATTCACTAGTTAATATATATTAATATATCAAATATATATATATATATATAATTATTAAATCAACATTTGATTTAATTATCCGGCTATATCACATACACCCGACTAATATCAAATCATCGAATCAACATTTGATTCAACAATCCGGTTATATCACATATAACCTATATCGTGAAATTAGAATACGGTATCATATACGTGTATTTATCTCGGTCCCGCACATATCACATATATGCTCCTACTTCGTTTCGCTTGAACCAAGAAACCTCTGTGTAGGACTCTAAAGACTCGTCAATACGCCGGCAGTAGGTAGTGATCACATCATTCACCCACAAGCCGCAAGCGGTGTGCTAAACGTAACGGCCATTCGGGTATTGAGCGATCAGAAAATCAACAAACAAGCCTGCTCATACTCATGCGAATCCAATTAGTAACAATACCATACAGTCCGGTCTCTTCGTCTGATATGTCGCATATCGGGTCTAGGGGTGGTAAACGTCAAACCCCAGTAACTTGATAAGTCATACCGATGTGAGGCTCATAACGGGTCGAGAAACTACTGATAACACTTACTAGTAAATCTCATCATCAGCCCTAGCCAGGGACTTCCTGTTATAGCCAATCGTGCACAGCGCAACATCAACCCCCAATACCGGGAGAGACGAAACCCCTCCTATCGCTCATCGCCTCCATGTGATTCGGGAATATACCCAAAAGCCACCGGTTTGCACGTTCTCTTGAATGTGGTATGATGGAAATCAAAGCACAGTGGGAATCACACAAGACTCTATAACGATCTCAGGTCTACAGACTAACATGTACCAGTGTCACCAGAGAACTGCTATCTGACGTCAGGTACAATACCATCTAGAAGTTCTCGACGAGTCCAGTTCGGTGTACCCATTCTCTAATGAGCACATGTGCACATTCTTTGATTTCAAACACCAATGGTTGTGGGATTAACCATCGTCCTATACATGGTCAAGAATCGTACACACTAGTCTACTCTGGAATATCGATACCATGTCTCGATAATCTCTCGACTGGGAACAATTAAAGGATGTACTTGTGGACTACTCTAGCCCCACTAGTATGATCTGCATCATAGTCCTGGAAGTCAAGTCCACATCCTAAGGGCTTTATCAACATGTAACAGAGAGACAGTACAAGTGTACATGTTAAGATAAAGAGTAACCCGATAGTATACTATCATGTCGAGCAAGAAAGTCCTCCTTATATATGTCCAAGTATCCACTATAATATACATCATATGTACAATAATGGCCTCTAGGACATACATATAACTAACAATCTCCCACTTGCACTAAGTCCAGTTGTTATAGTATCTCATACTCAACACCCCATAGAAGTCTCTCTAGTAAAAAACCTCTGTAAGTGGATCCGCCGTGTTATCCTTCGCGTCAACTCTTCTTATCTCGATCCCTTGGAGATCAACCATCTCCTTGATCAGATGATACTGCCTCAGAATATGTCTGGATCGCCGATGGGACCGGCGTTCCTAGGCCAAAGCCACAACTCCACTGTTATCACGATAACAGTTATTGGACACTCAATGGTAGGAACCATGTTCATCCCATGAACAATAATATCCAGACTGCCACTTTAGTAGTATCATTGGTAGCGATGTATTCAACCTTTATCATGGTATCTAGCTTGGAACTCTTCCAACACACCGTCCCTGCACCGAGGGTAAAAACAAAGCCTGAGACTGACTTTCAGCCGACCTTATCACTATGGAAGCTCGAATCAGTAAAGGAATCCCATTGGAGTTCACCGTTACCATACACCAAGAACACTTCTTTAGTGCTTCTCAAGTACTTAAGAATGTCCTTCACAGCTTTCCATTGATTCTCCCAAAATCTGATTGATTCCTGATCACTACTTCTAGTGAGTCAGCTACATCTAGTCTGGTACATAACATTGCATACATGATAGAGCCTACTGCCGAAGTATAGGGTATCCCTTGCACGCAAGCTCTCTCTAAATCAGTCTTGGAAGACATCTTTTCGGAGAGAGTGATTCCTGAGTATGTGGGCGACCCACCATGCTTAGAATCTTCCATACTAAACCCCTTTAGTATGGTGTTAATGTACCTGGATTTGGGACACTCCCAACATTCGCTTAGATCTATCACCATGGATCATAATCCACAAGATGTAGTAGGTATCATCCAGAGCTTCTTTGGAGAATCCTTGTGATAAGAGGAGCTTGACCGAGTGTAGCATAGGAAACCATTTCCTATCAAGAGTATGTCATCTGCGTACAATACGTGGAGGATAACCTTACTCTCTACAACCTTCTTGTATATACAAGGTTCATCTACCTTTCGATAAAGTCAAACTCTTTGACTGCCATATCAAAACAGATGTTCCAACTCTGTGATGCGTGCTTTAATCCTGATGGACTTATGTATAGGCACTGGAGAAAAGGTTTCATCATAAACCACACCTGGTTATTGACGATAGCCTTTTACTATAAGTCTAGATTTGAAAGTCTCAACTTTTCCATCTACACCAAGAATCTTCTCAAGATCCATTTGCTCCCAATGGGTTTTACCCCTTCAGGTGTAACGTTCAAAGTCATACTTTGTTGGTGTACATGGATTCTATCTTTGATCGCATAGCATCCAGCCATTTCACAGAGTCCCCACGCGTGATGTCCTGCCTGAATCTGGTTGGGTCATCATCTACCATGATGCAATCCTCGCTCCTACCGTCAATAAGGAAACCATAGTATCTCTCAGGTGGATGAGGAACCCTACCAGATTTGCGGAGAGGCTGAGGCTCGTTGGAGACTATTGAATCCTTTGGTTTCACCAAATCATCAGCCGATAGTTTGTCCAGCTGGAACTCTTTCAGTTCTACCATCATGACTACTAATTTCTTCACAAGAACTTTCTTTTTCTAAAAAGGTAGCATGCTGAGAAACAAAACACCTTTTGCTCCTCAGTGTGGTAGAAGATATACCCTTGCAAATGTTTGGGATATCCAACAAACTTACAGAACTGACCTTGCCACGAGCTTGTCCGGATTCTGCCTTTCAACATAGGCCGAACAACCCCATATCTTAACTCGTTTAAGAGATTGTCTCTTCTCATTCCATATCTCATATGTAGTGGTGGGCACTGATTTGGATGGAACCCTATTCAATAGGTATGCAACTTCTCAAGTGCATAACACCAAAAACGAAACAGGTAACTCAGCAGTACTCATCATAGAGCGCACCATATCTCATAGGGTATGATACCTCCGCCGCGATACACCGTTGTGATGTAGTGTATATGAAGGAGTAAGCTGAGAGAGAATCCCATTCTCTGTTTAGAAAATCCAAGAACTTCATGCCCAAGTATTCGCCTCCCCGATCTCATCGAAGGAATTTAATACTTCTACCCTTCTGGTTCTTAACTTCAAGCTTATATTTCTTGAATTTCTCAAAAGTTTCAGACTCGTGTTTCAACAAGAACATATGTCCGAATCTTGAAAAATCGTCGATGAATGTATTGAAGTACAAAGAACCAGCTGTGGCATTTGTAGACATGGGACCGTATACATCATCATGTATCCATCCTAAGAGTTCAATAACTCTTTCTCTGTTTCCAGTAAACGGAGTCTTGGTCATTTTACCTTTGAGACATGACTGGCAAGTTTCATAAGATGAAAGTTCAAACGGATTGAAATATCCATCCTTATGTAACTTAGCTAGCCGTGTCGCATTGATATGACCTAGTCTATAATGCCACAAGAAGAATTCATTCATTTCTGAACTACTCCTCTTGTGGGTGTTCTATATACTTTGAACTGCGGATTGATTTAGAACGTATATGCCGTTACATAACGTGCCTGATCCAATCAACTCTTGATTCAGGAAATTTTCACAACATTTTCCTCCAATACAGAATTATATCTTTCTTTAACTTAATAAATAATTTGATGTAATGTTGTATATCAGGTTCGGTATGTAATAACATTTGTTCAGAATCAATGTTTTTACCATTTGGTAATACAAGGTGATATTTGCCAACTGATTTGGCTGCAACAATTGCACCATTCTCTAATACTTAGAGACATATCACCTATTCTCAGTTCTCTACCTTTCTGTAGCCTATATAACAGATTACATATGTGGGATCCTGATGCGGTATCTCATACCTGGGACACAGAGGATACTGAGAAACAGTTCTTAGTAATAAACACACCCGAAGAATATGCATCAACATGCTTTTTCCTCGATTGGGTGGCACGAGAATCCTGGTATTCCCCTATTTCCTACTCAGTCTTATAACAGTTATAAGGAAGATCAGACCAACATTGGAGCCCGAGATCATTGAGGGGATGCTGAAACCGTGTCCACACCGAAAATTGCTAACGATGGGCAAAACACCCAGATCAAGCCTTCAGAGTCTTTGAAGGGAAAGAACAAGACCAAGAAGCCCGTGTAGCCTGACGGCAAGCACATGGACCTGCAAAAACACATCGACACGCTGGAGGAGTACAACCGGAAGGCGCGGACCCCAGTCACCCTCGAAGAGTTTCTTAACCATATCCTTGAGAACGGAGATAGTGACGATGCAGAGAGAAATGACTCATCAGGTGGAACCCAAGACTATATAGCAAATTGCCACATGGTTTCTCATTCATCATTAAATGACGAAGAAACTCCCTCGGCGTCAAAAAGCAACACAGAGGAGCTGGGGGCAGGATCGGCGCCAAAATCCTTGGAGCTGCAAGAAGACCCAATTGACAGGCTGCTAAACGAAGCTTTTCAAAAGAGCAAAGCTGACCGAGAACGCGAAACAGCCATATACGAAAAGGGTAAGCATCGGCATCAGGATGAAGAAGCTGCGGTAAGGATGAGTCGTAAAGTACTCCAACCAAGACAAAGCACACCTGCCACAAACAAGAGCAGGATCAAAGCAGAGAAGCGGTTCGCCAAAGCCCTGTCAATGGGAATGAAGCTGCCCCCTCTCGTAGAAAACACTCTCGGGGTCATATGCCTCGACGGAGCAGATATACATCCAAACTACTGCCTATAACATCGAAGGGTCACCCACCCCACCGAAGAATGCAGTGCCTTCAAGAAGTAGTGGCAAGGATATGTTGCCCATCAACAGTACTTCAAGAGGATGAAATGAAAAGCTCATCGACAGCAAAGAAGTTCGACAAGTGTGTGTGAGAAAACGAATGGCAACATTCATGTGTTTGGCACTAGTTAGACAAAAGGAAAATCCCCAGTTCTTACATTCGGGAGCGATTTTGAGAAAGCAATAATTCTCGGCCATCTCTTCAAGGATTCCGCTTCCGAAAAAGAAGAGGGGGAGAAGAACTGTGAGAACATTCGGCTGTGTAGCCGCACGCTGCCTGAAAAGAAGCTCGGATGTACAAACAATGGTTCGAGCTAAAGAAACAAAGGGAAAGAAAAAATCCCTGAGGAAATTGCCCTCGACGAAACCCGCCTTATAGCACAACAAAACCTGGAGGCTTATAAGGCAGGGATGACACGGTCATACGAAAAACTGACTGGGCCGAGAACATTCCGCCAAGGTGAACTCGTGCTAGTCTCAAAAGACCTATGATCCCCAATCAAACAAAACGGGGGAAATTCGAGCCAAACTATGAAGGTCCGTACATCATAGACAAGGTCTACCAAGATGGGGCCTACTTGCTTATAGATATGCATGGCGAAAGACCTTTCCGGCCAATAAACGGCCGATTCCTCAAGAAATACCACGCTTGACAAGTCACGACTTAGGTCAATCGAGAAAAGAAGTAAATGAAAAAGCTCGAACCTCCACGCTCTTTAGCACGAGATTTCAATGATAGATGATGACGCTCGTGTCCGCTCACTATCTTCATAAGTCAAAACTCTAAATGGTATTTGGAAAAGCTTCTCCTCAAACATGGCGACAACGGACTGTAATATCCTTAAACTAAAAGCTTCACCTCAAAAAATGGAGATAATGGACCAAGATGTCCCTAAACTAACAATGGACCGAGATGTCCCTAAAACTAACAATGGGCCGAAACGTCTCTAAACTAGTGCGTCACCCCTGATACGAAGATACAGTCTCTTGAGATCCATATTGCAATCAAAGTATTGATAGCAAATATCTCAACTCAAGTTCTACCGACTGTGCAGCTACTTCAGCGACAAAGCCACCCCTAAACTCCACCAGCAAACAGATGGGTCACAGGCGGTGAAACTACTCTCAAGAGTCATACCGTTTAAAAAAAACGATACGTCCACAAGCAAAAGGGGCACGGATGAAAACCCGAAAGGGCACCGTGAGTAAAAACAGCATGACTACCGGCGAGTTTGTGAAAACCCTAAAGGGGGCAAACTCGTTTAAAACAAACTCATGTACACTTGCAAGGTCCTCTCGACCTTGTAAGGAGAAAATACCTGCGTGAGATACTTACGACTCACAAGGGAGCAACACGCTTAGGAATCCCTACGATTCCTAAGGAGAAATTATACTTACGAGATCTGTAACACCCGAGTTCATTTATACCAATTCCAGTTTCCGTATTACTTATCCATGGTCTGTTCTTGATTTATCGTGTTTGGGTCGAATGGTGGTTACTTGGTGCATTGCATTCGACCTGACCCGCTTGCTTGGACTTGTTTGATTTATATTTATAGTTTATCTTGACTCGTTGCTTTGACATGTGCATCTAGTATAAACAGCATATTGTCATTTCATCTGGCATCGCATATTTTAACATATAACTTTTAGTCACTGAAAATACTTATTAAAATACATTGCATTGCCTGCTTGATACCCCTAACCCTGTGGTAGCGTCCTTGCATCGTGTTCTCGTCCCATTCAGTGAAACGGACGTGTTCGGACGGCTACGCGCACGTACGTGCGTCCGTACTTAGGGCTATGATTTTCTATTACAAAATCCTTTATTTTAATTTTGGAGCTTGCCAATAATTTTCATATTCAAATTCAATATTTTGGACCCGACCCGGGCGCAATTCTGAATTATTTTGGATTCCGCCAAATTCTAATTATTTAAATATTTTAAATTCATTTAGCTTTCACCAGCGAAAGATTTTGGTAAGATTAACAGAAGAAAATATTTTTTACAATGGAAAAATCTTTCTCTGTCAATGGAATCACTCTTTAAAATAATAAAAATCTTTATAAATGTTTCCTGAGCCAATCAGAGCTCTTTTACTTGATTTGGGCCCCACCGTCGAAACTCTCCCTCTCTTCTACCTTTTCTTCTATCCCTTTTTCAACCAATCAGAGGTTTCCCCTTTAAACCAAAGGGACCCACGTCTCCTTCTCTCTCCTTTCCCTTCCTATTTCTCTCTCTGCTGCGAGTCTCTCTCTCTCTTCATTTTCTCTCTCCTCTCGCGCCCTCTCTCTCAGATCTCGCGAATACTGTAGATTTCTCGATTCCACTCACCGCGCGCGCGATGTGGTCACCTCCCTTCACAGCATCCCTTCTTCTTCTTCTGTCTTCTTTAAATCCCTTGCACCTCGCCACGAGTGTAACCCTAGCCTCGTCGCCGTCGCTCGCCCCTCGCCGCAACCATCTCGATCTCCCCTCGACCTTGTTTCCACCGCAGGCCCCTCGTCATCATTCGCCTCCTCCTCGTCCTCATCTTCCTTCTCTCTCCCCCCCAACACATCGCCTGCACCCACTGCAACCCATGGAACCCGTCTGCCTCACCTCTGCCCATCAACGCCAATCGCCGTCACCCTCTCACTCCATCTTTCCTTATCTCCCTCTCCTCTACGCTTCTCCCTGATCATTATTCCTACACACCAAGAAACCCAGACACCAAACCAAGCCTTAACCCTAACACCCCGAACCCTAGCCTCGCCGGCAACCCTCGTCGGCCTCCCCTCGTCATCTGCATCCCCGACTCCTCCTCAACTACCTCCTCTTCACCTCTCTCTCCCCCTCACTGCAACCTTAGAAGCCTTGCTGCAAGAATCGCACATCCAATCCCTGGTGATCAGGAAACCCTCTGCAACCGCCAGAAAACCCATCGTCGTCGCCCCTGGCCAACTCCTCTGACCCCATGGCGACACCAGTACACCCAGTGAGTAGTTCTCTTCTTCCCAATCTCCTTATCCTCTTTCCTTTCCTTTTCTTCTTCATTATTTCTTTGTAACCTCTTATTCATGTTTTCTATTGTTTCTGGTTCGCCGGAAACCGGCGTGCCGTCGACGATCCCGACGAGCGTACCTGACCCGTGTGATCACACTGTGCGTAGTTTGGATCCGTTCCGTGTACCGTGCGCGCATCGCGACGTTTTCCGCCGACGTGAGACGTTCCGTGTTCCCGTTCTGGATCAGTCCAGGCAAGTGAAACTTGCTACATGCTATTCAAACTATTCCTATATTAATTTATCTATTGTCCTATTAAATCTATAGATAGAATCTAAAGTCTCAAATTTCAAGTTAACCGCACAATGTTCCGTTTACATATTTTCAGATCTAGAACTTGAAACCTAATTGTTGCATCTAGTTGACTATACCTAGTAATCACATTTATATGTTAGATCACATAATCACAATTGTTTTATAGCCATGATACCCTTTTCTCTAGTTTTACCCTATCGGACATCCGTGTGCATCTTTAACCGGTTTTAGTTATAATTGCATCCATTAAACAAATTATACACGTCATTGCATCCCTAGATTACTTAATACTTATTAACCTGATTAAATCCATATTTGTCCTACTGTATTCATATAATGTTGAAACCATTTCTTAAATACAAACTGATAATCGTACAGCTAAGTAGTTTAATCTGCACATCTTTCTTAACCTAGTACATGTGCCAATTTATTGTGTTATTGATACCCATGCTTGTTTATTTATAACCATGATTATGAGCACCCCATGATATCTTTTACACCCTGACATGACTTGCTACACACATATTACTTGACCCGACATGGTACCGTACACCACTTGACTTGACCAGATGTACATGGCTTGACCTGTTACCTGATCTTGTGTCTAATGCCAACAAACCTGACATGTAGTCCTTACGGACCGTTCCTGTTGTCTATCCAGACAAACCTGCACCTACCTGATCCTGAGTTGGCATTAGTTTGTGATTACTTAATACCTGACTTGAACACATATAACTTGTGGGTATGGGGAAATCAATGATGAAATCCTGACTTGTAACTCGACAGTTGTTTGCTTATATTGATCAATTTTTAGAGGCTAGGCCCGCCTCGTGACGATGCTGCTGACATCGTTAGTCTTTACCCTTTTCCTTTTAGTGCGTGCCTAGCGGTACGTCTTGGTTTCAACCCGAGAGTCTTAGACCGTGGTCCCGGGCATGCATGGGATACTATTGAGTTGCATCGATGATTCATCAAATTGATTTCAAAGACTTAAGACTATTCAACCCAATAGACCAGTGTAGATTACTCACTGTACACTGCTTTTCACTGCCTTGATTTATATTATTGTTACACCTGCCTTACCATTTATGTTTATACTTGCATGTATTGCTACCCTTGTTTTATCATTGCTTGATGTTATGACGCGCTGACGACTGGGTTTTGCATGGCCTAGATCCTTCTACATTTGTTGCAGGCTAATCAGGAGTATTGTCGCTGTTAGACCGAGCGGTGAAGATCCTGTTGGTATGCAGTTTTACTTTCCCGGTGTTTCATTTATTTTATCTTTTGCTTCCGCATATTATCATTTCTTGACTCATTTATTATGGCTCATGGACATGTACTATATAGTTTAGTTTACTTTCCTGTTTCTTGATATCTCTATAGCCGTAATGTGACTGTGGAAGGATTTTTCCTATCCACAGGTAGCATGGTTGGCTATGTCACGTGCCCGTCTTAGCGTACTCTGGGAAGCGGGGCGTGACATGGTTCTTTTGGTATCAGAGCCATAGGATATAGGTTAATCGGGTTTGATTCTTTTGTAGTTGGGTATTGGACCGAATACATCAATCAGAATACTCGTGATTAGGAACATGTCCTGTCACATTGTTATCGTGATTCTTGAATCATATCTTTCTTTTATCTTTCGCTTTGACGATATGTAAACCACTTGCATCTCGACTTGAAATTTTTTTTGGTTCACTATTGTTTCTCTCTATTCTTTGATTCCGATATTAGGATTTGAGCGACTTGAGTGAAGTTATGTAATTGTACCCATGAACTGCAGCATGGTTACAATGCGGTACTCTATTTGAGTAACTTGGAGTCCTGGTCTTGATTCACTTCCTTGTTCCATGGTCGTTATATTGCCTTGTCTCTCTTGCTTTCCAGTTCATGTTTCTCACCAGCTTGAACCAGGTTTACCGTGCTTAATTCTTTTCAGTATCTTGACTTCGGATGAAGTCATCTCGGTATCTTATTTGTTCATGTTTTTCCCCGCATTAGAGTTATTCAATTCTGGTGCATCCCTCTGTTTGTTGTTGTCTTGGGAATGGATTTTTTCGCGGCACTTTCCACACTCATATTGATTATAAGGAAGGGAAAGTAATTCTCCAGATTCCCGGATATCCAGAGTTGGTTTTGCTGGAAGAAGCAGTTATGTCGGGCCAGTCGAGTTAGGGCTAGGCCGACAAACAAGGTTCTTTCGTCAATGGAAGTGGATAAGGAAGAAGCACCGGCTATATTCGAGAGTTTCATGGACGTGTTTGAAGACATATCAGGTTTACCACCGAAGCGAGACGTGGAGTTCGCAATTGAACTTGTTCCTGGTGCAGCGCCAATCTTAAAGGCGTATTACCCGATGGCACCAGTGGAGTTGGAAGAAGTCAGGAAGCAGGTTGCTGAATTACTTGAGAAGGGTTGGATTCGCAGCAGTAATTCTCCTTGGGGAGCTCCAGTTCATCTAGTCAAGAAGAAAGATAGCACAAGAAGGATGTGCATCGACTATCGAGAATTAAACTGGGTGACTATTAAGAACAAGTACTCGATCCCTCGCATTGGCGAATTATTCGAGCAGCTTAGTGGCGCGAGGGTATTCTCAAAGCTAGATTTGCGATCCTGATATCATCAGGTAAGAGTGAAAGAAGAGAATATTTGCAAGACAGCGTTCCGAACTCGGTATGGACATTACGAGTACTTGGTGATGCCCTTCGGAGTAACGAATGCACCGGCGATATTCATGGACTTGATGAACCGAATCTTTTCACCATTCTTGGACCAGTTTATTGTGGTGTTCATTGACAATATTCTGGTCTACTCAAGGAGTATTGAAGAGCATGTTGAACATTTGAAGATCACACTGTAGATATTGAGACAAGAGAAATTATATGCGAAGATGAGCAAGTGCGAGTTTTGGCTGGAAGAAGTAAAGTTTTTGGGGCATGTTGTGTCTGGCGATGGGATCACCATCGATCCCGAAAAGATTGCAGTAGTTCGAGATTGGCCGATTCCGAAGAATGTTGCGGAGATAAGAAGATTCCTTGGACTCGCCGGGTATTACAGAAGATTTGTGGAGAACTTTGCTCGTCTAGCGGAGCCGTTGACCAAGCTTACACGCAAGGAGGTACCTTTTGTGTGGATGGATAGGTGTGCGTCTGCTTTCGAGGCGTTAAAGTAGAAATTGATAACCGCTCCTATTCTGACCGTGCCAGACAATTCCGGAGGCTTGGTGATTCACAGCGACTCATCTGGGAAAGGATTGGGATGTGTTTTGATGCAGCATGGGAAGGTTGTAGCGTACGCATCGAGACAGTTGAAGACCCATGAGAAGAATTACCCAACTCACGACTTGGAGCTTGCGTCTGTGGTCTTCTCTTTGAAAATTTGGAGACACTACCTTTTGGGCGAAAGGGTCGAGGTTTTCACGGATCATAAAAGCTTGAAGTATGTGTTCACGCAGAAGGAGCTTACTATGAGGCAACGCAGATGGTTGGAGCTGATGGCTGACTACGATCTTGATCTTAAGTACCATCCGGGGAAAGTTAATGTCGTGCCGGATGCGCTCAGTCGGTTACCAGCAATTCAGACGTTGACTGCACAGAGGGAACTCATTGAAGACTTTCGAAGATTTGATTTGGAGGTTGTGCTACCGCATTCTTCGGGACAGTAGATGCAGCTGTAGGTACATTCGTCGTTGATCGAGAATATTAAAGCAGCGCAACCGCAGGACCCTAGATTGCAAAAGTTTCGAGAACAGGTTGAAGCCGGACTACGAACAGATTTACTGATCCATGAAGATGGTTCGTTGAGTTACGGTAGCCGTTTGTGTGTGCCAAAGGGAGATATTCGCGAAGAACTTATAAAGGAGGCGCACAGTTCAGCTTATTCCGTACATCCAGGAGGCACGAAAATGTACCGAGACATATGACAGCATTTCTGGTGGGAAGGTATGAAACGGGAGATTGCTCATTTTGTGGCCAAATACTTGGTGTGTCGGCAAGTTAAGGCTGAACATCAAAGGGTTACTGGTTTATTGCAACCACTTCCGATTCCTCAGTGGAAGTGGGAACATATAACCATGGATTTCATGGCAGCTCTACCGCGGAGTCCAAAGGGCAACAATGCAGTTTGGGTGATTGTTGATCGTTTGACCAAGGTAGCTCATTTCATTCCTTTTCGGGTTGGTCAATCAACAGAAAATTTGGCAGAACGGTACATGCAGGATATTGTAAGATTGCATGGAGTACCGGTGAGCATCGTGTCCGACCGTGACACTCGATTCTTATCACACTTTTGGAGGAGCTTACAGGAAAGTTTGGGTACTCGATTGAAGTTTAGCACAACTTATCATCCTCAAACAGATGGACAGACGGAGAGAACGATCCAAAATCTTGAAGATATGTTGAGAGCTTGCATGTTGGACTTCAAGGGTTCATGGGAGGATCATCTATATTTAGTGGAGTTTTATTATAACAACAGTTTTCAGGCGACGATTCAAATGGCTCCATTCGAAGCTTTATATGGTCGCAAGTGTCGTTCATATGTTTGTTAGGACAATGTCGGTGAACGAAGATTGTTGGGACCAGACTTGGTTGTGCAGACAGTTGAGAAAGTTAATGCTATCCGAAATCATATGAAAGCAGCACAAGACAGACAGAAGAGTTGGGCAGATACGTCGAGAAGACCTCTAGAGTTCGCCGTGGGTGATTTGGTATTCTTGAAGATATCACTGACTAGAGGGGTGATTCGTTTTGGAAGTCGAGGGAAGCTCAGTCCTCGATTCGTCGGACCCTTTGAAATCTTGGAGCATGTTGGTGAGGTAGCGTATCGATTGGTGTTACCGCAATCCTTGGCGAATGTTCACGACGTGTTTTACGTATCTCAACTCCGTAAGTATGTTCGAAATGAAACACATGTGTTGGATCATTCTGAGTTGACTGTACGTGAAGACTTGACTTTTGAGGAGCGACCGGTTGCGATTGTGGATCGAAGTGAAAAGGTTCTTATGAACAAAGTTATCTCTCTTGTGCTTGTTTCTTGGAGTAATCGCTTGCATGGAGAACCAACTTGGGAATGAGAAGATGAAATCTGGCAGAAGTTTACACATCTATTCTTGAGATTTCTTGTTGTTTATCCTATCTTGTTCTTGGAATTTCGAGAAAGAAATTCTTTTGTAGTTGGGTATAATGTAACACCCGAGTTCATTTATACCAATTCCAGTTTCCGTATTTACTTATCCATGGTCTGTTCTTGATTTATCGTGTTTGGGTCGAATGGTGGTTACTTGGTGCATTGCATTCGACCCGACCCGCTTGCTTGGACTTGTTTGATTTATATTTATGGTTTATCCTGACTCGTTGCTTTGACACGTGCATCTAGTATAAACAGCATATTGGCATTTCATCTGGCATCGCATATTTTAACATATAACTTTTAGTCACTGAAAATACTTATTAAAATACATTGGATGGCCAGTTTGATACCCCTAACCCTGTGGTAGCGTCCTTGCATCGTGTTCTCGTCTCGTTCAGTGAAACGGACATTTTCGGACGGCTACGCGCACGTACGTGCGTCCGTACTTGGGGGTATGATTTTCTATTACAAAATCCTTCATTTTAATTTTGGAGCTTGCCAATAATTTTCATATTTCAAATTCAATATTTTGGACCCGACCCGGGCGCAATTCTGAATTATTTTGCATTCCGCCAAATTCTAATTATTTAAATATTTTAAATTCATTTAGCTTTCACCAGCGAAAGATTTTGTTAAGATTAACAGAAAAAAAATATTTTTTACAATGGAAAAATCTTTCCCTATCAATGGAATCACTCTTTAAAATAATAAAAATCTTTATAAATGTTTCCTGAGCCAATCAGAGCTCTTTTACTTGATTTGGGCCCCACCGTCGAATCTCTCCCTCTCTTCTATCTTTTCTTCTATCCCTTTTTCAACCAATCAGAGGTTTCCCCTTTAAACCAAAGGGCCCCACGTCTCCTTCTCTCTTCTTTCCCTTCCTTTTTCTCTCTCTGCTGCGAGTCTCTCTCTCTCTCTCTTCATTTTCTCTCTCCTCTCGCGTCCTCTCTCTCAGATCTCGTGAATACTGTAGATTTCTCGATTCCACTCACCGCGCGCGCGATGTGGTCACCTCCCTTCACAGCATCCCTTCTTCTTCTTCTGTCTTCTTTAAAGCCCTTGCACTTCGCCACGAGTGTAACCCTAGCCTCGTCGCCGTCGCTCGCCCCTCGCCGCCACCATCTCGATCTTCCCTCGACCTCGTTTCCACCGCAGGCCCCTCGTCTTCATTCGCCTCCTCCTCGTCCTCATCTTCCTTCTCTCTCTCCCCAACACATCGCCTGCACCCACTGCAACCCATGGAACCCGTCTGCCTCACCTCTGCCCATCAACGCCGATCGCCGTCGCCCTCTCACTCCATCTTTCCTCATCTCCCTCTCCTCTACGCTTCTTTCTCATCATTATTCCTGCACACCAAGAAACCCAGACACCAAACCAAGCCTTAACCCTAACACCCCGAACCCTAGCCTCGCCTGCAACCCTCGTCGGCCTCCCCTCGTCAACTGCATCCCCGACACCTCCTCGACCACCTCCTCTTCATCTCTCTCTCCCCCCTCACTGCAACCTTAGAAGCCTTGGTGCAAGAATCGCACATCCAAACCCTGGTGATCAGGAAACCCTCTGCCACCGCCGGAAAACCCATCGTCGTCGCCCCTGGCCAACTCCTCTGACCCCATGGCGACTCCAGTACACCCGGTGAGTAGTTCTCTTCTTCCCAATCTCTTTATCCTCTTTCCTTTTCTTCTTCTTTCTTTTTAACCTCTTATTCATGTTTTCTGTTGTTTCTGGTTCACCGGAAACCGGCGTGCCGTCGACGATCCCGACGACCCAGCGAGCGTACCTGACCCGTGTGATCACACTGTGCGTGGTTTGGATCCGTTCCGTGTACTGTGCGCGCATCGCGACGTTTTCCGCCGACGTGAGACGTTCCGTATTCCCATTCTTAATCCGTCCAGGCAAGTGAAACTTGCTACATGCTATTCAAACTATTCCTATATTAATTTATCTATTGTCCTATTAAATCTATAGATAGAATCTAAAGTCTCAAATTTCAAGTTAACCGCACAATGTTCCGTTTACATATTTTCAGATCTAGAACTTGAAACCTAATTGTTGCATCTAGTTGACTATACCTAGTAATCACATTTATATGTTAGATCACATAATCACAATTGTTTTATAGCCATGATACCCTTTTCTCTAGTTTTACCCTATCGGACATCTGTGTGCATCTTTAATCGGTTTTAGTTATAATTGCATCCATTAAACATATTATACACGTCATTGCATCCCTAGATTACTTAATACTTATTAACCTGATTAACATCCATATTTGTCCTACTGTATTCATATAATGTTGAAACCATCTCTTAAACACAAACTGATAATCGTACAGCTAAGTAGTTTAATCTGCACATCTTGCTTAACCTAGTACATGTGCCAATTTATTATGTTGTTGATACCCATGCTTGTTTATTTATAACCATGATTATGAGCACCCACATGATATCTTTTACACCCTGACATGACTTGCTACACACATATTACTTGACCCGACATGGTACCGTACACCATTTGACTTGACCTGATGTACCATGGCTTGACCTGTTACCTGATCTTGTGTCTAATACCAACAAACCTGACATGTAGTCCTTACGGACCGTTCCTGTTTTCTATCCAGACAAACCTGCACCTACCTGATCCTGAGTTGGCATTAGTTCATGATTACTTAATACCTGACTTGAACACATATAACTTGTGGGTATGGGGAAATCAATGATGAAATCCTGACTTGTAACTCGACAGTTGCTTGCTTATACTGATCAATTTTTAGAGGCTAGGCCCGCCTCGTGACGATGCTGCTGACATCGTTAGTCTTTACCCTTTTCCTTTTAGTGCCTAGCGGCACGTCTCGGTTTCAGCCCGAGAGTCTTAGACCATGGTCCCAGGCATGCACGGGATACTATTGAGTTACATCGATGATTCATCAAATTGATTTTAAAGACTTGAGACTATTCAACCCAATAGACCAGTGTAGATTACTCACTGTACACTGCTTTTCACTGCCTTGATTTATATTGTTGTTACACCCGCCTTACCATTCATGTTTATACTTGCATGTATTGCTACCCCTGTTTTATCATTGCTTGATGTTATGACGCGCTGACGTCTGGGTTTTGCATGGCCCAGATCCTTCTACCTTTGTTGCAGGCTGATCAGGAGTATTGCCGCTGTTAGACCGAGCGGTGAAGATCCTGTTGGTATGCAGTTTTACTTTCCAGGTGTTTCATTTATTGTATCTTTTTCTTCCGCATATTATCATTTCTTGACTCATTTATTCTGTCTCATGGACATGTACTAGATAGTTTAGTTTACTTTCCTGTTTCTTGATATCTCTACAGCCGTAATGTGACTGTGGAAGGATTTTTCCTATCCACAAGTAGCATGGTTGGCTATGTCACGTGCCCATCTTAGCATACTCTGGGAAGCGGGGCGTGAGGCACATCTCGGTTTCAGCCCGAGAGTCTTAGACCGTGGTCCCGGGCATGCACGGGATACTATTGAGTTACATCGATGATTCATCAAATTGATTTCAAAGATTTGAGACTATTCAACCCAATAGACCAGTGTAGATTACTCACTGTACACTGCTTTTCACTGCCTTGATTTATGTTGTTGTTACACCTGCCTTACCATTTATGTTTATACTTGCATGTATTGCTACCCCTGTTTTATCATTGCTTGATGTTATGACGCGCTGACGTCTGGGTTTTGCATGGCCCAGATTCTTCTAACTTTGTTGCAGGCTGATCAGGAGTATTGCCGCTGTTAGATCGAGCGGCGAAGATCCTGTTGGTATGCGGTTTTACTTTCCAGGTGTTTCATTTATTGTATCTTTTGCTTCCGCATATTATCATTTCTTGACTCATTTATTCTGGCTCATGGACATGTACTAGATAGTTTAGTTTACTTTCATGTTTCTTGATATCTCTACAGCCGTAATGTGACTGTGGAATGATTTTTCCTATCCACAGGTAGCATGGTTGGCTATGTCACGTGCCCATCTTAGCGTACTCTGGGAAGCGAGGCGTGACAAGATCCTCACGACTCATAAGGAGAATTTCCACCTATGAGACCCTCACGGCTCATAGGATTCAAAAGCCTTAAGCTACAGGCACCTAGACATGTTCTTAAGCCATCATATTCCCCAAGTTGCCCTATAGGTGGTCCAATATTGGCCTTTATATACAATCTACGGGCACAAATAAATATAGCCCTCATCTAGTTCCACCAATGGTGTGAAATGGCCGCATATGGTGAACGACACTTGTAAGTCATCTCGACTTATAAGGAGAAAATACTCTTATAAGATCATTACGACTTGCAAGAGAAAATACCACTTAGGAGTACTCACGACTTCTAGGGAGAACCTACACCTACGAGATCCTCTCGACTCGTAGGGAGAAATAATTTTATGAGACCCTTACGGCTCATAAAGTCAAAAAGTCTTAGTCGACAGGATCCTAACCCTGTGTACTAAGCCACCTTTGTTCAAATCAGCAAAGGAAAATGATGATTCGCTCTTGGCTATATCCCAGTTTTAGCTGTCACGACCCAAAGTTTGTCCCATGACCGGCACTTAACCACGTAACGTCTACAGGCGTAACGCGACTAAGTAAGCCGAAACCCAGAAATCAAAACCAGTAAAAGTATAGAGTGTTTAAACATTTAATAGGAACATTTGTTAAACTGTTAAGAAAACCTCAAGTAGACAATCACCAAGATAACGATATACGACGCAGTAGCGAAGAAAAGAGCAATAAGTGGAACACATCACACAAGATAAGAACTGCATAAGTAAAGTCGGCTCACAACGAGCTCGACACCAGAATACAAAATAATATACATCATCGTTCTCACACTGGTCTCTAAGTCAAATACATAAAAATAGATGGAGAGTACTAGATACAAAATATGTACAATGGAAATAACCGGATACCACAAACCCACCTAGCAACAAAAAGCTCACGCACCAACTGCCGTGGTATCCGTAGACAAAAAGATATAGGAAAGCAGCCTGCCGCGACTACTCCGAAGGGCATCCTGCAAACACTGTGGCACAACGGGGGTGAGTTGCCAACTCGTGAATCGTAGATAACATATAAAGGTAATCGCGAGTATGCACGTGCTACGATACTCTAACCTATGCCAACAGATAATATCTATATGATGAGCAGTAATCATGCATCAAGTACGATCTAACATCTCTAAATGATACGCAGGGTATGCAATAATCGTGCATAGAAAATGTAATCTAATGAAATCTCTATATGATGAGCAGGGTATGCAATAATCGTGCATAGCAAATGCAATCTAATGACATCTCTATATGATGAGCAAGGTATGCAATAATCATGCATAGAAAATGCAATCTAATAACATCTATAGGATGGGCAGGGTATGCAATAATCGTGCATAGCAAATGCAATCTAATGACATCTATAGGATGAGCAGGGTATGCAATAATCGTACATTGCAAATGTACTCTATCAGGTACAACAGATACAGGATGGGATATAAAATACTGAATGTTGAGCATGGGAATAATAATATCTACACGGAATATCAACGTGGAAAAATAATCGGTGTCCATCCATATGCCCAAATCATGTAAATCTTATAGAATCATGGGTGCCTAGCATCGGCACACTAAAATATCATGAATTATCGTGTCTAGTATCGACACGCAAATCCTCAAGTATCGGGCTCCGTCTGCGGAATCGGCCCTCGGCCCCGGCAGTACGGATCGTCCCGTATCCATCCCTCATCACTGGTCAGTATCCTCCGGATAACCGCCAGGTCTAACCAATCACCGGTAGGTAGTAGTCCCTCTGCCAGACTCACCGTCTACTACACAGCGAATCTGTTCTCGCCCCGGGGTACCATACCGGGTCCACCATGTACCCGCAATCGGCCTCATCTGCCTCCTCGAATCGGGTTTCACATGTTGCTCTCAGCACCGAGAAAACACATGGTGGACGCACTGAAATATCATATCAAAGGTAACCGGGTTTTTAAAACAATTACATATTCTCTTTTGAAATATCCACGGTTCCCAAATCCAGAAATATCATAGAAACAACATATCTCAATGCGTAAATCCATGCAAGTATGAAGATATCACTATATGTGTGCACTGATATGGATATACAGTGTGCATGTGCGCGGGTATGAAGATATCGATATATGTGTGCACTGGTATGAATATACAGTGTGCATGTGCGCGGGTATGAAGATATCAATATATGTGTGCACTGGTATGAATATACAGTGTGCATGTGCGCGGGTATGAAAATATCAATATATGTGTGCACTGGTATGAATATACAGTGTGCATGTGCGCGGGTATGAAAATATCAATATATGTGTGCACTGGTATGAATATACAGTGTGCATGTGCGCCGGTATGAAAATATCAATATATGTGTGCACTGGTATTAATATACAGTGTGCATGTGCGCGGGTATGAAAATATCAATATATGTGTGCACTGGTATGAATATACAGCGTGCATGTGTGCGGGTATGAAAATATCAATATATATGTGCACTGGTATGAATATACAGTGTGCATGTGAGCAGGTATGAAAATATCAATATACGACAAGTCATGACAATCATCAATGATGCAGCAATCAAACGATATGTATAATGCGTAGCAATCCTATAGTGCAAGTGTCATAGCAATCACTAACGGTGTGAGTGTAACATACAAATAGTGCTCGTGCAGCTTGAACCGTTAGTGACAGTGCAGTGTTCTATGCTATCATTTCTATATGCAATAAGAAGGTATGCTACTGGTCTATATGAACATCTACGACTAAATATCCTAACACGCCCTGACGCTTAACGCCATACGGGCGATTTCTCCGTAGATGTTAAATCTACTCACCTGGTCGTGCGCTACTCGTAGCCGACCACCTGCTTCCCTTTCTTTGCTTCGTCCGACGTACCCGCCTGCGAACCTAGAATTCACACAAGGAAAATCCACATAAGCAAATATCTCGCAAAACGCGATATCGAACCCAAACAAGAAACTCGCGTCGCGAACCAAACGCACGTGTGTACGATACGCTAAAACGTGTGTATATGCGTCTAAAACTATCTCGACACGCCGCGACACGCTGGATCACAGAACCCACTCACGTATCGCGCGTATCGCGCGAACTAAACGTACTAGAAAAGCAATATACCGTCCCAGATTTTACCCAGGTAAGAAACTTACAAAATTGCACATGCCAAAACACTAGAATATGTAGCAGACTCCCACAGCCAAAACTCTAATCCCTAACTCTCCTATGTGGCCGCAATTTGCTGCCAGAATGATTAAAATTGCGGCCTAGGTTGGGTGTCTGGGGCTCGTGCTCTGGTGGTATGGTCAAGATCTATCTAGTATGCTCCGGTTAACTCAGATTTTATCTGAAGTGCCCGGGTCTATTGCAGATCACAAAATGGTGAAATTTCACTTTAAACCCATAAATTTTGCACAAAAAGGAAATCTAGGGTATTTAGGTGAAATCAGGGGTTTAACTAGGTTTACTTGGCCCTATTAACACTTAATTAGGCTAGGTTAACCAACACTAATATCACTTGGACAAAAGTCCACACAGTTCATCAAATCACGCACTAAATCTCACATTTTACACAAACCGAAGCTAATTCTACACAAATTTAGCAAACTAGAGAGTTAGGCTCAGATATTATACCTTACTAGACCCTAGGAAGCAGGGGAAAGGAGAAGAAGAGGAAGAAGGGCTGCTGATGCTGCTGGGGGCTCCTGCTGCTGCCTGCTACAGCTGCTGCTGCTGATGGTGTGGCTGCTGCTGATGGTGTGGCTGCTGCTGCTTCTGATGTTGCTGCTGGTGATGTATTGTGTGTGTGTGTAAGAAAATGAGAGAAGTGAGAACAAGAGAAATGAGAGTGTACAAGTCAAAGACCCCCCCCCCCCCTCTCCATTTAATGAGCATGGCTCAACCATGAAGCCCATACTCACTCTCTCTCTCACCAAGTCAACAAAGAACAAATCAATTCCATAAAAAAAACACAATTAAATAATAAACCCAAATAACTTAATTTAAATTTTAAAATAGCTTAAGGAAATGGTTAGTCCACCATGGTGGCTAATCATGGTTCTAACCCCAATTCTAAACCCTAGTTTACATACACAAGTGTGTGCAAGCCTAGAAATATTCTAATAAAATACTCATTAAATAGGATAAAATATTTGAAACTCAATTTGGTAAACTTTTTATTAAAAACCATATATTAAAATATAATTAACCACTAAACACATCCTTAGGTGTTACAATCTTCCCCCCTTAAAAAAATTCATCCCCGAATTTAAAAATATACTGCTATGCATACCTTCAAAGAGATGAGGGAACTTCTTCCGCATCTCGCCCTCGGCCTCCCTAATGATCTCCTCACCATTCGGGCTGCGCCAAAACACCTTCACTGATGGCAAGACCTTCGATCGAAGTTTCTTCACCTGCCGGTCCAATATTACGACTGGCTGCTTGGTGAAAGAAAGATCGCGCTCGAACTAAATGATCTGGTGCTAAATCAAGTAAGAAAGGTCATGAAGGTAATTTCAAGGTATCGACACGAAAATATGGGATGAAAACTCAATAATCTGGGTGAAAGTGTCAAATTAAAGGCAACAAAACTAACTCGCCTTAAGGATCTTAAAAAGACCTGCCATCCTGGGATAAGCTTCCCAAAACTCAACACGTCATTTATTGGAAAAAAAATCCGTAGGATTACATGATCTGCCACTGCGAACTCGAATCTACGACCATCTTGGTTAGCATATGACCTCTGTCCGTAATGGAAAATTCTCATCCTGACCTAAAACAACTGGATCATCTCCGAAGTCTCTAGACAAGCTGGGGTCCAAAATCCTACAACGCGAAGTTAGAAAAACAGACTGGTGATCGACACGACTTAACCCCTAAACCTAAAGGTTGCCAATTGGAGTATCTCCCGATAACAACTATCGAAGGAGAACCCTAACAATGGCGAGTGACGATCCCCAACTGCCGAAAACAATTAATACGTACGCACCAACTTAACAAAGAACAACTGAGCAAACTAAGTATAACCGGACGACAAGCATCTGAATGGAGTCACACCCTGACTAAACCTGGGTAGACACCATATCGAAATTTGTGGAGACCTGCTCCCATTCCCTCTTCGGAACGGTTAAAGGTTGCACTCTCCAGCCGGTCTCAGTTGCTCAACCCAAGCCCACAACAAGACAGACACCTTGAAACGAATCCCGAGACTTCTCTTTCTCCATCCCTGCCCACCCGTAACTATCTCACAAGTCACGTTAAATGTTGGTGGGACTTGAATGAGTACAGAGAGTTGACCGATGTGCCTGCTCTAGGATTTCACGTCTCTACCCGATAATATCAGGTACACAAACGCGTCCCTAAACTTAGCACACCCTTGTCACAAATCAAGGACTCCGAATCATTACCCATCCGAACATGCTCAAGTATCTCTGACGAACGAGCGTCGGCGGGCAGTGTCTCGCGAAAGCGATTAAAGAAAAGTGGTCGGGCGCGGACATGAGCAAGCTGTCCCCTCAGTAGAGACGAACTTAAGCTGTACTCAACGATCGCACAAGAACTGTAAATCTGCGAAGGAATATCACAACAATCAAAATCCGCTGCAGGAAGATGTACATTAAGCTCTGGTGGTCCGTGAAAATCTGACATGACTCTCGAACAAGTAGTGTCTCCAAATCTCCAACGCGAAACCACCGCGGCTATCTCCAGATCATGAGTGGGATATTTTCTCGTACTTCCTCCAAATGTAGGGAAGCAAAAGTGATAACTCCATTGTGTCACCTCAGTACACATTCGAGCCCTACTCACGAACCATCACAGTTAAACCACAAAGTCGCCCGAACCAAAAGGAAAAGAAAGAACTGATGCAGTTGTTAACCGAATCTTCAACTGCCGAAACTCCACACACAAGCCTCAGTCTAAAGAAAGGAAACCTCCGTTCAAGTCAATTCAGTCAACGGTGCAGCGCTACAAAAGCAATCCTGCCTGAAACGGCGGTAAAACCTGCTAAGCCCAAAAATCTGCGAACCTCCGTCCTGCTCACAAGTCTGGGCCTAAGCTGTACGGCCACGATCTTCCTCGGAACCATACAAAAATGTCTCTCATAACTACAAGACCTAGGATTCAACACAAACAAGCCTGAAGGAACACTCCGGAAATCTAGCAAACCGCTGGGGCTCTCCCAGTGTCCGCAAAACAAATCCTCAAGTGCTACTCCTATCCCTCAAGACACATTAAATAGACCAGGATATCGTAAATAACACAACAATAACTGGTCGAGGAACGTCCTGAAGAAATCCGGTTCATCGCATCTACGAATGCTGCTAGGGCATTGGTGAATCCAATGACACACCAAAACACACAAGGCCCGTAGCACGCATAAGGCAGTCTTCGGAATGTCATCACTCCGAACCCGCAACAATGATGACCTGATCCTAAAAAAACTTAGAAAATATCTCGCACTCTGGAGCTGATCGAAGAAATCGCCAATGCGAGGTAAAGGATACCTATTCGCACCGTAAGCCTGTTCAATTGACGATCCATCAATACGCAACCTCAATCTGTCGTCTTTCTCCTTAACGAACAGAAATAGGATCTTCCTAATGCGAAACACTTAGACGCATGAAACTCCCCCCAACAACAACTCTGCAGTAGATCCTTAAGCTCCTTAAGCTTCGCCGGCTCATCTGGAACAACGTCGGAAACTCTCGCATGAAAGAAAACCGGTCTAACAAACCAACTGTGGCTACGGTATCACGAACGAACGCCAAGAATCCACGACATCTCCTCAAAAGCCGACTAGAGAAAAAGGCTGAATTCAAGCTGTGAGAGGTGGCACAACTATCCACCTGCACAACAAGAACTGACTCGCCGGGGAAAAACAAAACCTAACTATTTCCTCACGGTAGTCCACAATGCCTAGCACGTAGCTAACCAGTCCGTTCCCAGGAGAACGCCAAGTCCAATATCTCTAGAATGATCAAAACGACGGACGAATCTCAATCTCCTATCCGATTGGCACATGACCGAATTACGTGTCACGCAACAAAAGAATCGCTGACAGAAGTAAACACAACAAACGGCTGGTCTACCTAATACGACTCTCGTCCTAAACTCGGCACGAAGTGTGGAAACGTACGAGTGCATGGATCCGGATCAAACAAATACATCAAAAGAACATACTAATTAAGGATACCTGAGAACTCTGCATTGGACGCCCTCGCGTCCCGATGGGTCGAAGCGAAAACTTGTGCCTGCCCTTCACCTGCGACTGACCGAACTCCTCCTCTGCCAGACTAACCCCTTTGCGCGAACCTTCTGTGTCCACGACGTCTCAGAATATGACCCTGACGTGGTGCTAAGGAACAATGCCTGACGAAGTGTTGAAGGCTTCCGCATCGAAAACATCCATGCGCTGACTGCTGACCTTCCTGGGGATGAGAGCTGAACAACTGTCCTCGTCCTAAGCCTCTACTTTGGGCTGGTACACCAGTATGATTCCTCAACTGTTCTAGAACTCTCAAAGTATTTGGAAGACGTGTCTCGTAAAATGGGGTTGCATCTACTGGTGCTATGTAGGTGACAAAATACTGCATGATGATCGCAAGGAACAACTGGGTAACAGGGAAGACAACCTCTTATCGCTGCGCTCGAACGGCCTCCACCAGTGAGCTCATCGTCTGGCGCAAGTCCTGCATCTCTGCCACTAATCTAGCGATCTGGTCTGTCGTAAGAGGAACAATCTGCTCTGGTACAACAGGGGTACTACCCGGATCAGTCCTCGTCTCAGATGAATCAACTCGAATCTCGGCTCTCGCGGCCGCTCTCTGTGCCCTCGTAGTCCTTGGCGGCATAATGGCTGAAAAGAAAGTAAGATTCGATGAGGATTCGATGAGGATACGAAAATCGAATCACAAGGATGTATACAGTCATGAAGGAATTTCAATCAATAAGTCCTAAGGTTGCTTAGGCGGAGTACCGTATCGTGAGTATGCCGCGGAACATACGCACGCTACACCACTCTGCTGCAGCTACCTACTCCATCATACCAGGGTCATCCTACACTCCGAAGGTAAAACCTACGCTCTGATACCAACTTTTTCACGACCCAAAGTTTGGCCCGTGACCAGCACTTAACCACGTAACGTCTACAGGCGTAACGCGACTAAGTAAGCCGAAACCCAGAAATCAAAACCAGTAAACATTTAATAGGAACATTTGTTAAACTGTTAAGAAAAGCTCAAGTAAACAATCACCAAGATAACGATATACAACGCCATAGCGAAGAAAAGAGCAATAAGTGGAACACATCACACAAGATAAGAACTGCATAAGTAAAGTCGGCTCACAACGAGCTCGACACCAGAATACAAACTAATATACATCATCGTCCTCACACTGGTCTCTAAGTCAAATACATAAAAGTAGATGGAGAGTACTAGATACAAAATATGTACAATGAAAATAACCGGATACCACAAACCCACCTAGCAACAAACAGCTCACGCACCAACTGCAGTGGTATCCGTAGCAAAAAAGATATAGGAAAGCGTCTTGCCGCGACTACTCCGAAGGGCAACCTGCAAACACTGTGGCACAACGGGGGTGAGTTGCCAACTCGTGAATAGTAGATAACATAGAAAGATAATCGCGAGTATGCACGTGCTGCGATACTCTAACCTATGCCAACAGATAACATCTATATGATGAACTATATGAGCAGTAATCATGCATCAAGTACGATCTAACAACATCTCTAAATGATAAGCAGGGTATGCAATAATCATGCATAGCAAATGTAATCTAAAGACATCTCTATATGATGAGCAGGGTATGCAATAATCGTGCATAGCAAATGCAATCTAATGACATCTATAGGATGGGCAGGATATGCAATAATCGTTCATAGCAAATGCAATCTAATGGCATCTATAGGATGAGCAGGGTATGCAATAATCATGCATAGAAAATGTACTCTATCAGGTACAATAGATACAGGATGAGATATAAAATACTGAATGCTGAGCATGGGAATAATAATATCTACACGGAATATCAACGTGGAAAAATAATCGTTGTCCATCCATATGCCCAAATCCTGTAAATCTTATAGAATTATGGGTGCCTAGCATTGGCACACTAAAATATCATGAATCATCGTGTCTAGCATCGACACGCAAATCCTCAAGTATCGGGCTCCGTCTGCGGAATCGGCCCTCGGCCCCAGCAGTACGGATCGGCCCGTATCCATCCCTCATCACTGGTCAGTATCCTCCGGATAACCACCAGGTCTAACCAATCACCGGTAGGTAGTAGTCCCTCTGCCAGGCTCACCGTCTACTACACAGCGAATCCGTTCTCACCCCGGGGTACCATACCGGGTCCACCATGTACCCGTAATCGGCCTCATCCGCTTCCTCGAATCGGGTTTCATATGTCGCTCTCAGCACCAAGAAAACACATGGTGGACGCACTGAAATATAATATCAAGGGTAACCGGGTTTTTAAAATAATTACATATTCTCTTTTGAAATATCCACGGTTCCCAAATCCAGAAATATCATGGAAACAACATATCTCAATGCGTAAATCTATGCAAGTATGAAGATATCACTATATGTGTGCACTGGTATGGATATACAGTGTGCATGTGCGCAGGAATGAAGATATCAATATATGTGTGCACTGGTATGGATATACAGTGTGCATGTGCGCAGGTATGAAGATATCAATATATGTGTGCACTGGTATGAATATACAGTGTGCATGTGCGCAGGTATGAAGATATTAATATATGTGTGCACTGGTATATGTGTGCACTGGTATGAATATACAGTGTGCATGTACGCAGGTATGAAGATATCAATATATGTGTGCACTGGTATGAATATACAGTGTGCATCTGCGCGGGTATGAAGATATCAATATATGTGTGCACTGGTATGAATATACAGTGTGCATGTGCGCAGGTATGAAGATATCAATATATGTGTGCACTGGTATGAATATACAGTGTGCATGTGCGTAGGTATGAAAATATCAATATATGTGTGCCCTGGTATGAATATACAGTGTGCATGTGCGCAGGTATGAAAATATCAATATGTGTGTGCACTGGTATGAATATACAGTGTGCATGTGCGCAGGTATGAAAATATCAATATGTATGTGCACTGGTATGAATATACAGTGTGCATGCGCACAGGTATGAAAATATCAATATATGTATGCACTGGTATGAATATACAGTGTGCATGCACGCATGTATGAAAATATCAATATGTGTGTGCACTGGTATGAATATACAGTGTGCATGTGCGCAGGTATGAAAATATCAATATACGACAAGTCATGACAATCATCAATGATGCAGCAATCAAACGATATGTATAATGCGTAGCAATCCTATAGTGCGAGTGTCATGGCAATCACCAACGGTGTGAGTGTCACATACAAATAGTGCTCGTGCAGCTTGAACCGTTAGTGACAGTGCAGTGTTCTATGCTTAACATCCTAACACGCCCTGACGCTTAACGCCATACGGGCGATTTCTCCGTAGATGTTAAATATACTCACCTGGTCGTGCGCTACTCGTAGCCGACCACCTGCTTCCCTTTCTTTGCTTCGTCCGACATACCCGCCTGCGAACCTAGAATTCACACAAGGAAAATCCACATAAGCAAATATCTCGCAAAACGCGATATCGAACCCAAACAAGAAACTCGCGTCACGAACCAAACGCGCGTGTGTACGATACGCTAAAACGTGTGTATACACGTCTAAAACTATCTCGACACACCGCGACACGCTGGATCACAGAACCCACTCACGTATCGCGCGTATCACGCGAACTAAACGTACTAGAAAAGCGATATATCGTCCCAGATTTTACCCAGGTGAGAAACTTACAAAATTGCACATGCCAAAACACTAGAATATGTAGCAGACTCCAACAGCCAAAACCCTAATCCCTAACTCTCCTATCTGGCCGCAATTTGCGGCCAGAATGATTAAAATTGCGGCCTGGGTTGGGTTTCTGGGGCTCGTGCTCTGGTGGTGTGGTCAAGATCTATCTAGTATGCTCCGGTTAACTCAGATTTTATCTGAAGTGCCCGGGTCTATAGCAGATCACAGAATGGTGAAATTTCACTTTAAAACCATAAATTTTGCACAAAAAGGAAATCTAGGGTATTTAGGTGAAATCAAGGGTTTAACTAGGTTTACTTGGCCCTATTAACACTTAATTAGGCTAGGTTAACCAACACTAACATCACTTGGACAAAAGTCCACACAGTTCATCAAATCACGCACTAAATCTCACATTTTACACAAACCGAAGCTAATTCTACACAAATTTAGCAAACTAGAGAGTTAGGCTCAGAGATTATACCTTACTAGAACCAAGGAAGCACGGGAAAGGAGAAGAAGAGGAAGAAGGGTTGCTGATGCTGCTGGGGGCTCCTCCTGCTGCCTGCTACAGCTGTTGCTGCTGATGGTGTGGCTGCTGCTGATGTTTTGCAGCTGCTGCTTCTGATGTTGCTGCCGGTGTTGTATTATGTGTGTGTGAGAGAGAAAATGAAAGAAGTGAGAACAAGAGAAATGAGAGTGTACAAGTCAAAGACCCCCCCCCCCATCTCTCTCCATTTAATGAGCATGGCTCAACCATGAAACCCATACTCCCTCTCTCTCTCACCAAGTCAACAAAGAACAAATCAATTCCATAAAAAAAACACAATTAAATAATAAACCCAAATAACTTAATTTAAATTTTAAAATAGCTTAAGGAAATGGTTAGTCCACCATGGTTGCTAATCATGGTTCTAACCCCAATTCTAAACCCTAGTTTACATGCACAAGTGTGTGCAAGCCTAGAAAAATTCTAATAAAATACTCATTAAATAGGATAAAATATTTGAAACTCAATTTGGTAAACTTTTTATTAAAAATCATATATTAAAATATAATTAACCACTAAACACATCCTAAGGTGTTACAGTAGCGATGCCGATACCTAAATCGGTGTCAAACACCAAGTCCTTTCAAAGCAAATGATGATTCACTCCTGGCAATATCCCAGGTGTAGCGATGATGATGCCTAAACATGTGTCAAATTCCAAGTCCTTTAACGGCAAATGATGATTCACTCCTAGCAATATTCCAGTCGCTGCGATACTGATGCCAAGATTGGTATCAGATCTTAAGTTCAATACTCGCAATAAAAATCAGCGAGAAAAAAAATGCATATAAAAATAGCCGAAATGATGGGGCAACTCACAATAAAAATCAGCGAGCAAAAAATATATGCATATGAAATAGCCGAAATGTTTGGGCAACTCGCAATAAAAAGCAGCGAGTAAAAATATAAAAACGGCCGAAATGATTGGGCACCGCGATAAATAGCCGAAATGATTGGGCAATCGTGACTTTCGTGATATGAAAAGCTGAAAAGATAGAGCATCGCGGAAATAAAAAATAAAATAAAATAAAATAAAATAAAATTTCCTCTGCCCTGCAGGTGAGTCTATACCGACCCCTGTATACAATCCATGGGCACAAATGGAAAAGGAAACATGTTTTCCCACCAGGCTCCGTTAAAGAGAAAGCCGGATCTTAATGGCGACATCTACAGCCTAGAGATCAGCCTGACGTTCCTTCTCAGTGCAGACGCGACGTCAACAAGGACCCAAGGGTCGAAACAAAACGGAGCCATGGCAAATTCCTAGCTCTAAGTCTTGATGGTTCATATACAACATAGAGACAACTCTGGCGTACCTTCTCATTCCAGCAGGATGCAGACGCAACGTCAATAAAAAGCCTAAGGGTCGAAACAAAGCGGAGCCATGGAAAATTCCTAGCTCCAAGTCTTGACGGTTCATATACAACCTAGAGATAACCCCGGCGTACATTCTCATTCCAGTAGGATGCAGACGCAACGTCAACAAAAAGCCCAAGGGTCGAAACAAAAAGGAGTGACGGCAAAATCCCATCTCTAGCTCGACATTCTTCTTATTACAGCAGATGCAATATCAACAAAGGCTACAAATAGCCAAATCAAATCGAAGCAACGGCATATTCCGAGCTTTAGGGTCTTGACGGCAAGTCATATAAAGCCTAAGAGACTATCGGAGATCATCCCACACCAGCGCGGAGTGGTTATGACTCATCGAGGCTCCCAAACTGAGCCCAACCTCAAGTAAAAAGCGGCATGGCAAAATCCCTAGTGCTTGCTCTTCCGACGGTCAAACTGCCTAAGAAGATTACTTGAAGACGTCTTGTCCCGCCCCCGAAGGGATCAAAGACACGACAGTCGCAGGGCGATTCGAACAGCGGCGTAAAGACTGCATATCGAGGAATGCTTCAGCCAACGCGACGGTACCATGGACTAAAACCCAAGTACCACAAAACCTAACGGACCTCTGTCGCAAAGAGCAGGGGTTATCTATAATGTTAGGATAAGTTTGCCTGTAAACCCAAGGGAGGTAAACTAAACAAACTCAGAAATGAGTCCATAAACTAAACAAACTCCGAAATGAGTCCATAAATTAGAAACTCTGAAACTAGTGAATAAACTACAAACTCCGAAATGAGTACATAAACTAAACAAACTCTGAAATGAGTACATAAACTGGAAACTCCGAAACGAGTGAATAAACTTGTAACAACTCCAATTCTTGTGTACATAAAATTGATTTAAAGTTAATGTATACTTAGGGTATTTATATTTTCTGAGAATACTATAAGTATTTGATTCAATTTTGAACAGCAAGAAAGAGCTTGTAGCTCATTGGTAAGACCTTGCACTGCTGAACCAAAGCACCAGAGTTCAAATCCCATCAACCACATTATTTTTTAATTAGTTTTCTTTTAATCTTTTTAGAAGCCCAAGAGTCTACACGTGCATAACTCGTAAAAACCAAGAGTCGCATATAAAACAAACGGGTCCACGAGTCAAGACCCAGTACAGAGGACACGTGGCGACGAGCCCAGCCCCGACTCGGGCTGGCGACTCGGCCGGCGCCGCCGGTCCGACTCAGGCCAAACACCAATTTTCTTGAACCCCTGTGACCCTTGAACTCCCCCCATTAACCCTGTATTATTTAAATTCCCTACACATTTACAGAGCAATTTAAAACCCCATTTAATCCATTTTTTAATACAAATTTTAGTACACCCTTTCATTACCCTAAACTCTAACCTATAAATACCACACCCAAACTCACCCTTCCTTACTTCAAAATCCCTGTCCAAACTCTCAAGAAAATTCCTTGACTTTTTATGTGCGAGTGGAGTTAGCAAAGGGCGAAACTCCGGCGAACTTCCGACGACGTTCCGAGGAGTTTCCGGCGATGAAACGACGCACCAGTGTTTCCCCAACCTTCTTCTTCCTCTTCTCTTGGCTCTAATCCCGTAAGTCCCTATTTCTCTTCTCTTCTATATTCTAAACACTATTCAAAACTAAAACACGACGGAAGCGAAGTTAATCCGACTTCCGATTCGATTTTTCCTTAAAAGTCTATTTTTTTCTTAAACACAATATTACCAAACTCTTATGTAATGACCATTAAATATTAACAAAGGTAATAGAATAAGTTTGACAATGAAATGATAATCGTAGTAAGTTTTATTCCATTTTTACATTAAAATACCTTTATGTTTCATATCGACATGTTTATACATTTTAACCATTCTAATTATAGAAAACTCACGAGGTAATAACCTACCTCCCCACAACACTCATATGTAACTTAGCACGATGATCTTTGAGAATATTGTTTTGGGAAAATACGATTTTACACAAAACCACTTCCAACTTATAAAAAAACATTTTTCTACAAGATATGTATTTCTAACAAATGTTTGCAATGTGCCGCTACAACCCGTTTCGGGAAACCCGTTTGGGATGGTGCGGATTATCGCACATCCTCGGGCTTAGTGGTGCGAGATGCAGACCTCCGCAAGGAGCATACGGCCTCGAAAGATTTAAAAATACAATTTTCTTTAGAAAATATTATTTCTATTATAAATAAAACTTATTTTTTTAATAAATAAATATATATGTAATTAATATCAAAATATATATTTTTAATATTTATAATATTCCACATTTCCAAAATTCAAGAAAAACATCTCATTTACAAGAAAATGTCATTCAAATTCCAATATTACAAATAAATACCATATATTATGAAAAATAGGTTTTATTCACTAGAATTGTCACAATGATAAAATATACGTCAATGAAAACTTTAAAGACGATAATAAAATACTTGAGGTGTATTTTGAAAATTAAACAAAATTATTTTTACATAAAACCCCCTCAAGTTTTATTAAATTACAATAAGGCCCTAGTAAACATAAGTTTAAGCGGGACCAGTCTCTTGAGCCTCAGAGAGCCGGAGATATGGGTGCTTGCTTATTTAAGATAGACAACTTAACAAACGGTATTATCAACACGGTAATCGTCTTTGAAAAAGACACAAATCCTGACGTCCATGTGCAGCGGTTACCGATAACACCAAAACCTAATTCAGGATTCAATTTCTTTTTTTTTTAATTTTCTGACTCAGACTGAGTCTCAATATATACAATCTTACTTGAATGAGATTTAAGTATAAAACTACATTACAATATGAATCTATGAATCCATATAATCAATCTGTTCAATATATTCAATCTGTATCGACAAAATCGAACCATGGATATACATCCATTTACATGATTCTCCAGTTACATCCATTTACCGATATCATGGTTTCGGCAAGTCATCCATCTATACAATTCAAATTACAAGACAATACAATACAAACAATACAATCAAGATATCACGGGGTTTAAGGGGTAGATTGGTACGGAAGGTGTTAGAAGTGGCACGAGACTGCAGCTATTAAGACACCTAACCTGAATTCAATTGTCGTTGTACCGTGGCTGAACGGTTCCTTGTATTCCGTCCACCGTACTCACTGGTCTAACGAGACTCCTCTCGTATACACTGGCCGCTTCTGTACCAAGCTACAAACAATAGCGTTAACACTAAATACAATATTATAACAACTTTAAAAGCTACACTCTCTCACTCTCTCTGTCTATTCTACTTCTCCATTATCTTTGGGACTTACCGAGCGATTGTTCACTGACAACATTCCTTTTCTTTTTTCTTTGGAATGTTGTCAGGTGGATCGGACCTTCAGGAGATCGAGCCCACCAGCGAGGACTTGGATCAGCTAGCCTTCGATCCGGATCTCTAGTTACTTGTACATTTCATTTCAGTACTTTCCATTTCTGTTATGCCACTGTTTAGGTATTGCTTCTCATTCCATGTATTTACTTTTCACATGTATTGTAAAAAGAATGTTAATAAATAAAGTTGTCGCTCAATTATATCTATTGTCTCTGTCTCTTGTGCATTTTTACTTATATTGCTTAGATACGCTCAGCGTGTTTAGTTTAGAGTAAATACGTAGCGGCCTCGTCCCGTCTCCTTCGCCGTACACCGGGAAGCGGGGCGTGACAGGTTTTGTTGGTGGCCCATGCAGGTCAGAGCTGTATGGAACCCTACCATGCAGTTCAGTTCTGTATGGACAACCTAAGCAATATAACATAAAAACCAACAACTGAAATAATCTTTATAATTCATATTCCTTGAATCTTATCATTTCATATACTTTGAATCTGTCATAACCCAAATTTTTCTTTCAAGGTTATGGATTCCCCAAACAACACCAGCACGAATGTCAACAACACTCCCCCACTACTATCACTCACACCTGCCATCGCTGCACCGATCAACGAGCAGATGGTTCTGCTTGAGGCAATCCGCAGCCTCCTGGAAGGACAGCAGCAGCAGACTACTATCTTAATGAACCGACCAGAGGCAGAAGCACCTGGGGGGAAGCAATTCAGAGCTTTGCACCCCAAACAATTCTCAGGAAAGGAGAGTCCTCTAGAAGCTGAGGAATGGGCTCAGAGCATTGAAGATGATCTGGCAGCGGCACAAGTGCCAGAGATAGCTTGGGTCCGTGTTGCGAAACTGCAACTCACGGACAATGCACGGGTTTGGTGGAAGGCGGAAGAAAGCCGTCTTAATCAGCCCATCGAATGGAAGACTTTCCGCGATATGTTCGACGCAAAGTATTTCCCTGAGACTGCCAGGTTCGACATGGAACAGCAGTTCATCCACTTACAACAGGTTCGATGTGGACCAAATCAGTGGATGAATACGATGCTGAGTTCACTGTGCTCAGTCGGTATGATATGTCTCAATAATTCGATTTTTCAATAAATCATATACTACACAGCTAACACAATACTTTAACATATTTGCGGCACACCTGATACCGACAGATGAGATCATAGCCCGTCGATTTCTGCAAGGGTTAGATTCGGAGATCCAGGCTGCACTAGACATAGGAGATTTTCCGACTCATGAATCGGCTCTGAAAGCTGCCCGCCGTTATGAGGCCGTGGTAAAGATGAGGGGAAGATCACAATCTGCTGGAGTTAAGCGCCCTGCCAACCAGATGGCAGGAAGAGCCTCATCAAGGCCATCTTTTATACCAAGGAGACCGGGAGTACCAATCAACCGGCCTAACCCAGTATTTTGTATCTACTGCAAAAGAGATGGACATCTGATGAAAGACTGCCGGCAAGCCAACCGTCTTTACTTATTCTGCAGCTCAGCTACTCATGATATTGGGTCTTGTCCCAGAAGACACAACTCAATTGCTGCACCCAGGTCAGCAATCACTTACCAGCAGAGACCAGCCCTTCAGGCACCTTCTCCAAGACTCTCTCTCCCTGCTTCGCCACCTAGAGGACCACCACTGCACCTCCTCCTCGCCAGTTCCTTCAAGCTTAACGGAATGTTCCGAGGAATGCTCCTCCGGCCAGGAAGAATGTACCACGGCGACAGGCTTTCACGATGACCATGGAAGAAGCTGAGGTCACTGGCCAAGTCATCACTGGTAACCCCTTCTTCTTAAGCTTTTCTTTCAGTCTTAACACCTACCTACATATTTTTCCTATACCTAAAAAATATCCCATATACCTTAGGTACAATCTTAGTAGCCTCACTTCCTGCACTAGCACTCTTCGATACTGGAGCATCTCACTGCTTTATGTCGCAACGGTTCGTCCGAACTCATGCGATTCCAGTCACACCGCTTGTATCCAGTAGGAATGTCAGTTCAGGGAACGACGTTCTGAAGGCAACAATGGGATACAGCTTGTGTCCATTAATCGTCTGTAGCAGAGAATTCTATGCTGACTTCAAAGTGCTGGACATACCGAACTTCGATGTGGTTCTAGGTATGGATTGGCTCGGAACATTTTATGCTACCATTGACTATCGTCAAAGGAGGGTAGTATTCGAGATTCTAGACCATCCGATTTTCTATTTCAAAAATGGAGACCGTACCTTAGAGCCAAGTACTTACAAGGCGAAACCAAAGAAGGCAATGATTGCAGCAATTCAAGTGGAGGAAGGATCAAAGCCAGAAGTGGTTCAAGAGTTCGACGATGTGTTTCCTGACGATATACCAGGTTTGCCTCCCGATCGAGATCTTGAATTCAGCATTGACTTAATACCAGGAGCGCAACCGGTGATCAAAGCACCGTATCGATTAAGTTCAGAAGGTTTGAAAGAAGTCCAAACTCAGTTGGACGAATTATTGGCGAAAGGATGGATTCGTCCCAGCACTTCAAGTTAGGGATCTCATGTACTGCTTGTGAAGAAGAAGGAAGGTTCATACAGAATGTGCATCGATTATAGAGCCTTGAACGAAATAACGATAGAGAACAAGTATCTGCTACCACGTATCGACGATTTATTCGATCAGCTAAGTGGATCTTGTGTTTTCTCCAAATTATATTTTCGTTCGGGTTATTATCCGGTGAAGGTCAAGGAATCTGATATCCACAAAACGGCATTCAGAACTCGTTATGGTCATTATGAATTTCTTGTGATTCCATTTGGAGTGACCAACGCACCAGAATTATTCATGAACCTGATGAATCAAGTTTTCCGAGAGTACTTAGACAAGTTTGTTGTCATATTTATCGACGACATCCTGGTGTATTCGAAGAGTCGGAAAGAACTTGCCGAGCACCTACGAATTATCTTAGAAACTCTACGACAACATCAACTCTACGCCAAGTACAGCAAGTTCGAGTTTTGGCTAGATCAAGTTGGTTTACTTGGACATATTGTATCGGGCGAAGGAATCTCTGTGGATCCAGCAAAAGTTTCAGCAGTAAGTGAATGGCCGACACCAAAGTCAATGAAGGACATTTTGAAGTTTCTTGGGTCTAGCTGGATATTACAGAAGGTTCATTGAATGCTTTTCAAAAATAGCAACACCCCTGACCAAGCTCACACGTAAAGATGAAGACTTTGTGTGGTCAGAAGCATGAGAACAAACTTTCGTAGAACTCAAGTCAAGATTGACATCGGCACCTATTCTCGTTATACCGGACCAAACAGGAGGTTTCGAAGTGCATTGTGATACATCCGGTAAGAGATTAGGATGTGTTCTACATCAGCATGGTAAAGTTGTGGCTTATGCTTCAAGACAGCTGAAGATTCATGAGCGCAATTATCCGACGCATGATTTGGAGTTGGCAGCAGTAATCTTTGCTCTCAAGATTTGGCGCCATTATCTTCTTGGTGAATGAGTGAACATATACACAGATCACAAGAGTCTGAAATATGCTTTTACTCAGAAGGAGCTTACTATGCGGCAGAGACGATGGTTAGAACTCATGGTGGACTTTGACATCAACCTGCAATATCACCCAAAGAAGGTGAATGTGGTACCTAATGCCCTTAGTCGCCAACCATTAGCAACGAATCTCACCGCTCAGTGGTAGCTTCAACAAGACTTGCATCAGATGGAGATTGAAGTAGTCATGCCAGGTAACGCTTCAAGTTTGATGAATTTACAAGTTCAATCTACCATTGTCAATCGATCAAAGCAGCTCAAGCAAGTGATGCTAAGTTACAAAAATTCAGAGAACAAGAAGAGAATGGACTCAGAACAGACTTCATCATCCATGAAGACGGATCTTTGAGATACGGCAGCAAATTATATGTACCAAAAAGTTCTGTTCGGGAAGAGTTAATGAAAGAAGCTCACAGCTCTCCCTACTCAGTACACCCTGGAGGTACAAAGATATACAAAGATCTACATCAGAATTACTGGTGGCATGGAATGAAGCGTGAAGTAGCTAGAAGCGTCGCTAAATACTTAGTGTGTCAGCAAGTGAAGGCTGAAGATCACAGGACTGCCGGATTACTTCAACCGTTACCTATCCCAGAATGAAAGTGGCAACACATCACAATGGATTTTATGACTGCACTTCCTCGCAGCACAAAGGGTGACGATGCGGTATAGGTTATTGTGGATAAACTCACGAAGTCGTCTCATTTCATCCCATTTCGAGTTGGCCAATCTACTGAAACATTAGCAAAGAAGTACATGGAGGAAAGAATCTACTTAAGATTTAAACTCTTCATAATGTACTATCTCTGATACCCATGAACTCATACAGGAAATTGTAAGACTTCATAGAGTACCAGTTTGCATTATCTCCGATCGTGACACCAGGTTCCGATCACAATTTTGGCAGAGTCTGCAAGCGAGCTTGGGAACAAGTCTGAACTTCAGCACGGCTTATCATCCACAAACTGATGGTCAGTCTGAGCGAACTATTCAAATTTTAGAAGATATGCTTAAGAGCGTGTATGCTAGACTTCGGAGGATCGTGGGAAGATCAGCTACATCTTGTGGAGTTTTCATAAAACAACAGCTACCAAGCAAGCATTGAAATGGCACCTTTTGCAATGCTTTATAGAAGGAAGGTTCAATCGCCATTAAGTTGGGACGATATCGGAGATAGAGAACTCCTTGGACCTGAGATGATAGTAGCAACCGTAGATGTGGTACGCACTATCAAAGAAAAGATGCACATAGCCCAAGATCGACAGAAGCACTGGGCTGATACAAAGCGCCATCATTTTGAGTTCCAGCCAGGAGATCATGTATTTCTGAAGATATCTTCAAACCGCGGAGTGATTCGATTTAGAAGACGGGGTAAGCTAAGTCCAAGATATATTGGACCGTTCGATATACTCGAACGAGTCAGTGAAGTAGCATACCGCTTGGCACATACACCTTCATTGGAAGGAGTGCATAATGTGTTTCACTTATCCCAACTCAGAAGGTATGTGAGTGACCTCAGCCATATTCTCGATCATTCCGAGCTCACTGTACAGCCCGACTTATCTTGTAAGCAACAACCTATTGAGATCCTGGATAGAAAAGTGAAGTCACTTCGGAACAAGGAAGTCAACTTGGTTTGAGTGATGTGGAGAAAAGACACTCCAGGAGAATCGACGTGGGAAAGGGAAGATGAGATGCATGCAAAATATCCCCACTTATTTGTAAACTAGTCCTTAAAATAAATTGTAGATTTCGAGGACGAAAATTTTGTAAGGAGGGTAGACTGTAATAACTCCAATTCTTGTGTACATAAAATTGATTTAAAGTTAATGTATAACTGAGGTATTTACATTTCCTGTGAGTACTATAAATATTTGATTCAATTTTGAACAGCAAGAAAGAGCTTGTAGCTCATTGGTAAGACCTTGCACTGCTGAACCAAAGCAACAGAGTTCAAATCTCATCAACCACATTATTTTTTAATTAGTTTTCTTTTAATCTATTTAGAAGCCCAAGAGTCTACACGTGCATAACTCGTAAAAATCAAGAGTCACATATAAAACAAACGGGTCCACGAGTCAATACCCAGTACAGAGGACACGTGGCGACGAGCCCAGCCCCGACTCGGCCGGTGCCGCCGGTTCGACTTGGGCCAAACACCAATTTTATTGAACCCCTGTGACACTTGAACTCCCCTCATTAATCCTGTATTACTTAAAATCGCTGCACATTTACAGAGCAATTTAAAACCCCATTTAATCCATTTTTTAATACAAATTTTAATGCACCCTTTCATTACCCTAAACCCTAATTTTTCCTATAAATACCACACCCGAACTCATCCCTCCTCACTTCCAAATCTCTGTCCAAACTCTCAAAAAAAATCCTAGACTTTTTGTGTGCAAGTGGAGTTAGCGAAGGGCGAAGCTCCAGCGAACTTCCGACGACGTTCCGAGGAGTTTCTGGCAACGAAACGACACACCGGTGTTTCCCCAACCTTCTTCTTCCTCTTCTCTTAGCTCTAATTCTGTAAGTCCCTATTTCTCTTCTCTTCTATATTCTAAACAATATTCAAAACTTAAACCCGACGGAAGCGGAGTTAATTCGACTTCCGATTTAGTTTTTCCTTAAAAAGTCTAATTTTTTCTTAAACACAATATTACCAAACTCTTATGTCATGACCATTAAATATTAACAAAGGCAAAAGAACTAATCGTAGTAAGTTTTATTCCATTTGTACATTAAAAAACATTTATGTTTCATATCGACATGTTTATACCTTTTAACCATTCTAGTTATAGAAAAATCACGAGGTAATGACCTAACTCCTCACAACACGCATATGTAACATAGCACGATAATATTTTGGAACGTAGTTTTGGGAAAATACGATTTTACACAAAATTATCTCCAACTTATAAAAAAACATTTTTCTACAAGATATGTATTTTTAACAAATCTTTGTAATGTGCCGCTACAACCCATTTCGGGAAACCCGTTCGGGATGGTGCGGATTATCGCACATCCTTGGGCTTAGTAGTGCGAGATGCAGACCTCTGCAAGGAGTATACGGTATCGAAATATTTCAAAATACAATTTTCTTTAGAAAATGTGATTTCTATCATAAATAAAACTTATTTTTTTTAATAAATAAATATATATGTAATTAATATCAAAATATCTATTATTAATATTTATAATATTCCACATTTCCAAAATTCAAGAAAAACATCTCATTTACAAGAAAATACCATACAAATTCCAATATTACAAATAAATACCATATATTATGAAAAATATGTTTTATTCATTAGAAATGTCACAATGATAAAATATATATAAATAATAACTTTAAATACGATAATAAAATACTTGAGGTGTATTTTGAAAATTATACAAAATTATTTTTACATAAAACCCCCTCAAGTTATATTAAATTACAATAAGGACCCTAGTAAACATATGTTTAAGCGGGACCGGTCTCTTGAGCCTCAGGAAGCCGGAGATATGGGTGCTTACCTATTTAAGATAGACAACTTAACAAACGGTGTTATCAACATGGTAATCTTCTTTGAAAAGACACAAATCCTGCCGTCTATGTGCAGCGGTTACCGATAACACCAAAACCTAATTCAGGATTCAATTTCTTTTTTTTTAAATTGTCTGACTCAGACTAAGTCTCAATATATACAATCTGACTTGAATGAGATTCAAGTATAAAACTACATTACCATATGAATCCATGAATCCATATAATCAATATGTTCAATATATTCAATCTATATCGGCTAAACCGAACCATGGATATACATCCATCTATATGATTCTCCAGTTACATCCATTTACCGATATCATGGTTTCGGCAATTCATCCATCTATACAATTCAAATTACAAGACAATACAATACAAACAATACAATCAAGACATCGCGGGGTTTAAAGGGTAGATTGGTACGGAAGGTGTTAGAAGTGGCACGAGACTGCAACCATTAAGCTACCTAACCTGAATTCAATTGCCGTTGTACCGTGGATGAACGGTTCCTTGTATTTCGTCCACCGTAGTCTTTGGTCTAACGAGAATTCTCTCGTATACACTGGTCTCTTCTGTACCAAGCTACAAACAACAGCGTTAATACTAAATACAACATTATAACAATATAATACAACTTTAAAAGCTACATTCTCTCCGTGTATCTATTCTACTTCTCCCTTATCTTTGAGACTTACCGAGTGATTGTTCGCTGACGACATTCCTTCTCTTTTTTCTTTGGAATGTTGTCAGGTGGATCGGACCTTCAGGAGATTGAGCCCACCAGCGGCGACTTGGATCAGCTAGCCTTCGACCCGGAGCTCTAGTTACTTGTACATTTCATTTCAGTACTTTCCATTTCTGTTATGCCACTGTTTAGGCATTGCTTTTTATTCCATGTATTTACTTTTCAGACGTATTGTAAAAAGAATGTTAATAAATAAAGTTGTTTTTTAATTATATCTATTGTCTTTATCTCTTGTGCATTTTTACTTATATTGCTTAGATACGCTCAGCGTATTTACTTCAGAGTAAATACATAGCGGTCTTGTCCCGTCCCCTTCGCCGTGCACCGGGAAGCGGGGCGTGACAAAACTACAAACTCCGAAATGAGTACATAAACTAGAAACTCCGAAACGAGTGAATAAACTACAAACTCCGAAATGAGTGCGAAAACTAGAGACTCTGAAACGAGTGAATAAACTACAAACTCTGAGATGAGTGCATAAACTAGAGACTCCGAAATGAGTGAATAAAGTACAAACTCCGGAATGAGTACATAAACTATTTTACGCCAAGTCAAGACATTGAAGAAAAGAGAAGCGCTAGTATGAAATGAAATATGTCTTTTATTCATGAATCAAAATGAATACAAGATACTCTTATTTATGAATCAAAATGACTACAAAAAAAGGAGAATATACAGCAGCAAAAATGTCTAAGTCGGCGGACGGTTCAATAAGCCAGCAAGTTCGTCATTTTTCCGCTGTACTTCTGCTTCGAGCTCTATCGGTGCCGCAAGACGAGCCCCTGCCTGTGTCTGTTGATTCTGGTATGAAGCAAACCGACTCTCAAGCTCTTTCTCGGTGACCTTGTGGGCTTCAACCATCTCACGTGTAAAAATAACGGCTTTGTCAAAAGCCACCACCTCTGTAATGGCTTATTGAAGCACCCACCAAATATCGTATGCACGAGTGGTCTTGACAGTGAGCTGGGCTTGGAGCTCCCCTAAAGCCTTTGAAGCCAACTCCCTTGCCGAAAACTTTCGGTTGAGCCTTTTCTCGCACGACTGGAGATTGGCTGCACATCGTTCGATCCACCCACACAGGTTCGCTTTTACAGACAAGATGTCGGAGGGAAGGCGTATGCATTCAATCCTATGTAGACAAGCCTCTACTCTGCGGCAGTACTCAACCCAGGTATGCACCAATGCCTCGTCATGATAAATGGCAAGAATAGATAAGGAAGCGTTGGCTTCAGCAGTGAATTCTTCGGCCACGACAGAAGTACCAGCGCGAAGATCTTCGATGAGAGCCGCCAGGGAATAAATGCTCTGTTTTTCCATCCTCTCAGATACGCGTCGGGCGTAAGGGCCTGGTAGCATAGAGATCCGAGACTCTAATGGGGTCAGGGCTGGAAAAGCTGTGAATATATATGTGTGGTCAGTTGTATTTCCAAATATAGAGCAAACAAAATGATGCCAAGGATAAAACGTCACTTACCCACAGTCATGCAAGGAGGGTTTGAGAGATCCCCGGGTCCATCAAGAATCTTGACTTCGTCGTCAGCTTCCAGAACTGTAGTTTAAAATGAAGAGCATATCAGCATCATTATAAAAATATAAAACAAAAAGGCAAAAGAATACCGACCTTGTCCAGAAGAAAGGACTATGCTTTGTAGAGGTATCGCTTGTGGGGCCGCCATGTCAAGCAAACGCTGGAAGGTTTTCCTCAGAGAAAGATCCACAATGGAAGCTGCCAGCTCCCGCAATTCTGAGGGAAAGAAAGGTTCGGATAACGGAGGGGTCGTTAAACAAAATGTATATGTATATAAGACTACCTTCAATATTTCGCCTACCCTGAACTGGAGGGATGGCAGTTTCGGCAGCCTCCTCTACACCCTCAGGTACATCACTGAGGATATTTATGAAATCTATAGCCGGCATGGTGGTCTCCAATAGAAGGACAAAAGCCGTCGCTGAAGGCCCCAAGGCGGGGATAACAGTTTCAACAATCTCTTCTACACCCTCCAGTGCGTCACTAGAGATATCCATAGGATCTATAGCCGGCAAGACCACCTCTACTGGAGAAGTAGACGCTGAAGAGACAGAAGCCATCATTTGAAGTTCCACAGTGGGGATAGTAGCTTCAGTGATCTCCTCTACACCATTCGGTGTGTAACGGGAGATATTCGTAGAATCCACATCCATGACTCGATCTGGGCTCGGAATTACTTCCTCTTCAGAAGGCCCTACAAATTTTTGTTTAAAAGATAATGCAATTTGAAAGTAATACAAATTATTTGCTGAAAAGGGCAAGAAATATACGTACCAATACCCCAAGGAGCCTAAAGGATGTTCTGTTCGAACTGCTCCGCTTTTTTATTCAGATGCGCTCGTCGGGCTTCAATCGAAAATGGATCCCTACCCGCCTTCAAAGCAGCTTCATCTTCAGAAGCGTCCGACACCAGCTTTTTCAAAGCACGTTCCCCTTTTAGCGTCAAAGGAATTATCGGCAACATGGCTGGAGCCGGATCGACATAATGAAATATGACAGCGGGAAGTTTTCCTTTCCAGGAGGGAACGTTTTCAGCCTCGTCTTGAGAACGCTTTAAAGCCTCGGCCAACTGCACGGCTTCCTCGACAGACGAACCAGGAAAGAGAAGACCGTCGTCCGGCTCCTGTGTAGATATCGGCTCATCCTGAATAAAGGGCTCGGATTCAAGTAAAGTGTCGAGAAAGCCGGCGACCGATTTCTTGCTCCTTTTGGAGTCAGTGCTAACACTAACGGAGGAGCAGTTCCTCCCATTTGGTGCTTTGGAATGGCGCTGCCCGACTTCGCCTTCGGTATCACCCTTTGGCGACACCACCGCTGGTGCTTTATCAGGAGCCTATACCTCGACTCTCGTACGTACTGGCATACCAGTAGTATGGGGGATTGATTCTGCCGGAGCGGCTTTAGGGATAAGCACTGGACCGCTGTCCCTCAGAGAAGGACGAACAACTAACCGCGTCCGCAATGGAGCGCTGATAACTTGAGCTAGAGCAGGAGCTCTATACTCGAAAAGCACACGTCTCTCTTCTACGATGATGGGGCTGACCCGATGGCGATACCATCACTTGAAGGGTCCCAGGGGCCTTGGAAGATAGTCGGGCTCTAGGATCATGAAAAGAGAGCCCGTATTCAACCGCATGAAGTGATGGATAACATCGCAGGATACCTCCAAAGAGGGAGTAGGCTCAACTAGAAAGGCTTCAAAAGGGACGCCCTGGTTGTAGCCTAACTGCTGAGAGCGATGCAGATTATACCGCATAAAGAGGGCAGTATTATTCCGGTGGAACACCAGATACCCTGGCCTGATTGAGTATAAGTACATGATCTCTTTTGGCTTTAAAGATGGAACCCCGTTCTTTGATAAATCAAACTGTTGAACGGGTCCCATAAGAGCAAAAAGGACTCAATCGCTGAAGACCATCCCACCTTCGTTTGAATATGGATTAAGTAATACGCGCAAAGCCCCTAGCTGGGTCGGGTCAGGAGCGGAAGCATCAACCAGCCTCATAATCCATGGGAATGTGTACAACTCATAGAAAGCAGGACACCGATGCACGGCAAACGCCCCTAACACATGCATCTCGATCCACGACGTGAAGTAGTGGAGGGAGAAGTTCACGGTATCCGCACCTGGGTTCGAAGTATTGGAGACAGTGCCTAACCAGTGATATAAATGCGACAATCCCGCAACACCAACAGGAAATCGTGCTCCTTCAGCTATGCGATGAGCAGGGTAGAAGACGGAGGCTCTCATGAAATATCGATGCATCGGCATAGAAAACCAGCTAAGCCAGAGACTGATAAAGCCGACAAAGAAAGTTTCTTCGTCCAAGCCAGGGTCCGCGATCTCTTCAAAAGCCATAGCCGACGAGTTTGGAATATAAAACTGCGGCAGGTCTTCTTCTTTGGCCGGTAACTTCTTCGACCCGAATCCAAAAGGATCTTCAATTTTCTTGAATTTTGGATCTTTCTTGGATAAGACATCCTCGCGGAGAAAGCATGTAATGAAAGTGTCAAAAGTGACATCTTGCCCTTCCAATGTTACGAAATGTTTTTCAAAAATACCCAGAGCCTTGATTAGACTCGGTGCTTATGACGAACGACGTTCTTAGTCGTCAGGCCATCAAGCATAGCGGGCACCATAGCAAAGACGTACTCATTATGAGGCAGTAACTCTTCATAATGCTCTCCCATGATCGGCAACCCTGAAATTTCACGAAACTCCTCCAGTGAGATCGAGACTTCATGATCCCCTAGCAAGAACGTGTTTGTGGGAAGATTCCATTGGTTCAACAAAGTATTAACCCACCAGACGTGAGGAGCGTGATAGTAGAATAATGACGCATATACTGCTTGGTACAACCCATCCTTCTGCAGTCGTGCGCGTTGGGTGGAGAGAATGTATCGAGCCCAAGAAAGGTAGCCCACTGGATGGCGTGGGGTAACAGCTACCTTATACACCTGCCCCTAGGGTCGAGCTTCATCCTGACATATCCGACGTCCTAAGATATCAATGGCCATCGTAGGTTGATTAGGTATCCCAGTTGTCGACGGCTCAAACTGGCCCGTGGGGATCCAATTAACCGCTTCCACCGCATAAGCTGTGCACGAACGCTCTATCAATGACATCGAGCGGATAGGTTTTGTTGGCACTTCACAAGTAAAGCTACGGTGGCCCCTGATAATATGACGGTACCATACCCCCCACAAGAGAAAACTCGCATGGTCCTTGTCATACGTCCTAATCATCGCCATAACTTTCTCGTCCGATGGAGATTGCGGAAAAGCGACTTCTGAGCGAGTGTAAGGGAAGTCGGGAAGTGAGGCCATTGTTCCTGAAATAAGAGACAACCCCATTTAAAAAAATTATAAAAACGTGATGTTTGTTTCATGGGGCCACGGGCTGCAAAACCAATAGACCCCACAAAATCAATATGGCGGCTCACCAATGATGAGGCAAGATAATCATTGCGAGAATCAAAAAAGATTCTCATTAAATAGTCACTGGAGTTTAAACAACTCTTAACACCCTAAAAAATGATGAATGATGAAAATGATGAGTTCTGTTAAAATGCCCAACAAAGATAAATCTATGAAAATGAGGTTAAAACCCTAAAATGAAGATATGCTCAAGAACACCTGGGAATAAATTTCCCAAAGGGCCTCTGGATCTTTCAGAGCTAAGCTCTTTAATGAGGAATCAAATTCCTTTTAAACAATGGAATTAAATTCCAGAAACCCCCATAATGGGAAATGAAGAAACGGAATTAAATTCCAAAGATCCTCAAAGATCAGAGGAGAAATGCCCGATCTTCGAAAACATCATGGTTTACTACACAAAAAAATTAAAAAATTATGTCTTTTTGGATCTCTAAGAGATCAGTTCCAAAAAAGAGCAAAGCTCTTGCGATGGATTTAAAATCCATAGAAAATTAGAGAAAAGGGTTTCTTATTCCTAGGAGATAAATTTTGTTCAAGATCTTTACCCAAAAGAGTTCTTTTTGACAGAGTTTAACTCTGAAATTTCAGCAGGCAGAGAAGTAAACTCTGAAAGGAGAATTAAATTCTCAAGAGAAAGGCTAAGGATGAAGACGAAAAAACAATGGCTATATCAAGAGCCAAGCCCTCGTATTTACAAGACATGATGGGAAAGGTTCATCTCTCCGTTCCCTTAGACAATCCAACGGCTGTAAAAGTGGACAGCGTTGCAATTACGTGCAAGCCACGTAAGAGCAACGATGTGGGGGCATTAGTTCCCTCATAAAAAAAAAGAAGATGAAAGAAAAAAAGGGGGAAACTTCTCACTATTCGAGCCTCACGTGTTAAATACGTGAGCACTTATATGCAAGGCATATAGGCGCTACCATTAAAGCTATAAGAAGGCTAAACAAGCCTCACGTGCCTACACATAAGCGCTTATAAATAGGCGCTGCAATTAAACTACAACTAGGCTAAACCATACTCACGTGCCAACACGTGAGCGCCTAGGTGCTACAATTAAACTACAAGTAGGCTAAACAAGTCTCACGTGCCAACACGTGAGCGCCTATAAATAGGCGCTGCAATTAAACTACAACTAAGCTAAACCAGCCTCACTTGCCAACACGTGAGCGCCTAAGCGCTGCAATTAAACCGCAAGCCTCACGTGTTAACACGTGAGGACACCTCCTTGCGTACAATTAAATTCTACTTAATAAATTAATAAACCATTGGATCAAGGATCCAACGGTAATTAAATATAGAATTAAATTCTATTGGAGAGAATATTTTCTGTTAAACAGAGAGTTAGTGGATCAAATATTCAAAATATTTCATATATCTTCCTAAACAGAGAAAGATTATACTCCGTTGAACTGAGCATCCTTGGATTAAAAATCCAATGGTGATTAAAATGTTACCGCTCGATAGAATTTTATTCTATATATGGGAGAATATCCCCGCAGAGTACGGAACGTGACCGACACTTAAGTTACGAAACGTCTCAAGGCGTCCGTAAGATAAGTAAGCCGAAGCCCAGAAATCAAAACCCAATTAAGAATTAGAGTGAAGGAAAAACCATTTTTATTTAAGCACTTGTTTCATTAAGTTTCATCAATTCTCTTTTTATGAAAAACAACTTCCTTTTCCCAAATTTCCAGAAAAATCTTCTTGTAAAAAAAATAGTCCCCCAACGGGTAAAAAACAGGAATATAAATGGATAACATGAATATGGCATCCCCAAACGGGAGCTAGCTCTTCGCCTCAAGGCGGTCACAAATCCCACGCAATGTAAAATAACAATGTGCATGAATACGCATGAAAGCACAGGCAATATAATATGTCAGCTCAAGTGAGCTCGACCCCAAATATAACATATCATCCAAAAGTCTCACAACCTCACCTCTAGGTCAATATACAGTAATACAAATAAAACTAGTACAGCTGGAATAATAGCAGATGGAGTACTCTAGATACAATGAACATAAATAAGGTGGTACAAAATGATAACAACCCACCTATGAGCAAAAGCCTCGAGTCCAGGCAAAAAGAGAAAAAGAGGCAAAAGTATCCGCCGCTACAGTGCTGACGGAACGGACCTGCAGAAAAGCTGTGGCACAACTGGGCTAAGTTGCCAGCTCGTGAGTAATAAATAACATCTACTAAGGCTATCGCATGCATGTACACAAGTATCCTAGCATCCCTAAACAGGTATGGCTATATGTACTAGCAGGTATGTATGCAACATCAGTGTACTAGCAAGTCTGTATGGCACATGGATGTAATAACAGGTATGTATGCCATATGAATATACTATCATGTATGTATGTTATATGAGTCAACTCAAGATCTCATCAGGTAGGTATAAGAATTGTTCTTTATTCTATTTTTGAAACTCCTTTTTAAAATCAGCATAATATCCATGAAATCAATAAAATCCGTGTCCAGAACGACACCTCAAAACTGTCTCAATCTCATATATCCATGTCAAGTATCTCTGGCCTCAGCCGTCCGGCTGATCCATGTCAAATATCCATATCTCAATCTAGCGGCCACGGTCGGTATCCTCTGGATATCCGCCGTGCCAAAGAAGTCACCGGTAGGTAATCCGTCCCCTGCCAGGCTCAACACCATCTCCTGCGATCTTCTTGCCCCAGGGTACCGTACCGGGCCCACCATGTACCCGAGACGGTTCATCCACCTTCTCGAAACGGGTCTCGAAAATCACAGCAAACTCATGGTGGACGACACTTTACATCACTAGAAAACCGCAACTTTTATATTTTAAAAGATTATAAGTTTGAAATCTTGCGGCTTTCCCCCGAAACCCAGAAATATCATAAATCTCATGAAATTATCATGGATGCATATGTCAATGATAATGAATTCCTATGGTATCAATTTGCAAGGTATGATTTATACTAGGCATGGGCAAATGATATAATAATACATATGCACGAGAAAAGCAATTCGTATGATTTCATTTTAAATATTTATTGCAATAGCACAGGTCTAAGCAATTAACATGTTTCAGATTTATAGTTATCTAGTGTCGTGACATGGCAATTACCAGGGTGTGTGTGTGTCCACATGAATAGTGCTCGTGCTGCGTATAAAAACCTGGTAATGGTGCATGTGTCCTACAAATGAGTTTGCGTATATGGGTACAACATATAGATCCTAACTGCAGTAAATATCATGCAAGTATTATTATTCTAATGTCATAAGTAAATATCAAAGTTTACTATTTTCAAGTTTACTAAATCTATCGGGCGACTCGCGCCATCCAAACGATCGTCCCCCGTAGATGTTAAATCTATTCACCCGTGATCCCGCGCTAGGTGTGTCCGACCACCTGCTTCCCTTTCTTCGCTGCGCTTGAAGTCCCCGCCGGCGAACCTAGAATTTACAAAAGTCACATACATCAGGAAAATCCTGCAAAAACACGATATATCGATAAAAAGGATACGCGTGCGTGAAACTAAACGCGCGTGCACACGACACGTCGCGATACGCACAAACCCACCAGAACCTACACCGACGCGCTGTGTCGCGCAGCGCGCCACAGAACCACGCTTGTCGCACTAATTTTAAAACATCGAAAACACGCTATTAGCTCCAGATTTTGCCTCTGAACCCAACTTAAAAAGTTGCAGGTACCAACAGACTAAGCTACCAAGCAAGACCCTACACCCAAAATCTCCACACCCCACCCCCTACTCTGGCCGCAATTTGCCTAATTTTAAAACATCGAAAACACGCTATTAGCTCCAGATTTTGCCTCTGAACCCAACTTAAAAAGTTGCAGGTACCAACAGACTAAGCTACCAAGCAAGACCCTACACCCAAAATCTCCACACCCCACCCCCTACTCTGGCCGCAATTTGCGGCCAGAATGATTAAACCAGCGGCCGAGAGGGGGAGGTGGGTCCCCGTGCTCTGTGTGTGTGTCCCTGCTAGTCTCACCATGCTGCATTTTTCACAATTTTTACCTGAGTGGATCGGGTCAAAAGCAGATTTCAGAAAGGCTAAAAAATCGCTAAAACTGCAAAATTACGCCAAGTCAGACAAGTCGGGTATATTTAAGAAATCCGGGGTAGATATCTGGTTAACTGGTCTCAACAGCACCTAATAGGGCTACTCTAACCAATTCTACCTTTACTTTGCCAAAATTCCCCTAATTTACCCGAAACTACCATTAAAGCATACAATAATCACTAAATTAAGCTAGATAACCATAACTTTAGCAATTTAGATCAGTGTAAGGGGGTTATACCTCTAAAGAACCTAAATGAAGGAGAAGAGAAGAAGTAGGAGGGGGTATGCTGTTGCTACAGCTCCTGGTGCTGCAACTTGGGCTGGAAAAGAGCTGATCTGCACTTGCTGTTCTGAGACTGGCTGAAGCTTACAAAAGCAGCTGTTGTTTGTGATAGTGTGGCTGTTGTTGTGGTGTTGGTTTGTTGGGGTTGTGTTGGTGTAGCTGTTGTGGGGTTGATGGCTGAGGCTACTGCTGTTTTTAAGGTGATTGTTTGTTGTTTCAGCTGATGTTGTTGCTGTGTTTTTGTTTTGGTGTTTGTTTTGTGTTGCTTTAGCAGCAGCAGGGGTTGTATTTGTGGCTGTTGGGGGGTGAAGTGTGGTGTTGGGGGTAGCTGCTGCTGATGGAGGGTATATTAGGGGCTGGAATGATGATATATGGCTGATGTTTTGGGCTGATGGTGCTATTTTGGTGGCTGAAACAGCTGATGTTTCAGCAGTTGAAGGCTGATTAGTGATGGTTTGGGTGGCTGATGTGTGTGTGAGAGAGAAGGGTTTGAGGTTGGGGCTATTTGTAATGATGTTAGGGGCTAAAGTGGCTGTTTGTGCAGCAGTTAATATGCTGTTTGTGAAGAACTGAAGCTGAAGTGTGCTGAAATAAGCTGAGATTGGGCTGATGGTGAATCATCAACTGCTGTAGCAGCAATAGGGGCTGGTTTGGGTGGCTGATTTGATGGTATTTAGGCTGATAATTGTGTGTATGAATGAGAGAGGTGTGAGTTTGAGGAGACATGCAAAAAGGTTTGAGTTGAAATGGTGTGACTTAACCTTAAACCATCATTACAACCATCACATCTCTCTCTCTCTCTCTCAAGCAAGTCAACCTTAAAACACCCTAAACACCCTTGGTCAAAGTCTACCACCCTAATTGATCCTAATTAGCCTAATCAAGTGTGTTAGACCACCATGGTTAACTTAACATGGTTAACCTACAATCTCAATTGTATGGCCAACCCTAGTCTTAACCCTAGTTAACGTGAACAAGTGTGTGCGGTCGGGATAAAATTCTACTAAAATAACCATAAAACCAGATAAATTACCAGAAACCCGTTTTGGTAAACTTTTTACCAAAAGCCCCACATCAACACACAATTAGCACTAACCCTAAACTCAGGTGTTACAATTACATCCTACAGTTTCGCTAACCGGTCAGCCAGGCCAGTGTCGGTACTTTGAGGGAGGTTCACCGTGCTTGCGCACAGACCTAATTAAAATAAACCTCGTTTTTCCCAGAGGTCAAACCCCGTTAACACCTTTCTAGACACCTACTGGATTAGCTAATTGTAAAGTGTAAAACTCTCCCGCGAGTAACTCTTACTCACAGTGGGATCGGGATCCAACTATCATATAGATGGTATGCAATCTCATTGCAAATTTCAACACTTGAAATTCCCGATACAGTTTTTACCCCTAGATGCTTATGACCTTGGCTATGGTCAACATATCATAAGCACTAGTCAAGTTCTACCCGTCATTTTGTGATTAACTAGACCCACCCATATGACCCCTGACTATGATCAACATAATCACATGAATGTCCTAACTTATCGCATCATATGCTTTATAGAAAGACATCACTTAGCTACCGTACACTACGCCTTGACTATAATCAACAAACGTAGCACGAATACTAAGTACTCTGCTTCCTAAAATGACGGAGGTCTGCGGATGGTTTTTATGAAAACCTTTAACGCTTTGAACTTAATTTCGTTGTAGAATCTAACTAGTTTTTAGAAAAGGAGTGGCTTAAGCTCCGCATCTTTTAAAACTTGCTTTTTCATAAAAAGGAGCCGAGTGGGTTTCAAATCCGATTCTACAACATCATTAGGTTTCTTTTCTTTTACATTAATCTCATTAATATATTCCCATCATTTAAGTTCCTAAGCCATTACAAAAAGAAACGAAAAACAGTATTACATATCACAAATATAACAAAATCACATTCGTCTCAGATATTAAGCAATCACATCACAGAATAATCAAACACATATATGAAAATATAGGATATACTAGGAACTCCGTATTTTATATTTAGCCTACGATAGAAAATATGGATTCCACGGTCGTGATGAATAACCAAGCCCACACCCTTAGACCCCTACGAGAGCGGCAAGTGACCCTTCCAATTCTGGAGTTTAAGAGACCCGGTCTTGACTCCTCGAGATGGCCTCCCACTGAACTCCAGAACCCGGTCACTCGTGCTCCCCTCATTGGGTCTATCCTAATGCGGAAAAATAAAATATACATCAATGGAGATATCATCCTCAACTCGGATGTGCCCCAATAAAAGAATAATATATACAATGAATTTTACATGAATGAAAAGATAAACTCTCGTCTCACATAAAAACCCCGGCCATTCAATCACGACGATCCTATACATCATATCACATCAACAATTGAAAATCATAGACGACGTTAAAATATATCAATCAACACATCAACATACCCACTGTTGCAATAGATCTCAACACTTGAACCTGCATAAAAATTCCCAGAGAGCATATATGGTACTTACGGATCAATGCAAGAGCGCACGGTCCAAGCCTCACCAACGGCGCCGTGGAACCGCCGCAAATACACCTATTTGGCCGCGGTTCCGCGGTCGTTGTGTAGAGTTAGGCGCTCGTTTTTCTTGGGGATCCATAGAAAACCCTGCTTTGTTTTCTGCATATTTTTAATTACAAAAATTTCAACTTTTGAAAAAAATTCCAGTGAGCATGCAAAAATATCATTTTTCATGTTCGATTGAGTATTTAAACGTCGTCCGGTTTACCCTAAAGCTCTAGTTAGGCTCTGATACCATGTTGGTTTGTAGTAGCGCCTCTAGTAAGGCTGCAACATTATAAAGTAGTGAACTTTTAAATTCTAGAGGGCTATTACAAACGAACTACGAATCGTAACTAGAGATTAGGGTAATATCAACATAATAAGAGGTCTAAGCTAAAGGAAAAGGAAATAAAACCTTTGTAGCCAACTTCTCCGGTCTTTAGGACTCCTACGGCTTTGCACGAAGCTTGGATCGACTCCGCTCAAGGTCCTTCGTCATCTACGATGATCCACCCGGAGATTTCTAGATCAAGCTCTTAACTTCACAAAATGAAGCAAACACTCTACACTAAAGGGCTAGGGTAGTGTAGAATAGTTATGTTGTTTGTAAACTCACTTAAAAACCGTTTCTTTGTAAGTTCCTCACTCAAAACAAAACTCAAGAGAGCTTGAAAAAGGAGGAAGGTGAAGATGGCAAAAGCTTTTGTGAATATAATGAAAACTTATTTTTAATATTTGAAAAGAAAAGATTATATATGAGACACTCTCAAATATAACCATGGTTGGCTAAATATCTAGATATTATTTGGATGGGTTAAAGAACAAAGGAAATATAACCATAGTTAAAGTCAATGGTCAAAGAAGAAGTGTGTAGAAAAATGAGTCATTATAGCTAATTTCCTTTTCTTTAAATCATTAACAAAATCTAGATTTTTATCAACCATGTAAGTCTTGCATTGCCATCTCCTTTGTATCATTAACCATGACACATATGTATGTGTGGATGTGTGCATGCACATCATCATGTGTATGTGTGAACATACATGCATACATCCAAAAGAAAAAGGGGTTAATTAAAAGTGAGCTAAAAGATAATATTAAATCAACACTTGATTTAATAAATCGGTCATATCAAATACGACCCAACCAATATTGAACGCCCGATTAAAATACGGTATCACATATTCGTATTTAATCGAGCTCCAGCATATATCACATATGCACACCACATCACTTCGCCTGAGCTAGAAAAATCCTGTGTGGGACTCTAAGACTCGTCAATATGCCGGCAGTAGGTGATGATCATATCAAAACACCTATAAGCCGCAAGAGGTCAGCCAAACGTAACGGCCACCCGGGTATTGAGCGATCAGAAGAAAAACAAGTGAACCCGTCAAAACTCCTGTCGAGTCATTGGCAACACTTACCGTACAGTCCGGTCTCTTCGTCTGATATACTGCATATCAAGTCTAGGGATGGAATCGTCGAGCCCTAATAACTCAATAAGTCATGTCGATATGGTCTATAACCGGTCGAGAAACTACTGATAACACTTATCAGTAAATCTCATCAGCCCTGGCCAGAGACTTCAGGTCAGAGCCAATCGCATCTTGCACAACATCAACTCCCAATACCGGGAGAGACGAAACCCCTCCTATCGCTCACTGTCTCCATGTGTCTCGGCACTATACCCAAAAGCCACCTGTTTGCACAACTCAGTAGAGCCGTGGTAGGGTGGAAATCAAAGTACAGTTGGAGAACACATATGACTCTATGACGATCTCGGGTCTACAGACTAACATGTACCGGTGTCACCAGAGAACTACTATTCGACGATAAATATAATACCATATAGGAATTCTCTGTGAGTCTGTTCAGTGTACCCAGTCTCTACTGAGCACCCGTATACAATCTTCGATGTTACAACACCAATGGATATGAGATCATCCATCGCCCATCATATGGGTCAAGAAAAGTCCACGCTAGTCTACTCTGGAATATCGATGGCATGTCTCGATATACCTACGACTAGGAACATTTAAGGATATGCTTATAGACCACACATGCCCTACTAGTATGATCTTCATCATAGCCATGGAAGTTAAGCAAATATCCTCATGGCTTTATCAATATGTATCAAATGAACAGTATTAAGTAAACATGTCAGATAAAGTAAAACCCGATAGCATACTATCATGTCGAGCAAGAAAGTCATATATCAAATATACATATATACATGTCCAAGCATCCACTATACATATAATGGTCTCTAGGGCATACATATATCCAACAATAGGTCCTCTCTCAATCATCATAATCGATTGTCTGTAATTACAATAATTGACTTGAAAACACTATAGCCAACATCATCATTATCCTCATCATCTTCTTTTTCTTCTTCTTTTCCGACCTTCGCTCGACCCTCTCCTCCCTATCGATCTCCCCCTTCTCCCTCGACCTCCACTTGACCCCCTCCTTCCTTCCCTGACATCTTCATCCTTCGCCTCTTTTTTCCTCTCCTCCCTCGCCCCCTCCTCCGTCGTCCCCTCCCCTTCTTCTCCCTTGGCGCCGCCTCGACCTTCCCACTCGACTCTCGCCACTATTCCATGGCCCTCCATCTCCTCCTCTGCCGCCTCCCCCTCTTACGCCGGCCTCCGCTTCCTCCTCTCTTCTAAACCCCATCCCCAGTATTTTATGATTTTAAATACTTTAATTATAAATTAAACTATTTTTAAATTAAAAAACCCGTTAAAAGTTCACAGAGTTAATAAAATATTCGAAGAATATTATCTTTTTGGATTGTTGGGGCTTTTTTGTGGAACTCACAAGAATGGAAGGGCTTTTTTGTAATTCGTTAAAATTAGAAGATTTTTTTGTAAATAGCTAATTTTAGGGAGAGTTCATGTCAAAAAAAACCTTTAAATAATTTTAGTAATATATTCTGACATTGTTTGGACCAATTCATGCATGTTTAGGCATTGACCTTGTCTGTGATCAAGGGCGGAGGTGTCCGTCCTGTTCTGGATTCGCAGTTTCAATATTAGTATGTACAATCAATAATTTTATATTATACAAATATGGATAACTTGTCAAAAAGCTTCCGTCCAACTTCAATCTTGTGTAAAACCCCATGGGCCATTTGCTCAAAAAAACCTCTGGACCCAATTAAAACCTCTTTATACTAAGTTGTCTGTAATATCTTATCAGTTGCATGTAATATTTAAGCACTTTAGAGAATAAAAGTATAAATGCAATACGGGCCACGGATTTTTTTCACAAAGATTTTGAGCAGTAGTTCCTTCCCAACAACTTTGAAAATATCAGGGTTTTAGACAACTCACAAGTGGGCCGGCGGTATTCTGACAATTTACCTCATAATTAATATATGCTACAGCATTAAGGCCTTGTTTGGACATGGAGTTGAGATAAATGTGGTTTATTTTTAAGTGGAGATAGGAGAATGCAAACTATGGTTTGCAATATAAAATTTTGATCAAATTGGAATTGAGATAACTGCAACATTTATGCTGAGATAACTGTGGTTTTCTCAACTCCAAAATAATTGCCAAACAATGCAAAGTTAATATTTCGGAGTTTGGTTACAGTTTAGAAAACTCAACTCAACTCCATTCCCAAACAAGATCTAGAAGTAAAACCGCATGGCTTCGTGGTTAGTTTTGATGGTCTTATGGCTAAGGTCTTGGGTTCCAACCTCTTGGAATCTATTTTGGTTGACAATATCTTTGGGTTTAGATCAATTTTAGTTGACAATATCTTTGGGTTTTCGTCTTTTTTCTTTGAATATATTTGTTGTACATTTTGTTTCTTGGATAGGTCATGAGATTTTTTAATATTACTTCTTTACTTTCCAACCAAAAAAGGAACTATTACTAGTATATGAGCCAGCTTATACGTCTGTTTTACCCATAAAAGAGTACAAGTTACTTTATGATCACATCTTTTGTCCAAAAACAATCAGACAATCATTAATAACTTTTAGGATCTCTTCTATAACATCTTTTTTTGGAAGTTATTTCAAAGATTCTTTAGTTCCAAAACTAGTTTTGGTTATTTCAAAGATTCTTTACTAGTTAGAAGTGTCAAACGGAAGGTCTAATCATCCGTGGATGGGTCAATACGGATGGTGGATAAAACATGTACATGTAAAATTGCCGGAAGTTAAACAAATGCTAAAATATGTACAATTTCCCGATGTTAAACAGATGATAAGATATGTTCCCATTATCTTACCCGCAAACGAACAAAGCGGGTTTATGGTAAATCATGTATGGATAAGTGGGTTAACATATAACTTATATTATATTATACAAAGTTGAAAAATAAATTAATTCTCAAAATTTTATCAAATTATAGTGATTACATACATGAACGGATGTTTATCAGATACAAAAATTTCAAAATAAAAGCACAAACAAAGTTTTATTAACAAAAAAATTCTATTAAGAAAACTTCGCATAAAACATGGATAACTAGTTGTTGTTATCCGGAAGCTTTTCTATCATCCTCTTCAATGTATATAGGGTAAAGCCCATTAACCTATGGGTTGGGTTGACCGGTGCTACTTGTAAACGGACGGATCAAGTCTGGGTAATTCTTAAACGCATAGTAAATTTTCGACCTGTGACCCACGTTTTACAGGTTGACCCATGAACCCATGAGCCGAAAGGATTGCAAGTCATTCTTAACACCTCTGGTGGTAGTAATTTTTGACTCTTTCATGCTTATCAAGAAAAGCATTCTTCAGTTCCCAAAAAAAAAGTATTTTTTAAAATCTAAAATGGTTGTTGTTGTTGTAAATATGAAATCGATAATTTATCCTTATGATAGTCTATATTAATTCTCTTGAAACTTCTAAGGTATTTTTTCAATCTTTAGAGATAGATTTGATACTCTATTTTTGAAGTACATTGATTTCCTAAGTATGAAGTGAAACATTTTTTTGTTGAAATGCTAAAGAAACAAGTAATATGAGGAAAAATGAAATGCAGAATAAAAACCGATAACATGAAACAGGGGGAGAAGCAATTGACCAAGAGTTTATATTTTTCAAAACCATACATTGTAGCTTCATGAATTATCATTATTATTGTTTTTGGTTCAAATTCATCAAATCAAGAATAATGAAACTGAAGTTTCAATTATGTTACTTCATGGAGTGTTCAGTTTCAAGTAGGTGAAATAGAGAGTGAGATATTTAAAGTGGTGATCTGAAAATCTCATCAACTAAGAGGCCAACATTTAAATTCTAACCAAATGGACTTGCGTGTCTGAAGTGTTTACCCTTTCAAGGCAAAAGTAATTTTGCTTAGCCGGCCCCTTGAACAGCGAAATTATTCTGTATATATATGGGATCCATAAGTATCAATCAACGTGTATATATAATGAATAAATACAAACAATATAAACCTCACATGGTCACATCACAAATAACATAAATACTACAAGCGCTTATATATCACTGTGACTTGACTCCATAGATGAATCATCATTAAGCTAGCATTTCAAGGACTGGCAGGCGCGGGAGGTGTGGAAAGAAAAGGAATGGTCGGGATCTGAACACCGGGAATCGTTGGAACAGTTGTAGGAAATGTAGGCAGCGGAGGAATTCCGGTAGGAATAGTTGGTATTTGAACAGAAGGCAGAGGAGGCAAGGTCTTAGGAATTGCAGGGATTGCGGGAATTGCAGGCATAGGTGGCAATGCAAGCTTAGGTAATGTAGCCATCGGCATTGGTGGTAAAGTTGGCTTCGGAAGTGTCGAAATTGTCGGAAGAGGTGGCAATGTGGGCTTTGGCTGTGTCGGAATTGTAGGAAGAGTCGGTACAGCTGGTGCACCTTTTGGTGTAGCTGGGGTGTCTAAAAGACAGCGAGCCGCGAAACTGCCATCAACGCATAATAAAGCTATAAATAGAGCAAAACGGAAGCCAATATAAGAAGCCATAGATGTTTAAGAGCACAAGAACTAGTAGTACTAAACACTCAAAGTTTCTTTAGCTTTTGTTTCTATATATTTTGTTTGAAGCAATCAAAGAGGTCTGGCTTATTTATAGGCTCAAGTTCTATGCTTAGGTGTCCATGGTTTGTTCACCTTCTCATCAATTATGCTTAAAAGGTATGAGATTGTTTAAGGTGTCAAATGTTTAAAGCTCAGGGTACGTATTTTAGTGGGTAGTTAGGAAATTAGTTAGGTTGATGACTAACTAGAAACTTGTAGCAAGAAGGGAATTTACAGCTGTGGTTTATGATGAGTCCTTCAAAAAATTTAAGTTTGAGTTCATACTACAGAAAGATTTGAGACAAAGTATTTAGCTAGACGAGTCACAAGTACACGCAATCTGGAATTAATTAAGTTATCATAAAAACTAATCTCTCAGAGCTACCCACAAACAAAAATTTACATGATTGTCTAAACAAGAATTTTCCTTAGGATGTGTGCATGAGAAGTTGAACAAATTAAGAAAATTTGTATGATCGCCAAAGTAAGAATCACTTTGCATTGCAACACAAAAGTACATTATTTGAAGTAGTCTTTTCTAAGGGTTAGTTCTCTACCTTCCGACCAATAAAAATTTCTCTTTGACATTGTAAATAAGATTGATGAGAAGGTGAACAAACAGCATACAACTGTTGAGATGTGTGGATTAAAATAGTCCAACATTGGAAAAACTAAGAGAAGTGCATGGATATAAAATATAAGGTGGGCTAAATCTCAATAAAGCTTGAGTCTTATTAGTGAAACCCACTTATATCAAAAACCATTGTACACCGATATAAATATAAATATATAATATGTGGATTAAAATAGTCTCACATTAGAAAAACTATAAGAAGTGCATGCGTGTTTACACGCCGAAGACTAGACTGAGACGTAGATGACGTCTAACCTGAATTTTGGGGGCAGATACTATTTGGACATATCCATCCATCTCTCCGAAAATACCAAGTTGATTTATGACACCGTATATCAGAGGTTTGGACAGATACGGCCATTGTAACATGTGACTTATCAGATTCCCCCTCATTTGTGAGGGGTTTTTAATTGTGGGGACGCTCTTCTCTGCAGGTGTAAACCTTCGTGTCGTATATAGAGGTCCATCCGTTCAACTGATCATTAGATCATATATGAATAGACCGTGGATATTATATGGTAGTCAGTATGGAGACAGTCCGCAGGGCAAAACATATTAGTTTAAGGACATCGCGGTCCAACATCATCGTGTTTAGGACGACGCGCTAGTTTAGGAACATTTCGGTGCATCATTCATCTTGCGCGTACGTGTATTTGTTACGTGGCGAAGTGAACGATGATGATATGGGATGTGCCCAATTTGGGATGCGATCCAATTCGAAGGCATTTATGTTGCGATCCAATTCGAAAGCATTTATTTTTCCTTTAAAGATATACATATATCTATATGTATATAACCGAGGCTCAATATGAGACTTGCATCTATATGAGATACGTGTCAATATAAGGTGTACACATCAATATGGAATTACACAAATGTGAGATTCATCATTCGTTGTCTTGATAAAATTTCATATCTTTCATCAAGTTAGGACGAGCAGTTGCTGTTGGTTGTCAGGACTCGCCATCTCTCTGAAGACGTTGAGGAATTATAACGACATATATCAGAGGTGTGAAAAGATGTACTCTTGAATCAAATCTCGTATTTGAAGGGAAAAATTATGGTGGATCTAAGAATCATTAGTCTTATATGAGACTAAGATTAACTTAGAAGATATAAGATGAATATCATTTTGGATATCATCGATGAGATATCATTATTCGTATATGAGACTAAGATCAGTTTGAAAATCATGAGTATATGGGCTCGGTTGATACAAAAGCAAAAAGGAAGTTCAAGCTTCACAGACTTAGCCAAATTTTGGGCTAAGATTGGGTTTTTATACTACCCAGCAGTGCTAAGCACTCAGATATATAACACTCACGTACATTTCATGTGAGGCGCTGAAATAGTACCAAGCACTATTCTTTTCTGGTGCTCACGTGTGTTTCATGTGAGGTGCTCAACTTTGTGCGCTCACGTGTGTTTCACGTGAGGCGCTGTTTTCTTAGAGATTTAATCTTTATTGATATTTTCAGAGAGGTTAAATCTCTGCTAATGGTATTTTGACCATTAACGATCACCAAGATCACTATTTTGAGGATCTGGTATCAGATTCTCTGTTAATGGTATTTTGACCATTAACGATCACTAAGATCACTATTTTGAGAATCTTGGATCAGGTTCTTTAAGAACTAAGTTCTTAATTTATGAGAGAACTAAGTTCCTGAAGTATTATGAACTCCATCTTCTTCATGTTCTTTTCTTCCATGTTCTTTTCAACATTGTTCTTTCCTTAATCTTCGATTCTCAAGGACAAGATGTTCCCGATGAGAATTAAATTCTCAACTTGTAAGAGACTTGTCTAGTGGATCTCAGATCCAGAGAAAAAACTAAGTTCTTTTCGGAAAGGTTAAACCCTTAGATATGATATGATGAGTAAAAGAGATATTTTGATCTCTTCTTTTTTCTTTACGTAGGGTTTGAGAGTAGGAAGGTCTTCTCTTTCGAAAAGAATTAAATTCTCTGTTGCCGAAGTTTTTGGAAAGCTTTATGTATTTTTACAGAAGCTTATGGGGGTCTTCTCTTTATCAGATTTGATCTCTTTGGTCCTATTTATAGGAGAAGAGAAAACATCAATTTGTTTGAGAAAATCTCTCGTTGAGAGATCCTGATTGATCAAATTGATCTTAAAGATCAACCGGTGAATTTTATCCACCATTGGATTTTTAATCTAAAAGCTCCCTGTTTAATAGAGAATACCATTCTTGTTTATTTAACAAGATTAGGTAAATATTTTCCTCAGATAGAATTTAATTCTATCTGATGATCGATGGGTGATTTTATAATCACCGTTGGATTTTTGATCCAAGGGTCCTCATTTAACAGAGAGGATCATTCTAGTTCGAGAAAGATCGGGAAAATATTATCCCCGTGGAATTTAATTCTTCATAGAATTTAATTCTATCAAAAAGAATACTCACGTGCATTGCACGTGGGGCACTGCCCTATAACACTCACGTGGATATCACGTGAGACGCTACCAAGAGACTGGCAAGTGCACTCACGTGGATATCCCATGAGACGGTGCTAAGATGCTAGCACTAGCGCTAACGTGGATATCCTGTGAGACACTCACGTGTTTAACACATGGGAACCAATATATGATTTGATCCTATCTGAAACGGCACTCACATGCTTTGCATTTGTGTGCGTACGTGTTTAACACGTGGGGGCTTCCTTTTATTTTATAAGGGAACAACAAGCTCTGAGCCAAAAGTTTTGGCGGGAACAAATGTCTCCCACTATTTTGTCCATGTAGGTATGTACGTGGGTTAAGTAGTGCAAAATATTCTCAGATTTTCAAAAGTTCAAAATGGCAACTCTTTTTTTTTCTTTTTTCTCATTTGAATTTTGTTCCTTTGATCTCCCTCGCGCTCCGTGTTGCCGCCTTGATCCTTATACTACCTTTCTCGTGCTTTGTGCTTGTTCTAGACACGAATGAACATCGTTTGGTCTTCTCCCTTGTACTGGTATGCGGCACCTGACGGATATGGATGACCGGAACCCGTATTTTACCCGTCTGTCGGCAACTGTCCTGTATTTGACATAACTGTAGAGAATGTGCCCGATTTGTATTGTTCTGGACTAAGAACTTGTAACCTGTAATCATGTAGCAAATACAGATCAAAAGCGCCTACATATATGCAATGCAATCAAGAATGGATGGTAAAAAGTGCAGTATTTTCATATGAACAGTGAACATGAAGTAAAGGTCAAATGTCTTAAAAGGTCTCTATAAGGGTAAACTAATCTAACGCCAGCGCAAGATATGAGTATCAACTAAATCTCAAGAGTGTTTTCGAACCCAACATGCTGTAATTCAGGGATAAGGAACCATGTGCCCTCATGATTGTTGGTAAGAGGACTTTGACCGTCATCGAAGTATTCCAAACTCAACATGTTATAATTCAGAAGTAAGAAAATACGGACCCTCATGATTGTCGGTATTCATGATTGTTAGTATTTGATATTGTTAGCATGAGACTCTTGAGATTCCATTGGACTCACAACTCAAACTACCCCAACACCCCGCGTATTCTAGATTGTAGCTAATGTCCTGAGTTTTGCCTGAATCCATAAATATATCAAGTTTTCAAGATTGAGTTCATGTCAAGATCAAGTGTTCATGTCAAGTTTCGAGTGTTCATGTCAAGTTTTCGAGTATTCATGTCAAATCCAAGTATTCATGTCATATTGTATTCATGGTTGGGTCAAGTCGAGTCAAGCGTGCAATAGGTTTATTCACGTAAATCATGTAGATACATTAAGCAAGCGGTACATAGCATGAGATGATACAAGTATAATATTCAAGTAACGACCAGAAACAATACTATAAAGAAGTGTTATGTACAATTAATTACTCAAATTAATTGGATTCAGAATATAAACGAAAAACATAACCATAAGTGTTATGCAAATATGAGTTCAAGTCTCGCCTAGATACAAATACTGCTTTGGAAGATATACGCATTTTCGTATATTGACGCAGAACAGATCAGAATCTGTCCAGCACCGACACACATTTTTAAACACAGTTCAAGTCAATTTCCGTCGAGTTTCAGATTTCGAAATTATTAGAAACTTGTAGATCTTTTGAAGTACTTATCCAAACAACTAAGTTCCGCACGAATTAGATTCCTGAAGCTCTAGTTATGGTCATTTTAACGTCAGGATTTAAAACAGAAATTTTGATTTCTGGACAGCACTATTTGGTGTATTGTCAAGCATATATCGGGTCATTCTATGGATTTCTGGGTCACCAAATATATAGTAAATTCTAGGTATTTCAGTCGTGCATTTATACATCTAAATTTTGTCACGAACGGATATCGGAAACTCTGGTTATGTCGTATTTAAAAACAGTGTACGAATCAGGACAGATTCTGTCCAGATTCATCATTTAATTTTGTAACGTAGTTTTCCATATTTTACATCGATTTTCATGAAATCTATATAACTAAGAAAATCTAGATCTTCGATTTAGATGTCCAAAACATTTGAAAACATTTAATTTGGATTGCATATAGCAGAGTTATGGATTCTCGAAGAAAGCACTTAAAAGCAGTTTTCTATATTTAAAAACAGTGAATAAAAAGATGTCGTAAATCCTAATTCGTTATCCGATTCGATCTGAAACTTTTACTGTAGATCTAAAATTCTATCTAATATATAATTTAATTTTCCTAAAATGTCCAGAAGTCAAGATTGATTTTTAAGAATTTATTTCGAATATAAGGGTTGTCACGCCCTACCCCCAATACAGAGAGTATTGTCCGCTCTGGCAAAAGCCGCACGGTTTTGTCCTTCGGGGCGAACCGGACCCGACCAGGGGCCACTTCCCAGGAGGTCACCCATCCCAGAACTTCCCTGGCTTGAGCATACTTAACTACGGGAGTTTTTAAGCTCATGTAGTGCAGGTTCACTTAAAAGGCGTCTCTGTATTGAAGAGTGGTATCATTCCATTTATAGTACAAATCTGCCCTCTTTCGGAATGTATTCCGAAAATTCCCCATTGTTCTACAGTAGATCCCACAGACTCAAGAGGTGGCCCCCACGGATTCAAGAGGTGGCCCCCGCCCACTTAACATGACACTTGGCGTAGCACTTGTTCCGTGTGGCACTTTGCTCCGTGAGCAAGAACCGGGTCCCGACATTCTCTCCACCTTTGAACATTGGTTCGTCCTCGAACCACGGACCTACTATTGAGGGACCAGCTCTGATAACATTCTGTCACGCCCACCCCCAATACAGAGAGTATTGTCTGCTCTGGCAAAAGCCACACGATTTTGTCTTTCGGGGCAAACCGGACCCGACCAGGGGCCACTTCACAGGAGGTCACCCATCCCAGGACTTTCTTGGCTCGAGCATGCGTAACTATGGAGTTCTCAAGCTCCTGTAGTGCCGGTTCACTTAAAAGGCGCCTCTGTATTGAAGAGTGGTATCATTCCATTTATAATACAAATCTGCCATCTTTCGGAATGTAATCCGAAGATTCCCCATTATTCTACAGTGGGTCCCACGGACTCAAGAGGTGGCCCCCACGGATTCAAGAGGTGGCCCCCGCGCACTTAACATGACACTTGGCGTGGCACTTTGTTCCGTGTGGCACTTTGCTCCGTGAGCAAGAACCGGGTCCCGACAAGGGTATTTTAAGATCGAATGTGTGAATAACAAAATTATGGTATTTATTTGCAACTTTATTTTTTTAAATAAAAGATCGGTTCATTGAGATGATATGCAATATAGAGTGATATGATTCATTCATTCTCATCAACTAATAATATTACCATTTACCATGAACATGTACAAGAAAAATCGTAACAATCACTTAACACCTTATCAAGCATGTAGGAAACATATCGCCTTTGTGTATTAGACTAATTAATTTATTTTAAATATGTTACTTAAACATGGGGATTACTAAAGTATGTGCAAGTAGAGACATGGTGAAAAGGAGATTTAACAAAAAAAAAGTTAAGAGGAAGGAATCTCTAATAAGAAGGAAAGAAAGAGGAGAAAGCGGGACATACTCGCACAAGCCGGTATTGTCACCGGGTTCGTTTATTCGCCGATGGTCTCGCGTTATTAGCGAGACTTCGAAACTTGAGCGAATACCAACGTCAACTGATTTTTTTAGAGAGCTAAGATTTTAAGGATGAAAAAGAGAGTAGGAACAACCAAATAAAATATGAAATGAAAAAGAAAAGAAAAAGATGACTAAAATATAATAAGTGGATTATGTCACCATAATTCCGCTTAATTATATTCATAACCATTCTCATTATTTTGGGAGTTAAAAGGAAAATGAAATGAAAGGTCATTTATACGTTATGAAAGATATATAAAAAATAAAATATTTGAACTTACAGCGTATGGGCTAGCAATGCAATGATTTAACTGTAGGGTGTTTTTCGTCACCCCATTAAGATGGAAATACGCGTGCGCTTGTCAGGCGTACTACAAATCCCCCCTGCCCAGGGTAGGCGGGGGTTTATTGATTGTGGGAATCCGAATTTCCAACAGCCGCGGACTAAGTTGCCGTTAATTACCCATCGCCGTTGGAGCGAGAGAATCTCCGATTGATGGGTCAAACTAGTCATGCGAACTCAACGTGCAATGTGCGTATGTGTTTTGGAGTGAAATTGGATATATCGGGAATCCCGCAGAGTTTTACCGGGGTCCCGCTGCCCGGATAGCGGGCTGGGGGTCAAGGGGACTACCAGCCCCTTGAGGGGGGCGGGGCAGCGCCCCGTTAGAAATTTTTTCTAATGGGGACAGTATTGTGGAGTGTGTGTATGAATAAAAAGAGAAGAACAGCGTCCCAAGAACGCGTGGGTGCCAACGCCTCACGTGCCCGGCACGCGGGAGCTGGGCGCTTGCGCGCTGAGCGCCCCACGTGCCCAGCACGTGGGCGCCGGCGAAAAGAAGGGGCTTTGATCCCCGGAAATATGAGTTAAACTCCAAAAGAGGATTTCCAAAAAAGGATTTTGAGTGGAGTTAAACTCCAAAAGATTTAGATTTGGAATTAAACTCCTAAAAGATCTGGATTAGGAGTTAAACTCCTTTGAGGATTTAGATCTTGGAGTTGAGCTCCCCATAGATCTTCAGAGGTGGTCAAAGGGGATCCATTTCTTCTCTCTTAAAGCCTTGGATCTTCCTCTTGAGCCTTGGATCTTTTCCAAAGTGGGATTTTCGAAAATGGGTCTCCTTCTTCCTCCTCTTTGTTGGCCGGATCTTGGAGGAAAAGGGGGGTGAGATTCAAAATCTTCCCCTTTTGAGATCTGATGGAAGATTTGATTCCCCTTCAAGGGTTTTATGGTGAAAAACTATTTAATTTTAGAAAAGAAAGAGTTAAACTCTTGCTTTAATTCAAAAAGGAGAAGAAGGTTTTAGAACCTTGATGAAGGAGAAGGATGCACAGACCTTAATTTTTTAGAGAGAGAAGAAGTTCTTTAGATATATTCATCATCTTTGCCTTTATAGGCTACACACTTTACATATAGCCCCTTGGGCTTTACAAAATGGCATTTTGCCCATCTCATGCCTCATGTGCTCATTTCTTTTACACATGAGCCATGAGTTTTACAAAAATTTGGCTTTATACCCATTTTTCTTATATTTATTCATAAAAAAATACACCAAAATTATTTATTACAAAATTTTTGTTTTGGCATGGGGAGGCCGGCCGCTTCATGTTCGGGCTCGACTCGAGCATGGACCCACTTGGCTTGGGGTTGACTTTGATTTTGACTTGGTCAACCGGGACGTAAATTTTGATCCCAACATTAACCAATAGGCTACAAGGTTACTATTGCATATAATTAAATAGAAATAAATATATGCAGAGTTTCAAAAGAGATTTTTTTTAAAATAAACATATTTTCTTAAACTAATATTTTTTTCAATAAAACAAATTCTTTTTTTTTTACAATTTTCCCTCAAACAAAATCGAATAAATCCTTTATATCAAAATAAATCTTTTTTTTTTAATCTTTCAAAACCTTTTCTTTTTACAAAACGAATCATTTCGAAACAAATATATTTTTATTTATTAAAAACTATTATAGTAAAAACAGGATCGTTACGTTCTATCATTCTTAAAAATATTTTCGTTCTCAAAATTACTTAAGAAGAATATTGCAACAGAGTAAAGAAAAAGATCAGGATAAAGTAGTCATGTTTTTTCGTCACGCTCTATCGGTCGGTATTTTAATCGATAAGAAGGTTGCGGCTGGAGTGGATTGTGAGGGAAGAAGAACGAAAAATTATCGATGCGGGATAGTGGATACTACACTCATTTGCTGAAAGTCGAGGACAGCGAAGAAAATTCGAAGCTAACGAGAACAATTCAAGATCGGAGACGAAAGATAGTTTTAGGATATGCAAGTGAAAAGGAGTGGACTAAATTCAAAGAATCGAAAGTCAAGAGGTTATATTCAAAGAAGTTAAGTTCATGATGGATTCAAGAAATATGATGAGATTCAAAATAAAGGTTAAATGTAATACTTGGATTTCATTAATTCTTGTAATATATTACTTACGATGTTCATGTAGAAATGACCGGTATGGGCCACCAACAAAATTTGGCACGCTCTGCTTCCCAAAAGACGGAAGCAGGCACGTGATGACGTCCGCAACGTATTTATTCCGAGAAGATCTTTTCTCGAAACAAATACGCTAAGCGTATATAAGCAATATAAAAATAACAAGAAATTACGTGATAATGAAAATCCTACTTTATAAATTTACATTCCAAACTTTACAGAGTTGAAACTGATACATGATATCTGAACATAGAAATATAAATATAAAGAGCCTAAATAGGTGGCATACTGAAAGTAAAAACTGAAGTAAAGAACTAGTAGTCGGTCTGTGCCGATAAGTAGGAGTAATCCTTTTGATTCAGCACGATCTCCTTAGTCCCTAGATCACCTGACAAACATTTCAAGGAAATAAAGAGATGAGTGGAATGCCCATCAGCGAACTTGCGCTCGGTAAGTTCCCAAAGAAGATAAGAAGGTGAATGTGATAAAGGATATGCATGTAAGTAGAATATGGATTCTAATACGGTAACGGATAGTTAAAAGTATCAAGTAGTCATGAGTATAGTAATATATCGAAGCATGGCAATTTAACATGAGCATGACAATACAGTATAGCATGTGTCAATCATCATAAGCATGTAATAAGTGTGTAGTGGTGAATATGAAGTGAAGGTCGAGTGTCCTAAAAAGTCTCTATAAGGGTAAACTAATTTAACGTAAGTTTAAGATATGAGTATCAACCAAATTTCAAGAGTATTCTTGAAACCAACATGTTGTAATCCAGGGGTAAGAAACCACGGGCCCTTATGATTGTTAGTAACGGAACTTCGACCGTCGTCGAAATATTCCAAACCTAACAGGCTATAATTCAGAAATAAGGAAACACGAGCCCTCATGATTGTTAAAATTCGTGATTGTTAGTATTCGAGATTGTTAGTATGGGACTTTTGAGATTCCATTGGACTCACAACTCAAACTACCCCAACCCCCAGCGCATTCTATATTGTAGCTAATGTCCCGAGTTTTGCTTGAATCCATGAATACATCAAGTTTTCAAGATCAAGTGTTCATATCAAGTTTCAAGTATTCATGTCAAGGTTCGAGCATTCATGTCATGTTGTATTTATGGTTCAGGTTAAGTCGAGTCAAGCATGCAATAGGTTTATTCATGTAAATTATGTAGATACATTAACCAAGTGGTACATAGCATGAGATGATACAAATATAATATTCAAGCAACGACCGGAAACAATGCTATAAAGAAGTGTTATGTACGATTAATTACTCAAGTCGGTTAGATTCAGAATATAAACGAAAAACATAGCCATGAATGTTATGCAAATATGAGTTCAAGTCTCGCCTAAATACGACTACTGTTTTGGAAGATATACACATTTTCATATCATGACGCAGAACAGATTAGAATCTGTCCAGTACCGACACACGATTTTAAAACACAGTTTGAGTCAATTTCCGTCGGGTTTCCGATTTCGAAAATTATTAGAAACTTGTAGGTCTTTCGGAATACTTATCCAAACAACTAAGTTCCGCGTGATTTGGATTTCTAAAACTCTAGTTATGGTCATTTTAACGTCAGGGTTTAAAACAGAAATTATGATTTCTGGACAACCACTATGGGGTGTATTGTCAGGAATATATCGGGTCATTCTTTAGATTTCTGGATCACCAAGTATATAGTAAATCCTAGGTTTGTCAGTTTTGCATCTATACATCTAAATTTTGTCAAGAACGGAAATCGGAAACTCAAGTTATGTCGTACTTAAAAACAGTGTGCGAATCAGGACAGATTCTGTCCAGATTTATCACTTAATTTTGTAACACAATTTTCTATATTTTACATCGATTTGCAGGAAATCTATACAACTAAGAAAACCTAGATTTTTCGATCTAGATATCCAAAACATTTAAAAACACTTAATTTGGATTACATATAACAGAGTTAATGGATTCTCGAAGAAAGCCCTTAAAAGCAGTTTTCTATATTTAAAAACAGTGAATAAAAAGACGTCGTAATCCTAAATCGTCATGCGATTCAATCTGAAACTTTTACTGTAGATCTAAAATTCTATCTAATATATAATCTAATTTTCCTAAAATGTCCAGAAGTCAAAATTGATTTTCTAGAATTTATTTCAAATATAAGGGTATTTTAAGGTCGTATGTGTAAATAACAAAATTATGGTATTTATTTGCAACTTCATTTTTTTTAAATAAAAGATAAGGTTCATTGAGATGACATGCAATATAGAGTGATATGATTCTTTAATTCTCATAAACTAATAATATTACCATTTACCATGAACATGTACAAGAAAAATCGTAGCAATCACTTAAACACGTTATCAAACATGTATGCAACATATCACATTTGTGTACTAGATTAATTAATTTATTTTAAATATGCTAATTAAACATGGGGATTATCAATATATGTGCAAATAGAGGCATGGCAAAAGGAAGGAGATTTAACAAAAGGAAAGCTAATAGAAGGGAATCTGTAATAAGAGGGAAAGAAAGAGGAGGATGAGAGACTTACTCGCACAAGCCGGTATCGTCACCGGGCTCGTCTATCCGCCGATAGCCTCACGTTACCAGCAAGCCTTCGAAACTTGAGGGAACACCAACGTCAACTGATTTTTTTTTCCTAGAGAGCTAAGGTTTTGAGGATGAAGGATGAACCAAATAAAACGTGAAAAAAAGAAGAAAAGAAAGAGATGCCTAAAATATAACAAGTGGTTTATGTCACTATAATTCCGTTTAATTATATTCATAACCATTCTCATTATTTTGGGAGTTAAAAGGAATATGAAATGAAAGGTCATTTGTAGTTTATGAAAGATATATAAAAAATTGATAAAAATAATTACAAGACACAAAGTTTGAAACCTATAGCCTATGGGCTAGCAATGCAATGATTTAACCAGTAGGCTGCAAGTTTACTATGAATTTTCTTAAACTAATATTTTTTTCTTTCAATAAAACAAATTCTCTTTTTGTCAAAATTTCCTTTTAAACAAAATCGAATAAATCCTTTTTATATCAAAATAAATCTTTTTAATTAAATCTTTCAGAACCTTTTCTTTTTACAAAACCAATCATTTCGAAACAAATATATTTTTATTTATTAAAAAGTATTATAGTAAAAATAGGGTCGTTACACTTTTATTCATAATTGTTAGCACAAATATCAAAATTAATCTAATGGTGGAAAGGTGAAAATGATTTGTTTTAAAATCCTTTCCGATAGATCCTGGTCTCTCTCTCTCTCTCCCTCTCTCTCTCTCTCTCTCTCTCTCTCTATATATATATATATATATATATATATATAAATATATATATATATATAATAATTATCAATGCTCTCTCTTACTCTACAGAAATAAACTTTGGATGCATGTAAACATTAATCACACAACCTCCTGAAACATCATAAAGCTTCTATTCAAGTCATCTTCTGCATTTGTTTCCACGTTTGCATGTTTTGTATTTGAATGATAAAGCACTGGATTTTGTACATCCAACAAGACAGCAGGCAAATCTTAATATGCGGAGGTCATCCATCTTGGGATCTATAATATGAATTTATTTATATTTTGATTAAGACATGTATAATATGAACTTTTCCTAGTTGGAAGTACTAACTAGAAATAACTGATAATGAGTTTGTTAGAGGTTAAGAAAGGACTGATCATTCCATTCATATTTGATCAACATAAAATCTACACATTTTGTGCTGCTCATTGCAAAACCATGAAGAAATTCATATGGCTTTCACTCTACCCAATAAATATAGCACCTTTCATCTCTTTCTCAATTATACTTCAAAAAATTTCAATATGGGTGACTTCTACTATGTTTTAGTTTCCGAAGACGGTAACTAATATTGCAAAGAGCATGGTTTTTCAGAAGTAATCATGCAATGACTTCTCACAACAAAACATTGCATAAAGGTAAAGACTACATTAGCCGTCATTGTTTGAAGGCTTTTAAGACTCAAGCCGAACTTTCAGAACATGAAGCTGAGTTTGTCGGAAGGCATAGCTTTCCTTATGAAATGGTCGAGGATGTTGTCGAAAAAGATAACGAGAGCGACAAAGGATCAGAATTTGTGATCGTTAAAAAGTTGAAGGTGCCAAGAAACGCCAACTAAACCGGTGGAACAAGCTACTTTGTGAAAAGCATTTTCATGACTGTTTTCTCTTTCTTGGCTTCCGAGAAAGTTATGGTAGGGAAAAAAATTAGTGATGGTTTTTATTTTTCTTTAGTTTCTTTCTTATATGTATGTTCTCTTAGAAACACTGAGCCTGGTTTGAAGAATTTATGTTGGTTTTAAGAATTTAGGTCGTGTTATAAGTACTCCAATTAAATTTTGCCAAACTATCATTGTAACATCCGAGTTCATTTATACCAATTCCAGTTTCCGTATTTATCTATCCATGGTCTTTTCTTGATTTAGCGTGTTTGGATGCGAATAGTATTTTACATATTACTTTGCATTCGACCGACCTGCTTGCTTGAACTTGTTTGATTCTTATTTATAGATTACCTTGACTTGTTGCATGGACACGTGCATCTCATGTTTAGTACATACTGGTATTTTATCTAGTATCGTATCTTTTATCATATAACATTTTAGGTCATAGAAAATAATTTAAAATTGCATTTCATAACCTGCACGATACCCCTAACCCCGTGGTAGTATCCGCACATCTTATTCTCGTCCCGTTCAGTGAAACGGACGTGTTTGGATGGCTACACACGTACGTGCATCCGTTCTTGGGGGTATGCATTTTCGTTACCAGAGCAATCATTTTGAAATTTGGAAGTCGCGTATATTTTTCATATTTTAAATCTGAATTTTTGGACCCGACCCGAGCATGTTTTGGAGTAAGTTTGTATTTTATCAAATCTCAAAACGGACTAATAGTATAATATTATATTCGCTATATATTTATAAAATAATATTATTCTCTTAACTAAAATATATATTACTAAATTATTTTATACTAACAATTTAGTTTTATATATATATATATATATATATAACTAATCAAATCCAAAATGTCTCTCTCTCTTACTTATTTCATATTTTATATATATTTTTTAAACCCATGCAACTCTCTTTCTCTCTCCTCTCATCTAATTCTTCTATTTTTCTGTTTTCCGCGATGCCTCCTGCAAACCCAACCCACGCTCGAACCTGCGACGCCCTCGCCTCGCCGACGCCGCCTCCACCCTCGTCGGCATCCCATCTCCCCGACCTCCTCGACGCGTTCAACTCTCTCTCCTCTTTCCCCAACCACGAACCCACTGCAATCCACTGCGACTGCAACACCCTCGTCGCCGTCGACCCCTCGCTGTCGCCGTCATCCTCATCTCTTTCCTCTCCTTCTCCTCACCTCTCTAACCCCGATACCGCCATCACCCACACCTGCAGCCGACGAACCCATCACCAGAGAAACCACAGAATAACCCTACCCACGCATGAGCCCTAGGCTCGTCGACGACCTCCCCTTACCATATCCTCACACTCACCTTCTTCATCCCCCTCAACTCTCTCCAATCCCCGGCGACCCGAGAACACCCTACGAGCCCAACACCACAACCCAAGAAACCCCTGCACACTGCTACCTCGCCGGGAAACCCACACGCCGGCAACCCTCGTAGTCGTCGCCCTTGCCGACTCCCCTGAAGTCCCAGAACCCCTAGCCACAGTAAGACCTTCTTCTTCTTCTTCTATTCTTCACATTCCTTGTGCAACTCTCTAGTATGATCACTGTTGCTTTTGTGGCCGGAATCCGACCGTGCCGATGACGATCACGACGACCCAGCTAGCATCTCTGACCCCGGTGTTTCCCTAGCACGTTGTTTGGACTCAATCCGTGTACCGTGCGCGCATCGCGACTTCTCCCGCCGACGCGTGATGTTCCGTATACCGCTTCGTGGTCGTCTCCAGATCGCGACCAGACCATGCACCAGATCGTGTCCGTATCGCGCCCAGACCATGCACCGGATCGTGTCCGTATCGCGCCCAGACCATGCACCAGATCGCGTCCGTATCGCGCCCAGACCGCGCATCAGATCGCGTCCAGATCGCACCCAGACCGCGCACCAGACCGCGCACCAGATCGCGTCCACATCGCGCCCAGACCGTGCACCAGATCGCGTCCAGATCGCGCCCAGACCGCGCACCAGACCGCGCACCAGATCGCGTCCAGATCGCGCCCAGACCGTGCACCAGATCGCGACTAGACCCAATACCGTGTCGTGCCGTTTCACACACCGTATCGTGTCACGTCGCACCAGGCCGCCTGCATATCGACCTTTTGAGGCAAGTTTATCTTGCTACATGCTACATTACATTTTTGCATCTATTTTAATAAGTATAATTATTGAATCGATAACCGTACATCTATATAGTTTATTCTGTATCTACTTGCATATCATATTATATGTTCCAGTTTGTTGTTCAATTAGTACGCATGCTTGTTTTGTATACCCATGCTTATGCTAGTTGATTGTGAGCACCCACATGATATCTTGTACACCCTGACATCACTTGTTACACCCATTACTTGACACGACATGGTACCGTACACTCTTGACATGACATGACACCTAAAAACACTACTTGATTTGACCTGATGTACCATGGCTTTACCTGTTGCCTAATCTTGTGTCTAATGCCAACAAACAAACATGTAGTCCTCACGGACCGTTCCTGTTGTCTATCCAGACAAACCTGCTCCTACCTGATCCTGTGTTGGCATTAGTTCTTGATTACTGAATACCTGACTTGACATACATAACTTGGGGGTATGGGGAAATCAATGATGAAATCCTGACTTGTAACTCGACAGTTGCTTGCTTTTACTGATCAGTTTTAGAGGCTAGGCCCGCCTCGTGACGATGCTGCTGACATCGTTGGTCTGTACCATTTTCCTGTTAGTGCCTAGCGGCACATCTCGGTTTCAGCCCGAGAGTCTTAGACCGTGGTCCCGGGCATGCACGGGATACTATTAAGTTACATCGAATGATTCATCAAATTGATTTCAAAGACTTGAGACTATTCAACCCAACAGACCAGTTTAGTTTACTCACTGCACGCTACCTTTCACTGCCCTGATTTAGATTTTCTTACACCTGCTTTACTATTTATGATTATACTTGCATGTCTTGCTACCCTGTTTACATATTGTTGCTTAATGTTGTGACACGCTGACGTCTGGGTTTTGTATGGCCCAGATTCTTCTACCTTGTTGCAGACTGATCAGGAGTATTGCCGCTGTTAGACCGAGCGGTAGGTTCCTGTTGGTATGTAGTTTTGCTTTCCAGGTGTTTCATTTATTGCATCTTTTGCTTCCGCATATCATTACTTCTTGACTCATTTATTCTGGCTCATGGACATGTACTAGATAGTTTAGTTTAGTTTCCTGTTTCTTGATATCTCTACAGCCGTAATGTGACTGTGGAAGGATTTTTCCTATCCACAGGTAGCATGGTTGGCTATGTCACGTGCCCATCTTAGCGTACTCTGGGAAGCGGAGCGTGACATGGTTCTTTTGGTATCAGAGCCATAGGATTTAGATTAATCGAGTTTGATTTTTGTAGTTGGGTATTGGACCCAATACACGAATCAGAATACTCGTGCTTAGGAACATGTCCTGCCACATTGCTTTCATGATTCTTGAATCATATCTTTCTCTTATCCTTTGCCTTGACGATATGCAAACCACTTGCATCTCGACTTGAAACCTTTTTGGTTCACTATTGTTTCTCCATGTTCCTTGATTCCGATACTAGGATTTGGGCTACTTGAGTGGAGTTATGTAATTGTACCCATGAACTGCAGCATGGTTACAATGCGGTACTCTATTTAAGTAACTTGGAGTCCTGGTCTTGATTCACTTCCTTGTTTCATGGTTGTTATATTACCTTGCTTCTCTCGGTTTCATTGCTTACCAGTTCTTGTTTTACCGCCAACTTGAATCATGCTTACCGTGCTTAGTCCTCTTCAGTATCTTGACTTCGGATGAAGTCATCTTGGTATCCTACTTGTTCATATCTTTCCGCATTGGAATTATTCAATTCTGGTGCATCCCTTTGTTTGTTGTTGCCTTGGAAATGGATTTTCTCGGCACTGTCCATGCTCACATTGATTGTAGGACAAAGGAAGGGATTTTCCAGATTCCCGGACATCCGGAGCTTGTTTTGCTGGAGGAAGCAGTTCTGTCGGGCCAGTCGAGTTTAGGACTAGGCCGACAAACAGTGTTCCTTCGTCGATGGAAGTTATTAAGGAAGAAGCGCCAGCTATGGTTCGAGAATTCATGGACGTGTTCGAAGACATCTCGGGTTTATCGCCAAAACGAGATATAGAGGATGCGATTGATCTTGTTTCTGGTGCAACGCCAATCTTAAAGGCGTATTATCCAATGGCACCAGTAGAGTTGGAAGAAGTCAAGAGACGGGTTGCTGAATTACTTGAGAAGGATTGGATTCGCAGCAGTAACTCACCTCGGGGAGCTCCAGTTCTTCTAGTAAAGGAAATGATGTCACAAGGAGGATGTGCAACGATTGTCGAGAATTAAACCGGATGACTATTAAGAACAAATACCCGATCCCTCGCATTGGTGAATTGTTCGATAAGCTTAGTGGCGCGAGGGTATTCTCGAAACTGGATTTTCGATTCGGATATCATCAGGTCCGAGTTAAATTAGAGGATATTTGCAAGACTGCGTTTCGAACTCGGTATGGACATTACGAGTATTTAGTGATGCCATTCGGAGTAACGAATGCACCGACGATATTTATGGACTTGATGAACCGAATCTTTTCACCATTCTTGGACCAGTTTATAGTGGTGTTCATTGAAGATATTCTGGTCTACTCGAGGAGTATTGAAGAGCATGCGGCACCCTTGAAGATCGCACTACGGACATTGATGCAAGAAAGATTGTATGCAAAAATGAGCAAGTGCGGGTTTGGTTTGAAGAAGTAAAGTTTTGGGGCATATCGTAGCTGGAGATGGAATCGCCGTTTATCCGGGGAAGATTGCAGCAGTTCAAGATTGACCGATTCCGAAGAACGTTGTAGAGATCAGAAGTTTTCTTGGACTTGCAGGATACATAGAAGGTTGGTGGAGAAGTTTGCTCGTTTGGCTGAGCCTTGACCAAGCTTACGTGTAAGGAAGTACCATTTGTGTGGATGGATAAGTGTGCGTCAGCTTTTGAGGCGTTGAAGCAGAGATTGATAACCGCTCTTATTTTGACCATACCAGACAGTTCCGGAGGATTGGTGATTCATAGCGACGTATCTGGGAAAAGGATTTGGATGTGTTTGATGCAGCATGGGAAGGTTGTAGCTTACGCGTCGAGACGGCTGAAGACCCATGAGAAGAATTACCCAACTTATGGATTGGAAGCTAGCAGCTGTGATTTTCGCTTTGAAAATTTGGAGACACTGCTTATTGGACGAAAGGGTCGAAATATTCACCGATCATAAAAGCCTAAAGTACGTGTTCGCTCAGAAGGAGCTAATTGTGAGACAATGAAGATGGTTGAAGCTGACTGCTGACTAAGATCTCGATCTTAGGTACCAACCGGGAAAAGTTAATGTCGTACCGGATGCGCTTAGTCGGTTGCCAGCAATTCAGATGTCGACTGCACAAGAAGGAATTTATTGAAGATTTTCGGAGATCCGAGTTGGAGATTGTGCTGCCGCATTCTTCGGGACAGTTGATGCAGTTGCAAGTACAGTCGTCGTTGATCGAGAATATTAAAGCAGCGCAATTACAGGACCCGACATTGCAGAAGTTTCGAGAACAGGTTGAGGCTGGACTTCGAACAGACTACTGCTTCATGAAGATGGTTCGCTGCGGTATGGTAGCTATTTGTGTGTGCCAAAAGGAGATATTTACGAGGGTGTTATGAAGGAGGCACACAGTTCCGCTTATTCCGTACATCCAGGAGGCATGAAAATGTACCGAGATATACAACAGCATTTTTGGTGGGAAAGCATGAAACGGGAGACTGCCCGCTTTGTGGAAAAGTGCTTGGTGTGTCAGCAAGTTAAGGCTGAACATCAAAGGGTTGCTGGTTTATTGCAACCACTTCCGATCCCTCAATGGAAGTAGGAACATATAACCATGAATTTCGTGACGGCTTTACAGCGGAGTCCAAAGGGCGATAATGCAGTTGGGGATTGATGATTCTGGGTCAATCAACGGAAGCTTTGGCAGAATGGTACATGCAGAAGAATGTAAGATTGCATGGAGTACTGGTGAGCATCGTGTCCGACCGTGACACCCGATTCTTATCGCACTTCTGGAGGAGCTTACAGGAAAGTTTGGGGACTTGATTGAAGTTTGGTACAGCTAATCATTCTCAGACAAATGGCCAGTCGGAGAGAACGATCCAAACTATTGAAAATATGTTGAGAGCTTACATGTTGGACTTCAAGGGATCATGAGAGGATCATCTACATTTAGTGGAGTTTTCTTACAACTACAAGTTTTCAGGCGACTATTCAGATGGTTCCATTCGAGACTTTATATGGTCGCAAGTGTCGTTCACCGTTTGTTGGGACGATATTGGTGGACGAAGATTGTGGGACCGGATTTGATCGTGCAAACAATTGAGCAGGTTAACACTACCCGAAATCCTGTGAAAGCAGCATGACCGACAGAAGAGTTGGGCAGATACGTCTAGAAGACCTCTAGAGTTTGCCATGGGTGATTTGGTATTCTTGAAGATATCACCGAATAAAGGAGTGATTCGTTTCGGGAGTCGAGGAAAGCTCAGACTTCGATTCGTTGGACCTTTTGAGATCTTGGAACGTGTTGGAGAAGTGGCTTATCGTTTGGCGTTACTGCAATCCTTGGCGAATGGTCATGACGTGTTTCTCGTAGCTCAACTCCGTAAGTATGTTCGAGATGAAATACATGCGTTGGATCATTCGGATCTGACTGTACGAGAAGATTTAACTTTTGAGGAGCGACCGATGTCGATTATGGATCGAAGAGAAAAGATTCTTAAGAACAAAGTTATCCCTCTTGTACTTGTTTCTTGAAGTAATCGCTCGCATGGAGAATCAACTTGGAAGCGAGAAGATGAAATCCGACAGAAGTTTCCACATCTATTCTTGAAATTTCTAGTTTGGTTATCCTATCTTGTTCTTGGAATTTCGAGGACGAAATTCTTTTGTAGTTGGGTATAATGTAACATCCGAGTTCATTTATACCAATTCCAGTTTCCGTATTTACCTATCCATGGTCTTTTCTTGAATTAGCGTGTTTGGGTACGAATAGTATTTTACATATTACTTTGCATTCGACCCGACCCGCTTGCTTGAACTTGTTTGATTCTTATTTATAGATTACCTTGACTTGTTGCATGGACACGTGCATCTCATGTTTAGTACATACTGGTATTTTATCTAGTATCGTGTCTTTTATCATATAACATTTTAGGTCATAGAAAATAATTTAAAATTGCATTTCATAATCTGCACGATACCCCTAACCCCGTGGTAGCATCCGCACATCTTATTCTCGTCCCGTTCAGTAAAACGGACGTGTTTGGATGGCTACACACACGTACGTGCATCCGTTTTTGGGGGTATGCCTTTTCGTTACCAGAGCATTCATTTTGAAATTTGGAAGTAGTATATATTTTTCATATTTTAAATCTGAATTTTTGGACCCGACCCGAGCATGTTTTGGAGTAAGTTTGTATTTTACCAAATCTCAAAACGGACTAATATTATAATATTATATTCGCTATATATTTATAAAATAATATTATTCTCCTAACTAAAATATATATTACTAAATTATTTTATACTAACAGTTTAGTTTTATATATATATATATTATATATTTTAACTAATCAAATCCAAACTGTCTCTCTCTCCTACTTATTTCATATTTTATATATATTTTTTAAACCCATGCAACTCTCTTTCTCTCTCCTATCATCTCCTTCTAATTTTCTGTTTTCCGCGACGCCTCCTGCAAATCTAACCTACGCTCGAACCCGCGACGCCCTCGCCTCGCCGACGCCCCTCCACCCTCGTCGGCAAGCCATCTCCCCGACCTCCTCGACCTCCTCTCCGCGTTCAACTCTCTCTCCTCTTTCCCCAACCACGAACCCACTGCAGTGGCCACTGCGGCTGCAATACCCTCGTCGCCGGCGACCCCTCGCCGTCGCCGTCATCCTCATCTCTTTCCTCTCCTCCTTCTCCTCACCTCTCTAACCCCGATACCGCCATCACCCACACCTGCAGCCGACGAACCCATCACCAGCGAAACCACAGAATAACCCTACCCACGCATGAGCCCTAGCCTCGTCGACGACCTCCCCTTACCATATCCTCACACTCACCTTCTTCATCCCTCTCAACTCTCTCCAATCCCCGGCGACCCGAGAACACCCTACGAGCCCAACACCACAACCCAAGAAACCCCTGCACACTGCTACCTCGCCGGGAAACCCACACGCCGGCAACCCTCGTCGTCGTCGTCCTTGCCGACTCCCCTGAAGTCCCAGAACCCCTAGCTACAGTGAGACCTTCTTCTTCTTCTTCTATTCTTCACATTCCTTGTGCAACTCTTTAGTATGATCACTGTTGCTTTTGTGGCCGGAATCCGACCGTGCCGATGACGATCACGACGACCCAGCTAGCATCTCCGACCCCGGTGTTTCCCTAGCACGTTGTTTGGACTCATTCCGTGTACCGTGCGCGCGTCGCGACTTCTCCCGCCGACGCGTGATGTTTCGTATACCGCTTCGTGGTCGTCTCCGTATCGCGTCCAGACCATGCACCAGATCGTGTCCGTATCGCGCCCAGACCGCGCATCAGATCGCACCCAGACCGCGCACCAGACCGGGTCCAGAGCGCGCCCAGACCGTGCACCAGATCGCGCCCAGACCGCGCACCAGATCGCGCCCAGACCGCGCACCAGACCGCGTCCAGATCGCGACCAGACCGTGCACCAGATCGCGCCCAGACCGTGCTCCAGATCGCGACTAGACCCAATACCGTGTCGTGCCGTTTCACACACCGTATCGTGTCACGTCGCACCAGGCCGCCTGCATATCAACCTTTTGAGGCAAGTTTATCTTGCTACATGCTACATTACATTTTTGCATCTATTTTAATAAGTATAATTATTGAATCGATAACCGTACATCTATATAGTTTATTCTGTATCTACTTGCATATCATATTACATGTTCCAGTTTGTTGTTCTATTAGTACGCATGCTTGTTTTGTATACCCATGCTTATGCTAGTTGATTGTGAGCACCCACATGATATCTTGTACACCCTGACATGACTAGTTACACCCATTATTTGACACGACATGGTACCGTACACTCTTGATATGACATGACACCTAAAAACACTACTTGATTTGACCTGATGTACCATGGCTTTACCTGTTGCCTGATCTTGTGTCTAATGCCAACAAACAAACATGTAGTCCTCACGGACCGTTCCTGTTGTCTATCCAGACAAACCTGCTCCTACCTGATCCTGTGTTGGCATTAGTTCTTGATTACTGAATACCTGACTTGACATACATAACTTGGGGGTATGGGGAAATCAATGATGAAATCCTGACTTGTAACTCGACAGTTGCTTGCTTTTACTGATCAGTTTTAGAGGCTAGGCCCGCCTCGTGACGATGCTGCTGACATCGTTGGTCTGTACCCTTTTCCTGTTGGTGCCTAGCGGCACGTCTCGGTTTCAGCCCGAGAGTCTTAGACCGTGATCCCGGACATGCACGGGATACTATTGAGTTACATCGATGATTCATCAACTTGATTTCAAAGACTTGAGACTATTCAACCCAACAAACCAGTTTAGTTTACTCACTGCACGTTACCTTTCACTGCCCTGATTTAGATTGCCTTATACCTGCTTTACTATTTATGATTATACTTGCATGTCTTGCTACCCTGTTTACATATTGTTGCTTGATGTTGTGACGCGCTGACGTCTGGGTTTTGCATGGCCCAGATTCTTCTACCTTGTTGCAGACTGATCAGGAGTATTGCCGCTGTTAGACCGAGCGGTGAAGTTCCTGTTGGTATGTAGTTTTGCTTTCCAGGTGTTTCATTTATTGCATCTTTTGCTTCCGCATATCATTACTTCTTGACTCATTTATTCTGGATTATGGACATGTACTAGATAGTTTAGTTACTTTCCTGTTTCTTGATATCTCTACAGCCGTAATGTGACTGTGGAAGGATTTTTCCTATCCACGGGTAGCATGGTTGGCTATGTCACGTGCCCATCTTAGCGTACTCTGGGAAGCGGGGCGTGACAATCATTCTATTACAATAACTCATTGGGTTAGCAATCTTTAACTGTAGGTCATTTTCAATTGGCAGTCCCTAGAGATAGAGGATTAATCATGACGAGGTTGTTTAATGTCAAGGTTCACTGTAATAAATAGGGTTAATTAGGGTTTAGCACTTACACCCCTGAACTATAATAATAAGCACTTACACCCTCTATGGTTAATAAATATATCCCCAATACCCATTTTACCCTTTCTTCTTCTCTTCTACTCCAAAAAAAACAATCTTTAAATCTAAAATGCCAATATTTTAGCCATAATCAAAAAGTTTGATGTTGTATTTTCTTCCATTACACCTCCAAACTTTTTTCCATTATCTCGCAGGTAGTCAAGTTTTCAACCCAAATCTAAAAACTTGATATTTAACATATTGTCTTCATTAAATTCAAGATGGGGGGGAAAGCATTATTCAAGATGGGTGTTTTTCAATTTTATTTTATTATCATTTTATTTAGCTGATTTTGCTAAAATTTTCTTTTAATTGAATTATTAGGGTTATGAGTTCTTCATACTTGAAAAGAACGGGGAAAGGGATATGATGAGAATTAGAAGGAAAAAAATCAACCACATAGGGTAAAAACGCGTATTATGATACTTCAGGGGTTATAAGTGCTCGATCCTCGTAGTACAAGGGGTGTATCTGTTGTGAAGGATGTCTCGTATATCAAGACTGTGCAAGCATCCAGAGAAGGACCAGACGTCTGGCGCAATGAGGTTCAGACATCTGGCAATAAAGTCCATATTTTACAGTAGAGACGCGGACGTCTGATGTAATGAGCTCAGACGTCTTCCATCGCTCTGGCCAGACGCGCTATGAAGGCACATACGTCTGAATACATAATTTCAGACGTCCGGCAAATCACTGCTTCTCAAGCAGAGCAAACACAGAAGTCTGCATCTTAAAGGTTCAGACGTCTTCCTCAAAGATAAGCGTGAATTCTCAGTTCGATATTTATCAAGAAAATACAAATTCTGATGGCAATTTTGTAAATTTTGGGATCTTATTGTAACTCAAATTGTATAGGCTATATATAGGATCTTAGGATTAAAGTTTTATTAAGAAAGTTTTTGATCATAAAGTTAAAGGAAAACGACGGCTCCATGAGGGATCAAGACAATCGAAAGGAACTTGTAGCGAGAGAGAGGAAGATCTAGTTGGAGAAGTTTGTGTAATTCTCTGTAAAGTGTTATTCTTTCTCTTAAGTTCTAATGAAAGTTATTCCCGTTTCCTCCCCAATAGTTTGTGTTATTTATTATTGCGGTTTACTTCCAGTTTTTTGTTATTCGTTTTAAAGGGATCTAGATTTAGATCCATAAGGCTTGGTTGTCGACGCATCCGCTGTGCCCTCGATAATTCCCAACAACTGGTATCAGAGCTACATTCTTTAGTTTTTGCAATTTAAGTTTACGGTGGGTGGCGACACTTGTGTTCGCTCCCCATCTTCTTAAATTGTAATACTATTGATAATAGCTCATAAGGATCCGAGGGAAATATTTTTACTTCGGAATTAAAGATGACGGATAACATAGTAAATAGCACAAAGTTCGAGATGGAGAAATTCAATAGGAAACAGAACTTCTCGATGTGGGTTAAAGCACTTCTGGTAAAGGAAGGGTTGTTTAAGGCACTTGGGGTAGTAAACCTACCACCATGACAGATGACGCATGAGCAGAGTTGGATCAGAAGGCACAGTGCATGATAGAGCTTTGTCTGACGGATAACGTGATGTATAACGTCATGAAGAAGACTTCTACGGCAAGTTTGTGATTGAAGATGGAGAGCTTGTGCATAACAAAGTCATTGTCAAACAAACTGTACTTAAAGAAGCACCTCTATGAATTACGCATGATGGAAGGGACTCCGATTCACGATTACTTAAACAGCTTCAACAAAATAATAAGCGATCTTCTATGCCTTGAAATCAAGTTAGAGAAGGACCAAACACTATTGCTCTTATCTTCGCTTCCAATTCGCATGAACACTTGGTGACAACGACCACTATGGGAAAGAGACTCTCGAGATGGAGGAGGTTATATCGACATTTCTCAATAATGAGATCGTGAAGAAATCAAATCGTTCGGAGGAATCATTGGGGTTGTTTGCCGGTGAAAGGAAATGTTCGAAGAATAGAGACGGAGATAAGAGCATAAGAGGGAAATCCAAATCATCCGGGCAAGAGGGCGGACCATGCTTCTTTTGCAAACAGTCAGAGCAGCAATGCCAAAAGTATAAACAATGGTTGGAGAAGAAGGGTAAAGGTGCCAGTTCAAAGAGCTCGAATCAAGCCAGAGTTGCGACCGAAGCAGAAAAAGATTCGAGTGATGTACTCACCGTACACACCAGGAAGGAAGATTCTGATACTTGGATTCTTGATTCCGGATGTTCATACCATATGTACCCGAAGGAGTTGTTCGACACCTATAAGGAGTTAAATGGCAGCAGTGTTCTTATGGGAAGCAATATAGCGTGCAAGGCTATTGGCACATGGAACATCAAAGTCTGCATCTTTGATGGTGTGGTGCAAACGCTTGTAAACGTACGTCATGTTCCAGAACTAAAGAAGAACCCGATTTCTCTAAGAGTATTGGATGTGGCAGGATGCAAGTTCATTGGTCAAGATGGAGTACTAAAAGTTGTCAAGGATGCCCTAGTAGTCATGAAGAGACAACGACTAAAGAACTTGTATCGTTTGGACGGCAGCACAGTGACTGGTGGTGCAGTTGTGGCTACGAAGAAACAGGTGGAGGATACCGCAAAGCTGTGGCATCTACGTCTTGGCTACATGAATGAGAGGGGTCTTCGTGAGTTGCACGGAAAGGAGTTGCTGAAAGATGTTACCTCGTGCAAATTAGATTTCTGCAAATATTGTACGATGGAGAAACAACATAAGATCGGCTTCAAGCAAGCCGTGCACAAGACCGAAGGACTTCTCGATTATATTCACTCGACGTATGGGGGCCATCACTGGTAGCATCAAAGGGATGTGCCATATACTACGTCACTTTTATAGATGGCTTCTCACGGAAGGTATGGATCTACTTTCTCAAACACAAATCAGATGTGTTTGCCAGTTTTAAGTAGTGGAAAGCGGCCATGAAGAAGTAAAAGGGGCGATCAGTGAAGCATTTGCAGATAGACAATGGAGGTGAATACACCTCGAAGAAATTTACAGATTATTATAAAGAACAGGGCATGCAATGGCAATGGACTGTTCCAAGGCAGCCAGAGCAAAATGAGGTAGCGGAGCACAAAACAAGGCACTACTAGAGAGAGCCAACAATATGAAGTTGCAATCCGATCTTTTGGAGGACTTCTGGGCAGAGACGGTGAGTTATGCGTGCTATTTGGTCAACGGGTCTCCATCAACGGCCATAAATTTTCAGATCGCAGAAGAAATATGAAGAGGAAAGCCAGTCAGTTATGATTCTCTACTAGTGTTTAGATGCCCTGCTTACTCGCTCGTGAATTAGAAGAATAGGGCAAAGCTGGATTCAAAGTCTAAAAGGTGTATTTTCTTGGGATTCAAACTTGGTATTAAAGGCTACAAGTTATGAGATCCAGAAAAAAAAGGGCGTTCACCAGCCAAGATGTGATCTTCGATGAGAAATCCATGTTGAAAGACATGATTAGAGATAATAAGAAGGCAGGTGGACCATCAAGTGATAATGATCCAGTAGAGGTGGAGTTTTCTGGCGCTCATAAGAATACGAACACCGAAACACAATTCCAGCCTATTGATGCGAAGGTGGACGGACAAAACAAAGAGACATACGGTGAGGACCAACCACAACATGACCCAGAGACAATAGCATTAAGATCAACACGTATACATAAGGCACCAGTCAGGTAGAGATAGGGTCACTTCGAAAGAATAGTATGTGGAAACTGACAGAGCTACCGAAAAGCAAAAAGGCTATTGGCTGCAATTGGATATTCAGGAAAAAGGAGAATGAGCAATACAAGGCAAGACTGGTTGTGAAGGGTTTTGCTCAAAAGGAGGGGTTGAGTACAACGAGATTTTCTCGCTTGTAGTCAAGCATACGTCTATTCGAGTTTTGTTGGCGAAGGTAGCTACTCAAGATTTAGAGTTGGAGCAAATGGACGTGAAAACGATATTTCTGTATGGTGGGTTGGAAGAGACAATCTTCATGAAGCAATCTAAAGGATTTATAGAGCCCGATAAGGAGGATCGTGTATGTAAACTAAAACGGTTTTTATATGGGTTGAAACAGTCTCACAGGCAATGGTACAAGAGCTTCGATTCTTTCATAAGGAAGACCAATTACTCTCGATGTGAGTATGACAGCTGCGTGTGCTTGAAGCGACTTAAGGATGGATCTTCGATATATCTACTTCTATATGTCGATGATATGTTGATCGCTGCAAAGAGTATGGCGGAAATAAAGACGCTCAAAATTTTATTGAGTACAGAATTTGACATGAAAGATTTAGATGCAGCAAAGAAGATTCTTGGGATAGAGGTTTTGCGAGACTGGAAAGCTTTGGCTGTCGTAAGGAAGATATATAGAGGTGTTGGAAAGATTCAACATGAAGGACTCAATACAGATGAGCACCCCTATCGCCGGTCATTTCAAACTATCCTTCAAGGAGTGTCAAAAATCAGCGGAGAAGGAAAAAGCATCTCGAGTACCATATGCAAACACGGTGAGATCACTTATGTACGCTATGGTATGTACACATCGAGATATATCTTATGTGGTAAGTCTGGTTAGCCGATACACATCAAATTCAGGAAAGCTTCATTAGGAAACGGTAAAGTGGATACTTCAATATCTAAATGACACTAAAGAGCTCGGCTTATTCTTTCACAAGTCAGAAGGTAAATCGAGCCAGTTGTAAGGATACGTAAATGTGGATTATGCTAGGGACTTGGATAAAAGAAGATCTCTTATAGGCTATATATGTACAGTTGTAGAATTCCAATCAGTTGGAAGTCAAGACTTCAGGATACCGTGGCGCTTTCAACGACGGAAGCAGAATACATGACGGCAGTGAAAGCATCGAAGGAGGCCGTGTGGCTAAAGGACCTAGTTGGCGAGTTCGGGTTTGATAAGGGGCTGGTTCTTTTGTTTTGTGACAGTCAAAGCAACATTCACTTGGCGAAAAATCAAGTATACCACAGACGAACTAAGTATATCGACATATGGTATCACAAGATAAGGGAGTAGGCCGAAAAGGAGATCGGTTTGATCAAAATCGATACTAAGATGAATTCGGCGGACATGCTAACGAAGCTTATTCCTATGAAGAAGTTCAAGTCATCTTTGGTTTCTATTCAGATACTCAAGTGTGAGAAAGTCACGCAACCTCGGTAGGAGAGACGTAATTCAGTTTCTCGGTTCAGATTAAAAACGGTGACGACGCCAGTTTCGCAATTCTGGGAAAAGATTGTGACAAATCGCGGTTTCGAGGTTTGGAATTGTGCCACCCCAATAGTTTGTGTTATTTATTATTGCGGTTTGCTTCCAGCTTGTTGTTATTCGTTTTAAAGGGATTTAGGTTTAGATCCATAAGGGCTGGTTGTCGACACTGTGCTATAAATAAGATAATCTGAGAGAACTTTGTTTAATTCAAGGTTTACTAATTCTAAATAAAATATATTGATTTAATGGGGTAGCATATTATGAAATGATTGATTAAGTTTCTGACATGAATTTGACATAAAAATAAACTGCTAAGATTTTATTTTTTTAAGAACTTAAACAATTGCTGAAAATGGTTTAAAATGAGGAAATCCCCTTAGAAAACCATCTCCGATATCAAAATCCCCAACATATAATCAATGAAGTAATCATCATATAATTTTCACAAATACTGTGCTATTCATCGAACAAATATAACCATATAAATATCCCTTATTAAAAACTCACAAATGGAAAATCGATCGATTAATATACAGCACAGTTCTTAAGAAGAAATATACTGGAAGATCAAACCAGCACTCGAAACCAAACAAACGGTCGAAAATGCACAAAAAGGGCAAAATATAATCAGCTAACGAATTTGAACAGATGGTAGAACAAACGAGGTGAAGAGAGAAATCAAACCTCATTAAGAGGTTCCTTTGATGACGACGACTGGGCATGTCACGCGATTAATGCAATAGTTGCTTACGCTCCCCAAAAACATCCTGCAATAATACCAGAAATTTGAAACTTAGTGAGCTCTGAATAATGATCGTTCTTCAAGCCAGTATGCAGGGTCAATTCCACAAAATCCCCCATAGTTTACCCTTCAAGTGATTTATAGGCACAAACACCCCATCTCATCCATCAAAACACTCATATTTAACCTTAAGAAATTTGAATGATCTTCTAGTTTGATAATGGTTATGTTTGTATTGTTTATGGAAAAAATTTGAGTATTTATTTAGGGTTTGTGGCCTGATAAGAGGGAGTGTTTGCGCTAATAAATCCCTTTAGGGGGGTATGTAAGTGCTATAAGAGGTAAAGTACAAGGGATATCTCACAATTAACCCAAGAAAGTATCATGGTTCTTTCTTGTCACAGAAATGAAAAGTGACTTAACAATGAGCAACATAAAAAATAAATAACACTGAAAGTACAAAACTATCCTAAATGGGAATAGAATGAAAGTAATAATATAGGCCATCATTTTCTTCCCCTTATTTATTTATTATCAGTATTATTTTTCAATTCAAAAGTCTCTGTAGATTCGTCTTACAAGAAGAAGAAGATAGCCATTAGGCCTAACTCTTTCTTGCCTCCCAGTCCCTCTTCCTAGAACAGAAGAATAGTAGGCTCGTGAGGGCTTGGTCCTTCGTTTTGCTTTTAAAAAAAAAAGAAAAAAGAATAGTAGGCTCCAGAGGAGAAATTCCTCGGCCTAGTCTTAACTATGCATTACTACAAGTTCACTGACTATAAGTGCTAAAATTAAGATCATTCAAATTTCAAAATCAGTTAACATAAAGATGCTAGAATATTGATGTCTACTTACAGATTAAAAAGTTTTAATCTCCTCTCCTCACATCTATTTAAAAAAAAAAATAGTGATGTAGAAATTTGTCGAGTTTCGCTCTTTGCTTCCTATGTGCCTTAGGACTTTAACAGAATATCCTATAACAAATATATCAACTTTTCCATTCAAGACTTACTCCCAAAATCTAGAAATATTCGGAGAACCCCGAGTGGTCATTTAGGATTAAGGCCAGCTCCTCTCATCCATGGTCTACTCCAAGGGAGTGAGGGACAAATTCATGTCTATAACTCGGAAAAAATTGACAAATTTTTCACTGAGTTTGGCCCCTTCTTTATAGGAATAGGCCTGGAAGATGATGTTGCTGAAATGACCTAGGAGGCAAGGAAGATGAGGTCACAAATTGATATTAGTTGCCATAAAAATGACAGGCAACAAAAGCTGTTCCTAGTATCTGAAGAAGTTTGACCAAATGTATGCTGGGTCAAAGTGCTAGCATCACCTATTGTGTTTGATTTGGGAGCATCGGTTCAAGTACAAGCGATTGGCACAGGGCTTAACATTTGCTGTTGCTGAAGTGTGAACTTTCAACTTTGTTGTTCCCCTTTTTAATACAGCAAAAGTGGCATGGCTTCAAACTTAAGACAAATTTAAATTACCTGAATTGAAATCAAGTTAACCAAAGAACAATTTGAACTCTTTTTACAATGTTAAATACCAAAGGCAAAGGTTTACGATCTGATGAGCATATTATACTTGGTCCATGCTTAACTTTGCGCACATGCGAAACCCCTCGCGTTTTGAATATAAGGTTCACCAAAATATGGATGTGTTTCAAAACCACAATTCTAGGCTAAAGCTCCTCCTCTACATCATATTTGCATCAACAAAGCTTTTCTCATAAAGTTTTCACAGAAGAGGGTGCAATTGCATATTGAGATATCAGAAATTCCACAGTAACCTAGTAGACTGCAGATAATAAGATTTGCTATAGAAAATTACGTCCATCTTTCTAGTATGAAATAAAGCCAAAGGGCCAAACGGAGATATATCCTTGGGTCCTTTTGAACTCAATTTCGGCACAATATGAATAACATTCTTTGAAGAAGAGCCCTTCCCTAATCAAGTGAAGTGAACCCTTTCAGTATTTGCTTCATCAAGCATGGAGGCAGACTATTCAGCAACATGCTGCGTAATATTGATGAGTTCATATCTCCACTATAAGCCCTAGTGAAATTCAGGAAATTGTTCACCTCTCTATATTTCAATCTATTCAATCCATCTACAACCGAGTTAAACCCAAATTTCCCAGGTAGAGGCTATCAGTAAGATCAGCATGTGATCAATTTACCTCACTGTGACCAGATAATTTGCCTTTCTAAAAACTAATTTATGCAAATTCTAACCATTCATGAGGGAAGTGAAGCTTTGAGTTTGACGGTTTTGGTGGGTCTAATACCTGGATTAAAATTATAGACTTCTGGAGTTGCTGGATAACAATTGATTTCACAATTACTGGTCTATTTCTTATGTATAGTTGATGGGTAGGAATTCCATCACAAGATCAGGCTACATACTGACTAAGTAAGATTGGTAATTTGATGACATTTAAAATACTCATTATGACAACATTTTGGTTGATTGCTGCACCACATAAGTATAAATCATTTATCAACACAGTATATACTATATAGCATATGGATGATTCTCTCACAAAAAAATAAAAGAAAAGAAACCCAATCATGCCAAAAGGTGTGGATTAATTTAATGAAGACCAAGGAAGAATATTTATGGCATTGATTGAGAAAGTGGAGGCAACAGATGAAAATAGAACGAGTCAAAATATTGAGTCAAACAATATTGCAGCATGTATGGTGTGAAGAAGCTACAAGCATGAATAGCTTGATCCTGAAGCAGAATCGTGAAAGGATTTACATGTTGGCAGATAAATTTTGATGTATAAATGAAGCTTTTGTTGGGAATCTTTCCCTCCAATACCTATCGTCAAGCGAAAAATCTCGTCTTTTAACGTTCGAACACACTAGACAAACGATCCATAAGAAGAAGTGACAACACAATGTTTTTAACGTGGTTCGACCGGCCGGCCTAATCAACGGGGCAAACATAAGGATTCCATCGATATAAAAAAGAGATTACACCTGACACCATATCTTCTCCTTAATTTGGTCATCTAAAATATTAGCATCTCCTAAATCTAAATTTATGAAAAGAGTTGAGAGGAAATAATTTTTATTAGAAACCATAAAATATGAGTTCCTACTACGTGTATATATATATATATAGGAAGGATAATAGACCACCTCTCCTATTACAAGCAATATGAAACTAAACCTAATTATATTCATAACACTCCCCGCAGGTTGAAGCATAGATGTCAATCATGCCGAGCTTGGACAGAATACGGGTGAAAATCGATCGAGAAAGCGGTTCGGTAAGGATATCAGCCAGTTGCGCCAAAGAGGAAACATATTGGAGCGCAGCCATCTTATCTGTCACCTTGTCACGAATAAAGTGGCAATATATTTCGATATGTTTGGTTCTCTCATGAAAAACAAGATTCTCAGCAATGTGGATCGTGACCTTGTTATCATAAAAAAAAAAGTGTTGTCTGAAGAGAAGAGGTAACACGAAGATATGTCAGGAAGAAAGTAAGCCATATCAACTCAGATACTGTATGCGCCATGGATCTATACTCAGACTCAGCAGAAGAACGAGTCACTACATTCTGTTTCTTACTCCTCCACGTAACCAAGTTTCCTCTCAATAAGACATGGTAGCCACTAGTGGAACGACGATCATCAATGGATCCAGCAAAATCAACATCTGCAAAGGCTATGAGCGACGATATAGATGATGGTTTATAGAGAAGGCCCTATTCTGGAGAACCTTTGATGTATATGAGAATACGCTCAACTGCTTTCAGGTGAGAAATCAAAGGATTCTGCATATACTAACTCACTGTGCCAACGACAAAGGTAATGTCAGGACGAATGACGGTGAGGTAAATAAGCTTCCCAACCAGACATCGATATCGTCCTGGGTCAGACAGTGGAGAATCCGAAAGGGAGCTCAATTGAGATAGCTTGACTGTGAAATCCATAAGAGTGTCTGCTGGTTTACATCGCATAAATCATGTCTCAGCTAAAAGATCAAGTGCATACTTGCGCTGAGAGAGTTATAATTTAAAAGAATTCTGTGACACTTCAATTCCAATGAAGTATCTAAGTGGCCTAAGGTCCTTGGTATGAAAGTATGTAACCAAATGTTATTTCATCTTAGAAATACCAGCAGAATCATCTCCAGTAATGATAATATCATCAACATACACCAGCACAATCACCATGCCCTGAGGACAATTATGTGTAAAGAGAGATGTGTCGGTGCAACTGCATTTGAATCCAATCTGTTTTAAGACCGTACTAAACTTTTCAAATTAAGCACACGGTGACTGCTTCAATCCGTATAAATATTTTCATAAGAGACAAATCATAAACTCCCCCGGTCGCTCAAAACCAAAAGACTGCTACATGTAAATAGTCTCCGAAAAGGCACCATTAAGAAAGGCATTCTTTACATCAAGCTGATGAAGGGGCAATGTCTTAGAAACAGTTAAGGATATAAAAACATGAACCGGGATTAATTTGGCAACTGACGAAAAAATCTCGACATAATCCAAACCATATTGCTAAGTAAAACCTTTGGCCATCAATCGAGCTTTAAGATGGTCAATCGTCCCATCCGGATGTTGCTTGACAACAAAGACCCACCGACAGCCGACAACCTTCTTATCTGAAAGCGGAGATACCGATTTCCAAGTTTGATTAAAGTGCAGTGCGGCAAGTTCCTCTAACATAGCTGCATGCCAAACTGGGTGCTGAAGACCTTCCTGAACAGAAGAAGGAAGAGTGATGGAAGCCAAGAAAGAAATAAACTGATGAGCAAAGGATGTCAGTCTATGAAAGGAAACAAAATTAGAAATCGGATGTGCTGTGGTACAGGAACGTTTACCCTTACGTAAGGCAATAGGAAGAAGGCGATCTTCGGAAGACGACGATGGTGAAGAAGCAGAAACAATGGACTGTATCAGAGTACCTGCAGAAGAATCGTTAAGAGGAGAAGGAGAAATGGTGGGAGGGGTGGAACTTTTAGGTCACGACGGTGATACACCTGTGAATAAGGGGACACGGGCTTAAAACTAGGACGTACAGGTCAGACAAAAGAATCAATCTCCGAGGAAGGTAGGCGAGGAATAGGGATAGCATAAGTGGGGTCTTTGACGGGTGGTGGAAAATATACTTGATCTTTTAAGAAGGTTACATCACAGGAAGTACAAATTTTAGATGTGACAGGGTCAAAGCAAGCATACCCTTTCTGAGATCGTGAGTAACCTACAAGCACCATACGGGTAGCTCGAGAATCAAGCTTGTCTGCCTAAGGTCCTAGAATATGAGGATGGTATAGAAAACCAAACACTTTAGGAGGAACATGAAAGGGCTTGCCCTGTGGAAACAAAACAAAAAAAGGGGACCGGTTGCTAAGAATCGGAGAAGGCATGCAATTAATATAAAAACAGGCAACTAAGACCACAAAGTCCCACAATCGTTTAGGGACATGCATATGCAAAAGAGAGAACGGGCCATCTCAAGCAAATATCGATTCTTCCGTTCAGCAATTCCATTTTGCTGAGGAGTATAGGAACATGAAGTTTGATGCAATATGCCATGTGTCTTACAAAATGCAGTAAATTCCATGTTGATATACTCCTTAGTATTATCTGAACGAAGAACCTTTACCGAAACACCAAATTGATCAGTAATCTCAGTTACAAAGATTTTTAAGGTAGTCAAAAATTTAGACCTATCATGCAGAAGATACAACCAAGTCATGTGTGAATGATCATAAATAAATGTCACAAAATATTTATAACCAAACACACTAGGAAATTTAAAAGGACCCCAAAAATCGGAATGAACTAAAGCAAAAGGTAAATCATGTCTCTTATTAACTGGAGAAAATGAGGAGTGGTGATGCTTCCCAAGAATACAGGATTCATAACTAAATTCTGATAAATTAAAGAAGGCAGCATAGTACGTAAAGAAGAAAGAGGGATGACCAAGTCTCCGATACCACTAGATAGTAGAAACAACTTCATACGTACTGGGAAGATGATCAACGTAATACAGTCCATTCTGCTCATACCCCCCACCAATCCGTTGCTTTGTCAAAAGGTCCTGAATCACAAAGTAAGATGAATAAAATGTTACAGAGCAGTTTAAATCATTTGTAAGCTGGTGAATAGAAAGAATGTTTTGTTTTAAAAATGACACAATTAAAACATTTTTTCAGGTGTAAAGATGAAGTGATAAATCAGCAGAGCCAGAAACAGGTGTAATATTACCATCGGTCATGGAAATAAACTTGTGAGGACGAGACGTAAGATCAGATGGTCCATCATGAGACATGTAATTTGAAACGCCGGAATCAGCGACCCATGAATTTGAATGAGAAAGTAAAGATATACATGACGGAATAGAAAAGTTGGCAGGAGTTACAGAAGAAAGAAGACGACGCAACTGGATAAGGGTAGATAGACGGCAGAAGAGGAAGATTGGTTAGTAGCAACTGGTATGGATATCTGACGAGCTATAGGTGTGTCAGCAGGGTAGCCATGCTTCTCCCAGTCTTCGCGATGATTAGTACCGTCACAATAAGCATAATAAAGGCTGGCACGGTCACGTCCGTGTCCACGGGGATCACGACCATGAGCAGTCGGTGGGGGACGACCATGCGATGCCCACGGTCACCAAAGACAGAATCAGAAGAACCACTTCCAGACTGAGTATGGGTCCTCCATCCACGACCTCGAGTAATAAGTGTGTTCGAGATAGGCTCAGTAGATAAAGGAAGAGATGGTGGGCATACGATAAATGCTCGAGAGAATGCTTGTCAAAGAAGGAGAACCATTCTGAGAAAGGAGGGGGCAGACACCCTCAAAACTGGATAGTAGTCGGCCAAGAGTAAAACGCCAACAAGAGACTCTCGTTGTTGACGAGTAACAGCAGAGTCAATGAAGATGGGCTTATAGACGTTCCAATGATCAAGAAACCTATTGAAGAGTGCACCAAAATCCTGAATATCTTCTCCTAAGTGGCCATAGTAAAAGTATGGAAGATATCATAAAGCTTCTATAAATTATCTTCAGATGAGTACAAAGAACGAAAATGTGTCCAAACCTTCTTAGCTGTTTTCAGAAACATAATATAAGTATAGCAGCGAGAATCCATAAAGTTAGACAACCAAACAATTACCTTAATGTCATTTTGGAACCAGATATCATAGTGAGAATCTTTGAAGTCAAGAGGAGAATCCGTCAAGTGGCGGTGAAGGCCTTTACTGTTTAAGGCTCGTTCAACAGTATTGGACCATTGGAGATAGTTCTTCGCGCCAAAGAGGGAGGTCGTTGTCAAGCGAAAATCCGTCTTGAAGTTAGCAGACGACAGAGAGGCCAGATTATTCATCACCAGAATCCATGATGAACGGCGCAGAAGTAAATCACGAGAGGGGGAGAACAAGATTGTCTAACACCCAAACAAGTACATGCGTAAAGAAGTCGAAGCAAGACGATCAAATTGATCATTGTCAGTGTAACACCGTAGTGCATTTATACTATATATATTTGGGGTATTTCAAATCTTGCGGTAAATTTTTATTATTATTATTGCTTTTGCGTTACGGATAGTGCATTTAGCAACTGTGGTTATTATCCAACCCGACCCGCATGTTTGAAACCCATCATGGTTCAAGATTACATCAAATATTTGCTAGTACAGAATATCCATGCAAAACTAAATATTATACACATATAATATATTTTCCACATATCTTTTAATAATATAAAATAAAAACCAAATAATATATTCACATCTAGCCTTGCATGTCATCATACCCCATATCATATGGTTGCACTCATATATCATGTTCATGCCCTAATTGTTAAAACAGACTCGTTCTTGATCGCTACGTATATTTATGTAGATTCGTACTTAGGGGTATACATTTTTATTGGCATAATATCACACTATGATTTAAACTTTTACGTATATTCTCCATATTTAAAAGCTAGATTTTTAGAAGGGACACAGGTAATATTCGGAGCAATCTGGTATTAACTGTAAAATCTTATAATATATATATTATAATCTTTTATATAACTAATAATATAAACTATTATAATATATATGATATAATTTAATTAACTAATATAATCTCTCTCTTTCGCTCACCTCTCTCTAATAATATATATCTATATAATTATAAAACCTGTTATTAAACCTCACCTTACTCTATATTCCTCTCTTCTTCGTCCCAAGAACCCAAAACCCTAGCCCACGCCCTCGTCGTCCCGCTCCCTCTCATCACTACCCCTCTCGTCCTCACCTCCTCCTCGCCCTCTCATCATCACCACTTCCTTCTCCTCTTCCCGACAACCCCGAGCACCACCCAACTTCCCCGACGCCAAGAAACCCCATACTTCGTCGCTGGGAAACCCGTCACCACCGACCACCCTCTTCACCTCCTCGCCTTTCAGCACCCAAGAACACCCCAGACTACCACCGACCCTAGCTTCATTCCCCGATCACAGAACCTACACCCTCACCACCTCGTTGATGGCTTCGCCTCGTCGCCTATCTCCCCTCTGTCCTCGCCTAGTATAAAAACCCAAACAGCAACACCGCTTCCTTTCTTCTTTCTCTTCTTCTTTCTTTTCTTTTCTTTTCTTGATTTCCGGCTGTCTCGCCGGAGCTACACGCGTCGCCGACAATCCAGACGATCCAGTCACCGTCATCGTCGTCTAACCCCGTTACTACGTCACGTCACTGCTCAGCCAGGTCCAGTCCTGCGCATGCAAGTTTTGCATCGCGACATTATTTCGGTATCGGAACGTGGCATCCGTATCTCGATATGAGATCCAATCAGACAAGTTCTAAACATACAACATGCTATGTTATTATATTAATATCTATTGATAAATTACAGTGCATGCGTTTTACTATCCAGCAGAAAGTGCCGATTTACAGTTTTATATATTATCAGTCTGTATCCGTACCGATAATAGTTTATCTAACTGCATGCCGGATTGTCACAATATTATTATACTACTATATCGGTACTGTAAGTTATCCAGTTTGCATCATACATGGTAATAGACATGTAATGGCTATTACAGATAGATACATATACATCCTGACATTAATAGTATTTCGATATTGGGTACGGTTTTACACTTCGCATACATGTACCTCATTGTTTATACATGTATTATTTATTTATATTCTTGTTTAATCATATCATCATATCCTGGTTATTACTATTGTTTTGATATTATGACGCGCTGACGTCAGGGTTTTGCATGGTCCAGTTTCTTTACCTTTATTGCAGGTAGATCAAGAGTACTTCAACAATCAAGCCAAGCAATGAAGAGCTAGCTATTTAGTTTAGAGACTCTTAATTTATTTATTTCAGCAGTTTTATTTCTATTGATGTGAGCCCATATTGGGACGTGATTCAGATGCTATTGTTTTATTGGATCTTGATTCGTTTCCGCTACATTTATTTCTTGATTTTATTTACTATGGCAGATGGACATGTGATAGATAGATTTAGTAGTTTTACTGTTCTTGATATCCGATAGACAGCCGTAATGTGACTATGGGGGGATGATTTCTAACCATAGGTAGCATGGTTGGCTCTGTCACGTGCCGTATTTACGTATCTTGAAAAGCGGGGCATGACAGGATTTGCTTGGTATCAGAACCATAGGATTTAGAGTTAGTCGGATATGGTTCTTTTGTAGTTAGGTATTAAACCCAATACACTAACTAGAAAATCCGGAATTAGGAACATGTCCTGCCACAATACTATCTTGGCAGTCTTGAATCTATAACTAACTTGTTTATTGAAACATGTTTACCGTTGCTAATCCTTTTCCGTCTTAGCTTTAGAATTATGGCAGATAGAGATTTGCGGTCATACCAGAGACGTGTTGATAATGCCGCATTGCTTAGAATTATAAGTGGTATGCTTGAAAACCAGAAACGGCAAACTGAGCTAAATCAGCGGCAGGCCGAGGCTTTTCAGGAGGGTCTGCGGACGGTCCACCAGTCCGTAGTTGCAGCGGCACCCAGGCCAACACAGCATGAGGACACCGTGGCGGACTTTAGAAAGCTCGGTCCGTCCACATTTACAGGACTGGAGGAGTCATTGCCAGCGGAGCAGTGACTAGTTGATACAGAGAACCGGCTCGTTGCCGCGCATATTCCAGATGAGAAAAGGGCGGATGTAGTACGCATCCAATTGGTAGATTACGCTCGCGAGTGGTAGCTCATAGAAGAGACCCGCCTGACTAAGCCGATCAATTGGGCAACGTTTTGGCAAAGTTTTTTGGAAAAGTTCTTTCTGCAGTCTGCTCGGGAGGAAATAGAAGAGAAATTTATTAGCTTGAAGCAGAATGGTGGATCCGTTGATGCACATGCGGCTGAGTGAACTCGGCTCAGTCGATTTGCGGGGCCCTTGGTCACCAATGAGGCAGATAGGACAAGGAGGTTTATGCGTACCTTGGATGTGGAAATTCGAAGACACATCATATCTCTGGGATTGACCACCTTCTTCCAAGTTCTCAAAGCAGTCAGGGAGTAGCAGAGTTTAACGATGAAGGTGAAGGGTACTCAACAGCAAGCTGTTGTAGTGCGGAAGCCGGCGTTTACGCCAAACCGGGCTCATGTATGCAGATGCATTCCAGTAAACAAGCGAGGTATTGTACCCATGAAGAAGCCTGTTGTATCCGATCAGAAAAGAAGTGTGATTTATGACTTTTGCCATCTGCCCGGACACCTACAGAAGGACTGTCGAAGGAGACTCGGACTTTGTCTAGTATGTGGATCAGCTGACCATACCATCAGTGCTTGTCTTTCAAAACTACGATTGAGAGACGATATTTAGAAACCACCGTAGAAGCAGATTAATGGGCAGAAGCTGATCACTCAGAGGCTTAATCAAGCACGGGCCTTCACCTTGACGGCCGAGGAGGCCAAGGCGTCAGATGACGTTGTTTCAGGTATCCTGCTTGTTTATAATTTTCCCGCATTGGCATTATTTAATTCAGGTGCATCCCATTGCTTCATGTCGTCCAAGTTTATTAGTGCACGCTCTATTCCAAACACGGCCATGTCTAGTTGCTGGGACATACACACTGGGAATGGGAAAATTGTATCTAGTAGTAAGTGCAAGGGTTGCTCGATTGTTATTTGTGGACGGGAGTTATTCGCGGATTTCTCGGTGATTGATACTAGCAGCTATGATGTTGTCTTGGGAATGGATTTTCTTGGTATTTTCCACGCTCACATTGATTGTAAGCCAAAGAAAGTGATTTTCCAGATCCCAGGACATCTGGAGTTTATATTCTTGGGAGGTAGCAGATCAGTCGGGCCAGTCGAATTTAAGGCTAGGCCGACTAATGCCATTCTTTCGTCGATGGAAGTAAACAAGGAGGAAGCGCCAATAGCAGTTCGGAAGTTTATGGATGTGTTCGGGAACATATCGGGTTTACCGCCAAAACGAGATGTGGAGTTCGCGATTGATCTTATTCCTAGAGCAGCGGCGATTTCAAAAGTTTATTATCCAATGGCGCTGGTGGAACTAAAAGAGGTAAAGAAACAGGTTACCGAATTACGAGAGAAGCGTTAGATTCGCAGCAGCAATTCACCAAGGAAATCTCCAGTTCTTCTAATCAAGAAGAAAGATGGCACGCAGAGAATGTGCATTGATTATCGAGAATGAAACCGGGTGGCTATTAAGAATAAGTACCCAATCCCTCACATCGGCAAATTATTCGATCAACTCAACGGCGCGAGGGTATTCTCGAAGTTGGATTTGCGATCCGGATATCATCAAGTTCAGGTAAAATCAGAAGATATTTGCAAGACAGCGTTCCGAACTCGATATGGGCATTACGAGTACTTAATGATATCATTTGGAGTTACTAACGCACCGGCAATATTTATGGACTTGATGAACCGAATCATTTCATCGTACCTGGACCAGTTCGTAGTGGTGTTTATTGATGATATTCTGGTCTATTCGATAAGCAAAGAAGAGCATGCGGAACACTTAAGGATCGCACTGCAAATGTTGAGACGAGAAAAGTTATATACTAAGATAAGCAAGTGCGAGTTTTGGCTCGAAGAAGTGAAGTTCTTGGGTCATGTAGTATCCGGAGATGGGATTGTCGTTGACCCCGAAAAGATTGCAGCGGTTCATGATTGGCCAATTCCAAAGAATGTATGGGAGATCAAAAGATTTTTTGGGCTTGCCGGATATTATAGAAGGTTTGTAAATAATTTCGCTCGAATAGCAGAACCATTGACCAAGCTAACACGAAAGTAGGTCCCGTTCGTATGGACCGAGAAGTATGCGTCAGCTTTTGAAGCGTTAAAGCAAAGATTGACCACCGCTCCTATTTTGACTGGACCAAATGGTTCCAAGAGGCTAGTTATTCACAGCGACGCATCTAATAAAGGCTTTGGATGTGTTCTAATGCAGCATGGGAAGGTCATAGGTTATGCGTCAAGACAATTGAAGACTTGTGAAAAGAACTACCCAACTCATGATCTGGAGTTAGCAGCACTGATTTTTGCTCCAAAGATTTGGAGACACTACTTATTGGACGAAAGGGCAGAAGTATTTACCGATCACAAAAGTCTAAAGTATATATTCACATAGAAAGAGCTCATCATGAGGCAGTGAAGATGGTTAGAGCTGATGGCTGACTATGATCTTAATCTCAAATACCATCCGGGAAAAATTAATGTAGTACCAAATACTATAAGTCGGTTGCCAGCAATACGGATGTTGACTGCACAAAAGGAGATTATAGATGATTTTCAAAGATTCGAATTGGAGATTGTACGACCGAATTCTTCGGGACAGTTGATGAGTTGCAAGTACAGTCATTCTTGATCGATAATATTAAAGCAGCTCAGTCGCATGATCCGAAATTGCAGAAGTTTCGAGGACAAGTAGAAGCGGGATTTCGAACAGATTTGATGATTCATGAAGATGATTCATGAAGATATGATAGTCGTTTGTGCCTAAAGGAGATGTTCGTGAAGAAGTTATGAAGAAGGATCATAGTTACGCATATTCCGTACATCCGGAAGGCACGAAAATGTACAGAGATCTACGACAACATTTCTGGTGGGAAGACATAAAAAGGAAGATTGCTCGCTACGTATCGAAGTGCTTGGTGTATCGGCAAGTCAAGACTGAATATCAAAGGGTAGCTGATTTGTTGCAACCACTTCCGATTTCTCAATAAAAGTGAAATAAAAGTGGGAACATGTAACCATGGATTTCGTGACAGCATTACCACGAAGTCCAAAGGGCAATAATGCAGTTTGGGTGATTGTCGATCGATTGACCAAGTCAGCTCATTTTATACCATTTCGAGTTAGTCAATCGACGGAGGCTTTAGCAGAGTGGTACATGCAGGAGATTGTGGGATTGCATGGAGTACCTGTGAGCATCGTTTCCGATCGTGATACTCGATTTCTCACACTTTTGGAGAAGTCTACAGAAAATTTTGGGAACTCGCTTGAAATTTAGCACGGCCTATCACCCTCAGACAAATGGTCGGTCTGAGAGAACAATCCAAACTCTTGAAGATATATTGAGAGCATGCATGTTAGACTTCAAAGGTTCATGGGAGGATCATTTGCACTTGTAGAGTTTTCATACAATAACAGTTTTCGAGCGACTATACAGATGGCTCCATTCGAAGAATTATATGGTCGTAAGTCTCGCTCGCCTGTCTGTTGGGTCAATATTTGAGAAAGAAGATTATTGGGACCGGATCTTATCGTGCAAACGGTGGAGAAAGTTAACGTGATCCGAAATCATATAAAGGCGGCACAAGATCGACAGAAAAGTTTGGCTGATGCTGGACGAATATCTCTGGAGTTCGCAGTTAGTGATCTTGTATTCTTGAAACTATCACCGACCCGAGGAGTGGTCCGATTTGGTAGTCGAGGCAAGCTTAGTCTCGATTCATGGGGCCTTTCGGTATTATCAAGTGTGTAGGAGAGATAGCCTATCGATTGGCTTTACCACCGTCCTTGGCGAGTGTTCATGACGTGTTTCATGTATCTCAACTCCGCAAGTATGTTCGAAATGAGACGCACGTCCTAAATCACTCGGAACTGACAGTACAGGAAGATTTAACGTATGAAGAGCGACCAATGGTGATTGTGGATCGACGAGAAAATGTCCTCAAGAACAAAAATATCTCTCTAGTACTCGTTTCATGGAGGAATCGTTCGCACGGAAAATCTACTTGGGAACGTTGGGAACGTAAAGACGAGATCCGACAGAAGTTCCCACACCTCTTTTCCTAAATCCGTATTTTCTTGTCTTTTCTTGTTCCGGGAATTTCAAGGACGAAATTTTTTTGTAGTTGGGTATAATGTAACACCCTAGTGCATTTATGCTATATATATTTGGGGTATTTCAAATCTTGCGGTAAAATTTCTTTATTATTATTGCTTTTGGGTTACGGATAGTGCATTTAGTAGCTGTGGTTATTATCCGACCCGACCCGCATGTTTGAAACCCATCATGGTTCATGGTTCAAGATTACATCAAATATTTACTAGTCCAGAATATCCATGCAAATCTAGATATTATACACATAATATATTTTCCACATCTTTTAATAATACAAATAAAAACCAAATAATATATTTTCACATCTAGCCTTGCATGTCATCGTACCTCATATCATGTGGTTGCACCCATATATCATGTTCATACCCTAATTGTTAAAACAGACTCGTTCTTGATCGCTACGTATATTTACGTAGATCCGTACTTGGGGCTATACATTTTTATTGACAGGATATATGGTTTAAACTTTTATGTATATTCTCCATATTTAAAAACTAGATTTTTTGAAGGGACACGGGTAATATTCGGAGTAATCTGGTATTAACTGTAAAATTCTATAATATATATATTATAATATTTTATATAACTAATAATATAAACTGTTATAATATATATAATATAATTTAATTAACTAATATAATCTCTCTCTTTCTCTCTCTCGCCTCTCTCTCTAATAATATATATATATATATAACCTATTATTAAACCTCACCTTACTCTCTCTCTTTCTCTCTTCTTCATCCCGAAAACCCAAAACCTTAGCCTACGCTCTGATCGTCGCCGCTCCCTCTCATCACCACCCCTGTCGTCCTCACCTCCTCCTCGCCCTCTAATCATCACCATCTCCTCCTCCTCTTCCCGACAACCCCGAGCACCACCCAACTTCCCCAACGTCAAGAAACCCATACCTCGTCGCCGGCAATCCTCGTCGCCGAGAAACCCGTCACCACCGACCACCTTCTTCACCTCCTCGCCTCCCAGCACCCAAGAACAACCCAGACTACCACTGACCCTAGCTTCATTCCCCGATTACATAACCCACACCCTCGCCGACGGCTTCGCCTCCTCGCCGTCACCTCGTCGCCTATCTCCCCTCTGTCCTTGCCAAGCACAAAAACCCTAACAACAACAACACTTCCTCTCTTCTTTCTTTTCTTTTCTTTTCTTGATTTCCAGCCGTCTCGCCAGAGCTACGCGCGTCGCCGACAATCCAGGCGACCCAGTCACCGTCGTCGTCTAACCCAGTCACAACGTCACATCACTGCTCAGCCAGGTCCAATCCTGCGCACACAAGTTTTGCATCGCGACGTTATTTCAACGTCGGAACGTGGCATCCGTATCTCGACGTCAAATCCGATCAAGCAAGTTCTAAACTTGCAACATGCTATATTATTATATCAATATCTATTTGATAAATTATAGTGCATGTGTTTTACTATCTAGCAGAAATTACCGATTTACAGATTTATATATTATCAGTCTGTATCCGTACCGATAATAGTTTATCTAGTTGCATACCGGATTGTCACAATATTATTATACTACTATATCGGTACAGTATATTATCTAGTTTGCATCATATATGTTAATAGACGTGTAATGGCTATTACAGATAGATACATATCCATTCTGGTATTAATAGTATTTCGATATTGAGTACGGTTTTACATTTGGCATCTATTGGGTAATATATATTACATGACATGTTCACGACCCACTACCAGAGTTGTTACTTGGATCTTTTAGTAATGCCGACAATTCTGACTTGTTGTCCTGACAAACGTGACTTATTGTCTACATAGACAAAACATGTTACCTGCTTGATCCTGTATTGGCATTAGATTTATATCATCAATATCTGACTTGAACACGGAACCTTGGGGGTAAGAGGAAATCAATGATGAAACCTGATTTGTAACTCAAGTTCGATACTTATACTGATCAGTCTTTCCCGGCTCGGCCAGCCCCGAATGATGCTGCTGACATCATTCGTCTATACATATTACATGTTCACTGCTTAGCGGCACGTCTCGGATTCAACCCGAGAGTCTTGACCGTGGTTCCGGGTACGTATGGGATACTATTGAGTTACATAGACGATTCCATTAAATTTATTTCAAAGACTTGTAGAATAGATAACCTAAAAGCACAGACTTTAGGATACACTTCACATACATTTACCTTACTGTTTATACATGTATTATTTATTTACATTCTTGTTCAATCATATCATCCTATCCTGATTATTACTATTGTTTTGATATTATGACGCACTGACGTCTGGGTTTTGCATGGCCTACTTCCTCTACCTTTATCGCAGCTAGATCAAGAGTACTTCAGCAATCAAGCCGAGCAATGAGGAGCTAGCTATTTAGTTTAGAGACTCTTCGTTTATTTATTTCACCAATTTTATTTCTATTGATGTGAGCACATATTGGGACGTGGTTCAGATGCTATTGTTTTATTGGATCTTGATTCGTTTCCGCTATATTTATTTCTTGATTTTATCTACTATGGCAGATGGACATGTGAAAGATAGATTTAGTAGTTTTACTGTTCTTGATATCCGATAGACAGCCGTAATATGATTGTTGAGGGATGATTCCTAACCACAAGTAGCATGGTTGGCTCTGTCACGTGCCGTGTTTACGTATCTTGGAAAGCGGGACGTGACAGTCAGTAACCGAGAGAAGCGGGGACGAGTGAGGAAGCAGTGGGGGTTGTCGGCGATGAAGGGAGGAAGCGAGAAGAGTTTCGAGAGGGCTGCGGCGGCGGTGACATAATCAGGGTGGCTACGATGAGGACATGTTGGCGGCGTCAGACGATCGGGACGAGAGGACGGCGATGATCGGGGCTTGGGGCGAGAGGACGACAACGGCGATCGAGGCGGCTGCGATCGAGGCGAGAGGGCTGAGTTGTGCGGAGGTGTCGGCGAGTGTGATTGGGGCGAGAGCGGCCATGAGGTTGGAGGCGGCTAGGGCAGAGGTGAGGAGGATTAGGATTAGGGTTTTGGTATTGGAAAAATAGGATTCTCTCAATTCTTTTCAAATCTCTGATACCATAAAAAGAGTTGGAAAATATTTTTTATTAGAAATCATAAAATATGAGTTCCTACTACATATATATGGAGGATAATAGACCACGTCTCCTACTACAAGCAATATGAGACTAAAACTAATTATATTCATAACAGATTAGAACCTTAATCTCTCAATGAAGATAAAAGTCACTGCATCTCACACATCTCAATCTCCCTCTCATATCTTATCTTCCCTCTCTTGATCTCACTTAAGGAGAAGGGAGTTGCAATCCTCATAAACTTAAAAATTATATCTCTTTTGTCTTTGCCTTAGCCTTAACCCTTGTTGTGCCTCTTCACCAATGTCGTGCCACTTCTCCTTGATGAAATTATCTCCCTATTTATAACATAGAATAAACATTTTCTTACTTAAATTAGGATCAAAATCTCTTTTATCCTTATCTAATACAATATTTCCTCTTATTTAAATTTAGATCTAAATCTATATTTAAATGAAAGACTAATTTTAATTATATCTATAATAACAAATTATTTAAATTTAATCATATATCAACAATCTCCACCTTGGTTTAAATTTAAATAAAACCTTCGAGTGTGTGCTATCATCTTATAATCCATTAGTAGCACATACCAACAGATTACTTTGGTCCAACTGGTCTTAGTCTAATCTAGACTCCACAAACCGTACATAAGTGATCTACTGGATGTGAGACACAACCCTAACAGCTTCGAACAACAAAATGAATGCCATTCTTGGAGATGACTATCTAGTGGCGTCCACAGGACCACAGACCGCTTGATTCTGCACCCTCACCTGTATAGCCTTATTTAACTTGTCCGATATCACTCTATTAAGTTTCTTTTGCTACTGAAATTTATTTTCTAGCATTGGATGTCCCAGCTTTCACCTGCAACTTATTAGCTTGTTTATATAATTGGCATTTGTTCTTGGCAAAAACTGTTTTCTGTCAATTACACAGGAAGAATCCAAGTTTAATCTGGCACTATTATATCTAATGTCATAGATTTCCTTACCTATCATCCTGGAGTGCATCATGGCCTGCAACCCACGGATCCAATATTTTCCTGTAAGATAATTATATGTTTAATGTATATATCATTATTACAAGTTTACAGGAGATCACTCGCACAGCTAGAGAATCCAGAGAGACACTACAATTCTTTTCTGTAGCCCTCACAGAAAATCAATATAGATGGTCCTCATTTGAGTGTAGGATCTGTTCACCATGTTTGTCACATGTGAATTCTCCTCTTCCTAGTGTTGTTCCTTGTCCACATAGGGTCAAAAACGGTACCTACCAGTAAGTTACAATGATAGCATCAGGCTGATCATACCTACATCGAACTATCTTTTCAATAGGACACTGCTACCTGCGAGCCTTAGTTTGGACTCTTTCCAAATTAGTTTGTATTCTTAGTTACTTGCCAAAACCTATAAATTAGTTTATTATTTATGTGTACTACAATAATAACAAAAAATTGCTGTATCCCAACGAATCCTATTGTTTTGAAGAATTGGCAAATCCCCCTTATATCGAGTCTTGAATCCGTAGATGAATCCATGCTACTTAGGTACCAACTAATACAAACAACAACAACAACTGAGCCTTTTATCCTAAGCATATAGGGTAGGCTACATGAACCAACATGAGAATCACGCCGGGTCCAGCACATGAATCCTCCGCCTCCACTCACTGCTATCGAACAATATACTTTCATTGAGGCCTTTGGCAACCATGTAGTTTCGTATCACCTTCATCCATGTTTTCATCGGTCTCCCTTTTGCCCTTTTGCCATCGTCTATATCAAGAGTATCTGTTCGTCAAACCGGTGCTTGCATAGGTCTGCGTCGCACATGAGCAAACCATCTTAGTCGGTTTTCTCGCATCTTCTCCTCCACAGGTGCTTCACCAACTTTTGCACGAATATCCTCATTTCGCACCTTATCTTTTCTAGTGTTACCGCACATCCAACGAAGTATGTGCATCTCCGCTACGTGCATCTTCTGTGTATGATGCTTCTTAGGAGCCCAGTATTCTGTACCATTAATAAGGCAGGCCGAATAGCGCTCCGATAAAACTTCCCTTTCAATTTTAATGGAAAGTTACGATCACACAAAATCCATGTTGCACTCCTCCATTTCAACCAACCAGCTTGGATCCTTTGATTAACATCACTATCGATCTCCCCATCCTTGTGGATGATGGAACCTAGATATCTAAACTGATTGCTCGGTGATATCTCTTGGCCTTCCAATGTTATACCAATATGGTTTTGACTTCTTTGTTTACTAAATTTGCAATGCATATATGCTGTCTTGAACCTGCTCAATCTGAACCCCTAAGATTCCAATGTTTGCCTCCATAATTCCAATTTGGCATTAACCCCTGCTTTCGTCTCATTTACTAGAACAATATCATCAGCGAATAACATACACCAAGGTATCTCATCTTAAATAGTTCTAGTAAGCCCATCCATCACGATGGTAAACAGGAATGGACTTAATACAGATCCTTGATGTAAACCAATTGTAATTGGAAAATCACTCGTTAGGTCGCCACAAGTTCTGACATTTGCCACTACTCCATCGTGCATATCCTTGATTATGTTCATATACTTGACGGGGGCCCCCTTCTTCATCATTGTCCTCCATAATACCTCTCTGGATACCTTGTCGTACGCTTTCTCTAAATCAATAAATATCATATGCAAATCTTTTCTTCTCTCGAAAACGCTCGACAAGTTGACGAAGCAAATGAATAGTCTTTGTCGTCGATCGTCCAGGCATGAACCCAAACTGGTTCTCTGTTATTTTAATACCCTTCCTTAGCCTGTGTTCAATCACTCTCTCCTAAAATTTTATGGTGTGAGACATAAGTTTTATTCCACGGTAGTTTAAACAACTTTGAATGTCACCCTTGTTCTTATAGATAGATACAAGAATACTTTTCCTCCATTCATTTGGCATCTTTTTTGTCTGCCAAATCTTATTAAACAGATCTGTCCGCCATTTAACGTCTATTTCTTCTAAGTATCTCCAAATCTCAATAGGAATCCCGTCAGGACCAACTACTTTTCTTAAATTCATTCTATTCAAAGCTTCTTTAACCTCATGTAGTCTTATTTTACGTATGAAATCACGGTTTATATCTTGAGATTGAATGACAAGTCCATCCAAATTCTTAATAAAACTCTCATTGAACAATTTGTCAAAATAATCTCTCCACATTTCCTTGATATCCTCATCTCGAACTAAAACCTTCTGATTTTCATTTTTGACATACTTCACCGCACATAAGTCTCTGGTCTTCCTTTCCCGCATCCGAGCAATCCGGTATATATCATTTTCAGCCTCTTTAGTGTCTGATTTCTCGTACACCTCCTTGTAGACCTTAGATTTAGTTTCCCGAACAGCTTTCTTAACTTTCTTTTTAACCATTTTATACTTCTCAAATCTCTCAACATCTCTACTTTGACGGCCAAAATATTCCAACAGCAGCATGCACTCATTTTTGCAAATTACCTGCTAGCAACAAATTCTCAGGACATGAACTATAGGGTAGCAGATCTCTATGCCGATGATGGTGTGCATAATCCTTAACCACACCTTATTAGCCAATAAGATATGCGAACACCTGGCAGTTTCCCCTCTCATACTTATACGCGAAAGTTATTAGCTTGATACAAGGAATGTCCTGCCCTGTAAGGCTGTAGCAATCAAGGATCTGCAACATATTAAGTGCATGCACAAATCGTTTCCAATAACTTGCTGAAACTAGTTTTCTGCCTCTATTTCCAAGGCAATAGTGCATCATCTTATACAGGAGTTATGAATGGGTTAGAAAGAATCCAGCCTACCGGTATGGATTGAAATAAACAATCTATCATATTTTTTTAGATAAATGAGAAGCATTCAGTCCAAAGGGGAAAATTGCGGCAATCAAGCTTCGGGTGTCATTATGTGTTGTGTTGGCTCTGGGACTTGGTTTATGATTGGTTATGCTTGCAAGGTATGAGAAGTTGGAAAGAATCATGTATCTTCTTGTCTCTTTTAAACTACATAGGTGCAAAAACTCCTTGCTGATAATGAACAAACTAATGTTTTACTGCATCCAACTTTAATTCATTGCAGCAATCCAGAACCCAAAAAGAAAATTGCATTTATAATACTGCAGAGCCGAGTTAACAAAAAAATCTAACTGAAAAGAGATCCAAGAATAAGGAGTTCACCTCTTGATTGGGCCATAAGCACGGCAACCCATTACCAACAAATCTGCTTTAAAATTCGCTACCACCTCACATATAGTCTCCTTGGGATCCCCCACCACAACATGTGTCTTCACATCGACCTTCAAAATAATTGAAAATGTTATAATTTTTCCCCGACACAAAATGGGAAAAAAATTAAGCAACAATACATCCATTTATTTAGTCGTCTCAGTACAGTCCTTATCTAACACAATATCACAGTATCAAGAGGTCATGGACTCAAATCTCATTCCAACAATTAAAAACATATTTTCTTCATCTTACATATGCTGCCTTTCCGAGCATTACGCGTGTGTACCATTAACCTTAGGGTATAATCAACACACATAGTAATCCCACAATCCACCTCAAATTTAAGGAGTGAGTTACTATAATCATACTATACTTTTGAGCAAGGGATAGGTTTGGCTTCATATTTATCCTAGCTTTCTTCCCTCCCTTTATTCGCATATTACATAACTGAATTTTAGTTTTAACCTCGATTATCTCAACTCCAAACACCACAGCCAACAATATAAAGTTGGCATCTTTGAAGCGAATAATGCTTACTTTACTCTACGAATTCGAAGTAAAAACTCACATTATTCTCTTTGCAGATCTGCAGCGCATGCGCCAAGATGGCCTCCGTGATCCGCCGCTGGTGCGCCTCGATCGCCGCTGTGAACGCCGGTACCTCCACACGACCTTCAATTCAAAATAAACCAATCAAAACTCCAAGAACAGGAAACCAAACAAGGGTTAGGGTTAGGGTTTTTTACTTGGGCCGCCAAAGGGGATCGATCCAGGGTTGAGGCCAGCAGCAATGGAGGGCGGGGATTGAACGTGAAGGACGACGAAGGATCCAGCTTCGGAATCAACGGACTTGGGGCGGAGGCGGAGGTTGAGGAGGGCCCAGCGGAGGGCGTTCATGCTCTCCTGGCTGCCGTCGACGGCGACGACGACGGAGTTGAGGTTGCCGGTCGCCATGGCCGAGAGAAGTCGCGAAGGAGATTGTGGTATTGTAGCGAAATTATTGATTGTTGCGCAGTTAATGATTGATTCTGTTTTGAGAATGGATTCCTCGTCAAGTCAGGGGGGTGTTGCTGTTGCTGTTGCTGTTGTGTTGTTGTTGAGCGTTCGATGGGAGTGTGAAGGAGAGGTGCGTGTAGGAACGACAGAGTGTCGTGTTCTTCTGAGTTCTGACAGGTGCCAGATGAGTGTCGACTCTGTCCAAACTCTAAACGTTGCGATTTTATTTTGTAAACTGATTTTTGATTTATTACGAAGAAAAGTCAATAAATATCTTGATTTGTAAATTTTAAATATTTTCAGGTAAAAATGGGCATGCTTGTTTTATGAGACATAAACCATGTAGAAGTCAGGTTTATGAAATTTTTATATTTCAAGTGATCCAATATATTTTTGTTTGAGATAGAAAACATTTACTCAAACGGGTGTCGCGTCAGCAGAATACTGAAAAGTTTCTAGTTTCGATTTTGGCTGCAAAGCCATCAAATAAATTTTTCTATAATCACTTGGTGTATTCTTCTCTATTTCCACACCAAAAAAATTCTTTGATGATGGATAAATGAATAATATTTGTTTATGGAATATTATGGGAATAGCTAATCCACAAACACAGCACAGAATTGTTATGATGAAGAAAACTAATAAGTTATAGATTATATATACTATTATATAATGCAAATGGACTTGGTAAGAAACCAGGCTCTTCTGTTTTTTTAAAACAAAGAGAAAAATCCTTCATTCTAAGGACCTCCACATCATACAAAGAGACAAAAATAATTGATTGTTATCTTTAAAAAAACAAATTTTAGAGCCTCCATATTATCAAAGAAAAAGACAAATAATTAAGCTTCTTCATTTTTTGAAAAACAAAGAAAAATGAAACTTTCTAAAACTTGAGACAAAAAAAGAACTTTGTAGAAATTAGTTTGAATTTCAAATTCAATTTACATTATACTCAAACTTAAGACAAAAAAGAACTTTATAAAAGTTATTTTAATCTTATAATTTTTCAAATTCTACTTTCATTTACTTATAACTACCATTTTTTACTTAAATATGGTAAATAATATATTATAATATTTTCTAGAATACTCTTTATCCAAGTTTCTAAAATGACTTTTTTATCCACTTATTAACATTCAAAATAATTTTACACCAAAATCCCCCCATTTTATATTTATCCATGGGCTTAAGAAATTTTTTTGTACACTAAATATGATAAGGCTATAAACGTGCACCGCACGTGCAAAATGCTAGTTTATATAATGGAACCATCGGTGGATTTCTCTAAAACCAAATATATTGCAACCTCCATTGGTTTTACTCATGTATGGGGAAATATAACAAACAAAATTTGGATTTTTGCAGACAATTCTATTCAAGCTACTATCAAGTTTAATTCAGATCAACGCCACACTATAAAGCTGGAAAGTAATGGTGCAAAGGAGCTAAATATTATTGCAGTATATGGTAAAAGTATTTATGTAGAAAGAAAAGATCTCTGGGAAAAGCTTATTGATATCAGCCAAGGTATCTCTTCTTCTTGAATTGTACGGGGTGATTTTAATGCAATCTCATCGGTTACTGAAAGGAAAGGCAGAGGTAATACTGATTTACAAAGCATTCAAGATTTCACTGATATGATTGATTCTTGTGGCCTGATTGAATGTGGTTTTTCTGGCTCCTCTTATACTTGTTGCAATGCCCAAGAGGGACATAGAAGATTATGGTACAGAATTGATAGATGTCTACTCAACCATATCTAGATTGCGAAGTATCTGAGTGGTCAAGTTCATCAGATGCCATTTGGTTGTTCAGATCATGTCCCAGTTACTTACCTGTGCCCTGAAACTCAATCTTTTCCAAAATCTTTTAGGTTTCAGAATAAGTGGATTAAGCATGAAAATTTCTTGGTTATTATGGATAAATGCTGGAATAAAGAGACTACAGTATATATGGAGTTTGCATACAAACTTAGAAGGCTAAAGCAAACTTTAAAAGACTGGAATAAAAACTCTTTTGATAGTTTACAAGAAAATCTGAGTAAAGCTGAGAAGATTGTTGCACAAAAATAGCAGGAATTTGATGCTCATGAAACAGATGAAAGTTTTTCAAAGCTTTGGAAAGCAAAATCAAATTTTGAGAATATTCTGCAGCAAGAGGAAATCTTCTGGAGGCAAAAATCAAGAGTTAAATGGCTAAAAGAAGGAGATAAAAATACCAAGTTCTTTCATGCTTGTGTGAACATTAAAAATTGTTCAGGGAAAATAATCAGGCTTCAAGCAAATGATGGTACCTGGATTAAAGATCAAATGGGACTTGTTGATATGGCCGTTACACATTTCCAAGCTGCTTTCACTACTTAGCAGAATGAGTTTAATTTAGATATGTTTGTGACGCGACCTGGATCACGCCAAGATGTTACCTTCCGTTGATCTGCTGATGGCGGCGAGGGAAGGCTGAGATTGGATCTGGAGGCAGGCTCCAGAAGCGTGTGGATCTCAATGGGTTTGAGGTTGGTTGCCGCTGAGCTACCTGTAAGGAAGTCCCAGGGTGGTTGTACCACCGAGGACCCTCCGACGATCAAGTTAGAGAGGAAATCCGAGCAGAGTAACGGCTTAGTGGAGTAAAAATGGTTTACTTGAACCGTCTGAAGAGGGGATTTATATAGCGGTGGCAGCAGGCAGGGCAAGCGCGAGAATCACGTCGGCCGTTACGCTCCCGACGTCACACCCGCGTGATGAGCGGGATCTTCCATTAATGGCGAGACAGGCTCGATAATGGGGGGATCGTGATGGCGTGGAATGTGGCCGGAGAATATCCCGCGCACGGCGAGATTCGCGGGATGGCGGTTGCGCCTGTGAGCGGTGTTGTTGGTCGGTCGATGAGACCGAGGAAGATGATCTCGGAGGAAGAGCTAGCGGACAAGCGGGAGAGCCGAGGTATCTTGGTTCTGCGGTAGCCCGGAGACGAGCTGTGAGGCTGAGGAGGCCAATTGCGCAGGGGCTCGGAGGTGAGCCAGCGTTTGTTTGTAGGACGGGCATAGGAGTGGTCTGGTCGGCCACTGCAGGTCCTCTCTCGCATACTCTGGAACACGTCATCTGCCACGTGTCATGATCTGGGAGATCACCGATATCGAGCATCATCATTAGCCCCCCACTCTCGTCCCGACCAGCTGATGGGTCGGGTCGAGAGTGGTCTGTCGGGTCATCCGAGGTGAGCTTCTTTCCGAAGGTATCGTCAGGCGTGTTCCCGGGTGATCTGTTGTATTTTCTGGATGATGCTGCAGTAATCCACAACAAGAGGACATAAAACAATAGGTTGATGATTTCTGGATGATCGGTTGTATTTCTGGATGATGCTGCAGTAATCCATATCGGTAGGACATTTTCCTCTTTCCACTCCACAATTCGTGTGTCGTGTTTCGCGAACGAATCGCGGTTTGCTATGGTTGCCCCTGGATTCGAGGTACTAAAATTTGGTGTCTTGCTCCGTGCAGAAAACAGAAGATCAATGGCTTTCAACTGCAACAACTGCAACAACTCCCACTCCGTCCCTGTCGGAGGAGTGACCTATGGGCCTCAAGCGGCCTCCCTATTTACAATACCAGTGGAACAGGTGACGCAAACCTCCACTGGGCTATTCTTCGGTACCATGCTCCCGCCAATAAGCTTCAACGCCTCACTGCCATCGCAGGAAGCTCCGAAAAAGTCGATCTTGAACGGCTTGCAACTACCGCGGCCCTCTCAACGGGTCGCCCAAACCCAACGCCTCGGTCTTTAATAGACTGGGCCAAAGCTATAACGGGTCCATGAAGAAGCCCGCAATACCTGAAGGGGTTATCCCGAAGCGGATAGCCATTCCTGCTCCTGAAGTCGTCAAAGCGGCCTCTCCTGCTAATGGGACGGTCTTCGCTAGACTGTCCGCTTCAACGCCCGCTTCAGGCGAGATCACCAAAGTTGCTTCCCCTGCCCAAGGGTCAATCTTCGACAGGTTGGGCGTTTCTTCTCAGCGGACGTCAGTTTTCAAGAGGCTGGCACCGGCGACAACCCTTCACCAGAGCAGGGGGCATGATGAAGCCACCCCCATTGCTGAGCCAGTACCGTATGCAAGGCATGCTCAACGTCGCCACTGGCGCCGAGTGAGGAAAGATGGGGGCAGTTCCCCCTCTGGATTTACGCCGCCAGCTCCAACGGTGGAAGTCGATGCTGCTGTTCCAACTGGGAACAGCTTTGAACCACTTAGGAGGGTGCGCAAGAACTCTCCGACGGTCTTGCTAAAAAGATCTCCTCCACCTCTGGAGAATGCTACAAAGACAAAGCCAGAACAGCCCCCTCAGCGGCTGTCCTCAAAAATTCACAGGGTCTGACGAAGGGTCCAAGACTCGGTAATCGACAAGGACTACTCCCGTCGATCCAAGAAAATAAAGATTCAGCAAGAGGGGGACTATCCCTCCGCCTCGCCACGAAAGGTGTCGTCTGCACAGATGCCTACATCGCCAGCTCCCTCAACTTCAACCATCCACAAAAGGAGAAGGCCGGAGAAGATCCCTGCGTCTTTGACGAATCGCGAGGACATTGAACCTAAACGTCCCAAGTCTGGGGGCATGGTGGTACACACTGTTTATATGACTTTCGGAAAGAGGAAAGCCGTGCTTCTACGGATCACCGACCGCTCACCCGATCAGTGACAAAGGCTCAAGAGCAACAACAGCAAAAGCTCCAGGAGATGCTGACAACTATGGCTGCACTCACTGGGCCAAAAGAAAGCCCGGAAATATCGTTGGGACATCGTCAAGAACAGGAGACTGATGCCGAATTCTTTCGAAGGATGCTCGAGAGGAAAGACAGAGAGGCCGCGGAACAAGCGGCCAACATAAAACAAATGACGCTCTTATTCCAAGACATGGTCGGTATGATGATCCAGCCGGATCCCCTAGCTGAAGACCCTCTAATAATCCTTGAAGACGACAGAGGGGAGACATCGAACCCTCTTCCGGCTCTATCAGCAGCCAAAGAGGAGACGATCTCCAAAGCCGTCCTGGATGACTATATCGCTCAACAGATAAGAGCTCATCAGGCGAGCGAAGCGGCCGCCCAAATTGTTAAGACTGGACGACCCTATCCGGGTTGGTACGACCAAATAAAGTACCCGCCGGGATATACGATCCCTAAATTCCATGTATATAAGGGGACATGGAATCCACACCAGCACGTTGCTCAATTCAGAGCTCTATGCGGCAACACTGGGGGTGACAACAAACTGCTGCTTCGCCAATTCGTTGGCAGCTTGTCGGAGACAGCATTCGAGTGGTATTCCGAGCTCCCGAATGACTCTGTCAAGAAGTTTGTAGAAATGGAGTTGCTATTCACCCAGCGTTTCGCGAGCGCTAGTGAACGCACCCCGATCACGGCACTCATCAATGCCAGGGTGAAGCCAGGTGAAACCTGGGTTCAATACTCCATTCGATAGCGGAATCTATGGTCAAAATATGAACAACGCATCGAAGAAGCTCCTGCGGTAGGCATGTTCGTAGGGACCCTCGACCCTCAGGCGACCATTTCACAATTCATGATGTTCTTCAAGCCGACCACTTTCTGGACCTTGATCGAAAAACTGGTCCAAATGGACCAGATGGGTCATAAGCCTTCCTTTTCAAAGACGAAACCGCAGAATGAAAAGGGCAAAGGGAAAGCGACCTTTGTTGCCAATACTCAACAACAGCCGAGCAACTTAAAACCGGTTGTTCCCCAAAGCAATGTGCATCCACGCCAATCCCTCGAGGAGAGACTGGGACGTCCTTACTCGTTTCCCCGAGATAAAACGAGGAGACTGTTCGAGCTGGCAGTGCGCAACAGACTCATCAATCTGCCAGATCCAAGACGTCCGTTGTAGCCGGGCGATATCAACAATCCTAATTACTGCCCTTAACACCAAGCAGTAAGCCATCCAATCGAAGATTGTTTCGTCTTCAAAGGCTGGATTGAGGACCAATACTAACATGGCAAATTCGCGCTGTCTGAGAATTGGAAGGTGAGCCCGCCCCAGCCACACACTCCTAAAAAGATGGACACGCCGGCGGCATCATGCTCTTTTATAGAAGAAGCTCCATGGGAGGTCGCTTTTTCAGCCAAAACGAAGAGAATGCTGAAGGATCTCTAAACGTGCCCGGCGATTAGGTGGAGGAGCCCGCAAGAACCCGTGATCATCGACGGAATGTTGAAGCCGTGCCCAACGCTGAAAGTTGGTGATGGTGGACAAAACATTCACGTCAAGCCTCCAAAGTCTTTAAAGAAAAAGAAGAAGGCCAAGAAGCATGTCCAACCCGACGATAGCCGTACAGGTCTGCAGAAATACATCAATCCACTGGAAGAATATAACCAGAGGGCACGGACCCCAATCACATTCGAGAAATTCTTTAAGCATGTTCTTGAGAATGAAGACGATGACATTGACAAAGGAGACGATTCTTCAGAAGGGCCTGAAGATTATGTGGCAAGCTTCTACATGATCTCTCACTCGATAAATGACAAAGAAGCTCCTGATGCAAAGAAACTGGGGGCAGATCCCGAACCGGAACTCCTAGAGCCGTCAGACGAGATGATTGACATGTTGCTGAACGAGGCCTATCAAAAGAGCAAAACTGATCGAGAACGGGAAATGGCCCTATTCGAAGGGGCCAGGCGTCCACGTCAAATTGGAGAAGCCGTGGTAGGGATAGGCCACAAAATACTCCAACCAAATCAAATCACCCCCTGAATGGGTGTATTTCACATCATCGTCACGTGTCCCGTCACGTAATAAATATACGTGCGCGCAGGATGAATTATGGACCGAAAAGTCCGTAAACTAGAAATTCGCCTCAAATATGACAACAATGGACCGAAACGTCCCTAAACTAACGACTGATCGAAACATCTTTAAACTACTACAAACCGCAGCATTTTAGGGCTGACGCAAAAAAAAACGTTACATCCATAAGCGAGATGGGCACGGATGAAAACCCGAAAGGGCTCCGTGAGTAAAAACAGCAGGGCTACCGGCGAGTTTTGTGAAAACCCGAAAGGGCGCAATCTCGTTAAAAGACACTTGCAAGGTCCTCTCGACCTTATAAAGAGAAAATACCTGCGTGAGATCCTTACGACTCACAAGGGAGCAACACACTTAGGGGTCCTCCCGATTCCTAAGGAGAAGTTACACTTACGAGATCTTCACGACTCGTGAGGAGAATTCGCCTATGAGACCCTCACGGCTCATAGGATTCAAAAGCCTTAAGTTACAGGGATCTGAACCTGTTCTTAAGCCATCACAACCCACAATGTGCCCTACAGGTGGTCCAATACTGGCCCTTGTATACAATCCACGGGCACAAATAAACGTTTCCCCAACAGAGTCCCACCACTAACGAGGGATATCTTCATATGGCGAACGACACTTGTAAGTCCTCTCGACTTATAAGAAGAAAGCACTCTTGTGAGATCCTTACGACTTATAAGTGACCATACACTTAAGAATCCTCACGATTCTTAAGGAGAAAACGCACCTACGAGATCCTCATGACTCGTAGGGAGAAATACCTTTATGAGACCTTTATGGCTCATTAAGTCAAAAGCCTTAGTCGACAGGATCATAACCCTGTTTGCTAAGCCACCTTTGTTCGAACCGACGAGCAAATGATGATTCTCTCCTGGCAATATCTCAGTTGTAGCGATGCTGATGCCTAAATCGGTATCAGATCCCGAGTTCCATACTCGCGGCAAAAGTCAGCGAGCCATAAATGCATATGAAAACGGCCGAAATGATTGGGCAAATCGCAATAAAAAGCAGCGAGTACAAGACAAAAATAACCGAAATGATTGGGCATCGTGAAAAATAGCCGAAATGATCGGGCAATCGCGAACTTCGCGATATAAAAGCTGAAATGATAGAGCATCGCGGAAAGAAATAAAAAAAATGAAAGAATGAAACTTTTTTGCCCTACAGGTAAGTCCATACTGACCCCTGTATACAATCCATGGGCATAAACAAAAAGCGACCCATGTTTCCCCTACCAGACTCTATTAAAGGGAGAGTCAGATCTCAACGGCAACATCTGCATCCCAAAAGATCACCACGGCATTTCTTCTCACTACAACAGGATGCAGACGCGACGTCAACAAGCGACTCCAGGGTCAAAACAAAGAGGAGTCATGGCAAAGTCTCTAGTTCCAAGTTTCGACGGTTCACAAACAACCTAGAGACTACCTCGACATTCGTCTCGTTACAGCAGACGCAGTGTCAACAACGGCGTTTCTTCTCACTGCAACAGGATGCAGACGCGACGTCAACAAGCGACCCCAGGGTCAAAACAAAGAGGAGCCATGGCAAAGTCCCTAGTTCAAAGTCTCGACGGTTCACAAACAACCTAGAGACCACCTCGACACTCGTCTCGTTACAGCAGACACAGTGTCAACAACAGCGTTCTTCCTCCAGCAGGATGCAAACGCTACATCAATAAACGGAGCCAAGGCAAAATCCCTAGTTCCAAGCCTCGACGGTTCACAGGCAACCTAGAGACAACCGTGACATTCGTCTCGTTACAGCAGACGCAATGCCAGCAAACGAAGAAAAGGAAAATCCCTAGCTTCAGGGTCTTGACGACAACTCAAATAAAACCTGAAAGACTATCAGAGATCATCCCACACCAGCGCGGAGTGGTTATGACTCATCGGGACTCCCAAACTGAGCCTAACCTCAAGTAAAAAGCGACATGGAATATCCCTAATGCTTGCTCTTTCGACGGTAATACTACCTGGAAGATTGCTTGAAGACGTCTTGTCCATCCCCCGAAGGGATCAGAGACACGACAGTCGCAAGGCTACTCGAACAGCAAGATTGCCTATCGAGAAATATATCAGCCAACGCGACGGTACGATGGACAAAACCCTAGTACCACAGACCCTAATGGACCTTTGTCGTAAAGAGCAGAGATTAACTGTGACGTTAGGACATCCTTGCGAGAACATCTCGATTCGTCTCGACTAGTAAGGAAATTAGTGTCCTTGCGGGAACTTCTCGATTCGTCTCGACTCGTAGGGAAAAGCCTTAGGCAATGGGGATAAGGACATGTTTCCTAAGCACTGGGGCCCTGCAAGTTGGTCCAGGATGGACTCTTGCATACTATTCATGGGCCACACTCTCCGAAGTCGAATCTCGACAAGGTGGGAAACAACCACTTACGAGTGCTCTTGACTTATAAGCGGGAAAATTCTCTTGTAAGATCCTTACGACTCTCAAGAGAAAGCACACTTAGGAATCCTCACGATTCCTAAGGAGAAAATACACCTGCGGGATCCTCTTGACCTGTAGGGAGAAAAGTCTTTATGAGACCCTCATGGCTCATAAAGTTGAAAAGTCTTAGGTGGCAGATCCTAACCCTGTCTCCTAACCAATCATTGCCCTACAGGGAGGTCAGGATAGACTATCTACGGGCCACACTCTCCGAAGTCGAACATCGACAAGGAGGGAAACAATCACTTATGAGTCTTCTCGACTTGTAAGGGGAAAAATGCTCTTGTGAAATCCTTACGACTCTCAAGAGAAAACGCACTTAGGAATCCTCACGATTCCTAAGGAGAAAATACACCTGCGGGATCCTCTCGACCTGTAGGGAGAAAAGTCTTTATGAGACCCTCATGGCTCATAAACTTGAAAAGTCTTAGGTGGCAATCCTAACCCTATCTCCTAAGCCATCACTGCCCTGCAAGATGGTCAAGATGGACTATCTACGGGTCACATTTGCCAAAGCCACATTCGCCAATGAAATAAAGAAGCTACTTACGGGTCCTCACGATTCGTAAGGAAAAATACCCGAGTGAGATCCTTACGACTCACGGAGGTGATGAACACTTAGAGATCCTTACGATTTCTAGGAAGAATTTACACCTACGAGATCCTCTCAACTTATAGGGAGAAAAAACCTTCTTGAGACCCTTACGGCTCATGAAGATGAAAAAAGTCTTACTCTACAAGGACTCTAAACTTGTCCCCTAAGCTGTCAATTCTATTACCATGCATAACTCTGCACTACTTCACCCACGTACATGCTTACGTGGGCAAAGTAGTGGGGGCATTTGTTCCCGCCAAAATTTTCGGCCAAGAGCTACTTGTTCCCTTATAAAAAAAGGGGAGAATCCTAAAAAAACAGGCATCACGTGTAAAACACGTGGGCGCACATATGCAAAGCATATGAGCGCTGAACATAAATAACCAAGGGCCAAATATGCCTCACGTGTTACACACGTAAGCTCTCTGAACATACACAGGCTAAAACCCACACTATGGGTCACGAGTTAAACACGTGAGTGCTTTTGCCAATCACATGCAAAGCATGTGAGCACCATAATTTAAAATGTTCCTATCAAATTCTAGAATTAAATTCTATTTGGGAAATATTTTCTTGATCTTCCTTAAACTAGAAAGATCTTCTCTGTTAAACAGAGGACCCTTGGATCAAAGATCCAGCGGTGATCATTTGATAGAATAAAAATCTATCATGGGAAAATATTTTCCTAATCTTATAACAAGAATAAAATTCTATGTTAACAAGATATCCATATTAAGAAAATATATTTTTGATCTTGTTAAACTAAAAGGATTTGATAGAATAAAATTCTAGTCATGTTAAAACTAACAAGATATTCATAATCTTGCTAAACAAACAAGAAATCTTCTCCGTTAAACAGAGAGCCTTTGGATTAAAAATCCAACGGTGAATAAAATTCACCGATTGATCTAAAAGATCATTTTGGTTGATTATAAAATCAATCAACATCTCTCAATGAGAGATTTTCTGAACAAATTGATTCTTTTCTTTCTCATATAAATAAAAAGCAGAGAGAGGGAAAAAGGAAGAGACCCCCCATAAACTCGAAGGTCAAAAAAGAGGGGAGACACATGGACACAGAGGGAGAGGGGAAGAAAAATAGAGAGAGAATTTAATTCTCTAAAGAAGGGGAACCCCTCCCAAAAGCTCCCACAAAAAGGGAATTTAATTCTCAAACCAAGAGTTTAACTCTTATAAAAGAACTTAGTTCTTCCTCTGGTTAAGATCTGCAAAAGCGGATCTCCCCACAAGTTGAGAATTTAATTCTCATCGGGGAGATTCTGTCATGCAGATTCAAAATCTAGGGGAAAGAACTGAATCCAAAAGAGTTTAACTCTTACAAAACATATAGGAATTTAATTCCTCTGGAACTAGGGTTTAACCCTTTTAAAAAGAATTTAATCCCTACAAAAGAACAAAAGGAGAACATGATCCCACGGAACCATAGAAGAACAGCCTGATGATTCATTACCATTCAAACGCTATATAAAAGCTCACGTGATCCCACGTGAGCACCTTGGAGGAACAAAGAGGGAAAGAATGAGATCTAGTCACGTGACCCCACGTGACCCCTGAGCAGTAAAGCGGAAAGGGAATAAATCAAAGGGCAGTTTCCATTCTTGGAGCGCCTTACGTGACCCCACGTGAGCGCATCAAATTCTTAGTGTTTAACACTACTTCAAGCATCTCACGTGACCCCACGTGAGCGCTTCAAATTCTTAGTGTTTAACACTACTTCAAGCGCCCCACGTGATCTCACATGAGCACCTCAAATTCTTAGTGTTTAACACTATTTCAAGCTCCTCACGTGGGAGCACGTGAGCGCTGATCATACACTAGTGTTTAACACTACTTTAAGCGCCTCATGTGGGAGCACGTGAGCGCTGATCATATACTAGTGTTTAACACTACTTTAAGGCCTCACATGGGAGCACGTGAGCGCCGATCATATATTAGTGTTTAACACCATGAGAGGCCAATATTAGTTAAACTTAGATCAAATCTCCCGAGGGCAATCAATTGAGCCCCTCATGCTCAGGGTCCCCCAAACCGATCTCAGTCCCAGAGATAAATAATGAGCTCCTAGCGGATGGCATCTAAAATGATGTTCATCCCACCATGATCTCTCTCCTCGATCTGGAATTTGGTTCAAGGGTACATCTCTCCACACCTCCGATACATGTCGTTGTAATTCTTCAACGTCTTCAGAGAGGTGGAGGGTCCCAATAACCAATAACTCTTGGCGTACCACCGAACAAGCTTTTCAAAAAGGGGAGTAAATCTAAAACACATCTCAATTTGGGGGCGCTTCACGTGACCTCACGTGATCCCTTGATAGTGCTTAGCACTTAGAAAAAGAAAAGGAGGCAATTTTCATTCTTCAGAGTGCCTCACGTAATCTCACGTGACCCCATAGTGTTTAGCACTCAAAAAAGGAAAAAAGGGAATAAACACAAGATAGCTCCCATTTTGGGGGCACCTCATGTGTTCCCACGTGACCCCCAAATAGTGGTGTATAAAAGAGGAAGAAAATTCTAAAGACAGCGCTCACATTTTGAAGGCACCTCATGTGTCTGCACGTGACTGTTTGATGAACCAAGTGTTTAGCACTTATAAATGAAAAAGGAATAAAATCCGGAGAACACATGTATCTTGAAGAAATGGAGAATATTCTCCGTCTTCACTTCTCTTAGCGGTATGGTTTCTGCCCACTTAGAGAAGTAATCGGTTGTCGCCAATATGAACCGATATCCTTTAGACGATGCTGGTTCGATGGGCCCAATTATGTCAGTTTCCCATATTTCGAACGGCCAACTAGCCACCGTTGGGTGTAGCGGATTTGGATACTGGTGGATGAAGTCCCCGTGAATCTGGCACGAGTGGCACTGCTTCGCGTATTCGAGGCAGTCTTGGATCATCGTGGGCCAATAGTAGCCCATCCTTTTGGTCTTCAGCTTCATCTTTGGCCCGGCTTGATGAGAACCGCAGAGTCCGTCATGAGTTTCTTGGACGACTCTCTTTGCTTCTTCCGGTCCCAGGCATCTTAGCCACAGAGAGTCGAATGATCTTTTATATAGAGTATCATTGACGAAGGCAAAAGACAGGGCTCGTTTCATGAGCTGATGTTTTGAAAATGCATCTTCAGGTGTTTGACGGGGTTTGAAGTAGTCTATAAAGACTTCTCTCCAATCCCTAGCTTTTTCTTGGTCTTTTATTTGTAAGGCCGTTTGCTTGGTTGCTTCTTTTTCTTCAGACGATTCCGGAGATATTTTCGCTGGTGTAAGAACCCGACGGCTTTGTACTACGATCCTTACATCGTCGAGGTTTTCGTCGGCCAGTTCTTTAGCGAGTTTGGCTAACGCATCCGCTTTGCTATTTTCCGCACGCGGTATGCTTCCCAGGGCGTAGGCGGTGTTCCCTTATAAAAATTCAGAAAGAAAAAGGGAAGGGGAAAATTCCCCACTAATGGAAGCATCACGTGTAAGCACGTGATCATCAATCCCTTACAAAGAGACTCATAGAAGGAAAAGAAAAAAATTCCCGCTAGTGGAGCATCACGTGCAAGCACGTGATGCATCTGTATGCAGAGTAAGCGGATCCATTTAGTAGGCGGCAGCTAAAGCCTCACGTGCAAGCACGTGATCGTCTTTCGCACGAAACGTGTGGGACTCAGTTATAAAACAAACAAAGAACAAATAAGCTCATGTGTTACCACGTGATGCCTTCCCTCTGTTTGGACTCCTTCATACGAACAAACCAAATTAATTCTGTGAGGGGTCACGAGGTACACGTGATGCTCCTATGCCTTCTGAACAGATAGAATTAAATTCTAAACAAAGGTATCAAAAGCGCTATTTTGGAAAACATTTCCTTGGATCTTTCTAAACAAGAAAGATTGCACTCTGTAAAGCAGAGCGCCGTTGGATTAAAAATCCAATGGTGATTAAAAATCACCAATTTACAGAAAATATCTTCCTAAACTTGCTAAGAACAACAAAAGAAATATCTTCTGTAAAACAGAAGTCCTTGGATTAAAAATCCAACGGTGAATAAAATTCACCGATTGATCTAAAAGATCATTTTGGTTGATCAAAATCTCTCAATGAGAGATTTTTTGAACAAATTGATTCTTTTCTTTCTCTTATAAATAAGAGCAAAGGGACAAAAAAAGAGGATACAGAAAGAGAGAGAAAAAACCCCTTCGTAAGCCAAAATAAAAAGGAATTTAATTCTCTAGAGAGAAGAAGATCTCCAAAAAGAAACCCTAGGTAAGGAAAGAAACAAAGACAAAACCTCTTACCGCTTCTTCATATTCACAAGAGTTTAACTCTTCTAAAAAGAACTTAGTTCTTTCTCTGGTTGAAGATCTGCAGAAGCAGACCTTCCCACAAGTTGAGAATTTAATTCTCATCGGGAAGATCTGTTATGCAGATTCAAAACTTAGGAGGAGAATCGAGTCCAAAGAATTTAATTCTTACAACAGAACATCTAGGAATTTAATTCCTCTAAATAAAAATAGAGTTTAACCCTACAAAAGAATTTAATTCTTATTAAACAAGGGACTTGAAGGTCTCAAAACTCAAGATCTCCATGCACGTAAAAAAGAAGATTAGCACCCAAACATGATCACGTGCTCCACGTGAGCATCCGTATTGAACGAGAGAAAACAAATGAGATCAGGTCACGTGCTCCCACGTGACCCCTGAACAAGCCCTTCAAAAGAAAAAGGGGGAATAAACCCAAGGCGGTTTCTATTTTAGGGCGTCTCACGTGACATCACGTGACCCCTTAATAGTGCTTAGCACTTTTCAAGAGAGAATAAAACAGAGGCAGTTTTCAGTCTTTGGGGACGCCTCACGTGATCCCACGTGACCCAATAGTGCTCAGCACTCAGAAAAGAAAAAGGGAACAAATTCAAAGAAGCTGTGCCAAATCTTAGGCGCCTCACGTGACCTCACGTGAGCGCCTCAGACTTTCAGTGTTTAACACTACTTCAAGCGACTCACGTGACCCCACGTGAGCGTTTCAAATCTTCAGTGTTTAACACTACTTCAAGCGCCTCACGTGACCCCACGTGAGCGCTTCAAATCTTCAGTATTTAACACTACTTCAAGCGCCTCACATGACCCCGCGTGAGCGCTTCAAATCTTCAGTGTTTAACACTACTTCAAACGCCTCACGTGACCCCACGTGAGCGCTTCAAATATTCAGTGTTTAACACTACTTCAAGCGCCTCACTTGACCCCACGTGAGCGCTTCAAATCTTCAGTGCTTAAACAATACTTTAAGACCTTATGTGGGAGCACGTGAGCGCCGAACATATGCTTGTGTTTAACACTGTGATAGGCCAATCTTAGCCCAAGTTAGCTAAGTCTCCCAAAACCAAAACCTTGTTTTTTTTAACCGAGCCCTAATTATGTTTAGGTTTTCCAAAATTAATCATCTCAGATGGCATTTACAATAATGTTCATCCCATTGCTTCTCAATCTGGCATTTGGTTCAAGGGTACATCTCTTCACATCTCTGATACATGTCGTTGTAATTCTTCAACGTCTTCAGAGAGGTGTTGGGTCCCGATGACCAATAACTATCTGGTGCATTTCCAAACCCATGTTTGCATCTAAACTTCGGACCATAATGTCTTTAAACTAACTTTGGACCTTAACGTCCTTAAACTAACCTTCATGGACTATGATGTCCTTAAACTAAAAACCCCACAGACTATGACGTCTTTAAACCGGACTATGATGTACTTAAACTTTATGGACTATGAGGTCCCTAAACTCCTGGACTATGATGTCCTTAAACTTTATGGACTATGAGGTCCTTAAACTCGTAGACTGTGATGTCTTTAAACTTTACAGACTATGATGTCTCTAAACTTCCACGGGCTATGATGTCCTTAAACTTATGGACCGCAATGTCCCTAAACTAAAACAATAGAGCTCAAATGCTCTTTTATTGGATCTAAATGATCCTGTTAAGTAGATCTTAGTCTAAAATTAGACTAACGTATCCTTAACCAACGTTTAAGTTGATCTTAGTCTCAAATGAGATTAACGATCCTTAAACCCAACCCAAAACCAAATCTAAGTAAATACGGATTTAGACTAATCCATGCCCTACGGGCGACAACATAAATTAGTCTCTGTATACAATCCACGGGCAGCCAAAAATAAAACAAACACACACGGCACGAAGTGACCTTCTGGAGCAGGAGAAAATGGTTACCGCGATGCGGTAGTGTAATTAACTGCAGGGGCTTGCGCCTGCAGGGAAGAGCGTCTCCACAATCAAAAACCCCTCACAATGAGGGGGAATCTGACGAAGTCTGATACAACGGCCGCATCCGTCTAAACCTTCGATGCATGGTGCCATAAATCAACTTGGCATCTTCGGAGAGGTGGACGGATAAAACCAAATAGCATCTGCCCCCAAATTCAGGCAAGGCGTATGTCTTCCCGGTTTTCAGCGATGAACAGGCGGGAATTTGAGCCAGCAATTGTTGCACTTTCTCACTGTACTTTACCAACTCTGGTTTGCACGTTTGATAGTCTCCGTTTACTTGACTAACGACCAGTTGGGAGTCTCCATATATGAGGAGGTTTTCGATTCCCATGTCGACAGCGATCTCAAGCCCTGCTATCAAAGCTTCATATTCGGCTCCATTGTTCGTCCTCGGCTCTGTTAAGGAAAAGGCAAAGCGCGTTATCCCTCCTTACAGAGTCACGAAGATAAGGCCTATCCCCGATTTGATTATAGGGGTGTTGTGTAGTCGCATTTTCATGGAAGATGCTCCATCGAAATAGAGTTCCCATCGGATGTCACTTTCTATTCTCTCCCCGTCAATCTTGTCAAACGCGTACTCGTCCGGCAACTCGCAATTTAGGGGTGAATCGGCGAGTATCGGGTGCTCAGCGAGGAAGTCGGCGATGGTCCGGCCTTTCACTGCCTTGAGGGGTCGATAAGTTATCGAGAATTCCATTAAGAGTAGGGCCCATTTAGCGAGTCGTCCTGTTAGTATGGCTCTTAACATCAAGTATTTGAGAGGATCCACTTTTGAGATGAGGTGGACCTCATGTGCCAAAGCATAATGCCGGAGCGTCGTTATCGTGATGATTAACGCCAGGCAGTGTTTTTCAATGGGGGAGTAGTTGTTTTCAGACCCCAGGAGAACTCGACTAAAATAATAGAGGTCTCTCTCCTTCCCTTGGTCTTTTTCCTGTGCCCATAGCGCGCCTAAGGAACCTTCAAGGGCTGTTGTGTACAGGATTAGAGGCTTTCTCTTGACCGGAGCGATCAGTACTGGCGGAGTCTGCAAGTATTGCTTGATTTAGTCCAGTGCGCTTTGGCATTTGCAATCCCAGACGAAAGGGGTCCCCTTCTTCATTAAATGACTATAGGGGCGGCATTTGCCAGAGAGATTGGCTATGAATCGTCGGATATATGCGAGCTTCCCTTGGAGAGACCGCAGTTGCTTGAGAGTTCTTGGCGGAGGCATTTCCATGATCGCCTTGATCTTTGACGGGTCTATCTCGATGCCTCGATGTCGGACGATGAATCCTAGGAATTTGCCCGATGAAACTCCGAACGCGCATTTGAGAGGGTTCATCTTCAGGTTTTATTTCCGAAAATGTTAGAACACTATCTCCAGATGCTCCCAGTTCTCCTCATATGATTTGCTTTTCACCACGAGGTCATCGATATAGCATTCGACGATTTCATGTATGAGGTTGTCGAAAATCATCATCATGGCCCTCTGATAGGTAGCGCTGGCGTTTTCCGAAAGGCATCACTTTGTAGCAGAATATGCCCAGAGGAGTCCGGAAAGCGGTATGCTTCTGGTCTTCGGGATGCATCTTTATCTGATTGTACCCCGATGATCCATCCATGAAGGAGAAGACTTTGTGAATGGACGTATTATTTATCATCAACTCAGTAACTGGTACGGGAAAATTATCCTTCGGGCAAGCTTTATTGAGGTCCCAAAAGTCCACGCAGATGCGCACCGTCCCATTTTTCTTCATCACTGGGACAATGTTGGCGATCCAATCGGGGTATTGAACTTCTTGGACGAAGACGGAATTGATTAGCTTCATGACATCGGCGTTGATGCTCATTTCAAGTTCGAGCCGCATTCTTCTCGGTGCTTGTTTGATCGGCTTGACGTCCGGAGATATTGCCAATTTGTGCACAGCTACTTCTGGATCTAGTCCCGGTATTTCGGAGTAGTTCCATGCGAAACAGTCTTTATACTGCATGAGCACGTCTTTGAGCGTAGCCACCTTTTCTTCAGACAACAGCTCACTGACGAACGTCGGCCGTGGGTCGTTTGCCGTCCCCAAGTTTATTTTTCTCAGGTTATCTGCAGTAGTATGTATTCCATCTTCCAGCTCTTTTGGCACTGGTAGAAACTCTGAGATCACCTTGTCATCATCGTTTTCGAAGCACCAGGGGAGGTCAGCCATATCCTCGCATACTCCTTCTCCTGACAGTGTTATCGCGTGACAGGTACGAGATCGCTTCCAAGACCGATGTTGATTCGGCTCTACTCTCGCTGCATACGTGGCTTTCGGTTCATGATTCTGTGGCGGGGTTACCCTCCAACTGCTGGATAAAGCGAACCTGCCTTGCTGATACTGGTATTCTACCCAGTCTTTGAATATGAAGCAGTCTTCGAGAGGATGTCCTATCGCTCGGTGATAGGGGCAATAATCCGGATGAGAGACTTCGTCCGCTTGCTCGGGGTGTTTGGATTCCAGGAGCATAATCATTTGATATTTCATGACAAGACCAAATATCTTCCTTGTCTTGTCTTGGGAAAAAGAATATGCTCGACCCATCTTTTTTATAAGAGACGAATCCCGACTGCTCAATTCTCGATCGCGTGGCTTCTTGGATCCGCTTTGCCGCTGTCGAACTTTTTTTCCGTTCTTTAGCTTGTTTTTACCTCTGCGTCGGGTCTTCTGTATGACGGGCTGGCGACGAAGGGCATCGTCATTCTCCACAGCCTGCTGAAGGAGGTGCTGCGTCCTGGCTTTCTCGTAAATGGCCATTTCGCGGCTGTGGTCATCCCGGACCTTTTGACATGCCTCCCTTATTAGTTTTTTCATCTGTTCTTCAAATGACGGACTTGGCATTTTTACGACGGGATCTCGTTTTGGTTCAATTGCAGTGTCTTCTAACTGAGCATCTCCTTCTTCATCGAAGTCATGTATAACGTAGCAGCCATGGAATCGCTCCCGTTTCTTGGATTGAACATATCCAAGCCCGATCGTTTCCATTCTCCCATTGGGCAATTTTCGCTGAGTTCCACGGACGTTCCAGATCCTGTTGTGGAACTGAGCTTGTCGAGCAGTCTGTTTGAAGGCTGCGCCTTAACAGCCTTTTTAATCCTTCCGTGTAGTATCTGGGCAGACGGATGGGCTGGAGCCTGTCAAGTGTAGAATCGGCACCATGCCAAATTTCTTTCTCCACTTTGGTTTCCGTGGATTGATAAAAGAGGGCCGCCTTCTCATCTCTTCGCCTGGGAGGGACGTAGAACGTCTGCAGTTCTTGCACACTATAGGTATCAAGTGCGTCGAGCTCTTTGTAATGCTTTCGCGGGACCATGGCGATTTGCAAACTTCGTTCATCGCCAGTGAGGGCTTGTATTGATGGCCGAACAGAAAATACTGCATTGACTTCATCTTCAGTGTCGCTGCCGAAGACCAACATAGGGGTAAACGGTCCAAGCTTGTTGTATTGGAGCGGCCCCGAATAGACTATCTCTTCCTCCTCCTCGGTATCACTCCCAAAGACCGGAATGGTGGTGATAGCTTTGTTCTTCAGTTTATGGCATCTTTCCATGTCTTCGAAGTCTGGCAAGAAGTACTTGGCGTCTTCATATTTGCGGACTTCATTTACGGAGAATGGATTCAGTTCCCCTGTCACGGTATACTCGAGACCATCTTTGAAGTACTTCATACACTGATATTGTGTAGAAGGGATGATGTTGTATTCGTGTAACCAAGGTCTTCCGAGTAAAGCGTTGTAACAGGTCTTGACGTCAATGACATAAAATTTGATGTCAGTGACGAGCGACTCGAAGCGTAATGTTAGTATCACAGACCCAAGCATCCGTGATGACTGGAAGTCGAACCCGGAGATGGTGATTTTATCCCGAGCGAGGTACTGGACGCTCATGTAGATTTCTTTAAGTACCCTCACATTTAGGAGATTGATAGAAGACCCATTGTCAACTAGAATCTTCCCTATCTTGATGTTATGGCAGTATCCGGTGAAATACAAGGGACGGTGGTGCTCGCACGTCCCGAGGAGGAGGTCTTCATCGCCGAAAGTGACGTCAGCAGTGTGCACTTCTTCCAGCTCGTCCTTCATCTTTTCTTCAGCAAGGAAAGCTTAAAACTGTTCGGGCTCTTGTAATGCCTTGATCAGAGAATCTCTTGCCCCTTCAGATAGCAGAAGGGCATCGAGAATGCTTAGTCGCGAGGGTATCTTTCTCAGGTGTGCCAGAACGTTGTAATCCACCTTGTTTTTCTTTGGTGAGTCCTTGGCTGCCAGCTCTTCGACGACTCGGTCATTAAGGGCGATATCTTCAGGGACTTTTTCTTTCCCTATATCTTTTTTGTTCGCCCCCTTATTTGTGGGTCCGAGATTCTTTTCTGATAACGTACGATTACATAGCTGAATGTTCTCGCAGCTCTTCGTCTCTTCTGCTTCAGAGATGGATTCCTTGAAGAGAGGGCCGAGGGCTATTTCTTCATCAGAATTGCTCCCGAAGGTGAGAACTTGTGATCCTCCGGAATCAACCATGTGATAGTTGTCGACAGTTCTTTTGCGTTCATCTATCGTGCCCTTCTGCTCTCGACGAGTTTTGCGCTTCATCCGCTTGAAATGTTGCCGATGAGTAACATATCCCTGCCACCAATTTTTAAAGGCCATGCATTCCTCGGTAGGGTGTGTGATCCTCCGATGGTATAAGCAGTTGCTTGGATGTACATCTAGGTCGTCGAGGAACGTATTTTCTGAAGTGTCTTCTTTGAAAGGTGGCAACTTCATTCCCATTGACAGGGCTTTAGCGAATTGCTTCCTTGTCTTAAACCTGCTTTTGCTGGCGGCAGAAGTGGTTCCATCCGGTTGGGGTATTTCAACCCTTTTGTCCAGCCGCCGACGTTTGGCTTTTTCAAATATGGCCATTTCGCGCTCTCGATCAGCTTTGCTCTTTTGACAGGCCTCGTTCAGCAACATGTCAATCATCTCGTCTGACGGTTCTAGGAGTTCCGGTTCGGGATCTGCCCCCAGTTTCTCTGCATCATGAGTTTCTTTGCCATTTATCGAATGAGAGATCATGTGGCAGCTCGCCACATAGTCCTCAGGCCCTTCTGAAGAATCGTCTCCTTTGTCAGCGTCATCGTCTTCATTCTCAAGAACATGCTTAAAGAATTCGTCCAATGTGATTGGGGTCCGTGCCCTCTGGTTATATTCTTCCAGTGCATCGATGTATTTCTGTAGACCTGTACGGCTATCGTCGGGTTGGACGGGCTTCTTGGCCTTCTTCTTTTTCTTTAAAGACCTTGGAGGCTTGGCCTGAATGTTTTGTCCACCATCACCAACTTTCAGCGTTGGGCGCGGATTCAGCATCCCTTCAGTAATCTCAGACTCCAGCGGGTTATTCCATCTAACTGCCGGACACGCTTGGAGATCTTTCAGCATTCTTTTCGTTTTGGCTGAAAGAGCGACCTCCTATGGAGCTTCTTTTATAAAAGAGCATGATGCCCCCGGCGAGTCCATCTATTTAGGAGCGTGTGGCTGGGGCGGGCCCACCTTCTAATTCTCAGACAGCGCGAATTTGCCCTGTTGGTATTGGTTCTCAATCCAGCCTTTGAAGACGAAGCAATTTTTGATTGGATGGCCTACTACTCGGTGATAGGGGCAATAATTGGGATTCTTGGCATCACCGGGCTGCAATGGACGTCTCGGATCTGGCAGATTGATGATCCTGTTGCGTATCGCCAGTTCAAACAGTCTCTTTGTTTTCTCCCGCGGAAATGAGTAAGGACGTCTTAACTTTTCGTTGAGGAATCGTTGTCTATCGCTTTGGCGATCAGCTAGTTTTGGACCAGTCGGCTGTTGCTGAGCATTGGAGATGAAGGTCGCTTTCCCTTTCCCTTTTTCATTCTGCGGCTCTGACTTCGAAGAGGAAGGCATGTGGCCTATCTGGTCCATTTGGGCCAGCTTGTCAATCAAGGCCTGAAAAGTAGTCGGCTTGAAGAACATCATGAATTGAGATATGGTCGTCTGTGGATCGAGGGTTCCCACAAACATACCCACTGCAGGAGCTTCCTCTATGCGCTGTTCATATTTTGACCATAGATTTCGCTATCGAATGGCGTATTGAACCCATGTTTCGCCTGGCCCCACCCTGGCATTGATCAATGTCGTGATTGGGGTACGTTCGCTAGCACTGGCGAAACGTTGGGTGAATAGTAATTCCATCTCCGTAAAAGTTTTGATGGAGTCGTTGGGAAGATCTGAATATCATTCGAACGCCGTCTCTGCCAAGATGCCGACGAATTGGCGAAGAAGTAGCTTATCGTCACCTCCAGTGTTGTCGCACAGAGCCCTGAACTGAGCAACGTGCTGATGGGGATTGTCGGTCCCCTTATATACGTAGAACTTAGGGATCGTGTATCCTGGCGGGTACTTAATCTGATCGTACCATCCTGGATATGGTCGCCCAGTTCTGACGACTTGGCCAGATGCTTCATTCGCCTGGTGAGCTCGTATCTGTTGATCTATATAGTCGTCAAGGGCGGCTTTAGAGATGGTCTCTTCCTTGGCCGCTGAAAAGGACGGAGGAGGGTTCGATGACTCCACTCTGTCGTCTTCAATTATTATTGGAGGATTCTCGGCTGGAGGGTCCGGCTGGATCATCATCCCGACCATATCTTGGAATAAAAACGCCATTTGTTTTATGTTGGCCGCTTGTTCCGCAGCCTCTTTGTCCTTCCTTTCGAGCATTCTTCAGAGGAATTCGGTATCAGTTTCCTGTTCTTGACGTTATTCCGACGATGTTTCCGGGCTTTCTTTTGGCCCAGTGAGTACGACCATCTTCGTTAGCATCTCTTGGAGCTTTTGCTATTGTTGCTCCTGGGCCTTTGTTACTGATCGGGTGAGCAGTCAGTGACCCGTAGAAACACGGCTATCCTCTTTCCTAGAAGCCATATAAACAGTATGCACTACCATTCCCCCAGACTTGGGGCGTTTGGATTCAATGCCCTTGTGGTTCGTCGCAGACGCGAAGATCTTCTCCAGCCTTCTCCTTTTGTGAGCGGTCGAAGTTGAGGGGCCGTTGTAGCAGGCACCCAAGTAGACGACACCTTCTGTGGCATGACAGGGTGGTCCTTATCTTGCCGAACCTTCATTTTCTTTGGTTGGCGGGAGTAGTCCTGGTTAATCACAAAGTCTTGGACCCTTCGCCAGACCCTATGGATTTTAGAGGACAGCCGCTGAGGGGGCTATTCCGGCTTCGTCTTTGTGATCTTTTCAGCAGGCGGAGGGGACTTTTTCAGCACGACAGTCGGCGAATCCCTGCGCACCCTGTTAAATGGTTCAAAGTTGTTCTCAGTTGGAACAGCAACATCAATTTCCACCATCGGAGCTGGTGGAGTTAATCCAGAGGGGGAACTGCCCCCGGCCTTCCTCACTCGGTGCCAATGGTGACGTCGAGCATTCCTTGCAGACGGTATTGGCTCAGCTATGGGGGTGGCTTCATCATGCCCCATGCTCTGGTGAAGAATTGCCGCCGGTGCCAGCCTCTTGAAAAATGACGTCCGTTGAGAAGAAGCGCCCAACCTGTCGAAGATTGACCCTTGGGCAGGGGAAGCAACTTTGGTGATCTCGCCCGAAATGGGAGTTGGAGCGGACAGTCTAGCGAAGACCGACCCCTCAGCAGGAGAAGCCTCTTTGATGATTTCGTTTGTTGGAACAGGGATGGCTATCCGTTTCGGGATAACCCCCTCAGTTATCGCGGGCTTCTTCACGGGTCCGTTGGAGCTTTGGCCCAGTCGGTTAAAGACCGTGGCGTTGGATTTGGGCGATCCGTTGAGAGGGGCCGCGGTAGTTGCAAGCCGATCAAAGACCGACTTCTTCGGAGCTTTTTGCGACGGCAGCGGCGCGTTGAAGCTCATCGGTGGGAGCATAGTCCCAAGGAACAGCCCAGTGGTGCTTGCGTCACCTGTTCTACTGGCATCGTGAAAACGAAGACCGCTTGAGGCCCGTAGGTCACTCCTCCGGCAAGGACAGAGTGAGAGTTGTTGCAGTTGAAAGCCATTAATCTTCTATTTTCTGCATGGAGCAAGACACCAAATCTTAGTACCTCAAATCCAGGGGCAACCATAGCAAACCCGTGATTCGTTCGCGAACACGACACACGAAGTGTGGAGTGGAAAGAGGAAAATGTCCCACCGGGCGTGCCAGAATCTGTTCACCGCCGAAAACAGAGACTAATCCGGGATGGAACGTCTTGCCTGAATTTGAGGGCAAATTCTATTTGGTGTTATCCGTCCACCTCTCCGAAGATGCCAAGTTGATTTATGGAACCATTTATCGGAGGTTTGGACAGATGCGGCCGTTGTAACAGACTTTGTCAGATTCCCCCTCATTATGAGGGGTTTTTGATTGTGGGGACGCTCTTCCCTGCAGGCGCAAGCCTCTGCAGTTAATTACGCTACCGCATCGCGGTAACCACTTTCTCCTTCTCCAGATGATCACTTCGTGTCGTGTGTGTTTGTTTTATTTTTGGTTGCCCGTGGATTGTATACGGAGACTAATTTATGTTGTCGTCCGTAGGGCGTGGATTAGTCCAAATCCATATTTTCTTAGATTTGGGTTTGGGTTGGGTTCAAGGATCGTTAATCTCGTTTGAGATTAAGATCAACTTAAACGTTTGTTAAGGATACGTTAGTTTAATTTTAGACTAAGATCTACTTAACAGGATCGTTTAGATCCAACAAAAGAGCATTTGAACTCTATTGTTTTAGTTTAGGGACATTGCGGTCCATTGGGTTTAAGGACATCATAGTCCGTGATAGTTTAAAGACATCATAGTCTGTAAAGTTTAAAGACATCATAGTCTATGAGTTTAAGGACCTCACAGTCCATAAAGTTTAAGGACATCATAGTCCATGAGTTTAAGGACCCCACAGTCCATAAAGTTTAAGGACGTCATAGTCCATGAAATGTCTGGTTGTCGGGACTTGCCACCTCTCTGAAGACGTTGAAGAATTACAACGACACATATCAGAGGAATGAAGAGATGTACCCTTGAACCAATGTTGGTTGGGAGATCTGTAGTCAAGTTTGGGACTAAGATCAGTTTAAAAGATTTATGAGCATATGGGCTCAATTAATCTGAATAAGGGACATACGACCAACTTGGGCTCGGCCCACTCAGTTAAAATGTTGAACATTTAATTAGGCTCGGTCCTTTTTTATTTAACAATGCTGAGCATTGGTTTGGGTTCCGACGCCCCTTTTGTCTTTTATTGAGTGTTGAGGCCTCATTATGGCTCTAGGGCTTTATTTAAAGAACAGTTTATGTTCCCTCAGCGCCCACGTGAGGAGCACGTGGCGTGCTTGGCGCTGAGCGCCAAACTTAGAGTGCCAAGGCGCTTCCTGTGAGATAGCGCACACGTGAGGAGCACGTGGTGCGCTTAGCGCTGAGCGCCAGTCAATGAGTGCAGAGCGCTTCTTGTGAAATAGCGCACATGTGAGGAGCACTTGGCGCTGAGCGCCAGTCAATGAGTGCAGAGTGCTTCTTGTGAAATAGCACACACGTGAGGAGCACGTGGCGCGCTTGGCGCTGAGCGCCAGTCAATGAGTGCAGAGCGCTCTTTATTAAGTAGCGCTCACATGAGGAGCACGTGGGGCGCTTGGCACTGAACGCCGGCCCATAAATGTAGAGCGCTAGACTTGGAGCACTGAAGCACTCCTTTGGCCGTTTTGGTCAGTTCTGTGCTCTGAGAATTAAATTCTCTTTCATGGGAGACTTTGTCTTATTGTAACTACCCCAAATTCCCTGTACAACTTTCTGTGCAATTTTTTCAAAATTTAAAGAAAGGGGTACTTTTGCCTGAGCACAAGTTAAATACTTGTTTTGCTAATTAATTACAAGAAGGAGCTTGTAGCACATTGGTAATACCTTGCACTGCTGAACCAAGCCACCAGAGTTCATATCCCATACCCCACATTATTTTTAATATTTGTTTTATTTTAGACCTTTAGAATACCAAGAGTTTATACGTGCATATCTCACAAAAACCCCACTACACCTAAAAATGTAACATTACCAGAGGATAGATGAACCGTCGAGGGGGATTCCGGCCACCTGACTCCGCCGGAAATCGGCTAACTCGGCTTCGACTCGGCCGACTCAGGCCTCCGACCGACTCACGGCCGACTCACGGCCGAGTGCGCCGATTCCGGCGACGACCCTAACATGAAAATTGTGTCTTTTCACATTCCCTACACACCTGTATAATTTATTTCCTCAGACCATTTCCAGAGCTCTTTTAAAACCACAATTACTCCACTTTTAATACATTTTTAATACATTTTATTACATTTTTCATTTTAACTCTTCGTCTAGCCTAACCCTATCCTAACCCTATAAATACAACCCCTAAATATTACCCCCTCACTCTCAAGAAAACCCTAGTGAAATTGTGTACAATTCAAGCTAGCAAAGGGGCGAAGCTTCGGCGAAATTCCGACGACAACCCTAGGAGCTTCTGGCAACGAAACGACGCACCGACGCCTCTTCCCGATTCCTCTTCCTCCCTTCTAAGCTCTAAGCAAGTAAGTCTCACCTTCCCCATTCTCTACTCTTTCTGAAAATACGAAATTCTAAAACCCGACGGAATCGGAGCAAATCCGATTTCCGATTCAGTTCTTCCTAAAATCTCACTTTTCCTTTAATACAATCTTGTTAAACCATTACATGTTGACTATTAAATACTAACTAATCATATTGAATAAGTTCCATATCAAAACAAATTGCTATTTCCATTTTACCGTACTTTTTCATTAAAATACCATATAGTTTCATTTTCGATATTTAAACATCACAAACTTGCTATACCTTTAAGTAGATCACGAGATAATGACCTACCTCCTCACAACACTCATATGCAGCATAGCACAATATTTCTCGGGAACATAGAATACGGGAAAACGAAACATTTCAAATAAATACCATTACTATTAAAACCGTTTTCTAAAAGATTAGTATTTTACACAAATCTTTGCAAAGCGCCGCTACAACCCAATTTGGGGAACCCGTTCGGGATGGTGCGGATTATCGCCCATTCTCGGGCTTAGTAGTGTGAGATTCAGACCTCTGCAAGGAGCATTCGGTCTCGAGAGATTTAAAATACGACACCTTAAGAAAATGAGATTTTTAGAAATATAAAATATATATATAAATTTATTTTTATATAATTATGTATATATGTAACTTTAAAATATCTATTTTTAAATAATATAATATTCCAACTCTTTTCAAAAATCACAAGAATCACTTTACATTAATATACCATGAATTCCATACAAGTCAATATTACAAATAAATACGCTTTATTATGAATTTAGGATATTTTCACTAGAAATATCACAATTATAAAATCTACATTCATGATAACTCTAAAGACGATAACTAAATACTCGGGGAGTATTTTGAAAATTATACAAAAGTATTTTTACATAAAACCCCTTCAAGTTCTATAAATTACCCTAAGGACCCTAGTAAACATAGGTTTAAGCGGGACCAATCTCTTGAGCCTCAGGGAGCCGGAGAAGTGGGTGCTTGCATATCTAAGGTAGAAAACTTAACAACGGTAGTATCAATACGGTAATCGTCTTGAAAAAGACACAAATCCTGCCGCCCATGTGCAGCGGTTACCGATAATATCAAAACCATCATGACTTCAATTTACTTTTCTAATTGTCTGACTCAGACTGAGTCTCATTAATAAACTGACTTGAATATGATTCAAGTACAATCTATAATCTGCAATCTACAATATTACAATTCAACATGAATCCATTCAATCTATATTGACTGAACCAAACCATGGATATACTTCTATTTACATGATTCTCCAGTTACATCCATGATTCTACAGTTACATCTATTTACTGATATCATGGTTTCGGTAAGTCGTCCAATTATACAATCTATACAGTTTACAAGACAAGACAATACAATACAACTATACAAACAAGACATCTCGGGGTTTAAGGGGTAGATTGGTAAGGAAGGTGTTAGAAGTGGCACGACACAGTAAGATTAAGACACCTAACCTATATTCCGTTGCTGTTGTACCGTGGCCCAACGGTTCCTTGTACATTCCGTTTGCCCTAATCTCTAGCATATAGAGACTCCTCTCGTATACACTGGCATCCTTCTATACCAAGCTACAAACAACAGCGTTAACACCACATTATAATAATATAATACAACTTTAAAACCTACCTTCTTATTCTGTCTATTCTATTTCTCCCTTATCTTTGGGACTTACCGAGTGATCTGTTCGCTGACGACATTCTCTTCTTTCTTCTTTGAATGTCGTTAGGTGATCTGGACACGTCAGAGATCGAGCCCAGCGCTGAAGACTTGGACCGTTTCGTTGAAGACCAAGAGCTTTAGTTCATTGTACACTTTTATTTTAGTACCTTTCCTTTTCTGTTATGCCATTGTTTAGGCATTGCTTTATTTCAGTTGTATTTACATTTCCATGTATTGTACAGAAAGAATGTGAATAAATAAAGTTGTTGTTTTATTATATCTTGTCTCTTGTGCATTTACTTTTATATTGCTTAGATAAGCTTTAGCGTATTTACTTCACAGTAAATACGTAGCGGCCTCGTCACGTCCTCTGCCAGTACACTGGGAAGCGGGGCGTGACAGGTTTTGTTGGCGGTCCATGCAGGTCAGAGCTGTAAGAAACTTTACCATGCAGTTCTGTTCTGCGTGAACAACCTAAGCAATATAACATAAGAACCAGCAACTAAAACATTCTTTGCAATCCATATTCCTTGAATTTTATCATTTCATATTCTTTGAATCATGTACTTTGAATATGTCCTAACCTAAATTTTTCTTTCAAAGTTATGGATTCCCCAAACAACACAAGCACCAACTTCAACAACACTCCACCACCACTGCAAATTACTCCTGCCGTCCTTGCTCTGATCAACGAGCAGACGGTTCTGCTTGAGGAAATCCGAAGCCTCCTGGTTGGACTGCAGCAGCAGACTGCTATATTAGTGAACCGATCAGAAGCAGAAGCAACCGGTATAAAGCGCTCTGCCACCTAGATAGCAAGAGGAGCCTACACTACACAACCTTCTGAACCCAAGAGACAGAAAGAAACAATTAACCGATCAAGATCAAGTTTTTGTTTCTACTGCAAGAAGACTAGACACTTGTGGAAGGACTGTAGGCGCGCAAAAGGCCTGTGCCTAGTTTGTGGTGCATCCGATCATAGAATTGGAAACTGTCCCTATACACGCAATTCAACTCACACACCCACAAACTACCCGCAGCGGCCAGATATTGAGGCTCATGCGCCTCGTCTTGCACTCCCAGCACCACCTCCACGTGGATTTCCTGCACAGCCAAATCGCCAATTCCATCAGGCACTGAGGAACATGTCTCGAAAACAGAGGAATGTGCCTCCAGCTAAGAGGAACGTACAACGGCGACAGGCTTACACCTTAGCAGCCATAGAAGCCAAGACAGTTGACCAAGGTAACACTAGTAAGTCTCTTTCATATTTTAAAACCTTTTATCACATTGTTATTTTTCATACACTATCAATACTTCAGTCCCTAAACTTTTCTTGAATCTGTTACACTTTCCTTTTACAAATTTCGAGAATGAATTTTTTTTAAGGAGGGCAGAATGTAACAACCCCAAATTCCCTGTACAACTTTCTGTGCAATTTTTTCAAAATTTAAAGAAAGGGGTACTTTTGTCTGAGCACAAGTTAAATATTTGTTTTGCTAATTAATTACAAGAAGGAGCTTGTAGCACATTGGTAATACCTTGCACTACTGAACCAAGCCACCAGAGTTCAAATCCCATACCCCACATTATTTTTAATATTTGTTTTATTTTTTACCTTTAGAATACCAAGGGTTTACACGTGCATATCTCACAAAAACCCCACTACACCTAAAAATTTAACATTGCTAGAGGATAGATGAACCGTCGGGGGGGGGGGGATTCTGGCCACCTGACTCGGCCGGAAATCGGCCAACTCGGCCGACTCAGGCCTCCAACCAAGTCACGGCCGAGTCAGCCGATTCCGGCGACGACCCCAACATGAAAATTGTGTCTTTTCACATTTCCTACACACCTGTATAATTTATTTTGTCAGACCATTTCCAGAGCTCTTTTAAAACCACAATTACTCCACTTTTAATATATTTTTAATACATTTTATTACATTTTTCATTTTAACTCTTCATCTACCCTAACCCTAGCCTAACCCTATAAATACAACCCCTAAACACTACCCCCTCACTCCAAAATTCTAATCAAAACTCGCAAGAAAACCCTAGTGAAATTGTGTACAATTCAAGCTAGCAAAGGGGCGATGCTTCGGCGAAATTCCGACGACAACCCTAGGAGCTTCCGGCGACGAAACGACACACCGACGCCTCCTCCTGATTCCTCTTCCTCCCTTCTAAGCTCTAAGGTAGTAAGTCCCACCTTCCCCCTTCTCTACTCTTTCTGAAAATACGAAATTCTAAAACCCGACGGAATCGGAGCAAATCCGATTTCTGATTCAGTTCTTCCTAAAATCTCACTTTTCCTTTAATACAATCTTGACAAACCATTACATGTTGACTATTAAATACTAACTAATCATATTGAACAAGTTCCATATCAAAAGAAATTGCTATTTCCATTTTACCGTACTTTTTCATTAAAATACCATATAGTTTCATTTTCGACATTTAAACATCACAAATTTGTTATACCTTTAAGTAGATCACGAGGTAATGACCTACCTCCTCACAACACTCATATGCAGCATAACACAATACTTCTCGGGAACATAGAATACGGGAAAACGAAACATTTCAAATAAATACCATTACTATTAAAACCGTTTTTTAAAAGATTAGTATTTTACACAAATCTTTGCAAAGCACCGCTACAACCTAATTTGGGGAACCCGTTTGGGATGGTGCGGATTATTGCCCATCCTCGGGCTTAGTAGTGCGAGATTCAGACCTCCGCAAGGAGCATTCGGTCTCAAGAGATTTAAAATACGACATCTTAAGAAAATGAGATTTTTAGAAATATAAAATATATATAAATTTATTTTTATATAATTATGTATATATGTAACATTAAAATATCTATTTTTAAATAATATAATATTCCAACTCTTTTCAAAAATCACAAGAATCACTTTACGTTAATATACCATGAATTCCATACAAGTCAATATTACAAATAAATACCTTTTATTATGAATTTAGGATATTCTCACTAGAAATATCACAATTATAAAATCTACATTCATGATAACTCTAAAGATGATAACTAAATACTCGGGGAGTATTTTGAAAATTATACAAAAGTATTTTTACATAAAACCCCCTCAAATTCTATAAATTACCCTAAGGACCCTAGTAAACATAGGTTTAAGCGGGACCAATCTCTTGAGCCTCAGGGAGCCGGAAAAGTGGGTGCTTACCTATCTAAGGTAGACAACTTAACAACGGTGTTATCAATACGGTAATCGTCTTGAAAAAGACACAAATTCTGCCGCCCATGCGCAGCGGTTATCGATATCATCAAAAAAATCAGGACTTCAATTTACTTTTCTAATTGTCTGACTCAGACCGAGTCTCATTAATAAACTGACTTGAATATGATTCAAGTACAATCTACAATCTAAAATCTGCAATCTGCAATCTACAATATTACAATTCAACATGAATCCATTCAATCTATATTGACCGAACCGAACCATGGATATACTTCCATTTACATGATTCTCCAGTTACATCCATGATTCTACAGTTACATCTATTTACTGATATCATGGTTTCGGTAAGTCATCCAATTATACAATCTATACAGTTTACAATACAAGACAATACAATACAACTATACAAACAAGACATCTTGGGGTTTAAGGGGTAGATTGGTACGAAAGGTGTTAGAAGTGGCATGAGACAGTAAGATTAAGACACCTAATTTATATTCCGTTGCTATTGTACCATGGCCCAACGGTTCCTTGTACATTCTGTTTGCCCTAGTCTCTAGCATATAGAGACTCCTCTCGTATATACTGGCATCCTTCTGTACCAAGTTACAAATAACAGCGTTAACACCTCATTATAACAATATAATACAACTTTAAAAGCTACCTTCTTATTCTGTCTATTCTATTTCTCTTTTATCTTTGGGACTTACCGAGCGATCTGTTCGCTGACGACATTCTCTTCTTTCTTCTTTGAATGTCGTCAGGTGATCTGGACACGTCAGAGATCGAACCCAACGCTGAAGACTTGGACTATTTCGTTGAAGACCCTTATCTTTGGGACTTACCGAGCGATCTGTTATGCCATTGTTTAGGCATTGCTTTATTTCAGTTGTATTTACATTTCCATGCATTGTAGAGAAAGAATGTGAATAAATAAAGTTGTTGTTTTATTATATCTTGTCTTTTGTGCATTTACTTTTATATTGCTTAGATACGCTTAGCATATTTACTTCACAGTAAATACGTAGCGGCCTCGTCGCGTCCTCTGCCTGTATACTAGGAAGCGGGGCGTGACACTTATAGATCTAAGAACTAAGTTCTTATTTTAATAGGAGATGTTACAATCTCTTTTGTTTTTGTGTAAGACTTTGTTTTTGTCTTATAGATCTGTGATATAAAGAGAACTAAGTTCTTCTCCCTCCCTTTTTATGATGAGATGCTTCAATCTCTTCTATTTTTATGAAAAACTTCTGTCATTGTAGATGTAACACCCGAGTTCATTTATACCAATTCCAGTTTCCGTATTTACCTATCCATGGACTTTTCTTGATTTAGCGTGTTTGGGTGCGAATGGTATTTTACGTATTACTTTGCATTCGACCCAACCCGCTTGCTTGAACCTATTTGATTCTTATTTATAGATTACCTTGACTTGTTGCATGGACACGTGCATTTCATGTTTAGTACATACCGGTATTTTATCTAGTATCGCATCTTTTATCATATAACATTTTGAGTCACATAAAATATTTTAAAAATTCATTGCATGGCCTGCATGATAACCCTAATCCCATGGTAGAATCCGCGCATCTTGTTCTCATCCTGTTCAGATAAACGGACGTGTTTGGATGGCTACGCGCACGTGCGTGCATCCGTTCTTGGGGGTATGCATTTTCGTTACCTGAGCATTCATTTTGAATTTTTAAAGTCGTATATATTTTTCATATTTTAAACCTGAATTTTAGACCCGACCCGGACGTGTTTTGGAGTAAATTTGTATTTGCCAAAATCTCAAAACGGACTAATATTATAATATTATATTCCTTATTTCATTTAAAATTTTCTTTAACTAAACAAATATTTTCATAACTAAATATATTTTTTAAAACAAACAATATCAGACCTCCTCTCTCACTCTCCATGCAGATTCTATATTAATTCCTTAATTAATTTTTTTATAAATTACGTACTCTCTCTCCCTTTCTTCCTTCTCTTTTTCTCCAGTTCCCCACGAAACCATACACCCCACGTCTCTCTCTCCTCTCTCTTCGTCTTCTTCTTTATTTTTTTCTTTTCCCTCTTTCCTTCTTCGTCCTCATGGCCGCGTGAACCTACGCCCGCGCTCGCTCGTTGCCATCGCCGCCACCGCCGACGCCCACGTCGGCCTCCCCTCCTTCTCTCTCTCTTCTTCTTCTTCTTCACCGCCGTTCTTCTCCTGCCTTCGCCCAACTGCACAACATTTCCTCACCTCCGCGCCTCACCGCCGTCGCCGTCCCCTCGACCCTAACTTCATCCCATCATCATCCTAACCTTCGCCATCTCCTCACTTCCTCTTCTCCTTTCCCGACCTTCCCATTTCCTGCACACCCAAACGCAGCCGCAAACCCATCACCTCCGACCTCACCTTATCATCGCCGATCACATCATCGGTCTCACCCCATCACAACCATCCCCATCTTCACCACCCTCGTTCCTTCTCCTCTAACCCAACAACCCGACGACCAAACCTGACCACAACCTAGAAGCCCAAAGCCACCGCCGTTGTCTCCCTCGCCTGCGCCAGCACCCTCAACGTCGACCACCCTCATCGGCCGTCCCTGTCAACTCCTCTGACCCTAGAGCACCAACCCAGAAGCAATCTCTCTCTCTCTTCTTCTTCTATTCTCTTTCTCTTCTTCTTTCTCTCTTGGCTTCTCGGTTTCCGATCGTCGCCGGAGCCGTGCTCGTCGCCGACGATCCGACCGACCCAGAAGACGTTCTCGTGCAGCGTGGTCACTTCTTGCATTGGCTGGTTCCGTTCCGGGCATGCGTATGTGCATCGCAACTTCTACTGACATCCGATGTGCCGTATGCATCCGTCGTGTGATCCGATCAAGGCAAGTAAAACTTGCTACATGCTATTGTATTATTATATACTTATTCAACTGCATATTATATCGGTAGATTGAATTTAATGCCGCATGTTCCATATTAACATTTCGATGCCCATTATATCATTTTAGATTTATAGCTCGAAACATACCATGTTGCATTTAGTTTTACTATACATAGTACCAACATCCATATTTAAATCATAATAACACTTATTTGCATAGCCCATAGTACCCCTTTTATAGTTTATACCCTATCGGACGACCGTTTACATACAACTATCCTAATTTATATTCAATTGCATCTCTAGATTATTTAGTACATATTAACATGATTTTAACATCCATATTTGTTATACTGTATCCAAGTAATGTTGAAACTATCCCTTAAACCCAAACTGATAACCGTGCATCTACATACCTTAATCTGTACCCGATTGCATTTCACATTACAATGTTCCAGTTTATTGTTCTATTAGTACCCATGCTTGTTTTGTATACCCATGCTTATGTTAGTTGGATTATTTGAGCACCCACATGATATCTTGTGCACCCTGACATGACTTGTTACACTTACTACCTGACCCGACATGGTACCGTGCACCTCTTGACATGACATGATACCTATATACTACCTGGCTTGACCTGATGTACCATGGCTTTACCTGTTACCTGATCTTGTGTCTAATGCCAACAAACTTGACCCGTTGTCCTTACGGACAGTTCCTGTTGTCTATCCATACAAACCTGTACCTGCCTGATTCTGTGTTGGCATTAGCTCTAGATTACTTAATACATGACTTGAACACATATAACTTGGGGGTATGGGGAAATCAATGATGGAACCTGACTTGTAACTCGACAGTTCGCTAGCTTTACTGATCAGTTTTAGAGGCTAGGCCAGCCTTGGGATGGTGCTGCTGACATCATCCATCGTTATCCACTACCTTTTTAGAGACTAGGCCAGCCTTAGGATGATGCCATGGACATCATTCATCGTTACCCTTTTCCTTTTAGTGCCTAGCGGCATGTCTCGGTTTTAGCCCGAGAATCTTCACCGTGATCCCGGGCACGCACGGGATACTATTGAGTTACATCGATGATTCATCAATTTGATTTCAAAGACTTGAGAATAATTAACCCAATAGACCAGTTTAGATTACTCACTGCACACTACCTTTCACCGTCCTGATTTATATTACTGTTACACCTGCTTTACCCTTTTAAAATCATATTTGCATGTCTTGCTACCCTGTTTATATATTATTGCTTGATGTTATGACGTGCTGACATCTGGGTTTTGCAAGGCCTAGATCCTCTACCTTTGTTGCCGACTGATCAGGAGTATTGCCGCTGTTAGACCGAGCGGTGAGGATCCTGTTAGTATGCATTTTACTTTCGAGGTGTTTTATTTATTGGATCTTTTGCTTCCGCATATTATCATTTCTTGACTTATTTTTTTCTGGCTCATGGACATGTACTAGATAGTTTAATTTACTTTCCTGTTCTTGATATCTCTACAGCCGTAATATGACTGTGGAGGGATTTTTCCTATCCACAGGTAGCATGGTTGGCTATGTCACGTGCCTATCTTAGCGTACTCTGGGAAGCGGGGCGTGACATGGTTCTTTTGGTATCAAAGACATAGGATATAGGTTAATCGAGTTTGATTCTTTTGTAGTTGGGTATTGGACCCAATACACGAATCAGAATACTCATGATTAGGAGCATGTCCTGCCACCTTGTAATCGTGATTCTTGAATCATATCCTTCTCTTATCCTTTGCTTTGACGATATGCAAACCACTTTGCATCTCGACTCGAAATCTTTTTGGTTCTCTATTGTTTCTCCCTATTTCTTGATTCTGATACTAGGATTTGCGACTTGAGTGGAGTTATGTGATTGTACCCATGAACTGCAGCATGGTTGCAATGCGGTACTCTATTTAAGTCACTTGGAGTCCTGGTCTTGATTCACTTCCTTGTTTCATGGTTGTTATATTACCTTGCTTCTATCGGTTTCATTGCTTACCAGTTCTTGTTTTACCGCCAGCTTGAATCATGCTTACCGTGCTTAATCCTCTTCAGTATCTTGACTTCGGATGAAGTCATCTTGGTATCCTACTTGTTCATATCTTTCCCGCATTGGAATTATTCAATTCTGGTGCATTCCATGTTTGTTGTTGTCTTGGGAATGGATATTCTTGGCACCTTCCACGCTCACATTGATTGTAGAGCAAGGAAAGCGAATTTTCAGATTCCCGGACATCCGGAGTTTGTTTTGCTGGAGGAAGTAGTTCTGTCGGGCCAGTCGAGTTTAGGGCTAGGCCGACAACTGGTGTTCTTTCGTCACTGGGGGTTATTAAAGATGAAGCGCCGGCTATAGTTCGAGAATTCATGGACGTGTTCGAAGACATCTCGGGTTTATCGTCAGAACGAGATGTGGAGTTCGTGATTAATCTTGTTCCTGGTGCAGCGCCAATCTCAAAGGCGTATTATCCAATGGCACTAGTGGAGTTGGAAGAAGTCACGAAGCAGGTTGCTGAATTACTTAAGAAGGGTTGGATTCGCTGCAGTAACTCACCTTGGGGAGCTCCAGTTCTTTTAGTCAAGAAGAAAGACGGCACAAAGAGGATGTGCATCGATTATTGAGAATTAAACCGGGTGACTATTAACGAGTACCCGATCCCTCGCATTGGCGAATTATTTGAGAAGTTTAGTGGTGTGAGGGTATTCTCGAAACTGGATTTGCGATTCGGATATCATCAGGTCCGAGTTAAAACAGAATGTATTTGCAAGACGGCGTTCCGAACTCGGTATGGACATTACGAGTATTACTGATGCCTTTCGGAGCAACGAATGCACCGGCGATATTTATGGACTTGATGAACCGAATCTCTTCACCATTCTTGGACCAATTTAGAGTGGTGTTCATTAATGATATTCTGATTTACTTGAGGAGCATTGAAAAGCATGCAGAACACTTGAAGATCGCACTGCAGACATTGAGGTAGGAAAAATTGTGTGCAAAGATGAACAAGTGCGAGTGAAGTTTGTGGGACATGTCGTGTCCGTAGATGGAATTGCCGTTGATCCCGAAAAGATGGAAGCAGTTCGAGATTGGCCGATTCCGAAGAACGTAGCAGAGATCAGAAGTTTTCTTGGACTTGCCGGCTATTACAGAAGGTTTGTGGAGAGTTTTGCTCGTCTGGCTAAGCCTTTGACCAAGCTTACGTGTTAGGAAGTACCGTTCGTTTGGATGGATAATGGTGCATCAGCTTCCGAGGCATTGAAACAGAGATTGATAACCGCTCCTATCTTGACCGTGCCAAACAGTTCCGGAAGATTGGTGTTTCACAGCAACGCATCTGGGAAAGGTTTGGGATGCGTTCTGATGCAGCATGGAAGGTTATAACTTACGCATTGAGACAGTTGAAGACCCATGAGGAGAACTACCCAACTCATGACTTGGAGCTTGCAGCAGTTATTTTCGCTTTGAAGATTTGGAGACACTACTTATTGGGCGAAAGGGTCAAAGTATTCATCGATCACAAAAGCTTGAAGTATGTGTTCACGCAGAAGGAGCTTAATATGAGGCAGCGTAGATAGTTGGAGCTAATGGCTGAATACGATCTTGATCTTAAGTACCATCCGGGGAAAGTTAATGTTGTGCCGGATGCGCTTAGTCGGTTGCCAGCAATTTGGATGATGACTGCACAGAAAGAGCTTATGGAAGACTTTCGGAGATTTGATGTGGAGATTGTGCTACCGCATTCTTCGGGACAGTTGATGCAGCTGCAAGTACAGTCGTCGTTGATCGAGAACATTAAAGCAGCGCAATTGCAGGACCTAAGATTGCAAAAGTTTCAGGAACAAGTTGAAGCTGGACTTCGAACGGACTTACTGATTCATGAAGATGGTTCGTTGCGATATGGTAGTCGTTTACGCGTGCCAAAAAGAGATATTCGCGAAAAAGTTATGAAGGAGGCACACAGTTCCGTGTATTCCGTATATCTAGGAGGCACGAAAATGTACCGTGATCTACGTCAGCATTTCTGGTAGGGAGGCATGAAAAGGGAGATTGCTCGCTTTGTAGCAAAGTGTTTGGTATGTCAGCAAGTTAAGGCTGAATATCAAAGGGTTGCTGGTTTATTGCAACCACTTCCGATTCCTCAGTGGAAGTGGGAACATATAACAATGGATTTCGTGTCAGCTCTACCGCGGAGTCCAAAAGGCAACAATGCAGTTTGGGTGATTGTTGATCGATTGACCAAGGCAGCTCATTTCATCCCTTTCCAGGTTGGTCAATCAACGGAAACCTTGGCGGAACGGTACATGTAAGAGATTGTAAGATTGCATGGAGTACCTGTGAGCATCGTGTCCGACCGTGACACCCGATTCTTATCGCACTTCTGGAGGAGCTTACGGGAAAGTTTGGGGACTTGATTGAAGTTTAGTAAATCATCCTCAGATAGATGGCCAGTCGGAGAGAACGATCCAAACTCTTGAAGACATGTTGAGAGCTTGCATGTTAGACTTCAAGGGTTCATGGGATCATCTACACTTGGTGGAGTTTTCTTACAATAACAGTTTCCAGGCGACTGTTCTGATGGCTCCATTCGAGGCTTTTTATGGTCGCAAGTATCGTTCACCTATTTGTTGGGACGATGTCGGTGAACGAAGATTGTTGGGACCATATTTGGTTGTGCAAACAGTGGAGAAAGTTAACAGTATCCGGAATCATATGAAGGCAGCGCAAGATCGGCAGAAGAGTTGGGTCGATACATCGAGAAGACCTCTAGAGTTCGCTGTTGGTGATCTAGTATTCTTGAAGATATCACCGACTAGAGGGGTGATCCGTTTCGGAAGTCGAGGAAAGCTTAGTCCTCGATTCGTTGGACCTTTTGAGATCTTGGAACGTGTTGGAGAAGTGGCTTATCGTTTGGCGTTACCGCAATCCTTGGCGAATGGTCATGACGTATTTCTCGTACCTCAACTCCGTAAGTATGTTCGAGATGAAACACATGCGTTGGATCATTCGGAGCTGACTGTACGAGAAGATTTGACTTTTGAGGAGTGACCGATGTCGATTATGGATCGAAGAGAAAAGGTTCTTAAGAACAAAGTCATCCCTCTTGTACTTATTTCTTAGGGTAATCGCTCGCATGGAGAATCAACTTGGGAACGAGAAGAAGAAATCCGGCAGAAGTTTCCACATCTATTCTTGAAATTTCTTGTTTTTTTTATCCTTTCTTGTTCTTGGAATTTCGAGAACGAAATTCTTTTGTAGTTGGATATAATGTAACACCCGAGTTCATTTATACCAATTCCAGTTTCCATATTTACCTATCCATTGACTTTTCTTGATTTAGCGTGTTTGGGTGCGAATGGTATTTTACATATTACATTGCATTCGACCCGACCCGCTTGCTTGAACCTGTTTGATTCTTATTTATAAATTACCTTGACTTGTTGCATGGACATGTGCATCTCATGTTTAGTACATACTATTATTTTATCCAGTATCGCATCTTTTATCATATAACATTTTGAGTCACATAAAATATTTTAAAAATACATTGCATGGCCTGCATGATAACCCTAACCCCGTGGTAGCATCCGCGCATCTTGTTCTCGTCCCGTTCAGTAAACGGACGTGTTTGGATGGCTACGCGCACGTGCGTGCATCCGTTCTTGAGGGTATGCATTTTCGTTACCTGAGCATTCATTTTGAATTTTGAAAGTCGCATATATTTTTCATATTTTAAACCTGAATTTTTAGACCTGACCCGGGCGTGTTTTGGAGTAAATTTGTATTTACCAAAATCTCAAAACAGACTAATATTATAATATTATATTTCTTATTTCATTTAAAATTTTCTTTAACTAAATAAATATTTTCATAACTAAATATATTTTTTAAAACAAACAATATCAGACCTCCTCTCTCTCTCTCTCCATGCAGATTCTATATTAATTCCTTAATTAATTTTTTTATAAATTACGTACTCTCTCTCTCTCTCTCTTTCTTCCTTCTCTTTTTCCCCAGTTTCCCACGAAACCATACACCCCACGTCTCTCTTTCTCCACTCTCTTCGTCTTCTTCTTTATTTTTTCTTTTCCCGCTTTCCTTCTTCGTCCTCGTGGCCGCGTGAACCCACGCCCGCGCTCGCTCGTTGCCATCGCCACCACCGCCGACGCCCACGTCGGCCTCCCCTCCTTTTCTCTCTCTCTCTCTCTTCTTCTTCTTCTTCACCGCCGTTCTTCTCCCGCCTTCGCCCGACTGCACAACATTGCCTCACCTCCACGCCTCACCGCCGTCGCCGTCCCCTCGACCCTAACTTCATCCCATCATCATCCTAACCTTCGCCATCTCCTCACTTCCTCTTCTCCTTTCCCGACCTTCCCATTTCCTGCACATCCAACCGCAGCCACAAACCCATCACCTCCGACCTCACTTCATCATCGCCGATCACATCGTCGGTCTCACCCTATCACAACCATCCCCATCTTCACCACCCTCGTTCCTTCTCCTCTAACCCAACAACCCGACGACCAAACCTGACCACAACATAGAAGCCCAAAGCCACCGCCGTTGTCTCCCTCGCCTGCGCCAGCACCCTCAACGTCGACCACCCTCATCGGCCGTCCCTGTCAACTCCTCTGACCCTAGAGCACCAACCCAGAAGCAATCTCTCTCTCTTCTTCTATTCTCTTTCTCTTCTCAGTTTCCGATCGTCGCCGGAGCCGTGCTCGTCGCCGACGATCCGAGCTACCCAGAAGACGTTCTCGTGCAGCATGGTCACTTCTTGCATTGGCTGGTTCCGTTCCGGGCATGCGTATGTGCATCGCAACTTCTACTGACATCCGATGTGCCGTACGCATCCGTCGTGTGATCCGATCAAGGCAAGTAAAACTTGCTACATGCTATTGTATTATTATATACTTATTCAACTGCATATTGTATCGGTAGATTGAATTTAATGCCGCATGTTCCATATTAACATTTCGATGTCCATTATATCATTTTAGATTTATAGCTCAAAACATACCATGTTGCATTTAGTTTTACTATACATAGTACCAACATCCATATTTAAATCATAATAACACTTATTTGCATAGCCCATAGTACCCCTTTTATAGTTTATACCCTATCGGACGACCGTTTACATACAACCAGCCTAATTTATATTGAATTGCATCTCTAGATTATTTAGTACATATTAACATGATTTTAACATCCATATTTGTTATACTGTATTCAAGTAATGTTGAAACTATCCCTTAAACCCAAACTGATAACCGTGCATCTACATACCTTAATCTGTACCCGATTGCATTTCACATTACAATGTTCCAGTTTATTGTTCTATTAGTACCCATGCTTGTTTTGTATACCCATGCTTATGTTAGTTGGATTATTTGAGCACCCACATGATATCTTGTGCACCCTGACATGACTTGTTACACCTACTACCTGACCCGACATGGTACCGTGCACCTCTTGACATGACATGATACCTATATACTACCTGGCTTGACCTGATGTACCATGGCTTTACATGTTACCTGATCTTTTGTCTAATGCCAACAAACCTGACCCGTTGTCCTTACGGACAGTTCCTGTTGTCTATCTAGACAAACCTGTACCTGCCTGATCCTGTATTGGTATTAGCTATAGATTACTTAATCCCTGACTTGAACACATATAACTTGGGGGTATGGGGAAATCAATGATAGAACCTGACTTGTAACTCGACAGTTCGCTACCTTTACTGATCAGTTTTAGAGGCTAGGCCAGCCTTGGGATGCTGCTGCTGACATCATCCATCGTTATCCACTACCTTTTTAGAGACTAGGCCAGCCTTGGGATGATGCCATGGACATCATTCATCGTTACCCTTTTCCTTTTAGTGCCCAGCGGCATGTCTCGGTTTCAGCCCGAGAATCTTCACCGTGATCCCGGGCACGCACGGGATACTATTGAGTTATATCGATAATTCATCAAATTGATTCAAAGACTTGAGAATAATTAACCCAATAGACCAGTTTAGATTACTCACTGCACACTACCTTTCACCGTCCTGATTTATATTACTGTTACACCTGCTTTACTCTTTTAAAATCATACTTGCATGTCTTGCTACCCTTTTTATATATTATTGCTTGATATTATGACGCGCTGACGTCTGGGTTTTGCATGACCCAGATCCTCTACCTTTGTTGCCGACTGATCAGGAGTATTGCCGCTGTTAGACCGAGCGGTGAGGATCCTGTTAGTATGCATTTTACTTTCCAGGTGTTTTATTTATTGGATCTTTTGCTTCCGCATATTATCATTTCTTGACTCATTTTTTCTGGCTCATGGACATGTACTAGATAGTTTAGTTTACTTTCCTGTTCTTGATATCTCTACAGCCGTAATGTGACTGTGGAGAGATTTTTCCTATCCACAGGTAGCATGGTTGGCTATGTCTCGTGCCTATCTTAGCATACTCTGGGAAGCAGGGCGTGACAGTAGATCTATGATCTAGAAAAAGAACTAGGTGTTCCCTGATTAAAAATCAGGAAAGGACTCAAAAGAGCCATCATGTGCTCACACGTGACCAGTGGTCACGTGTTGGCACGTGACGTTCAAAGCAGCAGCACAAAGCTCATTCAAGAAAAAGGTACAGAGGAAGCATCACGTGCTCACACGTGACCAATGGTCACGTGTTGGCACGTGACGGCTGAGCAGCGGCCAAAGAACAGAGCGCAAAAGGAGAAGAAAGGCCCGTTCCAAGGGTCACGTGCCTACACGTGACCAGGGGTCACGTGGCCACACGTGACCAGGGGTCACGTGTCCATACGTGACCGGCTTTAAAAGCCTTATTATTTAACAGAATTGAATTCTGAGAAGAGATCATTCAAATCTTTCCAAATAGGGAATGATTATTTGGAACCGTTGGATTAAAAATCTAAAGGTGATTAAATATCACCTATTTATGGAAAAATCTTGGACTTGGAAAGATCCCCCCTAAATCTTAACCGAGATAACAAAGGGATATCTCTGGATTCAAAATCCAATGGTGAATAAAATTCACTTAACAATCTAAAGGCCCAGATTAATGATAAATATAAATCAAATCTTTCAACATACAAATCAAATCTCTCAATGAGAGATTTACTAAGCAGATTGATTCTCTTCCTTCTCCTATAAATAGGAGCCAAGAAAAGAAGAGAAAGACCTTTTTTCAAAGACCTCTTTCTAAAACTCTTTTCTGAAATCTTGAGACCTTTGGATCTTTTGATACATAGAGAGAGATGGAGAGAGATAGAGCCTTTGATTCTCTGCAAAAAGGAAAACCTTAGGTAAGAAAGGAAAAGGGGGGCTTCAAAGAAGAATTTAATTCTCAAAAGAGTTTAACTCTTACATAAAAAAAAAGAACTTAGTTCTTTCTCTGGTTGAGGATCTGCAAAGTGCACATCTCCCCATGAATTGAGAATTTAATTCTCATTGGGTTGAGATCCTGCCATACAGATCTAAAACACGGAGGAGGAATTGAGTTTAGAGAATTTAATTCTCAAAAAATGATAGGAATTCAATTCCTTTGAGATAAAGTTAGGGTTTAACCCTATGTTATAGAAATTTAATTCCTTCAAAATGAACAGAACTAGGGTTTAACCCTAACCGAGAATATAATTCTCTCGAACTCACAGGAATTTAATTCCTTTAAGAAAAGAAACTTGGGTTTAACCCTATTAAGAATATAATTCTTCAGAAGTTTAGGGTTTAACCCTATGAACAGAACTTTAAAGCATGCAGAGACCCACAGAATAAAACTCTGAAGCAGGCACCTCACGTGTTACCACGTGACTCCTGCGAAGATATATAAGAGAGAACTTTGAGGCAATGCCTCACGTGGCCCACGTGATCCCCAGAAGCATATAAAGAAATAGCAAAACAAACAGAGACTCTGGGGTGCCTTCATGTGTCACCACGTGACCCCTAATGAGTATTCTAATAAACCAGAGCATGAGCCCCCATCACGTGCCCGCACGTGATGGCTTTCAGAACTAAAAGTGTTAAACACTTATCTGTAGGACAAAATAAAGAGAAGAAGGGCGCTCTCACGTGTTACCACGTGACCCCTCTTGCCTTAGTGTTTAACACTAAGTTGAAACCTCTGTATCCAGTGTTTAACACTGATTCTCCTTAGTGTTTAACACTAATTTGGAAAATTCTATTTGCAGTGTTTAACACTGATTTGCTTAGTGTTTAACACTAATTTGTCAATCTTTTCCCAGTGTTCAACATTGTTGGTCTCTAGTGTTGAACACTAGCCCTAGCCCAATTGGCTAAAGTTTCCAGAGGCAAAGCCTCTCCTTCAATGAATCAACAGAGGGCCAATATCTCAGATACAATTGGACTTAGCCCAAGCTAGCCATAAGTCCTCAATTCAAACTTAATTGGGCCAATGGGCTCATAATATAATAATTGATCTTAGTTTCCAAATTGGACTACAGATCACTTAATCTACCTCGGTTTAAGGGTACATCTCTTCACTCCTTTGATACTTGGCGTTGTAATTCCTCAACGTCTTCAAAGAGGTGACGGGTCCCGACGACCATACATTGATACGGACTGTGGGGTCCTTAAACTCATGGACTACGACGTCCTTAACCTTGACCGTAATGTCTTAAAACTAATATCGGACTGTGGGGTCCTTAAACTCATGGACTACGACGTCCTTAACCTTGACCGTAATGTCTTAAAACTAACATCGGACTGTGGAGTCCTTAAACTCACGGACTACGACGTCCTTAACCTTGACCGTAATGTCTTAAAACTAACATCCGACTGTGGAGTCCTCAAATCCACGGACTACGACGTCCTTAACCTTGACCGCAACGTCTTAAAACTAACACTGGACCGCAATGTCCTTAAACTGCCTGTTGACCGCAAAGTCACTAAACTAAACAACAGGGCTCCCCTAATCGCTCTCTAGTCAGATCTAAACGATCCCGTTAAGTCGATCTTAGTCTAAAAATAGACTAACGTATCCTTAACAAACGTTTAAGTCGATCTTAGTTTCAAATGAGGCTAACGTATCCTTAAACACAACCCCCAAACCCAAATCTAAGATAATACGGATTTGGACTAGTCCACGCCCTGCGGGCGACGACATAACTCAGTCTCCGTATACAATCCACGGGCAACCGAACACGAAACAAACACACACGACACGAAGCGATCATCTGGAGAAGGAGAAAGTTGTTACCGCAATGCGGTAGCGTAATTAACTGCAGGGGCTTGCGCCCGCAGGGAAGAGCGTCTCCACAATCAAAAACCCCTCAAGCGAGGGGGAATCTGACGAAGTCTGCTACATCGGACGCATCCGTTTAAACCTTCGATACACGGTGCCATAAATCAACTTGGCATCTTCGGAGAGGTAGACGGATAGCACCAATTAGCATTTGCCCCGAATCTCAGGCAAGACGTCCGCGTCGCGCCGCCATTCGGAAGGGAACAGATTCTGGCACGCCCGGTGGGACCTTTTCCTCTTTCCACTCCACACTTCGTGTGTCGTGATTTGCGAACCAATCGCGGTTTGCTAATGGTTGCCCTTGGGTTGCGAGGTACTAAGATTTGGCATTTTGCTTGGTGCATAAAACAAAGGATCAATGGCTGGCAACTGCTCGGACTGCTCCAACTGCAAATGCAACCGATGCTTCGCCTCACCTGGAGGTGTAGCATATGGACCGCAGGCTGCTTCCCTATTCACTTTGCCTGTGGAGCAAGTGACTCAAGCTACTACCGGTCTATTCTTTGGGACCATGCTCCCGCCGGTGAACATTGACATCCCAATGCCCATACAGGAAGCTTCGAAGAAGTCAGTCTTTGATCGACTTGCTACTCCCACGGCCCCTCTCAGCGGGTCGTCCAACTCCTCGGTCTTCACCAGACTGAGCCTGAAGTCCAAAGGGCCCGCCAAAAAGGCCGTGATACCTGAGAAGGCCATCCCAAAGAAGACAGCTGCTCCTGAAGTCGTCAAGACAGCTTCTCCTCCCAGAGGGTCAGTCTTCGCGAGACTGACTACCTCCATTACCGCTCCCGCTCAGAAAACTGTAGCTTCTCAACGAACGTCAGTCTTCAAGAGGCTGACACCGGCAACAGCCCTTCCCCAGAACAGGGGGCAAGACGCAGCCGTCGCTAAATCAATCCCAACAACCCGTCATGCCCGACGTCGCCACTGGCGCCAGATAAGGAAGACTGGGGGCAACTCCCCCTCCGGACTAACTCCGCCAGCTCCAACGGTAGAAATTGAGGCCGCTGTTCCAACCGGGAACAGCTTCGAGCTGCTGAACAGGGTACGCAGAAACTCGCCAATTGCGGTTCTCAAAAGATCCCCTCCACCTGCGAAGAACATTACGGAAGCAAAGCCGGAACAGCCTCCTCAACGGCTATCCTCCAAGATTTATAAAGTCTGGCGGAAGATTCAGGACTCGGTAATTGACCAGGATCACTCTCGTCAACAACGAAGGACGACAACCGCTTGGGTGCCTGCTACAACGACTCCCTCCACGTCGACTACTCAAAAGAGAAGAAGGCCGGAGAAAGTCCCCATTCCTGCAGCAAATATCTAGGACAATAAGCCAAAACGCCCTAAGTCTGGGGGCATGATGGTGCATACAGTATACATGGCGCTTAGAAAAGAGGACAGCCGTGCATCCACGGGTCATAGACCGCTTACACGGTCAGTGACCAAAGCTCAGGAGCAACAACAGAAGCTCCAAGAAATGATGAACGCGATGGCCGCACTCACTGGGCCGAAAGAAAACCCCGAAGTGTCATCTGATCAACGCCAGGACCAAGAAACTGACGCTGAGCTCCTTCGTAGGATATTAGAGAATAAGGATAAAGAGGCTGCTGAACAAGCAGCCAATATACAACGAATAGCCCTTCTGTTCCAGGACATGGTGGGTATGATGATCCAGCAAGAGCCTCCTGCTGAAGATCCTCCAATCGTTCTTGAAGACGACAGGGGAGAAACGTCAAATCCTCCGCCAGCTCTGTCCACAGCCAAGGAGGAGACAATCTCCAAGGCTGACCTGGACGAATACATAGCCCAACAGATACGCGTTCACCAGGCGACTGAGGCAGCTGGTCAAGTTGTCAGGACGGGAAGACCATATCCGAGCTGGTATGACCAGATCAAATACCCGCCGGGTTACACAATCCCGAAATTCCATGTCTACAAGGGGACAGGCAATCCCCATCAACACGTCGCTCAGTTCAGTGCTCTTTGTGGAAACACCGGAAGCGATGATAAGCTCTTGTTTTGCCAGTTCGTCTGCAGCTTATCGGAGACGGCGTTTGAGTGGTACTCCGAGCTTCCAAATGACTCTGTCAAAACTTTCGCAGAGATGGAGTTGTTATTCACTCAGCGATTCGCGAGCGCCAGCGAACACACCCCGATAACATCTTTGATCAATGCAAGAATGAAGCCGGGCGAGACGTGGGTCCAGTACGCTATACGCTGGCGAAACTTGTGGTCGAAATGCGAACAACGCATTGAGGAAGCGCCCGCGGTGGGCATGTTCGTGGGTACCCTAGATCCTCATGCAACTATCTCGCAGTTCATGATGTTCTTTAAGCCAACCACGTTCCAGGCTCTGATCGACAAGTTGGCCCAGATGGACCAGATGGGTCACAGACCGTCTCCCCCGAAGCCAGAACCTCGGAATGATAAAGGTAAAGGGAAGGCAACCTTCGTTGCGAATGCTCAGCAGCAATCCAGTGCCCCAAAGCTGGCGGATCAGCTGGAAGAAAGACGGCGGTATTACAATGAGAAAATGAAGCGCCCCTACTCATTCCCGCGGGATAAGACGAAGAGGCTATTCGAGTTGGCAATACGCAACAGGCTTATTGATTGTTAAAGAAATTTCTTGTTTGTGTAAATCGAATAAAGCAAATGAGTTTCTTTGTGTCGGTAATTAGAAAATTGAATAAAGTTCACAATCAAAGAATTATATTTGACCGCAATCAATTACGGTGTCGATTGTAGATTGTAAGCGAGTGCGGATCGTCCACAGGGATTGTGCGATTCGTTTTTATATTTGATTTGTTTGAATCGAAAAGTTAATCGAAAAGAAAAGAAAACATGATTCAAGATTTTATCGATTGATTCAGGTGTCACGAGTTTAATCAAGAATCAAGAAACTGATAAATAATCAAGAATTTAGTTTCGATGATATTTTCAACCAAAATGTCAAGAATCTAAATGAGGCTCGTAGGAATCGATCGGATCTATAGACGTGTTGTAATCTCAAGATATCGTGTTCTTGTCCTTCGAAGAATTGATACTAGATCGATGATGATCGACGAGAGTTAGGGCTTTCTCGTGAAACTAGGGTTTCATCATTTAACCCTTGTTCTTTCGTCGATATCATTCACATTCTAGCCTCTAGCAAATTTCAAGAAACGATCGTAACTCCCCAATTTCGAGCGATATCAATCAAGAAAACATCGCAACGAAATGGGTCGTCGGTTCTTGAATTTGCTAGGGTTTACAAAACTCGTAGGAATCAAGAATCGTTTTCAGATATATTACATCATCATTCTATTGATCGTCTCGACTCCTTGATGAGCGGAGTATTACTCAAACATCACAACAAGAATTACAACTAGAAATTTAGATTGAATCATGATGCAAGAATTTAAAGAAAACAAGATAAAAGAATTTCACCTTTTATTTATATCAACAATTTGATTACAGTCGCTCAAGAACTACAAGAGGAAGAACTAAATTGTCGACTTGGCTTCGCTCGGCTTCATGAGTCGTGGATCGCTTGGACCACTTACTCTGTTGAAGATCGGCTCAGCTCATAAAAGGTTGCAAGGCTTCTTGCTTGATTTGGTACTCGGGATCTTGGCTTTTGAATAGAATTAGGATTAGGGGTTCACACAAGTCCTCTCACTAGACTTGTGGAAGAAGAAGATGAAGAAAGAGAGTGAATGGGTCTATTGATTTCAATGAATGAATCTAATGAATTCAATAATTGGATAGATCCTCCTTTAACCCTAGGTCTAGGCTTCTATTTATAGACTTCCCAAACCCTAGGTCTAAGTTTGAAACTAAAATTCCCTCCAAAAGTTTGTTGAGGAGTTTCTAGAAAGAGTTTGTTAGGAGCTAGCTTAGGTTTAAGCTAGGATTAATTAAGCATTAGAAACCCTAGTTTGCTGATCTGGCAGAAGTCTCTGGAGTATTCTGGAACTTGTTGTATCATTCTGAAGTGTAGAGGCTGAGCTAGGAGTTATGGTGCAAAATATGAATGCCGAACACTTCTATATGAATGCAAATGATGAGGAAATTGCCGGTTAAAATATGCAATATTTTCGACTAATCACTTATCAACTTGCCAAATCCAAGGCAACTGCCGCAACCCAGCGAGGTGAATAACCCCAACTACTGCCCTTACCATCAAACGGTAAGCCATCCGATTGAGAATTTCTTCGTCTTCAAAGGATGGATTGAAGATCAATACCTACAGGGTAAGTTTGCGCTGTCCAAGAAGTGGAAGGTAAACCCGCCACAACCTCACACTGCTAAGAAGATGGACACACCGGGGGCAACTTGTTCTTTCATTGAAGAAGCTTTATGGGAAGTCGTGCTTTCAGCAAAAACCAAAAGAATGCTGAACGAGCTCCAAGCATGCCCGGCAGTCAGGTGGAAGAACCCGCTAGAACCCCAGATCATTGAAGGGATGCTGAAGCCGCGCCCAACTCCGAAGATCAGTGGTGATGGCCCAAGCACTCACAACCAGCCGTCAAAATCTTCAAAGAAAAAGAAGAAGAAATCCGAGAAGCCCGTGAAGCTCGACGACAAGCGTAAGGACTTGCAGAAACGGATTGACGCGCTGGAAGAGTACAATCAAAAGGCGCGGACTCCCATCACACTCCAAGAGTTCCTCAACCACGTCTTTCAAGAGGAAGATGAGGGGGAGAGTTCGTCGGATGAATCCGAAGGATACATGACGAGTTGTAATGTGATCTCGCACTCGTTTACCGACGATGAAAAAACTCCTGGCACTAAGAAACTGGGGGCAGAGCCTGAACCAAAGCTTGTGTGGCCAACAGACGAAATGATCAACGCCTTTCTAGACGAGATTCGCTTGAAAAGTAAAGCCGACCAGGAGCGTGAGACGGCCGCATCGGAAGGAGCCAAACGCAGGCGATTAAACAAAAGAGTTGAGGTACTCCCGCAAGATCGAAAGGCATCCGACCCGGATAGAAGCGTATTCAAGACGAGGAAAAGGTTTGCCAGTGCCATATCAATGGGAATGAAACTACCACCCTCGGAAGAAAACACGCTCGATGGGGTGGAGAGGCACCCTAATTACTGCTCATATCATCGGAAGATTTCACACCCCACTGAGGAGTGCGACGCTTTTAAGACATGGTGGGAGGGATATGTTTCTCATCGGCAACATTTTAAGAGAATGAAACGCAGAACTCGTCGGGAGTAGAGAAGTACGACCGATGGACATGAAAGAACTACCAGTAACTGTTACACGGTCAACGCCGGGGGATCACAAGTGCTCACATTCGGGAGCGATTCTGATGAGGAAATGGGTCTGGGTCCTCTCTTTAAAGAATCCGTTTTAGGGAAAGAAGAAGAACCAGAGGCCTGCGAGAACATTCAGCTGCGCAATCGCACGCTTCCCGAAAAGAATCTCGGACCCGCAACTAGAAAAGATAAGGGAAAGGAAAAGGTCGCTGAGGATATCGCCTAAGATGACCAAGTTATGAAAGAGCTGACTGCCAAAGACCCGCCTAAGAAAAGTAAGGTGGACTACAACATCCTAGCGCACCTGAGGAAGCTACCCTCGCAACTCAGCATTCTCGACGCCCTCCTGTTATCGAATGAAGCGAGAGATTCGTTAATCAAGGCGCTACAAGAGCCCGAACAATTCCAAGCCTTCCTCGCCGAAGAAAGGATGAAGGATGAACTGGAAGAAGTGCACACGGCCGATATCGCTTTCGGTGACGAAGACCTGCTCCTTGGGACGTGCGACCACAACCGTCCCCTATACGTCTCTGGATATTGCCACGATATAAAGATAGGCAAAATCTTGGTTGACAATGGGTCTTCCGTTAATCTCCTCAACGTGCGGGTGTTAAAGGAAATTTGCATGAGCGTTCAGCACCTTGCTTGGGACAAGATCACCATCTCCGGGTTCGACTCCCAATCATCGAGAACTCTTGGGTCTGTGATATTGACGCTACGCTTTGGGCTACTCGTCACGGACATTAAGTTTCACGTCATAGATGCCAATACATGTTACAATGCTCTGCTCGGCCGGCCTTGGTTACACGAGTACAACATCATCCCTTCTATGCAACATCAGTGTATGAAGTATTTCAAGGATGGTCTCGAGTATACCGTGACAGGTGAGCTAAATACATTCTCCGTGAACGAAGTCCGCAAATACGAAGACGCGAAGTACTTTTTGCCAGATTTCGAGGATACAGAGAGATGTCGCAAGCCGGAGAACAAAGCCGCTGCCACCATTCCTGTTTTCGGGAGTGATACCGAAGAAGAAGAAGAGATAGTTTACTCTGGGCCGTCTCGACGCAATGACCCGGGACCGTCCACTCCCATATTGATCTTCGGAAGTGACTCGGAAGATGAGGTTAATGTTGTGTTCTCCAGTCGGCCACCAATACAAGAACTCCTTGGTGATGATCGGAGTTTGCAAATCACCATGATCCCGCATGAGCACTACAAAGATCTTGACGCACTTGAAGCTTACAATGTGCAGGACATGCAGACGTTTTACGTCCCTCCCAAGCAAAAAGGCAAAAATGCGATCCTATTCTATCGATCCTCAGAAACAAGAATGGAGAAAGAGATCTGGCATGGCGCGGATTCTACACTTGACAAGCTTCAACCCATCCGTTTGCCCAGTTATTACACAAACGGATTGAAAAGGCTATTGAAGCGCCAAGGGGTACCCTTAAAACAGACTACTCGACAAGCTCGATTCTATAATAGGATTTGGGATGTCCCTGGGACTCAGCACAAACTGCCCAATGGGAGAATGGAAACGCTTAGGCTTGGATATGTGAGAGATGGAAAACGGGAACGGGTCTACGGTAGTTACTCCATATATAACTTTGATGAAGAAGAAGACGCCTTGTCAGAAAATGCCGACCCCTCATCGGAACTGGATTCCGCGATCGAAGTCCCGAGTCCATCATTTGAAGAGCGAATAGACAAGCTTATCAGGAAAGCGGGTCAAAAAGCTCGGGACAATCATAATAGCGAAATGACCATTTACGAGAAAGCCAGGACGCAACGCCTTTTTCAACAGGCTGCGAAAGATGAAAATGCGCCTCCCTATCAATCTGTTGTGCAAAAGGCCCAACGCAGAGGTAGAAGTAAGTCAGAAAGTAGAAAAGGCGTTCGACAGCGACAAAGCGGGATAGAGAAGTCACGCGATCGGAAATTGCACGGTCCGGACTTGTCCCTCATAAAAAAGATGAGTCGAGCATATTCTTTCCCTCAAGACAAGACATGGAAGATACTTGACCTCGCTTTAAAACATCGAATGATTACACTCCCAGAGTCCAAGCACCCTGAGCAAGCTAACGAGGTCTCTCATCCAGACTATTGCTCTTATCACCAGGCAATAGGACACCCTCTCGAAGACTGCTTTACCTTCAAGAACTGGGTGAAGACCAATACCAGCAAGGCAGATTTGCTCTATCCGACAGCTGGAGGGTATCGCTGCCATAAAAGCACGAACCCAAAGCCACAAGAGCAGAACCAGATCCATATCGGTCTTGGAAGCGAGCTCGTACCTGTCGCGTGATAACGATATCAAAAGAAGAGCCCGAGAATATGGATGACTTGCCCTGGTGCTTCGAAAACAATGACGATGAGGTAATCTCAGAATTTCCACCAGCACCGAAAGAGCTGGAAGATGGCATACATACTACTGCAGATAACCTCAAGAAAATTGAGTTGGGGACGGCGAATGACCCACGACCGACATTCGTCAACGAGTTGCTATCTGAAGAAAGGGTGGCCGCGTTAAAAGACGTACTTATGCAGCATAGAGATTGCTTCGCATGGAACTATTCTGAAATGCCAGGGCTAGATCCAGAAATTGCTGTGCACAAATTAGCAATATCCCCAGACGTCAAGCCAGTCAAACAGGCGCCGAGAAGAATGCGGCTCGAGCTTGAGATGAGCATCAACGCCGAAGTCAAGAAGCTGATCGATTCCGGGCTTATCCAAGAAGTTCAATATCCTGACTGGATCGCCAACATCGTCCCGGTAATGAAGAAAAATGGGACAGTGCGCATATGCGTGGACTTCCGGGATCTCAATAAAGCCTACCCAAAGGATGATTTCCCAGTGTCAGTAACCGAGCTGATGATAGATAACACGTCCACTCACGAGGTCTTCTCCTTCATGGACGGCTCATCAGGGTACAATCAGATAAAGATGTATCCCGAAGACCAGAAGCATACCGCTTTCCGGACCCCTCTGGGAATATTCTGCTATAAGGTGTTGCCCTTCGGTTTAAAGAACGCTGGTGCCACCTATCAAAGGGCCATGACGAAAATCTTCGATGACCTTATACATGAAATCGTCGAATGCTATATCGACGACCTCGTCGTGAAAAGCAAATCGTACGAGGAACATCTCGAGCATCTGAAGACCGTATTTCAACGCCTTCGGCAATACAACCTGAAGATGAACCCTCTCAAATGCGTGTTCGAGGTGTCCTTAGGCAAATTCCTAGGATTCACTGTCCGACACCGAGATATCGAGATAGATTCGTCGAAGATCAAGGCGATCATGGAAATGCCACCGCCAAGGACTCAAACAATTGCGGTCTCTCCAGGGGAAGCTCGCGTACATCCGGCGATTTATAGCCAACCTTTCAGGCAAATGCCGCCCCTACGGTCACCTGACAAAGAAGGGAACCCCGTTCGTCTGGGACCAAAAATTCCAAAGCGCGCTAGATGTGATCAAGCAATACCTGCAAAACCCGCCAGTGTTGGCTGCTCCGGTCAAGGGAAAGCCCCTCATTCTTTATACGACCGCCCTTGAAGGTTCCTTAGGCGCATTATGGGCGCAAGAGAACGATCAAGGGAAAGAAAGAGCACTCTACTACTTAAGTCGAGTTCTGCTGGGGGCAGAAAGCAACTACTCCCCTGTCGAAAAACATTGCCTGGCGTTGATCTTTGCGATAACCAAGCTCATGCACTATGCATTGGCGCATGAAGTCCGTCTCATATCGAAGGTGGACCCCCTTAAATATTTAATGTCGAAGGCCATATTGACAGGGAGACTCACTAAATGGGCCCTGCTCTTAATAGAGTTTTCGATAACTTATCAGCCTCTTAAGGCGGTGAAAGACCAGGCCATCGCCGACTTCTTCGCTGAGCATCCGATACCCGCCGATTCTTTTCTGAATTGCGATCTTCCAGACGAACATGCGTTTGATGCGATCGACGGTGGTGATACCCGATGGGAGTTTTATTTCGATGGAGCATCTTCCATGAAGAAGCGCAAACAAAGTACCCCTATAATCAAATCGGGGGTGGGACTCATCTTTGTAACTCTACAAGGAGGGATAATGCGCTTCGCTTTCTCCTTAACAGAACCGAGGACAAACAATGAAGCCGAATACGAAGCTTTGATAGCAGGCCTCGAGATCGCCATCGACATGGGAATTGAAAACCTCCTCATATATGGAGATTCCCAACTGGTCGTTAGTCAAGTAAACGGCGACTACCAGACATGCAAGCCAGAGCTGGTGAAGTATGGAGAGAAAGTACAACAACTGCTGACTCAAATCCCGTCCTACACCTTGGAAAACATACCGCGTGTCGAAAATAGCAAAGCGGATGCATTAGCCAAGCTCTCTAAAGAACTGGCTGATGAGAACCTCGATGACGTTAGGATCGTGGTACAAAGCCGTCGAGTACTTGCCCCTACAGAAATATCTCTGGAGTCACCCGAAGAAAGGGGAGCAACTGAGCGCACGGCTCTTAAATAAATGACCAAAAGAAGGTTGGAGATTGGAGAGAAGTCTTCATAGACTACTTCCAATCCCGTCGAACGCCTGAAGATGCGTCCTCAAGACATCAACTCATGAAACGAGCCCTGTCTTTCGCTTTCGTCAACAATATTCTGTACAAGAGATCATTTGACTCTCTATGGTTGAGATGCCTGGGACCTGACGAAGCGAAAAGAGTCGTCCAAGAAGTTCATGACGGACTCTGCGGTTCTCACCAAGCAGGCCCGAAGATAAAGTTGAAGATTAAACGGATGGGCTACTATTGGCCAACGATGATTCAGGACTGCCTCGAATATGCGAAGCAATGCCACTCATGCCAAATCCATGGAGACTTTATCCACCAGCACCCAAACCCACTACATCCAACGGTGGCTAGCTGGCCGTTCGAAATGTGGGGGACTGACGTAATCGGCCCCATCGAACCAGCATCATCTAGGGGACATCATTTCATCCTGGCGACGACTGATTACTTCTCCAAATGGGCAGAAGCGGTACCGTTAAGGGAAGTAAAGACGGAGAATATTCTCCATTTCTTCAAGACGCACGTCATTTATCGGTTCGGAACTCCGAGACGAATCATTTTCGATAACGGGCCAGCCTACAGAAGCCACAAGATTAGTCGCTTCGCGCAGCAACACAACATAGACTGAAGATATTCCTCAGTTTATAACCCGCGAGCTAACGGTCTAGCCGAGGCTTTCAACAAAACCTTGACAAAGATCGTGAAGAAGACGGTGTCCCGAAACAAAAAGGACTGGCACGAGAGACTGCAAGAAGCTCTTTGGGCATATCAGACTACGTTCAAGACGGCCACGAACACAACGCCATACGCATTGGTATTCGGTACGGAAGCGGTACTCCCCCTCGAGATAGAGCTACCCTCTCTACGAGTGGCAGTCCACTACGAGCTGACGGAAGAAGAAAATGCTCACCTTCGGCTTGAGGAGCTTGACGCCCTTGATGAAACCCGGCTCATAGCGCAACAAAATTTGGAGGCTTACAAAGAAAAGATGACGCGCTCGTACGAAAGATTGACCAGACCAAGGACATTCCGCCAAGGCGAACTCGTGCTAGTGGTCAAAAGACCTATGATCCCTAATCGTGCCAAGTGGGGAAAATTTGAGTCAAACTATGAAGGCCCGTACATCATAGACAAGGTCTACCAGGGCGGGGCATACCTACTTATGGATATGCACGGTGAAAGACCTTTCAGGCCAATAAACGGTCGCTTCCCGAAGAAATACTATGCTTAACGGGTTAAGGCCTAGGTCAATGATAGATGACGACGACTATATCCGCTCGCTATCTTCCTAAGCCCGAACTCTGAGTAGTAACCGGCCTTCTTCGAACAACGGACAGAAATGTCCTTAAACTAACAGCGGACCGAAATGTCCTTAAACTAACAACGGACTGAAACGTCCTTAAACTAACGGAGGACCGAAATATCCTTAAACTAACAACGAACCGAAACGTCCTTAAACTAACGAAGGACCGAAATGTCCTTAAACTAACAACGGACCGAAACGTCCTTAAACTAACGGCGGACCGAAATGTCCTTAAACTAACAACGGACCGAAACGTCCTTAAACTAACAATGACCACTATGTCCTAAAACTGGCTGTTGACCGAGATGTCAATAAACTACGGTGGATTGCAGTATCTCAAAGCCGATATAAAAAAAATAAAAAAATAAAAAAAATAAATAAAAACGGTATGTCCATAAGCAAAATGGGCACGGATGAAAACCCGAAAGGGCTCCGTGAGTAAAAACAGCAGGGCTACCGGCGAGTGTTTGTGAAAACCCGAAAGGGCGCAACCTCGTTAAAGGGAATTTGCAGGGTCCTCACGAACTTGTAAGGAGAAATCACCCGTGTGAGATCCTTACGACTCACAAGGGAGCAACACACTTAGGAGTCCTCACGATTCCTAGGGAGAAATTACACTTGCGAGATCCTCACGACTCGTAAGGAGAACTCTCTTATGGGACCTTCACGGCTCATAAGATTTGAAAGTCTTAAGTCACAGAGACCTAAACCTGTGCCTAAGCAACCCCCACAACCTTCAATTTATGACCTACAAGTGCCTCAATACTGACCCTTGTACACAATCCATGGGCGCGAATAAACATTTCCCTAAACTAGTCCCATCCGTGACTAGGGTTATGTTCACATGGCGAACAACCCTTGTAAGTCCTCTCGACTTATAAGGAGAAGACCCTTTTGTAAGATCCTTACGACTTGCAAGAGGACATGCACTTAGGAATCCTCACGATTCCCAAGGAGAAAACACACCTGCAAGATCCTCACGACTTGTAGGGAGAAATACCTTTGTGAGACCCTTACGGCTCATGAAGTCAAAAGCCTTAGTCGACAGGACCCTTAACCCTGTTTACTAAGCCACCTTTGTTCAACATTGACAGAGGCAAATGATGATTCGCTCCTGGCAACATCCCAGTTGTAGCGGTGCTGATGCAAAAATCGGTGTCTAAAATCCAAGCTTGCAGCGAAAAGGCTAGCGAGCCACACATGCATACGAAATAGCCGAAATGATGGGGCAACTTGCAATAAAAAGTAGCAAGTGAAAATGTATGCATGAAAGATAGCCGAAATGATGGGGCAACTCGCAATAAAAAGCAGCGAGTAAAAATAAAATAAATAGCCGAAATGATTGGGCACCGCGAAAAATAGCCGAAATGATTGGGCAATCGTGACCTTCGCGATATAAAAGCTGAAATGATAGAGCATCGCGGAAAAAGAAATAAAATAAAAATGAAATCCACGCCCTACAGGTGATGTTACATCTATTCCTGTATACAATCCAGGAGCGCAAACAAATAAGGGATCATACTCCTCCCCTAGGTTTCATCATAAGAAGAAGCCAAATCTCGACGGATCACAGATAGCCTAGAGATCATCTCGACGTTCGTCTCATTGTAGCCTACACAACATCAAGTAAAGCGGAACAACGATAACTCCCAGTTCCATGGCTCGCCGGCATACAGCTGACCGGGAGTCAAATTCCGACTTCATGAAATACAGACAAAGTCAAAAAAAATTTCCTGGTCACGTGGAACACGGATAACGTCACTCTTCGACCCCGTGGAAAACGTCCAGAGCGGATCCTGGTCTTCACAGAGCATGGCAGTGAACCCGTATTAAGCATCCAGAGCGGAGCCTAGTCCTCGCCGAGCACGGCAGTGAACCCGTGTGAAGCATCTTGTGCAAAATTCCTGGTCACGTGGAATGCGGCTAACGTCACTCTTTGACCCCGTGGAAAACGTCCAGAGCGGATCCTGGTCCTCGCAGAGCATGGCAGTGAACCCGTGTGAAGCATCTAGAGCGGAGCCTAGTCCTCGCCGAGCACAGCAGTGAACCCGTGTGAAGCATCTAGTGCAAAATTCCTGGTCACGTGGAACACGGATAACGTCACTCTTTGACCCCGTGGAAAACGTCCAGAGCGGATCCTGGTCCTCGCAGAGCACGGCAGTGAACCCGTGTGAAGCATCCAGAGCGGAGCCTGGTCCTCGCCGAGCGCGGCAGTGAACCCGTGTGAAGCATCTAGTGCAAAATTCCTGGTCACGTTGAACGCGGATAACGTCACTCTTTGACCCCGTGGAAAACGTCCAGAGCGGATCCTGGTCCTCGCAGAGCACGGCAGTGAACCCGTGTGAAGCATCCAGAGCGGAGCCTAGTCCTCGCCGAGCACGGCAGTGAACCCGTGTGAAGCATTTAGTGCAAAATTCCTGGTCACGTGGAACGCGGATAACGTCACTCTTTGACCCCGTGGAAAACGTCCAGAGCGGATCCTGGTCCTCGCAGAGCACGGCAGTGAACCCGTGTGAAGCATCCAAAGCGGAGCCTAGTCCTCGCCGAGCACGGCAGTGAACCCGTGTGAAGCATCCAAAGCCGAGCCTAGTCCTCGCCGAGCACGGCAGTGAACCCGTGTGAAGCATCTAGTGCAAAATTCCTGGTCATGTGGAACGCGGATAACGTCACTCTTTGACCCCATGGAAAACGTCCAGAGCGGATCCTGGTCCTCGCAGAGCACGGCAGTGAACCCGTGTGAAGCATCCAGAGCGGAGCCTAGTCCTCACCGAGCGCGGCAGTGAACCCGTGTGAAGCATCTAGTGCAAAATTCCTGGTCACGTGGAACGCGGATAACGTCATTCTTTGACCCCATGGAAAACGTCCAGAGCGGATCCTGGTTCTCGCAGAGCACGACAGTGAACCCGTGTGAAGCATCTAGAGCGGAGCCTTGTCCTCGCCGAGCACGGCAGTGAACCCGTGTGAAGCATCTAGTGCAAAATTCCTGGTTAAGTGGAACGCAGATAACGTCACTCTTTGACCCCGTGGAAAACGTCCACAGCGGATCCTGGTCCTCGCAGAGCACGGCAGTGAACCCGTGTGAAGCATCCAGAGCGGAGCCTAGTCCTCGCCGAGCGCGGCAGTGAACCCGTGTGAAGCATCTAGTACAAAATCCCTGGTCACGTGGAACGCGGATAACGTCACTCTTTGACCCCATGGAAAACGTCCAGAGCGGATCCTGGTCCTCGTAGAGCACAGCAGTGAACTCGTGTGAAGCATCCAGAGCGGAGCTTGGTCCTCGCCGAACACGGCAGTGAACCCGTGTGAAGCATCCAGTGCAAAATTCCTGGTTACGTGGAACGCGGATAACGTCACTCTTTGACCCTGTGGAAAACGTCCAGAGCGGAGCCTGGTCCTCACAGAGCACGGCAGTAAACCCGTGCGAAGCATCCAGAGCAAACATCGGACTGTGGAGTCCTTAAAATCCACGGACTATGATGTCCTTAACCTCGATCGCAATGTATTAAAACTAACGATCAACCATGATGATTCTAGACTGATTTTACCTTGGTTAAAGGGTACATCTCTTCACTCCTTTGATATTTGGCGTTGTAATTCCTCAACGTCTTCAAAGAGGTGACGGGTCCCGGTAACCACACATTTCGTGGACTGTGGAGTCCTTAAATCTACGGACTATGAGGTCTTTAATCTTGACCGTGATGTCTTAAAACTAACATCGGACTGTGGAGTCCTTAAATCCACGGACTATGACGTCCTTAACCTTGACCGAGATGTCTTAAAACTAACATTGGACTATGGAGTCCTTAAATCCACGGACTATGAGGTCCTTAACCTTGACCGTGATGTCTTAAAACTAACATCGGACTGTGGGGTCCTTAAATCCACGGACTATGAGGTCCTTAACCTTGACCGTGATGTCTTAAAACTAATATCGGACTATGGAGTCCTTAAACCCATGGACTACGAGGTCCTTAACCTTGACCGCGATGTCTTTAAACTACGGTACCCTGGAGAACATCCCAAAGCAACCTCTGACCCCGTAAAATACGGATAAGGGCGACCGCACTCAGCACTTGTGGGCCCTCACGACCTACAAGGAAGAAAACTCTCTTGTGGGATCCTTATGACTCCCAAGGGAGAACCCGCTTAAGAATCCTCACGACTCTTAAGAAGAACTTACACCTACAGGATCCTCTCGACCTGTAGGGAGAAAATCTCTTTATGAGACCCTCACGGCTCATAAAGCTCAAAAGTCTTAGGAGGCAGATCTTAACCCTGAATCCTAAGCCATCGCTGCCCTGCAAAGAGATCAAGATAAATTGTCCGCAGAACACATTCAATAAAAAGGGGACACACCACTGAGAAGAAAAATATGTCTTTATTCATAAACCAAAATGAGTACAAAGTACAATTCATGAAAGAACAAAAAGAAAATACTCTCATTCAGGAGTATGCACAAAAAGAACAAAAAAATATACAAGTTTTCAAGCCGGTGGGCGATTTAGTAACTTCGCTAGTTCATCCTGCTTTTGCTGGGCCACGGCTTCATGATTCAGGATCGCCAGAAGACGGGCCTCCGCCTGAGCCTGCTGGGCCTGATACGAAGCAAGCTGGCCTTCAAGCTCTTTCTCGGTGGCCTTATGAGCCTCGACCCTTTCACGAGTGAACGTGGCAGCCTTATCAAGAGCCACCACTTCTTTGATAGACTCTTGAAGCACCCGTCAGAGTTTATATGCTTTGTTGGCCTTGGTGGTAAGATTAGCTTGAAGCTCGCTCAGCGCCTTAGAAGCCAGCTCCCTCTCCGAAAATTTACGGCCGAGCCCTTTTTTCGCACAACAATATGTTTGCTACGCGTCGCTCTATCAGGCCACGTAAGCTCGCTTTCGCGACCGCAACCTCGGAAATAGGACATATACGCTCAAGACCGTATAAATGAGCTTCCAGTCGACAACAATAGTCGATCTAAAGCGCGCTCATATCACCTGGTATGGGAAGCAACAAAAAGTTCTCGGTGTACATCCTATCAAGCATGCATTCGCAACTATATGAATATCCGAAAAGAAATAATACCCGAAGCTCTGATGTGCATGCAACATAGTGACAGTGTTCGCAATTAAAGAAAGTTCTCATGGGAAGAACACAAAGTTCATTTATGCAAGCAAAAACATACATACGGATACCCAGCATACATGAAAGTTCAACATAAAGCATGCGAAAACTAATTTGAATATACTACACTAGCGGGAAAAGGTCGCCAAATATAGGATCGGTAGCGCAAGGGTTGACAAAACAAAAGACAAAATTCTCCATCTCCCTCCCCGCCCTCTCCAACACGTCAAAGCGCCGGTTCTCGCGAGGAGTCACTCCCCACCGATTGGCGCCATGTTCATCCGCAAAAGCAGACATAACAGCCCGACGGGCTCTTATTTCGCTCAAAAGGTGAACCGGGCTATCTTTCAAAGCTTGAGTAATTAGGCACGCTTCGTGAAAGCCCTCGAGCTTTTCTTCGGCCGCGTCAAGCATCGCCAGGGTCATCTCCGCCGGGTGAGGAGGGACGTCGGCGAGCACGGCGGCAAGATTCATCTGGAGCCAGAGGGAGCCCACTGGGAGGGGAGATCCCCTGCGGATCGAGAGTTCATACGCCGCTAAGTCGCATTCATCATCGGTAAGGAGGGGATCCACCAACCGGGCGGCAAAGCGGGGGATCATCTCCTCAATAGGAACTTCCCATGGCTGTCGACGAGCATGAGGGCGATTGCAGGCCATGGCGCTCAGTTGTCTCTCAAGACAAATCACACCAAAATGAGAATAAATTTCTCTGTGAAGAGAAAAGAAGGCCATGGCCCCAGGATATAAAGAAGGGCATTAAGTGTTGTGCATGGAAAATCTTGCATGTTGAAGCTATTTCCAAGGCCCAAAAAGGGGAAGGCATTGGAAATCAAGGAGATGGAACTATTTCCAAGGCTCCTTTTCTGCATCTAATATTGTGCACTAAAAATATGGCATAAAAAATATTGAACAGCCCCATCAAAAGGACCCCACGTGCGGAGCACGTGACCCCCAAACTTGACGTGCACTAAAAAATGGAATAGCACCCTGCATATTAAAAACAGCAACAGCAACAATAGCAAAATGATAAAATCCCATAGAAAGGCATGCAAACATAGAAAGGCACGATAAAACTTATCATTCATGCTTTAAGAAGTCCATACAAAATGAAAAGAAAACGATTACAACGACAGGACCTCAGACGCGGGGCACAGATTGAGAAACTCAAACTTGACTTTGTCCAAGATCCTCCAAGCATTTCGAACCATTCGAGTATGTTTTCTCTCACGGTCACAAGCGTCGGGGTCCTCACGAATGTCTTCTACCCTCCGATAGGCAGCAAGTATGGCCGACTGCTGAAAAACCTGGTGCAAGAGATCAATGAGGTTGTCTCGCCTTCTCTTCGAGATTAGGCTCATCAGATACACCGAATGTATCTTATCCTCGGCAGCGTCCAATGCCCTGAAAGGTACACTAGTGCAGAAGAGAGGAAGCGCCTCCCAAATCGCCAACACGATGAGTTTCAGAAGAGAAGAGCGACGGGGGAGTAGCCGATGGTTGTACTCGTCGAAGCGGCTCATGATCTCAGCACATTGAGCGTTGCTGAACTCCTGGTTCTAGCTACGGCTCAGCGCACGAATATTCCCATAAGAAATGATTTCGTCAAGATCGTACATATGGGCATCCATGATACCTAAAAAAAAATCATGAGAATCGATTACAAACCCTTTTCTTCTGAATTGTGATGAGGACAACCTAGGGTAAGGAAACCCTAAGGAACCTCTATGGGAAGAACTTAGTTCTTCATAGGAATTAAATTCCTTTTGAAAAGGGGAATTAAATTCCCAGAAACATTTTTTCTGTGGACGGAGTTAAACTCCATGGATTCGAACTGTCACCATCATTTCCCTAAAGATCATATGAAACCCTAGGAGATCTACAGTTTGAAGATTAGATGGCTTTCTGTTCTTATGGAAAAACTTGAAGAAAAATGGGTTCATGTTAAAAGAGTGAAACCCTTGGTGTGGATTTAAGATCCATAGAGTTTTTAAATGAAAGTTCTCCGATCGTTCAAAGATCATTACCTGAAGAAAGAAGTCTTTCTTGAAACAGAGTTAAACTCTGAAAAAAATTTGAGGCAGAGAACTAAGCTCTAGAAACGAGAATTAAATTCTCAAAGAGAAAAGTGGCAAGGAAGAAGATAAGCAAAAGTGGAGGCGCTTCTGAAGTGACCCCTATATTTATAGGATGTAATGGAGAAACTTCATCTCCCCGATTCCATAGATGGATCTAGCGGTCACAAAAGAGACAGCGTTGCACTCACGTGCAGACACGTGAGAACAACGCTGTGGGGGCATTTGTTGCCTGATTAAAAATCAGAAAAGGACTCAAAAGAATCATCACGTGCTCACACGTGACCAGTGGTCACGTGTTGGCACGTGACGTTCAAAGCAGCAGCACAAAGCTCATTCAAGAAAAAGGTCCAGAGGAAGCATCACGTGCTCACACGTGACCAATGGTCACGTGTTGGCACGTGACGGCTGAGCAGCGGCCAGAGAACAGAGCGTAAAAGGAGAAGAAAGGCCCATTCCAAGGGTCACGTGCCTACACATGACCAGGGGTCACGTGGCCATACGTGACCGGCTTTAAAAGCCTTATTATTTAACAGAATTGAATTCTGAGAAGAGATCATTCAAATCTTTCCAAATAGGGAATGATTATTTTGAACCGTTGGATTAAAAATCTAAAGGTGATTAAATATCACCTATTTATGGAAAAATCTTGGACTTGGAAAGATTCCCCCTCCCCTAAATCTTAACCGAGATAACAAAGGGATATCTCAGGATTCAAAATCCAATGGTGAATAAAATTCACTTAACAATCTAAAGGCCTAGATTAATGATAAATATAAATCAAATCTCTCAACAAACAAATCAAATCTCTCAATGAGAGATTTACTAAGCAGATTGATTCTCTTCCTTCTCTTATAAATAGGAGCCAAGAAAAGAAGAGAAAGACCTTTTTTCGAAGACCTCATTCTAAAACTCTTTTCTGAAACCTTGAGACCTTTGGATCTTTTGATACATAGAGAGAGAGAGAGATAGAGCCTTTGATTCTCTGCAAAAAGGAAAACCTTAGGTAAGAAAGGAAAAGGGAGGCTTCAAAGGAGAATTTAATTCTCAAAAGAGTTTAACTCTTACATAAAAAAAAGAACTTAGTTCTTTCTCTGGTTGAGGATCTGCAAAGTGCACATCTCCCCATGAATTGAGAATTTAATTCTCATTGGGTTGAGATCCTGCCATACAGATCTAAAATACGGAGGAGGAACTGAGTTTAGAGAATTTAATTCTCAAAAAATGATAGGAATTCAATTCCTTTGAGATAAAGTTAGGGTTTAACCCTATGTTATAGGAATTCAATTCCTTCAAAATGAACAGAACTAAGGTTTAACCCTAACCGAGAATATAATTCTCTCGAACTCACAGGAATTTAATTCCTTTAAGAAAAGAAACTAGGGTTTAACCCTATTAAGAATATAATTCTTCAGAAGTTTAGGGTTTAACCCTATGAACAAAACTTTAAAGCATGCAGAGACCCACAGAATAAAACTCTGAAGCAGGCACCTCACGTGTTACCACGTGACTCCTGCGAAGATATATAAGAGAGAACTTTGAGGCAATGCCTCACGTGGCCCACGTGATCCCCAGAAGCATATAAAGAAACATCAAAATAAACAGAGACTCTGGGGTGCCCTCACGTGTCACCACGTGACCCCTAATGAGTATTCTAATAAACCAGAGCATGAGCCCTCATCACGTGCCCGCACGTGATGGCTTTCAGAACTAAAAGTGTTAAACACTTATCTGTAGAACAAAATAAAGAGAAGAAGGGCACTCTCACGTGTTACCACGGAACCCTTCTTGCCTTAGTGTTTAACACTAAGTTGAAACCTCTGTATCCAGTGTTTAACACTGATTCTCCTTAGTGTTTAACACTAATTTGGAAAATTCTATTTGCAGTGTTTAACACTGATTTGCTTAGTATTCAGCACTAATTTATCAATCTTTTCCCAGTGTTCAACATTGTCGGTCTCTAGTGTTGAACACTAGCCCTAGCCCAATTGGCTAAAATTTCCAGAGGCAAAGTCTCTCCTTCAATGAATCAACAGAGGGCCAATATCCCAGATACAATTGGACTTAGCCTAAGCTGGCCATAAGTCCTCAATTCAAACTTAATTGGGCCAATGGGCTCATAATATAATAATTGATCTTAGTTTCCAAATTGGACTACAGATCACTTAATCTACCTCGGTTTAAGGGTACATCTCTTCACTCCTTTGATACTTGGTGTTGTAATTCCTCAACGTCTTCAAAGAGGTGACGGGTCCCGACGACCATACATTGATACGGACTGTGGGGTCCTTAAACTCATGGACTACGACGTCCTTAACCTTGACCGTAATGTCTTAAAACTAACATCGGACTGTGGGGTCCTTAAACTCATGGACTACGACGTCCTTAACCTTGACCGTAATGTCTTAAAACTAACATCGGACTGTGGAGTCCTTAAACTCACGGACTACGACTTCCTTAACCTTGACCGTAATGTCTTAAAACTAACATCAGACTGTAGAGTCCTTAAATCCACGGACTACAACGTCCTTAACCTTGACTGCAACGTCTTAAAACTAACACTGGACCGCAATGTCCTTAAACTACCTGTTGACCTCAAAGTCACTAAACTAAACAACATGGCTCCCCTAATCGCTCTCTTGTCGGATCTAAACGATCTCGTTAAGTCGATCTTAGTCTAAAAATAGACTAACGTATCCTTAACAAATGTTTAAGTCGATCTTAGTTTCAAATGAGGCTAACGTATCCTTAAACACAACCCCCAAACCCAAATCTAAGATAATACGGATTTGGACTAGTCCACGCCCTACGGGCGACGACATAACTCAGTCTCCGTATACAATCCACGGGCAACCGAACACGAAACAAACACACACGACATGAAACGATCATCTGGAGAAGGAGAAAGTTGTCACCGCAATGCGGTAGCGTAATTAACTGCAGGGGCTTGCGCCTGCAGGGAAGAGCGTCCCCACAATCAAAAACCCCTCAAGCGAGGGGGGAATTTGACGAAGTCTGCTACATCGGACGCATCCGTTTTAACCTTCGATACACGGTGCCATAAATCAACTTGGCATCTTCGGAGAGGTAGACGGATAGCACCAATTAGCATCTGCCCCGAATCTCAGGCAAGACGTCTGCGTCGCGCCGCCATTCGGAGGGGAACGCTAGGTTCTTCTTCTTTTGATGAGATACTTTGATCTCTTCGTTTTATTTACCTTGAAGAAAATTTTCTTCCGAGAGCTTGCTCTTCTCTTTGAAATTTCTCAAAGTTTGTGGGTGGGGGGTCCTCTGTGTAAGACTGGAAGTCTTGGGGCCTTTATATAGTGGAGGCTAATCAGTTAAGGCAATCTTTTTCTGATTGATTTGGGGATGTTCCCCCACCATTGGATCTTTGATCCTAGGGCTTCTGTTTTATAGAAGACATCTTTTTTGTTATTAACAAGATTGGGAAATTATTTTCCCATACAGAGATTACTCTGTATCTTGGTGATTTTTAATCACCTTTGGATTTTTGATCCAACGGTGCTCTGATTTACAGAGCACAATCTTTCTTGTTTGGAAAGATTCTAAGGAGTATTTCCTTAACAGAATCTTATTATGGTAATTTGATGATTTATCATCTCCGTTGGATCTTTGATCCAACGGTGGAGAACATTTAGTTCTAGCGCTTGGCGCTCTCGTGCTTTGCACGTGAGCGTTGTTTCAGAGTCTTTGACTCTTAGCGCTGGCGCACTTGGCGCTGCTTCAGAGTCTTTGACTCTCAGCGCTGGCGCACTTGGCGCTAGCGCTCTCATGCTTTGCACACGAGCGCTGCCTCAGAATCTTTGACTCTCAGCGCTGGCGCTCTTGGCGCGAGCGTTCTTGTGCTTTGCACGTGAGCGCTGCCTCAGAGTCTTTGACTCTTAGCGCTGGCGCTCTTGGCGCCAGCGCTTTTATGAAGCGCTGCTTCATTTCAAATTTCAAAATTTGAGCAGAGCTTTACTCTGATTGGGGGAAACAGTCCCGGATTTACATGCCACCAGGCCCTTACGCCAGATGCGTGTCTGAGAGGATGGCAAAATAGAGCATTCACTCACCGGCGACTCTTATTGAAGATCTTCGCGCTGACACTTCCGTCATGGCTGAAGAATTTGCTGTGGAAGCCAATGCTTCCTTGTCTGTTCTTGCCACCTACCATGACAAGGCGCTGGTGTGTACTTGGGTCGAATATTTCCGTCAAGTGGAAGCTTCCCTACATAGAGTTGAATGCGTATGCCTTCCTTTTGTTATCCTATCCGTAAAGGCCAGCTTGCGTGGATGGATCGATCGGTGTGTGGCCAATCTCTAGTCTTGCGAGAAAAAGATCAACCGGAAGTTTTCAGCAAGGGAGTTGGCTTCGAAGGCTTTGGGGGAGATTCAATCCCAGCTCACCACTAAGACTACTCGAACCTATGAAATTTGGCGGTTCCTTCAGGAGGCCATTACGGAGGTGGTGGCTCTTGATAAAGCCGTCATTTTTACACGCGAGATAGTTGAGACCCACAAGACTGTCGAGAAAGAGCTTGAGAATTGATTTTCCTCATACCAAAAACAACAAGCACAGACAGGGATTCAGCTTGCGGCATTGCTAGAGCTTGAGGCGGAAGTCCGGCGGAAAAATGACGATCTAGTTGGCTTATTGAACCGCCCGCCGTCTTAAATATTTTATCGCTGTATATCTTTCTTTCTTTCTTCTTTTCTTTTCCTATCTTTTTGTATCTTGTATTCATTTCAATTTATGAATAAACGACATATTTTATTTCATGCTTGCGCCTCTCTATCCTTTGATATCTTGATTTGGCGTAAAATAGTTTATATACTCATTTCGGAATTTGTAGTTTATGTACGCACTTCGGAGTTTATAGTTTATTCACTCATTTCAGAGTCTCTAGTTTATGTACTCATTTTGGAGTTTGTAGTTTATTCAAACATTTCGGAGTATGTACTCATTTCGGAGTTTGTAGTTTATTCACTCATTTCGGAGCTTCTAGTTTATCTACTCGTTTCGGAGTGCTTTTAGTTTACCTCCCTTGGGTTTACAGGCAAACTTGTCCTAACGTTATATGCAGATAACTCCCATTCTTTACGAAAGAGGTCCATTAGGTTTGTGGTACTAGGGTTTTAGTCTGTGATACCATCGCGTTGGCTGATGTATTCCTCGATATGCAGTTTTCAAGCTGTTGTTTGAGTAGCCCCGCGACTGTCGTGTCTCTGATCCCTTCAGGGGCTGGACAAGACGTCTTCAAATAATCTCCTTAGGTCATATTACCGTCAGAAGGGCAAGCGTTAGGAATTTTCTATGACGCTTCTTACTTGAGGTTAGGCTCAATTTGGAGCCTCGATGAGTCATAACCACTCCGCTCTGGTGTAGGATGATCTCCGATAGTCTTTTAGGTTTTATATGAGTTGCCGTCGAGACCCGAAGCTGGGAATATGCCGTCACTTCATTTTCTGCTTTGACGATGTCACGCCGGTTTTTTGCTGAAGTAGGATAGACATCTGTAGGACCTCTAAGCCGCGTGTATTGCAGTTGAAGTCTGGAGCTAGGAATATGCTATTGCTCCAATTTCATTTGATAGCTGCGTTCTCATCCTGCTGAAATGAGGGGGAACGCTGGGATAGTCTCTAGGTTGTATATATACCGCCAAGACTTGAAACTAGGATTTTTCCATGGCTCTATTTTTTCTTTGACCCTTGGTTCTTTTGTTGATGTTGCATATGCATCCTGCTGGCATGAGAAGCACGTCGTGCTGGAGTTAGGATTTTGCCATCACTCCACCTTTTGATTTGGCTTCTTAGGGCCTTTGTTGACGTCGCATCTGCATCGAGAATGAGCGTTGAGCTGGAGCTGGGAATTTGCCATTACTCCTTTTTTGTTTGACCCTTGGGTCTTTGATGACGTTGTTGTTTCCCCAATTATAGCAAAGCTCTGTTCAGAATTCAAAATTTGAATTAAAGCTGCGCTTTTATAAGAGCGATGCGCTACAACTAGCGCACCCCGTGCAAAGCGCATAAGCGCTAGCGCTAGATGCGCTGCGCTCCAAGTAGCGCACTATGGGCAGAGCGCATAAGCGCTAGCGCTGGAACTGAATGTTCCTCACCGTTGGATCAAATATCCAACGGATATGATTAAATTATCAATTAAAAAGAATGAAATTCTGTTGAATCTTTCCAAACAGAAAAGATTGTGCCCTGAATTTGGAACATCGTTGGATCAATGATCCAATGGTGATTAAAAATCACTAAAAATACAGAAAAAATTCTGTTTAGAAGATTCCCCAATTTTTGTTGAAAACAAGAAGATTACCTTCTGTAAATCAGAAGCCCTTGGATCAACGATCCAACGATGGAAAATTTCCCAAATCAATTGGAGAAAAGATCTCCTTAAATGATTGAACTGATCAGCTTGCCCTATATAAGGGCCCCAAGACTTCAAGTCTTATAAAAAGAAGAACCCCCCATAAACTTTGAGAAAATCCTAAGAAGAAGAAGAAGTTCTCGGCAAAGAAGACAATTCTTTTCAAGGTAAAAAGAATAGAAAGAAGAAATCATCTCAATATAAAAAGAAGTATTTACTTCTTTCACAGATCATAGATCTATAAGACAAATTGTCTTTCACAAAAGAGATTATGAACATCTCATTATAAAAGGGGGGAGAATTATTCAATTCTCTTAGGATCACAGATCCATAAAGACAAAGCCTTTCATCAAAAAGAGATTGAAATATCTCTTATAAACTAAGAACTTTGTTCTTAGAATCTTGAGACAAAATCTCTTATCAAAGAAAAGATAATCTTCAGACCGCAAAGTTAACCTAAGAAGAGCCCTAGCGCTCCTAATCTAAGAAGAGCCTTAGCGCTCCTAATTTAAAAGTGCCTAAGTGCTCTTCATCTAGCGCAAAGCGCTGCAGTGCCATAGCACTTCAAACACAGCGCACTGCGCTCATTGGCTAGTGCTAAGCGCGCCACGTGCTCCTCACGTGTGCGCTGCATTACTAAAAGCGCTTTGCGCTCATTATATGGCACCAGCACCAAGCGCCTCAACGCTTCAATTATAGCGCATCAACGCTCTACATCTAGCGCAAAGCGCTAAGCGCATCAGCGCTCTTCATTTAGCGCTAAGCGCATTAGCGCTTCACATCTGGCACAAAGCACTTTATCCATAGCACACTGCGCTCATCGACTGGCGCTAGTGCCAAGTGCGCCACATGCTTTTATGTGCGTTTGGACAGAACATAAACTGTTCTTTGAATAAGCCTGGAGCCATGATAAATGCACAGCATTCAACTAAAGACAAAACATTGTCAGAGACCAAACCAATGCTTAGTATTTTCAAGGGATTGGGCTTAAAAAATATCTAATAACTCAAAAACAAATATTGAACATTGTAATTGAATGGACTTAGCCCAAATTGGCCATAAGTCCTCAATTCAGATTGATTGAGTTCATATGCTCGTAAATATCTGATCTTAGTCCCAAGTTGGGTTGTAGATCTCTCAACCAAAATTGGTTTAAGGGTACATCTCTTCACTCCTCCGATATTTGTCGTTGTAATCCTTCAACGTCTTCAAAGAGGTGACGGGTCCCGATAACCAGACATTCTATGAACCGTGGGGTCCTTAAACTCATAGACTATGATGTCCTTAACCGTGACTGTGAGGTCTTTAAACTCACGGACTATGATGTCCTTAACCTTGGACTGTGGGGTCCTTAAACTCACGGACTATGATGTCCTTAACCTTGACTGTGAGGTCTTTAAACTCACGGACTATGATGTCCTTAACCTTAGACTGTGGGGTCCTTAAGCCCATGGACTATGATGTCCTTAACCTTGGACCGTAATGTCCTTAAACTTATCGACAGCAATGTCCCTAAACTAAACAACAGAGCCCAAATGCTCTCTTGTTGGATCTAAATGATCTCGTTGAGTAAATCTTAGTCTAAAATTAAACTAACGTATCCTCAACAAACGTTTAAGTTTATCTTAGTCTCAAATGAGACTAACGTATCCTTAAACCTAACCCCAAACCCAAATCTAAGAAGATACGGATTTGGACTAATCCACGCCCTACGGGCGACAACATAAATTAGTCTCCGTATATAATCCACGGGCAACCAAAAAAAAAAAACAAACACCCCACGACATGAAGTGACCATCTGGAGAAGGAGAAAATTGTTACCGCGATGCGGTAGCATAATTAACTGCAGGGGCTTGCGCCTGCAGGGAAGAGCGTCCCCACAATAAAAAAAAACCTCAACGAGGGGGAATCTGACGAAGTCTGCTACATCGGCCGCATCCGTTTAAACCTTCGATATGCGGTGCCATAAATCAACTTGGCATCTTCGGAGAGGTGGACGGATAGCACCAATTAGCATCTGCCCCCAAATTCAGGCAAGACGGACCTACGCGGTCCCGTCTCCGTGTTTCGGAGGAGAACAGATTCTGGCACGCCCGGTGGGACCTTTTCCTCTTTCCACTCCACACTTCGTGTGTCGTGTTCGCGAACGAATCGCGGTTTTGATATGGTTGCCCTTGGGTTCGAGGTACTAAGATTTGGTGTCTTGCTCCTTGCAGAGAACAGAAGATCAATGGCTTCAACCTGCACTAGCTGCAACTGCAACTCCCGTTCCTCCTCATCTGGAAGTGTAACCTACGGGCCTCAAGCGACCTCCCTTTTCATAATGCCGGTGGATCAGGTGACTCAGGCCACCACTGGACTATTCTTCAGGACTATGACCCCGCCAATGAGTTTCAGCACTCCTACACCATTACAAGAAGCTCCGAATAAGTCGTTTTTTATCTGCTTGCAACTGCTGCGGCCCCTCTCAACGGGTTGCCCAAACCAAATGCCTCGGTCTTCGCCAGATTGGGCCAAGGTTCATGTGGGCCCATGAAGAAGCCTGCAATTCCAGAAAGGGTTATTCCAAAGAGGATAGCCATCCCTGTTCTCGAAGCCGTTAAAGCGACTTCTCCTGCCAAGGGGTCTGTCTTTGCAAGACTGAATGTTTCGGCTTCCGCCCCAAAACGAAGTCCTCAAAACTTCTCTTCCTGCGCGAAAGTCTGCTTTTGATAGGTTGGCCGTCCCTACTCAACGGACGTCGGTCTTTAAGAGGCTGATACCAGCGACTTCTGACCAACACAGGGGCATAAGGAAGTCACCCCTATAGCTGAGACAATCCCAACGGCTCGACACGCTCGACGTCACCACTGGCACCGAGTAAGGAAGGCTAGGGGCAGCTCACTGTCTGGACTTACTCCACCAGCTCCAACGGTGGAAGTTGATGCTGCTGTCCCAACTGGGAATAGCTTTGAACCACTGAGGAGGGTCCGCAAGAACTCTCCAACTGCCATTCTGAAAAGATCTCCTCCACCCATGGAGAAAGCCCCAAAGGCGAAGTTGGAGCAGCCCCCTTAGCGGCTGTCCTCCAAAATTTACAGAGTCTGGAGACAGGTCCAGGAATCGGTGATTGACCAGGACTACTCTCACCGATCAAAGAAGCTTAAAGCTTAGCAAGAAAAGATCCATCCCGTGGTACCACAGAAGATGTCATCCGTCTGGGTGCCCGCTGCAACGGCTCCCTCAACTTCAACCGCTCATAAGAGAAGGAGGTCGGGCAAAGCTCCTGTGACCGCAGTGAACCGCAAGGACGCTGAATCTAAACGCCCTAAGTCTGGGGGCATGGTAACACATACCGTTTATATGGCTTCCGGAAAAGAGGAAAGCCATGCTTCTATGGGTTATAGACCGCTTACCCGATCGATAACAAAGGCTCAGGAGCAACATCATCAAAAACTTCAGGAGATGCTGACTGCAATGGCCGCACTCACTGGGCCAAAAGAAAATCCAGAAACCTTGGAGCAGCGTCGAGAACAAGAAACTGATACCGAGTTCCTCCGAAGAATGCTCAAAAGGAAAGAAAAAGAGGCCGCGGAACAAGCGGCCAACATAAAATGAATGGCTCTTTTGTTCCAAGACATGGCCGGGATGATGTTATAGCCGGAACCTCCAGCTGAAGATCCCTCGATTATCATTGAAGATGACAGAGGAGAGACATTGAACCTTCCTCCGACTCTTTCAGCAGCCAAAGAGGAGAACATCTCTAAGGCCGCTCTGGACGATTACATTGCCCAGCAAATACGAGATCACCAAGCAAATGAAGCAGCTAGGCAGATCGTTAAGACTGGACGACACTATCCGGGCTGGTATGACCAAATAAGGTACCCGCCGGGATATACGATCCCTAAATTCCATGTATATAAGGGGACGGGAAATCCGCATCAGCACGTCGCTCAATTCAGAGCCTTGTGCGGCAACACCGGAGGTGATGATAAACTTCTGCTCCGCCAGTTTGTTGGTAGCTTATCAGAGACGGCGTTTGAGTGGTACTCGGAGCTTCCCAACGACTCCGTCAAAACTTTTGCGGAGATGGAGCTACTATTTACCCAGCGTTTCGCAAGTGCTAGCGAGCGCACCCCAATAACGGCATTGATCAATGCCAGGGTGAAACCTGGAGAAACATGGGTTCAATACGCAATACGATGGCGAAATCTATGGTCGAAATGTGAGCAGCGCATCGAAGAAGCGCCGGCAGTGGGCATGTTCGTGGGCACTCTTGACCCTCAAGCGACTATTTCCCAATTCATGATGTCTTCAAGCCGACCGCGTTCCAGTCCTTGATTGATAAGCTGGCCCAAATGGACCAGATGGGTCATAGACCGTCTCTTTCAAAGCCGGAGCCATGAAATGAGAAAGGCAAAGGGAAAGCGACCTTCGTCGCAAATGCTTAACAGCAGCCCAGTGGCCCAAAACTAACGGAGCGATTAGACGAGAGACGGCGATACTATAATGAGAAAATGAAGCGCCCTTACTCGTTTCCCCGGGACAAAACGAAGAGATTGTTTGAGCTAGCGGTGCGCAACAGGCTCATTAATTTGCCGAATCCAAAATGCCCATTGCAACCCGGTGAGGCTAATGGTCCCAATTATTGCCCTTACCACCAAGTGGTAGGCCATCCAATCGAGGATTGCTTCGTCTTCAAAGGATGGATTGAAAGCCAATACCAACAGGGCAAGTTCGCACTGTCCGAGAATTGGAAGGTAAACCCGCCCCAACCGCACGCTATTAAAAGGGATGACACACCGGGGGTATCATGCTCTTTTGTAGAAGAAGCTCCATGGGAGATCGCTCTTTCAACCAAAACAAAAAGAATGCTGAAGGATCTCCAAACATGCCCGGCAATCAGGTGGAAAAATCCACTGGAACCCGAGGTCATCAATGGAATGCTGAAGCCACGCCCAACTCCAAAAATTGGTGGTGATGATCAAAGCGCCCACACCCAGCCGTCAAAGTCTTTGAAGAAGAAGAAAAAGACCAAAAAGCCCGTGAAGCCTAATGACAAGCACACGGACCTACAAAAATATATTGACGCGCTGGAGGAATATAACCAGAAAGCACGGACCCCGATCACACTTCAAGTGTTCCTCAGTCACGTCCTTGAGGACGGAGATGAGGACAATGGAGAAGGCTCGTCGGATGAACCTGATGATTATGTAGCAAGCTGCCACGTGATCTCTCATTCGTTAATAAATGGTGAAGAAGCTCCTGACGCAGAGAAACTGGGGGCAAAGCCTAAACCAGAACTCCTACAACTGTTAGACGAGATGATTGATAGGTTGCTGTATGAAGCTCTTCTGAAAAGCAAGGCTGATCGAGAGCGCGAAACGGCCATATTTGAAAAAGTCAAACGCCGGCGACTGGACGAAAAGGTCGAAACACTCCCACCAGATCAAAGTACATCCGCCGCAAATAAAAACAGGTTCAAGATGAGGAAAAGATTCGCCAAAGCCATATCAATGGGAATGAAGCTGCCACCCTCTGAAGGAAATACTCCTGATGAAGCGGATATACATCCTAGCTACTGCTTGTATCATCGAAAGATTGCGCACCCCACCGAAGAGTGCAATGCTTTTAAAAGCTGGTGGCAGGGATATGTTGTTCACCGACAACATTTCAAATGGATGAAACGCAAAACTCGTCGGGAGCAAAGAATTATGACCGAGGAGCGCAAAAGAACGACCGGCAACTGTCACATGGTCGACACTGGGGGATCGCAATTTCTCACATTTGGGAGCGATTCTGATGAAGAAATAGCTCTTGGCCCTCTCTTCAAAGAATCCACCTCAAGAAAAGAGGAAGAACCGAAGAGCTGTGAGAACATTCAGCCGTGCAATCGTACATTACCTGAGAAAAATCTCGGACCTGCAAATAAGGGCTCGAACAAAAAGGATAAAGGGAAAGAAAAGATCCCTGAAGATATCGCCCTCGATTATCGAGTCATCGAAGAGCTGACAGCCAAGGACCGGCAGGTGGACTATAATGTTCTGGCACACTTGAGGAAGCTACCTTCGCAGCTAAGCATTCTCGACGCCCTTCTGCAATCCAAAGAGGCGAGAGATTCGCTGATCAAGGCGTTACAAGAGCCCGAACAGTTCCAATCTTTCCTCGCCGAAGAAAAAATGAAAGACGAGCTGCAAGAAGTACACATAGCTGATGTCACCTTCGGTGATGAAGATCTCCTTCTCGGGACGTGAGAGCATAACCGTCCCCTTTATGTCTCCGGATACTGTCATGATATCAAGATAGGCAAGATCCTGGTTGACAATGGGTCATCCGTCAATCTCCTCAATGTAAGAGTGTTGAAGGAAATCTGCATGAGCGTTCAACACCTCGCTCGGGATAAGATCACCATCTCCGGGTTTGACTCCCAGTCATCACGGACACTCGGGTCTGTGATACTGACGCTGCGCTTTGGGCTGCTAGTCACTGACATCAAGTTTCACGTCATTAACGCTAAAACCTGCTATAACGCTTTGCTCGGCCGGCCTTGGTTACACGAGTAAAATATTATCCCTTCTACACAACATCAGTGTATGAAGTATTTCAAAGATGGTCTCGAGTATACTGTGACAGGGGAGTTGAACCCATTCTCCGTGAATGAACTCCGAAAGTACAAAGATGCAAAATACTTCCTGCCAGATTTCGAAGACACGGAAAGATACCATAAACCGAAGAACAAAGCTATCACCACTATTCCAGTCTTCGGGAGTGACACTGAGGAGGAAGAAGAAATAGTTTATTCAGAGCCGCCCTAATGCAACAAGCCGGGACCGTCCACCCCTATGTTGATCTTCGGCAGCGACTCGAAAGATGAAGTCAATGCTGTATTTTCTGTTCGGCCATCAATACAAGCCTTTGCTGGCGATGATCAGAGTCTACAAATTGCCATGATTCCGTAAGAGCATTACAAAGAGCTTGATGCGCTTGATACCTATAGTGTGCAAGAACTGCAGACATTCTACGTCCCTCCCAGGCGAAGAGATGAAAAGGCGATCCTCTTTTATCAATCCACGGAAACCAAAGTGAAGAAATTAGTCTGGCATGGTGCTGACTTGATTTGTGTAGAATTTTAAGATAAAAAATAATATTACCGCAATCAAGAACGGTGTCGCTTGGTAGCTAGCCGGTGAGTACGGGTCGGTCCACAGGGATATTGTGTCTTTTCTAATTTGCTCAAATGAGTTAATTCCAAACGTTGTGAATGGATTATCTCTAAAACCTAAATTTATATTAAAACTAGAATCTTGCTAAGGTTAGGTTTAGGGTAAGTTGGGAAATTGAATGTTTCCTCACCGCTTTCAATGCCTTATTTTAGATATATTAGGTGTTATGGTAATAATTATCAAAGGGGATTAGTACCATCGGGAAGAAACGGTGTTTCTTCCTTTAGGTTCTTGTCCTTCCTTTCTTAATTATTACCCTAACCTCCATGGAAAACATACACAACCGGTCCTTTATACTACGGTATCACCGTTACCTCGAGGGGTAAGGTGCCGCAGGGAACGGTGTGTGTATGTATGCATGGAGTCCTAATTATTATGTGTGATAGGACAAGAAAGGGGTGGGAGATTTCATCTCTCAAGCCTTCCTCTAAAGCTAACCCTAACAAGCGAGGAGACTACTCGCTTATTAGGGAATTGAAAAACATTCTAACTATCTAACTAGGGCAAATAATTAAAAGTAAACTCAGGCAATGAAATAGAAAACTTACTAATTTTATTGATGGCTCTCTCCAAACATCAACACAGGAATTACAGATCTGAATTTATGAAATGAAAATAGGCATAAGAAGAGGCATACCTCAAAAGAGGTATTAGGGCTTCTATTTATAGATTCATAGAAAACCCTAGGGTTACAATCGACGTATATCTGCTATTACAAAAATACCCCCTAAGAAAAAGACCTAGTCAACGCTTGCAGCCGCCTCAAGAAGTTTCCACCGCCACGTGTCATACGCGGCCGCGGATCCGCGGCCAAAACCCATGTTTGGCCGTGGTTCCGCGGCCAAACAGTGGTCTTGTTGGCTGCAAATTCTTAGGCTTCTTTCTGATTCTTTGGGCTTCTTGTTTCTTTAGTGTTTTCTTCAGGATGTCTTCTGGTTCTCTTCCAGATCTCTACAGTGAATAATGTAGTGGACTTTTACCATTCGCTTCGTGTCGAAGTCTTGAACCTTGCACTTTGTGAACTGATCTTCGTGTAGGCTTGATCAAGATTCCATCATTTATTGGTCGTAGTTTCACTTTTGTATCGTCTTTTGTCTTTTTCACTGTTTTTGTTCCGAGAACCTGTAACCTGTAACTATATAGCAGACATGGGTCAAAAGCACCTGTTTATTTATAAATGCATAAGAATGGGGAATATAATAAAGCAAAATTACGGTATGAACAAATACCCCCAAACTTATCTTTTGCTCGTACTCGAGCAAACCTAGTTTTATTCTCAACAAAAACCAAACCTCACTTTCGCAGGGAAACACGATTGCACTGAGCTTGTGCAACAAGCCGTTAAACCTCTAGGTGTCCCTAGTAGGAGGAGTGTTGTTTCCTGAGGGTTTTCAGCGGATACTACCCACAAAATCCTATCAATTCGGCCCATTAACTTTTATTCTCCAATTTGGTTTTCTAACAAGGAATTCTATTATCTTTGACTCGTAAATTATCCACCCATATTCTTCACGCTTCCTTATCATTTAATTTAAGATTATATATATTCTTGTGAATTTACTTAGCTTTTGGCATCTCTTAAGTTTTCCTTCTGGGGTTCTATCTCAACTTAGGAATTTTTATCATCTCCATTAAAGATATAAGTCCTATTATTAATTCCTATCTCTTATCTAAACCCCAATCACATACCCCTACGTATGTGTATGTATCACCCCTACACTTGGAAATTCAAATCAAGCTATTATACTCTTGTCCGTTGTCCAAAGCACTTCTTAATTGGTGAATTTTAGATGAATTTTGCTCACACATTCTTCATGCGATTGTTAATACTTCTTGAGGTACCAACAACCGATTACAAAATGTGTATGCACATTAAAGCGTAATTCCTAGCCTTGTAACACCTAAGGCTTTAGCAGTGACTCCCAAACCAGTTGGTCTAAGACACTAGGTGATGAAGCACCCTCGCTAAATATTTTTTCTATTTTTGCAGCCTTAAGTAATTACAAAAACCAGTGTTCATTTTTTTCTTTATTCACACTTGTATATTTTTTTTTATTTTTCTTCGTACTAAGGACTTAAGACAAGAGCATTTCAAGGTCTCTCCTACTATTCCAAGTTTCAAGGTTTGTGTTTGTGCAATTTGTAGGGTATATATTTTCAGAATTTAGACTTAAGCTAGGAATTATTTTTCAAACTTATACTATAATAAAAATATCAATACTTTTCCCTTATTTTAACTTAGCCCAAAAAGTGAACTCAAAATTTGCTTATTTCTAAATAAACTACAAAGACATATACTTTCTACCGTTAAACTTTAAGAAAAGTTATTTTTAGGGTTTTTAATTTACTAAGTCTAGATCTAGTTGTTCCTAGCTAGTTAACCTTTTTGTCAAACTCAAGTCAATTATGGCCAAAATTGAATACTTTAATTTTTATAATTTTCAATTTTTATGGGTTTTAAAATAAGTATGCAAATGCAAAAATATACACATGAATACGAAGGAAGAAGGCTTACCGAGCATACCCCCAAACTTAAACTTGACAGTGTCCTCACTGTCATGCTACACCAAGAGGGTCAAAATGTCGGCACTCCCCTGTTTATTTATTTACAAATTTTTATATATACTATTTATTTTTATTAAAAGAAAAACAAAAATATATATATACAACAAGGTTCCCCCCAAACTTAAGTGAAACAGTGTTTCCACTGTTGAAGCGTTAAAATTCAGAGTTAGGGAGGAGAAAAATCAAACTATACATGGCCTTACACAGACCAAAAGTGTAAGACTACGGTAGCGCCCCGGCCGTCTTTCCGAGGCCAAAATGCGGAAACGAAAATTTTTCTTAACTTGAAAACCGACGCTATCGTATGCTTAAAACCCGGATTGAACCATTAACCTACAACTAGCTACAAGAGAGAGGGATAGAGAGCTATACCGATCGATCCGTGTCCTTCGGTCTTTGGCCACCATCCCAAGCTCCCCGCGGCATCTTCGGTCTTCATCTCCTCGTCGGAAAGGGCACCACGTCGAGAAGTCTTTTTACGGGCTCCCGCTTCATCCGAAGCAACTCGGGCACGAAGTGTGCTAGTCGATATGTCCAAGGTGTTGTAGAGAATGTTTGTGATCACTTTGCCTCTTGTATCCATTTCTTGGATGGAGGTTGAAGGTGTTGCCATTAATGGAAATAAAGAGCTAGAGGAAGAAGAAGAAGAAGAGAGCTTTTCTTTTCTTTTTCTTTTGTGATGTTGTAATAGAATGAGAGTGAGAGAGTGTGTAAAAAATATGAGACCAAGCTCACTCAAGGCAGCCCCTCTCTCTCTCCTCTCATCATATCAACACTAATCAAACATCAAATGTGACATATTTGCTAAAAAAGAGACCATGAGTCATGATACATGTCTATGTCACGTTTAATGCATTCCATGATGAATTCTAGCTTATTATTTCCACCATCCAAACATTAATCCAAATGTTTGGTCCAACAAGAAAAACTGGCAACATCTAAAGTAAACTCGTGACGGATCACAAGGATACCCCTCACCTGTATATACATACCTGCATCCGCATTTCGACTGAATGCGAATGCGATGAGACTAAAGTAATCCAACAAATCTAATACTAGGATCCGGCTTAAACCAAAGCCTACTAGTATGATCCGTCCGATCATGATCCGTGCAATACCGCACGTATAAGATCGAACCCTGCCATATATCATACGGCCTCTACAACGTTTCGCCCGAAACTTGAGAAACTGTCTGTAAGGGACTCTAAAGACTCGTCAATACTTTGGCTGTGGATTTAACCACTAGCACGTCAGAGGTATTAGCCGCACGTAACGGGCTACCAAGTATTGACCAAAAGGGAGGTCGATGAGCGAACTCATCCTGACACCCTACTGAGCCTGTCAGTGACAATATCCGTATAGTCCGGTCCGTTCTTCTATGAGTATCGCATAGCGGGCCTAGGGGGTTGGTAAAAGTCAGACCCCCAAAAGCGGTACATGTCGTGTCGGAGTGTAGCCTAGAACACCCTGAGATACTACTGGAATACCTACCAGTAAATCTCCTGCCTCGGCCGAGGGCTTTGTGTAATGGCTCTCCTAGACACAGCGTGACCTCACCCCCAATACCGGGAGAGACGAACCCCTGCCGATCCGCTCACTGCCTCCATGTGGCTCGAGACTGTACCCAACTAAAACCTGTTTGCACGACTCCTTTGAGCCGTGGTAGGGTAGTAATCAAAGTACAATGGGAACTCACACGAGACAAATGACGATCTCAGGTCGATGAACTAACCTGTACACATGTCACCAGGGAACTGCTATCTGACGTCAGGTATAATACCAACTAGTATGTTCCCGGTGAGTCCTGTCCAGTATACTCATAACCCAATAAGCACCTGTATACATCTTAGGTGATCTAACTGACACCAGTGGCTTGTGAGACCGGCCACCGCCCCTCGTCGGGGTCTCGACTGTATACACTAGTCTACTCTGGAGTATCGATGCCCTGTCTCGAAAACTCCCATGACTAGGGACCACTTTAAGGATGTGCTTATAGACCCCAGCTCCCACGTATATGATCGCCATCATACTGCTGGCAGTCAAGCAAGAATCCTAAGGGCTCTATCAATGTGTAATAGTGACCTCTAAGGTCACCTAAAGCAGTACACGATGATAAAGATAAACCAGATAGTATACTATCATCTGGAGTAGGAATGTCCTACCGGTATAGGTCCTCCCTCAATCATTGCAATCACGTGCTTGTGATCCAATAATTGACTCTGAGGGCACTATATCCAACAATCTCCCACTTGCACTTAGGGCTAATTATTGCGATGTCGCATACTCATAGCCCGTGTGATACCGAACACCCAACTCCTCTACTAATCAGTCTCACAAAATCCGTTTGCGAAACTATTGCGTTCGAGAAATAGCCTCAGTGAGTGGATCTGCGCTGATGTTTCTTTCTATGTCTCTTTTTATCTCAAGTTCGTGGAGAAAGCCATCTCCCGAAATGAGCAATACCGGTCTTAGAATATGTCTGGATATTTGATGGGACCTAGTTCATAAATGAACTCCAAATCCAAACTTCTTAGACTGTATCGTCAACTGAAACCAATCAGTATCCTGCGCCATGCCTCCCTCAGTATCCGCTTGGACCACCTGTCCAAAATACTGCCCCTCGTCATAAGAAAAACTATAACTCTGACAGTCACTCTGTCATACAGGTTATCTTGGAAGCCTGGAATGATAACCGTCCCCCGATAGAGGCTGTCGTTATCATTTCTTTAGAACATCCACTTATGTTCTAAAACTTCTTCCGAATGTCTCTCCGGGATAGGATTAATATCAACTTACTGCATCTAGTGCAAAAACATCTGGTGTGGTACTTGACATCTCATGATTAATTCAATTGCCTAAGCAAGTGATCTGCCAATCATGTATATCCCTCTCCCCTTTAGTCTGTAAGACACCTTTAGAGAGGGTGACTCCATCACCTGCAGGTACACTACCGTGCCAGGAGTCGTCCATTCTAAATACCTTTAGAATGCTGTCTAAGTACCCAGATTGGGAAACTACCCAAATCTAGATCTAAAACCATAGATCTAGTAACTAGAATGTCTGATATAATATTCATGTCCTATGTGGAGAAACCACTGTGTGACAACCAAAGTATAACCGATCGTAGTATAGGAATTTCACTTCCCACTTTGTGTATGTCATCCAAATACTAGAACATCACACCCTACTACCTTCTTAACAGATCCATCCCTATTCTGATGAAGTCAAACCTACGGCTGTCACATCAGAAATAGATGATCTATCTCCGCTATAACTGCTTTAGTCCATAAATAGACGTAAGCTACTTGACCACTATGCTTCCGCTGCTCCCACTGACTACGACAACCCTATGGCAGAGTCATATAAACGTACACTTCTAAAGCTAGTTTAGAACGACGCTATACTCATCCTCCTGCCGGGTCTCACAGTCTGGAACAACAGCAATGGCAAGTCTGGGTAAACAAGAACCTCCCTGCCACCGTCTTTAAGCATACCGGAGTACCTCTCGGGTGCCTGAGGTTACCCACCTTATCTGCGGAGTGGCCAATGGAATGTCAAACCAGATTGAATCTTTAGGTTCTTGTCAAATTTTCAGTAATCGTTTGCGGTTCTGGAATCACTTCCAGTTCTACCATACTCCCACTACTGTTTTCTGAAAAAATCCATTTTTATTAAAATTGTGGCGAGTCAAGAACAATATCACTATTGATTTTCCAGATGGTAGAAAGTCAACTCTCGTCATAGCCCGGGTCAACCCACAAACAACCATTACAGAAACATGCCTTGAGTTATCCAGAGTCTGGTTTTAAGTATAAGCCGGAAAACTCCCCGTACCTTAACATCGTTAAGATATGAACCGTTCTATATCCAATATAGAAATAGAGACACTGATTTAATTGGAACCAGATTCAAATCATGCAACTGTCTCCAGTGCATGTCAACTAAATGGAAAGAGGCCGATCAGCGTTACTCAACTTAGGAATGCTTCCAATTATGAGTAACCTGAAAGAGAAGCAAGTTCTCTTAATCATTACTATTAACTGAATACCATACACAAGTATCTACATCTTCGATCACCTTGAAAAATCCCGATACTCGCAACATCTGGTTCTCTACTTTACTCTTATACCTATAACTTCTCAAAATTCAGACCTTGTGTCTCTACGAAACACTTGTCTGAGAACTAGAGAAGTCACAAGTAAACAGAATATAGTACGAGTACCAACCCCTCTGTCCTCATGGACGCTGGACAACATATAATACTTTGTATAAGTCCCCTGAGTCTAATAACTCATTCCCTGTGTGTCGTAGGTTGAAAACTGTACTTATGGTTAAGAAGAATTACACCGCTGTTTAATACTCCTTACCTAACAATCCACTGATATAGGTAAATGTCATAGACATAATTTCAAAAGGTTATATCTCACTTTATAAAAATAAACGTACAGATATATCAATTTGAAATTGGTGCATAACAACGGATATCCAAAACCAAATATTTGCCGTCCGGCAAACAACCCAGGTGATTTTCTCAAATATCACCAATTACAACGAATCCCGATATAATGAGGATGATCACCCAATTCCCAATAATTTACTCCCACTCATCATATGTAAAACTATATAGATGTGAGAATCATACCTGGTAAATACATACCCTGGAGCAAGTGCTAATTGGGAAATCAGTTTTCTTTTAAAAATACACAGTAAAACTGAAACATATAAATGTTTCGTAGGGGTATCCGGGTATTCCTAGTAATGCCTCTTACATTATCAGATTCACAACTGTAACCGTATATTTCTTTGTCATCTCTCTAAATCCCTTTATATGTCTTTAGTCATTACCTTCTGTACACCCTTTTAGGCTAAATGGTTTTCTTCCTTCCCTACCGTTCGGCACCTGCCTATGGTTTGGAAGAAGACTATCCAATTAGCGTAATAGGTGTACCGTCCTAATCCAAGGAGCACTCGTAACCTGAGAGAAGGTGAAGATAAAAGACAACTGAATAAAACCTTATTCCTATTTCTCCTGAACCAGAATCCATCCCCGAACTGGAACAAGTTCCTTTCGAGTTCGTATATAACCATACAATGGATTATCCAAATAACTGTGGATCTTCGTAGTGATACAGGGTGTTCCGGAGAAATACAAAGGTAAAGTAGGAGTGGTAATGAAATACTTGTTTTGTCGCGAATAGCAGTCGCAGTTTACTTTGCCCTCTTTCTAATCCCTTTATTTTTCTTTATTTAATACCTTCTGTACACCTTATAGGCTAAATGGTTTTCTTCATTCCCTACCGTTCGGCACCTGCCTATGGTTTGGAAGAAGACTATCCAATTAGCATAATAGGTGTACTGTCCTAATCCAAGGAGCACTTACAACCTGAGAGAAGGTAAAAGGAAAAGACAACTAAATAGTCTTATTCGTTTTCTCCAGAACCGGAAACCATTCTCGAATCTGGAACAAGTTCCTTCGAGTTTGTATATAACCATACGATGGTTTTATCCAATGGAAGTGGACGTTCGTAGCAATACGGAGTGTCCTGGAGAAAAGGGTAAAAGTAGGAGTGGCAATGAGGTTTGCAACTCTGACAATCCAAAAGCTAGTGTTATAAGAAGGTTCGGTTAATCCTGGTCACTGAGTCACAGTCAAGGGTCGGGTCATGGTCGCTGCCAAAGAGAGAGAGAGAAAAGAAACACTCAGCGTGTACTCTAACCTATATCAGAATGGTTATCACTTTATCTAATCAGGAAACCTCCCACTGTAAGCTCAAATTCTCTTCCAAACCTGAAAGAAGAATTAGTCGGGATCACCCGAGGAGTAAACCAACTCATCAGTGGGAATCGGGATCCAACTATCATCGCATGACAACGTGACGGAATCCACTTACGTTATCACACTCCAGAAGGTATGCGCATATCTGGCAAGTTTCAGTTTCTTTAGAAACTCCCGATGTGATTTTTACCCCAAGCGGCTTATGACCTTGACTAGGTCAACAAACCATAAACCGCTAGTCAAGTTCAACCCGTTATTATTCTGGATTGCATTAAACCCACCCGTACGTGCCCTTGACTAGGTCAACAAGGCCGCACGACTGTCCTAACCAATCCCATTTATGCAACAAACAAGTACCACTTAGCTACCGAACACTACGTCTTGACTAGGTCAACAAACGCAGCACGAATACTAAATAATACCCGTAGGAAATGACGGAGGGCTACGGCTGGTTTTTGGCGAAAAACCTTTAACGTAATGAACATGATATCGTTGAAGGAACTGCATAGATTTTTATAAAAATATAGTGACGAAAACTTTTGCTAAAGAGGTTACTCCCGGTGAAGGGATCTCGGCTCTTTCCCCGTAGAATGAGGTGCAGGATATTCCAACTGAATACCACGATGCAAAGCAAAAAGTAATCGGTTATAGTGAAGTTATTACCCTGACGCAAACTTCTGTCCAATGGGTCATTCCCGGTGAAGGGATCTCGGCCCTTGCCTCGTCGACTGAGGTGCTGGATATTCATAACTGAATAACACTGTGCAAAACAAAAGAGAACGTCCTTACAATAACAGATTTTTGAAAAATGTTCCAACAACATCAGAATAGGTTTGTTTAGCTTGCATTGATCTGAATCAATGCAGTCCCATCAACAGATCACACCAATAAAGAACGAAAATACGATGTAAGTATATGCCATCCACATTCGCCACTGGGTCCCGTCATCACCCGTTAGGTTACTTAACTAACAACAGAGCGGGGACTGGACTAGCGCGGGTGTAAAACATATACAACATCTACTAGTATATATATATCAATATATAATATTCACTCAAGGCATGATAAAATGCAACATCACAGAAATGTAATAAGCATCACAGAACAATACAGATAATCTGGGATCCCTGGGTTTCATAGAGCCGCTACTGAAATCCGATGTTCCCCTGGTCATGTGGATAGCCTGTGCAATGAAATCCTAGACCCCTACGGACGCGGCAAGTTACCCGCCAAAACCTGAAGCGAGACAGCCCCCTTCAACAACGTGAATGGACCACCCAGCACTTCACGGAATCCACTTGAGCACCCCTCCTTGGGTTAACCTGTACCCCCTACGAGTGCGGCGAATAGCCCGTCAATTCTAGAGTGAAGCCCCCTCCATCTCAAAGCCATGAGATGCGGGCCCGTTGCCCTCTAGAACCCGGCTATCCGTGCACCCCACCGTGGGGTAATCCTAGTACAGAAAGTAAAATATACATACAACGGGTACATCGACCTCAGCCCGGTTGTGCCCCAAAAGAATAATATACAAACAGGCAGTGACGGCAGTCCACATGTCGGACGCTCGCCCCGCAATATCAAATTTATAAATACAACCAAACTGTACTACCATTGCATCCAGGCTATCCACTACGACAGATCCGCAACATCACAGCACAACACAGAACATCAACGTGAATGTCACGTTCGCAAATCCGTCTAAAAGGATATAGCAATTAGACAGGATTTACCGATCAAATGACATTCACGGTTGCAGATATAATGTAAATACTGTGAACTAACATGTTTAAAATTTTCGATCGACAAAATTTCCCGAAATGGGCCCCCAAGTACAACTGCAGCACTCAAAAAAATCTGGGCCCAAAAAGAATATACCATAAACCCTAATTCCAAGTCCGAAACCTACTGAAGAAATTTGGTGCACTGTGGCTATAGTACGGCCGCGGATTCGCGGCCAAAATGTGGTTTTGGCCGCGGATCCGCCGCGCTACAGTAAAATCAGCCCACCAAATTTTCTCAATTTTCTTTAAAAACCCTGCCTGATTTTCTGCAATACACCAAATAATTTTTTGACCACAGAAAAATTTCAACAGAAACTGTGATTTGAAAATGCGGTTTTTAGAAAATTCGTTCGATCGAACTTGTAAACACGTTAGAGCAAGCTAGACTAGGTTAATGGCGTGGCTCTGATACCATGTAAGACTACGGTAGCGCCCCGGCCGTCTTTCCGAGGCCAAAATGCGGAAACGAAATTTTTTCTTAACTTGAAAACCGGCGCTATTTTATGCTTAAAACCCGGATCGAACCATTAACCTACAACTAGCTACAAGAGAGAGGGATAGAGAGCTATACCGATCGATCCGTGTCCTTCGGTCTTTGGCCACCATCCCAAGCTCCCCGCGGCATCTCCGGTCTTCATCTCCTCGTCGGAAAGGGCACCACATCGAGAAGTCTTTTTACGGGCTCCCGCTTCATCCGATGCAACTCGGGCACGAAGTGTGCTAGCCGACGTGTCTAAGGTGTTGTAGAGAATGTTTGTGATCACTTTTCCTCTTGTATCCATTGCTTGGATGGAGGTTGAAGGTGTTGCCATTAATGGAAATAAAGAGCTAGAGGAAGAAGAAGAAGAAGAAGAGAGCTTTTCTTTTCTTTTTCTTTTGTGATGTTGTCATAGAATGAGAGTGAGAGAGTGTAAAAAATATGAGACCAAGCTCACTCAAGGCAGCCCCTCTCTCTTTCCTCTCGCCATATCAACACTAATCAAACATCAAATGTGACATATTTGCTAAAAAAGAGACCATGAGTCATGATACATGTCTATGTCACATTTAATGCATTCCATGATGAATTCTAGCTTATTATTTCCACCATCCAAACATTAATCCAAATGTTTGGTCCAACAAGAAAAACCGGCAACATCTAAAGTAAACTCATAACGGATCACAAGGATACCCCTCACCTGTATATACATACCTGCATCCACATTCCGACTGAATGCGAATGCGATGAGACTAAAGTAATCCAACAAATCTAATACTAGGATCCGACTTAAACCAAAGCCCACCAGTATGATCCGTCCGATTATGATCCGTGCAATACCGCACGTATAAGATCGAACCCTGCCATATATCATATGGCCTCTACAAGGTTTCGCCCGAAACTTGAGAAACTGTCTGTGGGGGACTCTAAAGACTCGTCAATACTTTGGCTGTGGATTTAACCACTAGTACATCAGAGGTATTAACCGCACGTAACGGGCTACCAAGTATTGACCAAAAGGGAGGTCGATGAGCGAACTCATCCTGACACCCTACTGAGCCTGTCAGTGACAATATCCGTACAGTCCGGTCCGTTCGTCTATGAGTATCGCATGGCGGGCCTAGGGGGTTGGTAAAAGTCAGACCCCCAAAAGCGGTACAAGTCGTGTCGGAGTGTAGCCCAGAACACCCTGAGATACTACTGGAATACCTACCAGTAATTCTCCTGCCTCGGCCGAGGGCTTTGTGTAATGGCTCTCCTAGACACAGCGCGACCTCACCCCCAATACCGGGAGAGACGGACCCCTGCCGATCCGCTCACTGCCTCCATGTGGCTCAGGACTGTACCCAACTAAAACCTGTTTGCACGACTCCTTTGAGCCGTGGTTGGGTAGTAATCAAAGCACAGTGGGAACTGTGGCTCGGGACTGTACCTAACTAAAACTTGTTTGCACGACTCCTTTGAGCCGTGGTAGGGTAGTAATCAAAGCACAGTGGGAACTCACACGAGACAAATGACGATCTCAGGTCAATGAACTAACCTGTACACATGTCACCAGGGAACTGCTATCTGACGTCAGGTATAATACCAACTAGCATGTTCCCGGCGAGTCCTGTCCGGTGTACTCATAACCCAATGAGCACCTGTATACATCTTAGGTGATCCAACTGACACCAGTGGCTTGTAAGACCGGCCACCGCCCCTCGTCGGGGTCTCGACTGTATACACTAGTCTACTCTGGAGTATCGATGCCCTGTCTCGAAAACTCCCACGACTAGGGACCACTTTAAGGATGTGCTTATAGACCCCAGCTCCCACGTATATGATCACCATCATACTGCTGGCAGTCAAGCAAGAATCCTAAGGGCTTTATCAATGTGTAATAGTGACCTCTTAGGTCACCTAAAGCAGTACACGATGATAAAGATAAACCATAGAGCATACTATCATCTGGAGTAAGACTGTCCTACCGGTATAGGTCCTCTCTCAATCATTGCAATCACGTGCCTGTGATCCAATAATTGACTCTGAGGGCACTATATCCAAAAAAAAGTTAGCACCAACCATTCAAAAATCTTATCGTGGAAATGGTAGGGTTGGTGAAAGAATGGAGTGTAGAGACAGGAGTTGAGAAACACATGAGACCGAATGGGAAGAAGAGTGGAATATGGTCTCGGTGGAGGAGAAGAATGGCGGAAAAGAGAAAGAAGTATAGTACGAACTTGAGGGTGTAAATCGAGTGAATAAATTAGCGCAATTTGTGATGACCGTTGTGTTAAAAGCGATTGTACTAATCTATCAACCCGTCGAGAAATGGGGTCAAATCCCTCAAGATTCGCAAGAAAACATGGGTACGTCGAACTTGGTAAATCCTCCATTGAAAATGGAAACGCGACGGAGTCTTGCGCTATCGAAACGATAGGAAGGACGAAAGGGGGTGATTTAGGGATAGTCTTAATCTCACCTAAGTAATCTGTCTCGAACTTGAAGGATTCCATCAATGGTTCGAAATGACTGTAAGCAACCGAATCTGATGGTTCAACTAACTCATCTGAAAATTTAAAGGACTCAAACTCGGGAGGTGAGTTTTCAACATCGTCCGAAAAAGTGAAACACTCGTAATTGTTATCAGCTGTGAGAACTATGTCAGATTCAAAGAGGAACGCACTAGTGGCGTCAAAACCGTTGTGATCAAACAGAAATTTTTCAAGTTCACAGTCCTCAAGCATGATCTTTTACGTGGTCGGAACGATGGAAAGGAGGGGGTTTGATTTAGGAAGTATAACAGTTAAAGGTTCAGAAGGATGAATTGGAAAATCCGACACATCAAACAAAAATGGTTCATCCTCAATACTCTCCTCAATACTATCCTCGTAATTCTCCTCAAAATTTAGCTTATCCATGCTATTATCATCAAAATCAAGACGCATATGAGGTTCGAGAGAAACATTTAATGACTCGGGATGATGAATTGGACATAAAGTTTTAATCAAATTTACGGGTTCATCATCTAAAATATTCCCGGCGTCAATATCCTCAATCAAGTGAAAATCAATTTTTTCAGACACCTCATCAAAAGTATGGATATCAATTAATTTAGGCTCTAGAGTGGAGGTGTAAAGTTCAAAAGGATTAGGTATGGTTTCACTTGAAAGAGACTCTTCACAATCTGGCAAATCAAGAACTACAAAGACACACAACTCATTAAATGTTTTATTTTCAACTGATGAATCATTTGGAACACTTGTTTGAAAACCGGAGTTGTGGGGTTCAATTGGGTATGGGTAGATTTGATTTGGAAAGGTGTAGAACTCACTCTCTCCTCTCAAATTCTCACTCTATCCAATTGCATCCTCATACATTGGAATTTTTAGAGCTAGTTGGAAACTAGATACCGGTTCACTAGGTTGCATAAGGGCGGCCATGGACGCATCCACATTCCTCATCATTTAGTTTGTTGCTAAAATATAAGCTTCCAACGACTGTTCTAGACTAGACATGGGTTGTGAAGGGGTTTTGGTAAAATATTCAAAATTGTTTGGATACGTGAAACTCCCAAATGGTTGTGTCGAAGCAATGTCTAGTGAAGGTGGGAAAGTCGGGTAGGACTGGTAGAAAGTGAATGGTTGGACAGGAATGGGATCAACATTTGGATTAAAAGGTGAATGGACTTGTTAATCCAAAGAACTCGAAGTGTTGAAAGGAGTGAAAGATCGGTTACGAGATTGTTCAATGTGTTCAGCAATAGACAAGGGTTTCGGAGTTATATTCGGACTCTCAAAAGGTGTATCAACGTAAGAAGGTGGTGAAGGTTGATATGGTTGAGACGAAGTGGATTGCGGAGTCCAACTGTTTCTCCTAGAAGCTTCTATTCGATCTTTCAAAGAAATTTTGGGCATGGAGGGGTCGTCCGTAATTCGACCAAAAAAATTCGCGTAAGAAGCAATGTTAGGTTAAGGGTACCAAAGTTCGGCAAGAGTTTTGGGAGGTGGGGTACCCATGATGTAAGAAAGAAGAAGAAAAAGAATGTGGGGTGCACGGATTTCATAGCGACAAGTTGCAAGTTTGCAAGTTTTTATAAAAAAAATTTCCTTTTTTTCCTCTTTTTCTCTTTATTTGGAACTTTTTGCAAAAAAGAATTTCGATAAAGGGCTTAGACACACTTTCAATCAACCAAAAATGCACAATCAGGCCTAGATCTAGGGTCACCTAGGTCAGCTAGACAGCTCCTAACTGTTCCAAAGGGCTAGAAATAGGACCTCAAACCGCCTCTTCACCGCCAATTGCGGCCAGGTAAGTGCCAGGTGAGTGGGAGGCTCTCCACTACAAGTAGTGGCCCTAATTAAGTAACCACTCACCTTAGACACGCTTTCCTAGACACCGCAAAGTCAGGTTAGGATCAACGGCCGATACCTACAACTAGTCCTCTGTCCTATTGAGCTCGACGTCCTTAGGGCTGAGTCTAGTATTTTTTTAATTAATGATGGTCAATGCATATGCCTTATGTGATTTCTGGGGTCCTGGGAAGGGTGATGAAATCCCCACCCAATCTGGAATGGTTTCAAGCCCCTTAAAGTCAGTTTAAATATGCAAAACAGTAAACAACCACTTGCAATAAAAAAAAAATTTAAGCGCGGCGCAAAGAATTCTGCACAAGATCAATTATTGGAAGGGGGAGAGATTTTTAAGTGCAAAGAATCCTGCAGAAGATTTTTACAGAGAAGATATTTGGGATTTTCAGAGAAGAATAAGGGAAACTCACAGAAGAAATTTTGATAGATGACGTCACCAGCATGCGGCGCTTCCACGGCAGAAGGTCACCTCGAGCGGCGGTTCCGCGGTGGGTTACAAGGTGCAAGTCCTGAGATTTTTTTTCACGTGCTGACTCGACCAATCCGCGGCGGATGCGCGGTCGAAGGTGGCTTCGGGCGGCGGTTCCGCGGTTGTCTCAGCGGATCGGATCCCTAAACTTTTTCTGTTGTTCTGTTGGTAAAATCCTCTGCTGTTCAGATCTGCCTTTTCTGTTTTGATCTCTGGATTTTTCCAGATCCGAACTCGATTGTAGATCCTGCAAAATTCACACGAAAAATACCCTTCACAAAATAAAAGATGATAAATTTTTATATATTTTTTTTTAATTTTTCAGTTTTTTATGATTTTTCAATTTTAAATTAACCCGAAATTGCAAAAAGGAAATAACACGCCATCCCCGGCAACGGCGCCATTTGATTTGTGTAGAATTTTAAGATAAAAAATAATAAAAATATAACCGCAATTAAGAACGGCGTCGCTTGGTAGCTAGTCGGTGAGTACGGGTCGGTCCACAGGGATGTTGTGTCTTTTCTAATTTGTTCAAACTAGTTAATTCCAAACGTTGTGAATGGATTATCTTTAAAACCTAAATTTATATTAAAACTAGAATCTTGCTAGGGTTAGGTTTAGGGTAAGTTGGGAAATTGAATGTTTCCTCACCGCTTTCAATGCCCTATTTTAGATCTATTAGGTGTTATAGTAATAATTAATAAAGGGGATTAGTACCATCGGGAAGAAACGGTGTTTCTTCCTCTAGGTTCTTGTCCTTCCATTCTCAATTATTACCCTAACCTCCATGGAAAACATACACAACCGGTCCTTTATACTACGGTATCACCGTTACCTCGAGGGGTAAGGTGCCGCAGGGAACGGTGTGTGTATGTATGCATGAAGTCCTAATTATTATGTGTGATGGGGCAAGAAAGGGGTGAGAGATTTCATCTCTCAAGCCTTCCCCTAAAGCTAACCCTAACAAGCGAGGAGACCACTCGCTCATTAGGGAATTGAAAAACATTCTAACTATCTAACTAGGGCAAATAATTAAAAGTAAACTCAGGCAATGAAATAGAAAACTTACTAATTTTATTGATGGCTCTCTCCAAACATCAATACAGGAATTACAGATCTGAATTTATGAAATGAAAAGAGGCATAAGAAGAGGCATACCTCAAAAGAGGTATTAAGGCTTCTATTTATAGATTCATAGAAAACCCTAGGGTTACAATCGACGCATATCTGCTATTACAAAAATACCCCCTAAGAAAAAGACCTAGTTAACGCTCGCAGCCGCCTCAAGAAGTTTCCACCGCCACGTGTCATACGCGGCCGCGGATCCGCGGCCAAAACCTATGTTTGGCCGCGGTTCCGCGTCCAAATAGTGGTCTTGTTGGCTGCAATTCTTGGGCTTCTTTCTGATTCTTTGGGCTTCTTGTTTCTTTAGTGTTTTCTTCAGGATGTCTTCTGGTTCTCTTCCAGATCTCTACAGTGAATAATGTAGTGGACTTTTACCATTCGCTTCGTGTCGAAGTCTTGAACCTTGCACTGCCTTGTACTTTGTGAACTGATCTTCGTGTAGGCTTGATCAAGATTCCATAATTTATTAGTCGTAGTTTCATTTTTGTATCGTCTTTTGTCTTTTTCACTGTTTTTGTTCCGAGAACCTGTAACCTGTAACTATGTAGCAGACATGGGTCAAAAGCACATGTTTATTTGTAAAATGCATAAGAATGGGGAATATAATAAAGAAAAATTACGGCATGAACATGACTCGACACTTGATAGACTTCAGCCCATCCGACTGCCCAGATACTACACAGAAGGATTGAAGAGGCTGTTGAAGCGCCAAGGCGTACCCTTCAAACAGACTGCTCGAAAAGCTCAGTTCTACAATAGGATCTGGAGCGTCCCCGGAACTCAGCGAAAATTGCCCAACGGGAGAATGGAAACGATCGTGCTTAGATATGTTCAATCTAAGAAACGGGAACGATTCCATGGCTGCTATGTCATACATGACTTTGACGAAGAAGGAGATGTTCTGTTAAAAGACGCTAACCCTGAACCAAAACGAGGTCCCGCCATCAAAATGCCAAGTCTGTCGTTTGAAGAACAGATAGACAAGCTAATAAGGGAAGTGAGTCAAAAGGTACAGGATGACCATAGCCGCGAAATGACCATTTACGAGAAAGCCAGGACGCAGCGCCTCCTTCAGCAGGCCACGTAGAATGACAATGCTCTTCGTCGCCAACCTGTCATACAAAAGACCCGGCGCAGAGGCAAAAATAAACCAAAGGACAGAAAAAAACGTTCGACAGCAGCGTAGCAGATCTAAGAAGCCACACGATCAAGAAGCGAGCAGCCGGAGCCGTCTCTTATAAAAAAGATAGGTCGAGAATATTCTTTTCCCTAAGACAAGACAAGAAAGATACTCGATCTTGCCCTAAAACATCAGATGATTACCCTCCTGGAGTCCAAGCACCCCGAGCAAGCAAACGAGATATCTCACCCAGACTATTGCTCCTACCACCGAGCAATAAGACACCCTCTTGAAGACTGCTTCACCTTCAAGAACTGAGTCAAAGACCAATACCAACTCGGCAAGTTCTCTTTATCCAGCAGCTGGAGGGTAACCCCGCCGCAGAAGCATGAACCGAAAGCCATGAGAGTAGAACCGGATCAACATCGGTCTTGGAAACGATCTCGCACCTGTCACATGATAACGGTGTTAGGAGAAAGAATATGCGAAGATACGGCTGATCTCCCCTGGTGCTTCGAAAACGATGATGACGAGGTGATCTCAGAATTTCCACCGGCGCCAAAAGAGCTGGAAGATGGGATACATACTACTGCAGATAATCTCAAGAAAATTGACTTGGGGATGGCAAGTGAGCCGCGGCCGACATTCGTCAGTGAGCTATTGTCTGAAGAAAGGGTGGCTGCGCTAAAAGACGTTCTCATGCAGTATAAAGACTGTTTCGCATGAAGCTATTCCGAGATACCCGGATTGGATCCAGAAATAGCCGTCCACAAATTGGCGATATCTCCCGACATCAAGCCGATTAAACAAGCACCAAGAAGAATGCGGCTCGAGCTTGAGATGAGCATCAAAGCTGAAGTCAAGAAGCTAATCGACTCCGGCTTCATCCAAGAGGTTTAGTATCCTGACTGGATCGCTAACATAGTCCCAGTGATGAAGAAAAACGGGGCAGTGCGCATATGTGTGGACTTTCAGGATCTCAACAAAACTTTCCCGAAGGACGACTTTCCAGTACCGGTCACCGAGCTGATGATAGATAATACATCCACTCATGAAGTATTCTCCTTCATGGATGGTTCATCAGGATACAATCAAATAAAGATGCATCCCGAGGACCAGAAACATACTGCTTTCCGGACTCCTTTGGGCATATTCTGCTATAAGGTGATGCCCTTCGGTCTGAAGAACGTTGGCGCCACCTATCAGAGGACTATGACGAAGATTTTCGATGATCTCATACATGAAATCGTCGAATGCTACATCGACGACCTCGTAGTTAAAAGCAAATCATACGAGGAACATCTAGAGCATCTGAAGATCGTGTTTCAGCGCATTTGGAAATACAACTTGAAGATGAACCCTCTCAAGTGCGCGTTCGGAGTTTCCTCGGGCAAGTTCCTAGGATTCGTTGTTCGATACCGAGGCATCGAGATAGACCCGTCGAAGATCAAGGCGATCATGGAAATGCCTCCGCCAAGGACTCTCGAGCAACTGCGGTCTCTCCAATGAAAGCTCGCGTATATCCGGCGGTTCATAGCTGACCTCTCAGGCAAATGCCACCCCTACAGTCACTTAATGAAGAAGGGAACCCCGTTCGTCTGGGATCGCAAATGCCAAGGCGCACTGGACGAAATCAAGCAATACCTGCAGAATCCGCCAGTATTGGCCACTCCTGTTAAAGGAAAACCTCTCGTCCTGTATACAACAGCCCTCGAAGGTTCCTTAGGCGTGCTGTGGGCACAAGAGAACGACCAAGGGAAGGAGAGAGCCCTCTACTATTTGAGTCGAGTTCGTCTGGGGGCAGAAAACAATTACTCTCCCATTGAAAAACATTGCCTGGTGTTAATCTTCGCGATAACGAAGCTCAGACACTATACGTTGGCGCATGAGGTCCATCTTATATCAAAGGTGGATCCTCTCAAATATTTGATGTCAAAAGCTATATTAACAGGATGGCTCGCTAAATGGGCCTTACTCTTAATGGAGTTCTCAATAACTTATCGTCCCCTCAAGGCAGTGAAAGGCCAAGCCATTGCTGACTTCCTCGCTGAGCATCCGATACCTGCTGATTCTCCTTCGAACTGTGAATTGCCCGATGAGCACGCGTTTGACACGATCGACGAGGAGAGAAGAGAGAATGATACCCAATGGGAACTCTATTTCAATGGAGCATCTTCTATGAAGAAGCGCAAACAAAACACCCCCATAATAAAATCAGGGGTAGGCCTCATTTTCGTGACTCCGCAAGGAGGGATAATGCGCTTTGCCTTCTCCTTAACAGAGCCGCGGACAAACAATGAAGCTGAGTATGAAGCTTTGATAGCAGGTCTTGAGATCGCTGTCGACATGGGAATCGAAAACCTCCTCATATACAGAGACTCCCAACTGATCGTTAGTCAAGTAAACGACGACTATCAAACGTGCAAGCTAGTGCTGGTGAAGTACGGCGAAAGAGTGCAGCAACTGCTGACTCAAATTCCCTCCTACATGCTGGAAAGTATACCGCGTACGGAAAATAGCAAGGTAGATGCATTATCCAAGCTCGCTAAAGAACTGGCCGACGAGAACCTCGATGACGTGGGGATCGTTGTGCAAAGCCGTCGGGTTCTTGCACCGGCAGAAATATCTTCGGAGTCATCCGAAGAAAAGGGAGCGACCGTGCAAATGGCCCTACAAATAAAAGATTAGGAAAAGACTAAGGATTGGAGAGAAGTCTTTATAGACTACTTCAAATCCCGTCGAACGCCTGAAGATGCATCCTCGAGACATCAGCTCATGAAACGAGCTATATCCTTCGCCTTTGTCAATGATACTCTGTATAAGAGATCATTTGATTCTCTGTGGCTAAGATGCCTGGGACCTGAAGAGGCAAGGAGAGTCGTCCAAGAAACTCATGACGGACTCTGCGGCTCTCATCAAGCCGGGCCGAAGATGAAGCTGAAGATCAAAATGATAGGTTACTATTGGCCCACGATGATCCAGGACTGCCTTGAATACGCGAAGCAGTGCCACTCGTGCCAGATTCACGGGGACTTTATTCACCAGCATCCAAATCCACTACACCCAACGGTGGCTAGCTGACTATTCGAAATGTGGGGAACTGACATAATCGGCCCCATCGAACCAACATCGTCCTGAGGACATCGATTCATTTTGGCGACAACTGATTATTTCTCCAAATGGGCAGAAGCAATACCGCTAAGGGAAGTGAAGACGGATAATATCCTCCATTTCTTCAAGACACACGTCATTTACCGGTTCAGCACTCCGCGACGGATTATCTCCGATAACGGGCCAGCCTATAGAAGCCACAAGATCAGCCGCTTCGCACAACAATATCATATAGACTGGAGATATTCATCAGTCTATAATCCCCGAGCTAACGGTCTAGCTGAGGCTTTTAACAAGACCTTGACGAAGATCGTGAAAAAGACGGTATCTCGAAATAAGAGGGACGAGAAACTTCATGAAGCTCTCTGGGCGTATCGAACTACGTTCAAAACGGCCACAAACACAACACCGTATGCATTGGTATTCGGCACAGAAGCGGTACTCCCCCTCGAGATAAAGTTACCCTCTCTACGAGTGGCGGTTCATTACGAGCTAACAGACGAAGAAAATGCTCACCTTCGGCTTGAGGAGCTAGATGCCCTTGATGAAACCCGGCTCATGGCGCAACAGAATCTGGAGGCTTATAAAGCAAAGATGACACGCTCATATAAGAGATTGACTAGGCTGAGAACATTCCACAAAGGCGAACTCGTGCTAGTGGTCAAAAGACCTATGATCCCCAATCACGCCAATCGGGGGAAATTCGAGCCGAATTATGAAGGCCTGTATATCATAGACAAGGTCTATTAAGGTGGAGCCTATCTACTCATGGACATGCATGGCGAAAGACCTTTCAGGCCAATAAACGGTTGCTTCCTGAAAAAATACTACGCCTGACGAGTCACGGCCTAGGTCAACGATAGATGACAACACCTATGTCCGCTCGCTATCTTCCTAAGCCCGAACTATATAAGTAGTAGCCGGCTTACGGACCGAAACGTCCTAAAACTAACAACGGACCGAAATGTCCTAAAACTAACAACGGACTGAGACGTCCTTAAACTAACGATGGATCACTATGTCCTAAAACTAGTTGTTGACCGAGACGTCGATAAACTATTACGGACCGCAACATCCCAAGGTTGACACAAAAAAAAGAAGAAAATAAAAAAAGAAGAAAACGGTATGTCTATAAGCAAAATGGGCACGGATGAAAACCCGAAAGGGCTCCGTGAGTAAAAACGGCATGGCTACCGGCGAGTTTTGTGAAAACCCGAAAGGGCGCAATCTCGTTAAAAGACACTTGCAACGTCCTCTCGACCTTGTGAGGAGAAACCACCTGCGTGAGATCCTTACGACTCACAAGGGAACAACACATTCAGGGATCCCCACGATTCCTAAGGAGAAATTACACTTACGAGATCCTCATGACTCGTAAGGAGAATCCACCTATGAGACCTTCACGGTTCATAGGATTCAAAAGCCTTAAGCTACAGGGATCTGAACCTGTTCTTAAGCAGCCATCACAACCTCCAATGCTGCCCAACAAGAGGTTCAGTATTGACCCTTGTATACAATCCACGGGCGCGAATAAATATTTCCCTAACAAAGTCCTATCCGCGAATAGGGATATGTTTACACGGTGAACAGCCTTTGTAAGTCCTCTCGACTTATAAGGAGAAAACACTCTTGTAAGACCCTTACGACTTATAAGAGACCATACACTTGGGAATCCTCACGATTCTTAAGGAGAAAATGCAATTGCGAGATCCTCACGACTCGTAGGGAGAAATACCTTTATGGGACCCTTATGGCTCATGAAGTCAAAAGCCTTCGACAGGATCCTAACCCTGTTCGCTAAGCCACCTTTGTTCGACATCGACAAAGGCAAATGATGATTCGCTCCTGGCAATATCCCAGTTGTAGCGATGCTGATGCCTAAATCGGTATCAAATCCTAAACACGCAGCGAAAATCCAGCGAGCTACAAATGCATACGAAATAGCTGAAATGATGGGGCAACTTGCAACAAAATCAGCAAGTAAAAGTGTATGCATGCAAAATAGCCGAAATGATTGGGCAACTTGCAATAAAAAAACAGCGAGTAAATAAAACAAATAGCTAAAATGATTGGGCACCGCGAAAAATAGCCGAAATGATTGGGTGATCGCGAATTTCGCGACATAAAAGCTGAAATGATAGAGCACCGCGGAAAGAAAAATATATAAAATGAAATTTTCTGCCCTACAGGTGAGATCACATCGATCCCTGTATACAATCCAGGGGCACGAATTAAGAGGGAACCATACATTCCCACCAGGCTCTATCGAAAAAAGAAGCCAACAATCGACGGTTCACAGACAGCCTGGAGATCATCTCAACATTCGTCTCATTTCAACAGACACATCAACAAATCGGAGCTGCGGCGAAGTTCCCAGTTCCATGACTCGCCGATGCACAGACAACCGAGAGTCAACTCCTGATTCCGTGAAATGCGGATAAAGTCAACCCTTCCTGATCATGTGGAACACGGCCTATGTCAATCCTGACCCCGTGGGAAACGTCCAGAGCGGATCCTGGTCCTCGCAGAACATGGTCTATGTCAATCCTGACCCCGTGGGAAGCGTCCAGAGCGGAGCCTGGTCCTCGCAGAATACGGCTATGTCAATCCTGACCCCGTGGGAAGCATCCAAAGTAAAATTCTGGTCATGTGGAACACGGCCTATGTCAATCCTGACCTCGTGGGAAACATCCAGAGCGGATCCTGGTCCTCACAGAACACGGCTATGTCAATTCTGACCCCGTGGGAAGCATCCAGAGCAAATTCCTGGTCACGTGAAACACGACCTATGTCAATCCTGACCCCGTGGGAAACGTCCAGAGTAGATCCTGGTCCTCGCAGAACATGGCTATGTCAATCCTGACCCCGTGGGAAGCATCCATAGCAAATTCTGATCTAGTGGAACACGGCTTATGTCAATCCTGACCCCGTGGGAAGCGTCCAGAGTGGAACCTGGTCCTTGCAGAACACGGCTTATGTCAATCCTGACCCCATGGAAAGCATCCAGAACAATTCCTGGTTTCATGGAACACGGCCTATGTCAATCCTGACCCCGTGGGAAGCGTCCAGAGCGGATCCTGGTCCTTGTGGAACACGGCTTATGTCAATCCTGACCCTGTGGGAAGCATCCAGAGCAAATTCCTGGTCACGTGGAACACGACCTATATCAATCCTGACCCCGTGGGAAACATCCAGAGAAGAGCCTGGTCCTCGCAGAACACGGCTATGTCAATCCTGACCCCGTGGGAAGCATCCAGAGCAAATTCTTGGTCACGTGGAACACGGCCTATATCAATCCTGACCCTGTGGGAAACGTCCAGAGCGAAGCCTGGTCCTCGCAGAACACGGCTGTGTCAATCTTGACCCCGTGGGAAGCATCCAGAGCAAATTCCTGGTCATGTGGAACACGGCCTATGTCAATCCTGACCCCGTGGGAAACGTCCAGAGCGGATCCTGGTCCTCACAGAACACGGTTATGTCAATTCTGACCCCGCGGGAAGCATCCAGAGCAAATTCTTGGTCACGTGGAACACGGCCTATGTCAATCCTGACCCCGTGGGAAACGTCCAGAGCGGAGCCTGGTCCTCGCAGAACACGGCTATGTCAATTCTGACCCCATGGGAAGCATCCAGAGCAAAATCATGGTCATGTGGAACACGGCCTATGTCAATCCTGACCCCGTGGGAAGCGTCCAGAGGGGAACCCGGTCCTTACGGAACACGGCTTATGTCAATCCTGGCCCCGTGGGAAGCATCCAGAGCAAATTCCTGGTCACGTAGAACACGGCCTATGTCAATCCTGACCCCGTGGGAAACGTCCAGAGCGGAGCCTGGTCCTCGCAGAACACGGCTATGTCAATCCTGACCCCGTGGGAAGCATCCAGAGCAAAATCTTGGTCACGTGGAACACGGCCTATGTCAATCCTGACCCCGTGGGAAACGTCCAGAGCGGGACCTGGTCCTTGCGGAATACGGCTTATGTCAATCCTGACCCCGTGGAAAGCATCCAGAACAATTCCTGGTTTCGTGGAACACGGCTTATGTCAATCCTGACCCCATGGGAAACATCTAGAGCTGATCCTGGTCCTTGCGGAACACGGCTTATGTCAATCCTGACCCCGTGGGAAGCATCCAGAGCAAATCCTTGTCCCATAAAACACGGTTAAAGTCAATCTTGACCCTATAGGAAATGGCCAAAGCAACTCCTGACTCCGTGAAATGCGGATAATGGTAACCTCACCCATCACTTACAGGTCCTCACGACTCGTAAGAGAGAAAACTCTTTTGTGAGATCCTTACAACTCTCAAGAGAAAACACACTTAGGAATACTCACGATTCTTAAGGAGAAATTACACCTACGGGATCCTCTCGACCTGTATAGAGAAAATTCTTTATGAGACCCTCACGGCTCATAAAGTTGAAAAGACTTAGGAGGCAAATCTTAACCTGACTCCTAAACCATCGCTGTCCTACAAGGAGATCAAAATAGATTATCCATAAAATTCATTTACTAAAAGGGACACACCATCATGAAGCAAAATATGTTTTTTATTCATGAATCAAAATGAATACAAAGTACAATTTATGAAAGAATCAAAAATACTCTCATTCAGGAGTATGTACAAAAGAAGAATAAAATAATATATATACAATTCTTCAGGCCGGCGGACGATTTAATAGATTTTCCAATTCATCCTTTTTTCGCTGGGTCTCAGCCTCATGATTCATTATCGTTAGGAGATGGGCCTCCGCTTGAACCTGTTGGGCCTGATATGAGGCAAGCCGACTTTTAAGCTCTTTTTCGGTAACCTTATGAGCTTCGACCATTTCGCGAGTGAAAATTACGGCCTTATCAATGGCCACCACCTCCTTGATGGCCTCTTGAATCCCTCGCCAAAGATCATATGCCTAAGTGGTCTTGGTCCTAAGGTTAGCTTGAAGTTCCCTCAGTGCTTTGGAAGCCAGCTCCCTCTCCGAAAATTTTCGGCTGAGCCTCTTCTCACATGACAACATGTTTGAGGTGCATCGTTCGATCAGCCCCCGCAAGCTCGCCTTTGCAGCTACAACCTCTGAGGGAAGACGTGCACATTCAAGAATATGCAAGCAAGCCTCTACCTGACGACAGAACTCAACCCAGACTTTCACCAATGTTTCACTATGGTAAGTAGAAAGGAAAGGAAGAGAACCGTTGGCTTCAGCGGCAAATGCTTCGGCCGTGATCAGACTGCCAGCACGAAGGTCTTCAATCAGAGCTGACAAGGAGTGAAGGCTTAGCTTTGCCATCCGTTCCGAGGCACGTAGAGCATAGGGACCGGGCGGCATCACAATGCAGGATTCCAACGGGGTAAGAACTGGCAAAGCTGTTAAGATTCATAGAAAACAGTCAGCGAGATTCACAAGTAAAGAGCGAATGGAACAACATTGAAACTTTACTTACCCACGGTCATGCAAGAAGGGTCTGAAGGCTCCCCAGGCCCGTCAAGAATCTCGACTTCGTCATCAGCTTCCAGAACTATAAAAGACATCAGTGTCAATATATGAAATAATAATAATGCCGTGAGGAGAAGGAAAATAACGCTAACCTTGCCCGGAAGAGAGGACGATGCGTTGAGGGGATATCGTCTGCGGAGCGGCCATCTCTAGCAGACGCTGGAAAGACTTCCTGGGGGAAAAGTCCACGATGGCCGCCGCCAATCCCCGTAGCTCTGAAAAGACAGGAAAGTTCAGATAATGAAGAGATCATTAAAATAAAAGATAGAACAATACCTTCGATGCTCCTCCCACTCTGGGTTGGAGGGATAGCAGCTTCGGCGGCCTCCTCCGTGCCCCCAGGCACATCATCGGGGATGTGGGCCAGTATAATAACCTTCGGTGGAGGGGCAGTAGCCATTGCTACAGGCTCCAATGAAAGGACGGTGGCCTCGACTACCTGTCCCGCAGTCGCCGGGCCATCCCTAGAGAGATCCATTGAATCGGCGGCCAATGAAGATGCCTCTTCCGGGGGAGCAAGCACTTGGGGAGCACGAATCACCAAGGGAAGCTCCATCGTAGGAACAACAGCTGCATCGACCCCCTCTACATTGATTAGTGTCTCATCGGGGATATTTGCAGAGTCCATAGTCAAGGCGCAACTCAGACTCAGATCCTCTGCCATCAGCGAAGTCCCTGCAAAGTTTGCACGAGGATAAGGATATGTGTGTGTGTGTATGTGTGTGTGTGTGTATGCAGTGCAAAATACTACAGAAGGATATATAAGTGTACCGATGCACAAGGGAGCTTCTAGTATGGCTTTTTCAAGCCGACGCTCCTTCCTCAGGAAGTATGCTCGCCGAGGTTCGAGGGTAGACTCATGGCCACCGGTCCACAACGAAAGCGCGTCTTCAGCATCGACCGAGATAGGCTGTTTAAGATCTCTCTCGCTTCCCTCTTCCAAAGGACCTATAAATATCCGCCGTATTGATGGAGGGTCTTCGTTAAAGATGACGGCCGGATAAGGCCTCTTCGGGATCCTTACATTCTCGGATTCAACCTGTGAGCATCTTATAGCCTCAGCCAATTGTGCGGCTTCCTCGGCAGATGAACCAGGAAAAAGAAGACTGTCTTCTGGTAGACTAGTAACGGTCTTCTTCCCCCGCTTTGGCCCAGTGCTAGTGACTGTAGAAGATCGCTCCTTCCCCTTGCCGCCCGCTTTTTGAGCTGCTTCTCAGTTTTGACAGGGCGGGAAGACTTCTTCAGGACCTCCGCCAAGGGGATATTATCATCAGAGCTAAGTGTTACCTCCGGAACCGTTACGATATTCGTCATCGGTCGTTCAAGCGAAGCCTCTGTTGGCAATGAGGCGCGAAGCCTTTCCTCCTCTCCGAAGGTTTTAAACGAAGCAACAATGGCTTCTTCAATGGAGGCACCTGTTAAAACAACAGGCGTCAGTCAAAGCATGATAAAAAAAAATGAACAGCGGAGAGATAAGGGTGAAGTATACCTGACTGCACAAGGGCGGCCAGTTCTTTTTCGAGGATGGATGACTGTTTGGAAGCTTCGATGGCAGCCTCCAAATCGGTATCATCGAGCTTCCCGAATAAACCCTCATTGGTCCTATATTCGCTCAAGTCTTCGCTAGACGGAGCAAGGGGCGTCGAGCCTAATATGGTGTCCAAAGAAAGTACTTGTTTCTTTTTCTTCTGAAGACAAGCGCCGGTGGCCGATAACACGAGTTTGCGTTTAGTAGGCGCCTTTGGACGACGAGTCCCGATTTCTTTTCCTACGTCCATCTCGGGGGACGCGGCAGCCACCTCTTTTTCAGGTGCGCTGGATGGGGGCAACCCGTGCGTAGGGCTTAGCACGTGTGAGGGCTCAACTGCAGTGACCTCTCTCAAGGGAGGATGAACAACGTTCTGCCGCTTTAGAGGAACATTTCGATCACCAGCCGGCACTGCGCCCTTGCGATCAAGCAGCAATCGTTTTTCCTCCCTAATGACGGCGCCCATCGAATGTTGGTACCACGCCACATACACATTCAGGGCTTGCGGAACACAACTCGGTTCGCTGATGAAGAAGTTAGACCCTGTGTTCAGGCGCATAAAATGATGTAGTGCGCTCCGAGTACCCTCTTCAGTGGCAGTCAGTTCTGCCAGGAAAGCCTCGAGTGGGACGCCCTGATTGTAGCTTAACTGCTGGGCGAAGCGATGCAGATTATACCTCAATGGCAGCACCGTCTTCCCCGATTCCTGGCCGACGGTCAAAACTTTATCAGTAAAGGACATGCCAGCTCCAACCGTGCGCGGGCGAAGAAGCAAGCCTCTAGCTTCCCGTTGCGTTGGAGTCACAATAGAGGCGCCGACCAGTCGCATGATCCGAGGGAACCTGCACCTATCGTAAAAACCCGGCCTCTTGTAGATGCCAAAGACACCTAGGATGTGCAACTCAAGCCATGACATGAAATAATGCATCAGGAAATTTACCGATTGCACCCCTGGCTCAGTGGTATCCGCTGCCAAGCTAAGGTCGTGATACACATGGGCTAACCCAACGATCCCTACAGCTACTTGTATCCCAGCAACCATCCGATGCGCAGGATAGAAGATGGACGGCCTCATACGGCGAGGGTGCATGGGAAGCGCAAACCAACTCAGCCATAACCCAAGAAACCCTAAAAAGAATGTCTCTTCGTCAATCTCAGGAGCCGCCAGCTCTGCAAAAGGGATGACCGGGGTGTCGGGTAGAAAGAAGCTCTTCTGATCCGCCTCCGCCGTTGGCAGGTTGCCCAAACCTAAGCCGAAGGGGTCGTCAAGACTGGAAAATTTCTCGGCTTCTTTCTTCAATACTTCTGGGCGAAGAAAATCAGCGATAAAAGCTGTAAAATTAACTCCATGACCTTCGGATGCAAGAGAGAGGTTCTCATAGATATTCAACACCTTTATCAAACTCGGAAATTGGTGATGAATAGCGTTCTCGGGAGTAAGATCCATTACCACTGATTTGGTGGCGAAAATATGCTCATCCGGGGGAAGCAATTCCTCATAATGTTCTCCCCTAACGGGTAAACCCGAGACCTCTGCAAATTCCTCCAAAGAAATGGAGACTTCTCGATCTGATAGGAAGGAGGTGTGGGTCGGAATGTTCCACTGCTCCAGAAATTCCCTGACCCACCATGTAGGAGGTGTGGAATATTGAAACAAAGAAGCGTAAACTGAGGGATACAATCCGAGCTTCAGCAACTGTGATTTCTTCGCCGATAAAATATACCGAGCCCACTGCAAATACACGGCTGGGTGACGGGGAGTTAGTCCTACATTGTATGGCTGTCCCCAAGGACGTGACTCGGCTTGACATATGCGCCGTCCTAGAGTGTCCAAGGCCACCGGTGGCTGCACGGGTATTGCGTCCATAGAAGGCCGAAGGAGACCCTCTGAAGTCCAGTTGACCTCCTCCACAGCGTAATTTATCGGAGGTGCATCTGCATAAGCGATCGCCGAAATAGGCTCCGAGGGTGTGGCACAGGAAAAGCTCCGTCGGTCCATGATAATTTGATCGTACCATTTACCCCATAGATGAAGACTCTTGTGCTCCGGGTCATGGTCTTTGATCAGCGCAAAAACCTCTCGGTCTACGGGTGCTTCAGGGAATCCTCCTTCTGAGCGAATGAACGGGAAGAAAGTGTCAAAAGATATAGTACCTGCGCAGAAAAGAACGAATTAAATTCTATTACTAGGTACTATAAATCCGTATCGCACTGCAATACAGTCAAAAGGGACCAAAGGGGACCCACAAAATCTAGATGACAGATTCATCATTAATAAAACAGCCTCATCATTGGATGAGGCTGTCATTAAATGAGGAAATCCTCAAGAGATTCTCATTAAATGGGAAATCCCTCGGGCAAAGGAGTAAAACTCCCATTGAGAGCAGCGCTCTTCACTAGACAGACATCTGTCAAGGTCTAATGATGAAGGAATAAAATTCCTCAAGAAAATCCTAAGAGCCTTGCTTTGAGAAGATGATGGAATAATCCATCAAAAATAAAATTTCAATTTTATCTTCAAGATCCATGAACAAACTCTTAAGAGTTCTTCTATATGATTTGAAAGGAGCAAAGCTCCATTAATGGATTAAGAAATCATAAGCAAGATCCTTTTAAATTTGTGATTCCAAGAGAGCAAAGCTCTGTTAATAAAACCATAAAAAGGATTTTCTTTAGATCAAAGATATATGAAGAGCAAGGCTCTGTTAATGGGTGAACCCCTAAAAGATGTTTCAAAAAGATTTAATCTTTTACCTAAAAAATCTAACAGAGTTCTGTCCTTAAGAAAATTCTTAAGAGGAAGAGCTGCGCTCTGAAGGAGAAAATAAATTTTAAAGAAGGATTGAATATGAACAGAAGTCATCTCAAGGGCCAAGGGTCCTATTTATAGGCGCTAAGCGCCGTTTCAATTCCTCGGTTGATCCAAGAGTGGAGATGCTGGGACCGCTGCACCCACGTGTGGGCCCCGTGAGCGCAACGGTGTGGGGGCATTTGTTTCCCCAATTAGAGCAAATCTCTATTCAGAATTCAAAATTTGAATTAAAACTGCGCTTTTATAAGAGCGCTGCGCTACAACTAGCGCACCCCGTGCAAAGCGCATAGGCGCTGGCGCTAGATGCGCTGCGCTCTAAGTAGCGCACCATGGGCAGAGCGCATAAGCGCTAGCGCTGGAACTAAATGTTCCTCACCGTTGGATCAAATATCCAACGGATATGATTAAATTATCAATTAACAAGAATGAAATTCTGTTGAATCTTTCCAAACAGAAAAGATTGTGCCCTGAATTTGGAACACCGTTGGATCAATGATCCAATGGTGATTAAAAATCACTAAAAATACAGAATAAATTCTGTTTAGAAGATTACCCAATCTTTGTTGAAAATAAGAAGATTACCTTCTGTAAATCAGAAGCCCTTGAATCAACGATCCAATGATGGGAAATTCACCAAATCAATTGGAGAAAAGATCTCCTTAACTGATTGAACTGATCAGCTTGCCCTATATAAGGGCCCCAAGACTTCAAGTCATATAAAAAGAAGACCCCCCCCATAAACTTTGAGAAAATCCCAGGAAGATGAAGAAGCTTCTCGGCAAAGAAGACAATTCTTTTCAAGGTAAAAAGAATAGAAAGACGAAATCATCTCAATATAAAAAGAAGTATTTATTTCTTTCACAAATTATAGATTTATAAGACAAATTGTCTTTCACAAAAGAGATTATGAACATCTCATTATAAAAGGGGAGAGAATTATTCAATTCTCTTAGGATCACAGATCTATAAAGACAAAGCCTTTCATTAAAAAGAGATTGAAATATCTCTTATAAACTAAGAACTTTGTTCTTAGAATCTTGAGACAAAATCTCTTATCAAAGAAAAGATAATCTTCAGAGCGCAAAGTTAACCTAAGAAGAGCCCTAGCGCTCCTAATTTAAAAGTGCCTAAGTGCTCTTCATCTAGCGCAAAGCGTTGTAGTGCCATAGCACTTCAAACACAGCGCACTGCGCTCATTGGCTAGCGCTCAGCGCTAAGCACGCCATGTGCTCTTCACGTGTGCGCTGCATTACTAAAAGCGCTTTGCGCTCATTATATGGCACTAGCACCAAGCGCCTTAACGCTTCAATTATAGCGCATCAGCGCTCTATATCTTGCGCAAAGCGCTAAGCGCATCAGCGCTCTTCATTTAGCGCAAAGCGCTAAGCGCATCAGCGCTAAGCGCATCAGCGCTTCACATCTGGCACAAAGCGCTTTAACCATAGCGCACTGCGCTCATCGACTGGCGCTAGTGCCAAGTGCGCCACATGCTTTTATGTGCACTTGGACAGAACATAAACTGCTCTTTGAATAAGCCTGGAGCTATGATAAATGCACAGCATTCAACTAAAGAAAAAACATTGTCAGAGACCAAACCAATGCTTAGCATTTTCAAGGGTTGGGCTCAAAAAAACATCTAATAACTCAAAAACAAATGTTGAAAATTGTAATTGAATGGACTTAGCCCAAATTGGCCATAAGTCCTCAATTCAGATTGATTGAGTTCATATGCTCATAAATCTCTGATCTTAATCCCAAGTTGGGTTGTAGATCTTTTAACCAAAATTGGTTTAAGGATACATCTCTTCACTCCTATGATATTTGTCGTTGTAATCCTTCAACGTCTTCAGAGAGGTGACGGGTCCCGACAACCAGACATTCTATGGACCGTGGGGTCCTTAAACTCACGGACTATTATGTCCTTAACCTTGACTGTGAGGTCTTTAAACTCACGGACTATGATGTCCTTAACCTTGGACTGTGGGGTCCTTAAGCCTATGGACTATGATGTCCTTAACCTTGGACCGTAATGTCCTTAAACTAATTGACAGCAATGTCCCTAAACTAAACAATAGAGCCCAAATGCTCTCTTGTTGGATCTAAATGATCCCATTGAGTAGATCTTAGTCTAAAATTAAACTAACATATCCTCAACAAACGTTTAAGTTGATCTTAGTCTCAAATGAGACTAACGTATCCTTAAACCCAACCCCAAACCCAAATCTAAGAAGATACGGATTTAGACTAATCCACGCCCTACGGGCGACAACATAAATTAGTCTCCGTATACAATCCACGGGCAACCAAAAACAAAACAAACACCCACGACACGAAGTGACCATCTGGAGAAGGAGAAAGTTGTTACCGCGATACGGTAGCGTAATTAACTGTAGGGGCTTACGCCTGCAGGGAAGAGCGTTCCCACAATCAAAAACCCCTCAACGAGGGGGAATCTGACGAAGTCTGCTACATCGGCCGCATCCGTTTAAACCTTCGATATGCGGTGCCATAAATCAACTTGGTATCTTCGGAGAGGTGGACGGATAGCACCAATTAGCATCTGCCCCCAAATTCAGGCAAGACGGACCTACGCGGTCCCGTCTCCGTGTTTCGGAGGAGAACAGTTGCGTCTATATCCTGTTGGCATGAGAAACACGTCGAGCTGATCTCTAGGCGGTAGATGTTTCCGTCAAGATCTGGCTCTCCCTTTGACAGAGCCTGGTGGGTTCCCTTTTCATTTGTGCCCATGGATTGTATACAGGAGTCAGTGTGGACTCGTCTGTAGGGCAGAGATAATTTTATTTTATATATTTTTTTTTTATTTTTCCGCGATGCTTTATCTTTTCAGCTTTTCATATCGCGACAGTCGCGATTGCCCAATCATTTCGGCTATTTTTCGCGGTGCCCAATCATTTCGGTTATATTATTTTTTATTTACTTGCTGCTTTTTATTGCGAGTTGCCCAAACATTTCGGCTTTCTCATACGCGTTTTTTTTGCGACTCGCTGAGTTTTATTTATGAGTTAGGAACTTGAGATCTGATCCCAATCTTGGCATCAGCATTGCTGCAACTGGAATATTGTCAGGAGCGAATCATCATTTGTCGTAAAAGGACTTAGAGTCCGACACCTGTTTAGGTATCAGCATCGCTACAATTGGGATATTGCCAGGAGAGAATCATCATTTGCCTTTGTCGATTTGAATAAAGATGGCTTAGCAAATAGGGTTATGATCTTGTCGACTAAGGCTTTTTGATTTTATGAGTCGTAAGGGTTTCATAAAGGTATTTCTTTCTACGAGTCGTGAGGACCTCATGGGTGTATGTTCTCCTTAGAAGTCGTGAGGACTTCTAAGTGGTGTTTTCTTTTGCAAGTCGTAAGGATCTTACAAGAATATTTTCTCCTTATAATTCGAGAGTACTTACAGGTGGCATTCACCATATGGGATATTTCTCCCCATTGGTAGAACTTGGTAAGGGAATATTTATTCATGCCTGTGAATTGTATACAAGGGTCAATATTGGACCGCCTGTAGGGCAACATGGGGGATATGACGACTTAAGAACAGGCTCAGATCCCTGTAGTTTAAGGCTTTTAAATCTTATGAGCCGTGAGAGTCTCATAAGGGTAATTCTCCTTACGAGTCGTGAGGATCCCGTAAGTGTAATTTCTCCTTAGGAATCATGAGGATTCCTAAGTGTGTTGCTCCTTTGTGAGTCGTAAGGATCTCACGCAGGTATTTTCTCCTCACAAGGTCGAGAGGGCCTTGAAAGTGCACATGAATTTTTTTATTTTACGAGTTTGCACCCTATTCGGATTTTCACAAACTCGCCGACAGTCCTGCTGTTTTTACTCACGGCGTCCTTTCGAGTTTTCATCCGTGCCCATTTTGCTTGTGGATATACCGTCTTTTTTTTAACGAGATTGTGCCCTTCCGAGTTTTCACAAGCTCGCTCGCCCTATCGGGTTTTCATCCATGCCCATTTTGCTTGTGGACATACCATTTTGCTTTCTTATTTTTAAATGGCAAGACTGTAACGTTTTGGAAAATTAAGAATATTTAATTATATTTTATTATAAAAATAATAAAATCGATAAGTTTATGCGAAATGATATCGCTTATGAATTTGGGGTATCAGAATTATATCAGAAAAATGTAATTATTTTGATAAATATGAATAAAGCTGGTGATATCAAGAAAATGATATTTTAATTATTTTATCATGAATGACACATATCATTATATGTTAACCCTTACACAAAACACCTCATTCTTCCCTTAATAATAAGCTAACACCTCCTTTAAAACCCTTGTTTAAAACTGAATATCTCCTCCTTCATAACCCCACACCTCACCCTTGCATGAATATAATACCCCTTCTAGTATGACACCTCCTTCTCTTTCCCTTACACCACCACCTTGTACTTTCCACCTCCTCCTTCCTTTACAGCACATTCTCACACCTATTCTTAGCTCATAAATAAAACACTATATCCTAAACTGAGCCAAACATCTCCTTCTCCAATTTAAATCCTTCATCAAAACCAAGAGAAGAAAAGGAAAGAGAGACTAAGTACTAAGGTCACTACCACCACCTTCAAGTTACAATAGATTAAGCTTGTGCATCTTGGAGGAAACTTTTCTAATGGTCTTTCAGTAGGTATGACTTCAAACCTGGTAACTTAAGTTCTGTATCGTTTTATTTTAGAAATCGGATATCGTATTTTGCTAAGATTAGCCTCTGTTTGAATCTGCTGTAGTTTAGTTGATAAATAAACTAATCAAACAACTATAAAATCTTATATACTAGACCTAGAATAAACCATAGGAATACGAGCACATGAACTCGGATTTTGGCCAGCGACCAACACACAAAATCCGATCTCGCCGGATTTCTTGGAGAATTGGTTTATGTGGTTTTTAGGGTAGGTCTGTGGGTATGAAGTAATGTGTTTGGTATTGTTTAAACAAGTTAGTTTTTCAGAGGGTTAAATCTATAAGCTAATATCAGTTTTGGGATTAAGATTCTTAGATATGATACGGAGATATCGTACCATGAGTTCTGTTTTTATATATCTTGACCAAAAAAGGGTTAGCTCAGATTAACTTAAGTTTTGTAACTCACAATACGCAGCATGGTTAGTTTGTGCCGTATCATAAGCTAGGTTTTTATGTTATCTAGTTCACTGAAATTGAATCTGGAATTTATGCGTATAATCACTTGAAATACTAGCAAGACCAAAAGTATAATGAGCCAACTAGAAGACTACACTTAAAACCAGAGCCCCAAACTTACCATAAAATCCGGCGAACACCTTAAAAATTCCGGCGACGCCGGCTCCCCTTGAGAGTTTGGTGTTGTTTCTCTTCTGTAACTTTGTTTTGGTATTTTATAAGTCTCTGTATTGTTTATTTTGCCTAATTATTCATACAGAGAAATCTGGGAATGTTTTAAAAATGGTTTTACCAAAATTCAGATATTTACGATACGGAGTTTCCGTATTTTGATGTTGAAACTGAACCGTTGACCTTTATACATTAACGACAGAAGTATATTGTCGTTTTTGGGTTAAGTGTTCTGTAGGTTCTAACCTACGGGCGTTTAGCTTGTTGTTTTGGTTTTCAATATGATATTTACTTCTATGCGATTTAAATACGAATATAGGTACGATTCGATGATTCCGAGACGGAGTTGGCGATGTAGCAGCGTGGATTCAGCGAGCTTCTAAGTTGGTGAGTAAATTTACATCTACTGGGGAAGTCGGGTGAATGGCGTATAGCACCCCCGCAACCTTATAACTATTATTAAGATATCTAGTGAAGTTTAGCTTTTCTTCAAAGTATTGTTATAGTATTGCATCTTGTATGCCCTTCATTTGCATAAAATTTCATATGTAAGTTTTTAAATGAGATATATGTGATATTAGATCCATACGATATGGATAGGATTTGATGAGTTTGTACGAAGGATCATGTCGTACTTAAGTTGATACAAATATAGTAATATGAAGAGATATAATACAAGGATTTGTATGTGTTGGAAATGATAATATCTGTATGCCAAATAACGGCTAAATTATCCTTCGACTCGTAGAGTTAGGTTATATTTGTTCTAGGATGTAATACTAGTGTGAACTATATTATTTCAAAAACTACGATTCGTTGTCTTTTAAATAAAAGTACTAGGATGTGTGCCAGTTTCTAAAACGGATATTTATTTTAAATGTAGGGCAGCTTCCTTCTTTCAACTCAACATTTCGATCATTTCTAAAGCCAATGGTATAGCTCATAGCAAGTAATTACAATAGTTACGTTTAGATTAACTTATATGTTGCATTATATTATCAATATTATGCGTTTCTGCGTTACGCACACTCTGATAGAATACTGCACAAATACCAATGATTACCATGCTGCACCAGCACGTAAATATATGTTACTCTACACCTTATTGGTACTGCCATGTCACTGTAGAACCATTCTGTGACGTATGTGTTAAAATAAATAGGTTACACCGTAGAACACTTGCACAAATACTAATGATTGCCATGTTGCACGAGCACAGACGCACATGCTACACTACATATCATTAGTAGTATCATGACACAGTAGAATTGAAATCATTATATTATGTGATGTAATTACGTAGTCTTCTTTATTACTATTGCAAATTACGAATAATTCTAAGATAAATGATGTATTTGATTCTTTGGATTTTTTGGATATTTTACTCCTGATGATATATATCGGTGGTATGAGACACTGTTATATATGAATATATATAATATATCATCAATACAATTTATGCAAGTTCTTACTCCTCATTTGGTTTGTTTATATAATGAGTAAACGTCCACCATGAGATTTGTGTTTTCTGATTTTGATTCCGAACCGAGTGGGGGAGTTATACGGTTTCGGATTTGTTATTATCCGGACTGAGTGGGGGAGATATACAGTCGGATATATGGTGGACCCAAATCGAGACCGAGGGGCAGGATAGCCGCATTGAGGCGGGGGAGCCTAACGAGGATACTCGATTCCGGAGATAAAGAAACGAGCATGGCAGATATCCAGGGGATACTGACCGGGGTTCGAGAAACGAGCACGACAGATATCCAGGGGATACTGGCCGGGGTTCGATGGGGTGCGGCAGATATCCAGGGGATACTGATCGTAGCCAGGATATCGGGTAGCGATCATCTATTGAGATGGTGTCGACGGTATCTGTATTTACGTGTCGATGCTGGACACGAGAGATTTCGGATTTCGATGTCGATGCTGGACATCTATATGTATATTAATGTGATCATTATCATGAGGTACACAGTTAGATATTTATTTATTGGATTCCACCAGGACTGATCCGGGGGACATTACCTGCATATAATTGTACAGACATTCATAGACAAAAAGGGAATTCCAATACGGATAATAGATTCATGATTTTGACTCATATGACATTGAGATATCATACTTGGGAGTGCATGATAGTTAGTATTGCACCTTTGCATATCATATAGTATATCGATACAGATTATGATAGTACTATACTTATGACCTAGGTATCGTCATGCATTTCGATTTCTACCTTTAGATGTACTTTTATTCACTGAGTTGGCAACTCATCCCCGTTGTGCCACAGTTTCTTACAGGTTTTACCGCTTGGATTATCAGCGGCTTGGGCACACATTCTTTTGGGGATTGATGGGTAAGTGAGTTATTATTGTATCATACTCACTCTTGATTATTCATATATTCTTGTATCTAGCGGAAACTCCATCAACTTAGGAATGATATATTATGGACTTAGAAGCGAGACTTAGAGTTTATGTGTAGTGATGTCATACTCTTTAGAGTCGACTTATGATATAGATTGTTTGACTGTTCCGTCTTTTGGACGTGAGGGTTAGCTCTCGTTGGGATGCTATTTTATTGTGGTAATTGTTTGGGTTTTTAAATAAAATTTTCAAAGGAGGTGCTGTCAGATTTTCAAAACATCATAGATGCTTTTCAGCATACTTAGTTAAATTTAAATGTTATTTAAACTGATTCCATCTGATAACTATTTTAAACTCACCTCCAATATTTTTAAAAAGGTTTAGATTCTAGGTTTTGGCTTACTTGAACCGCGTCGATGTCTTTAGATGTCACGTGATTAAATGCTGGTCACGTGCCGCATTTGGGTCATGACAGAGACTCTCGAAAGTAGCTTCGTCGCAGGTGACTCACCTGTTTGCCGGTGGGTTTTGGGGGTGGCTTCATCACTGGAGTAGCTATGTAGCCAATAGTATTTGAGTTGCAATCTTTCCTGCTAAGACTTCGATTGCAATATAGTTCTCAAGAGAATGTATCGCCGTATTTGGGGCGATGCACTAGTTTAGGGACGTTCCGGTCCATTATCGCCATGTTTGAGGCGAAATTTTAGTTTAGGGACTTTTCGGTCCAATGTCGTTATATTTGAGGCGAGATTCTAATTTAGGGACATCTCGGTCCGTTATCGCTATGTTTGAGGCAGATTGTTAGTTTAAGGACTTCTCGGTCTGTTGTCGTCATTTTTGGGGCGACGGAGCTTTTTTGTATACTATTCTCAGAGTTCTCAGGAAGATAGCGAGTGGACATTAGCGTCGTCATCTATCATAGACCTAAGTCGTGACTCGTCAAACGTAGTATTTTTTAAGGAATCGGCCGTTTATTGGCCGGAGGGGTCTTTCGCCATGCATATCCATGAGCAGATAGGCTCCACCTTGATAGACCTTATCTATGATGTACAGGCCTTCATAGTTTGGCTCGAACTTCCCCTGTTTTGCACGATTGCGGATCATGGATCTTTTGACGACTAGCACGAGTTCGCCTTGGTGGAATGTTCTCAGCCTGGTCAGTTTTTCGTATGACCCTGTCATTCTCGTCTTGTAAGCTTCCAGATTTTTAAGGCATGTTTCGTCGAGAGCATCGAGCTCCTCAAGCCAAAAATGAGCATTTTCTTCATCTATTAGCTCTTATCGAACCGCTACTCATAGAGAAGGGAGTTCTATTTCTATGGGAAGCACTGCTTTCGTGCTGAATACCAACGTGTATGGTGTTGTATTCGTGGCCATTTTGAACGTTGTTTGGTATGCCCAGAAAGCTTCATGCAGCCTTTCGTGCCAGTCTCTTTTGTTTCTAGACATTGTTTTCTTTATAATCTTTGTCAAGCTCTTGTTGAAAGCTTCAGCTAGACCGTTGGCCCTAGGGTTAGAGACTGAAGAGTATCTCCAATCTATTTTATACTGTTGAGCGAAGCGGCTGATTTTATGACTTCTACAAGCTAGCCCATTATCCGAGATAATTCGTCGTGGAGTGCCGAACCAATAAATGACATGTGTCTTGAAGAAATGGAGGATATTCTCCGTCTTCACCTCCCTTAGTGGTACTGCTTCTGCCCATTTAGAAAAGTAGTCAGTCGCTGCCAGTATGAACGGATGTCCTTTGGACGATGCCGGTTCAATGGGGCCAATTATATCGGTTCCCCATATTTCAAACGTCCAGCTTGCTTCTGTTGGGCATAGCGGATTTAGATGCTGGTGGATGAAGTCCCGGTGGATTTAGTACGAGTGGCACTGCTTCACATATTTGAGGCAGTCCTGAATCATTGTGGCCAATAGTAACCCATTCTTTTGATCTTCAGCTTCATCTTTGGCCCAGCTTGGTGAGAACCGCAGAGTCCGTCGTGAATTTCTTGGACGACTCTCTTTTCTTCTTTTGGTCCCAGGCATCTTAGCCATAGACAGTCAAACGATCTCTTATATAAAGTATCATTGACGAAGGTGAAGGACAGAGCTCGTTTCATGAGCCAATGTCTAGACGATGCATTTTTGGGTGTTCGTCGGGATTTGAAGTAGTCTATGAAGACTTCCCTCCAGTCCTTGACCTTTTCTTTGTCCTCTATTTGAAGGGCTACTTGTTCGGTCGCTTCTTTTCCTTCGGATAACTCTGTTATGTCTTCCGAAGATATTTCTGTTGGCGTCAGAATCCTGCGGCTTTGCATAATGATCCTTACATCATCGAGATCGTTATCAGCCAGTTCCTTAACCAATTTGGCCAACGCATCTGCTTTGCTATTTTCTGAATGCGGTCTACTTTCCAGGATGTAGGAAGGGATTTGTGTCAGCAGTTGCTGCACTCTTTCACCATACTTTATCAGCTCTATCTTGCACGTCTGATAGTCGCCATTTACTTGGCTAACGATCAGCTGGGAGTCTCCATATATGAGGAGGTCTTTAATTCCCATGTTGATAGCGATCTCGAGACCTGCTATCAATACTTCATATTCAGCTTCTTCGTTAGTCCTTGGCTCCGTTAAGGAAAGGGCGTAACGCAATATCCCTCCTTGCGGAGTTACGAAGATAAGGCCCACCCCTGTTTTGATTATGGGGGCGTTTGTTAGTTATGTATATGCCCTAGAGGCCATTATTGTACATATGATGTATATTATAATGGATGCTTGGATATATATAGAGAGGACTTTCTTGCTCGTCATGATAGTATGCTATTTGGTTTTCACTTTATCTTAAAATGTTGACTTGTATTGGTTTACTGTCTTACTCTCACATGTTGATAAAGCCCTTAGGATCTGTACTCGACTACTGGGACTATGATGAGATCATATTATGGGGCCACAGTAGTCGATGAGTACATCCTATAACTGTTCCTAGTCGAGGGTGTGTCGAGACAGGGCATCGATACACCAGAGTAGACTAGCGTATACGCATCTTGACCCATATGATGGGCGATGGATGATCCCATATCTATCGGTGTTTGACATCAAGGATGGTGTACGGGTGCTCAGTGGAGACTGGGTACACTGGACGGACTCGCCGAGAACTCCCAGATGGTGATATACCACATGTCAGATGGCAGTTCTCCGGTGACACTGGTACAGGGTAGTCTGTAGACCCAAGATCGTCATAGAGTCTTGTGTGATTCCCACTGTGTTTTGATTTCCACCTTACCACGTCCAAGAGGACGTGCAAAACGGTAGCTTTTGGGTGCAGTCCCGAATCACATGGAGGCAATGAGCGATAGGAGGGGATTCGTCTCTCCCGGTATAGGGAGTTGATGTTGTTCTGTGTTCGATTAGCTATAACTGGAAGTCCCTGGCCAGGGCTGATATAGAGATTTACTGGTAAGTGTTACCGGTAGTTTCTCGACCCGTTATGAGCCTCACATCGACACGACTTATCGGTTACTGGGGTCTGACGTATACCACCCCTAGACTAGATATGCAACATATCAGACGAAGAGACCGGACTGTACGGGAGTGTTACTGATTGGATTCACAGGAGAACGGACAGGCTAGCTTGTTGATCTTCTGATCGCTCATTACCTGGGTGGCTGTTACATTTAGCTGATCACTTGCAGCTTGTAGGTGTTTGATATGATCATCACCTGCTACCGGCGTATTGACGATTCTTTAGAGTCCTGCACAGAGGTTTCTTGACTCAGGCTAAACGGAGTAGGGGTACATATGTGATATGTGCAGGACCGAGAATAATGCGATATGAGATACCGTATTATATTCTCGCGATATTTAGATATGAGCCGGGTCATCGGATCAAGTGTTGATTCGATGAATCGGTACATGATATATTAGTCGGTTATATTCGATATAGCCGGATTGTCAGATCAAATGTTGATTCGATGATTTAATGTATAATAATATATATGATATATTGTATTACATTATCTAATATTGGCTCGATTTATTATTTCATTTTCTCACCGGGTAATACATTGATATATATGCGATATATATTAATTGTATTATTTTCTTTTGTTACAAATATATAATATATATATGTGATATATATTATTGTAACATGATATGATTACTAATGCAACTTATTTAGTGGAGATTAAACAAGGTTAGGGTTTGATTAGAGTTAGTTCTTTCTTGCACCTTCTAGAAGCTTTTCTTTTGTCATGAAGAAGATATTATGGTTGATATTTTCTTATGACTCATTGTTTTAACCCAACCAAACCCTAACCCTAGTTAATTCTCTACAAGAGTTATCCTTGTCATCCTTGACCATGGTTGCATTATTAATCATATATTCATTTTATTATTCATCACAAAAAAGTTTAATTCATTATTCATCTTCTTCTTCAACCTTGAGCTTTGAGAAAGCTTACTAGGTTTTCATTTTGTGATGATTTCATGTGAGTTGATATAAAAAGAAAGCATAAATACTACTCCATCATTCTCATCTAATCTAGCCAATTAGATTAGGGTGTTCACCTCGTTTGAGTGAGAGAGCTTGAGTTATAGAAACTTCGACGTAGATCATCGGAGAAAAGGAACACTACAAGCTAGCATGGATCGTTTGAGCCTCTCTTGAGTCCGGTAGATCATGGATCGCGGCGAAGGGACTTCTACTCGGAGCTTATGAAGTGAAGGAGCGGACTACAAAGGTTGTAATCCCTCACACTTAGTTGTAAAGATGTTTACTTGCATGTTAAACCCTAATAATCTAGCAAAGATCCTGGCTTTGGGTTGTTCGGCACGTCTAAAATTTTATTCGGGCCTGGTTGATGCCTTATGAACCCTCACAAGAGTGCCTAGGAACCCTACAGTGGTATCAGAGACTAGCTAGAGCATTAGGCGACGTATATACGAAATTAAAACTCCGATCGAACCCCGAAACGTCAAAATGACCCCCTCTCTAGAAAATTTTTTAAAATGTGATTTTTTCTGTATTAAAAATACCTAAAAAATCAGCAGGGAATAATAAGAAACACTGTGAAAAACGAGAAGCTAAACCGTACGGACCGCCGCGGAAACCATACCTTGCTTGGGCCGCGGATCCGCGGCCGTACAGTTGTATTTAACTTCTCTTTTTGCACAGTAATATCTATTTCTGTTAGTGTATCTTTCTGGGTATTTTTAATCTGACTCAAGTGTTGAGTGTTCTGGGGATTATTTTGTATTCGTTGATTCGATCGAAAAATTTAATTTCATTATTTTTTCCGAATATTTAGAAACTGTTAAAATGTTCGAACGGATATCATTAACTCATTTTTCCCCGGCGCGAAAAACTTTCAAGTGTTGAATTTTTCTTGGGTTTAAATCTTTCGGAAAAACGTGCAAGTAACGCGGCGGTCCCTCTAGAAGAACACAAACCTTAACTCGATTATGTGACCGTCTGAACCGCCTCTAAACCTTAGGGTTTGGAGCAGTACGGCGTGCCACATGTGAGGCGTTGGCTTGACCCTTCTACGGCTGGACCATTGGTACTGTGATATATTCTGGGATTATTTGAACTCCGCTCAAGTGTTGAGCTATTTAGGAAATCTTGGGTATTTGATTATCCGATCGGAAAGTTTAATACTGTCTATTTATCTGGAATGTGATCAATATGTGGAATTCATATGGTTGGGCATGAAATGCGAAGTATGTGATATTTCAGATTTATGATGTCTCGAGTGATTGTGGATTCCAAATGTTGTAGTTTTACAATTTCTTTTCTGTGACCGTAAGTGTAGTATGTAGTTGTATTGCCGGTTTTCGCTGCTATACATCAACGACGATCGGTGTATGCACACTTACTTACGTTGATGATATGTGATATTATGTGTTGCTGTGATATGTTATATTGGATCGTCGTGTTCTGAATAGCTGGGGGTTTTATGTGAGATGAGGGTTTTTATTTTCATTCATGTAAAATTCATTTGTATGTAATATTCTTTTATTGGGGTACTTCCGGGATGAGGTTGATGTCACCAGTGTATATTATTTACTTTTCTGCATTGTTTCCTGATTTAAAATCAGGAAAGCTTCTGTGGAAAGCTTCAGAAGAGGGTCACGTGCTTACACGTGACTAGCGGTCACGTGTTGGCACGTGACACCTAAAAACGTCATTAAGGCAAGTTCAATTCCCTGACTACGAAGAAGAAAAAGAAAAGCTTCAAGGAGAGTCACGTGCTCCCACGTGATCAGGATCACGTGGCGACACGTGACGTTTAAATGCAAGCGTCAAAGGCACGTCGGTTAACTGACCAAGTCAAGGAAAAGGCTTCAGAAGAAGTCACGTGCTCCCACGTGATCAGGGTCACGTGTTGGCACGTGACGTTTAAGGCAGCAAACGCATTCTTCAGAACAACCAAAGAAAGAAAGTTCAAACAAGGGTCACGTGCTCACACGTGACTAGGGGTCACGTGGTAGCACGTGACGTTTAAGAAACGATCAGAAGACAGCGCAAAAGAAAGGAAAATGCTCATTCCAAAGGGGGTCACGTGCTCACACGTGACCATGGGTCACGTGGTCACACGTGACCGGCTTTCAAAGCCCTTTTTGTCAACAGAATTAAATTCTGAGATGCAAATCTTTCCAAAGGAACGCAACTATATGCATCCAATCAAATTAAAGATTCAGAGGTCATTTATTTATGGAAAATCTCGGGTTTGGAAAGATTTCCCCCTTAAATCTAACCAAAATAACAAGGGAGAATCTCTGGATTTGAAATCCAACGGTGAATAAAATTCACCTAATAATCCAAAGGTCCAGAACGAATGAAGGATGCAAATCAGAGCTCTCAATGAAGATTCGTCAAAAACCAACTGATTCAGCTGCTTCTCCTATAAATAGGAGCCAAGAGACACAAAAAAAGAGATACATACATGCGCAGAGAAGAGAAAAGAAAAAAGGAGGAGAGCTTTGATACTTTGAAAAGACTCGGATCTTCTGCAAAAACCCTAGGTAAGAAAGGGAAGGCCTTTTGAAAGAAAGAGAATTTAATTCTCAACAGAGTTTAACTCTGATACACAAAACAGAAGAGCATATTTCTTCTCTCCTTGATAGAGGATCTGCAAAGTGCACATCTCCCCTTAAGGTTGAGAATTTAATTCTCAATGGGTCGAGATCCTGCCATGCAGATCCAAAACATAGAGAAAGAATGCAAGCATGAGAATTTAATTCTCACAGAACTATAGAAATTTAATTCCTCTAAGATAAAAGTAGGGCTTGACCCTGTGTTATGGGAATTTAATTCCTTCAGAACAGATAGAAACAGGGTTTAACCCTAATTAAGAATTTAGTTCTGTTGAAACAATGGGAATTTAAGTCCCTTAATCATAATCTGACAGGAAACGGAAGTTTGATTCCTTAAAAAGTTTTTATTAGGGTTTAACCCTATTCAGTTCTTCACATAAACGAGGAATTTAATTCCTACAGAAGGTTCAGGGATCGAAAGGAAGTAGGAATTTAATTCCTTTGAAAATTAAAGCCCGAGGAATTTAATTCCTGAAAAGAAAGATCAACAGATTCTCTAAACAACATACATGGAGGTAGGGTCACGTGCCACCACGTGACCCTCTCAAAAGAGCTACAGAAGTCCCTTTGAGGCAGCACCCCACGTGATCCACGTGACCTTGGCAGAAATACACAGGCATTTGAATGCCCATCACGTGATGGCACGTGATGCTTTGAAAGAAATGATAATTTCAGCAGAACAAATGAAGGGAGGGCGCTCTCACGTGCTGCCACGTGACCCTTCTTGCCTTAGTGTTTAACACTAAAATTAAAACTCTCAAGCCCAGTGTTAAAACACTGTCGGGCCTTAGCATTCAATGCTGATTAAAAAGCCTTATTTGCAGTGTTCAACACTGATCTGTTTTAGTGTTTAACACTAATTTGAAAAAAGCCTTATTGCTGGTGTTTAACACCAATTATCTCTCAATGTTGAACACTAACTTGTCAACCTCATTCCCAGTGTTCAACACTGATTGCTCTGAAGTGTTTAACACTAGGCTTTGGCCCAATTGGCTAAAGGGATAGAGGCAAAGCCTTTCCTGATTGGACTTAGTCCAAGCTGGCCATAAGTCCTCAATTCATGATTAACTGGGCTAATGGGCTCATAACATAATTAATCAGTCTTAACCCCAAATTGGGCCAGGGACTATTCAAGCCGTTCCGGTTCTAGGGTACATCTCATCACTCCTTTGATACTTGGCATTGTAATCCCTCAATGTCTTCAAAGAGGTGACGGGTCCCGACGACCACACATCGATATGGACTGTGGGGTCCTTAAACCCATGTTTAATACAAAATTCCTGGTCACGTGGAACGCGGATAACGTCACTCTTTGACCCCGCGGAAAACGCCCAGAGCGGAGCCTAGTCCTCGCCTAACGCGGCAGTAAACCCGTGTGAAGCATCTAGTGCAAAATTCCTGGTCACGTGGAACGCGGATAACGTCACTCTTTGACCCCGCGGAAAACGCCCAGAGCGGAGCCTGGTCCTCGCCGAGCACGGCAGTGAACCCGTGTGAAGCATCCAGAGCACATACCGGACTGTGGAGTCCTTAAACCCATGGACTACGACGTCCTTAACCTCGACCGAGATGTCTTAAAACTAACAACGGACTGTGGGGCCCTAAACCCATGGACTACGACGTCCTTAACCTTGACCGAGATGTCTTAAAACTACCAATGGACCACGATGTCCTTAAACTACCCATGGACCGCGATGTCCTTAAACTACCCATGGACCGCAATGTCCTTAAACTAGGACCATAGAGCCTCCATATGCTCTTTTGGTCGGATCTAAACGGTCCTGTTTAAGTTGATCTTAGCCTCAAAGATGGCTAACGTATCCTTAAACCTTCAAACAGATTGGACTACGAATCCCCCCAAATTAACTCTGGCTCGAGGGCACATCTCTGAACTCCTCTGACATCTGTCGTTGTAATCCTTCAACGTCGTCAGAGAGGTGACGGGTCCCGACGGCCATACATGCAACGGACCGCTACGTCCCTAAACTGGAACATTAGAGTCCAAACACTCTTTTGTAGGATCTAAACGATCCCGTTAAGTTGATCTTAGTCACAAAGTTAGACTAACGTATCCTTAACAAACGTTTGAGTTGATCTTAGCCTCAAGTATGGCTGACGTATCCTCAAACCAAACCCCCAAACCCAAATTTAAGATAATGCGGATTTGGACTAGTCCATGCCCTACGGGCGACGACATAACTCAGTCTCCGTAAACAATCCACGGGCAATAAGAAACAAAACAAACACCCACGACACGAAGTGACCATCTGGAGAAGGAGAAAGTTGTTACCGCAACGCGGTAGCGTAATTAACTGCAGGGGCTTGCGCCTGCAGGGAAGAGCGTCCCCACAATCAAAAACCCCTCAAACGAGGGGGAATCTGACGAAGTCTGCTACATCGGACGCATCCGTCTAAACCTTCGATACACAGGTGCCATAGATCGACTTGGCATCTTCGGAGAGGTGGACGGATAGCACCAATTAGCATCTGCCCCGAACCTCAGCGCCAAGACCATCGCAGTCCTGTGCGCCGTCTTTCGGAGGGGAACATGCATTAGGTAGACCCAAGGAGGGGAGCACAAGTAGCCGGGTTCTAGGGTCCAGTGGGAGGCCATCTCGAGGAGTCGAGACCGGGTCTCCTAACCCCTAGAATTGGCGGTGTTACTTGCCGCTCTCGTAGGGATCTAGGGATGTGGGTTTGGCTATTCATCGCGACCGTGGGATCCGTGTTTTATACCGGCTCGTATTAAAAACATGGACATCCTAGTATATCCAATATTTCATATATGTTCTTCTGCTGCAATGTTCTGTGATGAGATCATATTACTGCCTGAGACGAATGCTTATACTATATATATGTGCTGATATATAAATATTACTGCTTTCGTTTCTTCTGTGATGCTTAGGAAACATAAGCCGGTGGGATTTATTAATAAGATTAATAAAAAGAAAAGAAACCTAAAAGATGTTGTAAAATCAAAAACTTTATAAAAAGGGTAGCTACAATTTTGCTTTGGATAGCGGTATATATGATATACCCTGCACCTTATTCGATGAGGAAAGAGCCGAGATCCCTTCACCGGGAGTGACCTCTTTAGCGAAACTGGCAGATGCTACAAACTCGCGGTTTAGTTTTTGACATCTTATATAGTTCTTGCTTTGCACAGTGGTATATACGATATATCCTGTACCTTATTCGATGGGGAAAGAGCCGAGATCACTTCACCGGGAGTGACCTCTTTAGCGAAACTAGAAAAGCCTCAAAAAAACTCCTTTTCAAAATTCACTTGATTCTACAACGATATCAAGTTCATTACGCTCAAGGTTTTCTGAAAAACCTGCATAGCCCTTCGTCATTTCAGATAGATATTATTTAGTATTCGTGCTATGTTTGTTGACTTAGTCAAGGCGTAGTGTACGGTAGCTAAATAGTGTTTATCTGCTAAAGGGTAGTCGTACGGCCTTGTTGACTTAGTTAAGGGTCGTACAGGTGGGTTTAATTCAATCGGGAAATGTACGGGCTGAACTTGACTTTCGATTTATGGTTTGTTGACTTAGTCAAGGTCATAGATCGCTAGGGGCAAAATATTATCGGGAACTTCAAGTGTTGAGATTTGCAATGAGATTGCATACCTCCTATGAGATAGTTGGATCCCGATACCCACTGCGAGTAAGAGTTACTCCTGGGAGAGTTTTACACAGGACAATTAGCCGATCAAGTAGGTGTCTAGAAAAGTGTTAACGGGGTTACGCCTCTGGGAAAACGAGGTTTACTTTAATTAGGTCCGTGCGAAAGCACGGGGAACCTCCCTCAAGTACCGACACTGATCTGGCTGAAAGATTGACGAAATTGTAGGGTGTAATTAATCCCGGCTAATCTTACCTTTTAGGGTTTGAAGGAAGATTTGATAAAAACAGTGAGAGACATCCTGATTAGATAAGATAATAACCAATCTAATCTTGTAAGAGCATACGCTAAAGTGTTTTCTTCTCTCTCTCTCCAGATAGCGACCATGTCAGGCCATAATCAAGATAATAATATGGATGTATTGACTGAACCCGATTATTAAACTGAGCAGGGGAACGTTGGTCCCGTTCTTTCTTATAAGAGTTATAAGACTGAACAGGAAACAGGAGAATATCTGGATTCTCACGCCGCCCAAACGGAGAACATGCATGTTGATGCACCTTCTTCAAGTGTGTTAGTCATTGAGAACTGTTTCTCGGTTCACCCTACGTCCTGGGTATTAGATACCGGATCAGGATCCCACATATGTAAATTGTTACATGGGCTACGGAAAGGTAGAGAACTGGGAAAAGGTGATCATTCCGTTCAAGTAAGGAATGGTACAAGTATTGCGGCCAAAGTAGTTGGCGAATATCACCCAGTATTACCAAGTCGTAATACACTAATTCTGAATGAGTGCTATTATATACCGAACATGATGTGCAACATTATATCAGTTTCTTTATTAAGTAAAGAAGGATATAATTTTGTAGTAAAGGATAATGTTATGAACATATTCCTAGATCAAAAGTTGATTGCATCAGGCTCGTTACGTAATGGCATATTCATTCTCAATCAAAATACAGTCCTCAATATACAAAACACACACAAGAGGAAGAGTTCAGAAATGAACGAATCCTTCTTGTGGCATTGTAGACTTGGTCATATCAATATGACACGGCTAGCTAAGTTACATAAGAATGGATATTTGAATTCGTTTGAATTATCATCTTATGATACTTGCCATTCATGTCTCAAAAGAAAAATGACCAAAACTCCGTTTAGTGGACACGGAGAAAGAGTTGCGGAACTCTTAGGACTGGTGCATAGTGATGTATGCGGTCCTATGTCTACGCATGCCAGGAACGGTTCTTCCTACTTCATTACATTCACTGACGATCTCTCTAGATACGGACATGTGTTCCTGATGAAACACAAGTCTGAAGCTTTTAAGAAATTCAGAGAATATAGGCACGAAGTAGAGAACCAAACTGGCAAAAGTATTAAGATTCTTCGATCTGATCGAGGAGGTGAATGCTTAAGCAATGAGTTCCTAGATTATCTAAAAGAGAATGGGATTCTCTCTCAGCTTACTCCTCCTTATACACCACAGCACAACGGTGTATCGGAACGGAGGAATCGCACCCTATTAGATATGGTGCGCTCTATGATGAGCGATGTTGAGTTGCCTATTTCCTTCTGGGGGTATACGCTTGAGACAGCCATATACCTATTGAATCTAGTTCCATCTAAATCTGTACCTACCACACCATATGAGATATGGAGTGGGAAGAGACCATATTTTAAACGAGTTAAGATATGGGGTTGTCCGGCCTATGTCAAAAGGCAAAATCCGGACAAACTCGAGGCACGATTAGTTCTTTGCAAGTTTGTGGGATATCCAAAGAATTCTCAAGGATATTTTTTCTACCACGCTTAGGAACAAAAAGTGTTTGTTGCTCAACATGCCACCTTTTTGGAAAAGGAATTTCTTGCAAAAGAAATTAGTGGCAAAGAGGTAGAGCTGGAAGAGGTTCCAGCACCGCAAACTACAACTGATGATTTATTGGAACCAGATAATTCAGTAATACCCGACGAACCCCAGCCTCTCCGCCGATCTAGCAGGGTTTCTCATCCACCTGAGAGATACTATAGTTTTCTCATTGATGGTGGGAGCGAGGATTGCATCATGGAAGATGATGACCCGACTAGTTTCGAGCAGGCCATCACGAGTGATGACTCTGTGAAATGGCTGGATGCAATGCGACCTGAGATGAAATCCATGTACACCAACAAAGTATGGACTTTGGAAAATGCTCCTGAAGGGGTAAAACCCATTAGGAGCAAGTGGATCTTTAAAAAGAAAATTGGTGTAGATGGAAAAGTTGAGACTTTCAAAGCTAGACTTGTTGCAAAGGGTTTTCATCAACGACCAGGTGTGGATTATGACGAAACCTTTTCTCTAGTGGCTATGCTTAAGTCCATCCGGATCTTACTTGCCATTGCTGCATACCATGACTACGAAATGTGGCAAATGGATGTTAAGACTACCTTTCTAAACGGTGATTTAGAAGAGTGCGTGTACATGACTCAGCCAGAGGGTTTCATAGATAGTGGGAGCAGCGGAAAGGTGTGCAAGCTGCTTAAATCCATTTATGGGTTAAAGCAAGCATCGCGGAGTTGGAACATCTGTTTTGATGTTGTAGTCAAAGAGTTTGACTTCATCAAAAATATAGATGAATCTTGTATTTATAAGAAGGTTGCAGAGAGTAAGGTTGTATTCCTCGTATTGTACATGGATGACATCCTCTTGATAGGAAATGATGTTCCTATGATGCAATCAGTCAAGCTCTTCTTATCACAAAGATTCTCAATGAAAGATCTAGGTGATGCCTCCTGCATATTGGGAATCATGATCTATAGAGATAGATCTAAACGGATACTGGGATTGTCCCAATCCAGGTACATTGACACCATACTAAAGAGGTTTAGTATGGAAGAATCCAAGCGTGGGAATCTACCCACGATCTCTGGACTCACTCTTTCCAAAGAGATGTCTCCCAAGACTGATTTGGAGAGAGCTCGCATGCAAGGGATACCCTATGCTTCGGCAGTAGGCTCTATCATGTATGCGATGCTATGTACCAGACCCGATGTAGCATACTCACTAAGTGTAGTGAGTCGGTATCAAGCAGGTCCTGGAGAGAGTCACTAGACAGCTGTGAAGAACATTCTCAAGTACTTATGAAGGACTAAGGAGATGTTCTTGGTGTATGGTAACGGAGAACTCCAGGTGGAGTCCTTTACCGATTCCAGCTTCCAAAGTGATAAGGACGACTCTAAGTCGCACTCGGGATTTGTCTTTACCCTCAATGGAGGGGCGGTGTGTTGGAAGAGTTCCAAACAGGATACCGTTGCAGACTCGACGATGGAGGCTGAATACATCGCTGCCAACGATGCTGCCAAAGAGGCTGTCTGGATAAAGAAGTTCATTAGTGAACTTGGTGTGGTTCCATCCATTGAGCATCCAATACCTCTAAATTGTGATAACAATGGAGCTGTGGCTTTGGCCAAGGAACCCAGGTCCCATCAAAAGTCCAGACATATTCTGAGGCGGTATCACCTGATCAGGGAGATAGTTGATCGCCGGGAGATTGAGGTCAGGAGATTAGATACGAAGGACAACACTGCGGATCCACTCACGAAGGCCATTCCCCAGATACAGTTTGAGAAATTATTCGGGATGCTAGGTATGAGATACTACAGCAGCTGGCCATAGTGCAAGTGGGAGATTGTTAGTTATGTATATGCCCTAGAGGCCATTGTTGTACATATGATGTATATTATAATGGATGCTTGGATATATATAGAGAGGACTTTCTTGCTCATCATGATAGTATGCTATTTGGTTTTCACTTTATCTTAACATGTTGACTTATATTAGTTTACTATCTTACTCTCACATGTTGATAAAGCCCTTAGAATATGTACTCGACTACTGGGACTATGATGAGATCATACTAGTGGGGCCACGGTAGTCGATGAGTACATCCTATAACTGTTCCTAGTCGAGGGTGTGTCGAGACAGGGCATCGATATACCAGAGTAGACTAGCGTATACGCATCTTGACCCATATGATGGGCGATGGATGTTCCCATATCCATCGGTGTTTGACATCAAGGATGGTCTACGGGTGCTCAGTGGAGACTGGGTACACTGGACGGACTCGCCGAGAACTCCCAGATGGTGATATACCACACGTCAGATGGCAGTTCTCCGGTGACACTGGTATAGGGTAGTCTGTAGACCCGAGATCGTCATAGAGTCTTGTGTGATTCCCACTGTGCTTTGATTTCCACCTTACCACGTCCAAGAGGATGTGCAAAACGGTAGCTTTTGGGTGCAGTCCCGAATCACATGGAGGCAATAAGCGATAGGAGGGGATTCGTCTCTCCCGGTATAGGGAGTTGATGTTGTGCTGTGTTCGATTGGCTATAACTGGAAGTCCCTGGCCAGGGCTGATATAGAGATTTACTGGTAAGTGTTACCAGTAGTTTCTCGACCCGTTATGAGCCTTACATCGACACGACTTATCGGTTACTGGGGTCTGACGTATACCACCCCTAGACTAGATATGAAACATATCAGACGAAAAGACCGGACTGTACGGGAGTGTTACTGATTGGATTCACAGAAGAACGGACATGCTAGCTTGTTGATCTTCTGATCGCTCAATACCTGGGTGGCTGTTACGTCGCTTGCAGCTTGTGGGTGTTTGATATGATCATCACCTGCTACTGGCGTATTGACGATTCTTTAGAGTCCTACACAGAGTTTTCTTGACTCAGGCTAAACGGAGTAGGGGAACATATGTGATATGTGCAGGACCGAGGATAATGCAATATGAGATACCGTATTATATTCTCGTGATATTTAGATATGAGCCGGGTCATCGGATCAAGTGTTGATGCGATGAATCGGTACATGATATATTAGTCGGTTATATTCGATATAGCCGGATTGTCAGATCAAGTGTTGATTCGATGATTTAATGTATAATAATATATATGATATATTGTATTACATTATCTAATATTGGCTCGATTTATTATTTTATTTTCTCACCGGGTAATACATTGATATATATGCGATATATATTAATTGTATTATTTTCTTTTGTTACAAATATAATATATATATATATATATATATGTGTGTGTGATATATATTATTATAACATGATATGATTACTAATGCAACTTGTTTAGTGGAGATTAAACAAGGTTAGGGTTTGATTAGGGTTAGTTCTTTCTTGCACCTTCTAGAACTTTTCTTTTGTCATGAAGAAGATATTATTGTTGATATTTTCTTATGACTCATTGTTTTAACCCAACTAAACCCTAGCCCTAGTTAATTCTCTACAAGAGTTATCCTTGTCATCCTTGACCATGGTTGCATTATTAATCATATATTCATTTCATTATTCATCACAAAAGGTTTAATTCATTATTCATCTTCTTCTTCAACCTTGAGCTTTGAGAAAGCTTACTAGGTTTTCATTTTGTGATGATTTCATATGAGAATTTGATATAAAAAGAAAGCATAAATACTACTCCATCATCCTCATCTAATCTAGCCAATTAGATTAGGGTGTTCACCTCATTTGAGTGAGAGAGCTTGAGTTATAGAAACTTCGACGAAGATCATCGGAGAAAAGGAACACTACAAGCTAGCATGGATCGTTCGAGTCGTGGAGCCTCTCTTGAGTCCGGGAGATCGTGGATCGCGGCGAAGGGACTTCTACTCGGAGCTTATGAAGCGAAGGAGCGGACTACAAAGGTTGTAATCCCTCACACTTAGTTGTAAAGATGTTTACTTGCATGTTAAACCCTAATAATCTAGCAAAGATCCCGGTTTTGGGTTGTTCGGCACGTCTAAAATTTTATTCGGGCATGGTTGATGCCTTATGAACCCTCACAAGAGTGCCTAGGAACCCTACAGCGTTTTGCTTTCGCCTTTTCATGAAAGATGCTCCATCGAAGTAGAGTTCCCATTGGGAATCATTTTCTTCTTTCTCTTCTTCGATTGTGTCGAACGCATGTTCATCCAGTAACTCACAATCTAAGAGGGAGTCGGCTGGTATCGGATGCTCCGCGAGAAAGTCGGTTATGGCTTGGCCTTTTACTGCTTTAAGGGGTCGATACGTCACTGAGAACTCCATCAGGAGGATAACCCATTTGGCAAGCCTTCCTGTTAGTATAGCCCTTGACATCAGATATTTGAGAGGATCCACCTTTGATATGAGATGAACCTCATGTGTCAGAGCATAATGTCTGAGCTTCGTTATCGCGAAGATTAGTGCCAGGCAATGCTTTTCGATGGGGGAGTAGTTATTTTCTGCACCCAGGAGAACTTGACTCAAATAGTACAGAGCTCTCTCCTTTCCCTGATCGTTCTTTTATGCCCATAGCGTGCCTAGATAACCTTTAAGGGCTGTCGTATATAGGATAAGGGGTTTTCCCTTAACCAGAGCGGTCAATACCGGCGGATTTTGCAGGTGTTGCTTGATTTCGTCTAGTACATTTTGGAACTTTTGATTCCAAATGAATAGGGTTCCCTTCTTCGCTAAATGACTGTAGGGATGGCATTTTCCGAAGAGGTTGGATATGAACCACCGGATATAAGCGAGCTTTCCTTGAAAAGACCGCAGTTGTTTGAGGGTTCTTGGCGTGGGCATTTCCATAATCACCTTGATATTTGAGGGATCGATTTCGATACCCTGGTGCCGTATGATGAAACCTAGGAATTTGCATGAGGAGACTCCAAACGCGCATTTTAGAGGGTTCATCTTCATATTATACTTCCGAAAACGTTGGAACACTATTTTTAGGTGTTCCCAATGTTCCTCGTGAGATCTGCTCTTTACCACAAGGTCGTCGATGTAGCATTCGACAATCTCATGGATGAGGTCATCGAAGATCTTTGTCATGGCTCTCTGGTAGGTAGCGCCGTCGTTCTTCAAGCCGAAAGGCATCACTTTATAGCAGAATATGCCTGGCGGAGTCCGGAAGGCAGTATGTTTTTGGTCTTCAGGATGCATTTTTATTTGATTGTATCCTGAAGATCCATCCATGAAAAAGAAGACCACATGGGTAGACGTGTTATCGATCATCAGCTCGGTAACTGGTACTGGGAAATCATCTTTCGGGAAAGCTTTGTTGAGGTCCCGAAAGTCCACGCAGATGCGCACCGTCCCATTTTTCTTCATCACCGGAATGATGTTAGCGATCCAGTCGGGATATTGAACTTCTTGGATAAAGCCGGGGTCGATTAGTTTCTTGACTTCAGCGTTGATACTCATCTCAAGTTCGAGTCGCATCCTTCTCGGCGCCTGTTTGACTGGCTTGATGTCCAGCGATATGACCAGTTTATGTACCACTACTTTTGGATCTAGACTCGGCATCTCGGAATAATTCCACGCGAAGCAGTCTTTATATTGCATGAGCACATTTTTTAACGTGACTACCTGTTTTTCAGATAGTAGCTCACTAACGAACGTTGGCCTCGGATCATTTTCTACCCCTAAGTCAATTTTTCTTAGACTGTCTGCCGTGGTGTGTATTCCATCTTCCAGCTCCTTTGGTGCTGGTGGAAATTCGGAGATCACCTCATCCTCGTCTTCATTTGCGAAGCACCGGTAGAGGTCATCCATAGTCTCGTGCCCTCCCTCCTTTGAGAGTGTTATCATATGGCAAGTACGAGTTCGCTTCCATTTTTGCTGTTGAGCTGGTTCTATCCTCATGGTATAGGTCCTCTTTGGCTCATGCTTTTGCGGCGGGGTTACCCTCCAGCTGTCGGATAAAGTGAACCTTCCTTGTTGATACTGGTTTTCTACCCAATCTTTAAAGGTGAAGCAGTCTTCGAGAGGATGACCTATTGCTCGGTGGTAGGAGCAATAATCCGGATGATGGATCTCGTTTATTTGTTCGGGATGCCGAGACTCCGGTAGTGTCATCATTTGGTGCTTCATGACAAGATTAAATATTTTCCTTGTCTTGTCTTGAGGGAAAGAGTATTCCCGACCCATCTTCTTTATAAAGGACGGGTTCCAATCAACTTTTCCTCGATTGCATGGCTTCTTGGATCCGCTTCGTTGTTTTCGAACGTTGTCTGCGTTCTTTGCCCTGTTTTTGCCATCATTTTGGGATTTTCCCTTTTCATGAGGACATACCGCGGGCTGGGGATAAAAAGCATTATAGTTTTCCTTCTTCGTAGATTGCTAATTGAGGCGCTGCGTCCTGGCCTTTTCATAAATGGCCATTTCACGGCTGTGGTTGTCTCGGCTCGTTTGACAAGCTTCTTTTATTAACTTGTCAATTTGTTCTTCAAGCGATGGACTCAACGTTTTTAGAACGGGATCCCCCTCTAGTTTGACGTCTCCGTTATTTGGAAGAGCGTCTTTTGCTTCCCTGGAGCTGTTTACTACATGGCAATTGTGGAATCGCTCATGTTTCTTGGACCGAGTATTTGAGCCCAGTTGTCTCCATCTTCCCGTTGTGCATCTTTCACTAGGTTCTAGGGATATTCCAAATCTTTTTGTAGAATTGGGCTTGTCGAACAGTTTGTTTGAGGGGTACACATTGGCATCTTAACAGCCTTTTCAATCCCTCCGCGTAGTATCTTGGCAGACGGATTGGTTGAAGCCTGTCGAGTGCAAAATCGGCACCGTACCAGACTTCTTTCTCTACTCTGGTCTCCGTAGATTGGTAGAAGAGGATCGCCTTTTCACTTCTTCGTCTGGGAGGGACGTAGAAAGTCTGTAGTTCTTGGACGCTATATGTATCGAGCGCATCAAGTTCCTATAATGCCGAGGCGGAGCCATTGTGATTTGTAGACTCTGATCGGCTCCGGCGAGGGTTTGCACTGACGGGCGGATAGAGAACACTGCGTTGGTCTCGTCCTCAGAGTCACTGCCAAAGACCAAAATAGGAGTAGATGGTCCAGTCCTGTTGTCTTTTTTTTGGGGTTGCCCCGAGTAGACTATTTCTTCATCGTCCTCGGAATCACTCCCAAAGATCGGGATAGTGGCGACGGACTTCTGTTTATCCTCCGGCTTATGACACATCTCCGTATCTTTGAAGTCTGGTAGGAAGTACTTTGCGTCTTCATATTTTCGGACCTTGTTTACGGAGAACGGGTTTAGCTCTCCCGTGACGGTGTACTCCGAACCGTCCTTGAAATACTTCATACACTGATGTTGTGTAGAAGGGATGATGTTATACTCGTGTAACCAAGTCCTGCCGAGCAAAGCATCATAGCAAGTCTTGGCATCAATGACGTGAAATTTGATGTCAGTGATGAGCAACCGGAAGCGTAACATCAGAATTACGGACCCAAGTGTCCGTGAAGACTATGAGTCGAACCCAGAGATAGTAATTTTGTCTCGAGCCAAGTGCTGAACGTTCATGCAAATTTCCTTCAGCACCCTCACATTGAGAAGGTTGAAGGAGAATCCGTTATCGACAAGGATTTTCCCTATCTTGATGTCGTGGCAGTACCCGATGACGTATAACGGGCGATTATGTTTACACGTACCGAGGAGGAGGACTTCATCGCTGAATGTAATGTCAGCTGTGTAAACTTCTGCCAGCTCATCCTTCATCTTCTCTTCTGTGAGGAAAACTTTAAACTGATCGGGTTCTTGTAATGCCTTGATCAGCGAATCCCGTGCCTCGTTGGACAGGAGGAAAGCATCCAATATACTCAGTTGTGATGGTATTTTCCTCAAGTGTGCTAGGACATTGTAATACACCTTTTTTTCCTAGGCGGGTCCCTGGCTGCGAGCTCTTTAACAACTCCATCGTCGAGAGCAATTTCCTCAGATATTTTCTCTTTCCTTTTGTCTTTTTTGCTCGAACCTTTTTTGTAGGTCCGAGGTTCTTTTCAGGCAGCGTGCGGTTACGCAGCTGAATATTCTCACAGTTCTTCTCCTCCTCTTCTTTTTCGGAGGTGTAGTCTTTGAAAAGAGGGCTGAAGGGTATTTCGTCCTCAGAATCGCTCCCGAAAGTAAGAACTTGGGGTTTTTCCCATTCTGAACTGGTATTAACCATATGACAGTTGCCAGTCATTTTTTCACACGCATCTGTCGCACTCTTTTGCCATCGACGAGCTTCGCGCTTCATCCTCTTAAAGTGTTTTTTATGAGCAACATATCCCTGCCACCACTTCTTGAAGGTACTGCATTCTTCAGTAGGGTGGGTAACCCTCCGATGATATAGGCAGCAGTTTGGATGTGAATCCTCTCCGTCGAGGCATATGACCCCGGGAGTGTTTCCTACGAGAGGTGGCAGCTTCATTCCTATTGACAGGGCTTTGGTGAACCACTTCTGTATCTTAATCCTGCTCTTATTTGTGGCAAGTGTATTTTGGTTTGGTTGGAGTACTTTACGACTCATCCTTCCCGCAGCTTTTTCATCCTGACGCTGATGCTTAGCCTTTTCGAATATGGCTATTTCGCATTCTCGGTCAGTTTTGCTTTTTCGAAAGGCTTCGTTTAACAACCTATCAATCGGGTCTTCTGGCAGTTCCGGGGATTTTAGCGCCGATCCTGCCCCCAGTTCCTCTGCGTTGTTTTCTGACGCTGAGGGGGTTTCTTCGTCATTTAACGACGAATGGGAGACCATGTGACAACTTTCTACATAGTCTTCGGTTTCTTCTGTGAGTCATTTTTCTCATCGTTGTCACTATCTTCATTCTCAAGAATATTCTTGAGGAACTCTTCGAGGGTGACCGGTGTCCACACCTTCTGGTTGTACTCCTCCGGCGCGTTAATGTACTTTTATAGATCCATGCGCTTGTCGTCATACTCGGCAAGCTGCACAGGATTCTTGGTCTTCTTCTTTTCCTTTGAAAACTTTGAAGGCTTGACTTGGGGGTTTTGCCCTTTGTCAACAACTTTCGGTACGGGACGTGGTTTCAACATCCCTTCGATGATTTCGGTTCAAGTGGGCTTTTCCACCTGACTGTCGGACATGCCTGTAGATACTTCAGCATTCTTTTGGTTTTAGTTGAAAGAACGACTTTCCATAGAGTTTCTTTCACGAGCGAGCATGATGCCCTCGGCACATCCACCTTTTTAGGAGTATGCTTCTGGGGCGGGTTCACCCTCCAGTTCTCAGACAGCGCGAACTTGCCCTGTTGATACTTGTCCTAGACCCAGTTCTTGAAGACGTAGCAATCCTCAATCGGGTGGATCATCATTTCGTGATAGGAGCAGTAGTTGGGTTTGTTGATGTCGCCGGGTTGCGGTGGATGCCACGGATCTGGAAATGTGATGAGTTTGTTGCGCACTGCCAGCTCAAATAATCTCCTCGTCTTGTCGCAAGGAAACGAGTAAGCGCGTCCTAGCCTTTCTTCCAGGGATAGGCGTGGGCACGCATTGTTTTGGCGAGCAGCTGGCTTTAGACAACTCGGTTGTTGTTGAGTATTAGCTATGAAGGCCGCTTTCCCTTTACCCTTGGCATTTCGAGGGTCCTTATTTGAGGAGGAAGGCCCGTGGCCCATCTGGTCCACTTGGGCCAGTTTATCAATCAGAGCCTGGAAGGTGGTTGGCTTGAAGAATGTCATGAACTGGGACACAGTCGTTTGAGGATCTAGGGTCCCGATGAATATGCCCACGGTGGGGGATTTTTTGAAGCGTTGTTCGCACTTTGACCATAGGTTCCGCCACCGGATCGCATATTGGACCTAAGTTTCTCCTGGCCTTACCCTGGAATTGATTAATGCCGTGATCAGGGTGGGCTCGCTTGCGCTGGTGAACCGTTGTGTGAACAGCAGTTCAATTTCTGTGAATGTTCTCACGGAGTCATTTGGGAGCTCCGAGTACCATTCAAAGGCTGTCTCTGATAGGCTGCCAACGAACTAGTGGAGCAACAGTTTGTCATCGCCTCCAGTGTTGCCGCACAGAGCTCTGAACTACGCTACGTGCTGGTGTGGGTTGCCTGCCCCTTGTACATATAGAACTTGGGGATCGTATATCTCGGCAGGTATTTGATTTGTTCATACCAGCCTAGATACGGTCGCCCGGTTCTGACGATTTGGCCAGCCGCTTCACTAGCATGATGAGCTCATATTTGTTGAGCAATATAATCATCAAGAGCGGCCTTGGAGATCGTTTCCTCCTTGGATATTGATAAAGCCGGAAGAGGGTTTGATGTTTCCCCTTTGTCATCCTCGATGATTATCGGTGTCCTCGGCCAGGGGTTCTGGCTAGATTATCATTCCAACCATGTCTTGGAACAAGAGCGCCATCTGCTTTATGTTAGAAGCTTGCACAGCAGCTTCCTTGTCCTTTCTTTCAAGCACCCTTCGCAGGAACTCTATATCGGTCTCCTGCTCCTGGCGCTGTTCGGCTGTTGGATCCAGACTTTCTTTCTGCCCGGTGAGTGCTGCCATTTTGGTCAGCATTTCCTGGAGCTTTTGTTGTTACTCCTGAGCTTTTGTCAGCGACCGAGTTTGCGGTCGATGACTTACGGAAGCACGGCTTTTCTCTTTCCCGGAAGCCATGCAGACCATATGCACGATCATGCCCCCAGACTTGGGGTGTTTGGGTCCATTGCCTTTGGAATTTACCGTAGGCGGTGGGATTTTCTCCAGCCTCGTCCTTTTATGGGAGGTTGAAGTTGAAGGAGCCGTTATGACCGGCACCTGTGTAGAAGAAGTCTCTCGTTGTATGATGGAGGGGTGTTCTTTCTCTTGCCGAGCCTATGATTTCTTTGGCCGAGGAGAATAATCTTTGTTGATCACAGAGTCCTGGACTTTCCGCTAGACCCTGTGAATTTGCGAGGAGAGCCGTTGATGGGGCTGCTCCGTCTTTTCCTGCACTGTGGCTTCTACAGGCCGGGGAAATTTCTTTAGCACCGCCGTTGGAGAGTTCTTGCGCACCTTCCTGAGCAGATCAAAGTTGTTCCCGGTTGGAACAGCAGCGTCAACTTCCACCATTGGAGCTGGTGGGATGAGTCCAGAGGGAGAGTTGCCCCCAGCTTTCTTCACTCGGCGCCAGTGGCGACGTCGAGCATGCCTCGCAGCAGGGACTGCCTCAGTTTTGAAAGCGACTTTTTCATGCCCTCGGCTTTGCTGAGGGGCTGTTATTGGTGTCAGCCTGTTGAAGACTGACGTTCTTAGCATAGCTTGAAGAGGAACAACCAATCTTTCAAAGACCGATCTTCTAATGGGGGAAGCACCTTTGACGATTTCGCCCGTAGGAGGAATTGGGAGGGTTATCCATTTCGGGGCAGCCCCTTCGGGTATTACGAGCCTCTTTGCGGATCCGTTTGAGTTTTAGCTCAGCCTGTTGAAGACTGAGACATCAGATTTTGACAGCCCATTGAGAGGGGCCGTTGTGGTTGCAAGTCGATCGAAGACCGGCCACTTGGGAGCTTTCTCTTGCGGCGCTGAGGCACCGAAACTCATTGGTGGGAGCATGGTCCCGAAGAACAATCCAGTAGTGGCTTGTGTTACTTTCTCCACCGGCATTGGAAAGATATAGACCGCGTTGGGCCCATAAGTTACTCCTCCAGTTAGGGTGGAGCGAGAGTTGCTGTTGCAAGAGGTGCGGTTGGAAGCCATCGATTTCTCTGCACATGAGCAAGACACCATTTTTTAGTACCCTGAATTCAAGGGCAACCATAGCAAACCGCGATTTTGTTCACGAAACACGACACATGAAGTGTAGAGTGGAAAGAGGAAAAAGTCCTACCGGGCGTGCCAGAATCTGTTTACCGCTGAAAACATAGATGAACTGGGATGGATCGTCTTGCCTGAATTTGGGGGGCAGATGCTATTTGGATTTATCCATCCACCTCTCCGAAGATACCAAGTTGATTTATGGCACCATATATCAGAGGTTTGGACATATGCGACCGTTGTAGCAGACTTCATCAGATTCCTCCTCATTTTATGAGGATTTTTTTTATTGTGGGGATGCTCTTCCCTGCAGGCGCAAGCCCCTGCAGTTAATTACGATAACCACTTTCTCTTGCACCGGTAGTTCACTTCATGTCGTGTGTGTTTTGGTTTGTTTTGGTTGCCCGTGGATTGTATACGGAGACTAGTTTATGTCGTCGCCCGTAGGGCGCGGATTAGTCCAAATCCGTATATTTTTAGATTCGGGTTTGGTTTATTTAAGGACCGTTAATCAGGTTTGAGATTAAGATCAACTTAAATATATATGAGCATTTGGGGCTCAGTTTGTTTTAGTTTAAGAACGCCACGGTCCATTATCGCTATGTTTGGGGCAAATATTAGTTTAAGGACATTTCGGTCCAACATTCCCATTTTGGGGACGAATGTTATTTTAAGAACGTTTCGGTCCCTTATCGCCGTTTTTGAGACAAATATTAGTTTAGGAAAATTTCGGTCCCTTATTCATCTTGCACGCACGTGTATTTGTTACGTGACGAAGTGAACAATGGTGATATGGAATGTGCCCAATTTAGGGCACAATCCGATTTGAGGCATGCACGTCAATTGGAAGTGCATCAATGTGGGATGAAAGAAGTTTTTGGTCGTCGGGACCCGTCACCTCTCTGAAGACGTTGAAGAATTACAACGACATGTATCAGAGGTGTGAAGAGATGTACCCTTAAACCAAATCCCGTATTTGAAGGAAAAAGGGGTGATGGTCATAAGAATCGTTAGTCGTATTTGAGACTAAGATTATCCTAGAAGATATAGGATGAATATCATTTTGGATATCATCAATGACAGATCTTTAGTCATGTATGAGACTAAAATCGGTTTGGGAGATCATGAGCAATATGGGCTCGGTTGATTTAAAATCAAAGAGATTTAACCTCAGAAAACTTAGCCAATTTGGCTGAGGTTGGGTATCTATACTACCCAGTAATGTTAAACACTAATATATGCAGTGCTCGTGTGTATTTCATATGGGGCACTGGAATAGTGCTGAGCATTAATCTTTTCTGGCACTCACGTGTTTTTCACGTGAGGCGCTCAGATATGGGCGCTGCCCAAGCAGGGCTAAGCACTTAGTCATTTTGACTAAATATGGAGTGCTAAGCACTTTGTATGGAACTCACGTAGGAAGCACGTGAGGCATTTTAGTTTTTCTTTTGTCTATTTTAAGCACTCACATGGGAAACATATGAGGCAAAATAATAGTGTTAAGCACTAATTTTACTCACGTGTGTTTCATGTGAGATACCAAGTTCTTCTTGTTTTTAGAGATATTAATCTCTGTTAATGACATTTTAGTCATTGATGACCATCAAGATGTCTGTTTTGAAGATTTTGAATCATCATCATTGTTTTTATTGGAGAACTAAGTTCTCTTTTTTTTATAAGAACTAAGTTCTTTATGTAGGGTTAAACCCTAATTTCGGGGGAATTAAATTCCTAGAACATATATTCCTTTTCTTTTTCTTTCTTTTTCTTTTTAACCTAGTTCTTCCCCCTAAGTTTTGAGTCTGAAGAACAGAATTTCCCCGATGAGAATTAAATTCTCAACTTGTGGGGAGATTTGGTTTGCAAATCTCAATCCAAAGAAAGAACTAAGTTCTTGTATGAGGGGTTAAACCCTGATATCCATTATACTATGCGAGAGGGATACTTTTAAATCTATCCTTTGTTATTTACCTAGAGTGTTTTTTAAGGAGGAAAGTCTTCTTTCTCTAAGAATTAAATTCTCTATTTTTTCAAGAGCCCACTGTATTTTTTTGGCAGGAGCTTATAGGGGTATTTTCCTATACGAAACTTGAAGTCTCGGGTCCTTTATATAGTGGAGACAAGTTTGTTAATTAATTTTGAGAAAATCTCTCATTGAGAGATCCCAATTGATTTAATTAGACTCAAAATTGATTTGGGAAATTTTACCCACCGTTGGGTTTTTGACCCAAGTATTTCTGTCTTACAGAATATGTTTTCTTGTTTTAACAAGATTGAAAGAATATTCTCCCATATATAGAATAAAATTCTATTGAATGGTGATATTTTTATCACCATTGGATTTTTAATCCAATAGTGCTCAGTTTAACAGAGCACAATCTTTCTTTGTTTAGAAAGATATGGGAAATATTTTCCATCTCATTGGATCTTTAATCCACTAATTTTCTGTTTAACAGAAAATATCCTTCTCAATAGAATTTAATTTTATGCTTAACCACCATTGGATCTTTGATCCAACGGTACATTGAGTAGAATTTAATTCTACGTAAGGAGGTGCCCTCGCGTGTTTAACACGTGGGGCTTATTTAGCTCCTCTAATTTGGCGCCCATATGCCTTGCATATGGACGCTCACATATTTAACACGTGAGGCCAATTTGGCATATAGTTGTTTGACTGCAGCGCCTATATGCTCTGTATATAGGCACTCACGTGTTTAACACGTGAGGCTTATTTAGCCTATTAGTTGTTTGATTGTAGCGCCTATATACTCTGCATATAGGCGCTCACATGTTTAATACATGAGACTTATTTAGCCTATTAGGTGTTTGATTGCAGCGCCTATATGCTCTGCATATAGGCGCTCACGTATTTAACACGTGAGGCTTATTTGGCCTATTAGTTGTTTGATTGCAGCGCCTATATACTATGCATATAGGTGCTCACATGTTTAATACGCGAGGTTAGACTTGTGGGGAATTTTTTCCCCTTTTTTTTATGAGGGAACAGTCACGACCGCGGAACCGCCGCAAAACCCCCCCTTTGGCTACGGTTCCACTGCTGTTTTAGGAAATTGGTGCCTCGTCTTTTCTGTGCTTCCTCATGTTGCTTTTATCTTCTGTTTTACAGGCCCCAAATTGCAAAATGGTTCCAAAATATGTTCAGATTTTCAACAGTCCAACATGGCTTCACTTTTAATTCCTTTGACCTTTATCTCCCTCGAGCTCTGCACATCTATTGAATTTTGTGTTTCCACTCTCGTGCTCTGTGCTTGATCGAGACACGAATGACCACTGTTATTGGTCTTTTCTCCTGAACTGGTAAGCGGCACTAGACGGACGCGGATGACCGGAACCCAGATTTTATCTGTCTGTGGCAGTTGTTCTGGATTTTGGCGTAACTGTAGAGATTTTGTATGATTTGCGTTACTTTGGATTGGGAATCTGTAACCTGTAAATATATAGCAAATACGGATCAAAAGCACCTACCTATAAATAAACGAGCAGAAAAATGGGCAGCAATAAATGCAATATTCTGGTGTGAACAAGCATGCTTTTATATACCATCCGCACTCGCCATGGGGTCTCGGATCTTCACCTTAAGGTTACTTAACTTACGGCAGTACGGGGACAGGGATAGCATGGATGCAAAACATATAAAAGCATCTAGTAATATATGTATATATATATATATATATCACAAGCAAGTAATAAATATCACATACATGCGATAAATAACAAACAAGATGGAATAGCGAATAAATTACGAGCCCCGTATTTCGTTTGAACCGCAAACGAAAACCAACGTTCCCCGGTCGTGTGGATAGCCCGTACAAACTCAAACCAAGACCTCTACGAGTGTTGTAAATTACCTGCCAATTCTAAAAGTGAGGCAACCCGCACTCAATGTCATGAGTGGGCCATCCAGTAACTTGAGCACTCCTCTGTGGGTCAAAGCTACACCCCCTCTAAGTGCGGCGAGCAATCCACCAATCCGAGAATGAGATGGCCCGGGTCTTAACTCCATGAGATGGCCACCCTTTGCATTCTCGAATCCCGCTACCCGAGTACTCCGACACAGGGTATCCTAGTACAAGTAATGAAAAATATATATGCAATGGTGACAAAGCATGCAACATGGACATGTCCCAAAAAGAATATACATAAAGCGGTAACGACGACCACGATCCGGCCGCTCGTCCCGAATAAACAAATTCATGAATATCAAAACTGTACATTCAAATCGCACAAGGGGCTATCCAATCACGACAATCCGACTAAACCATCACAAGATATATATATACAAACTAATAACAAGTAACAAGTGTGCTGCAGGGTGTTTTTCGTCACCCCATTAAGATGGGAATGCGCGCGCTTGTCAAGCGTATACAGATTTCCCCTACCTAGGGTAGGCCGGAGTTTATTGATTGTGAGGATCTGAATCTCCGGCGGCCACGTACTAAGCTGTCGTTAATTACCCCTCGCTTTTGGAGCGAGAGAACCTCTGATTGACGGGTCAACCTGGTCATGCGAACTCAATATGCCATGTGCATGTGTTTTGAAGGGTTTTGGGTGTATCGGGGGCCTCGCAGAGTATACGGGGTCCTGCTACCCGGATAGCGGGCTGGGGGTCAAGGGGGCTAGCAGCCCCCTTGCAGGGTGCGGGGCGCCCCGTTAGAAATATTTTTCTAATAAGAGATATGTTTTGAGTGTGGAGTGTATAGGAAAAAGTAGGGTGAGTAGCGTTCTAAGGATGCATGGGCGCAAGGCGCCAGTGGTTCACGCGCCCGGCACGTGGGAGCCGGGCGCCTCACGCGCCCGGCACGTGGGCCCTTGGCACCCGTGGGCCATGTGCAAAGCGCATGGGAGCCGGGCGTCTCACGCGTCCGGCACGTAGGTGCTGGGCGCCTGCAGAAAATGGGGCTTAGCCCCTGGTGTGGAGTTAAACTCCCGAGGGACTTTGGAAACTCCCAGAAAAAGGGAGAATTTTTATCTTTATGGAGTTAAACTCCCAAAAGGATTTTGAGTGGAGTTAAACTCTCAAAAGGATTTTATTTATGAAATTAAACTCCAAAAGATTTTATTTATGGAGTTAAACTCCAAGTGATTTTGACAAATGGAGTTGAACTCCCAAAAATCTTCGGAGATGTTCAAAGGGGACCCCTTTCTTCTTTCTTGAGTCATGGATCCTCTCCTAAGCCTCGGATCTTCCCCAAAGTGGGATTTTTGAAAACGGGTCTCCTTCTCCCTCCTCTCTGTTGGCTGGATCTTGGAGAAAAAGGGGGGCGAGACTTAAAAATCTCCCCTTTTAGGGTTTGATGGGTCCCCTTCGTGGATTTTATGGTAAAAACTATTTTTTTTAGGAAAGGAAGAGTTAAACTCTTGATTTAATTCAGAAAAGATAAAAAGATTTAAAATCTCGAGGAAGGAGAAGGAGGCACAGAAATCTTAATTTTTTAGAGGAATCAATTATTGTCCTTTATTTCATTATCATGTTGCCTTATATAGGCTTACAAGTTTACACAAAGCCCTTTGGGCTTTACAAAACGGAATTTTGCCCATCGCATGTCTCATGTGCTTATTTCTTTTGCACATGAGCCATGGGCTTTATAAAAATTTGGTTTTATACTCATTTTCCTTATATTTATTCATAAAAATTATATCAAAATTATTTATTACATAATTTTCATGTTGACATGGGGCAGACCGGCCGCAGGGCTCGACTTGGGTATGGGCCTACTTGACCTAGGCTTGGGCCCGCTTACTTGGGGTTGACTTTGACTTTTTGGTCAACCGGAGTGTAATTTTTGACCCAAACATGTGCAACCTCGTCTAATCGAACATATAGCAATTAGCTGACGTTTAACAACACATAAACAAAGATACGGATCATAAACGATGCATTAATTTCGCCCGAAATTTTTTCCGAACTTTCCCAAATACATAGATAACATATACTGAAATCTGGGGCAAAAAGAAGTTTACCAAAAATCAAGTTTTCCAATTGCCAAGCCACCACAAAAACCTAGGGACGTAATAGTAATTTTTGGCCACAAATTACGGCTAAAAGGAATTAAAAAGTGGCCAAAATTGGAATTAGTTCCTCGGGTTTCGTGCTAAGTTTTATTATCAAAAGAAGAGTTCTCTGCAAGTGTCGATTTTTTCCAGAGACCATGAAATTTTCAGAATAAAGACTTGGTTTTAGAAAAAGAATACGGTTAAAATTTCGGTTTCGAAACGCGAACATCGTTGTCACGCCCCACTTCCCAGCAGACAGAAACGATGACGTGGTAAGTCCGCGGTATATTTATTCAGAGAAGGTCATTCCTTAAATAAATATACTAAACGTATTGAACAATAATACACAATACAAGAATAAATGTAGACTATACGATTTTCAGCAAATATCTTTATTTACATTCAAACTTGAATTTTTTTTACAGATACATGAGTTCAACAAAAAAATAAATACAATAAAAGAAATGCCTAAACAGGTGGCATACATAAGTTGAAGAAAAAGATAGCTAGTCTAAAATGTGAGCTACGATATGGTCGTACTCCTCCTCTGTAGCGTCCACCTTCTCGGTATCTGACAAACATTCCAAGAAAATAAGAGTGAGTGGAATGCTCGTCAACGAACTAGCGCTCGGTAAATCCCAAAGGTAAAAGTGGAAAGTGACATGTATAGAATAATCATGAAATAATATATATGACGAGTAAAAATATATGTAAATGAACACGGTATATGTACTATAGGTTTCTATATGGTAATTATATTAACGTTAAGTTCCAAGTGTGAACGTCAATGCAACCGTAAAAGTATTCACGAGCTCAAGAGCGGGGCCCCAGGAGCAAGGAAACACGGGCTCATTTCATGTGTTAGTATTAGGACTCCAAGCTGTGGAGGAGTCGACCCGACTGGGATTCGAGTAAATAGAAAAAATAGGTTAATATGGGACTCCTGAAGCTTCGTTGGATTCATACAAGAAACTATCCCAAACACCCCGAGTATAATATATTATAACTGTAAGATATCTTTAGTTAATTTGATTGGTTGATTATAACATGTCTTGATCAAAACCATACATTGCAAAAGTTGAAGAATGAAGTCGAGTAGAATGCGGGTTATGTCAATTGCAATTCTGGGTTGAGTTAAGTTGGTCAAGTGGATTGAGATCGTGTTAGTGTTCGAGCTTAGGTTCGAGCTGGATTAGAGTTCGAGTTTAGGTTCGACTTCGAGTTTAAATTCAAGTTTGGATTCAAGATTATATTCGAGTTATAAACATTTCTTGTGAATGGATTTTAACTGCTGAAATTCTTAAGTTCGGGAGTAATTGGACAACTGCTGCATATGGACGGCAGGATTTGTGTCTTTTTCCAAGACAATTGTTATTGATAACTCCGTTAATTTGCGGTATTGTCTAATCTGAATAGGCAAGCACTCACTTTCTCCGGATTTCTGGGGCTCAAGAGAAAAGATACCGCTTAAACCTATATTAATTTAGAGTCCTTAAAATATTTATTATTGTTGTTTACATTGTATTTATATTATTTGCATTTCTCAATGGGGTTTTATGAAAAATGCTTATTGTTTAAAAATAAATCTCGAGGGTGATTTATATTATTAAGAGTTTTTATGAACATGTATTTTAATTTTAGTGGTATTTTAGCGATGAAGCTTAGTTTTTAAAAGTTTATGGTATTTTAATGAAAACTGCTCGTTTTGTAAACTTGGTGATATTTCATTAAAATTTTAATCTTTCATTTAAAAATATGATTTTCACAATTTGTTTTTATTGAAATACGGATTCATAATTTTATATAATTTTTTCAATGTTTTAATTTGATTTAGAAAAAGTTGTATTCTTTTAAATCGTATTTTTATTTCCTTTCGAGATCGAATTCTCCGTGAGAAATTCTATATCTCACTCTACTATCTTAAGGATGTGTGATAACCTGCACCATCTGTAGATGGGTTCCCCTAAAAGGGTTGTAGAGGTGCAATTGCAAAGGATCCAAAAATATCGATTAAAAAACGTATTTTATAAGGAAATGGTATTTTCATGCAAATTGTTTCATTTAGATGAAAAATTCTAACCAAAATATCGTGCTAAGATTCAAAAGTGTGCATGTGGGGTAGGTCGTTACCCCGTGAATATTCTAGAGGTATGTATGTCTAGATATTGCTAAAAAGGTTCATATTTAAAGCTCATGGTATTTATGTGAAAAGTTCGTTATATGATTATATCTCATGAAATGTTAGTTACGTTAAAAGCTAAATGATGTAAATAAGATTAAGAGTGGTGGTAGGATGTTAGTGTGACCTAATTTGCTTATCATGTGGATTAAAATGTTGAAAAGGTAATTATCGGAGCTAACTCCACTTGTCGATATGTTTCAAGAATGGTGTAGAGATATAGTGAAAGGCGGAGGAAGGGACTTACGAGTTTGTATAGCGTTGAGAATGGCGTGAGGAAAAGAGAGAGGGCCTTTGTGTCATCGTGGTATCGTCGGGAGTGGCTCCGGTCTTCAACGGAATGAGATCGATCGCTAACTCCACTTGACTAACCTTAACTTTTCTTTGAATTTAGAGAATTTAGAGAATTTTTAATGGAGATTTTTCAGAATGGTGAGAGTTAGAGGATGAGGTGTATTTATAGTGTAGGGATGGGGGTGTGAGTTAAAGAATTTGAATTAAAAGAATTAAAATAAGATTAATGAGGGAAATGAAAGGTCTCTGGTTAATTGCAGAGTAATCAAACAATACAGGGGAGTAGAGGGGAGCTGAAGGGGTGCACGGGCGAAACACGGAGTCGAATGGGTAAGATCGGACCGCCGGTAGCCGTTTTGGGGCGATTTCTGGCAGTTGGATTTGCGTCACCCGTCTCGAGATTCATGCCATATGTTTAACTCGTAATTAAAACATCATTTATCCTGTTTGATTTTTCTGAAACTTTTCGATTTTCCATGTATTGCACGTGCAACTCTTGAGCTTCCGAAAAGTTAAAAAGAAAAAATATTAAAAATAATTGGGACTGATGAGATTCAAATACACAGGCTATGTCACAGCAGTGTAAAGGCTTTACCAGTGAGCTATAAGTTACTTCTTAGTTTTATTGAACAAAAATAAATTATAACTCATAATCAGGCTGAAATACCATTTCTATATATTAAACAAGTTAATTTTTTGTACAGGGATTTCAGAGTCGTTACAATCGTATACAACTAGTTTAAGTATTTGGCATGACTCTGATACTACTGTAAGAACCCTAGTGCTCGCACCGTAAGACTCGCGGCGGAAGCGGAAGCGAAAACAAAAATTTAGAAGCAAGTACTAGTGACCTATACCTTAGAATCGATTCCAAATACTAAACTAGATAACTAAACATGTAAGGTTAGGGGCTATCTATCTTTGTAGCGTGTCCGTGCAATTGCGGAAGACCCCTACACCGCTCCAAGATCTCTAGTAAGGCTCCGAAATCGTCGAGAATGAGTTTGGATGCCAATCTTCCTCGTCGAAGAATATCCACCCGAGAGAACACGAAATAAACTCTAGCTTCACACCAAATGATCTAGTGAAGCAACTCATGATCACAACTTGTTAGGAAGTGATGGTGAGAATGATGTAATGGTGAATCTCTTGGTTTCTCTCTTTGCCATGTTCTTTTCTTAAGTTGGAAGCTTAAGAAGAAGAGAGAAGAAGAAATCATGAGTGTAGAATGAAAATCTATACTCATCCATTTTCTTTCTCTTGATCTTATCAAGTGGAAAGTGTAAACTCAAAGCGTAAGTCATCTCATAACTCACTACATGAGTCATGAGCCCATACACTTCCAAAGCTTCCATGTAGAGAAGAAAAGATGTGTGTATCAATACACCTCCCCACACACACGTACATATAACCGTATATGTACAAATATATATACCAGTATTTTTATCAAAATACGAATACCGTATTCGTATAAAAATACAAATACCCGTATTTGTATCGAGATAAAAATACCCATATTCGTATTAAGATACAAATACCCGTATTTATACTAATACTCGTATTCGTATAAATACTGTATTCGAATCAAAATACAAATACCGTATTCGTATAAAAATACGAATACCAAAAGAGAAATAATAAGAGAGATATAATACCAGCTCACAATGATCCGGCTGTCTTTCAAACCTGTCAGTATTATCAACGTCCAATTAAAGTACGTGCACTAAATACACGTATTTAATCGAATCTGAGTGTGTATCAAAATACGCACACACTATATCGTTTCGCCTGAACCAGGAAACCCTCTGTGTGAGACTCTAAAAACTCGATAATACGATAGCAGTGGGTTTAACCACAAGCACGTCCGCGGTACTAGCTGTACGTAACGGCTACCCAGATATTGAACTAAAGGAAGGTTGACGAGCATACTCATCCATACCCTTACTGAGCCTGTAAGTGACAATCTCCATACATTCCGGTCTTTTTATCTAAGAGTATCGCATACTGGGTCTAGGGGCGGATAACATCAGACCCCTAATAACCCGATAAGTCGTGCCGGTGTCAAGCCCATTACCAAACCGAGAAACTACTGATCTCTAATCAGTAAATCTCATCCGCCTTAACCAGAAACATATGGTGATGGCCAACCGAACACTGCGCGATATCGACTCCCTATACCGGGAGAGATGAATTTCTAACGATCGCTCACTGCCTTCATGTGGTTCGGGACTATACCCAACTAAAATCTGTTTGCACGACTCAGTAAAGCCGTGGTAGAGAAGTAATCTAAGTACAGTGGGAACTCACATGAGACAAATAACGATCTCAGGTCAACAGACTACATATACTCATGTCAAATAAGAACCTCTATATGACGATAGGTATAGTACCATTTAGAAGTTCGCGGCAAGTCTGTTCAGTGTACTCACCTCCAGTGAGCACCTGTATACAATCATAGGTGCAACACACCAATAGCTTTGAGATCTGCCATCGTCCCTCGTCGAGGTCTAGAAACGTATGCACTAGTCTACTCTGAAACATTGATACCTAGTTGTAACGTTTTAGAAATCGTTTTACGAATTTTTCCGATTAAGGGCAAAATAGTCGGTATTTTCCGTTTTAACCCGATTTTGTTCAAACGTCCGTATAAACTTGCCGGCACCTAGTTTAGCTAAAATAAAGCTAGTGCGCGAACTTTGGGGGTATATGGGAGGTTTTGGTTCAGATAAAATTTTTCCCAAATAAAATATTATTTTAAGCGGTAAATTGTGCACGTAAATCGGGAAATTTCTTCTCTTGAGAATAAATTAAATCTTATCACTAGAAAATTTTGGAAGCTTCTTTTTTAAATATCTAGATATTTTTAGAATGAAAAAGGTTTTAATTTAAAAAGAAAAGATGTAAAGGTGGCAAAATTGCTTTAATTAGCATTTATTACCTAATTTCCTAGAACTTTCTTCACCCAAAATTCACAAAACTACCCCCATCTCCCCTTGGCCGAAACCTCTTCCCATTTCTGTCCAAAACATTTCCCAAGCTCACTTCTTCTTCTTTCTCACTCAAAAACACTTCAAAAATTCCAAAATAAATCCACAAAATCCTAATTAAAAATAAAACCATCAATTTCCTTCACTAATCCTTCTTGGATCTTCAACAAAGCATGGTTTTTTTGAGGCTAAGATGATGAATCAAGTTGATATTTTGTGTTCTTGTTAAGGTATAATTTCTTACCTTAATTCTTAATTAATTGTTTAAATCTTAATCTAGCTATTTAAGTTAGCTAATTATATGTTTAATATAGCTTTTAAATCATGATAAATTCATTATTCATAATTTTTTTATGAAATTCAAGTTAGGGTAAAGCTTGATTAAGTGTTTAATGTTAATTAAAGTGTTAATTTGTGATTAGGAAAAGATTAACCTAGTAGAAAATGATAATTTTTGTTAAGGAATACTTTGTTTAATTATGCAAATTTTGCTTACTAGGTTTTTCCTAAAACTTAATTAGCAAGTGTTAAAAATATAGGAATGGTGTAGATAGCTTAGTTAAGCTATTATAAGGTGTTTGTAATCGCTAGATATGCGTTAGCTTGAAACTAGTGCGAAATATTGCGATAAATTGCTTACTAGGTTTCGGGGTTTTTCCGACGTGGGTTCGATTGGTCGTTGCGAGATTATATCTATTTTATTCCTCGTAATTGTTTGTGTTGTGTTGCGCGATAGGGACGATCGGGGTCTAGACTTTGTGTTTTCTAGTTTAGCGACCCTAGTTAGGGTTTTTGGCCGATGTCGTGCGCAATAGATGCGCTAAGTGTGCAGTACAATTTTTAGGGCGTTATTCTTGTGTTTCGATATCTTTTCGTCGATGTAGGATATTTAGCTTATGCGATGTGTTTGTGAAATATTAGGTTCACAAGCGGGGACTTCGGGCGCTGCGAACAAGGGGAAGCAGGTAGTCGGATTTTCATAGCTCGAGACCATCGGTGAGTAGATTTAACATCTACGGGGAAATCTCCCGTATGGCGTTAAGCGTCAGGGCTAGATATGATATGATATTAGCCGCATTGGTTTATGCTCATATAGAGATGATGCATGCATTTCATTGCATATAGCTACTTGTTGTGCCTAAACCTGTATTCTTTGTACATTGCACTATTATTGACAGTCCATGTTGCACGAGCACCAATGATATGCTACACACACACTGTCGGTAATTGCCATGATACGCACAACACAAATATTCGTTGATTATACCCTGCTGGTAGTTAGCGACATAGAGGTGGTTATTCTTGTGCGGTAGCGCATATGACATATAACATACCTGTGTACCTACATGCCTATACATATGCCATACTATATTTACTTGCTCGCACATATACTTTGCTATTGTTACATGATTGGCTTTTTATAACATATATATCGGTGGAATGGGACGCTGTATATATATATTTTGGATTTGGATTTTGGGAGCCGCGAGATATATTTAATGACTTGATGCATTTAAATACGGACTTTTCCCGTGATATGCTCATATTGATATTTTATGTTGCATATGTTGTTTTACGTGGATTTACGCATTTGAGATATGTTTTCATGCGATATGGGAATTTTAAGTGTCGATGTTAGGCACTTATATTCCGAGAGATATATGGATTTGGAGACCGATACGTGGAACACAAGTGTCGAGATGGGATACTTGGGTTTCGAGGAGCGTATGGATATCAGAAAGACCGATACGTGGAACACAAGTGTCGAAGTGGGATACTTGGGTTTCGAGGAACGTATGGATACGAGTATTTACGTGTCGATGTTAGGCACTGGTTTTCATGATGTTTTAGAGTGTCGATATTTGACACTCAGGTTCCATGAGACTTGCAGGATTTGAGGGCCGAGCAGAGGGCCGATTTGAGTATTTTGGGAATTTGGGGTGTTCTTGATTTACACCGGGCTTTTCCATGTTTATGATTTGTGCATGAGATTATTTATTTTCCCGTACTCAGTACTCAGTTATATGCACTTATTCATGTAGATATAGTATCTGGTGGTGTACCTTGATCATGATAGTCACATATTCATATTGTCATACTCATGCTATCAGCTTACATGCTATTGATCATTGCTGTTAGTGCATACTTACGATTTCAGTATGATATTATTTACTATTCATGAGTTGGCAACTCACCCCCGTTGTGCCACAGTATTTTGCAGGACTTACCCTCTAAGTAGTCGCGGCAGGGCGTCTTATCATCTCTACTTTTGCGGATACCGCTACATTTGGCTGTGAGGCCTTTGCTTTTAGGTGGGTTTGCGGTTATCTGTTTGTACATTGTATATATTTTTGTTGGATCTAGTATTCTCCATCTACCACTTCTTTTATTTGATTTAGAGCGAGTTGTGATGATTCAGTGTTGTATTATTATTTTGGTGACTTTGGGTGTCGTGCTCGTGGAAGCCGGTTTTGTTGAAAAGTTTTACTTCTTTATGCAGTTTTCTCTTATATTTGTTCGCTTCGGCGTCGTATATATGTTTGTGGTGGTTGTTTCCGCCGTTGGGCGTGATTTGCTCCCATTTGGGATGCTTTATATATTATCTATGTTGTACCCGTTTTCGGGGCTAGTTTTTACAAAGGAGGTGCTGCCGAAATTTTCAAGAACGAAAACTAAACTTAAAGATTATTTTACTTGAGAATTTTCGAATGTTTTAAACTATATTTTTCTCCGTTTATCCAGTTTTTTGTGGTTTGGATTTCTGGGTTTCGGCTTACTTAAATTGCGTACGCCTATAGACGTTACGTAGTTTAAGTGCCGGTTACGGTCCAAAATTTTGGGTCGTGACACTAGTCTCGATACTCTTACGGCTTGAGACATTTAATGATGTGCTTATGGATTACCCAGCTCTCACTAGTATGATCGCCATCATAAGTTTGGTAGTCAAGTAAAGATCTTACGGGCTTTATTATTATGTATTAGCGACACGTAATAAAACGTATATATATCAATGATAAAGACAAATCAGATAGTATACTATCATATCGAGCAAGACTATTCTACCTGTATAGATCCTCCTTCAATTATCATAATCGCCTATTTTCGATTACGATAATTGTCTTGAGAGCACTATAGCCAAAGCAATTGTTGAAACAAGTGTAGCTACGCAGCGGGGCTACGTAATCCACTACGCAACACGCAGGCCCACGTACTTAAGTGCGAGGCCCGTAGCTGCTGGTTATATTGCACGGCGGGTTGCATAGCTACACTTGCTCTGTTGCAATAAGCTCAAACTTAAAAAAGAAAAAAAGAAAAAGAAAAGAGAAACAAAAGAAAAATATTAGGAATGCAGGTTCTAGAAGCAAGAAATTAAAAATGGCTTTATTTTCTTCTAAGTTATAAGTGGATCGAAATTAGGCAGAACTCACTCTCTGCTAAGTAAATAATGCCAGCCTTTTGATCCTTAATGTTGGTTGGGCTAGTATTTGAGATAAAAATGATTCGTGATTATGACCATGAAATTATATTAACATCTGTATTGAAGACTAGACCCATATTTAGCGTTGAAAATTAGATATTTAGTGTTGAAAATTAGGCCAGACTTTACCCAAGTCGCAATAGTTCCATTCGATCGTAGGTAAAAGTGAGATAGTGTTTTAATATTTGCAAACAAGCTTGGAATCAAATATCTAAATCTAGGATAAAAGAATCTACATCAAGACTTCTATAATGCAATCCAACCAACCCAAATCATATTAGCTACATGCTATAAATTTCTATATATGAACTGTACCAACTTTTTATTGTCCCCGTAAATTTAGTAAATTTAGTATGGAGATATTTTATTGAATGAAGAAGCCCAAAATTAATTTAACTTGTTGTTTATATTTTTATAAACTTCGTTGCTAATTGTAAATACTTTATCATGTTTCGAAAAATTTGGATCCAACCCCAAGCATCGAGTACCAATTCAAACTTTTATTTTTCTGGGTCCAACCTCTTTTGGAATTGAATAAGTGATCTGATACTTTGGCGGGAAAGGAAAGATTTTACTGCTAAAGCCATGTACTTTTGGTAATTCATACTTGATGCGGCACAAAATGTCGAATAGCACCAATGAATTTGTGATGAGGGTTGCTGGGACAAGGCCATAGTTCAAGATCGGCTACCTTCAAAACAAAGAACGCCAGGAGATTCTTCAATACTTAAGTCAGCCGTCTTCGTCTTCAATATCGTATTAGGGTTTTTAGAGTGGAGCGATTAGTCATACCTTTTATTTCATGCAATCAGGTTTATATAGGATTTCTCGTATAGTTCTGATACAATAGGGAAGGATCCAGTCGGTTATTTCGGGTTCTGTGCTTTGGGACCGGACGTATATTCGCTACCCAAATCCAGGTCCCTCTGGGTTCATGGGCCCTCAGTCATTCTATGGGCTCGGACGAGTCGTCGATATCAGTTAATATAAACATGGGCCCATACGGATAATTTATGCCATATTAAGACTCATAAACCTCTGGCCCAAACCCGGCCCATTAATCCCCATTGATCCCTTGATCCTGTTCTTCAACCTAGCATAAGCCTACATCAACCTTCATCTCTACCAAATCCCAATCTAAGAACCCTAACCCTAATCTCTTCTCAACAATTAAGGTCCCAATTCAGAGCAAATTTTCCCTTACAAGATGTCGATTTCTCTCCATTCAACAGCTTCATCCTGTTTACACGCCCTAAGCACCGAGCCCAAGACCAATTGGAGGTGAAATCTCAAGCTCACATTTTTATTTTCTTCTTTAAATTTCGCTTTATTCTGTTGTTCTTTTATTCTAATTATCCATCTGTTGTCATTCGTCTTGGCTACAGCTGTTCTACGAAAGTTTTTGTGGGGTTAAAGCCCCAATCTGCAGGTAAAAGTTTTTTTTAAAAATTAGATGGGATAATTGGAGTGAATTGATGGTTTGATTTAAATTTGTAACTAAGCAGGCGCCTTTGGTGCTGGGAAGCCCAATGTAAATGTTGATTTTCACAGCAGGGTACATAAAAGTCTCTCATTAAGGTGCCCTTCGATCGATTATTTTTGTACTTTTTTTGTTCGTAATTTGTGGTGTTTACGGTGTAACCGAGTCTGTCTTGTTGTCTTATTACTGATTTGTAATCCAATATGGTGGGGTTATAGAGGTAGATAATTGTCTCTTTCATGTTTTAGTATTCATGAACATTTGAAAATTTAAATAGTAAAACTTCTCTCATTAATATACAGGTCTAAATTCACTCCTGTCTTTAGTATTTTTTTTGTTGTTGATAATATCTTGTCATCAGTATTGTCAAATCTTTTTTTAATATATCTTTTGACTTGGATTATGGATATGAATAGAAATAGAAATAATCTTTTATATTTTATATGTTGCATTTTGGTAATATTCTACATGAATTGCTTAATACCAATTTACATGTATTGCTCAATGCATCAATTACTCAAGATAAGGTTACATGCATTTTATATTAAAGAAATATTGATTTTTAATTATTTTTTCTTTTATGTCATTAATAAACATGCAATATTTACGTTTAATGCAAGCGTGTTTGTCAATGAATTTATGTTCTAATTGAATTAGATTAAATTTATTTACGAAATTTCAGAAATGTAGAACTGGTACAGATCATATTTAGGACATAACTTTCATTCGCTTATTCGCTTTGACAACTGATGATTACTAGATGTCCTCGATATATTCCGACATTGGCCATCCGATATGGAATTTCTCTAGTTTACATGAACCTGACATACGCCATCTAAAACATTGGTTTTACAACAAACAAGAATGTAGATACAATAATAGCAGCCTGGCCTTTTTGATCTCTTGAAGGCTGCTGAGATATGGTTGCAAAGAGTGCAGAAACGAGATATATGTGATTGCCACTATCGCCTGGGAATTTATCTCTTTACAAAACTTATATTAGAATTCTAAAGCTTGGGTCATGATTAAAATCCTTAAGGTTGTGTGGCATAAGAAAAGGGAGGATAGAAAATAACATGAGAATGGCCTTTCATTGCTTGCTTCCAAGCGAAAACAAAAGTGAAGGAAAAGAACATGAGAACCTTTTCCTTAACATCTCTTTTTCTCGTTTTCCTTTACGCTGAAAGCAAGAGAGAGTGGAAGATGCTCAAGCCTCGTTATATGGTACTCGAGGCATGTCAGTTCTTACTCGAGCCTATAATTTCACATCATCATACTTGAATGTCACTGTTTCTTGTTTGAAATTCACGAAGTAGTTATTTTCTGTTTTAACTTTATCCAAAATTCTTTGAGGTTCCAAACAAGGAACACAACTTCCTCTGCCTTTCTTCACTTATTGATTATCTTTCCTTTAGGTGTTCTCCCTCACTTTCACTCTAACTATCATAGATTTTTTCTTGTTTTCCTATTCTTACAGATGTCTTTAATCTGAATAGATGACCACCAATATATTTAGTCGTACAATTTATTGGGCAGTAGAAGGTTGGTGAATACTGGTTTCATGCTGTTGCTTCACAATAGACTGGATTTTAATTAAGAATAAAAACTAAAATACATTGTACATCACTGTTTAAGTTGAGTACATCAATAATAGAAATAGTTTGTTGGCAACTTTTGCTATTTTGGTCAACCTATATATATATATATATATATATATATATATATATATTGATTTATTATACTTCTCAAAATGTTATGTGATATTTCTTTTCGACAAACGTAGTTTAAATTGTATTTTTTTCCCCAGAAAATTGGTAGTCGTAGCGTTGTCATCGTTCAATTTATAGCTTATGTAAATCTCTTCTGTGCTTAAGGGGTTCCAGTGTGAACCCGACACGTGCAAGGATATCTATGATGCCTATTGGTACACCAAGAGTGCCATTTCGAACTCCCGGTGAAGGGACTTGGCAGTGGGTTGATCTTTGGAATGCTCTTGTAAGATGAAAGTTTCTTTTACATGTGGAGCTTATTACCTTCCTGCTGTCCTTACTTTGTACATCTTTGAGTGATTAGCTTTTTGCAGTATCGAGAGCGTGTCATCTTTATTGGACAACATATAGATGAAGAATTTAGCAACCAGGTATTGGCAACAATGTTGTACCTTGACAGCGTTGAGTCGTCAAAACGGCTACATTTATATATCAATGGGCCAGGTGGAGATGTGAGTAATCCATGATACCATATTCCTCACTTTATATGTTTTCTTACAGTTCCAGCTTGTTAGTATTTATACTCTAATACTTTAAGATAATCTATTGATTTTCAAGAGGCACAACAACGATTTTAACTTGCATGTGTTTGTTGACCATGGAACTTCAATGAGATATAGCACTACACTACACTTTCTGGAGCATTTATTTCCTAGCGTTTCGAGTGGCAATATGATAACACAGTTGGGACATGTTTGGTTTCTTACGAGTGATTAAATTTATGATACATAACAGGATGGTGACAATTACATGAGTGCAAGCTAAGAAAACATAGACATGAGGACACAGACATGATTTGACATGAATAATAGTTCCTTTAAAAAGTAGGATATGGGGATATAAACTATATAATTATTGATTCTATTGATTATCTATCATAAGAATAATTAATTACACTGATAAAGACGGGGTTGTACTCAAATACATGCATGTATAAACATGCACATGCATTACATCCATACTCGTATTTTTGTTGATGTGATTACATATAAAGCTTACACATATATTTAAAATTAACCTATCATACATTTTTATACATTTATACCTTGGCTCTTCAACTTTTTGTGAAATAGCTTTATTGGATCTCACTTCTGTTACCTAAACTTGCTTTAGTGCTATACAAGTCTAGCTTTGATGTCCATTTTCCTCTAAAGGGTGGGAGATAAGAACATAATATATATTAAAACTTGAATATTCCCTTGATTCTGCCATGCGTACAAGTATTCATGTCAGTTAGTAGACAAACTCAATCTCCTTGGCTGTTTGCAGTTAATATGGACCTTCACTATAATACATACCAAAGAATTCCCTTCCCAAAAATGTTTATATTTGTTTTCATTTATTATTTCAAGTCGCATTAACATTTTTGTTTTTAATCTAAGGCTTGACTTTTTGCAGCTTACACCGAGCCTGGCTATATATGACACCATGCAAAGCTTGAAAAGTCCGGTTGCTACAAACTGTGTCGGCTATGCCTATAACTTAGCAGGATTTCTTCTTGCAGCTGGAGAGAAGGTATGCTTTGCGTTTTATTTTTCTGAGAGTTAAATTTATTGATCTGGATCAAATATCTGTTTGGAATATTTATATATTGTCTGTTTTCATTTTGCATCTTATTAAGGGTAGCCGTGTCGCTATGCCTCTCTGTAGAGTCGCACTTCAGTCGCCAGCAGGAGCTGCACGAGGCCAGGTTATGATACTTATCACAAAAACGAGGACATAAATTAACCTGGTTACTACTGTTTAATCGATGTTTTAATTGTCAATATATATTATCACAGGCTGATGATATTCGTAATGAAGCAAATGAGCTCCTTCGAATTAGAGACTACCTGTTTGAGGAGTTGGCTAAAAAGACTGGTCAACCTGTTGAAAAGGTACATTCAACCTGACAAATATTTTTTGATATCCTTCCAATTGCACCTGTTTCATAAAATTTCTTTACTTTACGGTTGCTTTATATTCACTTGTGTTCTGTCATGGCCTGCGATTCAAAGGTGTATCTGTCTGGTTCTCTTTGCTTGCATGCTTTGGTTACTTCAACTGAAATCTTATGCCATACTTATGGCCTATGGGAGAAGTAGAATGCTTTTGGCCATTTATCATACCCTTTGCAAGTTATATTTTGGGCTATGATGCTTCATCCTCCTCAACTGTGGTTCAGACATTTTTTGGGAAAATCCTCATCATTTTGGCATGCGATGTTGCAAACATATCTGTCTTAAAATAATAACTTATCCCAGGTATTGATAGCCTCTCTCTTTCCATTCAGCGCTTGTAAGGGTCATCTCCTCTATTACATTAACAGCAACCATTATTTTTTACCACTGGGCTTACTTCAGTTGGTCTCAATTTCCTCTCCAACGTGGGAGGTCGCAAGTTCGATCTCTAAAAGGGATTGATTTCCAAAAGAAAAAAGAAACAATATAATTTTCAAATGCCTCTATTCCTGATCGTCGAGGCCTAATCCTACCCTTTGTGATCCATTAATTTACTATTAATAAATTCTTATTGTGGATTTATCACCCTCTACTGCACTTTTCCAACCGTTTCAATTAATTCTCCTCATCTTATCCTATGTGGGAGCTACCTTTGATTTAAATAAATGCACTCGTTTTCTTAAGTAATCTATTTCAACATTCTCATTTGATCTATACTAATTTGCCCATGTTTTGTAATTGCTCATCTGTAACATATTTACATTGCTGGTCTTGTCTTCTTGGAGAATGTTTGTTATATCCGCTTGTAGAATTTTTCCTTTAATTTCATTGCTACCCTAAGATCTCATAATAGTCCTCAAACACTCATCCACTTCAACCTCCAGAACCACTTGTTTCTTGAACCATGAATGATCAATCCTAAGTAACAAAAATGTTCACTTCTAGATTTTTTTAAACCATTATTCTTTTCCATGCGCATATTACTTCTCATGGTTATGCTAAAACCACATTATATGTATTATATGCTTTATTGCATGAATTTGTCATAGATGAGACATACCCGTGTTGGATTCATATCGATATTGGATTCTCTTAGGAGTCGTTGAGGGTACTTATGGAACACTTTTTGGCACATCTTAATATTTATATTGTATTGTAGATGTATCAAGCATGTACCAATGGTTAAGGCCCACTGATATATTCATCAACACTTGTCTATTTGTATTCTTAGTCTATACGTAACAGTGATAATTCTACGTTATTCTCTGTGTATGTGTGTGCATGTGTCCATCCAACACACGTCTTGTATCCATATATGTGCTACTTAAATTATATGGACCATCTCTCTCTCTCTCTCTCAATCAATCAATACATGCACTATTGCAGATCCACAAAGATTTGAGCCGGATGAAGAGGTTCAATGCCCAGGAAGCCCTAGAGTATGGATTAATTGATCGGATCCTGAGACCAGCCAGAATCAAGGCTGATGCACCTCGCAAGGAAGCAGCAGGAACAGGCCTTGGTTAAAGGTTTATTTTTCTGTTGCTTCAGCTGCAGCTGATGCCTGATAAATCTGAACGGTATCCCATATGTATTGAAGCGCTGCGGCCATTTCCAGAAATGAATTACATATCACAGCTGGAAGCAATGTTTGTAATAGTTCAATTACTGGTTACTTTACCTTCTCCAAAAAAAAAAAAAAAAAATAAAAACTGCTGGTTACTTTACTTTGAAGGACTATTTTCCCACATATTTTCCAGTTTCTGTTTATTTATACTGCAAACAAGCTCAGAATGCGCATGGATGGATAATATACACTATAATAATTAAGAACTATATATTGGTGTCAAAAGAATTTTGCGTGCTATTTTGCATCCTAGAACTCCTATGTGAGTTGCATAGCGTTTTCTTTTGAAACTTTTATGGGATACCCGGATGTGCAAATAAATTATTCTGAACATCATCTTCCACTTCAATTTAATTGTTTGCTCCGTCTCCAGTAGTCCCCCTTACCCATGGTGTTTATGTATTTGAAATCCAAGAAACTAGGAATGGTGCAATTATATAATATTTAGAAAAGCTATATGAGTATGAGTATGCTCTCATCTGCCTTGGATTTTAGTGGGGAAATTGTTATCTAACCCATATTTAATTCTCTTACTAAATTGGGGTTATGGAAAATATTTTATTGACCCTTTTATCCCACACAACTTAGAATATATGGTGAAAAAATTTCTTATTGGTCCTCTTTTTTAAACTCTTTCTATTTTTCGACCACTACTTGGGTTTACTGGCACAATAAGGAAAAAAATTCGATTTGTATATTCTATAGCACATAGCACGTAAAATATTGAAAAATAAAGAATCAAAACAGGAAACTTTTAGAATTAAAATTTTCGTGATTTTCATTTGGTATTGCAAAATTTTTTTATAGAAAAACAGGAAAGGAAGAAAATTTTAACATTTTTGAAAACTCACCATACTTAGATTTATTGGATTTCTTGCTAAAATATCAATATTAGACCCAAAACTCCCTATGGATGGCCAGTGGCACGAGGAAATGAAAGAATCATATATGTTATTTTTTTTGTGCTATAACATGTAAAATAATAAAGTTTCGAAGAAAGCTAAAAAAATATTGACAATTTTTGGAAATTTCGCGATTTCTATGTGTTATAGCATGCATAATATCGAAAAACGGAAGAAAAAAACAAATTTTGATATTTTTATAAATTCTATGATTCTCATGTGCTATAATCTGTAAAATATAGAAAAACGGAAGAAAAAGAAAATTATTGAGATTCTTGAAAATTTCATGATTCCTATGTGCTATAGCAAACCAAAAATATGAAAAACCGATGAAAACTAAAAATTCTTGAGATTATTGAAGATTTTGTGATTTTTATATGCTATAGATCTATAACAAGCAAATTATTGGAAAAAAAAATTCAAAGTTTTGAAAATTTCGTGATTTTTCAGATACTACAGCGTGCAAAATATTGGAAATTTAAAGAAAACAAAATAAAGGAATCTCTTAAAATTTCGGGGTTTTCATATTTTATTAATGGTTCCCAGTCATCCAGACCGGATTTTTTTTTGTTCTTTTAGGTTCTTAGCCGCAGTCGGCTACCTTTTCCTTTTTTGCTTTACATGCCTTTTATCTCCTTGATAGCTGCAAGTTCTCTAAAAGTATGAGCAAGTAAAACACTGGAAAAACAAAAAATTTCGAGCATTTTGAAATTTCTTAATTTTCGTGTGCTAACATGCAAAATAATGAAAAAAACAGATTTTTCGTTGAGAAAATTTTGTGATTTTGATGTGTTATATCATACAAAATATTGAAGAGGGAAGAAAATAGAATTTTTTTGAGATTTCTGAATATTTTTGTGATTTCAATATGTTATATTGCAAGCAAAATGTTGAAAACCCGAAGGAAAAAATATGATTTTTGAAAATATTGCAATTTTCAGGCTCTATTTAAAAAGAAAAATAAGATTTAAAAAACAAAACAAAAAATTTTGAGATTTTTTAAAATTTCATGATTTTTTTTGTGCAGATTGAAAAATTGTAAAACCAAAGGAAAAAATGATATTTTAAAAAATTTAGTTATTTTCATGTGCTTAAGATGCAATATATTGAAAAATGGAAGAATTTTTTTTTATATTTTTGAAAAGTTCGTGAGTTTTGTATGTTATACAACAAACAAAATATTAGAAAACCAAATAAACAAAAAATATTGTTATTTTTGAATAGTTAGCGATTTTCGTGTTCTATACAGGAACTAATAATTTTTTGAAAATCTCAAGGTTTTCAATGAATTTTTGTTGGCCTTAGATATTTTAATAATTGTTTTTTCCATACTTGAAATTGCAAGGTTTTCAAGGACTTTTTGTTAGGACTAGCAACTGACTCCGAGAATACTAAGTGCAAAATCAATAAAAATCATATTAATTTAAAATTTGTGACATTTCATATTTATGAACTTCATATGTAAATTGTATGAGGCATAAACATGCATATACCATGCCATTTTTCTTCACCTTTTCAATGTTTTCATGGCATACGAAAATCATGAATTTATTAAAAATCTCAAATTTTTTTCTTTCTTTGATTTTTCAAAGGTTTTATTGCTATAGTACACGAGGATCATAAAATGTAAAAAAAGTCACAAACTTTTGTTTTTTAAAAATTTCGAACATTTCGCACGCTATAGCGCAAGAATATTGCAAAATTTTAAAAATTTCAAATTTATGTTTTCATCGGTTTTCCAATATTTTGCTTACATTACAAGAAAAACAAAAAAAAAATTTAAGAATGAAATATTATTTTGTTTTCTTCGGTTTTTCAATATTTCCATGATACAACACATAAAAATCGCATAATTTTCAAAAACCTTAAAATTTTCCATATACTTTCTTTTTTCAGTATCATGCATAAATTTTCCATATACTTTCTTTTTTCAGTATCCTGCATATGTATATCTTTTCAATATCATACATATGTATATCATATGGAAATCATATGAATTCTTTTGAAACCTTAAACTTTTCAAACTTTTTGTTTTAATCGGATCTTAATATTTTGCACACTATATAACACAAGACACTAACGAAAATTTACAAAAATCTCAAAATTATTTGTTTCCTTCAAATTTACAATATTTTGCACGTTACAACACAAAAATTGCATAATTTTCAAAAACTTCAAACTTAATTATTTTCTATTTTCTCATTATTTTACTTCCTATATAGCACACAAAAATCGCGAAACTCTAAAAAAATTTCAGATATCTACGATTTTGCATTATTTTGCATGCTACAACACATTAAGATCGTGAAGTTTTCTATTTTGAATATTTTGCATGCTATGTATACAGCACATGAAAATCGTGAATTATTTAAAATTCAAAAAATTATTGTTTTCTTCAAATTTTCAATATTCAACACATACAACATTTGCGCTCGTATATCCCAAAAATAATTAGATAAATAAGATGAAACTATTTTTCCAGGGATCCTGTAATCACATATCTGCGCTATGAAATACCGGAGACAACATAAACAGGTATAGGCCTTGTTTTCCTACCCAAACTAGATCAGATACCAAAAGTGAGCTTCCTTCGCCTCCGGCGCTGCTGAAGTTTCTGAGCTTCTGCTGCGGCTATCCTATCCGCATACATAGGGAGGCTGATTAGCTCTGCAATCTCATTCAGCACTACTTCCTCTGTGATATTGTCCCTTATACTGCGCAACACCTGTTTCCATTGATATGCTCCTAATCAGGACAACAAACTGAGAGAGGGAGGGCGGAGGCACAAAATTTAGAATTTCTTAATAGATATTGCAACGGGTGTCTTTGTAGTTTACTGCGATGCGTCTCGAGTGGGGCTCAGTTGTGTTCTGATGCAGCACGATAGATCCGTGCCACCACATCAAAGCTCCTGAGTTGTGAGGGTTGAGAAATCAATTTTATGATTTAATAATCCCCTAAGATTTTACATGCTTGACTGAATTTGAACCTGAAGCTCTGATATATTTCTATTAGAAGTCAGCGAAAATTAAGACTTCAGTTTTAAATAATAGCTGAAAATCCATTGAACTGTTTAAAGGTATGATATTATCTCTACTAGAATATAAACGGCATCATTCCAATTTTGATTTCAATTTGAGGTTTAACACAACCTCTAGTAGTGCCACATCAGCATTAAGAGAAGTAAATGCAGATTTTTCTCTCACAAATACAATCACCAACCTTATTGGTTACAAATTCAAAAAAAGCTTAATTAGTTGTAACTAAACAAGCATATATACTACTGTTGATTTTAAAAAACCACCACATTCACTATGATTTCGGTAGTGAGTTGTTATAATGTAAATAAGACTGTCGTAGGCTAGTGCTACAAATCAAATAGCCCAGTTTTGATTTCAATTTCATTTCTTTTTCTTTTTCTTTTTCTTTTGGTTTATTGTCCATTCATTTTCTTTTTGCCTTCTCTCGCTCTCTTTTTCTATTTGAAGAATGGTTACTGCTGGTTTCTTCTTCTTTTATTTCCACGCACCCGAAGATAATGAGAAGAGAGGAAGCTTTAAAAAAAGATGCAATTGGAAAAGAACCCTATCTTTCAGGAATCGTTACACTCTTCTTTCCCTTCCGTTTTCTTCTTCTTCTTTTTTCCGTTCATTATTTGGCAGTGAATTGTTATGGTGTAAACAAGACCGTCACAGTGTATTGCAAGAATAAATCATTTATTTTCTGTTAATAAATTTTTTAATGTGACGGGCTTATTAAGCCCTGCTCTTTCTTTTAAAAAAAATATATATACAGATTAACGACACCCACCATGATTAAGAAATCTAAATGACAACTTATGTATAAACAACAACAACTGAGCCTTTTATCCCAGGCATATGGGGTAGGCTACATGAACCAACATGAGAATCACGCCGGGTCCAGCACATGAATCCTCTGTCTCCACTCACTTCTATCGAACAATATACTTTCATTGAGTCCTTTGGCAACCATATCGTTTCGTATCACCTCCATCCATGTTTTCTTCGGTCTCCCTTTTGCCCTTTTGCCATTGCCCATATCGAGAGTATCTATTCGTCGAACTGGTGCTTCCATAGGTCTGCGTCGCACATGACCAAACCATCTTAGCCGGTTTTCCCGCATCTTCTCCTCCACAGGTGCTACACCAACTTTTGCACGAATATCCTCATTTCGCACCTTATCTTTTCTAGTGTTACCGCACATCCAACGAAGCATGCGCATTTCCGCTACGTGCATCTTCTGTGTATGATGCTTTTTAGGAGCCCAGCATTCTGTACCATATAATAAGGCAGGCCGAATAGCGCGCCGATAAAACTTCCCTTTCAATTTTAACGGAAAGTTACGATCACACAAAATCCCTGTTGTACTCCTCCATTTCAACCAACCAGCTTGGATCCTATGATTAACATCACTATCGATCTTCCCATTCTTTTGGAGGATGGAACCTAGATAACTAGACTGGTCGTTCGGTGATATCTCTTGCCCTTCCAATGTTATACCAATATGGTTTTGATTTCTCTGGCTACTAAATTTGCAGTGCATATATGCTGTCTTGGACCTGCTCAATCTGAATTCCCGAGATTCCAATGTTTGTCTCCATAATTCCAATTTGGCATTAACCCATGCTTTCGTCTCATTTACTAGAACAATATCATCAGCGAATAGCATACACCAAGGTACCTCATCTTAGATAGTTCTAGTAAGCTCATCCATCACGATGGTAAACAGGAATGGACTTAATGCAGATCCTTGATGTAAACCAATAGTAATCGGAAAATCACTCGTTAAGCCGCCGCAAGTTCTGACATTTGCCACTACTCCGTCGTACATATCCTTGATTATGTCAATATACTTGATGGGGACCCCCTTCTTCATCATTGTCCCCCATAATATCTCTCTAGGTACCTTGTCGTACGCTTTTTCTAAATCAATAAATATCATATGCAAATCTCTTCTCCTCTCTCGAAAGCGCTCGACAAGTTGACGAAGCAAATGAATCGCTTCTGTCGTCGATCGTCCAGGCATGAACCCAAATTGGTTCTCTGTTATCTTAATATCCTTATTTAGCCTGTGTTCAATCACTCTCTCCTAAAGTTTCATGGTGTGACACATCAGTTTTATTCCACGGTAGTTTGAGCAACTTTGAATGTCACCCTTGTTCTTGTAGATAGGTATAAGGATACTTTTTCTCCATTCATTTGGCATCTTTTTTGTCTGCCAAATCTTATTAAACAAATCTGTCAGCCATTTAACGCCTATTTCTCCTAAGTATCTCCAAATCTCGATAGAAATCCCGTTAGGACCAACCGCTTTTCTTAAACTCATTCTGTTCAAAGCTTTTTTAACCTCAGGAAATCTTATTTTATGCATGAAATCACGGTTTATATCTTGAGATTGAATGACAAGTCCATCCAAATTCTTAGTAAAGCTCTCATTGAACAATTTGTCAAAATAATCTCTCCATCTTTCCTTGATATCCTCATCTCGAACTAAAACCTTCTGATTTTCATTTTTGACACATTTCAACGCACATAAGTCTCTAGTCTTCCTTTTCCGCATTCGAGCAATCCGGTATATATCATTTGCAGCCTCTTTAGTGTCTAATTTCTCGTACACCTCCTTGTAGACCTTAGATTTAGCTTCTCGAACAGCTTTCTTAACTTCCTTTTTAGCCATTTTGTACTTCTCAAATCTCTCAACACCTTTACTTTTCTTCAAATCTTTATAAGAATCCATTTTAATTTTAATAGCAGCCTTTACATCTTCATTCCACCATGATATGTCCTTAGATGGTGGAGCACCACCTCTCGACTCACCAAGTAGATCTCTAGCTACCTTCTTGATACAACTAGCCATTTTGTTCCATGTTTTGTCTGGATCATCTTCCGACTGCCAATCCGCTTCTTGTACTACACGATCTATAAAACCCTTTTGGTTACCTTCTTTCAATCGCCACCATTTAATTTTAGGCTCTACCTTACGTCTAATCTTCCTAGGTTCTCTTCTAAATCGAAAATCTAGAACTAAAAGTCTATGTTGAGTGGCTACACTCTCACCTGGCACTACCTTACAGTCGATACAACAACCTCTATCTATTCTTCTCGTCAGAAAAAAGTCTATTTGACAACTTATGTATAAAGCGAGTAAGAAACATTATAATGAAAATAAATAATTAAGGATGTTCTTTTTGTAATATTTATGTATATGTATTATCTTTACCGATTTAGGAACATTTATACTTAAACATGTGCATTGCACGTGCAAGATAGTAGTTGGGAGTATACTAGGTAACATTTCTTCCCAAGAAGTCTACTAACCTGTAAAGTTTCAAGTGACGTGAATGCACGGAGGATCCATGAGTTTGCCTTTCGATAAGTATTGATATCATTTGGTGTGGATTTATCTGTTCTGCTACGCATGCATACCCAGCTTCTAGTATCAACATCGCAAGAGCACTCAACGATTTTTCCAGAGAGCATGGAGATGTCCTCTTCGCCTGCAAATAAACATGACTTTCATAACAAAATTATGTATACAAAGATATTTATAAACACATCTGACATATTCCATAATGGAGCCTTGGACACAATAATCCCCCACCATTCACGAACGATGGCATAACTATATTTGTGTGTCTATTTAGGTATAGAAAAAATAATTAAAATACCGATATATGACATTTTTCGTGAAAAATGATAAAATTTAAAGTATGGGTACTCCAAAGAGAGAAGAGGCACTTGTGTTTTCCATATACACAAGTGCTCTTGTAATTACTGTCCACTGGTGTGTTAGATGCAACAAATGTATCATAAAATTTTATGCATCTCAGCCACATCGAGGCCAAGAAATAAAATGATACTTCAAGGTTTGGGTTCACGACGCAATTTATTTCTATGAAATTTTGCAATATTCATTCTTGATAAATAACTGAAAGTTTTTTCCTAATTTTGAAAATAGCCATGGAGGAATAATCAGTCCATCATGTAATTTTGAAATGTCAGCATATGGCATTTCCTTGATACAAACGGTTGGCAGTTTTCCTGCCACTGCAGGCACATCCTTGTCCTCAAATTGATTGTAATAATGCTGTGACTGGGGTGTGCATCATGGCTGATTCTGTGGGGGTCTTTTTTAATAAAAATTTCCCTATGCCAAAATATAGCAGACATTCAGCTTAGGATTCAACATCTAACAAAGGTATCATACAGGGTTTATATAAAATGTTTTAGTTTTTATTTATATTTAAATTTTTAAGTTAACAAAGCATTAATTTACATGGGCCATGTATACTTGTGCAGAGTTATACAATGAACCAAGGGGGAAAAGTATAATTAATATAATAAAGAGATCCTTCACTCGTAGTTAAGATAGAATTAAAGAAAACTTGATAAACTTCTTCGGACATCACATTTACCCAGGCTGCTAAGAGGCCACAAAACAAAGAGATATTATGTGAATATGTGATTAGTAGGCACTGCATTTTCACCCAAACACATAAATAATGCATTTGCCACATAGCAGGATGCAGACATGATACAAACTCAGTAATAAACAAACGAACACGTTACACAAATTACAATAACCTCTCTACTAAATTCTCATCCCATATTCTCTTTTCAACTTTATGTTTTTGCCTGCTAAGTTTTCCATCAAATAATGCTCCTAGCTAAGTTAATGGGAGTAATAAAAGAAATAGTACAAACTGGAATTTTAGACCTTAGAAATAACATAGATTATTAAAGCCTGCAAAGAATCTAGATTGCTTTGGAAATTATGGAAATATGCCATCAGAGAAGCATAATGGATGTGGACTTTCTAGTAAATGTGGCTGTAGAGAGTTTGATTAGAGTTATATATGAAGATTGGTGAATTCCCCTTGGAGATTAACCTTGCATTCATTTGTATTTATAGATGCACAAGAGATATGCAGGAGGATATTTATGAGATAATCTCCCCTATTTATCAAGAGTATAGTCTAATTATAGCTATCTAATTAGTAATAAAATATTAACATATATTTTCTATTATCACACCCCCGCAGGTGGAGCGGGAGGAGGTCGGACGCTCAGGCTGGAGCGAAAATCAGTGAAAAATGAAGTAGGAAGTCCCTTGGTGAAGATGTCGGCATATTGTGAGCTGGAAGGGACGTGGTGAACCCGGACGTGGCCCAAAGCTACTTTTTCACGAACAAAATGAATATCGATCTCAATATGTTTCGTACGCTGGTGTTGTATCGGATTAGTGGATAGGTAGACAACACTAACATTGTCACAATATACAAGGGTCGCATGAGTAAGTGGGCAATGAAGTTCCAAAAGCAGGTTGCGGAGCCAACAAGTCTCAGCAACGGCATTGGCAACCCTACGATATTCGGCTTCGACACTGGAGCGAGAGACAGTAGCTTGATACTTTGAGGACCAAGAGAGAAGATTATCACCCAAGAACACACAGTAACCGGAGGTAGAGCGGCGTATGTCGGGGCACCCACTCCAATCCGCATCAGAGTAAGAAGTTAGTCTGGTGGCGGTGGACGGATATAGGTGCAGGCCATGATCCACAGTGCCACGAACATAGTGCAAGATGCGTTTGAGAGCGTTGAAGTGAGGCTCCCGAGGATCATGCATGTAGAGACACACTTGCTGGACACCGTAGGAGAGATCAGGCCGGGTAAATATGAGGTACTGTAGAGCGCCGACAAGGCTATGGTAGAGTGATGGGTCCTGAACCCGTGTACCAGAGGGGCCAAGTTTGGACTTAGTGTCCACTGGAGTTGCACACGGCTTGCAATTAGCCATGTTGGCGCGATCAAGTATTTCAAGGGCATATTTCTGCTGTGACAGAAAGAGACCATCCTTGGTGCGAGTTGCCGCAATCCCAAGGAAATAATAGAGTGGGCCCAGGTCAGTCATGACGAACTCGGAGTTGAGGGACACAATAATCCGCCGTAGTAGAGCATCTGATGAAGCCGTGAGGATGATGTCGTCCACATAGAGTAAGAGAAATGCTAGGTCGTCCCCATGATAGTAAATGAAGAGATAAGTATCTGACAGACTGTTGCGGAACCCAATGCGCGCCGCATACTCGGCAAACCGCTGGTATTGGGCACGGGGTGCCTGTTTAAGACCATAAAGGGATTTACGGAGGCGACAGACATAGTCGGGATGAACAAGATCAATAAAACGCGGTGGTTGATGCATATAGACCGTTTCATGTAAGGCTCCATAAAGGAAGGCGTTTTTCACGTCTAACTGATGTATAGGCCAGGAGCGTGATAAGGCAAGGCTGAGTACAGTGCGGATAGTAGCTGGTTTGACCATCGAACTGAAAGTGTCTTCACAGTCAACTCCCGGCCATTGGCTCTTGCCGTTGGCAACCATGCGAGCCTTGTGTCGCTCAAGTGACCCATCAGAGTGAAGCTTGTGCTTGTACAACTACATAGACCGAACCACATTCACCCCAGGTGGGCGAGGCTCCAGAACCCAAGTTCCATTTTTAATAAGAGCATTATATTCAGCCTGCATAGCTGCACGCCAGTAAGGATCCTTGAGGGCTTGGATATGAGAGCGGGGAATAGGGGAGGGAGTGGATATGTGGAGGTTGAGTTTTTGAATTGGTTTAGATATCCCGTGCTGTGCACGGGTGACCATGGGATGCGAGGGAGGTGGAGGGGGAGGGGGAGGTGGAGGTGAGTTCGTGGATGCCGTTGAAGGGGAGGTTAAGGCTGTGGAGTTTGTGGAGTGGGATGGTGGGGTGGTGGAGGCCGTGGGGCTAGTGGGGGGCATCCCCGTAGTGTGAGGGATTGTATTGATGTTGGGGACAACGGGCGACTCTAGGAGACGGCGTGAGATATGTGACGGTTCGGAGGAGACGTCGAGGAAGTTGTATGTGGTGGACGGAGTAGGAGATAGAGAGTTAAACGGGAAGACAGACTCGTCGAAGGTGACATGACGAGAAATGATGATTTTTCTAGTGGTGAGATCAAGGTATCAGAAACCCCGATGATTAGTCGGATAGCCGAGGAAGACACATGGGGTAGACCGTGAGGCTAGTTTATAAGGAGGTGAGAGATGGGGATAGCATAGGCGCCCGAAAACTCGAAGATGAGAGTATAGGACAGGCTTTCGGAAGAGTTTAGAGAAAGGAATGTCATTTTGTATTGAGGTGGATGGGAGGAGATTGAGAAGGTGTGTGGCCATGTGGAGGGCTTCTACCTAATACCCAGGAGGAAGGTGGGCTTGAATGAGAAGAGTGCGGACAATATTGTTAATAGTCCGTACCTTTCTTTCTGATTTGCCGTTTTGTTGGGAGGTATGGGGGCACGAAAAACGAACAAGCATACCATTAGCAGCAAAAAGATCATGAAGGGGAGTATTATCAAATTCACCACCGTGGTCACACTGAAAGGCTTTTATTTCCCGATTAAATTGAGTGTGGACATAAGCACGAAAATGTAAGAATTTTGAAAAGAAATCAGATTTACGCCGTAAGGGATAGACCCACAAGAATTGTAAGAAGTGATCCTAAAAGATAACGTAGTATTTAATTCTACTAATACTGGAAATAGGCGAAGTTCATAAATCCGAATGAACAATATCAAATGGGGACTCAACAATAGACTCTGAACGATAGAATGGAAGCCTAACATGTTTTCCTAATTGACACGTATGACATAACTTTTGAGTTTTGTCTTTATTACAAGAAATAAAATCATGAGACACTAGAGACTGAAGAACAGTGTCGCCCGGATGACCCAAACGTCTGTGCCATGTGGAGGGACTGGAGGTGAGGAGGGCGAGAGGTGGAGCGGCAGTGGAGTTGGTGGTGACGGGGTAGAGATCACCAGTGCTATCACACCGATGGATAATTTGCTGTGTCTGGAGATCCTTCACAGAAAAACCATGATGACCAAATTCAATAGTACAATTATTGTCTTTGGTAAATTGACGCACGGAAATGAGATTTTTAATAATTCTGGATGAGATAAGCACATTCTGTAGTGAAAGGGGACGGTGGGGATTGGGTAAAGGTCCATGGCCCACGTGAGTAATAAGGATTGAGGATCCTTCACCAACGAGTACGGACTGTATGATGCTATTATTAAAAACAGAATGTAAGTTACCTGCGTCGGATGCCAAGTGGGCGGAGGCTCCCGTGTCCATATACCATCCTGCGTTGTCGTGAAGGGCCAGGGTGTGTAAGACCTGAGGAGGAGAAGTAGTGTGCACAATCGAGGCGGTGGGTTGATCGACAGGCGCAGGAGCAAACCAGGTCCATGGCGGAGGAACGGAGACCGAGAGAGCCTGTTGGGCTGATGGACGTGGGCTGGGGCCTAGTAGTCCAGGCGCGGTAGTAGGGCGTAGCTTTGTAGCAGAGTGGTCGGGCCATAGGTTGGCAGTAGGAGGTGTAGTGGGCCAGTTTGGAGGCCAGAAGTATGGGCCCCAGGCATAAGGGTTGGGTGTCGGATGCTGGGCCGAGGGCTGGCACAGTGATGCTTGGTTGGACTGCCGACGGTTGCGGTTGTAGTTCCGGCCAGGACGACCATTGTTACGGCGGGCGAAGTTGCTGTTGGAGGACTGAGTGGTCGGTGCAGCAGTGTAAAGGATCGTAGGTGAGGATGGATGGTCGGTGTGAGAGGCTTGATGTTTGCGGGTTTTGGAGAGACGTTGTTCCTCCAGGAGGAGCATGGATCGAGCTTGAAGGAAGGAAGGGAAGGGTGTGTGATGCCGGATGATATTTCCAATTTGCTCAAACTTCTCGGGGAGGCCGTTAACCATGTAGGTGACGAGATTCTTTTCGGGAACTATCACGTCGATGTTGGATAGCAGATCAGAGAGAGTTTTAAGACGTTGGCAATAGGCGGTGACCGAAAGATCATCCATCTCGATATTACGGAGATCATTGTCGAGTTGGATGGCTCTAGCATCCTTGTTATCACGGAACAGATTCTCGAGACTGAGCCAGAGATAGCGAGCGGTGACACCTTTCTTCAAGATCATTTGGAGGAGGGATTTGCTGATAGTACCGTAGATCCACAGTTTCACCAAACCGTCGAGTCGTTTCCATTCATTATCGGTAGGTCCGGAGGCTGTGGTTGTACTATCAACGTGACCAAGAATGCCACAGCTGACGCAATGGGTCTCAAATAGCTCTCTCCAGGCATCATAGTTGAGTTCGTCGAGATCTAGGATAAGAGGGATGTAGGATTTGATGTTGGTGATGCCGTAAGATTTTTCAGTAGCAGCAGCTGGAGGAGGGGCGGGGTTGTGACCGATCATGAGGGAGAGAATAGGAGGAAGAAAAGAAGAGATTAGAGCTTTGTTGGCTTTGACACCATGAAGATTGGTGAATTCCACTTGGGGATTAACCTTGCATTCATTTGTATTTATAGATGTACAAGAGATATACATGAGGATATTTAGGAGATAATCTCCCCTATTTACATGTATAGAGATATACGGGAGGATATTTAGGAGATAATCTCTTCTATTTACCAAGAGTATAGCCTAATTATAGCTACCTAATTAGTAATAGAATATTAACATATATTTTCTATTATCAATATACAATAAATACATTTTTTTAACAAGTTCATAATGAAGACAGCTGCTAACAATTTTCCTATATTACGACGATACGATCATTCCACCGGCTTTCGATATCCAATAACTAACTAGGCAAGTCTGGAAAAACAGAAATTCGGAATGTATTGGAAGAAATAACAAGATGCAAAGCCAACGATTCATTTATAAGAAGTAAAACCAAAAGATATTATTATATCCTGTGGTGGATCCTGGACTATTTTTCAGGCGGGGCAAAGTTTAGGCTATATTTTAATTTAACAAAAATAACTATGTACAAAATAATTTATTAGGGATTTTTTTCATATTAAAAATTTAATTTTATAAAAATATAGATGTCATTAACTAGAAAATAGGCTCCATTTTACTATTTTAGAATAACCAAGTAATTTGAAATTGTAATGGTCAAATATGAAGTTGTAAACAAAATCCATGTGCAAAGCTTGTAAGAAGTACAATTAAGAAGAATTTAAGAGGTTATATGCAAATGGAGAAATGAAATATAGCCTAAAAAGCATTTTAAAAAAAGACCGGAAAAATTAAAGTATCGCAAGATTCGAAATTGCCCCACCTACTCTCAACCCAAAGTCCTAACCATTGTGTGGATAAGCATTAGAACATTTGATTTCTAGCTCTAATATTACACGATGACTTAAAATATCAATATATATGTATAACGATCCCCGAATCCAGGTGAGACGGCTGCCTAATCTTGACCCTTAAAGGATCCGCCCCTGATTATATCTAGTTATGTTATATTAGCAATGATAAACACTTCATATGTGGTAAGTACACAAATTTCTATACTAATGTAAATAGTAAAAATGCAGTAGTAGGATGATCAAGTACCTGAAAAATAAGGCCATCGGCTTCATGACAAAGATTTGGAATAAGCCCCTCTAGAAGCTTGGTGACTGTAGATAACAACCAAAAACCCTTCTGCCTAACCTAATCAAGTCCTAAAGATTAAATAACAAACAATTCTTAAGAATCAAACCGGTGAAGGAATCGGTTATTTAATCTTCTTACTGCAAATGGCTCCAAGTCATATCGGATTGCGTTTACCATCACATTCGAATGGTTTTCTTCCATGATTTCTAAGGTCTAATAACTTCTTCCTCAAGCTGTTTCCACCATTTTGAAAAGGGCAACCGCATCAATAGATTATAGGACACAATGATAATTAGTGGAAGTGATTAAAATTATGAGAAACAAAACGTTTAACTTATTGAGCATTCATGTCATAATAAAAATAATATGAACGAGATACATTAAACTACAATGATTAACAGTTACTATTACTACTTATGAGTCTGTTACCTAAATTCTGGTATGATGTGCTTATACAAAACTGCTGGTGCTCACTCATGAACAACAACAAAAAGTACTGGTTACGAGACTTCTCTGTGGTACTTCTCAAGTAGAGAAGGTAGTTTCTGCTTTGTACCTAAAGCATTGCACCGCCGAGAGTAATAGCTAGCTAGTTACTCTGGGAAGCGGGAACTCTTTATTTCTTGCTCTCGGCAGCGCAACGGTTTAGGTAGAAAGGCAGCAAAAACCTTCAGGCCTGAAGTTTTTCGCCGTTAAAAATATGGACACCACATGTTGTGGTGATGTGTCCCTACTTTGTGGATTCCAAACCCATACACATGCAGTCGAACATATGGCCACATGATATGTACTTCAGAAAACTGGTAAAATTACCAATTTTCCCCAACATGCATCTCAAAGGATCAAAGACACCTACAATAGAAATGCCGGCATCTTTAAGTGCTTCAATGAGATGCTTGCAGATACATCACTTTTCAAGAAGTTTATTTGAACTCCATACACATTAGCTTCCATTTAAAACCTTACAAGAAAACACCAACATAAATCAACATGTGTTCAGAGCATGTAATTTTTTGCGAGATTAAATTCAACATGGGAGCAGGTAACTTTACCATAATATTTACCTACAAAGTTCCAAAAACCAAATAGGGTCAGCTTCATGCATTGACATATGACCCACGAGTGTTTGAGAACTTCATGCATCGACATTAAAGCATGTTATTCAGGATCAGGCTGGTATGCTATTAACAAAACATGGCAAGAAGCAAATTGTGAACTGATGATGGGTTGGCATGATGGGGTTTTATTAGAACAAAAATTTTTGACTTCACAAATCCAGTAAAGGCTTCTCTTGAAAAATATATTAAAGTCGAAGTAATATATATAGTGAGACATAATATCTGCAAAGACAAAACCATATGCAGATGCAACAACGCTATTTTAGAGGGAAAAAGGCCCCACAACCAGCAAACCGAGGCAATTACATATAAACAAATAATTCCATCAACTCACAGGGAGAATAGGATTGTTATATGTTGGAATAGTTTAGAATATATTGTTATTAGGGTATACCGTATCATGATATTTGGGTATCAAGTAATTGTAATCTGTATATAAAGAGACCATTGGTCACATAATAGAGTATCTAATTCTTCTCTTTTATCGTTTAATATGGTATCAGAGCGTGTCTCCTAAACCCTAACCCTAATCCTCGAAAAAAAAAACTTGCCGCCGCCAACTCTTCCTCATTGTCCTCACCCCCAGCTCCTCGCCTTCGCCTCGATCGTCTCGCCCTCACCTCGCCAAATCGCCGCCCTTGCCTCGATCCAAATCCTCGCCGAAGCGCCTCCACGCCGACGTCTCCAGATCCCGCCGACGCCTCAACTCCAACCCCCAGACCCAGTCGAAGCCTCCAGATCGCCACGCCTTGCTGGATTCCTCTGTCCTCGTCTTGTAGGATCTTTCTGCTGACTTGAAATTTCGTGATGAATTGATTTTGAGATCAGTATTTTTCTTTCGCTCTTTATGTGTTAGCTCTGCACTTTCTATTGCTTGTTTTCTTTGCGTACGACGTTAAATATGATAGACAACAAGATTGATCTTCCTGTTTCCGATTACAAAACGGATCTCCGCCTAACTACTTTGACTCTTTATGGCTCTAATAAATTTTTGGAATGGACACACGCCATTGAACGGGCCCTTAAAAGCAAAGGCCTTCATCACCATCTTTTTCAGGAATACCAACCTCCGACATGAAGTATTCATCTTAGTTTCAAAATGACAACAAAGTCTGCACTTGGCTTACAAACTCTATGGAGCACAGCTATTATTGGGTTATTATGTATTTTCCTACTGTGAAAGAGATGTGGTTTCATCTCAAATCTCTTTACCAGTCAGAATATAGCCTTCAACGGCTCTATGATGTCTTCAATGAACTCACTACCGCTACTCCAGATAATGATTTACATGTCTTTGGGGTCCGGTTCCGGGGGCTTCTAGAAAAATGGAACATGTATCAACCTATCTCTTCTGATCCAGCCGTTATCAAGAGTCAGCGTAAGGCTCTTATTAGAACTCTTTATTTGGCTAAAATGAAGTCTCACTTGGATAGAGTTCGTTCATTTCTTCTCTCTCAGGACGGTACGCCTATCCTGAATAGTTCGCTGCTAGTTATCGTGTCCCTCCACCAGACGCTTCTACAGTGGAGGCTCCATCTTCTTCCTTTGTTGCTCAGGGCCGTGGCGGAGGATTTCCCCTGGTCATGGACGTGCTTTTATTGGTACTCAGGGTCGTGGGGGACGTGGCCGTGGTTCTTTTTCTTGCTCTCATTGCGGTCGTACAAACCATACAGATCAATTCTGCTAAGAGAAATATGGCTATCCGGATCAGACTCTTACTACCTGACAGACCACAGCTCCATCCATAGCAACCTGATTTAGAGAGATTTTATCGATCAAAAATATATTACCGCAATCAAGAACGGCGTCGCTTGGTAGCTAGCTGGTGAATACGGGTCGGTCCACAGGGATATTGTAAATCTCCTAAATGTTCTTATGAGCTAATTCCAAAGGGTGTTGGATCTTTTAATTAAATCTAAAAACTAAGTTGTGTTATACTAGGATTAGGAAACTTGCTAGGATTAGGTTTAGGTAAAGTTTGGTAAATAAAGATCTACACCTCTTTTCAATGCCTTTAATTAGATATCATATTAGGGGTTATGGTAAATTTTAATAAAGGGGATTAAGATGATTGGGAAGATATTTCTTTCTCTAGATTCTTGTTCTTCCTTTCTTAATCTTTACCCTAACCTCCATGGAAAACTTACAAATCCGGTCTTTTATACTACGGATCACCGTTACCTCATGGGTAGAGTGCCGTAGGGAGCGGAAGATGAAAGTATGCATGGAGTCCTAATGTTCATAAGAGATTGACAAAAAAAAGAGATGAGAGATCTTCATCTCTCAAACCCTTCCCTATTTCTAACCCTAACAAGCGAGAAAACTACTCGCTCATTGAGGGATCTACGAAAGACATAATTTTTATTTTCTTTTAAGAGATGAAAAGATCTAATACAAGTTAATAAAAATTCTAAACTATATTAAACTAGAGCAAGAAAAGAAATTACCTAGGGCAGAATTTAAATCTAAGACTATGGCAGAAAAATAAACCTACTTACGATTGATGCTCTCCAACTTTAAAGAAAACTGAAATTTTATTGATGAATAGAGGCATGAGAAAATACAATGATTTGGGTTTTATTTATAGGACATAGAAACCCTAGGTTACAGTTGATTCGCACGTCTGAAATTACAAATTTGCCCTTAGGTTAACTATTCAGCGCCGCCTCGAGTTTTGGTAAAAAATTCTCCGAGTACGGGCACAAGATGGCCGCGGAACCGCGGCATGGGTAGGGGTAGGGCCGCGGTTCAACGGCCCATTGGTGAGGTCATCTGATAATTTTTTCTCGACTCTTTGGGCTTTTTATTTCTTTAGTCCTTTTCTCTATTTGGCTTCTGGGTCTTCTCCAGATCTTTCAGTGAAAACTTATAGTGGTCTTTTAACTGTTCACTATGACATTTTGGATCTTGCGTTGCTTTGTGCATTTGTGAACTGTTCTTCGTTTAGGCTTGACTAGGATCCTTCTATTTGTTGGTCAAAAGATTTTCATTGTTTTCGCTCCAAGAACCTGTAACCTGTACTATGTAGCAGACATGCGTCAAAAGCACCTGTTTTTATTGTAAAATGCATAAGAATGGGGAATATAAAATGCAATATTATGATATGAACAAATACCCCAAACTTATCTTTTGCTCGTCCTCGAGCAAACTTATTTTTTTATTCTCGATAAAACCTAACCGCACTTTCGCAGGGAAACACGATTGCACTGAGCACGTGCAACAAGCCGTTAAACCTCTAGGTGTCCCTAGTAGGAGGAGTGTTGTCTCCTGAGGGTTTTCAGCGGATACTACCCACAAAATCCTATCAATTCGGCTTTTCGACTTTTGTTCTCCAATTTGGTTTTCTAACAAGGAATTCTATTATTATCGACCCGTAAATTATCCACCCTTATTTTTCACACTTCCTTATCATTTAATTTAAGATTATATATGCTCTGCAGACCTACTTAGCTTTCGGCATCTCTTAGGTTTTCCTTCTAGGGTTCCATCTCCACTCAGGAATTTTTATCAACTTTACTAAAGATACAAGTTCTATTCTTCACTTCTTTCTCTTATCTAAACTCCAATCACATACCCCTACGTGTGTGTAAATATCACCCCTACACTTGGAAATTCAAATCAAGCAATCATACTCTTGTCCGTTGTCCAAAGAACTTATTAATTGGTGAATTTTTAATTGAATTTTGCTTACACATCCTTCATGCGACCATTAATACTTCTTGAGGTACCAACAACCGATTACAAGATGCGCTAGCACTTAAAAGCGTAATTCCTAGTCTTGCAACACCCAAGGCTTTAGTAGTGACTCCCAAACCAGTTGGTCTAAGGCACTAGGTGATGAAGCACCCTCGCTAAATATTTTTTCATTAATGCAGTCTTAAGTAATCACAAAAACCAATGCTCATTTTTTTTTCTCTTTATTCACTTTTTTTTTCTTTCATTTTCATTGTACTAAGAACTTTAGACAAGAGAATTTCAAGGTCTCCTCTACTATTCCAAGTTTCAAGGTGCGTGATTGTGCAATTTGTAGGGTATACATTTTCAGAATCTAGACTTAGGCTAGGAATTATTTTTCAAATTTATACTCTAATAAAAATATCAATACTTTTCCTTTGTTTTGACTTAGCCCAAGAAGTGAACTCAAAATTTGCCTATTTCTAAATAGACTACAAAAGCATATACTTTCTACCGTTAAAGTTTAAGGAAGGTTATTTTTAGGGTTTTTAATTTATTAAGTCTAAGATCTAGTTTTTCCTAGCCAGTTGACCTATTTGTCAAACTCAAGTCAATTAGCCAAAATTGAATACATTAATTTTTATAATTTTTGAAATTTTCAATTTTTTATGGGTTTTTCTTTTTACATATTTTTTCTTCAAATTTTCAAATTTTTATGATTTTCATATAAAGATGCAATGCAAAAATATACATATGAATGCGAAGGAAGAAAACTTACCGAGCATACCCCTAAACTTAAACTGGACAGTGTCATCACTGTCATGCTGCACCAAGTGGGTTGATAATATCGGCAATTTCCTGCTTATTATTATATTTACATATTATACACACCCCCAAACTTATTTGAAATAACGTTTTGGAAAAATTGAGTGGAAATTCGGGGGTGAAAGTGGAGGAAAATCAATCGGTGTAAATCGGCTCCTGCAAAAACAGGAGCTCCTTCGAATGGTCCGCTGTGAAGAACGGTTTCAATCTATGTCCATTTACTTTGAATAAAGTACCGTCCTCCGGATTTTCAAGATCGACCGCACCGTGCGGATAAACGGTGCGAACTACAAATGGTCCTTTCCACCTAGAACGGAGCTTGCCGGGGTGATAATGTAACCGAGTGTCATAGAGTAAAACCTCTTGACCAGGTTTAAATGTTTTTCGCAAAAGGTGTTTATCGTGGAACACCTTAGTTCGGTTTTTAACAATTACGGCATTATCATATGCCTCATCCCGCAGCTCTTCTAGTTCATTCAATTGCAACTTTCGATTGCTGCCCGCATCTCCTAATGACAAACCCAAAATACCTTGTGCTCAATCTCTACTGGGAGGTGGCAAGCCTTCCCGTAAACAAGCCGGTATGGAGACATTCCAAGATCGGTCTTGTATGCAGTACGGAAAGCCCATAGTGCATCGATCAGTTTGAGTGACCAATCTTTACGGTTTTTAGAAACCGTTTTCTCCAAGATTTGCTTGATTTGCCGATTTGAAACCTCGGCTTGCCCACATGTTTGGGGATGGTATGGCGTTGACAGCTTGTGGGTAATAGAATATTTACGCATTAAGGACTCAAAAGTCCTATTGCAAAAGTGAGAACCATTATCACTTATTATCGCTCGAGGGTGCCCAAATCGAGAAAAGATGTGTTCTTTAAGAAATCGAACAACAACCTTGTTGTCGTTCGTTCGGCTAGGCATAGCCTCGACCCACTTTGACACGTAGTCAACAGCCAAAAGAATATAAACATTTCCAAAAGAATTGGGAAATGGTCCCATGAAGTCTATTCCCCAAACATCAAAAATATCCACAACCAAAATTGGTTGGAGCGGCATTTCGTTTTTCCGCGATATCCGGCCCAAGTGTTGGCACCGGGAGCAAGTCTTGCAGTATTAATATGCATCCTTGAAGAGTCGTGCCCAATAGAAACCACACTGCAAGACTTTCTTGGCTGTCTTCTTTGGGCCAAAGTGCCCGCCACATGCTTGATCGTGGCAAAAAAACAGCACACTCTTAAACTCGTTTTCCGGTACACACCGACGAATGATTTGGTCGGAACAGTATTTAAAAAGATAAGGTTCATCCCAGTAAAAATGCTTTGCTTGGGACAAGAATCGAAGCGGATTGGCAGTCGGAAGATGATCCGGACAAAACATGGAACAAAATGGCTAGTTGTATCAAGAAAGTAGCTAGAGATCTACTTGGTGAGTCGAGAGGTGGTGCTCCACCATCTAAGGACAGATCATGGTGGAATGAAGATGTAAAGGCTGCTATTAAAATTAAAAGGGATTCTTATAAAGATTTGAAGAAAAGTAGAGATGTGGAGAGATTTGAGAAGTACAAAATAGCTAAAAAGGAAGTTAAGAAAGCTGTTCGGGAAGCTAAATCTAAGGTCTACAAGGAGGTGTACGAGAAATTAGACACTAAAGAGGCTGCAAATGATATATACCGGATTGCTCGAATGCGGGAAAGGAAGACCAGAGACTTATGTGCGGTGAAGTGTGTCAAAAATGAAAATCAGAAGGTTTTAGTTCGAGATGAGGATATCAAGGAAAGATGGAGAGATTATTTTGACAAATTGTTCAATGAAAGCTTTACTAAGAATTTGGATGGACTTGTCATTCAATCTCAAGATATAAATCGTGATTTCATGCGTAAATAAGACTTACTGAGGTTAAAGAAGCTTTGAACAGAATGGGTTTAAGAAAAGCGGTTGGTCCTGACGGGATTCCTATCGAGATTTGGAGATGCTTAGGCGAAATAGGCGTTAAATGGCTGACAGATCTGTTTAATAAGATTTGGCAGACAAAAAAGATGCCAAATGAATGGAGGAAAAGTATCCTTGTACCTATCTACAAGAATAAGGGTGACATTCAAAATTGCTCAAACTACCGTGGAATAAAACTAATGTGTCACACCATGAAACTTTGGGAGAGGGTGATTGAACACAGGCTAAGGAAGGATATTAAGATAACAGAGAACCAATTTGGGTTCATGCCTGGACGATCGACGACGGAGACGATTCATTTGCTTCGTCAACTTGTCGAGCGCTTTCGAGAGAGGAGAAGAGATTTGCATATGATATTTATTGATTTAGAAAAAGCGTACGACAAGGTACCTAGAGAGGTATTATGGGGGACAATGATGAAAAAGGGGGTCCCCGTCAAGTATATTGACATAATCAAGGATATGTACGACGGAGTAGTGACAAATGTCAGAACTTGCGGTGGCTTAACAAGTGATTTTCCGATTACTATTGGTTTACATCAAGGATCTGCATTAAGTCCTTTCCTGTTTACCATCGTGATGGATGAGCTTACTAGAACTATCCAAGATGAAGTCCCTTGGTGCATGCTATTCGCTGATGATATTGTTCTAGTAAATGAGACGAAAGCAGGGGTTAATGCCAAATTGGAATTATGGAGACAAACATTGGAATCTCGGGGATTCAGATTGAGCAGGTCCAAGACAGCATATATGCACTGCAAATTTAGTAGCCAGAGAAATCAAAACCATATTGGTATAACATTGGAAGGGCAAGAGATATCACCGAGCGACCAGTTTAGATATCTAGGTTCCATCATCCAAAGGAATGGGGAGATCGATAGTGATGTTAATCAAAGGATCCAAGCTGGTTGGTTGAAATGGAGGAGTGCAACAGGGATTTTGTGTGATCGTAACTTTCCGTTAAAATTGAAAGGGAAGTTTTATCGGAGCGCTATTCGGCCTGCCTTATTATATGGTACAGAATGCTGGGCTCCTAAGAAGCATCATACACAGAAGATGCACGTAGCGGAGATGCGCATGCTTCGTTGGATGTGCGGTAACACTAGAAAAGACAAGGTACGAAATGAGGATATCCGTGCAAAAGTTGGTGTAGCACCCGTGGAGGAGAAGATGCGGGAAAACCGGCTTAGATGGTTTGGTCATGTGCGACGCAGACCTATGGAAGCACCGGTTCGACGAATAGATACTCTCGATATGGGTAATGGCAAAAGGGCAAAAGGGAGACCGAAGAAAACATGGATGGAGGTGATACGAAATGATATGGTTGCCAAAGGACTCAATGAAAGTATATTGTTCGATAGAAGTGAGTGGAGACAGAGGATTCATGTGTTGGACCCGGCGTGATTCTCATGTTGGTTCATGTAGCCTACCCCTTATGCTTGGGATAAAAGGCTCAGTTGTTGTTGTGTAAGAATCGAAGTTTATCTTGTTTCGACCAATCTTTAGGTATCAAGCCGGTGGCTAGGTAGTTTACGATATCAGCGAACTATGGTTCGCAAGAAACGGTCAAGAGTTGCTCATCGGGAAAAGCATCTTTGATTGGAAGTTCAAGTGTAGACGAAGAAGGAAGTCGTGAAAGGTGATCGGCCACTACGTTTTCACATCCTCTTTTGTCCCTTATAACAAGGTCAAACTCTTGTAGCAAGAGGATCCAACGTATTAGTCTCGATTTAGCATCCTTCTTCGCAAAAAGGTGGCAAAGAGCTGAATGATCCGTATACACAATGACTGGAGAGCCGATTAAATAAGGCCGGAATTTTTCAAGTGCAAACACAACGGCTAAGAATTCTTTTTCCGTTGTTGTGTAGTTTAGTTGGGCCTCATTTAGTGTTCGGCTAGCGTAATAAATCACGTGTGGTATCTGATTAATGTGCTGTCCAAGAACAGCACCAATGGCAAAATCTGATGCGTCGCACATAATTTCGAAAGGATGCATCCAGTCTGGAGATGAAAGAATGGGCGCAGAAATGAGAGAGTGTTTCAATGACTCGAATGCTTCCATACAAGTTGAGTCAAAATCAAATGTTGTGTCCTTGGCCAATAAAAGAGTAAAGGGTCTAGCAATCTTGCTAAAATCCTTGATGAACCGTCTATAAAAACTGGCATGGCCAAGGAATGCTCGAATGTCTTTGACGCATTTAAGAGGAGGAAGATTAGAAATGACTTCAATTTTGGCTCTATCAATCTCTATGCTGTTTTGCGAGATGACATGTCCTAAGACAATGCCTTCTCGTACCATAAAGTGACACTTCTCCCAATTTAAAGTTAGGTTCTTATCCCTACAGCGGGTAAGAACTGCGTCAAGATGTCGTAAACACTCGTTGAAGGAGTCACCAAAAATGGAGAAATTATCCTTAAAGATCTCCAAAAACTTTTCAACCATGTCTGAAAAGATCCCCATCATACACCGCTGAAATGTAGCGGGTGCATTGCATAACCCAAAGGGGATTCGACGATAAGCAAAAGTGCCAAAGGGACAAGTAAAGGTGGTCTTGCCTTGATCCTCTTTGGTTATGGGGACTTGGTTATAGCCGGAATAGCCATCTAAAAAGCAGTAGAACTCGTGCCCAGCCAATCGTTCTAGCATTTGGTCAATGAAAGGTAAAAGAAAGTTGTCCTTCCTTGTCGCGGCATTGAGTTTTCTATAGTCGATGCAAACTCGCCACCCAGTTTGGGTGCGAGTAGGAATTAACTCATTTGCCTCATTGGTAATGACCGTGATGCCCGATTTCTTTGGCACAACATGAATGGGGCTAACCCATTGGCTATCCGAGATAGGGTAAATGATACCACTATCAAGACATTTAACAATCTCCTTCTTGACAACCTCTTTCATGATGGGGTTGAGGCGTCTTTATGGATCCCTTACTGGCTTGGCATCATCCATCAAGTGTATATGATGTTCGGCTATGAGGGGACTAATCCCCTTGATGTCCGCCATAGACCAGCCAAAAGCTTGCCGATTATTTTGTAAGACCATTAAAAGAGCCATCTCTTGCTCGAGAGCTAGAGAGGCCGATATGATAATGGGTAAGGTCTCATTATCACCTAGATAAGCATATTTTAGGTGCGACGGCAAAAGCTTTAGTTCGAGTTTAGGAGGTGAAATAATAGATGGTAACAATGGAGTAACTGTTTCAAACTCTAAGGATTCCATCAAAGGTTCAAATCGAGTGTACGCAACCGAGTCGGATGGTTCAACTAACTCATCCGAAAAGCAAAAGACTCAAACTCGGATGGTGAGTCTTCAAGATCGTCAACAAAGGTGAAACACTCATAATCGTTGTCCGCCATGAAAGCTTTGTCGGATTCTAGGAGGAACGCACTAGTGGCGTCAACACTGCTGTGATCAAACATAAAATTTTCGAATTCACAGTCCTCCTCCGCGATCTCATTGATCGAGCAAACATCAAGTACGCTAGAATTAGGCTCGGCAGGATGATTTCCCAACTTGAAAATGTTGAGTTCAATTGTCATATTGCCAAAAGATAGATTCATTGAACCGTTACGACAATTGATCACCGCATTAGAAGTCGCAAGGAAAGGTCGACCAAGTATCACCGGAATTTGACTCCAGGGGTTAGCTACATGTTGTGTATCCATAACAATAAAGTCAACGGGGAAAATGAAATCCCCTACTCTAATTAACACATCCTCCAACTCTCCCCTAGGATGGGTGATGGATCGGTCGGCCATTTGGAGAGTACAATGAGTGGGCTTAAGCTCTCTAACGCCTAATTGCTCGTACACCAAATAAGGTAGCAAATTGACACTAGCACCAAGGTCTAATAGTGCTCTATTGATGTTCTTGTCCCCAATTGTTATCGAAATAGTAGGACAACCGGGGTCCTTGTGCTTTTGGGGTAAAGATTGGACAAGAGCATCGCTAACGGCACTAGCCACGAAAACTTTCTTTTGTACTTGTGATTTCCTCTTTTTGGTGCATAAGTCCTTTAAGATTTTTGCATATGAAGGAACTTGTTGGATTGCATCCAAAAGAGGGATATTTATGCTAACCTGTTTGAACAACTCTACAATCTTCTCCATTTGTAGAGTTGGTTTATTGGATCTCAACCGGTTTGGAAAAGGAACATTTTGAAAAGTTGTTGAGTCCAATTTTTGCGGATCAGATTGTGGAGTTGGAACGGATCCCTGTGTAGATGTGTTCGTGTTGTGAGAAGTGGGTCCGTTCGAGCTAGAAGAAGTAGAGCCGTGTGAAGGATGGAGAATAGGCTTTAACGACGAAGAAGAAGAAGAAGGTGAAGAAGATGAAGAAGGACCACCGGCAGGGGTGTCATGGTTGATACCCACATTGTTTTGCAACACATTTCCGGATCTCAACGTGGTCACAGCATTTGCGTTATGATTCTGCTGTTCATATGCAACATGTGCGTGACCGGAATTTGGCAGTGGTTGAGATGGAAGCTTTCCTTTTTCTTGCTCTTTCAACGCAGCATTGAGTTGTGAAATTTGTGCCTCAATAGATTTGATGCTTTGATCATGTGAGGCACTGTTTTGCACCAAAGATTGAATAGAAGTTTCTAATCTTGCTGCGGATTGTGTAGATTGTTTTAGGAACGCATCTAGACTTCTTTCGAGCGAGCTAACCTTGTCATTATTAGGTGGAACAAAATTGTTTGGCGGGTAAGAAGTGTTGGGCACAAAATTGTTCACTTGATTAGGGTAAGGTTGCTATTGAAAAGGTTGTTGAAATTGAGTTTGTGGAGGTGCTTGTTGTTGTGGAGGAAGAGGCCTTTGAAAATTGTTGTTTCCTTGGAATTGTTGATTTTGGTTCCAAGCGAAATTTGGGTGACTCTCCAACCCGGATTGTATGTCGAAGAGTATGGATCATTTCTTTGTCGTTGCTGAAAGGAAGCATTGACTTGATCATGTCCTTGAGTAGATGAATTGTAAGGACACTCTTCTGTGAGATGTGATGGATCCGAACAACAAGCACAAATAGTTCGTGGAGGCACAACAGGGGCAGGAGAAGGTGATGAGATTTTGGTCTCAATCGCTTCTAGCTTTTTTGTAAGTGCGGCCATCTCGGCCTTCATAGCAATCGACATATCTAATTGATGTATGCCTGCCCTAGACTGACCAATAGAAGAAGAAGATGTGGTCTTGGTGCTTTCCCACTGAATTGTTTGTTCACTAAGATCCTCAAGGAACTGCCACGCTTCGTCACTAGATTTGGTTAGAAAGTGACCTTGACAAATGGTTTCTAGAAACTGCTTCGTTGCCGGGTTCAATCTCTCGTATAATGTTTGGAAAAGTTGCCAACTTTCGATCCTATGATGAGGGCATTGAACAAGTAGGTCTTTGAATCTTTCAAAACACTTCCAAAATTGTTCAGACGGAAGCTGAGAAAATTGTATAATCTCGTTACGGATTCTAGCAGTTTTGTGATGAGGATAGAACTTTTTAAGAAAAGATTTCACAAACTCGTCCCAATTTCTAATTGAATGTGATGCTGTGCTGTATAGCCACTTCTCGGCTAAGTCACATAAGGTGAAAGGAATGACCCTTAGTCTTATAGCATCATCACTTAATTGGGTAGTTTTCATCATGGCGCAAACGTTTTGGAATTTATTGATAAAGATATATGCATCTTCGGATTCCAAACCATGAAACTTAGGCAGCATATTGATGAAGTGGGGTTTGATCTCAAAATTGTCCCCATTTGTCGGTGGGAGGGAAAGAAAAGTAGGTAGGGCGGTGCGGATGGGGTAGAAAAGATCCTGGAGCGCGACCCGTGTGGGCGCTTCAACAGGCGGCGGGTGATTCGGGTTATTCGCACCTAACGGAGGTGGAATCAGTCCCGTCGGTAAGGTGTTGTTAGGATTGTATCCCGACATACCTTTGGAAGAAGAATTTGCAGGTGAAAGTGAAGAAGTGGAAATGATTTCGACTTCGGAGTCGAAAGGTTCGTCGGTCGGTACCAACGAAACACGGACTAATCGGGCGCTAGTGTCCCTAGTCCAACCGGACATACACTAAAGGGATAGTGCAGTCAAAAAGTGAAAGACAGAATATGGAGGTAAGAAAACGTCAATGAGAGAAAGCGGTGTAAGTGAAGTGCAAAGATTTCTTTAGCGACAAGTTGCAAGTTTTGAAAAGATTTTTCCTTTTTCTTTTTATGTGAGCTTTTGTAAAAAGATTTTTGAAAAGAGACTTGTGACACAAATGGAATCAACCACAAATGCACAATCAGGCCTAGATCTAGGGTCATCTAGGTCAGCTAGATAGCTCCTAACTGTTCCAAAGGGCTAGAAATAGAACCTCAAACCGCCAATTGCGGCCAGGTAAGTGCCAGGTAAGTGGGAGGCTCCCCGCTACAAGTAGCGGTCCTAATTAAGTAACCACTTGCCTTGATACACTTGCTGTAACACCCGAGCCCAATAATACTATTTCTGGTTCTAGTTGAGTGTTATACATTGCTCATTTCGATTATCCTGATGGTTGGGTGCTTATTGCTAAATTTTAACCGGTTAAGTCATTTTGGCACATAAAAAATTTTAACACCGAAAATGAAATTTAAAATATCCATGTTGGCCTACTCGTCGCCACTAGTCGCGTGGTAGCGTCCGCACGACGAGATTCCGTCCCGTTCGGTGAAACGGGCATGTTTGGACGACTACGTGCGCGTGCAAGTGTCCGACTTGGGGGTATGCATTTTAATCATTAAACACATCTTTACAAAATTTGGAACTCGCTTAAAATCCTATAATTTGAATTTGGAGCATTTGGGCGCAACCCGGGCGCGATTTGGAAATGTTTCATTTAGCGCCAAAATCCCAATTTAATTAAATATTATAAACTATAATATATATACTTTCAACCTTAACTGTTGCGTTCTTTTAACCAATTAAATCCTTTAAACCTTTTCCAAATCTTTCCCTGGCCAATCACGAGCTCGTAATCACCTCATGGGCCCCACCTTTTCCCACTCTCTCTCTATCTCTCCTCATCAAATCTCTCTCTCTCTCTCTCCAATCCTAACCTCTCTCTCTCTCTTCCTATATATAAAACCCCCACTGTTCACCCTTCTTCCTCACACGAGGAAAACTTTCGCGTGAACCCCGAACCATAACCCTAGCCTCCTCGTGACCTCGCCGCCGGCCCCACCGCGACCTCGCCGTCGCCGTCAACACCTCCTCAGCCTAGCCGCACCCTCCTACCTCCTTCCTCCGCCACTTTCCGCGCCTGCACCCAACCCCGACGCCATCACCAGCCACAGATCTCGCCGCAGCCGCCGCCTCCCATTGCCGACGACACCCAAATCCTCCTCTCTTCCTCCTCGTCCCGACCTCGTCGTCGCCTTCCTTCTCCCCTCGCCGGACCACAAAACCCGAGCCGACCCTAGCACCAACCCCGGGTCGCTGGAAAACGTGCCGTCGGTCCTCGCCGTCGTCGCCAGAGCTACCTCCGACCGCCTCCGTTTTCCCTCGATCACCAGTGCAGGCCAGCAAACCCCATACTCACCGCACCACCTCTTCCAGAGAACCAGGAAGCTTTCCAGCCTTTGCTGCATCGCCGTCGCTGCCTCGCCGGCGTCCCATCGCCGTCGAGCCCATCGCGGTTACCCTGGTGCTTCCCTGTGAGAATCTCTTTCACTTCCTTTAGTGCTAGAACCCCCCCGCTGATCTTATTACGTATATCGTGTTGCTAACCTCGTTGCCGATGATTTTTGCCGGATTCCGACCGTGCCGTCGTTTGGACCCGACGCTCCAGCGAAGTACCCTGGTCCGTGTGGTCCCGCTGTTCGCCGTTGGGACTCGATCCGTGGCCCGTGCACCCGTCTCGTGTTTTCTGCCGACATTGCATCCGTGCTTTCCGGTTTGCGAAACCGTCGAGGCAAGATTTCTTGCTACATGCTACGTTAAACTAATTAAATGTTTGACTCACAAACTTGCTATATTAACTAGTATTGCTACTTATCTCATTGGATGAAATATGATGTATATTATAATACTGCCACCTAAATCGTATTTTGCCACCTAACCTTAATAACAACTACCTGCTAATCATTTTACTATTTAGAGGATAATAGTCGCACACTTATATCCTTATTGCCTGCTGTTATTAATATTGCGCTACACTGTGATTATTGCACCCCAAGGGTGCTTGAACCTGTTAATAAGAGAATACAAAGCATCACTGTGTTTACATGGTATATTATTGTCATCTGATGTTCCTGCTGTTGTTCCTTATTCATTACTATACCTGTTATCAGCATACATTTGATTGCATTACATATTGACCGATCTTGATACACCTGACACATGTACTGATACACCGGACATGACACCCTGTACATACCGACTCCACCTGTTGAAACGTGACCTGACCTGTTACCTGATTTCATGCCTAATGCCGACAAACCTGACCATTCCTGCTGTCTATCCAGACAGACCTACTTTTACCTGATTTTGTGTTGGCATTAGTCCTTGACTACTGAATACCTGACCTGACATACATAGCTTGGGGGTATGGGGAAATCAAAGGTGAAACTGACTTGTAACTCAACAGTTCGATACATGTTCTGATCAGTCTTACGGGCTTGGCCAGTCCGGGAGTGATGATGCTGACATCACTCGTCCATCCTACTACCTATTTTACTGCCTAGCGGCACGTCTCGGATTCAGCCCCGAGGACCTTGACCGTGGTCCCGGGCACGCACGGGATACTATTGAGTTACATCGACGATTCATCGATTGATTTCAAAGACTATAGAGTAGAAACATGATAGGACAGTTTAGTTACCGCTGCACATTACCCTGTACTGTTATTTCTTAGTACTGCTTTATTCGTGTTCATACTTGCATTGCTTATTACCATGTTTATACTATATACTTGATGTCATGACGCGCTGACGTCTGGGTTTTGCATGGCCCAGATTCCGTACCACTATTGACGACCGAGCAGGAGTACTTCAGCCAGCAGGATGAACTGTGAGTTCCTTAGGGTTTAGTTTATTTATTTCATTTCATTTCCAGATGTGAGCCCGCATTATGGGACATACTGTTTATTTATCGTATTGGATCATTTACTTCCGCGCCATTGTTTATCGATTCTTGTTATTATGGATTTGGACATGTATTAGATTAGTTTAGTCTATTGTTCTTGATATCTCTACAACCGTAATGTGACTGTGGATGGATACGTCCTACCCACAGGTAGCATGGTTGGCTATGTCACGTGCCCAATCTTGCGTACTCTGGGAAGCGGGACGTGACATGGTTCTTTTGGTATCAGAGACATAGGTTAGTTGGGTTGATTCTTTTTGTAGTTGGGTATTGTACCCGATGCACGAATCAGAATACCCGTAATTAGGAAGCATGTCCTGCCACCTTGACAGTTTTACCATCCTTGAATCATTCTTCCGGATCATGTCGACATGCAAACTTACTTTGCATTGTCAACTCGAAAACCTAACTTCTTGTTATCTCTAGGACTTAGGCGACTTGGGTGGAGTTAAGTAATTGGGGCTATGATACCGCGGCATAGCTACAATGCAGTACTCTATTTAAGTATCTTGGAGTTCTAGCCTTGATCTATACCCAGAATCTATCATCATGCTAATGTTCGGTACTTTGATTTCCAGGAATATGGCCGGTACGAATTTGAAGATGGACCAAAGACGTGCGGTCTTAGCCGCCAGGCGTAGAGTGATAAGGGGATTGCTGGAGAACCTAAAGGAACAGACCGAGCTGGAACCAGCATCTGCACTGAAACAAACGTCTGTACGTAGAAGTATTCCGGTGAACAGGCGCAGCGTAGCACCAATGAAGAAAACAATTGTGGGTGATCGGAAAGGGAGCGTGATTTGTAACTACTGCCATGTACCCGGACATGTGCGAAAGGAGTGTCGTAAGAGGCTGGGACTCTGCTTTAGATGTGGAGCGGCAGATCACGCCATTAGAGCTTGTCCGTCGAAGCTTCGTACAAGGGATGATATTCAGAAGCCTCCGCAGGGACCGTTCCAAGGGCAGAGACAGTTGACTCAAGGATCTATTCAGGCTCGAGCTTTCACGTTGACAGTTGAAGAAGCTAAGGCATCAGGAGAAGGGGTTTCAGGTATTTTTTACTCGTTCATGGTTTTCCCGCTTTGGCATTATTTAATTTCGGAGCATCCCACCGTCTTATGTCATCCAAATTTATAACTACACACTCAATTACCTGCACGACCCTGTCTAGTTTTGGGACATACATACTGGGAATGGGAAAAATCATAGCTAGCAAGGAATGTAGAGATTGTACAGTTGTTGTTTGCGGACGAGAGCTTTTTGCAGATTTCTTGGTGATAGATACGGGCAGTTATGAAGTTGTCATGGGAATGGATTTTCTTGGCACTTTCCACGCCCACATTGACTGTAGGGCAAGGAAGGTAATTTTTCCAGATTCCCGGACACCCTGAGTTTACCTTCACTGGAGGAAGCAGCTCTGTCGGGCCAGTCGAGTTTAGGGCTAGGCCGACAAACAGTGTTCTTGCGACAATGGAAGCGGATAGTAATGAAGAGCCGTCAGTTGTTCGCGACTTTATGGATGTGTTTGAAGATATATCAGGCTTACCGCCGAAGCGAGATGTGGAGTTTGCGATTGACCTTATTCCTGGTGCAGCGCCAGTATCAAAGTCTTATTATCCGATGGCACCGGTGGAATTGGAAGAAGTTAAGAAGCAAGTTGGTGAAGTACTCGAAAAGGGATGGATTCGAAGCAGCAACTCACCTTGGGGAGCTCCAGTTCTTTTAGTAAAGAAGAAGGATGGCACGAGAAGGATGTGCATTGATTATCGAGAATTGAATCGGGTGACTATTAAGGACGAGTACCCGATCCCTCGCATTGGAGAACTTTTTGAGCAGCTTAGTGGCGCGAGGGTATTCTCGAAACTGGATTTGCGATCAGGATATCATCAGGTCCGAGTGAAAGCAGAAGACATTTGCAAGACGGCGTTTCGAACTAGATATGGACATTTCGAGTATATGGTGATGCCCTTCGGAGTGACTAATGCGCCGGCAATATTCATGGACTTGATGAACAGGGTCTTTTCACCATACCTGGACCAGTTTATTGTGGTATTCATTGACGATATTCTGGTGTACTCGAAGAGTCCGGAGGAGCATGCTGAGCATTTAAAGATCGCACTGCAGACGCTGAGATAGGAAAAATTGTTCGCGAAGATGAGTAAGTGCGAATTCTGGCTGGAAGAAGTGAAGTTTCTGGGGCATGTCGTGTCGGGCATTGGAATCGCCGTCGATCCCGAAAAGATTGCACCAGTTCGAGATTGGCCTATTCCAAAGAATGTTGCGAAGATAAGAAGTTTTCTTGGACTCGCCGGATACTACAGGAGATTTGTGGAGAACTTCGCTCGTTTGGCAGAGCCGTTAACCAAGCTTACGCGCAAGGAGGTACCGTTTGTTTGGACGGATGGTTGTGCATTGGCCTTCGAGGCGTTGAAGCAGAAGTTGATAACCGCCCCTATCCTAACTGTACCGGATAATTTTGGAGGACTGGTGATTCACAGCGACGCATCTGGAAAAGGATTGGGATGTGTTTTAATGCAGAATGAGAAAGTCGTCGCTTACGCATCGAGACAACTGAAGACTCATGAGAAGAATTATCCGACTCATGACTTGGAGCTTGCAGCCGTGATCTTCGCCCTGAAGATTTGGAGACACTACCTTTTGGGCGAGAGAGTCGAAGTCTTTACAGATCACAAGAGTTTGAAGTACGTGTTCACTCAGAAAGAGTTGAACATGAGGCAACGCAGATGGTTGGGGCTGATGGCCGACTACGACCTTGACCTTAAGTACCATCCGGAAAAAGTTAACGTCGTGCCAGATGCGCTAAGTCGGTTACCAGCAATTCAGATATTGACTGCACAGAGGGAGATCATTGCGGATTTTCAGAGATTTAACTTGGAGGTTGTGCTACCACATGCTACGGGACAGTTGATGCAGTTGCAAGTATAGTCATCCTTAGTTGAGAAGATTAAAGTGGCGCAATCGCAGGATCCTAGACTGCAAAAGTTTCGAGGGCAGGCTGAAGCCGGACTACGAACCGATTTACTGATCCATGAAGACGGTTCGTTGAGATATGGTAGCCGTGTGTGTGTGCCAAAAGGAGATGTGCGTGAAGAGCTTATGAAGGAGGCACACAGTTCAGCTTACTCTGTACATCCAGGAGGGACAAAGATGTACCGAGATATTCGACAGCACTTCTGGTGGGAAGGTATGAAACGGGAAATTGCTCGCTTCGTGGCTAAGTGCTTGGTGTGTCAGCAAGTCAAGGCGGAACACCAAAGGGTTGCCGGTTTGTTGCAACCACTTCCGATTCCTCAGTGGAAGTGGGAACATATAACCATGGATTTCGTGACGACTTTACCGCGGAGTCCAAAGGGCAACAATGCAGTATGGGTGATTGTCGATCGGTTGACCAAGTCAGCTCACTTTATTCCTTTTCGGGTTGGTCAATCGACAGAGACTTTGGCAGAACGGTACATGCAGGAGATTGTGAGATTGCATGGAGTACCGATAAGCATCGTGTCCGATCGGGAAACTCGGTTCTTGTCGCACTTTTGGAGGAGTTACAAGAAAGTTTGAGGACTCGATTGAAGTTTAGCACAGCTTATCATCCTCAAACTGATGGACAATCGGAGAGAACGATCCAGACCCTTGAAGATATGTTGAGGGCTTGCATGTTAGACTTCAAAGGTTCTTGGGAGGATCATCTACACCTGGTGGAGTTTTCGTACAACAATAGCTTCCAAGCGACACTTCAGATGGCTCCGTTTGAAGCGTTGTATGGTCGTAAGTGCCGTTCACCGGTTTGTTGGGATGATGTTGGTGAACGAAGGTTACTAGGACCAGATTTGGTGGTACAGACAGTCGAGAAGGTGAATACAATCAGGAAGCATATGAAGGCAGCTCAAGACAGACAGAAAGTTGGGCCGACACGTCAAGAAGACCTCTAGAGTTCGCCGTGGGTGATTTGGTATTCCGGAAGATATCACCGACTAGAGGAGTGATTCGCTTTGGGAGTCGGGGAAAGCTTAGTCCTCGATTCGTTGGACCCTTCGAGATATTGGAGCGTGTTGGAGAGGTAGCGTACCGTTTGGCGTTACCACAGTCATGGGCAGGAGTGCAAGATGTGTTTCATGTATCTCAACTACGGAGATATGTTCGAGATGAGACCCACGTCTTGGATCATTCGGAGTTGACCGTACGAGATGACCTAACTTTTGAGGAGCGACCAGTTGAAATCAAGGATCGAAGAGAAAAGGTTCTTAAGAACAAGGTTATCCCTCTTGTGCTAGTTTCTTGGGGTAATCGATCGCATGGAGAATCCACTTGGGAGCGAGAAGACGAGATCCGGCAGAAATTTCCTCACCTTTTCCAGTAGTTAGCTGTCTTGTATTCTCGGAATTTCGAGGACGAAATTCTTTTGTAGTTGGGTATGATGTAACACCCGAGCCCAATAATACTATTTCTAGTTCTAGTTGAGTGTTATACATTGCTCATTTCGATTATCCTGATGGTTGGGTGCTTATTGCTAAATTTTAACCGGTTAAGTCATTTTGGCACATAACAAATTTTAACACCGAAAATGAAATTTAAAATATCCATGTTGGCCTACTCGTCGCCACTAGTCGCGTGGTAGCGTCCGCACGTCGAGATTCCGTCCCGTTCGGTGAAACGGGCATGTTTGGACGACTACGTGCGCGTGCAAGTGTCCGACTTGGGGGCATGCATTTTAATCATTAAACACCTCTTTTCAAAATTTGGAACTCGCTTAAAATCCTATAATTTGAATTTGGAGCATTTAGGCGCAACCCGGGCGCGATTTGGAAATGTTTCATTTAGCGCCAAAATCCCAATTTAATTAAATATTATAAACTATAATATATATACTTTCAACCTTAACTGTTGCGTTCTTTTAACCAATTAAATCCTTTAAACCTTTTCCAAATCTTTCCCTGGCCAATCACGAGCTCGTAATCACCTCGTGGGCCCCACCTTTTCCCACTCTCTCTCTATCTCTCCTCATCAAATCTCTCTCTCTCTCTCCAATCCTAACCTCTCTCTCTCTCTTCCTATATATAAAACCCCCACTGTTCACCCTTCTTCCTCACACGAGGAAAACTTTCGCGTGAACCCCGAACCCTAACCCTAGCCTCCTCGTGACCTCGCCGCCGGCCCCACCGCGACCTCGCCGTCAACACCTCCTCAGCCTAGCCGCACCCTCCTACCTCCTTCCTCCGCCTCTTTCCGCGCCTGCACCCAACCCCGACGCCATCACCAGCCACAGACCTCGCCGCCGCCGCCGCCGCCGCCGCCGCCTCCCATTGCCGACGACACCCAAATCCTCCTCTCTTCCTCCTCGTCCCGACCTCGTCGTCGCCTTCCTTCTCCCCTCGCCGGACCACAGAACCCGAGCCGACCCTAGCACCAACCCCGGGTCGCTGGAAAACGTGCCGTCGGTCCTCGCCGTCGTCGACAGAGCCACCTCCGACCGCCTCCGTCTTCCCTCGATCACCAGTGCAGGCCAGCAAACCCCATACTTACCGCACCACCTCTTCCAGAGAACCAGGAAGCTTTCCAGCCTTTGCTGCATCGCCGTCGCTGCCTCGCCGGCGTCCCATCGCCGTCGAGCCCATCGTGGTTGCCCTGGTGCTTCCCTGTGAGAATCTCTTTCACTTCCTTTAGTGCTAGAACCCCCCCGCTGATCTTATTACGTATATCGTGTTGCTAACCTCGTTGCCGATGATTTTTGCCGGATTTCGACCGTGCCGTCGTTTGGACCCGACGCTCCAGCGAAGTACCCTGGTCCGTGTGGTCCTGCTGTTCGCCGTTGGGACTCGATCCGTGGCCCATGCACCCGTCTCGTGTTTTCTGCCGACATTGCATCCGTGCTTTCCGGTTTGCGAAACCGTCGAGGCAAGATTTCTTGCTACATGCTACGTTAAACTACTTAAATGTTTGACTCACAAACTTGCTATATTAACTAGTATTGCTACTTATCTCATTGGATGAAATATGATGTATATTATAATACTGCCACCTAAATCGTATTTTGCCACCTAACCTTAATAACAACTACTTGCTAATCATTTTACTATTTAGAGGATAATAGTCGCACACTTATATCCTTATTGCCTGCTGTTATTAATATTGCGCTACACTGTGATTATTGCACCCCAAGGGTGCTTGAACCTGTTAATAAGAGAATACAAAGCATCACTGTGTTTACATGGTATATTATTGTCATCTGCTGTTCCTGCTGTTGTTCCTTATTCGTTACTATACCTGTTATCAGCATACATTTGATTGCATTACATATTGACCGATCTTGATACACCTGACACATGTACTGATACACCGGACATGACACCCTGTACATACTGACTCCACCTGTTGAAACGTGACCTGACCTGTTACCTGATTTCATGCCTAATGCCGACAAACCTGACCATTCCTGCTGTCTATCCAGACAGACCTACTTTTACCTGATTTTGTGTTGGCATTAGTCCTTGACTACTGAAGACCTGACCTGCCATACATAGCTTGGGGGTATGGGGAAATCAAAGGTGAAACTGACTTGTAACTCAACAGTTCGATACATGTTCTGATCAGTCTTACGGGCTTGGCCAGTCCGGGAGTGATGATGCTGACATCACTCGTCCATCCTACTACCTATTTTACTGCCTAGCGGCACGTCTCGGATTCAGCCCCGAGGACCTTGACCGTGGTCCCGGGCACGCACGAGATACTATTGAGTTACATCGACGATTCATCGATTGATTTCAAAGACTATAGAGTAGAAACCTGATAGGACAGTTTAGTTACCGCTGCACATTACCCTGTACTGTTATTTCTTAGTACTGCTTTATTCGTGTTCATACTTGCATTGCTTATTACCATGTTTATACTATATACTTGATGTCATGACGCGCTGACGTCTGGGTTTTGCATGGCCCAGATTCCGTACCACTATTGACGACCGAGCAGGAGTACTTCAGCCAGCAGGCTGAACTGTGAGTTCCTTAGGGTTTAGTTTATTTATTTCATTTCATTTCCAGATGTGAGCCCGCATTATGGGACATACTGTTTATTTATCGTATTGGATCATTTGCTTCCGCGCTATTGTTTATCGATTCTTGTTATTATGGATTTGGACATGTATTAGATTAGTTTAGTTTATTGTTCTTGATATCTCTACAACCGTAATGTGACTGTGGATGGATACGTCCTACCCACAGGTAGCATGGTTGGCTATGTCACGTGCCCAATCTTGCGTACTCTGGGAAGCGGGGCGTGACACTTGCCTAGACACCGCAAAGTCAGGTTAGGATAAACGGCCGATGCCTATAACTAGTCCTCTGTCCTATTGAGCTCGAAGTCCTTAGGGCTGAGTCTAGTATTTTTTAATTAAGAATGGTCAATGTAAATGCTTTATGTGATTTCTGGGGTCCTGGGAAGGGTGATGAAATCCCCACCCAATCTGAATTGGTCAAAAGCCCCTTAAAGTCCGATTAAAATATGCAAAGCAGTAAATCACTTGCAATCAATTTTCTTTTAAGCGCAGCGCAAAGAATCCTGCAGAAAATCAATTATTGGAAGGGGGAAGAAGATTTTTAGCGCAAAGAATCCTGCAGAAGATTTGACAAAAAGATATGTGGGGATTTGCAGAGGGGAGAAAGAGAAACAAACCGAGCAATTTTCGCGCAGAGAAGACAAGGAGATGCCGCGGAATCGCGGTCGCAGGTGGGTCTTAGCGGCGGAATCGCGGTCGTGGGGAGGGTTCAGGTGTCCAAAAAATTTCTACTGTTCTGTACTTGCGATCCCTCTCTGTTTTGATGTATCTTTTTCTGTTTCGCACCCTAGATTTTTCCAGATCCGTCAATCCTGCAAAGATTCACAAAAGAAACCCTTCAAACAATAAAAGATGATAGAATTTTTATATTTTCGAATTTTTCTAATTTTTATGGTTTTTTATATTTTATATTAACCCGAAATTACAAAAAGGAAATTTTACGCCATCCCCGGCAACAGCGCCATTTGATTTAGAGAGATTTTATCGATCAAAAATATATTACCGCAATCAAGAACGGCGTCGCTTGGTAGCTAGCCGGTGAATACGGGTCGGTCCACATGGATGTTGTAAATCTCCTAAATGTTCTTACGAGCTAATTTCAAAGGGTGTTGGATCTTTTAATTAAATCTAAAAACTAAGTTGTGTTATAGTAGGATTAGGAAACTTGCTAGGATTAGGTTTAGGTAAAGTTTGGTAAATAAAGATCTACACCTCTTTCCAATGCCTTTAATTAGATATCATATTAGGGGTTATGGTAAATTTTAATAATGGGGATTAGGATGATTGAGAAGATGTTTCTTCCACTAGATCCTTGTCCTTCCCTTCTTAATCTTTACCCTAACCTCCATGGAAAACTTACAAATCCGGTCTTTTATACTACGGATCACCGTTACCTCGTGGGTAGAGTGCCGTAGGGAGCGGAAGATGAAAGTATGCATGGAGTCCTAATGTTCATAAGAGATTGGCAAAGAAAAGAGATGAGAGATCTTCATCTCTCAAACCCTTCCCTATTCCTAAGCCTAACAAGCGAGAAAACTACTCGCTCATCGAGGGATCTACGAAAGACATAATTTTTATTTTCTTTTAAGAGATGAAAAGATCTAATACAAGTTAATAAAAATTCTAAACTATACTAAACTAGAGCAAGAAAAGAAATTACCTAGGGCAGAATTTAAATCTAAGACTAGGGCAGAAAAATAAACCTACTTACGATTGATGCTCTCCAACTTCAAAGAAAACTGAAATTTTATTGATGAATAGAGGCATGAGAAAATACAATGATTTGGGTTCTATTTATAGGACATAGAAACCCTAGGTTACAATTGATTCGCACGTCTGAAATTACAAATTTGCCCTTAGGTTGACTATTCAGCGCCGCCTCGAATTTTGGTAAAAAATTCTCTGAGTACGGGTACAAGATGGCCGCGGAACCGCGGCATGGGTAGGGGTAGGGTCGCGGTTCCGCGGCCCATTGGTGAGGTCATCTGATAATTTTTTCTGGGCTCTTTCTGGACTCCTTGGTCTTTTTATTTCTTTGGTTCTTTTCTCTATTTGGCTTCTGGGTCTTCTCCAGATCTTTCAGTGAAAACTTATAGTGGTCTTTTAACTGTTCACTTTGACATTTTGGACCTTGCGTTGCCTTGTACATTTGTGAACTGTTCTTCTTCTAGGCTTGACTAGGATCCTTCTATTTGTTGGTCAAAAGACTCTCTTTTGTATCATCTTTTGTCTTTTTCACTGTTTTCGCTCCAAGAACCTGTAACCTGTACTATGTAGCAGACATGCGTCAAAAGCACCTGTTTTTATTGTAAAATGCATAAGAATGGGGAATATAAAATGCAATATTATGATATGAACACAACCCAACCGTCAGCATCATCTTCACAGATCCCTCCTAAAAAATTATAGCACCTGCATTCTTTCATATCTCTACTGCTAACTTAACCACGTCATGTATATCTCTACTATCTAAGTCAAACCCTTGAGTTCTTGACTCCGGAGCTTCAGACCACATGACTCATACTTCTTGTGTTTTCCACTTCGCATAAATTCATTTCCATTGCCAACAAGGATGTCATTCCTGTTCATGGTTGTACCAATATTGATGTGACATCTTCCTTATCGCTTAAAAATGTTCTAGTTGTTCCTTCATTTCATACAAATTTTTATCTATTCGTCGCTTTACCAATAATTTGAACTGTTCAATAAGTTCTTTTCTAATTACTTTGTGATCCAGGACAACCAGATAAAGGAGCATATTGGTGGGGGTAAAGAACGATAACATTTATCAGTTTATCTCCACTGCGATGGCCACCGACTTGTAGTTGTAGTTATGTCCTGCATAGCGCGATATCAACTCCCTATACCGGGAGAGACGAATCCCTTTGACCACTCAATGCCTCCACGTGCTTCGAGACTATACCCAACAAAAACATATTTGCACGACTCCTTTGAGGCATGGTAGGGTAAAAGTCTAAGTATAGTAGGAATACACATGAGACACTATGGCGATCTCAGGTCCCAGCGACTATTCTGTATTCATGTCACCAGAGAACTGCTGCCTGACATTGGTATATTACCAACTAGGAGTTCTCGGTGAGTCCATCCAGTGTAACTTATCCAATGAGCATCTGTATACAATTCTCAATGTCAAACACCAATAGTGTCACGCCCCGCTTCCCAGTGTACGGCGAAGGGGATGCGACGAGGTCCGCTACGTATATACTCAGAAGTATATACGCTAAGCGTATCTAAACAATATAAAATAAATACACAAGAGACGGGGAATAAAAAGAACATCAACTTTTATTCATTAACTCTTTGTACAATGCATGAAAGGAAATACAACTGAAATAAAAGATGCCTAAACAGTGGCATAACAGGAAATGAAAAGTACAGAGAGGAAAAGTGTATAATGAAACTAAAGTGCAGGGTCTTCAGCAAACTGCTCCAAGTTTTCTTGCGATGACTCGATCTCTGCCGGGTCCAAATCACCTAACGACATTCAAAGAAGAAAGAAACAGAATGTCGTCAGCGAACAGGTCGCTCGGTAAGTCCCAAAGATAAAGGAGAAATAGATAAAGAGTAGGAGAGAGAGAGTGGCTTTTAATATTTTATTGTATTGTTGTAATGTTGTATTAACGCTGTTGTTTGTAGCTTGGTACAGAAGAATGCCAGTGTATACGAGAGGGGTCTCTATATACTAGAGACCAAGGCAAACGGAATATAGAGTACAAGGCTCCGTTAGAAGGCCCGAAACAACGACAATTGGATTCATGTTAGGTGTCTTAAATCTGATCGTCTCGTGCCACTTTTAACATCTTCCGTACCAATCTACCCCTTAAACTCTGTAGTGTTTTATTTGACCGACTGACCGAAACCATGATATCAGGAAACGATTATAACCGTGAATACTGAGAATCATGTAAAAGGAATATATATCCATGGTTCGGTTCAGTCAAGTGTATAAATTGATAATTGTATTCATGGATTCATGTGTTCATTTTGAATTGGAATCTTGTAGATTATAGATTGATTTGAATCATATTCAAGTCAGATTAATCAGACTCAAACCCGAGTCAGACAATCATAAATGTGAATCGAGGTCTTATAATTGCTAGGGTCCTTAGGGTAATTTATAAAACTTGAGGGGGTTTTATGTAAAAATACTTTTATATACTTTTCAAAATACACCTCAAGTATTTATTGTTCATCTTTAGAGTTGTAATGAGAGTGGGTTTTATGTTGTGACATTTCTAGTGAAAATATCCTAGTTTTATAAATAATGGTATTTATCTGTAATATTGATTATTTGAAGTTTATGGTATTTTAGTGTAAACTTTATTCTTGTGATTTTTAGAAAAAGGTGAAAAATTTATATTATAATAAAATAGATATTTAAATGATAAATTTACATATATTTATACAAAAATAATTTTAATAAATATTTTATATTCCTAAAATCTCGTTTTCTTAAGATGTCGTATTTTAAACCTTTTGAGACCGAATGCTCCTTGCTGAGGTCTGAATCTCGCACTACTAAGCCCGAGGGTGCACGATAAACCGTACTATCCCTAACGGGTTCCCCAAAAGTGGGTTGTAGCGGCGCTTTGCAAAGATTGTAAAATACTAATCCTTTAGAAAACGGTTTTATAAAGTAAAAGGTATTTATTTGTAAAGTATAATTTCCGTATTTTAGATTCTAGGGTTTCCTAAGCCAACTGGCCTATTTCTAAATGGTCTAAACGACAAGTCGTTAGAAGCCTCAAATCGCCTCTTCACCGCCAATTGTGGCCAGGTAAGTACAAGTGAGGAAGGAGGGATCCGCTCACGAATCGTGAGACGGGCCTTTTAAAGTTACCTTTGCTCACTTGCCTAACCTAGACACCACAAAGTCAGCTTTAAATAAACGATCAATGTCCACAACTTATCGTGTTTTCCTAATAAGAGGTATTTATTTAAAAGTGTATTAAAGCTAAAACTTTTAGAAATGATTTTATTAAGAATATGGTATTTAAATGAAAGTATTGTTTTATCGTATTCTAAGTTTTGATGATATCGTTTAGGGTTTTATTTGTGTGTGTGTGGAGGTAGGTCATTACCCCGTGCTCTACTTTAAATGTATAGCAAGGTTAAGGGGTTAAATGTGAAATCGAAATATGATGGTATTAAAGTGAAAAAATACGGTAAATTGGAAAGGTTATCATTTCATGTGAGAAAACTTGTTCAAATTGATTTTTAAAAGTTTAATAGTCAAGATAAAAATGTTTAGGCATGAATGTATTGGTTAGAAGTGAAATTTTATAGAAAACCGAGTCGGAAATCGGATTTGTTCCGATTCCGTCGGGTTTCGTAATTTCGTATTTTAAAGAAATAGAAAGGGGGATAGAATGGGACTTACGTGTTTCGATCTATACTAAGGAGTGTAGGGGAAACAAAGAAGTTGCCGAGGCATTGCTTCTTCGCCGTTTGTTTCTAAAAACGTTGCCGGAATTCCCGCCGGAATTTCGTCGGAGCTTCGCCGCGAACTTGTTTTTAACGTACACACTTCTTGGAAATTTTTTTGAGAGAGTGGCTTAAGATTTTGGGGGTGAGAGGGTAGTGTGTAGGGTTGGTATTTATAGGGTTAGGCTAGGGTTAGGGTAGATGAAAAGTTAAAAATAAAAATGTGATAAAATGTAATAAAAATGTATTAAAAGTGGAGTAATTGGGGGTTTTTAAGATCTCTGGAAGTGTTCTGAGGCTGAAATTTTGTAGGTGCATAGGGAATATGAAAAGACATAACTTTCATGTTGTGGCCATCGCCGGAATCGTCCTACTCGGGGGTGGCTCGGCCGTGACTCGGTCGGAGCACTGAGTCGGCCGAGTCAATGCCGAGTTGGCCGATTCCCGGCCGATTCCGGCGGCCAGGATCCCCCCGACGGTTCATCTAACTCCTGGAAGTGTTACATCTTTGGGTGTAGTGGGGTTTTTGTAAGATATGCACGTGTAAACTCTTGGAATTCTAAAGGTTTTAAAAAAAATCAATATTAAAAATAATGTGGGGTATGGGATTTGAACTCTGGTGGCTTGGTTCAACAGTGCAAGGAGTTACCAATGAGCTACAAGCTCCTTCTTGTAATTATGGTGTGAAATAATTACTTAAAGTGGTAACAGCAACATTAAATACCCCAAGTATACTTTAATTTTAAAGTAATTTTATGTACACTAAAAATGGAGTTATTTAAAAACAAAATAATTACTTATATATTGTGCCCAGGTTAAAATACTCTTTTATGGATTTTGAAAAAAAAATTTGTATAGAAAAGTGTATAGAAAATTAGGGTTGTTACAAATAGCTGCAGGATCAACTATCGCCCTCCAACCGGGTCAGGAAACGTACACACTAGTATAAACTGGAGTACCGATGTACAGTCTCGATACTCCTACGATTAGGGACATTGAAGGATGTGCTTATCGACTACCCAGGTCCCACTAGTATGATCTCCATCATCGTCCTGGTGGTCAAACAAAATTCTAGGGTTTTATCTCATGTCTAAACGATACGTGATAGTGAATAAAACACATCACATGAAAAATAAAGACAAACCAGATAGCATACTATCATCTTGAGTAAGATTATTCTCTCGTATAGGTTCTCGTTCAATTACAATAATTGACTTGAGAACACCTATATCTAAAAAACTTCCACTTACATTTAAGGCCAATTATTGCGTATCATACCTAACTTCTGTACTAACCGTTTCACAAACTGTGTTCGAGAACTAGCCCTAATGAATGGACCCGACAAAGCGCATCTCTCTGTTTCTCCCTGAATCTCAATTTCGCGGAGATCAAAAATCTCCTGAACTGAGTGATACCTGCCTTAGTATTTTCCTGGACAGACGATGGGATCATGTTCATAAATAAACAATTTTATCCAGCGAATTCTCAGGAGGTATCCTTTACTAATTCACAGTCAGTATCTAGAGCCATGACTGCTTCAGTATTCCACTTGGAACTCTTTCCAATATACCGCTCCTCAAAAGAGGGTAAACTTATAACTCGCAACAGACGCTATGTCTTCCATGTTACCTGGGAAGCAAGAATCGGTAACCGCCTCATTCAGGAGGTTGCCATTACCATATACCAAGAATATCAAATTCTCTTCACTCTTCCCCATGTTTCTCCAGGATTGGACTGATATCCATATTCTATATGGAGAAATACATATGACCAGTATTGTTTTACCGATTGCAGCATAGGAACATCACTTCCTATCATGAGTATGTCATCCATATACCATATGAGGAATCTGACAACACTCCCTATTACCTTCTTTCAAATATCAGTTTCATCTCACATTTTGATGAAGTCAAACAATTTGACCGTGACATCAAAACAGATGATCCATTTCCACCATGCTTGCTTTAGTCTAAAGACAGACTTAAGCCACTTGCACATTTACCGCTGCTCCCACCGACTAAGATAACTCTCTGGCAGAGTCATATACACGTACATTTCTAAATCCTATTTAGAAACCGTAGTACCTATCAGATGGCTGAGGTCACCTACCAAATCTGCGGAGTAGGCTAAGTTTTGACATGGTCAATTAAATCTTTAGATTCTACTAAATCTTCAGTATCCGTTTGTGGTTCTGGAATCACTTCCAGTTCTACCATACTTCCACTAATTTCTTTTACAAGAAATTCCTTTTCTAAAAAGGTAACAAAACAATTTTTTATCCCGAAAATAGTAGAAAGTTAAACCCTTGTCAATGCCTAGGATAACCCACAAACTGCCATTACTGAAACGTGACTTGAGTTTATCCGGATTCTGCTTTTAAGTATAAGCCGGACAACTCAATATCTTAACAATTTTAAGATGATTACCCATTTTATATCACATATAGAATTTGAGACACTAATTTAGTTAGAACCGGTATCAATTGATATGCATCTATTTCTAGTGCATCCCTTAATTGAAAAAGACGATTCAGCATTACTCATCATGGAGTGCACCCGCGGATAAGCAATCTGAGAGAGAATCAAATTCTTGATTATTTAATTACGGAATACCTGGAATAAGTATCCACATTTTCGAACACTTTGAAGAATCTTGATACTTCTAACAATTGGTTCTCTACTTTATTCTTATATCTTATGAACTTCTCAAAATTTTTAGACTTTACATTTCAACAAGAATGCGTGTGTCATGCCCCGCTTCCCAAAATACGTAAATACGACACGTGACAGAGCCAACCATGCTACCCGTGGATAGGAATCATCCCTCCACAGTCACATTACGGCTGTCTATAGGATATCAAGAACAGAAAAATATAAAAACTAGCTAGTACATGTCCATTTTCCACGGTTAAAAGAGTCAAGAAAATGCATAAGTGGAAACGAATTAAATCCAATAAACAACATCTGAAAACTTGTCCCAATATGGGCTCATATCAAGGAAATAAAACTGCGGAAAAATAAACTAAATTAAACATCTCTAAATAACACATGTTTAATTCATCACTGTTCGGCATGATGGCTAAAATACTTCTGTTCAGCCTACGATAAAGATAGAGGAACTGGGCCATGCAAAACCCAGACGTCAGTGTGTCATAATACCAAAATAGCAGTAATAATCAGGATGTAACAAGATATGTAAATATGAATATAAATCAATAACATAAATATAAACAGCGAGGTACGTGTGTGTATGTGATGTGTAACCTAAAACTGGGATTTTAGGTTATTTATTCTAAAAGTCTTCGAAATCAATTAATATAATTCTCATCGTAACCCATTAGTGTATGCTCCGTTCAATCCCCACGGGACCACGGTAACAGGATTATTTTGTAACGTCCGGAAAAACGGCAACAAGATTATTCCATCACGCCCAGAAAAACGGCAAACATGTAGGTATTCCGTAACGCCTGGAAAAACGGCAAATATGAGTATTCCGTAATGCCCGGAATAACGATAAATATGTAATAATAGACTTTTGAGTTACATTTCGGTTACATTTTTTATTTCCCCTTTACCCCCAGGGTTGTGTTCAAGTCAGGTATTACCAATATAGATTTAATACCAATACAGGATCGAGCAGGTACAGGTTTTCGTTTATGCAGACAACAAGTAACGTCCGTCAGGACAACAAGTCAGGATTGCTGGCATTAGTAACTAGATCCAAATAATGAGTCAAGTAGTGTGTCATGAACATGTCCTGTGATGCATATGTATCAGATAGATACCAAATGTAAAAATGTAAAAAATATCTGAACACGGTAAGCACGACGGATATTAGGATGCATATGTATCTATCTGTAATAACCTGTATACGTATCCATGACTGTGTATGATACAACTAGCATGTTGCACTAGAAGTAATATAATATAATGATGTTCCGGCATGCAACTAGATATGCAATTGTTAGTACGGATACGAACGGATATCGAAAAACGATAAAACTATAATGTTTGATACATAATATAACACATGTATTATTTTTATTCATATAAGTACATATATTATAACATAGCATGTTGCGAGATAAACTTGCCTGGTCGGATCTCATGACGGGGTACGTACGTCACGTTTTACGTCGGGTAAACGCCGCGATGCAACCACGCGCGCACAGGATTGAACTTGGCTACTCAAAGATGCGACCACGCTGGATGACGACGATGACTGGGTCATCCGGATCGTTGGCGACGTGCGCGACTCTGGCGACGGTCAAGAACCGATAAAGAAAGAAAGAAAAGAAAAGAAAGAAGAAGATAAAGGAGAAGGAGAATGGGGTTGGGATGTTGGGCCTTGGTTCTGGCGACAGAGAATACGAGGAGGTGACGACGGCGGTGGGTAGCCGTCGGCGATGGATAACGGCGAGGGCAGTGGGGTTTGTGCTACTGGAAATTTGTCGGGGATTGTAAGGATGGTTGTCGGGGAGAGGAGAGAGGTGAGGAGAAGGAGGAGGTGATGGAGGTGGTGTGGTGATGAGGGTGACGGAGTAAGGTCAATGACGGTGGCGACGATGAGGGGTTTGTAGGGTGGTGGGATCTCGCCGGGTTTTGGGTGCAGGGTGTTCTCAGGCTCAGGGATCTCGTCGGGGGTGAAGGGGGAGAAGATGAGGTGGTTAGGGTGGTTGAGGTCGGGCGATGGCGACGGCGAGTCGCCAGCGATGAGGGATTCTTGGGTTGCAGGGTTGTTCATGGGTGTGGGTTCTTGGGTTCTTTTGGAAGGATGAGAGGAGGAGGAGAGGAGAAGGTGGAGGCGGTGGAGGTCGTGAGGACGAGGAGATGGTGGCGAGGTTGGGATGGTGGCGGCGACGGCTAGGGGCGGCTAGGGTTATGTTTCGTGTTTTAGGTTTTTCGCGGGAGGAAGGAAGATGAAACAGAGAAGAAAGGAGAAAGAGAGAGTTGAGGTGGGTTTTATAATATATTAGGTTAATATAAATTATATATATAGATATATTAAGGGAAAGAGAGAGAGGCAGGGAAGAGAGAGTATACAAGAGGCAGAAGGTAGAGAGAGGCAGATGGTAGAGAGAGTAGGAAATATTATTTTTAGTTAATATATATATATATATATATATATATAATATATATATAGGAACTGATTATATATATAAATATTATAATATATTTCTAGGATTATATAGCTAATAACAAAATACTCCGAAAAATACCCGCGTCTCTTCTAAAATTCTAATTTTAAAATACGGATAATCTACGTGTCAATTTAAATTATAATGCGACTTCCGGTTAGATAAAATGTCTACCCTGAAAAAACGGATATACGTAAAATCAAGTAGCGATCCAAACGAGTCTGTTTTAGCAATCTGGACAGGAACATGATATATGGATGCACTCACAAGATATGGGGTATGATAACCGGCCATGCTAGACATTAAAATATATGTTTGGTTATAATTTGTATTATTTAAATGCGGATAACAAATATATCATATGGGTGTGAATAGAATCTAGATATGCACGGATCCTCTGTACTAGTAAGGATATGTCATAATTTAGAACCATGATGGGTTTCGATCATGCGGGTCGGGTCGGATACTAACCACAGATACCAAATGCACTATCCGCACCCAAAAAGATAATAATGAAGAAATTGTCGCAAGATTAGAAAATACTCAAATAAAATATGGTATAAATGAACTAGGGTGTTACAGCGTGTCTAAAACCAGAGAACTCATAGTAAAACAGAACGAAGTATGGATACCAACTCCTTATCTGTGCGGAAATTGGACAACATACATTATTATGTATAAGACCTATGAGTTCACTAACGCATACTCTGTGTGTTATAATTTGAAAACTGTATTTTGGTTAAGAATGTATATCCCGTTATTCAATACACCTTACCCAATTATCAAATGATAAAGGAAAATGCTCACAACATAATTTTTGAAAATTTATATCCCACTTTATCAAATAAAGAGACAAATATATCAGTTTTTAAAAGTTGGCGCATAATAACAGATATTCAAAACTAAAAGTTTGCCGAAAGGCAAAACGAGGTGATTTCCCCAATAACAACAATTGCTACAATATCCGACATTGAAGATCAAATCACTTTTCCAGTGATCTGATTCTTCTCAGTATCTGTAACAACTTACAGATATAAGATGTTAATCCGGTATCTATATACTCAGAAGTCAGAATTAATTGGAAAACAGTTTTCGATTACAATCACATATAAAATATAAAAGATTAAAATGTTTCAAGGGGTGGCCAGGTATTCCAAGTAATGCTTCTTTCATTTCTCAGGATCATAATAGTAGTTTCATTTTCTTTTCCGCTCATTTTGACCCCTTTTGGATGTCTCTCTTTCTTACCTTGTGTATACCGGATTTATATTAGTTGGTTATTTTATCCTTCCTTTCAGCTCCAGTATCGGGATTGGAAGAAGACTATCTAACAAGCGTAACTGAAATATTCTCCTTATTTAAGGAGCTTTTAAAAGTGAGATAAGGTGAAGAGGAGAGACAAATGAATTGTATCATATACAATTCACTTTCTCCAGAACCTGCGGCCATACTCGACTGAAACAACTTCTTCGAGTTCGTATTTAACTATACGATTGCTTTTCAAGCAATATGAATTTCTGTATCGGATATAGAGTGTTCTGAAGGAAGTAAAAGGGAAAGTGAGAGGGGTAAGGACATATGCGACTATGTCATGAAATAGGGCAATCATGACATTTTAAATCCGTTGATTGGAAAAAAAGGTTCGGTTAACTAGTTTTTACGGCTTTTTAGTTTAGGGTTAGTCTTAGGTCGCTGCCAGAGAGAGAGAAAAGAAACACTCATCGTGTACTCTAATCTAGAGTAGATAGGTTTATTTATCTAATCAGGATGGCTCCCACCGTTTTGTCGAATTCTCCTTCAAACCATAAAAGAAGAACTAGCCGGGATCATTAATAGAAAATCTCCCGAGAGTAACTATTACTCACAGTGGGAATCAGGATCCAAAATATCACGGCGTGGTAACCTTAACTAAAATAAAAAAGTCACCATACTCCATAGAAGTTATGCAATCTGTTAGTTATATGTATGCCCTAGAGGCCATTACTGTACATAGGATGTATATTGTAGTGGATGCTGGGACATATATAGGGAAGACTTTCTTGCTCGACATGATAGTATGCTATCTGGTTGCTCTTTACCTTAACGTGTATACTGATTGTCTCTCTGTTACATGTTGGTAAAGCCCTTAGGATGTGTACTTGACTACCTGGACTATGATGCAAATCATACTAGTGGGGACATGGTAGTCCATAAGTATATCCTTCAAGGTCCCTAGTCGTGGGTGTATCGAGACGGGGCATCGATATACCAGAGTAGACTAGCGTATACCTTCTCGACCCATACAGATGGGCGATGGATGATCCCATATCCATTGGTGTTTGACATCAGAGATGATATACGGGTGCTCAGTAGAGACTGGGTACACTGGACGGACTCGCCGAGGACTCCCAGATGGTATTATACCTTACGTCAGATGGCAGTTCTCTGGTGACACTGGTACAGGTTAGTCTGTAGACCCGAGATCGTCATAGAGTCTTGTGTGATTCCCACCGTGCTTTGATTTCCACCTTACCACGTCCAAGAGGGTGTGCAAAACGGTGGCTTTTGGGTACAGTCCCGAATCGCATGGAGGCAATGAGCGATATGAGGGGATTCGTCTCTCCCGGTATAGGGAATTGATGTTGCGCTGTGTTCGATTGGCTATAACCGGAAATCCCTGGCCAGGGTTGCTGAGATTTACTGGTAAGTGTTATCAGTAGTATCTCGAACTGTTATAGACCTCATATCGACACGACTTATCAAGCTACTGGGGTCTGACGTTTACCACCCCTAGGCGAGATATGCGACATATCAGACGATCAGACCGGACTGTACGGTAAGTGTTACTGGTTGGATTCACAGGAGTGTGAGCGGGCTTGCTCGTCGATCTTCTGATCGCTCAATACCCGGGTGGCCGTTACGTTTAGCAGACCGCTTGCGGCTTGTGGGTGCTTGATATGATCATCATCTACTGCCGGCGTATTGACGAGTCTTTAGAGTCCTACACAGAGGTTTCCTGGCTCAAGCGAAACGAAATAGGAGCACATATGAGATATGTGCGGGACCGAGAATAATACCAGTATGAGATACTGGATTATATTCTCGCGATTTGTATCATTGGACGGTTATATGAGATATAGCCGGGTTACCGAATCAAGTGTTGATTCGATACATTGATACACTTGATATTAGTCGGTTATATGCAGTATGACCAGATCATTAAATCAAGTGTTGATTTGATGATTTAATGTATAATTATATATTTGATATATTACTTTACATTAACTAGTATTTGTTCACTTAAAATGGATTTTCTCACTTGATGTGCACAAGTAGTATATGTGATATATTTTTGTGCACTAGATTGTATCATGTTTGATGATACATGCAAACTTGGGTGTATGTTTACTTTAAACCATGTTTAAGTGAATGGTTAGGGTTTTGTTATCTTTTCTTAATTATTTGTTTTATTTATTTATTTTTGGGTAAGAAACAAAAGGGTGGCTTCTTTTGTTTTTACCTTGAAGCTTCATGAAGCTTTGACCACTTTGTTTCTTTCCTAAACCTAACCATTCACCTAACCCTAGTTTATTCTCTACACTTGTTAAACTAACCCAAGGTTGCATAATGATAAGAATGATTTTTATTTTCTATTATTTATAATTCTTATCATATTCTTTTTCTTCTTCTTCTTCTTCTTCAAGAAGAAGAAACCTTACTAGCTTTAATGGTGCTATGAGGAAAAGAGTGAGAAATCCAAATCTAAAGTGAACCCACTTCCTATTTCTTCATCCTCTACCACTTGCCATGTAGTATAGGGTGTTTTCTTCACAAGTTTCACGACTTGGTGAAGTTGGAGCTCGAGTTAGAGTCGCCTCGACGTAGATCATCTTCGGCATCGAAGTCGACGACCTAGCCCGATCATTTCTTTGACGAAACCATCGCTAGAGTCCGGGATTCGATGATCGCAGCGGAAGGACTTCATCACAGAGCTATGGAGGTGGAGGACTGGATCTACAAAGGTTGTATTTCCGTTCACTTTAGAGTAAAGTTATTTGCTCGCATTTGTTATCGCCTAATCTCTAGTTAACGATCTAGTTAGGGTTTCTCGGCACCGGAAAAATTTGAAATTGGCATGGTTGATGCCTTGTGGAACCTCTTGAGCGTGCCTAGGAACCCTACAGTAGTATCAGAGCCTAGCTAGAGCCTTAGGCGATGTGTAGTCGATGTTAGAAGTCCGATCGAAACACGAAACCCTAATTCATACCCCTCTCTGTCCATTTTTTGAAAATGTGGATTTTTGTGAATTAAAAATATGCAGAAAAATAAGCAGGGTTTTATAAGAGTTACTGCGCAGCACGTGGTCGTAATTCGATTAAAGCGCGGCGGAACCGCGACACGAGCATGGCTCGTGCGGTGATTCCACGGCTATGTATTCTCTTCATTCATTTCTGTTTGCACAGTAACATTATTCTGTTATTCCTGATTCTTCTGGATATTTTTAATTAATATTCACCAGTTGAATTTTCTGGGTTGTTTTGGGGATTCAATGATTTGATCGGTTTATTTAACTTCGTCTATGTGTTTTTCCGGGTAATTTTAGAAAATGTTAAAAAGTTCGACCGGATATGAATACCTACTTTTTCCCCTGCCGGAAAATTTCCAATTGTTGGATCTTTCCGTAGTTTAATGACGTTCTAGGTTATTCAAGTAACGCGATGGTCTCTCTAGAAGACAACAAACCCTAACTCGATTATGTGACCGTCTTGAACTGCCCTTTGAACCTTCGGGTTTGGGGCAGTACGGCGTGCCACATGTGAGGCGTTGGCTTGAACCTTCTACGGCTGGACCGTTGGTACTGAGGCATGAACTGGATGTTTTTAAACTTGTTTCATGTGTTGAAATGTTTCGGGAAAACTTGGGTGTCTGAATGTTCGATCGGAAAGTTTAACATTTTCTATTTATCTGGAATGGGATACAATACTTGGAATCCACAAGTAGTTATGAGATAACTGATATGAATGTTATAAACATAGCACTTTAGTCTCACTTGATCGGTTGCCTCAGAATTTTGATGCGATCAAAAGTCCGTCGCAATCACGTAGCGTACGCAGATACTCGCCGGGTAAACTTAATAGACAGCCTCACCCCATAGCCCCGACCAAGTGACTGTAGGAGAACCCCATCGCCCAAAGCATCCGTTCGGGTGCTAGCGGCAGCGGTGTTCCGTCTTAGTGCGCTTCGTCGACGGCGTCGGGGGTGCGGCCGCCTACTAAAGTTTGCGACGAGCATTCGATCAGAGATGTCGGGAATCTTGTTGAATTGCCCGACTTGATATTGAAAAGTGTTTTCGGTATGGAGACTAAAATGCGGGGTTTATAATCGTTAAGCATGCGATGTCTAAGGAATTCATTGGTTTAGGCATGCGATGTCTAAAGAGGTTGCGGATTCCAACTGTTGTAGTTTTACACTTTCTTTTCTGTGACCGTAAGTGTAATATGTGATATCGCCGGTTTCGTTGCTATATGTCAACGACAATTGGGATGCGCATATTTAATTACGTTGATGACATGTGATGTTATGTGTTGCTGGATATGTTATATTGGATCGTCGTGTTTGAATAGCCGGGTTTTTTTTTATGTGAGATGAGTGTTTTTCATTTTCATTCATGTAAAAACTTGTATGTAATATTCTTTTATTGGGGCACTTCCAGGTTGCGGAAGATGTCACCATTTGTATATTATTTACTTTTCCGCACTAGGATAGACCCAAGGAGGAGGGCACCAGTAACCGGGTTTTGGAGTCCAGTGGGAGACCAACTCGAGGAGTCGAGTCCGAGTCTCCTAACTCTAGAATTGGTAGGGTTGCTTGCTGCTCTCGTAGGGGTCTAGGCGTGTGGGTTTGGCTATTCATCGCGACCGTGGAATCCGTGTTTTATACTGGCTCGTATTGAAAACACGGACGTCTCAGTATATCCAATATTTCATATGATTCTTCTGCCGCGATATCTGTGATGTGATCATTTGATATTCTGTGATAGATACTGTATATAGTATATATGATATATTATATAGACGTTACTTATGTTTTACACCCGTGCTAGCCCTGCCCTGCTCTGCCGTTAGTTACCTAACCTAACGGTGCATGAGGGGACATCGAGGCGAATGCGGATGGCATAAGTGTACGTCGTATTTATCTTTGATATTTAGGTGATTTAAATGATGGGACTTCATTAATGTGATTAATGAAAGAAAAGAAACCTAAGATGTTGTGGAATCGAATTTCTAAATAAAACAGGTAGCTACAGTTCTTGCTTTGCATCACGGTGTTCCTTGTAGAACATCCTGTACCTTATTCGATAAGGAAAGGACAGAGATCCCTTCACCGGGAGTGACTCCTTTAGCAATAACTGGCAGATGCTACAACCCTCGGTTTGTCTTTTGATTGCTTTTATAGTTTTTGCTTTGCATAGCGATATATATGATATATGCCGCACCTCATTCGACGAGGAAACGGTCGACGATCCCTTCACCGGGAGTGACCCCTTTAGCAAAACTAGAAAAGCCTAAAAAACACTCAATTTTAAAATCATTTGATTCTACAACGATATCAAGTTCATTACGCAATAAGTTTTCAGAAAAACCTGTCGTAGCCCTCCGTCATTTCAGATAAGTACTAGTTAGTATTCGTGCTGCGGTAGTTTGGCATGCGTCAAGGCGTAGTGTACGGTAGCTAACTAGTGCTTATCTGCTTGCATACGATGCGATTGGATTAGGGTATTCGCACGGCGTTGTTTGGCATGCGTCAAGGGTCGTGCGGGTGGGTTTAATTCAATCAAGAAATGTACGGGTTGAACTTGACTAGCGGACTATGGGTTGTTTGGCATGCGTCAAGGTCATAGCACGCTAGGGGCAAAATATTATCGGGAATTTCAAGTGTTGAAATTTGCAATGAGATTGCATACCTTCTATGAGATAGTTGGATCCCGATACCCGCTGCGAGTAATTGTTACTCCTGAGAGAGTTTTACACATTACAATTAGCCGATCAAGTAGGTGTCTAGAAAGGTGTCAACGGGGTTACGCCTCTGGGAAAACGAGGTTTTCATTAATTAGGTCCATGCGAAAGCACGGGGAACCTCCCTCAAAGTACCGACACTGGACTGGCTGAAAGATTGGCGAACTTGTAACGTGTAATTCATCTCGGCTAGTCTTTCCTTTTAGGGTTTGAAGGAAGATTTGATAAAAATAGTGGGAGCCATCCTGATTAGATAAAATAATAACCAATCTGATCTTGCAAGAGCGCACGCTGAGTGTTTTCTTCTCTCTCTCTCCTGGTAGCGACCATGTCACGCCTTAATCAAGATAATAATACAGATGTATTGACCGAACCCGCATGTTATACTGAGCTGAGGAACGTTGATCCCGCTCCAACTTATAATTGTTATAAGACAGAGCAGGAAATTGGGGAATACCAGAATTCCTATGCCGCCCAAACGAAGAAAGTGCATATGATGCATCTCCTTCGGGTGTGTTCATTACAAAGAACTGTTTCTCTGTATCCTCTACGTCCTGGGTATTTGATACCGGATCAGGATCCCAGATATGTAATTTGTTACATGGGCTACAGAAAGGTAGAGAACTGAGAACGGGCGATAAATTTCAAGGCAGAAAACGGTGCAAGTGTTGCAGCCAAGTCTGTTGGTCACTGTCACCCTGTATTACCAGAATACATTGATTCTGAACAAATGTTATTAGATACCGAACCTGATATACAAAATCATATCAGTCTCTTTATTAGTAAAGAAATGATAAAATTTTGTATTGTTGGATAATGTTTTGAACATTTCCTATTTTAAAAGTTGATCGGTTCAGGCACGTTATCTAAAAGCATTGATGTTCTAAATCAAACTACAGTTCTTTAGTATACAGAACACACACAAGAGGAAGAGTTCAGAAATGAACAAATCCTTCTTGAGGCATTGTAGACTAGGTCATATCAATGCGACCCGACTAGCTGAAGTTACATTAAGATGCATATTTAAATTAGTTTGAATTTACATCTTGTGAAACTTTCCAGTCATGTCACAGAGATAAGATGACCACAGCTCTGTTTATTCGAAGCAGAGAAAGAGTTAGTGTACTCTTGGGATGATACATGTTGATGTATGAAGGTCCCCTGTCTACACATGCCAAGACCGGTTCTTTGTACTTCATTGCATTCTCTGATGATCTCTTTAGATTCAGACATATGTTCCTGTTGAAACACAAGTCTGAACCTTTTGAGATATTCACAGAATATAAGTTACAAGTAGAGAACCAAAAAGGGTATAAGTATTATGTCCTTTGATGTGATCGAGGAGGAGAATACTTGAGCACAGAAATCCTGGATTACTCTAAAGGAGAATGAGATTCTCTCTCAGCATTACTCCTCCGTATACACCATAGCACGATGGTATATCGGGACGGAGCAATTACACCCTATATGATATGGTGCGCTCTATGATGAGTACTACTGAGTTTCCTATTTCCTTTTGGCAGTTATGCACTTATGAAGTTGCATACCTATTGAATAGGGTTCCGATCAAATCAGTTGCCTACCACTTCATATGTGATATGGAAAGGGAAGAGCCCATATCTTAAGTTAGTTAAGATTTGGGGTTTTTCGGCCTATGTCTAAAAGCAAAATCCGGACAAGCTCGAGGCAAGGTCTGTTATGTAGAACTGGAAATGTTCCAGCTAAACAAACTGCAGCTGATGATTTGGTAGAACCAAAGGATTCAATAGCAAACAACGAACCTCAGCCTCTCCGCCGATCTAGTAGGGTTCCTCACCCACCTGAGAGATACTTCGGTTTCTCTATGACAGCAGGAGCGAGGATTGTATCATGGGATGATGACCTAACTAGTTTCGAGCTGGCCATCAGGAGTGGGACTCTGTAAGAATGGCTGGATGCTTAGCAATCTGAGATGGAATCCTTATACACCAACAAAGTATGGACTTTGGTTGCTATATCTGAAGGGTTAAATCCCCATCAGGAGCAAATATATCTTGAGAAGATTACTTGGTGTACATGGAAAAGTTGAGACTTTCAAAGCTAGGCATCCAGTTAATGATTTGCATCATTGTCCAGGTATGGATTATGTTGAAACCTTTTCTAAGGATCTATGCTTAAGTCCATCCAGATCCTACTTGCCACGGCTACATACCATGACTACGATATCTGGTGGTTGGGTGTCATGACTGCTTTTCTAAATGATGTTTTGGAAGAGAGCGTCTATAAGTACACAGCCAGAGGGCTTCGTAGACAGTGGGAGCAGCGGAAACGTGAGCAAGATGTTTTATGTGATAAAGCAGGCACAGCGGAGTTGGAACATCTGTTTTGATGAGTTAGTCAAACAGTTTGACATCATCAAAATGGTAGATGAACCTTGTATATACAAAAATGTAGCACGGAGTTTGGTAGTGATCCTCGTAGAGTACGTGGATGACATACTCTTGATAGGGAAGGAGTTTCCTATGCTACGCTCGGTCAATCTCCGCTTATCACAATGATTCTCCATACAGGATCAAAATGATACCTACTAAATCCTGGATTTTGGATCTATGAGATAGATCTAATTGGATGTTAGGAATCTCACTAGTAGTAGTGAGATGGTATCAATCGATCCTGGGGAGAATCACTGGAAGTGTTCCAGGGTGATAAAGACGACTGAATGTCAGTCACAGGCATTGTCTTTACCCTCAGTAAAGGGACAGTATGTTGGAAGAGTTCCAAGCTAGATACCGTGGCATACTAGACGATAAAGGCTGGATACATCGCTACTTAAGATGCTACCAAAGAGGCAGTTTGGGTGTATATTGGTTCATGAGATGAACTAGGTTCCTACCATTGTGTGACAATGGAAGTGTGGCTTTGGCCCAGGAACCCCAGTCCCATCAGTGACCCAGACGTATTCTGAGGCAGCATCACCTGATCATGGAGATAGTTGATCTCCAGGGTGATCAAGGTTAAGAGAGTAGACTCAGAGGACAACATGGCGGATCCACTCACAAAGGCCTTTTCCCAGAGAGAGACTTTCATGGGATGGTTGAGTATGAGATACTGCAACAACTGCTACAGATGGCCCTAGTGCAAGTGGGAGATTGTTAGTTATATGTATGCCCTAAAGGCCATTACTGTACATAGGATGTAAATTGTAGTGGATGCTGGGACATATATAGGGAGGACTTTCTTGCTCGACATGATAGTATGCTATCTGGTTGCTCTTTACCTTAACGTGTATACCGATTGTCTCTCTGTTACATGTTGGTAAAGCCCTTAGGATGTGTACTTGACTACCTGGACTATGATGCGGATCATACTAGTGGGGACATGGTAGTCCATAAGTACATCCTTCAAGGTCCCTAGTCGTGGGTGTATCGAGACGGGGCATTGATATTATAAATCCCCGTTTCCATCTTAATAAAAGTTCCCATTTTCTAAAATTCCAGTGATTTCCTTTCTTTTTTTCCCTTCGTATTTTATTGGTTGTTAAGCTTAATATTTAAACCTTATTTTTCCAACTCTTTTGAAATCATAGTCCAAACCCTAAAAGCCAAATTAAATTAATACCAAAACTAAAACAAGTAGAACATTTTAAATTTAAACCCCAACCTCACTTAAGCCTATTATTTAAAACCCTAAGCCCACTACAAAATTTATTCTCAAACCAATAAATTTACCCATCCCGTTACTCCTCCTCAGCCCACTCACCATTTTTCTAAATAAAATCCTTACAAAAAACACCCAGCCCGTTTCTCTTTTTCTCAGCCCACTCAGGATTCTTAAATAAATCCTTTAATTATTTTCCCCGGCCCGTTCTCCCTTCAGCCCACTAAATATTTATTTTAAAGGGAATTTTATCCTCAGCCGGCCCACTTCCTTGGCCCGCTTCCTCAACTCACCCGACCCGACCCCACTCCTGTTCATCTTCTTTACTCCTCCAACGGTAACCTCCCTCTTTCCCGCTCGCGAACGCTTCCTCCGCCGCGCCTCGCGCCCACGCCCCCGTTCTCGCAACGTTCAACCACGACATTCAACCCTCATTCATTCCCCACGCCCTTATCTCTCTCTCTTCTCTACCATTTTCAAATTTCCTCAACTCCTCTCCACTCACGAAAACTCACCGAGCACTTTTTCCCTCACTTCGCCGCCGGCGACGACCCTCGACAACCCTCGGCAACCCTCGCTCACTCCTCCCCTACCAACACAACTCCTCTACAACTCTACCCGACCCTGCACACCAACTCCCCTGCACACATACCCATTACAACCGAGCTCGGCCACCTTGCACCCCTCGACGCCGGCGAACTCCCCACCACATCGCCGACCACCCTACGATCTCCTCGCCAGCAGCATTAACACCCCCACACACCCACTAAACCTACACAACCAAGCTCACTATCCCTCTCTCTTTCAATTCCCAACTACCAAGCTTACGAGCTCATTGTCGCTATCCGCCGGAGCACCGTCGTCGACCCCAGCAAATCCCAGACCAACCACAGAGCACCACCTCCGCTTCCAGCAAGCACGTGACGACTCCGGACAACTCCGACTCAAATTCCACATCTCGAGCCAAGCTCGCGCGAATCCGTTTCACGGCGCACTTTACGCGTTCGTGACGCCGCTGCTGCCGTGCGACCCCGAGACGTTTTCAGGCAAGTGTTTACTTGCTTCATGCTAATATAGTTGTGGTACAAACCTAAATCGTATAGTTTATAAATATGCCGATTCCCGATATATTATGCAACATATGTGTTCGATGCTAGACCCCAATGAAAATACCTGTTTAATTTGACGGAAACCGATATTTTATGTTGGCCCATATGATGATAAATATCTTGTATGAATATCGCTGGAAAATACGATTGTTGTGACAAAAATTGATACCCCCAAATATGCCGTTAAAACTAGAATTTTCTCGTATCTGAAAATGAATAAAATCACCGTAAATTATATAAATATTGGAATGATGCGTTCAAGGGCTTAAATCGAATCCGACTCGACGAAATTTAACCCTATGTAAACTTCTAATGATTTCTGTTCTGTAACTGTGATGATAATTAGATCGGAGTGCGACTCTGGACTGCAGTCCAGAGCGACTCTGTTTATCGTGTACTGTACCAAAATGTGTGTCACTGTGTTTCCTGAAGTCGTATGTTACGGAACCCTGTAGTAGATTAAAGGAAATTCTGTTATCTAAACAAAACAAGTGGTTCCATTCCGTTTCATTGCCGTTTGCTATTTTAAACTGTATTTAAAAGGGCAGAACGTATAACTGTCCAGAACAGATTCAGAAGTGATATACTGATGTTAAACTGTGTATAACTTTCAACGTACAGACGCGATTGAGGATCCGTCTGTAGCGTTGAATACTCTATTGAAAACCATAGATCTCATTCAACTATAGCATCGTTAAAATCTGAACCCAACTGGGTGCAATTCGTGTCGTGAAACAGACGTTCAGTTCTGAAACTGAATTTCCAGCCGCGAGCACTTAAAATGAAACAGTTGTATCTTGAAAACCGGAATCCCGATTGAACTGAAACAAATTTTGATGAATTTCTGACTGAATGTTCTATTTATCTTACTTACATCATTTTGTTGAATTCTAAACGGATGAATTTATGCAATTTATGTAGGTTAATGACATGCATGTTGATTCATAACATACTTAGCTTATTGACGGCATACATTCATATATCATACCCATTTGCTATATACTTAGTGTTAGTGCGTGTTAGAGTCAGTGGACATTGCATTATCGTGCGTGGTTGATGTTGGTTTAGAAGTGATGAGTATACCAATGGGAAGTGAATATTCGTGACAGTGATTGATACAGTGAGCAGTGATAAAACCGTGCCATTGGTATACTTGTACACGACTGAATCAAGATCATAAATAGTGAAAACCTGGGGATAAAGGGGAAATCGAAGTGGAAAGAGAATCGTATTTAGCGGGACCGTGTTTTAGAGGATGATCATTCGAGCAGTGATATATATATTAGGTAGGATCTAGCGATCCGGCTGACAGGGTTATTACCCAAGCATGTGGGCCGTTGTCTCGGGTATGTACGAGACTCCTGTTAAACATGATCCTCCTTCCACTATGCGATTTCAAACATGACCTAGAGACCGATAGGGACACAGAACATATTCTGCATCATATAGTGACATAGATATTACTTGCATTGTTCTTATACCAGTATTACCTCATTTACCTGTTTCATCTTATTATAATAATATTGTTATTGTGTCGCTCTGACGACCTGAGTATGCATGCTCATATTCCGTGGAAGGACCAGCATAGGAGACGGATCTACCCTTCGAGTTCACGGAGATATAGTTTGGTGTACTTTCTTCATTTACTGCTTTCCATACAAGTGATCGTGAGATTGAACTTGGTTAGCAATTGTTCTTGTTATCTGTAATTTGTGAACAATGGAATTTTAATGTAATAAATTAGTGATGTGATTCCTTTACTACTGTGCTTTATTACTGATTACCATGTGGTGCTAGAAGCCGAAGTGTGACTACGGCGGGATTTTCCCTTGACCGTAGGAGCATGGCTGGCCTAGTCATCCCTCGTTTCCCGTATTTTGGGAAGCGGGGCGTGACATGGTTTAGTTGGTATCAGAGCCTGTGTTTAGTATCAAGGGATAACATTAACTATACTGTATTACGTTATTCTTGTTTCACTACTCTTGATTTTCATCCTTGAATCTGATCCTATCTTTTTGAATCTTCCAGTGATATGACGTCCCCGAACGACCCCTCCTCGGACTCCAGCTCTCAGGACCGCACGGAAAGAATACTTAGTGCACTGACCACTTTCACGGAAGCTCAGGAGAGGAAGACAGATTTACTCACTGAGGGACTCAGGGCGATTACCGCCGCAGGAGGACCCTCCGCACTCATTACCGCCCCCGAGGGCGCTACTCCACCAGCTTATCACGCTAGGGCTGGTACCGTATCAGACTTCCGACGGTTACACCCAGCTGCATTGACAGGGCTAGCTGAACCCCTTGAGGCTGAGCATTGGCTGGTGAACATGGAGAATTTATTGACAGCCGCCAGGGTTCCAGAGGAAGATAGGGTGGACGTGATAAAGATACAATTAGAAGACGAAGCCCGTACATGGTGGTCGGTGGAAGAAAGCAGACTTGACGGGCCGATTGAATGGAGCAAGTTTAAGGAGTGCTTCCTAGATCATTATTTTCCTTCCACAGCCAAGGCAGAAATGGAGGAAAGGTTTATTCTTTTGAAGCAGAATGGATGCCCAGTGGACGTTTATGCGGAAGAGTTCAACCGTCTGAGCCGTTTTGCTCCATACATGGTCAAATCAGAGGCCACCAGGGCCAGACGCTTCCTTCAGGGGTTAGATTTCGAGTTGCAGCAGTTGATTGCATCGTTGGATTTGCAGACTTTCGCACAGGTACTCAACGCGGCAAGAGTTCTGGAGAAATTGATTAACAAGTTCAGGAGACCCCCAGTCGTTCCAGCACGTACCCATGCGCCTTCTTGAGAAGCCATACCGGTTCACAGAGCAGGAACGACACAAATGAAGCGCCCGTTCGTACCACAGCATCGCCCCCAAAGACAGGGCGTAGTTTGCGGCTATTGTGGCAGAGGTGGGCATACCCAGAAGGACTGTCGCCGTGCCAAGGGACAGTGCTTGATTTGCGGATCCAGTCAGCACAAGATTAGCAGTTGCCCTGAGCGAGCAGAAATACAGGGAGGTTCTGGACCGTCACAGCAGAGGCCACAGGAGCAAAGGCAACCCTTTATAGGTCGCGGTCAGGGACGGGCTTTCACCTTGACCGCCGAGCAGGCAGAGGCGTCAGGAGACGTGGTTACAGGTACTCTACTCGTACATTCCTTGCTAGCTAGAGTACTATTTGATTCGGGAGCATCGCATTGTTTCTTGTCTGAGCATTTCACTGATACACACTCAATACCACATGAACCACTAACCAAGGGATTGGAAATTCATACGGGTAATGGCATTATAATATCTAGTCGAGAATGTAGATTATGCCCGGTTGTAGTGTGTGGCAGGGAATTCTATGCGAATTTCGTTCTGATTGGGACGGGCAGTTACGACGCAATTCTCGGGATGGATTGGATGAGCACTTTCCATGCAGTTATCGATTGTCGTGCAAGGAAGGTGATCTTCCACATCCCCAATCACCCGGAGTTTATTTTCGAGGGCGGAAGTGAATCTTTGGGGCCAGCTAAGTATAGAGCCAAGCCTAAGGAACTGACAGCTATGGAGATTGATAAGAGCCCAGTCCCAGAAATTGTTCGAGACTTTCTGGACGTATTTCCCGAAGATCTACCAGGTCTACCACCTCCTCGAATTCTGGAGTTCTCAATCGATTTGACTCCAGGTACAGCCCCAGTATCCAGAGCCCCATACAGAATGACACCAGTTGAGTTGGCGGAATTGAAGAAGCAGGTTGAGGAACTATTGGAGAAGGGATTTATTCGGCCAAGCGCTTCACCGTGGGGTGCACCAGTTCTGTTAGTAAAGAAGAAGGATGGATCGCTGCGAATGTGTATAGATTATCGGGAGCTGAATAAGGTCACAATAAAGAACAAGTACCCAATCCCGCGCATTGACGACCTATTCGATCAGCTAAGTGGAGACAAGGTATTCTCAAAGTTGGACCTCCGTTCTGGATATTATCAAATCAGAGTAGCAGCCGAGGATGTATGCAAGACGGCTTTCAGGACCCGATACGGACATTACGAGTTCCTTGTGATGCCGTTCGGTGTTACTAATGCCCCAGCAATATTCATGGACTTGATGAACAGGGTGTTCGCAAAGTACTTGGACACGTTTGTCGTTGTGTTTATCGACGACATACTTGTCTACTCGAAGACCCGGGAAGAGCACGCTGAACATTTGCGCACGGTACTACAAATTCTTCGGGAAGAGAAGCTGTATGCGAAGCTAAGCAAGTGTGAATTCTGGCTCGACAAGGTTCAGTTTTTGGGACATATTGTTTCGGGCGAAGGCATCTCGGTAGACCCAGCAAAGATAGAATCCGTCAGAGATTGGCCAACGCCGAAGTCAGTGGCTGAGATCAGGAGTTTTCTGGGATTGGCAGGTTATTATCGGAGATTCGTCCAAGATTTCTCAAGAATCGCTGAACCATTGACGAGGCTGACACGGAAGGACGTGCCGTTTACATGGACAGAGGAGTGCACTCAGGCATTTGACACACTGAAGCAGAAGTTAACCACGGCGTCTATACTTACAGTACCAGATAATTCCGGTGGTTTGGTGATACACAGTGATGCCTCAGGGAAGGGATTAGGTTGTGTCCTAATGCAGCACAGTCGAGTGGTTGCTTACGCCTCTCGACAATTGAGAAACCACGAGAAGAGCTATCCTACGCATGACTTGGAGTTAGCTGCGGTAGGCTTTGCGTTGAAGATTTGGAGGCACTATCTTTTGGGTGAGAAAGTGGAAATGTACACAGATCACAAAAGTTTAAAGTATGTTTTCACTCAGAAGGAACTAAACATGAGGCAGCGCCGATGGCTAGAGCTGATGGCAGATTATGACTTGGACCTTCAGTATCACCCGGGGAAGGTGAATGTTGTACCAGATGCGCTCAGTCGCAAGCCAGCGGTCATGATGTTGACCAATCAGAGGAGCATTATCGAGGACTTTCAGAGACTCGAACTTGAAGTTGTTACGCCGAACGCATTCAGTCAACTTTGGCAACTGCAAGTGCAATCTTCCCTGGTGGATCGCATCAAGATTGCACAAGCGGATGATCCCCGATTGCAAAAGTTCAGAGAGAAAGTGGAAGCTGGACTGAGAACGGATTTGATTATACATGAAGATGGCTCTCTGAGATTCGGTAGCAGACTCTGCGTACCTAAGGGAGATGTTCGAGAAGAAGTTTTGGCTGAAGCACACAGTTCAGCTTATTCTGTGCATCCGGGAGGTACAAAAATGTATCAGGACCTAAAGCAGCACTTTTGGTGGAACGGAATGAAGCAGGAAATTGCGAGGTTCGTATCCAGGTGCTTGGTATGTCAGCAGGTGAAGGCGGAACATCAGAGGACAGCAGGATTGTTACAACCACTGCCAATACCTGAATGGAAGTGGGAGCACATTACTATGGATTTTGTGATGGCCTTACCACAGAGCCCTAGGGGCAATAACGCCATTTGGGTTATCGTCGATCGCCTCACAAAAGCTGCACATTTCCTACCTTTCCGAGTGGGACAGTCGACAGAATCACTGGCAGAAAGATATATGCAGGAGATTGTACGACTTCACGGTGTTCCAGTAAGCATTGTGTCAGACTGGGACACCAGATTCTTGTCGCACTTTTGGAAGAGCTTACAGGAGAGCTTGGGTACCCGCCTTAAATTCAGCACAGCTTATCACCCGCAGACGGACAATCCGAGCGTACGATTCAGACGCTCGAGGATATGTTGAGAGCCTGTATGTTGGACTTTCAGGGTTCCTGGGAGGACCATCTGCATCTAGTCGAGTTCTCTTACAACAATAGTTATCAGGCTAGTATTCAGATGGCTCCTTTTGAAGCACTATACGGGCGGAAGTGTCGATCCCCAGTATGTTGGGATGATGTGGGAGAACGAAGATTACTGGGCCCCGAACTCATTGTTCAAACAGTCGACAAAGTCCAAATGATCAGACAGCGTATCAAGATGGCTCAGGATCGACAGAAGAGTTGGGCAGATACCAGCAGGAGGACACTAGAATTCGAAGTCGGAGATCATGTGTTCTTGAAGATTTCCCCTACTCGTGGAGTTATCAGGTTCGGAGGTCGGGGAAAGCTTAGTCCCCGTTTTATCGGACCTTTTGAGGTGCTAGAGAGAGTGGGAGAGGTGGCCTATCGACTGGCCTTGCCTCCATTGCTAGCTGGTGTGCACAATACCTTCCACGTGTCACAGTTGCGGCGTTATGTTCGGGATGAGAGCCATGTCCTGGACCATTCGGAGCTAGTTTTGGGTACAGATTTATCGTACGAGGAGCAGCCCACTACCATCCTCGACCGCAGAGAGAAAGTGCTGAAGAATAAGGTCATTCCGTTAGTCCGAGTGTCTTGGGGCGGTCGTTCCCCAGGAGAATCCACCTGGGAGCGGGAGGAAGATATCCGTGATCGTTATCCACGTCTCTTTAATTAGTACATTGTTTTCCTTGTATCCATGTTAAATTTCGAGGACAAAATTTTTGTTAGGGGGGTATGATGTAAATCCCCGTTTCCATCTTAATAAAAGTTCCCATTTTCTAAAATTCCAGTGATTTCCTTTCTTTTTTTCCCATCGTATTTTATTGGTTGTTAAGCTTAATATTTAAACCTTATTTTTCCAACTCTTTTGAAATCATAGTCCAAACCCTAAAAGCCAAATTAAATTAATACCAAAACTAAAACAAGTAGAACATTTTAAATTTAAACCCCAACCTTACTTAAGCCTATTATTTAAAACCCTCAGCCCACTACAAAATTTATTCTCAAACCAATAAATTTACCCAGCCCGTTACTCCTCCTCAGCCCACTCACCATTTTTCTAAATAAAATCCTTATAAAAAACACCCAGCCCGTTTCTCTTTTTCTTAGCCCACTCAGGATTTTTAAATAAATCCTTTAATTATTTTCCCCGGCCCGTTCTCCCTTCAACCCACTAAATATTTATCTTAAAGGGAATTTTATCCTCAGCCGGTCCACTTCCTTGGCCCGCTTCCTCAACTCACCCGACCCGACCCCACTCCTGTTCATCTTCTTTACTCCTCCAACGGTAACCTCCCTCTTTCCCGCTCGCGAACGCTTCCTCTGCCGCGCCTCGCGCCCACGTCCTCGCCCCCGTTCTCGCAACGTTCAACCACGACATTCAACCCTCATTCATTCCTCACGCCCTCATCTCTCTCTCTTCTCTACCATTTTCAAATTTCCCCAACTCCTCTCCACTCACGAAAACTCACCGAGCACTTTTTCCCTCACTTCGCCGCCGGCGACGACCCTCGACAACCCTCGGCAACCCTCGCTCACTCCTCCCCTACCAACACAACTCCTCTACAACTCTACCCGACCCTGCACACCAACTCCCCTGCACACATACCCATTACAACCGAGCTCGGCCACCTTGCACCCCTCGACGCCGGCGAACTCCCCACCACATCGCCGACCACCCTACGATCTCCTCGCCAGCAGCATTAACACCCCCACACACCCACTAAACCTACACAACCAAGCTCACTATCCCTCTCTCTTTCAAGTCCCAGCTACCAAGCTTACGAGCTCACTGTTGCTATCCTTCGGAGCACCGTCGTCGACCCTAGCAAATCCCAGACCAACCACAGAGCACCACCTCCGCTTCCAGCAAGCACGTGACGACTCCGACTCAAATTCCACATCTCGAGCCAAGCTCACGCGAATCCGTTTCACGGCGTACTTCACGCGTTCGTGACGCCGCTGCTGCCGTGCGACCCCGAGACGTTTCCAGGTAAGTGTTTACTTGCTTCATGCTAATATAGTTGTGGTACAAACCTAAATCGTATAGTTTATAAATTTGCCGATTCCCGATATATTATGCAACATATGTGTTCGATGCTAGACCCCAATGAAAATACCTGTTTAATTTGACGGAAACTGATATTTTATGTTGGCCCATATGATGATAAATATCGTGTATGAATATCGCTGGAAAATACGATTGTTGGTGACAAAAATTGATACCCCCAAATATGCCGTTAAAACTAGAATTTTCTCGTATCTGAAAATGAATAAAATCACCGTAAATTATATAAATATTGGAATGATGCTTTCAAGGGCTTAAATCGAAGCCGACTCGACGAACTTTAACCCTATGTAAACTTCTAATGATTTCTGTTCTGTAACTGTGATGATAATTAGATCGGAGTGCGACTCTGGACTGCAGTCCAGAGCGACTCTGTTTATCGTGTACTGTACCAAAATGCGTGTCACTGTGTTTCCTGAAGTCTTATGTTACGGAACCCTGCAGTAGATTAAAGGAAATTCTGTTAGCTAAACAAAACAAGTGGTTCCATTCCGTTTCATTGCCGTTTGCTCTTTTAAACTGTATTTAAAAGGGCAGAACGTATAACTGTCCAGAACAGATTCAGAAGTGTTATACTGATGTTAAACTGTGTATAACTTTCAACGTACAGACGCAATTGAGGATCCGTCTATTGCGTTGAATACTCTATTGAAAGCCCTAGATTTCATTCAACTGTAGCATCGTTAAAATCTGAACCCAACTGGATGCAATTCGTGTCGTGAAACGGACGTTCAGTTCTGAAACTGAATTTCCAGCCGCGAGCACTTAAAATGAAACAGTTGTATCTTGAAAACAGGAATCCCGATTGAACTGAAACAAATTTTGATGAATTTCTGACTGAATGTTCTATTTATCTTACTTACATCATTTTGTTGAATTCTAAACGGATGAATTTATGCAATTTATGTAGGTTAATGACATGCATGTTGATTCATAACATACTTAGCTTATTGACGGCATACATTCATATATCATACCCATTTGCTATATACTTAGTGTTAGTGCGTGTTAGAGTCAGTGGACATTGCATTATCGTGCGTGGTTGATGTTGGTTTAGAAGTGATGAGTATACCAATGGGAAGTGAATATTCGTGACAGTGATTGATACAGTGAGCAGTGATAAAACCGTGCCATTGGTATACATGTACACGACTGAATCAAGATCATAAATAGTGAAAACCTGGGGATAAAGGGGAAATCGAAGTGGAAAGAGAATCGTATTTAGCGGGACCGTGTTTTAGAGGATGATCATTCGAGCAGTGATATATATATTAGGTAGGATCTAGCGATCCGGTTGACAGGGTTATGTCCCGAGCATGTGGGCCGTTGTCTCGGGTATGTACGAGACTCCTGTTAAACATGATCCTCCTTCCACTATGCGATTTCAAACATGACCTAGAGACCGATAGGGACACAAAACATATTCTGCATCATATAGTGACATAGTGATTACTTGCATTGTTCTTATACCAGTATTACCTCATTTACCTGTTTCATCTTATTATAATAATATTGTTATTGTGTCACTCTGACGACCTGAGTATGCATGCTCATATTCCGTGGAAGGGCCAGCACAGGAGACGGATCTACCCTTCGAGTTCACGGAGATATAGTTTGGTGTACTTTCTTCATTTACTGCTTTCCATACAAGTGATCGTGAGATTGAACTTGGTTAGTAATTGTTCTTGTTATCTGTAATTTGTGAACAATGGAATTTTAATGTAATAAATTAGTGATGTGATTCCTTTACTACTGTGCTTTATTACTGATTACCATGTGGTGCTAGAAGCCGAAGTGTGACTACGGCGGGATTTTCCCCTGACCGTAGGAGCATGGCTGGCCTAGTCATCCCTCGTTTCCCGTATTTTGGGAAGCGGGGCGTGACAGATATACCAGAGTAGACTAGCGTATACCTTCTCGACCCATACAGATGGGCGATGGATGATCCCATATCCATTGGTGTTTGATATCAGAGATGATATACGGGTGCTCAGTAGAGACTGGGTATACTGGACGGACTCGCCGAGAACTCCCAGATGGTATTATACCTTACGTCAGATGGCAGTTCTCTGGTGACACTGGTACAGGTTAGTCTGTAGACCCGAGATCGTCATAGAGTCTTGTGTGATTCCCACTGTGCTTTGATTTCCACCTTACCACGTCCAAGAGGGCGTGCAAAACGGTGGCTTTTGGGTACAGTCCTGAATCACATGGAGGCAATGAGCGATAGGAGGGGATTCGTCTCTCCCGGTATAGGGAGTTGATGTTGCGCTGTGTTCGATTGGCTATAACCGGAAATCCCTGGCCAGGGTTGCTTAAATTTACTAGTAAGTGTTATCAGTAGTATCTCGAACTGTTATAGACCTCATATCGACACGACTTATCGAGCTACTGGGGTCTGACGTTTACCACCCCTAAGCGAGATATGCGACATATCAGACGATCAGACCGGACTGTACGCTAAGTGTTACTGGTTGGATTCACAGGAGTGTGAGCGGGCTTGCTCGTCGATCTTCTGATCGCTCAATACCCGGGTGGCCGTTACGTTTAGCAAACCGCTTGCGGCTTGTGGGTGCTTGATATGATCATCATCTACTGCCGGCGTATTGACGAGTCTTTAGAGTCCTACACAGAGGTTTCCTGTGTTAGTGTTTATGCCCTAGGAGGCCATTACTGTATCATACTAGCTTGTATATTACTTAATGGAAGCTTGGGATATTCACATGTATATAACAGTCTTGCTAAACATGGTAGTATGCTACTTGGTTTTTTCTATCTTAATATGTGAGTATACGTATTGATAGAGCTCTTAGGATCTTGCTTGTCTACCAGCGTTGTGATGGCAGTCACACTAGTGGGGGCTGGGTAGTCTACAAGCACATCCTTATTCAGGTCCCTGGTCGTTGGATTATCGAGACAGAGTATCGATACTCCGGAGTAGACTAGTGTGTACGCTTCTCATCCCAGTTGGGGAGATGGTCTGTCCCACAGCCGTCAGTACGTCGTACTGGAGATAGTATACAGGTGCTCGTTAGGTTACGGGTACACCGGACAGGACTCACAAGGAACTGTTGGTTGGTTTGATACCAGTCGTCAGTGAACAGTTCCCAGGTGACATGAGTACAGCGTAGTCCGCAGACTTGACACTGCTACTTCGCCTCGAGTGTGTCCCACTGTTCTTAGATTGCTACCCTACCACGGCTCAAAGGAGTCGTGCAAACAGGTAGCAGTTGGGTGCAGTCCCGAGCACTTGGAGGCAGTGGCGGTTAGACAGGATTCGTCCCTCCCGGTATTGGGAGTAGATATCGTGCTGTGTCAGAGAGCCATTACACAAAGTCCCTGGCCAGGGCAAGCGAGATTTGCTGGTAGGTTCCAGCAGTTTCTCAGGGTGTAATGGGCTTCACTCCGACACGACTTATACCGCTATTAGGGGACTGACGCTTGCCGCCCCCCTAGGCCCGATATGCGATAGTCATGGACGAACGGACCGGACTGTATGGAGATTGTCACATCAGACTCAGTAGGAGTTCGGATGGGTTTACTCATCGGCCTTCTTATCGACAACTACCTGGGGACCGTTACGTACAGCTAGTGCCGCTTGCGGTCTGTGGTTAAACCCACTGCCAGCGTAGTAGTCGAGTCTCTAGAGTCCCACACAGAGAGTTTCCTACTCCAGGCGAAACGATATAGAGGTTGCATGGTTTTGCGACAAAGGGTTCGGACGCATACGTGCGTTTACGCGCGTACGACTTTCGGACAGATTTTACCAGTCGGCTTTGGTTTAAGCCAGTTACTGGTATCCGGTTATTGGATTTTTACAGTCTAAAGTTTTTCCGTATTTTTACGGATCGGAGGGGCGTTCTCGTAATTACTCGAGAAGCTTCTAGAAGATGTGACTAAGGAGGTTTGTTTTGGAAAGAGAGTGAGTCATAGTGGTGATTCATTCACTTCATTAATGCACATTTATTGCTTAATGACTCATGTTAATGAATCATCACAAGATATTTTGTGAAGCATGCTTATTCATTTCCTATATTGATTTTTTGAAAATAAGAATGCTTCATAATATTATGATACACTCTCTCTCTTCTCTCATTATCATATCACACATTCTCTCTCCTCAAGCTCTCATCTTCTAACCCTAATCCTTAATCCTCATGTGTTGAGATCAAAGGATTAGTTAGACTAAACAATCCATAACCTTCACTCTATATCATTCTCTCATCTTTGATTAGCAATCAAAGTTGATTAGTTACCTCAAGTTAGAGGTTTAGCTTGGAGTTTCGCTCTCGGGTGGATCGTCTACTACCTAGAGAAGGCCGAGGAGAACAAAGGAGGACGTAAAGAAGAAGGACCGGTTTCATTAGGTATAATCCCTAATCACTCATGTGAGATGAAACTTTAGAATACGGTTATTTAGAGTTTAGCTTCGATTCAAGCGGTTAGTCGATGTTCGTTGTTTAAACTTGATAAGTTTTTGTAAATTCCGCCTCCCCATAAGTACTGGGGTGTACTACATCGACTTACAGTGGTATCAGAGCCTCGCTAAACACTAAATAACTTAATCGCAAATTTGTACGAATTTCGAACGAAAAAACGAACCCGGAAAACCCTAATTCTGTTTAGTTTCTGTCGAACTTAAAATCAAGTCCTAAAATTTTTTTAATGTGTTCAGAGAGCTAGAAAGAAGTCCAGGAGAACACCCAAGAAATTCGAGCCCATGAATCGGCAACTCGGCCGCGCAAGCGCGGCGGATCGGTGGGATCCGCCGCCCTTCCGCGGCGCTTTGGCCGAGTCATGGACTCGTCTTTCTTGTGTGGGTCCCCTGTGACATTTGGGGTTTTCTGGAATATTTAATTATTGCTCAGGTTACTGTTTAACAGAGCAGATTTTGGAGCAATATTGATGTTGTTTATTCGATCGAAAAATACGGTATTTGCGTATTGGATTATATCTGTGATTGTTTAATGTGTTCGTAAACCTCCCCCAACTGCTAGTATGTCGGTTGGCAGGGGGTTGCACATTTCTGAAATGGTTATATCTGTTTGTGCATATAAACTGTATTGGACTGTTGTGGTGTATAGCCGGGGTTAGCAAAGGGTTATTGATTAATTCATTTGTTGTAAATGTAATTTGTTGTAATATTATTTTCGCGGGGCACTTCCAGGTTGCGGTCGTAGCCACCGTTGTATTATTTCATTTTACTGTTTTTTGCTCCTAGGACTGACCCAAGGTGGGGTACACAGACTGCCGGGTGGGTAGTTTGCCGTACCCGTAGGGGTCGAGGGTGGGGTAAACGGCTATTCATCATAACTGTGTAATCTGTCTTTTCTTGCAGGCTCAAAAGAAATACAGATTGCTTGCAAATCCAATATTGTTTATCTGTGTTCTGGAATGAATATCATTGCGTCAGACGAATGTAAAATATCTATATTTATTATAGCTATTTAGACGTCACTTATGTTTTACACCCGCGCTAGCCCAGCCCCCGCTCTGTCGTTAGTTAAGTAACCTAACGGGTGATGACGGGACCCCGTGGCGAATGCGGATGGCATAAGAGGACGTTATATTTTCGTTGTTTTCTGCAATGATAGGTTAATGATGGGACGCATTATCTATAATGCAAAGTAAAACAAACCAAAGTTTAAATCGTTGGAACAATTTAAAAGAAACCACTCGGTTATTTTTAAAACAGATATTTTTAAATGCGGAGCTTTAACCACTCCTTTTAAAAGCTATCAGGTTCCTTCGGTTATATCAAGTTCACTACGTTCACGGTTTCGCCAAAACCAGTCGTAGCCCTCCGTCATTTCTCATGAATGGTCAGTAGTATTCAAGCTATGTTTGTTTGGCCCTTAGTCAAGACATAGTGTTTGGTAGCTGCTGGGGTATTCATTTGTTGCATAGATAGATGAGTTGGTTTGGGACAGTCGGATTACTTTGTTTGGCCCTTAGTCAAGAGTATACGGATGGGTTCAAATCAACAGGATAATGATGGGCAGAACTTGACATGTGACTTATGATTTGTTGGCCCTTAGTCAAGATCATAAGAGCATGGGGCAAAAACTTATATCGGGAATTTCTAAAGAAACTGAAATTTGCAAAGAGATGCATACCATTTGGAGTTTGATGAATGTTGGTAGGATTCCTTCAACATTATCATACGATGATATTTGGATCCCGATCCTACTGTGAGTATATGCTACTTATCAGGATATTCGTCGCTTAACGATCAATGCTATAAACCTAGTAGGTGTCCAGAAAAGTGTCAGCGGGGTTACGCCCCCAGAGAAAAGAGGTTATTTAATTAAGGAACTTCGCGAAAGCGTTGGAAAACCTCCCTCGAAGTATCGACACCGGCCTGGCTGAACGGTTAAGCAAGTATTGTACGGTGAGAATAGTCTTGGCTAATTCTTCTTTTATGGTTTGAGGAAGGATTCGAGAAACAGTGGGAGCCATCCAGTTTAGATAAACTAAAAACCACTCTAAACTTGCAAGAGCATCATGCTAAAGAGTTTTCTTCTCTCTCTCCTAATTGCAGCGACCCTGAAAATGACTGGACTTAAGTTACTTTTAGAGAAAAATATACTGACGGGGCCAAACTATAAAGATTGGCTGCGGAATGTCAAGATGGCTTTGACCTATGACAAACTGGGGTACGTCCTCACCGCTACGGCACCTGCTGTCCCTGGTCCCAAATCCAGCAATGCGGATAAGGAAATCCGCAAAACCTGGGATTTAGATTGCGCGAGAGCCAAGTGCATCGTGCTTGCCTCGATGAATAATGAACATCAGAGGAGGCACGAGGATATGTCCTTAGATGGCATATTTCTCCATACAAAGGAACTTTATGGAGAGCAATCTCGTATAGCAAGATACGAGACCTCAAAGAAATTGTTTCGAGCGAGGTTGGCTGTCGGGTCATCGGTAGGTGAACATGTCCTACAGATGATTGGCTATATAGAAGAGCTCGCAGACCTTGGGACGACTTTGGATAATGAGCTCTATACAGACCTTGTTCTCCAGTCCCTTCCTCCCACCTACGCCCAGTTTATCCTCAACTTCAATCTTCAAGGAAAAGAAGTTGAACTTGCGGAACTCCTGAACATGTTAAGGAGTGCAGAGGGCACCTTGCAGAAGGCAAGGGAAACACCCGCTATGTTTGTTGGCGGTTCATCTTCTTCCGGGTCCAAGGCTAGGGCCAAAGGAAGGAAGAAGAAGGCCGCACCCAGACCTAGAGGAGGTGTTAGTAAGGTGGGAAAGAAGGGAAAGAAAAAGATTGCAGCACCGGTAGTTGGCCTGGATGAGTGCTTCCATTGTCACAGGAAAGGGCACTGGAAGAAGGATTGCAAGGCGTGGAACGCCAAGAACCAGGAACCGAAGCAAGCTGTGGCTTCGACTTCAGGTGTGTTTGTAATTGAGAATTGTCTGTCGATCAACTCTACTTCCTGGGTATTGGATACCGGGTCAGGATCTCATATTTGCAATTCATTGCAGGCACTGAGAAACCGTAGAGTGCTGAAGGAAGGTGATATGATCCTCAGGGTTGCTAACGGAGCTAGCGTGGGAGCTGCGTCCGTCGGGGATTATCACCTAGGATTGACGAGTGGACACATTTTGGTTTTACATAACTGTTATTTTGTACCCAGCTTAACGTGTAATATCATATCAGTTTCCTTGTTATCAAATAAAGGTTATGATTTCACGTTTGTAAGAGATGTTGTCAACATCCACCTTAATCATGGTTTGATTGGGTCTGGTACTCTAAATAACGGCATATATGTGTTAAACCAACTCCAAATTTTCAATGTCCAGAACACACTAAAAAGAAAGTCTCCAGATTTAAATAAAGCTTTCTTATGGCATTGTAGACTGGGTCACATCAATGAAAGAAGGTTGACTAAGTTGCATAGAGAAGGATATTTGGACACGTTCGAATATCAAACCTATGACACTTGTCAATCTTGTCTCAAAGGAAAGATGACAAAGACTCCATTTACTGGACAAGGAGTAAGAGCGAGCGAGCTCTTAGGACTCATACACAGTGATGTATGTGGTCCAATGTCTACACATGCAAGAGGTGGTTATTCCTACTTCATTACTTTTACAGATGATTTCTCTAGGTATGGATATGTTTTCTTAATGAAGCATAAATCAGAGGCCTTTGAGAAATTCCTGGAATTCAAGAATGAAGCGGAAAACCAAACAGGCAAAAGTATTAAGACACTAAGATCTGATCGAGGTGGAGAATACTTAAGTGCCGAGTTCCTAGGTTACCTAAAAGAGAAAGGAATTCTCTCTCAGCTTACTCCTCCATACACTCCACAGCACAACGGTGTATCGGAGAGAAGGAATCGAACCCTATTGGATATGGTACGATCCATGATGAGTAATACTGAGTTACCGCGATCTTTCTGGGGTTATGCGCTAGAATCAGCGGCATATCTTTTGAACCAGGTTCCAACCAAGACTGTGCCTACCACACCATATCAGATGTGGAGTGGGAAGAGACCCTGTCTAAAACATTTTAGGACATGGGGGTGTCCAGCTTTTGTAAAAAAGCAGCATGTGGACAAGCTCGAGGCACGCTCAGTACTGTGTAAGCTTGTGGGATATCCAAAGAACTCCAAGGGATATTATTTCTATTACGCAGAGGAACAAAAGGTTTTTGTTTCTCGTCATGCCCACTTCTTAGAAACTGAATTTTTAGAAAATCAGAAGAGTGGGAGCGAAGTAGAACTGGAAGAAATTCCAGAACCACAAGCTGTTACTGAAAGTTTGGTAGAACCAGAGGTTCAAGAAGAACAGAACATTCCCGCACCCCTCCGCAGGAGTAGTAGGCCGTCTCGTCCGCCTGAGAGATACTACGGTTTTCTCATAGATGGGGATAGAGAGGATTGCATCATAGATGATGATGAACCTACTGACTTCAGGCAGGCCATCCAGAGCGGCGACTCGGTACGATGGCTAGATGCAATGCGGACCGAAATGGAGTCCATGTACACCAACAAAGTATGGACTTTGGACTTTGCTCCAGATGGGGTAAAACCCATAGGATGCAAATGGATCTTCAAGAAAAAGATTGGTGTAGATGGACAGGTGGAAACCTATAAGGCTAGACTTGTTGCAAAGGGCTTTCGTCAAAGACCTGGTTTGGACTATGACGAAACCTTTTCTCCAGTGGCTATGCTAAAATCCATTCGGGTCCTTCTTGCTATTGCTGCCTTCCATGATTATGAAATCTGGCAGATGGACGTAAAGACGGCTTTTCTGAATGGAAATTTAGAAGAGAGCGTCTATATGGATCAGCCAGAGGGTTTCAATCAGAGTGGGAGCAGCGGGAAAGTATGCAAGCTGCTTAAGTCCATTTACGGACTAAAGCAGGCATCGCGGAGTTGGAACATCTGTTTTGATGAGACAGTCAAAGAATATGACTTTATCAAAAATCCAGATGAACCGTGCATATATAGTAAAGTTGTGGCCAGAAGTGTCGTATTCCTCGTCTTGTACGTGGATGACATTCTATTGATAGGAAATGACATTCCTATGCTACAATCTGTCAAAGGATTCTTGTCACACAGGTTCTCCATGAAAGACCTGGGTGATGCCTCTTACATTCTGGGGATCCGGATCTATCGTGATAGATCCAAGAGGATGTTGGGACTTTCGCAGTCCAGGTATATCGACACTGTACTGAAAAGATTCAGTATGGAAGATTCTAAGCGCGGTAATCTACCGGCTTGTCACGGAATCACCCTCTCCAAAGAGATGTCTCCCAAGACTGATTTGGAAAGGGAACGCATGTCTATTATACCCTACGCTTCTGCGGTAGGCTCTATAATGTATGCGATGTTGTGTACCAGACCAGATGTAGCTTACGCACTGAGCGTGGTAAGCCGGTATCAGTCAGACCCAGGGGAGAAACACTGGATAGCAGTAAAGAACATTCTCAAGTACCTGAGGAGGACTAAGGAGATGTTCTTGGTTTACGGCGGAAAAGACCTCAGGTTAGAGGCCTTTGCTGATTCCGGCTTCCAGAGTGATAAGGACGATTCCAAGTCCATGTCGGGTTATGTCTTTACCCTCAATGGAGGGGCGGTGTGCTGGAAGAGCTCCAAGCAGGACACCGTTGCTGACTCGACGATGGAAGCGGAGTATATAGCTGCTTGCGATGCCGCAAAAGAAGCAGTCTGGATGAAGAAGTTCCTAACAGAACTTCAGGTGGTTCCTACCATAGTTGATCCAATACCTCTGTATTGCGACAACAACGGAGCTATAGCTTTAGCGAAGGAACCAAGGTCCCATCAGAAGTCCAGACACATCTTGAGGCGGTATCACCTGATCAGGGAGATCATTGATCGTCAGGAGATCGAGGTTCGGAGAGTTGCTTCAGAAGAGAACATTGCTGATCCATTCACGAAGGCCCTTCCTCAGATTCAGTTCGAGAGGCTACTCAAGATCATTGGTCTACGATATGCCAGTACATGGCCCTAGTGCAAGTGGGAGATTGTTAGTGTTTATGCCCTAGGAGGCCATTACTGTATCATACTAGCTTGTATATTACTTAATGGAAGCTTGGGATATTCACATGTATATAACAGTCTTGCTAAACATGGTAGTATGCTACTTGGTTTTTTCTATCTTAATATGTGAGTATACGTATTGATAGAGCTCTTAGGATCTTGCTTGTCTACCAGCGTTGTGATGGCAGTCACACTAGTGGGGGCTGGGTAGTCTACAAGCACATCCTTATTCAGGTCCCTGGTCGTTGGATTATCGAGACAGAGCATCGATACTCCGGAGTAGACTAGTGTGTACGCTTCTCATCCCAGTTGGGGAGATGGTCTGTCCCACAGCCGTCAGTACGTCGTACTGGAGATAGTATACAGGTGCTCGTTAGGTTACGGGTACACCGGACAGGACTCACAGGGAACTGTTGGTTGGTTTGATACCAGTCGTCAGTGAACAGTTCCCAGGTGACATGAGTACAGCGTAGTCCGCAGACTTGACACTGCTACTTCGCCTCGAGTGTGTCCCACTGTTCTTAGATTGCTACCCTACCACGGCTCAAAGGAGTCGTGCAAACAGGTAGCAGTTGGGTGCAGTCCCGAGCACTTGGAGGCAGTGGCGGTTAGACAGGATTCGTCCCTCCCGGTATTGGGAGTAGATATCGTGCTGTGTCAGAGAGCCATTACACAAAGTCCCTGGCCAGGGCAAGCGAGATTTGCTGGTAGGTTCCAGCAGTTTCTCAGGGTGTAATGGGCTTCACTCCGACACGACTTATACCGCTATTAGGGGACTGACGCTTGCCGCCCCCCTAGGCCCGATATGCGATAGTCATGGACGAACGGACCGGACTGTATGGAGATTGTCACATCAGACTCAGTAGGAGTTCGGATGGGTTTACTCATCGGCCTTCTTATCGACAACTACCTGGGGACCGTTACGTACAGCTAGTGCCGCTTGCGGTCTGTGGTTAAACCCACTGCCAGCGTAGTAGTCGAGTCTCTAGAGTCCCACACAGAGAGTTTCCTACTCCAGGCGAAACGATATAGAGGTTGCATGGTTTTGCGACAAAGGGTTCGGACGCATACGTGCGTTTACGCGCGTACGACTTTCGGACAGATTTTACCAGTCGGCTTTGGTTTAAGCCAGTTACTGGTATCCGGTTATTGGATTTTTACAGTCTAAAGTTTTTCCGTATTTTTACGGATCGGAGGGGCGTTCTCGTAATTACTCGAGAAGCTTCTAGAAGATGTGACTAAGGAGGTTTGTTTTGGAAAGAGAGTGAGTCATAGTGGTGATTCATTCACTTCATTAATGCACATTTATTGCTTAATGACTCATGTTAATGAATCATCACAAGATATTTTGTGAAGCATGCTTATTCATTTCCTATATTGATTTTTTGAAAATAAGAATGCTTCATAATATTATGATACACTCTCTCTCTTCTCTCATTATCATATCACACATTCTCTCTCCTCAAGCTCTCATCTTCTAACCCTAATCCTTAATCCTCATGTGTTGAGATCAAAGGATTAGTTAGACTAAACAATCCATAACCTTCACTCTATATCATTCTCTCATCTTTGATTAGCAATCAAAGTTGATTAGTTACCTCAAGTTAGAGGTTTAGCTTGGAGTTTCGCTCTCGGGTGGATCGTCTACTACCTAGAGAAGGCCGAGGAGAACAAAGGAGGACGTAAAGAAGAAGGACCGGTTTCATTAGGTATAATCCCTAATCACTCATGTGAGATGAAACTTTAGAATACGGTTATTTAGAGTTTAGCTTCGATTCAAGCGGTTAGTCGATGTTCGTTGTTTAAACTTGATAAGTTTTTGTAAATTCCGCCTCCCCATAAGTACTGGGGTGTACTACATCGACTTACATCCTGGCTCAAGCGAAACGAAATAGGAGCACATATGAGATATGTGCGGGACCGAGAATAATACCAGTATGAGATACTGGATTATATTCTCGCGATTTGTATCATTGGACGGTTATATGAGATATAGCCGGGTTACCGAATCAAGTGTTGATTCAATACATTGATACACTTGATATTAGTCGGTTATATGCAGTATGACCGGATCATTAAATCAAGTGTTGATTGATGATTTAATGTATAATTATATATTTGATATATTACTTTACATTAACTAGTATTTGTTCACTTAAAATGGATTTTCTCACTTGATATGCACAAGTAGTATATGTGATATATTTTTGTGCACTAGATTGTATCATGTTTGATGATACATGCAAACTTGGGTGTATGTTTACTTTAAACCATGTTTAAGTGAATGGTTAGGGTTTTGTTATCTTTTCTTAATTATTTGTTTTATTTATTTATTTTTGGGCAAGAAACAAAAGGGTGGCTTCTTTTGTTTTTACCTTGAAGCTTCATGAAGCTTTGACCACTTTGTTTCTTTCCTAAACCTAACCATTCACCTAACCCTAGTTTATTCTCTACACTTATTAAACTAACCCAAGGTTGCATAATGATAAGAATGATTTTTATTTTCTATTATTTATAATTCTTATCATATTCTTTTTCTTTTTCTTCTTCTTCTTCAAGAAGAAGAAACCTTACTAGCTTTAATGGTGCTATGAGGAAAAGAGTGAGAAATCCAAATCTAAAGTGAACCCACTTCCTATTTCTTCATCCTCTATCACTTGCCATTTAGTATAGGGTGTTTTCTTCACAAGTTTCACGACTTGGTGAAGTTGGAGCTCGAGTTAGAGTCTCCTCGACGTAGATCATCTTCGACATCGAAGTCGACGACCTAGCCCGATCATTTCTTCGACGAAACCATCGCTAGAGTCCGGGATCCGATGATCGCAGTGGAGGGACTTCATCACGGAGCTATGGAGGTGGAGGTCCGGATCTACAAAGGTTGTATTTCCGTTCACTTTAGAGTAAAGTTGTTTGCTCGCATTTGTTATCGCCTAATCTCTAGTTAACGATCTAGTTAGGGTTTCTCGGCACCGGAAAAATTTGAAATTGGCATGGTTGATGCCTTGTGGAACCTCTTGAGTGTGCCTAGGAACCCTACACAATCTCATTACAAGTTTCAACACTTGAAACTCCCGATATCAGTTTTTGCCCTTAACGACTTATGACCTTACCTATGGTCAACAAATCATAAGCTGCCAATCAAGTTCAACCTGTCATTTCGTGACTGTTTTAGACCTACCCGTATGACCTTTAACTATGGTCAATAAAGTCATATGACTATCCTAACTAATCACATCATATGTAAGTAGGAAGATATCACTTAGCTGCCGTACACTACGCCTTAACTATGGTTAACAAACGCAACACGAATACTAAGTATTCTACTTCTTAAAATGAAAGAGGGCTACAACTGGTTTTGAAGCAAACCTTTAACGTAATGAACTTGATCTCATCGTAGGAACCGAGTGGTTTTGCAAATTTATAGTAACATAAACTTTTGCTTAAGAGCGAACTCCCGGTGAAGGGTGTTCCCCTCCGAAAGGCGGCCAAGACATGGACGTCTTGCCTGAGATTCGGGGCAGATGCTATTTGGTTTTATCCGTCCACCTCTCCGAAGATGCCAAGTTGATTTATGACACCGTGTATCGGAGGTTTAGACGGATGCGGCCGATGTAGCAGACTTCGTCAGATTCCCCCTCGCTTGAGGGGTTTTTGATTGTGGGGACGCTCTTCCCTGTAGGCGCAAGCACCTGCAGTTAATTACGCCATCGCGTCGCGGTAACAATTTTCTCCTTCTCCAGAATTTCACTTCGTGTCGTGGGTGTTTGTTTTGTTTGTGGTTGCCCGTGGATTGTATACGGAGACTAATTTATGTCGTCGCCCGTAGGACGTGGATTAGTCCAAATCCATATTTTCTTATATTTGGGTTTGGGTTTGGGGTTTTGGTTTAAGGATACGTTAGCCGTATTTGAGGCTAAGATCAACTCAAACGTTTGTTAAGGATACGTTAGTCCAGTTTGAGACTAAGATCAACTCAACGGGATCGTTTGGATCCGACAAAAGGGCATTTGGGGGCTCTATTGTTCCAGTTTAGGGACATAGTGGTCCATTGCCAGTTTAGAGATATGGTGGTCCATCTCCAGTTTAGGAACATGGTGGTCCATCTCCAGTTTAGGGACATGGTGGTCCATCGTTCCCATTTTGAGGACGGACATTAGTTTAAGGACGCATAAGTCCATGAGTTTAAGAACCCCACAGTCCGTATTATCGGTTTAAGGACGCATTAGTCCATGAGTTTAAGGACCCCACAGTCCATATTGTTGGTTTAAAGACGCATTAGTCCATGAGTTTAAGGACCCCACAGTCCATATCGATGTGTGGTTGTCGGGACCCGTCACCTCTCTGATGACGTTGAAGGATTACAACGACAAATATCAAAGGAGTTCGGAGATGTACCCTTGAACCGGGTGTAAATTGATTTGAGAGAGCATTTGTGCTCAGTTCAATTTAATTTGAGGACTTACGGCCAGAATTAGGCTAAGTCCAGTTGAAAATGTTCAATATTTTATTTGCGTTTGGCCTGTTAGGCCTTTGTTTGGGCTCTGCCCTCTTTTAAAATAATGCAAAGCATTTTATTTTGGTCTGTTTAGACTTTTTTTCTTTTAATTGGGCTCTGCCCCTTTTAATAGTGCATAGCACTTTTGTTTGGTCTGATAGACCCTTTTTTTTATTGGGCTCTGCCCTTTGATAATGCATTGCATTAAATGCTCTGACAACGCCCCACATGGCTTGTCAGGCGCTTTGCGCCAATTGAGGAGCGCAAGGCGCAAACTCATGTGATGGTGACACGTGTCACGCTCTAGTGAGCGCAAGCGCAGTGCGCTGCGCCATTGCGTTGCTGACACGTGGCGCGCTCTGGTGAGTTGCGCCAATCCAAGAGCGCAATGCTCATTTTTGTAAAGCGCAAGGCGCATTTTGTTCTGGGGCTGACACGTGGCGCTCTCTGGTAGCTTGCGCCAACCCAAGAGCGCAATAGTGCAAATTTTACAAGTGCAGGGCACTGTTTAATTTCTTGATCAAATTTATATCAAAGAATGTTTCAAGAGGTTTTACCACATGATTTAAAGAACCAATGGTTCATCAAAAGGTTGTGCCTTTATATGTAGATCAAAAGATCTAATAAAGAAGTATATTACTTCTTTTTTTTATTCTCATTACTTGAACTTTTCTTTTCTTTTTTATTTAAGATCTTGATCTTGTTTTTAGATCATTGATCTTTTTAGAAGAAATTCTTCTTTTCAAAGGTTTATCTTTTTCTTTTTCTGAGTTCTTTCTCAAAGTTTTCAGAAGATTTCTGTGAGTTCTCTCTGTGTCAATCTCTTTTAGACTTGGAGTCTAGGGGCCTTTATATAGTGCCAATTGATTTGTTCAATCAGTTAAAGAGATCTTTCTCTGAGTGATTTAGGGATTTTTCCCTACCGTTGGATCTTTGATCCAAGGGCTCCTATTTTACAGAAGAGAATCTTATTGTTTTAATAAGATTAAAAAGATCTTTCCAGAATTTTTCTGTTTAAATGCTGGCACAGCTGGCGCAAGCGCACTTGCGCTTGACACGTATCGCACAGCTCAGAGCGCAGCGCACCTGCGCTAACGCAGCTGCGCTGCCACGTGTCGCGCAGCGCAGAGCGCAAAGCATCTAAAGCGTTGCTTCCTTTATTTTTATTTTAAATAGAGCCTTGCTCTGATTGGGTGCGCTGCCTTGGGCGCAGCACTAGCGTGTCAGTTTTTGACACGTGGTGCGTTGCGCGCAGCGCAAGGAATCTGAAGCGTTGCTTCAATTTTTTGAATTTTGAAATTCAAACAGAGCTTTGCTCTGATTGGGGAAACAAAGGGATCAAGGCTTTTCTTTCATCGAATGAGGTTTTCTCCGCCGAAAGACGGGAAGACAAACGTCTTGCCTGAATATGGGGGCAGATGCTATTTAGTTTTATCCGTCCACCTCTCCGAAGATGCCAAGTTGATTTATGGCACCATGTATCGAAGGTTTAGACAGATGCGGCCGATGTAGCAGACTTCATCAGATTCCCCTCATTGTGAGGGGTTTTTGATTGTGAGGACGCTCTTCCCTGCAGGTGCAAGCCCCTGCAGTTAATTACGCTATCGCGTCGCGGTAACCACTTTCTCCTTTTCCAGATGGTCACTTCGTGTCGTGTGTGTTTGTTTTATTTTTGGTTGCCCGACTAATTTATGTTGTCGTCCGTAGGGCGTGGATTAGTCCAAATCCGTATTTTCTTAGATTTGGGTTTGGGTTGGGTTTAAGGATCGTTAGTCTTGTTTTAGACTAAGATCAACTCAAACACTTATTGAGGATGTGTTAGTCTAATTTTAGACTAAGATCTACTCAACAATTTGTTAAGGATACGTTAATCTATTTTAGACTAAGATCTACATAACAAGATCATTTAGATCCAACAAAAGAGCATTTGAGCTATATTATTTTAGTTTAGGGACATTGCGGTCCAGTTTAAAGACGTCATAGTCTGTAAAGTTTAAGGACATCATAGTATATGAGTTTAAGGACCCCACAGTCCGTAGTAGTTTAGAGACATCATAGTCTGTAAAGTTTAAGGACATCATAGTCCATGAGTTTAAGGACCCCACAGTCTGTGAAATGTCTGGTTGTCGGGACCCGTCACCTCTCTGAAGACGTTGAAGGATTACAACGACAAATATCAGAGAAGTGAAGAGATGTACCCTTGAACCAATATTGGTTGGGAGATCTGTAGTCCAATTTGGGATTAAGATCAAAGATTTATGATCATATGGGATCAATTAATACGAATTAAAGATCTGTGGCCACCTTGGGCTCGGCCCATTCAGTTAAAATGTTAAACATTTAACAATGCTGAGTATTGGTTTGAGTTCTGACAATTATTTTTGTCTCTTATTGAGTGCTGAGCACTTATCATGGCTCTGGGGCTTTATTGTTTAAAGAACAATTTATGTTCTCTTAGCGCCCACGTGAGGAGCACGTGGTGCGTTTGGCGCTGAGCGCCAGTCAATGAGCGCAGAGTGCTTCTGTTTAGGTAGCGCACACATGTGGAGCACATGGCGCGCTTGGCGCTGAGCGCCAGTCAATGAGCGCAGAGCGCCAGTCAATGAGCGCAGAGCGCTTCTGTTTAGATAGTGCACACGTGAGGAGCACGTGGTGCGCTTGGCGCTGAGTGCCAGATCATGAGCGCAGAGCGCTTCTGCTGAAGTAGCGCACACATGAGGAGCACGTGGTGCACTTGGTGTTGAGCGCCAGATCATGAGCGCAGAACGCTTCTAGTGAAGTAGCGCACACATGAGGAGCACGTGGTGCGCTTGGCGCTGAGCACCAGATCATGAGCACAGAGAGCTTCTGGTGAAGTAGCACACACGTGAGGAGCTCGTGGTGCACTTGGCGCTGAGTGCCAGATCATGAGCGTAGAGCGCTTCTTTTAAATTTGGAGCGCTAAGGCTCTGCAACACTGTGCGCTAGATTTAGAGCACTAGTGCGCTTCTTTAAACTTAGAGCGCTAAGAATCTTTTTAGACAGCTTTGCGCTCTGAGAATTAAATTTTCTCTTATAAGAGACTTTGTCTCATGGATCTAAGAACAAAGTTCTTATTTTATACGAGATGTTTCAATCTCTTATATTCTTGGTGAAAGGCTTGCCTTTATGGATCTGTGATCCTAAGAGAATTGAATTATTCTCCCCCCTTTTTATAATGATATATTATAATCTCTTTTGTGAAAAACAATTTGTCTTAAAGATCTATGATCTGGCAAAACAACTAAGTTCTTTTTCTGATGAGATGGTTTGATCTATCTGTTTTTTACCTTGAAGAAAAGTTCTTCTCAGAGCTTGCTCTTTTCTTTGAAATTTCTCAAAGCTTGTGGGGGGGGGGGAGGGGGGTTCCTCTATATGAGACTTGAAGTCTTGGGGCCTTTATATTGGGTAGGCTGATTTGTTGAATAGGTTGATGAGATCTTTTCTCTAATTAATTTGGGGATTTCCCTACCGTTGGATCTTTGATCCTAGGGCTTCTGTTTTACAGAAGGCAATCTTCTTATTTTTAACAAGATTGGGAAATTTTTTCCCATACAGAATTTATTCTGTATTTTGGTGATTTTTAATCACTTTTGGATCATTGATCCAACGGTGCTCTGATTTTCAGAGCACAGTCTTTCCTGTTTGGAAAGATTCCGAGGAATGTTTCCTTAACAGAATTTTATTCTGATCAATTGATGATTTTTAATCATATTTGTTGGATCTTTGATCCAACGGTGGAGAACATTTAGTTCTGGCGCTTAGCGCTCTCGTGCTTTGCACGTGAAGCGCTGCCTCAGAGTCTTTGACTCTGTAGCGCTGGCGCTCAGCGCTCTCGTGCTTTGCACATGAGGTGCTGCCTCAGAGTCTTTAATTCATGGCGTTGGCGCTCGGCGCTCTCGTGCTTTGCACGTGAGGCACTGCATCAGAGTCTTTGACTCTTTAGCGTTGGCGCTCAGCGCTCTCGTGCTTTGCACGTGAGGCGCTACCTCATTACTGAAGGTGTCTTTTCACCTTCCTTCTCCACTTTTCCCGAGTCAAGCTTCTCTTTTCCAGAGCTTGGAAATAGTTCCATCATGCACAGCATTTTCTGTGCCTAGACTTAAATGTCTCCCTTCATAATCTGAAGCAATACTTCTTTTCTCTCTCATTTTTAGAGAATCATTTTAACAGAGAAGAGCTATGGCTTGTAATCGCCCACATGCTCGCCGTCAGCCATGGGAGGTGCCCATTGAGGAAATTGTTCCTCGTTTTACCGCGCGCTTGGTGAACCCTACTCTTACGGATGACCAATGCGATACGGTATCGCACGAGCTCTTGACTCATATAGGATCTCCTCTCCCCATCGGCTCCATTTGGCTCCGGATAGTCTTCTTGTCCGTGCTCGATGAAATTCCTCCTCATCCAGCGGAGATGACTCCGGTAATGCTCGACGCCGCGGAGGAAAAGATCGAGTGCTTCCACGAGGCACATTTGATCACCATAGCTCTGAGGGATCGCTCTGTCCGGCTGCTAAGCCAGATACGGGCTCAGCGGGTCCTCATGTCTGCCTTTGCTGATGGGTGCGGTGCTGACCGATGGGTAGCTATTCTTCATGAAGATCGCCGCTTTGTCATGGTGGAGAAGGCAGAGAGGGAATTAGATAATTTTATCCATAGTTTTTTGAATCCCTGTACTTTCGATCCCATGTTTGGTGATCTATTTCTTGTAGAATAAAATGTTCAATTAAATACTTTGTTTTTGTCGTTGAACACCTGATCTTCCTCTGATGTGTGCATGTGCGTATATTAATGAGCCTGGTTTGACACATGTCTGTAAACGAAACTTAAGCTGGCATAAACAGGAACTAATAGCTCTTGGACGAAGATTTTGGCGAGAACAAATGCCCCCACTACTTTTCCCACGTAAGTATATACGTGGGTGAAGTAATGCAAAGTAATTCATAGCGTATGACCAGTTTCGGGTTGGTATATAACTTTCAGAATCTTGATCTGAGAAGATAACGAGCGGACACAAGCGTCGTCATTTATCTTTGACTCAAATCTCGACTCATAAGGGATAGAGTTCCAAACCCTTAGCCCCATGAGCCGCACCCTTCTATTTCTTTATGTCTTACTCTGGCGTGAAGTAGTTTATATGCTCATGAGTAACCTCTCCATTTCAGTGGCATGTAGTTTTGGCAAGTATGGCCCATAGATGGTAGATAACAGTTCATCTTGAACTCTTTATAGGGTAGCGATGGCTTTGGAAGCAAGGTTAGGATCTGTTGCCTAATACTTTCCAACTTTATAAGCCGTGAGGGTCTCATAAAGATTTTTCTCCCTACGAGTCGAGAGGATCTCGTAGGTGTATTTTCTCTTTAGGAGTCGTGAGGACTCCTAAGTGCGTCTTCTCTTGAGAGTCGCAAGGATCTCACAAGAGAATTTTCTCCCTTACAAGTCGAGAGGACTTGTATATGATTGATGAATTGACCTAGACCCGAATCAAATCTTTGCTTTGACGGGGAGGTCGAGGGTTGACTTTGGCCATTCGGGGTCAGTTGATGACGTATTTCCGCGACGGGGTCATTTGGATGATGTATTTCCACGACGGGGTCAAATGGATGACGTATTTCCGCGACGAGGTCATGTGGATGACGTAATTCCGCGACGGGGTCACTTGGATGACGTATTTTCGCGACGGGGTCGTTTAGATGACGTGTTTCCGCGACGGGGTCATTTGGATGGCGTATTTCCGCGACGGGGTCATATGGATGACGTATTTCCGCGACGGGGTCATGTGGATGACGTATTTCCGCGACGGGGTCATGTGGATGACGTATTTCTGCGACGGGGTCATTTGGATGACGTATGTCCGAGACGGGGTCATTTGCTGACGTGTTTCCGTGACGGGGTCATCGATGACGTATTTCCGCGATGGGGTCATTGGCTGACATGTTTCTGCGACGGGGTCATTTGATGACGTATTTCCGCGACGGGGTCATTGGATGACGTATTTCCGCGACGGGGTCATTGGATGACGTGTTTCCGCGATGGGGTCTGTTGGGGTCAAATTTGCACCACGGTTGACCAAGTCAAAGTCAAGGTCAACCCCAGGCCAGGTGGCCCCAAGCCCAGGTCAAGCGGGCCCATGCCCAAGTCGAGCCCGCGGCCAGCCTCCCCATTCCAACATAAAAATCATGTAATAAATAATTTTAATGTAATTTTTTTTTGGATGAATTGGCATAAAGCCAAATTTTTGTAAAACCTATGGCTTATGTGCAAAAAGAAATGGCACATGAGCCATGGGATGGGCAAAATGCCATTTTGTAAAGCCCAAGGGGCTATATGTAAATGTGTAAGCCTATATAAGGCAACATGATGATGAATAAAGGATATATTTTTCATTCTCCCCAAAAACTAGAGTCCTGTGCCTCCTTCTCCTTCCTTAAGGTTCTAAACCTATTTCTTTCCTTTGAATTAAATCAAGAGTTTTACTCTTCCTTTTCCAAAACTAAATAGTTTTTCACCACAAAATCCACAAAGGGGAACTCAGATCTCCCATCAGATCTCAAAAATAAGAGATTTTTAAAATCTCATACTTCTTGTTCTTCAAGATCCAGCCGACAGAAGAGGAGGAAGGAGACTCATCTCCAAAAATTCCACTTTGGGAGAGATCCAGGGCTCAAGGGAGAAACCCTTTCATCAACTCCAAAAATATCTTAGAAGTTCAACTCCATAAGTCAAATCGGGAGCACAGCTCCCAGTGGAGGGACCAAGTCCCTTTTGCTGCTGACGCCTAGCGCCCGCGTGCCAGGCACGTGGTGCGCTGGCGCTCTGGCGCACAACGCCTGATTTTTATGTTTTATTTAGCTTATGCGCTTTCTAAAGATGAATCAAAAACATTTATAACCGCAATCAAGAACGGCGCGCGTCGCTTGGTAGCTAGCCGGTGAGTACGAGTCAGTCCACAGGGATGTTGTGTATTTCCTAATTATTCTAACGAGTTAATTCCAAACGGTGTGAATGGATTGATTAAATCTAAAAACTAAATTTATCTAGATCTAAATCTTGCTAGGGTTAGGTTTAGGTAAAGTCTGGAAATGCAAAGATTTCCTCACCGCTTTCTATACCCAAATTACGATCTCTTTAGGAGTTATGGTAATTATTAATAAAGGGGATTAGTACCATCGGGAAGAAACGGTGTTTCTTCCTCTAGGTTCTTGTCCTTCCTTTCTTAATCCTTACCCTAACCTCCATGGAAAACACGCTCAATCGGGCCTTTATACTACGGTATCACCGCTACCTCATGGGATAGGGTGCCGTAGGGAGCGGTGTGTGCATGTATGCATGGAGTCCTATAAAAACATGTGATGGACAAGAAAGGGGTGAGAGATCTTCATCTCTCAAGCCTTCCCCAAAGCTAACCCTAACAAGCGAGGAGACTACTCGCTCATTAGGGAATTGAAGAACATATCTAACTATCTAACTAGGGCAAGAAATTAAAGATCTATACTACGACAGAATAAAAATTAATTAAGGCAATTAAATAAAACTACTTACTTTATTGATGGCTCTCTCCAAACATTTACACAGGACTTTTCAGATCTGAATAGATGAATAAAAAGAGGCATAACCTAAAACAGGTTTTTAGGGTTCTATTTATAGATTCATAGAAACCCTAGGTTACAATCGCGTCATATCTGCTTTTACAAAAATACCCCCTAAGAAAAAGACCCAGTCAACGCACCGCCAGTCGTCAAAGAATTTTCCACCGACACGGGCCCCACACGGCCGCGGATCCGCGGCCAATAGCAAGGTTTGGCCGCGGTTCCACGGCCAATTAATGGGCTTATGGGCTGTGTCTTCTGGGGTTGGTTCTGGTTGCATTTGGGTACTTTTTTCTTCACTTTGTTTCTCAGATTGTCTTCTATTTTTCCTTCAGATTTCCACAGTGAATAGTTTCGTAGACTTTTACCGTTGCTTCGTGTCGAAGTCTTGAACCTTGAGCTGTACTTGTTTATTGATTTTCGTTATTCTCCAAATTGTAGGCTTGATCAAGATTCTTCCATTTGTCGGTCGTAGTCTCACTTTGTATCGTCTTTTATCTTTTTCACTGTTTTTGTCCCGAGAGTCTGTAACCTGCAACTATGTAGCAGACATGGGTCAAAAGCACCTGTTTATTTGTAAAATACATAAGAATGGGGAATATAATAATGCAATATTATGATATGAACAAATACCCCCAAACTTATCTTTTGCTCGTCCTCGAGCAAACCTAATTTTATTCTCGAAAAAGTCCTCGCCTCACTTTCGCAGGGAAACACGATTGCACTGAGCTCGTGCAACAAGCCGTTAAACCTCTAGGCGCCCCTAGTAGGAGGAGTGTTGTCTCCTGAGGGTTTTCAGCGGATACTACCCACAAAATCCTATCAATTAGGCCCATTGACTTTTATTCTCCAATTAGGTTTTCTAACAAGGAAGTCTATTATTTTTGACTTAGAAATTATCCATCCGTATTCTTCACGCTTCCTTATCATTCAACTTAAGATTATATATGTTCTGTAGACTTACTTAGCTTTTGGCATCTCTTAGGTTTTCCTTCTAGGGTTCTATCTCAACTCAGGAATTTTTATCATCTCTATTAAAGATATAAGTCCTATTCTTCCTTCCTATCTCTTATCTAAACCCCAATCACATACCCCTACGTGTGTGTATATATCACCCCTACACTTGGAAATTCAAATTAAGCAATCATACTCTTGTCCGTTGTTCAAAGCACTTCTTAATTGGTGAATTTTTTTAGATGAATTTTGCTCATACATCCTTCATGCGACTGTTAATACTTCTTGAGGTACCAACAACCGATTACAAGATGTGTTTGCACATTAAAGCGTAATTCCTAGTCTTGTAACACCTAAGACTTTAGTAGTGACTCCCAAACCAGTTGGTCTAAGGCACTAGATGATGAAGCACCCTCGCTAAATATTTTTCTATTTTTGCAGCCTTAAGTAATTACAAAAACCAGTGTTCATTTTTTTATTATCTCTTTATTCACACTTGAAATTTTATTTTCTTCGTACTAAGGACTTTAGACAAGAGCATTTCAAGGTCTCCTCTACTATTCCAAGTTTCAAGGTGCGTGTTTGTGCAATTTATAGGGTATATATTTTCAGAATTTAGACTTAAGCTTAGGAATTATTTTTCAAACTTATACTTTAATAAAAATTTCAACTCTTCCCTTATTTTAACTTAGCCCAAGAAGTCAACTCGAAATTTGCCTATTTCTAAATAAACTATAAAGACAAATACTTTCTACCGTTAAATTTTTTAAGAAAGGTTATTTTTAGGGTTTTTAATTTACTAAGTCTAAGATCTAGTTATTCCTAACTAGTTAACCTTTTTGTCAAACTCAAGTCAAATATGGCAAAAATTGAATACTTTCATTTTTATAATTTTTAAAAAAAATTCAATTTTTATGGGTTTTAAAATAAGTATGCAAATGCAAAAATATACACATGAATGCGAAGGAAGAAAGCTTATCGAGCACACCCCCAAACTTAAACTTGACAGTATCCTCACTGTCATTCCACACCAAGAGGGTCAAAATGTCGGCACTCCCATATTTATTTATTTATAGATTTTTTTTTATTGTTAAAAGAAAAAAAAATATATATATATATACAACAAGGTTCCCCCCAAATTTAAGTGAAACAGTGTTTCCGCGGTTTAAGCGTTAAAGTTCAGAGTTAGGGAGGAGAAAAATCAAACTATACAAGGCCTTACACAGACCAAAGGTTAGCACCAACCATTCAAAAATTCTATCGTGATAATGGTAGGGTTGGTGAAAGAATGGAGTGTAGAGAAAGGAGTTGAGAAACACACGAGACCGAATGGGAAGAAGAGTGGAATATGGTCTCGGTGGAGGAGAAGAATGGTGGAAAAGAGAAAGAAGTGTAGTACGATCTTGAGGGTGTAAATCGAGTGAATAAATTAGCGCAATTTGTGATGACCGATGTGTTAAAAGCGATTGTGCTAATCTATCAACCCGTCGAGAAATGGGGTCAAATTCCTCAAGATTCGCAAGAAAACATGGGTACGTCGAACATGGTAAACCCTCCATTGAAAATGGAAACGCGACAGAGTCTTGCGTGGTCGAAACGATAGGAAGGACGAAAGGGAGTGATTTAAGGATAGTCTTATTCTCACCTAAGTAATCTGTCTCGAACTTGAAGGATTCCATCAATGGTTCGAAATGACTGTAAGCAACCGAGTCTGATGGTTCAACTAACTCATCTGAAAATTTAAAGGACTCAAACTCGGGAGGTGAGTTTTCAACATCGTCCGAAAAAGTGAAACACTCGTAATCGTTATCAGCTGTGAGAACTGTGTCAGATTCAAAGAGGAACGCACTAGTGGCGTCAAAACCGTTGTGATCAAACAAATTTTTTCAAGCTCACAGTCCTCAAGCGTGATCTTTTGCGTCGTCGGAACGATGGAAAGGAGGGGGTTTGGTTTAGGAAGTGTAACAGTTAAAGGTTCAGGAGGATGAATTGGAAAATCCGACACATCAAACAAAAATGGTTCATCCTCAATACTCTCCTCAATACTATCCTCATAATTCTCCTCAAAAGTTATCTCATCCATGCAATTATCATCAAAATCAAGACGCATATGAAATTCGGGAGAAACATTTAATGACTTGGGATGATGAATTGGAGATAAAATTTCAGTCAAATTTACGGGTTCATCATCCAAAATATTCCCGGCGTCTATATCTTCAATCAAGTGAAAATCAATTTTTTCTGACACCTCATCAAAAGCATGGATATTTATCAATTCAGATTCTAGAGTGGAGGTGTAAGGTTCAAAAGGATTAGGTGTGGTTTTACTCGAAAGGGATTCTTCATAATCTGGCAAATCAAGCACTACAAAGTCGCACAACTCATTAAACGATTTATCTTTAACTGGTGAATTATTTGGGACACTTGATTGAAAACCGGAGTTGTGGGATTCTATTGGGTATGGGTAGGTTTGATTTGGAAGTGTGTACAGCTCACTCTCACCACTCAAATTCTCACTCTGTCCAACCGCCTCCTCATACATTGGAATTTTTGGAGCTAATTGGAAACTAGCTACCGGGTCACTAGGTTGCATAAGGGCGGCAATGGACGCATCCACATTTCTAATCATTTGGTTTGTCGCTACCATATAGGCTTCCAACGACCGTTCTAGACTAGACATGGGTTGTGAAGGGGTTTCAGTAAAAGATTCAAAGTTGCTTGGATTCTGGAAACTCCCAAATGGCTGTGTAGAAGTAATGTCTAGGGAAGGTGCGGAAGTCGGGTAGGACTGGTAGGAATTGAATGGTTGGACAGTAGTAGGATCAACATTTGGATAAAAAGGTTAATAGACTTGTTGATCCCTAGAACTGGATGTGAGGAGAGGAGTGAAAGATCGGCTACGAGATTGTTCAATATGCTCAGCAATAGACATGGGTTTTGGAGTTACAATAGGACTTGAAAAAAGAGTATCAACGTAAGAAGATTGTGAAGGTTGAAATGGTTGATACAAAGTGGATTGTGGAGTCGAACTGTTTCTCCTAGACGCTTCTATTCGATCTTTCAAAGAAATTTTGGGCATGGAAGGGTCGTCCGTAATTCGACCAAAACAATTCGCATAGGAACCTATGTTTGGATGAGGGTACCAAAGTTCGGCGAGAGATTTGTGAGGTGGGGTACCCATGTTGTAAGAAAGGAAAAGAAAAAGAATGTGGGGTGCACAGATTTTTTAGCGACAAGTTGCAAGTTTTTATAAAAAATTTCCTTTTTTTATGTGGTGCTCTTTGCAAAAAGATTTTCGATAAAAGTTTTAGACACACGTTCAATCAACCACAAATGCACAATAAGGCCTAGATCTAAGGTCACCTAGGTCAGCTAGACAGCTTCTAACTGTTCCAAAGGCAAGAAGTAGGACCTCAAACCGCCTCTTCACGGCCAATTGTGGCCAGGTAAGTGCCAGGTGAGTGGGAGGCTCTCCACTACAAGTAGTGGCCCTAATTAAGTAACCACCCGCCTTAGACACACTTGCCTAGACACCACAAAGTCAGGTTAGGATAAACGGTCGATGCCTACAACTAGTCTTCTGTCCTATTGAGTGCGAAGTCCTTAGGGCTGAGTCTAATTTTTTTTAATTAAGAGATGGTCAATGCATATGCCTTATGTGATTTCTGGGGTCCTGGGAAGGGTGATGAAATCCCCACCCAATCTGGATTGGTCTCAAGCCCCTTAAGTCCGATTAAAAATATGCAAAGCAGTAACAATCACTTGCAAACAATTTTTTTTATTTTTAGCACGACGCAAAGAATCCTGCACAAGATCAATTATTGGAAGGGGGGAGATTTTTTAGCGCAAAAAATCCTGCAGGAAAATTTTTCAGAGGAGATATAAGGGTTTCAGAGAAGAAGTGGGAACTTATAGTGGGAATTTTTCTTGCTGACGTCAGCTTTCTGCCGCCGATCCACCGCCAGATAGGGGTTCTTGCTGCTGATCCGCCGCCAGATAGGGGTTCTTGCCGCTGATCCGCGGTCGGCTATGTGGTTTGATTCCCGAGAAACTTTTGTAGATGATGATGTCACCTACTGACCGCGGATCCGCGGTCAATACAGGGTCAATGCGGTGGAAGCGTGGTCATGAGGTCGGTTCAGATCCCAAGGTTTTTTCTGTTTCTCTGTTGTGATACTCCTCGGTTTGTTCAGATCGGTTGTTTTCTGTTTCGCTCTCTGGATTTTTCCAGATATGAATTCGTTCGTCGATCCTGCAAAATTCACACGAAAATACCCTTCACAAAATAAAAGATGATAAATTTTTTTTTAATATTTTTTCCCCAGTTTTTTAACGATTTTTCAATTTTAGATTAACCCGAAATTGCAAAAAGAAAATAACACGCCATCCCCGGCAACGGCGCCATTTGATTTTTTAATTTATATTAGCTTATGTGCTTTCTAAAGATGAACCAAAAACATTTATAACCGCAATCAAGAACGGCGTCGCTTGGTAGCTAGCCGGTGAGTACGGGTCGGTCCACAGGGATGTTGTGTATTTCCTAATTGTTCTAACGAGTTAATTCCAAACGGTGTGAATGGATTGATTAAATCTAAAAACTAAATTTATCTAGATCTAAATCTTGCTAGGGTTAGGTTTAGGTAAAGTTTGGAAATGCAAAGATTTCCTCACCGCTTTCTATACCCAAATTAAGATCTCTTTAGGAGTTATGGTAATTATTAATAAAGGAGATTAGTACAATCGGGAAGAAACGGTGTTTCTTCCTCTAGGTTCTTGTCCTTCCTTTCTTAATCCTTACCCTAACCTCCATGGAAAACACGCTCAACCGGGCCTTTATACTACGGTATCACCGCTACCTCGTGGGATAGGGTGCCGTAGGGAGCGGTGTGTGCATGTATGCATGGAGTCCTATAAAAACGTGTGATGGGCAAGAAAGGGGTGAGAGATCTTCATCTCTCAAGCCTTCCCCAAAGCTAACCCTAACAAGCGAGGAGGCTACTCGCTCATTAGGGAATTGAAGAACATATCTAACTATCTAACTAGGGCAAGGAATTAAAGATCTATACTACGGCAGAATAAAAATTAACTAAGGCAATTAAATAAAACTACTTACTTTATTGATGGCTCTCTCCAAACATTTACACAGGACTTTTCAGATCTGAATAGATGAATAAAAATAGGCATAACCTAAAATAGGTTTTTAGGGTTCTATTTATAGATTCATAGAAACCCTAGGTTACAATCGCGTCATATCAGCTTTTACAAAAATACCCCCTTAGAAAAAGACCTAGTCAACGCACCGCCAGTCGTCAAAGAATTTTCCACCGACACGGGCCCCACACGACCGTGGATCCGCGGCCAATAGCAAGGTTTGGCCGCGGTTCCGTGGCCAATTAATGGGCTTGTGGGCTGTGTCTTCTGGGGTTGGTTCTGGTTGCATTTGGGTACTTTTTTCTTCACTTTGTTTCTCAGATTGTCTTCTATTTTTCATCCAGATTTCCACAGTGAATAGTTTCGTAGACTTTTACCGTTGCTTCGTGTCGAAGTCTTGAACCTTGAGCTGTACTTGTTTATTGATTTTCGTTATTCTCCAAATTGTAGGCTTGATCAAGATTCTTCCATTTGTCGGTCGTAGTCTCACTTTTGTATCGTCTTTTGTCTTTTTCACTGTTTTTGCCCCGAGAGTCTGTAACCTGCAACTATGTAGCAGACATGGGTCAAAAGCACCTGTTTATTTGTAAAATGCATAAGAATGAGGAATATAATAATGCAATATTATGATATGAACAGCGCCCGCGTGCCAGGCACGTGGGGCGCTGGCGCTCTGGCGCTCTGGCCCCTGCGTGCCCGGCACGTGGGGCGCTGGCGCTCTGGCGCACAGCGCCCGCGTGCCCGGCACGTGGGGCGCTGGCGCCTTCTCCCACGCATCTTTTGGATGCCCTTTCCTTTTTTATATGTTTATATACATATATGCGCGCACACACACACACATTCCACCGCACTGTTCCCGTTAGAAAAAATTTCTAACGGAGCGCTGCCCCGCACCCCGCAAGAGGGCTGCTATCCCCCCTTGACCCCTAGCCCGCTATTCGGGTAGCGGGACCCCCGTAAAAACTCTGCGGGGCCCTCGATATATCCAAAACCCCTTCAAAACACAACACTGCATATTGAGTTCGCATGACCAGTTTAACCCGTTAAACAGAGGTTCCCTCCCTCCAAAGGCGAGGGGTAATTAACGGCAGCTTAGTCCGCGGCTGCCGGAGATTCGGATCCCCACGATCAATAAACCCCCGCCTACCGTACGCAGGGGGAATTTGTAATGCGCCTGACAAGCACGCGCGTATTCCCATCTCAATGGGGTGACGAAAAACACCCTACAGATTCTGGCATGCTCGGTGGGACTTATCTCTCCTCCAATAATTTGGGTTAAATATCCATGCGAACTTGATCAACATATACATTGATTGCCTGTACTGAAATCATGTTTCTATTTGCAGGTTAACAATTTTCAATTGCCATCTCCGAACGCAAGTCGGTATTTGAACGACTTTCCTTAGCTCCAGCTGGAGGCAAGGGCATCAACACCGACAAAATAATAAGGCATTTCACTCTCACCGACAAAACAGGAGTTGTGGGATTCAATTTGGGACGGGTAGGTTTGATTTGGAAGAGGGTACATCTCACTCTCTCCACTCAAATTCACAGCCTGTCCTGCCGCCTCATCATACATTGAAAAAGTTGGAGCTAGTTGAAAACTAGCTACCGGGTCACTAGGTTGCATGAGGGCGGCCATGGACGCATTCAAATCCATCATTTGTTGGCTTGACGCTACCCTAAAGTCTTCCAACGACTGTTCTAGACTAGACATTGGTTGTGAAGGGGTTTCAGGAAAAGATTCAAAGTTGTTTGGATACTGAAAACTCCCAAATGGCGGTCCTGAAGCAATGTCTAGGGAAGGTGCAAAAGTAGGGTAGGATTGGTAGGAATTGAATGGCTGGAAAGGAGTGGGATCAACATTGGGATAAGAAGGTGAATGGAATTGTTGATCCCAAGAATTTGTAGTGGTGAAAGGAGTGAAAGATCGGCTACGAGATTGTTCAATACGTTCAGCAATAGACATAGGTCTCGGGGTTACAACAGGATTTTCAAAAGTGGTATCAACGCAAGAAGGTGTGAATGTTTGAAATGGTTGATACGAAGTGGATTGCGGGGTCCAGTTGTTCGTCCTAGACGCATCTATCCGATCTTTCAAAGAAATTTTGGGCATGGAGGGATCGTTCGAAGTTCGACCAAAACAAGAATCGTAAGAAATTATGTCTGGTTGTGGGTACCAAAGTTCGGCAAGAGTTTTGCGAGGTGGAGTACCCATGATATGAAGAGAGAGAAAGAAAGGTAGAGAAAAGGAGGGGAAAAAGAATGTGATATTTTTTTTTATAGACAAAAGAATGAAATATACACAAAAAGAATATAGACAAAAACAATCACGACACAAAAATACCACACACCTAATCGTTCTAGGGTTCACCTAGGTCAACTAGACCTGCTCCAGAACTTGATTGTCGAAGTAAAACTGTGTCGAGAAACGGGCTCAAGATACACTGATCACGAGGCCAAGTAAGTGCAGAGATAAGGGGAGGTTTTCCAACGCTTTCGCGAAGTTCCTTAATTAAATAACCCTTTCTCTTTTGGCGGTTTCGCCGTTAACACTTTCCTAGACACCCCGTAAACAATATACCGTTAAGCGAGGTTCTAAACACAGTTAACTTCTCCTAGTGAGCGCGAAGTCCTTAAGGCTTAAAGTCTAATTTCTTTTAAATTTTGTGCGGGTAAACGTTATGCTTAAGTTCGTGATTTGTGGGCCACGGAAAAGGTGATGAAATCCTTTACCGTATGTTGTGGAGTTCGCTTGCCCTTAAGTTCGTATTAATGTATGCAATGCGCAATTCAAAAAATTCTATAAAGAATCAAACAATCGTTTTTTTTAGTTTAAGCGCGGCGCTGCAACAAATACGGGTTAGTCAATTTTTAGCGTTTGCTAGCGAACTTGCAAAGAATCCTGCAAAGAATAGTATATTGGATGCGTCGGATTTGAGAAGAAGGTGTTAGTAGAATACGTACCGTTAAGTTTTGGGTTAGGAAACCCCCGTTGAATCAAATCCGGTAAGCTTGAAAAGTTCGCTTGCGCGGGTCAAACTACACGGATCTTTGGCACAGTACTTCGTAATCACCTTAGCCTTGAATGCACACTTTGCTCCCCACAATTGCTGTTTGCAAATACGCAAAAATCTGCACACTTGCCCACAAAAATGATCAAAAAAAAAACAAAAAGGTTTTTTTTTATATAAATATATACAAAAAGAATATTAACCCGAATAACAAGAAAGAAAATACGCTACCGTCTCCCCGGCAACGGCGCCATTTGATCGCACGCTTTTGGCGTGTCGGATGTTCAAAGAATTAAAGTGTAACCGCGATCAAGACGGTGTCGCTATGCAGCTAGCCGGTTGAGCACGGGTCGGTCCACAGGGAGATGGTGGTATCTTACCTTCTTGTCTTAGACGAGTCAATAAAGAATCTGTATGTTTGTTTGATCTAACCTATGTGTTTATTTGCAAGTATAAAGTTGTTAAGAAGAAAATACGAGATTGTAAGCTAAAGAAATCCGTACTCGAAACCTTTGAGCCGAGTCTTGACCAATTGAAGCTAGAGCAATCGGCAACAACATGGATTAGGGGATTTAAGCGCGGTATTCGTGGAATCCGGCTTATTTACCCTTGTCCTTCCGTTCTTGTCTCTTGCTTTCGCCTCCGGCCAAACCGAACGCAACCGGTCGCGGTTAGGAATCACCGTTACCTTGTCAGGGTAGGGTGCCTAACGGAGCGCTTGCGTATGGTTTGGGCGGAGTTCAATGGAAAATAACGGGAAAAGGAAAAGAGCAAAGAAATGTTAACTTACAATATCATATGGATTCTTAACAACAACAATAATTACAACATTCACAAAATAAACAAAAGAGAACAAAAAGAAAAGAACAAAGAAAAGAAAAGATTACAAGAATATAAGTGCATGGAATTTAAGTGCATGAAATAAATTGCAAGTAATAAAAAGCGAGTAAAAAGAACAAGGAACTAGGACTCAAGACAAGCATGTGATCAGTAACCAACCCTTAAACTTGCAAGCTCAATCAAGAGGTTGCAAGATCAAGGGAAGGGTAGAGAACGCATGTGAAATGAAGTGCTAGTCCCGTGAGAAAATACGACCCTTGAGATCAATAACTAACCCTTAACCATTCAAGCTCAATGAAGAGGTTGAATGATCAAGAGAAAGCAAGAATCTCAAGGGGAAGAAGAAACACAAGAGAATGATACAAAACCCTCATCTTCATTGATCTCCACTCAAAAAGCTCTCACTACAATTTTCATGGAAAAAGAATGAAGAAGAAGAAGAAAAACTATACAAAAAACTACAAAAGAGTGGACACAAAAGAATGACCCTTGGTTGTGCTCAAATCTGCTGTATTTATAGGCTGGAGAATGGAAATCTAGGGCAACCACCAGAACCTACATAAAAAGACCAAATTACCCACAAAAGTTGACAAGGTGCGGCGCCAGTACGGCCGCGGATCCGCCGCCAATACCCCCTATTGGCCGCGGATCCGCGTCCCTAAGATGGAGTTAGGGCATGGGCTTTTCAGTACGGCCCTGGTCTGCTGTCCCCTGTTGTCTGGTACATGTATTTTCTGATAATTCTTCCAGAATATCTTCAGATTCTTAGTCCAAGATTGCATCTTTTCTTCACTTTTGACTTTATCTCTCTTGAGCTCCGCGCACCCATTGATTCTTGTGCTGCCCCCCTCGTGCTCTGTGCATGTCCGAGACACGAATGACCACTGTCATATGTCTTGTCTCTGGAACTGGTACTCGGCACTGGACGGATATGGATGACCGGAACCCGGCTTTTATCTGCTGTCAACAGATGTTCTGTATTTGGCGTAACTGTGGAGATTTTGTCTTGATTTGCAATATTTGTACTGGAACCCTGTATTCTGTAAATATGTAACAAACACAGATTAAAAGCACCTACCTATAAACACACGAGCGTAAGAATGGGCGGTATAAAATGCAATATTCTGATATGAACAAATACCCCCAAACTTAACTTTTGCTCGTCCCGAGCAAAACCAATTATTCACAACAAAGAAAATCCTAACCGCACTTTCGCAGGGAACACGATTGCACTGAGCACGTGCAACAAGCCGTTAAACCTCTAGGTGTCCCTAGTAGGAGGAGTGTTGTCTCCTGAGGGTTTTCAGCGGATACTACCCACAAAATCCGGTCAAGTTGGTTTCGTAATATAACTAAGATTCAAACCCTACAGTTTTGTTTCAGAAAATAACAATTCTATAATCCTAAATCTAGACCATCGAACCTTTATTTTTCACACCTCGCTTCTTATTTAACTACAGATTTTATATGTCTTTACGTGCAGTGCAATTAGTGTCGTTAAGTTCCAGAAGGATCGATTAAAGTCATCATGTCGCACAATAAAGCCCAGATAACAATTTTAAAAGGATCACATAAGTTTTATAAAGAGTTAAGTATTTTTCAAGTTTCGTTTTCCAGTAAGGTTTCAACTTCAGAATTTCTATCTTCCTTAACAGGAAACTAAGTCGTATTTTTCACTCCACCTTTTTCTTGTTTTCATTTCATACACACCTTTGTGAACGTGCAATAGTCTTTATCATAGAATAAAACCTTCATATCTCCGTTAAATTTTTTTATAAAAGCCTGTCTTTTATCAAGATTATTCTCACACAAAGAACCGTTAGGAATTTTAACTCGGAGAGAACACTTGCTTGACTTTGTTTTAAACTGGACTTTCTAGGCTTCTTTAGCGAGCTTTGGGCCAATGCACCCAAACCAGTTGGTTTTAGGGCATTAGGTGTAGAAACACCCCAGCGGACTTAATTACTCATGTTACCTAGGTCCAAAAACAAAAGACAGTTTTGTCGTGAAAATCAGATGATTTAATACGAACGGAGATATAACCGGCAGTTCAAATATTTTTTGGATAAAAGACGTGTTTAGTGGGTTTGGTGTGTAATCATTCCAATCAAGTTTTAGATGGGTTATTTTTCAGACTTAGCTCCAATTACGGCATCAATAACATTCCTTCATATTCGCTTTACTTCATAAACTATTCTTGACATTACTTATTTCAGAACAAACCTATTTGATCCTCAGAAAATCATTTATCTTTTTAAAAGTTTAAACATTAAAGACTTGTTATCTAATTCCCAAAATCTTACGACACGTGTAGTGTGATGTAAAGACGTATATCAGCTATAGTTAACTTCAAAGGAGAGTTATCTTTCAGGTTTTCAAAATCTAAACATAAGATTTAGTTATTCCTATTTTCCAAACAAAAGCCGTCGAATGTTGAATCAGAGTTCTTCCACAATCTAACTTGACAAAAAAGTTTTTATATTTTTAGAAAATTTTCAGATTTTTATGGATTTTATGGATTTAATATGCAGATGCAAAATATACATATGAATGCGAAGGAAGAAAGCTTACCGAGCACACCCCCAAACTTAAACTTGACAGTGCCCTCACTGTCAAGCTATACCAAGAGGGTCAAAATTATCGGCGCTCCCCCTAAAAACAAATTATATACAAAAAGGAAAAAGAAAACAAAAAATATATACAAAAAAGGTGTCCCCCCCAAACTTAAGTAAAACAGTGTTTCCACAGTTAAGCGTTGAAATTCAGGATTAGGGGGGAAAGAGAACAGTATCAAGCTATACAAGGCCTTACACAGGCCAAAAGTTAGTACCAACCATTCAAAGATCTTATCGTGATAAAGCAGTGGCTGGTGAAAGAAGGTGAAGAGGAAGGAAATGGAGAATACGCGAGACCGTATGCGGAGAGAAGCGGGATACGGTCTCGGTATATGAGAGGAAGAAGAATGGCGGAAGGGAAAAAGAAGTGGAATACGAACTTGAGGGTGCAAATAGAGTAAATAGATTAGCACAATTTATGATGACCGATGTGTGAAAAGCGATTGTGCTAATATATTTACCCGTCGAGAAATGGGGTCAAATCCCTCAAGGTTCGTGAGAAACCATGGGTACGCCGAACCTGGTAAACCAGACATATGAAATGAGAGCGAGACGGGTTCTTGCAAGGTCGGAACGATGGAAAGGATGGAGGGAAGTGGTTGAGGAAGGTTATCGGTTAAAGGTTCAGGAGGGTGTACACAGTCAGTGGAAAGGACAGGATGAATTGGAAAATCCGACTCATCAATTAAAACTGGTTCATCCTCAAAACTATCCTCAATATTCTCCTCAAAATTTAGCACATCCATGCACTTCTCTTCAAATTCCGGACGCATATGAGGTTTGGGAAAAACATTAAATGACTCGGGATGATGATTTGAAAACTCAGCCAAATCTACGGGTTCATCATCCAAAATATTCCCAGCGTCAATATCCTCAATCAAGTGAAAATCAAAATTCTCTGACACCTCATCAAAAGCATGGATATTAATCGATTCTGGTTCTAAGATATAGGTGTAGAGGTCTAAAGGATTAGGTATGGTTTCACTTGGAAGGGACTCCTCACAATCGGGCAAATCAAACACTACAAAGTCGCACAACTCATTAAACATTCTATCTTCAACTGATAATTCATTTGGGACACTTGATAGACTTTCAAAACAGGAGTTGTGGGATTCAATTTGGGACGGGTAGGTTTGATTTGGAAGGGGGTACATCTCACTCTCTCCACTCAAATTCACAGCCTGTCCTGCCGCCTCATCATACATTGAAAAAGTTGGAGCTAGTTGAAAACTAGCTACCGGGTCAATAGGTTGCATGAGGGCGGCCATGGATGCATTCAAATCCATCATTTGTTGGCTTGACGCTACCCTAAAGTCTTCCAACGACTGTTCTAGACTAGACATTGGTTGTGAAGGGGTTTCAGGAAAAGATTCAAAGTTGTTTGGATACTGAAAACTCCCAAATGGCGGTCCTGAAGCAATGTCTAGGGAAGGTGCAAAAGTAGGGTAGGATTGGTAGGAATTGAATGGCTGGACAGGAGTGGGATCAACATTGGGATAAGAAGGTGAATGGAATTGTTGATCCCAAGAATTTGTAGTGGTGAAAGGAGTGAAAGATCGGCTACGAGATTGTTCAATACGTTCAGCAATAGACATAGGTCTCGGGGTTACAACAGGATTTTCAAAAGTGGTATCAACGCAAGAAGGTGTGAATGTTTGAAATGGTTGATACGAAGTGGATTGCGGGGTCCAGTTGTTCGTCCTAGACGCATCTATCCGATCTTTCAAAGAAATTTTGGGCATGGAGGAATCGTTCGAAGTTCGACCAAAACAAGAATCGTAAGAAGTTATGTCTGGTTGTGGGTACCAAAGTTCGGCAAGAGTTTTGCGAGGTGGAGTACCCATGATATGAAGAGAGAGAAAGAAAGGTAGAGAAAAGGAGGGGAAAAAGAATGTGATATTTTTTTTTATAGACAAAAGAATGAAATATACAAAAAAAGAATATAGACAAAAACAATCACGACACAAAAATACCACACACCTAATCGTTCTAGGGTTCACCTAGGTCAACTAGACCTGCTCCAGAACTTGATTGTCGAAGTAAAACTGTGTCGAGAAACGGGCTCAAGATACACTGATCACGAGGCCAGGTAAGTGCAGAGATAAGGGGAGGTTTTCCAACGCTTTCGCGAAGTTCCTTAATTAAATAACCCATTCTCTTTTGGCGGTTTCGCCGTTAACAATTTCCTAGACACCCCGTAAATAATATACCGTTAAGCGAGGTTCTAAACACAGTTAACTTCTCCTTGTGAGCGCGAAGTCCTTAAGGCTTAAAGTCTAATTTCTTTTAAATTTTGTGCGGGTAAACGTTATGCTCAAGTTCGTGATTTGTGGGCCACGGAAAAGGTGATGAAATCCTTTACCGTATGTTGTGGGGTTCGCTTGCCCTTAAGTTCGTATTAATGTATGCAATGCGCAATTCAAAAAATTCTATAAAGAATCAAACAATCATTTTTTTTAGTTTAAGCGCGGCGCTGCAACAAATACGGGTTAGTCAATTTTTAGCGTTTGCTAGCGAACTTGCAAAGAATCCTGCAAAGAATAGTATATTGGATGCGTCGGATTTGAGAAGAAGGTGTTAGTAGAATACGTACCGTTAAGTTTTGGGTTAGGAAACCCCCGTTGAATCAAATCCGGTAAGCTTGAAAAGTTCACTTGCGCGGGTCAAACTACCCGGATCTTTGGCACAGTACTTCGTAATCACCTTAGCCTTGAATGCACACTTTGCTCCCCACAATTGCAGTTTGCAAATACGCAAAAATCTGCACACTTGCCCACAAAAATGATCAAAAAAAAACAAAAAGGTTTTTTTTTAAAATAAATATATACAAAAAGAATATTAACCCGAATAACAAGAAAGAAAATACGCTACCGTCTCCCCGGCAACGACGCCATTTGATCGCACGCTTTTGGCGTGTCGGATGTTCAAAGAATTAAAGTGTAACCGCGATCAAGACGGTGTCGCTATGCAGCTAGCCGGTTGAGCACGGGTCGGTCCACAGGGAGATGGTGGTATCTTACCTTCTTGTCTTAGACGAGTCAATAAAGAATCTGTATGTTTGTTTGATCTAACCTATGTGTTTATTTGCAAGTATAAAGTTGTTAAGAAGAAAATACGAGATTGTAAGCTAAAGAAATCCGTACTCGAAACCTTTGAGCCGAGTCTTGACCAATTGAAGCTAGAGCAATCGGCAACAACGTGGATTAGGGGATTTAAGCGCGGTATTCGTGGAATCCGGCTTATTTACCCTTGTCCTTCCGTTCTTGTCTCTTGCTTTCGCCTCCGGCCAAACCGAACGCAACCGGTCGCGGTTAGGAATCACCGTTACCTTGTCAGGGTAGGGTGCCTAACGGAGCGCTTGCGTATGGTTTGGGCGGAGTTCAATGGAAAATAACGGGAAAAGGAAAAGAGCAAAGAAATGTTAACTTACAATATCATATGGATTCTTAACAACAACAATAATTACAACATTCACAAAATAAACAAAAGAGAAAAAAAGAAAAGAACAAAGAAAAGAAAAGATTACAAGAATATAAGTGCATGGAATTTAAGTGCATGAAATAAATTGCAAGTAATAAAAAGCGAGTAATAAAATGCGAGTAAAAAGAACAAGGAACTAGGACTCAAGACAAGCATGTGATCAATAGCCAACCCTTAAACTTGCAAGCTCAATCAAGAGGTTGCAAGATCAAGGGAAGGGTAGAGAACGCATGTGAAATGAAGTGCTAGTCCCGTGAGAAAATACGACCCTTGAGATCAATAACTAACTCTTAACCATTCAAGCTCAATGAAGAGGTTGAATGACCAAGAGAAAGCAAGAATCTCAAGGGGAAGAAGAAACACAAGAGAATGATACAAAACCCTCATCTTCATTGATCTCCACTCAAAAAGCTTTCATTACAATTTTCATGGAAAAAGAATGAAGAAGAAGAAGAAAAACTATACAAAAAATTACAAAAGAGTGGACACAAAAGAATGACCCTTGGTTGTGCTCAAATCTGCTGTATTTATAGGCTGGAGAATGGAAATCTAGGGCAACCACCAGAACCTACATAAAAAGACCAAATTACCCACAAAAGTTGACAAGGTGCGGCGCCAGTACGGCCGCGGATCCGCCGCCAATACCCCCTATTGGCCGCGGATCCGTGCCCCTAAGATGGAGTTAGGGCATGGGTTTTTCAGTACGGCCTTGGTCTGCTGTCCCCTGTTGTCTGGTACATGTATTTTCTGATAATTCTTCCAGAATATCTTCAGATTCTTAGTCCAAGATTGCATCTTTTCTTCACTTTTGACTTTATCTCTCTTGAGCTCCGCGCGCCCATTGATTCTTGTGCTGCCCCCCTCGTGCTCTGTGCATGTCCGAGACACGAATGACCACTGTCATATGTCTTGTCTCTGGAACTGGTACTCGGCACTGGACGGATATGGATGACCGGAACCCGGCTTTTATCTGCTGTCAACAGATGTTCTGTATTTGGCGTAACTGTGGAGATTTTGTCTTGATTTGCAATATTTGTACTGGAACCCTGTATTCTGTAAATATGTAACAAACACAGATTAAAAGCACCTACCTATAAACACACGAGCGTAAGAATGGGCGGTATAAAATGCAATATTCTGATATGAACAACCACCACATCGTTAAACTGTAAACAGCTGACCACCATATCATTAAACTGGGAATAATCGACCTTTAAGTCGTTAAACTGGGGATGTAAAAATGTGAATAAAACAAAAAAAATAATAAAAATAAAATGCCGAAATGATGGGGCAACTCGCAATAAAAATTAGCGAGTAAAAATAAAAATAAAGCCGAAATGATAGGGAAACTGCGAATAAAAAGCCGAAATGATAGGGCAATCGCGACCTTCGCGATAAGAAAAGCTGAAATGATAGATCAATCGCGGTAAAAAAAATTCTAAATCCTAATGGCAAACAATGAGTCGCTCCTGGTACCATATTCTAGTGCAGCGATGCAGACGCCAACCAAATTCCACACCCCATACCCCAAGTGGCGAATGATGAGTCGCTCCTGGTGCCATATTCCAGTACAGCGATGCAGACGCCAACCAAATTCTAAATCCCAATGGCGAATGATGAGTCACTCCTGGTACCATATTCCAGTGCAGCGATGCAGACGCCAACCAAATTCCACACCCCATACCCCAAGCGGCGAATGCTGAGTCACTCCTAGTACCATATTCCAGTGCAGCGATGAAGACGCCAACCAAATTCCAAATCCCAATGGCGATTGATGAGTCACTCCTGGTACCATATTCCAGTGCAGCGATCCAGACGCCAACCAAATTCCAAATCCTATACCCCAATGGCGAATGATGAGTCGCTCCTGGTACCATATTCCAGTGCAGCGATGTAGACGCCAATAAAATTCCATACCCTAAAGGCGAATGATGAGTCGCTCCTGGTACCATATTCCAGTGCAACGATGCAGACGCCAACAAATTCCCGAAATTTTTCCGGCCCTGCGGTCTGGATCATACATCCTGCAAAACCGTATACAATCCACGGGCGTAAAACGATCCCAATCTCTCTCAAGTCCTACCGGCGAGACCACATTCAAAGTCCCACCGGCGGTGAAGATTCAAAAAAAAAGGGTATGTCCACAAGCAAAATGGACAAGGATGAAAACCTGAAAGGGATCCATGAGTAAAAACAGCAGGACTGCCGGCGAGTTTGTGAAAACCCGAAAGGGCGCAAACTCGTGAAAAAGAGATGAAATGCACTCACCAAGTCCTCTCGACTTTGTGAGGAGAAAATTCCTGTTTGAGATCCTTACGACTCACAAAGAAGCAACACACTTAGGGGTCCCCATGACTCCTAAGGAGAAAATACACCTACGGGATCCTTACAACCCGTAGGGAGAAAATGCTTTGTGAGACCCTTACGGCTCACAAAATTGAAAAGTATTAGGTGATAGGGACCTAAAACCTGTCTCCTAAGCCATCGCTTCCTAATAAGCAAACTCAAATGATGATTCGCTCATGGCACCATATTCTAGTGTAGTGATGCTGATGCCAAACAAAAACTTAAATCCCCAAATCCTCTCATGGCAAATGATGATTCGCTTATGGTACCATATTCTAGTGTAGCGATGCTGATGTCAACCCAAATCAAATCAAACCAACAACCTCTGTTGCGGAATCATGCTTCGTCTCAGAATGTACCCCGCGTCGAAATCAAGCTTCGCCTCAGTATATCTGCCTTCCCTGTCGGAATTATGCTGCGGCTCGGAACCTACCAGCGACCTCCTCGTCGGAATTAAGTTCCGCCTCGGAATCAAGTCGACCAACAAGCTCTGTGTCAAAATCATGCTTCGTCTCAGAATGTACCTCGCGTCGAAATTAAGCTTCGCCTCGGTGTATCTGCCTTCCCTGTCGGAATTATGCTGCGGCTCGGAACCCACCAGCGACCTCCTTGTCGGAATTAAGTTCTGCCTCGGAATCAAGTCGACCAACAAGCTCTGCGTCGAAATCATGCTTCGTCTCAAAATGTACCCCACGTCGAAATCAAGCTTCGTCTCTGCGTATCTGCCCTCCCTGTCAAAATTATGCTTCATCTCGGAATCAAGTCAGCCAACAGGCTCTGCGCCAGAATCATGCTTCGTCTCAGAATGTACCCCGCGTCGCAATCAAGCTTCATCTCGGCGTATCTGCCCTCCCTGTCAAAATTATGCTTCGTCTCGGAATCAAGTCAGCCAACAGGCTCTGCGCCGGAATCATGCTTCGTCTCAGAATGTACCCCGTGTCGAAATCATGTTTCGCCTCTGAGTATCTGCTTTCCCTGTCAGAATTATGCTTCGCCTGGGAATCAACCTCTGCATCAAAATTATACTTCGGTCAGAATGTCTGCCACCCTTCGGAATGATGCTCCGATCCCTGGAATTATGCTCCGCTCTTCGGAATGATGGTCCGATCCCTGGAATCATGCTCCGCCCTTCGAAATGGTGCTCTGATCCCTGGAATCATGCTCCGCCCTTCGGAATGATGCTCCGATCCCTAGAATCATGCTCCGCCCTTCAGAATGATGCTCCGATCCCTGGAATCATGCTTCGCTCTTCGGAATGATGGTCCGATCCCTTTGGAATCATGCTCCGCTCTTCGGAATGATGCTCCGATCCCTGGAATCATGCTCCCCTCTTCGGAATGATGCTCCGATCCCTGGAATCATGCTCCACTCTTCGGAATGATGCTCCAATCCCGGAATTATGCTCCAACCCTCGGAATTATGCTCCGACTCTTTGGAATGATACTCCGACTCTGGAATTATGCTTCGCAAATCGGAATGATGCTCCGATCCCCGGGAATCATGCTCCCCGAGGGATGCTCTCCCCCGGAACGATGTTCCACCTCGAAGTCCAGTTTCAAGATCCATCAATTTCATGCACACAACTCAAATGTGCGGTGTGCATTTATTGATGGGGGGCACTTTGTTGGGGTCAAAATTTGCACACCAGTTGACCAAGTCAAAGTCAAGGTCAAACCCAGGCCAGGTGGGCCCAAGCCCAGGTCAAGGGGGCCTATGCCTAAGTCGAGCCTGCGGCCAGCCTCCACATGCCAACATAAAAATCATGTAATAAATAATTTTAATGTAATTTTTTTATGCATGAATGGGCATAAAGCCAAATTTTTGTAAAGCGCATGGCTTATGTGCAAAAAGAAATGGCACATGAGCCATGGGATGGGCAAAATGCCATTTTGTAAAACCCAAGGGGCTATATGTAAATGTGTAAGCCTATAGAAGGCAACATAATGATGAATAAAGGATATACTTTTCATTCTCCCCAAAAACTAGGGTTCCTGTGCCTCCTTCTCCTCACTCAAGGTTCTAAACCTTCTTCTTTCTTTTGAATTAAATCAAGAGTTTTACTCTTCCTTTTCCAAAATTAAATAGTTTTTCACCACAAAACCTACAAAGGGGAACTCAGATCTCCCATAAAATCTCAAAAATAAGAGATTTTTAAAATATCATACTTGTTCTTCAAGATCCAGCCAACAGAAGAGGAGGAAGGAAACCCATCTCCAAAAATCCCACTTTGGGGAAGATCCAGGGCTCAAGGGAGAAACCCCTTCATCAGCTCCAAAAATATCTTAGGAGTTCAACTCCATAAGTCAAATCGGGAGCACAGCTCCCAGTGGAGGGACCAACTCCCGCGTGCCAGGCATGTGGTGCGCTGGCGCACAGCGCCCGCGTGCCAGGCACGTGGTGCGCTGGCGCTCTGGCGCACAGCGCCCGCGTGCCCGGCACGTAGTGCGCTGGCACACAGCGCCCGCGTGCCCGGCACGTGGTGCGCTGGCGCTCTGGCGCACAGCGCCCGCGTGCCCGGCACGTGGGGCGCTGGCGCCTTCTCCCACACATATATGCACATACTCCACCACACTGTTCCCGTTAGAAAAAAATTCTAACGGGACGCTGTCCCACACCCCGCAAGGGGCCTGCTAGCCCTCTTGACCCCCAACCCGCTATCCGGGTAGCGGGACCCCCGTAAAAACTCTGCGAGGCCCCCAATATATCCAAAACCCCTTTAAAACACAACACTGCATATTGAGTTCAAATGACCAGTTTAACCCGTTAATCGGAGGTCCCCTCACTCCAAAGGCGAGGGGTAATTAACGGCAGCTTAGTCCGCGGCTGCCAGAGATTCGGATCCCCACGATCAATAAACCCCGCCTACCCTACGCAGGGAGAATCTGTAATGTGCCTGACAAGCACGCGCTTATTACCATCTCAATGGGGTGACGAAAAACACCCTACAGGGTCATTTGCTGACGTGTTTCCGCGACGGGGTCATTGGCTGAAGTATTTCCGAGGCGGGGTCATTTGCTGACGTGTTTCCGCGACGGGGTCATTGGATGACGTATTTCCGCGACGGGGTCATCTGCTGACGTATTTCCGTGACGGGGTCATTGGATGACGTGTTTCCGCAATAAGGTCATTTGATGACGTATTTTCGCAATGGGGTCAGTGGCTGACGTATTTCCGTGACGGGGTCATTTGCTGACGTATTTCTGTGACGGGGTCATTTGCTGACGTATTTCCGAGGCGGGGTCATTGGATGACGTATTTCCGCGACGGGGTCATTTGCTGACGTGTTTCCACGACGGGGTCATTGGATGACGTGTTTCCGCGACGGGGTCATTGGATGACGCAGCGTCTGCTGTAACGAGACGAATGTCGTGGTGGTCTCTAGGTTGTCTGTGAACCGTCGAGATTTGGAACGGGGGATTTTGTCGTTGCTCCGCTTTGTTGATGTTACATCTGCTGTAACGAGACGAATGTCAAGGTGGTCTCAAGGTTGTTTGTGAACCGTCGAGATTTGGAACTAGGGACTTTGCCATGGCTCCGAGGTTGATTGCCGCGTCTGAATCCTGCTGGAATGAGGAGAACGCTGTTGTGGGTCTCCAGGCTATAAATGTGGCCGTCGAGACTTGGAACTAAGGACTCTGTCGTGGCTCCGAGATTGATTGTCACGTCCGAATCCTGCTGGAATGAGGAGGAACGCTGTTGTGGGTCTTCAGGCTGTAAATGTGGTCGTCGAGACTTGGCTCTCTTTCTGATGGAGCCTGGTGGGATGATATGGTTCCTTCTTTGTTTGTACCCCTGGATTGTATACAGGGATCGATGTGATCTCACCTGTCGGGCAAAAGTTTTGTTCTTTTATTTTTTTTATTTCTTTCCGCGATACTCAATCATTTCATCTTTTTATATCGCGAAAGTCGCGATTGCCCAATCATTTCGGGTATTTTTCATGGTGTCCAATCATTTTGACTATTTTTTTTCTTTTTACTTGCTGCTTTTTATTGCGAGTTGCCCGATTATTTCGGCTATTTTGTATGCATATATTTTACTTGCTGATTTTGTTGCAAGTTGCCCTACCATTTCGGCTATTTCACATGCATTTATGGCTCGCTGACTATTGCTGCGAGTATGAGACTTGGGATCTGATACCGATTTAGGCATCGGCATCGCTACAACTGAGATATTGTCCGGAGCGAATCATCATTTGCCTTTGTCAGTTCAAACAAAGGTGGCTTAGCAATCAGGGTTAGGATCCTGTCGACTAAGGCATTTAACTTCATGAGCCGTAAGGGTCTCATAAAGATGTTTCTCCCTACGAGTCGTGAGGATCTCGTAAGTGCGCTTTTCTCCTTAAAAATAGTGAGGATTCTTAAGTGCATATTCTCTTATAAGTCGTAAGGATCTTACAAGAGTGTTTTCTCATTATAAGTCGAGAGGACTTACAAGGGTCGTTCACCGTGTGAGAATATCCCTAGTCGCTGGTGGGACTTTGGTAGGGAAATGTTTATTAGTGCCCGTGGATTGTATACAAGGGTCAATATTGAAACGCTTGTAGGGAAAACCGGGGAATGTTATGGCTTAAGAACAGGTTCAGATCCCTGTAGCTTAAGGCTTTTGAATCCTATGAGCCGTGAGGGTCTCAAAAGGGAATTCTTCTTACGAGTGGTGAGGATCTCGTAAGTGTGTTTTCTCCTTAGGAATCATGGGGATTCCTAAGTGTGTTGCTCTCTTGTGAGTCGTAAGGATCTCACGCAGGTATTTTCTCATTACAGGGTCGAGAGGACCTTGCAAGTGTCTTTTAACGAGATTGCGCCCTTTCGGGTTTTCACAAACTCGCCGGTAGCCCTGCTATTTTTACTCACGGAGCCATTTCGGGTTTTCATCCGTGCCCATCTTTCTTATGGACGTACGGTTTTTTTTGCGAGTATGGAACTCAAGATCTGATACCAATCTTAGCATCAACATCGCTGCGACTGGAATATTGCCAGGAGCGAATCATCATTTATCTTGAAAGGACTTGGAATTTGTTACCGATTTAGGCATCAGTATCGCTATAACTGGGATATTGCTAGGAGCGAATCATCATCTGCCTTCGTCAGTTTGAACAAAGGTGGCTTAGCAAACAAGGTTAAGATCCTGTCGACTAAGCCTTTCGACTTCATGAGCCGTAAGGGTCTCACAAAGGTGTTTCTTCCTACGAGTCGTGAGGATCTCGTAGGTGTGTTTTCTCCTTAAAAATCGTGAGGATTCTTAAGTGTATATTCTCTTATAAGTCGTAAGGATCTTATAAGAGTGTTTTCTCCTTATAAGTCGAGAGGGCTTATAAGGGTCATTCAACGTGTGAGCATATCCCTAGTCGCTGGTAGGACTTTGTTAGGGAAATATTTACTCGTGCCCGTGGATTGTATACAAGGGTCAATATTGAAACGCTTGTAGGGCAAAATCGGGGTGTATGACGGCTTAAGAACAGGTTCAGATCCCTGTAGCTTAAGGCTTTTGAACCCTATGAGCCGTGATGGTCTCAAAGGGAGTTCTCCTTACGAGTCGTGAGGATCTTGTAAGTGTGTTTTCTCCTTTGGAATCATGGGGATTCCTAAGTGTGTTTCTCCCTTGTGAATCGTAAGGATCTCACGCAGATATTTTCTCCTTACAGGGTCGAGAGGACCTTGCAAGTGTCTTTTAACGAGATTGCGCCCTTTCGGGTTTTCACAAACTCGCCGGTAGTCCTGCTGTTTTTACTCACGGAGCCCTTTCGGGTTTTCATCCGTGCCCATCTCGCTTATGGACGTACCGTTTTTTTTTTTGCGTCAGCCTTGGGATGCTGCGGTCCATAGTAGTTTATAGATGCCTCAATCAGTTGCAAGTTTTAGGACATTGCGGTTCATCGTTAGTTTAGGGACGTTTCGGTCCGTCGCACGTTTTCGAGGTGAGGTTTCGTCGGATACTACTTATAGAGTTCAGGCTTGGGAAGATAGTGAGCGGACATAGGCGTCGTCATCTATCATTGATCTATGCCGTGACTCGTCAGGCATAGTATTTTTCAAGAACCGGCCGTTTATTGGCCTGAAGGGTCTTTCGCCATGCATATCAATGAGCAAGTAATCCCCACCTTGGTAGACCTTGTCTATGATATACGGGCCCTCATAGTTTGGCTCGAATTTTCCCCGTTTGGCACGATTGGGGATCATAGGTCTTTTGACTACTAGCACGAGTTCGCCTTGGCGGAATGTTCTCGGCCTAGTCAATTTCTCGTATGAGCGCGTCATCTTTGCTTCGTAAGCTTCCAAGTTTTTCTGCGCCATGAGCCGGGTTTCGTCAAGGGCGTCGAGCTCCTCGAGTCAAAGATGAGCATTCTCTTCATCTGTTAGCTCGTAATGGACCGCCACTCGTAGAGAGGGTAGCTCTATCTCTAAGGGAAGTACTACTTCAGCGCCGAATACCAATGCATACGGCGTTGTATTCATGGCCGTTTTGAACGTGGTCCGATACACCCAGAGGGTTTCATGCAGTCTCTCGTCCCAGTCCTTCTTATTTCGAGACACCGTCTTCTTTATGATCTTCGTCAAGGTCTTGTTGAAAGCCTCAGCCAGACCATTAGATCGGGGATTATAGACCGAAGAGTATTTCCAGTCTATATTATGGTGCTGCGCGAAGCGGCTGATTTTGTGACTTCTGTAAGCCGGCCCGTTATCGAAGACAATCCATCACGGAGTGCCGAACCGATAGATGATGTGTGTCTTGAAGAAATGGAGGATATTCTCTGTCTTCACTTCTCTTAGTGGTACTGCTTCTGCCCACTTGGAGAAGTAATCAGTTGTCGCCAGTATGAACCAATGTCCTCTGGACGATGCTGGTTCAATGGGCCCGATTGTGTCAGTTCCCCACATTTCGAACGGCTAGCTAGCCACCGTTGGATGTAGCGGATTTGGATGCTGGTGAGTCCCCGTGAATCTGGCACGAGTGACACTGCTTCGCATACTCGAGGCAGTCTTGGATCATTGTGGGCCAATAGTAGCCCATCCTTTTGATCTTCGGTTTCATCTTCAGCCCGGCTTGGTGAGAACAACAGAGTCCGTCGTAAGTTTCTTGGACGACTCTCCTTGCTTCTTCAGGCTCCAGGAATCTTAGCCATAGAGAATCAAATGATCTCTTATATAGAGTGTCATTGATGAAGGCGAAGGATAGAGCTCGTTTCATGAGCTGATGTTTTGAGGATGCATCTTCAGGTGTTCGACGTGATTTGAAGTAGTCTATAAAGACTTCTCTCCAATCTTTAGCCTTTTCCTGGTCCTTTATCTGTAGGGCCGCTTGCTTGGTTGCTCCCTTTTCTTCGGACGGCTCTGGAGATATTTTTGCCGGTGCAAGAACTCGGCGGCTTTGCACAACGATCCTTACGTCATCGAGGTTTTCGTCGGCCAGTTCTTTAGCGAGCTTGGCTAATGCATCCACCTTGCTATTTTCCGTGCGCGGTATGATTTCCAGGGCGTAGGCAGGGATTTGAATTAGCAATTGTTGCACTCTCTCGCCATACTTCACTAACTCTGGTTTGCACGTTTGATAATTGCCGTTCACTTGGCTAACGACCAACTGAGAGTCTCCATATATGAGGAGGTTTTTGATCCCCATGTCGACAGCGATCTCAAGTCCTGCTATCAAAGCTTCATATTCGGCTTCATTGTTTGTCCTCGGCTTTGTTATGGAAAAAGCAAAGTGCATTATCCCTCCTTGTGGAGTCACGAAGATCAGGCCTACCCCAGACTTGATTATGGGGGAGTTGTGCTTTCGCTTCTTCATGGAAGATGCCCCGTCGAAGTAGAGTTCCCATCGGGTGTCACTCTCTCCCTTTCTCCCCATCGATCATGTCAAACGCGTGCTCGTCTGGCAATTCGCAATTTAGGGGTGAATCGGCAGGTACCGGATGCTCCGTGAGGAAGTCGGCGATGGCTTGTCCTTTCACTGCCTTGAGAGGTCGATATATTATCGAGAACTCCATCAAGAGGAGGGCCCATTTAGCGAGTCGTCCCGTTAGTATGGCTTTTGACATCAAATATTTAAGAGGATCCACCTTTGATATGAGATGGACGTCATGCGCCAACGCATAATGCCTGAGCTTCGTTATCGCGAAGATCAACGCCAGGCAGTGTTTTTTAATGGGGGAGTAAATGTTTTCTGCCCCCAGGAGAACTCGACTCAAATAGTAGAGGGCTATCTCCTTCCCTTGGTCATTTTCTTGTGCCTATAGCGCGCCTAAGGAACCCTCAAGGGCTGTTGTGTACAGGATGAGAGGCTTTCCCTTGACCGGAGCGGTCAGTACCGGCGAATTTTGAAGGTATTGCTTGATTTCGCCCGGTGCACTTTGATATTTGTGATCCCAGACCAAAGGAGTCCCCTTCTTCATTAGACGACTGTAGGGGCGGCACTTGCCGGAGAGGTTGGCTATGAATCGTCGGATATATGCGAGCTTTCCTTGGAGAGACAGCAGTTGCTTGAGAGTTCTTGGCGGGGGCATTTCCATGATCGCCTTGATCTTTGACGGGTCTATTTCGATGCCTCGGTGTCGTACGATGAACCCTAGGAATTTTCCTAAGGAGACTCCGAGCGCGCATTTAATAGGGTTCATCTTCAGATTGTATTTCCGAAGACGTTGGAACACTATCTTCAAATGCTCCCAATGCTCCTCATGCGATTTACTTTTAACCACGAGGTCGTCAATATAGAACTCAAAGATTTCGTGTATGGGGTCATCAAAGATCTTCGTCATGGCCCTCTGATAGGTGGCGCCAGCGTTCTTCAAGCCGAAAGGCATCACTTTGTAGCAAAATATGCCCAGGGGAGTCCGGAAAGCGGTATGCCTCTGGTCTTCGAGATGCATCTTTATTTGGTAGTACCCCGATGAGCCGTCCATGAAGGAGAAGACTTCGTGAGTGGACGTGTTGTCTATCATCAACTCGGTAACCGGTACGGGAAAATCATCCTTCGGGCATGCTTTGTTGAGGTCCCGAAAGTCTACGCAAATGCGCACTGTCCCATTTTTCTTCATCACTGGGACGATGTTGGCAATCCAGTCAGGGTACTGAAGCTCTTGAATGAAGCCGGAGTCGATTAGCTTCTTTACCTCGGCGTTGATGCTCATTTCAAGTTCGAGCCGCATTCTTCTCGGTGCTTGTTTGATTGGCTTGATGTCCGGAGATATCGCCAATTTGTGCACAGCTACTTCTGGATCTAGTCCCGGCATTTCAGAGTAGTTCCATGCAAAACAGTCTTTATACTGCATTAGCACGTCTCTGAGCATAGCCACCTTTTCTTTAGACAACAGCTCACTGACGAACGTCAGCCGTGGGTCGTTTTCCATTCCCAAGTCGATTTTTCTGAGGTTATCTGCAGTAGTATGTATCCCATCTTCTAGCTCTTTTGGCGCCGGTGGAAACTCTTAGATCACCTCGTCGTCATCATTTTCGAAGCACCGGGAGAGGTTGTCCATACCCTCGCGCCCTCCTTCTTCCGACATCATTATCACGTGACAGGTATGAGATCGCTTCCAAGACCGATGTTGATCCGGCTCTACTCTCGCTGCATATGTGGCTTTCGGTTCATGCTTCTGTGGCGGGGTTACCCTCCAACTGCTGGATAAAGCGAACCTGCCTTGCTGATACTGGTCTTCTATCCAGTCTTTGAATGTGAAGCAGTCTTCGAGAAAATGTCCTATCGCTCGGTGATAGGAGCAATAATCTGGGTGAGAGACCTCACTTGCTTGTTCGGGGTGTTTAGACTCCGGGAGCGTAATCGTTTGACGTTTCATGATAAGACTGAATATCTTCCTTGTCTTGTCTTGGGGAAAAGAATATGCTCGACCTATCTTCTTTACAAGAGACGGATTCCAGCCGCTTAATTTTCGATCGCGTGGCTTTTTGAACCCGCTTTGCTGTTGTCGAACGTTTTTTCCGCTATTCAGTTTATTTTTGCCTTTGCGTCGAGTCTTCTTTGTGAGGGGCTGGTGACGAAGGGCATCGTCATCCTTCGTAGCCTGCTGAAGGAGGCGCTGCGTCCTGGCTTTCTCGTAGATGGCCATTTCGCGGTTATGATCATCCCGGACCTTTTGACCCGCTTTTCTTATTAGCTTGTCCATCTGTTCTTCGAACGACGGACTTGGCATTTTTATGACGGGGCCTCGTTTTGGTTCAGGGTTAGCGTCTTCTAATAGAGCATCTCCTTCTTCATCAAAGTCATTTATAACATAGCAGCCATGGAATCGCTCTCGTTTCTTGGATTGAACATATCCAAGCCCGATCGTTTCCATTCTCCCATCGGGCAATTTCCGGTGAGTTCCGGGGACGCTCCAGATCCTGTTGTAGAACTGGGCTTGTCGAGCGGTCTGTTTGAAGGGTACGCCTTGGCGCCTCAACATCCTTTTTAACCCTTCTGTGTAGTATCTGGGCAGACGGATGGGCTGGAGCCTGTCAAGTGTAGAATTGGCGCCATGCCAGATTTCTTTCTCCACTTTGGTTTCCGCGGATCGATAAAAGAGGATCGTCTTTTCATCTTTTCGCCTGGGAGGGACGTAGATCATCTGCAGTTCTTGCACAATGTAGGTATCAAGTGCGTCGAGCTCTTTGTAGTGCTGCCGCGGAACCATAGCGATTTGTAAACTCTGATCATCTCCAATGAAGGCTTGCACTGATGGAGGAGACGAGAATACTGCGTTGACCTTGTCTTCAGAGTCACTGCCAAAGACTAGAATTAGGGTAGACGGTCCCAGTTTGTTGTATCGGGGAGGTCCCAAATATACTATCTCTTCTTCCTCCTCGGTATCGCTCCCGAAGTCCGGAATGGTGGTGATAGCTTTTTGCTTATCCTCAGGTTTATGGCATCTTTCCGTGTCTTCAAAGTCTGGCAGAAAGTACTGTTTACCCCAATTAGAGCAAAGCTCTGTTCAAATTCCAAGGCGGGAAACGAAACAACGCTTATGTTTCCCCCAATCAGAGCAAAGCTCTGCTTTGAAAATTGAAGTGAAAATTAAAGTTAAAATAAATGAAGCAACGCTTCAGATTCCTTGCGCTGCATGCAACGCGCCACGTGTCAAAATCAGACACGCTAGCGCAGGGAGCACTGCGCCCGTGGCAGCGCACCCAATCAGAGCAATGCTCCATTTAAAATAAAAATTAAAGAAGCAACGCTTCAGTTGCACTGCGCTGCACGACACGTGTCAGCGCAGTTGCGCTGCGCGATACGTGGCAGCGCAGATGCGCTAGCGTAGTTGCGCTGCGCTGTGCGCTGCTTGACACGTGTTACGCGCTGGAGCATTTTGCGCCAAACAGAATCAGGATTCTAAAGAAATCTTTCTGTTCTTGTTAAAACAAGAAGATTTTCTTCTGTAAAATAGAAGCCCTTGGATCAAAGATCCAACGGTGGGAAAAATTCCCCAAATCACTCAGAGAAAGATCTCTTTAACTAATTTATGAGCACTATAAAAAGGACCCTAGACCTCAATTCAAAGGGATGAACATTTTGTGAGAAACCAAAATTTTCAAACAGAGAGAACTCTGAAGAATTGGAGAAAATTCCTCAAGAACAAAAAAGGTAAAAACCTTTAGAAAAAGAGAAAATTCTCTTATGAACAGATCATTGATCTGAGAACAAGATCAATGATCTTTAATAAAAAACAAAAATAAAAATAGTGCTTCGCACTTATGAACCATTGGTTCCCTGAGATAAGAAAAACAAGAGGAACTTGTTTTCTTTGATCTAAATTAGATCAAGAAAACAAACAGTGCTTTTCACTTCTGTTATGAACTATTGGTTCTAGAGTCTAAAAGATTCTCAAAACAAATAGTGCTTTGCACTTGTAAATCTGCACTGTTGCGCTCTTGGGTTGGCGCAAGCCACCAGAGAGCGCCACGTTTCAGTATCTGAACCATTTGCGCTATGCGCTTTTTGAAATAGAGCCTTGCTCTCTGAAACTAGCGCAACTCACTACAGCGCGCCACGTGTCAGCAGCGCAGGCGCAGCGCATTGGCGCAGCGCACTGCGCTTGCGTGACACGTGTCAACACCACAAGCGCTTGCGCTCTCTGATTGACGCAAAGCGCCTGACAAATGCAATGCATTTCCTAAAGGGCCAGGCTCAAATCAAAAAGACCAAGCAGGACTAATTAATTTGTAACGCAATAAAAAGGGCAGAGCCCAAACAGAATTGATGCTCTGCATCATTTATAAATGGGCAGAGTCTAAACGAAATAATAAAAAATGCTATGCATTGCATCATTTATAAATGGGCAGAGCCCAAAACAAATTGATGCTCTGCATCCTTTATGGGTAGAGCCTAAATAAAAATATAAAGAAATGCAGTGCAAAAGCAAATAAAATGTTGAACATTTTCAACTGGACTTAGCCTAATTTTGGCCGTAAGTCCTCAAATTAAATTGACTGAGCAAGATTGCTCTCTCTTAAATCAATTTACCTCTGGTTCGAGGGTATATCTCCGAACTCCTTTGACACCTGTCGTTGTAATCCTTCAACGACGTCAGAGAGGTGACGGGTCCCGACGACCACATACGTATACGGACTGCGTGGTCCTTAAACTCGTGGACCGAAACGTCCTTAAACTAATGTCGGACCGAAACGTCCTTAAACTAATGATGGACCACCACGTCCCTAAACTGGAACATGGACCACCACGTCCCTAAACTGGTGATGGACCACCACGTCCCTAAACTGGAACAGTGATGGACCACCACGTCCCTAAACTGGCGATGGACCACCACGTCCCTAAACTGGAACATGGACCACCACGTCCCTAAACTGGATCAATAGAGCCCCCAAATGCTCTTTTGTCGGATCCAAACGATCCCGTTAAGTTGATCTTAGTCTCAAATCAGACTAACGTATCCTTAACAAACGTTTAAGTCGATCTTGGCCTAAATACGGCTAACGTATCCTTAAACCAAAACACAAAACCCAAATCTAAGTAAATACGGATTTGGACTAATTCACGTCCTACGGGCGACGATATCTCTTAGTCTCCGTATACAATCCACGGGCAACCACAAACAAAACAAACATACATGACACAAAGTGAAATTCTGGAGAAGGAGAAAGTTGTTACCGCGATGCGGTAGCGTAATTAACTGCAGGGGCTTGCGCCTGCAGGGAAGAGCATCCCCACAATCAAAAACCCCTCAAGCGAGGGGGAATCTGACAAAGTCTGCTACATCGGCCGCATCCGTCTAAACCTCCGATACACGGTGCCATAAATCAACTTGGCATCTTCGGAGAGGTGGACGGATAAAACCAAATAGCATCTGCCCCGAATCTCAGCGTCAGGACCTCGCGGTCTTGTGCGCCGCCTTTTCGGAGGGGAACAAGTACTTTGCGTCCTCGTATTTGCGGACTTCATTCACGGAGAATGGGTTTAGCTCCCATGTCACGGTATACTCGAGACCATCCTTGAAATACTTCATACACTGATGTTGTGTAGAAGGGATGTTGTACTCGTGTAACCAAGGCCTGTCGAGCAAAGCATTGTAGCAAGTCTTGGCGTCAATGACATGAAACTTGATGTCGGTGACGAGCAGCCCAAAGCATAATGTCGGTATCACAGACCCGAGCGTCCGTGATGACTGGGAGTCAAACCCGGAGATAGTGATTTTATCCCACGCGAGGTGTTGAATGCTCATGCGGATTTCTTTTAGCACCCTCACATTTAGGAGATTGACAGAGGACCCATTGTCAACTAGGATCTTCCCTATCTTAATGTCATGGCAATACCCAGAGACATATAGGGGATGGTTGTTATCGCATGTTCCGAGGAGGAGATCATCATAGCCGAAAGTGATGTCAGCTGTATGAATTTCTTCCAGCTCATCCTTCATCTTTTCTTCGCTCGAGGAAAGCTTGAAACTGGTCAGGCTCTTGTAATGCCTTGATCAGAGAATCTCTCGCCTCTTTGGATAGCAGAAGGGCATTGAGAATGCTTAGCTGATAGGGTATCTTCCTCAGATGCGCTAGAACGTTGTAATCCACCATGTTTTTTGGGGCGGGTCCTTGGAAACGAGCTCTTGGATGAATCGATCATCGAGGGCGATATCCCCAGGGACTTTTTCCTTCCCCTTATCTTTTCTATCTGATCCCCTGTTTGCGGGTCCGAGATTCTTTTCGGATAATGTGCGATTGCGCAGCTGAATGTTCTTACAGGTTTTCATCTCTTCTGCTTTAGAGATGGATTCTTTGAAGAGAGGACCGAGGGCTATTTCTTCATCCGAATTGCTCCCGAAGTTGAAAACTTGCGATCCCCCAGAATCAACCATGTGACAGTTGCCGGAAATTCTTTTGCGCTCATCTGTCATGCCCTTCTACTCTCGACACGTTTTGCGCTTTATCCGCTTGAACTGCTGCCTATGAGCAACGTATCCCTGCCACCAATTTTTAAGGGAATTGCACTCTTCGGTAGGGTGTGTGATCTTCCGATGGTACAAGCAGAATCTTGGATATGCATCTAGTTCTTCGGGGCACGTATTTTTTGAAGTATCTTCTTTGGAAGGTGGTAACTTCATTCCCATCGACAGGGCTTTAGCAAACCTCTTCCTTGTCTTGAACCCGCTTTTGCTGGCGGCGGATGTGGTTTGATCTGGTGGGAGTGTTTTTACTCTTTCGTCCAGTCGCCGGCATTTAGCTTTTTAGAATATGGCCAGTTCACGCTCTCGATCAGCTTTGCTTTTCTGACGAGCCTCATTCAGGAATACGTCAATCATCTCGTCGAACGGTTCTAGGAGTTCAGGCTCGGGATCTGCCCCCAGTTTCTCTGTATTAGGAACTTCTTCACCATTTATCGAGTGAGAAATCATGTCGCAGCTCGCCACATAGTCTTTAGGTCCTTCCGAAGAATTGTCTCCTTCATCAGCGTCGTCGTCTTCATTCTCAAGAACATGCTTAAAGAATTCGTCCAACATGATTGGGGTCCGTGCCTTCTGTTTATATTCTTCCAGTGCATCGATGTATTTCTGCAGACCTGTACGGCTATTGTTGGGTTGGACGGGCTTCTTGGCCTTCTTATTTTTCTTTAAAGACTTTGGAGGCTTGATTTGAATGTTTTTTCCACCATCACCAACTTTCAGCGTTGGGCACGGCTTCAGCATCCCTTCAATAATCTCGGGCTCCAGCGGGCTTTTCCATCTAATCGCCGGACATGTTTGAAGGTCCTTCAGCATTCTTTTAGTCTTAGCTGAAAGGGCCACCTCCCATGGGGCTTCCTCTATAAGTGAGCATGATGCCCCTGACGTGTCCACCTTTTTAGGAGCGTGAGGTTGTTGCGGGTTCACTTTCCAGTTTTCTGATAACGCGAACTTGCCCGGTTGGTACCGATCTTCGATCCAACTTTTGAAGATGTAACGATCTTTGATTGGATGACCCAATATTCGGTGGTAAAGGCAGTAATTAAGATTGTTAACGTCGCCTGGTTTCGTTGGGCGTCTTGGCTCCGGTAGAGTGATGGGCCTGTTGCGAAGCGCTAGCTCGAATAACATCTTCGTCTTATCCCGAGGGAACGAGTAAGGGCGTCTCATCTTTTCACCAAGGGATCGATGTCTATCACTTTGGTGATAAGCTTGTTTTGGACCACTGGGCTGCTGCTGAGCATTGGCGACGAAGATCGCTTTCCCTTTCCCTTTTTCGTTTCGAGATTCCAATTTCGAAGAAGACAGTCTATGACCCATCTGATCCATTTGGGCTAGCTTGTCAATCAAAGCCTGGAAGGTAATCGGCTTGAAGAATATCATGAACTGGGATATGGTCGCTTGCGGATCGAGGGAACCTACGAACATGCCTACTGCAGGAGCTTTTTCGATGCGCTATTTGTACTTCGACCATAGATTCCGCCACTGTAAAGCGTACTGCACCCATGTTTCGCCTGGCTTCACCCTGGCGTTAATTAATGCGGTGATCGGGGTGCACTCTCTAGGCTGGCGAAACGTTGGTGTGAACAACAATTCCATCTCCGTAAAAGTTTTGACGGATTCGTTGGGAAGCTCTGATTACCATTCAAACGTTGTCTCCAACAGGCAACCAACAAACTGGCAAAGCAACAGCTTGTCATCACCTCCGGTGTTGCCGCACAAGGCTCTGAATTGAGCAACGTGCTGGTGTGGATTCCCCGTCCCCTTATATACATGGAATTTAGGATCGTATATCCCGGCGGGTACTTTACTTGGTCGTACCAACCCGGATAGGGTCGTCCAGTCTTAAAAATTTGGTCGGTCACTTCGCTCGCCTGATGAGCTCGTATTTGTTGAGCGATATAGTCATACATGGCGGCTTTAGAAATGGTCTCTTCTTTAGCTGCTGAACAAGCAGGAAGGGGGTTGACGTCTCCCCTTGGTCGTCTTCGAGGATAATCGAAGGGTCTTCAGCTGGAGGATCCGGCTGTAATATCATCCCGACCATGTCTTGGAATAAAAGCGCCATTCGTTTTATGTTGGCAGCTTGTTCCGCCGCCTCTTTGTCCTTCCTCTCGAGAATTCTGCGGAGGAACTCAGCATCAGTTTCTTATTCATGACGCTGCTCTGACGACGTTTGCGGGTTTTTTGGCCCAGTGAGTACGACCATCTGTGTTAACATTTTCTGGAGTTTTTGCTTTTGCTCCTGGGCCTTCGTTACGGATCTGGTGAGTGGTGGACGACCCATAGAGATACGGCTATCCTCTTTCCCGGATTCCATATAAACAGTGTGCACCACCATGCCCCCAGACTTGGGGCATTTAGATTCATCGCGCCCATAGTTTCTCTGCGGTGGTGGTTGATTCTCTGGCTTTCTCTTCTTATAGGAGGCCGGAGTTGAGGGGGCCATTGTAGTGGGCACCCAAGTAGATGACGCCTTCTGTGGCTTGACGGGGTGATCCTTCTCTGGCCGAACATTCATCTTCTTTAGTCGACGGAAGTAGTCTTGGTTGATCACCGAGTCTTGGACCTGTCGCCAGACCTTGTAATTTTTAGAAGACAGCCGCTGAGAGGGCTGCTCCAGCCTTGTCTTTGCAGCATTCTCCACAGGTGGAGGAGATCTTTTCAGCATGGCAGTCGGAGAGTTCTTGTGGACCCTCCTGAGTAGTTCAAAGCTGTTCCCAGTTGGAACAGCAGCATAAACTTCCACCGTTGGAACTGACGGGGTAAATCCAGATGGGGAATTGCCCCCGGCTTTCCTCACTCGGCGCCAGTGGCGACGTCGAGCATGCCTTGCGGACGGGACCACCTCTGCTATGGGGGTAGCTTCATCATGCCCCCTGCTCTGGTGAAGGGTTGTTGCCGGTGCCAGCCACTTGAAGACCGACGTCCGCTGAGAGGGGATGGCCAACTTGTCGAAGGCAGACTTTCGTACAGGGGTAGCAGCTTTGGTGACTTCGCCTGGAATGGGAGTTGGAGCGGCCAGTCTTGCAAAGACTGATTCTTTAGCAGGAGCGGCCAGTCTTGTCGAAGGCAGACTTTCGTTCACTGGAGCAGAGATGGCTATCCTCTTTGGGATGGCCGCTTCAGGTATCGTGGGCTTCTTCACAGGCCCACTTGAGCTTTGGCCCAGTTTGTTAAAAACTGAGGCACTGGACTTGGGCGACCCGTTGAGAGGGGCCGCGGTGGTGGTAAGCCGATCAAAGACCGACTTCTTCGGACCTTCTTGCGACGGCAATGGGGTGTTGAAGCTCATGGGTGGGAGCATGGTCCCAAAGAACAGCCCAGTGGTGGCTTGCGTCACCTGTTCCACTGGCATCTTGAAAACGGAGGCTTCCTGAGGCCCGTAAGTCACTCCTCCCGCGAGGACAGAGTGGGAGTTGTTGCAGTTTGTGCAGTTGGAAGCCATTTTCTCTGCACGGAGCAAGACACCAAATCTTAGTATCTCGAATCCAAGGGCAACCATATCAAACCGCGATTCGTTCACGAACACAACACACGAAGTGTGGAGTGGAAAGAGGAAAAGGTCCCACCGGGCGTGCCAAATTCTGTTCTCCGCCGAAAGACGGGAAGACAAAAGTCTTGCCTGAATTTGGGGGCAGATGCTATTTGGTTTTATCCATCCACCTCTCCGAAGATGCCAAGTTGATTTATGGCACCATGTATCGAAGGTTTAGACGGATGCGGCCGATGTAGCACACTTCGTCAGATTCCCCCTCATTGTGATGGGATTTTGATTGTGGGGACGCTCTTCCCCGCAGGCGCAAGCCCCTGTAGTTAATTACGCTACCACATCATGGTAACCACTTTCTCCTTCTCCAGATGGTCACTTCGTGTCGTATGTGTTTGTTTTATTTTTGGTTGCCCGTGGATTGTATACGGGGACTAATTTATGTTGTTGCCCGTAGGGTGTGGATTAGTCCAAATCCGTATTTTCTTAGATTTGGGTTTGGGTTGGATTTAAGGATTGTTAGTCTTGTTTTAGACTAAGATCAACTCAAACACTTGTTGAGGATATGTTAGTCTAATTTTAGACTAAGATCTACTCAACAATTTGTTAAGGACACGTTAATCTAATTTTAGACTAAGATCTACTTAACAGGATCATTTAGATCCAACAAAAGAGCATTTGAACTCTATTGTTTTAGTTTAGGGACATTGCGGTCCAGTTTAAAGACGTCATAATCTGTAAAGTTTAGGGACATTGCGGTCCAGTTTAAAGACGTCATAGTCTGTAAAGTTTAAGGACATCATAGTCCATGAGTGTAAGAACCCCACAGTCCGTAGTAGTTTAGAGACATCATAGTCTATAAAGTTTAAGGACATCATAGTCCACGAGTTTAAGGACCCCACAGTCCGTGAAATGTCTGGTTGTCGGGACCTGTCACCTCTCTGAAGACGTTGAAGGATTACAACGACAAATATCAGAGGAGTGAAAAGATGTACCCTTGAACCAATATTAGTTGGGAGATCTGTAGTCAAATTTGGGACTAAGATCAAAGATTTATGAGCATATGGGCTCAATTAATCTGAATTAGGGATCTGTGGCCACCTTGGGCTCGGCCCATTCAGTTGAAATGTTAAACATTTAACAATGCTGAGTATTGGTTTGAGTTCTGACAATTATTTTTGTCTCTTATTGAGTGCTGAGCACTCATCATGGCTCTGGGGCTTTATTGTTTAAAAAACAATTTATGTTCTCTTAGCACCCACGTGAGGAGAACGTGGTGCGCTTGGTGCTGAGCGCCGGTCAATGAGTGCGGAGTGCTTCTGTTTAGGTAGCGCACACGTGTGGAGCACGTGGCGTGCTTGGCGCTGAGCGCCAGTCAATGAGCGCAGAGCGCTTTTGTTTAGGTAGCGCATACCTGAAGAGCACGTGGTGCGCTTAGCACCAGATCATGAGCGCAGAGCGCTTCTGGTGAAGTAGCGCACACGTAAGGAGCACGTGGTGCGCTTGGCGCTGAGCGCCAGATCATGAGCACAGAGCGCTTCTGGTGAAGTAGCGCACACGTGAGGAGCACGTGGTGCACTTGGCACTGAGCGCTAGATCATAAGCGCAGAGCGCTTCTGGTGAAGTAGCGCACACGTGAGGAGCTCGTGGTGCGCTTGCCGCTGAGCGCCAGTTCATGAGCGCAGAGCGCTTCTTTTGAATTTGGAGCGCTAAGGCTCTGCAGCGCTGTGCGCAAGATTTGGAGCGCTGTGTGCTTCTTTAAACTTGGAGCGCTGTGGCTCTTTTTAGGCAGTTCTGCGCTCTGAGAATTAATTTTTCTCTTATAAGAGACTTTGTCTCATAGATCTAAGAACAAAGTTCTTATTTTATAGGAGATGTTTCAATCTCTTGTGTTCTTGGTGAAAGGTTTTGCCTTTATGGATCTGTGATCATAAGAGAATTGAATTATTCTCCCCCCTTTTTATAATGAGATGTTATAATCTCTTTTGTGAAAGACAATTTGCCTTAAAGATCTATGTCTGGCAAAAGAACTAAATTCTTTTTCTGATGAGATGGTTTGATCTATCTATTTTTTACCTTGAAGAAAAGTTCTTCTTCTCAGAGCTTACTCTTTTCTTTGAAATTTTTCAAAGCTTGTTGGGGGGGGGGGTTCCTCTATATGAGACTTGAAGTCTTGGGGCCTTTATATTGGGTAGGTTGATTTGTTGAATCTGTTGATGAGATCTTTTCTCTAATTGATTTGGGGATTTCCCCACCGTTGGATCTTTGATCCTAGGGCTTCTGTTTTACAGAAGGCAATTTTCTTATTTTTAACAAGATTGGGAAATCTTTTCCCATACAGAATTTATTCTGTATTTTGGTGATTTTTAATCACACTTGGATCATTGATCCAACGGTGCTCTGATTTTCACAGCACAATCTTTCCTGTTTGGAAAGATTCTGAGGAATGTTTTCTTAACAGAATTTTATTCTGATCAATTGATGATTTTTAATCTTGTTCGTTGGATCTTTGATCCAACGGTGGAGAACATTTAGTTCTGGCGCTTGGCGCTCTCGTGCTTTGCACGTGAAGCGCTGTCTCAGAGTCTTTGACTCTTTAGCGCTGGCGCTTAGCGCTCTCGTGATTTGCACGTGAGGCGCTGCCTCAGAGTCTTTAACTCATAGCGCTGGTGCTCAGCGCTCTCGTGCTTTGCACGTGAGGCGCTGCATCAGAGTCTTTGACTCTTTAGCGCTTGCGCTCAGCGCTCTCGTGCTTTGCACGTGAGGCACTGCCTCATTACTGAAGGTGTCTTTTCACCTTCCTTCTCCACTTTTCCTGAGTCAAACTTCTCTTTTCCAGAGCTTGGAAATAGTTCCATCATGCACAACATTTTCTGTGCCTAGACTTAAATGTCTCCATTCATAGTCTGAAGCAATGCTTCTTTTCTCTCTCATTTTCAGAGAATCATTTTAACAGAGAAGAGCTATGGCTTGTAATCGCCCACATGCTCGCCGTCAGCCATGAGAGGTGCCCACTGAGGAAATTGTTCCTCGTTTTGCTGCGCGCTTGGTGAACCCTACTCTTACGGATGACCAACGCGATACGGTATTGCACGAGCTCTTGACTCGTATAGGATCTCCTCCCCCCATCGGCTCTATTTGGCTCCGGATGGCCTTCTTGTCCGTGCTCATGACATTCCTCCTCATCCAGCGGAGATGACTCCGGTAATGCTCGACGCCGCGGAGGACAAGATCGAGTGCTTCCACGAGGCACTTTTGATCACCACAGCTCTGAGGGATCGCTCTGTCCGGCTGCTAAGCCAGATACTGGCTCAGCGGGTCCTCATGTATGCCTTTGCTGATGGGTGCGGTGCTGACCGATGGGTAGCTACTCTTCGTGATGATCGCCGCTTTTTCATGGTCGAGAAGGCACAGAGGGAGTTAGATAATTTTATCCATAGTTTTGTGAATTCCTGTACTTTCGATCCCATATTTGGTGATATATTTCCTGTAGAATAAAATGTTCAATTAAATACTTTGTTTTTGTCGTTGAACACCTGTTCTTCCTCTGATATGTGCATGTGCGTATATGAATGAGCTTGGTTTCACACGTCTGTAAACGAAACTTAAACTGGCATAAACAGGAACTAATAGCTCTTTGCCGAAGATTTTGGCGAGAACATGAGGTGCAGGATATTCCTAACCAAATATCACTGTGCAAAGAAAAAGATTACGGCTATACAATTTGAAAATTTATAGTAAAACAATTTTTGGCCAAAAATATCACTCCTTATGAATGGATCTAGGCTCTTTTCTCGTGGAATGAGGTGCAGGATATTCCTAACCGAATACCTCTGTGCAAAGCAAAAGATTCGACTATAACACCATAATATCTGATATTTGGTCCCCACAACGTGTTTTAGCATTATTATCTTTGCATTAATCCGAATCAATGCAATCCTATCATTTTGATAATCTCATTATGTAACACCCTAGTTCGTTTATACTAGTTCTAGTTCAAGTATTTCTTTATTTATGGTATTTTCCTGATTTACTGTGTTTTGGGTGCGAATAGTGTATTTGACATTTATATTTGCATTCTACCCGACCCGCTTGCTTGAAACCTGTCTTGATTCATGTTTATGATTTATCCTGACCCGTTACATAGACTCGTGCACTTTCATTTTAATTTATACATCTTGCATACTGGCATTTTATCTGGCATTTGCATTTTTATAATATAACATTTTAAGCACATAAAATATTTTAAAAATACATTGCATGGCTTGCATGATACCCCTAACCCTGTGGTAGCATCCATGCATCTTTTTCTCATCCCGTTCAGTGAAACGGACTTGTTTGGATGACTACGTGCACGTGCGTGCATCCGTTCTTGGGGGTATGCATTTTTTCGTTACCCGGATATCCAATTTTAATTTTGGTCGACATGTATATTTTTCGTATTTTAGAACTGAATTTTAGACCCGACCCTGGCATGTTTTGAACTATGTTTGTATTTACTAGAATATCAAATTTTATTTATATAATATTAATTTTATAAACTGATACAAATTAAAATTTAGTTAACAAATAAAAGATTTTTTTAAATTTAAATCTAAACTATTTTCGTAACAAACTAACAACCCCTTTCTCTCTCTCTCTCCTCTGCATATATATATTTATATATATTTTTTCTTTCTTTCCTTATTTAATACACAACCTCTTCTTTTTACTTCTTCTTATTCTTTCTTCTTTCTTTTTCTTGATCTTGTTTCTTGATTCCGGTGATCACCGCCGGAGCCGTGCTCGTCGCTGACGATCCGAGTGATCTAGAACATACCTTGCCTACGTGATCACCCTCTTGCATTGTTTAGACCTGTCCCGTGTGCCGTGCGTGCGTTGCGACGTTTTACCGACGTCGGACGTGCTGTACATATCCGTTTCGTGATCCGTCGAGGCAAGTTAATCTTGCTACACGCTATACTACTATATTCTATATTCATTTGAATAATAACAACACATAATGATTAGTTATGCATCCCACATTATCATTTTTCATGTTTCCCCATTTTCGGATATCCATGTGCATCCGTGCAAGTTACTTTATATCTTGCGCATGCAAATTTATCTTGATACATGCTAGACTACAATACGCTGCACCCAATTGAATATTTACATTTCATATTGTTTAGTTGTACATCCTGCATTTGCCAGTTTATCATTTTACTGTTATATGACGTCCGTGTGCATCCGTATTATTATTTACATGTCTAGTCGCATGCTAAATCATCTTGCTACAAGCTAGGTATAATATTATACATCCATACTGAAGTTTTACTGTTTTCGGATACCCGATTGCATCCATATCATTTAAAATATATATCGTCGTAATATTTATTATTATTATTATCTTTAATTAGTTTATAATCTTCATTTTATAATGTTATACAAAATATAGTTTGAAAATATTATAGTTTACACATGAAACGTCGTTGCAAAGCGGATACGACAAATCTGATATTTACTATACACCTTACCTTATAAAATTCATTATAAATCATAGAAAAATTATTATTATACATTCTTTAGTTTGTTACGAAGCTAACTCAGAATACTATAACTCTATGAAATATTTACTTGCAAAATAAATTTTTTAAATAACGTAAAATGCAAATGAAAATATCTCTAAACTGCTGTCTAGGGAAATTCCAACAGCAAACTTTCAAGTTCGAATGTTCATAGGTTTTTGTAGGAACAATCTGAGATACTTCAACTTATAAAAATGAAAATCTTATCGAATTATCTTTGTTTTTGTATAAGACACGTCCCTTTTGGAGAACGTTTGTTATTTTTAAGCTATTTTACAAATCAAGGTGACGCTGAATTTCTGAACGGAACTTTCTTGTGCATGGTTAATCAATACCACTTCTATAGTTATTAATCAGTTTGAATATGTTATCCATGTTAATATTATTATATCAATATCTATTTAATAAATAATAGTGCTTGTGTTTTAATATTCAACAAATTTTACCGACTTACAGTTTTATAGTATCCGTCTGTATCCGTACGGTTTATTACATATCTAGTTGCACGCCGAGACCATATTATTTCATATTACTGTTGTATTAGTGCACCATTCTTGATAATGTGCATCTTACATAGTCATGATGTAACCCCTGATAGACGTTTGTGCATCCATACTTTCACCGTACATCCATACCTTTACCGTGATTCGATACTTGCTACATTTTACTGTTAGGCATCCGCTTGATACCTGTGCACTACCTGACATGACCTGATATATCTCTACTTGACATGTTATCTGATCTTGTTTCTGATGCCGACAATCCTGACAAGTTGTCCCGATGGACATATCCTGTTGTCTGTATAGACAAACATGTTCCTGCTTGATCATGTGTTGGCATTAGCTCCAGATTTATCAATACCTGACTTGAACACATAACTTGGGGGTATGGGGAAATCAATGATGAAACCTGACTTGTAACTCGACAGTTCGATGCTTATACTGATCAGTTTTAGGGTCTAGGACAGCCTTGGGATGATGATGCTGACATCATTCATCTGTACATATTTCCTGTTTTAGTGCCTAGCGGCATGTCTCGGTTTCAGCCCGAGAATCTGGACCGTGGTCCTGGGCACGTACGGGATACTATTGAGTTACATCGACGATTCATCAAATTGATTTCACAGACTTGAGAGTAGTTAACCCAGTAGCACAGTTTAGTTTCACTGCTGCACTTCACATATACTGTTACACTTCACTGTTCTATATCCCTGCTCACTTATTACATTCATGTACCCTTTTATAATTCATGCATGCATGTCTTGTTACCTCATGTTCATTTATTATTGTTTGATATTATAACGTGCTAATATCTGGGTTTTGCATGGCCCAGATCCTCTACCTTTGCAGCTGACCGATCAGGAGTATTTCAGTGTACAGGCCGAGCAGTAAAGACCTGTTAGTATTTTAGTTTAGTTTTCTTCCAGCATTTTCATTCCTGATATGAGCCCGTATTTGGGACGTACTTTCCAGATTGTCATTGTTACTTGGATTTATTGCTTCCGCATATTATTTCTTGACTAGTTTATTCTGGCTTATGGACGTGTACTAGATAGTTTATTTTATTTCTACCGTTCTTGATATCTTCTAGACAGCCGTAATGTGACTGTGGAGGGAGGTTTCCTAGCCACAGGTAGTATGGTTGGCTCTGTCACGTGCCGATCTTAGCGCACTCTGGGAAGCGGAGCATGACACATTACCTAGCATCTATTCACACAATCACAGAAAAAGTATGAAAAGAAAATAGAATGCACATATACGCCATCCGCATTTGCCACGGGGCCCTGAGGCTTTACCGTAATGTTACTTAACTTACGGAAGGGCAGGGGCAGGGCTAGCGCGGATGCAAAATGTATATAACATTTATATATATATCACATATATTAATATATCAACATATAAAATATCGCAGGAAAATAATCATTATTACAACTAAGTGATAAATATCATCACAGGTAGGTAAACTTACAACCAAGTAATGAATATCATAGAATAGGAATGGCCGGATCACTTAAGAATCCCGCTTTTCGTTCGAGCCACAAAAGAAATACGGTATTCCCCGGTCGCGTGAATGTGCGCAGCTAAAAGCAGACCCCTACAAGTGCGGCAAGCTACCAGCCAATCCAAGAAATGAGGCAACCCATCATCATCACCATGAGAGGGCCACCCGACACTTTCTTGAATCCAGTGACTTGAGCACTCCTCCGCGGCAAGTCTATCTTATACCCCCTACAAACGCGGCAAGCAACCTGACAATCCTAGACTCAAGTGACTCGATCTCAACTCTTTGATATGGCCACCCGCTGCAATCTAGAACTCGGTTGCTCGTGCGTATCTCCGCGGGGTAATTCTAAACCTGTATTATACAACGGCGACAACGATTGCAAACCGATCGTGTCCCAAAAAATAATAATACAATAAGCGGCGACTACAACCACATGTGAACCACTAAGTCCCGAAACAAAGAATATATATATAACGGAAACGGCGACCACATATTGGAGCTCGTCCCAAAAAAATGAATATACAAGATGGCTACAAGCATGAATGGAAATAACACTTAAAATTCCGCACGGTGTCTATTCATTTCGCGACAATCCAAACACATTCCATCCAAACCATTATCTCAATAACAAATGCGCAATCTCTTCTAATTGATTATATAGCAATTAGGCGACATTAACCAATGCATCCTTATTTTATCCGTGTTCGAACCAATTAAATCAAACACTTTGATTTAGTCGATTCGAACCATGAGATTAAAATTCATAAACCGCGAGATCGCAAACTTGAAATTCCAAAAAACTGAATTTCAAGTTCATCCTGGCAACGAAAACCCCATCATATTTGCGCGAAATCGAACCCCGATAACCCAAAAAAAAACCACACTATATGAGCCTTGATTTGGCCACGAAAAAGGGCCGAATCAGGGGCGGGATCAGCCCCGCATCAGGGGTGAATCAACCCCAAATCAGGGCTGATCCAGTGGCTCATTCAGCCCCCGATGCGGGGCTGAATCGGCCTCGGTTCGGCCCCCAAATCGAGCTCAAATTGGGTAGGTTCGGGTTATCGTGAGCCTACTCTAAACTTTTTGTCCCAAGCAAGAATCCGGTGGCTCCGGCACAAGCAAAAATGAGAGCTTTTCATGCAAATATTTAAAATTTGTTTTGAAAATTCTGGGTTTCATAAATTCCAATGTCACCAAAACAAGTTGTAGTCTTTTGGGATGGCTCTGATACCACTGTTGAGATACTAGGAACCTATAGTATGGTTTAAACCACGGCGGAAGCGGTAATTTAAAAAATCTAGAGAGCAATAGCACCCTAACCCAAGAATCAAACCAAAAAGCTAAACTTGCTACTAAACTAGAAAGCAAACAAACTAGAGTTGGTGGACTACAATCTTTGTAGCGCATTAGCCATCTCTTTTTAGACTCCAGCTAGTCACCACAAAGCTTGGAACAAGCTTGCTCGATGATCTCCTCGCCAAAGATGATCCATCTTAAGATAACTCCAACACAAGCTCTAGTTTCAAATTGATCTCATCAAAATGAAGCAACCCACTAATTAAACGTGTTAAGAGTGATTAGTAGAAGATGTAGAATAATTAGCTCATTTAATTTTTATATTTTCCTTATCCTTTCTTCACTAGAAGAAAATCAAGAGAGAAAAGCCACGGAGAATGAGAGATCAAGAAGAAGATGAGAATGGCTAAAGATGTGTATGGAAAAAATTCAAGAATGAGTCATTAAAATGAGTCATCAAGTAAAAACACCTCATCAAGTCTACAACCATCTAATTTCAATAACTCATTCTTATTTAAAAGTGTTCTCATCTTCCATATGATTCTTACACACCCATTTTTAATGTATCAACATATATGAAACAATATTTATATCAAATATAAATATTAATTAAGAGAAGAAAATAATAAAGTGAGCATGATATTAGTTAATATATATATATATAAATATTTCAATATATAAATATACATTTAATTATTAAATCAACACTTGATTTAATAACCTGACTATATCATATATATTCCGGCCAATATCAATAAACACCCGATTAAAATACGTGTATCAAATACACGTGTTTAATCGAACTTCTGCACATCTCCTTATACGTTCCCTACATCGTTTCGTATGTGCTAGAAAAGCTCTGTGTGGGGCTCTAAAGACTCGACAATACGCTGGCTGTCACACCCCTCTTCCAAGTAGACGGAAACGGTGACTTGGCAAGCCCGCATCGTATTTACTATAAGAATATATTAAGCGTAATTAAGTAATATAACAATATACAAGAATAACTGGAGTAATAAGATGAAACAACTTTATTTACATTCAAATTTACATACAATCGTTTGTAATAAAAATATACAATGATAAAGCAAATGCCTAAATAATGGCATACTGGTCGTAAATACGAGCACGAACTAATAGTCAGGCTGAGAAGCAAACTGGTCCAAGCCTTTTGGGTTCGGCTCTATCTCCTCAGAATCTGCTCTTCATCACGAACATTCCAAAGAAAGAAACAGAGAGGAATTTCTTAAGCGAACTAGCGCTCGGTAAGTTTCCAAAGAAGTTAAAGAAGATGGTATATAAAGTGAAGAGAAACCAAGTAAAAGTGAACATGCAAGGTTATATATGAGAGTATCTAAGCATGTTTATTTACCGGTATAAGATAGTTATTCTAACGTGGTTATTTTTAGTTTGATAAAGAAAGTATTCATGTATACGAGAGGAGTCCATCTTACCCCATGGACCGTGGTAACATGTAGTACAAGGCTCCGTCATAACTCACGGGACAACGACATGTGAATTCAAGTATATGTCTTTTAAGTGACCTCTCGTGTCATGAGATACGTTCCGTATCAATCTACCCTTTTATCTCTGCGTATTGTATTGTATAGTTTAAGATTACAGGTTTTGGCCGAATGCATGAATATAAAAAATGTACAGGTTCATGTGCAAGATGTAATCATGTATTTAGGTATTCATGTCAAGTTTAAGTCAAGTTATATCCATGGTTCGGTCAAGTCGAGTCAAGTATTCAAGTTCAAGTTTGATATTAGAATTCAAGTGTTCAGGTTCATGATCAAGTATTCAAGTTTGTGTGTGATTTTGGATTCTGGTTTGAGTTTGGATTTAGGTTGGCGTCAGTATCTTATGAAAGGATTTAGCTCTTGAATTTCTTAAGTTCGAGAGTAATCGGACAACTGCTGCACATGGACGACAGGATTTGTGTCTTTTTCCAAGACAATTTCATTGATAAACTCCGTTAATTTGCTTTGTTGTCTAACCTAAATAGGTAAGCACTCACTTTCTTCGGCTCCCTGGGTCTCAAAAGAAATGATACCGCTTAAACCTATATTAATATAGGGTCCTTAAAGATTTGATCTTGCCTGTTTACATTGTATGCATTTATCGAGGGGTTTTTATGAGAAATACTTTAATATTGTTTAAAAACAAGCCTGGAGAGTGATTTATAATATCAAGAGTTTTTATGAAAATGTATTTTAGTTTTAGTGGTATTTTAGTGATAAAACTTAGTTTTTAAAAGTTTATGATATTTTTATAAAAACTACTGCTTTTGAAAATTGGTGGTATTTTATTAAAATTTCAATCTTTCATTTTAAAAGATAATTTTCACAATTTTTTTTTATTGAAAATACGGTTTCATAATTTTATATAATTTTCCAAAGTATTAATTTTGTTTAAGAAAATCGTATTCTTTTAAATCGTATTTTTATTCCTTTCGAGGCCGAATGCTCTGTGAGTAGTTATATATCTCACTTTACTATCCCAAAGACGTGTGATAACCCGCCCTCTCCGTAAATGGGTTCTCCTAAAAGGGTTGTAGAGGCGCAATTGCAAAGGATCTAAAAAAATAACGATTAAAAACATATTTTGTAAAAGAAATGGTATTTTTTGTAATTCATATTTTTTAAATTAACCATATATCTAAAATATCGTGCTATGAAACCATATTATTTGTGAATGGGGTAGGTCGTTACCACGTGAATTTTCTAGAAGTATATATGCTAGTTATCGAAAAAGGGTACTTTTAAAGTTCATGGTATTTATATGAAAAAGTTTGTTATATGATCATATCACATGGAATTTTAATTGCATAAAAAGGTAAACAAAGAGAATAACATTTTAAAGTTATGTTAGGTATTGGTGTAACTTAAAAAACGGATTAAAATATTGAAAAAAATGTTATCGGAGTGAACCCCACTTTGTCGATATGTTTTAAGAACGCGATTTGAGTCGAAATGAACGGAAAGAATAGGGACTTACGGGTTCCGTAGCGTTGATAAGAGAGTAAGGAAGAGAGAGGGGGTCCTCGTAGCGTCGCAGTATCGTTGGGATAAGCTCCGATCTTCAACGAAACGATCTTGATCGCTAACTCCACTTGACGAGCCTTAACCCCTCTTGAACTTAGAGAATTTTTTATAAGGGTTTTCATAATGAGGAGAGTTAGGGGATGGGGTGTATTTATAGTGTAGAAATGAGGGTGTGTGAGTTAAAAAATTGAATTAAAAAGATTTAAAAATAAGTTTATTGAGAATTGAAGAGCCTCTGGATGAATACAGAGAAATCAAACACTACAGTGGAGTATAGGGGAGTCAAAGGGACACACGTGCAAAAAATGGAGCGATTTGGATCTAGTTGGACCGTCGGTGGTGGCCAAAGACGGATTTGGACGGTTGGATTTATTCCATCTGTCTCATGATTCATGCCATGTGTTATATTCTATATTAACTCCTCATTTATCCCGTTTGATTTTTCTGAAACTTTTCAATTCTTCGTGTATTGCACGTGCAACTCTTGGGCTTCCGAAAAGTTAAAAAGAAAAATTATAAAAATAACCGGGACTGATGGGAATCGAACACACAGACTATGGCACATCAGTAGAGAGGGTTAACCGGTGAACTACAAATTGTTTCTTACTTTTATTGAACAAAAATAACTTATAACTCCTAATCAGGCTGAAATATCCATTCTATACTGTTCCCTGATTAAAAAATCAGGAAAAACTTCAAAAGAGGCATCACGTGCTCACACGTGTCCAATGGTCACGTGTTGACACGTGATGGTTAAAGCAGTAGCGCAAATAAGCTGGGAAAAGAAGTCAATTTCACACATGACCAGGGGTCACGTGCTCACACGTGACTAGGGGTCACGTGTCAGCACGTGACTGGCTTTAAAAGCCTCACAGTTTAACAGGATTAAAATTCTGAATTTCGCTAAAATCTTTTCAAATGGGAAAGGATTAAGGAGAACCGTTGGATTAAAAATCCAGGGGGTGATTAAATATCACCAATTTATGGAAAAATCTTAGACAAGGAAATATTTCCCATAAATCTCACCAGAAATAACAAATAGAATATCTTTGGATTAAACATCCAACAGTGAATAAAATTCACCTAATAATCTAAAGGCTCAGATTAATGATAAAAACAAACAAAATCTTTTAATAAAAGATTTGCTAAACAAATTGATTCTTTTCCTCCTCCTATAAATAGGAGCCAAGAGAAGAGAAAAAAGGAGTTTTGGAGATATAGAATTTTGGAGAGAAAACTTTGGAGAGAATTTTGGCATCTTGAAAATTCAGAAAGAATACCCTAGGTGAGAAAAAGAAAGGGGATCAAAACTTCAGAAAAAGAGAATTTAATTCTCAAAAATCTAAGAGTTTAACTCTTTTGAAAAGAACATAGTTCTTCCTCTGGTTGAGGATCTGCAAAGAGCACATCTCTCTACAAGTTGAGAATTTAATTCTCATCAGGTTGAGATCCTGCCATGCAGATCCAAAACTTAGAGGGAAAATTGAGTTTAGAGAATTTAATTCTCCCAAAACAAAGTTAGGGTTTAACCCTATATGAGAATTTAATTCTCCTAAAATTACAGGAATTTAATTCCTTCAAGATGGACAGAACTAGGGTTTAACCCTAATCGAGAATTAATTTTCTCAAATTCACAGGAATTTAATTCCTCTTAAAATGAGATTAGGGTTTCACCCTATACAAGAATTTAATTCTTTTACATATATGGGAATTTAATTCCTCTAAAAGAAAATTAGGGTTTAACCCTACATAAGAATTTAATTCTTATATATACATAGGAATTTAATTACTCCAAAATCATAATTAGGGTTTAACCCTACAGAGAATTTAATTCTCAGAATAAAACAAAGAGACTAAAGAGATCTCTGTGCATGAAAAGGGTTTAAGGTCACGTGTCCCCACGTGACCACTGAAAAGATCCCCAAAAATGAGAAGGAAAAAGCTTTGAGGCAATGCCTCACGTGCTCCCACGTGACCTCCAAAACATAGAGATAAAAGCAAAGGAAACCTAAGCTTTGGGCACTCTCACGTGTCCCCACGTGACCCCTTAGCAAGCGCTTTAATAATCAGTGCATAATTCTCCATCACGTGTCAGCACATGATAACATAAAACAAAAAGTGTTTAACACTTAATTGCAGAACGAAGAAAAGGAATCTGGTCCCACCTTTGGGCCCCCTCACGTGTCTACACGTGACCCCTTTTTCTTTAGTGTTTAACACTAATTCGAGAGCTTTATTCCCAGTGTTTAACATTGATTATCTTTTAGTGTTTAACACTAATTTGAAAATCTTATTTCCAGTGTTTAACACTGTTATTTTCTAGTGTTTAACACTAATTTGGGATTCTATATTTCCAAAGTTTAACACTGTTGTTCTTTGATGTTTAACACTACTTTCAGCCAAATTGGCTAATTTTCCAGAGGCAAAAGTCTCTCTTCCAAATGAATTTCAAAATTGAGGAAATCAAAGATGAAAATGTTTAGTATTGCTAAATAATGTGGGCTTGAACCCAGACAAATAGACTAATGGTCCAACAAAGGGTCAATATGTCAAACTCAATTGGACTTAGCCCAAATTGGCCATAAGTCCTCAATCCAGACCTAACTATGCCAATGTGCTCATAATATAATTAATTGGTCTTGGTTCTAAACTGGGCTACAGATCATTTAATCCACCTCGGTTCAAGGGTACATCTCTTCATCCCTTTGATATTTGTCGTCGTAATCCCTCAACGTCTTCAAAGAGGTGACGGGTCGCAACAACCATACATGCCACGAACTGTTGGGTCCTTAAACTCATGGACTATGATGTCCTTAATCTCGACCGCGATGTCTTAAAACTAACATTGTACCGTGGGGTCCTTAAACTCATGGACTATGATGTCCTTAACCTCGACCGCGATGTCTTAAAACTAACATTGGACTGTGGAGTCCTTAATTCCACGGACTATGATGTACTTAACCTCGACCGTGATGTCTTAAAACTAACAACGGACTGTAGAGTCCTTAAATCAATGGACTATGATGTTCTTAACCTCGACCGCGATGTCTTTAAACTAACATTGGACCACCAGGTCCTTAAACTGGTAATTGACCGCAATGTTATTAAACTAAACGATAGAGCCTAATTGCTCTCTTGGCGGATCTAAACGATCCCGTTAAGTTGATCTTAGTCTAAAATTAGACTAACGTATCCTTAACTAACATTTAAGTTGATCTTAGTCTCAAATGAGGCTAACGTATTCTTAAACTCAACCCCCCCAAACCTAAATCTAAGAAAGATACGGATTTGGACTAGTCCACGCCCTACGGGCGACAACATAACCTAGTCTCCGTATACAATCCACGGCTAACCAAACACAAAACAAACACCCACGACACGAAGCGACCATCTGGAGAAGGAGAAAGTTGTTACCGCGATGCGTTAGCGTAATTAACTGCAGGGGCTTGCGCCTGCAGGGAAGAGCGTCCCCACAATCAAAAACCCCTCAGACGAGGGGGAATTTGACGAAGTCTGCTACATCGGCCGCATCCGTTTAAACCTTCGATACATGGTGTCATAAATTAATTTGGCATCTTCGGAGAGGTGGACGGATAGCACCAATTAGTATCTGTCCCGAATTTCAGGCAAAGAAATATATCACGTCTTCGTCGCATCTTTCGGAGGGGAACAGATTCTGGCACGCCCGGTGGACCTTTTCCTCTTTCCACTCCACACTTCGTGTGTCGTGTTCGCGAACCAATCGTGGTTTGCTAATGGTTGCCCTTGGGTTTCAAGGTACTAAGATTTGGCGTTTTGCTTGGTGCAGAAAGCAAAGGATCAATGGCATTCACTTGCTCAAAGTATTCAACATGCAGCTGCACCCCACGTCCTGCCTCAACTGGGGGCATAACCTACGGACCCCAAGCGGCTTCTCTGTTCACGATGCCCGTGGAACAGGTCACTCAAGCCACCACAGGGCTGTTTTTCAAAACCATGCTTCCGCCGACAAGCTTCAGCACCCCAGTGCCCATACCGGAAGCTCCCAAGAATTCGGTCTTCGATCGGCTGACAACTAATGCGGCCCCTCTCAACGGGTCGTCCAGTTCCAGCGCCTCGGTCTTCTCCAGATTGGGCCAAAATTCCTGTGGGCCCGCAATGAAGCTTGCAATCACAGAGAAGGTTATTCTGAAGAGAGTAACCAACCCTGCTCCCGAAGTCGTCAAGGCGGCTTCTCCTGCCAAGGGGTCGGTCTTTACAAGACTGACCATCCAAACTCCCACTCCCGCTCCTGCTACTCAAAGGACATCAGTCTTTAATAGGCTGACACCGGTAACAACCCCTCACCTGAACAGGGGGCAAGACAAGGCCATCCCCGTCACCGAGTCAACTCCATCAGATCGGCATGCTCAACGTCGCCACTAGCGCCGAGTGAGGAAGGCCGGAGGCGACTCCCCTTCTGGGCTAACTCCACCAGCCCCGACAGTGGAAATTAATGCTGCTGTTCCAACCGGGAACAGCTTTGAGCTACTAAATAAGGTGCGCAGGAACTCTCCTACCGCCGTACTAAAAAGATCTCCTCCTCCGGTGGAGAATGTTGCGGAAACAAAGCCAGAGCAGTCCCCTCAGCGGCTGTCCTCCAAGATCTACAAGGTCTGGCGGCAAGTTCGAAACTCGGTGGTTGATCAAGATTACCCTCGCCGACAGAAAAGGGCGAAGGTTCAACAAGAAAAAAGCCGTCCTGCCAAGCCGCGGAAAGCTATCTGGGTACCCACTGCGATGACTCCCTCAACTTCGACCGCTCATAAGAAAAGAAGACCGGAGAAGTTCCCCGTGCCTGCGACAAGTGTCAAAGGCACTGAGCCCAAACGCCCTAAGTCTGGGGGCATGGTGGTCTATACCATCTACATGGCATCCGGGAAGGAGGATAGCCGCGCTTCTACGGGCCACCGACCACTCTCCGGATCCATCACAAGAGCCCAGGAACACCCAACAGCAGCCCAGTGCCCCAAAGCTATCGGATCAACTGGAAGAGAGACGGCGCTATTACAATGAGAAAATGAAGCGTCCTTACTCATTCCCACGGGACAAAACGAAGAGGTTGTTCGAGCTGGCGGTGCGCAACAGGCTTATCAACTTGCCGAATCCAAGGCGACCACCGTAACCCAGCGAAGTGAATAATCCTAATTATTGCCCTTACCACCAAACGGTAAGCCATCCGATCGAGAATTGCTTCGTCTTTAAAAGATGGATCGAAGATCAGTACCTACAAGGCAAGTTTACGCTGTTTGAGAAGTGGAAAATAAACCCACCACAACCGCACACTCCTAAGAAGACGGACACACCGGGGGCAACATGCTCTTTTGTTGAAGAAGCCCCATGGGAGGTTGTTCTTTCGGCCAAAACCAAAAGGATGCTAAATGACCTTCAGACATGCCCGGCGATCAGATGGAAGAACCCGCTAGAACCCCAGATCATCGAAGGGATGCTGAAGCCGCGCCCAACACCAAAGACTGGTGGTGATAGCCAAAGCACTCACACCCAGCCGTCAAAATCTTCAATGAAGAAGAAGAAGAAATCCAAAAGGCCAGTGAAGCCTGGTGACAAGCGTACAGACCTACAGAAGCATATCGACGCGGTGGAAGAGTATAACCAGAAGGCGCGAACTCCAATCACGCTCCAAGAGTTCCTCAGCCACGTCCTTGAGGACGAAGATGATGGAGAAGACTCGTCGGAACGATCTGAGGATTACGTAGCATGTTGCCATGTGATCTCTCATTCATCGCTAGACAATGAAGAAGCTCCCTGCACAAAGAGACTGGGGGCAGGTCCCGAGCCGGAACTTCTATGGCTGTCAAACGAAATTATCGACGCCTTCCTGAATGAAATTCATCTGAAAAGTAAAGCCGATCGGGAGCGTTAGATGGCCATATTTGAAAGAGCCAAACGCCGACGACTAGACGAAAGAGTCGAGACACTCCCGCCGAATCAAAGAACATTCGTCGCGGATAAAAACAAGTTCAAGACGAGGAAAAGGTTTGCTAAAGCCATATCAATGTGAATGAAGCTACCACCCTCCGAAGGAAACACTCCCGGTGAAGCAGAAACACATCCTAGCTACTGCTTATATCATCGAAAGATTTCGCACCCCATCGAAGAATGCGACGCTTTTAAAAGATGGTGGCAGGGATATGTTGCTCACCGGCAACATTTTAAGCGGATGAAACGCAAAACTTGTCGGGAGCAGAGAAGTACGACCGAAGAGCATAAAAGAACTACCGGTAACTGTCGCATGATCAACACCGGTGGATCGCAGGTTCTCACTTTCGGAAGCGACTCTGATGAAGAGATGGCTCTTGACCCTCTCTTTAAAGAATCCACCTTGGGGAAGGAGGAAGAACCGAAGGCCTGTGAAAATATTCAGCTGCGCAATCGCACGCTTCCAGAAAAGAATCTCGGACCCACGAATAGAAACGACAAGGGAAAAGAAAAGGTCTCTGAGGATATCGCCCTGGATGACCAAGTCATGAAAGAACTGACCGCCAAGGACCCGCCAAAGAAAAGTAAGGTGGATTATAACGTTCTGGCAAACTTGAGGAAGTTACCCTCGCGGCTCAGCATCCTCGACGCCCTTTTACCTTCCAAAGAAGCGAGAGATTCATTGATCAAGGCGCTACGAGAGCCAGGACAGTTCCAAGCTTTTCTCACTGAAGAAAAGATGAAGGACGAGCTGGAAGAAGTGCACACAGCCGATATCACCTTCGGCGATGAAGATCTCCTCCTCGGGACGTGCGAACACAACCGCCCCCTCTATGTCTCAGGATACTGCCACGATGTAAAGATAGGCAAAATACTGGTCGACAACGGGTCTTCCGTCAATCTTCTCAATGTGCGAGTATTGAAGGAAATCTACATGAGCATCCAGCACCTCGCTCGTGATAAGATCACCATCTACGGTTTTGACTCCCAGTCATCGCGGACTCTCGGGTCTGTGATATTGACATTACGATTTGGGCTACTTGTCACGGATATTAAATTTCATGTCATTGACGCCAAGACAAGCTACAATGCTTTGCTCGGCCGGCCTTGGCTACACGAGTACAACATCATCCCTTCTACACAGCACCAGTGTATGAAATATTTCAAGAATGGCCTTGAGTATACCGTGACAGGAGAGTTGAATCTATTCTCCATGAACGAAGTCCGCAAGTATGAAGATGCAAAATACTTCTTGCCAGATTTCGAGGACACGGAGAGGTGTCACAAACCGGAGAACAAAGCTATCACCACCATTCCTGTCTTCGGGAGTGATACTGAGGAAGAGGAAGAGATAGTTTATTCAGGTCCACCCCAGTACAACAAGCCGGGACCGTCCGCTCCCATGTTGTTTTTTGGCAGTGACTCGGAAGATGAGGTCCATGCTATATTCTCCGCTCGGCCTTTGGTACAAACATTCGCTGATGAAGAGTAAAGTTTGCAAATTGCCATGGTTCCGCCCAAACATCATAAAGAACTGGACTTCCTTGACACCTACAGTGTGGAAGAGCTGCAGACGTTCTACGTCCCTCCCAGGTAAAAAGGCAAAAAGGCGATCCTATTCTACCGATCTGGGGATACTAAAGTGGAGAAAGAAATCTGGCACGGCGCGAACTCTACATTCGACAGGCTCCAGCCCATCCGCTTACCCAGATATTACACAAACGGATTAAAAAGGCTATTGAAGCGCCAAGGGGTACCTTTCAAACAGACCATTCGACAAGCTCGGTTCTACAACAGGATTTGGGATATCCCTAGAACTCAGCGCAAGCTGCCCAACGGGAAAATGGAAACGCTCGGGCTTGGATATGTGAAATCCGGGAAACGGGAACGAGTCTATGGTAGTTACGTCATATATAACTTCGATGAAGAAGAGGACGCCCTGTCTGAAAACGCTGACCCCGAACCAAAACGAGATCCTGCAGTCAAAATGCCGAGCCCGTTATTTGAAGAATGAATGGACAAGATTATCAGGGAAGTGGGTCAGAGACGACCATAATCGCGAAATGGCCATCTATGAGAAAGCCATGACGCAACGCCTTCTTCAACAGGCTGCGAAAGATGAAAATGCTCCTACCTGTCAACCTGTTGTGCAAAAGGCCCGACGCAGAGGCAAAAACAAGCCAAAGAGCGGAAAAGACGTTCGACAGCAACAAAGCGGGACCAAGAAGCCACGCGGTGGGGAATCGAGCAACCCGGATTCGTCCATTATGAAGAAGATGAATCAGGCATACTCTTTTCCTCGGAATAAAACACGGAAGATACTTGAGCCCGCCATGAAACATCAGATGATTACACTTCCGGAGTCCAAACACCCTGAGCAAGCAGGCGAAGTTTCTCACCCGGACTATTGCTCCTATCATAGAGCAGTAGGACATCCTGTTGAAGACTGCTTCACCTTTAAGAACTGGGTCGAAAATCAATACCAGCAAGGCAGGTTTGCTCTATCTAGCAGCTAGAGGATAAATCCGCCACAGAAGCACGAACCAAAAGCCGCGCATACAACGGGAGTAGAACCAGATCAACATCGGTCTTGGAAGCGAGCTCGTACTTGTCATATGATAACGATATTAAAAGGAGAACCCAAGAATATGGATGACCTCCCCTGGTGTTTCGAAGACAATGATGATGAGGTGATCTCAGAGTTTCCACCGGCGCCAAAAGAGCTGGAAGATGGAATACACACCACTGCAGATAACCTCAAGAAGATTGATTTGGGGACGGCAAGTGACCCGCGACCTACATTCGTCAGTGAGCTGCTATCTGAAGAAAAGGTGGTTGCGCTAAAAGACGTACTTATGCAGCATAGAGATTGCTTCACATGGAACTATTCCAAAATGCCAGGATTAGATCCAGAGATCGCTGTCCACAAATTGGCAATATCCCCGGATGTCAAGCCAATCAAACAAGCACCGAGAAGAATGCGGCTCGAGCTTGAGATGAGCATCAACGCCGAGGTCAAGAAGCTAATCGACTCCGGCTTCATCCAAGAGGTGCAGTATCCTGACTGGATCGCCAACATCGTCCCGATGATGAAGAAAAATGGGACAGTGCGCATATGCGTGGACTTCCGGGATCTTAATAAAGCCTGCCCGAAGGACGATTTCCAAGTACCGGTCACTGAGCTGATGATAGATAACACGTCCACTCACGAAGTCTTCTCCTTCATGGACGGCTCATCAGGATATAATCAGATAAAGATGCATCCCGAAGACCAGAAGCACACCGCTTTCCGGACCCCTTTGGGTATATTCTGCTATAAAGCGATGCCCTTCGGTCTAAAGAACGCTGGTGCCACCTATCAGAGGGCCATGACGAAGATCTTCGATGACCTTATACATGAAATCGTCGAATGCTATATCGACGAACTCGTGGTGAAAAGAAAATCATACGAGGAACAGCTCGAGCATCTGAAGATCGTGTTTTAACGTCTTCGGCAATACAACTTGAAGATGAACCCTCTCAAATGCGCGTTCGGAGTGTCCTCAGGTAAATTCCTAGGATTCATCGTACGATACCGAGGCATCAAGATAGATCCGTAAAAGATCAAGGCGATCATGGAAATGCCCCCGCCAAAAACCCTCAAGCAATTGCGGTCTCTCTAAGGGAAGCTCGCATATATCCGGCGATTTATAGCCAATCTCTCTGGCAAGTGCCGCCCTTACAATCACCTGATGAAGAAGGGAACCCCGTTCATCTGGGATCACAAATGCCAAGGCGCGCTGGACGAGATCAAGCAGTATCTGCAGAACCCGACAGTGCTGGCCGCTCCGGTCAAGGGAAAGCCCCTTATTCTTTATACAACAGCCCTCAAAGGTTCTTTAGGCGCATTATGGGCGCAAGAGAACGACCAAGGGAAGGAGAGAGCCCTCTACTATTTGAGTCGAGTTCTACTGGGGGCAGAAAGCAATTACTCTCCCATCGAAAAACACTGCCTGGCATTGATCTTCGCGATAACGAAACTCAGGCACTATGCATTGGCGCATGAAGTCCGTCTCATATCGAAGGTGGACCCTCTCAAATACTTGATGTCAAAGGCCATATTGACGGGGCGACTCGCTAAATGGGCCTTGCTCTTGATGGAGTTCTCAATAACTTATCAGCCTCTTAAGGCAGTGAAAGGCCAGTCCATCGCCGACTTCCTCGCCGAACATCCGATACCGGCCGATTCTCCCTTGAATTGCGAACTGCCAGACAAACATGTGTTTGATGCGATCGACGGTGGTGATGCACGATGGGAAATTTATTTTGATGGAGCATCTTCCATGAAGAAGCGCAAACAGAACACGCCCATAATCAAATCGGGGGTAGGCCTCATCTTCGTGACCCCACAACGAGGGATAATGCGTTTTGCTTTCTCCTTAACAGAGCCGAGAACGAACAATGAAGCCGAATACGAAGCTTTGATAGAAGGCTTCGAGATCGCCATCAACATAGGAATTGAAAACCTCCTCATATACGGAGACTCCCAACTGGTCGTCAGTCAAGTGAACGGCAGCTATCAAACGTGCAAACCAGAGTTGGTGAAATACGGCGAAAGAGTGCAGCAACTGTTGACTCAAATTCCTTCATACACCTTGGAAAGCATACCACGTGCAAAAAATAGAAAAGCGGATGCATTAGCCAAGCTCGCTAAAGAACTGGCCGACGAGAATCTCGATGACGTGAGGATCGTGGTACAAAGCCGTCGGGTTCTTGCGCCGGCGGAAATATCTCTGGAGTCGTCCGAAGAAAAAGGAGCGACTGAGCAAATGGCTATGCAAATAAAAGACCAGGAAAAGACTGAGGATTGGAAAGAAGTCTTCATAGACTACTTCAAATCCCGTCGAATGCCTGAAGATGCGTCCTCAAAGCATCAGCTCATGAAGCGAGCCCTATCTTTTGCCTTCGTCAATGACACTCTGTATAAGAGGTCATTTGATTCTTTGTGGTTGAGATGCCTGGGACCTGAAGAGACAAAAAAAGTCGTGCAAGAAGTTCACGATGGACTCTGTGGTTCTCACCAAGCCGGGCCGAAGATGAAGCTGAAGATCAAGCGGATGGGTTATTATTGGCCCACGATGATCCAGGACTGCCTCGAGTATGCGAAGCAATGCCACTCGTGCCAGATCCATGGGGACTTTATCCATCAACATCCAAATCCACTACATCCAACGGTGGCTAGCTGGCCATTCGAAATGTGGGGAACTGACATAATCGGCCCCATCGAACCAGCATCGTCCATAGGATATCGATTCATTTTGGAGACAACTGATTACTTCTCCAAATAGGCAGAAGCAGTACCGCTGAGGAAAGTGAAGACGGAGAATATCCTCCACTTCTTCAAAACACACGTCATTTACCGGTTTGGAACTCCGAGACGGATCATATCCGATAACGGGCCAGCCAACAGAAGCCACAAGATCAGCCGCTTCGCACAACAGCACAACATAGACTGGAGATACTCCTCAGTTTATAATCTCCGAGCCAACGGTCTAGCGGAGGCTTTCAACAAGACTCTGACGAAGACCGTGAAGAAGACGGTGTCCCGAAATAAGAAGGACTGGCATGAGAGACTGCAAGAAGCTCTCTGGGCATATCGAACTACGTTCAAGAAGACCACGAACACAACGCCGTACGCGTTGGTATTCGGTACATAAGCGGTACTCCCCCTCGAGATAGAGCTACCCTCTCTACGTGTAGCAGTCCATTATGAGCTGACGGACGAAGAGAACGCTTACCTTCGCCTCGAGGAGCTCGATGCCCTTGATGAAACCCGGCTCATGTTGCAGTAAAATCTGGAAGCTTATAAAGCAAAGATGACGCACTCATATGAAAGATTGACCAGGCCGAGGACATTCCGCCAAGACGAACTCGTGCTAGTAGTCAAAAGACCCATGATCCCCAATCGTGCTAAACGAGGGAAATTCGAGCCGAATTATGAAGGCCCGTACATTATAGACAAGTTCTACCATGGTAGAGCCTATCTACTCATGGACATGCATGGTGAAAGACCTTACAGGCCAATAAACAGCTGCTTCCTGAAGAAATACTACGCTTGATGAGTCACGGCCTAGGTCAATGATAGATGACGACGACTATGTCCGCTCGCTATCTTCCTAAGCCCAAACTCTATAAGTAGTAACCGGCTTACTTTACAACGGACCGAAACGTCCTTAAACTAATGACGGACCGAAATGTCCTTAAACTAACAACGGACCACTGTGTCCTAAAACTAGCTGTTGACCGAGATGTCGAAAAACTACGGTGGATTGCAGCATCCCAAAGCTGATACAAAAAAAAATTAAAAAAAAAAAGAAAACGGTATGTCCATAAGCAAAATGGGCACGGATGAAAACCCGAAAGGGTTCCGTGAGTAAAAACAGCAGGGCTACCGGCGAGTGTTTGTGAAAACCCGAAAGGGCACAACCTCGTTAGGAAAAAAAAGAAAACGGTATGTCCATAAGCAAAATGGGCACGGATGAAAACCCGAAAGGGCTCCGTGAGTAAAAACAGTAGGGCTATCGGCGAGTGTTTGTGAAAACCCGAAAGGGCGCAACCTCGTTAGGAAAAAAAAGAACAAAAAAAAGAAAAGAGAATAAAAAAAAGAAAACGGTATGTCCATAAGCAAAATGGGCACGGATGAAAACCCGAAAGGGCTCCGTGAGTAAAAACAGCAGGGCTACCGGCGAGTGTTTGTGAAAACCTGAAAGGGCGCAACCTCGTTAAAAGACACTTGCAAGGTCCTCTCGACCTTGTGAGGAGAAATCACCTGCGTGAGATCCTTACGACTCACAAGGGAGAAACACACTTAGGGATCCCCACGATTCCTAAGGAGAAATTACACTTGCGAGATCCTAACGACTCGTGATGAGAATCCTCTTATGAGACCCTCACGGCTCGTAAGATTTGAAAGTCTTAAGCTACAGAGACCTGAACCTGTTCTTAAGCAACCCCCACAACCTTTGATACCGCCCTACAAGCGGTGCAACACTGACCCTTGTATACAATCCACGGGCGCGAATAAACATTTCCCTAACAAAGTCCCATCCGTGACTAGGGACATGTCAATATGGTGAACAACCCTTGTAAGTCCTCTCGACTTAAAAGGAGAAAACCCTCTTTTAAGATCCTTACGACTTATAAGAGAACATACACTTAGGAGTCCCACGATTCCTAAGGAGAAAACACACCTACGAGAACCTCACGACTCGCAGGGAGAAATACCTTTGTGAGACCCTTACGGCTCATGAAGTCAAAAGCCTTAGTCGACAAGACCCTAACCCTGTTTGCTAAGCCGCCTTTGTTCGATCTCGACGGAGGCAAATGATGATTCGCTCCTGGCAATATTCCAGTTGTAGCGGTGCTGATGCTGAAATCGGTGTCTAATCCCAAGCTTGCAGCAAAAAGACAGCAAGCCACACATGTATATGATATAGCCGAAATGATGGGGCAACTTGCAAATAAAAATCAGCAAGTAAAAAAAAAGGTATGCATGCAATATAGCCGAAATGATTGGACAACTCGCACTAAAAAGCAGCGAGTAAGAATAAAATAAATAGCCGAAATGAATGGGCACCGCGAAAAATAGCCGAAATGATTGGGCAATCGCGACCTTCGCGATATAAAAATCTGAAATGATCGATCATCGTGGAAAGAAATAAAATAAAAATAAAAATGAAATTTATGCCCTACAGGTGATATCACAGCAATCCCTGTATACAATCCAGGGGCGCAAACAAAGAAGGAATTACACTCCTCCTCCCCAGGTTTCCTCAGAAGAAGAAGCCAAATCTCGACGGCCCATAGATAGGCTGGAGATCATCTCAACATTCGGGTCATTACAACATCAAGCAAAGCGGAACAGCAGCAACACCCAGTTCCATGACTCGGCGGTATACAGACGACCGAGAGTCAAATTCCGACTCCGTGAAATACGGATAAAGAAAAATTCCTGGTCACGTGGAACGCGGATAACGTCACTTCTGACCCCGTGGAAAATGTCCAGAGCAGATCCTGGTCCTCGCAGAGCACGGCAGTGAACCCGTATGAAGCATCCAGAGTGGAGCCGAGTCCTCGCCGAACACGGCAGTGAACCCGTGGGAAGCATCTAGAGCAAAATTCCAGGTCACGTGGAACACGGATAACGTCACTTCTGACCCCGTGGAAAACATCCAGAGCAGATCCTGGTCCTCGCAGAGCACGGCAGTGAACCCGTGTAAAGCATCCAGAGCGGAGCCTAGTCCTCGCCGAACACGGCAGTGAACCCGTGGGAAGCATCTAAAGAAAAATTCCTGGTCATGTGGAACGCGGATAACGTCACTTCTGACCCCGTGGAAAACGTCCAGAGCGGATCCTGGTCCTCGCAGAGCACGGCAGTGAACCCGTGTGAAGCATCCAGAGCGGAGCCTAGTCTTCGCCGAACATGGCAGTGAACCCGTGGGAAGCATCTAGAGCAAAATTCCTGGTCACGTGGAACGCGGATAACATCACTTCTAACCCCGTGGAAAACGTCCAGAGCGGATCCTGGTCCTCGCAGAGCACGGCAGTGAACCCGTGTGAAGCATCCAGAGCGGAGCCTAGTCCTCGCCGAACACGACAGTGAACCCGTGGGAAGCATCTACAGAAAAAATCCTGGTCACGTGGAACGCGGATAACGTCAATTCTAACCCCGTGGAAAACGTCCAGAGCGGATCCTGGTCCTCGCAGAGCACGGCAGTGAACCCGTGTGAAGCATCCAGAGCAGAGCCTAGTCCTCGCCGAACACGACAGTGAACCCGTGGGAAGCATCTAGAGCAAAATTCCTAGTCACGTGGAACGCGGATAACGTCACTTCTGACCCCGTGGAAAACGTCCAGAACGGATCCTGATCCTCGCAAAGCACGGCAGTGAACCCGTGTGAAGCATCCAGAGCAGAGCCTAGTCCTCGCTAAACACGGCAGTGAACCCGTGGGAAGCATCTAGAGCAAAATTCCCGGTCACGTGGAACGCGGATAACGTCACTTCTGACCCCATGGAAAACGTCCAGAGCGGATCCCGGTCCTCGCAAAGCACGGCAGTGAACCCGTGTTAAGCATCCAGAGTGGAGCCTAGTCCTCGCCGAGCACGGCAGTGAACCCGTAGGAAGCATTTAGAGCAAAATTCCTGGCTATGTAGAACGCGGATAACGTCATTTCTGACCCCGTGGAAAACGTCCAGAGCGGATCCTGGTCCTCGCAGAGCACGGCAGTGAACCTGTGTGAAGCATCCAGAGCGGAGCCTAGTCCTTTCCGAACACGACAGTGAACACGTGGGAAGCATCTAGAGTAAAATTCCTGGTCACGTGGAACACAGATAACGTCACTTCTGACCCCGTGGAAAACGTCCACAGCGGATCCTGGTCCTCGCAGAGCACAGCAGTGAACCCGTGTTAAGCAACCAGAGCGGAGCCTAGTCCTCGCCGAAAACGACAGTGAACCCGTGGGAAGCATCTAGAGAAAAATTCCCGGTCACGTGGAACGCGGATAACGTCACTTCTGACCCCGTGGAAAATGTCCAGAGCGGATCCTGGTCCTCGCAAAGCACGGCAGTGAACCCGTGTGAAGCATCCAGAGCGGAGCCTAGTCCTTGCCGAGCACGGCAGTGAACCCGTGGGAAGCATCTAGAGCAAAATTCCTGGCTACGTGGAATGCGGATAACGTCACTTCTGACCCCGTGGAAAACGTCCAGGGCGGATCCTGGTCCTCGCAGAGCACGGCAGTGAACCCGTGTGAAGTATCCAGAGCGGAGCCTAGTCTTCGCCGAACACGACAGTGAACCCGTGGGAAGCATCTAGAGCGAAATTCCTGGTCACGTGGAACACGGATAACGTCACTTCTGACCCCGTGGAAAACGTCCAGAGCGGATACTGGTGCTCGTAGAGCACGGCAGTGAACCCGTGTGAAGCATCCATAGCGGAGCCTAGTCCTCGCCGAACACGACAGTGAACCCATGGGAAGCATCTAGAGCAAAATTCATGGTCACGTGGAACGCGGATAACGTCACTTCTGACCCCGTGGAAAACGTCCAGAGCGGATCCTAGTTCTCATAGAGCACGGCAGTGAACCCGTGTGAAGCTTCTAGAGCGGAGCCTAGTCCTCGCCGAAAACGGCCATGAACCCATGGGAAGCATCTTGAGCAAAATTCCTGGTCACGTGGAACGCGGATAACGTCACTTCTGACCCCGTGGAAAACGTCCAGAGCAGATCCTGGTCCTCGCAAAGCACGGCAGTGAACCCGTGTGAAGCATCCAGAGTGGAGCCTAGTCCTCGCTGAACACGGCAGTGAACCTGTGGGAAGCATCTAGAGAAAAATTCCTGGTCACATGGAACGTGGATAACGTCACTTCTGACCCCGTGGAAAATGTCCAGAGCGGATCCTGGTCCTCTCAGAGCACGGCAGTGAACCCGTGTGAAACATTCAGAGCGGAGTCTAGTCCTCGCCGAGTACGGCAGTGAACCCGTGGGAAGCATCTAGAGCAAAATTCCTGGCTACGTGGAACGCGGATAACATCACTTCTGACCCCGTGGAAAATGTCCAGAGCGGATCCTGGTCCTCGCAGAGCACGGCAGTGAACCCGTGTGAAGCTTCCAGAGCGGAGCCTAGTCCTCGCCGAACACGACAGTGAACCCGTGGGAAGCATCTAGAGAAAAATTCCTGGTCACGTGGAACGCGGATAACGTCACTTCTGACCCCGTGGAAAACGTCCAGAGCGGATCCTGGTCCTCGCAAAGCATGGTAGTGAACCCGTGTGAAGCATCCAGAGCGGAGCCTGGTCCTCGCCAAACACGACAGTGAACCCGTAGGAAGCATCCAGAGCAAACATCGGACTGTGAGGTCCTTAAACTCACGGACTATGATGTCCTTAACCTCGACCGTGATGTCTTAAAACTAACAATCAGCCATGATGATTTCAAACTAATTTTACCTTGGTTCAAGGGTACATCTCGTCACTCCTTTGATATTTGTCATTGTAATTCCTCAACATCTTCAAAGAGGCGACGGGTCCCGGTAACCACGCATAACAATGGACTGTGGAGTCCTTAAATCTATGGACAATGATGTCCTTAACCTCGATTGTGATGTCTTAAAACTAACATCGGACAATGAGGTCCTTAAACTCACGGACTATGATGTCCTTAACCTCGACCGTGATGTCTTAAAACTAACATTGGACTGTGGAGTCCTTAAATCCACGGACTGTGATGTCCTTAACCTTGACCGTGATGTCTTAAAACTAACACGGACTGTGGAGTCCTTAAATCCACGGACAATGATGTCCCTAACCTCGACCGTGATGTCTTAAAACTAGCAACAGACGATGGAGTCCTTAAATCAACGGACTATGATGTCCTTAACCTCGACCGCGATGTCTTTAAACTACGGTACCCCGGAAAACATCCAGAGCGGAGCCTGGTCCTCGCCAAACACGGCAGTGAACCCGTGGAAAGTATCCAGCGCAACCCCTGACCCCGTGAAATACGGACAAGGGCAACTTCACCCAGCACTTGCGGGTCCTCATGACCCGTAAGGAAGCAAATTCTCTTGTGAGATCCTTGCGACTTTTGTTGGATATAGTGCCCTCAAAGTCAATTATTGGATCGCAGGTACGTGATTGCAATGATTGAGGGAGGACCTATACCGATATGAAAGTCTTGCTCGAGATGATTGTATACTACCTGGTTTGTCTTTATCATCGTTTACATGCTTTAGTTCTCTTTTGCATGTTGATAAAGCCCATAGGATTCTTGCTTGACTGCCAGCAGTATGATGGCGATCATATACGTGGGAGCTGGGGTCTGTAAGCACATCGTTAAAGTGTCCCTAGTCGTAGGAGTTTCGAGACAGGGCATCGATACTCCAGAGTAGACTAGTGTATACAGTCGAGACCCCGACGAGGGGCGATGGCCGGTCTCACAAGCCATTGGTGTCAGTAGGTTCACCTAAGATGTATACAGGTGCTCATTGAGTACACCGAACAGGACTCGCCGGGAACATGCTAGTTGGTATTATATATATCGTCAGATAGCAGTTCCTTGGTGACATGTGTACATGTTAGTTTGTCGACCTGAGATCGTCATTTGTCTCATGTGAGTTCCCACTGTGCTTTGATTACTACCCTACCACGCTCAAAGGAGACGTGCAAACAGGTTTTAGTTGGGTACAGTCCCGAGCCACATGGAGGCAGTGAGCGTATCGTTGGGGATTCGTCTCTCCCGGTATTGGGTGTTGATGTCGCACAGTGCACGGGTGGCCATCGCTAGAAATACTCGGCCGAGGTAGTGGAGAATTACTGATTTGGATCAGTAGTTTCTCAGGAGGTGATGGGCTTCATACCGACACGAATTATCGCGTTATTAGGGGTCTGACTTTATCCACCCCCCTAGACTCGATATGCGATACTCTTAGACGAACGGACCGGACTGTACGGATATTGTCACTGTCAGGCTCAGTAGGGTTTCTGGATGAGTTCGCTCGTCAGCTTCCCTTCCAATCAATACATAGGCAACCGTTACGTACAGCTTGTACCTCTGACGTGCTAGAGGTTATACCCAGTGCCAGTGTGTTGATGAGCTATTAGAGTTCCCCACAGACAGTTTCCCAAATTCGGGCGAAACGTTATAGAGGCCGTATGGTTTTATGGCAGGGTTCGGAAAATGCACGTGCGTTTACGCACGTGTTATATTTCGGGCAGATCATACTGGTAGGCTTTGGTTTAAGCCGGATCCGAGTATTATACTGTGAAGATATAATATCTTTGTCTCAGTTGCATTTGTATTCGGTCGTAATACAAATGCGGGTATGTTTATACTGTTACGGGGTTATCCTGAAATTCGTTTCGGGATCGCTTTTAGAAGTTGTCAGTTTCCTGTTTTCTATCACCCGTCTTTAACATTCGGTTAAAGATAGATTTATCTTTTCTTGGGTGAGTCATGAGGGTGATGTGTGTAGATGCTTCTAGAAGTAGTGACTAGATTGGTGATTCATTGTGTGCATTTAATGATTGGATGACTAGGTTTAGATGATTCATTGTATTCATTAAATGATTAAGCAAGGTGTTATATGACTCATTCCTTCTCCTTTAATGTTATGGTCACTCTCTTGCTCCTACACTCACCTCCCCCTCCATATATATGGCCGGCCCCTCTCTTGTGAGGGGATGATTGATTTTTGGGAAAAAGATTATGGTTTAGGTTCATAGAAATTAGTATACTCAATTCTCATTTCACCCGATTCCAAAAAGGCAACTTCATTAACCGTTCGTCCATACCATTGGACGAAGTGAGACAAAGTATTCTACTCGTTCTCTACATCAATCTTGGTCATCTCTTTTAGCAAACTTGATGATCGAGTTGCCTCGGTTCAGAGGCGGGAGCCCGTTATAAGATCTGTCGACGTGGTGCCACCTGGACGAGAAGATTGGAGTGCACGTGCGTTTACGCACGTGTTATATTTCAGGCAGATAATACTGGTAGGCTTTGGTTTAAGCCGGATCCGAGTATTATACTGTGAAGATATAATATCTTTGTCTCAGTTGCATTTGTATTCGGTCGTAATACAAATGCGGGTATGTTTATACTGTTACGGGGTTATCCTGAAATTCGTTTCGGGATCGCTTTTGGAAGTTGTCAGTTTCCTGTTTTCCATCACCCGTCTTTAACATTCGGTTAAAGATGGATTTATCTTTTCTTGGGTGAGTCATGAGGGTGATGTGTATGGATGCTTCTAGAAGTAGTGACTAGATTGGTGATTCATTGTGTGCATTTAATGATTGGATGACTAGGTTTAGATGATTCATTGTATTCATTAAATGATTAAGCAAGGTGTTATATGACTCATTCCTTCTCCTTTAATGTTATGGTCACTCTCTTGCTCCTACACTCACCTCCCCCCTCCATATATATGGCCGGCCCCTCTCTTGTGAGGGGATGATTGATTTTTGGGAAAAAGATTATGGTTTTGGTTCATAGAAATTAGTATACTCAATTCTCATTTCACCCGATTCCAAAAAGGCAACTTCATTAACCGTTCGTCCATAGCTTTGGACGAAGTGAGACAAAGTGTTCTACTCGTTCTCTACATCAATCTTGGCCATCTCTTTAAGCAAACTTGATGATCGAGTTGTCTCGGTTCAGAGGCGGGAGCCCGTTTAAAGATCTGTCGATGTGGTGCCACCTGGACGAGAAGATTGGAGATTCAAGAGATCGGAACAGCCGCAACAAAGCGTGGGATGATGGTTGAAGACCGAAGAACTCGGATCGTTCGGTATAACATTTCTACCCACTTTGTAGTTTGTTAGTTCAGCTTTAATGGCAGATCCAGGTTATAGTATACGATAGTGCCAGTTGTAAAAGTTTTTGTTCCGCATTTGGCGTCTGTTAGACGGCCGGGACGCTATCGTGTACTTACAGTGGTATCAGAGCCTCACCATTAAGCTATACTAACTTGTGCTAACGCGTTTAAAACATCGATCGAACCGAATTTCAAAAACTATAATTTTTATGTTCAATGTTTCTGTCGATTTTAAATCTGGTCTAAAAATTATTTTTCATATCATAGAAAATTGAGCAGGCTTTTTTAAGAATTGTGGTGAAATTTGGGCACGTGTTACCACAGTACCGCCGTGGATCCGCGGTCAAAGCTAGGGTTTGACCGCGGAACCGCGGCCGGTATGTGGCAACAGCGTTCCAAAATTTTCCAGTAAGTTCTTCTTGGTTGATTGTGGTTTTTGGTACTGTTCTTTTAGGCCCAGATTTTGTTATTGTAAAGCAGATGTACGTAGGGCCCACTTCGGGAAATTTGGTCGATCGAAATTTTAAACTTGTCAGTATGCAGTAATTACATTATATCTCCGACCGGGAATGTCATTTGAGCGGTAAATTGCGTCTAATTGCTATAGTCCTTTTAGACGGGTTTACAAACGTGACATTCGCTTTGATGTTCTGTGTTGTGCTGTGATGTTGCTGATATGTCGTGGTGGATAGCAGTGTGCAATGATAGTGCTGTTTGGATTTATTTGTACATTTGATATTGCGGGGTGAGCGTCCAACATGTGGACTGCCGTCACTGCCTGTTTGTATAATATTCTTTTGGGGCACGACCGGGCTGAGGTCGATGTACCCGTTGTACATATTTTTATTTCTGTACTAGGTTTACCCCGCGACGGAGTGCACGGATAGCCGGATTCTGGAGGGCAACGGGTCCGTATCTCATGGCTTTGAGAGGCAGAGGGGCCTCACTCTAGAATTGGCAGACTATTCGCCGCACTCGTAGGGGGTACAGGTTGACCCAAGGAGGGGTGCTCAAGTTACCGAATTCCGTGAAGTGCCGGGTGGTTCATTCATTTTGTTGTAGGGGGCTGCCTCGCTTCAGATTTTGGCGGGTAACTTGCCGCACCCGTAGGGGTCTAACTTTCATTGCACAGGCTATCCACACGACAGGGGAACTTCGGGTTTCAGTAGCGGTTCTATGAAACCCGGGGATCCCAGATGATCTGTATTGTTCTGTGATGTTTATTACTTTTCTGTAATGTTGCATATTATCACGCCTGGAGCGATTATTGTATATTGGTATATATACTAGTAGATGTTGTATATGTTTTACACCCGCGCTAATTCAGTCCCCACTCTATCGTTAGTTAAGTAACCTAACGGGTGATGACGGGACCCAGTGACGAATGTGGATGGCATATACGTACATTATATTTTCGTTCTTTTCTGGTGTGATTGATTGATGGGACTGCATTGATTCTTATCAATGCAAGGATAAAACAAACCTATATTTGATGTTGTTGGAACAAATTTTAAAAGGTGTTATTACAAAGATATTTCCTTTTTCTTTGCAAAGCGGTATTCAGTTGGAATATCCTGCACCTCATTCGACGAGGCAAGGGCCGAGATCCCTTCACCGGGAGTGACCCCTTAGGCAGAAGTTTACGTCAGGGTAATAACTTCACTATAGTCGATTACAAGTTGCTTTGCATAGCGGTATTCAGTTAGAATATCCTGCACCTCATTCTACGAGGAAAGAGCCGAGATCCCTTCACCGGGAGTGACCTCTTTAGCAAAAGGTTTTCGCCACTATATTTTTATAAAAAGCTATCAGGTTCCTTCAACGAGATCAAGCTCATTACGTTAAAGGTTTTTCGCCAAAAACCAGCCATAGCCCTCCGTCATTTCTTTTGGGTATTCAGTAGTATTCAAGCTATGTATTTTGACCAACGCCAAGGCATAGTGTTTGGTAGCTGCTGGGTATTCATTTGTTGCATAGATAGATGAGTTGGTTTGGGACAGTCGTTCTGCCATTTGGCCAATGTCAGGGGCATGTGCGGGTGGGTTCAAATTGACCTGGATAGTGACGGGTAGAACTTGGCATGTGACTTATGACATTTTGACCAATGCCAAGGTCATAAGAGCATGGGGAAAAAATCACATCGGGAGTTTCAAATATAACTGAAACTTGCCAGGCATGTGCATACCTTCTGGAGTGTGATAACTTGAGTGGCTTCCATCAAGTTATCATGCGATGATAGTTGGATCCCGATTCTCACTGATGAGTTGGTTTACTCTTCGGGTGATCCCGATTGATTCTTCTTTTAGGTTTGGAGGAGAATTTGACGGAACAGTGGGAGGTTTCCTGATTAGATAAAGTGATAACTATTCTGATCTAGGTTTGAGTGCACGCAGAGTGTTTCTTTTCTCTCTCTCTTTGGCAGCGACCATTGACCGACCCTAGACTATGACTCAGTGACCAAGTTGACCGAACCTTCTTAAAATACTGGCTTTTGGATTGTCCGAGTTGCATAAGTCATTGTCGCTCCTTCTTTTACCCTTTGTATTTCTCAGAACACCCCGTATTACTACGGACATCCACTTCCATTGGATAGATCCATCGTATGGTTATATACGAACTCGAAGGGACTTCTTCGAGGATGGATCCAGGTTCACGAGAAATAGAATTGGTTTATTCAGTTTTCTTTTGTTATCACCTTCTCTCAGGTTGCGAGGGCTCCTTAGTTTAGGAGAGTACACCTATTACGCTTATTGGATAGTCTTACTCCAAACCATAGGCTGGTGCCGAAAGGTAGGAAATGAAGAAAACCAATTAGCCTAAGTAGGGTGTGCAGAAGGTAATATATAAAGACAAGATAAAGGGATTAGAAAGAGGGCAAAGTAAATTGCGACTGTTATCATTCACGACCAAACCGCGTACTTCATCGCCACTCCTATTTCACCTTTTCTTTTTTCCCCAGTTCGGGAGAAATAGAATAAAGTATTATTCAGTTGTCTTTTGTCATCATCTTCTCTCAAGTTGTGAGTACTCCTTGGTTTAGGAGAGTACACCTATTATGCTTACTGGATAGTCTTCTTCCAAACCATAGGCTGGTGCCGAACGGTAGGGAAGGAAGAAAACCATTTAGCCTAACGAAGGTGTACAGAAGGTAACGACTAAAGACAAAATAAAGGGATTTGGAGAGATGGCAAAGAAATATACGGTTATAGTCATGAATTGGATTATGGAAGAAGCATTACTAAGAATACCAGGATACCCCTACGAAACATTTTCATGTTTCAGTGCATTGTTAAAGGAAAACTAATTTCCCGATTACATACTTACTCTAGGGTATGTATTTACCAGGTTTCATTCTCATATCTGTATGGTTTTACAGATGATGAGTGGGAGTAGGTTATTGGGAATAAGGTGATCATCCTCATTATATCGGAATTCGTTGTAATTGGTCATATTTGAGGAAGTCGCCTGGGTTTTTGCCGGACGGCATGTATTTGGTTTTGAGTATCCGTTGTTGTGCACCAATTTCAAAATGATATATATGTACGTTTATTTTTATAAAGTGAGATATAACTTTTTGAAATTATGTCCGTGACATTTACCTATATCAGTTGACGATTGGGTAAGGAGTATTGAACAACGGAATAGTTCTTAACCATAAGTATAATTTTCAACCTACGATGCACAGGTTTTGAGTTATTCGACTCAGCGGACTTATACAGAGTATTGTATGTTGTCCAGAGTCCGTCAGGACAAAGGGGTTGGTCCTCGTACTATGTTCTGTTTACTTGTGACTTCTCTAGTTTTAGACAAGTGTTTCGTAGAAATACAATGTCTAAGTTTTGAGAAGTTGTGGGTATAAGAATAAAGTAGAGAACCAGGTGTCACAAGTATCGGGATTTTTCAAAGAGATCGAAGATATAGATTCTTATGATTGGTATTCAGATGATAGTAATGGTTTTAGAAACTTGTTTCTCTTTCAGGTTACTCATAATTGGATATATTCCTAAGTTGAGTAATGCCGATTAGCCTCTCTCCATTAAGTTGATATGCACTGGAGACAGCTGCATAATTTGAATCTGGTTCCAATTAAATAAGTGCCACAGTTTCTATATTGGAAATAGAATGGTTCATATCTTAACGGTGTTAAGGTACGGTGAGTTGTCCAGCTTATGCTTAAAACCAGACTCTGGATAACACAAGGCACGTTTCTGTAATGGCAGTTTGTGGGTTGACCCTGGCTTTGACGAGGGTTGACATTTCTACCATCTGGAAGATCAATAGTGATATTGTTCTTGACTCGCCACAGTTTTAGCAAAATGGATTTTTTTCAGAAAATAGTAGTGGGAGTATGGTAGAACTGGAAGTGATTCCAGAACCGCAAACAATTACGGAAAATTTAATAGAACCTATATATTCAATCAGGTTTGACATTCTAATAGCCACTCCGCAGACATGGTGGGTGTCACGACCCAAGTTTGGATGTGACAGGCACTCAGATTATATCATATCTAAAGATATGCACAATCCAAGTAAGCCAAAAACCAAGATCCAAAATACCTTATTCGGAATTTTTATGAAAGTTTAGTTTTTAAGTAGAAATCTCAAGTTATGAATTTAAATTAGTAAACAATTAACAAGGTTAAGTTTGGTTGTATTCCGGGTTGGAATCAACAATACTAACAATAAACATGAATATAAAATATAGAACATCACTGAATCTCATAAAGAAAGAAGTTACGAAACTGATCAACCGATCTCAACTGTACATATATTTACCAACTCTCTTTTCTAAGTCAAAATACAAGTCTGATGGAGTCTTTCTAGATACAAAAGCACAAAATGGAAGGTTACTACACATGTAACCTACCTAACAAAAGATGGAAACAACAGCAAAAGTGATCCTGCCTCGCAGCTACCCGTCCACTCTATCCCTGCAAGGAACTGTGGCACAACGGGGATGAGTTGCCAACTCAGTGAATACGACTAACATATAACGGCGAATAAAGTAAATATGACAATCATGCTACTGAATATGAATCAATATGATATATGAGTATATGTGAAATCCAACAATAAATCTCATTATACTTCTGAAATCACAACTCAAGTAAATCATTTCTCGGTGTCCATCAACGACACAAAATCTTCATTTCTTATAGGCATCATTCCCCGAATGATCCTATACTCATAATATCGGTCGTTATCCTCTAGATACACGTCGTATTTCTATAACCAACTCCGGTATCGAGTAACCTCGCTAGGCTCCCCCGTCTCAATACGGCTATCCTGCCCCTCGGTCTCGACCGGGTCCACCCTGTATCCAACTGTATATCTCCCCCACTCAGTATAGATAACGTAAATCCGCGACCGTATATCTCCCCCACTCGGTCCGGAATAAAACCAAAAACAGAAATCATCTCAGGGTGGACATGTCACATCAATCATGAAAAACTGGATTTATGTAGTAGTACTCAAAAACTCTAAATCATAAATCCTCAATTCTGCATCTATCTCATATCCAACATAGAAATACGCATAAAGCAACAGGATGTAAATAATGAAATCTACCAATATACTTGACATGTGAAATACGATATAATTCATGTTAATAAGTATGATATTTAAGTGTATGTGACATGGCAATATCGACGAGGTGTGTGTAGCATATAAGATGTGCACGTGGCATGACTCGTCGATACTTGTGAAGTGTTCTAACAACTAAGCAATATACAAGTATTTTAATGAATGAAATTCTAATAATTAAACATGATGATATGAATATCACATTAAGTAAAACCATGGGCGAAACACGCCATCTTTACTAAATTCCCCGGTAGATGTTTAGTCTACTCACCGGAAAGTCGAATCTACTCCGGAATCGCTAATCCTTTCCCTTTCCTCGCGGCTTCCGTATTTCTCGTATCCGTGTCTAAATATGCAAAGTTAACGCGTATAAGCAAAATAGCTATTCCGACATAGCGGAAATAGAAAACACGCTAACCCCCATAAGTTATATACTATCTGATCTTTTCAAGTTATTAAACACTTAGTCTTGCTGGATTTTAGCTTAAATCTGTACTGTTGCAGAATTTAAAACGCGACTTGATTTCATCGTGTCGCTTTTAACGTTTTACGATCCCCTTTCCGATATATCTTCCCAGATTTTAATTACAGTGAAACTAAGCTAATTCAACAGTGCCAAAATAGCCTAATTAGTATACTACAGACACCCCAACAGACAAAATCCCAAAATCCCTCACCATGGCCGGCGACGCCGGCCATATCTCCTCTGTCGCCGGCCCAAAACCGGCCCCCTCCTGTCTTTTTCTTGTGGTACACTCTATTTGTTACCTACATCATTTCTACTCTGTTGAATTTATTTAATTATGTTCCAAATCAAAGCAGATTCTAACAGACTCTAAATTTATCTAAAATACGATATTATGTGACATGTTAAATCGATTTTTAACTAATCTACAGAACTTAATTATCTACTGTGATTAAGAATTTTACCTTCCTATTTGTTGTAGGAATAACCCCCAAGGATCTACAAGCTCCTCCTAGCTTGATGGTGAACTATCTCCATGAACAAGCTCCTCATCATCTTCTTCTTCCTCTTGTTCTTCTTTTTCTCTCTTACCTTTCTTTTCTTTTAATTCTTTTCAGTTTTTAATTCATGTTTTGATCTGAGAATGAATATATATGTGTGATGAGGAAAGGATGAGGTAAGGTGGAGGTGTCAAATGAAGGAGTGTGCATGATTCATGCAAGAAGGAGGTGTAAGGAATTTGCAACCATGCAAGCATGAGGTGTTCTTACATTATCCTCTATTTTTGTTTTATTTTCTGTTTATTTTCAGAACTGAATTAATACCATTTGTTTCACTTAAACCCTCAACAATACCCTATTTGCATAAAACCTAACTTTTTTACAATTTAACCCCTCACATCTTAACTTATTATATAACACATCTTTTGTTAAAATGAAGCTAAAATTATCATTAAAACCCTTATAACTTATTTATATTACATTCAAAAATTCTAATTTAATTTGTATTACATATAACTTATGAAGATTGACATATTTGGTTTTAACCATTTCGTGTTTTATCAGCTTATTCTTAATTTAATTAAATTTATTTATTTCTAGCTTTTTCCTAATTGTTACAATATTCCCCCCTTAAGAAAATTCGGTCCCCGAATTTAAAATAATTACTAAACATACCTAAGAAAAGATGTGGAAATTTCTTCCGCATCGCGTCCTCCGTCTCCCAAGTAATCTCCTAGCGATCCTTTCCTTGCCAGAGAACCTTTACAGATGGCAGTGTCCTTGATCGTAGTTGCTTTGCTTGCCAGTCCAGAATAGCTACTGGCTGTACTGTGAAGGATAGATCTGGCTCAAGCTATAGAGTCTGATGATGGATCGCATGAGATGGATCGTGAAGATATCTGCGAAGCATCGAAACATGGAACACTGGATGTACGTCGGGAAAACCAGGTGGAAGTGCTAACCGATAAGCCACAGCGCCCACTCTCTCTAAAATCTCATAAGGTCCAACATATCTAGGGCTGAGCTTCCCTTTCTTCCCGAAGCGCATCACACCTTTCATTGGAGATACTTGAAGGAACACATGATCTCCCACATCAAACTCAAGTTTGCGTCGTCTTCGATCTGCGTATGACTTCTGTCTGCTTTGAGCCGCTTTCATTCTATCTCGTATCAATTGAATCTTCTCGGTAGTTTCCTGTACTATCTGCGGTCCCAATATACAACTCTCACTAAGTTCCGTCCAGCAAACAGGTGATCTACACTTCCTTCCATACAAAGCTTCAAAGGGTGCCATCTGGATCGTCTCTTGAAAGCTGTTATTATACGAGAATTCTACCAAAGGTAGGTGACGATCCCAACTACCACCGAAATCTAGGCTACAAGCCCGAAGCATATCCTCTAGTATCTGAATTGTCCGCTCCGACTGACCGTCTGTCTGTGGGTGGAAAGCTGTACTAAAACTCAGTCGCGTACCAAGAGCGTCCTGAAGTTTCTGCCATAGCCTGCTCGTGAACTGGGTACCTCGATCTGATACTATGCATGTCGGCACTCCATGTAGACGTACAATCTCATCGATATAAACCTGTGCATACTGAGCAAATCCATATGTCGTCTTCACTGGAAGAAAATGAGCGGCCTTCGTCAGCCTGTCTACTATCACCCAAATGGAATCATACCCTCTGCTAGTCCTGGGTAGACCCACCACAAAATCCATGGAAATCTGTTCCCATTTCCACTCTGGAATGGGTAAGGGTTGCAGCTCCCCGGCTGGCCTCTGGTGTTCTGCTTTGACTTGCTGACAAGTCAAGCATCTTGAAACAAAATCCGTAACATCCTTCTTCATTCCTTCCCACCAATAATTTTCCTTTAAATCACGATACATTTTGGTGGAACCAGGATGAATACTGTATACTGACCTGTGGGCATCCTCCAAAATCTCACGCCTCAATCCGTCAGAATCTGGCACACAGAGACGAGTCCTAAAACGTAATACTCCATGATCATCAATCACGAACTCCGTCTCCTTGCCCAGCCTAACATGATCCATAATCTCCATCAAGCGAGCATCTGTAGGCTGCGCATCTCGAATACGATCCAATAGCTGAGGTCTGGTGCGAACATGTGCTAACTGACCTCCTGCCGATGTGAACTCAAACTGTATACGACTATCACATAAGATCTGCCAGTCTGTAGAAGACTGTCTCTGCAAAATGCTCAAATGAGATAAATTACCTCCAGGCCTCCGACTCAAGGCATCTGCTACAACATTTGCTTTGCCTGGATGGTACAAGATCTCACAGTCGTAATCTTTCACCAATTCCATCCATCTACGCTGCCTGAGGTTCAGATCCTTCTGTTGGAAGATATACTTTAAACTTTTATGATCTGTGAAGATTTGACACGTTTCTCCATACAAGTAATGTCTCCAAATCTTCAATGCGAATACTACAGCAGCCATCTCTAGATCATGAGTAGGGTAATTTTGTTCATGCCTCTTCAACTGCCGAGAAGCATATGCTATAACCTTGCCGTGTTGCATCAACACACAGCCTAAGCCCACTCTAGAAGCATCGCAATACACAACGAAACCCCCTGACCCGGAAGGTAAAGATAATACAGGTGCAGTCGTCAAACGCATCTTCAGCTGTTGGAAACTCTGCTCACACGCATCTGTCCACCGAAATGGAACTTCCTTCCTAGTCAATCCTGTCAAAGGTGCCGCTATTCGTGAGAAATCCTGTACGAAGCGTCTGTAATAACCTGCCAGACCTAAGAAACTCCGAACCTCTGTAACTGACATAGGCCTGGGCCAGTGTTGTACCGCTTCAATCTTCTTTGGATCTACGCATATACCTTGTCTTGTAACTATGTGACCCAAGAAATCCACACTATCGAGCCAAAAAGCACACTTAGAAAACTTTGCATACAACTGATGCTCTTTCAAGGTCTGCAATGTGATACGTAAATGCTGCTCGTGCTCCGTCTGACTCCGAGAATATACAAGAATATCATCTATGAATACTATAATAAACCGATCGATAAATGGTCTAAAGATACGGTTCATCATATCCATAAAAGCTGCTGGAGCATTGGTGAGTCCGAACGACATCACCAGAAATTCATAATGCCCATATCTCGTACGAAACGCCGTCTTCGGAATATCGTCCTTCCGAACCCTCAACTGATGATATCCTGACCTCAAGTCAATCTTTGAGAAGAATCCGGCTCCTTGCAACTGATCGAACAAGTCATCTATTCACGGTAATGGATACCTGTTTCGCACCGTGACTCGATTCAGCTGTCGGTAGTCGATGCACATCCTCATACTACCGTCCTTCTTCTTTACAAATAACACAGGAGCTCCTCACGGTGAAACACTAGGACGTACAAGTCCTCTATCTAACAACTCTTGCAATTGGCTTTTGAGTTCTTTTAATTCCGTCGGTGCCATTCGATATGGTGGTATAGAAATAGGCCCTACACCCGGAATCAAGTCGATACAGAATTCAATATCTCGATCAGGTGGCAATCCTGGTAACTCAGCAGGAAATACCTCAGGAAATTCTCGTATGATCGGGATTTGGTCCAAAGGAACTTCAGCGACCCCTATGTCCTGAATAAAAGCCAAGAACCCAAGACAACCCTTCTTCAAAAGCCGCCCCGCACAAAAAGCAGAAATCATGTTGACAGGGGTTAACTTGCAATCCCCCTGCACAACAAACACCGGTTCACCTGGAAAACAGAAGCTAACCGCTTTTCCTCTATAATCTACATAGGCATGACAAGCGGCTAACCAATCCATCCCAAGAAGTATATCAAAATCCAACATATCCAGGAGAATTAGATCAACTAGCGAATCTCTATTACCAATACGCACCGAACACGATCTAAATACGTGTCGAGCTATAAAGGAATCTCCAACTGGAGTAATCACTACCAATGGTAACTCTAATAATGACGACTCCTTCCCCAACAAAAGTGCAAATCGTGACGATACATAAGAATGTGTAGAACCGGGATCAAATAAAACATGTGCCTCTAATGAGCATACTATAAGAGTACCTGTCACGACTGCATTTGATGCCTGGGCATCCTGTGGAGTCAGCGCAAAAACCCGTGCCTGGCCCCTGCCCGCATCCTGTCGTCCTCTACCTCTATCTCCTCTACCTCTCTGAGCACGTCCCGCATAGCCTCTACCTCGTGGTGCAACTGCCTGGCGTGTAGCGCCAACTGGGGGAGGAAGTAAAGCCATCGGTGTAGGAGGTGGAAGGGGTAAAACAGCCTGTGGAGCAACGGTCCCGCCCTGAGATCTACAATCTCGCGCAAAGTGTCCAGGAAGTCCACAACTATAACAGGTAGATGGTGGTCTCTGATCACCAGGATAAGAACTGAACATCTGGCCCTGTGTCCAATCTCGTCCAACACTGCGGCCTGGAGTATATCTGCCTGGATAAGACCCTCTACCTCGGCCAAACTGTCTATTTGTCGGCACGAATGGTCTACTCCTCTTTGGCTCCGGAACAACTCCTGACTGGCTCAAACGCTCCTCTACTCGAATCGCCGCATCCATGACCTGTGCATATGTATCAAAATGCTGGGAGCCTATCGCCAGATACAACTATGTGTCCAAACTCCTTAGGAATCTTTTCACCCGAAGCTCCTCTGTAGGTACCAAGTACGGGGCATATCGCGATAGCTGGGTGAATCGTAAGTCATAATCTGCTACTGACATACTTGCTGATTTCTTCAACGCTTCGAAACTGCTAGCTCTAGCATCCCTCACACTCTCGGGAAGAAATCTGGCAAGAAAGACTGTAGAAAACTCGGTCCACGTCATCGGAGGAAGATTCGTAGCTCGCCCTCTCTCCATCGACTCACACCACTCCTGTGCAAGTCCCTCCAAACGAAAGCTAGTCAGCTCAACTGACCTCGCATCAGAACATCGTAATGATCTGCATATCCTCGCCATTCTATCAAGAAAAGACTGAGGATCTACCGCCACATCGGTCCCTGTGAATACCGGTGGTCTCAATCTCATAAACTCCGCAAGTGATACCTCCATCACTCTCGTATCTACTGGTGCTACCGTCTGTGTAGGCTGTACCTCGGACTCTGCTACGGTCGGTGCTGGATCTGATCTCAAAGCTCGAGTGGTCTCAGCTAACTGTCCTACCACTCGCTGTAATCCCAACATACCCTCCTCGATCCTAGTCATGCGATCTGGAGGAGGAGGATCAACATGCTCATGCACCTCCTGCACGTCCGGTGTACCAGTCCTCGTCACAGGCGGACTCGCCCTAGCTGCATTCCTGGCTGCGGCTCGCCTAGCCCGCGTAGCCATAGCAACTGGAACAAGAAACGAGAGTTGATAAGGTGTGGGAACAGAAGAATTCAATAACGGAGAATCAACGGAAGAATAGATCAAGATAAACATCCTAAGGTTAGTTAGGCTGAATACGATAACGTAAATATGCCGCGGAACATACGTACGGTACTGCATTCGTCCTAATTCACCTACTCCATTAAACCAAAGGTCATCCTAACTCTCAGACTTACATCAACCTATTGAAATCCCTTACTGAATTCCGTAAGGTTACTCCTAGGCTCTGATACCAACTTTGTCACGACCCAAGTTTGGATGTGACAGGCACTCAGATTATATCATATCTAAAGATATGCACAATCCAAGTAAGCCAAAAACCAAGATCCAAAATACCTTATTCGGAATTTTTATGAAAGTTTAGTTTTTAAGTAGAAATCTCAAGTTATGAATTTAAATTAGTAAACAATTAACAAGGTTAAGTTTGGTTGTATTCCGGGTTGGAATCAACAATACTAACAATAAACATGAATATAAAATATAGAACATCACTGAATCTCATAAAGAAAGAAGTTACGAAACTGATCAACCGATCTCAACTGTACATATATTTACCAACTCTCTTTTCTAAGTCAAAATACAAGTCTGATGGAGTCTTTCTATATACAAAAGCACAAAATGGAAGGTTACTACACATGTAACCTACCTAACAAAAGATGGAAACAACAGCAAAAGTGATCCTGCCTCGCAGCTACCCGTCCACTCTATCCCTGCAAGGAACTGTGGCACAACGGGGATGAGTTGTCAACTCAGGGAATACGACTAACATATAACGGCGAATAAAGTAAATATGACAATCATGCTACTGAATATGAATCAATATGATATATGAGTATATGTGAAATCCAACAATAAATCTCATTATACTTCTGAAATCACAACTCAAGTAAATCATTTCTCGGTGTCCATCATCGACACAAAATCTTCATTTCTTATAGGCATCATTCCTCGAATGATCATATACTCATAATATCGGTCGTTATCCTCTAGATACACGCCGTATTTCTATAACCAACTTCGGTATCGAGTAACCTCGCTAGGCTCCCCCGTCTCAATACGGCTATCCTGCCCCTCGGTCTCGACCGGGTCCACCCTGTATCCAACTGTATATCTCCCCCACTCAGTATGGATAACGTAAATCCGCGACCGTATATCTCCCCCACTCGGTCCGGAATAAAACCAAAAACAGAAATCATCTCAGGGTGGACATGTCACATCAATCATGAAAAACTGGATTTATGTAGTAGTACTCAAAAACTCTAAATCATAAATCCTCAATTCTGCATCTATCTCATATCCAACATAGAAATACGCATAAAGCAACAGGATGTAAATAATGAAATCTACCAATATACTTGACATGTGAAATACGATATAATTCATGTTAATAAGTATGATATTTAAGTGTATGTGACATGGCAATATCGACGAGGTGTGTGTAGCATATAAGATGTGCACGTGGCATGACTCGTCGATACTTGTGAAGTGTTCTAACAACTAAGCAATATACAAGTATTTTAATGAATGAAATTCTAATAATTAAACATGATGATATGAATATCACATTAAGTAAAACCATGGGCGAAACACACCATCTTTACTAAATTCCCCGGTAGATGTTTAGTCTACTCACCGGAAAGTCGAATCTACTCCGGAATCGCTAATCCTTTCCCTTTCCTCGCGGCTTCCGTATTTCTCGTATCCGTGTCTAGATATGCAAAGTTAACGCGTATAAGCAAAATAGCTATTCCGACATAGCGGAAATAGAAAACACGCTAACCCCCATAAGTTATATACTATCTGATCTTTTCAAGTTATTAAACACTTAGTCTTGCTGGATTTTAGCTTAAATCTGTATTGTTGCAGAATTTAAAACGCGACTTGATTTCATCGTGTCGCTTTTAACGTTTTACGATCCCCTTTCCGATATATCTTCCCAGATTTTAATTACAGTGAAACTAAGCTAATTCAACAGTGCCAAAATAGCCTAATTAGTATACTACAGACACCCCAACAGACAAAATCCCAAAATCCCTCACCATGGCCGGCGACGCCGGCCATATCTCCTCTGTCGCCGGCCCAAAACCGGCCCCCTCCTGTCTTTTTCTTGTGGTTCACTCTATTTGTTACCTAAATCATTTCTACTCTGTTGAATTTATTTAATTATGTTCCAAATTAAAGCAGATTCTAACAGACTCTAAATTTATCTAAAATACGATATTATGTGACATGTTAAATCGATTTTTAACTAATCTACAGAACTTAATTATCTACTGTGATTAAGAATTTTACCTTCCTATTTGTTGTAGGAATAACCCCCAAGGATCTACAAGCTCCTCCTAGCTTGATGGTGAACTATCTCCATGAACAAGCTCCTCATCATCTTCTTCTTCCTCTTGTTCTTCTTTTTCTCTCTTACCTTTCTTTTCTTTTAATTCTTTTCAGTTTTTAATTCATGTTTTGATCTGAGAATGAATATATATGTGTGATGAGGAAAGGATGAGGTAAGGTGGAGGTGTCAAATGAAGGAGTGTGCATGATTCATGCAAGAAGGAGGTGTAAGGAATTTGCAACCATGCAAGCATGAGGTGTTCTTACATTATCCTCTATTTTTGTTTTATTTTCTGTTTATTTTCAGAACTGAATTAATACCATTTGTTTCACTTAAACCCTCAACAATACCCTATTTGCATAAAACCTAACTTTTTTACAATTTAACCCCTCACATCTTAACTTATTATATAACACATTTTTGTTAAAATGAAGCTAAAATTATCATTAAAACCCTTATAACTTATTTATATTACATTCAAAAATTCTAATTTAATTTGTATTACATATAACTTATGAAAATTGACATATTTGGTTTTAACCATTTCGTGTTTTATCAGCTTATTCTTAATTTAATTAAATTTATTTATTTCTAGCTTTTTCCTAATTGTTACAGTGGGTAACCTCAGACACCCGAGAGGTACTCCGGTAGCCTCAAGGATGGTGAAAGGGAGGTTCTTGTTTACCAGGACTTGACACTACCGTTGTTCCAGACTATGAGACCCGGCAGGAGGATATGTATAGCGTCGTTCTAAACTTGTTTTAGAAGTACACGTATATATTATTCTGCCAGAGGGTTGTTGTGGTCAATGGGAGCAGCGGAAGCATAGTGGACAAGTAGCTTATGTCTATTTATAGGCTTGAGCAGATATAGCGGAGACAGGATCATCTATTTTTGATGTGACAGTCATGGGTTTGACTTCATCAGAATAGGGGATGAATCTGCTAAGGAGGTAGTAGGGTGTGATGTCCTGGTATTTGGATGACATACACAGAGTAGGAAGTAAAATTCCTATACTACGATCGGTTGTATTGTGGTCGCCACACAGTTGTTTCTCCATAAAGGATATGGATATAATATCAAACATTCTGGTTACTAGATCTATGGTTTTAGATCTAGATTTGGGTAGTTTCCTAATATGGGTACTTTGACAGTATTCTAATAGTATTTTAGAATAGATGACTCCTGGCATGGTGGTGTACCTGCAGTTGATGGAGTCATCCTCTCTAAAGGTGTCTTATAGACTAAAGGTGAGAGGGATGTGCATGATTGGCAGATCACTTGCTTAGGCAATTGAGTCAATCGTGAGATATCAAGTACCACACCAGATGTTGTTTTTGCACTAGATGCAATAAATTTATATTAATCCAATCCTGGAGAAACATTAGGAAGCAGTTTTAGAACATGAATGGTTGTTCTATGGATTTGATAATGGCAGCCTCCTTGTGGAGGCAGTTATCATTCCAGGCTTCCAAGGTGACCTGGATGACAAAGTGATTGTCAGAGTTATAGTTTTCCCTCTGACGAGGGACAGTATTATGGACAGGTGGTCCAAGAAGTTACTGTGGGAGGCATGGTGCTGGATACTGATTAGGTTCAGTGATCACTACAGTCTAAGAAGTTTGGATTTGGAGTTCATTTATGAACTAGGTCCCATCAGATATCCAGACATATTCTAAGACAGGTATTACTCGATTCGGGAGATGGTTTTCTCCGCGAACTTGAGATTAAGAGAGACATAGAAAGAAACATCAGGGTGGATCCACTCACTGAAGCTATGAGTATGCGATATCACAATAATAGCCTTAAGTGCAAGTGGGAGATTGTTAGATATAGTGCCCTCAAAGTCAATTATTGGATCGCAGGTACGTGATTGCAATGATTGAGGGAGGACCTATACCGATATGAAAGTCTTGCTCGAGATGATAGTATACTATCTGGTTTGTCTTTATCATCGTTTACATGCTTTAGTTCTCTATTGCATGTTGATAAAGCCCATAGAATTCTTGCTTGACTGCCAGCAGTATGATGGAGATCATATACGTGGGAGCTGGGGTCTGTAAGCACATCCTTAAAGTGTCCCTAGTCGTAGGAGTTTCGAGACAGGGGATCGATACTCCAGAGTAGACTAGTGTATACAGTAGAGATCCCGACGAGGGGCGATGGCCGGTCTCACAAGCCATTGGTGTCAGTAGGTTCACCTAAGATGTATACAGGTGCTCATTGAGTGCACCGGACATGACTCGCCGGGAATATGCTAGTTGGTATTATATATATCGTCAGATAGCAGTTCCCTGGTGACATGTGTACAGGTTAGTTTGTCGACCTGAGATCGTCATTTATCTCATGTGAGTTCCCACTGTGCTTTGATTACTACCCTACCACGCTCAAAGGAGACGTGCAAACAGGTTTTAGTTGGGTATAGTCCCGAGCCACATGGTGGCAGTGAGCGGATCGTCGAGACGTGCAAACAGGTTTTAGTTGGGTACAGTCCCGAGCCACATGGAGGCAGTGAGCGGATCTTCGGGGATTCGTATCTCTTGGTATTGGGGGTTGATGTCGCACAGTGCACGGGTGGCCATCACTAGAAATCCTCGGCCGAGGTAGTGAAGAATTACTGATTTGGATCAGTAGTTTCTCAGGAGGTGATGGGCTTCATAACGACACGAATTATCGCGTTATTAGGGGTCTGACTTTATCCACCCCCTAGACTCGATATGCGATACTCTTAGACGAACGGACCGGACTGTACGGATATTGTCACTGTCAGGCTCAGTAGGGTTTCTGGATGAGTTCGCTCGTCAGCTTTCCTTCCAATCAATACATAGGCAACCGTTACGTACAGCTTGTACCTCTGACGTGCTAGAGGTTATACCCAGTGCCAGTGTGTTGATGAGCCATTAGAGTCCCCCATAGACAGTTTCCCAAGTTCGGGCGAAACGTTGTAGAGGCCGTATGGTTTTATGGCAGGGTTCGGAAAATGCACGTGCGTTTACGCACGTGTCATATTTCGGGTAGATAATACTGGTTGGCTTTGGTTTAAGCCGGATCCGAGTATTATACTGTGAAGATATAATATCTTTGTCTCAGTTGCATTTGTATTCGGTCGTAATACAAATGCGGGTATGTTTATACTGTTATGGGGTTATCCTGAAATTCGTTTCGGGATCGCTTTTGGAAGTTGTCAGTTTCCTGTTTTCTATCACCCGTCTTTAACATTCGGTTAAAGACGGATTTATCTTTTCTTGGGTGAGTCATGAGGGTGATGTGTGTGGATGCTACTAGAAGTAGTGACTAGATTGGTGATTCATTGTGTGCATTTAATGATTGGATGACTAGGTTTAGATGATTCATTGTATTCATTAAATGATTAAGCAAGGTGTTATATGACTCATTCCTTCTCCTTTAATGTTATGGTCACTCTCTTGCTCCTACACTCACCTCCCCCCTCCTCATATATGGCCGGCCCCTCTCTTGTGAGGGGATGATTGATTTTTGGGAAAAAGATTATGGTTTTGGTTCATAGAAATTAGTATACTCAATTCTCATTTCACCCGATTCCAAAAAGGCAACTTCATTAACCGTTCGTCCATAGCTTTGGACGAAGTGAGACAAAGTGTTCTACTCATTCTCTACATCAATCTTGGTCATCTCTTTTAGCAAACTTGATGATCGAGTTGCCTCGGTTCAGAGGCGGGAGCCCGTTTAAAGATCCGTCGACGTGGTGCCACCTGGACGAGAAGATTGGAGATTCAAGAGATCGGAATAGCCGCAACAAAGCGTGGGATGATGGTTGAAGACCGAAGGACTCGGATTGTTCGGTATAACATTTCTACCCACTTTGTGTTTGTTAGTTTAGCTTTAATGGCAGATCCGGGTTATAGTATACGATAGCGCCAGTTGTAAAAGTTTTTGTTCCGCATTTGGCGTCTATTAGACGGCCGGGGCGCTACCGTGTACTTACAACTTTCAAGGCAAAACACGCTTGGGAATCCTTATGATTCTTAAGAAGAAGTTACACCTATGAGATCCCTTCGACCTGTAGGGAGAAAAACTCTTTATGAGACCCTCACGGCTCATAAAGTTGAAAAGTCTTAGGAGGCAGATCCTAACCTTAAATCCTAAGCCATCATTGTCCTGCAAAGAGATCAAGACAGACTATCCGCAGAATACATTCAATAAAAAGAGACACGCCATTGAGAAGAAAAATATGTCTTTTATTCATGAACCAAAATGGATACAAAGTACAATTTGTGAAAGAACAAAAAAACTATACGCTCATTCAGGAGTATGTACAAAAAGAAATAAAAAAAGATATACAAGTCTTCAAGACGTCGGGCGATTTAGCAGAGTGGTCAGCTCATCCCTCTTCCGCTGGGCTTCGCCTTCGTGGTTCAATATCGCCAAAAGACGGGCTTCCGCCTGAGCCTGCTGGGCCTGATATGAGGCAGGCCGACCTTCGATCCCCTTCTCGGTAGCCTTATAAGCCTCAACCCTTTCGCGAGTGAACACGGCGGCTTTACCGAGGGCCACCACCTCTTCGATAGACTCTTGAATTACTCACCAGAGTTCATACGCTTCGTTGGCTTTGGCTATAATGTTGGCTTGGAGCTCGTTCAGCGCCTTAGAAGCCAGCTCCCTCTCCGAGAATTTGCGGCCGAGCCTCTTCTCGCACGACACCATGTTTGCCGCGCACCGCTCTGTCAGACCCCGCAAGCCCGTTTTCGCAGCCACAACCTCTGAAATAGGACATGTACGCTCAAGACTGTATAAACAAGCCTCCATTCGACGACAATAGTCGATCTAGAACACACGCACATCACCTGATATGGGAGGCAGCAAGGAAAATTTCTGATGTATATCCTATCAAGCATGCATTTTCAACTATATGAATATTCGAAAAGAAATGATACCCGAAGCTCTGATGTGCATGCAACATAATGATAGGGCTCGCAATTAAAGAAAGTTCTCATGGGAAGAATATGAAGCTCATCTACGCAAGCAAGATACACGCACGAGTACCCAACAAACATGAAAATTCAATATAAAGCATGCGACAACTAATGATAAAAAGAGTACACTGATTTGAATATACTACGCTAGCGGGGAAAAGGTCACCAAACAAAGGATCGGTGGCACAAGGGTTAACAAAACAAAGAACAAAATTCTCCATCTCTCTCTCTGCTTTCTCCAATACATCAAAGAGACGGTTCTCGCGAGGAGTCGCTCCCCACCGATTGGTGCTATGTTCGTCCGCAAAAGCAGATATAATAGCCCACCGGGCTCTTATTTGGCCCAACAGGCGAACCGAGCAATCTTTCAGAGCCTGAGTAATCAGGCACGCTTCGTGAAAACACTCGAGCTTGTCTTCAGCCGCGTCAAGCATCGCCAGGGTCATCTCCACTGGATGAGGAGGGATGTCAGCAAACACGGCAGCAAGAATCATCCGGAGCCAAAGGGATCCCATTGGAGGGGGACCCCCTACGGATCAAGAGTTCATATGTCGCCGAATCACATTCGTCGTAGGTAAGAAGGGGATCCACCAATCGTGCAGCAAAGCGATGAATCATCTCCTCGATAGGTACTTCCCATGGCTGTCGACGAGCATGGGGACGGTTGCAGGCCATGGCACTCAGTTGTTTCTTCAAGATAAACCACACTAAATTCAGAATAAATTTCTCTGTGAAGAGAAAAAGAAGGCCATGGCCTCAGGTTATAAAGAGGAGCATTAAATGCTGCGCATGGAGAATATTGCATGGTGGAACTATTTCCGAGGCCCAAAAAAGGGAAGGCATTGGAAATCAAGGAGATGGAACTATTTCCAAGTCTCCTTTTCTGCATCTAAAGCTGTGCACAGAAAATATGGCATGAAAAATTAAACAGCCCCATCAAAAGGACCCTACATGCGGAACACGTGAGCACCAAACTTGATGTGCACTGAAAAGTGAAGTAGTGCCCCACACACCAAACACGTCAACGGCAACAATGACAAAATGACAAAATCCCATAAAGAAGGCATGCAAACACAGAAGGGCACAATAAAACTTATCACTCATACTTTAAAAGTTCATACAAAAATAAAAAGAAACGATTACAACGGAAAGACCTTAGATGCGGGGCATGGATTGAGAAACTCAAAAGTGACTTTGTCCAAGATCTTCCAGGCATTTCGAACCATCCTAGTATGTTTTCTTTCACGATCACAAGCGTCGGGATCCTCACGGATGTCCTCCACCATCCGATAGGCAGCAAGTATGGCCGACTGCTGAAAACCCTGATGCAAGAGATCAATGAGATTATCTCGCCTTCTCTTCGAGATTAGGCTCATCAAATACACCGAATGCACCTTATCCTCGGCGGCATCCAATGCCCTGAGCGGTACGCCGGTGCAAAAGAGAGGGAGCGCCTCCCAGATCGCCAGCACGATGAGTTTCAAAAGAGAAAAGCGACGAGGGAGTAGCCGACCGTTGTACTCGTCGAAGCGGTTCATGATCTCAGCACACTGAGCATTGGTGAACTCCTGGTTCTGACCGCGGTCCAGTGCACGAATATTTCCGTAGGAAATGATTTCATCAAGATCATACAAATGGGCATCCATAATACCTGAAATAAAGATCATAAGAATTTATTGCAAATTTCTTCTTCTTGGATGTGGAAGAGACAACTCAGGGCAAGAAAACCCCAAGAAGTCCCCATGGGAAGAACTCAGTTCCTCATAGGAATTAAATTCCTTTTTGAAAAGGGGAATTAAATTCCCAGAGACTGTTTTTAGAGCCAGAGCTCCTTGATGATGGAATTAAATTCCATGGAAAAGACAACCGTCGCCATTAGCCCCCTGAAGATCAAAGAAACCCTAAAAGGGTCTGTTGATTGATTGATTTTCTCTTTATTTTAAAGAACTTAAAAATGGGTTCTTGTTAAAGGAAAAAACCCCTGGTGTGGATTTAAAATCCAAGGAGTTTATGTGTATGAAAGTTCTTCGATTGTCCAAAGCCATTACCTGAAGAGATGGATCTTTCTTCAACAGAGTTAAACTCTAGAAAATTTGCAAGGCAGAGAACTAAGCTCTGAGGAAAGAGAATTAAATTCTCAAAAGGAAAAGAGATCGCAAGGAGGAAGATGAAAGAGTGGAGGCGCTTCTGAAGAGACCCCTGCATTTATAGGATGTGATGGAAAACGTTTCATCTCCCTGATTCCCTAGATGGATCCAACGGTCACAAAGGTGACATCGTTGCACTCACGTGCAGACACGTGAGAGCAACACTGTGGGGGCATTTGTTCCCTGATTAAAAAATCAGGAAAAACTTCAACAGAGGCATCACGTGCTCACACGTGACCAATGGTCACGTGTTGACACGTGATGGTTAAAGCAGTAGCGCAAATAAGCTGGGAAAAGAAGTCAATTTGGGGGTCACGTGCTCACACGTGGCCAGGGGTCACATGTCAGCACGTGACTGGCTTTAAAAGCCTCACAGTTTAACAGGATTAAAATTCTGAATTTCTCTAAAATCTTTCTGAATGGAAAGGATTAAGGAGAACCGTTGGATTAAAAATCCAGGGGTGATTAAATATCACTAATTTATGGAAAAATCTTAGACAAGGAAAGATTTCCCCTAAATCTCACCAGAAATAACAAATAGAATATCTTTGGATTAAACATCCAACGGTGAATAAAATTCACCTAACAATCTAAAGGCTCAGATTAATGATGAAAACAAACAAAATCTTTCAATAAAAGATTTGCTAAACAAATTGATTCTTTTCCTCCTCCTATAAATAGGAGCCAAGAGAAGAGAAAAAAGGAGTTTTGGAGATATAGAATTTTGGAGAGAAAACTTTGGAGAGAATTTTGGCATCTTGAAAATTCAGAAAGAAAACCCTAGGTGAGAAAAAGAAAGGGGATCAAAACTTCAGAAAAAGAGAATTTAATTCTAAAAAATCTAAGAGTTTAACTCTTTTGAAAAGAACTTAGTTCTTCCTCTGGTTGAGGAACTGCAAAGAGCACATCTCCCCACAAGTTGAGAATTTAATTCTCATCGGGTTGAGATCCTGCCATGCAGATCCAAAACTTAGAGGGGGAATTGAGTTTAGAGAATTTAATTCTCCCAAAACAAAGTTAGGGTTTAACCCTATATGAGAATTTAATTCTCCCAAAGTTACAGGAATTTAATTCCTTCAAGATGGACAGAACTAGGGTTTAACCCCAATTGAGAATTTAATTCTCTCAAATTCACAGGAATTTAATTCCTCTTAAAATGAGATTAGGGTTTCACCCTATACAAAAATTTAATTCTTTTACATATATGGGAATTTAATTTCTCTAAAAGAAAATTAGGGTTTAACCCTACATAAGAATTTAATTCTTCCACATACATAGGAATTTAATTCCTCCAAAATCATAATTAGAGTTTAACGCTACAGAGAATTTAATTCTCATAATAAAACAAAGAGACTAAAGAGATCTCTGTGCATGAAAAGGGTTTAAGGTCACGTGTCCCCACGCGACCCCTGAAAAGATCCCCAAAAATGAGAAGGAAAAAGCTTTGAGGCAATGCCTCACATGCTCCCACGTGACCTCCAAAACACAGAGATAAAAGCAAAGGAAATCTAAGCTTTGGGCGCTCTCACGTGTCCCCACGTAACCCCTTAGCAAGCGCTTTAATAATCAGTGCATAATTCTCCATCACGTATCAGCACGTGATAACATAAAACAAAAAGTGTTTAACACTTAATTGCAGAATGAAGAAAAGGAATCTGGTCCTACCTTTGGGCGCCCTCACTTGTCCACACGTGACCCCTTTTTCTTTAGTGTTTAACACTAATTCGAGAGCTTTATTCCCAGTGTTTAACACTGATTATCTTTTAGTGTTTAACACTAATTTGAAAATCTTATTTCCAGTGTTTAACACTGTTATTTTCTAGTGTTTAACACTAATTTGGGATTCTATATTTCCAAAGTTTAACACTGTTGTTCTTTGGTGTTTAACATTACTTTCAGCCAAATTGGCTAATTTTCCAGAGGCAAAAGTCCCTCTTCCAAATGAATCTCAAAATTGAGGAAATCGAAGATGAAAATGTTTAGCATTGCTGAATAATGTGGGCTTGAACCCAGACAAATAGACTAATGGTCCAACAAAGGGTCAATATGTCAAACTCAATTGGACTTAGCCCAAATTGGCCATAAGTCCTCAATCCAGACGTAACTGAGCCAATGTGCTCATAATATAATTAATTGGTCTTGGTTCCAAACTGGGCTACAGATCATTTAATCCATCTTGATTCAAGGGTACATCTCTTCATCCCTTTGATATTTGTCGTCGTAATCCCTCAACGTCTTCAAAGAGGTGACGGGTCCCAACAACCATACATGCCACGGATTGTGGGGTCCTTAAACTCATGGACTATGATGTCCTTAACCTCGACCGCGATGTCTTAAAACTAACATTGGACTGTGGGGTCCTTAAACTCATGGACTATGATGTCCTTAACCTCGACCGCGATGCCTTAAAACTAACATTGGACTGTGGAGTCCTTAATTCCACGGACTATGATGTCCTTAACCTCGACCGTGATGTCTTAAAACTAACAACGGACTGTGGAGTCCTTAAATCCATGGACTATGATGTCCTTAACCTCGACCACGATGTCTTTAAACTAACATTGGACCACCAGGTCCTTAAATTGGTAATCGACCGCAATGTCATTAAACTAAACGATAGAGCCTAATTACTCTCTTGTCGGATCTAAACGATCACGTTAAGTTGATCTTAGTCTAAAATTAGACTAACGTATCCTTAAATAACGTTTAAGTTGATCTTAGTCTCAAATGAGGCTAACGTATCCTTAAACTCAACCCCCCCAAACCCAAATCTAAGAAAGATACGGATTTGGACTAGTCCACGCCCTACGGGCGACAACATAACCTAGTCTCCGTATACAATCCACGGGCAACCAAACACAAAACAAACACCCACGACACGAAGTGACCATCTGGAGAAGGAGAAAGTTGTTATCGCGATGCGGTAGCGTAATTAACTGCAGGGGCTTGTGCCTGCAGGGAAGAGCGTCCCCACAATCAAAAACCCCTCAGACGAGGGGGAATCTGACGAAGTCTGCTACATCGGCCACATCCGTTTAAACCTTCGATACATGGTGCCATAAATCAACTTGGCATCTTCGGAGAGGCGGACGGATAGCACCAATTAGCATCTGCCCTGAATTTTAGGCAAAGACGTAGATCGCATCTTCGTCGCGTCTTTCACGATTTGGATCTAGTTGGACCGTCGGTGGTGGCCAAAGACGGATTTGGACGGTTGGATTTATTCCATTTGTCTCAAGATTCATGCCATGTGTTATATTCTGTATTAACTCCCCATTTATCCCGTTTGATTTTTCTGAAACTTTTCAATTCTCCGTGTATTGCACGTGCAACTCTTGGGCTTCCGAAAAGTTAAAAAGAAAAATTACAAAAATAACCGGGACTGATGGGAATCGAACACACAAACTATGGGACATCAGTAGAGAGGGTTAACCAGTGAACTACAAATTGTTTCTTACTTTTATTGAACAAAAATAACTTATAACTCCTAATCAGGCTGAAATATCCATTCTATACATTCGAATAAATTACATTTGTATAGGAATTTCAGAGTCGTTACATTCTACCCTCCTTATAAAAATTTCGTCTTCGAAATTTACATAAAGACTAATTTTCAAAAAGGTAATAGTATTGTGCACGCATATCGTCTTTTCGCTCCCATGTCGATTCTCCTGGCAAATCTTTTCTCCACATCACTCGGACTAAATTCACCTTCTTGTTCCGTGATATCTTTACATTTCGATCCAAGATCATGACTGGCTGCTTCTCGCAAGTCAGATCGGTCTGTATAGTAAGCTCTGAGTGATCGAGTATGTGGCTGGGATCGCTCATATATCGTCGTAGCTGGGATATGTGAAACACGTTGTGCACTCCTTCTAATGAGAGTGGTAGTGTCAAGCGGTATACCACTTCTCCAACTGGTTCGAGTATGTCGAACGGTCCGATATACCTTAGACCGAGTTTACCCCTCTTGCTAAAACGTATGACTCATGTGTTCGGAGAGATGTTCAGAAACACATACTCTCCAGGTTGGAACTCTAGATGTCGACGTTTTGCATCTGCCCAATACTTCTGTTGGTCCTGGGCTATGCACCATCTATGGTCTAAGGAGTTCACGATCTTTAACATCGTCCCAACTCAGCGAGGAACGACACTTTCGTCCGTAAAGTGCTGCGAATGGTGCCATCCCAATACTTGCCTGGTAGTTGTTATTATAGGAAAACTCTACATGGTGTTGGTGATCTTCCCACGGACCTCTGAAATCTAGCATACAAGCACTCAGCATGTCTTCAAGGATCTGAATAGATCGCTCGGACTGTCTGTCTGTTTGTAGATTATATGCTGCGCTAAAATTCAGACTCGTTCCCAAGCTAGTTTGAAAACTCTACCAAAATTGGGATCGGAATCTAGTATCATGGTCAGAGACGATGCAGACAGGCACCCCATGTAATCTCACGATCTCCTGCATGAGTTTATGGGTATCATGACAAGTATGGTACATCTTAAAGGTTTAAATCTTACTTTAGATTTTTACTCACCTCTATATACTTTCTTGCCAACATCTCGGTTGATTGTCCAACTCCAAATGGAATAAAGTGACCCGACTTGGTGATTCGATCCATAATAACCCAGATTGCGTAGTTACCCTTTATGCTGCGAGGGAGAGCAGTCACGAAGTCCATGGTAATGTACTGCCATTTCCATTCTGGGATTAATAACAGCTGAAGTAGACCAGTCATTCTGTAATGTTCAGCCTTCACTTGCTGACAGCTTAAGCACTTTGCTACGCTCCTTGCTACTTCACGCTTCATTCCATGCCACCAGCAGTGTTGTTGTAGATCCTTATACATCTACGTGCTGCTGGAGTGTACAGAATCTGGAGAGCTGTGAGCTTCTTTCATCAACTCTTTTCGAACAGGGACGACTGGCACGCATAAACGGCTCACATACCGTAAGAATCCATCTTCATGGATGATGAAGTCAGTTCGAAGACCACTTTCTACTTATTTTTGGATATTTTGTATCTTGGCATCATTTACTTGAGCTATCTTAATCTGATTGACAAGAGTGGACTAGACTTGTAAGTTCATCAAAGATGAAGCGATACCTGATACAATAATTTCAATCCCCAATCCATACAGTTCTTGCTGTAGCTTCCACTGAGCGATGAGGTTCATTGCTAATGGCTGGCGACTAAGTGCATCAGGAACTACGTTCACCTTTCCAGGATGATACTGTAGGTTGATATCGAAGTCCACCATGAGCTTGCGCCATCTTCTTTGCCGCATGTTGAGTTCTTTCTGAGTAAATACAAACATCATACTTTTATGGTTGGTGTATATATCCATTCACTCTCCCAATAAGTAGTGACGCCAAATCTTGAGTGCGAAGATGACGGCTGCCAATTCCAGATCATGTGTTGGATAGTTGCTGTTCCCCTCCGAATGGCGGCCGAGACATGGGCTGTCTCGCCTGAAATTCGGGGCAGATGCTAATTGGTGCTATCCGTCCACCTCTCCGAAGATGCCAATTCGATCCATGGCGCCATAAATCGGAGGTCTAGACGGATGCGTCCGATGTAGCAGACTTCGTCAGATTCCCCCTCGTTCGAGGGGTTTTTGATTGTGGGGATGCTCTTCCCTGCAGGCGCAAGCCCCTGCAGTTAATTACGCTACCGCTTTGCGGTAACAACTTTCTCCTTCTCCAGATGGTCACTTCGTGTCGTGTGTTCTTGTTTTATATTTCATTGCCCGTGGATCGTTTACGGAGACTGAGTTATGTTGTCGCCCGTAGGGCATGGACTGGTCCAAATCCGCATTATCTTAAATTTGGGTTTGGGGGTTTTGGTTTGAGGATACGTCAGCCATACTTGAGGCTAAGATCGACTCAAACGTTTGTTAAGGACACGTTAGTCTAACTTTGTGACTAAGATCAACTCAACGGGATCGTTTAGATCCGACAAAGGAGTGTTTGAACTCCATTGTTCCAATCATCGTCTATGTGGCCGTCAGGACCCGTCACCTCTCTGACGACGTTGAGGGATTTCAACGACGGATGTCAGAGGAGTTCAGAGATGTACCCTCGAGCCAGAGTTAATTAGGGGGGATTCGTAGTCCAGTTTGCTTGAAGGTTTAAGGACGCGTTAGCCATTTTTGAGGCTAAGATCAACTTAAACAGGACCGTTTAGATCCGACGAAAGAGCATATGGAGGCTCTATGGTTCTAGTTTAAGGACATTGCGGTCCATGGGTAGTTTAAGGACATTGCGGTCCGTGGGTAGTTTAAGGACATTGCGGTCCGTGGGTAGTTTAAGGACATTGCGGTCCGTTGGTAGTTTAAAGACATCTCGGTCAAGGTTAAGGACGTCATAGTCCATGGGTTTAAGGACTCCACAGTCCGGTATGTGCTCTGGATGCTTCATACGGGTTCACTGCCGTGCTAGGCGAGGACCAGGCTCCGCTCTGGATGCTTCACACGGGTTCACTGCCGTGCTCTGCGAGGACCAGGATCCGCTCTGGACGTTTTCCACGGGGTCAAAGAGTGACGTTATCCGCGTTCCACGTAACCAGGAATTTTGCATTATGCATGGGTTTAAGGACCCCACAGTCCATATCATGAGTGGTCATCGGGACCCGTCACCTCTTTGAAGACATTGAGGGATTACAATGCCAAGTATCAAAGGAGTGAAGAGATGTACCCTAGAACCGGGATGGATTAAATGGTCCTTGGCCCAATTTGGGTCAAGACTGATCAATTATGTTATGAGCCTACCGGCCCAGTTAATCACAAATTGAGGACTTATGGCCAGCTTGGGCTAAGTCCAGTCAGGTCTGGAATATTGACTCTTTGTTGGTCCATTGAGGGAGAATATTTGCCTCTATCCCTCTAGCCAATTGGGCCAAAGCCTAGTGTTAAACACTTCAGAGCAATCAGTGTTGAACACTGGGAATAAGGCTGTTGAGTTGGTGTTCAACACTAAGAGATAATTGGTGTTAAACACCAGCAATAAGGCTTTTTCAAATTAGTGTTAAACACTAAAACGGATCAGTGTTGAATCCTGCCAATAAGGCTTTTTAGTCAGCATTGAATGCTAAGGCTCGACAGTGTTTTAACATTGGGCTTGAGAGTTTTAATTTTAGTGTCAAACACTAAGGCAAGAAGGGTCACGTGGCAGCACGTGAGGACGCCCTCCCTTCATTTGTTCCGCTGAAATTATCATTTCCTTCATAGCATCACGTGCCGTCACGTGATGGGCATTCAAATGCCTTTGTGTTAAGGCTTCTGCTGAGGGTCACGTGGGTCACGTGGGGTGCTGCCTCAAAGGGGCTTTCTGTAGGGGTTTTGGGGGGGGGTCACGTGGTGGCACGTGACCCTGCCTCTAGGTATGTCGTTTTTAGAGGATCTGTTGATCTTTTTTCAGGAATTAAATTCCTCGAGCTTTAAATTTCAGAGGAATTAAATTCCTACTTCCTTTTGAGTACTTATATTCGGGAACAGAGTTGAACTCTGAATTTTCTGTAGGAAAGAAATTTCTCATATATGTGAAGAACCGAATAGGGTTAAACCCTAATAAAAACTTTTAAGGAATTGAACTTCCCATTTTAAAGAATTACGGTTAAGGGAATTAAATTCCTGCTGTTCCCACAGAACTATGTTCTTAGTTAGGGTTTAACCCTATTTCTTTTGTTCTGGAGGAATTAAATTCCCATAATACAGGGTCAAGCCCTAATTTTATCTTAAAGGAATTAAATTCCTATAGTTCTGCGAGAATTAAATTCTCATGCTTGCATTCCCTCTCTATGTTTTGGATCTGCATGGCAGGATCTCAACCCATTGAGAATTAAATTCTCAATCTAAAGGGGAGATGTGCTCTTTGCAGATCCTCTATCAAAGGGAGAAGAAATAAGTTCTTCTGTTTTATATATCAGAGTTAAACTCTGTTGAGAATTAAATTCTCCTTCTTTCAGAAGGCCTTCCCTTTCTTACCTAGGGTTTTCTTTTGCAGAAGATCCAAGTTTCTTCAAAGTATCAAGGCTCTCTCCTTTTTCTTCCCTCTGCGTATATATCTCTGTCTCCTTTTTTATGTCTCTTGGCTCCTATTTATAGGAGAAGCAGCCGAATGAATTAGTTTTTGATGAATCTTCACTGAGAGATTTGATTTGCATCCATCATTCGTTTTGGACCTTTGGATTATTGGGTGAATTTTATTCACCATTGGATTTTAAATCCAGAGATTCTCCTTTGTTATTTTGGTTAGATTTAAGGGGGAAATCTTTCCAAACCCGAGATTTTCCATAGATAGATGATATTTAATCATCTCTGAATCTTTAATTTGATTAGTCCCAGATACTCACTTTCCTTTGGAAAGGTTCAAATTTCCTTCAGAATTTAATTCTGTTGTCAACATGGGCTTTGAAAGCCGGTCACGTGTGACCACGTGACCCATGGTCACGTGTGAGCACGTGACCCCCTTTGGAATGAGCCTTCCTCTTTCTCTTACGTCTGTCTTCTTCTGCCGCTTAGCCGTCACGTGCTACCACGTGACCCCTGGTCACGTGTGAGCACGTGACCCCTGTCTGGCACTTCTTTCCTCGGTTCAATTGGAGAGCGAGTTTGCTGCTTTGAACGTCACGTGTCGACACGTGACCCTGGTCACGTGGGAGCACGTGACCTCTTCTGAAGCTCTTTTCCTTGACTTTACTCAGCGAATCATTGTGTGCCTTTTCTGCACTTTATAGGTCACGTGTCAACACGTGACTGCTGGTCACGTGTAAGCACGTGGCCCCTTTTTGAAGCTTTTCCCAGAAGCTTTCCTGATTTTAAATCAGGAAACAAATGCCCCCACAGCGTTGTTCTCACGTGTCAGCACGTGAGTGCAACGCTGTCTCCTCTCGCGACCGTTGGATTCCTTTAGGGATCTGGGGAGACGAAACGTCCTTTCAGAAGCGTCTTCACTTTTTCATGCCCTTCCTTTCAAACCTTTCTTTTAAGAATTTGATTCTGGTTATCAAAGCTTAATTCTCTGTTGTGTCTGTGCAGTGCCGCCTTATTTTCCAATCAAAAGCTAGTGCTCACGTGTTGCGCATGCAGGGATCTGCTTGATGTGGACGTTTCATTTCCTTAACCTGATTCCAATGCGTCGTTGGATTTCATTTCCAACGCTCTCCCCTTCTTTCCGGGCTTTGAGAATAGTCCCACCATGCACAACATTTTTTGTGCATAGTATTAAATGCTCCCCTTTATAAGCTGAACCCATGCCTTGCTTCTTTTCTTCACAGAGAAGCCCATTCGTGCCTTAAGGCAGTCATCTTTGAAAACCCGATCAATGGCTTGCAATCGTCCCCATGCTCGTCGGGAACCATGGGAGGTGCCCCTTGAGGAGATAATTCCTCGCTTCGCTGCGCGGCTGGCGGATCCCCTTCTCACCGACGCTCAATGTGACACGGTGATGTACGAGCTACTGACCCGTCGGGGCTCTCCTCTTCCCATAGGCTCCATTTGGCTCCGGATGATCCTCCTGTCTGTGCTTGCCGATATACCCCCTCATCCGGCGGAGATGACTTCGGCGATCCTTGACGCGGCGGAGGACAAGCTTGAGTGCTTTCATGAGGCTTGTCTAATCACTCAAGCTCTAAAGGATCACTCGGTTCATTTACTGAGTCAGATAAGAGCTCGTCGGGCCGTCATGTCTGCTTTCGTTGACGAGCACGGCTCCAACCGGTGGGGAGCGACTCCTCGCGAAAACCGCCATTTTGACGTGCTGGAGAAGGCGGAGAGGGAGTTGGAGAATTTTGTGTTTTGCTTTGTTAACCCTTGTATTTCTGATCCTTTGTTTGGTGATCTTTTCCCACCAATGTAATATGTTTGAATCAATGTACTCCTTTAATCATTGGTGGTTTGCATGCTTTTTGTTGAATTTTCATGCTTGTCAAATAGTCGTACGTGTGTCTTGCTTGCGTAAATGAGCTGTCTGTTTTTCTTTAATTACGAGCACCATCGTTATGTTGCATGCACATCAGTGCCTCGGGCAACATTTCCTTTTAAACATTCGTACAGTTGCAAATGCGTTCCTGATAGGATACAGATCAGAAACTTGCCTCGTTATCTCCCGTATCGGGTGGTTTGTGCTGGCTTTAGATCGAGTATTGTTGTCGAAGGGAGGTTTATAAATGAAGACATATTCTTCTCTTCAATGGTGTGTCCCCTTTTTATTGAATGCATTCTGCGGGTATCCTATCTTGATTTCCTTGCAGGACAGCAATGGCTCAGGATTCAGGGTTAAGATCTGTTTCCTGAGACTTTTACATCTTATGAGCTAAGAGGGTCTCATAAAGAGTTTTTCTCCCAGCCGTGAGGACTTGTAAGCGCCGGATGCGGTTACCCTTGTCCGTGTTCTACGAAGTCAGGGGTTTCTCCAGGTATCGTAGTTTAACGACGTCGCGGTCAAGGTTAAGGACCTCATAGTCCGTGGATTTAAGGACTCCACAGTCCGATGTTAGTTTTAAGACATCACGGTCAAGGTTAAGGACCTCATAGTCCGTGGATTTAGGGACTCCACAGTCCGATGTTAGTTTTAAGACATCACGGTCAAGGTTAAGGACCTCATAGTCCGTGGATTTAGGGACTCCACAGTCCAACGTTTGGTTGCAGGGACCCGTCACCTCTTTGAAAACGTTGAGGAATTACAACGCCAGGCATCAAAGGAGTGAAGAGATGTACCCTTAAACCGAGGCAAAGATCTGTAAGGAATAGGGGTGGTTGATCGTTAGTTTTAAGACATCGCGGTCGAGGTTAAGGACGTCATAGTCCGTGGATTTTAAGGACTCCACAGTCCGGTGTTTGCTCTGGATGCTTCACACGGGTTCACTGCCGTGCTTGGCGAGGACCAGGCTCCGCTCTGGGCGTTTTCCGTGGGGTCAAAGGGTGACGTTATCCACGTTCCACGTAACCAGGAATTTTGCACTAGATGCTTCACACGGGTTTACTGCCGCGTTAGGCGAGGACTAGGCTCCGCTCTGGATGCTTCGCACGGGTTCACTGCCATGCTCTGCGAGGACCAGGATCCGCTCTGGACGTTTTCCACGGGGTCAAAAAGTGACGTTATCCGCTTTCCACGTAACCAGGAAGTTTGCACTAGATGCTTCACACGGGTTCACTGCCGTGTTAGGCGAGGACTAGGCTCCGCTCTGGATGCTTCGCACGGGTTCACTGCCATGCTCTGCGAGGACCAGGATCCGCTCTGGACGTTTTCCACGGGGTCAAAGAGTGACGTTATCCGCTTTCCACGTAACCAGGAAGTTTGCACTAGATGCTTCACACGGGTTCACTGCCGCGTTAGGCGAGGACTAGGCTCCGCTCTGGATGCTTCGCACGGGTTCACTGCCATGCTCTGCGAGGACCAGGATCCGCTCTGGACGTTTTCCACGGGGTCAAAGTGTGACATTATCCGCTTTCCACGTAACCAGGAAGTTTGCACTAGATGCTTCACACGGGTTCACTGCCGCGTTAGGCGAGGACTAGGCTCCGCTCTGGATGCTTCACATGGGTTCACTGCCATGCTCTGCGAGGACCAGGATCCGCTCTGGACGTTTTCCACGGGGTCAAAAAGTGACGTTATCCGCTTTCCACGTAACCAGGAAGTTTGCACTAGATGCTTCACACGGGTTCACTGCCGTGTTAGGCGAGGACTAGGCTCCGCTCTGGATGCTTCGCACGGGTTCACTGCCATGCTCTGCGAGGACCAGGATCCGCTCTGGACGTTTTCCACGGGGTCAAAGAGTGACGTTATCCGCTTTCCACGTAACCAGGAAGTTTGCACTAGATGCTTCACACGGGTTCACTGCCGCGTTAGGCGAGGACTAGGCTCCGCTCTGGATGCTTCGCACGGGTTCACTGCCATGCTCTGCGAGGACCAGGATCCGCTCTGGACGTTTTCCACGGGGTCAAAGAGTGACATTATCCGCTTTCCACGTAACCAGGAAGTTTGCACTAGATGCTTCACACGGGTTCACTGCCGCGTTAGGCGAGGACTAGGCTCCGCTCTGGATGCTTCACATGGGTTCACTGCCATGCTCTGCGAGGACCAGGATCCGCTCTGGACGTTTTTCACGGGGTCAAAGAGTTACATTATCCGCTTTCCACGTAACCAGGAAGTTTGCACTAGATGCTTCACACGGGTTCACTGCCGCGTTAGGCGAGGACTAGGCTCCGCTCTGGATGCTTCGCACGGGTTCACTGCCATGCTCTGCGAGGACCAGGATCCGCTCTGGACGTTTTCCACGGGGTCAAAGAGTGACGTTATCCGCTTTCCACGTAACCAGGAAGTTTGCTGATTGTATCCGCATTTCACGGGATGGGGGTTGACTCTTGGCGATATGTGTCGCCGAGCCATGGAACTTGGGGTTGCCGCTGTTCCGTTTCGCTTGATGTTGTGTCGTCGAGACAATGAAGCTAGGAATTTGGCCTTCGCTTCATTTGCCGGTATCGCGTCTGTTGTATCGAGACGAATGCCACGGTGGCGATCACTAAGTTATCTGTGAACCGCCGAGACTTTGCTTGCCTCTTTTTATTGCAAGTTGTCCCATCATTTCGGCCATTTTGTCTGGAATGTTTACCAGGAGCGAATCGTCATTTGCCTCTGTCGACGTTTGAACAAAGGTGGCTTAGCAAACAGGGTTAAGGGTCCTGTTGACCAAGGCTTTTGATTTCATGAGCCGTAAGGGTCTCACAAAGGTGTTTCTCCCTACAAGTCGTGAGGATCTTGCAAGTGTGTTCTCTCCTTAAGAATCGTAGGGATTCTTAAGTGCATGTTCTCTTGTAAGTCGTAAGGATCTTACAAAGAGGATTTTCTCCTTATAAGTCGGGAGGACTTACAAGGGTCGTTCACCATATGGATGTATCTCCAGTCACGGGTGGGACTTTGTTTAGGGAAATGTTTATTCGCGCCCGTGGATTGTATACAAGGGTCAGTCCGAGCCGCTTGTAGGGCAATGTCGGAGGTTGTGGAGGATTTGCTTAAGAACAGGTTTAGGTCTCTGTAACTTAAGACTTTCAAATCTTATGAGCCGTGAGGGTCCCATAAGAGAGTTCTCCTTACGAGTCGTGAGGATCTCGTAAGTGTATTTTCTCCTTAGGAATCGTAAGGATCCCTAAGTGTGTTGCTCCTTTGTGAGTCGTAAGGATCTCACGCAGGTGGTTTCTTCTTACAAGGTCAAGAGGACCCTATAAGTGTCTTTTAACGAGGTTGCGCCCTTTCGGGTTTTCACAAACACTCGCCGGTAGTCCTGCTGTTTTTACTCACGGAGCCCTTTCGGGTTTTCATCCGTGCCCATTTTGCTTGTGGACATACCGTTTTTTTTTTTTTTTTTTTTTTTTTTTTTTTTTTTTTTTTAAATCTCGTCAGCCTAAGGATGCTGCGGTAGTAGTTTAGGGACGTTTCGGTCCGTCGTTAGTTTAAAGACATTTCGGTCCATTGATAGTTTAAAGACGTTTCGGTCTGTCGCTAGTTTAAGGACGTTTCGGTCCGTCATTAGTTTAAAGACGTTTCGGTCCATCGTTAGTTTAAAGACGTTTCGGTCCATCGTTAGTTTAAGGACGTTTCGGTCCGTTCATAGTTTAAAGACGTTTCGGTCCCTTGATAGTTTAAGGACGTTTCGGTCCCTTGATAGTTTAAGGACGTTTCGGTCCCTTGATATGGGAGGGTCAGCTACTGCTTGTAAAGTCTGAGCCTAGGAAGATAGCGAGCGGACATAGTCGTCGTCATCTACCGTTGACCCAGGCTGTGGCTCACTAAGCGTAGTATTTCTTCAAGAAGCGGCCATTTATTGGCCTGAAAGGCCTTTCACCGTGCATGTCCACGAGTAGATAGGCTCCACCCTGGTAAACCTGGTCTATGATGTACGGGCCTTCATAGTTTGGCTCGAATTTTCCCCGCTTGGCACGATTGGGGATCATAGGTCTTTTGACTACCAGCACGAGTTCGCCTTGGCGGAATGCCCTTGGCCTGGTCAATCTTTCGTACGAGCGCGTCATCTTTGCTTTGCGGGCTTCTAGATGTTGTTGCGCTATGAGTCGGGTTTCGTCGAGGGTATCAAGCTCCTCAAGTCGAAGGTGAGCATTTTCTTCGTCAGTCAGTTCGTGGTGGATTGCCACTCGTAGAGAGGGTAACTCTATCTCGAGGGGGAGTACTGCTTCCGTCCCAAATACTAACGCGTATGGCGTTGTGTTTGTGGCCGTCTTGAATGTAGTTCGATAAGCCCAAAGGGCTTCTTGCAGCCTCTCGTGCCAGTCTCTCTTATTCCGGGAAACGGTCTTTTTTATGATCTTTGTCAAGGTCTTATTGAAGGCCTCGGCCAGACCGTTGGCTCGTGGGTTGTAAACTGAAGAATACCTCCAGTCTATATTGTGCTGCTGCGCGAAGCGGCTAATCTTATGGCTTCTGTAGGCTGGCCCGTTATCGGAGATAATCCGCCGTGGGGTTCCAAACCGATAGATGACGTGCGTCTTGAAGAAATGGAGGATATTCTCCGTCTTCACTTCCCTCAATGGTATTGCTTCTGCCCATTTGGAGAAGTAATCAGTAGTCGCCAGGATAAAACGGTGTCCCCGAGATGATGCCGGCTCAATGGGGCCGACTATGTCAGTTCCCCACATTTCGAATGGCCAGCTGGCCACCGTTGGGTGTAGCGGATTCGGATGTTGGTGGATAAAGTCTCCATGAATCTGGCACGAGTGGCATTGCTTCGCATACTCGAGGCAGTCCTAGATCATTGTGGGCCAGTAGTAGCCCATTCGTTTAATCTTTAACTTCATCTTTGGGCCTGCTTGGTGAGAACCGCAAAGTCCGTCATGAACTTCCTGAACGACTTTTTCTGCTTCGTCAGGTCCTAAGCATCTCAGCCATAGAGAATCGAGCGATCTCTTGTATAGGGTATTGTTGACGAAAGCGAAAGATAGAGCTCGTTTCATGAGCTGATGTCTTGAAGACGCTTCTTTGGGTATGCGGCGGGACTTAAAGTAGTCTATGAAGACTTCCCTCCAGTCCTCGGCCTTCTAATGGTCCTTTATTTGTAGGGTCGTCTGCTCAGTCGCTCTCTTTTCTTTGCATGATTCCGGAGATATTTCTGCCGGGGCGAGCACTCGACGGCTTTGTATCACGATTCTGACATCATCGAGGTTCTCGTCGGCCAGTTCTTTAGCAAGCTTAGCCAATGCGTCTGCTTTGCTATTTTCTGCGCGTGGTATGTTCTCCAAAGTGTAGGAAGGAATTTGGGACAATAGTTGTTGCACCCTTTCGCCGTACTTCACCAGCTCCGGTTTGCACGTTTGGTAGTCGCCATTCACTTGACTAACGACCAGCTGAGAATCCCCGTATATGAGGAGGTCTTCAATTCCCATGTCAATGGAAAGCTCGAGACCTGCTATCAGGGCTTCGTATTTAGCTTCATTGTTTGTCCTTGGCTCTGTTAAGGAGAAGGCGAAGCGCATTATCCCTCCTTGTGGAGTCGCAAAGATGAGGCCTATCCCTGACTTGATCATTGGGATACCTTGCTTTTGTTTCTTTATAGAGGACGCTCCATCGAAATAAAGTTCCCATCGGGCGCTTCCACCGCTAATCGCATCAAATGCATGCTCGTCCGGCAAGTCACAATTCAAAGGAGAATCGGCCGGTATCGGGTGCTCAGTGAGGAAATCGGCAATGGCCTGGCCTTTCACTGCCTTGAGAGGTTGATATGTTATCGAGAACTCCATCAAGAGCAGGGCCCATTTAGCGAGTCGTCCCGTCAATATGGCTCTTGACATCAAGTATTTAAGAGGATCCACTTTCGAGATGAGGCAGACTTCGTGTGCCAACGCATAGTGCCTGAGTTTTGTTATCGCGAAGATTAACGCCAAGCAATGTTTTTCAATGGGAGAGTAATTGCTTTCTGCCCCCAGTAGAACTCGACTTAAGTAGTAGAGTGCTCTCTCTTTCCCCTGATCGTTCTCTTGCGCCCATAATGCGCCCAAGGAACCTTCGAGGGCGGTTGTATAAAGAATGAGGGGTTTTCCCTTGACCGGCGCGGCCAATACCGGCGGGTTCTGCAAGTACTGCTTGATCTCGTCTAGTGCACCTTGGCATTTTTGATCCCAGACGAAAGGGGTTCCCTTCTTCATCAGGTGACTATAGGGGCGGCATTTGCCTGAAAGATTTGCGATAAATCGCCGGATGTATGCGAACTTCCCTTGGAGAGACCGCAACTGTTTGAGGGTTCTTGGCGGAGGCATTTCCATGATCGCTTTAATCTTTGACGGATCTATCTCAATACCCTGGTGTCGGATGACGAATCCCAGGAATTTTCCCGAGGAGACTCCAAACGCGCATTTGAGGGGATTCATTTTCAAATTATATCGCCGGAGGCGTTGAAACACAGTCTCCAAGTGGTTTAAATGCTCTTCGTATGACATGCTCTTTACTACGAGGTCATCGATATAGCACTCGACGATGTCATGTATGAGGTCGTCGAAGATCTTTGTCATGGCCCTTTGATAGGTAGCGCCGGCATTCTTTAGACCGAAGGGCATAACCCTGTAGCAGAATACACCCAAAGGGGTCCGGAAAGCGGTGTGCTTCTGGTCTTCGGGATGCATTTTTATCTGATTGTATCCTGAAGAACCATCCATAAAGGAGAAGATCTCGTGAGTAGACGTGTTATCTATCATTAGCTCGGTTACCGGCACCGGGAAATCATCTTTTGGACAGGCTTTGTTGAGATCCCTGAAATCCACGCATATACGCACCGTCCCATTCTTCTTCATCACCGGGACGATATTGGCGATCCAATCGGGATATTGTACTTCTTGGATAAATCCAGAATCGATTAGTTTTTTGACTTCGGCGTTGATGCTCATCTCCAACTCGAGTCGCATCCTCCTTGGCGCTTGCTTGACTGGCTTGATATCCGGGGATATTGCTAATTTATGCACGGCAACCTCCGGATCTAATCCTGGCATCTCAGAGTAGTTCCATGCGAAGCAGTCTTTATGTCGTAGAAGCACGTTTTTTAACGCGGCCACCCTTTCTTCAGAGAGTAGCTCGCTGACAAATGTTGGTCGCGGGTCCTCTGCCGATCCCAACTCAATCTTCCTGAGGTTATCTGCAGTAGTATGTATACCGTCTTCCAGTTCTTTCGGAGCAGGCGGGAATTCTGAGATAACCTCATCATCGCTGTTTTCGAAGCACCGGGGAGGGTTGTCTATCGCAATCGTATAACAGGTGCGAATACACTCCCGGGGCCGAGGCGGATCCGGCTCCGCTCTTGCGGCCTTGGACTCGTGCTTTCGTGGCGGCGTTACCCTCCAGCTGTTGGACAAAGCGAATCTGCCCTGTCGGTACTGGTCCTCGACCCAGTTCTTGAAGGTGAAGCAGTCTTCGGTAGGATGTCCTGCGGCTCGGTGATAAGAGCAATAGTCCGAGCGAGAGGCCTTATTAGCTTGCTCAGGGTGTTTAGACTCCGGAAGCGCGATCATCTGATGTTTTAGGGCGAGCTTGAGTAACCTTTCCGTCTTGTCTCGGGGGAAGGAGTACGCTCGACTCATCTTTTCTATGAAAGGCGAATCCGAGCTGTGCAGTACTCGACCTCGTAACCCTCTAATCCTGCGTCGTTGTTGTCGGCTCTTTTTTCCGCTTCTCGACTTATTTCCGTCTCCGCGTCGGGCCTTTCGCATGATGGGTTGACAAGGATGAGCATTCTTGCCTTTCGCAGCCTGTTGAAATAGACGTTGCGTCCTGGCCTTCTCGTAGATGGCCATTTCGTGGTTGGGGTCTTCCCGACCTTTCTGACCCACTTTCCTGATGGGCTTGTCCATTCGTTCTAGAAATGACGGACTTGACGCCTCAATCGCGTGGTCTGGTTTTGATGAGGGGTTGGCATCTCCTGACAGGGCGTCCTCTTCTTCATCAAAGGTATATATAGCGTAGCTGTTATGAGCCCGTTCTCGTTTTCCAGTTCTCGCGTATCCAAGCCCGAGTGTCTCCATTTTCCCATTAGGCAATTTGCGTTGGGTTCCAGGGACATCCCAAATCCTGTTGTAAAACCGAGCCTGTTGAACAGTTTGTTTTAAGGGTACCCCTTGGTGCTTTAATAGCTTCTTTAATCCATTTGTATAGTATCTGGGCAAACGGATGGGCTGGAGTCTGTCGCATGTAGCATCTACGCCGTGCCAGATCTCTTTCTCTACTTTCGACTCTGAGGATCGATAAAATAGGATCATCTTCTCACCCTTTCGCCTGGGGGGGACGCAAAACGTTTGCAGCTCTTGCACACTGTGAGCTTGAAGCGTGTCGAGGTCCTTGTAGTGTTCTCGCGGTACCATGGTGATCTGCAAGTTATGGTCATCGCCCAGGGGTGCTTGCATTGAAAGCCGATTGGAGAATACGGCATTGACCTCATCTTCTGAATCACTTCCGAAGACCAGTATGGGGGCGGGCGTCCTCCGGTTGTTGCGTTGAGATGGCCCTGTATAAACTATATGTTCCTCTTCTTCGGTATCGCTTCCGAAAACAGGGATGGTGGCGGCGGCCTTGTTCTCCGAGTCGTGACACCTTTCTGTATCTTCAAAGTCTGGCAAAAAGTATTTCGCATCCTCGTATTTGCGGACTTCGTTCACGGAAAATGGGTTCAGCTCACCCGTTACAGTATACTCGAAACCATCTTTAAAGTACTTCATACACTGATGTTGTGTAGAAGGGACGATGTTGTACTCGTGTAACCAAGGACGGCCGAGCAAGGCATTGTAACAGGTCTTCGCGTCAATGACATGGAATTTGATGTCTGTGACGAGAAGCCCGAAGCGTAACGTTAGTATCACAGATCCAAGAGTCCGTGACGATTGTGAATCGAAACCGGAGATAGTAATTTTGTCCCGAGCGAGATGCTGCACACTCATGCAGATTTCCTTCAACACCCGAACATTAAGGAGATTAACGGAGGATCCGTTATCCACCAGGATCTTGCCTATCTTGATGTCATGGCAGTACCCAGAGACATATAGGGGACGGTTATGGTCGCACGTCCCGAGAAGGAGGTCTTCATCACCGAAAGTGACATCGGCCGTATGCACTTCTTCCAGTTCGTCCTTCATCTTTTCGGTGGTGAGAAAGGCTTGGAATTGCTCAGGTTCTTGTAGTGCCTTAATTAGTGAGTCCCGTGCTTCTTTTGATAATAGGAGGGCGTCGAGAATGCTGAGCTGAGAAGGTAGCTTCCTTAGATGCGCGAGGATGTTATAGTCCACTTTACTCCTCCTAGGAGGGTCTTTGGCAGCCAGTTCTTTCTCGACTTGGTCATCCAAAGTGATATCTTCAGTGACCTTTTCCTTTCCCTTATCTTTTCTGTTCGTAGGCCCGAGATTCTTTTCCGGGAGTGTGCGATTGCGCAGCTGAGTGTTTCCGCAGGCTTCGGATTCCTCATCTTTCCTTAGCGCGGATTCTTCAAAGAGAGGGCCCAGAGTCACTTCTTCGTCAGAGTCGCTCCCAAAGGTGAGGACTTGCGACCCCTCGGCATGAGCCATATAACAGTTGCCAGTAATTCTGTTGGGCCCGTCAACAGTGCTTCTTTGCTCCCGACGGCTCTTGCGTTTCATGCGTTTGAAATGTTGCCGACGAGCAACATATCCTTGCCACCATATCTTAAAGGCGTCGCACTCCTCTGTGGGGTGTGAGACTTTCCGATGATATGCGCAGTAATCGGGGTGCTTCTCCGCCCCATTGTGTGTGTTTCCTTCCGAGGGTGGTAGCCTCATTCCCATTGACATGGCTTTGGCGAACCTTTTCCTCGTCTTGAATATCTTCTTGTCCATCTCGGATGCCTTTCGCTCTGGCAGGGGTAGTTCAACTCCTTTGTTCAGTCGCCCGCATTTGGTTCCTCCTGATGCTGCCATCTCACGCTCCTGATCTGCTTTACTTTTTAGACGAATCTCGTCTAGGAAGGCATTGATCATATCAGTTGTCAGCCTCGCACGCTCTGGTTCGGGCTCCGCCTTCAGCTTCTTAGTGCTAGGAGTTTTCTCATCATCGGTAAACGAGTGGGAGATCATGTTGCAACTTGCCGCATATCCCTCGGATTCATCCGACGAGTTCTCTCTATCATCGTCCTCTTGAAAGATGTGGCTGAGGAACTCTTGCAGTGTGACAGGAGTTCGCGCCTTCTGATTATATTCTTCCAGCGCGTCGATTTGCTTCTGCAAGTTTGTTCGCTCGTCTCCAAGCTTCGCGGGCTTCTTGGATTTCTTCTTCTTTTTCTTCGAAGCTTTTGACGGCTGGGCGTGAGTATTTGGGCCCTTGTCAGCAGTCTTCGTAGTTGCGCGGGGCTTCACTGCTCCTTCGATAATTCGAGGTTCAAGAGGGTCCTTCCATTCGATTGCAGGGCACGCGTGAAGGTCTCTCAGCATCCTTTTGGTCTTCGTTGATAGCACGACCTCCCATGGAATTTCTTCGATAAAGGAGCAGGTTGCCCCCGATGTGTCCGTCTTTTTAGGAGTATGTGGTTGTGGCGGGTTCACCTTCCACTTTTCGGACAGTACAAACTTCCCCTGGAGGTATTGATCTTCGATCCATCCTTTGAAGACGAAGCAATCTTCAATCGGATGGCTTACCGTCTGATGGTAAGGGCAATAGTTGGGGTTATTCACCTCGGTGGGTTGTGGCGGTCGCCTTGGATTCGGGAGGTTGATAAGTCTGTTGCGTATTGCCAGCTCAAATAACCGTTTTGTCTTGTCTCGTGGGAACGAGTAGGGACGCTTCATCTTTTCGTTATAATATCGGCGTCTTTCTTCCAATTGATCTGCCGATTTCGGGGCGTCAGGCTGGCTGCTGTTGGGCGTTCGCGACAAAGGTTGCTCTTCCTTTACCCTTATCATTCCGAGGTTCCGACTTCGGAGGAGGTGGCCTATGACCCATCTGGTCCATCTGAGCCAACTTGTCGATTAAAGCCTGGAATGTGGTTGGCTTAAAGAACATCATAAACTGGGAGATAGTTGCGTGGGGGTCTAGGGTTCCCACGAACATACCCACTGCGGGTGCTTCCTCAATGCGTTGCTCGCATCTCGACCACAAATTCCGCCAGCGTATAGCGTACTGGACCCAGGTTTCGCCTGGCTTTACCCTGGCGTTAATCAAAGCAGTAATTGGAGTGCGCTCGCTGGCACTTGCGAACCGCTGAGTGAACAACAACTCCATTTCAGCGAACGTTTTGATGGAATCGTTCGGGAGTTCCGAATACCATTCGAACGCTGTTTCTGACAAGCTGCCAACGAACTGACGGAGTAACAGTTTATCGTCACCGCCGGTGTTACCGCAGAGGGCCCGGAACTGGACGACGTGTTGATGAGGATTGCCGGTCCCCTTATACACATGGAATTTCGGTATCGTATAGCCTTGCGGATATTTGATTTGATCGTACCAGCCTGGATACGGTCGCCCTGTTTTCACGACTTGACCAGCTGCCTCAGTCGCATGATGAACTCGGATTTGCTGGGCTATGTAGTCAGCCTTAGAGATCGTCTCCTCCTTGGCCGTTGAGAAGGCTGGTGGTGGATTGGACGTCTCTCCTCGGTCGTCTTCAAGAACAATCGGAGGATCTTCGGCGGGTAAGTCCTGTTGGATCATCATTCCTATCACATCTTGAAAGAGAAGGCCCATCCGTTGTATGTTGGCCGCTTGTTCAGCAGCCTCTTTGTCCCTTTTCTCCAGTGTCCGGCGAAGGAATTCAGCGTCGGTTTCTTCCTCCCGGCGTGCGTCTGAGGATGCTTCTGGGTTTTCCTTTGGCCCGGTGAGCGCGGCCATAGCATTCATCATTTCTTGGAGCTTTTGTTGCTGCTCCTGGGATTTCATTACGGATCGGGTTAGCGGTCGGTGGCCTGTAGAAGTGCGGCTCTCCTCCTTTCCAGAGGCCATGTATACGGTGTGGACCATCATGCCCCCAGACTTAGGGTGTCCGGGCTTGTTGCTTTTATCCGTCGTTGCATGTTGAGGGATCTTCTCTGGCTCCCTCCTTTTATGAGCCATGGAGGTTGAGGGGACCGTCGAGGTGGGCGTCCAAACAGCCTTTTGGGTTTTCGCCTGGTGACCAGCTTTCGGTTGGATCTTCAGCTTCTTATGCTGGCGGGAGAGGTTTGGATCGATGATTGAGTCCCGGGCCTGCCGCCAAACCTTATAGATTTTGGAAGACAGCCGTTGAGGAGATCGGGGCTGTTCTGATTCTATTTCCACAACCTTTTCTGATGGGGGAGGAGACCTCTTCAGCACTGCGGTAGGGGAATTCCTTCGCACCTTATTTAACATTTCGAAGCTGTTCCTAGTTGGAACAGCAGCATTAACTTCTACCGCTGGGGCTGGTGGAGTCAATCCAGAGGGGGAGTTGCCCCCAGCCTTCCTTATTCGGCGCCAATGACGACGTCGAGCGCATCGAGCAGACGGCGTAGAGTCAGATATAAGAACGGTTTCATCTTGCCCCCTGTGTGGGTGGGGGGTCGTTGTTGGTGTTAGCCTGTCAAAGACCGATGTCCTTTGTGCAACGGGAGCGGGAGCTGAAGCCGTTAATCTGGTAAAGACCGACTTTTTGGCCGGGGAAGCTGCCTTGGCGATTTCGGAAGCATGAGCGGCCGTTTTCTTAGGAGCAGCCTTCTCTGCGACGAATCTGCAGGATTTCTGGCCCAATCTAGAAAAGACTGAGGCGCTGACATCGGACGACTCGGTGAGAGGAGTCGTGGCAGGGGTGAGACGATCAAAGACCGACTTCTTGAGGGCTTCCTTTGTCAGCACTGGCGCCGTGAAGCTGGATGGTGGGAGTATAGTCCCAAAGAACAATCCGGTAGTGGCCTGAGTCACCTGGTCCGCCGGCATTGTGAACAACGAAGCAGCTTGGGGTCCATAGGCTATACCTCCCGGCGAGGCAAAGCGTTGGTCGCAATTGCAGCTTGAGCAGTTGGAGGATTTCGCGGAAGTAGCAGCCATTGATCCTTTGTTTTCTGCAATAGGCAAGGCGCCAATTCTTAGTATCTTGAAACCCAAGGGCAACTGTTAGCGAACCGCGATTGGTTCGCGAATCACGACACACGAAGTGTGGAGTGGAAAGAGGAAAAGGTCCCACCGGGCGTGCCAGAATCTGTTCCCCTCCGAATGGCGGCCGAGACATGGGCTGTCTCGCCTGAAATTCGGGGCAGATGCTAATTGGTGCTATCCGTCCACCTCTCCGAAGATGCCAATTCGATCCATGGCGCCATAAATCGGAGGTCTAGACGGATGCGTCCGATGTAGCAGACTTCGTCAGATTCCCCCTCGTTCGAGGGGTTTTTGATTGTGGGGACGCTCTTCCCTGCAGGCGCAAGCCTCTGCAGTTAATTACGCTACCGCTTTGCGGTAACAACTTTCTCCTTCTCCAGATGGTCACTTCGTGTCGTGTGTTCTTGTTTTATATTTCATTGCCCGTGGATCGTTTACGGAGACTGAGTTATGTTGTCGCCCGTAGGGCATGGACTGGTCCAAATCCGCATTATCTTAAATTTGGGTTTGGGGGTTTTGGTTTGAGGATACGTCAGCCATACTTGAGGCTAAGATCGACTCAAACGTTTGTTAAGGACACGTTAGTCTAACTTTGTGACTAAGATCAACTCAACGGGATCGTTTAGATCCGACAAAGGAGTGTTTGAACTCCATTGTTCCAATCATCGTCTATGTGGCCGTCAGGACCCGTCACCTCTCTGACGACGTTGAGGGATTTCAACGACGGATGTCAGAGGAGTTCAGAGATGTACCCTCGAGCCAGAGTTAATTAGGGGGGATTCGTAGTCCAGTTTGCTTGAAGGTTTAAGGACGCGTTAGCCATTTTTGAGGCTAAGATCAACTTAAACAGGACCGTTTAGATCCGACGAAAGAGCATATGGAGGCTCTATGGTTCTAGTTTAAGGACATTGCGGTCCATGGGTAGTTTAAGGACATTGCGGTCCGTGGGTAGTTTAAGGACATTGCGGTCCGTGGGTAGTTTAAGGACATTGCGGTCCGTTGGTAGTTTAAAGACATCTCGGTCAAGGTTAAGGACGTCATAGTCCATGGGTTTAAGGACTCCACAGTCCGGTATGTGCTCTGGATGCTTCACACGGGTTCACTGCCGTGCTAGGCGAGGACCAGGCTCCGCTCTGGATGCTTCACACGGGTTCACTGCCGTGCTCTGCGAGGACCAGGATCCGCTCTGGACGTTTTCCACGGGGTCAAAGAGTGACGTTATCCGCGTTCCACGTAACCAGGAATTTTGCATTATGCATGGGTTTAAGGACCCCACAGTCCATATCATGAGTGGTCATCGGGACCCGTCACCTCTTTGAAGACATTGAGGGATTACAATGCCAAGTATCAAAGGAGTGAAGAGATGTACCCTAGAACCGGGATGGATTAAATGGTCCTTGGCCCAATTTGGGTCAAGACTGATCAATTATGTTATGAGCCTACCGGCCCAGTTAATCACAAATTGAGGACTTATGGCCAGCTTGGGCTAAGTCCAGTCAGGTCTGGAATATTGACTCTTTGTTGGTCCATTGAGGGAGAATATTTGCCTCTATCCCTCTAGCCAATTGGGCCAAAGCCTAGTGTTAAACACTTCAGAGCAATCAGTGTTGAACACTGGGAATAAGGCTGTTGAGTTGGTGTTCAACACTAAGAGATAATTGGTGTTAAACACCAGCAATAAGGCTTTTTCAAATTAGTGTTAAACACTAAAACGGATCAGTGTTGAATCCTGCCAATAAGGCTTTTTAGTCAGCATTGAATGCTAAGGCTCGACAGTGTTTTAACATTGGGCTTGAGAGTTTTAATTTTAGTGTCAAACACTAAGGCAAGAAGGGTCACGTGGCAGCACGTGAGGACGCCCTCCCTTCATTTGTTCCGCTGAAATTATCGTTTCCTTCATAGCATCACGTGCCGTCACGTGATGGGCATTCAAATGCCTTTGTGTTAAGGCTTCTGCTGAGGGTCACGTGGGTCACGTGGGGTGCTGCCTCAAAGGGGCTTTCTGTAGGGGTTTTGGGGGGGGGGGGGTCACGTGGTGGCACGTGACCCTGCCTCTAGGTATGTCGTTTTTAGAGGATCTGTTGATCTTTTTTCAGGAATTAAATTCCTCGAGCTTTAAATTTCAGAGGAATTAAATTCCTACTTCCTTTTGAGTACTTATATTCGGGAACAGAGTTGAACTCTGAATTTTCTGTAGGAAAGAAATTTCTCATATATGTGAAGAACCGAATAGGGTTAAACCCTAATAAAAACTTTTAAGGAATTGAACTTCCCATTTTAAAGAATTACGGTTAAGGGAATTAAATTCCTGCTGTTCCCACAGAACTATGTTCTTAGTTAGGGTTTAACCCTATTTCTTTTGTTCTGGAGGAATTAAATTCCCATAATACAGGGTCAAGCCCTAATTTTATCTTAAAGGAATTAAATTCCTATAGTTCTGCGAGAATTAAATTCTCATGCTTGCATTCCCTCTCTATGTTTTGGATCTGCATGGCAGGATCTCAACCCATTGAGAATTAAATTCTCAATCTAAAGGGGAGATGTGCTCTTTGCAGATCCTCTATCAAAGAGAGAAGAAATAAGTTCTTCTGTTTTATATATCAGAGTTAAACTCTGTTGAGAATTAAATTCTCCTTCTTTCAGAAGGCCTTCCCTTTCTTACCTAGGGTTTTCTTTTGCAGAAGATCCAAGTTTCTTCAAAGTATCAAGGCTCTCTCCTTTTTCTTCCCTCTGCGTAGATATCTCTGTCTCCTTTTTTGTGTCTCTTGGCTCCTATTTATAGGAGAAGCAGCCGAATGAATTAGTTTTTGATGAATCTTCACTGAGAGATTTGATTTGCATCCATCATTCGTTTTGGACCTTTGGATTATTGGGTGAATTTTATTCACCATTGGATTTTAAATCCAGAGATTCTCCTTTGTTATTTTGGTTAGATTTAAGGGGGAAATCTTTCCAAACCCGAGATTTTCCATAGATAGATGATATTTAATCATCTCTGAATCTTTAATTTGATTGGTCCCAGATACTCACTTTCCTTTGGAAAGGTTCAAATTTCCTTCAGAATTTAATTCTGTTGTCAACATGGGCTTTGAAAGCCGGTCACGTGTGACTACGTGACCCATGGTCACGTGTGAGCACGTGACCCCCTTTGGAATGAGCCTTCCTCTTTCTCTTACGTCTGTCTTCTTCTGCCGCTTAGCCGTCACGTGCTACCACGTGACCCCTGGTCACGTGTGAGCACGTGACCCCTGTCTGGCACTTCTTTCCTCGGTTCAATTGGAGAGCGAGTTTGCTGCTTTGAACGTCACGTGTCGACACGTGACCCTGGTCACGTGGGAGCACGTGACCTCTTCTGAAGCTCTTTTCCTTGACTTTACTCAGCGAATCATTGTGTGCCTTTTCTGCACTTTATAGGTCACGTGTCAACACGTGACTGCTGGTCACGTGTAAGCACGTGGCCCCTTTTTGAAGCTTTTCCCAGAAGCTTTCCTGATTTTAAATCAGGAAACAGTTGCGTTCATGAACTTTTAACTGCCTTGATGCAAAACCCACAACTTTTCTTTGCTGATGTAGAACACATCCTAATCCTTTACCGGACGCATCACAATGTACATCGAATTTGCCAGATCGATCCGGTATTATAAGAATAGGTGCAGAGGTTAAGCTCGACTGGAGTTCTATAAAAACTTTCTCACATGCTTCTGACTACACAAAGCTTCATCTTTACGTGTGAGCTTGGTTAGGTGTGTTGTGATATTTGAAAATCCTTCGATGAAGCATCTGTAATATCCTGCTAAGCCCAAGAACCTTCTTGTATCTTTCACCGTCTTTGGTTTCGGCCACTCGCTGACAGCTGACACCTTAGTTGGATCCATAGAGATTCCCTGGCCTGAAACGATGTGTCCGAGAAATTCGACTTGATATAGTCAAAATTCACATTTGCTTTACTTAGCGTAGAGCCGGTATTGTCGTAATGTCTCCAGGACAATACATAAGTGCTCGGCGTGCTCTATCCGATTCTTTGAATATACCAGAATGCTGTCGATGAAAATAACAACAAACCTGTCTAAGTACTCTCGGAAAACTTGATTCATCAAGTTCATAAATATGGCTGGTGTATTGGTCACTCCAAATGGAATTACAAAATATTCATAATGGCCATAATGAGTCCTAAACGCCATCTTCGGAATGTTAGACTCCATAACCTTCACCTGATGATATCCTGAACGAAGATCTAACTTTGAGAATACACAAGATCCACTTAACTGATCGAAAAGGTTATCGATGCTAGATAGTGGATACTTGTTCTTAATCGTTACTTTATTTAGTGATCGATAATCCATGCACATCCGGTAGGTACATTCCTTCTTCTTCACTAGTAACACTGGTGATCCCCAACTTGAAGTACCGGGTCTGATCCAACCTTTCTTCAGGAGCTTGTCTAACTGGATACGAATTTCTTTCAATCCTTTCGGACTTAGTCGATATGGAGCTTTGATTACAGGTTGTGCACCAGATTGTAAATCAATACTGAATTCAAGAGCTCGATTGGAAGGCAAACATGATATGTCTTCAGGGAAAATATCCTCGAACTCGCGAACTATTTTAGGCTTTTCTTGTTCAGCTGGTAAGGAGAACACTTCTGCATTCTTTGGCTTGGCACGGTGGCTTCCTTGTTCCAAGGTTCTGTCTCCACTTTTGAAATAGAAGATTGGATAATCTGGTATCTCAAATACTACCCTCCTTTGATGGCAGTCAATAGTAGTATAAAATACTCCCAGCCAATCCATTCCCAACACAATATCGAAATTTGGTATGTCCAGTACTTTGAAATTTGTGTAGAATTCTCGACCGCAAATTACAACCGGGCACTGATCATACCCCAAAGTTCCTTCAAGACTCCATTTCTGAAACTGACATTCCAGCTTGAAACGAGTGGCTTGACGGGAATTGCGTACATTCTCACAAACCGTTATGACATGAAGCAATGTGAAGCTCTAGTGTTGAAAAGTGCTAGTGCAGGAAGTGTGGCTACTAGTATAGTACCTAAGTTGTGTGAAGTTGTGTTTAGATAGAGAAAAAGATAACGGTGTACTAGTATCAAATGTTGAAAGGATGAGAAGACTTTACTGGTGATGACTTGTCCTGTGGTTTCAGACTCCTCGATCGTCATTGTAAAAGCCTGTCGTCTCGGTACATTCCTCCTCGCCGGAGGCACATTCCTCTACCTTTGAGGCACGTTTCTCTGTGCCTGATGGATTTGACGCTGAGGCTGTGCAGGCGGTCCATGTAGAGCTGGTGCAAGAAGAGCTAGGCGGGGTGCAGGTGCCTAAATAGCTAGCCTCTGCGGAGCTGGCATTGTGGGTCTATGTCACGCCCCGCTTCCCAGTATACGGAAGTGGTGACATGGCAATCCCGCAACGTATTTACTAAGAAATAAATACGTTAAGCGTAATTAAGCAATATATGTATAAAATGCACAGGAATTGACAAGAGATATAAAACGAATAGCAACTTTTATTAACATTCATCTTTACATTACAACTACTTTGAAAAAGAAAAATACAATGATATAAAATAATACCTAAACAGTGGCATACAAACTGAAAAGTAAGTACAAGAAACTAGAAATCCTGCTGGGAAGTGAGCTGGTCCACGTCCTTCTGGCTAGGCTCTATCTCGAGAGAGTCCTGTCATTCTGACGAATATTCCAAAGAAAGAAATATACATGAATGTTGTCAGCGAACTAGCGCTCGGTAAGTCCCAAAAGAAAGAAAGGAATATAACAAGTAATGAGAATTGAACCGGTAAAATATACAGGTATAAGATTGCTATTCTAACATAGTTGTTGGTAGCTTGGTACAAAAATTATTTGTGTATACGAGAGAAGTCCATCTTACCACGTGGACTATGGTAACATGTAATATAAGGTCCTGTCAAAACCCACGGGATAATGGCACGAGAGTTAATGTAGCTGTCTTTTAGTGATTATCTCATGCCACGCTATACATTCCGTACCAATCTACCCCGTTAATCCCGTAATGTATTGTATAGATTATAAGGCTTGTCAAGACCATGTATACAAGTTGTTCAAGTAGTCTGGTTCAGGATATAAGCTTATAGTCATATCAAGTTATAGCCATGGTTCGGTTAGGTCAAGTCTTGTATTCCGGTTTGATATTCAGGTTCATATTCAAGTATACATGTTAGAGTTTGGATTTATATTTTAACTAGATTCTGGTTTGAGTTTGGATTCAAGTTTGATTTAGACTCAGACTTGAGTCAGATACTTATAACTGATGTGCATCCTACATTAGATTCGGGAGTCATCGGTAACTGCTGTATATGGACGGCAGGATTTGTGTCTTTTTCCAAGACAATTACCATTGATAACTCCGTTAAGTTTTTCTATCTTAAATAGACAATCACTCACTTTCTCCGGCTCCCTGGGCCTCAAGAGAATAGATCCCGCTTAAACCTATATTTACTAAACTCATTAAATATGGTTTTATATAACTCCAGGGGGTTTTATGAAAAATATTTTTAATATAGTTTCAAAATAATCTCGAGAAATTATTTATATTATTTAGGGTTTCCATGGATGTGAATTTTAGGGATTTGAGGTATTTTAGTGATAATCGCTTAGATTGGAAAGTTCATGGTATTTTATTGTAAAGCTTGACTTTTGTTGGTATCTTGATGGTATTTTAATGAAACTTGTAATTATTTCATTTGAAAAAAAATAAGGTTATTATATTTTGAAAATATATGGATTTTCAATATTTATATAATTATAAAAAATTAATTTTTATTTAAGTAGAAAATTGCGTTTTTCTTTAAAAAAAACCGTATTAAAAACTTTTCGAGACCGAATGCTCCGTGAGGAGCTTTGCATCTCGCTCTACTAGCCCAAGGATGTGCGATAATCCGCACCATTCAATAGCGGGTCCCCTAAAAAGGGTTGTAGAGGTTTATTTGCAAAGGAATTTTAAAATACAATTCCAAAGAAAACCGTTTTTATAGTAAGTGGTATTTTGATATAATCTTACGTTCGTAATTAAAAATACGTTCGAAGAGTATCGTTCTATGGAACCATGTGTGTATGTGAGAGGTAGGTCGTTACCTCGTGAATTTTTCTAAAGGTATGTTTAAGCAAAACAAATAAAGATGGTATATACAAAGTTCATAGTATTTTAATGTGAAAGTTAAATTAAACTTATGTTACATGACATATTTGAGTGAAAGTTGGTTCTAAATCTTAGTTTTATGATTACAAACTTTATGTAACGATATGGATGCCAAATATGTAAGAAAAAGTGGATTTTATATAGTATAGAAGAAGATGTCGGTATTAACTCCACTTTCGACATATGTTTTGAAAAAGAATTTTTAGAGAAGAAGAATGAGAATTGGAAGGGACTTACTAGTTATTTAGGTTAAGAGAAGGTAGAAGGAGGGAGGGTTGTCGTCGTGGCGTCGCGGGGTCGTCGGAACTTGATCGCTTGCTAACTCCATTTCTACTCCACTTATACTTGAGAAATTTTAAGAATTTTGGCTATAATTTTCAGAATGATGAAGGGTTAGGGCATGGGGTAGTATTTATAGTGTGGAATTAGGGTTTTGGAATTAAAATGGTGAATTAAAATGCATTAAAATGAGGATAAATGGGGAATTGAAAGGTCTCTATTTGATTGCAGAGCAATCAAACAGTGCAGAGGAGTTAGGGGTAGGGGAAGGGTCATGTGTGCAAAGCCCGGGCCTCATTAGGCTCGGGGGGACCGTCGGTGCCGGCCTTGATGGGCATCTCACCGGTCGTTTAGGTGAGGGGCGCGGTGGATTCTTGCCACGTGTTCCTCTCTGTATTTAAATCATTGTGCACATGTTTGATTTTTCTGTCTTTTCGTTTTTGTGTGCATTGCACGTGTAAACTTTTGGGCTTCTAAAAAGTTTTAAAAAGAAAATCAGAAAAATAATGTGTCTTATGGGATTCGAACACAGGGGCTACGTTACAGTAGTGCAAGGCTTTACCAGTGAGCTATAAGTTGTTTCTTGCTGTTCTTAAACAAAAATTAACTTATAACTTGTACTCAGGCTTGTAAACTCCTTTCTGTACATTAAACTGAAAAATTTTGTACAATAAATTTAGAGTCGTTACAGTCTAGGTGCTGGTGCTATGTTACCTCGATATGGGCATGCTCCTATAGCGTGAGTAGATGCACCACAAATCAAACACAGGCCATTTGCATGCCTGCGGTCCTTCACCAAGTGTCTAGTTTTCTTATAGTAGAAATAGAAATCTGACTTGGACCAGTTAAACGATCCTCTTGGCCTCTTGGGTGCAAAGAGTCGGCCTGGAAGAGGCTCCTCCTATCATCTGGATAGCATGACTTTTGATTCCGGCTGGTTGAGGCTTACTGATCTTCTTGACCACGGATTCATGATGACGTGCTGCCTTCAAAGCGAGTTTATGAGTTGGATAGTCGCCTATGGCTAATACCGCTTGAATCTCCTGATCTAAGCCTTGTTGGAATCATCTAGCCCGAATCTCATAGGTAGGGATCAGGTGTGTCGCGGACCTGATATAATGTTGATGTCAGGATAGTTACGTGTTTTACGGAATAGAATTTGAGATGAATTCTTTACCTGCTAAGCATGATGAATTCGGCATCATATTCATCCACTGATTTTACCCACATAAAGTATTGTTGTAGATGGATAAACTGTTGTTCCATCTCAAAACAGGTAGTCTTGGGGAAAAACTTCGCATCGAACAGATCGCGGAACGTCTTCCACTCTATTGGTTGTGTAAGACGGCTTTCCTCAGCTTTCTACCGGACTCTTGCATTGTCCGTGAGCTGAAACTTTACCACACGAACCCAAGCTATGTATGGTACCTGCGCTGTTGCAAGGTCGTCCTCGATACTTTGGGCTCATTCTTCAGCCTCAAGAAGACTCTCTCCTGAGAATTTCTTAGGATGCAACGCCCGAAATTGCTTTACTCCAAGTACTTTGGCTTTGGGATGGTTCATGAGAATAGCAATTTACTGCTGCTAGCCCTCCGAAAGACTTTTGATGGCTTCCAGAAGTACTGTCTGTTCATTGATCGACGTCGCAACGGTAGGGTAAGAGCTAGGGTAAGTGGTGGTGTGTTGCTATTAACGTTAGTGCTGGTGTTATTTGGAGAATCTATCACCTTGATAGAAGAGAAAAGGTTTGGATAGATTCAAGAAGTTTGAAAATGCAAGGAATGTATAGTTATTGATTTTTATAATTCTTATGATATATTGCTTAAGACTTCATGTAGAACGGATCTGCATGGGCCACCAATAAAATCTGTCACGCCCCGCTTCCCAGTAGACGGAAACGGTGACATGGCAAGCCCGCGATGTATTTACTATGAGAATACGTTAAGCGTAATTAAGCAATATAACAATATACAAGAATAAAAAAAATGGCATACTGAAAGTAAATACAAGCAGGAACTAATAGTCAGGCTAAGAAGTAAACTGGTCCAAGTCCTTCGGGCTCGGCTCTATCTCCTCCGAATCTGGTCCTCCTGACGAACATTCTTAAGAAAGAAAAAGAGAAGAATGTCGTCAGCGAACTAGCGCTGGTAAGTCCCCAAAGAAGTTAAAGAAGATGGTATATAAAGTGAAGAGAAACTAAGTAAAAATGAACAAGTAAGATTATATATGAGAGTATCTATGCATGTTTATTTACCGGTATAAGATAGTTATTCTAACGTGTTTATTTATAGTTTGATAAAGAAGGTATTCATGTATACGAGAGGAGTCCATCTTATCCCGTGGACTATGGTAACATGTAGTACAACGCCCCGTCATAACCCATGGGACAATGGCACGTGAATTCATGTAGGTGTCTTTTAAGTGACCTCTCATGCCATGAGATATGTTCAGTACCAATTTACCCCTTTATCAATGCAAATTGTATTGTATAGTTTAAAATTACAGGTCTTGGCTGAATACATGAATATAAAAAATGTATATGTTCATGTGCAAAATATAATCATGTATTCAGGTATTCATGTCAAGTTCATGTCAAGTTATATCCATGGTTCGGTCAAATTGAATCAAGTATTCAAATTCAAGTTTGATATTTGAATTCGAGTGTTCGGGTTCATGATCAAGTATTCAAGTTTGTGTTTGATTTTGGATTCTGGTTTGAGTTTGGATTTAGATTGGAGTCAGTATCTTATGAAAGAATTTAGCTCTTGAATTTCTTAAGTTCGGGAGTAATCGGATAACTGATGTACATTGACGGCATGATTTGTGTTTTTTTCCAAGACAATTGTCATTGATAAACTCCGTTAATTTGCTTTGTTGTGTAACCTGAATAGGCAAGCACTCACTTTTTCCGGCTCTCTAGAGCTCAAGAGAAATGATACCGCTTAAACCTATATTAATCTAGGGTCCTTAAAAATTTAATCTTATTTGTTTACATTGTATGCATTTATCGAGGGGGTTTTATGAGATATACTTTAATATTGTTTAAAAATAAGCCTAGAGGGTGATTTATAATATCAAGAGTTTTTATGAAAATATATTTTAGTTTTAGTGGTATTTTAGTGATAAAACTTTGCTTTTAAAAGTTTATGGTATTTTTATGAAAACTAGTGATTTTGAAAATTGGTGGTATTTTATTAAAATTTCAATGTTTCATTTTAAAAGATAATTTTCACAATTTGTTTTTATTGAAAATACGGTTTCATAATTTTATTTAATTTTCCAAAGTTTTAATTTTTTTAAAGAAATTCGTATTCTTTTAAATCGTATTTTTATTCCCTTCAAGACCGAATGCTCCGTGAGGAGTTCTGTATCTCACTCTACTATCCCAAGAACGTGCGATAACCCGTACCATCTGTAGATGGGTTTCCCTAAAAGGGTTGTAGTGGCACAATTGCAAAGAATCTAAAAAAATATCGATTAAAAACATATTTGGTAAAAGCGATGGTATTTTATTGTACTTCGTATTCTTTAAATTAACCATATATTTAAAATATAGTGCTATGAAACTATAGTGTTTGTGAATGAGGTAGGTTGTTACCCCATGAATTTTCTAAAGGTATACATGCTAGTTATCGAAAAAGGGTACTTTTAAAGTTCATGGTATTTATGTGAAAAAGTTTGTTATATAATCATATCACATGGAATTTTAATTGCATAAAAAGGTAAACAAAGAGAATAATATTTTAAAGAAATGTTAGGTATTGGTGTGACTTAAAAAACAGATTAAAATATTGAGCGATTTGGAGTCAAAGGGACACACGTGCAAAGAGTGGAGCGATTTAGAGCTCGTTGGACCGTCGGTGGCGACCAAAAGACGTATTTGGATGGTTGGATTTAGTCCATCTGTCTCGAGATTCGTGTCATATGTTATATTCTGTGTTAACTCCTCATTTATCCCGTTTTATTTTTCTGAAATTTTTCAATTCTCCGTGTATTGTACGTGCAAATCTTGGGCTTCCGAAAAGTTAAAAAGAAAAATTATAAAAATAATTGGGACTGATGAGAATCGAACACACATGATGTGACACAGTAGTAGAGAGGTTTAACCAGTGATCTACAAATTATTTCTTGCTTTTATTGAACAAAAATAACTTATAACTCCTAATCAGGATGAAATACCCTTTCTATACATTTGAATAAATTACATTTGTACAGGGATTTCAGAGTCGTTACACTGGCAGTAGGTTAGGATCATATCCATAGCCCACAAGCGCGTCAGCGGTACCAGCTACACGTAACGGCTACTCAGGTATTGATCGAAAGAAAGCCAACGAGTAAGCTCATCTGAACCCTGCAAAGTCTATCAGTGACATTACCGTACAGTTTGGTCTTTTCGTCTACGAGTATCGCATATCGGGTCTAGTGTTTGGAATCTGTCAGACCCCAATAACTCGATAAGTCGTGCGATAGAGAACTCATAACCAACCGAAGATACAACTGGTAACACTTATCGGTTTATCTCTACTGCGATCGCTATTGACTTATGGTTGTAGTCATATCCTGCACAGCGTGACATCAACTCCCTATACCCAGAGAGACGAATCCCCTTGACCACTCACTGCCTCCACGTGCTTCGAGACTATACCCAACAAAAATGTAACGACTCTAAAATGCCTGTACGAAATTATTTGTTTAAATGTATAGAAAAAGATATTTCAGCCTGTATAGGAGTTATAAGTCATTTTTGTTTAATAAAAACAAGAAACAACTTGTAACTCACTGATAAAGCCTCTACACTGTTGTGACGTGGCATGTGTGTTCGAATCCCATCAGGCCTAAATTTTTAAATATTTTTCTTTTTAATTTTTTGGAAGCCTAAGAGTTGATCGTGCAATACACGGAGAAACGAAAAATTTCAGAAAAATCAAACAGGCGTAAAGATGAGTAGACACCAATTTAGACACGCGGCACGAATTTCGAGGCAACCCATCGAAATCCGACTGCCCATTTCAATCCATTGGCCGCCGCCGCCGGTCCAGATTGGCCCGATCACCTCTATTCTTTACACACACGCCTCTTCAGCTCTTTTCAACTCCCCTGCACTGTTTGATTTCCCTGCAATCAAACAGAGACTCTTCAAATCCCTAATTAACACCATTAAATCCATTTTAATTCATTTTTATTTCACACTCTCTCTCAATTTTAACGTATAAATACCATCTCATGCCCTAGCTCTCCTCTATTATGAAAATTCCTCAAAAATTCTCTAAGTTCAAGAAAGGTTAAGGCTATTCAAGTGGAGTTAAGCAATCCAATGGGAGCAGTGATCAAATTCCAACGACCGAAGTCTTTCCAACGACACCACTACACCTTAAGGTTTCCCCTCATTCTTGTTAACGGTCTAATCTAATAAGCTTCCATTCTCTTTTCGATTCTTTCATCTCAAATCGTCTTCTAAAAACACATCGACAAAATGGAGTTAGCTCCGATATATGTTATTTTTAACATTTGTACTCCACTTTATAAGAAAAATAGGTCAAACTAATATCCTAACACCACTTTTAAAATTATGTATATCATTTAGCTTATAGTTTACCAAAAAATTTCATGTGAAACAATCATATAACAAACTTTTCATTAAAATACCATGAACTTTAATATAACCGTATTTTCAATAACTAGAGTATATACTTGTAGATCATTCATGGGGTAACGACCTATCCCACACGCACACTATGGTTTCATAGCATGAGATTCTAAACATAGGGTTTATTTAAAGAATATGTTTTAAATTAAAATACCGCATTTTTTTCAAAACGGGTTTCTTTTAATCGGTATTTTTAAATCCTTAGCAATTGTCTCTTTACAACTCTCGTTAGGGGACCAGCTAATAGATGGTGCGGATTATCGTACATCCTGAGAATAGTAGAGCGAGATGCAGAACTTCTCACGGAGTATTCGGTCTTCAAAGGAAATAAAAATACATTTTTTAAGAAATATGACTTTTCTAAACAAAACAAAACTTTGGAAAATTATATAAAACTATGAATCCGTATTTTCAATAAAAACATATTATGAACCCATATTTTTAAAATGAAAGATTAGAATTTTAATAAAATACCAACAAGTTTCCAAAATTAGTATTTTTCATAAAAATACCATAAACTTTTAAAGGCTAGGTTTTATCACCAAAATACCACAACAATTAAAATACATGTTCATGAAAACCTTAAATATTACGAATCACCCTCGCGGTTTATTTTTAAACTATATTAAAGTATTTTTCATAAAACCCCATCGAGATATGCAAACAATATTTAAGGACTCTAGATTAATATAGGTTTAAACGGTATAATTTCTCTTGAGCCCTAGGGAGCCGAATAAAGTGAGTGCTTGCCTATTCAGGTTAGACAACTTAACGGAGTTATCAATGACAATTGTCTTGGAAAAAGACACAAATCCTGCAGTCCATGTGCAGCAGTTGCCGATTTCTTTCGAACATAAGATTTTTAACAGTTTAAATCAATTCATACGAAAAAGACCTGAACTCGAATCCAAACTTGAACATGAATTTGAACTCAATCTATTCGAACTAACTTGACTCGAACAAAAATTGCAATTGGCATGACTCGCATTTAACTCGACTCACTCGACTTCATTCTATACCTTTTGCAATCAATGGTTTCGATCAAGACATGTTATAACCAGTCAATCAATTTAATTAAGTATATTATACGGTTATAAACTATTTATACTCGAAGTGTTTGGAATAGTTTCTTGTGTGAATCCAACGGAGTTTCAGGAGTCCCGTATTAACTTTTTTTAATTTTACATGAATGTTAGTCGGGTTGACTCATCCACAGCCTAGAGCCCTGATACTAACACATGAAATGGACCCGTGTTTCCTTGCTTCTAGGGCCCCACTCTTGAGCTCGTAAATATTTCTATGGCTGCGTTGACATTCACGCTTGGAACATAACGTTAACATAGTGACCATATAGAGACTTATAGTACATATATACCCATGAACATATACTTTTACTCGTCATACATATATATATATATATATATATATATATATTCTATACTTGTTATTTTTTTACTCTTACTATATCCTTGGGACTTGCCGAGAGCTAATTCGCTGAAGGGCATTCCACTCACTTTTGTTTTCTTGGAACGTTCATCAGATACGGTGGAGACAGAGGAAGTGGAGATCACCGAGGAGGACAACAACCAGATTGCTACTCAGGATTAGCTCAGCTTTACTTGTTATTCATCTTATATATGCCACATGTTTAGGCATTTTCCCTTAATGTATTTACTTTCCAGTTGAAACTCATGTATTTGTAAATATTGGAAGTTGAATGTAAATAAAAATGTTTGTTAAAAATTTTACAGTTTCCATTTATTCTTACATTGTGTATTATTGTTTCAATACGCTTAGTATATTTATTTAGGGAATGACCTTCTCTGGATGTAACGACTCTGAAACCACTGTATAGAAAATTCTTGTTATTTTACAAAAAAGGGTATTACAGCCTGTGTATGAGTTATAAATTAGATTTGTTTAATAAAAGCAAGAATCAACTTGTAGCTCATTGGTAAAGCCTCCACACTGCTGTGATGTGACCTGTGTATTCGATTCCCATCAGACACAATTATTTTTTCTGATTTTTTCTTTTTAATTTTTGGAAGCCCAAGAATTGCACGTGCAATACACGGGGAAATGAAAAGTTTCAGAAAAATCAAACATGCGCAAAATGGAGTAAACACAGAAATACCCACGTGGCACAAATCTCGAGGCAAGACCTCGAGATCCGACCGGACAAAATGCCCCTAAGGCCGGCGCCGACGGTCCTGATAAGCCCAATTTGATCCATGTTTTGCACACTCGTCTCTTCAACTCCCCTGCACTGTTTGATTTCCCTGCAATCAAACAGAGACCCTTCAATTCACCATTTAACATCTTTTTAATGCATTTTAATCCACAATTTTAATTTCCAAAACCTAATTCTCTACTATAAATACCACCTCATGCCATAGCTCTCCCCCGTTCTGAAATTCTAGCAAAAATTCTCTATAAACTTCTAAGTGCCAAGTGGAGTTAAGCCGCTTAAGTGGAGTAGCGAGCCAAACTCGGCGACCTGAGCATCTCCGACGAAACCACGACCGCCGAGAGTTTCTTCAATCTCTTCTTGGTCATATAAAAACAGTAAGTCCCTTCATCCCTCTCTCTTTCTTTCTCAAACCACTTTTTATAACAAACCGACTAAAGAGGAGTTATCTCCGATATCGCTTTCTTTTTAACTTTTGCAAGCCATGTGATAAGCAAACAAGATCAAATTAGCATGCTACAATAATCCTAATCTTATTTCACATCGTTTAGTTTTTAGTTTTAACAAAATTTTCATATGTAACAAACATATAACAAACTTTTTCAGTAAAATACCATGAACTTTAGTATCACCCTCTCATCGGTAATTAGTTTAAATACGTTTAGAAAAAATTTACAGGGTAATGACCTACCCCACACGCACACCATGGTTTTATAGCACGGTATTCTAAATCTATAACTAAGTTAAAGAAATAAGCCTTTCATTAAAATACCACACCGTTTCAAAATGGGTTTCTTTAAATCGGTATTTTGAATTCTTGGCAATTACGCCTCTACAACTCTCATTATGGGACCCGCTAATGGATGGTACGGATTATCGCACATCCTTAAGACAGTAGAGCGAGATGCTGAACTCCTCACGGAGTATTCGGTCTCGAAAGGAATAAAAATACGGGTTTTAAGAAACGCGACCTTTTCAAATAAAGATTAATTTTTAGGAAAATTATATAAAAATTATGAAATCCGTATTTTCAATAAAAATAAATTAAGAAACTATATTTTTAAAATGAAAGATTAAAAATTGTAAATAAAATACCACTAAATTTCCAAAAGTAGTAGTTTTCATAAAAATACCACAAACTTTCAAAAAAAGCTATGTCGTATCATTAAAATACCCTAATAATTAAAATACATGCTCATGAAAATCCTAAATGTTATAAATCACCCTCGAGCTTTATTTTGAAACTATATTAAAATTTTTGTCATAAAACCCCCTCGAAATATGCAAACAACATTTTAAGGCCTTAGATAAATATAGGTTTAAGCGGGATCAATTCTCTTGAGCCTCAGAGAGCCGGAGAAAGAGAGTGCTTGCCAATTCAGGATAAACAATTTAACGGAGTTATCAATGCCAATTGTCTTGGAAAAAGACACAAATCCTGCCGTCCACGTGCAGCAGTTGCCGATATCTCATGAACATAAGAGTTTAACAATTTACATCAATTCACATGAAAAGACATGAATTAAAATCCAAACTCAAATCTAAACTTGAACTCGAATACAAACTTGAACTCTAATCTAAACCCGAATATGAACTCGAATCCAATCTACTCGAACCAACTTGACTCGAATCCAGATTGCAATTGTCATGACCCGTACATTACTCGACTCACTCGAATACAATTTACAACTTTTGCAATATAGGGTTTCGATTAAGAAATATCAATCAATCAAATTAGATAAGCATATTAACCGGTTATAATATATTATACACGGGATGCTTTGGATAGTTTCTTGTGTGAATTCAACGGAGCTTCAGGAGTCCCGTATTAACCTTTTTTTATTTTACTCGAATATCAGTCGGGTTGACTCATCTACAGTCTAGAGCCCCGATACTAACACATAAAATGGGCCCGTGTTTTCTTTCTCCTGGGACCCTACTCTTGAGCTCGTGAATACTTCTACGGCTGCGTTGACATTCACACTTGGAACTTAACGTTAACATAATGACCATCTAGAGACCTATAGTATATATTTACCCATGATCATATACTCTTACTCATCATATATATATATATATATATATATATATTCTACTCTTGTCATTTTCTTTATTCTTACCTATCTTTTGGACTTACCGAGCGCTAGTTCGTTGACGGGCATTCCACCCATTTTTTCTTCACTTGGAATGTTTGTCAGATACTGTCGAGACGGAGGAAGTTGAAGCCACAGAGGAGGATTACGACCAAATAGCTACTCAGGGCTAGCTCAGCTTCTTTTCCTTCAGTTTATGTATGCCACTTGTTTAGGCATTTTCTTTATTGTATTTACTTTACAACATAAACTCTTGTATTTGTAAATATCGGAAGTTGAATGTAAATAAAGATATTTGTTGAAAATTTTTACAGTCCCAATTTATTCTTTCCTTGTGTATTATTGTTTCAATACGCTTAGTATATTTATTTAGAGAATGACCTTCTCTGGATAAAAATATCGTGGGCTTTCCACGTTACCGTTTTCGTCTATTGGGAAGCGGGGCACGACACTGGATAAATATGCCGTAGGCTTAACACGTCATCGTTTCTGTCTACCAGAAAACGAGACGTGACAGGTTTTGTTGGAGGCCCATGCATGTCTGTTTTGCATGAAGTCGTAAACAATATACCACAAGAATTAATAAATTCAACAAATATTTACATTTCTTGCATTTCAAATTCCTTGAATCTATCCTAACATATCTTTTATATCAATGTGACTAAATCTCTGAACAATGCCAGCACAATCGTCATCAGCAATACTCCACCGCCTACATTACCACCACCACCTACTGTTGTAGCTCCTATAAATGAGCAAATGGTACTTCTTGAGGCTATCAAGAGCATATTGGAGGGTCGGCAGCAGCAGACTGCTATCCTTATGCACCGCTCCGAAGCCGAAATACCCGGAGTTAAGCAGTTTTGGGCACTGCACCCAAAGAACTTCTCGAGTAAGGGGTGCCCGCTTGAGGCAGAAGAATGGACTCAAGCGATCGAGAATGATCTGGTAGCGGCTCAAGTGCCGGATATAGTTTGGATAAGAGTTGCTAAGTTGCAACTGACCGATAATGCCAGAATTTGGTGGAAGGCTGAGGAGAACCGTCTCGCGCAACCGATAGAATGGAAAACATTTCGAGACCTCTTCGATGCCAAGTATTTCCCAAAGACTGCCCGCTTTGAATGGAGCAGCAATAGACCAACATCGTTTTCATCTAGGGCAGATACCCATCAGCTCGACGTTTCCATCGCAATGAAAGCCGAAATGGCCGCGATGCAAAAGAAACTCGAAGCTATGGAAAGCAAATTCTCTTCAGCCACCCTAAACCAAGTTACGCTCCCCAAAACTGTGTGTGGTTGTTTTGACCCATCACATTTAACAGAAAAATGTCCTTTGAATCCTCCGCCTCAAGGTCATGAACAAACCAATGTTGCTTTTCAGCAACAACTTAGGAATGACCCTTATTCATCCACATATAATCAGGGATGGAGAAATCATCCTAATTTTACTTGGAACCAAAACCAATCTCAAAATTAAAATCAGTTCCCAAGCCAAAATAACTATCAAAGGCTTCCTCCACAGCAACAATCGCCACAACAACAAATTCAGCAGCACTTTCAACCGCAATCTTTTCAAAATCCGGCCAACAACATTGCTCCTTATAATAATTCTTTCCAATCACAAACTAATATTCCAACGGCCGGTACCGATTGAATCTCTGCACTCGAACGAAGCATAGAAACGTTTATTAAACAATTTATACAAATGACGGCTAATTTAACGTCTTCCATCCAAACGTTAGTGCAACACACTGCTTCCCGCAGTGAAAGCATAAAATCAATCGAAGCACAAATTTCACAGTTAAATGCCGCGATGAGTAAGAGAGAGAAAGGGAGACTTCCATCTTAATCTCTACCAAATCCCGGCCTCTCAAAAAGCGCAAATCTCATCCTTCACCAACAAAATCATAACGTGAGTGTCGTATCCACGTTGAGATCGGGAAGAAAGCTGAATAACCAAGTTGGTGAACAAGTTGATGATTCAGATGATACCCCGGCTACTACTTCTAATCCTACTTCATCTGATCCAACATCTTTTTTCGAGCATATTATCTGTTCTTCACTAGGATCGAACCCTCAGACCATTTCCTTCAAGGAATTACCATCTTCGACCATTCCAAATCCAATTTTGAAAACCATTCCATCCCCACAAACTTCTCCACAAGAGTTGGACCCGACCCTTGTTAATAAAGCTCCTTTTCCAAACCGGTTGAGGCCCAACAGACCAAGTCCCCAAATGGAGAAGATTGTGGAAATTTTTAAGCAGGTTAACATAAATATTCCTCTTTTAGATACTATCCAACAAGTTCCATCCTATGCGAAAATTCTAAAGGACTTGTGCACTAGGAAAAAGAAAATTCAAATGCATAAAAAGGTTTTTTTAGCGAGTAATATGAGCAATTCTCTTACCCAATTTGTACCCAAGAAACGTAAGGACCCCGGTTGTTCTATAATATCTATTGCTATTGGGGGGAAAAATATTAATCGCACTTTACTTGATTTAGGTGCTAGTGTTAACTTGCTTCCGTATTATTTTTATGAGCAATTAGACATAGGAGAGTTGAAACTTGCGCACTGCACTATCCAGATGGCCGATCGATTTATCACCCATTCTAGGGGTGAGCTAGAGGACATGTTAATCAAAGTTGGGGAATTTATATTCCCTATGAACTTTATAGTTATAGATACACAGCCTGTGGCAAACCTACGGAACCAAATTCCGATGATTCTAGGTCGACCTTTTCTAGCAACTTCCAACGTAATAATCAATTGTCGTAGCGATTTCATGAATCTGTCCTTTGGGAAGATGACAATTGAGCTTAACATTTACAGGTTAGAAAGTCAACCCTCTGAACCTTAAGCTCATATAGTTGATATATGTTTGGTCAACAAAATAGCTTCCGACAGTTGCGAATTTGAGGAGTTCTTGGTTCACGATACTGACCTCGAAGCCACTAGTGCGTTATTGTTTGATCTTGCTATTTATTATACACGTGAGGACCCTTCTGTCGACAAGTCCACAACTAAGTCCGAATCTTTTGACTTGCCAAATGATTTAGTCGAGCTATCCGAGTATCATACCTTTCTTACCGATGAGATTATCATTCGGAATATCGATGAAAGTTTTGAAGACTTTTTTGCCGAAGAACTCACATTCCTAAAAGATATGGATGTTGTGATGAATCAACTTCCACCCGAAGAAGCTAAACCGCCACCGCTTCTTCTTATTCCGTACGTGAATGTGAATATTCCACCAATTCCTTATCTTTCACATTCGCGTTTTCATCCACCGTCACTGTTTTGTCTCTACCAACCAAGACGTAAAGTAAACCCGTTCAATTACACCTCTTATCACCTCCCCACTTCTTCACGTCTATCTGTAACATGATCTTCTACCAACCATGGTGTTACATTGATAAAATATTCGAATGGTTGATATTGACTTTTGGTCTTTGTAAAGATTTATATAGACTAATAATATTTCATTCCTCTTATGTTAAATTTCAATGCTTAAAAATACAGTTTTACTCAAATTTGGGGGGGGATATTTTGGATCTAGAAAGAAAAGAATTTTTTTTGCACGATTGTGAGCCAAAAATAAGTTTGGAGAAGGATTTCACTGTCTTTAATTCTTGTCCCCTTTACTAATCATTAAGAACTTTTCCTTCCAAGTCTACAGATTTTGAGATTAAAAGATGAATCAGTGAGAACACTGCTGCAAATAGGTTTAGGGGGAGGTTTGTGCTTATTCTAGTATCATTTTGCAGTATACTAAATAAAAGCACTGAATTTTTTTTTTAAAATAAAAGTTAGAAAGTGAAAATACATATGAAAGAAAGGAAGAGATTTGAGAAAAGCAAGAAAATTAGATATTTTAAAACAAAGCTAGTAATAGGTAGTCATGAGTTGTTGTCCCAATGGTTAGTAAGATGAAAGGAATCACTAATCTGAGAATAGAAATAAGTCTGAAAAATAGTCCATATTTTTTAGTCCAAACATCTGAACATTGATACCCTACTATACGCACTTGCACACATCTTGAAACTTAGGATAGTAGAGGATGCCTTGAAATGCTCTTGTCTCCTTAGTATGAAGAAAAAAATATATAAACAAAATATAAATGACATATAAAAAAATAAATGGTGAAGAAAAATGAACACTGGTTTTGTAATTACTTAAGGCAGTATAAAAAAATATAGTAAGGGTGCCTTATCATCTAGTGCCATAGACCAACCGGTTTTGCAAGACTAGAATATTGCTAATTACGCCTAAAAGAGTCAGCACATTTGGTAATCGGTTGGTTAGTACCTCAAGAAATATTAACGTTCGCATGAAGAATGTCTGAGCAATTCCATATAAAAATATTCACCGACTAAAAAGTATTAAGGAAGACGGCCAAGAGTATGATATCTTGAATTGAATTCTCTAAGTGTAGGGACGTCTTTTACACACACGTAGGGGTATATGATCGATGTTTGGAAAAGAGGTAGGGAGGAAGCCTAAAGACGATATTTTATTAAGGGATGATGTGATTTCTAATATCTTTTCATGACTATTAAGATATGGCTCATGGCAACTAAAAAGCTAGTATAGTTTGAAACACTGATTTTCAAGTTCTTCTATGTTCCTTATCTTCGTATGCAACTTTCATCTTCTTTCCTTTATTATGAGATTTTGTGGGTGTAATCCGTTGAAAACTCTCAGGAGACAACACTTCTCCTACTATAGACGCCTAGAGCTTTAACGGTTTGTTGCAAGTGCTAAGTGCAATCGTGTTGCCTACGAAAGTGTGCTAGTTAGGTTTTTCATTTTCTCTTTAATAAATAGTTTGTCCAGGACGATCAAAGATAAGCTTGGAGGTATTTTATTAGTCTAAAATATTGCACATTTGAATGAACATTTTCCTTACTATTGTTAACTGCTAAAATGTGTTTATTGTAAATAAAGAACATATGTGGGTTTATTTGTAAAAGATTATTATCATATGTTTCTTCATTTTAATTAATATAATTAGGGAAAATATATGCATATAATATTTAAATGAAATATTAGTAATTAAAATATGCATATCATATCAAATATTCTTAATCAATATTCTTAAGATATTATATCATATAAATGGTTGGGATAATATCTCAAAATTACCAAATGCTACTAATACATTGATTTGAGATATTGTACAGGTATTAGCTCAGGTCTGAAATCCAAGTAAGAGATCTAAGTCAAATCGTGATATCAGAACCGAAACTGCCAAATTTTAGAAGCAAATCAAGAAATCTAGCAACGACAGAGACTCAGTGCAAAATTTTCATAATTTATACATCAAAAGAATCTCCAAATATCAACACAAAAATCCATAAAAAATCTCGAGACCCAATTCCACTAGAATGCGGCGGAACCAAGGCCAAACCACAGCTAAACATGGCATTATGCGGCGGTTCAGCGGTCAGATATGGGCCGTTGGATATGGGATTTTGGGATCATGATCATAACTGTATCTACGCACATATGGTATTTAAGGTTTCTGGTTTCAGGGACTATATAAAGGACGGAGAACTATGCATTCAAAATCATCGAAGTGATCACACAATCATCTATTCATCTACCTCTATAAAGAGAGAGATCTAGAGAAAACTATGGTTCTTGTAATCTACTTTCTAAGAAGAAAAGTTATAATACAATAATTGATTGATAAAGATAGTTTTTGTTTTAATTCTTATTTTGCATTTACTTTTCAGCATTTACTTTACGCATTATTTTTCTGTATCTTAATTATGCTTTCTTTCATCTTCAACCTTTCTTCTAAATCACTATTAACCATGAGCGAGTAATTGCTTACTTGTTAGGGTTTGTAGGATAGGGTAGAATAATAGATGAAAGATCTTTTATCTTCTTTTTAACATTTTAAAGTTTATAAACTTTAGCAAAATAAATGTTAACCTCCTTATCATGTGCACTATCAATTTATTGATATGTCTTGACCACGATTTGAGATTGGTTAAACACTTGTTTTGTTAAGAGCTTGACATGAATAGAGATCAATGGACGGACAAGGGTCGGTAGTGAGAAACCCTAATTCTCTCCAAGAACCCTAATTCACATTCATCGCTATCGCTCTAGTTTTAAACTATTAAAAGATATAAAGAGTCATTTTTAAATATTCATCCATTAACTACTAGGTCGTATGAACCCTATAAGCATTTTTATTATAAATTTTATATTCATATTAAAATAAAACGACAATAAATTATCCTCTCTTTTATCAACTCGTCTAAAGCAAGAAAAGAAGTTCACGTTTCCCTGCGTATGACTCGTACTCATCACGGATGGCTATTTACGACACCGTCTTGATTGCGGTTATTTACAAAACACTTTTTCGCACGATCAATCAATTATCTCTGTAAATCTCTTCCGTATTCTCTTTCAATCCTTTCAATTCATAGCCATCTTATATTTGTTATACCTAAACATATCTCATGCGACTTAGGTACAATCTTAGTAGCCTCCCTACCTGCACTCGCGCTCTTCGACACTGGGGCATCATATTGCTTTATGTCGCAGCGGTGCGTAAGAACTCATGCAATCTCAGTTAATCTGCTCGTATCCAGCTGGAACGTTAGTTCAGGGAACGACGTTCTAAAAGCAACCTTGGGATACGATCTGTGTCTAGCAGTCGTTTGCAGTCGAGAATTCTATGCAGATTTCAAGGTGCTGGAAATACCGAATTTCGGCGTAGTCTTGGGAATGAACTGGCTGGGAACTTTCTTCGCTACCATCGACTGTCGCCAAAGGAGGGTAGTGTTTGAAATACCATATCACCCAGTTTTATACTTCAAAAGTGGAGACCGGACCTTGGAGCCTAGGATCTACCGAGCAAAACCAAAAAAGGCAGAGATTACAGCGTTGCAAGCTAAAGGATCGAAGCCAGAGGTAGTTCAAGAGTTCGAAGATGTATTCCCGAAAGATATATCAGGTTTGGCTCCCGATCGAGCTCTTGAATTCAGCATTTATTTGCAACACAACCAGTAATAAAAGTTCCATACTGATTAAGTCCGGAGGGATTGAAGGAAATCCGCATTCAGTTAGACGAAGTCCTGAAGAAAGGTTGGATCCATCCCAGTACTTCAAGTTGGGAATCTCCGGTGCTACTGGTGAAGAAGAAAGAAGGTACCTACCGGATGTGCGTAGATTATCAAGCTCTGAATGAGGTGACAATTAAAAACAAGTATCCGCTACCACGCATCGATAACCTTTTCGATCAGTTAAGTGGATTTTGTGTCTTTTAAAAATTAGATCTTCGTTCAGAATATTATCAGGTGAAGGTCAAGGAGACCGACATCCAGAAGATAGCGTTTAGGACTCGTTATGGCCATTATGAATATCTCGTAATTCCATTTGGAGTAACCAATGCACCTGCCATCTTTATGAACTTGATGAACCAAGTTTTTCATTAGTACTTAGACAGATTTGTTGTTATCTTCATCAACGACATCCTTGTGTATTCAAAGAATCGGAAAGAGCACGCCGAGCACTTACGGATTGTCCTGGAGACATTACGACAACATCAGCTCTATACCAAGTAAAACAAGTGTGAATTTTGGCTAGATCAAGTCGGATTTCTCGGACATATCGTTTCAGGCGAAAGAATCTTTGTGGATCCAGCTAAGGTGTCAGTTATCAGTAAGTGGCCGACACCAAAAACAGTGAAAAATATAAGAAGTTTCTTGGGCTTAGCAGGATACTACAGACGATTCATTGAAGGATTCTCAAAGATTGCAGCACCCCTGACCAAGCTCACACGTAAAAACAAAGTATTCGTGTGGTCAGAAGCATGTGAGAAAGCTTTTGTAGAACTCAAGTCGAGATTAATCTCTGCGCCTATTCTCGTAATACTGGATCAATCTGGTGGATTCAATGTGTATTGTGATGCGTCCGGTAAAGGATTAGGATTTGTTCTACACCAGCATGGAAAAGTTGGGGCTTTTGCATCAAGACAATTAAAAGTCCATGAGAGCAACTATCCAACACATGATCTGGAACTGGCAGCAATGGTCTCCGCACTCAAGATTTAGCGCCACTATCTTTTGGGAGAACAGGTGGATATATACACTGATCATAAAAGTCTTAAGTATGTATTTACTCAGAAAGAACTCAACATGCGGTAAAGAAGATAGGTAGAACTCATGGCGGACTTCGACATCAACCTACAGTATCATCCTGGAAAGGTGAACGTTGCTCTTGATGCACTTAGTCCCCAGCTATTAGTTATGAACCTTACCGCTGAATGGAAGATACAACAAGAATTGCACGGATTGGAGATCGAAGTAGTTATGCCAGGTAACGCTTCATCATTGATGAACTTCCAAGTCCAATCCACTCTTGTAAATCAGATCAAGGCAGGTTAAACAAATGATGCCAAGCTACAAAAGATCCGAGAACAAGTAGAAGGTGGACTTCGAACTAATTTTATCATCCACGAAGATGGATCCTTGTGATATGGAAGCCGTTTATGCGTGCCAGTCGGCCCTTTTCGAGAGGAGTTGATGAAAGAAGCTCATAACTCTCCGTATTCGGTACACCCCGACGGTACGAAGATATACAAAGACTTACGGCAACACTACTGGTGGTATGGAATGAAGCAAGAAATAGTAAGGAACGTAGCAAAGTGTTTGGTGGTCAACAAGTGAAGGCTAAACATCACAGAACTGCTGGTATACTTCAGCCATTACCAATCCCAGAATGGAAATGGCAGCACATTACCATGGACTTCGTGACTGCACTCCCTCGCAGCACGAAGGGTAACTATGCAATTTGGGTTATTGTGGATCGACTCACCAAGTCGGCTCACTTTATTCCATTCTGAGTTGGCCAGTCAACTGAGACATTAGCAAGGAAGTACATGGAGGTGAGTAGAAATTTAAAGTAAGATTTAAACCATCAAGATGTACCCTACTTGCCTTGATACCTATAAACTCATGCAGGAGATCGTGAGGTTACATGGAGAATCTGTCTGCATCGTCTCCGATCGTGATACGAGATTCCGATCACAGTTCTGGCAGAGTCTGCAAACTAGTTTGGGAACGAGTCTGAATTTCAGCACGGCATATCATCCACAAACGGACGGACAGTCCGAGTGAACAATTCAGATACTAAAAGATATGCTGAGAAAATGTATGTTAGACTTCGGAGGTTTGTGGGAAAATCACCTACACCTTGTGGAGTGCTCATATTACAACAGATATCAGGCCAGCATTGGGATGATAACATTCGCAGCACTCTACGGACGGAAGTGTCGTTCCCCACTGAGTTGGGACGACGTTGGAGATCGTGAACTCCTTGGACCAGAGATGATCGTGGTAACTGTGGATGTAGTTCGCACAATCAGGAAAAAGATACTCATAGCCCAAGCCCGACAGAAATATTAGGCAGGTACAAAGCGTCGACACCTGGAGTTTCAACCCGGAGAGCATGTATTCCTGATGATCTCTCCAAACAGAGGAGTGATACTTTTTGGCAAGAGGGGTAAACTCGATCCAAGATACATAGGACCGTTAGACATACTCGAACGAGTTGGAGAAGTGGCATACCGTTTAGCACTACCACCCTCATTGGAAAGAGTGCACAACATGTTCAACATATCCCAACTACGACGATATGTGAGTGACCACAGCCATATACTTGATCACTCCAAACTCACGATACAGACTGATCTAACCTGCGAGTAGCAACCAGTTGAGATCCTGGACCGAAAGATGAAGACATTACGGAATAAGGAGATAAACTTAGTCCGAGTGATGTGGAGGAAGGATTCACCAGGAGAATCAACTTAGGAAAGAGAAGAAGATATGTGTGCACGATACCCTTACCTTTTTGAAAATCAGTCTCTATGTAAATTTCAAGAACGAAATTTTTATAAGGAGAATAGAATGTAACGACTTTGAAATCCCTGTACAAAATTATTTGTTTAAATATATAGAAAAGGGTATTTCGGTATGTATAGGAGTTATAAGTCATTTTTGTTTAATAAAAATAAGAAGCAACTTGTAGCTCACTGGTAAAGCCTCTATACTGTTGTGACGTAGCCTGTGTGTTCGAATCCTATTTGCCTTAAATGTTTAAAGATTTTTCTTTTTAATTTTTCTGAAGCCCAAGAGTTACATATGCAATACACGGAGAACAGAAAAGTTTTAGAAAAATCAAACAGGCGCAAAGAGGATTAAACACCAATCTAGACACGTGGCACGAATCTCGAGACAAGCCATCGAAATCTGACCGCCCATTTCCCTCCATTGGCCGCCGCCGCCGGTCCAGATTGGCCCAATCACCTCCATGCTTTGCACACACGCCTCTTTAGCTCCTCTTAACTCACCTGCACTGTTTGATTTTCCTGCAATCAAATAGAGACTCTTCAAATTTCTAATTAACATCATTAAATCCATTTTAATTAATTTTTATTTCACACCCTCTCTCATTTTTACCCTATAAATACCATCACATACTCTATCTCTCCTCTATTCTGAAAATTCCTAAAAAATTCTCTAAGTTCAAGAAGAGTTAAGGCTAAGCAAGCCAAGGGGCGTAGCGATCAAATTTCGACGACCAAAGCCTTTCCGACGACACCACAACACCCGAAGGCTTCCCCTGATTCTTGTCAACGATCTAAGCTAGTAAGTTTCCCTTCTCTCTTTATTTCTTTCATCTCAAATCGTCTTCTAAAAACACATCGATAAAATGGAGTTAGCTCCGATATATGTTATTTTTAACATTTGTACTTCACTTTATAAGCAAAATAGGTCAAACTAATATCATAACACCACTCTTAATATTATGTATAACATTTAGCTTGTAGTTTAAAAAAAATTTCATGTGAAACAATCATATACCAAACTTTTCATTAAAATACCATGAACTTTAATATATCCGTATTTTCAATAACTAGAGCATATACTTTTAGATCATTCATGGGGTAACGACCTACCCCCCCCCCCACACACACACACACACTATAGTTTCATAGCACGAGATTCTAAACATAGGGTTTATTTAAAAAAAAATAGGTTTTACATTAAAATACCACATTTTTTTCAAAACGGGTTTATTTTAATCGATATTTCCTTGGAAATTGTGTCTCTACAACTCTCATTAGGGGACCAGCAAATGAATGGTGCATATTATCGCACATCCTGAGAATAGTAGAGCGTGCAGAACTTCTCACGGAGTATTCGGTCTTCAAAGGAAATAAAAATACGTTTTTTAAGAAATACGACTTTTCTAAACAAAACAAAACTTTGGAAAATTATATAAAACTATGAATCCGTATTTTCAATAAAAACATATTATGAACCCATATTTTTAAAATGAAAGATTAGAATTTTAATAAAATACCAACAAGTTTCCAAAAGTAGTATTTTTCATAAAAATACCATAAACTTTTAAAGGCTAGGTTTTATCACCAAAATACTACAACAATTAAAATACATGTTCATGAAAACCCTAAATATTATGAATCACCCTCGAGCTTTATTTTTAAACTATATTAAAATATTTTTCATAAAACCCCCTCGAGATATGCAAACAATATTTAAGAACTCTAGATTAATATAGGTTTAAGCGGTATCATTTCTCTTGAGCCCCAGGGAGACGAAGAAAGTGAATGCTTGCCTATTCAGATTAGAAAACTTAACGGAGTTATCAATGGCAATTGTCTTGGAAAAATACACAAATCCTGCCGTCCATGTGCAGCAGTTGCCGATTTCTCCCGAACATAAGATTTTTAACAATTTAAATCAATTCATATGAAAAAGACCTGAGCTTGAATCCAAATCCGAATCTAAACTTGAACTCGAACTTGAATACAAACTTGAATATGAACTCGAACTTAATCTACTCGAACCAACTTGACTCGAACCAAGATTGCAATTGACATAATTCGCATTTTACTCGACTCACATGACTTCATTCTACACCTTTTGCAATCTATGGTTTCGATCATGACATGTTATAACCAGTCAATCAATTTAATTAAATATACTATACAATTATAAACTATCTATACTCGGGGTGTTTGGGATAGTTTCTTGTGTGAATCCAATAAAGTTTCAGGAGTCCCGTATTAACCTCTTTTTTATTTTACTCGAATATCAGTCGGGTTGACTCATTCACAGCCTAGAGCCCCGATACTAACATGTGAAATGGGCCCGTGTTTCCTTACTCCTAGGGCCCCACTCTTGAGCTCGTGAATACTTTTATGGTTGCGTTGACATTCACACTTGGAACGTAACGTTAATAAAGTGACCATATAGAGACCTATAGTATATATTTACCCTTGAACATATACTTTTACTCGTCATATATATATATATATATATATATATATATATATATATATATATATATATTCTACACTTGTTATTATTTTACTCTTATTTTATCTTTGGGATTTACCGAGCGCTAGTTCGCTGACGGGCATTCCATCCACTTTTGTTTTCTTGGAATGTTCGTCAGATACGGTCGAGACGGAGGAAGTGGAGACCGCCGAGAAGGACTACAACCATATTGCTACTCAGGATTAGCTCAGCTTTACTTGTTATTCATCTTATGTATTCCACATGTTTAGGCATTTTCCCTTATTGTATTTACTTTCCAGTTGAAACTCATGTACTTGTAAATATTGGAAGTTGAATGTAAATAAAAATATTTATTGAAAATTTTACAGTTTCCATTTATTCTTGCATTGTGTATTATTGTTTCAATACGATTAGTATATTTATTTAGGGAATGACCTTCTCTAGATAAATATGCCATGGGCTTACTACGTCATCGTTTCCGTCTACTGAGAAGCGGGGCATGACAAAAAACCTGTTTGCACGACTCCTTTGAGCCATGGTAGGGTAGAAGTCTAAATATAGTGGAAACACATATGAGACACTATGGCGATCTCAGGTCCTAAGGACTATCCTGTACTCATGTCACCAGAGAACTGCTACCTAATATTGGTATATTACCAACAAGGAGTTCTCGGTAAGTTCGTCCAGTGTAACTCATCCAATGAGCACCCGTATACAATTCTCGATTTCAAACACCAATATCTGCAGGATTAATTATCGCCCTCCAACCGGGCCAGGAAACGTACATACTAGTCTAAACTGGAGTACCGATGTCCAGTCTCGATACTCCCACGACTAGGGGTATTTAAGGATGTGCTTATCGATTACCTAGGCTCCACTAGTATGATCTCCATCATCGTCTTGATAGTCAAGCAAAATCCTAGGGTTTTATCTCATTTCTAAACGATACATGATAGTGAATAAAACGTATTAGATGAAAGATAAAGACGAACCAAATAGCATACTATTATCTCGAGTAAAATTGTTCTCTCGTATAGGTCCTTCTTCAATTACAATAATTGACTTGAGGGCACCTATAGCCAACAGCCTCTGCACCATGCCCACCGTAGCTCAGGCCACGTCTCCATCGTCGCCAACTCCACCACCTCCTTCGACAAACTGCCGCTGCACCCAACACGCTGTGAGCGCCACTGCTACATCGCGCCACTACCAACCCGAGCTAAATTTGCCACCATCACACTAACCACCGACCCAACTCCGGATAACACACCAGTCCCCTCTCTGCCTCATCGAAGATGACTACCACCACCATGATGATAACCGCCGAAGCCCCGTATCCAAGCTCGAGCCCCGCGACACAAGCCCAAGCCTAGCCGAGCCTCGTCGTGTTGTTGCTGTGCCGTGCCCGTGCCACCACCGTCATCGCTGTTATGTCGTCGACATCTTCATAGGAAAGTGAACCTTTTTCACTTGCTAGAATCATGCTAAAAATATTATAGTTAGTTAATTAGATGTTAGTGTATTGGATAAGTGTGAATTTATGTTTATATGCGTTATATGTTTGATGCAAATCCTAAACCCAAAACTTATTTTAAAATGGCAGAATCTATGACCGATAAATCCCTCCATGGATAAAGAATATCATGTAGGAATTTGGTTCCAAAATCTTGAATTTTACAACATGAAATGACGTGCCCGAGAATCAACACGAAATCTGGAATTCCCGCACATGCTATCTCATAAAATTCATAATAAATTATGTATAAATATAATCGTGGCGTTCCAGGGCTCTTATCGAAGCCAACAGAATAACCTGCAGTCCTCTATATTTGGTTACCGAATTTTTATATGTTTTGATAATGCAATCTGAGAAGAATTACGGATCTGAACTGCAATTCAGAGTAGTAATCCCCATTAACCATTGTTTTTAAACCACTATATATCCCTTTTAAAATGCGTAAATATGTGGAACCCTATATTGATACGTTGGAAATTGAGTTATCTTTCAAATGCCACTAGTTTCACTAAATTTTGTCTATGTTTGATATTTATAACATATTTTATATTGTCGATATGTATGGCTGACTAATGTAATGTCAATTTCTATGTAGTGACACTAAACTAAATATAATTATAAGCACATGATGGATATTCCCGAACCATATTTTGTGCTGAAACTCTAACTGATAACCCTAAATAACATTGAATTGTAGAGACGTCTAATTATGAATGCAACTAATGGAAAAATATGTTTGAAGAGGGACTTTCAGTTTAGAAACTGAAATTCTAGCAGTGAACATCCGTTTTAAAACAAATGTATCTTCCTAAGAAGAACCCGGTTGGTATGAAACCAATTTTATTGTCTAAATAATTGAGTTTAATTTATATCTATTTCATATCATTTCGCCTGATTATGCACGTATGAATTACTATGAATTTCCCAACATGAATGACATCGGTTGCCCATATTTTACTCGTTTTCTATTTTACTGCATTTCTATTATATTGTGCGACTGTTATACCCTCAGTGGTTAGTAATCATTTGCTTTGACACCCTAATGACTGTAGTTCATCATCGCATGATAAGTGGTATCGATTGGGGTGGACAAGTACGTCAGTGAAAATGATTATTGTAGACTATTTTTCATCACCTTATTGAAATGGGAATACGCGTCACTTGTCACGTGTACACAGATCCTTCTGCCTAGGGTAGGCTGGGGTTTATTGATTGTGGGGATCCGAATCTCCGGCAACCGCGGACTAATCTGCCGTTAAATAACCCTCACTTTTGGAGCGAGCGAAACTCCGATTGACGGGTCAAACTGGTCATGCGAAATCAATGTGATTCTTTGGTATGTGTTTTTTTAAACACTTATGACGTGCTCATTTTTTTTAATTTATTCTATTTGCGATAAATGATTTTTTAAAAATAATTCAAAGAAACATTTTTTTTAAAAAAATATTTTATTTATTTTATTATTATTTTAAAAAAAATAAAAAAAAGGAGGGGAAGCCCCCTCTCACTCACGTGAGAGGGAGGAGGGGGCTCCCACTAAGTAGGAACCTCCCCTCATGTGAGGAGACTGGGGAGCTCCCCACTCTCCCTCACGTGAGAGGAGGCTCCCCCTCACGTGAGAGGGAGGGAGGAAAGCTCCCACTTAGTGGGAGATCCCTCTCCCACACGTGAGAGGGAGTAGGGGCTTCCACTTAGTGGGATCCTCCCCCTCATGTGAGAGGGAGGGAAACCTCATACTCCCTTCAGTGGGCTCCAAAAGACTTTTTTTTCTTTTTTTAATGGAGTTAAACTCCAAAAGATTTTATTTGGAGTTAAACTCCCAAAACAATCTTATTTGGAGTTAAACTCCCAAAAGTTTTTATATGGAGTTAAACTCCAAAAGATTTTAAGTGGAGTTAAACTCCCCAAAATGATTTTTATTGTGGAGTTCAACTCCAGAAGATTTTTTATTATGGAGTTAAACTCCAAAAGATTTTAAATAGAGTTAAACTCCTAAAATGATTTTTATTGTGGAGTTCAACTTCAAAAGAATTTTTATTATGGAGTTAAACTCCAAAAGATTTTAAATGAAGTTAAACTCCCAAAAGAAATTTTATTGTGGAGTTAAACCCCAAAGAATTTTTATTATGCAGTTAAACTCCAAAATATTTTAAATAAAGTTAAACTCCTAAAATGATTTTTATTGTGGAGTTAAACTCTAAAGAATTTTTATTATAGAGTTAAACTCCAAAAGATTTCCTTTTTTCTCTTTTGAGAAGAAACCCAAACAGATTTTCTTGAAACTCCAAGATTTAGATCTTGGGTGATGAAAAGAGACCCCTTTTCTTCTCTTGACAGAGCCTTGGGGGGTGGGTTTCCCTTCTTCTCTTTTTCTTTATTAGATATGAGAGTTAAACTCTCCTTCAATGGGTTTATGGTAAAACTTTATTTAGTTTTGAGAAAAAAAGAGCTAAGCTCTTGATTTAATTGAAAAATGAAGAGAAAGATAGAGAACTTGAGAGAGTGGGGATGGAGGCACAAACTCTAATTTTTTTGAGAATGAAAAAGTTGATTTTTTCAACATATTTACCTTTATAAGCTACACACTTTACATAACCCCATTGAGCTTTACCAAATGGCACTTGCGCCACCACATGCCTTATGTGCTTGTCTCTTTTTGCACATAAGTCGTAGGGTTTACAAAATTTTGGCTTTTTGCCCATTTTACATACATTTATTTCTAAAAAAAGAATTACATTAAACTAATTTATGGCTTCATTCTTTTTGTCATGGGGCCGGCCCTTCCATGCTCGGTCTTGACATGGGCTTGGGCCCACTTGGCTTAGGGTTGACTTTGATTTTGACTTGGTCAATCGGGTTGTAATTTTTGACCCCAACAAAGTGCCCCCCATCAATAAATGCACACCACGCGTATGGTTGTGCATGAAATTGATGGATCTTGCTCTATATGGAGCTTTATTTGATTGGGTTCCCTTTTGACGACGTGGAGGGTATGCTGCCATTTTAGCGACGTGGACGGTCGATACTGCCATTTTAGGGACATGGACGGTCAGTACTGCCATTTTAGCGACGTGGATGGTCGATGGTGCCATTTTTGCGACTTGGACAGTCGGTGTTGCTATTTTTGCGACTTGTACGGTCGATGACTTGCTCCGCTTCTTGCGGTGTCGGGATTTGATTTGACTTGATCCGCTTTCTATGGTGTCGGGATTTGATTTGACTTGCTCTGCTTTCTGCGGTGTCAGGATTTGATTTGACTTGCCTCGCTTTCTGCAGTGTCGAGGTTGAAGTTGACTTGATCCGCTTCTTGTGTCGGGGTTGATTTGTTTTGGAAGTTCCCTACCTGTCCAGCAGGACTTTCGAGCTTAGAAGTGCTGCCGGGTGGGACTTTGATTTGATCTGTTTGATTTCTGTCTTATTTGGCGTGATTTTTGAATTTGAGAGGAACATGGAATTTGGATTTTGTTTAGCATCAGTATTGCTGCACTGGAATAATGCTAGGAGCAACTCATCATTTGTCCCGGGAGGACTTAGGATTTGGTTTTTGGGTCGGCATCAGCACCGCTAACACTGAAGCATAATGGAAGGAGCGACTCATCATTTACCGCTGGGAAAACTTGAGATTTGGGTTTTTGGGTCGGCATCAGCACCGCTAACAATGAAGCGTAATACCAGGCGCGACTCATCATTTACCGTTGCCCATTGGGGAACGATGGCTTAGGAGACAGGTTTAGATCCCTATCACCTAAATCTTTTCAATGTTATGAGCCGTAAGGGTCTCATAAAAGCATTTTCTCTCCACAAGTTGAGAGGATCTTGCAGGTGTATTCTCTCCTTAGGAATCGTGGGGATTCCTAAGTGTTACTCTTTTGTGAGTCGTAAGGATCTCATAGGGGATTTTCTCTTCACAAGGTCGAGAGGACTTTGCGAGTGTATTTCATCTCTTTTCACGAGTTTGTGCCCTTTCGGGTTTTCACAAACTCGCCGGCAGTCCTGCTGTTTTTACTCATGGGGCCCTTTCGGGTTTTCATCCATGCTCGTTTTTCTTGTGGACATACCGTTTTTTTACATTTTTGGAGTTTCATCGCCTGTGGGACTTTTAAATGTAGTCTCGCCGGTAGGACTTGGGAGAGATAGAGCTCATTTGCGCCCGTGGATTGTATACGGTTTTACAGGATGTATGATCCAGACCGTAGGGCCGGTGTGTCCAATTCGCCTGCGACTTGGAGAATTCACGCGTAGTATTTCTTAAGATATCGTCCATTGATGGGTGGAATGGGCCTTTCTCCCTCGGCATTTATCAGCTGGCAGGATCCTCCATCAAACACTTTCCTTATATCGTATGGTCCTTCCCAGTTTGGCTCGAATTTTCTCTTGGCATGTCGATTAGGGATGATCAGTCTTTTGAGGACCAACACCAATTCGCCTTTCTTAAAAGCACGGAGACATGTCATCTTATCATAGGCCCGTGATATTTGGGCTCGGTACAGCTCTACATTTTGTTGTACCGCGAGCTTCTTTTTCTCGAGCGCATCGAGCTCTTCGAGAAGGAGGACATTTTCCTCCTCCGTCAAACCATGCTGGACAGCCATTTTAAGGCTTGGAACTTCGACTTCGAGCGGGAGGATTGCTTCTACTCCGAAGAGTAGTGAGTATGGAGTGGACTGAGTTTGGAGTGCGATGCGTGGTGCGATATGCCCACAACGCTTCATGGAGCTTGATATTCTAATCTCTCTTATTGGCTGAAGCATATTTCCTCAGGATCTTGCATAGAGTCTTATTGAAGGCTTCAACTAGCTCATTTGCTCTTGGATTATAGATGGAGGAATATTTCCAGTCTATCTTGTGCTAAGTAACGAACTTTTAGACTTTGATACTATTGAAAGAAGGCTCATTGTCAAAAATAATTCTTCTAGGTGTATCGAAGCGGTATAGAATATTATGCCGGAAGAATGTCAGAATATCTTCTGTCTTAACTTCTTTTAGCGGGACAGCTTCAGCCTATCTGTAGAAATAGTCAGTTGCGGCCAATATGAACCGGTGGCCTTTGGATGACGGAAGATCAATTGGAGCAACTATGTCGGTGCCCCAAACTTCAAAGGGCCATGACGCCACCGTAGGATGCAGCGGATTGGGATGCTTGTGAATGAAGTCACCGTGAATTTAGCAGAGATGACACCTCTTCACATGCTTTTCGCAATCCCTTATCATTGTAGGCTAGTAATACCCAAGTCGTTTAATTTAAAGCCGTATTTTGGGGGCAGATTGGTGAGCTCTGCAGACGCCCGAGTGAACTTCTTTCATGACCTTTTGGGTTTCGGCCGATGACAGACATACGAGCCAGAGTTGGTCATATGATCTGCGGTATAGAGTATTATTTACAAATACGTATCGGAGAGCTCTCTTCTTCAGTTGAACCCTCATAGATTTTTTCTTCGGGAAGCTTGCCGTATCGGGGTACTCTATGAAGGGTTCTCTCCAATCAGGCTCGTCTTGAATGATCAGAACTCCTTCGACAGGATTGCTCTTTTGTTCTGCGCTTTCCACTTCACGTAAAGAGACCGGGGGAAGAATTTTCCAGCTTTTGACTGTGATTGTCACGCCCCACTTCCCAATAGACGGAAACGGTGACGTAGCAAGCCCGTAGCATATTTATCTAAAGAAGGTTATTCCCTAAATAAATATACTAAGAGTATTGAAACAATAATACACAATACAAGAATAAATGGAGACTGTAAAAATTTTCAACAAATATCTTTATTTACATTCAACTTCCAATATTTACAAATACAAGAGTTTATATTGGAAAGTAAATACAATAAGGAAAATGCTAAAACAAGTGGCGTACATAAACTAAAGAAAAAATGAAGCTGAGCTAGTCTTGGGTAGCGATCTGATTGTGGTCGTTCTCTGTGGCTTCAACTTCCTCCGTCTCAACCGTATCTGACGAACATTCTAAGAGAAGAAAAGTGGATGAAATGCCGGTCAGCGAATTAGCGCTCGGTAAGTCTCAAAGACAGGTAAGAGTAAAGAAAATAACAAGTGTAGAATATATACGACGAGTAAGTGTATTTGATCATGGGTAAATATATTCTATAGGTTTATATGGTCACTATGTTAACGTTAAATTCCAAGTGAGAATGTCAACACAGCCGTAGAAGTATTCACAAGCTCAAGAGCGGGGCTCCAGGAGCAAGGAAACACGGGCCCATTTCATGTGTTAGCATTGGGGCTCTAGGCTATGGATGAGTCAACCCGACTAATATTCGAGTAGAATAAAAAAAAGGTTAATACGGGACTCCTGAAGCTCCGTTGGATTCACACAAGAAACTATCCCAAACACCCCGAGTATAATATATTATAACTGGTTAATATACTTAATTGATTTGATTGACTGATTAGCATGTATTGATCGAAACCATAAATTGTAAAAGGTGTAGAACTTGTACCGCCATTAGGGGACTGACGTTTATCGCCCCCTAGGCCCTCCATGCGATGTATTAGACGAACTGACTGGACTGTACGGAGACTGTCACATTCAGGCTCAGTAGGAGTTCAGATGGGTTCACCTCGTCAGTCTTCTTATCGGCATCTACCTGGGGACCGTTACGTACAGCTAGTGCCGCTTGCGGTCTGTGGTTAAACCCACTGCCAGCGTTGTGTCGAGTCTTTAGAGTCCCACACAGAGAGTTATTCGCCTTTAGGCAAAATGAGTAGAGGTCGCATGGTTTTGCAACAGGGTTCGTTCACATCCGCGCACTTGTGAACGTTTGCTGTCCGGACAGCTTATACTAGCGGGCTTTGGTTTAAGCCAGATCCTAGTATATGATTTGGGATTGGTTTTATCTCATTGTATTCGTGTTCCTCGGATCACGAATACGGGTGCGTATGCACAGTTGACTGAGACAGAGAAAGATGACTTTGATTAGGGTTGATGACTATTGTCATTTTCTTAACCCTAATGCTTATGTGAGTATTATGATTAATTGATATTAGTTAAATATAATTGTGCATGGTTAGGGTTTTTGATAACAACGATACTGATATGATATTACACGTTAAACTAGGTACACAAAAACAGTTGCGCAAAACCAAAATATATCCACTCGTCAATCCAAGGTGATAATCCCCTAGAAACACAACATTCACGCTAGCTCCGTTAGCAAACTGGAGGGTCATATCACCAACTTTCAGCACTCTACGGTTTCTCAGTGCCTGGAATGAATTGCATATATGAGGTCCTGATCCGGTATCCAAAACCCAGGAAGTAGAGTTTATTGGCAAACAATTTTCAATTACAAACACACCTGAAGCCGAAGCCAAAACTTGCCTGGGGTCCTGGTTCTTGGCAATCCAAGCTTTGCAATCCTTCTTCCAATGGCCTTTCCTATGACAATGGAAGCATTCGTCCTTTGCCACTACTGGCACCACAACCTTTGCCTTTCCCTTGACTCCCACCTTACCAACACCACCTCTCGGTTTGGTAGCGGCCTTCTTCTTCCTTCCTTTGTCCCTTGCCTTGGACCTGGAAGAGGAAGAACCACGAACAAACATAGTGGGTGTTTCCCTTGCCTTCTGCAAGGTGCCCTCTGCACTCCTCAACATGTTAAGGAGTTCTGGAAGTTCAACTTCTTTACCTTGAATGTTGAAATTCAAGATAAACTGGGTGTAGGTGGAAGGAAGGGACTAAAGAATCAAGTCTGTATACAGCTCGTTCTCTAATGTTGTCCCGAGGTTTGCGAGCTATTCGAATGGAATTATGCTCCATCGAGATGATAGGTCTTCGATACGCCAGTACATGGCCTTAGTGCAAGTGGGAGATTTTTAGTGTATATGCCCTAGAGGCCATTACTGTATCATACTAGTATGTATATTACTTGATGGAAGCTTGGGATATTCACAGTTGTATATACAATCTTGCTAGAAATGGTAGTATGCTACTTGGTTTGTCTCTGCTTTAATGTGTACATGTGTTTCTTTTCTTATATCACCTATACATATTAGTAGAGCCCTTAGGATCTTTGCTTGATTACCAGCGTTGTGATGGCGCTTACACTCGTGGGGGCTGGGTAATCCATAAGCACATCCTTATACAGGTCCCTAGTCGTAGGACTATCGAGACAGGGCATCGATACTCTGGAGTAGACTAGCGTATGCGCTTCTCATCCCAGCGTGGAAGACGGCCTGTCCCACAGCCGTCAGTACGTCGTACTTGAGATAGTATGCGGGTGCTCGTTAGGTTACGAGTACACTGGACAGGACTCGTCGGGAAATATTGGTTGGTATTATACCTATCGTCAGTTATCAGTTCCCAGGTGACATGAGTACAGCTTAGTCCGCTGACTTGACACTGTCACTTCGCCTCGAGTGTGTTCCCACTGTACTTTGATTACTACCCTACCACGGCTCAAAGGAGTCATGCAAACAGGTAGTAGTTGGGTGCAGTCCCGAAGCACTTGGAAGCAGTGACGGTTAGACAGGATTCGTCTCTCCCGGTATTGGGGGTTGACATCGCGCTGTGTCCAGGAGAGCAATTTTTGTTCAAGTCAAGTTAGTTCGAGTAGTTTGAGTTCGAGTTCATAGTCGAGTTTTGATTTGAGTTAGGTTAGGGTCCGAGTTTGTGTCCGAGTTTAGATTCGAGTTTGGATTCGAGTTCATGTCTTTTCATGTGAATTGATGTAAATTGTTAAAAATCTTATGTTTGGGAGATATCAGCAACTGCTGCACATGGACGACAGGATTTGTGTATTTTTCCAGGACAATTGCCATTTGATAACCCCGTTAAGTTGTCTAACCTGAACAGGCAAGCACCCACTTTCTCCGACTCCCTGGGCTCAAGAGAATTGATCCCGCTTAAACTTATATTAATTTTAGAGTCCTTAAAATATTGTTTTGCATATCTCGAGAGAGTTTTATGATAAATACTTTAATATAGTTTAAAAATAAATCTCGATGGTGATTTGTAATATTTAGGGTTTTTATGAACAGGTATTTTATTTGTTGTGGTGTTTTGGTGATAAAACCTAGCTTTTTGAAAATTTGTGGTATTTTTATGAAAACTACTACTTTTGGAAATTTGGTGGTATTTTATTAACAATTTTTAATCTTTCTTTTTTAAAAATATAGTTTCTTAATTTGTTTTTATTAAAAATACGGATTTATAATTTTTATAAAAAAAATTTCAAAATTAATTTTGTTTAGAAAAGTCGCATTTCTTTAAATCGTATTTTTTATTCCTTTCGGGACCGTATACTTCATGAGGAGTTCTGCATCTCTCTCTACTGTCCTAAGATTATGCGATAATCCGCACCATCCATTGGCGGGTCCCCTAACGAGGGCTGTAGAGGCGTATTTGCCATGGATTCGAAATACCGTTTTAAAGAAACTCGTTTTTGTAAAAGTGTGATATTTTAATGAAAAAGTTCTTTAAATTAACTATAGCTCTAGAATACCGTGCTATGGAACCATGGTGTGTGTAGGGTAAGTCATTACCCCATGAAGTTTTTCTAAAGGTATGTAAACTAATTATCGATGATAGGGTGATACTAAAGTTCATGGTATTTTACTAAAAAAGTTCATTATATGTTCGTTTCATATGAAAATTTTGTTAAATTAAAAACTAAATGATGTGAAATTATGTTAAGATTAAAGTAGCATGTTAGTTTGTTTTAATTTGCTTAACACATGCCTTTCAAATGTAAAAAGAATATGATATCGGAGATAACTGCTCTTTTTTTGAGTTTTTTTAAAATACGAATTGAGATGAAAGAAATGGAGAGAAGAGGGACTTACGGCTTTTAGATGGTTAAGAAGAGATTGAAGAAGCTCTCGGGGTCGTGGTTTCGTCGAAGATTGTAACAACCCTAAATTTCCTGTACAATTTTTTTCAAGAATACAGAAAGGGGTACATGAGCCTGAGCACAAGTTATAAATTTGATTTGCTTTTGAACAACAAGAAAAAGCTTGTAGCTCATTGGTAAGACCTTGCACTGCTGAACCATAGCACCAGAGTTCAAATCCCATCAGTCACACATTCTTTTTATTTAAAATTATTTTAATTTTTTAGAAGCCCAAGAGTCTACACGTGCACTACACATAATAGGGTAAGTTACAGAATTAACAAACATATACACGAGGCCGGACCAAGCGTCAGGGACACATGGCACCAAGATGAGCCCCGACTCGCCCGACTCGGGCCGGCGAAAGCCTTGACTCGCCCGGCACCGCCGGTCCAACTCGGTCCGACCCTAATTTTCTTTAACCCCCTGCACCCTTTGGCCTATCCCACTCCCCCTACACTGTTTAAATTCTCTGCAATTAACCAGAGAATTAAAATACCCCATTTTAATCCTTTTTAATGCAAATTTAAATGCATTTTTTTATCACACCCTAACCTTAATTTTCCCTATAAATACCCACTCTATTTTTTACACCCCTTCACACTGAAAATTCGTACAAAAACTCTGAAGAAAATTTCAATATCCTTTTGTGTGCAAGTGGAGTTAGCAAAGGGCGAAGCTCCGACGAACTTCCGGCGACAACTCAAGAAGTTTACGACAACGAAACGATACACCGGAAACTCCCACCTCTTCCTCTTTCTCTCCTCTAGCCAATCATCCAGTAATTCCCTACTTATCCTTCTTTCTCTATTCTAAAAACTTTCAAAACTAAAACCCGACGGAAGCGGAGTTAGTCCGACTTCCGATTCGGTTTTCTTTAAAAACTATAATTTTTCTAAATCAAGATACCTTCATATCATCACATATTATTCATAAAATATTAATAAACAGCTTTAACAAGTTTCATCACAAAAGATTGTTATATGCATCTTCTATCACAATTTTACATTAAAATACCACAAACTTTAGTTTCCGACATAAAATCTATAATACCTTTATACCTTTAGAAAACTCACGAGGTAATGACCTACCTCCTCACAATACACATATCTAACATAGCACGATGGAATTTGGGAATATAGATTCGGAAAATACGACTTTACATATAACTACCTTCAACTTATAAAACTTTTTTTATAAGAAGTGTATTTTAACAAATATTTGCAATTGCACCTCTACAACCCATTTTGGGGAACCCGTTCGGGATGGTGCAGATTATCGCGCATCCTCGGGCTTAGCAGAGTGAGCTGCAGATCTCCGCAAGGAGCATACGATCTCGAAAGATTTTAATACATTTTCCTTTAGAAAAATGTGATTTCTATTATAAATAAAACTTATATTTTTATAAATATATATATATATATGTAATTAATATCAAAATAAATATTTTTAATATTTATAATATTCCACATTTTCAAAATTCAAGAAAAACATTCCATTTACAAGAAAATACCATACAATTCCAATATTACAAATAAATACCATATATTATGAAATTAGGTTTTATTCACTAGAAATGTCACATTGATAAAATATATATCCATGAAAACTCTAAAGGCGATACTAAAATACTTGAGGTGTATTTTGAAAATTATACAAAATTATTTTTACATAAAACCCCCTTAAGTTATAGTAAATTACAATAAGGACCCTAGTAAACATAGGTTTAAGTGGGACCAGTCTCTTGAGCCTCAGGGAGCCGGAGATATAGGTGTTTGCCTATTTAAGGTAGACAACTTAACAAACGGTGTTATCAAGACGGTAATTGTCTTTGAAAAAGACACAAATCCTGTCGTCCATGTGCAGCAGTTACCAATCTGACTTGAATATGATTCAAGTATGAAATTACAAAACTACAATTCAATATGAATCCATATATTCAATCTATTCAATCTATATTGACCGAACCGAACCATGGATATATTCCATTTACATGATCATCCATTATATCCGTTCCATTACTGATATCATGGTTTCGGTAAGTCATCCATATATATTCAATATACAATACAAACAATGCAATAATACAATCAAGATATCGCGGGGTTTATAAGGGGTAGATTGGTACGGAAAGTGTTAGAAGTGGCACGAGACAACAACCGTAAAGACACCTAACCTGAATTCAATTGTCGTTGTACCGTGGCTGAACGGTTCCTTGTACTCCATATACCGTAGTCTTTGGTCTAGTGAGACTCCTCTCGTATACACCGGTATCTTCTGTACCAAACAACAGCGTTAACACTAAATACAACATTATAATAATATACTCTATATTCTGTCTATTCTATTCTTGTCTATTTACGGGACTTACCGAGCGATTTGTTCGCTGACAACATTCTCTTTCTTCTTCTTTGGAATGTCGTCAGGTGATTCGGACTCACTGGAGATCGAGCACCAGTGAGGATTTAGATCAGCTAGCTTTCGACCCAGAGCTTTAGATTCCTTGTACACATTTATATTCTGTATTTTCCATTCTGTTATGCCACTGTTTAGGCATTGCTTTCCATTCCATGTATTTACTTTTCAGATGTATTGTAAAAAGAATGTTAATAAATAAAGTTGATGTTCATTTACATCATGTCTCTTGTGTGCATTACATTTTATATTGCTTAGATACGCTCAGCGTGTTTACTTCTGAGTAAATAAGTAGCGGCCTCATCGCGTCCTCTGACCGTATACTGGGAAGCGGGGCGTGACAGGTTTTGCTGGTGGCTCATGCGGGTCAGAGCTGTATTGAACGCTACCATGCAGTTCAGCACTGTATGAACAATGTAAGCAATATAACATAAGAACCAGCAACTGAAAACATTCTTTACAATTCATACTTCTTGAATCTTATCATTTCATATACCTTGAACATGTCCTAACCCAAAATTTTCTTTCAAGGTTATGGATTCCCCAAACAACACCAGCACGAATGTCAACAACACTCCCCCACCACTACCCCTCACACCTGCCGTCGCTGCTTCGATCAACGAGCAGATGGTTCTGCTTGAGGAAATCCGCAGCCTCCTGGAAGGACAGCAGCTGCAGACTGCTATCCTGATGAACCGACCAGAGGCAGAGCACCTGGGGTGAAGCAATTCAGGGCCTTGCACCCCAAACAGTTTGCAGGAAAAGAGAGCCCTCTGGAAGGGGAAGAATGGGCTCAAAGTATCGAAGATGATCTGGCAGCGGCACAAGTGCCAGAGATAGCTTGGATCCGAGTTGCGAAACTGCAGCTCACGGACAATGCACGGGTTTGGTGGAAGGCGGAAGAAAGCCGTCTTGATCAACCCATCGAATGGAAAACTTTCCGCGACATGTTCGACGCAAATTATTTCCCAGAGACGGCCAGGTTCGACATGGAACAGCAGTTCATCCACTTACAACAGGGTTCGATGTGGACCAAATCAGTGGATGAATACGATACTGAGTTCACCATGCTCAGTCGATTTGCGGTACACTTGATACCGACGAATGAGATCAGAGCCCGTCGATTTCAACAAGGGCCACGGGAGATTTTTCGACTCATGAATCGGCTCTGAAAGCCGCCAACCGTTATAAGGCATTGGTAAAGACGAGGGGCAGACCTCAATCTGCCGGAGTGAAGCGTCCTGCCACTCAGATGGCAGGAGGAGCCTCTTCAAGGCCAACTGTTGAACCCAGGAGACAGGAAGAACCCAATAACCAGCCAAGTCTGGATTTTTGCTTCTATTGCAAGAGGAATTGACATTTAGTGAAGGACTGTAGGCGCCAAAGGCCTGTGCTTAGTTTGTGGCGCATCCAATCACGGAATTGGAAACTGTCCTTATAGACGCAACCCAGATCACACACCCATCAACCACCCGCAGCGGCCAGCTATCCAGGCTCATGCACCTCGCCTTGCACTTCCAACCCCACCACCTGCACAGCCTACTCGCCAATTCCATCAGGCTCTGAGAAACATGCCTCGAGAGCAAAGAAACATGCCCCAAGGACAGAGAAATGTGCCCCCGGCTAGGAGGAATGAACCACGGCGTCAGGCTTTCCTTTTAGCGGCTGAAAAAGCAGAGGCCGTAGACCAAGGTAACCCTGGTAATTTCCTCAACCCTTTTCAAATCTTTCGTTCTTTCACATATTTTTCATACACTACCAATAGTTCTATCACCAAATTTTCCTTGAATCCGTTACACTTTCCTTTTACAAATTTCGGGGACGAATTTTTTTTTAAGGATGGTAGCATGTAACAATCCTAAACTTTCTGTACAATTTTTTTCAAGAATACAGAAAGGGGTACTTAAGCCTGAGCACAAGTTATAAGTTTGAATTGCTTTTGAACAGCAAGAAGGAGCTTGCGGCTCATTGGTAAAACCTTGCACTGATGAAGCATAGCACCAGAGTTCAAATCCCATCAGCCACACTTTCTTTTTATTTAAAATTCTTTTAATATTTTAGAATCCCAAGAGTCTACACGTGCACTGCCCGTAATAGGGTAAGTTACAGAATAAACAAACATACACACGAGGATAGACTAAGCGTCAGGGACACGTGGCACCAAGATGAGCCCCGACTCACCCAACTCGGGCCGGCGAAAGCTGTTCACACCATAATATTGTATTATTATATTCCCCATTCTTATTCTTTTTATAAATAAACAGGTGTTTTTGACGCATGTCTGCTACATATTACATGTTATAGGTTCTTGGACAGAAAACAGTGAAAACGATGAAAAGACGATGCAAAAGTGGACTTTGACCAACAAACAGAAAACTGATCAAGCCTACATCAAAGATAAAATTCACAAAGTACAAGGCAACGCAAGGTCCAAGATTATAAAGCAAACGGTTAAAAGTCCACTGCAATTGTTCGCTGAAGATCTGGAAGAAATAGAGAAGCCAAATTGAATAAAGATCCAAAGAAATAAAAAGCCCAAGAAGCCCAGAATCAGTTCCAAAATTTCCAGACATAGAATTTTACCAAAGCTTGAAGTCTACTTTGACTAGGTCTTCCTAAGGATATTTTTGTAAAAGCTGATGTGCGAATCAATTGTAACCTAGGATTTCCTATCCTCTATAAATAGGAACTCTAAATCATTTTAAAGGCTATGCCTCCCTTCATTAATAAAATTCAGATTTCTTTTGGAGAGCATCAATTTGTAAGTTCTTTATTTTCTGCCCTAGGTTAAATTTCTATTATTGCCCTAATTAAATTTAATTCCTTGCCCTAGTTAGATCTTTTATTCTCTGCCCTAGATAAATGTTCTTCAATTCCCTAATGAGCAAGTAGTCTCTTCGCTTGTTAGGGTTAGATTTGGGGAAGGTTTGAGAGATGAAGATCTCTCACCCCTTTCTTGCCCATCATATATAATTAATAAGACTCTATGCATACATGCACATACCGCTCCCTACGGCACCCTATCCCTCGAGGTAGCGGTGATACCGTAGTATAAATGCCCGGTTGTGATTGGTTTCCATGGAGGTTAGGGTAAGGATTGATAAAGGAAGGATAAGAACCTAGAGGATGAAACATCTTTCCAAATGATTCTAATCCCCTTTATTAATAATTACCATAACTCCTAATAAGATCTTAATATGGGTATAGAAAGCGGTGAGATTTATAGACTTTCCAAACTTAACCTAGACCTAACCCTAGCAAGATTTAGATCTAGATTAATTCAGTTTTTAGATTAAATCAATCCGACGCCCATCGGAATTAACTCGTAAGAGCATTTAGGAAATTCACAACATCCCTGTGGACCGACCCGTACTCACCGGCTAGCTACTAAGCGACGCCGTTCTTGATTGCGGTTAATAGATATTTTTGAGATCAACCAAATGGCGCCGTTGCCGGGGATGGCGTGTTATTTCCTTTTTGCAATTTCGGGTTAATCTTAATTAAAAAAATCATAAAAACTGAAAAATCACAAAAATTTAAAAATATATCATCTGTTATTTTTGTGAAGGGTATTTTTTTTGTTTGAATTTTTGCAGGATCTACAATCGAGACGGATCTGGAAAAATCCAGAGTTCGAAACAGAAAAAGATACATCAGAACAGACAGAGGTTGGAAAATCAGAACAACACAATTTTTTTGGAGACCTGAAGCCTCCGTACCGCCGCCATTCCGCCGCGCAAGCGCGCTCCCGCCGCTGAACCTCCGCGTCATGCTGACGTCATCGCGCGAAAATTTCACTGTTTGTTTCCTTTTTCCCCCCTGCAACCTAAAATATATCTTTTGTCAAATCTCCTGCAGAATTCTTTGCGCTTTAAAAAATCTTCCCTTCCAAATAACAAATCTTGTGCAGGATTCTCTGCGTCGTGCATAAAATAAAAAAAAAGATTTGATTGCAAGTGATTTACTGTTTTGCATATCTTTAAAACTGACTTTAAGGGGCTTTTGACCAATTCAAATTGGGTGGGGATTTCATCACCCTTCCCAGGACCCTAGAAATCACATAAGGCATTTGCATTGACCATTCTTAATTAAAAAATACTAGACTCAGCCCTAAGGACTTCGAGCTCAATAGGACAGAGAACTAGTTATAGGCATCGACCGTTTATCCTAACCTGACTTTGCGGTGTCTAGGCAAGTGTGTCTAAGGAAAGTGGTTACTTAATTAGGACCGCTACTTGTAGCGGGGAGCCTCCCACTTACCTGGCACTTACCTGGCCGCAATTGGCGGTAAAGAGGCGGTTTGAGGTCCTATTTCTAGCCCTTTGGAACAGTTAGGAGCTGTCTAGCTGACCTAGGTGACCCTAGATCTAGGCCTGATTGTGCATTTCTGGTTGATTGCATTTGTGTCTAAGCCCTTTATCGAAAATTTTTGCAAAACAAATAAAAAATAAATAAATAAAAAATAATAAGAGGAATTTTTCTTTAAAAAGACTTGCAACTTTTGTCGCTAAGAAATCCTTGCACCACCTACCTTCTTTCTCATGGGTACCCCACATCGTAAATCTCTTGCCGAACTTTGGTATCCCGAACCTAACTTTGCTTCGTACGTCAATTGTTTCGGTCGATTTAAGGAAGATCCCTCCGTGCCCAAAATTTCTTTGAAAGATCAAATAGAAGCGTCTAGGAGAAACAGTTTTACTTTACAACCCATTTTGTGTCAACCAAGTCAACCTTTACTACCTTCGTATGTTGATACCACTTTTTCGAGCCCAGCTGTAACTCCTAAACCGATGTCCATTGCTGAGCATATTGCTCAATCTCGTAGCCGATCTTTCACCCATCTGCACACATCTAGTTCTAGGGATCAACAAGTCCATTCACCTTTTTATCCACATGTTGACCCTACTCCTGTCCAACCATCCAATTCCTACCAGTCGTACCCGACTTTCCCACCTTCACTAGACCATGTTTCTACACAACCTTTTGGGAGTTTCACGTATCCAAACAATTTCGAATCTTTTACCGAAACCCCTTCACCACCCATGTCTAGTTTGGAACAGTCGTTGTAAGCTTATATTTTAGCAACAAACAAAATGGTTAGGAATGTGGAAGCTTCCGTGGCCGCCCTTATGCAACCTAGTGAACCGGTAACTAATTTCCAACTAGCTCCAAATTTTCCAATGTATGAGGAGGCGGTTGGACAGAGTGAGAATTTGAGAGGATTTCCAAATCAAACCTATCCATACCCAATTCCAGCCCACAACTCCGGTTTTCCATCGATTGTCCAAAATAGTTCACCAGTTGAAAATAAAAACGAGTTGTGTGAATTTGTAGTGATTGATTTGCCAAATTGTGAAGAACCCCTTTCGAGTGAAACCACACCTAATCCTTTTGAACTTTACACCTCCACTCTAGAACCTAAATCGATAAATATCCATGCTTTTGATGAGGTGTCAGAAAAAAATGATTTTCACTTGATTGAGGATATAGACGCCGGGAATATTTTGGATGATGAACCCGTAGATTTGATTGATATTTTATGTCCAATTCATCATCCCGAGTCATTAAATGTTTCTACCGAACTTCATATGCGTCTTGATTTTGATGATAATAGCATGGATGAGTTAAATATTGAGGAGAATTATGAGGATAGTATTGAGGAGGGTCTTGAGGATAGTATTGAGGAGGGTCTTGAGGATAATATTGAGGTTGAACCATTTTTGTTTGATGTGTCGGATTTTCCAATTCATCATCTTGAACCTTTAACAGTTATATCACCCTCCCTCCTTTCCATCGTTCTGACCACGCACAAGATCACGCTTGACAACTGTGAGCTTGAAAACTTTTCCTTTGAATCTGACACAGTTCTCACAGCCGATGACACTTACGAGTGTTTCACTTTTTCGGACGATGTTGAAGTCTCACCGCCCGAGTTTGAGTCCTTTGAATTTTCAGATGAGTTAGTTGAACCATCAGACTCGGTTGCTTACAGTCGTTTCGAACCATTGATGGAATCTTTCAAATTCGAGACAGTTTACTACGGTGAGAATGGGCATATCCCTAATTCACTCCCTTTCGTCCTTCCTATCGTTCCGACCGTGCAAGAGACCGTTACGCTCTCATCTCCTATACCAAGTTCGACGTACCCATGCTTTCTTGCGAATCTTGAGGGATTTGACCCCATTTCTCGACAGGTTGATAGGTTAGCACAATCGCTTTTAACACATCGGTCATCACAAATTGCGCTAATTTATTCACTCGATTTACACCCTCAAGATCGTACTCCACTTCTTTCTCTTTTCCGCCATTCTTCTCCCCCACCGAGACCGTATCCCGTTTCTACCTCCACACGGTCTTGTGTGCTTCTCATCTCTTTTCTTTCCACTCCATTCTTTCACCAACTCAACCATTACCACGATAAGATTTTTGAATGGTTAGTGCTAACTTTTGGCTTGTGTAAGGCCAAGCTTAAGTTTGGGGGGAACCTTGTTGTATATATGTACTTATATTTTTTTGTTTTCTTTTTCTATAAAAAATAAACATTCAAAAAAATAAAAAATAAAAAATTATAAATAAATAAACAGGGGAGTGCCGACATTTTGACCCTCTTGGTGTAGCATGACAGTGAAGACACTGTCAAGTTTAAGTTTGGGGGTATGCTCAGTACGTCTTCTTCCTTCGCATTCATTTGTACATATTTTTTGCATTTGCATACTTATTTTAAAACCCATAAAAATTGAAAATTTTCAAAAATTATAAAAATTATTGTATTCAATTTTGGCTAATTGACTTGAATTTGACAGATAGGTTAACTAGCTAGGAACAACTAGATCTTTGACGTAGTAAATTAAAAACCCTAAAGATAACTTTCCTTAAAGTTTAGCGGTAGAAGTATATGTCTTTGTAGTTTATTTAGAAATAGGCAAATTTTGAATTCACTTCTTGGGCTAAGTCGAAACAAAGGAAAGTATTGATGTTCTTATTAGAGTATAACTTTGAAAAATAGTTCCTAGCTTAAGTCTAGATTCTGAAAATGTATACCCTACAATTTGCACAATCACGTACCTTGAAACTTGGAATAGTAGAGGAGACCTTGAACTGCTCTTGTCTGAAGTCCTTAGTACGAAGAAAATGAAAAAAATACAAGTGTGAATAAAGAATAAAAAATGAACACTGGTTTTTGTGATTACTTAAGGCTGCAAAAATAGAAAAATATTTAGCGAGGGCGCTTCATCACCTAGTGCCTTAGACCAACTGATTTGGGAGTCACTGCTAAAGCCTTGGGTGTTGCAAGACTAGGAATTACGCTTTAATGTTCAAACACATCTTGTAATCGGTTGTTGGTACCTCAAGAAGTATTAACGGTCACATGAAGGATGTGTAAGCAAAATTCAATTAAAAATCATCTACTAATAAGTACTTTGGACAACGGACAAGGGTATGATTGCTTGATTTGAATTTCCAAATATAGGGGTGATTTATACACACACGTGGGGATATGTGATTGGAGTTTAGATGAGAGAAAGGAGTGAAGAATAGAACTTGTATCTTTAGTAGAGTTGATAGAAATTCCTAAGTGGAGATAAAACCCTAGAAGGAAAACTTAAGAAATGCCGAAAGCTAAGTAGGTCTGCAGAACATATATGATCTTAAGTTAAATGATGAGGAAGTGTGAAGAATATGGGTGGATAATTTATGAGTCGACGATAATAGAATTCCTTGTTAGAAAACCTAATTGGAAAACAAAAGTCGAAAAAGCCAAATTGATAGGATTTTGTGGGTAGTATCATCTGAAAACCCTCAGGAGACAACACTCCTACTAGGGGCACCTAGAGGTTTAACGGCTTGTTGCACGTGCTCAGTGCAATCGCGTTTCCCTGCGAAAGTGAGGCTAGGTTTTTTGTAGAGAATAAAAAATAAGTTTGCTCAAGGATGAGCAAAAGATAAGTTTGGGGGTATTTGTTCACACTATAATATTGTATTATTATATTCCCCATTCTTATGCGTTTTATAAATAAACAGGTGCTTTTGACGCATGTCTGCTACATATTACAGGTTATAGGTTCTTGGACAAAAAACAGTGAAAACGATGAAAAGACGATGCAAAAGTGGACTTTGACCAACAAACAGAAGACTCTTGATCAAGCCTACATCAAAGATAAAATTCACAAAATACAAGGTAACGCAAGGTCCAAGATTACAAAGCAAACGGTTAAAAGTCCACTGCAATTGTTCACTGAAGATCTGGAAGAAATAGAGAAGCCAAATTGAATAAAGATCCAAAGAAATAAAAAGCCCAAGAAGCCCAGAATCAGTTCCAAAATTTCCAGACATAGAATTTTACCAAAGCTTGAAGTCTACTTTGACTAGGTCTTCATAAGGATATTTTTGTAAAAGCAGATGTGCGAATCAATTGTAACCTAGGGTTTCCTATCCTCTTTAAATAGGAACTCTAAATTATTGTAAAGGCTATGCCTCCCTATGCCTCCCTTCATTAATAAAATACAGATTTCTTTTGGAGAGCATCAATTTGTAAGTTCTTTATTTTCTGCCCTAGGTTAAATTTCTATTCTTGCCCTAGTTAAATTTAATTCCTTACCCTAGTTAGATCTTTTATTCTCTGCCCTAGATAAATGTTCTTCAATTCCCTAATGAGCGGGTAGTCTCTTCGCTTGTTAGGGTTAGATTTAGGGAAGGTTTGAGAGATGAATATCTCTCACCCCTTTCTTGCCCATCATATATAATTAATAGGACTCTATGCATACATGCACATACCGCTCCCTACGGCACCCTATCCCTCGAGGTAGCGGTGATACCGTAGTATAAATGCCCGGTTGTGATTGTTTTCCATGGAGAATAGGGTAAGGATTGATAAAGGAAGGAAAAGAACCTAGAGGATGAAACATCTTTCCAAATGATTCTAATCCCCTTTATTAATAATTACCATAACTCCTAATAAGATCTTAATATGGGTATAGAAAGCGGTGAGATTTATAGACTTTCCAAACTTAACCTAGACCTAACCCTAGCAAGATTTAGATCTAGATTAATTCAGTTTTTAGATTAAATCAATCCGATACCCATCGGAATTAACTCGTAAGAGCATTTAGGAAATTCACAACATCCATGTGGACCGACCCGTACTCACCGACTAGCAACTAAGCGACGCCGTTTTTTATTGCGGTTAATAGATATTTTTGAGATCAATCAAAAACCTTGACTCGGCCGGCGCCGCCGGTCCAACTCAGTCCGAACCCTAATTTTCTTTAACCCCCTACACCCTTGGCCTACCCCACTCCCCCTACACTGTTTAAATTCTCTGCAATTAACCAGAGAATTAGAATACCCCTTTTAATCCTTTTTAATGCAAATTTAAATGCATTTTTTATCACCCCCTAACCCTAATTTTCCTTATAAATACCCACTCTATTTTTTACATCTCTTCACACTGAAATTTCCTTCAAAAACTCTCAAGAAAATTCCAAGATCTTTTTGTGTGCAAATGGAGTTAGCAAAGGGCGAAGCTCCGACGAACTTCCGGCGACAACTCAAGGAGTTTCCGACAACGAAACGACACACCGATAACTCCCACCTCTTCCTCTTTCTCTCCTCTAGCCAATCATCCAGGAAATCCCTACTTCTCCTTCTTTTCTCTATTCTAAAAGCTTTCAAAACTAAAACCCGACGGAAGCGGAGTTAGTCCGACTTCCGATTCGGTTTTCTTTAAAAACTACAATTTTTCTAAATCAAGATACCTACATATCATCACATATTGTTCATTAAACATTAATAAACATATTTAACAAGTTTTATCACAAAATATTGTTATATGCATCTTCTATCGCAATTTTACATTAAAATACCACAAACTTTAGTTTCCGACATAAACTCTATAATACCTTTATACCTTTAGAAAACTCACGAGATAATGATCTACCTCCTCACAACACACAAATATAATATAGCACGATGGAATTTGGGAACATAGATTCAGAAAATACGACTTTACATATAACTACCTTCAACTTATAAAACCTTTTTCTATAAGTGTATTTTAAAAAAAATTTGCAATTGCACCTCTACAACCCATTTTGGGGAACCCATTCGGGATGGTGAGGATTATCGCACATCCTCGGGTTTAGTAGAGTGAGATGCAGATCTCCGCAAGGAGCATACGATCTCGAAAGATTTTAATACATTTTCTTTTAGAAAAATGTGATTTCTATTATAAATAAAATTTATATTTTTATAAATAAATATATGTGTAATTAATATCAAAATAACTATTTTTAATATTTATAATATTCCACATTTTCAAAATTCAAGAAAAACATTCCATTTACAAGAAAATACCATACAATTCCAATATTACAAATAAATACCATATATTATGAAATTAGGTTTTATTCACTAGAAATGTCACATTGATAAAATATATATCCATGAAAACTCTAAAGACGATACTAAAATACTTGAGGTGTATTTTGAAAATTATACAAAATTATTTTTACATAAAACCCCCTTAAGTTATAGTAAATTTCAATAAGGACCTTAGTAAACATAGGTTTAAGCGGGACCAGTCTCTTGAGCCTCAGGGAGCCGGAGATATGGGTGTTTGCCTATTTAAGGTAGACAACTTAACAAACGGTGTTATCAAGACGGTAATTGTCTTTGAAAAAGACACAAATCCTGTCGTCCATGTGCAACAGTTACCGATAGCACCAAAACATAATTCAGGATTCAATTTCTTTTCTAATTGTCAGACTCAGACTAAGTCTCAATATAATCAATCTGACTTGAATATGATTCAAGTATGAAATTACAAAACTACAATTCAATATGAATCCATATATTCAATCTATTCAATCTATATTGACCGAACCAAACCATGGATATATTCTATTTACATGATCATCCATTATATCTGTTCCATTACTGATATCATGGTTTCGGTAAGTCATCTATAGATATTCAATATTCAATGCAACAATACAATCAAGACATCGCGGGGTTTATAAGGGATAGATTGGTACGGAAGGTGTTAGAAGTGGCACGAGACAGCAACCGTAAAGACACCTAATCTGAATTCAATTGCCATTGTGCCTTGGCTGAACGGTTCCCTGTACTCCGTATACCGTAATCTCTGGTCTAGTGAGGCTCCTCTCGTATACACTGGCCTCTTCTGTACCAAGCTACAAACAACAACGTTAACACTAAATACAATATTATAACAATATACTCTCTATTCTGTCTATTCCATTCTTGTTTATTTACGGGACTTACCGAGCGATTTGTTCGCTGACGACATTCTCTTTCTTCTTCTTTGAAATGTCGTCAGGTGATTCGGACTCACTGGAGATCGAGCTCACCAGCGAGGATTTGGACCAGCTAGCTTTCGACCCAGAGCTTTAGATTCCTTATACACATTTACATTCTGTATTTTCCATTTCTGTTATGCCACTGTTTAGGCATTGCTTTCCATTCCATGTATTTACTTTTCAGATGTATTGTAAAAAGAATGTTAATAAATAAAGTTGATGTCCATTTACATCATGTCTCTTGTGTACATTACATTTTGTATTTCTTAGATACGCTCAGCGTGTTTATTTCTAAGTAAATACGTAGCGGCCTCATCGGGTCCTCTGCCCGTATACTGGGAAGCGGGGCGTGATAGAGATACTTCGGTCGTCAAGTTTGGTTCGCTACTCCACTTGAGCGGCTTAATTCCACTTGGCAATTAGATAGTTTTGAGAGAATGTTTGCTAAAATTTTAGATAGGAGGAGAGATATGGCATGGGGTGGTATTTATAGTGAAGAATTAGGGTTTGAGAATTAAAATTTTGGATTAAAATGCATTAAAAATGTGTTAAATGGTGAATTGAAGAGTTTTTGTTTGATTGTAGGAATATCAAACAATGCAGGAGAGTTAAGGGGAGTCAAAGGGACAAGTGTGCAAGGCATGGAGTGATTTGGATCACCTTGGACCGTCGGGGCCGACCAAATCAAGGAAACGGGTGGTCGGATTTTGTCGATCTGTCTCGAAATTTGTGCCACGTGTCATGTTGGGTGTGTACACCTCATTACGCCTGTTTGATTTTTCTGAAACTTTTCATTTCCCCGTGTATTGCACGTGCAACTCTTGGGCTTCCGAAAAAATTAAAAAGAAAAATCTGGAAAAAAAATTGTGTCTGATGGGATTCGAACACACAGGCTATGTCACAATAGTGTAAAGGTTTTACCAGTGAGCTACAAATTGTTTCTTGCTTTTATTAAACAAATCTAACTTATAGTTCGTACACAGGCTGTAATACTCTTTTCTGTACAATAACAATAATTTTCTGTACAGTGATTTAAGTGTCGTTACAGTGATTAGAATTTCATCCATGTCAGGATCGGCCAGCTCTTTGGCTAGGCGAGCGAGTACGTCGGCTTTTCCGTTCAACGCCCTAGGGACTCTCATTAGTTCAATGTGAGTGAACTGTTTTATGATTTCCACCACCCGGCTTCTGTATCGAGCTAACTCGAGTTTATATATCTTGTAGTCGCCGCTCACCTGGTTGACGACAAGTCGGGAGTCACCGTAAACACGTAGCCAAAGGATTTCCATTTCTATGGAAAGCTCCAGACTAGCTATCAGAGCTTCATACCCAGCCTCGTTGTTTGTGCGAGGCTCGGTAAGAGCAAAAGAACGTCGTAGAGTTCCTCCTGATGGTGTGACGAACACCAATCCTATCCCTGCTTTTATCTCCGGGACACTTGATTTGCTGGAGGTCTTTATTGATGAGGCTCCGTCGAAGTAAAGCTCCCAACATGGCTTATCATCCTTGAGGTGTAGCATTTATTCATCGGGTAACTCGTAATTGAGCTGTGACCCTTCTGGTATGGGATGAGAAGTAAGGAAGTCGGCAAGGGCTTGCCCTTTTACTACTTTCTGAGGAGTATAGATTATGTTAAATTCAAGGAGCATGACAGCCCATCTTGGCATTCTGCCGGCTAGGCTTGTCTTGGTCATTAAGTGTTTAAGCGGGTCGACCTTGGAGATCAGTATAACCCGATGAGCGAGAAGATAGTGTCTTAGATTCTTCACGGCAAATATCAGGGCCAGGCATTACTTTTTAATCGGGAAATAGTTATGTTCCGTCCCGACTAACGTTCGACTGAGGTAGTAAAGGGCATTTTCTTTTCCCTCCTCATTGTTCTGGGCGAAGACTGCACCGAATGACTCATCTAGCACGGCGGTATAGAGAATCAATGGTTTATTTGGAATAGGAGCAGCAAGCACTGGAGGGTGCAACAGTTACTTTTTGATTTTTTCGAACGCTTTTTGACATTCGACATCCCAGACGAAAAGAGCTCCTTTCTTCATGAGCTTCGAGAAGGGCATGCATCTCTCCGATAGGTTCGGGATGAATTTTCGTATGTAAGCGAGCTTCCCTTAAAAAGATCTCAGCTGTGTCAGATTCTTTAGAGGAGGCATCTCAATGATGGCCTTTATCTTGGATGGGTCAACTTCGATCTCTCGATGTCGGACTATGAAGCCCAGAAATTTTCTGATGACACGCTAAAAGCGCACTTCAGAGGATTAATTTTTAGATCGTATTCTCTCAGTCTGGTGAAAACGGTCCTGAGATCTTGGATGTGATCGGCTTTGGCTTTAGTCTTGACGACCAAATCATAAACATAACATTCGACGACTTTATGGATTAGGTCATCAAAGATATTGGTCATTGCCCTTTAACATATAGCACCTGCGTTCTTCAGTCCGAATGGCATCACTTTGTAACAGTATATGCCGATCGGAGTTCGAAATGGTGTATGCTTCTCATTCTCAGGAGACATTTTTATCTGATTGTACCTTGACGAGACATCGATGAAGGTGAAGATCTTGTAATTTGAGGTATAGTCGACCATCATTTCCATGGCCGGGAGCAGAAAATCATCTTTAGGGCATGCCTTGTTAAGGTCTCTGAAATCGATGCAGACTCGGATCTGCCCATTCTTCTTTTTCACTGGGATGATCATGCGATCCAGTCCGCATATTTCTCTTCTCTGATGAACCAACATCGATGAGTTTCTTGGTTTCCTCGATGACCTTTTCTTCCAGCTCCCTTCTCATTCTTCGAAGAGCTTGTTTGACTGGCTTGACATCAGGAGAAATAGCCAGCTTATGCACGACTACCTCAGGGGAGAGACCAGGAATTTCTTTGTATATTCATGCGAACCAGTCGACAAACTCATGCAGCAGGGAGACTTTCTGCTCTTTCATTTCCTCCGACAAGAGTGAGCTGATGTAGGTCGGCCTTGGATTATCGGGCGTTCCCAAATCAACCTCGGTTGGCTTGTCGAAGGTTGCTTGTCCTCCATCTTCGAGCTCTCGAGGAGCTTCTTCTGGCTCCGCTATCTCGTCGTCGTCATTTGACCTTTCGTTGGCTTCACCAACATGGATTATGTAGCATGCTTTGGAATCAGGTTGACTGAAACCTATGCCCCGTCTATCTGGAATTTGTCCATCGATGGGTGCTCGGATCTGAGGCGGATGCCATAGCCCCTCATAAAACTTCGCTTCGGATTCCATTTGATATAACCAGCATCCGCACTTTTTAAAATATTTCCACATCTCGGGCGCATAATATCTGGGATTGAGGATGGCTCTTATGCCTCTCTCATAGGGAAAGCATGTGACTGAAAAATCTTCCGGGTACACGACAGGATTTCACCCATAAAACAAAATGCCCTTCTGTCCACTTTTCCTTCCGGGAACGTAGAAAGTTTGCAGTTGGGTCACTGTAAAGACCGACAAAGTATCTAGCTCCTTGTACATCTGTTCCGGCATCCTTGTGATAGCTAGGGACCCTTCTGTAATCTCGACGGTTTCTCTTATCTTCGATTTTTGCATGAAGGCCCAATCTGCATAGCTGTTGCAAGGCGGGTCCTCTTCCTCCGACCCTTCGGTGTCGCTGTCGAAATGAGAGAGAATTTTGCTGCCGGATGGGCCTTCAGCATCAGACTCATCCGTATCGCAACCAAAATGAGGGCGAGTTTTACGGACGGATGGACTTCCAGCGTCAGATTCATCAATGTCACTTCCGAAACGCGGACGCACTTGCGGGTTTTTGCTTTTGAAAGTGACAGCCGGCTCAGATTTTCTTTTGAGTTTCGGAGTCGTTCTGTCTTTGGTCAGTTGTGGCTCAGTATTTTGGGGGTTCACGAAGTATCGAGAATCTTCATATCGGACTTCATGCACACCGAACGGCTGGATGTCTCCGTCAATACGTCTTTCTTCACCATTTTTGGTATACTTCATCCATTGATAGAGAGTTAACGAAACGATACCGTAATCGTGGAGCAACGGCCATCCCAGGAGAATTTTATACGACGTGTCGGCGTCGATCACGTATATCTTGGCTTCGGTTTGTAGGCCCCCGAACCTGATCGGCAGAACTATGGATCCCAGAACTTGCTGGCAATTTTGATTGAAGCCTTGAATGACGATCCTTTCCCTTGACAGGTGTCGGACGTCCATTGACAAACTCTTCAGAGTCTGCAAGTTCATGGTATTCACTGAGGATCCTGGATCAATCAATATGCAATTAATCCGATCTCCATCGCTGTACCCGGTAACGTAAAGGGGCCGATTATGCCCAGCTGTTCCCAGTAGCAGGTCTTCATCCTTAAACGTGACCGCGGCGGCATGTAGAGTGTACTGTGCTTCTTTCATATTAATCTCCGCAAAGCGAGCCTGGTACCGCTCGGGGTTTTGTAGAGCGTGAATGAGAACATCTCTAAGCTCTTTATATAGGACCAAGACATTGTAGATGCTCAGGAGAGACGGAAGCTTCCGGAGATGAGCCAAGACATTATAGTCCACTAAGGAAGGACTCGAGTTTTCATGAGTTGGCTCTCCGCCATCTACTTCATTAGCGACTTGTTTTTCCTTTCCTTTTGGGGCGTTGCCCTGATTTGGCGGTAGAGCTTTGCCGCTTCTGAGATAGATTTGGTAGGCCTTCGTGGCGAGCTCCTCGTCCTCTTCAGAAAAACAAAGTTCTTCCTTAGAGTCACTACCAAGGTGGACCATATAGCAGGTCATTATAGGGATCTCATCATCGGAATTTTCTTCTAACTCCTCCAGAATCTCAGCCGCTTTTACGGGGAAGAACTCCTTCAATTGAATTAAAGTTCATTCCTTTTGTTCATAGTCTTCAAGGGAATCGATATATTTTTGAATGGTCGATCTCTCTGCAGACTCTTTTTCGTGTCGAGCTACACTTTTCTTCTTCTTGAGCATTTTGGATTTTGAGCCTGATTGAGCCGAAGTGGTAGCTGGAATGGTAGGCTCCTTCTGCCCCTCCCATTCTATTCTGGGCTCTTTCTGAAGTAGTTTTAGCATATTCTTTGTCTTTTTGGACATGTGCATATTCCATAAAGGTTGCGGCAAGTCGGATTCATTTCTCGGGGCGGCAGATTCATCTATCTGCTCCCAAAAGGCTTCATCTTCTGTCTGTATGAAGTTGGTGGTTGCAGCTTGGTTGTTCACCAACACACTCTTGAATAGCTCAATCTCTCCGGTCTTGTATTGCTTTTCAACCCAGTCTTTAAAAATGTAGCAATCCTCGATCGCATGGCTCACTACTCTGTAGTACAGGCAATACAGGGGATTGTCGGTCATTTTTGCTTCGTGGGGTCTCTTCGACTCTGGCAATTGTAGACCGTTGTTCAGGACATCCTTAAATATCTTGCGGACATTGTCCCTCCTGAAAGAGTAGACTTTGTTCTTTTTCTCCTCCAGGGAAGGCCCTTCTCCTCCTAGCACGGGCTTTCAGGCCCGGTCTGTTTTTGACCCGCCCACCATTCTCTTATCTTCACTGTCAGACGTATTGAAGGCGTTGATCTTGTTTGAGCTCCCACTTTTACTGTTGTCATCTTTTCTGCTCTTCCAAGACTTTTCACCCTGAGAGTCCGGGGTAGACTTTTGCTTCGAGCGTTCCAACATTTGTACTCTCTTGGTCAGCTCTTGAAACGTCTTGAGACCTGATGTACATAAGAATGGGACCATCCAATTGCTGAGGTTTCCAATGAGGAAGCTGACGGATTGGTCCGGTTCTAGCGGCGGTTCTCACTTAACAGTGAGATTGCGTCATCGGGCAATAAAGTCCGTGTTGCTTTCGTTTTTCCCCGGCTTGATTCTCACAAGGTCAGCAATGGAGATTTTGTCACTAACACTCATGAATCTTTGCCGAAACAAAGACTCCATTTGGGCGAAAGTAGTGACGGACCCGTCTGGTACACTTGCGTACCAGTTGAAAGCGACACCAGTCAGGCTGTTGACAAACTGACGAAGAATGAGCGCATCATTGCCCCCTGTATTTCCGTACGACGCTTTAAAGTGGGCGACATGCTGATTTGCGTTTCCCATCCCGTCAAATCTTCCGAACTTAGGAATTACGTAGCCGCTCGGGAACTCGATCAGATCGTACTGTGCGGGATATGGCCGCCCACTACTGCCAATTTCTTTCTGGGCTTCGGTTTCGGCCAACAATGTTTTAACCTTGCTAGTGACCAAATTCATTATCTGATCTTGTGTTAACGGGATGGAGCTATCTGGGGCCAGGGCGTCCCCAGAAGCGGAATATGACCGGCTCTCATGCGGCTCGCCCAATTTTAGACCTAAGGGGACAAGCATCGGTTGTTTCGGGTTGTCATCACCCGGTTCATGAGTAGAGACTTGTACTTGATTAGGAGGCGTCCGAGCAATTTGAGCCTTAAGCCGCATCACAACGTTCGTTAGGTCATCAATTTTTGAATAGAACTTGGCCATCTCTTTATCTTTACTCCTGAGCTGTTTTTGAAGATCTTGAAGCATCTCTTGCTCTGCAGTCCTGGGCGGAAAGTTGGCTTTTCCTCGTCGTCCGAGCTTGACTCCATATGGACTGAGAGGTCTTTCTTCCTATCGGCCTCATCGAGAGGATTTTCATCATCCAGCAGAGGTGGATGATCTTGGGAAGCGGCAACCACATCAAGCCAGATTGGGATTGGGATGTGGTAGCCCCATCCTTACTTTTGCTGTGCAAATTGTCGCTGGGACGCCCGCCCGCCATATAAACCGTATGGATTACATATCCAGCTGTCTTTTCATTATTGGCAGCTGATTTCACGGATCGCTGTCGTGGCCCTCCTGTTTTGGAAACGGGCAATCGACTGAAGGCGGTTGGTCTGACCGGGTTCTTGAATGGTGCTGGCGCTTCTTTTTTGGTTTTTGCCCCGCTGTTTTCGCGCGGCACAGAGCGCCTGATAGACTCTTGAAGAGACGGTTTCATGCTTTCTCTGTTGGGACAGGGACACGTCTTTTTGTAATATCGTTCGGACTGCTGTCTTCTTAATTCTGGCGGTCATGGCGTTTTTCTGAACCCACTTCAGGAGTTCGAAGGAGTTGCTGACGTTTACGGACGACTCATCTGTCGATGTGAGGTAACCCTGCTCTTGGAACCTCACAAGGTTCAACTTGGCCGGAGCCCTGGCCTTTTTGTTAGCTCTATATCTAAGCCGCTTCTGCCTCAATTTTTTAAATTTTTAGCACTTGGCAAGTTTCGGCCCTTCGGGATGATACCGTAAATCGATTGACAGGGAGTCCAGAAAATACGCCTGCTCACGCGATTTTCAAGGACACCTTCTGAGCTTACTAGAGATGCTTTGTGGCTCTATTGGTATTGATGGCCTTGCCTCCAGTCAGAACAGTAGAGAGCCGTTCAAATACGGATTTGCATTTGGGGTGGGATTCTTTGACGATCACAACGTTCGGCCTCCTGCCCTTTGAGGCCGGTTTGGCCGCTTAGTTTGCCGGGGCCTCCGCCAGATGAGCGCTTCCGGCAGGGTAGATAATGACGAAACCAAATTGATGGGGTGGTTCCTCCCATTGTCGGTTGAGACTTGCAGGTAGAACCACGCGGGCATTGATCTTGACCATGTAGGGAATCGAAGTGGCGTCAAAAATGAAGCTCGTCTTGGGAGACATGATTGCTTAGTTCGAGATTGTGACTAAAAGCTGTTAACCTGTAAAAAAAATGACTTTAGTACAGGCAATCGATATATATGTTGATTGAGTTCGTATTAATGTTTAACCCGAAATATGGAAGGAGAGAAAAGGTCCCAACGGGGGTGCCAGAATCTGTAGAGCGTTTTTCGTCACCCCATTGAGATGGGAATACGCGTCACTTGTCAGGCGTACACAGATCCCCTGCCTAGAGTAGACTGAGATTTATTAATTGTGGGGATCCGAATCTCCGGCAGCCGCGAACTAAGCTGCCGTTAATTACCCTTCATTTTTGGATCGAGCGAACCTCCGATTGACGGGTCGGACTGTTCATGCGAAATTAATACGATATGTTGGTGTGCGTGTTTTTAAACAATAGGGACGTGTTCATTTTTTTTTTATTTGTGACAAATGATTTTTTAAAAAAATTATTCAAAGAAATATTTTTTTAAAAATTATTCAAAGAAATATTTTTTAAAAAATTATTTTATTTAATTATTTTTTTAAAAAAATTTAAAAAAAGTAGTGGGGAGCTCCCATTTAGTGGGAGCCTCCCCCTTACATGAGAGGGGGAGAAAGCTCCCACTTAGTAGGAGCTCCCTCTCCCTCACATGAGATGGAGCAGGGGCTCCCACCCTCACGTGAAAGGGGGAAAGCTCCCATTTAGTGGGGGCTCCCTCTCCCTCATGTGAGAAGGATCTGGGGCTTCCACTAAGTGGGAGCCTCCTCCTCACATGAGAGGGGGGAAAGCTCCCACTCCTCTCAGTAGGCTTCAAAACAATTTTTTTTTCTTTTTCTTTCTCTTTTTAATGGAGTTAAAACTCCAAAAGATTTTATTTGGAGTTAAACTTCCAAAAAAATTTATATGAAGTTAAACTCCAAAAAAATTTAAGTGGAGTTAAACTCCCCAAAAGGATTTTTATTGTAAAGTTCAACTCCAGGAGAATTTTTATTAAGGAGTTCAACTCCAAAAGATTTTAAATATAGTTAAATTCCTAAAAAGATTTTTATTGTGGAATTCAACTTCAAAAGAATTTTTATAATGGAGTTAAATTTCAAAAGATTTTAAATGGAGTTAAACTCCCAAAAAGATTTTTATTGAGGAGTTAAACTCCAAAGAATTTTTATAGAGTTAAACTCCTAAAAGGATTTTTATTGTGGAGTTAAACTCCAAAGCATTTTCATTTTGGAGTTAAACTCCAAAAGATTTTCTCTTTTCTCTTTTGAGAAGAAACCCGAATGTATTCTCTTAAAACTCCAAAATTTAGATCTTGGGTGATGAAAAGAGACCCCTTTTCTTTTCTTGATAGAGCCTTGGAATGTGAGTTTCCCTTCCTCTCTTTTTTTTTGATTGGATATGAGAGTTAAACTCTTCTTCAATGGGTTTATGGTAAAACTTTATTTAGTTTTGAGAAGAAAAAAAGCTAAGCTCTTGATTTAATTGAAAAATGAAGAGAAAGAGAGAGAACTTGAGAGAGTGGGGATGGAGGCACAAACCCTAATTTTTGAGAGAATAAAAAAATTGTTGTTGATTTTTTCATCATGTTTGCCTTTATAGGCTACACACTTTATATATAGCCCTTTGAGTTTTGCCAAATGGCACTTGTGGCACCCCATGCCTTATGTGCTTATCTTTTTTGCACATAAGTCATGAGGTTTACAAAATTTTGGCTTTTTCCCATTTTACATACATTTATTTCTAAAAAAAAGAATTACATTAAACTAATTTTGTTAGTTATGTATATGCCCTAGAGGCCATTGTTGTACATATGATGTATATTATGATGGATGCTTAGATATATACAGAGAGGACTTTCTTGCTCGTCATGATAGTATGCTATTTGGTTTCACTTTATCTTAACATGTTGATTTGTATTGGTTTACTGTTTTTCTCTCACATGTTGATAAAGCCCTTAGGATCTGTACTCGACTACTGGGACTATGATGAGATCATACTAGTGGGGCCGCGGTAGTCGATGAGTACATCCTATAACTGTTCCTAGTCGAGGGTATATCGAGACAGGGCATCGATACACCAGAGTAGACTAGCGTATACGCATCTTGACCCATATGATGGGCGATGGATGATCCCATATCCATCGGTGTTGGACATCAAGGATGGTATACGGGTGCTCAGTGGAGACTGGGTACACTGGACGGACTCGCCGAGAACTCCCAAATGGTGATATACCACACGTCAGATGGCAGTTCTCCGGTGACACTGGTACAGGGTAGTCTGTAGACCCGAGATCGTCATAGAGTCTTGTGTGATTCCCACTGTGCTTTGATTTCCACCTTACCACGTCCAAGAGGGCGTGCAAAACGGTGGCTTTTGGGTAAAGTCCCGAATCACATGGAGGCAATGAGCGATAGGAGGGGATTCGTCTCTCCCGATATAGGGAGTTGATGTTGTGCTGTATTCGATTGGCTATAATTGGAAGTCCCTGGCCAGGGATGATATAGTGATTTACTGGTAAGTGTTACTAGTAGTTTCTCGACCCGTTATGAGCCACACATCGACACGAGTTATCGGTTACTGGGGTCTGACTTATACCACCCCTAGACTTGATATGCGACATATCAGACGAACAGACCGGACTGTACGGGAGTGTTGCTGATCGGATTCACAGGAGAACGCACAGGCTAGCTTGTTGATCTTCTGATCGCTCAATACCTGGGTGGCTGTTACGTTTAGCTGACCGCTTGCAGCTTGTGGGTGTTTGATATGATCATCACCTGCTACCGGCGTATTGACGATTCTTTAGAGTCCTACACAGAGGTTTCTTGGCTCAGGCGAAACGGAGTAGAGGCACATATGTGATATGTGCAGGACCGAGAATAATGCGATATGAGATACCGTATTATATTCTCGCGATATTTAGATATGAACCGGGTCATCGGATCAAGTGTTGATTCGATGAATCGGTACATAATATATTAGTCGGCAATATTCGATGTAGCCGGATCGTCGGATCAAGTGTTGATTCGATGATTTAATGTATAATAATATATTTGATATATTATTACATTATCTAATATTCGCTCGCTTTATTATTTCATTTTCTCATTGGATGATACATTGATATATATGCGATATATGTTAATTGTATTATTTTCTTTTGTTGCAAATATATAATATATATGTGATATATATTATTGTGACATGATATGATTAATTGTTAAACATGTTTAAGGATGATTAATTGAGGTTAGGGTTTGATTAGGGTTAGATGCTTCATGCACCTTCTAGAAGCTTTTTCTTTTGTCATTCTTAAGATATTTTTGGATGACACATTCTTAACCCAACCAAACCCTAACTCTAGTTTATTCTCTACTAAATCCTAGCCACTCATCCTTGACCATGGTTTATAATCAATCATATACTCTTTCTTTCTATTCATCACAAAAAGAAAATAATTCATTATCTTTCCATTATCTTCTTCTTCTCTCTTGAAAAAAGCTTACTAGATTTTCTTTATGTGATGAAATAATATGAGAAAATGATTTAAAAAGAAAGCAAAAATACTACTCTCTCATCCTCATCTCATCTAGCCCATGAGATTAGTGTGTTCATCTCTTTAGAGTGAGAAAGTTTGAGTCTTTGCAACTTCGAGGTAGATCATCGGAGATTTGGAACACTTCAAGCTAGCATAGATCGTTCGAGTCGTAGAGCCTCTCATGAGTCCGGGAGATCGTGAATCGCGGCAAAGGGACTTCTACTCGGAGCTTGTGAAGTGAAGGAGCGGACTACAAAGGTTGTAATCCCTCACACTTAGATAAAAGTTATCATCTTGCATGTTTAAACCTAATAATCTAGCAAAAATCCCGGCTTTGGGTTGTTCGGCACGTCTAAATTTTTATCCGGGAATGTTTGATGCCTTTTGAACCTTCACAAGAGTGCCTAGGAACCCTACAGAGGTATCAGAGCCTAGCTAGAGCATTAGGCGATGTGTTTACGAAGTTAAAACTCCGATCGAACCCGAAACGACAAAATTAGACCCCTCTCTGGAAATTTTTTAAATTTTGGGATTTTTCTGAATTAAAAATATGTAAAAAAATCAGCAGGGAATTCTAAGAATTACCATAAAACCCGGGCCCCCAATTCGTCCAAACGGCGGCGGAACCGCGGCACAAGCATGCCTTGCGCGGCGGTTCCGCGGCGGAATGATGGATTGGTGACACGTGGATTTTATGGTAATAACCATAGGTACTTGTTGATGCTTCTGGATATTTTTAAAGGTGATTCCAGTGTTATTTAAATCTGGGGTTTATTTTGTAATAGTAGATTCGATCGGAAATTTTAAATTCGTATTTCTTTCCGGATATTTAGAAATTGTTAAACTAGTTGAACGGATATCATTAACCCACTTTATCCCGGCACGGAAAACTTTCAAGCGTTGAATTTTTACTGGGTTTAAATCTTTCGGAAAATTGTTCAAGTTAAGCGGTGGACCCTCTAGAAGACAACAAACCTTAACTCGATTGTGTGACCGTCTTGAACTGCCTTTTGAACCTTCGGGTTTGGGGCAGTACGGCGTGCCACATGTGAGGCGTTGGCTTGACCCTTCTACGGCTAGATCACCGGTACTGTGACATGTTCTGGGATCATTTGAACTCCGCTCAAGAGTTGAGCACTTTGGGAAATTTTGGGTGTTTGATTATCTGTTCGAAAAGTTTAATACTGTCTATTTATCTGGAATGTAATACAATATGTGGAATTCATAGAGTTAGGCATGAAATGCGGAGTATGTGATATTTCGGATTTACGATGTCTAAAGTGATTGTGGATTCCAAATATTGTAGTTTTACACTTTCTTTTCTGTGACCGTAAGTGTAATATGTGATATCGCCGGTTTCGTTGCTATATGTCAACGACAATTGGGATGCGCGTATTTACTTACGTTGATGATATGTGATATTATGTGTTGCTGTGATATGTTATATTGGATCGTCGTGTTCAGAATAGCCGGGGGTTTTATGTGCGATGAGGTTTTTTTTTCATTCATGTAAAATTCATTTGTAATGTAATATTCTTATATTTGGGGCACTTCCAGGTTGCGGTTGATGTCACCAGTGTATATTATTTACTTTTCCGCATTAGGTAGACCCAAGGAGGGGAGCACAAGTAACCGGGTTCTAGGGTCCAGTGGGAGGCCATCTCGAGGAGTCAAGACCGGGTCTCCTAACCCTAGAATTGGCAGTGTTACTTGCCGCTCTCGTAGGGGTCTTGGAATGTGGGTTTGGCTATTCGTCGCGACCGTGGAATCCGTGTTTTATACAGGCTCGTATTGAAAACACGGACGTCCTAGAATATCCAATATTTCATATATGTTCTTCTGCTGCAATGTTCTGTGATGAGATCATATTACTGCCTGAGACGAATGCTTATATTATATATATATATATATATATATATATATATATATATATATATATATATGCTGATATATAAATATTACTGCTTTCGTTTCTTCTGTGATGCTTAGGAAGCATAAGCTGATGGGATTTTTATTAATAAGATTAATAAAAAGAAAAGAAACCTAAAGATGTTGTAGAATCAAAAACTTTATAAAAAGGGTAGCTACAGTTTTGCTTTGCACAGTGATATATATGATATGTCCTGCACCTTATTCGATGAGGAAAGGACCGAGATCCCTTCACCGGGAGTGATTCCTTTAGCAAAACTGGCAGATGCTACATAACTCGGTTTGTCTTTTGATTGCTTTTAGTGTTTTGCTTTGCACAGCGGTATATATGATATATCCTGCACCTTATTCGATGAAGAAAGGGCCAACGATCCCTTCACCGGGGGTGACCCCTTTAGCGAAACTAAGAAAAGCCTCAAAAACACTCCTTTTCAAAAACCACTCGATTCTACGACGATATCAAGTTCATTACGCTCATGGTTTTTCTGAAAAAACCTGCGTAGCCCTCCGTCATTTCAGATAGATATTATTTAGTATTCGTGCTATGTTTGTTGACTTAGTCAAGGCGTAGTGTACGGTAGCTAAGTAGTGTTTATCTGCTAAAAACATGAGATGTGATTGGATTAGGGTATTCGCACGGCCTTGTTGACTCAGTCAAGGGTCGTACGGGTGGGTTTAATTCAATCAAGAAATGTACGGGTTGAACTTGACTTGCGATTTATGGTTTGTTGACTTAGTCAAGGTCATAGATCGCTAGGGGAAAAATATTATCGGGAATTTCAAGTGTTGAAATTTGCAATGAGATTGCATACCTTCTATGAGATAGTTGGATCCCGATACCCACTGCGAGTAAGAGTTACTCCTGGGAGAGTTTTACACTGGACAATTAGCCGATCAAGTAGGTGTCTAGAAAAGTGTTAACGGGGTTACGCCTCTGGGAAAACGAGGTTTACTTTAATTAGGTCCGTGCGAAAGCACGGGGAACCTCCCTCAAAGTACCGACACTGATCTGGCTGAAAGATTGACGAAATTGTAGGGTGTAATTAATCCCGGCTAATCTTACCTTTTAGGGCTTTAAGGTAGATTTGATAAAAACAGTGGGAGACATCCTGATTAGATAAGATAATAACCAATCTAATCTTGCAAGAGCATACGCTAAAGTGTTTTCTTCTCTCTCTCTCCAGGTAGCGACCATGTCAGGCCATAATCAAGATAATAATATTGATTTGTATTGACTGAACCCGATTATTGTACTGAGCAAGGGAACGTTGGACCCGTTCTTTCTTATAAGAGTTATAAGACTGAACAGGAAACAGGAGAATATCTAGATTCTCACGCCGCCCAAAAGAACATGCATGTTGATGCATCTTCTTCAGGTGTGTTAGTTATTGAGAACTGTTTCTCAGTTCACCCTATATCCTGGGTATTAGATACCGGATCAGGATCCCACATATGTAAACAGTTACATGGGCTACGTAAAGGTAGAGAACTGGGAAAAGGTGATCATTCCGTTCAAGTAGGGAACGGTGCAAATGTTGCAGCCAAAGCAGTTGGCGAATATCACCTGGTATTACCAAGTCGTAATACACTGATTCTAAATGAGTGCTATTATATACCGAACATGATGTGCAACATTATATCAGTTTCTTTATTAAGTAAAGAAGGATATAATTTTGTAGTAAAGGATAATGTTATGAACATATTCCTAGATCAAAAGTTGATTGCATCAGGCTCGTTACATAATGGCATATTCATTCTAAATCAGAATACAGTCCTAAATATACAAAACACACACAAGAGGAAAAGTTCAGATATGAACGAATCCTACTTGTGGCATTGTAGACTTGGTCATATCAATGCGACACGACTGGCTAAGTTACATAAGGATGGTTATTTGAATCCGTTCGAATTATCATCTTATGATACTTGCCATTCATGTCTCAAAGGAAAAATGACCAAAGCTCCGTTTAGTGGACACGGAGAAAGAGCTACTGAACTCTTAGGACTAATACATAGTGATGTATGTGGTCCCATGTCTACGCATGCTAGGAACGGTTCTTCCTACTTCATTACATTCTCTGACGATCTCTCCAGATACGGACATGTGTTTCTGATGAAACACAAGTCTGAAGCTTTTGAGAAATTCAGAGAATATAAGCACGAAGTAGAGAACCAAACGGGCAAAAGTATTAAGATCCTTCGATCTGATCGAGGAGGAGAATACTTAAGCAATGAGTTCCTAGATTATCTAAAAGAGAATGGGATTCTCTCTCAGCTTACTCCTCCTTATACACCACAGCACAACGGTGTATCGGAACGAAGGAATCGGACCCTATTAGATATGGTGCGATCTATGATGAGCGATGCTGAGTTACCTATTTCCTTCTGGGGGTATGCGCTTGAGACAGCCATATACATATTGAATCTAGTTCCGTCTAAATCTGTACCTACCACACCATATGAGATATGGAGCGGGAAGAGACCATATTTTAAACGAGTTAAGATATGGGGTTGTCCGGCCTATGTCAAAAGACAAAATCCGGACAAACTCGAGGCACGATCAGTCCTTTGCAAATTTGTGGGATATCCAAAGAATTCTCAAGGATATTTTTTCTACCACGCTGAGGAACAAAAAGTGTTTGTTGCTCAACATGCCACCTTTTTGGAAAGGGAATTTCTTGCAAAAGAAATTAGTGGCAGAGAGGTAGAACTGGAAGAGGTTCCAGCACCACAAACCGCAACTGATGATTTGATGGAACCAGAAGATTCAATAGTACCCGACGAACCCCAGCCTCTCCGCCGATCTAGTAGGGTTTCTCGTCCACCTGAGAGATACTACGGTTTTCTCATTGATGGTGGAAGCGAGGATTGCATCATGGATGATGATGAACCCACTAGTTTCGAGCAGGCCATCACGAGTGGTGACTCTGTGAAATGGCTGGATGCAATGCGATCTGAGATGGAATCCATGTACACCAATAAAGTATGGATTTTAGAAAATGCTCCTGAAGGGGTAAAACCCATTGGGAGCAAGTGGATTTTTAAAAAGAAATTTGGTGTAGATGGAAAAGTTGAGACTTTCAAAGCTAGACTTGTAGCAAAGGGTTTTCGTCAACGTCCAGGTGTGGATTATGACGAAACCTTTTCTCCAGTGGCTATACTTAAGTCCATCCGGATCTTACTTGCCATTGCTGCATACTATGACTACGAAATCTGGCAAATGGATGTTAAGACCGCCTTTCTAAACGGTGATTTAGAAGAGTGCGTGTACATGACTCAGCCAGAGGACTTCGTAGATAGTGGGAGCAGCGGAAAGGTGTGCAAGCTGCTTAAATCCATTTATGGGTTAAAGCAAGCATCGCGGAGTTGGAACATCTGTTTTGATGTTGTAGTCAAAGAGTTTGACTTCATCAAAAATATAGATGAACCTTGTATCTGTAAGAAGGTAGCAGAGGGTAAGGTTGTCTTCCTCGTATTGTACGTGGATGACATACTCTTGATAGGAAATGATATTCCTATGCTGCAATCAGTCAAGCTCTTCTTATCACAGAGATTCTCAATGAAAGATCTAGGTGATGCCTCCTGCATATTGGGAATCATGATCTATAGAGATAAATCTAAACGGATATTGGGATTGTCCCAATCCAGGTACATTGACACCATACTAAAAAGGTTTAGTATGGAAGAATCCAAGCGTGGGAACCAACCCACGATCTCTGGACTCACTCTCTCCAAAGAGATGTCTCCCAAGACTGATTTGGAAAGAGCTCGCATGCAAGGGATACCCTATGCTTCGGCAGTAGGCTCTATCATGTATGTGATGCTATGTACCAGACCCGATGTAGCATACTCACTAAGTGTAGTGAGTCGGTATCAAGCAGATCCTGGAGAAAGTCACTGGACAGCTGTAAAGAACATTCTCAAGTACTTACGAAGGACTAAGGAGATGTTCTTGGTGTATGGTAACGGAGAACTCCAGGTGGAGTCCTTTACCGATTCCAGCTTCCAAAGTGATAAGGACGACTCTAAGTCGCACTCGGGTTTTGTCTTTACCCTCAATGAAGGGGCGGTATGTTGGAAGAGTTCCAAACAGGATACCGTTGCAGACTCGACGATGGAGGCTGAATACATCGCTGCCAACGATGCTGCCAAGGAGGCTGTCTGGATAAAGAAGTTCATTAGTGAACTTGGTGTGGTTCCATCCATTGAGCATCCAATACCTCTGTATTGCGATAACAATGGAGCTGTGGCTTTGGCCAAGGAACCCAGGTCCCATCAAAAGTCCAGACATATTCTGAGGCGGTATCACCTGATCAGGGAGATAGTTGATCGCCGGGAGATCGAGGTCAGGAGAGTAGATACGAAGGACAACACTGCGGATCCATTCACGAAGGCTATTCCCCAGATACAGTTTGAGAGATTATTCGGGATGCTAGGTATGAGATACTACAGCAGCTGGCCTTAGTGCAAGTGGGAGATTGTTAGTTATGTATATGCCCTAGAGGCCATTGTTGTACATATGATGTATATTATGATGGATGCTTAGATATATACAGAGAGGACTTTCTTGCTCGTCATGATAGTATGCTATTTGGTTTCACTTTATCTTAACATGTTGACTTGTATTGGTTTACTATTTTTCTCTCACATGTTGATAAAGCCCTTAGGATCTGTACTCGACTACTGGGACTATGATGAGATCATACTAGTGGGGCCGCGGTAGTCGATGAGTACATCCTATAAATGTTCCTAGTCGAGGGTATATCGAGACAGGGCATCGATACACCAGAGTAGACTAGCGTATACGCATCTTGACCCATATGATGGGCGATGGATGATCCCATATCCATCGGTGTTGGACATCAAGGATGGTATACGGGTGCTCAGTGGAGACTGGGTACACTGGACGGACTCGCCGAGAACTCCCAGATGGTGATATACCACACGTCAGATGGCAGTTCTCCGGTGACACTGGTACAGGGTAGTCTGTAGACCCGAGATCGTCATAGAGTCTTGTGTGATTCCCACTGTGCTTTGATTTCCACCTTACCACGTCCAAGAGGGCGTGCAAAACGGTGGCTTTTGGGTACAGTCCCGAATCACATGGAGGCAATGAGTGATAGGAGGGGATTCGTCTCTCCCGGTATAGGGAGTTGATATTGTGTTGTGTTCGATTGGCTATAACTGGAAGTCCCTGGCCAGGGATGATATAGAGATTTACTGGTAAGTGTTACTAATAGTTTCTCGACCCGTTATGAGCCACACATCGACACGACTTATCGGTTACTGGGGTCTGACGTATACCACCCCTAGACTTGATATGCGACATATCAGACGAACAGACCGGACTGTACGGGAGTGTTGCTGATCGGATTCACAGGAGAACGCACAGGCTAGCTTGTTGATCTTCTGATCGCTCAATACCTGGGTGGCTGTTACATTTAGCTGACCGCTTGCAGCTTGTGGGTGTTTGATATGATCATCACCTGCTACCGGCGTATTGACGATTCTTTAGAGTTCTACACAGAGGTTTCTTGGCTCAGGCGAAACGGAGTAGAAGCACATATGTGATATGTGCAGGACCGAGAATAATGCGATATGAGATACCGTATTATATTCTCACGATATTTAGATATGAACCGGGTCATCGGATCAAGTGTTGATTCGATGAATCGGTACATAATATATTAGTCGGCAATATTCGATGTAGCTGGATCGTCGGATCAAGTGTTGATTCGATGATTTAATGTATAATAATATATTTGATATATTATTACATTATCTAATATTGGCTCGCTTTATTATTTCATTTTCTCATTGGATGATACATTGATATATATGCGATATATGTTAATTGTATTATTTTCTTTTGTTGCAAATATATAATATATATGTGATATATATTATTGTGCCATGATATGATTAATTGTTAAACATGTTTAAGGATGATTAATTGAGGTTAGGGTTTGATTAGGGTTAGATGCTTCATGCACCTTCTAGAAGCTTTTTCTTTTGTCATTCTTAAGATATTTTTGGATGACACATTCTTAACCCAACCAAACCCTAACTCTAGTTTATTCTCTACTAAATCCTAGCCACTCATCCTTGACCATGGTTTATAATCAATCATATACTCTTTCTTTCTATTCATCACAAAAAGAAAATAATTCATTATCTTTCCATTATCTTCTTCTTCTCTCTTGAAGAAAGCTTACTAGATTTTCTTTATGTGATGAAATAATATAAGAAAATGATTTAAAAAGAAAGCAAAAATACTACTCTCTCATCCTCATCTCATCTAGCCCATGAGATTAGTGTGTTCATCTCTTTAGAGTGAGAAAGCTTGAGTCTTTGCAATTTCGAGGTAGATCATCGGAGATTTGGAACACTTCAAGCTAGCATGGATCGTTCGAGTCGTGGAGCCTCTCATGAGTCCGGGAGATCGTGGATCGCGGCAAAGGGACTTCTACTCGAAGCTTGTGAAGTGAAGGAGCGGACTACAAAGGTTGTAATCCCTCACACTTAGATAAAAGTTATCATCTTGCATGTTTAAAACTAATAATCTAGCAAAGATCCCGGCTTTGGGTTGTTCGGCACGTCTAAATTTTTATCCGGGCATGTTTGATGCCTTTTGAACCTTCACAAGAGTGCCTAGGAACCCTACAAATTTATGGGTTCATTCTTTTTGTCACGGGGTCGGGCCCTTCCATGCTCGGTCTTGACCTGGACTTGGGCCCACTTGGCTTCGGCTTGACTTTGATTTTGACTTGGTTAACCGGGGTGTAATTTTTGACCCCAACAATTATGAGCGAAAAGTGATATATGAGTGAAATCGTGATTGACAGTGAAATTGATACGTACTTGTTTGTTCCTAATCTAGTACTTGAACATATACTGTAACATGGGATAAGGGATAGTTGGCTAATGAATGTATGGCATAGCACGAGAGTCCATTAAAATCACCTAACATGAATCACGTGTGTCGTTGTCCCGTGGGGTATATGGGGCCTTGTACTAAACGTGTCGTTTTTCCATAGCGTTTATATCGGACTACTTTCGTATATATGCATACTTTCATTATTGAACTACAAACAAACAAACACATTAAAATAGAATTGCCGGACCTATGATACTTGGTCAAGATACTTATGTTATATTACCCACATGTTCGTATTGTTTCATATCTTCGTGTTACTGCTTTGTAATCTCTAGTTCATGCTTATTATTCTGTAACATAAGATATATTATTATATTATTATATCGTGTCACCCTGACGACCTGAGTATGCATGCTCAAAGTGAGAAATGGACTTAGCCCATATCGGGACCTACCCTACTTCGAGTATACTGCAGAGGTCTAGATCAACGATGTCAGCGCTGTCTTTTCCTTTGACTTTATCTGATTAGTTATCTCTTTTGATATTACAGCTTTATATTCGCTGCACTATAATTCATTTACTTATGATAGATTTAGTAACTGTATTTTTCTTTATTAGTGTTGTGTTTACTGTTTACCATATACTGTTAGAAACCGAAGTTTGACTACGGCAGGATTATTCCTTGATCGTAGGAGCATGGCTAGTCTAATCACCATCGTATTCCGTATTTGGAAAGCGGGGCGTGACAATAACTTTAAATCAACCCTTAGCTTTTATTACAATCGTAACTAATATTCTATGGTAAAACCCGAACAAGGCTTATATGATCGATATGTAATTTAGTTATACTTATTAGCATATGTTAGGTTAGGATGAGGACCTATCCCGGCCTTCTTTCCATTTTAGACTCGTGAACCCTATTACGTCACTATGCTGTCCATATTGAAATTAAGAAAACGCTATTTGTAATGACCCCAAAATCTTTATACATTTGTATTATCCCTCTTCAATAATATACCGTATTTATTTGTACTTGGTATTTTCCTTCTTCTATTAAATTTATTATTATTTTATTCCTCAATCTATTATGTATTTTTTTTAGGTACAATTTCTTTTTCTTATATTTAAGTTTTTAACTTCTCATTCTTATTTTTCCTTTCTTAAATATTTAACCCAAATCCATTATTCTTATTCTCTACAGCCCATCTAAAAAGCCCATTTTCTTTTTAAGCAACATCATATATTTAATTCTAATTAAATATATGCATGAACAACCTTATAGCTCATTGGTTAAGTCCTTGTATTGTTATTCCATAAGTCGCATGTTCAAATCCCCATTCTTGCAATTATTTTTATCATTTTTTATTCTTCTCATAACCTACAAATGAGACCTTTCATTTCCAAAATGAATGGTGACCTTTCATTTCTCTTTTAATTCTCATGTTGAATGCATATATTATTATACATAATTCACCATTACACCATCTTTATTGTCCTCCTCTATCTTTTCCTTCCTCACATTTTTCTATCTCTCACTTCTTCCTCTTCACCTAGAGTCCAAGAAGAAGAACATGAAGAAGTCTTCAAGAAGGTCTCGCTACTAACGCGAGGCTATCGGCGGATAGACAAGCCCGGTGACAATACCGGCTTGTGCATGTAAGTCCCTTCTCTCTCCTTTCCCCCCATCTCTTATTTTCCTCTTGTCATGCATCGTGAACCCCCTATTCTTTTCATATCATAATCCATAAGAGAAGATACACATAAACATATACATATACATATACATAAGTTTAGATATATATGATTCTATATGGTTTAATAATATCTTATTATCTCTTGTTCAAATTAAAGTATTTTTAATTCTTTGTTCATGACTAGGAATGTTTATTACAAGTTGTGAGAACACAAATTTTATGCCACAATATATCTATAATGTCACATGAAATCGGTTTGTTTATTAAAAGAAAAATAGAAGCCTACATAAAATACGAGTTAATCTTTCTGCCGATTTTAGTATACACATCAATACCTTTAGCTTTAAAATAATTTTTAGAAATTAATTTTTACTTCTGAAAATTTCACGGAATTTACATATGATAGACTATATTATTTTTTACACGCTGTAAAAATTTTAGATCGATCCGCATAACGGTTTAGGAATTACATCGTATTTATTCACTGATCGTAAAACAGAAAACTGCAGTTATCGGTCAATTTCTAGGACACATAACTTGGTATACCGGTATCCAAATTGAGCAAACTCAGGTGTTTTTAATATCTACATCGAATGATCTAGATTTTCATAGTTTTATAGTTTTACTGAAAACCCATATAAGATAAAGAAAACTGCGTTACAATATTAAGTGACGGATCTGGACAGAATCTGTTCCGATTCGCACACTGTTTTTAAATTGGACATAACTCGAACACCCGATGTCCGTTTGTGACAAAATTTAGATGTGTAGATGCACCATTGATAGAACTATAATTTTCTGTATATTATATAACTTAGGAATGCATGAAACAACCTGATATAGGCTTTGCAATAGAATACATAGCTGCTGTCCAGAAATCTGAATTTCTGTTTTAAACGCTGATATTAAAATGATCATAACTAGATCTTTAGAAATCCAAATCATGTGAATCTTGGTGTTTTGGATAATTAAATCGAAATACCTACAATTTTATAATAAGCTTTGTAACCTGAAACCCGATAGAAATTAACTCAAACTGCGTTTTAAAAATATGTGACGGTGCCGAATAGATTCTGATCCGTTTTGCGCGACGATACGAAAACATATATATCTCTCAAACCGGTAGTCGTATTTAGGTGAAACTGGAACTTACGCATTCAAAACATTTAGAGACATATCTCTGTTTATATTCCGCATTCGTTCAACTTGATTAATTAGTCGTACATAATATTTCTTTACAGCATTGTTTATGGTAGTTACTCGAATAATATACTTGACTCATTTCATGTTATTCGAACATGTATACATATTTATCTTGATCATTAAATTATTGTATGTACATAAAGACGATAATTAAATACTTGAGGTATATTTTGAAAACTATACAAAAGTACTTTTTACATAAAACCCCCTCAAGTTTCATAATTTACAATAAGGACCCTAACCGATTATAGAACTTCAACTCACTTTCTTTTAGTCTGACTCGGGTTAGAGTCTGACTATTTCTGACTTGAAAATGATTCAAGTCAATCTATATTCTTTATATTTCAACTCAAGATGAATACATGAATCCCAGAATCCAGTTAACAATCTACTTGACTGAACCGAACCATGGATTTTCCTTTTACATGTTTCCCAGTATTCCATTTACATGACTCTACGGTTATAACTGTTTCCTGATATCATGGTTTCGGTCAGTCAACCAAGTCAATCATGCAATCATTACAAGTTTTACAAGATAACAATACAAACAAGACATCGCGGGGTTTAAGGGGTAGATTGGTACGGAAGGTGTTAAAGGTGGCACGAGATGGTAAGATTAAGACACCTAACATGAATCCAATTGCCGTTGTTCCGGATTGTATAACGGAGCCTTGTACTTCCATTTGCCCCGATCTCTAGCATATAGAGATCCCTCTCGTATACACTGGCATCTTTCTGTACCAAGCTACAACAACAGCGTTAGCACCATACTACTATAATATGACAATACAATACAACATTAAAAGCTACTCTCTCTCTCTCTTTTACTCTCTGTCTATTTCTCCATTATCTTTGGGACTTACCGAGCGACCTGTTCGCTGACGACATTATATTTCTTTCTTCTTTGAATGTCGTCAGGTGCGTCGGACCAAGCTGAGATCGAGCCCACCAGTGAAGACTTGTAGCGGTTCCACGAAGACCTCGAGCTCTAGATATTGTATCTTGTTCTTTCCAGTATTTTTCATTTTCATGTTATGCCACTGTTTAGGCATCGCTTTTCATTTCAGTTGTATTTTCCTTTTCATGCATTGTACAAAGAATGTTAATAAATAAAAGTTGCTGTTCTTTTATACTCTTGTCTCTTGTGTATTTATATTGCTTAGTTACGCTTAGCGTATGTACTTCTGAGTATATACGTAGCGGGCCTTGTCGCGTCCACTTCGCCGTACACTGGGAAGCGGGGCGTGACACTATTTTATAAGCCGTAATGCTGCCCGCATTGAAACTAAGAAAATATTTTTCTATAGGTCGAAGAGTTGCCCAATCTGAAAGTGAACTTTTATCGCTAAATACCCTATAATTAAATAGTTCGTATTTTATTAAATATAGCATTGAAGTTCTAACTTTGCCTTACCAAAATATCCTAAACTATTTAATTTGTTCCACCAGAATACCCTAAAATTCCTAAAATCGTATTTTCTAAAATAATACTTCGACCTCCTAATGTCATATTTTTCTAAAATAATATCTAGAACTGAAAAACCCTTTATCCCTAACACCATACACCTTTCTAAAACTATTATTTCACCAAAATACCATAAATTTCCCTAAGTTATATTTTTATTAATATACCATGAACTATTATGGAAACCTAGTCACATGAGTACACCTTATACTTAACATAACTCATGATATACCATATGACATGTCATTTTATACAGTTAGGGTTAGACGCGAGAACCTAGGCATGGGGGTCCATGTACCGTTTTTACGGATGACTAAAAGATTCCGTCATTTTGGATGACCAGAAAGGAACCCTTCTTTGTGACACCGTCTAGTAGTGCCGCATGCTAACACCGACATGTACTCATATATCACCGTATAATATCGGGGTGGGGCATTTTGATTAGGTAATGTTGTATTAAGGGTCTCGGATTTCCTTTTAGATCAACCATGGTTCGGGAAGTGAAACAAGTACTATTCACTTCCGATTATTGTTGTTTCGTGGCCCCAACAGAATAATTATGAGAGCCCGGTACCCTTTTCCATCGAACTGATACGTGCATAACACTTAGTAGATACCTGATATTCCCTTGTCACTGCACATATGACATCATGCATTGCACACACCCATGCTACCTTACTCATACTTAAACCATTATGAGTTTTCCTGACCGAGTATAATTCATTGACGGATTTCCTTTTTTCCTATCTTCTCCCGAAACGTCCATTAGATGAAGATGCGGCCCACGATAGAGGCGCAGAGGTGGAATCCATCGTAAAAGACTACGCAGTATTGTCCACCTACATTAGTATTAGTTTCCTTTTTGTTCTTTAGTTGCCCACCTGTTAGGCTTGCTTTCTTTCCTTAGATGTAGTAAACACTGTTTTATTTGGTGTCCCTGCAATATAATAAGCTCTTGGTTAATAAGAATAAATGCTATTGCGTCTTATTTTATTGTTTTAGTACATTACCTATATGTTTTTTTACGCTTAACGTAATTATATCAAGTTAGACCGCTCTCGATATAGTTAAGTTGCGGAACAAGCCACGTTACCGTTTCAGTATTTTAGGAAGTGGGGGTTACACATAGTCGGTCTCTTTTAGTTTCTCTCCTTGAAACATTAGTCCCATATGAACAGGGCCAAATACAACCCATGTGTGATGTGTTATATCTATACTGTTCTAATTTAAACTTCAATGTTGTATCTCATCATGTCATATATTGAGGATTTATCTTCTCCTAAAATTGAGAGCAGAATACAAGAAAATTAGCAGGTGATTTTTTCATTTCAAACTATCCATATCAACTTTCCAGATTAGAATCCAAGCTTAAAATTCAGGTGCATCACAAGATTGATGCTGATCATCCATTTATTATTACTACTACTACTACTAAATGCTAAAGCTAGGCGCCACAAATCTTCAGCCTGTTTTTTGTCCTTTAGCAGGAAAATTACCCTTAGCCGCCAAGATTCCAAACTAGTTTGCATTTGGCCCCTCGAACTTGCAATAAACCATGAAAAATCTCTAGAAATTTTGACTGCGCCTCCTGGAATCCATGTAAATATCATTTTGTCCCTTTCTTCATCTCTCTAAATCTTGAGTAAATTCTTCTCAGGCTCCTATATTTCGAAAGATTTTTGTTCAACCCATGCATACCGGAAAAATCTTTGGAAATTTTCACCACGCTCCTTGGAATCCATTTAAATTTCCATTTGTCCCTTTCTTCATCTCTCTAAATCTTGAGTAAATTTTTCACAGGCCCCTAAATTTTTGAAATTTTTTCGTTCTTGACTAAAGCTAGGTGCATCTAATTCTTCAGCCTTTTTTTGGCCTTTAGCAGGAGAACTATCCCCAGCCCCCGGAATATTAGGTAATTTGAATTTGGCCCTTCTAACTGGAACAAACCCAAAAAAAACCTAGAAATTCTGCTACGCCCCCTAGAATCCATGTAAATTTCCATTTGACCATTTCTTAACTTCTCTAAATTCTGAGTAGATTTCTCTCAAGGCCCTAAATTGGAAAAAAAATTCGTTGCCTTGATTGTCTATAAATAAATTTTAGCAGGTGAGGTTCTATTTTCTCACATATCAAATGCAACCATGGTTAAATTTTTGTGTATTTAATTAGGCAAAAAGGCTAAATTCCCCAAAACTATAAAACTAACCTTTTATTTTTGACAAGAAAATACCAAATTGTTTTAAAATTATGAAAAATAACCTAAAACAGTCAACAGTGAGTCAACTCTTAATGCTGTAATTAGGCATATTAAATGTCATTTTTCCCATTTAATAAATTCAATTAATTAAATCAATTTTTAGGGAAAATTGATTCCAAGCTCAATTTTGAAAAGCGGCTTATTTTTAAACCCATATATTTTCAAAATTGTTAAAAACCCAATAGTTATAAAATACGGATCTTTCAAGCCCAAACGTATTCTAATATTAAGATTATTTTAAAAATCCCTGAAATCTTTCTTTTTCATCCTCAAGGCCTAGCACTAACCCTAACCCTAGCATGACTGACATTACCACAGTCGTCGTCGCCTCTCTCATCTTCTCCACTTTTCTCTTCAAAAACCTAACCCTGATTACCAATCTAACCTTAGTCAATCGCCGCCTTCCTCCGCAGCCATCGTTGCCCTCCTCCTCCTTCTCCATCTTTTACCTACACAAACCCTAATCAATTCCCATCTTTCTTCTTCTTTCATTTTTTTCACTGAACAAACCCAAATCAAGTCTTGCTTTTTCTTCTCCTTCTTCTTTGTCAAATACCTTATCTATGTTCTCCTTCCTCCGTCCTCATTATACCCATTATACCCAGCCCTCAACTCCGTCTAATTTAATTAATAATTAATTCTTAATAAAATAATTAAATCTTACTCATCCATGGTTCATTCTCTCACCTCATTAGTTCATTCTCATTTCTTTTGCTCATCTTCTTCTTTCTTGAGAAAAAAGCTTGTTAGGGTTTTCTAAAGAGAGAAAATATTGTGAGAAAAATAAAACTAAAGTGAGCTCACTTTCTATTTCATTCTCCTCTACTAGATTAGCACTTTAGTATAGCGTGTTTACTTCACTAATCTCTCATTAGTGAAGTAGTAGCTTGAGTTAGTGTCTGCTCGACGTAAATCATTTTCGTCCTCGAAAACTTCAAGAAAGATCGTTCCTTTCGCCTTGAGAAGCCATGCAAGAGTCCGGGAGTTCCATGATCACAGCGAAGGGACCACTACAAGTAGCCAATGAAGTGAAGGACCGGTTTACAAATATTGTATTCCGTTATCACTTAGATGTAAAATAGTTTACATGTTGTTTCGTATGATTCTCTAGTTATCGATTCTAGTTTAGGGTTCTTTAAAACGACAAAATTTTGAAAATGGTATGGACGATACCTTCCGAAACCTTGCTGTTGTTCACAGGAATCCTACAGTGGTATCAGAGCCTAACTAGAGAATTAGACGGATTGTGTAGGATTACGAAACCGAAACTGCTCTGAAACTTGAAACACAAAACTGTAGTTTCTGTCGATTTTTAAAGTTGTCAAAAAAATTTCCAAACAAATACAGAATGTTGTATGTGATAAAACATGAACACTGGTGAAATTTGAGGCATTTCAGAGGAAAAGTGGCCGGCCACCATACCCCCCATCTCGGCCTAAAACCGAGCACACCCCCCCCAAATTTTTCCAGTGTTCCATTGACTGGGTTTTGGTGCTTCAGGTGTTTGTTTGTTTTTTCTAAATTTGCATGAAAAGCAAAGGAAACCTTTTTTTTTACACTTTAGATCCCCTATTTTCTTGCAACCTTCGATTTTCTTTTGTTTGGTTGTGCGAAGAAAAGCAAGTCTGAATTTGGCTAGGCCTAGTGCCATCTAAGCATTTGGCTGAAAAGATTTTCATAGATTTTTTCTCCGAAAACACTAGAAAATCTTACACACTGTACTTTATTTCAATTTTATAATACAAGTTATCTATTGGATTCCAAACAAAGTTCTAAAAACTTTTTTTAAGATCCATTTTATCTCGTCAAAGTTGTGAGAAGCAAACGCTTGATTTGCATTTCTCAAAGAAAGTTGAAATGCTTTTCTATGACACATGAAAATGGATTAATGGTAACCAAACATGCCCTAATTGGTATTGTACTACCAAAAGAAAAGGTTTTTGTTGTTTTTTTGGAATTATACCAGTAAAGAAAGATCCAAAATCCAGCTCGCTTGTGTCCCCCAATTCAAAGTAAGCATTCAAACTTCAAAGGTTGTGTGCTGCCCCTTTCCACACATCACCTCACTCTCAAGTCTCACCCTCACCACACCATGACAACAGTTTGCAACGACGTCATCCCCCCATCCCCGTCCCTCCTTCATTTTAAAACCAGTCAGATACCTCCCACACCAAGACACAACACCAACCCTCTTTGCTTCGCTTTCAAATCTCTCCTCAAAAAAGCACAACATCTGATCATTTGCCAATCCTCCAGCATGCTCTTCAGTACCATAGAAGAAGAAGTAGAAGCCAAGCACAGCGAATTAGCCGCCGATGGCTCCAGCATCGAGCTCGCCAAGCGTCCCCGAGGCCGCCCACCCGGCTCCAAGAACAAGCCCAGACCCCCCATCACAATAGCCCTAGAATCCCTCCCCTCCTCCGCCATGCGGCCCCACATCCTCGACATCCCCGACGGCCACGACGTCCTCGCCTCCCTCCTCGCCTTCTCCCGCCGCATGAACCTCGCCCTCTGCGTCCTCTCCGCTGCCGGCCAAGTCTCCAACCTTACCCTCCGCCAGCCTCCGCATACCCCGGCGTCGCCCGAGGGGACGGTCGCGTTCCGCGGGAGGTTCCAGATCCTGTCGCTGACGCTGATGCCTGCGGCGGCGGTGACGGTGGCGGGGCCGCAGGGGCAGGTGCTGGGGGGGACGGTGGTGGGGCCTATGGCGGCGGCGGGGACGGTGACGGTGGTGGCGGCGGCGTTCGAGAGGCCGAAGGTCTGCCGGCTGCCGCTGGAGGATGGCGTGGCGAAAGCGGAGAGCGTTGAGATGCAGCGGCACGAGCTGCAGAGAGTGAAGGTTGAATCGTGTGGGATGGGGAGTTATACCTCGTTTTTTCCGGCGACGGAGGCGATTTGGGCGCCGGCGGCTCGTGCGCCGTTTCCTCTTTATCGAACCGACTTAATTTAATCTTGTTTCTTTTCTTTTTTTAAAGCAGAAAAGTTTGAGGATATTAGATTGGATCTTTTGTTTTGATGAGAGAGATTTTAATGTTTAATGGACCTAGAGAAAGAATGAACCAGCTATATATGAAATTATGAAGAGTATCATGCCAGTGGAATAATTATCAATTACTAATCTTGAATACAATATTCCAAAACCAAAAGACAACTGACTTATCTTTCATCAGTCTATATAAGATAAGTAGAATGTATAATTATCAATTTGTTTTGACAATTAGAGTGAACTGATTTTGTTGAATCCAAGTACCATATGCTGAAAGATGGTTGAAGAGCGAAAGGAGATATCAACATCATGCTGGAGGCCAAGGATGATAGAAGAAAAGGACAAGATAGATTTTTATTTTTATTTTTGATTTAAATAGGGAAAAAAACATGGAGTTCCAGATGCAATTTTTATTTTTATCCTTTTTAAGAAAATCGCTAAACCATTAATCGATATATAAAAAACCAATCTTTTTCTTTTGCCTTCATGTTGAAAGCCCTGCTCATTTAGCAATCTCAGTGGTAGGACCAAGAAAGAAGGATTGAAAGCTTTGATTGTAAAATTTGTGATATTTATAGGAAAAGACGGAGATCGTTCATGGCAAGCGGTAGGAACCTGCTAAATTCATATTACTTGTTTGCAATCTGTAAAGTGTATAGTATTTATTTGCAAAATACGGATAACTCATTGTACTTCCTGAAATTAAGCCAAAACATAAAAAAAAGGAAAATGATGTAGTGAGAATAAAATCCGGGCACATCATGGTATTGAAAAACAAAAAAAAACATCCAAAAAACATGCATCGAGTATTGTAAGAAGGTTATTTCAAATGGAGAACTTAGCATTGAGGTATTTAAGCATTTATTTATTTATTTATTATCTTTTTTATAAAATACAAAATACATGTCCCTACTTCGATTTGTCCTGCTTTTTCCATCAAAAACCAAAATGTCCCTACTACAATATATTTGTGTCTGGCCTTAATTCAACTAAATGGTGTGTGTCTGGATGGGCAGGTACATTTTATGTAAATTATATAACATGGCACGCATTTTATAATTGAGATGGTTTCGCAAACAATTAACAAACAATACTTGCGTTACTTGCAAATAACCTCTTTGCTGTTTACGTGTAGGACTTTCAATTAGTTGATCAGCACAAACATCCCCTTTGTCTATTGACCAAAATAATAAATCGCACCCAAACTTTACCTTAAATAACACAATAATAATTTCTAAAGATAAATCAAACAACTATTTGCCCTAATTAATTTCGAGGTTTCACATGCTACACGGCGTAACCCATATATAAGTGTCTGGCTAAATTTCAACTTACCATCATAAACTATAGGCATTTTCCCTAAATGATACCATAAACTTTCAAAATGATGGATTGAAACCATCAACTTTCGAAAGTATAAAAAGAATCCGTAAAATCACAAAATTATCAAGATACCCCTCTCATATAATAAAAAAAGACTATATTTGCAAAAAAAAATTAGGGGTAACTTGGTACTTTTTATATTATATGAGGGGTATTTTGGTAATTTTGTGATTTTCCTTAGGTTTTTTTTGATACTTTTGAAAGTTCATGATATCAATCCATCATTTTGAAAGTTCATGCAATCGTTTGGGGAAAATGCCTATAGTTTTTGGTAGCAAATTGAAATTTAGCTTAAGTGTTCTTTAGGAGCCGTTTGGTTGCAAGATTATGAAATTTGGATTCCAAAATGGTACGGTTGAAAATTTCTGGATTTGGTAATTTATTGTTTGGTTGGCTTTGGATTTCTAGTATTGGATTTGTAGTTCCTTGTAATCTTTATTTGGTGCGTGAGAAAAATATAGAATTTGGATTTGAGAATTTTAGAGAGAGATAGATAGAGAGATGATTATTAAATAAATAAAGTACCACGGCTCCCATCTAAAAGTACAATGAATAGTGTCAAATCCTTGAAAATCCTTAAAAAATTTTAGGATTCAGGAATACATGTTTTGTGGTGGGCCCTCCATAAAAAACAGAGAAATCCAAGAAATCTTAAACCTCCAACCAAACACAAAATTGCGGAATCCAAATCCTAACAATCTTGCAACCAAACAGGCCCTTAATCTCCATTTTTAACTCTTTAATCATGATTAATTATTATTGGAAGATGCAATTATTTTGAGGTGAGATTTTTTTGATGCATACAATGAAAACAACACAACTTGCTCCAAATCAAATCAAATTACAGAACTTGATGCTGTGCAAAGGATTCAACAGTAAAAGCACGTAGACCCAACGAACAACACTTCAGAAAGCACAAAGAGGCTCCTCATGAGGTCTGGAGCGCTTTATGTCCATACTTGAGCTGACAATGAAAGGTTAAAAAAGGAGCGTGAACTTGAACAAACATTGCTGGGCCCAAGAAACTCAAGAATTCAGAGGGAATTTAGAATTCATATGAGTAATGTCGGCGGTTTTTAGGACAAGAAGAAACGGAAAAGATTTGTGCACCTCATCACAAGAATTATTACATTTAGTATTTTTATCCAGAGCAATACTTTTCCGAAAAATACTTGTTGGAATCAATATGGATAACGTGGATTCTCATTGGGTAAAAAATGACATGATATCCACTACATAGTGAATTGCACCCTTTACCCCACCTTATCGCCAATAAGTGTTTGTCTACATAAAAAGGGGCATTCGGTTAAGCGGACCGAATGAGACAGAATAGAGAAAGGTTAGTTCGTGATGGAGGTCCTTTTCTGGTCTCCTTCAGATGTTGTCTTCCGTCGATCTCCCAATGGATCTTAAAGGCGATCTCCTGTTGCTTGTGGGTCTTAATTGGTTTTGAGTAGATTGATGATTTGAGGAGTTTGGCGTCGAGTACCTGCAAAGAAGTCCCGGGATGGTTTGGTACCACCGAAGACCCTTCGACGATCAAGTGAGTACGAGATCCGAGCAGAGTAACGGCTAAGTGGAATAAAGAATGGCCTACTTGACCCCTCTGTGATGGGGGTTTATATAGCAGTGGTAGCACGCAGCAGCAAGACGCGAGAATCACGCCGGCAGTTACGCTCCCGACGTCACATCCGCGTAAAGAGCGGATCGCCCATTAATGGGGATCGTGATGGCATGGAACGTGGAACGTTACTGGCGGAGAATCTGCGCGTGGCGAGATTTGCGGAACGGGGTTACGCCTGTGAGTGGTGGAGTTGGTCGGTCGGAGGGACCAAGGAAGACGGCCTCGGAGACGAGCAAGAGGGCCGAGGAGTCTTGGTCCTGTGGCAGTTCGAGGCGAGCTGAGGGGTCGAGGAGGCCAATTTGCAGGAGGCTCCGAGGAGGGCCAACTTGTGCTTGCAGGTCGGGTACAAGGGTGGTCTGGTCGGCCTCTGTGGGCCCTTTCTTCTGGGTCTTGGAACATGTCATCTGCCACGTGTCCTGATCTTGAAGATCGCCAATATTGAGCATCATCATTAGCCCCCACTCTTGTCCCGACCAGCTAGCGGGTCGGGTCAGGAGTGGACTGCCGGGCAGCCCAGGGTAAGCTCCCTCCTAAGGTTTCGTCGGGACGCGTCTCCGGGCTGTCAGTTGTCTTCTCTGCCAACGAATTAGGGTGAGATCTCTGCATTTAAGGAAGGTGCGCCGGTTCGTGCATCCTGCCACTGAAGCGACGGTCCACGTGTCAAGCGTCGGTTGGTCGACGCGATATGTGCAGATCTGTGGGGTCTGATGGGGCGCGGTCCAGTGCGGGAACGACAAGTGGAGCAATCGGTCGTCGAGTTGACTTCGATCACCTGCCAAGTGTGCCAAGCGCTGTTGAGAAGGAGGCATCTCTATGGCTCCGAAGTCGAGGGGGGATTACTCAGACTTGGATAGACCTGATGTCTTTTGTTAGGGTTTCGGGTCCGCTGCATGTGATGGGCTCAGTGGCCTCGTTATGAGGGCTACAAATCTGCAGCGTCTGTTGGGCAGGAGGATACCTGCTGGGGATGATCGAGCAGGGAAGCTGCTCAGTTGATCTTGGCAAGGGCCTTGATCCCTGGCGTTGCGAGTAGGGAAGCTACCGGCCAGGGATAGCCGAGCAGGGAAGCCGCTCGGCTGCCTCTGGGAGGACTTTGATTCTTAGCGTTGGAGGGGTTGTAAGAAGCCTGCCAAGGATAACGGGCAGTGAAGGCGCGCGGTTGCCTCTTGGCGAGGGCTTTGATCTCTGGCGTCGTGGGTAGGCAACCGCCAGCCTGGGATGACCGAGCGGGGTAGCCGCTCAGATTCCTCTTGCGAGGGCTTTGATCCCTGGCGTTGCTGGTAGGGAAGCTACCGGCCAGGGATAATCGAGCAGGGAATCCACTCGGCTGCCTCTAAGGAAGACTTCGATCCTTAGCGTTGGAGGGGTCGTAGGATGCCTGCTAAGGATAATCGGGTAGTGAAGCTGCGCGATTGCCTCTTAGCGGGGGCTTTGATCTCTGGCGTTGCGAGTAGGGAAGCTACCGGCCAGGGATAGCCGAGCAGGGAAGCCGCTCGACTGCCTCTAAGGAAGACTTTGATCCTTGTCTTTGTTAGGTAGGAAGCTACTCGCTGGGATGCGCCGAGCAGAAAGGGGCTCGGCGGCCTCGCGAAGAGGGCTTCAAATCCTCAGTGTCTGATGGGCAGGAGGATGCCCGCCGGGGATGCGCCGAGCAGAAGGAACTCGGTGGCCTCACGGTGAGTGCTTGAGATCCTCAGCGTTTGATGGGCAGGAGGACGTCCGCCGGGGATGCACCGAGCAGAAGGAACTCGGCGGCCCCGCGGTGAGGGCTTGAGATCCTCAGCGTCTGACGGGCAGGAGGATGCCCGCTGGGGATGCGCCGACTAAGAAGGATCTCGGCGGCATTGCGATGAGGGCTTCAGATCCTCAGCGTCTAATGGGCAGGAGGATGCCCGCTGGGGATGCGCCGAGCGAGAAGGATCTCGGCGGCCTCAGGTGAGGGCTTCGATCCTCAGCGTGAGAGGGGCCGTGAGAGGCCTACTGAGGATGGCCGAACAGGGTAGTTGCTCGGTGCCTCTTGGCGAGGGCTTGGATCCCTGGCGTCGTGGGTGGGGACCTACCAGCCGGGGATGACCGAGCAGGGTAGCTGCTCAGTGCCTCTTGGCGAGGGCTTTGATCCTTAGCGTTGGAGGGGCTGTAAGAAGCCCACTAGGGATGACCGGGCAGTGAAGCTGCGCGGTTGCCTCTTGGCTAGGGTTTCGATCTCTGGCATCGTGGGTAGGCAACTACCAACCTGGGATGACCGAGCGGGGTAGCCGCCCGGATCCCTGGCATCATGGGTAGGGAGCCACCAGCCGGAGATGACCGAGCAGGGTAGCTGCTCGGTTGCCTCTTGCGAGGGCTTTGATCCTTCAGGACGGGGACCGAGCAGGGTTACTGCCCAGTTCCTCTTGGTGAGCTACCAGCCGGGGATAGCCGAGCAAGGACTCGACCGCTTCTGGGAGGACTTTGGTCCTCGGCACGGGAGGGGCTGTAAGAAGCCTACCAAGGACCCTTGGCTGGACAGAGTTACTGCCCGGTGCCTCTTTGCGAGGGCTTTTGTCCTGAAGGATAGCCGAGCGAGGGATCCTCGGGCTCGACTGCCTCTGAGAGGGCTTTCTAATCCCTGGCGTTGCGGTAGGGAAGCTACCCGCCAGGGATAGCCGAGCGAGGGTCGGGCTCGACTGCCTCTGAGAGGACTTTCTGATCCCTGGCGTTGCGGTAGGGAATCTACCCGCCAAGGATAACCGAGCAGGGTAGCTGCTGGGTTGCCTCTTGGCGAGGGCTTTTGTCCTGAAAGATAGCCGAGCGAGGGATCTTCGGGCTCGACTGTCTCTGGGAAGGCTTTCTGATCCCTAGCGTTGTGATTCGCGGTAGGGAAGCTACCCGCCAGGGATAGCCGAGCGAGGGTCGGGCTCGACTGCCTCTGAGAGAACTTTCTGATCCCTAGCGTTGCGGTAGGGAAGCTACCCGCCAGGGATAGCCGAGCGAGGGTCGGGCTCGACTGCCTCTGGGAGGACTTTCTGATCCCTGGCGTTGTGGTAGGGAAGCTACCGGCCAGGGATAACCGAGCAGGGTAGCTGCTTGGCTGATTCTTCATGAGGTTTCGCCCGACCATCCATTTGCAGGTATGGGGAATATGAATGGTCGCGGTGAACGTGTGCGTAGCACGCGCATCGATTGTGCGGGGAGGCTAAGCGCCAGGGTCGCGTCGTTTCGATTCCGCCAGAGGAGGCTCAATGATCGCCCAGCGGACGAGTGTCGGCCCGTGATATCTGTGGCTATGGGACGTAGCCTGCCGGTGGTCAGCCGTGCCGACGAGGGCAGAGTCTTCTGCAGGCGGGGGAGCGGCGATCTGGGGCCCTGGCCTGGCCGTTTGGACTTTAGTCGGTCTATCGGCCGGCGAGGGCGTTGATGACAGTCGCCGGAGGAGGTTCATCCACGCCTCCAATGAGGAGGAGGAGGTTCATCCGCGCCTCCAATGAGGAGGAGGAGGCGGATGGTACCTGGATCTTCAGGGTGATCGCATGCCATGTGGACGGAGATCGGAAGGCCAACTTTTGTTTTTGTGGAGTTTTGTGTTCCCACAGACGGAACCAACTGATGGAGGTCCTTTTCTAGTCTCCTTCAGATGTTGTCTTCCATCGATCTCCCGGTGGATCTTGGAGGTGATCTCCTGTTGCGTGTGGGTCTCAATGGGTTTTGAGGAGATTAGTGATTTGAGGAGTTTAACGCCGAGTACGTGCAAAGAAGTCCCGGGGTGGTTCGGCACCACCGAGGACCCTCCGACGATCAAGTTAGTATGAGATCCGAGCAGAGTAACGGCTAAGTGGAATAAAGAATGTCCTACTTGACCCCTCTGTAGTGGGGGTTTATATAGCAGCGGCGGCACGCAGCAGCAGGCGCGAGAATCTTGCCGGAAGTTACGCTCCCGACGTCATGCCCGCGTAAAGAGCGGATCGCCCATTAATGGGGATCGTGATAGCGTGGAACGTGGGACGTTGCTGGCGGAGAATCTGCGCGTGGCGAGATTTGCGGAACGGCGGTTACGCCTGTGAGTGATGGAGTTGGTCGGTCGGAGGGACGGAGGAAGACGGCCTCGACTGGGGAGCTCGGAGACAAGCAAGAGGACTGAGGAGTCTTGGTCCTGTGGCAGCTCGGGACGAGCTGAGGGCCCGAGGAGGCCAATTTGCAGGGGGCCCCGAGGAGGGCCAGCTTGTGCTTGCAGGTCAGGTACAAGGGTGGCCTGATCGGCCTCTGTGGGCCCTTTCTTCTGAGTCTTAAGACATGTCATCTGCCACGTGTCCTGATCTTGAAGATCGCCAATATTGAGCATCATCAGTTCGGCTCAAATCATTTGGGGTCGAATCAGTTACTTAAGAAACCAGGCCAATATAATCAAAGAAGATATGAAGGATCAAAATAAGATTTCATGAGAGATTTACAATCAATCAAAAGTCGGTAGTTGCGAAACTTAAACACCAAGCAAGAGTGTAATTGAAAAAGAAGCGCTCTCTCTCAATCAATCAACCAACTATCAAATTTTCCTAGTTCTAAAGCTTCTCAGTCATCCTGCCATAGTTCATGTAACCTAGTTTTCGACGACTAATGTCATCTCAATCGAGGTCCTGTCGAGATTTGAGACGACCAACCCTCCTTGATCAGCCCTCCTCGATCAGATATGCCTTCACGTTCCTTTAGAACTACAGAAAATAGAGAATCAAGATCAAGGAACGCCCTTCGGCCCTTCTTTTGGCGCGCCGGTACTCATATAGTGCCGATTAGGGTATGGCCGAGGGCGCTGATGGCCGGATCAGGGATGTTATCATTGCCTACGAGAGGTTCAGACGTCCATCCCTACTCTCGTAACATGATAATAGAACCGACCTCGGCCTTTGACCGTAACAAGCTTGGTGGTCACAACACAGGAGATTTAGGCGTCCGTTCCTGCCTTTGTGTTGTGATCCTAAGATTGGTCTCGGTCGAGACGAGACGATCAACCCTCCGCTCGGTCAGAAAACAAACGACCAAGCGATTTATGTTGGATATAGTGCTTAGGGCAATTATTGTAATTGCATGATGACAATTTGTCACGCCCCGCTTCCAAAGATACAAAAAAATTCGGGACATAACTCTGCCAGCCATACTGCCTACGGTAAGGAAATATCATTCCATAGTCACATTACAGCTGTCGATTAGTAATCAAGAACCGTAAATTAATAAATCTATCTATCATATGTCCAACATCCACAAGAAATGATAACAAGAAACGATAACGGAAACGATAAAGATCAAAGGAAATAAAACAATACCGAAACCATCAATAAGAACTAGATCAGTGGGATTCTTCTCACTGATTGACAATCCTGTTGAAGTAATCACGATCCTCCTGTGCTATGGTCAAATGTCCGGGTCATGCAAAACCCAAACGTCAGTGCGTCATAAATATCATAATAATAATAAAACCAGTATGTAATATGGTATATCAGGTGCAAGAACTCGATATCATGAGTATAAACAATAAGCAGTGACAGTAACATGTAATGCAACAAGAAAGATATCAGTATCAAGCATATCGTGTGTATCCTAAGGGTTCATGACGTTAGGTTGTCTATCCTAAAAGTATTTGAAACCAATTAATGTACTCCTCTATATAACTCAAAAATATATACCTGTTAACCTCGGGACCACGGACGCAAGATATATCTCGTTAGCTTCCCGGACCACGGATGCAAGATGTGTGAATCAAGAATGATTTGTTCCGTTAACCTCCGGAACCACAGAAGCATGCAATATCCTTTTGAGTTACACTTCAGTTACACTTTTGATTTCCCCATTTCAACAGGTTTCATTTTCCAAGTCAGGTATGAAAATAATATCTACCTAATACCAACACAGGAACAAGCAGATACATGTTATGTCTTTCAAGACAACATGCTACATCTATCGGGACAACAAGTCAGGATTGTTGGTATCAGTAAGTACTACAGTCAAATAGGTACTAGTATGATAGCAATAATAGTAACAAGATGGCAGGTTACAAGCATGTCAGGGATGGTGTACTAAATTAGGTGAAGTGTTTATTTCGTAAGGACATCATGTAAACAAGTCATGATGGATATAGTTATAACCGTTGTCTATGTGCGATATATGATGTAAAGAAAATAATCATATCAATTCCTACCAGTTCAATTTATCAACTTGACCGTATTAGAATAATTGTTATAATTATTAGGTATCGTTATTTAGATATATTTGCGTACAACATTATAAACTAAAATTGTAAAAACTTATTAATGTTAACATACGAATTATAAATATATATAATAGTATAAAATAACAGAATAATAATATTATGACAATATATAGATATATTGTGTAATTATAGTATGTAGCGAGTTAGAAACTTGCTAAGATAATGGTTTATACCATGTCTGTATTAAACAAGTGATCATGCTAAATGAGAACCCTTAATGAATGACTGTTACTGGACACATCTTAATAAATTTTGATATACAACTGCGCTGTGTATACCCTAGGTGAACATTCAAAAAGATAAGGCGATTAATCCTAAATTAGTGCTCCATGTTCTACCTATCTATTTTATTGCTAACAGTAGTTTAAATACGGATATATGCTCAATAATCATAGGCTTCATTGGAGCAATAGATCAAACAATTGGCCTGCAATTAACTAATGTGAGTTAAAATTAAAATGGTACCGGACTAAGATTATCATTTCATTCAGTTATGAAAATCAAGGTCAAGATTATCCAATCATTTTTATACCCAGATAGGATCAAGCAAGCAAACAATTTTAGATTAGAATCAAATTCATACAAAGATGCATCACATATAATAATTTACATGAAAAATGGATTATTAGAGTACGGAAGACTTGAATCAAACTCAACTGCACCCTTGAAACAATCTTTAAAAAAACTAACCACAAAATTGATTAAAATTAATCAAATTAAATACAAAGAAGTGAGAAATCAATGCTTGCTTTTCCAGGTATAAAATTAACTATAATACCAATTAAAAATCGTACTAATAATATTATGGCAAGATTAAATCTTGCCGTATAGTATGTAGAGCAAGTGTATGATACTTGCCTCGACGATTACGCGATAATGGAACGATGACAAAAACGCGAACGAAAACGGCAACGAGGTCTCGGCTTTGGGTCTCGTTGACGAAGACAATGACTATGACCGGATCTACGGCAACGGCGGGTGCTCGGGTAGGAGTTAGGGTCGGCTGGATTTCTTGGGTTTGGAGAATGAGAGGAAGAAGAAAGGGATCGGCTTTGGGTTAAGGTTTTGTGAGATTGTAATTTTGCAGAGAAAAAAAGAGATGGAATGATTAAATAGGATATGGGGTTTTGATATATTTAAGAAGAGAGATATATTTGAGGAGAGAAAGATATGGAGTAATTAAATAGGGCTTGGGTTTTAAAAGATGGTGGATGCAAATCTTTTGAATTTTGCACCTTACACCTCTTTCTGTTGCCAAATTTGTTTAAAAAGATTTACAAAGATTTTATAATATCTTACCATATCAATAAAGCATATATCTTTTATTTTCTTTTATTCTCTAAACTAATAAATGTTAAGACTTACTTAACCATAATAATAAAATAATAGGATAGCCATAAATATGTGCATACTGGTTAGATATCTTATGAGTCCTATATTAATTAGGTATAGGAAAAGTAATAAAGCCAAACATCTTTTCCAACTCAAAACCATACATCATTTATCAATTAAATATTTATCAAACCCAATAAATTACCATGACTCAATAATAGCCCAATAACAATAATAATACCAAAAATCCAATAACCATAATAACTTAAATCGCCCAACATATTTATTAATATCATTTTATTCAAGAAATAACGTACGATCGTTCTCGGGTGTTATATTATACCCAACTACAAAAAATTTCGTCCTCGAAATTCACGAAGAACGGAAAAGAAAAGAAAACAAGGAAATTCTGGATTCAAGGAAATAAGTTTGGGAATTTCTGTCAAATCTCATCTTTGCGTTCCCAAGTAGATTCTATATGCGCACGACCTCCCCATGAGACAAGAACTAACGAAATCACTTTATTTTTGAGAACATTCTCTCGACGATCTAATGTATCCATCAGTCGTTCTTCATACGATCAATCATTCCCCAATGTCAACTCCGAGTGGTCCAAAACATTTGTCTCATCGCGTACATAGACACATGGAATACATCATGCACCCCGTCAGTGACGGTAGTAACGCCAATAGGTACGTCACTTCTCTAATATGCTCAATGCTATCAAATGATCCCATGAATTAAGAACTAAGTTTTCCTTTACCGCCTAACTAGATCACTCCTCTTATCGATGATATCTTCAAGAACACGTGATCACCCACCCCAAACTCTAACAGTCTTCTTCCGGTTCTTCCGGTATTAGCTCAACTCTTTTGTCGATCTTGCGCTAGTTTCATGTGATCCTGAATTACTCAAGTCTTATCCACGGTTTGCACAATCAATTATGGTCTAAACAATTTCATTTCTCCAACGTCATCCCAACATATCGGTGAACGACATTTACGTTCATATAATGCTTCAATGGAGCCATCTGTATGCTCGCTTGAAAGCAGTTGTTATACGAGAACTCCACCAGGTGCAAATAATCCACCTATGAGTCCTTGAAGTCCAAAATGCACGCTCTCAACATGTCTTCAAAAGTTTGGATTGTACGCTTGGACCGTCTATTGGTTTGTGGATGATATGCTGTACTAAACTTCAATCGAGTTCCCAAACTTTCATGTAAACTTCTCCAGAATTATGATAGGAAACGTGTGCACGATCCGACACGATACTAACCGGCACTTCATACAATCTTACTATCTCCTGGATATACCTCTCCGCTAAAGCCTCCATCGATTGACCAACACAGAATGATATAAAGTGAGATGCCTTCGTCAGACGATCAACTATTACCCTTGCCCTTTGGACTCCGCAGTGAAGCCGTCACAAAATCCATGGTTATATGTTCCCATTTCCACTAAGGAATCGGAAGTGGTTGCAATAAATCAGCAGTTCTTTGATGTTCATCTTTTACTTGCTGACACACCAAGTATCTAAACACGAAGCGAGCGATCTCTCTTCATGCCTTCCCATCAAAAGTGTTGTCTCATATCCCTGTATATCTTCGTACCTTCCGGATATATCGAATATGCCAAACTGTGGGCTTCCTTCATCACTTTTCGCGAATATCTCCTTTAGGCACATACAATCGACTTCTATATATTAACGATCTGTCATCATGAATTAACAAATCTATTCGAAGACTTGTGGGTTACGGGCCCACCAAGCTTCCGCTGCGCCACTCTGATAAATTGAGGCAGGTCTTCAAACTTCTTAAATCAAGCATCTTACGTTTGAGTAGCCTTGATGTGATATATCGCGGATGACTTGCACTTGTAGTTGCATCAACTATCCTAAGGATCCGGTAAGACTTGTTCCAAATCAATTCCGACAATCAGTTATCAGCTCCTTTTGCAATGTTAATATCATTATGGCTCACAATCGACTCACGACATCCGGCACTACCTTTTCCTTTCCCGGATAGTGGCCCAAATCTAAGTCGTAGTCAGCCATTTACTCCAACTATCTATACTGCCATATGTTGGGCTTTTCCAAGTGAACACATACTTTTAGGCTTTTATGATTGGTGGATATCTCGATCTTCTCGCCCAACAATTAGTGTCTCCATAAATTTAATGCGAATCTCATGGCAGCAACTCCGACTCATGCGTCGGACAATTCTTCTCATGCGTCTTAGCCGTTTGATGCATAGGCTATCACTCGTCCATGCTGCATCAATACACAGCCCAAACCATTTCTAGATACATCGCTGTGAATTACTAACCCTCGAAGTCATTCGGCATAATTAGAATAAGAACGGTCGTTAACTTCTGTTCCAACAAATCGAATGCTCGCTTACACTTCTCAGACCAAATGAGCGGTTCCTCCTTTTGAATCAACTTGGTCAACATCTCTGCTATTCGCGCAAATTCTTGCACGAACTTCCGGTAATTCCTGACTAGTCCAACTTATTCTTATTTTGAAGTTTCCTTAGACTTGGCCGTTCTTAACTTGCCACAATATTTCTGGGTTTACGGCGATTCCATCTTCCAATATGTCATCACCCCAGAACTTCACTCTATCGAGTCAAAATCCACATTTGCTCAACTTGGCACACAACGTCTGAAGTATACTTCTCAATTTCTCTTCGCGTTCCTGCTTGTTCTTAGAAATTCGGAAAGATCTTGTTTCTACTGGACAAGACAAATATCACGTGGTCACTGGTTGCCTTCGCATTGCACTTGACTAGTAAGGAGGGATAAGATAAACTAAAGGACAAGAGATACTTTCGAGCCGGAAGGTTCAAAGCCGTAGTATAGGATGTAAAAGGTGGAATACGAGAGGCAAGAAGGAACATGCATAAATTATATGAAATTAAGAGGTCATGTAACACCCTAGCACGATCATACGTTATTTAACAATATTACTTAGTATTTTGAATTTCTTTAATTACTATTGTTTAAGTGTGATTAGTGTTTGGATAATACGTGTGCTTATCGGACCCGACCCATTTGCGTGAGACCCGTTATGGGTGATAGAGTATATTTATCCATAGACCATATCTATTTGAATCTCAAAAAATAGATATAAAACATTTATATATATATATATTCTAGTAACCATACGTTATGGATATTTTTATATATTAATTGTCCGTATGTTGCATCTTATTTAAACATCTCATGTTATTTGATGATTATCTATTACACCTAAATCATAAACATCCTACGATACTGTGTAGATATATATTTTTCTCTAACCATTATATTTATGGTTTAAGTGGGCTACGTATGTGTAGATAGCTTCTAGTATATTTTTGAGATTTAGTAGAGATGAATCGGGGATTATAATATCTTTATAAAACATTATTGGTTATTTAGTTTTATACAACACACACACACACACACACACCCTAATATATAATAAAATATATATTTACTATATATAAAACCCATTTTTCTCTCTCTCCCCTTCTCGTAATCATTTTCCTCCTTCTTCCTCGAGCTCGCCACCTCCTCACCTCGAACCAAACCCACGCCTAAGCCTCCATCACCTTGTCTACACCTTTATCGACTCTTTCAACCGCCGAACATCCACATCCCCTCACCATCGCCGCCAACACCCATCTAGTCGCGCCTTCAACGTTTGCGGCAACAACATCACAACTCCATCGTCGAAATAGTATCTTGAACAAACTTGGAAACCGTAGATGAGCTTTCAAGTTTCTGTCTTGTCTTGTTCTTCGTTTCCGTGCGCATGTTCATCTCTGTGATCGCCTTCAAGGCAAGTTGTTAACTTGATACATGCTATAGTTACATAATATACGTATATATTATCGTGATACTATATATGTTCTATCATTTTATGTGATTGTTATTTTATCATCTCATACCGGTTAACTAGTTTAACAAATAATATTCAATAATAAGCTTAAATTATAATAAGTTTAGTGCATATTAATTTATAAGATATTTAATTAGTATTATTTAATGATACATCGTAACTAGTAAAATAACATGCGGTAAATGAACGCTCATTATAATTATATAACTACAGGATAAATAATGAGCGAGTATTCGATACTTGTCGTAGTATTGTTTTCAATTGATAAGCAAATATTGTGAGATAAAACTTTAAATACAAAATATAGGAGTTAAATATAAAATAGCAGTTCAAATATATTGATGGTTTCGTTTGCATTTTTCTAGTTTAATAACCATCATTTTGTTATAACTTTAAATATCGAGTATAAAATACTCATATAAATCAATCCTGGTAAAACAAAATATTATTCTTAATCTAGTCAGAGTAATATCATAAACAAGTAATAGTCGATTTGATCGTATAACTAATTAACCTTAAACATAACACGCTGGTTAAGCTATATCCGTTAGTGTTTACTGATTTTTAGTTATAACTGTATTGCCTGCAATATACCATGATTTGATTTGAATATGTGATTGTGAAGTAGATATCTTACCTAACTGATTACATCATCAATGGCATGTCTGTATACAAATTCATGACTTGTACCCTGTAATCTTGTTATTATTACCGTTATCATGCTAGTACCTGTTACCTGTAATACTTACCTATACCAACAATCCTAACTTATTGTCCTGATGGACGTGACCTATTGTCTAGATAGACATAACCTGTACATGTTTGTTTCTGTATTGGCATTAGTTAGATATTATTCATACCTGACTTGAAAAACGAAACCTAGGGAAATGAGGAAATTAAAAGTGTAACTGAAGTGTAATTTAAAAGGATATTACATGGTTCCGAGGGGGTAATGGAACATAATCATTCTTGATTCATACATCTTGCATCCGTGATCCCGGAAGGTAACGGGATATATCTTGTGTCCATGGTCCTGGGGGGTAACCAGATATATACTTTTGAGTTACATGGAGGAGTACATTCATTGGTTTCCAATACTTGTAGAATAATTAACCTAAAAACACAGATTTTAGGATACACGTGACATGTTTGAATACCTATAGCCTGCTGTTATAACACCCGTGACTGATTTTTCTTATACTCATACCTCACTCTTGCACGTGACATTCTATATAGAACACTGTTCAGTTTATTATTATTATTATTATATTTATGATGTATTGACGTCTGGGTTTTGCATGGCCCAGATTTTTGACCTTAGCACAGGAGAATTGTGGGTACCTTATCAGGATTTCGGATCAGTGATGAGCATTCTGTTGATATATTTCTTATTGTGGTTTAGATATTCTTGTTTTTTCTTTAGATATTTATAGTTTCCACTATCATTTCCTGTTATCGTTCTTGTGGCTATTAGACATGTTTAGAAATAGATATTTATATTATTGTTCTTGATTACTAATTAGCAGCTTTAATGTGACTATGGAAAGATATTTTCTTACCGTAGGTAGTATGTCTGGCTTTGTCACGTTTCGTATTTACATATTTTGGGAAGCGGGGCATGACAAAGTTTTGTTGGTATCGGAGCTTAGCTTTTAGGTTAGCTGGGCTTGGTGTAATTTGTAGTTGGATATGGTACCCAATACATTGTCCTTAAGACCCGGAATTTTAGGAACATATCCTATCACATTATTGGTTTGTCATTCAAATTCTTGAATCTTATCTTTCTCTTAAACTCTTTTATCTCGACGATATGGAAATGCCATTGCATCTCAGCTTGAAATTCTCTTGATTCTTTATTGTTTCTCCCCTCTTATTCCCTCTATTCTGATAGTAGAATTTGGACGACTTGGATGGAGTTATGTGATTGTAACTATATACCGCGGCATAATTATAATGCGGTACTCTATTTAGATAACCTGGAGTTCTATTTCGATTCATTTTTCTTGACTTATGTTCGTTGTACTACCTTGTTTTTCTCTCGGTTTCATTGCTTACGAATTTATGTCTTATCATGAACTTAAATCCAAAAACCGTGTTATATTTTCCCCTTGTCTCGTAGTGACCAATCCGTCTGCGCTTCGAAGAATAAGGAGAGATACAGGAGAGCATATGATGATTGTCGTAGTTCGAGATTGCCTCCAGCGGGAGCTGGTACATACGACTTCAAGACCGATCAGGTGTAAGATATTTCATTGAAGAAGTTCTAACAGACCTGCCTCAACTTATCAGAATAGCGCAGCGGAAGTATGGTGGGCTGATAACCCACAAGTCTTAGAACAAACTTGTAAATTCATGATGAGGGGAACTATTTGTGTATACTGAAAGGTGAAATTCATGAGCAAGTTGTAGATAAATCGCTGATAGTAGTTCGTGATTTTATGGTTGTGTTCAAGGACATCTCGGGTTTACCGCCAAAACGAGATGTGGAGTTCGCGATTGATCTTATTCCTGGGGCAGCGCAAATTTCGAAGGCTTGTTATCCGACGGCACCGGTAGAACTCGAAGAGGTGAAGAGACAAGTTTCTGAATTATTAAAGAAGGGTTGGATTCACGGCAGTGGTTCACTATGGGGAGCTCCAGTTCATTGGTTAAGAAGAAAGATAGCACACGGAGAATGTGCTTCAACTATCGAGAGTTAAATTGGGTAACCATAAAAAATAAGTACCCAATTTCTCGCATAGGAGAATTTTTTGATCAATTCAGTAGCGCGAGAGTATTCTCAAAATTGAATTTGCGATCAAATTATCACCAAGTTCGAGTGAAAACAGAAGACATTTTCAAGACAGTGTTCCGAACTCGATATGGGCATTACGAGTATTTAGTTATTCCATTTGGAGTTACTAACGCACCGGCGATATTTATGGACTTGATGACCCAGATCTTTTCACAATTTCTAGATCAGTTAGTGGTGGTATTCATCGATGATATTCTGATTTACTCGAGGAGCAAAGAAGAGTATGAAGAACACTTAGAATCACTTAGAATCACATTGCAGACGTTGAGACATGAAAAGTTGTATGCTTAGAAGTGCAAGTGCGAGTTTTGGTTCGATGAAGTGAAGTTCTTAGGTCATGTTATATCCGGAGATGAAATTGCAGTTGACCCTGAAAAGATTGCAGCTGTTCATGATTGGCTGACTCCAAAGAATGTAGGGGAGATTAGAAGTTTCCTTGGCTTTGCTGGATACTATCGAAGGTTTGTGGAGAACTTCGCTCGGATAGCAAAACCCTTAACAAGCTAACATGAAATGAGACACCGTTTGCTTGGTCTGGAAAGTGTGCGCTAGCTTTTGAGGCGTTGAAGCAAAGGTTTTCAACCGCTCCAATTTTAACTGTGCCAGATGGTTACGAAGGATTAGTTATTCATAACGACACAACAGGAAAAAGCTTGGGATGCGTTTTGATGCGGCATGGAAAGATTGTAGTTTATGCTTCCAGGTAGTTGAAGACTCATAAGAAGAACTACTCAACTCACGACTTAGAACTAGTATCAGTTATCTTTGCACTAAGGATTTGGAGACACTACTTATTGGGCGAGAATGTCAAGGTATTTACTGATCACAAGAGCCTAAATTATGTAATCACACAGAAAGAGCTCAACATGAGGCAGCGTAGGTGGTTGGAGATGATGTCTGACTATGATCTTGATCTAAACTATTATCCGGGGAAAGTTAATGTATTATCGGATGCTTTAAGTCGGTTGCCGGCAATACAGATGTTGACTTCGCAGAAAGAGATTATAGCGTATTTTCAGAGATTCGAGTTGGACCTCGTACTACCAGATTCATCGGGATAGTTGATGCGGTTGTGAGTACAGTCATTGTTGATCGATAATATTAAAGCAGTGCAGTTGCACGATCCTAGATTGTAGAAATTTCGAGGACAAGTGGAGGCAGGACTTTGAACGGATTTGTTGATTCATGAAGATAGTTCTTTAAGATATGGAAGTCGTTTGTGTATGCCTAAAAGAGAAGTTCGTGAAGAAGTCATGAAGGAGGCTCATAGTTCCGTATATTTGGTACATCCAGGAGGCACGAAAATGCATAGAGATTTGCAACAACACTTTTGGTGGGAAAGGATGAAAAGAGAGATCACCCGTTACGTGTCGAGGTGCTTAGTGTGTCAGCAAATTAAGGCTGAACATCAAAAGGTAGCTGGCTTGTTGCAACCACTTCCGATTCCCCAATGGAAGTAGGAACATATAACCATAGATTTCGTGACATCATTACCATGAAATCCAAAGAGCAAAAACGCAGTATGGGAGATTGTCGATCAACTGACCAAGACATCTCATTTTATACCATTTCGAGTCGGTCAGTCGATGGAGGCTTTAGCAGAGAGGTGCATACAGGAGATTGTGAGATTGTATGGAGTACCAGTGAGTATTGTTTCTGATCGTGATACCTGGCGCCTATCACATTTTTGTAGGAGTCTATATGAAAGTTTGGGAACTCGCTTGAAATTTAGTACGGCCTATCATTCTCAGACAGATGGACAGTCTGAGAGAATGATCCAAACTTTTGAAGATATGTTGAGAGCTTGTCTGTTAGACTTCAAGGGTTCATGGGAGGATCATTTACATTTAGTGGAGTTCTCGCACCACAACAGTTTTCAGGCGATTATACAGATGGCTCCATTTGAAGTATTGTACGGTCGTACGTGTCGCTTGTCAGTATGTTGGGACGATATTGGGGAAAGATGATTGCTGGGATTAGAACTGATTGTGCAAACCGTGAAGAAAGTCAACTTGATTTGTGAGCATATGAAGGTGGCACAAGATCGACAGAAAAGTTGGGCAGATACTGGAAGAAGACCATTAGAGTTTGCTGTTAGTAATCATGTGTTCTTGAAAATATTACCGACTAGGGGAGTAATCCGGTTTGGTAGTCGAGTCAAGCTTAGTTCTCGATTCGTGAGGCCTTTCGATATCATTGAGCGTATTGGAGAAATAGCTTATCAATTGTATTTACCATCATATTTGGCGGGTGTTCATGACGTGTTTCATGTATCTCAACTTCGTAAGTATTTTCGATATGAGTCGCATGTCCTAGACCACTCGGAATTGATAGTGAGAAAGGATTTGACTTATGAAGAGAAACCGATAGCTATTGTGGATTGACGAGAAAAGGTTCTTAAGAATAGAGTGGTCCCTCAAGTTCTTATTTCGTAGGGAAATCGTTCACATGGAGAATTTACTTGGGAACGTGAAGACGAAATTCGACAAAAGTTTCCACACCTCTTTATTTAGATCCATATCTTCATTGTTCTTATCTTTTCCTGTTTCCTTGAATTTTGAGGACGAAATTCTTTTGTAATTGGGTATAATGTAACATTTTTGGGGTCAAAAATCACACCCCGATTGATCAAGTTAAAGTCAAAGTCAACCCCAAGTGAGCGGGCCCAAGCCCAGGTCAAGTAAGCCCATGCCCAAGTCGAGCCCCGCGGCCGGCCTACCCTATGCCAAAATGAAAATTATGTAATAAATAATTTTGATGTAATTTTTATGAATAAATGTAAGGAAAATGAACATAAAACCAAATTTTTGTAAAGCCCATAGCTCATGTCCAAAAGAAATAAGCACATGAGGCATGTGATGGGCAAAATGCCACTTTGTAAAGCCTAAGGGGTTATATGTAAAATTGTAAGCCTATATAAGGCAACATCATGATCAAATGAAGGACAATAATTCATTCCTCTAAAAAATTAGGATCTCCGTGCCTCCTTCTCCTTCCTCAACGTTCTAAACTTTCTTCCCCTTTTTGAATTAAATCAAGAGTTTAACTTTTCTTTTTCCAGAAGGAAGCAGTTTTTCACCATAAAATCCTTGAAGGGGAGCTCGGATCTTTCATCAAATCTCCAAAAGGGGAGATTTTTAAATCTCACTCTTTTTTCTTCAAGATCCATCCAACAGAGAGGAGGAAGAGGGAGAACCATTTCTAAAAATCCCATTTCGGGAAGATCCAAGGCTCAAAAGAAGATTCAGGACTAAAGGGGAGAAGAAAGAGGTTCCTTTTGATCATCTCCAAAGATTTCTGGGAGTTCAACTCCATTTGTCAAGATCTTTTGGAGTTTAACTCCATAAATAAAACCCTTTTAGGAGTTTAACTCCACTCAAAATATTTTAGAGTTTAACTCCATAGATAAAAATCCTTTTTGGGAGTTTAGCTCCTAATTCCGGGGCTAAGCCTTTCTTTCTGCAGGCGCCCAGCTCCCACGTGCAGGACGGGTGGAGCGCTGGCGCCCAGCGCCCGTGAGTTTCATACGTGGCCCGCGGGCGCCCAGCGCCCACGCGCCACACACGTGTCCTTAGGACGCTCTTCGTGCCCTCTTTTCCTATGCACTCCACACTAAAAATACCTCTCCCGTTAGAAAAAATTTCTAACGGGGCGCTGCCCCGCACCCCGCAAAGGGGTTTCTAGCTCCTTTGGCCCCCAGCCTATTATCCGGGTAGCGGGACCCCCGTAAACTCTGCGAGACTCCCCGATATATCCAAACCCCATCAAAACACAACACACGTACATGGCACATTGAGTTCGTATGACCAGTTTGACCCGTCAATCGAAGGTTCGTTCGCTTCAAAGGCGAGGGCTAATTAACGACAGTTTAGTCCGCGGCTGCCGGAGATTCGGATCTCCACAATCAATAAACCCAGGCCTGCTTCAGGCAGAGGGAATTTGTATATGCCTGACAAGCGCGCGTATTCCCATCTTAATGGGGTGACGAAAAACACCCTACAAACACCCTAGCACGATCGTATGTTATTTAACAATATTACTTAGTATTTTGAATTTCTTTAAATACTATTGTTTGGGTGTGATTAGTGTTTGGATAATACGTGTGCTTATAGGACTCGACCCGCTTGCGTGAGATCCATTATGGGTGATAGAGTATATTTTTATTAATATTTATTCGTAGACCATATCTATTTGAATCTCAAATAATAGATGTAAGACATTTAAGAGATCCTTTATGGGTGATAGAGTATATTTTTATTAATATTTATTCGTAGACCATATCTATTTGAATCTTAAATAATAGATGTAAAACATTTATATATATATATATATATATATATATATATATATATATATATATATATATATATATATATATATATATTTATTCTTCTGGTAGCCATACGTTATGGATATTTTTATATATTAATTGCCTGTATGTTGTATCTTATTTAAATATCTCATGTTATTTTATTGACGATTATCTATTACACCTAAATCTTAAATATCCTAAGATACTGTGTAGAATATATTTTTTCTCTAACCATTATATTTATGATTTAAGTAGGCTGCGTATGTGTAGATAGTTTCAAGTATATTTTTGAGATTTAGTAGAAACAGATCGGGGATCATAATATTTTTATAAAATATTATTGGTTATTTAGTTATATATATAATATATATTTACTATATATAAAATCCCATTTTTCTCTCTCTCCCCTTCTCGTAATATCTCCCTCCTTCTCCAAGCTCGCCACCTCCTCACATCGAACCAAACCTACGCCCGAGCCTCCATTACCTAGTCTGTACCTTCATCGACTCTTTCACCGCCGAACATCCACCTCCCTTCACCCTCGTTGCCAACACATATCTAGCCACACCTTCAACATTTGCAGTAGTAACATCACAGCCCCATCGTCGCAATAGCACCTTGAGCAAGCTTCGAAACCCTAGACGAGCTTTCAAGTTTCTATCTTGCCTTGTCCGTCGTCTCCGTGAGTGTGTCTGTCTCCGTGATCGCGTTCGAGGCAAGTTGTTAACTTGCTACATGCTATAGTTACGTAATATACGTATATATTATGTAACGACTCTGAAATCCCTGTACAAATATAACTTATTCAAATGTATTTCAGCCTGATTAGGAGTTATAAGTTATTTTTGTTCGATAAAATTAAGAAACAATTTGTAGCTCACTGGTTAAGCCTCTCTACCGCTGTGACATAGCCTGTGTATTCGATTCCCATAAGTTCCAATTATTTTAAATATTTTTTAAAAATTTTCGGAAGCCTAAGAGTTGCACGTGCAATACATGGAGAATCGAAAATTTTCAGAAAAATCAAATGGGATAAATGGAGAGTTAACACAGAATAATATACATGCCCAAGCCTCAAGCCATGTGGCACAAATCCAACCGCCGGATTTGCTCCTTTAGCCCCTACTAGCGGTCGAGATGCCCCCAAATCTCTCCATTCTTTACCCATGCACACTTTCAGCTCCCCTCTACTCCACCTTATTGTTTGATTACTTTACATTCATCCATAGACACTTCAATCCACCCATTAACATAATTTTAATTCTTTTTAATTCAAATTTTTAATTCTCATACTCTCAATTTCACTATAAATACCACCCCATCTCCTAGCTCTCTCCCATTCTTAAATCCATAGCAAAAATTCTCCAAAATTTTTCAAAGTACAAGTGATGTTAAGCAAGTCTAGAAAAGTAGCGATTCAATTTCGATGACCAGAGTGACTAATTGATGGTTCCATAACTCCACAAGACCCCTCCCCTTCTTCCTCTCTTTTTCTCAACGCTCTAAAACCGTAAGTCCCTTCCTCTCTCTTTCTTTTCATCTCAAAACAATCTCTAAAATGATGTCGACAAAATAGAGTTAATACGTTATCTTTTCCTTTAAACAACTTTTGTCACCTTTACTATGTTTAAAATTTCACTCTAAACCTCTAATCAACTCAACATATTATTCACACTTTTTACCTTTTCATGTAATTAGAATTTCATGTGAAATAAGCATATAGCGAACTTTTTCATATAAATACCATGAACTTTAAATGCAACCCTTTAATCGATAACCAACATAAATCCCTCTAGAAAACTTATGGGGTAATGACCTAACCCATCACATACATTATAGTTTCGTAACACGAAGTTTTTAGATGTATGTTTAATTTAAAGAATACGATTTACAATAAAATACCATCGTTTTTACAAATAAACGTTTTTAAACGATATTTTTTTATCCTTTGCAATTGCGCCTCTACAACTCTTTTAGGGGAACCTATCTACGGATGGTGCGGGTTATCGCACGTTTTTGGGATAGTAGAGCGGGATATAGAACTCCTCACAGAGAATTCGGTTTCAAAAGGTAGCTCCAGTTGATAATGAGGGTGGTGCAAACTAATAAAAAATATACGGTTTAATGAAATACGAATTTTCAAAACCAATTAAAACTTTGGAAAATTTATATAAAATTATGAATTCGTATTTTCAATAAAAACAAAATTTAAAAATTATCTTTTAAAAATGAAAGATTGAAACTTTAATAAAATACCACCAATTTTCTAAAAGCAATAGTTTTCATAAAAATACCATATACTTTTAAATGTTAAGTTTTATCACTAAAATACCACTAAAACTAAAATACATTTAAAAAAACTCTTACTATTATAAATCACCCTCAATGCTTATTTTTAAACAATATTAAAACATATTTCATAAAAACTCCTCGAGATATGCAAACGATGTGAACAAATTAGAATAAATCTTTAAGGGCACTAGATTAAAATAGGTTTACGCGGTATCATTTCTCTTGAGACCCAGGGAGCCGGAGAAAGTGAGTGCTTACCTACTCAGGTTAGACGATATTGCAACTTAACGGAGTTATCAATGACAATTGTCTTGGAAAAGACACAAATCCCGCCGTCCATGTGTAGCAGTTGTCCGATTACTCCCGAACTTAATAATTTCAACAATTAAATTCATTCACAAGAAAATTACTATAGTCTGAATACAAACTCGAATTCGAATCCAAACTGAAAACCAAACTTGAATACTTGAATATATGAACTTGAACTTGAATATCCAAACTTGAACTTGCATACTTGACTTGACTTGACGAACCATGAATATAACTTGACATGAACTTGACATGAATACCTGAACACATGATTACAATTTGAACATGAACTTGTACTTTTTATATTCATGGTTTTGGCCAAGACCTGTTTACTTAAACTATACATTACAATACACGGGGATAAAGGGGTAGATTGGTACGGAAAGTATATCGTGACACGAGAGGTCACTTTAAAAAACACCTACATGAATTCACATGTCGTTGTCCCGTAGGTTATGATGGGGCCTTGTACCATAAGTTACTAAAGTCCACGGGATAAGATGGACTCCTCTCGTATACATGAATATCTTCTTTATCAAACTATAAACAACCACGTTAGAATAACTATCTTATATCTGTAAATGAACATGGTTAGATACTTTCATATACAACATTACATGTCCACATTTACTTGATTTCTATTCACTTTATATACCATTCAGTTATCTTATATTACTTCTTTTGGGGACTTACCAAGCGCTAGTTCACTGAAGACATTCCTTTCTATTTCTTTCTTTGGAATGTTTGTCAGGAGGACCGGATTCTGAGGAAATAGAGTCGAGCCCGGAGGACTTGGACCGATTTGTCGCTCAGCCTGACTATTAGCTCCTGTCTGCATTTACTTTCAGTATGCCATTATTTAGGCATTTGTTTTTATCATTGTATCCTTTTATTTCAGACAATTGTATGTAAAGTTGAATGTAAATAAAGTTGATGTTTCATTTTATTACTCTTGTCATTCTTACACATTGTTATATTGCTTCATTACGCTTAACGTATTTTCATAGTAAATACGTTGCGGACTTGCCACGTCACCGTTTCCGTCTACAGGGAAGCGAGGCATGATAGATTTTGTTAGTGGCCCATGCAGGTCAGTTTTACATGAAGTCTTAAGCAATATATCACAAAAATTATAAGAATCAGCAATTATACATTCCTTGCATTTCAAATTCCTTGAATCTATCCTAACATGTCTTTTCTATCAAGGTGATGGATTCTCTAAACAACACCGGCACCAACGTCAATGGAAACACACCACCGCCTACCCTACCATCTCCCTCTACCGTTGCTGCTCTGATCAATGAACAGACGGTGCTTTTAGAAGCCATCAAAAGCCTTCTGGAAGGTCAGCAGCGGCAGACTACTATCCTTATGAACCACTCCGAAGCCGAAGTACATGGAGTAAAGCAATTCCGGTCGTTGCGTCCAATGAATTTCTTAGGGAAAGAGAGTCCTCTTGAGGCTGAAGAGTGGGCCCAAAGTATCGAGGATGACCTTGCAGCAGCGCAAGTACCAGATATAGCTTAGATTCATGTGGCAAAGCTTTAGCTCATAGACAACGCAAGAGTCTGGTGGAAGGCTGAGGAAATCCGTCTTGCACAACCAATATAGTGGAAAACATTCCGCGAACTATTCGATGCGAAGTTTTCCCCCAAGACCGTCCGTTTTGATATGGAACAACAATTCATCCACCTATAACAAGGCTCTATGTGGGTAAAATCAGTGGATGAATATGATGCCGAATTCATCATGCTTTGCAGGTAAATAATTCGCCTCAAAATTTCCGTAAAACACGTAACGGTTCTGACATCAATACCTAATCAGGTTTGCGGCACACCAGATCCTTACCGATGAGATTCGAGCTAGATGATTCCAATAAGGTTTAGACCTGGAGATTCAAGCGGTTTTAGCCACATGCGACTACCTAACTCATGAACTCGCTCTGAAGGCAGGGCGCCATTATGAAGCTGTGGTCAAGAAGAAAAGTAAGCCGCAAGCAGCCGGAATCAAACGCCCTTTACCCAGATGACGGAAGGAGCCTCTTCCAGGCCGACTTTTGCACCCAAGAGGCCAGAAGGATCGTTTAACCGATCCAGTACAGATTTCTGTTTCTACTACAAGAGCACTGGACACCTGGCGAAGGACTGCAGACGTGCAAATAGCCCGTGTTTAATTTGTGGAGCATCTACTCACGCTATAGAAGTATGCCCATATCGAGGTAATACAGCACCTCACAATACCAGCTCCATGGAGACCAGCTATTCAGGCACTGCACCCCGCCTAGCTCTTCTTGCACCAGCTCCATATGGACCACCTGCACAGTCTCAGTTTCAATTCCATCAGGCACAGAGAAACGTGCTTCAAGAACAGAGGAATGTGCCTCCGGCGAGGAGGAATGTACCGAGACGTCAGGTTTTCACAATGACGGTCGAAAAGACCGAAACCACATGATAAGTCATCAACGGTAAATTCTTTCAATCCTTTCAACCTTTGATGCTTGTACTTCGTTATACTTTCCCCTATACCTAAATGTAACCCCACACAACTTAGGTACTATACTAGTAGTCACTCTTCCTACACTCGCACTTTTCGACAGTGGAGCGTCACATTGCTACATGTCACAATGGTTTGTGAGAATGCATGCGATTTCCGTTAAGCCACTCGTTTCGAGCTGGAACACTGGTTCTGGGAATGGAGTCTTAAAGGCAACCTTGGGATATAATCAGTACCCAGTTTTGGCTTGCGGTCGAGAATTCTACGTGAATTTCAAAGTGCTGGATATACCAAATTTCGATGTTGTGTTGGGAATGGATTGGCTGGGAGTATTTTATACTACCATTGACTGCCGTCAAAAGAGGGTAGTATTTGAGATACCAAATCACCCAATTTCTACTTCGGATCGGGTTCTTAAAAAACTAAGTTCTTGATTTAAAGGAACTAAGTTCCTGAAGTATTATGGACCCCATCTTCTTTTTATTCAACATTGTTTTTTTCTGAATCTTTGATTCTCAAAAACAAGATCTTCCCGATGAGAATTAAATTCTCAACTTGTGGGAGACTTGTCTTGTGGATCTCAGATCCAGAGAAAAAACTAAGTTCTTTTAAAGGGTTAAACCCTTAGAAACGGTATGATAGGTAAAGGATTAATCTCTGCTTTTTTTCCTTTACCTAGGACTTTGTGAGGAGGGAGATCTTTTTCTTTGAGAGAATTAAATTCTCTGTTGTTTTAAGAGCCTTCTGTATTTTTTTACTGAAGCTTATGGGGTGGTCTCTTCTCTTTAGATTTAATCTCTTTGTTCCTATTTATAGAAGAAGAGAAAAATCAATCTGTTTGAGAAAATCTCTCATTGAAAGATCATGATTGATTTCATAATCAATCGAAATGATCTCAAAGATCAACCGGTGAATTTTATTCACCATTGAATTTTAATCCAAGGGCTCTCTGTTTTACAGAGAAGACCATTCTTGTTTATTTAATAAGATTAGGAAAATATTTTCGTAAGATAGAATTTTATTCTATCATATGAATATCTTATTTATTTAACAAGATTAGGAAGATATTTTCCTAACATATAATTTTATTCAATCATATGAATATCTTGTTTGTTTAACAAGATTAGGAAGATATTTTCCTAATATAGAATTTTATTCTATCATATGGTGTAATTGGTGATATTTTATCACCATTGGATTTTAAATCCAAAGATTTTCTGTTAGAGAAAGATCTTTCTATATTAAAAAAATCAGGGAAATTTTTTCCCAAATAGAATTTAATTCTACCACATAGAATTTAATTCTATCAGATGAGGGCATTCTAAATTGGGGTGCTCACGTATTTTGCACGTGAGTGCTGCCATATACATATATGGAAGCGGCGCTCACGTACTTTGCATGTGAGCACCGCCAAAAGAATGCGTAAAGGGAACTCACGTGTTTAACACATGGGGGCTTTCATAGGATTTAATCATATCTGAACCCGATACTCACATGCTTTGCATGTGAGTGCTCACGTGTTTAACACGTGGGCGCTGCTATAGGATTTAATCCTAACTACAACAGGTACTCGCGTGCTTTGCACGTGAGTGCTCACGTGCTTTGCACATGGGTGCTGTCTTCCATTTTTATAAAAGGAACAACAAGCTTTAGCAAAAAATTTTAGCGCGAACAAATGCTCCCCACTACTTTGCCCATATAGAAATGTACGTAGGTTAAGTAGTGCAGAGTTATGCATCTTCATAAAATTGATGGCTTAGGAGAAAGGTTTAGGATCCATGTCGCCTAAGACTTTTCATCTTCATGAGCTGTAAGGGTCTCGAGAAAGTTTTTTCTCCCTATGAGTCGAGAGGATCTCACAGGTGCATATTCTCCTTGGGAATCGTGGGGATTCTTAATTGCCTTTCACCTTCGTGAGTTGTAAGGATCTCACACTGGTATTTTATCCTTACGAGTCGAGAGGACCTGTAAGTGACTTCTTCACTTCATTGATATGCAACTTTTGGCCAATGTGGCCCGTTGATAGTATACAAGAATTGGTCTTGACCTCTTTATAGGGCAGCGATGGCTTAGGAAATAGGTTTAGATCTGTCGTCTAAGGCTTTTCAATCTTATGAGCCGTAAGTGTCTCATAAAGATATTTCTCCCTACAAGTTGAGAGGATCTCATAGGTGTATTTTCTCCTTAGAAGTCGTGAGGACTCCTAAGTGTGTTTTCTCTTGTAAATTGTAAGGATCTCACAAGAGTATTTTCCCCTTACGAGTCGAAAGGACCCGTAAGTGGCTTCTTCTCCTCATTGGATGCAACTTTGGAGAATGTGGCCCATGGATAGTATGCAAGAGTTGATATCGTGCAACAATGCTTAGGAAACAGATTGATATCCCCGTCGCCTAAGGCTTTTCACCTTTATAAGTTTCGAGGGATGTTCATCACAGAAAACTGCATATTAATACCACTCATTCATTATCTATTTTTGTATATATCGGTACTATTAACCAGTGTCTGCTCAGTAATTACAGATTACAGCTGTTCGTGATAAAAGACTAGAAACACACTCAAAATCACGGATATAACGTTTGGGAGCTGACACTGCAAACGGAACAGAAAACCGATCGATATCCAATGAGATCTTATGCAAACAATATTGCATACACAATTTTTGGTCCTACACAATGCATGTGCAATAGACCATGATAGGGGGGCTGCCTTGGTACACAATGAGCATAAATGAGGGTGGTGTGCAATAAATGCTAAAAGGTGTGATGTGATATAAAGCACCAAGTTTTTCCTTCAAATCCCTAAGTGCAAACCAGGTTTATATAGGAAAATCAAGCAGCACCACTGGACTGGTAGAGAGAACACAAGACCACAGCACCAATACGAGCCAAGTTGCTTGGATTTGGGCCGGCGACAAGCCCCATAAATCCGATATCGTCGGCCCTTATGTGTCCAAATGTGCCCATCTTTCTTCTGTTCCTCCCTTGAAGTCACATCATCTCGTTTTTATTATTTTTTTAATTTTGTTTTGAGCCTACAAATACCAGGCCTTTGGGCAAGTTAGAGGAGACTACTTTTTGTGAGAGAGAAGTTTGTAAAAATTATAACTAGTGATCTTGTAACCTCTTAGTGTGAATTCCTTGCTTTCCTCTAGTCTTACAACCTCTTTTCTTGAGCTTGCAAAATTAGATTTTGGTAATTGAATTCACTTGTTTGTACTTGGAACCATTGCAATAAAGGCTTCATTTATATCAAGTTGATTCTTGTATCTCTTCTCATTTTGCATTTTCTTCTTTATTGTTATTTCAATTTATGATGTGTGAGTAGTTTGTTCTTGGGTTATGGTGAGGTAGGTTGTGGAATGGCTTTTCTTCCAACCCTTCCCTTTTTGATTCTTGCATTTTACATTTCTTTTCTTAATTATGCAATTTTATTATGTTTTGTTTGATAAGATATATTGTTTTGAATGGTTGCAAATCAACCTTTAACATATATCTTATTCCTTCTTTATATTTTATTGTTGTTATATTATGATTTGAAGTTGAAAGGAATACGAAATTAAGTCAAGTGTTGCAAACTAGCTAGATACGATATATAGCATACAAGCATATGTTTTATGCTTGCTAACTTCATTTAACTAATTCCGTATTCATTTCATTCTAAAAATGGCCTTTGAATCAAGATGGAGAGTTGGGGGTAAAAGCCGTATTTCAACCATACCAAACCTTAGCCTAAGTTTTCTCTAAATAACCCTAAACCTATCTTCATTTAATTGTTGTTAAAACATGACAAAATCCATTTCCAACCCATTGTTTCATAACTCAAAATGATGTCGTGATATCCACTCCCTGTAGTTCGACCCGTACTTGCCCGTTTGCATCAACGCACCGTGCACTTGCGGTATTTTTTAAAACTCGAGACTCACGTCGTGCACTATTTTCATTTACAAAACCGGCATATCCTAATTTGACAAAAGCCTTCAACGGCACGACACCGTGAGTTTTCAACAAGGGTCTTATAAAGATGCTTCTTCCTATGAGTCGAGATGAGTCGAGAGGACCTCGCATGTGTATCCTAACGTAAAATGTAAATAACCCCCACTCTTTTATGACAGGGGTCTGTTAGGTTTGTGGAACTAGATTTAAGTCCATCGTACCGTCGCGTTGGCTGACGTGTTCCTCGATATGCAGTCCCTTAGGTTACTCCTCGAGTAGCCCCGCGACTGTCGTGTCTCTGATCCCTTTTGAGGCTGGACAAGAAGTCTTCAAGCAATATTCTTAGGTTAGAATATCCATATTATCGTCGGAAGAACAAGCATTAGGTATTTGTCGTGGCACTTTTTATTTGAGGTTAGGCTTAATTGGAAGCCCCGATGAGTCATAACTGCACCCTTCTGGGGGTGGGATGATCACCAATGATCTTTAGGCTTTGTATGTATTGCCATCAAGACCCGAACCGAGGAATATGCCGTCACTTCATTTTTTGTTTTGACGATGTCGCGCCGATTCTTCGCTGAAGTCAGGTAGACATCCATATAACCTTTAGGCTGTATATATCGCCATCAAGGTCTGGAGCTAGGGATATGTCGGCACTCCAATTTTATTTGACCCTTGGGTCCTGGTTGACGTCTGTTAGGTTTACCTAGCACCTCATGGAGAGTTTGGAAGCATCACATGTGTCAAAATCAAATTTTTAAGGTGCTAAGTGAACAAACGTAGAATCATCACTAGAATTTTAGGGTTTCTAAAACAACACATCATCACAAGTAGATAAAGCTAGGGTTTGGCTACTTGGGGTTTGGAAAAGGTCCGCTTGAACTCCTCTGGGTCCACGATGATCCACCCGGAGTCCGCTTTGTCCAAGCTTGTAACTTCACAAGGTCAAGAGAAGAAAATGAAGCTAACACTCTTCACAAGTGGGCAAGACTTGTGTAGAATGGTGTTGTGGTGGTTTTTCTCACTTCAAAATCCTAACTTGGTGAGTGTTTTGCTCACTTGAGAAATCTAGAGAGCAAAAGAGCAAGGAGGAAGAAGATGATGGCTTTTTAGAACTTTAGAGAAAATGATAATCTACTATGAAAAATAGAAAATATAAGTATATATATTTTCTACTCTTCATCTCAAACCATGGTTACATAATAAAGATATTATTGTATTTGAGTTAAAACACAAAAGGAAAGTTAACCCATGGTTAAAAAGGGGGTGAACAAGGTTAGTTCAAAGAAGAGTGTAGAAACTTAACCATGAATTAACCTTTTTCTTTTTCTTTTGTTTTAACACAAATACAAATAAAAATCCATATATAATCATAAGGTGTGAGTCTTATATTGCCACCATCTTCTATGTATATACAACCATGATAACCATTATGTATGCATGTATGTGTGCATGCACATCCTATGTGTATGAATGAGAATGAATGCATACATGCATGCATAATGACAAGAAAGGATTTCTAGTGAGAAACTAATGGTTAATTGATAAATCAACACTTGATTTAGCAACCCGGTCATATCACATATGACCCAACCAAAAGCAAGCCGGCCGATTAATATACGGTATCTTATACGCGCATTTTAACCGGGTCCATGCGCATATTGCATATGCGCACCACAACGTTTCGCCTGGACTAGGTAACTCCTTTGTGGGACTCTAAGATTCGTCAATACGCCGGCAGTGGGTGATGATCATATCAAGCACCCCCAAGCCGCAAGCGGTCAGCTAAATGTAACGGTCACCCGGGTATTGAGCGATCAGAAGAAAACAAGCGAACCTGTTATAACTTCCATCGAGCCAACCGGAAACACTACCGTACAGTCCGGTCTCTTCGTCAGATATGCTGCATATCGAGTCTAGGGATGGTAACGTCGACCCCAATAACTCAATAAGTCATGCCGATGAATGGTCTATAACAGATCGAGAAACTACTGATAACATTTATCAGTAAATCTCAGCAACCCTGGCCAGAGACTTACTGATATAACCAGTCGAGCACAGCACAGCATCAACTCCCAATACCGGGAGAGACGAAACCCCTTCTATCGCTCATCGCCTTCGTGTGTTTCGGGACTGTACCCAACGACCACCTGTTTGCACGCCTCAGTAGAGCCGTGGTAGGGTGGTAATCAAAGTACAGTGGGAGAGCACACAAGACTCTATGACGATCTCGGGTCTACAGACTAACCTGCACCAATGTCACCTGAGAACTTCTATCCGACGATAGATATAATTCCATATAGGAGTTCTCGGTGAGTCCGTCCAGTGTACCCAGTCACCACTGAGCACCCGTATATGATCTCGATGTCAAACATCGATGAATGTGGGAACATTCATCGCCCATCATATGGGTCTAGTATCATATATGCTAGTCTACTCTGGTATATCGATGCCCCGTCTCGATATACCTACGACTAGGGACATTCCAGGATATGCTTATAAACTACAGATGTCCCACCAGTATGATCTCTATCATAATCACAGTAGTCAAGCCGATATCCTCAGGGCTTTATCAACATGTATGAATGAATAAAAGCATGATCAAATCAACATGTCAGATAAAGAAGAACCAGATAGCATACTATCATGTCGAGCAAGAATGTACACTGAATATATATATATATGTACAAATACATCCACTATCACATAATGGCCTCTAGGGCAAACATATATCCAACAACGTCGTGTCTACATCCTGCTGGTATGAGAAGCACGTTGAGTATATATCTAGGCTGTAGATGTTTCCATCGAGATCTGGAGCTAGAAATATGCCATTGCTCCACTTTTATTTGACCTTTGGGTCCTTGTTGACGTCGCATCTGCACTGAGAAGGAACGTTGCCATTACTCCTCTTTTGTTCGACCCTTGGATCTTTGTTGACGTTATGTCTGCACCGAGAAGGAACGTCGAGCTGGAACTAGGATTTTGCCATTACTCCTTTTTGATTTGGCTCCTTGAAACCTTATCGACACTGTTTTCCCAATATTTAATCTAATAAAAGAGTAAAGCTCTGTTGGAATGAGGCAGCGCCTCACATGCTCTCCACGAGGGCGTCAGTGCCAGAACCAATCTTATAGGATTAAATCCTACGGTGGCGCCTCACGTGCTCCTTACTTGGGCGCCAATGTGCAAAGCACAGGAGTGCTTCCTGAATAAAAGTTAAGTTCTTATATGGCGCCGCACGTGCTCCTTACGCGGGCGCCAATGTGCAAAGCACAGGAATACCTATCTTAAGAATTAAATCCTTAACTGGCGCCCACGTGCACAACATGTGAGCGCTAGCACCCAGGTAGAATTAAAATTCTACAATACGCTGTGTTAAACAGAGCCGTTGGATCAAAGATCCAACAGGAATGATAAATCATCAAAATATAGAATCAAATTCTATTAGGAGAAAATATCTCCCATATCTTTCTAAATAAGAAAGATACTCTCGGTTGGATCAATGATCCAATTTTTTGGAATATATTCCCTTAATCTTTCTAAACAAAAAAGATTGCTCTCTGTAAAACAGAGAACTCTTGGATTAAAAATCCAATGGTGATTAAAAATCACCATTTTACAGAATAAATTCTGTATATGGGAGAATATTTTCCCGATCTTGTTAAAAACAAGAACAAAATATTCTGTAAAACAGAAGTCCTTGGATCAAAAATCCAACGGTGGGTAAAATTCCCCAAATCAATTTTGAGTCCAAATAAATCAATTGGAATCTCATAATGAGAGATTTTCTCAAAACCAATTAACAATTTGCCTCCACTATATAAAGGACCCCAGACTTCAAATCGAAAAAAAGAACGACTACCAGAGAGAGACCACAGATAGAAAGAATAGAGAATTCAATTCTCAAAGAAGAAGAGCTTTCTTCTCAAAATCTTAGGTAAAGAAAAGAGATCAAAATATCTCTATTACCTATAATATCGCATCTAAGGGTTCAACCATTGTAAAAAGAACTTAGTTCTTTTTTTGGATCCGAGATCCACAAGACAAGTCTCCCACAAGTTGAGAATTTAATTCTCATCAGGAAGATCTTGTTCTTGAGAATCAAATATTCAGTGAAGAACAAATTTAAAGAGAAACAAGAGCGAGTCCAGAATACTCCAGGAACTCAGTTCATTCAAATCGAGAACTTAGTTTTTTTAAAAACTCAACCTAAAATCCTCAAATATAGTGATTTTAGCGAGCGTTAATGGTCAAAGCACCATTGATAGAGGTTTTATCTCTCTGAAAACATCAACAGAGATTAAATCTCCATATAAATGAAACTAGCGCCTCACGTGCTTTCCACGTAGGCGCCCCTCTTTAACAGCACCTAGCGCTTCACGTGAAACACACGTGGGCACCATGTAAAAAGTGCTTAGCACTTTAGCCAAAACAGCTGAGTGCTTAGCACTGATTGGACAGCGTCCAGTGCCGCACGTGCTCCTTACGTGGTCGCCACAAAAATAATAAGAGTGCTTAGCACTCCATAAATAGCCAAAATGGCTAAGTGCATAGCACTGATTGGGCAGCACCCAGCGCCACACGTGCTCTTCACGTGAGCGCCACAAAAATAATAAGAGTGCTTAGCACTCCATAAATAGCTAAAATGACTGGGTGCTTAGCACTGATTGAGTAGCGCCCAGCACCTCGCGTGTTCCTCACGTGAGCACCATAAAAAAAGAGAGAAAAGTGCTTAACACTGCATAAACAGCCAAAATGGCCGAGTGCTCAGCGTTCATTGGGCACCATCCATAATTAAATGCTTCACATGACACCCATATGAGTATCAGAGCGTCAAACAAATGCTTAGAATTTTTTCATAAAAAAAAGAGACTGAACCAACAGAATCCAAATAAGTGCTTAGCACTTCTGAACAAAAAAAACTGAGCATACTAAACCCAAATTGGCTAAGTCTATAAAACTTTCTTATAGCTAAGCCCAAAATGCTCTGTTGTTTGGATCTTGAATAAAAATGATCCTTGAAATTTTGCTAAGTTGATCTTTATCTCAAATTAGACTAACGTATCCTTAGTTAAAAATAAATTGAGCCCAAATGCTCACACATTTAAGTTGATCTTAATTTCAAAACAGATTAACGGTTTTTAAATAAACCAAGCCCAAATCTAAAATATACAGATTTGGACTGATCCACACCCTATGGGCGATGACATAAACTAGTCTCCGTATACAATCCACGGGCAACCAAAACAAACAAAAAAACACACGACACTAAGTGAACTACTGGAGAAGGAGAAAGTGGTTATCGCAATGCGGTAACGTAATTAACTGCAGGGGCTTGCGCCTGCAGAGAAGAGCGTCCCCACAATCAAAAACACCTCATAAATGAGGGGGGATCTGATGAAGTTTGCTATAACAGCCGCATCTATCCAAACCTCCGATATATGGTGCCATAAATCAACTTGGTATCTTCGGAGAGGTGGATGGATAAATCCAAATAGCATCTGCCCCCAAACTCAGGCAAGACGATCTATCCCAGTTCATCTCTGTTTTCGGTGGTGAACAGGGTTATGTTTGCCAAGCCATCTTTGTTCAAATCGACAAAGGTAAATGATGATTCTCTCCTGGTAATATCCCAGTTGTAGCGATGCTGATACCTAAACATGTGTCAAACTCTAAGTCCTCTTATGGCAAATGATGATTCGCTCCTGGCAATATTTTAGTTGCAGCGATACTGATGCCAAGATTCGTATCAGATCTCAAGTTCCTAACTCGTAATAAAACTCAGCGAGTCGCAAAAAAGGCATATGAGAAAGCCGAAATGTTTGGGCAACTCGCAATAAAAAGCAGCGAGTAAATAAAAAAATATAGCCAAAATGATTGGGCACCGCGATAAATAGCCGAAATGATTGGGCAATCGCGACTTTCACGACATAAAAGCTGAAAAGATAGAGCATCGCAGAAAGAAATAAAAAAATGAAATGAAACTTTTTTGCCATGCAGGTGAGTCTACACTGACCCCTGTATACAATCCATGGGCACAAATGAAAAGGGAAACATATTTTCCCACCAGGCTCTGTCAATGGGAGAGCCAGATCTTGACGGCAACATCTACAGCCTAGAGATCATCTCGACGTTCTTCTTATTCCAACAGGGTGCAGACGTGACGTCAACAAAGGCTCTAAGGAGCCAAATAAAAAAGGAGTGACGGCAAAATCCTAACTCCGGCTCGACGTGCTTCTCATGCCAGCAGGTTGGAGACGCAATGTCATCAAAAACCCAAGGGTCAAACAAAAAGGAGTAATGGCAAAATCCCAGCTCCAGCTCGACGTTCCTTCTTGGTGCAGATGCGACGTCAACAAAGGCTCCAAGCAGCCAAATCAAAAAGGAGTGACGGAAAAATCCTAGCTCCTATAGACTATCCCTGTGTCCCCTCCCTCCTTATTCCAGCAGAGGCAGACACATCAATCAAATAAATGTGAAGTGACGGTAAAATCCCAGCTTCAGATCTTAATGGCAACATCTAAAGCCTAGAGATCACCCTGACGTTCTCCTCATTCCAGCAGGATGCAGACGCAACGTCAACAAAAGACCCAAGGGTCAAAGCAGAAATGGAGTCACGACAAAATCCTAGCTCCAAGTCTTGACGGTATATATACAACCTAGAGACTATCTCGGCCCCCCTCATTTCAGCAGGATGCGGACGCAACTATTAAATGAGATTGGAGAAATGGCATATTCCTAGCTTCGAACTTCAATTGCAATACATACAGCATAGAGGTCCTACATATGTTTACCCTATTTAAGCAGAGAAACGGCATGGCATCGTAAAAAAATAATGAAGTGACGGTATATTCCCAGCTTAGGGTCTCGACGGCGACTCATATAAAGCCTAAAAGACTATCGAAGATCATCCCACACCAGAGCGGAGTGGTTATGACTCATCGGGGCTCCAAATTGAGCCTGAACTCAAGTAAAAAGCATCATGGAGAATTCCTAACGTTTGCTCTTCCGACGGTAATATGACCTAAGGAGATTACTTGAAAACGTCTTGTCCAGCCCCTGTAGGGATCAGAGACACAGCAGTTGCAGGGCTACTCGAATAGCAGTTTAAAGACTGCATATCGAGAAATACATCAGCCAACACGATGGTACCAAGGACTAAAACCCTAGTACCACAAACTTAACAGGCCTCTGTCGTAAAGAATATGGGTTATCTACATACAATGTTAGGACAAATTTGCCTGTAAACCCAAAGGAGGTAAACTAAAAACACTTCGAAACGAGTGAATAAACTACAAACTCCGAAATGAGTACATAAACTAGAAACTCCGAAACGAGTGAATAAACTATAAACTCCTAGAAACTCCGAAACGAGTGGATAAACTACAAACTCCGAAATGAGTACATAAACTAGAAACTCCGAATCGGGTGAATAAACTACAAACTCCGAATCGGGTGAATAAACTACAAACTCTGAAATGAGTGCATAAACTAGAGACTTCGAAATGAGTGAATAAACTACAAACTCCGAAATGAGTACATAAACTAGAGACTTCGAAATGAGTGAATAAATTACAAACTCCGAAATGAGTACATAAACTAGAAACTCCGAAACGAGTGAATCAACTACAAATTTCAAAATGAGTAAATAAACTAGAGACTCCGGGACAAGTGAATAAACTAATTGGCGCTAAATTAAGGCATCAAGAAACAGAAAAGCGCAACGCATAGACCTCGGGGCTCGGAATTACGTTTCTTAAGGATCAAGACCTGAGTTAATCATGGATGACGACGTTTGTGTCCATCCGCTTTCAAAATTCTAAATGACATGCCAGCCCGAAACCAGCCATATATTATACTTCACTCACGGGTATACCATCGTGAGTAAGGTTGCAGGGCAAAGAATTTGTTCACACCAGTCCAGTACTCATATATGTCTAGATGCATGCATCAGAAACTTCTAAGGTTAAAATACAAAGTATACGTGCAGATGCAAGATACCCACATGGATATGTGCTGGCGGTGAAACATTCAGCGGTCAACAAATTTTTTATTTATTTATTCCACAGAAAAAAGATCACCAAATATGGGATCAGAGATACAGAGATTAGTAAAATAATCAACAAAATTCTCTAACTCCCTCTCTGCCTTCTCTACCATGTCGAAGCGGTAATCTTCGCGAGAGGTCGCTCCCCATACGGACATGACGGCCCGCTGAGCCCGCATTTGACTTAGCAACTGAACAGAACGGTCCTTCAGAGGTTGGGAAATCAAATATGCCTCATAAAAGCACTCGATCTTGTCCTCCGCTGCGTCGAGCATCGCCGAAGTCATCTCCGCTGGATGAGGGGGGATGTTAACAAGCACGGACAGGAAGATCATCCGGAGCAAAATAGAGCCGATAGGAAGAGGAGAGCCCCTACGTGTCGGAAGCTCGTACATCACCGTGTCACACTGGTCATCAGTAAGAACGGGATCCACTAATCGCGCAGTAAAACGGGAAACAATTCCCTCGATAGGTACCTCCCATGGATGCCGACGAGCATAGAAAAGATTGCAAGCCATAACTCTTGGTCTGTAAAAAAATGGTTTTCTTCTTCTGAAGAAGAAGAAGATCATCACTTCAGAATATAAAGAGAAACATTTAAATCTAGGCACAGAAAATGTTGAGCAGGGTGGAACTCTTTCCAAGGCCTGACAAAAAGGGCATGGGAAAAGAAAGAGTTGACTCATGGGAATCAGAGCAAGAAGGTGAAACGATTCTCTTAGCGGCACCCCACGTGCCTAACATGTGAGCATCAGCGCTGATTCTTTCTGGGATTAGAGCAGCGCCTCACGTGCATGACATGTGAGCACAGGCGCTAGTTCTTTTCGGGATTAAGTCCTGCAATAGCGCTTCACGTGCGTGACATATAGGCGACGGTGTTTTTTTCATATATGTAATAATACCTCATATGAGTATTGGCATAAAGAAAAGGAGAGCTTTGTCATTCATACTTCAAAGAAATTTATACATTGGTGATAAGGGTGATAAAAAAAGAGACATCATCAAAATGCTTACAATGGCAAGACGCTGAATTCCGGACACGGATTCATGAACTTAGAGGCAAGTTTGAGTAAAGTGCTTCTGGCTTCGTTGACCATCTTCTTATGATTTTCTCATGAATGCAAGCGTCGGGATTCCCGCTGATGTCATCTATCCTCTGGTACGCGGATATTATCGCCTTCTGTTGGAAGACGCGATGCAAAACAGCGACAAGATCATCTCCCCGCTTCTTTGAAATCAGGCCCATCAGATATACTGAATGCACCTTGTCTTCAGCATCATCAAATGCCTTGAGCGGCATAGCCTCATCAAGATCAGGAAGTGCTTCCCAAATCGACCCAACGGCAATCTTCAAAAGAGCGAAACGGCGGGGGAACAATCGACCATTGTAATCGTCAAAGAGACGCATCACCTCAGCGCATTGGGCGTCAGTAAACTTCTGGCCTTGACAGTGGCCTTGGATGCGAATCTTCTCATAAGAGATAATCTCTTCAAGATCATACAGATGAGAAGCCATAAAATCTGAAAAGAAAAACCAGTAAAGGGTTAGCAATCAAAATACCAAAATCTTTACAATCTAGAAGAAAAACAGTGGCCCCCACAAAATCAAGGTGATGCCTCATCAATAATGAGGCAGGCACCCATTATGAAAATCCAAAAGGATCCTCATTTAATGAAAAATCTCATTGAATAGCGGAGTTCAAGGCTTCCAATGGTCTCGAAGAATGTGTTCTACAGCAGATTCAAATCTGCAAGAAGAACCCTAAAAAGAAAACAAGAAAAGGGAATAAAATTCCCAAAAGAATTTTCAAAAGAAATTTTCTTAGAAATCCCCACGGGAAATGGAATTAAATTCCATACAACGCCCAAATAAAAGTTTTTTAAAGATTTCTAAGAGATCGTTCCAAGAGAAGAGCAAAGCTCTGTTAATGGGTTAAAAACCTAAAAAACGAGAAAAGATTCTTTTAAGAGTTTCTTTAAGAGTTAAATTATGGTCATAATTCGTTCCAATTTTTGACAGAGTTTAACTCTGAGAAAGTTCTGGGAACAAAGATCTAAGCTCTGAGGAGAGAATTAAATTCTCAAGGAAAAAAGAAGGCTCAAGAAGATGATGGAACGACAGTCATCTCAAGGGCCAAAGGCCCTATTTATAAGACATGAATCGACGGTTCAACTCCCTAGGAGATCGAATGGTAGAAAATGTGACACCGTTGCACTCACGTGAGTACAACAGTGGGGGCATTTGTTTCCCCAATATTTAACCTAATAAAAGAGCAAAGCTCTGTTGGAATGAGGCGGCATCTCACGTGCTCTTTACGAGGGCGCCAGCGCCAGAACCAATCTTATAAGATTAAATCCTTTGGTGACGCCTCACATGCTCCTCACGTGGGCACCAATGTGCAAAGCATAGGAGTGCTTCCTGAATAAAGGTTAAATTCTTATATGGCGCCGCATGTGCTCCTCACGTGGGTGCCAATATGCAAAGCATAGGAATACTTATCTTAAGAATTAAATTCTTAAGTGTTGCCCACGTGCATAATATGTGAGCACCAGCGTTCAGGTAGAATTAAAATTCTACAATACTCTCTGTTAAACAGAGCCGCTGGATCAAAAATCCAACGGGGATGATAAATCATCAAAATATAGAATCAAATTCTATTAGGAGAAAATATCTCCCACATCTTTCTAAATAAGAAAGATACTCTCGGTTGGATCAATGATCCAATTTTTTGGAATATATTCCCTCAATCTTTTGGAACAAAAAAGATTGCTCTCTGTAAAACAGAGAACTCTTGGATTAAAAATCCAATGGTGATTAAAAATCATCATTTTACAGAATAAATTCTGTATATGGGAGAATATTTCCCCGATCTTTTTAAAAACAAGAACAACATATTCTGTAAAGCAGAAGTCCTTGGATCAAACATCCAACGGTCGGTAAAATTCCCCAAATCAATTTTGAGTCCAAATAAATCAATTGGAATCTCTCAATGAGAGATTTTCCCAAAACTAATTAACAATTTGCTTCCGCTATATAAAAGACCCCAGAAATCAAGTCGAGAAAAAAGAACAACTACCAGAGTGAGACCACAGATAAAAAGAACAAAGAATTCAATTCTCAAAGAAGAAGTGCTTCCTTCTCAAAACCTTAGGTAAAGAAAAGAGATCAAAATATCTCTATTACCTATAATATCCCATCTAAGGGTTCAACCATTGTAAAAAGAACTTAGTTTTTTCTATGGATCCGAGATCCACAAGACAAGACTCCCACAAGTTGAGAATTTAATTCTCATCAGGAAAATTTGGTTCTTGAGAATTAAAAATTCAGGGAAGAATAAATTTAAAGAGAAAGACGAGGGAGTCCAGAATACTCCAGGAACTCAGTTCTTTCAAATCGAGAACTTAGTTCTTTAAAACTTCAACCTAAAATTCTCAAATATAGTGATTTTAGCAAGCGTTAATGGTCAAAGCACCATTGATAGAGGTTTAACCTCTCTGAAAATATCAATAGAAATTAATCCATATAAAAAAACTAGCGCCTTACGTGCTTCTGTCACGCCCCGCTTCCCGGTGTACGGCGAAGGGGACGCGGCGAGGCCCGCTACGTATTTACTCCGAAGTAAATACACTAAGCGTGTCTAAGCAATATAAATAAAATGCACAAGAGAAAAAAATATATCAGCAACTTTATTCATTAACATTCTTTTACAGTACATGGAAAAGTAAATACATGGAATGGAAAGCGATGCCTAAACAATGGCATAACTGAAATAAAAGAAAATGTATAAGTGAAGCCTAGTGATCGTGCTGCTCAGTGGTCTGCTCCAAAAGCTCCTGGTTAGTCTCGTGCTCCTTAGAGTCGGGCCCTCCTGACGACATTTCAAAGAAAGAATAGAAATAGGAATGCCGTCAGCGAACAATCGCTCGGTAAGTCTCAAAGAAAGAGGGAGAATAGAATAGACAGGAAGGAAATATATCTATTATAATGTTTGATTGTTATGTGGACGTAGTTGTTTGTAGTTTGGATAGACGGATTCATGTTGCATGTTGTGAATGGAATACACAGAAAAGAGAGTATATTGTTATAATGTTGTATTTAGTGTTGACGCTGTTATTTGTAGCTTGGTACAGAAGATGCCAGCGTATACGAGAGGAGTCCCACTTACACCGGAGACTTTGGTAACTTGTAGTACAAGGTTCCGTCGATAATACCACGGAACAACGACATGGATGTAATTACGTCTTAAGTGACCACCTCGTGCCACCTTTAACATATTCCGTACCAGTCTACCCCTTAAAACCCCGTAGTGTTTTGATTGTATTGTTGTATTGTATTGTATAGATTGTATAATTGGATGACTTTGCCAAAACCATGATATCAGTAAACGGATGTAACTGTATAATCATGTAAATGGAATATCCGGAGAATCATGTAAATGGAATGTATATCCATGGTTCGGTTCAGTCAAGTTGTATAGATTGATAAATTGAATATACGGAATAATAGATTCATGGATTCATGTTGATTTGTAATATTGTAGATTGTACTTGAATCATATTATTGTATTGTATAAATTGTATAGTTGGATGACTGACCAAAACCATGATATCAGTAAATGGATGTAACTGTATAATCATGTAAATGGAATATCTGGAGAGCCATGTAAATGGAATGTATATCCATGGTTCGGTTCAGTCAAGTTATATAGATTGTTAACTGGATTCAGGAATTCATGTATTCATCTTGAGTTGGAATATAAAAGAATATAGAATGACTTGAATCATTTTCAAGTCAGAAATAGCCAGACTCTAACCCGAGTCAGACTAAAAGAAAGTAAATTGAAGTTCAATAATTGTTAGGGGCCTTATTGTAATTTATAAAACTTGAGGGGGTTTTATGTAAAAATAATTTATATATTTTCTTTTTCTTCAAAATACACCTCAAGTATTTTATTATCGTATTTAGAGTTTTCATTGATGTATATTTCATCAATGTGTCAATTCTAGTGAATAAATCCTAATTTCATAATATATGGTATTTATTTGCAATATTAAACTTGTATGGAATTTCATGGTATTAAAATGTAAATTCATATTTGTTCCAAAATATTATTTTCAAGAAATCGTGTTATATTTTAGGTTTTAGGGTTTCCTAAGCCAACTAGCCTATTTCTAAATGGTCTAAACGATGAGTCATTAGAAGCCTCAAATCGTCTCTTCACCGCCAATTGTGGCCAGGTAAGTACAAGTGAGGAGGGAGGGATCCGCTCACGAATCGTGAGGCGGGCCTTTTAAAGTTACCCAAGCTCACTTGCCTAGCCTAGACACCACAAAATCAGTTTAGATAAACGATCGATGTCCATGACCTATCGTGCTTTTATTTTAAAAGGTTTTATTTAGGATTGTGTACAACTTAAAGTTTTTAGAAAAGGTTTATAAAGAATATGGTATTTTAGTGAAAAGTCCTGTATTTTTGTATTCTATGTTTTGACGTTTATCAATTAGGGTTATATTTGTGTGTGTGTAGAGGTAGGTCATTACCTCGTGAGTTTTCTAAGGTAAAATATGATAAAAGACATCATATGTAAAGTTTATGGTATTTAAACGTAAAATGCAATAAAAGTTACATAACATGGTATTTGTTGTGAAATACCCAAATTAGCAAAAAATATAGTTTTAAATGTTTACCATTAATTTTAACAATATATAGAATTTAATATGAATTTTTCCATATTTTAATAATTAATAAACTAATTATCGATAGGTTTTATTAAACCGTAAAATAATTAATTTATTCCGGCAAAAGTTGTCGCGGTCATGATAGTCGTCTTATGACTTATTTAAGTATGTCCAAGCATGAATTCATAGTTGTTTGTTATCCCGTGATTTTATCATGAGGGATAACTGCTAAAAGTTCATTACATTAACATGGTTTAATATCAATTTTAATCGTCAAAACTCGAAAAATAGATAAAGCAGTTAAATCTTTATAATTAGGTCACTAAATATTTTTCACAGATAGATATTTTCATGCTGAAGATAACAAGAGGTCAAGTGTTGAGAGATCTTACTTGAAATGATCTAGAAAAATGAAAGTCGGCGAGCGTCGGGTTGTACGAGAAACTAAATATCTTGAATCTAAGATTTTTTCTACCTTGGATACTTATTCTAGAGTGTAGAGAACTCAAAGAGAAAGCTCTGGAATTTTTTTTCAGAATTTTGTACCGAACAGATATTTTTTAAGGAGTTTTAGAAGTTCATGGCTATTTATAGGGATTTCTGGGATTAAAAAATTATTTTGCTACAGTAACCGATCAGATCTGACCGTTGATTTGGTCAGATCTGACGGCCCACGGTTTACACTTGTGAACAGTGTCGGGGGTTGGTGTGGATAATTTTTGACCGTTGGATCTTGATCTGACAGTCCAGATTAAAGGCAGATTTATATATATATATTTATTTTAATAATATATATAAATATATATATAATAATAAAAATCCGTCGGCAAGATCTGGACCATTGATTTTTAAATCTGACGGTCCAGATTTATTTCAGAATAATAAAATAAAATAAAATTATTTTTATTATAAAAAAACATTTAAATTCTTAAAAATTCCCAAAAATTCCTAAAAATCATATTAATTTATTTTAAACATGGAAAAATATTTTTAAAGTGTTTTATACTAATATAAGAAGTAAAATAATTGTTTTGACATCGAGAAAAATTATAAATTATTTTTATTACGTATCTAAGGTTCACGGTCGTTACAATCTACCCTCCTTAGAAAAATTTCGTCCTCGAAATTTATAAAAGGAAAGTGTAACAGATTCAAGGAAAGTTTGGTGACTGGAGTGCTGACAGTGTGTGAAAAAATAACATGGTGGTGCAAGGGTTTTAATAAGTGTGAAAAAGACTTACCGATGTCACCTTGACCTACAGTCTCTGCTTCTACGGCTGCTAACGTGAATGTCTGTCGCTGTGGCACGTTCCTCCTAACTGGAGGCATATTCCCCTGTACTCGAGGCATGTTTCTCAGTGCATGATGGAATTGACGATTTGGCTGAGCAGGAAATCCACGTGGAGGTGGTGCTGGGAGTGCAGGACGAGTTGCAGGAGCCTGGATAGCTGGCTGCTGCGGGTAGTTGACAGGTGTGTGAGTTGGGTTGCGTCTATAATGACAGTTTCCAATTCCGTGATTGGACGCGCCACAAACCAAGCATAGGCCTTTTGCGCGCCTACAGTCCTTCCACAAGTGTCCTTCCCTCTTGCAATAAAAGCAAAAATCGGGTCTTGGCTGATCATTGGCTTCTTCCAGTCTTCTGAGTTCAACAGCTGGCCTTGGAGAGGCCCCTCCTGCCATTTGAGTGGCAGGGCGTTTCACTCCTGCAGACTGAGGTCTGCCCCTCTCTTTTATTACTGCCTCATAACTGCGGGCAGCTTCTAGAGTTTCTTCATGAGTCAAAAACTTTCCTGTGGCTAGAGCAGCCTTAATCTCTGTGTCCAAACCTTGCTGAAAGCGACGGGCTCTGATATCGTCCGTCGGTATCAGGTGTGCCGCGAATCGGCTCAACATAGTGAACTCAACATCGTATTCATCTACCGATTTCTCCCACATTGATCCTTGCTGTAGATGAATAAACTGCTGCTCCATAGCGAACTTGGCAGTCACAGGGAAATATTTCGCGTCAAACTTCTCGCGAAATGTCTTCCATTCAATCGGATGTACCAGACGGGTTTCTTCCGCCTTCCACCAATTGCGAGCATTATCCGTGAGCTGTAGCTTCGCTACACGGACCCAAGCGTTGTCTGGCACTTGAGCTGCTTCCAGATCGTCTTCGATGCTTTGTGCCCATTCTTCTGCTTCAAGAGGGCTTCCTTTACCCGAGAATTGCTTTGGGTGCAAATCTCTGAATTGTTTTATTCCCGGTGCATCGATCTCAGGACGGTTCAGGAGTTGTTGCTGTCCCTCAAGAAGGCCGCGAATCGCCTCAAATAGCATTGTTTGCTCGGTGGGTGGAGCAGGAATAGTAGGAACATTGGTTAGTGGAGGTGGAGTGTTATTGACATTGGTGCTGGTGTTATTTGGTGAATCCATAACCTTGAAGAAAAATTTAGGTTAGGATAGATTCAAGTACATGAAATGATAAGATTCAAGGAACATGAATTGTAAAGAATGTTTTTAGTTGCTGGTTCTTGTGTTATATTGCTTAGGTTGTTCACGCAGAACAGAACTGCATAGGAGGGTTCTATACAGCGCTGACCTGCATGGGCCACCAACAAAACCTGTCACGCCCCGCTTCCCGGTGTACGGTGAAGGGGACGCGGCGAGGCCCGCTACGTATTTACTCCGAAGTAAATATGCTAAGCGTGTCTAAGCAATATAAATAAAATGCACAAGAGAAAAAAATATATCAGCAACTTTATTCATTAACATTCTTTTACAGTACATGGAAAAGTAAATACATGGAATGGAAAGCGATGCCTAAACAATGGCATAACTGAAATAAAAGAAAATGTATAAGTGAAGCCTAGTGATCGTGCTGCTCAGTGGTCTGCTCCAAAAGCTCCTGGTTAGTCTCGTGCTCCTTAGAGTCGGGCCCTCCTGACGACATTCCAAAGAAAGAATAGAAATAGGAATGCCGTCAGCGAACAATCGCTCGGTAAGTCTCAAAGAAAGAGGGAGAATAGAATAGACAGGAAGGAAATATATTTATTATAATGTTTGATTGTTATGTGGACGTAGTTGTTTGTAGTTTGGATAGACGGATTCATGTTGCATGTTGTGAATGGAATACACAGAAAAGAGAGTATATTGTTATAATGTTGTATTTAGTGTTGATGCTGTTATTTGTAGCTTGGTACAAAAGATGCCAGTGTATACGAGAGGAGTCCCACTTACACCGGAGACTTTGGTAACTTGTAGTACAAGGCTCCGTCGATAATACCACGGAACAACGGCATGGATGTAATTACGTCTTAAGTGACCACCTCGTGCCACCTTTAACATATTCCGTACCAGTCTACCCCTTAAAACCCCGTAGTGTTTTGATTGTATTGTTGTATTGTATTGTATAGATTGTATAATTGGATGACTTTGCCAAAACCATGATATCAGTAAACGGATGTAACTGTATAATCATGTAAATGGAATATCCGGAGAATCATGTAAATGGAATGTATATCCATGGTTTGGTTCAGTCAAGTTGTATAGATTGATAAATTGAATATATGGAATAATAGATTCATAGATTCATGTTGATTTGTAATATTGTAGATTGTACTTGAATCATATTATTGTATTGTATAAATTGTATAGTTGGATGACTGACCAAAACCATGATATCAGTAAATGAATGTAACTGTATAATCATGTAAATGGAATATCTGGAGAGCCATGTAAATGGAATGTATATCCATGGTTCGGTTCAGTCAAGTTATATAGATTGTTAACTGGATTCAGGAATTCATGTATTCATCTTGAGTTGGAATATAAAAGAATATAGAATGACTTGAATCATTTTCAAGTCAGAAATAGCCAGACTCTAACCCGAGTCAGACTAAAAGAAAGTAAATTGAAGTTCAATAATTGTTAGGGGCCTTATTGTAATTTATAAAACTTGAGGGGGTTTTATGTAAAAATAATTTATATATTTTCTTTTTCTTCAAAATACACCTCAAGTATTTTATTATCGTATTTAGAGTTTTCATTGATGTATATTTCATCAATGTGTCAATTCTAGTGAATAAATCCTAATTTCATAATATATGGTATTTATTTGCAATATTAAACTTGTATGGAATTTCATGGTATTAAAATGTAAATTCATATTCGTTCCAAAATATTATTTTCAAGAAATCGTGTTATATTTTAGGTTTTAGGGTTTCCTAAGCCAACTAGCCTATTTCTAAATGGTCTAAACGATGAGTCATTAGAAGCCTCAAATCGTCTCTTCACCGCCAATTGTGGCCAGGTAAGTACAAGTGAGGAGGGAGGGATCCGCTCACGAATCGTGAGGCGGGCCTTTTAAAGTTACCCAAGCTCACTTGCCTAGCCTAGACACCACAAAGTCAGTTTAGATAAACGATCGATGTCCATGACCTCTCGTGCTTTTATTTTAAAAGGTTTTATTTAGGATTGTGTACAACTTAAAGTTTTTAGAAAAGGTTTATAAAGAATATGGTATTTTAGTGAAAAGTCCTGTATTTTTGTATTCTATGTTTTGACGTTTATCAATTAGGGTTATATTTGTGTGTGTGTAGAGGTAGGTTATTACCTCGTGAGTTTTCTAAGGTAAAATATGATAAAAGACATCATATGTAAAGTTTATGGTATTTAAACGTAAAATGCAATAAAAGTTACATAACATGGTATTTGTTGTGAAATACACAAATTAGCAAAAAATATAGTTTTAAATGTTTACCATTAATTTTAACAATATATAGAATTTAATATGAATTTTTCCATATTTTAATAATTAATAAACTAATTATCGATAGGTTTTATTAAACCGTAAAATAATTAATTTATTCCGGCAAAAGTTGTCGCGATCATGATAGTTGTCTTATGACTTATTTAAGTATGTCCAAGCATGAATTCATAGTTGTTTGTTATCCCATGATTTTATCATGAGGGATAACTGCTAAAAGTTCATTACATTAACATGGTTTAATATCAATTTTAATCGTCAAAACTCGAAAAATAGATAAAGCAGTTAAATCTTCATAATTAGGTCACTAAATATTTTTCACAGATAGATATTTTCATGATGAAGATAACAAGAGGTCAAGTGTTGAGAGATCTTACTTGAAATGATCTAGAAAAATGAAAGTCGGCGAGCGTCGGGTTGTACGAGAAACTAAATATCTTGAATCTGAGATTTTTGCTACCTTGGAGACTTATTCTAGAGTGTAGAGAACTCAAAGAGGAAGCTCTGGAATTTTTTTTCAGAATTTTGTACCGAACATATATTTTTTGAGGAGTTTTAGAAGTTCATGGCTATTTATAGGGATTTCTGGGATTAAAAAATTATTTTGCTACAGTAACCGATCAGATCTGACCGTTGATTTGGTCAGATCTGACGGCCCACGGTTTACACGTGTGAACAGTATCGGGGATTGGTGTGGATAATTTTTGACCGTTGGATCTTGATCTGACGGTCCAGATTAAAGGCAGATTTATATATATATATTTATTTTAATAATATATATAAATATATATATATAATAATAAAAATCCGTCGGCAAGATCTGGACCATTGATTTTTAAATCTGACGGTCCAGATTTATTTCAGAATAATAAAATAAAATAAAATTATTTTTATTATTTAAAAATATTTAAAAATTGTTTTTGGCTTCTAGAAATTATTTAAAAATAGTAAAAAATATTTTAAAAATCTGAAAAAATTATATAAAATGTATTTTGATATTTTATATCTTTTTCAACCAATAAAATTATTTTTTATTATTTAAAATTGTTTTAAAAATTATTTGTTTAGTTCTAAAAATTATTTTAAAATAGTAAAAAATATTTTAAAAATCTGAAAAAATTATATAAAATGTATTTTGATATTTTATAGGTTTTGCAACCAAATTTGGTCTAAAATAGATCTTCTTATCGGTTATAAAAAATTTTCCTTCGATAAAAAAACATTTAAATTCTTAAAAATTCCCAAAAATTCCTAAAAATCATATTAATTTATTTTAAACATGGAAAAATATTTTTAAAGTGTTTTATACTAATATAAGAAGTAAAATAATTGTTTTGACATCGAGAAAAATTATAAATTATTTTTATTACGTATCTAAGGTTCACGGTCGTTACAGCTTCCCACATGGGCGGCCCTCTTCAACAGCGTCTAGCGCCTCACGTGAAACACACGTGGGCGCCATATAAAAAGTGCTTAGCATTTCAACCAAAACGGCTGAGTGCTTAGCACTGATTGGACAGCGTCCAGCGCCACATGTACTCATCACGTAGGCGCCACAAAAATAATAAGAGTGCTTAGCACTTCATAAATAGCCAAAACGGCTAAGTGCTTAGCACTGATTGGGCAGCGCCCCGCGTGCTCCTCACGTGAGCGCCACAAAAATAATAAGAGTGCTTAGCACTCCATAAATAGCCAAAATGGCTGGATGCTTAGCACTAATTGGGCAGCGCCCAGCGCCTCACGTGTTCCTCACGTGGACGCCACCAAAAAAAAGAGAGAGAAAAGTGCTTAACACTCCTTAAACAGCCAAAATGGCTGAGTGCTCAGCGTTCATTGGGTGGCGCCCATAATTAAATGCTTCATATGACACCTATGTGAGTGTCAGAGCGTCAAACAAGTGCTTAGCACTTTTATATAAAAAAAGGGGACTAAACCAACAGAGTCCTAATAAGTGCTTAGCACTTCTGAACAAAAAAAAACTGAGCATACTAGGCCCAAATTGGCTAAGTCTATAAAACTTTCTTATAACTGAGCCCAAAATGCTCTGTTGTTTGGATCTTGACTAAAAATGATCATTGAAATTTTGCTAAGTTGATCTTAGTCTCAAATTAGACTAATGTATCCTTAGTTAAAAATAAATTGAGCCCAAATGCTCACACATTTAAGTTGATCTTAATCTCAAACCAGATTAACGGTCCTTAAATAAACCAAATCCAAATCTAAAATATACGGATTTGGACTGATCCGCGCCCTACAGGCACCGGCATAAACTAGTCTCCGTATACAATCCACGGACGACCAAAACAAACAAAAAAACACACGACACGAAGTGAACTGCTGGAGAAGAAGAAAGTGGTTATCACAATGCAGTAACGTAATTAACTGCAGGGGCTTGAGCATGCTGGGAAGAGCGTCCCTGTTCCCCTCCGAACGGCGGCGCACAAGACTGCGATGTCTTGGCACTGAGATTCGGGGTAGATGCTAATAGGTGCTATCCGTCCACCTCTCCGAAGATACCAAGTTGATTTATGACACCGTGTATCAGAGGTTTAGACGGATGCGGCCGATGTAGCAGACTTCGTCAGATTCCCCCTCGTTTGAGGGGTTTTTGATTGTGGGGATGCTCTTCCCTGCAGGAGCAAGCCCCTGCAGTTAATTACGCTACCGCATCGCGATAACAACTTTCTCCTTCTCCAGCTGGTCACTTCGTGTCGTGGGTGTTTGTTTTGTGTTTTGTTGCCCGTGGATTGTTTACGGAGACTGAGTTATGTCGTCGCCCGTAGGGCGTGGACTAGTCCAAATCCGTATTATCTTAGATTTGGGTTTGGGGGTTTGGTTTGAGGATACGTTAGCCATATTTGAGGCTAAGATCAACTCAAACGTTTGTTAAGGATACATTAGTCTAATTTGAGACTAAGATCAACTTAACGGGATCGTTTAGATCCGACAAAAGAGCAATTGGCTCTATTGTTCCAGTTTAGGGACATAATGGTCTATTGAATGTATGGTTGTCGGGACCCGTTACCTCTCTGACGACGTTGAAGGATTACAACGACAGGTGTCAAAGGAGTTCCGAGATGTACCCTTGAACCAAAGTTGATTGGAGGGATTCATAGTCCAGTCTGTTTGAAGGTTTAAGGATGCGTTAGCCATATTTGAGGCTAAGATCAACTTAAACGGTTGTTAAGGATACGTTAGTCCAGTTTGGGACTAAGATCGACTTAACGGGATCGTTTAGATCCGACAAAAGAGCATTTGGGGGCTCTATTGTTCCAGTTTAGGGACATGGTGGTCCATTGCCAGTTTAGGGACATGGTGGTCCAATACCAGTTTAAGGACATAGTGGTCCAATGCCAGTTTAGGGACATGGTGGTCCATGGGTAGTTTAAGGACATTGCGGTCCAATACCAGTTTAAGGACATAGTGGTCCATAGGTAGTTTAAGGACGCATAAGTCCATGGGTTTAAGGACCCCACAGTCCGTATTTTAGTTTAAGGACGCATAAGTCCATGGGTTTAAGGACCCCACAGTCCATATGGGTGTGTTTAAGGACGCATTAGTCCGTTAGTTTAAGGACGCATAAGTCCGCGGGTTTAAGGACCCCACAGTCCGTATCTTGGTTTAAGGACGCATAAGTCCATGAGTTTAAGGACCCCACAGTCCGTGTTGATGTGTGGTTGTCGGGACCCGTCACCTCTCTGAAGACGTTGAAGGATTACAACGACAAATATCAGAGGAGTTCAGAGATGTACCCTTGAACCACTGAGTTGGTTGAAAGAACAGATGTGCTCAGTTCAAGATGATTTGAGGACTTATGGCCAGTTTGGGCTAAGTCCAATTATGTTTGAAATATTGGCCCTCTGTCGGTCCATTGAAAGAGAGGCTTTGCCTTTAGAAACTTAGCCAATTGGGCTAAAGATAGTGTTGAACACTAAAGACCAACAATGTTGAACACTGGAATTAAGATTAGCAAGTTAGTGTTTAACACTAAAAGATAATCAGTGTTAAACACTAGCAACGGGGCTTTCAAATTAGAGTTAAACACTAAAGCAAATCAGTGTTAAACACTGGTAATCAGAGATTTCAAATTAGTGCTAAACACTAAAGCAAATCAGTGTTAAACACTGGGAACAAAGTCTCCAGATTAGTGTTAAACACTAAGGAGAGGGGTCACGTGGTAAACACGTGAGAGCGCCCAAAGCCTTCATTTCCATTGATCATTCTTTCTTTGTTTTGGGAGTCACGTGAGAGCACGTGATGGCATCAAAAGGTGGGGCCAGATCCTCTTTATTTTGTTCTGCAAACAAGTGTTAAACACTTTTAATTTTCATAGCCATCACGTGTGGGCACGTGATGTATAATCATGCCCTGATTTATTAGAACACTTATTAGGGGTCACGTGGTAACACGTGAGAGCGCCCAGAATTGTTTCTGCCTTTGCTTTTGTTCCATATATAATGAGGGTCACGTGGGAACACGTGAGGCATTGCCTCAAAGCTTTTCTCTTCTCATTTTTGGGGGATCTGTTCAGGGGTCACGTGGGGCACGTGACCCTAGTTCTTTTCATGCACAGAGATCTTTTAAGTCTCCTTATCTTTAAGAATTAAATTCTTATTTAGGGTAAAACCCTAATTTTGATTCTGGAGGAATTAAATTCCTATTTTGAAAGAATTAAATTCTTATTTAGGGTAAAACCCTAGTTTTGTTTTAGGAGAATTAAATTCTCAGAATTCAATTCCCCTTCTAAGTTTAGGATCTGCATGGCAGGATCTCGACCCGATGAGAATTAAATTCTCAACTTATGGGGAGATGTGCTCTGTGCAGATCTTCAACCAGAAGAAGAACTAAGTTCTTTTCTTTAAATAAGAGTTAAACTCTTTTGAGAATTAAATTCTCTTTTGAATCCTCTCTTTTCTTACCTAGGGTTTTTCTTTGATGAGAATTAAATTCTCCTTTCTTTTCTTCTCTGTTGAGAATTAAATTCTCCTCTCTCTGTTTTTCTCTCAAAAAAGTAGATCCCTCTGTTTTTCTCTCCAAAAAGTAGATCCCTCTGTTTTTCTCTCCAAAAAGTAGATCCCTCTGTTTTTCTCTCCAAAAAGTAGATCTCCCCTCTTCTCTTCTTGGCTCCTATTTAAAGGGGAAGGAAGAGAATCAATTTGTTTAGCAAATCTCTAATTGAAAGATTTGATTTGATTTCATAATTAATATGATCCTTTAGATCACCGTTGGATTTTAAATCCAAAGATATTCTGTTTGTTATCCTGGTGAGATTTTCAAGGAAATCTTTCCTTGTCCAAGGTTTTCTATAAATTGGTGATTTTTAATCACCCTTGGATTTTTAATCCAACGGTTCCCCATGACCCTTTTCCATTTGGAAAGATTCAGAAACTTTTAGAATTTAATTCTATTAAATTATAATGCTTTTAAAGCCAGTCACGTGCTGGCACGTGACCTTTGGTCACGTGTGAGCACGTGACCTTTGGTCACGTGTGAGCACGTGACCCCCAATTGGGTTCCTTTCTCAGCCGCTTATTTATGTTTCAGTTTTAACCATCACGTGTCAACACGTGACCATTGGTCACGTGTAAGCACGTGATACCTCGTTGAGGTATTTTCTGACTTTTAGAATTAAATTCTATTCATTATTTTAGAGGCTTTAAAAGCCCATCACGTGTCTGCACGTGACCCATGGTCACGTGTGAGCACGTGATGCCCCATTGGGGTCTTTTTTGAGTTTTTATTGTATCTTGTAACTCCTCCAGCGGGTTCTTAAAAGCCCATCACGTGTGGACACGTAATTCCTCATAACTTTTGATCCTGGATGAATTACGAGGCCCATAATATATCAAATCAAAGGGTTTTTCGAGCCGCTTTCGATACCATCAGAATTTATCTGTTTCTCATTCGGGAGTTTATCAAAAAATAGCCCGGAAGATACTGGTTCCCATTTTCTTAAGCGTATCGCCGCCATTTGATACCTTGGGCTCTTTTGCGCAGAAATTTTTGGCGGGAACAGTCCCCACAATCCAAAACCCCTCATAAAATTAGGGGGAATCTGATGAAATCTGCTATAACAGCCGCATCTATCCAAACCTCCGATATATGGTGCCATAAATTAACTTGGTATCTTAGGAGAGGTGGATGGATAAATCCAAATAGCATCTGCCCCCAAACTCAGGCAAGAGGATCTATCCTAGTTCGTTTCTTTTTTCGGTGGTGAACAGACACCCCGTCTATGCTTTACTGGAGTACGAGAGACGTCGAAATGGTCATTAGGCCGCATACATTGCCATCGAGACCTGGAGCTAGGATTTTACCATCACTACATTTTTATTTGATGATATCGTGCCAATTCTTTGTTGAAGAGGGGTAGACATCCATAAGACCTCTATGTTGTATGTATTGTAATCGAGGCCTGGAGCTAGAATTTTGTCGTCACTCCACTTTTGTTTGACCCTTGGATCCTTACTAACGTCGCATCTACATTGAGAAGGGACATCGAGCTGATCTCTAGGTTGTAGATGTTTCCATCAAGATTTGGAGCTAGAATTTTTCCATTGCTCCACTTTTGTTCGACCCTTGGATCCTTATTGACATTATGCCTGCACCCTGTTGAAATGAGAAGAACGTCGGGATATTCTTTAAGTTATAGATGTACCGTTAAGTCCTGACTCTCCTTTTGACGGAGCCTGGTAGGAAGATATGATTCTTTTTATTTCGTTTAAGCCCTGGATTGTATACAGGGGTTGGTGTAGACCTACCTGCTGGGCAGAAAAATTAATTTTTTTATATTTCCGCGATGCTCTATCTTTTCAGCTTTTTTATATGGCGAAAGTCGCGATTGCTCAATCATTTCGGCTGTTTATCGCGGTGCCCAATCATTTCGGCTATGTCATTTTTTATTTTTACTTGCGAGTTGTCCAAACATTTCGGCTGTTTCATATGCATATATTTTTTCCTCGCTGATTTTTATTACGAGTTGCCCCATTATTTCGGCTATTTCATATGCATTTTTTTACTTGCTAATTTTGTTGCGAATCAGGGACTTGGGTCTTGATACCAAATTTGGCATCAGCATCACTACAACTCGAATATTGCCATGAGCGAATCAACATTTGCCGTGAGAGGACTTAAAGTTTGACACCTGTTTAGGTATCGGTATCACTACAACTGGGATATTGCCATGAGCAAATCATCATTTACCTTTGTTGATTTGAACAAAGGTGGCTTATCAAGTATGGTTAAGATCCTGTCGATTAAGCATTTTTGACTTTATGAGCCATAAGGGTCTCATAAAGGAATTTCTCCATATGAGTCATGAGGATCTCATAGGTGTGTTTTCTCCTTAGAAATCGTGGGGATTCCTAAGTGATATTTTCTCTTGTAAGTCGTAAGGATCTTACAAGAGTATTTTCTTCTTATAAGTCGAGAGGACTTATAAGTGTCGTTCACTATATGGGGATATTTTTCGCCATTGGTGGAACTCGGTTGGAACATATTTTGTTCGTGCCCGTGGATTGTATACAAGAGTCGATATCGAAGTACTTGTAGAGCAACTTAGGGAATACGACAGCTTAAGAACAGAGTTAGATCCTTGTAACCTAAGAATTTTGAATCTCATAAGCCGTGAGGGTCTCACAGGGGGGAATTCTCTTTACGAGTCGTGAGAATCTCGCAAGTGTAATTTCTCTATAGGAATCGTGTCGAATTCTAAGTGTTGATCTTTTGTGAGTCATAGGGATCTCATGCAATTATTTTCTCCTCACAAAGTCGAAAAGAACTTGCAAGCGCACATAAAATTTTTATTTTACGAGTTTGCGCCCTTTTCGGGTTTTCAAAAACTCGTCGGTAGTTCTTCTGTTTTTACTCACGGCGCCCTTTCGAGTTTTAATCTATGTCTATTTGCTTATGGACATACCTTTTTTGTTTTGTTTTTTTATATATTTTTATTTTTAACGAGTTTGCGTCATTTCGGGTTTTCACAAGCTCGCTGGTAGCCCTGCTGTTTTTACTCACGTCGCCCATTCAGGTTTTCATCTGTGCCCATTTGCTTGTGGACGTACCGTTTTTTGCGAACGGTGAAACTCTCGAAAATAGCTTCGTTGCAGCTGACCCATCTATTTGCCAGTGAGACTTGGGGGTGGCTTCATCGTTGGAGTAGCTATGTAGCCAGTGGGACTTGAGTAGCAAACTTCGATGTTGGGACTTCGATTGCAATATAGATCTCAATGGAGGACATCACCGTATTTTAAGGTGATACTAGTTTAGGGACATTGCGGTCCATCATCACCGTGTTTGGGGTGAAATTCTAGTTTAGGAACATTTTGGTCCACTATCGCTATATTTGGGACGACGCGATAGTTTAAGGACATTTCGGTCTACTATCGTCGTGTTTAGGGCGATACGATAGTTTACGAACATTTCGGTCCATTATCGCCGTGTTTGGGGCGGCGCGATAGTTTAGGGATGTTTTGGTCCTTAGTTTATCATTTGGTCGGGAAGTTGCATAACTCATTCCTTCCAACACTTACTTGCCGAGGCGCTGCTGCTTGTCCTTTATTTGCATGAACACTTCACGCCTCATATTATCTTCACCCTCTTGGACTGCTTCATTTATCAGTATACCAATCGGGTTGTTTTGTGGGAAACACCAGGCATTTTACATGGCACCTGTTCCCTGCTCATCAATGTCCTTTTCTGACGCTGATGGAGCATTTTCTTCATATATGAAGAAACGGGATATCACATCATTCTTTCTGTTGAGGCTTCTTCTTCCTTGGAAGAATAAACTTGACTTAGGGGGTTTTCCCCTCATCATTTGACTCGGAGTGAGACATTGATTCCACATCCCTTCCATGGTTTCTTGGTTCAAGCGAGCCATCTCATTTGATTGAAGGACCCGCTTATAGGTCCTGTAATATCCTTTCTGTTATCTGAAGAAAGGAACATCTCATATAGAGATTCTTTCGCCAGCGAGGAATATGTTGGATATAGGTGCTCTCAAGGCAATTATCGTAGTTGCGGGAATGCAATTACTGAATTCGAGGAGGGCCTATACCAAGAACAGTCTTACTCGATATGATAGTGTGCTATCTGGTTTGTCTCTATCTGTTATATGAATGCATGATACTAGTTATCACGTATCGCAAATATATGAGATAAAACCTATAGGATCTTTGCTTGACTACCAGGATTATGATACAGATCATACTAGTGGAGCCTAGTAGCTTATAAGCACATCCTTAAATATTCCTAATCATAGGAGTATCGAGACCGGGCATCGGTACTCCAGTTTAGACTAGTGTATACGTTTCATGACCCTGTACGGGGCAATTGCTGATCCCATAGCCATTGGTGTTTGACACTAATGATTGTATACAGGTGCTCATTGGATGAGTTACACTGGACGGACTCGCCGAGAACTCCAAAATGGTATTATACCAATATCAGATAGTAGTTCTCTCATGACATGAGTACAGAGTACTCTCTAGACCTGAAATCGCCACAGTGTCTCATGTGTGTTCCCACTGTACTTAGATTACTATCCTACCACAGCTCTACTGAGTCGTGCAAACAGGTTTTAGTTGGGTACAGACCCGAAGCATATAGAGGCAGTGAGCGGCCAAGGGAATTCGTCACTCCTGGTGTTGGGAGTCGATATCGCACTTTGCAGGACACGACTATAACCTGAATTCCATGGCCACAGTATTAGAGATAAACTGGTAAGTGTTACCGATTGTATCTCTTAAGTTATGAGTTCTCTATTAGCACGACTTATCGGGTTATTGGGGTCTGACAGATTCTACTCCCCAGACCCGGTATGTGATACTCCTTGACGAAGAGACCGGACTGTACGGTGACTGTCACTTATATACTTTGTTGGGTTCTGATGAGTTCGCTCGTCGACCTGCCTTTATCTTGCTCATATCTGGATAGCCGTTACGTACAGCTAGTGCCACTGACGAGCTTGTGGGTTAACCCGAAAAGGGGTTAAATCTGAAAGTGTTTCAGATTCAATCGGATACGATCCTGTATAACCTACTGCCAGCATATTGACGGGTCTTTAGAGTCCCGCAACAAAAGTGCCTGCTCGGGCAAAACGCGATGTGACGTACGTATAGGGATACGTATATGAGTTCGATAAAACATGTACATTGGATATATGTGTTCAATCGGACGACTATTATACTAGCCGGTTTCAAAGTCGGAATACCAAGTCAAGTGTTGACTTGATAACCGTATTAATGATACGGTTTCTAGTATGCGATACACACACTCTCTACAGTATATGATACTGAGAAGATATTGATGGCATTTCGTGTATGTGATACATGATGTGTACGTGTATGGGATACATGTACTAATATATATATATATATATATATATATATATATATATTTGATATATATATTAAATTCCACCATTCTAAATTATGTATAAATAAATATACATATAAATATATATATGTAAGTGTATATATCTTTATATATATATATATTAATGCATATATATATTTTATTATTTATTTAATATACTAATTAAATGGTGGGCCCATCCTCTCTTTTATGTGTTGACACACACATGAGAGAGAGTGGGAGAGAGGGGCATGTGTCATATTAAACATGACATGGTTAAGAGATGTGAGATAATTCATTCTTTCCAACAAGCCATCATTTTTCCATAATATCTTCTTCTTCCTCAGCAAAAGAAAGCTCAAGCTCTCTAGATTAATGGCAAGTGTTGTCATGGTGAGGGAGTGCAAAAAGTAGAGAGTACCCATCGTTCGCATCGCCTTCCTCCACGTCCAACAAGCCTTTGGAGGAAGTCTCTTCGTCCGGTGATGAAAATGGAGTTCGGGTAGTCCGCTTTCAACGCGGATCATCTACGGCTAGGTCGTCGGCGTGCAGAAGCGTTCGGGAGCTCACGAAGTTTAGACGGGGTCTTCCGGGATCAGTCGTACACGCTACAAAGGTTGTAGCATCTCTACCCTTTTCTTTTGCTCTTTAGTTTAGCTAGATACTAGTGCTTGGACGATTTTTGGCGTACGGTCGATCGCGCTTGATTAGTCTAAAATATTGCACATTTGTGTGAACATTTTCCCTACTATTGTTAAGTGCTAAAATGCGTTAATTGTAAATAAAGAACATATATGGGTTTATTTGTAAAAAGATTATTATCATATGTTTCTACATTTATAATTAATATAATTAGGGAAAATATATGCATATAATATTTAAATGAAATATTAGTAATTAAAATATGCATATCATATCAAATATTCCTAATCAATATTCTTAAGATAATATATCATATAAATGGTTGGAATAATATCTCAAAAATACCAAATGCTACTAATACTTTGATTTGAGATATTGTGCAGGTATTAGTTCAGGTCTGAAATCCAAGTAAGAGATACAAGTCAAATCGGGATATCGGAACCGAATGAGCCAAATTTTAGAAGCAAATCGAGGAATCAAGCAACGGAAGAGACCCAGAGAAATATTTTCAGAATCTATACATCAAAAGGATCTCAAAATATCGTCACAAAAAGCCAGAAGAAATTTCAAACCCAATTCCACTAGGATGCGGCTGAACCGCGGTCAAACGTGGCATTATGCGGCGGTTCCGCGGTCAAATATGGGCCGTTGGATGTGGGATTTTGGGATCATGATTTTAACTGTATCTACTCATATATGGCATCTAGGGTTTCTGGTTTCAGGAACTATATAAAGGACCGAGAGCTGTGCATTCAAAATTATCCAAGTGATCACACAATCATCTATTCATCCACCTCTATAGAAAGAGAGATCTAGAGCAACTAGGGTTCTTGTAATCTACTTTCTAAGAAGAGAATTGTAATGCAATAATTGATTAATAAAGATAGTTTTTGTTTTAATTCTTTTTCGCATTTACTTTTTCCGCATTTAATTTCCACATTACTTTTCTGTATCTTTATTATGGTTTCATTCATTGTAACACCCGAGCCCAATAATAGTATTTCTATTGCTAGTTGAGTGTTATACATTGCTCATTCCAATTATCCTGATTGTTTGGTGTTTATTGCTAAATTCTAACCGGTTACGTCATTTTGGCACATAACAAATTTTAACACCTAAAATGAAATTAAAAATATCCATGTTGGCCTACTCGTCGCCACTAGTCGCGTGGTAGCGTTCGCGTGTCGAGATTTCTTCCCGTTCGGCTAAACGGGCAAGTTTGGACGTCTACGCGCGCGTGCAAGTGTCCGACTTGGGGGCACGCATTTTAATCACAAAACACCTCTTTTCAAAATTTGGAACTCGCTTAAAATCCTATAATTTGAATTTGGAGCATTTGGGCGCAACCCGGGCGCGATTTGAAAATGTTTCATTTAGCGCCAAAGATGCCCGTTTGATTAAAATATTTAAAACTATATATATATATTTCCGTTACTATTTTAACGTTAAAATCTCTTTTTAAAATCTTTTAAAATTTTATTTTTTACCTAACCCCTTTCCAGCCAATCACGAGCTCATTTTTCCCTCGTGGGCCCCCCGATCTCTCTCTATCTCTCTCTATCTCTCTCTAATCTCTTTCTCCCTCTCTCTAAAATCTTTCTCTATCTAACAATCTCTCTCTCTCTCTTCCTATATATTTTTTCGCAGCCGCCTCCTTCTTCTCCATCACGAGAAAACCCCACGAACCCCCGAACCCTAACCCTAGCCTCCTCGTGCCTGCGCCGTCGACCTCCCCGCGACCTCACCGTCGCTGTTCATCACAGAATATTGCATTTTATACCGCCCATTCTTACGCTCATGTGTTTATAGGTAGGTGCTTTTAATCCGTGTTTGTTACATGTTTACAGAATACAGGTTTCCGGTACGAATACTGCAAATCAACACTAAATCTCCACAGTTACGCCAAAATACAGAACATCTGTCACAGACAGATAAAAGCCGGGTTTCTGTCATCCGCATCCGTCTAGTACCGCTTACCAGTTAAAAAGGGCAGGACGAAAACAGTCGTCATTTCTGGTCAAGCGTGGGGCCCACTGAAGATATTCAAAGATGCGTAGGGCCCACTGAAGATATTCAAAGATGTGTGGGACCCGAGGGAGTAGAATGTCAAAAGTGTTGAAAAGTAAAAGCCATCAATGTTGACTCTGGAAACTGAGAAAATCGTGGAAAGATATTGAAATTCTGTACATATGTAACAACAAAGGACAAACAACCAGAGAACCACCCAAAAGCCCACTGCCCAATTCAACTGTACGGCCGCGCATGCGCGGCCAATAGGGGGTATTGGCCGCGCATGCGCGGCAAGGTGGGGCCCACTCTCTGCCGAATTTCAGGGGTAGTTTGGGGTGTTTCATTTCTGGTCTTCTGGTTGCCCTAGAACTCCATTCTCCTGCCTATAAATACAGCAGATCAGGGCTGAGCCAAGTGAGCAATTTTTGGGAGCTTTTCTTTAGTTTCTTCTTTGTGTAATTTTGTTCTTCTTCTTCCTCTTCTTCATTCTTTCTCCATTAAATTGTAGTGAGAGCTTTTGAGTGGAAGATTAATGAAGATGAGGGTTCTTTATCTTTCTTGTTAGTTTGCTCCCCCTTGAGATTTCTGCTTTCTCTTGCTCATTCAATCTCTTCATTGAGGTTGAATGGTTAAGGGTTAGTTATTGATCTCAAGGGTCGTATTTTCTCACGGACTAGCACTTCATTTCACATGCGTTCTCTACCCTTCCCTTGATCTTGCAAGTTCTTCATTGAGCTTGCAAGTTTAAGGGTTGGCTATTGAGCACATGCTTGGCTTGGGTCCTAGTTCCGTATTCTTTTTATTACTCGCTTTTTATTACTTGACTTTTTATTTCATGCAATTTTATTCATGCAATTTTATTACTTGTATCTTTTCTTTTCTTTGTTCTTTTCTTTTGTTCTCTTTTGTTCATATTGTGAATGTTGTAATTATTATTGTTGTTAAGATAAAATACGGTTTTATAAGTTAACATATTTCTTTGCCAATTCCTTTTCCCGTTATTTTCCATTTGAACTTCGCCCAAACCATACGCAAGCGCTCCGTTAGGCACCGTACCCTGACAAGGTAACGGTGATTCCTAACCGCGACCGGTTGCGTTCGGTTTGGCCGGAGGCGAAGGCAAGAGACAAGAACGGAAGGACAAGGGTAAATAAGCCGGATTCCACGAATATCGCGTTTAAATCCCCTAATCCCCGTTGTTGCCGATTGTTTAGCTTCAATTGGTCAAGACTCGGCTCAAAGGTTTTGAGTACGGATTTCTTAGCTTACAATTTCGTATCTTTTCTTAACAACCCTACACTTGCAAATATACACATAGGTTAGAATCAAACTCCTACAAATTCTTTATGTCGTCTAAGACAAGAAGGTAAGATAACACCATCTCCCTGTGGACCGACCCGTGCTCACCGGCTAGCTGCATAGCGACACCGTCCTGATCGCGGTTACACTTAAATTCTTTGAACATCCGACACGCCAAAAGCGTGCGATCAGTCGCCGTCCTCGCCTCCACAGCCTAGCCGCACCCCTACCTCCTCTTCTCCAGCCTTCCACGCCTGCAACCCAACCCCCGACGCCACCACCAGCCGCAGATCTCGCCGTCGCTGCCGCCTCCCATCGCCGACGACACCAGAATCCTCCTCCCTTCACCCTCGTCCCGACCTCGTCGTCATCTTCCTCCTCCCCTCGCCGGACCACCACAGAACCCAAAACTGCAACCCTACCACCCTCTTCAGTTCGCCGGAAAAGCCGCCGTCGACCCTCGTCGTCGTCGCCAGCACACCGACGACCACCTCCTCTCCTCCCTACAACCCAGACCAGGCGAGTACCTCCCCATCATCGCTGCATCACCCGATCCAGCCAAGTCAGCCCTTGTCGCGCCCACTGTTCATCGCCGCCGGCGTCCCATCGCCGTCGAGCCCATCGTGGTTGCCCCTGGTGCTTTCCTGTAAGAATCTCTTTAACTTCTATTAATGCTAGAACCCTCTCGCTGGTCTTTGTTTGAGTATACCGTATGGTTTCTAACTTGTCGTCGTTTTGGCTTTTCGCCGGACTCCGGCCGTGCCGACGTCTGGACCCAACTCACCAGCGAGGTACTCTGGTCCGTATGGTCCCGCTGTTCGCTGTTTGGACTCGATCCGTGGCCCGTGCTTCCGTCTCGTGTTTTCTGCCGACATTGCATCCGTGCTTTCCGGTTTGTGAAACCGCCGAGGCAAGTATCCGAATACTTGCTTTAACATGCTAGTACACAAGATCAAGTCTTGCTATAAACTTAATCATCATATTATTACTATAACCACACAGCTATTGGTAATATCGATATTATATTATAACTTAGAATTTACAAGATCTAGTCTTGCTATGCAGTTGAATATAATATTATATAATACAACAACTTAATGATGGTAATATCCCTATTAGATTATAACTTAGAATTTACAATTGCAATTATCCTTAACTTGGAATCATTATAGTAGTTTCTTGTAATCAATCGGTCTACTATCAATCCATACTCTAACTAACTGAACCAATTAGATCTTCCTTGCTTTATTCGTTAAATCATCCATGAGACAATTAATTATGCTTTAGTCTTAAACTCATGTAGCTTCATTACTGTATGTGGTTGATATTGCTTCACCTTGTAACTACTGCACCCCAAGGGTGCTTGAACCTGTTAATAAAGATAATACAAAGGACCATTGTGATTAAATGACTATCATTGCCATTTACTTTAATTCTTGCTACCGTTTATTGTTCGATTGTATACCTGTTGTGAGCACGTACTCGATTGCACTACATGTTGACCGGACCTTGCTACATACGACATATTTACATACTGATACACCTGACATGGTACTGTATACTGTTGACTTGACCTGATGTACCCTGACCTGACTTGTTACCTGATCTCATGCCAACAAACCTGACTTGGGGGTCCTAATGGACCATTCCTGCTGTCTATCCAGACATACCTGCTTTTACCTGATTCTGTGTTGACATTAGTCCTTGACTACTGAATACCTGACCTGACATACATAACTTGGGGGTATGGGGAAATCAAAGATGAACCTGACTTGTAACTCGACAGTTCACTACCAGTTCGAGTGTACACATTCCTATTTTGTGCCTAGCGGCATGTCTCGGTTTCGGCCGAGAATATTGTGGCCGTGATCCCGGGTATGTACGGGGTACTACCGAGTGTACACTTTCATGTTTTGTGCCTAGCGGCATGTCTCGGCTGCAGCCGAGAATATTGTGGCCGTGGTCCCGGGTATGTATGGGATACTATTGAGTTACATCGACGATTCATCAATTGATTTCAAAGACTATAGAGTAGAAACCTGATAGGACAGTTTAGTTACCACTGCACGTTACCGCTGCACTGCCATTCCATAGTACTGTATTCATGTTCATACCTGCATTGCTTATTACCATGTTTATATTATATTATGGGTTGACATGACGCGCTGACGTCTGGGTTTTGCATGGCCCAGATTCCTTACCACTGTCGACGACCGAGCAGGAGTACTTCAGCCAGCAGGCTGAACTGTGAGTTCCTTAGTGATTAGTTTATTTATTTCATTTCATTTCCAGATGTGAGCCCGCATTATGGGACGTACTGTTTATTATTGTATTGGATCATTTGCTTCCGCACTTATTGTTTATTGATTCTTGTTATTATGGATTTGGACATGTGTTAGATTAGTTTATTATCTTGTTCTTGATACCTCTACAACCGTAATGTGGCTGTGGATGGATACTTCCTACCCACAGGTAGCATGGTTGGCTATGTCACGTGCCCAATTTTGCGTACTCTGGGAAGCGGGGCGTGACATGGTTCTTTTGGTATCAGAGACCATAGGTTAATTGGGTTGATTCTTGTAGTTGGGTATTGCGCCCGATACGCGAATCATGATACCCGTGATTAGGAAACATGTCCTGCCACCTTGACCGTTTTACCATCCTTGAATCATTCTTCCGGATCATGTCGACATGCAAACTTATTTTGCATTGTCAACTCGACAACCTAAATTCTTGTTATCTCTAGGACTTAGGCGACTTGGGTGGAGTTAAGTAATTGCGGCTATGATACCGCGGCATAGCTACAATGCAGTACTCTATTTAAGTATCTTGGAGTTCTAGCCTTGATCTATACTCAGAATCTATCATCATGCTAATGTTGGGTATTTTGATTTCCAGGACTATGGCCGGTAAGAATTTGAAGATGGACCAAAGACGTGCGGTCATAGCCGCCAGGCGTAGAGTGATAAGGAGATTGCTGGAGAATCTAAAGGAACAGACCGAGCTGGAACCGGCATCTGCACTGAACCGAACGTCTGTACGTAGAAGTAATCCGGTGAACAGGCGCAGCGTAGCCCCAATGAAGAAAACAATTGTGGGTGATCGGAAAGGGAGCGTGATTTGTGACTACTGCCACGTACCCGGACATGTGCGAAAGGAGTGTCGAAAGAGGCTGGGACTCTATTTTAGATGTGGAGCGGCAGATCACGCCGTTAGTGCTTGTCCGTCGAAGCTTCGCACGAAAGATGATACACAGAAGCCTCCGCAGAGACCGTTCCAAGGGCAGAAACAGCTGACGCAAGGACCAAACCAGGCTCGAGCGTTCACGTTGACAGCTGAGGAAGCTAAGGCATCAGGAAAAGTGGTTTCAGGTAATTTACTCGTTCATGGTTTTTCCCGCATTGGCATTATTTGATTTCGGAGCATCCCACTGTTTTATGTCACCTAAATTTATAACTACACACTCGATTACCTGCACGACCCTGTCTAGTTTTGGGGACATACACACTGGGTATGGGAAAATCATAGCTAGTAAGGAATGTAGAGATTGTACAGTTGTTGTTTGCGGACGGAAGCTCTTTGCAGATTTCTTGGTGATGAGTACGGGCAGTATTGGGAATGGATTTTCTTGGCACTTTCCACGCACACGTTTGACTGTAGGGCAAGGAAGGAAATTTTCCAGATTCCCGGACACCCTGAGTTTACTTTCACTGGAGGAAGCAGTTCTGTCGGGCCAGTCGAGTTAGGGCTAGGCCGACGAACAATGTTCTTGCGGCTATGGTAGTGGATAGTAATGAAGAGCCGGCAGTTGTTCGCGACTTTGTGGATGTATTTGACGATATGCTGGTATGCTCGAAGGTTCCGGAGGAGCATGCTGAGCATTTAAAGATCGCACTGCAGGCGCTGAGACATGAGAAATTGTTGCGAAGATGAGTAGGTGCGAATTCTGGCTGGAAGAAGTAAAATTTCTGGGGCCTGTCGTGTCGGGCGATGGAATCGCCGTCGATCCCGAAAAGATTGCAGCAGTTCGAGATTGGCCTATTCCGAAGAATGTTGCGGAGATAAGTTTTCTTGGGCTCGCCGGATACTACAGGAGATTGTGGAGAACTTCGCTCGTTTGGCAGAGCCGTTAACCAAGCTTACGTGAAAGGAGGTACCGTTTGTTTGGACGGATGGATGTGCATTGGCCTTCGAGGCGTTGAAGCAGAAGTTGATAACCGCCCCTATCCTAACCGTACCGGATAATTCAGGAGGACTGGTGATTCACAGCGACGCATCTGGAAAAGGATTGGGATGTGTTTTGATGCAGAATGGGAAGGTCGTCGCTTACACATCGAGACAACTGAAGACTCATGAGAAGAATTATCCGACTCATGACTTGGAGCTTGCGGCCGTGATCTTCGCCTTGAAGATTTGGAGACACTACCTTTTGGGCGAGAGAGTCGAAGTCTTTACAGATCACAAGAGTTTGAAATATGTATTCACCCAGAAGGAGTTGAACATGAGGCAACGCAGATGGTTGGAGCTGATGGCCGACTACGACCTTGATCTTAAGTACCATCCGGGAAAAGTTAATGTCGTGCCGGATGCGCTAAGTCGGTTACCAGCAATTCAGGTATTGACCGCACAAAAGGAGATCATTACGGAGTTTCAGAGATTTGACTTGGAGGTTGTGCTACCACATGCTATGGGACAGTTGATGCAGTTGCAAGTACAGTCGTCCTTAGTTGAGTAGATTAAAGCAGCACAATCGCAAAATCCTAGACTACAAAAGTTTCGAGAGCAGGGTGAAGCCGGACTACGAACCGATTTACTGATCCACGAAGATGGTTCATTGAGATATGGTAGCCGTGTGTGTGCGCCAAAAGGGGATGTGCGTGAAGAGCTTTTGAAGGGGGCACACAGTTCAGCTTACTCTGTACATCCAGGAGGGACAAAGATGTACCGAGATATTCGACAGCACTTCTGGTGGGAAGGTATGAAACGAGAGATTGCTCGCTTCGTGGCTTAGTGCTTGGTGTGTCAGCAAGTCAAGGCTGAACACCAAAGGGTTGCTGGTTTGTTGCAACCACTTCCGATCCCTCAGTGGAAGCGGGAACATATAACCATGGATTTCGTGACGGCTTTACCGCGGAGTCCAAAAGGCAACAATGCAATATGGGTGATTGTCGATCGGTTGACCTAGGCAGCTCACTTTATTCCTTTTCGGGTTGGTCAATCGACGGAGACTTTGGCAGAGCGGTACATGCAGGAGATTGTAAGATTGCATGGAGTACCGGTGAGTATCGTGTCCGATCGGGACACTCGATTCTTGTCGCACTTTTGGAGGAGTTTACAAGAAAGTTTGGGGACTCGATTGAAGTTTAGCACAGCTTATCATCCTCAGACTGATGGACAATCGGAGAGAACGATCCAAACCCTTGAAGATATGCTGAGGGCTTGCATGTTGGACTTCAAAGGTTCTTGGGAGGATCATCTACACCTGGTGGAGTTTTCGTACAACAATAGCTTCCAAGCGACTATTCAGATGGCTCCGTTTGAAGCGTTGTATGGTCGTAAGTGCCGTTCACCGGTTTGTTGGGATGATGTTGGTGAACGAAGGTTACTAGGACCAGATTTGGTGGTACAGACAGTCGAGAAGGTGAATACAATCAGGAAGCATATGAAGGCAGCTCAAGACAGACAGAAAGGTTGGACTGACACGTCAAGAAGACCTTTAGAGTTCGCCGTGGGTGATTTGGTATTCCTGAAGATATCACCGACTAGAGGGGTGATTCGCTTTGGGAGTCGGGGAAAGCTTAGTCCTCGATTCGTTGGACCCTTCGAGATATTGGAGCGTGTTGGAGAGGTAGCGTACCGTTTGGCGTTACCACAGTCATTGGCAGGAGTGCACGATGTGTTTCATGTGTCTCAACTACGGAGGTATGTTCGCGATGAAACTCACGTCTTGGATCATTCGGAGTTGACTGTACGGGAGGACCTAACTTTTGAAGAGCAACCGGTTGAAATCAAGGATCGAAGAGAAAAGGTTCTTAAGAACAAAGTTATCCCTCTTGTGCTAGTTCTTGGGGTAATCGATTGCATGGAGAATCCACTTGGGAGCGAGAAGACGAGATTCGGCAGAAATTTCCTCACCTTTTCCAGTAGTTAGCTATCTTGTATTCCTGGAATTTCGAGGACGAAATTCTTTTTGTAGTTGGGTATGATGTAACACCCGAGCCCAATAATACTATTTCTATTGCTAGTTGAGTGTTATACATTGCTCATTCCAATTATCCTGATTGTTTGGTGTTTATTGCTAAATTCTAACCGGTTAAGTCATTTTGGCACATAAAAAATTTTAACACCTAAAATGAAATTAAAAATATCCATGTTGGCCTACTCGTCGCCACTAGTCGCGTGGTAGCATCCGCGTGTCGAGATTTCTTCCCGTTCGGCTAAACGGGCAAGTTTTGACGTCTACGCGCGCGTGCAAGTGTCCGACTTGGGGGCACGCATTTTAATCACAAAACACCTCTTTTCAAAATTTGCAACTCGCTTAAAATCCTATAATTTGAATTTGGAGCATTTGGGCGCAACCCGGGCGCGATTTGGAAATGTTTCATTTAGCGCCAAAGATGCCCGTTTGATTAAAATATTTAAAACTATATATATATATTTCCGTTACTATTTTAACGTTAAAATCTCATTTTAAAATCTTTAAAAATTTTATTTTTTACCTAACCCCTTTCCAGCCAATCACGAGCTCATTTTTCCCTCGTGGGCCCCCCGATCTCTCTCTCTATCTCTCTCTAATCTCTTTCTCTCTCTCTCTCTAAAATCTTTCTCTATCTAACAATCTCTCTCTCTCTCTTAATATATATTTTTTCGCAGCCGCCTCCTTCTTCTCCATCACGAGAAAACCCCACGAACCCCCGAACCCTAACCCTAGCCTCCTCGTGCCTGCACCGTCGACCTCCCCGCGACCTCGCCGTCTCCGTCCTCGCCTCCACAGCCTAGCCGCATCCCTACCTCCTCTTCTCCAGCCTTCCACGCCTGCAACCCAACCCCCGACGCCACCACCAGCCGCAGATCTCGCCGTCGCTGCCGCCTCCCATCGCCGACGACACCAGAATCCTCCTCCCTTCACCCTCGTCCCGACCTCGTCGTCATCTTCCTCCTCCCCTCGCCGGACCACCACAGAACCCAAAACTGCAACCCTACCACCCTCTTCAGTTCGCCGGAAAAGCCGCCGTCGACCCTCGTCGTCTTCGCCAGCACACCGACGACCACCTCCTCTCCTCCCTACAACCCAGACCAGGCCAGTACCTCCCCATCATCGCTGCATCACCCGATCCAGCCAAGTCAGCCCTTGTCGCGCCCACTGTTCATCGCCGCCGACGTCCCATCGCCGTCGAGCCCGTCGTGGTTGCCCCTGGTGCTTTCCTGTAAGAATCTCTTTAACTTCCATTAATGCTAGAACCCTCTCGCTGGTCTTTGTTTGCGTATACCGTATGGTTGCTAACTTGTCGTCGTTTTGGCTTTTCGCCGGACTCCGGCCGTGCCGACGTCTGGACCCAACTCACCAGCGAGGTACTCTGGTCCGTGTGGTCCCGCTGTTCGCTGTTTGGACTCGGTCCGTGGCCCGTGCTTCCGTCTCGTGTTTTCTGCCGACATTGCATCCGTGCTTTCCGGTTTGCGAAACCGCCGAGGCAAGTATCCGAATACTTGCTTTAACATGCTAGTACACAAGATCAAGTCTTGCTATAAACTTAATCATCATATTATTACTATAACCACACAGCTATTGGTAATATCGATATTATATTATAACTTAGAATTTACAAGATCTAGTCTTGCTATGCAGTTGAATATAATATTATATAATACAACAACTTAATGATGGTAATATCCCTATTAGATTATAACTTAGAATTTACAATTGCAATTATCCTTAACTTGGAATCATTATAGTAGTTTCTTGTAATCAATCGGTCTACTATCAATCCATACTCTAACTAACTGAACCAATTAGATCTTCCTTGCTTTATTCGTTAAATCATCCATGAGACAATTAATTATGCTTTAGTCTTAAACTCATGTAGCTTCATTACTGTATGTGGTTGATATTGCTTCACCTTGTAACTACTGCACCCCAAGGGTGCTTGAACCTGTTAATAAAGATAATACAAAGCACCATTGTGATTAAATGACTATCATTGCCATTTACTTTAATTCTTGCTACCGTTTATTGTTCGATTGTATACCTGTTGTGAGCACGTACTTGATTGCACTACATGTTGACCGGACCTTGCTACATACGACATATTTACATACTGATACACCTGACATGGTACCGTATACTGTTGACTTGACCTGATGTACCCTGACCTGACTTGTTACCTGATCTCATGCCAACAAACCTGACTTGGGGGTCCTCATGGACCATTCCTGCTGTCTATCCAGACATACCTGCTTTTACCTGATTCTGTGTTGACATTAGTCCTTGACTACTGAATACCTGACCTGACATACATAACTTGGGGGTATGGGGAAATCAAAGATGAACCTGACTTGTAACTCGACAGTTCACTACCAGTTCGAGTGTACACATTCCTATTTTGTGCCTAGCGGCATGTCTCGGTTTCGGCCGAGAATATTGTGGCCGTGATCCCGGGTATGTACGGGGTACTACCGAGTGTACACTTTCATGTTTTGTGCCTAGCGGCATGTCTCGGCTGCAGCCGAGAATATTGTGGCCATGGTCCCGGGTATGTATAGGATACTATTGAGTTACATCGACGATTCATCAATTGATTTCAAAGACTATAGAGTAGAAACCTGATAGGACAGTTTAGTTACCACTGCACGTTACCGCTGCACTGCCATTCCATAGTACTGTATTCATGTTCATACCTGCATTGCTTATTACCATGTTTATATTATATTATGGGTTGACATGACGCGCTGACGTCTGGGTTTTGCATGGCCCAGATTCCTTACCACTGTCGACGACCGAGCAGGAGTACTTCAGCCAGCAGGCTGAACTGTGAGTTCCTTAGTGATTAGTTTATTTATTTCATTTCATTTCCAGATGTGAGCCTGCATTATGGGACGTACTGTTTATTATTGTATTGGATCATTTGCTTCCGCACTTATTGTTTATTGATTCTTGTTATTATGGATTTGGACATGTGTTAGATTAGTTTATTATCTTGTTCTTGATACCTCTACAACCGTAATGTGGCTGTGGATGGATACTTCCTACCCACAGGTAGCATGGTTGGCTATGTCACGTGCCCAATTTTGCGTACTCTGGGAAGCGGGGCGTGACATTCATCTTCAACATTTCTTCTAAATCACCACTAACCATGAGCGAGCAATTTCTTGCTTGCTAGGGTTTGTAGGATAAAATGGAATAATGCATGAAAAATCTTTTAATTTCTTTTTAACATTTTAAAGTTTATAAACTTTAGCAAAATAAATGTTAACCTCGTTATTAGGCGCGCTATCAATTTATTGATAGTCACGACCATGATTTGAGATTGTTAAGGATTTGATATAAATAGAGATCAATGGACGGACAAGGGTCGGTAGTGGAAAGCCTAATTCCCTCTAAGAACCCTAATCCACATTCATTCCTATCTCTCTAGCTTTAACCTATTAAAAAATAAAAAGAGTCATTTTTAAAACATTCATCCATTAACTATCAACTCCTATGAACCCTACATGTTTTTTTATTATAAATTTTATATCCGTCTAAAAATAGAACGACAACAAACAATCTTATCTTTTGTCTACTCATCTAAAGCAGGAAAAAAGTTCATGTTTCCCTGCGGACGACCCATACTCATCGCAGCTAGCTACTTGCGACACCGTTTTGATTCCAGTTATTTACAAAACACTTTTTTCACGATCAATTAGAGCTCCTGCGGAATTTTTGTTTTCTGTCCAGTCCCGCATCCGCTGCGCGCATGTGCGGAGCGCGCTCAGCCTAACATAATATGCTTCCTGCGTATATTTCGAGAGAGCTAGTATTCGCATCCTAAACTTTCAAAAGGCAGAACCCATGCTGTCGCTATTTTGGCAACAGATTGCTTCAGAGCTGCTCATTTTTTGTTGAGCGTTGGCGACAATCGCCATCTTGCTTCTGCTTTTCATGTATCTTCGTCAGAAAATGATGCGTCTTGACCCATCTGATCCAATCGAGCCATTTTATCCATGAGTATTTGGAAGGTCATCGGCTTGAAGAGGGCCATATGTGGGAACACCTTTGAATTTGGGTCAAAGGTGGCTATGAACATTCCCATAGCTGGAGCTTCATTGATGCGCTGCTCGTATTTAGACCAGATATTTCGCCATCGGGTAACATATTGAACCCAGGTCTTATTCAGTATAACCCTTTCATTGACCAATGTCGTCATGATAGTGTGTTTATTCACACTGGCAAATCTCTGACAGAAGAGCTTATCCATCTCGTCGAAGGTCTTTACGGAATCATTTGGGAGTTCCGCATACCATTCGAAGGCGATGCCTATTAAACTGCTGATGAACTATCGGAGGAGTAGTATATCATTTCCTCCAGTGTTGCCACACATGGATTTAAAACGCGCAATATGCTGGTGTGGATTTTCGGTTCCTTTGTACATGTGGAACGCCGGAAGTATATATTCTGGTAGGTATTGTATTCGATCGTAGCACGCCGGATACGGTCGACTAGTCTTGATTGATCTATTTGCATCTTTACTAGTGTAGTGAGCTTTGATTTGCAGAGCGATATATTCATCTAGCTTTGCTTTTGGGATCATTTCCTGCTTAGCCATTGATGAGCCTTGCGGAAGATTTAAAATGTCACCCTTATCTTTAAGAACCACTACCGGCAGTTCATCTGCCAGTGGTTTCGATTGGATCTTCATTCCAGCCATATTTTGGATCAGAAAGGCCATCTGGTACATTTTAACGGACATCCATGCCGCTTCTTCATCTCTTCTTTTGAGAGCGTGCTTTAGGAAATCAATATTCGACTCCTTCCCTACTCTTTCTTCAGGTGTGTCCTCGGGATTTTTCTTAATCGATGGATTAGCGAGTGTTGCCGCCTGAGTAAGCATCTGCTGCAGCTTTTCATGTTGCAGTTGAACCTTGGTCAGGGACTGAGTATGCAGTCCGTGACTAGTGTAAGTGTGACCTTCGTCTTTGGAGTTCACCATGCAGACTGTGTGAACTACTATGCCCTCAGGCTTGGGGCGTTTGGAGCTTTGACCCTCGGAGTTTGCCTCGGGCACTTGGGTTTTATCAGGCCTCTCTTTTTTTATGAGAAGCTGCCTTAGGAGGAACCATTGTATCAGGAACCGTCTTGGGATGAGTCCCTTTGTATTTGAAAGGGTATTTGTCAGAATTTGGCCGACGTTTAGGGGAAGAGCCGTGGATAACAACTGAGATCTTCACCTGCTTCCATGCCTTATATATAGATGAGGAAAGTTCCTTTAGGGAGAGAACTGTTTTCTGCTCTTGTTGGATCTCCATGGTCTGTGGAGATTTCTTTAGTACTGCGGTGGAGGAATTTTTCTGGACCCTTCGCAGCAGTTCAAAATTGTTCCTGGTTGGAACAACAACATTCGCCATCGGAGTTGAAGCAGGTGGAGTCAACACGAATGGAGTTGGAGTCAACACGGATGGAAAACTGCCTCCAGTTTGTCTTATTTGTTGAGCTTTTCCCCTGTTTTCTTTGAAAGCTTGACTATTCTATTCCCTGTGTTGTCTGTGGTCTTCGGCAGGTGCCAGTTGCATGAATATCAATGTTGTCAGCAGGGCCGAAGCTTGCGGAACCGGCCTGTGGAAGACAAACTTCTTCTGAGCTTCCTCCTTCGACGTTGAAGCACCAAGGGTAGAAGGTGGGGGTATCGACCCAAAGATAAGCCCATTGATTTCTTGAAGAGCCAGATTGCAGAGATTTGAGGCTGCAAGTGGCCCGTACTTGACTCCACCAGATGTAACAGAGCCTGAGTTGCGGTGAGTGGAAGTAAATGCCATTCTGCATAGAGACGAAACGCCAGCTTCAGTATCTCATCATCTAAGGGCAACTACAAACATATATACTGCGATTATTTGATCGCGGAAAAACACGACACACTAAGTGTGGAGTGGAAAGAGGAAGAGGTCCCATCGGGCATGCCAAAATTTGTTTACCGCCGAAAACATAGACGAACTGGGATTGAACGTCTTACCTAAATTTAGGGGCAGATACTATTTGGACATATCCACTTACCTCTCCGAAAATACCAAGTTGATTTATGGCACCGTATATCGGAGGTTTGGATAGATGCGACCGATGCAGCAGACTTTATCAGATTCCCCCTTGTTTGTGAGGTTTTTTTTTATTGTGGGGACACTCTTCCCTGCAGGCGTAAGCCCCTGCAGTTAATTACGTTATCGCGTTACGATAACCACTTTCTCTTGCTTCAGTAGTTTACTTCCTGTCGTATATGTTTTTGTTTATTTTTGGTTGACCGTGGATTATATACGGAGACTATTTTATGTCGTCGCCCGTAGGGCGCAGATTAGCTCAAATCCGTATATTTTAGATTTGGATTTGGGTCAAGGATTTTCTTGACGTGGTCCACGTTGGTAGCTTGGTTTTCCAACAGAAATGAACTTAGGACACAAATATCATATAAATGAGGTCTTCCGTTCACGGGATATTTGGGTTTTGATCTATGGTTCGTTAGTCATATCTGAGACTGAGATCAACTTATGAACAAATGAGCGTATGGGCTCAACTGATCGTTAGATCATATGAATAGCCCATGGATAACATATTGTAGTCAGTATGGAGATAGTCCGCAGGGCAAAACATATTAGTTTAAGGACATCGCGGTCCATTATCGCCGTGTTTGGGGCGAGTGTTAGTTTAAGGACATCTCGGTCTAACGTTCATCTTGCGCGCACGTGTATTTGTTACGTGGCGAAGTGAACGATGGTGACATGGGATGCGCCCAATTTGGGGTGAGATCCAATTTGAGGTGTGCACATCGATGTAAAAATGCACAAATGTGGGATGTATCATTCCCTATCTTGATGAACTTTCATATCTTTCATCAAGTTGGGACGAGAAGTTGTTGTTGGTTGTCGGGACCCGCCATCTCTCTGAAAACGTTGAGGAATTACAACGACATATATCAGAGGTGTAGAGGGATGTACCCTTGAACCAAATCCCGTACTTTAGGAAAAAGATCGTGGTGGACCTAAGAATAGCATTTTGACCATTAACGATCAACAAGATCACTATTTTGAGAATCTTGGATTGGGTTCTTTTAAGAACTAAGTTCTTGATTTGAAAGAACTAAGTTCCTGGACTACATGTTCTCCATGTTCTTTTATCCATATTCTCATGTTCATGTTTTCATAGAGGTTAAACCTTTGTTAATGGTGTTTTGACCATTAAGGATCACCATTTTAAGGATCTTGAATCGGGTTCTTAAAGAACTAAGTTCTTGATTTAAAGGAACTAAGTTCCTGGAGTATTATGGACCCCATCTTCTTTCTGTTCAACCTTATACTTCCCTAAATTTTTGATTCTCAAGAATAAGATCTTCCTAATGAGAATTAAATTTTCAACTTGTGGAAAACTTGTCTTGTGGATCTCAGATCCAGAGAAAGAATTAAGTTCTTTTAAAGGGATAAACCCTTAGATACGGTATGATAAGTAAAGAATTAATCTCTGCTTTTTTTTACCAAGGATTTTAAGAGGAGGGAGATCTTCTTCTTTGAGATAATTAAATTCTCTGCTGTTTTGAGGGCCTTCTATATATTTTTTACAGAAGCTTATTATAACGATCATAAAATTCCTATACTTTCGCAAATCATTTTTTTAATAAAATATTGCAATTATTTATTTTTGGTATATTTTGTTTTCTAATAAATATATTATTTTATCACTTTATCTATTTTATCCATTTTATAATTTTTCAAAACCCAAACCCAAATCAAGACAAATCCATTTGATTTCTTTCTTTTCTTTTTCTAAGCCCACTTTCTTTTCAAGGTACGACGTATATTTAATTCTTATTAAATATGTGTATGAACAACCTTATAGCTCATTGGTTAAGTCATTGCGTTGTTATTCTATAGGTCACATGTTCAAATCCCCATTCTTACAATTATTTTTTTGTTAATTTTTATTCTTCTCATAAGCTACAAATGAGACCTTTCATTTCATCTTCCTTTTAACTCCCAAAATAATTAGAATGGTTATGAGCTATAATTTTTTAGAATTATTGTGGCCATAAACCATTTTTATATGTCACTCCTTTTTCTTTTCTTCATCACGCATTTCTACCATTTCCCATCTCTCTCTTCATCTAGATTTCTCGAAGAAGAATATGAAGAAGTTCTTAAGAAGGTTTCGCTAGTAACGCGAGGCTATCGGCGGATAGACAAGCCCGGTGACAATACCGGCTTGTGTATGTAAGTCCCTTCTCTTTCCCTCGCTCCATCTCTTTATTCTCCTCTTATCATACCTCGTGAACCCGCTATTCTTTTCATATCGTAATTCGTAAGAGAAGATAAACATAAACATATACATATATATAAGTCTAGATATATATGGTTCTATATGGTTTAATAATACCTTATTATCTCTTGTTTAAATTAAAGTGTTTTCAATTCTTTATTCATGACTATGAATGTTTATTATGAGTTGTGAGAACATAAATTTCATGCCACAATATATCTACGATATCTCATGAATCGGTTTGCTTATTAAAAGAAAAAGAGAAGTTTGCATAAAAATATTAGTTAATCTTTTTGTCGATTTTAGTATACATATCAATACCTTTACCTTTAAAATAATTTTTTAGAAATTAATTTTTACTTCTGGAAATTTAGTGAAATTTAAGTATTATAGAATATATTTTTGTGTACACGCTGTAAAATTTTTAGATCGAACCGCATAACGGTTTAGGAATTACATCATTTTTTTCATTGTTCGTAAAACAGAAAACTGCATTTATCGGTCATATTTTAGGATACATAACATAGTCTACCGATATCCAAATTGAGCAAATTCAGGTGTTTTGGATATCTACATCGAAATATCTAGATTTTCATAATTTTAAGTTTTTACTGAAAATCGACGTAAAATATATAAAATTGTGTTACAATATTAAGCGACGAATCTGAACAGAATCTTTCCTGATTCGCATTCTGTTTTTAAATAAGACATAACTCGAACTCCCGATGTCCGTTCGTGACAAAATTTAGATATGTAGATAAAAAATTGATAGAGCTATAATTTCCTGTATATTATATTATTTATAAAAGCATGAAACAACCCAATATAGGCTTTGCAATATAATATATAGTTGCTGTCCAGAGATCTGAATTTCTGTTTTAAACGCTGATATTAAAATGATCATAATTAGAGCTTCAGAAATCCAAATCATGTGAATCTTGGTGTTTTGGATAAATATATCGAAAGAACTACAATTGTCTAATATTTTTGTAACCTGAAACCCGATAGAAATTAACTTAAACTATATTTTAAAAATATATGACAGTGCTGAATAGATTCTGATATGTTTTGCTCGACGATACGAAAACGGGTATATCTCCCAAATTGGTAGTCATATTTCGGCGAGACTGGAACTCACGCGTGGACAACACTTAGATCTATATTTCTGTTTATATTCCGAAATTGATTGACTTGATTGGTTAGTCGTACACAACACTTATTTATAACATTATTTTTGGACGTTACTTGTAAACTTATCTCATATCATATTCTATGATTGCTATTTAGTTTTATCTATATGACTTGTGAATAAACCATTATATACTAGAATTGACTTGATCTTGACACGACTCAATCATGAATACTTGAACCCAATATATACACTTGAACCAACTTGACTCGAACCATGAATACAATTGGCATGACTTGCACTTGACATGATTACATGAACTCAATCTTGAAAACTTGATATCATACATCACCTTTTGTATTCATGTATTCGATCAATACTTGTAACATTAATCATATACTAATATACACGGGGTGTTGGAGGTAGTTTGAGTATGAATCTAACGGAATCTCATGAGTCTCATTAATATAAATCTTGTTACTTTGGTACCAGGCTGAAACGGTACAAATCATGTTGCTGTGGTACCGGGCTGAAACGGTACAAATCATGAATTCACGAATGAGGGCCCCTGTTTCCAAGTCCCTGGATGATAGTCTGTTGGGTTTGAAATACTTCAATAACAATTGAAGTCCCGCTATTTTGGGCCCATGATTTCTTGCTCCTGGACGATAGCCTTGGGTTCGAGAATACTCTTGAGATTGGTTGACATTCACACTTGAACTCACGTTAGTTGCTTTTACCCTTTTAGAAACCTTTTATGACACTTACATTCACTTTATGTTCACTATATCTACACTCCACGGTCATGCTATACTTGTTTGCTATGCTTATGTTACATTGCTATGCTTATATAGTTGTCATTAACATTACCATATTATACTTATTCATGTTTTATTTACATTCATACTATATCACATGTCACCATGCATATTCATTTATATACATTCACATCCTACCTTTCTTGGGGACTTACCGAGCGCAAGTTTGCTGACGGGCATTCCACCCATTTCTTTGTTTCCTTAGAATGTTCGTCAGATAATCTAAAGATTGAGGACATCGAGCCGAGTCAGGAGGATTACTCTCAGCTTGCGGAGCAGACCGACTACTAGTTCTTTCTTTTCAGCTTTTACTTCCTGTATGCCACTTGTTTAAGCACTTTCTTTTATGTATCTTTGTTTTCAGACATCATGTATTCAGTTTGAAACTTGTGAAAGTTGGAAATGTAAATATATAAAGTTGGATTTTCATTATCATGCCTTTTCTTGTCATTTTATATTGCTTATATACGCTTAGCGTATTTGTTTCGAGAAAGGACCTTCTCGGAAAAATACGTCGCGGGCTTGTCACATATCATTACCGCACTTTTGGGAAGCGGAGTGTGACACTTATGGGGTGGTCTCTTCTCTTTAGATTTAATCTCTTTCTATTTATAGGAGAAGAGAAAAATCAATCTATTGGAGGAAATCTCTCATTGAGAGATCATGATTGATTTCATAATCAATCGAAATGATCTCAAAGATCAACCGGTGAGTTTTATTCACCACTGGATTTTAATCCAAGGGTTTTCTGTTTTACAGAGAAGATCGTTCTTATTTATTTAACAAGATTAGGAAAATATTTTCCTAAGATAGAATTTTATTCTATTATATGAATATCTTGTTTGTTTAAAAGGATTAGGAAGATATTTTCCTAATATAAAATTTTATTCTATCATATGAATATCTTATTTGTTTAACAAGATTAGGAAGATATTTTCCTAACATAGAATTTTATTCTATTATATGAATATCTTAATTTTTTAATAAGATTAGAAAGATATTTTCCTAACATGGAATTTTATTCTATCATATGGTTTAATTGGTGATATTTTATCATCATTGGATTTTAAATCTAAAGATTCTCTGCTAGAGAAAGATCCTTTCATATTGGAAAGATCAGGGAAAGTATTTCCCAAATAGAATTTAATTCTATCATATAGAATTTAATTCTATCAGATGAGAGTATTTTAAATTGGGGCGCTCATGTATTTTGCACGTGAGCGCTGTCATATACATATATGATAGCGGCGCTCACGTGCTTTGCATGTGAGCACTGCAAAAAGAATGCGGAAAGGGAACTCACGTGTTTAACACATGGGGGCTATCATAGGATTTAATCCTATCTGAAGCCGGTACTCATATACTTTGCATGTGAGTGCTCACGTGTTTAACATATGGGCGCTGCTATAGGATTTAATCCTAACTGCAGCAACTACTTGCGTGCTTTGCACATGAGTGCTCACGTGCTTTGCACGTGGGGGTGTCTTTCATTTTTATAAAAGGAACAGCAAGATTTAGCCAAAAAAATTGGCGGGAATAGGGGCATTTGGAGACTTAACCCTCGAAGTTTACCTCAGGCACTTGGGCTTTATCGGGCTTCTCCTTTGTGTGAGAAGATGCTTTAGGAGAAACCGTCAGGGCATGAACCACCTTGGGATGAGTCCCCTTATATTTGGAAGAAGAGTTGTCATAATTTAGCCGACACTTAGGGGAGGAGCCGCGGACGACGACCGAGTCTTTTACTTTCTCCACACCTTATATATACATGAGGAAAGTTCTTTTAGGGAGCGAACTGGTTTTTGCTCTCCTTGAATCTCCGTGGTTTGCGGAGACTTTTTCAATACTGTGGTGGGAGAATTTTGTCTGGCCTTTCGCAACAGTTCGAAACTGTTTCCAGTTGGAACAACAACATTCGCCGTAGGAGTCGAAATCAATTCGAATGGAGAACTATCCATAGCTTGTCTTATTTGATGCCCATATCGACGTCGATCATGTCTTTCGACCGGAGTTTCTTCTGTCTCATGAATTTGCTGAGCCTACCCCTATTTTCTTTGAGTGCATAAATATTATGACCCCTGTGTTGACTTTGGTCTTTGGCAAGGGCCAGTCATATGAAGACTGATGTTGTCGGCACAGCTGAAGCTCACGGAGCCAGCCTGTGGAAGACGGACTTCTTCTGGGCTTCCTCTTTCGGCGTTGAGGCACTGAGGGTAGGAGGTGGGACCATAGAACCAAAGATAAGCCCACTGATTTCTTGAAGAGCTGGATTGTAGAAATTTGAGGATGCAAGTGGCCTATACTTGACTCCACCAGATGTGACAGAGCCTGAGTTGCGGTGAGTGGAAGAAAACGTCATTCTACAGAGAGATGAAACGCCGGCTTCAGTATCTTATCACCCAAGGCAATTACAAACATATATACCGGGATTATTTGATTGCGGAAAAACACTACACACAAAGTATGGAGTGAAAAGAGGAAAAGGTCCCACAGGGCATACCAGAATCTGTTTACCGCCGAAAACAGTGACGCACTGGGATGGATCGTCTTGCCTGAATTTAGGGGAAGATGTTATTTGGATATATCCATCCTCCTCTCCAAAGATACCAAGTTAATTTATGGCATTGTATATCGGAGGTTTGGATAGATACAACCGATATAACAGATTTTATCAGATTCCCTCTCGTTTATGAGGGGTTTTTGATTGTGAGGACGCTCTTCCCTGCTGACACAAGCCCCTGCGGTTAATTACGTTATCACATTGCGATAACAACTTTCTCTAGCTCCGGTAGTTCACTTCGTGTCGTGTTGTATTTTTGTTTCTTTTGGTTGCCCGGGGATTGTATACGGAGACTAATTTATGTCGTCGTCGCCTGTAGGGCGCGGATTAGTCCAAATCCGTATATTAGATTTGGGGTTTCGAACTTAGAATGCAAATCTCATATAAATGAGGTCCATCAGTTCATTTTGATCTAAGGATCGTTAGTCATATATGAGACTAAGATCGACTTAGGAACAATGAGCATATGGGCTCAACTGATCATTAGATCATATATGAATATCCTATGGATAGTATACGGTAGTCAATATAGAGACAGTTCGCTGGACAAAACATATTAGTTTAAGAACATTTCGGTCCATGGGAGATATGGATGGAATATGGCTTGTTTGTGCCCGTGGATTGTATACGGGGTTCAATATGGAGACCAGCTGTAGGGCCAAACGTATAATAGTGTAAGGACATCGCGGTCCAATATTAGTTTAGGGACATTTCGGTCCATCATTCCCATATTTGGGATGAATATTAGTTTAAGGACCTTTCGGTCCAGCATTCCCGTGTTTGGGGACGAATATTAGTTTAAGGACATTTTGGTCCAACATTCCCGTGTTTAGTGATGAAAGAAAAGGAGTTGTTGGTTATTAGGACCCGCCACCTCTTTGAAAACGTTGAGGAATTACAACGACATATATCAAAGGTTTGGAAAGATGTACCCTTGAACCAAATCCCGTATTTGAGGGAGAAGATCATAGTGGATCTAAGAATCATTAGTCTTATATGAGACTAAAATTAATTTAGAAGATATGGGATGAAGACCATTAGTCGTATATGAGACTAAGATCATTTTGGAAATCATGAGCATATGGGCTCGTTGATTCAAAAGCAAAAAGGAAGCTCAAGCTTCACGGGCTTAGCCAATTTGGGGCTAAGATTGGGTTTGTATACTACCCAGCAGTGCTAAGCACTCAGATATATAGCGCTTACGTATGTTTCACGTGAGGCACTGAAATAGTGCTAAGTACTAGGCTTTTCTGGTACTCACGTGTGTTTCACGTGAGACGCTCAGTTTTGGGCGCTCACGTGTGTTGCACGTGAGACGCTGAGATTTGGGCGCTCACGTGTGTTTCACGTGAGGTGCTGAGCTTTTAGCTTCTTTTGGGTGCTCTATTTCACGTGAGGCGCTGAATTTTGGCACTCACGCGTGTTTCATATGAGATGCTGTCTTCATAGAGATTTAATCTTTGTTAATGTTTTCAGAGAGATTTTGATCATTAACTTTCACCAAGATCACTATTTTGAGGATCTGGGACCAGGTTCTTTAAGAAATAAGTTCTTGATTATAAAGGAACTAAGTTCCTGGAGTATTATGAACTTTATCTTTTTCATGTCCTTTCTTACATTGTTCTCCATTGAATCTTTGATTCTCAAGAACTAGATTTTCCCGATTAGAATTAAATTTTCAACTTATGGAAAATTTGTCTTGTGAATCTCAGATCCAGAGAAAGAAATTAGTTCTTTTCGAAGGGTTAAACCCTTGTATTCATATACGGTAGGTAAAGGAGATATTTTGATCTCTTCTTTTTTCTTTACTTAGGGTTTTAAGGAGGAAGACAAACTTTCTTATTTATTGAGAATTAAATTCTCTATTGTTTTTGTGGAAGCTTGTGGAAATCCTTCTGTATATTTTTTATAGAAGCTTATGGGGGGTTTCCTTTCCTTTTTATATCGATTCCCTCCTTTCTCTTTTTTCCATCTCTTTGCTTCTAGGAGAAGGAAAAAAATTAATTTGTTGAGAAAATTTTTCATTGAGAGATCTAGATTGATTTCATAATCAATCAAATTGATCTTTTAGATCAACCAGTGAATTTCATCACCGTTGGATTTTTAATCTAAAGGCTCTCTGTTTAATAGAGAAGATTCTTGTTTATTTTAATAAGATTAGGAAAATATTTTTTTAAGATAGAATTTAATTATATCGGATGAATATATTGTTAGGAAGATATTTTCCTAACCATATGATTTTATTCTGTTTAATAGAGAAGTTCTTTCTTATTTTAGAAAGATCAGGGAAATATTTTCCACGGAAAATTCAGTTTTATCAAATGATTTAATTGGTGATTTTATCACTATTGGATTTTAAATCCAATATTCTTTTAGAGAAAGATCTTTCCATATTAGAAAGATCAAGAAAAATATTTCCCAAATAGAATTTAATTCTATCACATAGAATTTAATTCTAAATTGGTGATTTTATCACCATTGGATTTTAAATCCAAGATTCTCTATTAGAGAAAGATCTTTCTATATTAGAAAGATCAGGAAAAATATTTCCCAAATAGAATTTAATTCTATCAGATGAGATCATTTTAAATTGGGGCGCTTACGTGTAATCACGTGAGTGCTGCCATATGTGTGTGTGTGTGTGTGTGTGTGTGTGTGTGTGTGTGACTGCGGCGCTCACGTGCTTTGCATGTGAGCGCTGCCGAAAGAATGTGGCAATGAAACTCACGTGTTTAAGACGTGGGTGCTTATGTGTTTAACACGTGGGCACTGCTATATGATTTATTCCTAACTGCAGTAGGTACTCACATGCTTTGCACGTGAGGTTATCCTCCATTTTTATACAAGGAACAACATGTTTTGGCCAAAATTTTGGCGGGAACAACAACTTTTCAACTTGTAACACACGGAGTTTGAGATAGTGAACTCTTGGACTTATACATAGTGATGTATATAGTCCAATGTCCTTATAGACAAGGGGTTGGTACTCATCCTTTATTCCGTTTACCGATGAGTTCTCCAGTTTTAGACACGTTGTTTCCCCAATATTTAAACATAGTAAAAGAGCAAAGCTCTGATAAAATTTAATGAGGCAGCGCCTCACGTGCTCTCCACGAGGACGCCAGCGCCAGAGCCAATTTTATAGAATTAAATCTTATGGTGGCGCCTGACGTACACTTCACGAGGGCACCAGTGTGCAAAGCACAAAAGAATTTATTACATAAGAGTTAAACTCTTATATGGCGCCGCACGTCCTCGTCACGCGGGCGCCAACGTGCAAAACACAGGAATACCCATCTTAAGAATTAAATTCTTAAGCGGCGCCCACATGCATAACACGCGAGCGCCGGCACCCAAATAGAATTAAATTCTATGACACTCTCTGTTGAACAGAGCTGTTGGATTAAAGATCCAACGGAGATGATAAATCATCAAAATATATAATTAAATTCTATTAGGCGAAAATATCTTCCAAATCTTTCTAAATAAGAAAGACACTCTCGGTTGGATCAATGATCCAATAATAGAATAAAATTTTAATTTGGGAATATGTTCTCTCAATCTTTCTAAACAAAAAAATTGCTCTCTGTAAAACAGAGAACTCTTGGATAAAAAATCAAATGGTGATTAAAAAAAATCACCACTTGACAGAATAAATTATGTATATGGGAAAATATTTCCCTAATCTTGAACAACATATTCTGTAAAAGCAGAAGTCCTTGGATCAAAGATCCAACGATGGGTAATATTCCCCAAATCAATTTTGAGACCAATTAAATCAGTTGGAATCTCTTAATGAGAGATTTTCTAAAAACTAATTAACAATCTGCCTTCACTATATAAATGATCCGAGACTTCAAGTATCACAAAAAGACAGAGAGGTACATAGAGAGACGAGAGACACACAAGGAGATAAAAAAACCTATAAGCTCCTGCCAAAATACAGTGAGCCTTTGAAAGAACATAGAATTTAATTCTCAACGAAGAAGACCTTCCTTCACAAAACCATAGGTAAGGAAAAGAGACCAAACTATCTCTATCACATCTAAGGGTTTAACCATTTTAAAAGAACTTAGTTCTTTCTCTGGATCTAAGATCCACGAGACAAGTCTCCCACAAGTTGAGAATTTAATTCTCATCGGGAAGATCTTGTTCTTAAGAATCAAAGATTCAGGAAAGAACAAATTTAAAGAGATAGAAGACAGAGTCCAAAATACTCTAGGAACTTAGTTTCTTCAAATCAAGAACTTAGTTCTTTAAAAACTCAGTCCGAGATCCTAAAAAAATAGTGATTTTAGCGAGCGTTAATGGTCAAAATACCATTAACAGAAATTTAAGTTCTCTAAAATTATCAACAGAGATTAAATCTCCATATAAAAAGAAAGAGATTAGCGCCCCACGTGCTTCCCACGTGGGCGCCCTTTTAACAGCGCCTAGCGCCTCATGTAAAAAACACACGGGCACCCAAAAATAGAAGGCCGGTGCCTCACGTGAAACACACGTGGGTGCTGAATAAAAGTGCTCAGCACTCCATATACAGCCGAAGACAGCTAAGTGCATAGCACTGATTGGGCAGCGCCCCGCGCCTCACGTGCTCCTCACGTGGGCGCCATAATAAAAGTTCTCAGCACTCCATATACAGCCAAAACGGCTGAGTGCTTAGCTCTAATTGGGCAGTGTCCAACGCTGCATGTGCACCTTACGTGGACGTCATAGGGAGTGCTTAGCACTTTACATTTAGTCAAAAGGACTAAAGTGTTCAACATTCATTGGGCAGCACCCATGACTGAAAGCTTTACATGACATGTATATGAGTATCAGAGTTCAAATAAGTGCTAAGCACTTTTACATAAAAAAGAAAAGAGCTGAACAAACAGAACCCAAATAAGTGCTTAGCACTTTTGAATGAAAAAGAAAAAGAATAAGCAGACTAAGCCTAAATTAGCTAAGTCTCTGAAGTTTTCTTGCAGCTGAGCCTAAATGCTCTTTTGTTGGATCTCAAGTAAAAATGATCCCAAAATATTGTTATGTTGATCTTAGTCCTAAACAAGACTAACATATCCTTAGCAAAAACAAACTGAGCCCAAATGCTCACTTATAGATTTAAGTTGATCTTAATCTCAAACCAGATTAACGGTTCTTAAATAAACCAAAAACCCAAATCTAAAATATACGAATTTGGACTAATCTGCACCCTACGGGCGATGATATAAACTAGTCTCCGTATACATTCCACGGGCAACCAAATCAAACAAAACATATACACGACACGAAGTGAACTGTCGGAGCAGGAGAAAGTGGTTATCGCAGTGCGGTAACGTAATTAACTGCAAGAGCTTGCGTCTGCAGGGAAGAGCGTCCTCACAATCAAAACCCCCTCATAAAATAATGGAGAATCTGATAAAGTCTGCTATAATGGCCGCATCTATCCAAACCTCTAATATATGGTGTCATAAATCAACTTGGTATCTTCGAAGAGGTGGATGGATAAATCCAAATAGCATCTGCCCCCAAACTCAGGTAAGACGATCCATCCCAGTTCGTCCCCGTCTTTCGGCGGTGAACAAATTCTGTCATGCCCGGTGGGACCTTTTCCACTTTCCACTTCACACTTCGTGTGTCGTGTTTCGCGAACAAAATCGCGGTTTGCTATGGTTGCCTATGGATTCGAGGTAATAAAATTTGGTGTCTTGCTCCTGTGCAGAAAAAATCGATGGTTTCCAACTGCACAACATGCAACAGCAACACTCGCTTCACCCCAGCTGGAGGAGTGACCTACGGGCTCAACGCAGGCTCTATCTTTTCAATACCGGTGGGGCAAGTTACACAAGCTACTACTGGGTTCTTCGGGACCATGCTCCCACCAGTGAGGAAAGCTAGGGGCAACTCCCCCTCTGGACTTACTCCACCAGCTCCAATGATGGAAATTGACGTTGTTGTTCCAACCGGGAACAACTTTGATCTGCTCAGGAGGGTACGCAAGAACACTCCAACGGCAGTGCTAAATAAATCGCCCCCTCCTGTAGAAGCCATGGTGCAGGAAAAGATGGAGCAGCCCCATCAGCGGCTCTCCTCACAAATTCACAGGGTCTGACGGAAAGTCCAGGACTCTGTGATCAACAAAGATTACTCTCCTCGGCCGAAAAAATCGAAGACTTGGCAAGAAAAAGACCATCCCTCTATAATACAGTGAAGGACTTTTTCTACACAGGTGCCTATCATAACGGCTCCTTCAACTTCGACCTCCCAAAAAAGGATGAGGCCAGAGAAAATCCCACCGCCGGCGGTAAATTCTAAAGGCGATGGACCCAAACGCCCCAAGTCTGGGGGCATGATCGTACATACGGTCCACATGGCTTCCGGGAAAGAAGAAAGTTGTGCTTCCGTAGGTCATCGACCGAAAACTCGGTCGCTGACCAAAGCTCTGGAGCAACAACAAAAGCTCCAGGAAATGCTGACCAAAATGGCAGCACTTATCGGGCAGAAAGAAAGTCCGGACACAACAGCCGAACAGCGCCAAGAGCAGGAGACCGATACAGTGTTCCTACGAAGGGTGCTTGAAAGAAATGATAAAGAGGCCGTTGAACAAGTCGCTAACATAAAGCAGATGGTGCCGAACAAGCCGCTAACATAACCCTCAGCTGAGGATCCGCCGATAATCATCGAGGATGACAGAGGGGAAACCTCAAGCCCTCTTCCGGGTTTATCAACAGCTAAGGAGGAGACGATCTCCAAGACCTTTCTTGATGATTATGTAGCTCAACAAACAAGAGCTAATCAAGAAAATGAAGTGGCTGGCCAAATCGTCAGAATTGGGCGACCGTATCTAGGTTGGTATGATCAAATCAAGTACCCGCCGGGATATACGATCCCCAAGTTCCATGTATACAAAGGGACTGGCAACCCCCATCAGCACATCACGCAGTTCAGAGCTCTATGCGGCAACACTGGAGGTGATGACAAACTGTTGCTTCGCCAGTTCATTGGCAGCCTATCAGAAATGACCTTTGAATGGTACTCGGAGCTCCCAAATGACCCCGTGAAAACATTCACAGAGATGGAACTGCTGTTCACACAGCGGTTCGCCAACGCAAGCGAGCGCACCCCGATTGCGACATTAATCAATGCCGGGATAAGGCCAGGAGAAACCTGGGTCCAATACGCGATCCGGTGGCGGAACCTATGGTCAAAGTGTGAACAGCACATCGAAGAATCTCCCGTTGTGGGTATGTTCATCGGGACTCTTGATCCTCAAACTACTGTGTCCCAGTTCATGATATTTTTCAAACCAACTCGGGCCCGTTGCTGCAAGCATGATGAAAGCTTTTCGGCAATTTCCCGCTTAGCCACTTCACAATCTCGCATTCCCCGCTCCGTAGAGTCGAGGTGCTGCCTCAGTGTAACGACTCTAAAATCACTGTACAAAATTTTTCTTTTTAATGTATAGAAGAGTGCATTACAGCCTGAGTTGGAGTTATAAGTTACTTTTGCTAAATAACAGCAAGAAACAACTTGTAGCTCACTGGCAAAGCCCTTGCACTGCTATGACGTAGCCCCTGTGTTCGAACCCCATCAGACAAATTATATTTTTCTGATTTTTCTTTTAATTTTTTGGAAGTCCAAAAGTTTGCACGTGCAATACACAAAAAAATGAAAAGTCTGAAAAATCAAACATGTGCAAAAGGGTTTAAACACAGACAAAAACATGTGGCACAAATCTCAACACCCAACTGCTCAAATTGACCGGCGGAAAGCTTATCAAGGCCGGCGCCGACGGTTGGATGTTGCCTAAATGGCCCCGGGCTTTGAACACACACCCCTTCACTTACCTCTAACTCCCCTGTATTGTTCGATTTCTCTGCAATCAAACAGAAACCCTTCATTTCAAAATTAAACCATATTTTAATGCTTTTTAATCCACATTTTCAATTTCAAAACCCTAATTCTCCACTATAAATACTACCCCATGTCCAATTTCAAAGCCCTTCACCATTATGAAAATTCAAGCCAAAACTCTCAAAAATTTCCTAAATACAAGTGGAGTAAAGAGAAGTTAGCAAGCAATCAACTTCCGGCGAAAATCGAAGCAATATCCGGAGCTCCTGTGACACCCCAAAGCTTTCCTACTCTTCCTCCCCCTCTTCTTAGAATAATCAAACGGTAAGTCCCTCTCAATCTCTTTTCTTCTTCATTGAAATCCCATTTCAAAACTTATATCGGTAAGTGGAGTTAATACCGATATCTATTTCTAAACGCTTGAAATTTACCTTTTTCCTATGTATTGTTCATCCAAATTCTTACACAATACTTGTAATCTTAATTATAAATGTTTAGAATAAATTTTAACTTAGAATTCCATGCAAAATAACTTTAATTTAAGTTTTTCATTTAAATACCATGAACTTTAAATATCATTTTTTTAGTTTTGTTAAATTAATACCTTTAGTAAAACTTCACGGGGTAATGACCTACCCATACGCACACATGGTTCCATAGAACGATACCTCTTTTATGTGAATTTTTGTTACGAAGACATTATGACAAGAAAATACCACTTACTATAAAAACCGGATTTCTTTTAAACGGTGTTTTAAATTCCTTTGCGATTATGCCTTTAAAACCCTTTTTAGGGGACCCGCTAATGGATGATGCGGATTATCGCACATCCTTAGGTCAGTAGAGCGAGATGCAGACCTCCTCACGGAGCATTCGGTCTCGAAAGGTTTTAAATACGGTTTTTATGAAAAACGCATTTTTCTAATTAAAATAAAATTTAATTTTTAATAATTATATAAAAATTACAAATCCATATATTTTCAAAATATAATAAACTTATATTTTTTAAAATGAAAGATTTACAAGTTTCACTAAAATACCATCAAGATACCAACAAAAGACAAGTTTTACAATAAAATACCATGAACTTTCCAAGCTAAGAAATTATCACTAAAATACCTCAAATCCTTAAAATTCATATCCATGAGAGCCCTAAATAATATAAATAAATTCTTGAGGTTTATTTTCAAATTTTATAAAAAATATTTTTCATAAAACCCCTTCGAGTTATATACAACAATATTTAAGGATTTTAGTAAATATAGGTTTAAGTGGGATCAATTCTCTTGAGCCCTAGGAAGCCGGAGAAAGTGAGTGTTTGCCTATTAAGGTAGAAAACTTAATGGATTTATCAATGGTAATTGTCTTAGAAAAAACACAAATCCTGCCGTCCATGTGCAGCAGTTACCGATAACTCCCGAACCTAATTCAAGATCTAAATCAGTACAAGTGTCTCATTCAAACCTGAATCCAATTCAAACCTGAATCTAAAGTCAAACATGAATACTTGAATATGATCACTTGAATTCAAACCATCAATATCAAATATGTATACTTGACTTAACCAAACCCTGGTTATAATTGGACATGAACCTAACATGAATACCAGAATACAATGGTTGCTATTGAAACTGACGTGACTCGAACCATGAATACAACTTGACATGAATATAAGAATACTTGACACGAATACATGATTTTGACATGAACTCAATCTTGCAACTTGATGTATTCATGGATTCGAGTAAGGCCGGTAATTTTAACTGTAACGTAGAATACACGGGGTGTTCGGGTAGTTCATGCGTGAATCCAACAAAATCTCAGGTGTCCCACTAGATCATGAATCCATGTTTACTAACACAAGCAATCTATCATGAGGACCCGTGTTTCCTTGCTCCTAGATTACATCCTGTTAAGTTTTATGAATACTTCAACACTAGGTTGAAGTCCCGTTACTAACATTTGATTCGAGCCCGTGGTTCCTTACCCCTGGATTACAGCCTGTTGGGTTCCAGATCACTCTTGAGATTGGTTGACATTCACTCTTGAACTTACGTTAAATTAGTATACCCAAGTAGAGACCTGTTAAGACACTTACATTCACTTTATGTTCACTATACCTACACTACACGGCCATGTTATACTCTGCTCATGTTAGTTATCATGATATATAAAACTGCATGCTAAATAAACTTGCTATGTTTACATTAAACGACATGCTGACATATATACTTCATAATTAGTTGTTCATGATATACATTTTTCTTTATCATTACACTTTATACTTCACTTCATTTCTTGGGGACTTACTGAGCGAAAGTTCGCCGACTGGCATTCCACGCTTCTTTGTTTTTCTTGGAATGTTCGTCAGATATCGTGGACACTGAGGAGGTGAACACTACCAAGGAAGAGTACGAACATATCATGACCCAGGCCTACACTAGTTTATCTTTTTCTCAGTTTATGTATGCCACCTGTTTAGGCATTTCAATTCTTGTATTTTCTTTCAATTGAAATCATGTTTTATAAATGAATCAAGTTGAATGTATATAAAGTTGTTGAATTTTAAATCTCATGTTAATTTTCTTGACATTTTTATATTGCTTAATTACTCTTAGCGTATTTATTACGGGAAATGACATTCTCGAAATAAATACGTCACGGCCTCATCATGTACCTTCTTCCGTCTACTGGGAAGCGGGGCGTGACACTCAGCGCCATTCCCTTAGAAACGCATTGCTGGAGATTCCCAAAAATAATTTGCAGCTGCGCGGCATTCGCTTCGACCTGGGCGTGCAATTGGCTGGATTTGCCAGAAGCCGTCTCATGTTCTCTCTGCTTCAGGGCCAACTTCTGCTCAAAATATGAAGGGAAGCGACACTTTGTTCGATCCACGTGATCAGTTGAGCTTTCGAGTTTAATTCTTTAGGTGCAAGACGCTTGTGCTCGATCTCATGAAGACAAGCCTTAATTCTCCTACAATAATCAACCCAAATGTCGACGAAGTCCTCATTGTGGAAAGTCACAAGCGTGGCCAGCATAGGATTGACCCCGTCCGCAAAGTCCGCAGCAGAAGTAAGAGCTTCAACGTTGAGGTCTTCGATAAACTCGCTTAGCATTCGCATGCTATTTGCCGCACCCCTGGAGAATTGACGCTTAGCGAACGGCCCTGCAGGCATAGATATGTAAGACTCAAAAGGAGCCAAAACTGGTGTAGCTGCTGTAGAATAAAGCACGCACAAAGTAGGGTCAGATTTTGACCTAAGAACTAAAAAAGGATGATGATGAATGAGATCTAGCATACCAGTAGTCAAAAGTGGTAAATCAGGAAGCTTGGGAGGCTCTGTTATTCCTTCATTTTCTCCCTCGAGCTGTAAGACTGTCGCCAATACGAGAAAGCTTAGCGATAGAAAGACCACTCGTGAAAAGATGAAACGAGAGATAAAGAGTATACTAACCGATGCTCGAAGCAGGAACAAATTTTTATTGGAAGGCGAAGTGCGAGCTTAGCATTTGGCATAAGCGGTCAAAAAGCACTCCTGCAGTATCGTAACAATATATGGTACAGAAATTAATCCAAGAAATAATATCTATACTGAAACAAGGAATTGAAAAATATTTACCTTCCGTCATTAGACCTGAAAGAACTCGGGGGGCACAAAAGAGAGATGTGGAACATCAACAGTCGTGGCGGCGACTAACAGTGATTCTTCAATTTTTGCAATGCCGGGGTCTACCGCATCTGTATTCGAAATAAAAGAAATATCAACGAATATGTTTGACGAGATTGAGAGCCCAAAAGAAATAACACAAGGAATACCTGGCGGGGCAGAGATCGTAGCAGTGTCTGGAGCACCACTAACCATGACGACTTCCTCGGTTTCCACCATCATCGGGGAGATGGATTCAACGTCGACACCTTCGTCCCCCGAATCAATAAGGGTCGTCGTCATGCTCGCATCACCTGTCGATACCGGGGATCCACGGGGAGAGGAAACAGTAATTGGAGCAGCCCCTGATTTGACAAGAAGGCCCGACGCCCTAGACTCTTCAAACGCGGTTGCTTCACCCACCATGTTGATACCCAAACTCGTCCTGTCACATCATTTAAGGGAAAATATGTTATAATTTGAGAATAATTACTGTAAGAAGAAACCTGGAAAAGTAGGCGGGTCGTACTAGGTTTCAATAAGGGATTATGCGTTGTTTTACCTTGAAATAACCGCTCGGCCTCTTCGCGATCCGCACGCGCAACCTGCCTATGAGCGGTGGACAAGGCAGGAGGAATGTCCTCTATGGGAACGTCAGAGGGTTAGGCATCACTCGAACTCGCGCCTGCGGCTAAGTTAGCCTGACGCTCCCTTGCTGCATGCTTTTTGCGCTGCCTCTCAGCCTTGGCGGTAAGGATAGATCTCCTCAAGACCTCCCGCAGGGGGACATCTTTGTCTAAATTAGGCTTGGCTTCCGGATCTGCTGCAACATCCATCATCGGCTGTTTCAAAGACGCCTCCCGTGACAGTCCTGGGGTGACCTCAACCATGGCCGGTGGCGCCAAAGGCTCCTCTGCACCACCACCTAGGGACAGCATGGTACTCGGAACAGCATGAGTGGCGGTGGTTCCTGTAACAGAAAGAGGAACGGGGTCAGGGTATGAACGAAATGAATTTGATATGTAAATGTGTCGCAAAACATATCGAGATCTATGGAGGCGCGAAGTCTCTCCTCTTCCTCAAATGTCTTGAGGGACGCCAAGAAAGCCTCTTCTGTGGAGATTCCTGTTAAGATAGAGAGCGTTAATAAAACATAATAAATTCAAAGAAAAAAATGTGTGTACGGAAGAATGTAAATGGAACATACCGGATGCCGCAAGAGAAGCAAGTGTTGCCTGCTCGCGGGCTAATCTTTCAGAAGCTTCGATAGCGTCTTGAAGATCAGTAGCGGCATTCTCGTCGACAGAGGCTTCGAATAGACCAACGTTGGAGCTGTATTCGGCTAGGACTTCACTATAAGGAGATTGTGGCTCTTGGCCGAATACAACGTCAGCTGAGAATAACGACTTCTTCTTCTTCTGCGAACCAGCACCCGACGTCAAAAGTTTGAGCTTAACAGGCTTCTTCGAACGGCAAGTTCCGATCTCCGAGTCGATACCTGACTTAGGGGACGCCACAGCCACTACAGTCATGGGAGCACTTACATCTAGTCGTATTTTATCCGAAAAGGCTCGCTGAATTACAGTCGTGGCACCTTCTCTTAAAGAAGGACGGACAACTCCTCGTCGCCTCAGCGGGACCGCGGGATTACTGGCCGGGTCAGAATCCTTATGGTCGAGAAGCATCTGCTTTTTCTCTTTGATGATGGCACCCATGGCATGCTGGTACCAAGCAATGAAAGCATTCGAGGCCTTTGGGATGTGGCTCGGCTCACTGATCAGGAAATGAGACCTCGTATTTAGCCACATGAAATGATGCACCGCATTGCGAACGCTCTCTTATGTAGCAACCGGGTCGATGAAGAACACTTCAAGGGGAACGTCTTGGTTGTAACCGGATTGCTGGGCAAAACGATGCGGGTTGTATCTCATAAATAACACCGAGACATCCTGTTTGAATACGAGGAAACCTGGCCTTATGGTATATAAATGAACGATCTCCCGGGCTCTCAACGCAGAAGCTCCATCCTTGAAGACATCGTGGAGCGGCTGGATTACCTTGGAAGATTCCTTGCCGATGGTCAGAACCCTGTCGACGAAAGTCATGCTATCCCCAACCATGCGCGGGCAAAGAAGCAATCGCCGAGCCTATCGCTGGGATGGGTCTGGAGAAGAAGCATCGAACAATTGCATGACACAAGGAAAATTATATCCTTCATAAAATCTGGGCCGTTTATGCACACCGAAACCACCCAGCACGTACATCTCGATCCACGAGGTGAAGTAGTGCAATGAGAGATTCACGGGCTTCAAACCCAGCTGAGTGGTGTCAGCCGCTATACTCAGACCGTGATATAGGTGAGCCAGTCCTGCGACCCCGATAGCCATGCGTGTCCCCGCGGTGATGCGATGAGCAGGATAAAAGACAGATGGTCTCATATAGTGAGGGTGCATTGGAAGCGCAAACCAACTCAGCCACAAGCCCATAAACCCTATGAAGAACGTCTCCTCATTTATGTTCGGAGTGGCAATCTCTGCGAAGGGGACGACTGGAGTATCCAGAATGAAGAACTTCTTTAAATCTGCCTCCGCAGTCGGTTGTTTGTCCAAACCGAATCCGAACGGGTCATCGAGTTTGGCAAACTTCGCAGCTTGCTTAGATAGAGCCTCTAGACGAAGAAAGGAGGCAACAAAGTCCATAAAGCTAACTCCATGCCCCCAGACTCCTAGAATAAGCTCTCATATATGTTCAACACTTTGATCAAGCTCGGAAACTTGTGTCGAACGCCACCCATAACCACCGATTCAGTAGCAAAGACGTACTCGTCAGGAGGAAGTATCTCCTCATAATGATCTCCTCTGACGGGTAACCCAGATATCTCCGCAAATTCCTCTAGCGAGATTGACACCTCCCGATCCGATAACAGAAATGTGTGGGTCGGGATATTCCATTGCTCCAGAAAGGATTTAACCCACCATATATGAGGAGTGTGGTAATAAAAGAGGGACGCGTAGATCGCTGAATATAGCCCGGTCTTCAACAGAAGCGACTTCTTGGCCGACAGAATGTAACGGGCCCACTGCAGATAACCAGCCGGATGACGGGGGGTCACTTCTATCGTATAGACCTGGCCCCAAGGACGCGCTTCTCCTTGGTATATGTGACGCCCAAGAATGTCTAGGGCCATCGGTGGCTGTACTGGTATCGACGCCATGGAAGGTTGGAGACGACCTTCCGAGGTCCAGTTGATCTCTTCCACTGCGTAAGCGACCTGCGGAGGGCTCGCGTAACAAATCGACGGGATCGGTTCTGACGGCGCCGCACAAGTAAAACTGTACCGACCACGAATAATGTAACTGTACCATGATCCCCACAAATGAAAAGACTTCTACTCTGGGTCATAGTCCCGAATTAGTGCAAAGACTTCCCGATCTGTAGGTGCATCGGCAAAAGCGCTTTCCGAGCGAACCTAGGGGAAGGAGGAATCGGAATCTATAGTACTTAAAAAAATAGAGGGTTAGTTATCGACACAATGAAATCAACTACAATTAAAGGCCCTAGCATTTTCAGTACATCCAAGTTTGAACTTCATTTTGGCATATTAAAGTTACTACAGTCCAAAGAAAAAGGGACAATGGGCCCTACAAAATCAAGGTAATTCCCCATCAATGATGAGGCAGGCACTCATTGTAAGAATCCAAAAGGATTCTCATTTAATGAGAAATCTCATTGAACAGTGGAGTTCAAGTCTCTCATTGTCCTCAAAAAACATGTTCTACAACAGATTTGAATCTGTGAGAAGAATTTACAACAAAACCCTGAAAAGAAAATAACAAAAGGGAATAAAATTCCCAAAAAATTTCAAAAGAAATTTTCTCAGAGCTAAGCTCTGTAGAACAAACTGGAATCGAATTCCTCTAATGATGGGATTAAATCCTAGAAATCCCCATAGGAAATACACTGGAATTAAATTCCAGATAACCCTTAAGGATTAGAGTAATAGGCTAAAACCCGAAGATCACTAAGACCCACGGTCTTCCTAAATAAAGTTTTTTAAGATCTCTAAGAGATCATTTCAAGAAAAATAGCCAAGCTCTGTTGATGGGTTAAAAACCCAAAACGAAAAAGAGTTTCTCTTAAGAATTAAAAAGTTGGCCATAATCCTTACCAATTTTCTTAAACAGAGTTCAAACTCTAAGAGTTTCTTTGGGCAGAGATCTAAACTCTAAGAAGAGAATTAAATTCTCAAGGAGGAAGAAAAGAGATGATGAAACAACAGTCACCTCAAAGGCCAAAGGCTCTATTTATAAGATGTGAAGGGATGATTCAACTCCTTAGTAGATCAAATAGTGGAAAAAGGTGACACCGTTGCACCCACGTGTAAGCCATATGAGAGAAAAGGTGGAGGCATTTGTTTTTCTAATATTTAAACATAGTAAAAGAGCAAAACTCTATTGTAATTTAATGAGGCAGCGCCTCACATGCTCTCCACGAGGACGCCAGTGCTAAAACTAATTTTATAGGATTAAATCATATGGTGGCGCCTTACGTGCTCCTCACGCGGGCGCCAGTGTGCAAAGCACAAAAGAATTTATTACATAAGAGTTAGACTCTTATATGGTGCCATACGTGCTCATCACGCGGGCGCCAACGTGCAAAGTATAGGAGTGCCCATCTTAAGAATTAAATTCTTAAGTGACGCCCATGTGCACAATACGTGAGCGCCAACGTCCAAGTAGAATTAAATTCTATGATACTCTCTGTTAAACAGAGCCGTTCGATCAAAGATCCAACGGAGATGATAAATTATCAAAATATAGAATTAAATTCTATTAGGAGAAAATATATCCCAAATCTTACTAAATAAGAAAGATACACTCGGTTGGATCAATGATCCAATAATAGAATAAAATTCTATTTTAGGAATATATTCTCCTAATCTTTCCAAACAAAAAAATTGCTCTCTGTAAAAAAAAGGACCCTTGGATTAAAAATCCAATGGTGATTAAAAAAAATCACCACTTAACAGAATAAATTCCGTATATGGGAAAATATTTCCCCAATCTTGAGCAATATATTCTGTAAAAACAGAAGTCCTTGGATCAAAGATCCAACGGTGGGTAATATTCCCCAAATAAATTTTGAGACCAATTAAATCAGTTGGAATTTCTCAATGAGAGATTTTCTCAAAACTAATTAACAATCTGCCTTCACTATATAAAGGACCCGAGACTTCAAGTCTCACACACAGACAGAGAAGCACACAGAGAGACGAGAGACACACAGGGAGATAAAAAATACCTATAAGCTCATGCCAAAATATAGTAAGCCCTTGAGAGAACAGAGAATTTAATTCTCAACGAAGAAGACCTTCCTTCCCAAAATCCTAGGTAAGGAAAAGAGACCAAACTATCTCTATCACATCTAAGGGTTTAACCCTTATATAAGAACTTAGTTCTTTATCTGGATCTGAGATCCACAAGGCAAGTCTCTCAAAAGTTGAGAATTTAATTTTCATCGGGAAGATCTTGTTCTTGAGAATCAAAAGATTCAGGGAAGAACAAACTTAAAGACAAAGAAGATGGAGTGCATAATACTCCAGGAACTCAGTTCCTTCAAATCAAGAACTTAGTTCTTTAAAAACTCAGCCCGAGATCCTCAAAAATATAATGATTTTGGCGAGCGTTAATGGTCAAAATACCAATAACAGAGATTTAAGTTTTTTAAAAATATCAACAGAGATTAAATCTCCATATAAAAAAGAGAGTAACGCCTCACGTGCTTCCCACGTGGACGCCCTTTTAACAGCGCCTAGCGCCTCATGTGAAAAACACGCGGGCACCCAAAACAGAAGGCCAGCGCCTCATGTGAAACACACGTGGGCGTTGAATAAAAATGCTCAGCACTCCATATACAGCCGAAGACAGCTAAGTGCCTAGCACTGATTGGGCAGCGTCCAGCGCCTCACATGCTCCTCACGTGGGCGCCATAATAAAAGTGCTCAGCACTCCATATACAGCCAAAACTGCTGAGTGCTTAGCACTAATTGGGCAGCGTCCTGCGTCGCACGTGCACTTCACGTGGACGCCATAGGGAGTGCTTAGCACTTCATATTTAGTCAAAAGGACTAAAGTGTTCAATATTCATTGGGCAGCGCCCATGACTAAAAGCTTTACATGACATATATGTGAGCATAAGAGTTCAAATAAGTGATCAGCACTTTTACATAAAAAAGAAAAGGGCTAAACAAACAGAACCCAAATAAGTGCTTAGCACTTTTGAATGAAAAAGAAAAAGAATAAGCAGACTAAGCCCAAATTGGCCAAGTCTCTAAAGTTTTCTTGCAGCTGAGCCCAAATGCACTGCAGCTGGATCTCAAGTAAAAATGATCCCAAAATGTTGTTAAGTTGATCTTAGTCATAAACAAGACTAACGTATCCTTAGCAAAAACAAACTGAGCCCAAATGCTCACTTATAAATTTAAGTTGATCTTAATCTCAAACCAGATTAACGGTCCTTAAATAAACCAAAAACCCAAATCTAAAATATACGGATTTGGACTAATCCGCGCCTTATGGACGACGACATAAACTAGTCTCCGTATACAATCCACGGGCAACCAAAACAAACAGAACATATACACGATACGAAGTGAACTGCCGGAGCAGCAGAAAGTGGTTATCGCAATGCGGTAACGTAATTAACTGCAGGGGCTTGCACCTCCAGGGAAGAGCGTCCCCACAATCAAAAACCCCTCATAAAATGATGGAGAATCTAATAAAGTGTTCTACAACGGCCGCATCTATCCAAACCTCCGATATATGGTGCCATAAATTAACTTGGTATCTTCGGAGAGGTGGATGGATAAATCCAAATAGGATCTGCCCCCAAATTCAGGCAAGACGATCCATCCCAGTTCGTCCCTATCTTTCGGCGGTGAACACACACATTCTTGTTCAAATGCAAAGTCCAAAGATTTTGGGAAGTTCATAGGGTATAAGAATAATGTAAGAAAACCAGACGTTAGAAGTATCAAGATTTTTTGAATTGTCGAAAACGTGGATACTTATACTTGGTATTCCGTATTGAGAATTTGATTCTCTCAAATTACTAATCCGAGAGTGCACTCCAGGATGAGTAATGCCGAATGACCTTTTTCATTTAGGGATATACACTGGAAACAACTATCCCTGACAAACCTTTGCCACTTTGCAAATTTAGTTGGTGATCTCAGTCACCTAGGAGATACTACGGTTTTCTCGTAGACGGTGATATGGAGGTTTACATCATGTGATGATGACCTACTAGTTATAAAAAGGCCATAGGAAGTGGTGGCTTCCGACTGGTGGTCGGATACCATATTATCCAAATTGGACTCCATGCACTGCAACAAAGTATGGACTTTGTTGGGTGCTACTGAAAGGGTAAAACCCATTAGGTGCAGGTAGTTCTTTCGAGATCAGTGCGATTGAAAAGGTATTTACCTAATACGGCTAGACTTGCAGCAGAAGATTTTTATCAAATACCCAGTGTAGATTGTGATGAAACTGTTACTTTACTGTTTGTGCTGAAGTCCATATGCTCCATACGGATATAACTTGCCACTGCTGCTTTACATGACTATGAGATCTGGCAGGTGAATGACTATAACATCTTTCTAAATAGGGATTTAGAAGTGTATGAGTATGTGACTCTGCCAGAGGGTTATTTTAGTCAGTGGGAGCAGCGGAAAGTGTGCAAGCTGCTTAAGTCTATTTATATACTAAAGCAGTCATAGCGGAGGAGGATGACCTATTTTGATATTATGGTCAAAGTGTTTGACTTCATCAAAATAATAGATGAACCTGGTATTTGTAAGAACGATGTAGGGAGTACTGTCTTATTCCTAATATGGTATGTGGATGACATATTCCTGATAAGAAGTGATGTTCTTATACTACAATTGGCCAAACTATGGTTATCACAGATGTTTCTCCATATAGGATTTGGGCAATATATATCAATAGATTTAGATGGATGCAGGGAGTGTCCCAATCCGGGTATTATGAAACCATTCTAAAGGGGATTAGAATGGATGACTCCTGGCACGGTAGTGTATCTGCAGAAGGTGGAGTCACCCTCTCTAAAGAGATGTCTTCTAGACTGATGAGGAGAGGGGCTCACACCTTTGGCAGCAACGTCAATCGTGTGATGTTAAGTATCAGACCAGATGTAGCTTATACAATTGATATAGTAAGCAGATATTAGTCCAATTCTAGAGAAATATATAAAAGCAATGAAGAACATATCAAGATGTTCTTGGTGTATGGTAATGACAGCCTCCTTCAGGAGGCTGTCACCTATTCCAGCTTCTAAGGTGATATTGATGACAGAGTGTCTGTCGTGAGTTATAAGTTTGCCATCTTCTGAGGAGCCGTATATTGGAAATAGTTCCAAGAAGGGTACTGAGATAGTCGTGGCGACGGATGCTGATTATGAATCAGCAGAGGATACAACCTAAGAAGTTGTTGGATAAAATTGTTCATTTATGAACTTGGTCCTATCATTTATCCAGACAAATTCTACAGCATGTATGCTTTATTCGGAAGACAGTTGATCTCCGCGAGATTGAGGTTTATAGAGATAAAGTTAGAAATATTATAGCGGATCCACTCATTGAGACTGTTTCTCGAACACGATTTACGAAACTGTTAGCATAAAAGTTGGTTATGCAATGGCACATGAGATGTGGGTATGCGATACCGCAATAATTAACCTTAAGTCCGAGTGGGAGATTGTTGGATATAGTGCCCTCAAGGCGATTATTGTAATTGCAGGATGTCAATTACTGTAATTGAAAGAGGGCTTATACGGATAGAACAATCTTACTCGATATGATAGTATGCTATCTAGTTTACCTTTATCTTTCATGTGTATACGTTTTACTCGTTATCACGTATCGCTAATACATGATAAAGCCCATAGGATCTTTGCTTGACTATCAGGATTATGATAAGGATCATACTAGTAGGGCCTGAGTAGTCTGTAAGCACATCTTAAATGTCCCTAATCGTAGGAGTATCGAGACAGGGTATCGGTACTCCAATTTAGACTAGTGCATACATTTCTTAACCCCGTACAGGATGATGGTTGATCCCATAGCATTGGCATTTGACACCGAAGATTGTATACATGTGCTCATTAGGTTATGAGTTACACTGGACGGACTCACCGAGAACAAATATATGGTATTATACCTATCGTCAGATATCAGTTCTTTGATGACATGAGTACAGGTAGTCTGTAGACCCGAGATCGTTATAATGTCTTGTGTGGTTTCCACTGTGCTTTGATTACTATCCTACTACGGCTGTAAAAAAACCGTGCAAATAAGTTTTGGTTGGATATAGTCCTGAGCCATATAGAGGCAGTGAACGATCGGAAGGGATTCGTCTTTTCCGGTATATGGAGTTGATGTCGCGCTGTGCACGATTAGTTATAACTATAAGTCCCTGGCCAGAGCAGATGAGATTTACTAATAAGTGTTATTGGTAGTTTCTCGGTTGGTTATGAGCTTGACATTGGCACAACTTATTGGATTATTAGGAGTCTGATAGTTTCTACCTCCCAGACGTGGTATGTGACACTTTTAGACGAAAAGACCGGACTGTACGGTGACTATCACTGATAGGCTCTACAGGGTACGAATGAGCTTTCTTGTCGACCTTACTTGTTAGCTATAGTGCCCTCAAGGCAATTATCATAGTCGCGGACTTGTGATTATGATGATTGAGGCATGACCTATACCGATGAAACAGTCTTACTCAAAATGATAGTATGATATTTGGTTTGTCTTTATCATCATATACATGTTGATAGAACCCAAAGGATTCTTACTTGACTGCCAGCATTGTGATGGCGATCACATACGTGGGAGCTGGGGGTCTATAAGCACATCCTTAAATGTCCCTAGTCATGGGAGTATCGAGACCGGGCATCGATACTCCAGCGTAGACTAGTGTATACTGATCGAGACCCCGACGAGGGGCGGTGGCCAGGTCTCACAAGCCATTGGTGTTAGTTTGTTCACCTAAGATAGTATACAGGTGCTCATTGGGTTATGAGTATACTGGACGGACTTGCCGGGAACCTGCTAGTTGGTATTATACCTATTGTCAGATAGTAGTTCCCAGGTGACATCTGTACAGGTTAGTCTGTCGACCTGAGATCGTCATTTGTCTCGTGTGAGTTCCCACTGTGCTTTGATTACTACCCTACCACGGCTCAAAGGTGTCGTGTAAATAGGTTTTAGTTGGGTACAGTCCCGAGCCACATGGAGGCAGTGATCGGATCGTCGGGGATTCGTCTCTCCCGGTATTGGGGGTTGATGTCGCGTTGTGTACGGATGGACATCACCATAAATCCGTGGCCACGGTGGACGAGAACTACCGATCCAGGATCGATAGTTTCTCAGGTGGTGATGGGTTTCCCGACACTAAATATCGCGTTGTTGGGGGTCTGACTTTATCCACCCTCCTAAACTCGATATGCGATACTCTTAGACGAACAGACCGGACTGTACGTATATTGTCGCTAACAGGCTCAGTAGGGGTTTAGGCTGAGTTTGCTTGTCGGCCTCCCTTTCGCTCAATACCTGGGTAGCCGTTACGTACAGCTAGTGCTGCTGACGTGCTTGTGGTTAAACCCACTGCCAACGTATTGACGAGTCTTTAAAGTCCCATACAGAGGGTTTTCACGGTTCAGGCGATATGGTGTACATGAGGTATGTTGATACATACAGATGTCCGATTAAATATGTGCAATTGCTGCGCAGACTTTAATTGGACGGTTGATAATACTAGCGGCTTAGGATTAAGCCAGTTTATTAAATCAGATTTTGATTTAATAATTTATATATGTACTTGTATATACGTATTCTAATATTATTGTTCACTATTCGTTTTCTCTCTCGGCTATTCGTATTTTGGTACGAATACGCGTATATGTATTTCGGTACATGTACCGGGAAGTATTCCGTATTTTGTACGGAATAGCTTCTAGAAGAAGATGCCACCTCATTATTGATTTTCCTTTAGAAAATTAATAGGAAATGAGGTGGAAAAGGTGACTAAGTCAAGGCATGGGTCAAAGCATGGTGTATGGCATGGTTTGGAATTGTTTAATGAAATTAAAAATTGAAACATTTTTGTGTGGATGAGAAAGGGGGGCCGGCCAATATGGAGAGGGGTTCATTTTTGGTTTATTGATTAATTCACACTTGCATTTTTCTCCCACTCTCTCATTCACTCAAAAGTTCACAAAAGTTTTAGCCATTCTAGCTCATGCCAAAAAGCTTCATCACCTCTTTAATCTTCTTCTTGAGTTGCTCCATGGAGTACATGATTGAGAGAAAATCATAGTGACACACTACTACACCCCCACTCTCCATCGCCAGCGACTTTGGAGCGTCGGTTACCTCGTTCGACGAGGTTGGAGCTTGCGCCGTTTCCCTCGGGTGGATCATCGGAGATGGAGAAAGACCGGCAACCAAATATCGTCAAAGGATCACTAGGAGCTTGGAATGAAGACCGAAGGACATGGATCAACTCGGTATAACAATTCTGACTCTTAGTTAGCTCGCTAGAATAGGGTTTAAGGTCATTCGTAAATCGAGTAGCGGTAGCGCCAGTTTAGAAAATTTTTGTTCCGCATTTTGGCCGCGTTTCGATGGCCGGGGCGCTGCCGGAACCCTTCATGGTATCAGAGACACCCTTTAAACCCCTTACTAGCTTGTTTAAACATGCTTGAAAGATCGATCGACGGAAATTTCCGAAAACACGATTCCAATTTTCTGTTCTCTGCCGATTTTCAAAAGTGTTCAAAAAATTATTTGCAGTAGCTTAAAAATCTGTGCAGGCAATTTTATGGCTACAGAAAAAATTTGAGCCCCTGAAGCCTCCAAAGCGCTGCGGAACTACCGTACTTACCCTCCATTGGCGGCGGATCCGCGGCCATTTAGTTGCTACGGGCTTTGAAATTTTTCCTGTAGCACTTTGACTTGGAATTGTGATTTTTTACATATACCGTTTTGGCCCAGGTTTCTGTGAAGTGTTGTTTTTGCTGTTGGGGCCAATTTGGAAATTTAGTCAATCGATATTTTAAGTGGGCGTTTAACAGTACATACATTTATATCTGCGACCGTGAATATCATTTGATCGATAAACCCGTCTAACTGCTATATGTTCTTTTAGACGGGTTTGCGAACGTGACATTCGCGTTGATGTTCTGTGTTGTGCTGTGATGTTGGTTGGATCGTCGTGTTGGATAGCAATGGTGCAATGTTAGTGTAGTTTTATTTCATTTGTACATTTGATGTTGCGGGGCGAGAATCCGACATGTGGACTGCCGTCACTGCCAGTTTGTATATTATTCTTTTGGGGCACGACCGGGCTGAGGTCGATGTCACCCTTGTATATTATTTTATTTTCTGTACTAGGATTACCCTAAGGTGGAGTGCACGAATAGCCGGGTTCTAGTGGGCAACTGGTCCGCATCTCATAGAGTTGGGATGGAGGGGACCTTACTCTAGAATTGGCGGGCTATTCGCCGCACTCGTAGGGGGTATAGGTGACCCAGGAAGGGTGCTCAAGTTACCGGATTCCGTGAAGTGCTGGGTGGTTCATTCACGTTGCTGTAGGGGGCTGCCTCACTTCTGGTTTTGGTGGGTAACTTGCCGCGCTCGTAGGGGTCTAGGTTTCATTGCACATGCTATCCACACGACAGGAAACGTCGGGTCTCACTTGCGGCTCAAGTGAAACCCGGGGCTCCAGATTATCCACCATTCTGTGTTGCTTCTGTGATGTTTCTATGATGTTGCTTTATATCATGCCTGGGACGAATGTTATATATATTTATATATACTAGTAGATGTTTTATATGTTTTGCACCCGCGCTAGTCTAGTCCCCGCTCTGTCGTTAGTTAAGTAACCTAACGGGTGATGACGGGACCCAGTGGCGAATGCGGATGGCATATACGTACATTTTATTTTCGTTCTTTTCTGGTGTGACTAATTGATGGGACTGCATTGATTCTTATCAATGCAAGGATAAAACAAACCTATTTATGATGTTGTTGGAACCAAGTTTTTAAAAAACTGACATTACAGACGTTCTCTTTTGCTTTGCATCGTGGTATTCATTTTGGAATATCCTGCACCTCATTCGACGAGGCAAGGGCCGAGATCCCTTCATCGGGAGTGACCCCTTGAGTAAAAGTTTGCGTCAACGTAGTAACTTCACTATAGTCGATTCTTTTGTTTTGCATCGTGGTATTCAGTTTGGGATATCCTGCACCCCATTCGACGGGGAAAGAGCCGAGATCCCTTCACCGGGAGTGACCTCTTTAGCAAAAAGTTTTCGCCACTATATATTTATAAAACCACTTGGATTCCTTCAACCATATCAAGTTCATTACGTTAAAGGTTTTTCGCCAAAAACCAGCCGTTGCCCTCCGTCCTTTCAGATTAGTATTGCTTAGTATTCGTGCTACGTTTGTCGTTGCTATTCGCCGAGGCGTAGTGTGCGGTAACTCTATAATGCTTTTCTGTAGCATGGATATGTGGATTGGTTAAGAAAGTCGTACAACTTTGTTGATTATTCGTTAAGGGTCGTGCGGGTGGGTTTAATGCAATCAAGATAATGGCGGGTTGAACTTGATTATGACCTTTTGATTTGTTGATTATTCGTCAAGGTCACTTGGGTCCTAGAGGTAAAAATCATATCGGGAGTTTCAAACATACAGGAAACTTGCCAGGCTTGCGCATACCTTCTGGAGTGTGGTGACTTGAGTAGCTTCCATCAAGTTATCATGCGATGATAGTTGGATCCCGATTTCCACTGATGAGTAGGATTACTCCTCGGGTGATTCCGACTAATTCTCCTTTTAGGTTTGGAGGAGAATTCGAGGAAACAGTGGGAGCCATCCAGATTAGATAAAATGATTAACCATTCTGATCTAGGTTAGAGTGCACACTGAGTGTTTCTTCTCTCTCTCTCTGGCTGCGACTAAGACCCGACCTTTGACTAAAACTCATAAAACCAAGTTGACCGAACCTTCTTAAAACACTATGGATTTTGGAATGTTATGGTGTCGCATATATCATTGCCACTTCTATATCACCTTTGCATTTCTCCAGAACACCCCGTATCACTACGAACATCCACTTCCATTGGATAAATCCATTGTATAGTTACATACGAACTCGAAGGAACTTTTTCGAGGATGGATTCTGGTTCTGGGGAAATTGAATAGGATTATTCAGTTGTCTTTTCTCTTTATCTTCTCTCAGGTTGTGAGGGCTCCTAGGATTAGGAGAGCGTACACCTATTGAGCTTATTGGATAGTCTTCCTCCAAACCATAGGCAGGTGTCGAACGGTAGGGAAGGAAGAAAACCAACAAGCTTAACTGTGGTGTACAGAAGGTAATAACTAAAGACATATAAAGGGATTAGAATAATGGCAAAGGAAATTGCGATCACCATCATTCACGACAAAGACCGTGTATACCCCTGCCACTCCTACATCCATTTTGCTTTTCTCTAGAACACTCTGTATCACTACGGATATCCACTTACATTTGATATGCCATCGTATTGTTACATACGAACTCGAAGGAATTCGTTCCAGATTCGGGGATGGTTTCCGGTTCAAGAGAAATTGGATAGGATTATTCAGATGTCTTTTCTCTTTACCTTCTCTCAGGTTGCGAGGGCTCCTAGGATTAGGAGAGTACACCTATTATGCTTATTGGATAGTCTTCTTCCAAACCTTAGGCTGGTGCCAAAAGGTAGGGAATGAAGAAAACTAATTAGCGTAAAAGAGGTGTACAGAAGGTAATAAGTAAAGACATAATAAAGGGATTGCAGAGAGGGCAGCCAAGTATATGGTTACTGTCGTGAATCAGGATAGTGGAAGAGACGTTACTAGGAATACCAGTTAACCCCTTTTGAAACATTTTCATGTTTCAGTTTCACGGTGCGATGTTAATTGAAAACTGTTTTCCCAATTGGAATCTAACTCCAGGGTATGTATTTACCAGATCAGTTTCTCACATCTGCATGTTATTACGGATGGTGAGTGGGAGTAAGATATTGGGAATTGGATGATTAGATCCTCATTATATCGGAATTCGTTGTAATTGGTGATATTTGAGGAAATCATCTGGATTTTGCCGGATGGCAAATATTTGGTTTTGTATATCCGTTGTTGTGCACCAATTTTAAACTGGTATATCTGTACATTTATTTTATAAAGTGAGATATAACTTTTTGATGTTGTGTCTATGACACTTACCTATATCAGTTGGTGATTAGGTAAGGTGCATTCAACAGCGGTGTAACTCTTCTTAACCAAAGTACAGTTTTTCAACCTACGACGCACAGAGTTTGAGTTATTGGACTCAGGGGACTTATACAAAGTATTGTGTGTTGTTTAGTGTCCGTTAGAACAATGGGGTTGGTACTCATACTATATTCTGTTTACTTGTGACTTCTCCAGTTCTGGACAAGTATTTCGTTGAAATGCAAAGTCCAGATATTGAGAAGTTATAGGTATGAGAATAAAGTAGAGAACCATTTGTTGGAAGTATCAGGATTCTTCGATGAAGTCGAAGATGTAGATACTTGTGTTTGGTATTCCGCTGATAGTAATGGTTTTGAGAACTTGCTTCTTTTTCGGGTTACTCATATATGGATGTACTTCTAGATGAGTAATACTGATTGCCCTCTTTCCATTTGGTTGATATGCACTAGAGAATGCTGCATGATTTTGAATCTGGTTCTGATTAAATTAGTACTTTTGTTTCTATATCACATATATATAGAATAAATTTATATCTTGACGATGTTAAGGTATAGGGAGTTGTCTGGCTGATGCTTAAAACCAGAATCCGGATAATCTCAAGGCACGTTTCAGTAATGGCTGTTTGTGGGTTATCCCGGGCTTCGACGAGGGTTAATTTTCTACCATCAGGAAGATCAATATTTATATTGTTCTTAACTCGCCATGGTTTTAGTAAAATGGATTTTTTCAGAAAAACATAAGTGGGAGTATGGTAGAACTGGAAGTAATTCCAGAACCACAAACGATCACTGAAGATTTGATAGAACCTAAGGATTCGATTAGTTTCGACATTCCATTAGCCACTTCGCAGATTTGGTGGGTAACCTCAGTCACCCGAGAGGTACTTCGGTCTTCTCAGAGACGGTGACAGGGAGGTTCTTGTTTACCCAGACTTGCCATTGCTGCTGTTCTAGACTATAAGACCCGGCAGGAGGATATGTATAGCGTCATTCTAAACTAGCTTTAGAAGTGCACGTATATATATGACTCTGCCAGAGGGTTGTTGTAGTCAGTGGGAGCAGTGGAAGCATAGTAGGCAAGTAGCTTATGTCTATTTATAGACTAAAGCAGGTATAGCGGAAATAGATCATCTATTTTTTGATATGATAGTCATAGGTTTTGACTTCATCAGAATAGGAGATGGATCTGCTAAGAAGATAGTAGAGAGTGATGTCCAGGTGATGACATGCACTTGATAGGAAGGGACATTCCTATACTACGATCGGTTATATTGTGGTTGTCACAAAGTTGTTTCTCCACACATGATATGGATATAATATCAGGTTTTCTGGTTACTAAATCTATGGTTTTAGATCTAGATTTGGGAAGTATCCTAATCTGGGTACTTTGATATTAAATGGACGACTCCTGGTATGGTGGTCTACCTACAGGTGATGGAGTCAACCTCTCTGTTTACCCCAATCAGAGCAAAGCTCTGTTCAAATTCCAAGGCGGGAGATGAAGCAACACTTCATCTTCCCCCAATCAGAAGCAAAGCTTTGCTTTGAAAATTTAAACTTTAATAAATGAAGCAACGCTTCAGATCCTTTACGCTGCGCGCGACACGCCACGTGTCTGGCGCAGATGCATTAGCGCAGCGTCCAAGAAGGCGCGCCCAATCAGAGCAAAGCTCTGATAAAGGAAGCGCTGCGCTGTACGACGCGTGTCAGCGCAGATGCGCTTGCACAGTCGCGCTGCGCTTTGCGCTGTGCGACACGTGGCAGCGCAGATGCGCTAGCGCAGTCGCGCTGCGCTTTGCGCTGCGCGACACGTGGCAGCGCAGACGCGCTAGCGCAGATGCACCGTTCCATAAAAAAAGGGGGGTTAAGTGCCAAAGGCAATCTATCCTTGCAAAATTACATGCACTTAATAATAACAAATTAAAATCATACGATGCACAAGCACAACAGAGAACTAAAATAAAAGAACCCTTAACAGGAAATGAAATACTTGATTAAAAAGAAAAATACTTATTCATTATTATTGATATTACATTTAAAAAAGATCACCGAATACGGGATCGGAAAGACAAGGGTTCACAAAAAGAAGAAGAAGATTCCCCAGCTCCCTTTCTGTCTTCTCCACCACGTCGAAGCGGCGATCCTCCCGAGGGGTAGCCATCCAACGGTCGACGCCGCACTCCTGGGAAAAAGTGGCGATGACAACCCGACGAGCCCGTATCTGGTTCAGCAAATGGAAAGAGCAGTCCCTCAGGATTTTGGTGATCAAGTGCGCTTCGAGAAAGTCCTCGATCTTGTCCTCGGCGGCATCCAGCATTGCCGGGGACATCTCTGCTGGAGGAGGGGGAATGTCGACGAGCACCGAGGCAAGGATCATCCGAAGCCAAATGGAATTCGGAGGGAGAGGAGACCCCACACGAGTCAAAAGCTCGTGCATTGCAGCGTCGCATTGCTCGTCCGAGAGAGAAGGGTCCACCAGGCGCGCAGCAAAACGGGGAACGATGTCCCGAATCGGCACCTCCCATGGTTGCCAGCGGGCATGAGAGCGATTGCAAGCCATGATCGAAGAAGTTCTCTGAAAATGAGAGAAGAAAAGGCTCAGCCTCGAGTTATATATATAGACCCAAGCACAGAAGATTCTGTGCACAATGAAATCATTTCCAAGGCCCGGGAAATCAGAATTTTGGAAATAAAAGTTTGACTTGAAAAAAAGAGATGAAAAGATATCTCAGGTGAAGCGACGCTTCCGATTTGCCCAAAATCTAAGTTCTAATAAATAAAGCAACGCTTCATATCCTCTGCGCTGAGCGCAGGGCGCCACGTGTCTGGCACAGACGCATCAGCGCAGCGCCCAAGGCAGTGCGCCCAATCAGAGCAAAGCTCTATTTTAAGTAAAATTAAAGGAAGCAACGCTTCAGTTGCGCAAGCACTGCGCTGCGCTAGCGCAGATGCGCTGCGCGACACGTATCAGCGCAGATGCGCTTGCGCAGTTGCGCTGCGCTATGCGCTACACGACACGTGTCACGCGCTGGGGCATCTGCGCCAAACAAAATTAAAATTTTAAAGAAATCTTTTCTGTTCTTGTTAAAACAAGAAGATTTTCTTCTGTAAAACAGAGGCCCTTGGATCAAAGATTCAACGGTGGGGAAAATTCCCCAAATCACTCAGAGAAAGATCTCTTTAACAAATTTAACTAATTTATGGGCACTATAAAAAGGACCCCAAGCCTCAATTCAAAGGCATCAACATTTTCTTGAAAAAAGTCAAGAGCTTCAAACAGAGAGAGAACTCTGAGAAAATTTCAAAGAAAAAGGTAAAAACCTTCACGAGAGAGAAGAAATCTCTTTTAATAAATCATTGATCTAAAAACCAGATCAATGATCTTCACATAATAAACAGTGCTTTGCACTTATTATGAACCACTGGTTCTTTAAAATAAGAAAACAACAAAATAAAAAATAATAATAATAATAAAATAGTGCTTTGCACTTTTATGAACCTCTGGTTCTTGAAATAAAAAGAAAATCTTGTTTTTCTTTGATCTAAACTAGATCAAGAAATCAAATAGTGCTTTGCACTTCTGTTCTTGAATCTAAAAGATTCTTAGTGCTTTGCACTTGTAAACTGCACTGTTGCGCTCTTGGGAGAGTGTCACGTGTCAGCATCTGAACCACTTGAGCCATGCGCTTTAAGATAGAGCTTTGCTCTCTGTGATTGGCGCAACTCACCAGAGTGCGCCACGTATCAGCAGCGCAAGCGCAGCACACTAGCGCAGCGCACCGCGCTTGCGCGACACGTGTCAACACTACAAGCATTTGCGCTCTCTGATTGGCGCAAAGCGCCTGAAAATGCAATGCATTTCTTTTGCTAAAGGGCCAGGCCCAAGTCAAAAAGACCTAACAGGCCAAATTAAATTACAAAGCAATAAAAGGCGGAGCCCAAGTAAAATTAATGCTGCGTATCATTTATAAACGGGCAGAGCCCAAAACAAATTGATGCTCTGCATCCTTTATGGGCAGAGCCCAAATAAAAATGCAATGCAAAAGCAAATAAAAGACGTTGAATATTTTTCAACTGGACTTAGCCCAATCATAGCCGTAAGTCCTCAAATTAAATTGACTGAGCAAGATTGCTCCCTTAAATCAATTTATATCCGGTTCGAGGGTACATCTCCGAGCTCCTCTGACACCTATCGTTGTAATCCTTCAACGACGTCAGAGAGGTGACGGGTCCCGACGACCACACATCAATATGGACTGCGGGGTCCTTAAACTAATATTGGACCGAAACGTCCTTAAACTAATATTGGACCGAAACGTCCCTAAACTAATATTGGACCGAAGCGTCCCTAAACTAATGATGGACCACCACATCCCTAAACTGGCGATGGACCACCACGTCCCTAAACTGGAACATAGACCACCACGTCCCTAAACTGGAACAATAGAGCATCCAAATGCTCTTTTTCGGATCTAAACGGTCCCATTTAAGTTGATCTTAGCCCCAAACACGGCTAACGTATCCTTAAACATTCAAACGGACTATAAAACTCTAAATCAACCTTGGTTCAAGGGTACATCTCTGAACTCCTCTGACATCTGCCGTTGTAATCCTTCAACGACGTTAGAGAGGTGACGAGTCCCGATGGCCGGATATTAAATAGATTATCACGTTAAGTCGATCTTAGTCTCAAACAGGACTATCGTATCCTTAACGAACGTTTAAGTTGATCTTAGCCGCAACGTGACTAATGCATCCTTAAACTAAAAACACCGAACCCAAATCTAAGTAAATACGGATTTGGACTAATCCACGTCCTACGGGCGACGACATTACTCAGTCTCCGTATACAATCCACGGGCAACCACAAACAAAACAAACACACACGACACGAAGTGAAATTCTGGAGAAGGAGAAAGTTGTTACCGCGACGCAGTAGCGTAATTAACTGCAGGGGCTTGCGCCTACAGGGAAGAGCGTCCCCACAATCAAAAACCCCTCAAGCGAGGGGGAATCTGACGAAGTCTGCTACATCGGCCGCATCCGTCTAAACCTCCGATACACGGTGCCATAAATCAACTTGGCATCTTCGGAGAGGTGGATGGATAAAACCAAATAGCATCTGCCCCGAATCTTAGGCAAGACGTCCTCACGTCGTCGCCGACGTTCGGAGGGGAACAGATTCTGGCACGCCCGGTGGGACATCTTCCTCTTTCCACTCCGCACTTCGTGTGTTGTCTTCGCGAACCAATCGCGGTTTGTTAAATGGTTGCCTTCGGATTTCGAGTTACTAAGATTTGGTCTCTTGCCTGGCGTAGAACTCAAGATTCAATGGCCTCTAACTGCACCAACTGCTCGAAGTGCCCCTGCAATAGACGCTCCACCTCCCTCGGAGGTGTAGCATATGGGCCCCAAGCGGCTTCCTTCCTCACTCTGCCAGTAGACCAGGTGACCCAAGCCACCACTGGCCTGTTCTTCGGGACCATGATCCCACCTACAAGCTTCTCTATGCTGATACCTGCACCGGAGGTGAACAAGAAGTCGGTCTTCGACCGACTCACTGCTACGACGGCCCCTGTCAACGGGTCGCCCGCTACCAAACCGACAGCCTCTGTTTTCACCAGGCTAAATCAGAACTCTAAACTGGCTGTCCCAAGGAAAGCAATAACTGCTGCTCCAGAAGTCGTCAAGGCGGCTTCCCCTGTAAAAGAGTCAGTCTTTTCAAGACTGACGATTCCTGCTCCTGCCCCTGCTCGAGGATCCGTCTTCGACAGGTTGAATATCACCCCTCAAAAGACAACCTCAGTCTTTAAGAGGTTAACACCGGCGGCGCCTCATTCAGACAGGGGGCAAAAAGAAGCTATCTCTATCTCTGAGCCAGTCCCAACGGCTCGTCGTGCTCGACGTCGCTATTGGCAACGAGTGAGGAAGGCAGGGGGCAACTCCCCCTCAGGGCTAACTCCACCGGCTCCAGTAGTGGAAGTCAACGCTGCTGTTCCAACTGGGAACAGCTTTGAACTGCTGAGGAGGGTACGGAAGAACTCTCCAACCGCTACACTGAAGAGATCTCCTCCACCTGCGGAGAGAGTTCCAGAAACGAAGCAAGAACAGCCCCATCAACGGCTGTCCTCAAGAATTTATAAAGTTTGGAGGAGAGTTCAAGACTCCGTGATCGACCCGGATCACTCCCGTCAACGAAAGAAGACGAAGGTACAAAAATGAAAAGACCGTCCTATTGAACAGCAAGGGACAACGATCGCTAGGGTGCCCACTGCAACGACCCATTCAACTTCAACGGCCCACAAAAGAAGAAGGCCAGAGAAAACCCCCGCGCCGGCGACAAATATCAGAGGTGATGAACCCAAACGCCCTAAGTCAGGGGGCATGATAGTTCATACCGTCTACGTGGCATCTGGTAAAGAAGATAGCCGCATATCTACGGGTCATCGACTGCTCACTCGATCAGTGACCAAGGCACAGGAGCAACAACAGAAGCTCCAAGAGATGATGAACGCTATGGCCGCACTTACAGGGCCAAAAGAAAACCCTGAAGCGTCCTCAGATGAACACCAAGAGGAAGAAACCGACGCCGAATTCCTTCGTCGGATATTGAAGAAGAAGGACAAAGAGGCTGCTGAACAAGCAGCCAACATACAGCGTATGGGCCTCCTCTTCCAAGACATGATAGGGATGATGATACAACAAGATCCTCCAGGTGAAGAGCCCCCGATCGTCCTTGGAGACGATAGGGGAGAAACATCAAATCCTCCGCCAGCTCTGTCGACGGCTAAAGAGGATACAATCTCCAAAGCTGATTTGGATGAGTACATCGCCCAACAAATACGGGTTCACCATGCGACCGAAGCAGCCGGCCAAGTCGTAAAAACGGGGCGGCCATATCCAAGTTGGTACGATCAAATCAAGTACCCACCCGGTTACACAATTCCCAAGTTCCATGTCTACAAGGAGACGGGCAATCCTCACCAGCATGTTGCCCAGTTCAGGGCACTCTGCGGTAACATCGGCGGTGATGACAAGCTGTTGCTTCGCCAGTTTATTGGAAGTTTATCAGATACGGCGTTCGAGTGGTACTCTGAGCTCCCGAACGACTCTATCAAAATCTTCGTGGAGATGGAGCTACTGTTTACTCAGCGTTTTGCAAGCGCCAGTGAACGTACCCCGATGACAGTACTGATTAACGCCAGGGTAAAACCCGGCGAGACGTGGGTTCAGTACGCTATACGATGGCGGAACTTATGGTCAAAGTGTGAGCAGCGCATTGAAGAAGCTCCCGCGGTGGGTATGTTTGTGGGAACCCTTGATCCGCAAGCATCCATCTCACAATTTATAATGTTTTTCAAGCAAACTACCTTCCAGGCCTTGATTGACAAACTAGCGCAAATGGATCAAATGGGCCATAAACCCCCTCTTCCAAGGCCGGACTCCCGAAATGATAAAAGGAAGGGAAAAGCGATCGTCGTCGCTAATGCTCAACAACAACCGAGCGACACGAAGCCGGTTGCTCGTCAAAATAATATGCGCCCGTACGTACCCCTTGAGGATAGGATGAGACGTCCTTATTCCTTTCCCCGTGATAAAACGAGGAGGTTATTCGAGCTGGCGTTGCGCAACAGACTCATAAATCTGCCGGATCCAAAACGTCCGTTGCAACCAAGTGACGTCAACGAGCCCAACTACTGTCCTTATCATCGAGTACTAGGCCATCCGATCGAAGATTGCTACGTTTTCAAAAATTGGCTTGAAAACCAGTACCGACATGGCAAATTCGCGTTATCTGACAAATTGAAAGTGAATCCCCCGCAGCCCCATACCTCTAAGGGGACGAATACGCCGGGGGCAACATGCTCCGTCGTTGAAGAAGCTCCTTGGGAGGTTGTATTATCAGCCAAGACAAAGAGGATGCTAAAAGATCTTCAGACATGTCCAGCGATCAAGTGGAAGAACCCGTTGGAACCGCAGGTCATTGAAGGGATGTTGAAGCCACGTCCAACTCCAAAGACCGATGGTGGTGGTTCAAGCACTTGCTTCCAGTCGTCGAAATCTTCGAAAAAGAAGAAGAAGAAATCTAAGAAGCCCGTGAAGCCTGGCGACAAGCGCACGGACTTACAAAAGCAAATTGACGCGCTGGATGAATACAACCAAAAGGCACGGACTCCTATTACGCTCCAAGAGTTCCTCAATCACGTCTTTCAAAAAGAAGATGAGGGAGAAAGTTCATCGGATGAATCCGAGGAATATGTGGCGAGCTGTCATATGATTTCCCATTCGATCACGAACGATGAGGAGACTCCTTGCACCGAAAAGCTGAGAGCAGATCCTGAATCAAAAATTCTGGGGCTATCAGATGAGGTAATTGACGCATTCCTTAATGAAGCTCGGTTGAAAAGTAAAGCTGATCGAGAACGCGAGGCGGCTATATTTGAAAGGGCCTGTAGGGTGTTTTTCGTCACCCCATTGAGATGGGAATACGCGCGCGCTTGTCAAACGTATACTACAGATTCCCCCTGCCTAGGGTAAGCCGGAGTTTAATGATTATGGGGATCCGAATCTCCGGCAGCCGCGGACTAAGCTGCCGTTAATTACCCCCCGCCTTTGAGGCGAGGGAACCTCCGATTGACGCGTTAAACTGGCCATGCGAACTCAATGTGCAGTGTACGTGTGTTGTGTTTTGAAAGGGGGTTTGGATATATCGGGAGCCACGCAGAGTTTTTACGGGGGTCCCGCTACCCGGATAGCGGGTTGGGGGTCAAGGGGGCTAGCAGCCCCCTTGCGGGGTGCGGGGCAGCGCCCCGTTAGAAATTTTTTTCTAACAGAGACAGTGTCATGGAGTATGTGTATGTGTACATTTGTATGCATGTGTATATATATACATGCATATATAAATAAAGGGGAAAAAGACATCCAAAGGATGCGTGGGGCCAGCGCCTAGGCGCTTGAGCACAAGCGCGCCACGTGTCGGCACGTGGGCGCTTTGCGCTCGAGCACAGAGTGCTGGAGCGCAACGCGCCACGTGTCGGCACGTGGGCGCTTTGCGCTCAGACGCTGAGCGCTTGGGCGCAAGCGCGCCACGTGTCGGCACGTGGGCGACTTGTTCTCGAGCGCTTGCGCTGGAGCCCAGGAGCGCCACGTGTCGGCACGTGGGCGCTTTGCGCTCGGACGCTGAGCGCTTGGGCGCAAGCGCGCCACGTGTCGGCACGTGGGCGACTTGCGCTCGAGTGCTTGCGCTGGAGCCCAGGAGCGCCACGTGTCGGCACGAGGGCGACTTGCGCTCGAGCGCTTGCGCTGGAGCGCAGGAGCGCCACGTATCGGCACGTGGGCGACTTGCGCTCGAGCGCTTGCGCTGGAGCGCAGGAGCGCCACGTGTCGGCACGAGGGCGACTTGCGCTCGAGCGCTTGCGCTGGAGCGCAAGAGCGCCACGTGTCAGCACCGGGGCGACTTGCGCATGAGCGCTTGCGCTGGAGCGCAAGAGCGCTACGTGTCGGCACGGGGGCGACTTGCGCTCGAGCGCTTGCGCTTGAGCGCAAGCGCGCCACGTGTCGGCACGCGGGCGCTCTGCGCTTGAGCGCCGGCGAGAAAAAGAGGCTTTTATCCTAAAAAAATTTCTCAGAAGAAAAATCAGAGAGGAGTTAGACTCCTGAGTGTGTTTTTCTTCTTTTTTTGGGGGTTTAGTGAAAGATGTTCTTCTTCTTCCTCCTCGGTTAGCTGGATCTTGAAGATCAAGAGATGTGGGATTTTTAAAAATCTCTTCTTTTTGAGATCTAATGGAAGATCTGAGTTCCCCTTTATGGGTTTTGTGGTGAAAAACTATTTTGTTTTATAAAAAGAAGAGTAAAACTCTTGATTTAATTCAAGAGAAAGAAGAAGGTTTTGGAACCTTGAAGAAGGAGAAAGATCTCAGATCTGGGAAATTTTTTAGAGAGAAAAAAAGTTGTTGAGATATTTCATTATCTTTGCCTTTATAGGCCATACACTTTGCACATAGCCCCTTGGGCTTCACAAAATGGCATTTTGCCTATCCCATGGCTCATGTGCCATTTCTTTTTGCACATAAGCCATGGGCTTTACAAAAATTTGGCTTTATGCCTATTTTTCTTACATTTATCCATAAAATAAAATAACAGAAATACAACAAAATTATTTATTACAAAATTTTTATCTTGGCATGGGGGGAGGCCGGCCGCTTCATGTTCGGGCCCGACCTGGGCATGGGACCACTGGATCTGGGCTTGGGCCCACTTGGCTTGGGGTTGACTTTGTTTTTGGCTTGGTCAACCGGGGTGTAAATTTTTACCCCAACAAATTTCCCCCCATCAATAAATGCACATCACATATGTGGGTCGTGTGCATGAAATTGATGGATCTTCTTTTACTTGGAGGCGACCTGATTTGGTTCCCGCTTTTTGGGAAGCTGGCACTGCCCTTTTCACGTCATGGACGGTCGTTGCTTGACATGTCTTCGAAACGGAGTGTCCGTGATAGACGTTTCCCTGGCCCGGAGTGATCTGGTTCCTGCTTTGTAGGAATCCTGCGCTGCCCGTTTTACGACATGGACGGTCAATGCTGCCCTTTTTGCGACTTGGACGGTCGGTGCTGCCCTTTTTGCGACTTGGATGGTCGGTGCTGCCCTTTTTGCGACTTGGACGGTCGGTGCTGCCATTTTAGCGACGTGGACGGTCGCTGGTGCCATTTTAGCGACGTGGACGGTCGATTCTTCCCTTTTTGCGACTTGGACGGTCGATGCTGCCATTTTAGCGACGTGGACGGTCGGTGCTGCCATTTTAGCGACGTGGACGGTCGGTGCTGCCATTGTAGCGACGTGGACGGTCGGTTCTGCCCTTTTTGCGACTTGGACGGTCGTTGCTGCTCTTTTAGCAACGTGGACGGTCGGTGCTGCCATTTTAGCGACGTGGACGGTCGGTTCTGACCTTTTTGCGACTTGGACGGTCGGTTCTGCCCCTTTTTGCGACGTGGACGGTCGGTGCTGCCCTTTTAGCGACTTGGACGGTCGGTGCTTCCATTTTACCGACGTGGACAGTCGATGCTGCCATTTTAGCGACGTGGGCGGTCGATGCTGCCATTTTAGCGACGTGGACGGTCGGTGCTGCCATTTTAGCGACGTGGACGGTCGGTTCTGCCCTTTTTGCGACTTGGACGGTCGTTGCTGCCCTTTTAGCGACGTGGACGGTCGGTGCTGCCATTTTAGCGACGTGGACGGTCAGTTCTGCCCTTTTGCGACTTGGACGGTCGGTTCTGCCCTTTTTGCGACGTGGACGGTCGGTGCTGCCCTTTTAGCGACTTGGACAGTCGGTTCTGCCCTTTTAGCGACTTGGACGATCGATTATGCCCTTTTTGCGACGTGGATGGTCGGTGCTGCCCTTTTAGCGACTTGGACGGTCGGTTCTGCCCTTTTTGCGACTTGGACGGTCGATGCTGCCATTTTAGCGACGTGGACGGTCGGTGCTGCCCTTTTAGCGACTTGGACGGTCGGTTCTTGATTTGACTTGCTCTGCTTCTTGCAGTGTCAGGGGTAGACTTGACTTGCTCCGCTTCTTGCGGTGTCGAGATTGGATTCTGACTTGCTCCGCTTTCTGCGGTGTCGGAGTGGAAGTTGACTTGTTGATTTTGATTTGGGTTGACATCAGTATCGCTACGCTGGAATATGGTACCAGGAGCGAATCATCATTTGTCATGACAAAGTTTGGGAATTGGTTTTTGTTTGGCATCTGCATTGCTGCACTGGAATAATGCCAGGAGCAACTCATCATTTGCCCCGAGAGGATTTGGGAATTGATGGCTTAGGAGGCAGGTTTAGATCCCTATCACCTAAGACTTTTCAATTTTATGGGCCGTAAGGGTCCCATAGAAGCATTTTCTCCCTACGAGTCGAAAGGATCTCGTAGGTGTGTTTTCTCCTTAAGAGTCGTGGGGACTCCTAAGTGTGTTGCTCCTTGGTGAGTCGTAGGGATCTCACGCGGGAATTTTCTCCTCACAAAGTCGAGGGGACTTTACGAGTGCATTTCATTTCTTTTCTTTTTTACGAGTTTGCGCCCTTTCGGGTTTTCACAAACTCGCCGGCAGTCCCGCTGTTTTTACTCACGGAGCCCTTTCGGGTTTTCATCCGTGCCCATTTTGCTTGTGGACATACCGTTATTTTTATTTTTTTTTTCCTTCTTCTTTTTTTTTCTTCTTTTTTTTTGGAGAGATCGGGATTGTTTTACGCCCGTGGATTGTATACGGTTTTGCAGGATGTATGATCCAGACCGTAGGGCCGGAAAAATTTCAGGGCTTTGTTGGCGTCTACATCGCTGCACTGGAATGTGTTACCAGGAGCGACTCATCATTCGCCGTTGGGGTATGGGATTTGGAATTTGGTTGGCGTCTGCATCGCTACACTGGAATATGATACCAGGAGCGACTCATCATTCGCCGTTTGGGGACTTGGAATTTGGATCTTGTTTGGCATCAACATTGCTGCACTGGAATAATGCCAGGAGCAACTCATCATTTGCCTTGGGAGGACTTGGGATTTGGGTTTTTGGTCGGCATCAGCACCGCTAACACTGAAGCGAAATGCCAGGAGCGACTCATCATTTGCCGTTGCCCGTTGGGGAACGATGGCTTAGGAGATAGGTTTGGGTCCCTATCACCTAAGGCTTTTCAATTTTATGGGCCGTGAGGGTCCCATAAAAGCATTTTCTTCCTACGAGTCGTAAGGATCCCGCAGGTGTATTTTCTCCTTAGGAATCGTGAGGATTCCTAAGTGTGTTGCTCCTTTGTGAGTCGTAAGGATCTCACGCAGGGGTTTTCTCCTCACAAGGTCGAGAGGACTTTGCGAGTGTATTTCATCTCTTTTCACGAGTTTGCGCCCTTTCGGGTTTTCACAGACTCGCCGGTAGTCCTGCTGCTTTTACTCACGGAGCCCTTTCGGGTTTTCATCCGTGCCCGTTTTGCTTGTGGACATACCGTTTATTTTTTTATTTCTTTTTTTTTTTTGCCGCTGGTGGGACTTTAAAAGTAGTCTCACCGGCAGGATTTGGGAGAGATAGGGGTCATTTATGCCCGTGGATTGTATACGGTTTTGCAGGATGTATGATTCAGACCGTAGGGCTGACGTGCTCAATTCGCCTGCGACTTGGAGCACTCACGTATAGTATTTCTTAAGATATCGGCCATTGATGGGTGGCATGGGCCTTTCTCCCTCGGCACTTATCAGTTGGCAGGATCCTCCGTCGAACACTTTCTCGATGACGTATGGTCCTTCCCAGTTTGGCTCGAATTTTCCCTTGGCATGTCAATTGGGGATGATCGGTCTTTTGAGGACCAACACCAATTCACCTTTCTTGAAAGCGCGGAGACGGGTTATCTTGTCATAGGCCCGTGACATTTGGGCTTGGTATAGCTCCAGATTTTGTTGCACCGCGAGCCTCTTTTCTTCGAGTTCTTCAAGTCGAAGGAGCACGTTTCCCTCCTCCGTCAACTCATGTTGGACGGCCATTCTTAAGCTTGGAACTTCGACTTCGAGGGGGAGGACCGCCTCCACTCCGAAGAGCAATGAGTATGGAGTGGACTGAGTTGGAGTACGGTGCGTGGTACGATATGCCCACAATGCCTCGTAAAGCTTGAGATTCCAGTCTCTCTTGTTGGCTGAAGCATTTTTCCTCAGGAGCTTGCATAGAGTCTTATTGAAGGCTTCGGCTAGCCCATTGGCTCTTGGATTATAGATGGAGGAATATCTCCAATCTATCTTGTGCCGAGTAGCGAACCTTGAGACATTGAAGCTCTTGAAAGAAGGCCCGTTGTCAGAAATGATTCTTCTTGGTGTACCGAAGCGGTATAGAATATTATGCTGGAAGAATGTCAGAATATCTTTTGTCTTGACTTCTTTTAGCGGGACAGCTTCAGCCCATCTGGAGAAGTAGTCTGTCGCGGCCAGTATAAACCGATGGCCTTTGGATGACAGAGGATCAATTGGGCCAACAATGTCGGTGCCCCAGACTTCGAAGGGCCACGACGCCACCGTAGGATGCAATGGATTGGGATGCTTGTGAATAAAATCACCATGAATTTGGTAGATATAACATTTCTTTGCATGCTCTCCGCAATCCCGTATCATGGTGGGCCAGTAATACCCAAGCCGTTTGATTTGAAGTCGCATCTTAGGGCCAGATTGGTGAGCACCGCAAACGCCCGAGTGAACATCTTTCATGACCTTTTGGGCTTCGGTCAATGACAGACACCTGAGCCAGAGTTGGTCATATGACCTGCGGTATAGCGTGTCATTTACAAACACGTATCGGAGAGCTCTTTTCTTCAGCTGAATCCTCGCAGATTTTTCTTCGGGCAGCTTGTCGTATCGGAGGTACTCTATGAAGGGTTCTCTCCAATCGGGCTCGTCTTGGATGATCGAAGCTTCTTCGGCAGGACTACTCTTCTGTTCCACGCTTTCCTCTTCTCGTAGAGAAACTGGGGGTAGAATTTGTCGGCTCCTGACTGTGATCAGAATTTCGTCCATGTTAGGATCAGCCAGCTCCTTGGCTAGGCGAGCGAGTATGTCGGCTTTTCCGTTCAACGCTCTAGGGACTCTCGTTAGTTCAATATGAGTGAACCGTTTCATGAGTTCCATGACTCGGCCTCTGTACCAAGCTAATTCGGGTTTGTATATCTTATAATGACCGCTTACTTGGTTGACGACGAGCTGGGAGTCACCGTAAACTCGGAGCCGACGGATTTCCATTTCTATGGCGAGCTCCAAACCAGCTATCAGAACTTCATACTCAGCTTCATTGTTTGTCCGAGGCTCGGTGAGAGCAAAAGAACGCCGTAGGGTTCCCATTGATGGTGTGATGAACACCAATCCTATCCCTACTTTTATCTCCGGGACGCTTGATTTACTGGAGGTCCTTACTGACGAGGCTCCATCGAAGTAGAGCTCCCAACATGGCTCATCTTCCTCGAGGTGCAGCACTTGTTCATCGGGTAACTCACAATTTAGCGGCGACCCTTCTGGTATGGGATGAGCAGCGAGAAAGTCTGCAAGAGCTTGCCCTTTTACTGCTTTCTGAGGAGTGTAAACTATGTCAAACTCAAGTAGCATAACAGCCCATCTTGCCATTCTGCCGGCTAGGCTCGCTCTGGTCATCAAGTGTTTAAGCGGGTCGACCTTGGAGATCAGCATAACCCGATGAGCGAGCAGATAGTGCCTCAGCTTCTTCACAGCAAATATCAGAGCCAGGCATTGCTTTTCGATTGGGGAGTAGTTGTGTTCCGCCCCGACTAGAGTTCGACTGAGGTAGTAGAGGGCATTTTCTTTTCCTTCCTCGTTATTCTAGGCAAGGAGCGCACCGAGTGACTCGTCCAGCGCCGCAGTGTAGAGAATCAGCGGTTTATTTGGAATGGGAGCGGCCAGCACTGGAGGGTGCAACAAGTATTGTTTGATGCTTTCGAACACTGCTTGACATTCGGCATCCCAGATAAAAGGAGCTCCTTTCTTCATGAGCTTTGAGAAGGGCCTACATCTCCCCGATAAATTTGAGATAAACCTCCGTATATAAGCAAGCTTGCTTTGAAAAGATCTTAGCTGCGTCAAACTCTTCGGAGGGGGCATCTCCATGATGGCCTTTATCTTTGATGGGTCAACTTCGATCCCTCGATGTCGGACTATGAAGCCCAGGAATCTTCCCGATGACACGCCAAAAGCGCACTTCAGAGGATTCATCTTCAGATCGTATTCCCTCAGTCTGGTGAGAACGGTCCTGAGATCTTGGATATGATCGGCCTTGGCTTTAGTCTTGACGACCAGATCATCCACATAGCATTCGACGACTTTATGGATTAGGTCATCAAAGATATTAGTCATTGCCCTTTGATATGTTGCACCTGCGTTCTTCAGTCCGAATGGCATTACCTTGTACCAATATATTCCGATCGGGGTTCGAAATGATGTGTGCTTCTCATCCTCAGGCGACATCTTGATCTGATTATATCCAGACGAGCCATCCATAAAGGTGAACAGTTCATAATTTGATGTGTCATCGACCATCATTTCCATGACCAGTAGCGGGAACTCGTCTTTTGGACATGCCTTGTTGAGGTCCCTGAAATCGACACAAACTCGGATCTGCCCATTTTTCTTCTTCACTAGGACTATGCATGCGATCCAGTCTGCATATTTCTCTTCCCTGATGAAGCCGGCATCGATGAGTTTCTTAGTTTCCTCGATGACCTTTTCTTCTAGTTCCCTTCTCATTCTTCGAGGAGCTTGTTTGATTGGCTTAGCATCAGGAGATATAGCCAACTTATGTACGGCCACTTCAGGGGAAAGGCCAGGCATTTCTTTGTATGTCCACGCGAAGCAGTCGACGAACTCATGCAGCAGGGCAATCATTTGCGCTTTCATTTCCTCTGACAAGAGCGAGCTGATGTAGGTCGGCCTTGGATTATCGGGCGTTCCTAAGTCAATCTCGATTAGCTCGTCAAAGGTTGCTTGTCCGCCATCTTCGAGCTCTTGAGGAGCTTCTTCTGGCTCGGCTATCTCGTCGTCATCATTTGATCTTTCGCTGGCCTCACCAACATGGATCATATGGCACGCTTTGGAATCAGGTTGAATGTAGCCTATGCCCCGTCTATCTGGAATTCGTCCATCGATGAGTGCTCGGACCTGGGGCGGATACCATAGCCCTTCGTAAAACTTTGCTTCGGACTCCGTTTGATATAACCGGCATCCGCACTTCTTAAAGTATTCCCGCATCTCGGGCGCATAGTATCTGGGATTGAGGACGGCTCTTATGCCTCTCTCATAGGGAAGGCATGCGACAGAAAGGTCATCTGGGTGCACAACGAGGTTTGACCTGTAAAACAGGATGCCCTTCTGTCCATTTTTCCTCCCGGGCACGTAGAAAGTTTTCAGCTGGTCCACGGTAGAGACTGACAATGCGTCGAGCTCTTTGAACATCTGTTCCGGCACCCTTGTGATGGCCAGGGACCCTTCTGCGACTTCGAAGGTCTCTCGTAGTTTCTCTTGCTGCATGGGGGGACAATCTGCACAGCTGTTGCACGGCAGGTCCTCTTCTTTTGACTCTTCAGTGTCACTGCCAAGATGAGGGCGGACTTTGCTGCTAGATGGGCCTTCAGTAACAGATTCGTCTGTATCGCTGCCGAAATGAGGGCGAGTTTTACGGAAGGACGGGCTTCCAGCGTCGGACTCATCAGTGTCGCTGCCGAAATGCGGGCGCACTTGGGTATTTTTGCTTTTGAAAGTGACAGGCGGCGCAGATTTTCTTTTGAGTCTTGGGGCCGGTCTATCCTCAGTCAGTTGTGGCTTAGCATTTTGGTGGTTCATAAAGTACCGAGAATCTTCATATCGGACTTCATGCACACCGAACGGCTGGATGTCTCCGTCAATGCGTCTTTCTTCGCCATTTTTAGTATACTTCATGCATTGATGGAGAGTTGACGGAATGATGCCATAATCGTGGAGCCACGGCCGCCCCAAGAGAATCTTATAAGACGTGTCAGCGTCGATCACGTATATCTTAGCTTCAGTTTGCAGATCCCCAAATTTAATTGGCAAAGCTATAGACCCCAGAACTTGCTGGCAATTTTGGTTGAAGCCTTGAATGACAATCCTTTCCCTTGACAGGTGTCGGACGTCCATTGACAAACTCTTCAGAGTTCGCAAGTTCATGATGTTCACTGAGGACCCCGGATCAATCAATATGCGATTAATTCGATCTCCGTCGCTGTACCTGGTCACGTAAAGTGGCCGATTATGCTCAGCCGTTCCCAGTAGCAAGTCTTCCTCCTTAAATGTGACTGCGGCGGCATGCAGAGCGTGCTGGGCTTCTTTCATATTAATTTCCGCAAAGTGAGCCTGATACCGCTCGGGGTTTTGTAGAGCGTGAATGAGAACATCTCTAAGCTCCTTAGATAGGACCAAGGCGTCGTAGATGCTCAGGAGAGACGGAAGCTTCCGGAGATGTGCTAAGACATTATAGTCTACCGAGGAAGGACTTATGTTTTCATCAGCCGATTCTCTGCCATCTTCTTCATTAGCGACTTGTTTTTCCTTCCATTTTGGGGCATTGCCCTGATTTGGCGGTAGAGCCCTGCCGCTTCTGAGCTGGATTTGATTGGCCGTTGTGGCGAGCTCCTCGTCCTCTTCGGGAAAACAGAGCTCCTCTTCCGAGTCGCTGCCAAGGTGGATGGCGTAGCAGGTCACTACTGGGATCTCTTCATTGGAGTCTTCTTCTAACTCCTCCAGAATTTCAGCCGCTTGTACAGGGAAGAACTCCTTCAATTGAATCAATGTTCTTTCCTTTTGTTCATATCCTTCGAGGGAGTCGATATATTTTTGAATCGTCGATCTCCCTGCAGACTCTTTTTCGCGCCGAGCTGCACTTTTCTTCTTCTTGAGCTTCTTGGATTTTGAGCCTGATGGAGCCGCATTGGCAGCTGGACTGGTAGGCTTCTTCTGCCCTTCCCATTCCGTCTTGGGTTCTTTCCGAAGTAGCTTTATCATCTTCTTCGTCTTATTAGATATGTGCGTACTCCACGGAGGTCGCGATGAGTCAGTTTTGTTTGTCAGGGCAGCAGGTTCAGCTGTCTGCTCCCAGAAGGCTTCAACTTCTGTCTGTATAAAGTTGGCGGTTGTAACTTGATTGTTCACCAACACACTTTTGGACAGCTCGATCTCTCCAGCCTTGTACTGCTTCTCGACCCAGTCTTTGAAGATATAGCAATCCTCGATTGCATGGCTCACTGCTCGGTGGTACGGGCAATACAGAGGATTGTCGGTCGTTTTTGCTTCTTGGGGTCTTTTTGACTCCGGCAATTGTAGGCCATTGTTCAAGGCATCTTTAAATATCTTGCGGACCTTGTCCCTTCTGAAAGAGTAAACCTTGTTCTTTTTCTCCTCTAGGGAAGGCCCATCTCCTCCCAGTAATGGTTTTCGAGACCGGTTGGTTTTGGATTCGCCCGCCCTTCTCTTTTCTTCATTTTCGGACGCATTGAAGACATTGGTACTGCTGGAACTCCCGCTTCTACGGTTGTCGTCCCGCTTGCTTTTCCAGGTTTTGTCTCTCTGAGAGTCCGGTGGGGACTCTTGCTTCGAGCGTTCCAGCATTTGGACTTTCTTGGTTAGCTCCTGAAATATCTTGAGGCCCGCTGTACACAAGAATGGGACCATCCAATTGCTGAGGTTCCCAATGAGAAGGCTGACGGACTGGTCCTGCTCCAGCGGCGGTTCGTACTTGACTGTGCGATTACGCCATCGGGCAATAAAGTCGGTGTTGCTTTCATTCTTCCCCGGCTTGGTCCTCACAAGGTCGGCAATGGAGATTTTATCACTGACACTCATGAACCTTTGCCGAAACAGGGACTCCATTTGGGCAAAGGTAATGACGGACCCGTCCGGTATACGCGCATACCAGTCAAAAGCGACGCCGGTCAGGCTGTTGACAAACTGACGAAGAAGGAGCGCGTCATTGCCCCCTGTATTTCCGCACGATACTTTGAAGTGGACGACGTGCTGGTTTGCATTCCCCGTTCCACCAAATCTTCCGAACTTAGGAATGACGTAGCCGCTTGGGAACTCAATCAGATCGTACTGCGCGGGATATGGCCGCCCACTACTGCCGATTTCTTTCTGAGCTTCAGCTTCGGCCACCAATGTTTTAACCTTGCTGGTGACCAAATCCATTATCCGATCCTGTGTTAGCGGGATGGTGCTATCTGGGGCCAAGGCGTCCCCAGAAGCGGAGTGTGGCCGGCTTTCATGTGGCTCGACCAGTCTTGGACCCGAAGGAACAGGTATTGGCTGCCTCAGATTGTCATCACCCGGCTGATTAGTAGCGGCTTGTGCTTGATTGGGAGGCGCTCGAGCAATTTGAGCCGTAAGCTGCATCACCACGTTCGTTAAGTCGTCAATCTTCGAATAAAGCTTGGCCATCTCTTTATCTTTGCTCCTGAGTTGTTTTCGAAGCTCTTGAAGCAGCTCTTGCTCCGCAGTCCTGGGGCGGAAAGTCGGCTCTTCCTCGCTGTCCGAGCTTGACTCTGCATGGACCGAGGGGTCTTTCTGCCTATCATCCTCATCGAGAGGGCTTTCTTCATCCAGCGGGGGCGTCTGTTCTTGGGCGGCGGCAACCACATTCAGGCTAGATTGGGCTTGGGATGTGGTGGCTCCGTCCTTGCTTTTGCTGCGAAGGTTGTCGCTGGGGCGCCCGCCCGCCATATAGACCATATGGATGATATATCCGGCCGTCTTTCTATCATTGGCAGCTGATTTCACGGATCGCTGTCTTGACCCCCTTGCTTCGGTAACTGGTAGTCGATTGAAGGCGGCTGGCCTAACCAGTTTCTTGAATGGTGCTGGCGATTCTTTTCTGGGTTTGCCCCGCTGCTTTCGTGCGGCACAGATTGCTTGATAGACTCTTGAAGAGATAGTGTCATACTTTTTCGGTTGGGGCAGGGACACGTCTCTCTGTGGCACTGTTCGGACCGCTGTCTTCTTGATTCTGGCGGTCATGGCATTTTTCTGAACCCACTTCAGAGGCTCGAAGGAATTGCTGATTCTTACGTCCGACTCAGCCGTCGTCGTGGGGCAACCCGGCACTTGGAACTTCACACGATTCTATTTGGCCGAAGCCTTGGCCCTCTTGTTAGCTCGATACCTGAGCCGCTTCTGCCTTAACTTTTCCGTTCTAAGCACCTGGCAGACCTCGGCTCTTTGGGAAGACGCCGCAGACCGGGCGATGGAGGGCCTTGGAGATACGCTCGATTGTGCATTTGTTGGAGTCATCGCCTGAGCTCGTCCGCAACATTTGATGTTGCCCTTTGTACCGTAGTTCTTGCCCCCTGCTGGAGCACCAGAGAATCGTTCAGACATCGTCTTAAGTTTCGGTTGTGGTGCCTTGGCGATCACGACATTCGGCCTCTTTCCCCTTGAGACCGGCTTGGCCACTTGTTCCGCCGGGATCTCCGCCAGATGAGCGCTTCCGGCAGGGTAGATGATGACGGAGCCGAACTGGCGGGGCGGTTCCTCCCACTGTCGACTGAGGCTTGCGGGGAGAACCACACGAGCGTTGATCTTGACCACGTACGGAATCGGGGTCACGTTGGAAGCTGAATTCGTATGGGGAGACATTGTCGTCGAAGGTTGATTGCTTGAAAATCTGCATGAAAAAGCATTATTTTTAGTATAAATACAGGTATGTATATTGATTGAGTTCGCATGAACGTTTAACCCGAAATATGGGAGGAGAGATTGGTCCCTCCGGGCGTGCCAGAATCAGTAGGGTGTTTTTCGTCACCCCATTGAGATGGGAATACGCGCGCGCTTGTCAAACGTATACTACAGATTCCCCCTGCCTAGGGTAGGCCGGGATTTAATGATCATGGGGATCCGAATCTCCGGCAGCCGCGGACTAAGCTGCCGTTAATTACCCCCCGCCTTTGAGGCGAGGGAACCTCCGATTGACGCGTTAAACTGGCCATGCGAACTCAATGTGCAGTGTACGTGTGTTGTGTTTTGAAAGGGGGGTTTGGATATATCGGGAGCCACGCAGAGTTTTTACGGGGAAAAAGACAGTGTCGTGAAGTATGTGTATGTGTACATTTGTATGCATGTGTATATAGATACATGCATATATAAATAAAGGGGAAAAAGACATCCAAAGGATGCGTAGGGCCAGCGCCTAGGCGCTTGAGCGCAAGCGCGCCACGTGTCGGCACGTGGACGCTTTGCGCTCGAGCGCAGAGTGCTGGAGCGCAACGCGCCTCGTGTCGGCACGTGGGCGCTTTGCGCTCGGACACTGAGCGCTTGGGCGCAAGCGCGCCACGTGTCGGCACGTGGGCGACTTGCGCTCGAGCGCTTGCGCTCGAGCGCTTGCGCTCGAGCGCTTGCGCTGGAGCGCAAGAGCGCTACGTGTCGGCACGGGGGCGACTTGCGCTCGAGTGCTTGCGCTTGAGCGCAAGCACGCCACGTGTCGGCACGCGGGCGCTCTGCGCTTGAGCGCCGGCGAGAAAAAGAGGCTTTTAGCCTAAAAAAATTTCTCAGAAGAGAAATCAGAGAGGAGTTGGACTCCTGAGTGTGTTTTTCTTCTTTTTTGGGGGGTTTAGTAAAAGATGTTCTTCTTCTTCCTCCTCGGTTAGCTGGATCTTGAAGATCAAGAGATGTGGGATTTTTAAAAATCTCTTCTTTTTGAGATCTAATGGAAGATCTGAGTTCCCCTTTATGGGTTTTGTGGTGAAAAACTATTTTGTTTTATAAAAAGAAGAGTAGAACTCTTGATTTAATTCAAGAGAAAGAAGAAGGTTTTGGAACCTTGAAGAAGGAGAAAGATCTCAGATCTGGAAAATTTTTTAGAGAGAAAAAAAAGTTGTTGAGATATTTCATTATCTTTGCCTTTATAGGCCATACACTTTGCACATAGCCCCTTGGGCTTCACAAAATGGCATTTTGCCTATCCCATGGCTCATGTGCCATTTCTTTTTGCACATAAGCCATGGGATTTACAAAAATTTGGCTTTATGCCTATTTTTCTTACATTTATCCATAAAATAAAATAACAGAAATACAACAAAATTATTTATTACAAAATTTTTATCTTGGCATGGGGGGAGGCCGGCCGCTTCATGTTCGGGCCCGACCTGGGCATGGGACCACTGGATCTGGGCTTGGGCCCACTTGGCTTGGGGTTGACTTTGTTTTTGGCTTGGTCAACCGGGGTGTAAATTTTTACCCCAACAGGGCCAAGCGCCAGCGACTTGATGAAGGAGCTAAGACGATCCCGTTGGAGCTAAACACCTCCGCTACCGACAAAAGCCAATTCAAGATGAGGAAAAAGTTTGCTAAGGCCATATCAATGGGTATGAAGCTTCCATCCTCCGAAGGAAAAATTACTGGTGAAATAGAAATACACCCCTCCTATTGCTTATATCATCAGAAGGTTTCGCACCCCACTCAAGAGTGCAAAGCTTTCGATAAATGGTGGCAAGGATACGTTGCTCGTCGACAACGCTTTAAGCGGGAAAAGCGTAAAACTCGTCGAGAGCAAAGAAATACGACCGAAGGGATTAAAAGAACTACCGGCAATTGTCACATGGTTAACACTGGCGGGTCACAAGTGCCTACATTTGGGAGCGATTCTGATGAAGAGCTGGAACTTGCCCCTCTCTTTAAAGAGTCCGCTTCGATAAAAGAAGAAGAACCGAAGGTTTGCGAAAATATCCGGCTACGTAATCGCACGCTGCCCGAAAAGAACCTCGGACCCTCGAACAAAAAAGATAAAGGGAAAGAAAAGGCCTCTGAAGATATCGTCTTAGATGACCAAGTGGTAGAAGAGCTAGCTGCCAAGGACCCGCCGAAGAAGAATAAGGTGGATTACAACGTCTTAGCACATCTGAGTAAGCTGTCCTCACAGCTCAGCATTCTTGACGCCCTTTTACTATCAAAAGAGGCGAGGGATTCGTTGATTAAGGCACTCCAAGATCCGGAACAATTCCAAGCATGCCTGGCCGAGGAAAAGATGAAGGATGAATTGGAGGAAGTGCACACGGCCGATGTCACTTTCGGCGACGAGGACCTTCTCCTTGGGACGTGCGAACACAATCGCCCCCTTCATGTCTCAGGATACTGCCACGATATTAAGATAGACAAAATCCTGATCGACAATGGATCCTCCGTTAATCTCCTCAACGTGCGGGTGTTAAAAGAAATCTGCATGAGCGTCCAGCACCTTGCTCGGGACAAGATCACCATCTCCGGGTTCGACTCCCAATCATCAAAGACTCTTGGGTCTGTGATACTGACGCTACGCTTCGGACTACTCGTCACGGACGTTAAGTTCCACGTCATAGATGCTAAGACATGCTACAACGCTTTGCTCGGCCGACCATGGTTACACGAGTACAACATCATCCCTTCTACACAACATCAGTGTATGAAGTATTTTAAGGATGGTTTTGAGTATACCGTGATGGGAGAACTGAACTCGTTCTCTGTGAACGAGGTCCGCAAATATGAAGACGCCAAATACTTCTTACCGGATTTCGAAGACACAGAGAAGTGTCACAAACCGGAGAATAAAGCTAATGCCACCATCCCTGTCTTCGGCAGTGATACCGAGGAGGAAGAGGAGATAGTTTATTCGGGTCCATCCCAACACAACAAGCCAGGACCGTCCGCTCCTGCGTTGATCTTTGGTAGTGACTCGGAAGATGAGATCCGTGTTGTATTCTCTGCTCGACCTTCAATACGAACGTCCGCTGACGAAGAGCAAAGTCTGCAAGTTGCCATGGTGCCGCTTAAACACCATAAAGAACTGGATGCACTTCATATTTACAATGTAGAAGAGTTGAAAACGTTCTATATCCCTCACAGGCGAGAGAGCGAGAAAGCAATTCTGTTCTACCGCTCTGAAGAAACCAAGGTGGAAAAAGAAATCTGGCATGGCGCGGATCCTACGCTGGACAGGCTTCAACCCATCCGTCTTCCCAGATATTATACAGAGGGTTTGAAGAGGCTGTTGAAGCGCCAAAGGATACCCTTCAAACAGACCGTTAGAAAGGCCAAATTCTATGACAGGGTCTGGAACGTCCCTGGAACTCAGCATAAGCTGCCTAATGGGAGAATGGAGACAATTGGGCTCGGATACATTCGTTCCAAGAAACGAGAGCTACTCTGCGACTGTTACGTCGTGCACGACTTCAATGAAGAAGCAGATGCGCAACAGGAGGACACCAATCCTGAACCAGTAAAAGTTCCTGATGCAAAAGTGCCCAGTCCGTCGTTCGAAGAACAAATGGACAAGCTTATAAGGGAAGCAGGTCAAAAAGTCCGGGACGACCATAACCACGAAACGGCCATCTACGAGAAAGCCAAGACGCAACGCCTTCTCCAACAGGCCGTAAAGGATGAAAATGCCGCTCCTTGTCAACCTGTTATAAAGAAGGCTCGGCGCAAAAGCAGAAATAAGTTGAAAGGCCAAAAAAGCGCTCAACAGCAACAAAGCAGGGCTAAGAAGCCACGCAAATGGGAGTCGAGCGTTATTGATCTATCCTTCATGAAGAAAATGGGTCGAGCATACTCTTTTCCTCGGGATAAGACGAAGAGGATACTTGATCTTGCTCTAAAACATCAAATGCTTACACTGCCGGAGTCTAAACACCCCGAACAAGCGGGCAAAGTCTTACACCCGGACTATTGCTCTTACCATCGAGTAATAGGGCATCCTCTTGAAGATTGCTTCACCTTCAAAAATTGGGTCGAAGATCAGTATCAGCTTGGCAAATTCACTCTGTCTGACAACTGGAGGGTAGCGCCGCCACAGAAGCATGAGCCCAAGGCCACGAAAGAAGAACCGGTTCCACATTGGGATTGGAAGCGAATTCGCACCTGTCACATGATTACAATATTAAAAGAAGAGCCCGAGGACATAGATGATCTCCCTTGGTGCTTCGAAAACAGCAGCGACGAGATAATCTCAGAATTCCCACCAGCGCCAAAAGAGCTGGAAGATGGAATCCATACCACTGCAGATAACCTCAAGAAGATTGAGTTGGGGACGGCAAACGATCCACGACCGACATTCGTCAGCGAGTTACTATCTGAAGAAAGGGTAGCTGCGTTAAAGGATGTGCTTCTGCAGCATAGAGATTGCTTCGCGTGGAACTATTCCGAAATGCCAGGACTAGATCCAGAAATTGTTGTACACAAATAGGCGATATCCCGACATCAAGCTAGTCAAACAGGCGCCGAGGAGAATGCGGCTCGAGCTCGAGATGAATATCAACGCCGAGGTTAAGAAGCTGATCGACTCTTGCTTTATCCAGGAGGTTCAATATCCTGAATGGATCGCTAACATCGTCCCGGTGATGAAGAAAAATGGGACGGTGCGCATATGCGTGGACTTTCGGGATCTCAATAAAGCTTGCCCGAAGGATGATTTCCCAGTGCCAGTCACCGAACTGATGATAGACAATACATCCACTCATGAGGTTTTCTCCTTCATGGATGGCTCATCAGGGTATAATCAGATAAAGATGCATCCCGAAGACCAGAAGCATACCGCCTTCAGGACTCCTTTGGGTATATTCTGTTATAAAGTGATGCTCTTCGGTTTAAAGAATGCTGGTGCCACTTATCAAAGGGCCATGACAAAGATCTTCGATGACCTTATATACGAAATCGTCGAATGCTATATCGACGACCTCGTGGTTAAAAGCAAATCATACGAGGAACATCTCAAGCACCTAAAAACTGTATTTCAACGCCTTCGGCAATACAACTTGAAGATGAACCTGCTCAAGTGTGCATTCGGAGTTTCCTCAGGCAAATTCCTGGGATTCATTGTTCGACACCGAGGTATTGAAATAGATCCGTCAAAGATCAAAGCGATCATGGAAATGCCTCCGCCGAGAACTCTCAAACAGTTGCGATCTCTCCAAGGGAAGCTCGCATACATACGGCGATTTATAGCCAACCTTTCAGGCAAGTGCCGTCCCTATAGCCACCTGATGAAGAAGGGAACCCCATTTGTCTGGGATCACAAATGCCAAGGCGCACTGGACGAGATCAAGCAATACCTGCAAAACCCCCCAGTGTTCGCTGCTCCAGTTAAGGGAAAGCCTCTCATTCTTTATACGACCGCCTTCGAAGGTTCTTTAGGCGCATTATGGGCACAAGAGAATGACCAAGGGAAAGAAAGAGCACTCTACTACTTAAGTCGAGTTCTACTGGGGGTAGAAAGCAACTACTCCCCCATTGAAAAACACTGCCTGGCGTTGATCTTCGCGATAACAAAGCTCAGGCACTATGCGTTGGCGCATGAAGTCCGTCTCATTTCAAAGGTAGGCCCTCTTAAGTATTTAATGTCAAAGGCCATATTGACGGGACGACTCGCTAAATGGGCCCTACTCTTGATGGAGTTTTCGATAACGTATCAACCTCTCAAGGCAGTGAAAGGCCAGGCCATCGCCGACTTCCTCGCTGAGCATCCCATACCCGCCGATTCTCCTCTGAATTGCGATCTTCCAGACGAACATGCGTTTGATGCGATCGACGGTGGTGATACCCGATGGGAGCTCTATTTCGATGGAGCATCTTCCATAAAGAAGCGCAAACAAAGTACCCCTATAATCAAATCGGGGGTAGGACCCATCTTTGTAACTCCACAAGGAGGGATAATGCGCTTCGCTTTCTCCTTAACAGAGCCGAGGACAAACAATGAAGCCAAATACGAAGCTCTGATAGCAGGCCTCGAGATCGCCATCGACATGAGAATTGAAAATCTCCTCATATATGGAGATTCCCAACTGGTCGTTAGTCAAGTAAACGGCGACTACCAGACATGCAAACCAGAATTGGTGAAGTATGGCGAAAAGGTGCAACAGCTGTTGACCCAAATCCCCTCCTACACTTTGGAAAACATACCGCGCGCGGAAAACAGCAAAGCAGACGCGTTGGCCAAACTTGCTAAAGAACTAGCTGACGAGAACCTCGATGACGTTAGAATCGTGGTGCAAAGCCGTCGGGTGCTTGCCCCAGCAGAAATATCTCCGGAATCATCCGAAGAAAAAGGAGCGAGCGAGAAGACGACCCTGCAAGTAAAAGACTAGGAAAATACCGAGGATTGGAGAGAAGTCTTCATAGACTACTTTAAGTCCCACCGGATGCCTGAAGAAGCGTCCACAAGACATCAGCTCATGAGACGAGCTCTGTCTTTCGCCTTCGTCAATGATACTCTGTACAAGAGGTCATTTGATTCTCTGTGGCTGAGATGCTTAGGACCTGATGAAGCGAAAAGGGTCGTCCAGGAAGTTCATGACGGACTCTGCGGTTCTCACCAAGCGGGCCCAAAGATGAAGTTCAAGATCAAACGGATGGGCTACTACTTGCCCACAATGATCCAGGACTGTCTCGAATATGCGAAGCAATGCCACTCATGCTAAATTAATGGGGACTTCATCCATCAGCATCCAAGTCCACTACATCCAACGGTGGCTAGCTGGCCATTCGAAATGTGGGGGACTGATATAGTCGGCCCCATCGAACCAGTATCGTCTAGAGGACATCGTTTCATCCTAGCGACGACTGACTACTTCTCTAAGTGGGCAGAAGCGGTACCGCTGAGGGAAGTAAAGACGGAGAATATCCTCCATTTCTTCAAGACACATGTCATATATCGGTTTGGAACACCAAGACGGATTATCTCCGATAATGGGCCAGCCTACAGAAGCCATAAAATTAGTCGCTTCGCGCAACAGCACAATATAGACTGGAGATATTCCTCGGTTTATAATCCGCGAGCTAACGGTCTAGCTGAGGCCTTCAACAAGACCTTGACGAAGATCATAAAGAAAACAGTGTCACGAAATAAGAAACACTGGCACGAAAGACTGCAAGAAGCTCTCTGGGCGTATCGAACTATGTTTAAAACGGCCACGAACGCAACACCATATGCGTTAGTATTCGGTACAGAAGCAGTACTCCCTCTCGAGATAGAATTACCCTCTCTACGAGTGGCAGTCCACTACGAGCTGACGGACGAAGAAAATGCTCACCTTCGGCTTGAGGAGCTTGACGCCCTTGATGAAACCCGGCTCATAGCACAGCAAAATCTGGAAGCCTATAAAGCAAAGATGACGCGCTCATATGAAAGACTGGCCCGACCGAGGACATTCCGCCAAGGCGAACTCGTGTTAGTGGTCAAAAGGCCTATGATCCCCAATCGCGCCAAGCGGGGAAAATTCGAGCCAAACTATGAAGGCCTGTACATCATAGATAAGGTCTACCAGGGTAGGGCCTATCTACTCATGGACATGCACGGTGAAAGGCCTTTCAGGCCAATAAACGGTCTCTTCCTAAAGAGATACTACGCTTAATGAGCCATGGCCTAGGTCAATGATAGATGACAACGACTATGTCCGCTCGCTATCTTCCTAAGCTTAAGCTTTATAAGCAGTAGCCGGCCTTCTCCATGATGGACCGAAATGTCCTTAAACTAATAGCGGACCGAAACGTCCTTTAAACTACTACCGCAGCATCTTTAAGCCGATGAGATATAAAAAAATAATAATATTAAAATAGAATTAAAAAAACGGTATGTCCATGAGCAAAAAAGGCACGGATGAAAACCCGAAAGGGCTCCGTGAGTAAAAACAGCAGGGCTACCGGCGAGTGTTCGTGAAAACCCGAAAGGGCGCGACCTCGTAAAAAAAAACAAAAAAAAACGGTATGTCCATAAGCAAAATGGGCACGGATGAAAACCCGAAAGGGCTCCGTGAGTAAAAACAGCAGGGCTACTGGCGAGTGTTTGTGAAAACCTGAAAGGGCGCAACCTCGTTAAAGGACACTTATAGGGTCCTCTCGACCTTGTAAGGAGAAACCACCCGCGTGAGAGCCTTACGACTCACAAGGAAGCAACACGCTTAGGGATCCCCATGATTCCTAAGGAGAAAATACACTTGCGAGATCCTCACGACTCGTAAGGAGAACTCTCTTATGGGACCCTCACGGCTCATAAGAGTTGAAAGTCTTAAGTTACAGAGACCTAAACCTGTGCTTAAGCAATCCCCGCAACTTCCGATATTGCCCTACAAGTGGCTCAATACTGACCCTTGTATACAATCCATGGGCGCGAATAAATATTTCCCTAACCAAGTCTCATCCGTGACTGGGGATATGTTCGCATGGTAAACAACCCTTGTAAATCCTCTCGATTTATGAGGAGAAAACCCTCCTGTAGGATCCTTACGACTTATAGAGAAAACGAACACTTATGAATCCTCACGATTCCTAAGAAGAAAATACACCTATAAGATCCTCACGACTTGTAGGGAGAAATAACTTTGTGAGACCCTTACGGCTCATGAAGTCAAAGCCTTAGTCGACAGGACCTTAACCCTATTCGCTAAGCCACCTTCGTTCGACATCGACGGAAGCAGATGATGATTCGCTCCTGGTAATATCCCAGTTGTAGTGGTGCTGATGCCGAAATCAGCTTACGGCGAAAATCCAGTAGGCCGCACATGCATACGAAATAGCCGAAATGATGGGGCAGCTTGCAATAAAAAGCAGCAAGTAAAAATGCATGCATGCAAAATAGCCGAAATGATTGGGCAACTCGCAATAAAAAGTAGCGAGTAAAAATAAAAAAAAAAATAGCCGAAATGATTGGGCAACTCGCAATAAAAAGCAGCGAGTAAAATTTAAAAAAATAATAAAATAGCCGAAATGATTGGGCAACTCGCAATAAAAAGCAGCGGGTAAAAATAAAATAAATAGCCGAAATGATTGGGCACCGCGAAAAATAGCCGAAATGATTGGGCAATCGCGACCTTCGTGATATAAAAGCTGAAATGATAGAGCGTCGTAGAAATAAAACAAAAAAAATGATGATAAAACTTCGGCCCTACAGTTAAGATCACATCGATCCCTGTATACAATCCAAGGGCGTAAACAAAGAGGGAACCATACTTTCCCAACAGGCTTCGCCAGAAGACGAAGCCAAATCTCGACGGTTCAGTCCAACTCTGAAGAAACCAGTGTCTTCAGCAGATACCTCGACTCACGGATACAAACACTCCTTGACGAGAGCCTCCTGATTCGCGTCGACTCGCATAGCCACCAGTGCCTCCGTGGGAAATCCTCGACTCGTTTCAAACCCCAAGGAAACAAATAATCCTTGGCGCTTGGGAAACAAATAATCCCTAACAAATTCCTCGACTCACGGATACAAACACTCCTTGACAAGAGCCTCCTGATCCGCGTCGACTCGCAGAGCCGCCAGTGCCTCCGTGGGAAATCCTCGACTCATTTCAAACCCAAAGGAAACAAATAATCCTTGGCGCTGAGGAAACAAATAATCCTTAGCAAATTCCTCGACTCACGGATACAAACACTCCTTGACGAGAGCCTCCTGATTCACGTCGACTCGCAAAGCCACCAGTGCCTCCGTGGGAAATCCTCGACTCGTTTCAAACCCCAAGGAAACAAATAATCCTTGGCGCTTGGGAAACAAATAATCCCTAGCAAATTCCTCGACTCACGGATACAAACACTCCTTGACGAGAGCCTCCTGATTCATGTCGACTCGCAGAGCCACCAGTGCCTCCGTGGGAAATCCTCGACTCGTTTCAAACCCCAAGGAAACAAATAATCCTTGGCGCTTGGGAAACAAATAATCCCTAGCAAATTCCTCGACTCACGGATACAAACACTCCTTGACGAGAGCCTCCTGATCCGCGTCGACTCGCAGAGCCACCAGTGTCTCCGTGGGAAATCCTCGACTCATTTCAAACCCCAAGGAAACAAATAATCCCTAGCAAACTCCTCGACTCACGGATACAAACACTCCTTGACGAGAGCCTCCTGATCTGCGTCGACTCGCAGAGCCACCAGTGCCTCCGTGGGAAATCCTCGACTAGTTTCAAACCCCAAGGAAACAAATAATCCTTGGCGCTTGGGAAACAAATAATCCCTAGCAAATTCCTCGACTCGCGGATACAAACACTCCTTGACGAGAGCCTCCTGATCCGCGTCGACTCGCAGAGCCACCAGTGCCTCCGTGGGAAATCCTCGACTCATTTCAAACCCCAAGGAAACAAATAATCCTTGGCGCTTGGGAAACAAATAATCCCTAGCAAATTCCTCGACTCACGGATACAAACACTCCTTGACGAGAGCCTCCTGATCCGCGTCGACTCGCAGAGCCACCAGTGCCTCCGTGGGAAACCTTCGACTCGTTTCAAACCCCAAGGAAACAAATAATCCTTGGCGCTTGGGAAACAAATAATACCTAGCAAACTCCTCGACTCACGGATACAAACACTCCTTGACGAGAGCCTCCTGATCCGCGTCGACTCGCAGAGCCACCAGTGCCTCCGTGGGAAATCCTTGACTCGTTTCAAACCCCAAGGAAACAAATAATCCTTGGCGCTAGGGAAACAAATAATCCCTAGCAAATTCCTCGACTCACGGCTACAAACACTCCTTGACGAGAGCCTCCTGATCCGCGTCGACTCGCAGAGCAACCAGTGCATCCATGGGAAATTCTCGACTTGTTTCAAACCCCAAGGAAACAAATAATCCTTGGCGTTAGGGAAACAAATAATCCCTAGCAAACTCCTTGACTCAAGGAAACAAACAATCCTTGACGGGAGCCTCCTGATCCGCGTCGACTCGCAGAGAAACCAGTGTCTCCGCGGGAAAATTCCCGATTCGTCTCAACTTGCAAGATGAAGCCTCGGGCAGCAGGGACTAAAAAGCTTGCTTCCTGAACAATGGGACCCTACAAGTCGATCTACAAAGGTCTCTTGCATACTATTCACGGGTCTCACTCTCCAAAGTCGAGTTTCGACGAGGAGGGAAACAACCGCTTACGAGTCCTCTCGACTCGTAAGAGGGAAAAATTCTCTTATAGGATCCTTACGACTTATAAGAGAAAACCACACTTAGGAATCCTCACGATTCCTAAAGAGAAAAACCCACCTACGAGATCCTCTCGAGCCGTAGGGAGAAAAATCTCTACGAGACCCTCACGGCTCATGGAGTTGAAAAGTCTTAGGCAGCAGATCTGAACCTGTGGCCTAAACTGTCGCTATCTCTTGAAGAAACCAAGATGCCTACTCTATTATCTGTCAACCATGTTTATTAAGATAGCATGCCGATAATAAGAGAAAGAAGAAAGCTATAGAAGGAGCATCCGATTCACGTTTGATCAAGCGTTTGAGACGCACTCATTTATGCATGGGCAGAAGACTCAGGACGAGAAATAAGACAAGCTAAAATAAAAAAAAGGGTTTCCATTCATATTACTAAAAATTCTTACAATCATAAGAGCAATGAATAAGAAACATTATTCAAATTATTACAACGGTATAACCTCAGATCCGGGGCACGGATTGAGGAATTCAAAAGTAAGGCCATCCAGAATTCTTCTGGCCTTTCTAATTATTCTTATGCGCAGCCTCTCGCGCTCCTCTGTGTCGAGATCCTCGGCAAGCCCTCCCGTCCTTCGATAAGCAGCAACTATCGTCGTCTGCTGGAAGATTTGATGTAGGATGTCAATGAGGCTATCCCGTCGTTTCTTTGAGATCAGCCCCGTCAGGTACACTGAATGCACCTTGTCTTCGGCATCATCCAGCGCATTGAGCGGTAGGGCCTCGTGAAGACCCGGAAGTGCTCTCCATATTGCTCCCAGCATGACTTTCAAAAGAGCCGAACGACGAGGTAGCAGCCAACCACCGCTTGCGTTCAGACGACCCATGACCTCTGCACATTGGGCGTCTGTAAACTCTTGGTTTTGTTGACGGCCCTGTGCACGAATATCCTCGTAGGTAATAAACTCGTGCAGACTGTATAGATGCACCGCCATAATGCCTGAAGGAAGCAACGTTGGAAGATTAGCAATGAGGAAAAGGTATAGGGAGTTAAAACTCCTCGAGAGCAATGCTCTATAGACAGGAGTGACACCTGTCAAAAACCAGTTATGAGGAGAATTTAAGGAAAATTCCCTAAGAACATTGAGAGCTTTGCTCTGAGAAAAAATGATATAATAATAATAATAGTATCAAATGCCATGAAGAACTCTTAAGAGTTCTTCTATATGATTTGGAAGGAGCAAAGCTCCATTAATTAAGAAAATCCAAGGGAAACCTTTTGGAGAGTAGAGCTCTATTAATGGAACCCTAATAGGGTTCTCTTTAGTTCTCTTTAGACCCCTTTAGAGCAAAGCTCTGCTAAGTGAAACCCTAAATGGGTCTTCTTTAGATCAGGGATCTATTGAGAGCAAGGCTCTTAAAGTTGATTTAATTTAATCAAAATTAATATTTTTACCTAAAATTCTCTAAAGTTTGAACTTTTAAAAGTGTTTAAACAAGAGAGCAAGGCTCTGAGTTCTGAAAGTACAAATCTGAAAGATGATAAGCATCTGTGGGGGACCAAAGGTCCTATTTATAGGCATCAAGTGCCTCTTCAATTTCCAAAAGCTGCCGCGACGGTTGGGATTCTGCCACCGTTGCGCTTGCGTTTGGAGGCCACGTAAGCGCAACGGTGGGGGGGCATTTGTTTACCCCAATCAGAGCAAAGCTCTGTTCAAATTCCAAGGCGGGAGATGAAGCAACGCTTCATCTTCCCCCAATCAGAAGCAAAGCTTTGCTTTGAAAATTTAAACTTTAATAAATGAAGCAACGCTTCAGATCCTTTGCGCTGCGCGCGACACGCCACGTGTCTGGCGCAGATGCATTAGCGCAGCGTCCAAGAAAGCGCGCCCAATCAGAGCAAAGCTCTGATAAAGGAAGCGCTGCGCTGCACGACGCGTGTCAGCGCAGATGCGCTTGCACAGTCGCGCTGCGCTTTGCGCTGGGCGACACGTGGCAGCGCAGATGCGCTAGCGCAGTCGCGCTGCGCGACACGTGGCAGCGCAGACGCGCTAGCGTAGATGCACCGTTCCATAAAAAAAGGGGGGGTTAAGTGCCAAAGGCAATCTATCCTTGCAAAATTACATGCACTTAATAATAACAAATTAAAATCATACGATGCACAAGCACAACAGAGAACTAAAATAAAAGAACCCTTAACAGGCAATGAAATACTTGATTAAAAAGAAAAATACTTATTCATTATTATTGACATTACATTTAAAAAAGATCACCGAATACGGGATCAGAAAGACAAGGGTTCACAAAAAGAAGAAGAAGATTCCCCGGCTCCCTTTCTGTCTTCTCCACCACGTCGAAGCGGCGATCCTCCCGAGGGGTAGCCATCCAACGGTCGACGCCGCACTCCTGGGAAAAAGTGGCGATGACAACCCGACGAGCCCGTATCTGGTTCAGCAAATGGAAAGAGCAGTCCCTCAGGGCTTTGGTGATCAAGTGCGCTTCGAGAAAGCCCTCGATCTTGTCCTCGGTGGCATTCAGCATTGCCGGGGACATCTCTGCTGGAGGAGGGGGAATGTCGGCGAGCACCGAGGCAAGGATCATCCGAAGCCAAATGGAATTCGGAGGGAGAGCAGACCCCACACGAGTCAAAAGCTCGTGCATTGCAGCGTCGCATTGCTCGTCCGAAAGAGAAGGGTCCACCAGGCGCGCAGCAAAACGGGGAACGATGTCCCGAATCGGCACCTCCCATGGTTGCCGGCGGGCATGAGGGCGATTGCAAGCCATGATCGAAGAAGTTCTCTGAAAATGAGAGAAGAAAAGGCTCAGCCTCGAGTTATATATATAGACCCAAGCACAGAAGATTCTGTGCACAATGAAATTATTTCCAAGGCCCGGGAAATCAGAATTTTGGAAATACAAGTTTGACTTGAAAAAAGGAGATGAAAAGATATCTCAGGTGAAGCGACGCTTCCGATTTGCCCAAAATCTAAGTTCTAATAAATAAAGCAACGCTTCAGATCCTCTGCGCTGAGCGCAGGGCGCTACGTGTCTGGCGCAGACGCATCAGCGCAGCGTCCAAGGCAGTGTGCCCAATCAGAGCAAAACTCTATTTTAAGTAAAATTAAAGGAAGCAATGCTTCAGTTGCGCAAGCACTGCGCTGCGCAACACGTGTCAGCGCAGATGCGCTTGCGCAGTTGCGCTGCGCTGTGCGCTGCGCAACACGTGTCAGCGCAGATGCGCTATGCTGTGCGCTGCACGACACGTGTCACGCGCTGGGGCATCTGCGCCAAACAGAATTAAAATTCTAAAGAAATCTTTTCTATTCTTGTTAAAACAAGAAGATTTTCTTCTGTAAAACAGAGGCCCTTGGATCAAAGATTCAACGGTAGGGAAAATTCCCCAAATCACTCAGAGAAAAATCTCTTTAACAAATTTAACTAATTTATGGGCACTATAAAAAGGACCCCAAGCCTCAATTCAAAGGCATCAACATTTTCTTGAAAAAAGTCAAGAGCTTCAAACAGAGAGAGAACTCTGAGAAAATTTCAAAGAAAAAGGTAAAAACCTTCACGAGAGAGAAGAAATCTCTTTTAATAAATCATTGATCTAAAAACCAGATCAATGATCTTCACATAATAAACAGTGCTTTGCACTTATTATGAACCACTGGTTCTTTAAAACAAGAAAACAACAAAATAAAAAAAAATAATAATAATAAAATAGTGCTTTGCACTTTTATGAACCTCTGGTTCTTGAAATAAAAAGAAAATCTTGTTTTTCTTTGATCTAAACTAGATCAAGAAATCAAATAGTGCTTTGCACTTCTGTTCTTGAATCTAAAAGATTCTTAGTGCTTTACACTTGTAAACTGCACTGTTGCGCTCTTGGGAGAGCGCCACGTGTCAGCATCTGAACCACTTGCGCCATGCGCTTTAAGATAGAGCTTTGCTCTCTGTGATTGGCGCAACTCACCAGAGTGCGCCACGTATCAGCAGCGCAAGCGCAGCGCACTAGCACAGCGCACCGCGCTTGCGCGACATGTGTCAACACTACAAGCGCTTGCGCTCTCTGATTGGCGCAAAGCGCCTGAAAATGCAATGCATTTCTTTTGCTAAAGGGCCAGGCCCAAGTCAAAAAGACCTAACAGGCCAAATTAAATTACAAAGCAATAAAAGGCGGAGCCCAAGTAAAATTAATGCTGCGTATCATTTATAAACGGGCAGAGCCCAAAACAAATTGATGCTCTGCATCCTTTATGGGCAGAGCCCAAATAAATATGCAATGCAAAAGCAAATAAAAGACGTTGAATATTTTTCAACTGGACTTAGCCCAATCATAGCCGCAAGTCCTCAAATTAAATTGACTGAGCAAGATTTCTCCCTTAAATCAATTTATATCCGGTTCGAGGGTACATCTCCGAGCTCCTCTGACACCTATCGTTGTAATCCTTCAACGACGTCAGAGAGGTGACGGGTCCCGACGACCACACATCAATATGGACTGCGGGGTCCTTAAACTAGTGGACCGAAATGTCCTTAAACTAATATTGGACCGAAACGTCCCTAAACTAATATTGGACCGAAACGTCCCTAAACTAATGATGGACCACCACGTCCCTAAACTGGCGATGGACCACCACGTCCCTAAACTGGAACATGGACCACCACGTCCCTAAACTGGAACAATAGAGCATCCAAATGCTCTTTTTCGGATCTAAACGGTCCCGTTTAAGTTGATCTTAGCCCCAAACACGGCTAACGTATCCTTAAACATTCAAACGGGCTATAAAACTCTAAATCAACCTTGGTTCAAGGGTACATCTCTGAACTCCTCTGACATCTGCCGTTGTAATCCTTCAACGACGTTAGAGAGGTGACGAGTCTCGATGGCCGGATATTAAATGGATTATCACGTTAAGTCGATCTCAGTCTCAAACAGGACTATCGTATCCTTAACGAACGTTTAAGTTGATCTTAGCCGCAACGCGACTAATGCATCCTTAAACTAAAAACACCAAACCCAAATCTAAGTAAATACGGATTTGGACTAATCCACGTCTTACGAGCGACGGCATTACTCAGTCTCCGTATACAATCCACGGGCAACCACAAACAAAACAAACACACACGACACGAAGTGAAATTCTGGAGAAGGAGAAAGTTGTTACCGCGATGCGGTAGCGTAATTAACTGCAGGGGCTTGCGCCTGCAGGGAAGAGCGTCCCCACAATCAAAAACCCCTCAAGCGAGGGGGAATCTGACGAAGTCTGCTACATCGGCCGCATCCGTCTAAACCTCCGATACACGGTGCCATAAATCAACTTGGCATCTTCGGAGAGGTGGAAGGATAAAACCAAATAGCATCTGTCCCGAATCTCACGCAAGACGTCCTCACGTCGTCGCTGCTGTTCGGAGGGGAACACTCTCTAAAGGTGTCTTACAGACTAAAAGGGAGACTAAAAGGGAGAGGGTTCTACATGATTAGCATATCACTTGCTTAGGCAATTGAGTTAATCATAAAATGTCAAGTACCACACCAGATAGCTGCAATAAACATATATTAATCCAATCTTGGAGAAACATTGGGAAGCAATTTATGAACATAAGTGAATATTCTTGGGATATAGTAACGGCAGCCTCCTTCAGGAGACGGTTATCATTTCAGGCTTCCAAGATGACCAAGATGACAGAGTGACTGTCAGAGTTATAGTTTTTCCCTCTAGTATGTTGGACAGGTGGTCCAAGCGGATACTGAGGAAAGGCATGGCGCATGATACTGATTAAATTCAGTAGACGATACAGTCTAAGTAGTTTGCTGGATTTGTAGTTCATTTGTGAACTGCGTCCCATCAGATATCCAGACAAATTCTAAGACAAGTATTGCTCATTTCGGGAGATAGTTTTCTCCGTGAAGTTGAGATTAAGAGAGATACAGAAAGAAACATTAGAGCGGATCCACTCACTGAGACTATTTCTCGAACGCAATCATTTTCGCAAACGGGCTTTGCGAAACTGATTAGTATAGAAGTTGGGTGTTTGGTATCACACGGGCTGTGAGTATAAGACATCGCAATAATTGGCCTTAAGTGCAAGTGGGAGATTGTTGGCTATAGTGCCCTCAAGGCAATTATCATAGTCGCGGACTTGTGATTATGATGATTGTGACATGACCTATACCGATGAAACAGTCTTACTCAAAATGATAGTATGCTATCTGGTTTGTCTTTATCATCATATACATGTTGATAGAGCCCATAGGATTCTTGGTTGACTGCCAGCATTGTGATGGCGATCACATACGTGGGAGCTGGGGGTCTATAAGAACATCCTTAAATGTCCCTAGTCGTGAGAGTATCGAGACCGGGCATCGATACTCCAGCATAGACTAGTGTATACTGATCGAGACCCCGACGAGGGGCGGTGGCCAGGTCTCACAAGCCATTGGTGTTAGTTTGTTCACCTAAGATAGTATACAGGTGCTCATTGGGTTATGAGTACACTAGACGGACTCGCCGGGAACCTGCTAGTTGGTATTATACCTATTGTCAGATGGTAGTTCCCAGGTGACATTTGTACAGGTTAGTCTGTCGACCTGAGATCATCATTTGTCTCGTGTGAGTTCCCACTGTGCTTTGATTACTACCCTATCACGGCTCATAGGAGTTGTGTAAACAGGTTTTAGTTGGGTACAGTCCCGAGCCACATGAAGGCAGTGATCGGATCGTCGGGGATTCGTCTCTCCCGGTATTGGGGGTTGATGTCGCGTTGTGTACGGATGGACATCACCATAAATCCGTGGCCACGGTGGACGAGAACTACCGATCTAGGATCAATAGTTTTTCGGGTGGTGATGGGTTTCATACCGACACTAAATATCGCGTTGTTGGGGGTCTGACTTTATCCACCCCCCTAGACTCGATATGTGATACTCTTAGACGAACAGACCGGACTGTACGGATATTGTCACTGACAGGCTCAGTAGGGGTTCAGGATGAGTTTGCTCGTCGGCCTCCCTTTCGCTTAATACCTGGGTAGCCGTTACGTACAGCTAGTGCCGCTGACGTGCTTGTGGTTAAACCCACTGCCAACGTATTGACGAGTCTTTAGAGTCCCATACAGAGGGTTTTCACGGTTCAGGCGATATGGTGTGCATGAGGTATGTTGATACATACAGATGTCCGATTAAATATGTGCACTTGCTGCGCAAAGTTTAATTGGACGGTTGATAATACTAGCGGTTTAGGATTAAGCCAGTTTATTAAATCAGGTTTTGATTTAATAATTTATATATGTATTTTTATATACGTATTCTAGTATTATTGTTCACTATTCGTTTTCTCTCTCGGCTATTTGTATTTTGTTACGAATACGCGTATATATATTTCGGTACATGTACCGGAAAGTATTCCGTATTTTGTACGGAATAGCTTCTATAAGAAGATGCCACCTCATTATTGATTTTCCTTTAGAAAATTAATTAGGAAATGAGGTGGAAAAGGTGACTAAGTCAAGACATGGGTCAAAGCATGGTGTATGGCATGGTTTGGAATTGTGTAATGAAATTAAAAATTGAAACATTTTTGTGTGAATGAGAAAGGGGGGGGGGGGAGGGGGGCCAATATGGAAAGGGGTTCATTTTTGGTTTATTGATTAATTCACACTTGCATTTTTCTCCCACTCTCTCATTCACTCAAAAGTTCACAAAAGTTTTAGCCATTCTAGCTCATGCCAAAAAGCTTCATCACCTCTTTAATCTTCTTCTTGAGTTGCTCCATGGAGCACATGGTTGAGAGAAAATCATAGTGACACACTACTACACCCCCACTCTCCATCGTCAGCGACTTTGGAACGTTGGTTATCTCGTTCGACGCGGTTGGAGCTTGCGCCGTTTCTCTCTGGTGGATCATCGGAGATGGAGGAAGACCGGCAACCAAATATCGTCAAAGGATCACTAGGAGATTGGAATGAAGACCGAAAGATACGGATCAACTCGGTATAACAATTCTAACTCTTAGTTAGCTCGTTAGAATAGGGTTTAAGGTCGATCCGTAAATCGGGTAGCGGTAGCGCCAGTTTAGAAAATTTTTGTTCCGCATTTTGGCCGCGTTTCGATGGCCGGGACGCTGCCCGAACCCTTCATTACTTTCGTTCAATACATGGGTAGCACATCCAGTACCACTGACGTGCTTATAGGTTAACCCGGTGGGGGATTATCTGAAAGTGTTTCAGATCAATCAAATTTGATCATAATCTACTGCCAGCGTATTGTCGAGTGTTTAGAATCCCACACAGGGTTTTCCTGTTAAGGTGAAACAATATAGAGGACATATGTTGATACGATCAGGAGTTCGATTAAATACGTGTATTGGATATACGAAATTTAATCGGACGTTTGATAATACTAGCCGGTCTTTTATGAAAGACGGATATTAATTTTAGTGTTGATTATATATATATATATAATATTTCTTTTCTCTTTTACTCTCTTTGTTTATTTGCATAATGATGCAAATGAAAATTAATATGTATGCATATTTATTTTTCTTTTTTCTTTTTCTTTTAAGACCATGTGATGGCATGTGGGGGGAGGGGGTTTACCGACCCAAAGAGTTTTGACAAGGGGAGAAGAGAGAATAGGAAGGGATACAAGACTTGTCTCACTCTCATTTTTGAAAGAAGTTTAATTCATTTGCTTCCTCTTCTTCTCTCTCTTCTTAATTTTGTGCTCTCCACAATAAAAGAATAAAATGGAAGATAAAAGAGAGAGAAAGAGATCAAGAAAGATTCAAACTATATCCCTCGTCCTTAATTCTTAGCAAGTTTCAAAGGGTAGTTGCTTCACTAGAAAGCATCTCAAAGGTGGTGCTAGAACTTGAGTTGAGTTCCCTTGCGTGGATCATTTTCGGCAAGTCGATCGACGAGCAAGCTTGATCCGGAGTACTCGAAGATTAGACAGGGTCTTTCGCAATTGGACGGTCACACTATAAAGATTGCAGCACACTTAAAGCTCCTAGTCCAGCTCTCTTTTAGTTGCATGTTTTAGTTTATGGATGATCATGGGGTTATGGATAGTTTTGCTTGGTTGAATTTTTTTTGATTTTGCATTCCGCCTTGGCCGCAATTGTTGCGTAGTGAGCTTAACCATCCCAAATAATTTAGACGTCTATTCATGCGCTCAGTTATTGAGAGTAGGGCGAGCGATATGGCCGATGGATCATGATTCTGCTTGAGGCTCGCTATGTAGGAGATTTAGATGCTCTCGCACCCGGTCTTCAAGACGAGGTCATGATCCAAAGGTTTGGGAATTTATTTTTATTATCAAATCATATCTAACCGTAACCCAATTTTATCGATTATATGATGGCTGAATGACCGTTATCTTTGCAGCGTCGTTTATAAATTTCTGTCCATACAACCAAGGGGTATATTTTTATTTTATTAACGAAGAATATTCTCTTCTTATTTTAAAACGGCCCATCCTTCGAGAGAGACAGTGTCGTGCTAATTATTTTTGATTTTAGTGTAGATCTAATTTTAGAGTGAACAATGTCCTTGTAGATGATGTGGATTTTACCATCCTGGTAGGAAAAATATTTCTTTACTTTTCGTACCGGTGCGGTAGAATTCATGTAAGCTGCATAGATTCTTATTGAATACAAGATGGGATATAGGATACAAGTATCTGGATAGTGGATAACATGGCCCACATTGTATCCAATGGGAATCCATGCAGGCTACATGAATTCCACCGCACCGGCAGGAAAAATATTACTCTTTTTATCCATCTGTTTACTTACATTGAAATTGCTGTAAACCACCTTTCACTTTTACCGGATTAGTTGGAAACCTTCTCGGAATCAAAATGTCGCATTTTACCTCCTTTGATTTTAAGACAGTTTCTCTTCCAGAAATATCCTTTACCCGGCTTTCTTTAACCAGTATTTACAAATAAAACTTGATATTTATTGACTTGGATGAAAAGCAAGAGAAGCTGAGGACATAATATGACAAACAATCATACACGCTCTAAGTAATCCTTAACAAGGGAAAATAAAGGATGAAAATAGCAGGTCCCAATCATATGAGCGTGCCCTAAATCCTTGACTTTTTTTTGTTCCATCATAGATTTCTTAGTCATCTTTATAACTAAAACTCATTGGATGATGCCATTAATCAATAAAATAAAAATAAGAAATAATGATAAAATTTCAATAGCCAAACTACATAATTGGAGATGTCCATTTTATCCACCACAAAAAACAAAAATAAGAAAGTGAAATGTCAACCATCCTATCTCTCTCATTCATTACACATTCTCTCTCATGCTTAAAATCCAAAAATATATATGCCATACAAATTTATACTTAAGCCCTTATATATTTATTATTTTGTATAACCCATAAATTTCTCAATTCTAATATTATCACCAACCTCATTCATTAAATCTAAATTTTAAAAAACTATAGATATCTTAAGAACTTTTCATGTAATGCCCACAATAAAATTTTTTTACACACGCCTTCAATATATGTTTTTCAAAATATACACACACTTTCAAAATATCACAAGAGTTGCAATATCTAGTAGAAAATTTTGACAAGAAAATCCTATTCAAGCTAGAAATTAGCTAGTAGTCATATTTTTAAATTTAGAATCCTGCTTTTTAATCCTTTAATAAAAAGAAAAATAAACGTTTTGAGCTTTACTGATTTCTTCTCAGCTAGATGGATTATTTTCCTAACACGACCCAAACTCAAGGCTAACTTTGGCAAGGCCCATTAAATCTCGACCCAAATGTTACATTAAAGTACCCTCAATTAATCCGAGCCCAATCTCATATTGGCAAAGCCCATGACGGTAAGATTACCGCCTCGTCTCTTCTCCTACGCTCTGCTCTCAACCGCTGCGAGAGTGGAGAATAGCAAACCGGCGCTTAGCGTCACCGGAGCCAACAGCAGGTCGAGGATGTCGTCACCGCCGCCGCCGTCGTACACGACCCTCAAGGATCGCGCGACGTTGGATCGCGAGATCAAGAAGAGCAAGTTCATCGCCATCGCCGCCCCAATCTCCGACGAGCGATCCGCTCATTCTTTTCTCAACGAGGTTCTCACTTCTTTTTTCTCACAGTTTTTTTGGGATGATTTTTGAGGTATTTTGTTATATATTTCATAATTCTTAGGTTTTTGTAGTGATAATAAGAGGCACTGACAATTCGGAACACAAAAGATTGTGATTTAGAATTAAAGTTAAGAGCTTGCAACATTCCTGTAGTTATCTGAAAGTGTTGGCAAATATTTGTGTTTTCTGGCTCACCTGAAGAAAATGGGAAGACAATAATGGGATTTGACAAATGCTAGAAAATTTTACTTTGAAGACAATAAATTGAACCTTGACAAGTAGAATGGCAAATCAAAATACGTAGGTAAGCAACACAGCAGAGAGTTTGTTACCATGTGCAATAACAATTTGTAGCACTTCACCGTGAATAGAAGAGATACCACCGCTCAATCTCTCTCTCAACTTCAAGAAAGATGGGGCATATGCAGAAAGCACATGTTTATTTGTTGAATCAGTAAAGGATTTTAGGGAAGAAGCTCACCATGCCATGCTAAAAGATGTGTTTGAGATTCTGAAAGATTCCTAAAAAATTAATGATGCAATATTTTCACGGTTCATTGTGAGGGGGTCAGCCCACATGAACAGTGTTAAGATCAGTCATATACGAATTTAAGGAAAGAACAAAAAGATCAACACTTTTGGAGTACATTTCCTTGAGCCCACTTGTGATGTGAGATAAATACCTATTTTGGCTATGTTTTGCATATGTCATGTTTTCAAGGGGAAAGAGAAGTAAATGGTCATGGCATACTTTAAATAAGGAAGTTGAGAAAAGAATGAATGAACCGATAATTTTGAATGCAAGTGAATTGATCAAAACTAAAAAAAGTTATAGAATTTTGAGAATTGCGAGAGGGTTTTAGTACACTTGTAACCAATGATTTCTCAAAGCAAAAATATATAGATGTGGTAGGGAGGAGGGAAAGAAATAAAGAAAAAAGCACAAAATAGATAGCAACAAAGCTATACCTATTAATCAATGGAAAGAAATGGTAGCCATCAAAGGGGTGTTAAAAATCACCACTGGAGGAGCTTGTGGACTAAGACCCAAAAACACAGGGTTTCCATTAAGGGCAATTCAGTGTGATACCATACCAAGGAATGTTGAATTCTGGAGATATATATTGAAATTTATGGGAATTTGTTTATGAACCTACAATATCTTGTATCACATGTTATTAGTGGATACCTATATTAACTCTTCCAGTAGATGCATATATTAACTTACAATATCTTGTATCCAGTGTTGTGCTTTCAACAATGAAGCAACGACGCCGACATGAGCCACAATATGACGTGACAAGAATACGGGAATATGACGATACACCAATCTTTAAATATATAATTAATTTATGGAAACAAATGAAATATTAGCTAACAAACTATTATCATAACCACATTGCACAAAAAATCCATCCACTTTACATCATCAAACGCTCTCAAGGGACTATTAGCGCATCACCTCCCCATCTTTTAAGCCAAACCCGTATAGAACACTCAAATACTACTCTAAACAACACAAAACAGGGTTTTAGAGTTAATTTAGAGATACATTACTTTATAACATCTAATCTCTTAAAGAGAAACTATCATAGTTACCTCTTTGAAAAGTTTGAGGGGATGCTTGTGTTGTTTAGTCTCTTGAGGAGGTATAAGTGATGTACAAGATGTATTACAGAGGGTTTTGTGCAATAAACTTTTACTTAATATAACATGTAAAATCCTACACAACTATTTGGTGTCAACATAGTCCTTTAATTGGAGATTTCTTTGTCTCAAACCAAAGGATAATTAACAATAGGTTTGTCCACACCTTTTGGATATACGAATGCTACATTAATAAACCCTTATTTCGATAGGGGAATCTTAGGGGTAACAACCAATCATAAATGCATCTGTTTCAAGACCTGTCCTAAGGAATACATTCCTCACGGTGAGATTTTTGACCCTGCAGTATTGATGCTTGGCTTTCTATTCTTTACTATTATAAATAGAACTCCTTAGATGATGTCATTAATCAATAAAATAAAAAAATAGAAATAATGATAAAATTCCAATAGCCAAATTAGAGAATGTGAAAAGTCAACCTCATCCACCATAAAAGACAAAAATAAGAAAGTGAAAAGTCAACCATCCTATTTCTCTCTACCAGTCATTACACATTCTCTCATGCTCAAAATCCAAAAAGATATATGCCTTACAAATTTATACATAAGCCCTTGTATATTTGTTATTTTATATAACCCTTAAATTTCTCAATTCTAATATTACCACTAACCGCATTCATTAAATCTGAATTTAGAAAAACTATAGATATATCTTTAGAAATTTTCATGTAATGCCCACGATACAAAAATTTATACACGCCTTCCGTATATGTTCAAAATATACACACGTGCATCGCACGTGCAAAATACTAGTTATTGAGAATGGCTATTCAATGCTGACAAGAGTTGCAATAGAAATTTTTGACAAGAAAACCCTAGTCAATCTAGAAATTAGCTAGTATAATATACGGCACAAATATTTCTCTAATCATTGTCTATTTCAACAGCTTTAATTTCATAAGATTGACTTAGGTTTATATTATTTGACAACTCAACCTAGATGGAGTCTAAACCTATGTTTTAGGCTTAGTTTATTACCTTTCTATGCCATGAGTCCATTAGATGTTTTTTCTCTTTTCCTTTTAAGAATTACGTGATATCACCATCTTTGTTATGCAGTTCTCCTAGCTTTTTCATCAAAAGAAAGAAAAAAACCTTCTAGTTATATGGATCCTATCTTCATATCGTTAGATAAAACGTTTCACTTCCATTCACCATCTTGTCCTGCATCCTGACAGTGCGCTGTTTTTTTCCTCCTAAATTTATCTTTATGATTTTAGGTTCGAGATCCCCGTGCTACTCATAATTGCTGGGCATACAAGGTAACATCTCATTGACCATTTCCCAACTTTAGATTTTATAGAAATGCCTTACATTTCTCATTTTTGGTGACTAAGTTTATGTAGCTTGGAGATCAATACCGAAGCAATGATGATGGGGAACCATCAGGTACAGCTGGAAAGCCGATATATTCAGCAATTGAATCCTCGGGCATTGATATGGTGATGGTGGTTATCATAAGGTTATCATCTTAGCTGTTTAATTATTCAGTCTCACATTTTATTAATCTGTATCTCTCTGCCTTCCATTTTTTTAACGTTTTTTTTGCAGAAAGCGATCTCTTCATCATTTGCTACCACACTTAAATCACCTTTAGAGTTTTTTCCATACAGGTATTTTGGAGGCATAAAGTTGGGAACTGGTGGACTGGTTAGGGCTTATGGAGGTGTTGCTTTAGAATGCCTCAAAAGTGCTACAACATGTTTTGTGAAACCCAAAGTAATCTATTATCTCCTCAAATTAAATTTTCTTATTTTGACTTTTCTTCAAGGAATGCTTATCCAAGGCTAATTCCCAGTAGAGTTAAGCTAACACGATGATATATTTTCTCTCATAATTTATACCGTCTCATTATACTATCTGGGTATCATTATGTCACAGGCTCCAGTTGGTGTTGAGGTGCCATTTGAATTGTTGGGAAGTGTATACCATCAGGTGTGTGTCCGGCTTTTAGTAAACCTTCCTATGTTTTTCTGTGGTTATATGAATTGCGCAATACAATCATTACATCTTTTTCAATGGAGTAATGATGACATTTAACATACCATTTATCTGTTTCCCTTGGCTAATGTTCATTTTTTTTATTTCAATTCTGCTTCTTACCTGAAATATTTGTTGTGAGTGAATCTATGAACCCTAGGACTGATGAAATGCAAATGATTAACATGAGGAATCGATGTGCTTATCTGTGTAAACTACTTAATTATGTCTAAACTTAAATCCTGATTGTAATTGCAGATGATTTGAGATCCAAATGTAAATAGATTATGCTAAATTAAATCTCATGCTGTGAAATCCTAATTTTAGGTGAACTCAAGCACCCAAGATATTCATTTTGAATCGCTGATGTTCAATACAACTTTGTGTATACGGCATTTTCAGCCACCACATCAAGCAATTTTGTGAGCTGAAAGTTTATATATATATATATATATATATATATATATATATATATATATATATATATATATTGCCAAAGAGTTGAAGTTCATATGTAAAATGTTTGCTGGTTATTCAGTACAGAGACGTCAAATCATGAAGTTAAATAAATCTCGAATTGAACTCCAAAAAAATAAATTTTCCTTGAATGTTCTCAAGTTTTATCTTGAAACCATCCAAGATCAAACCAATAAAGGTTTTCTAATTGAGACATCCTTCGCATGACTGCACATAATATGGTTGAGGAAATTATAATCTATAAAATTTTCAGGAGATGTGATCAACTGCACCTAGATCTGACTCCTGGTTAAGGTAGGAAGGAAAATGCCTGGATCTGGCCATAATTATGCCTATAGTTAGACAGATGCTGATCTGGGTTCCTCCAGAAAAGATGTAAATTGAAGAGAGCAAAATGGTGGTGCTCTTCTTGAAACCACTGCATGTATAGGGACTAAGGGAGGTTCCTTGACAAAAGATAGAACACGACTGCTACTTCTCTTTATTAAATTACAGCTTTCATACAGAGGGTGGTTCGGGTTCATCCACAAAATTGAAAAAATCGCAGGGTGGCAAGCCATGTAAATTTACGTTTCAATTTCTTAAGAACAAATATATTTTCCTTCTCTTGTTGAAGCCTGGTGTATTAGGGGGTCTAATATATTTTCCTTCTCTTGTTGAAGCCTGGTGTACTAGGGGGTCTAATCTTCTATAACCATGTCTAGTGTTATCTGAAAACATCAAAATCCTTAAGATCAATTGGAAATGCTAGCATGACTTATATTGCAAGTTTTTTTTAGAAAGTAGCATATGTAATCTCTTGTACATCTAATTATTTCTGGGAGATAAACTGTAATTCCCTGATCATAGCCTTTTGTCTTCCCTCTTTCTCTTGATCATTTCCCAATTGTGCTCTTGCTTGCTCATTCATGTGGTGAACCTGTTGGTCATAACTCATAAGTCTTACTGCTATCTATAATAATCTGGTCAATTCATTTTGTGGAGCTTTCTTCAAAATTAAGTTGCTCCCTTCATTTTTGTGGAGTTTTCATTAAATGCTGCTCCCTCAGAATTTGGTCAATTCAATTTGGAGCTTTTGTCTATTTAGTTGTGTCCATAACGAACTGTGCTGCTGCTGCTGATACTGCTTATGCTGTATCTTGCAGCTTACTCCAACTTTTTGCTATGAGTAGAATTTTTTCCTGCAGTGCAGCTTACCTTGATGTACCATTATTCTAATTCCAGTCTAATGAATAGTGCTTAAATATGTGTTTCTTGAACATGCATGTATCGATGATAATTTTATTATGTAAGATTTCGGTGTTTCACTCGTAGAATTAGTGGCATGTTTTCATAAATGTCTTTAAACTGATTTCTCTTAATCGTCTGAATTGCTTGATTGTAACAGCTCCAACATTTTCATGCTGAGGACATTAAGCAAGACTATGATACTGGTAAAGATGGCTTCACCATGGTCACCTTCAAAGTAGATTATGATCAAATTGAGGATCTAGAGGATTCAATCAATTCCTCTTGTAGCAGAAAATTAGAGTTTTTCAAACACTAGCGCACTTTGTACGGTTTGCTCTGCTAGTTCGTGATCGCATGACCGGGAAAATATTAAATTGATGAAGAGAAACATAGCTTCACATCAAATTGTGTCATCTTTTACCAATCAGATTGATCTGCAGTTTCAGCAGGTAAATATGTTATTCCATACAACTATAAAAGTTGGTGTGTGTGTGTGTACTGTCCTAAGAAATGTTTTGACTTCTTTATATATGTTAATATTTATCTTTTAAACATAAATTTATGCGTTCAGTACCATTTATTTATGTAGTTCGTACCTTTTATTCCAGATTTGCATCTGTATTTTACATCCTGGTAACATGATGGTCAGTCCAGTAGTAATTAATCACCAATTGAATGGATTGTCCTTCTTTTCCTTTAATAACAATCTTATGATGAATCATGCTTGCATATCTCATTGGATCATTTATTCAGCGAAAGCTTATTCTTTCTTTATAGAGGCCTAGTAGCACCGGCCATTTGGCTTGTAAAATTTGAGAATTATTGTGAGAGCATAATTCTGTTAAAATGGTAACTATTCATTTGTGAAATTGATAGTCATATTTTAATTTTCCTCTAGTGTTCTTTGGGTACTGACTATGAATGCGTTTCTGTAGTCTCTTTTTCTGCATAACTTTGAAGTATCCTCATAAAAGAAGAGGAGGTAATAGGAGTATGGATTGCAACTTATTGTTTATTGGTCTGTTCTTTGTATTATGGTCTATTCCTTTCCCCCCCTCCTTTCACAGCCCCAAATGATCTGTGCATGCATGTTCAAGGTTTTCTGGTGAGTTTGATGTGTATTTCTTTTTGTACCATGCTGATCTCTGCACTTGTGTTTTCATTAGGAATTTATTTTTAAGGGGTTGGGGTCTCTCGTAGACTACTGAATCAGTGTAATGTCTATTTGCCTGCACTGCTTTCACAGATGGCAAAGAATTCTCAGCCGTCCTGTGGTTTGTAGTGGAAATAGCCGAGATGAACACCAATAGAACATATTAGATGCGGAATGGGATGTAGACGTGGATGCAAGTAGTGGAATGCAATCAAGCAAACAAGTGATGATCTATAAGCAAACCATTAACCTAATACCTAAGTGACAAGATCTACAATCTAACATGCAAACTTGGATGAACGAAATTCAACAACATATATGTGCCCTGGTATGAATGTTTGTCTTCAACATTGCAAGACTGGGGCCATGACAACTTAATGTGCGACGTTTTCTTTGGAAATTCATGCTGTACCTAGGTCAATAGTAAGTTATCCAGTAATTACACAGGCTCTCTGGAAAACACAGTTACAACAGGATATATAAAAGATATATATTTATTCAAACAACTACAAGAAAATTGCATTCCAATTGATATTACAAATTCAAAACGAGTAAGGAACATAATAGTAAATCTGAAAACCTCCCATCAACAAACAAACATAACGAACACATCGTATAATCTCAATGTCTCATAAATATATTCGCTTCAAATTAATGCTGCCCATAATCAACATCAAGGTTTTTATGGGCTAGTGGCAGCAGGAGAGAAAAAGAAAGGAATGGGCGGTATTTGAACTCCAGGGATCGTAGGAATAGTCGTTGGAATTGTAGGCAACGGAGGAATACCAGTAGGAATAGAAGGAATAGTTGGTATTTGAGCAGATGGGAGAGGAGTCAGTGTTGTTGGAATGGTAAGGATTGTGGGAAATCAGGCATTAGTGGTGGCAGTGCAAGCTTGGGCAATGTGGCAGTTGGCATTGGCGGCAAAGATGCCTTTGGAAGTGTAGAAATTGTCGGGAGAGGAGGCAATTGGGTGTTTGGCATTGGGGCTAGCGTAGCCCTTGGGAGTTTTGGAACCATAGGTAGTGGCGGTCTAGCTGGTGCAGCCTCTGGTGTCGCTGGTGCAGCCTCTTGTGTGTCTAAGAGATAGTGAGCTGCGAGGCTTGCGATGATGCTTAACAAGGCTAGAAGTAGATAGCAAAGATGATCCCAGTGTAAGAGGAAGCCATATAGTTGCTCACATAACGAGTGTATTAGTTTCAGCTTCTTTGATTTAAGTTGAAAAGATGTCAGGTGCTGATGCTATGGGGTAGAAATGTTGAATGGCCTTTTGGGTAGTTGAGGAAATTGGTGAATTATAACCAAGTGTATATGTCCATTGTTTGTTCAGCTTCTCATTTGTTTTGCTAGGAGGCTCACATGTGAAATGATTTGTTCTATAGTAAGTACACTTACATCAGTTTTGGTTTGTTCATCTGCTCCATAATATCATTAGAACTTAAAGTTTTTATTGTACTGACTTCTACACAAATAATTAACTCACCATCGACTTTAAGGGATGGAATTTTCTGCACTCCAACCTTCAATTCATTTTCTTCGATTTTATTTCTTGTAGTTTATATCCTTGCACCTTAATTGCTTTCTTATTGGTACCTTTACTTTCTCTGCCTGTAATTTAGGGATGAGGTCATGTATGGACTGGAATGTTTCAACGTTTTTTTTTGGAGAAGAGGGATTAGAGGTGGCTAAGTTTTAGGTGTCTATGGTTTGTTCATCTCTTCATCCGTTCTGCTCCTAGCGTCAACTATCAAGGGGCTGTTTTATTGGTGGGAAGCTAGGGAACTATTGTGATAACTCAATATGTCACTATAGATAATTTGTGTTGTGATCATGATGTTATAATCTGGGAAATAAGGCCGACCAACTTAGAAACACATCACATGCTTGGAACTTCTTCTTCTTCTTCTTTTGTGTGTGCGCGCGCGCGCAATCCACCCCAAAAGAAAAAAATAAAATGACGGAACAGCATTCCTTTAAAAATTTTCGGAGGTGACTGCTTGTCACCAATCATGTGATTTTTTTTTCTACTCATACTTCGGTAATTTTGTTATGGATATAATATGATTGGAAAAGTGGGCCACTTGTCATAGCAAGTTACCAACAGAATCATAGTTATGATGGGCAGTGACATATTTTAATCTCATTTTTAGGATTTCCTCTTGGAATAATGAACATCACTTTTAACATAAATCATATTGTGCTATATGAAACTTATACAGTAAAAATAAATAATGTTTATACTTTGGCGCAAATATAAAGAAGCCAGTAATCAATATGCAAATTTTACAAAATCAATAACGAAAAGTAACTTTAAAATCCAAACCGCTCAAACCTCACATCGGAAACAAACATAATGAAATCAAGACAAAGGCATCCTCTAATCTGAATATCTCATACATATATCACACTTACTCCATCTATAATCAACATCAAGGTCTTCAAGGGCTTGCGGGTGCAGGCGGTGGAGAAAGGAAAGGAAGAGGTGGTATTTGAATTCCAGGGATTGTAGGAATGGTTGTCGGAATTGTAGGCAATGGAGGAATACCAGTAGGAATAGTTGGTATTTGTACAGAAGGCAGAGGAGGTAATGATGTAGGGATTGTGGGGATAGTGGGAATTGCTGGCATTGGTGGCAGTGCAAACTTAGGCAATGTAGCGGTCGGCATTGGTGGCAAAGTTGGCTTGGGAATCATTGGAATTGTAGGAAGTGGAGGCAATTGGACAGTTGGAATTGTGGGAATAGTAGGCAGTGTTGGTGCAGCTGGTGCTGCTGGGGTGTCTAAAAGATGGCGAGCTGCAAGGTTTGCATTGATGCTTAACAAGGCTAGAAATATAGGTAAGATGATCCCATAAGAGGCCATAGCTTTATGTGTAAAGAATGGAAAAAGAACTTCGTGTTTTGTGTAGAGAACTCTCAGGTGTTGAGGTTATATATAGGGTAGAAATGTTGAACGGCCATTTCTGTGGTAGAAGAAATTGGTGAGCTGTAGCAAAGTGTAGATAGCTACCGTTTGTTCAGCTTCTCGTCTGTTTTGCTTGGATTTTCAAAATGAAAATCTTTCTTTATTGGTATGAAGTTTGAAATTAGACTGAATGATATATTGTGGATGGTTTTTTTTATGACATACTGTGACAACGATTTTGGTCCTTTCATCCGCACCAAGAAAAAGTTGCATAAGTTTTCTTTGTTGACTTCTAAATAAATAATTTACTGGTCATCAACTCCGGGAGCGGAAATTCTCACTTTTCCTTACATTTTTATATGGTTGTTTTCTTATGCATTATATCCTCACACTCTTACATCTTATAAGTTTCTTTACTTTCTTTGCATGCAAGTTAGGGATGATGTCATGTATAGGCTAGATTTTCTTATTAGTATTTTGGAAGAGAGATGGTGTTGGGTGGTTGTTTTGACTAAAAGTTTAGATGTCAATGATTTGCTCACCTTGTCATCAGTTCTTCTCCAGGTGTCAAGGAACTGTTTTATTGGTGGGAAGTTAGAAAACTAATCATGATGACAAAATGGTACTTGAGATAATTTGCATTGGAAGATCATAATTTAATAGAATAATTGACATAAAGTGTTTTTCCTGGGAGAAAACAGTTACCCAACTTAGAAACACATGGCATGCTTGGAGCTTCTTCACTTTTTTGGGTTAAGATTGCCGGTCCTTCAAAATGATGGAATTAAATTCCTTTTAATAATTATTTTAGGTGACTGCTCATCACATTTCCCTATAAAAAATATCGAGATATTCTACAGATGAAATTCTGCATTATAAAATATTGAAATTATTAATGTTTACAATACTTGTTACCAAACATTGTCTATTCAAGCCCCTCTCTATTTATTATTGCTGTCTATTCAAGTACCAGCCTAGTTTTAGTATCATGAAATGAATATACTTATAAGATTTAAAAAGTATGATTTTAGTGTTGTAAATAATTACAATTGTGAAGCTAGCTTTCTGGGTCATTATCTAGCTTTTCGTACTATAATCTACTTTGAATATAAAGAAAAAAATGGATGGTGCAATATATTTATTTTGTTCCATTGGATTCATTATAATTCCTTTTCATGCTTTAGTTTGATGGTACCTTGAAATCCAAGTATCACAGGTGTTTGATTTGCTGCAAAAGTAAATTCAGTGGTGCCTAATTCTATATTTGATATTTCTTTATGCTATATTTGTTAAAAATCTTAGTTCACAATTCATTGTCTGATTACAATACATGTTTACTGGAAAAGAAATTTTACATACAATGTAGAAGTGAAGCTTCTTAGATCGATAATGTTGTATAGCATCAATTGCAGTTTTTTCTGCACTTTTCCATCCATTTTGGTTGCTAAATTTGATGATTTTTTTTCCGCAGCAATTTCCATAGTAATAGACACTGTGAGTGGATATAAAGTGTAATCTGTAGATCCATCTCCTGTTGTTTGATCCTGAATAATTTCTTAGCTCGACTTTATGGTTGTTAGAGTCAGAAGCTAGTAAAAGTTCTTCGGCTTTTCTTTTACTACTGAAACCTAGGTAGGTGAAAATTTTCATTTTTGATTGATTCCTCAATACCTAATACATGAGGGACAAAGTAGGAACTTAAATATTGAGATACAGAATTAGACTTAATATGACAACTTCTAAGCAGGAAAATATACATTCTCAGTTCCATTTTCTTTTTCGACGAATGATCCTCCAATAATATAACCTTCGGCGTTTGGTTGAAATGTATCTTTTCCTTTGCATGCTGCATTAAAGTCATGCCAAAAACCCTCTCACATCATGAAGGTGTTGTTACCGCTTGAACTAAGGCATCTCAATCTGTGTCGTCTTGTAGAATCTTAACGTGATGGTTTTGATATTGGTACAATACAGGATAGTGAAAGAGGCCATTTCATCTAGAAAGCTGCTGACATAACGGGGTTGTCATGGACAACGTGCAATTCCAGATTAAACTTATATGATGAACAGAACATTTAAAAATTTGGAAATAAATATAAGAAAACCTGTAATGAAACTCATGAATAATACAAATCAATGACTAAGGAGAGTCATAATAGTCAAATCAAAACAGATAAACCTCACATCAACTCAACAAACTCAACAAACTCAAGACAGACACTTCTTACAATCTCAACGTCTTCGACATATATGATAGGTTACTCTAAATTAACTCCATCCAGTTTTGGCATCAAGCTTTTGAAGGATTAGTGGTCACGGGAGGTGGAGAAAGGAAAGGAAAAGGTGGTATCTGAACTCCAGGAATAGTGGGAATAGTCATTGGAATTGTAGGCAAAGAAGGAATAGTTGGTATCTGAGCAGAAGGCAAAGGAGGCAATGTCGTAGGAATTGTGAGTACTGCAGGAATGACAGGCATTGGTGGTAGTGCAAGCTTAGGCAATACAGTAGTTGGCATAGGAGGCAAAGTTGGCTTCCACTCTACATAACCATGGCTTCTACTTACACTAAGATTTTTGTAGCTCTATTTCTAGCCTTTTGTTTTGTGGATAACATTCTCTATAGTTGAGATATAGGGTAGACATGCTTGAATGGTCTTCGTGGAGTAGAGGAAATGGTTGACCTGTGGCCAAGTAGATGTCCGGTGTTGACTGTTGGTTTACCTTCTCATCTGTTTTGCTTCCAGTGTCTTTAGGAAATTTCTTGATTTATTGGTAGGGAAGTTAGAGAATTAACGTGGGTTTGAAGGATATCTTAACATCTGTTTAATATCAGCTACTATTACAAAGTTTATGTCTGTGGCTCTGTGCATCTGCTACAAAATATTAGCAAGAGCTTTATGAGTTTTCTATTTTGATGACTTCTAACATGACGAATTAACTCGTCGGTAGCATTGGGTTGTGGAAATTAGGTTAGGACAGGTCGAGTAATACTATGTTTTAGTTATGCACTTTACACTACGTACTTTTATTTGGTTTCTTATTTTTATTGCCTTACACCTTCAAAGCATCGCTGAAGTTATATTAGTCGGGAGTTTAAATAACCAACTGTGGTGATAAATTGGTGCTTGTATATATCTTGGCTGTTGGAGAATAATTTACAGGGGCAAGCTATTAGCATGTTCTGAGCCTGGTTTCAGGCATGCTTCAGGTCTCGTTGAATCATGCAATGTGTTACATGTTAGCGATATCATACAAAAGGATGTAATTTACTGGGATGAAAGTCTTGTATATAAGCCATTTAGTTTCCTTCACAACCTAGTTATGGGCACACAATTTGCGACTAAATCCTGTAGGCATTTTAACTGCTAAACCTACAATTTCTCTCATTACTATCTCTAGTAGCACTGTTCATTCTATGTGAATACTCTCTCATCCATTCTCTCCCCATTTAGGGATGAAATTTTTGTCTACTATGTGGCAGAGGTGACTTCTTACCGCAAATCGTTTGCTCAAGTTTTTCCTTCTTTTTTCCGCCTTTTTTCCCTGTCACAAGTGTAACATCCTATAGGGATAAAATGCTGTATTCACCAAATTCTATAAAATTCTAAATTCACTTTACATGGCAACTGTTACAATGTAATGAATATTTAAGTCATTTACATTTATTATTATTGTCAGCGGCAGTAATAGTATTTAATTTTTGCGATCAATGATTAGGAATTAGCTGCGTCTCCAGTGGGATTTGTAATATTTGTTATCTTGATTAATACTACAGTTGTTTGACAGTTGTTTGGTGACAAAGGAATAGAAAATATCACAATATATAAATAATTTAGTAATCAGAAATTAGACAACGTATTGCTTTATTTTGTTTCCTTACTATCTGACGTTGGAAAGGACTATAACTCTTGACATTTTCGAACTACATGGATGCATGCCCATGAATATGTATTTACTAAGCATGTATTTTTTGTAAGTTTTCATTTTGAATAAAAAATACATTTAACTTTTCACTATTTTTGAAAGTTTAGCTTTATTAAAATTGGGTAAGCTTAACACTTATCGTTATGTTTGCAAGTTTAAAATACTAATGGTACAATTTTGTCATTTTGAAATATTCACGGCACTGCTAATATGTGTTTAGTATCAGATACACATATGCATATGGTTAGTAATGTTTGTTATTCATTTACCACTAATTTTTACGTTGAATTACGAGATCACATCTTTTTAAAGGCTGAAGAAATGAAATAAGTTTATGTATCAGCATTTATAGTGCTAAGTGGAACATAGTCAGAGGTGGCCTTTGGGTTTATGAGAGAGAATTCAAAATGAATTATTATTTGTGCAGATTATTTGAGGGTGATTTGGGTGATGGAACACTTTAAATTTGGGTATGTGACGATTTTGATATGAGTATCATAAAATATTGAAATAGGAGGCCTTTTGTTATAGGAAGGGCCAGCAGAAACATAATTCTTATGAGTAAAAAAAAACTTGAAGCTCATTTTAGGTTTTTCCTCCAAGGGAAGGGCTAGCTTGTGGATGGTCATAAAATATGCAGATTAAACTAGTATACTAAAACTAATAAACGGTTTAAGTTTGGAACGACTATTATGAAGCTTTCAATTAAATCCATGAATTACATATCAATAATGAAGAATCAACTTAAAAGATAAATTCAAACCACCATGTAAACATCACATTGACAAATAAACACAACAAATTCAAAACGATGCATATACAATTTAATGCCGCATGCATCTATGTCACTCTAAAATAACTCCATCCAGCATTAAAGTCAAGATCTCTGAGGACTGGCAGCCTCAGGAGGCGGGGAAAGGAAAGGAATGTGTGGCATCTGAACACTAGGAATTGCTGGAATACTCATCGGAATTGTAGACAATGGAGGCATATTAGTAGGGATTGAAGGAATAGCTAGTATCTGAACAGAAGGCAGAGGAGGCAATGCTGTAGGAATTGCAGGTATTGTGGGAATTGCGGGCATCAGTGGCCATGCAAGTTTAGGGAATATAGCAGCTGGCATTGGAAGTGAAGGAATTGTCGGAAGAGGAGGCAATTGGATGGTTGGAATTGTCGGAATTGCAGGCCGTGTTGGTGCTGCTGGGGTGTCTAAAAGATGGTGTGATGCTTAACAAGGCTAAAAATAGAGCAAAAGAAATTTTAGTGTAAGGAGAAGCCATGGTTATTTAGAGTTAGAGAGCTATAGCTTCTGTTATTTCTCTATGGTTTAGGCTATATATGGGGAAGACATGTTTGAATGGTCTTTTTGGAATAGAGGAAGTTGGTGATCTGTGAAAAAGTGCAGATGTCCCTTGTTTATTCACCTTCTCATTTCTTACTCCCAGTGTCAAAAGGAATTTCTTATGTTGGCACGAAGTAAAGATAATTGAACTTGAGGATTGATTTATATCTCTGAAGATTTGTCTGCTACAATGTTTTGGTCCTTCCATCTGATGCCTAGTATTAATAGCAGTTTTATATGTTCTATTAGTTTTCTATTTTATTGACTTCTGCATATAGAAATCAACTTGGCACCAGTACTATGGTCAGTATGGTGTGGAAATTGGCTTGGATATATCGAGATGTGTTTTAGTTTTGCACTGTACAATCATTTCAATATATTTTCAGTCAATCACTTTAGTCTTGTTGATATCTTGCACATTGCCAGTATTGTTGCCAGTGTCTAGGGTTTGGTTAATTAGTGGGAATTACACACTTAATTGTACAATCATGCTAGGGAAAAAGAGGGTCGATGCCTTTTAGCACGCGCGGGGGGGGGGGGGGGGGACTGCACTGAAAAATGCAGCTGATTTGATGTTTATTCACACATTGTAGGAAATTTTCTGAATTCACATTACATGACGACTATTACAATGTAAAGTTTATTCAAGTCCATCTTGCTATGTGGTATCGCTAGTAGCAGCAGCAGTGGTAAATGTTTTCTGATCATCGATTAAAAACTTAGCTGCATTTCCTTTGGGGTTCTTAGAAATTGTCGATATGATGAATGACTAAAGCTATTGTTGACATACATGACGAATATTTAAGATTATATGGGCATTGCCACAAGCTCTTGTAATATACACAACTCAGGGACTGTTTGCTTTATTTCATTCCCTTTCCATTAAACTTGACCTGTTCGATCTACATGGAGTCATAAATATGAATCATGTAAATACATATGGATTATATGCTAATACCTGTTGATAATATAATGTTGTTCTACTCTTTTGAAAGTGTAGCTTATAGAAATTTCTGTATGTTCATAAGTTTGATATAATTATTACACACTTTTGTCATTTTGAAATATTCATAGCACCATGTTTGCTAGATTATTTTTTTGTATGTAACCTACATGATAAACACTGCAACTATGATATAGTGTTTGCTATATTTTGCTAACTTGCTAGTAATGTTTGTTGTTGTCAACAAATATGTCATCAACCAGATACGATCTTGCATTTTTTACTGTCTATAGTTTATGTTATTTTTGTTAAATATAAGACAGGAATGCTGTATTCTCTTGTTGTATGTAAATGGGAAATTCTCTTTCCCAATGTGCTTTGGGAGATTCGAAGCAAAGGACCTCCATAGTGTTACTGTATAAGCTATATGCTCAATTGGTACCTCGGTTTCAGTTTAATAATTTATTATAGAATCTTAACAGTATAACTGGGTATGATACAGGTTCTTTTGGGGGGAGAAAAGATTACCCAACTTAGAAACATGTGGCAAGTGACATGGAACATGATCTCAATCTAGTTTGGAGAATTTGCGAACCCTTGCCTAGCTATGCTTACAGCTCTATCTTTAATAATTTTAGTATTATTAATGTTTATGCGAACATGAATTAGGATAGTAGCTGCATATACTGTAATAACAACATTAGCTGCATCAGTTGCTAGTATTTACAAGCACTTATTTACAGATAGCTCAAGTTAAAAAATATTAGAGATTAATGTGCTTTTACTGCCGAAAGTTTTATTTTTATATTGGTTGGAATAGAATTAAAGTGTTTGCGAGAGAATTTAAAATGACTTATTTATGCAGTTTGTCTGGGTAATTGAGCAAATTAGCCCTTTCTTTTGACATTTTTCTTCTACCCAAACTTCGGTATGCGATGATTTTGTTATGGATATAAAATGTTTGGAAAAGTGGGCCACTTGTCATAGCAAGTTACCTACAGAAACATAGTTATGATGGGCAATGACATTTAAATCTCATTTTTCAGTTTTTTCGTCTTATGATGAACATTACTTTTTACATAAACCATACTGTGTCCTAAGAACTAATACTTAAAAAAATATATAATGCTTATAGTTGGGCACAAATATAAAGAAGCCAGTAATCACTTGGTAAATTTTACAAAATCAATAACGAAAGAGCAACATAAAAAATCCAAACCACACAAATCTCACATCAGAAACAAACATAATGAAATCAAAAGACGAAGCCATCCAACAATCTTAATATTTCATACATATATTCCTCTAATTTCATCTAGAACCAGCATCAAGGTCTTCAAGGACTAGTGGGTGCAGGCGGTGGAGAAAGGAAAGGAAGAGGTGGTATTTTGATTCCAGGGATTGTAGGAATGGTTGTCGGAATTGTAGGCAATGTAGGAATACCAGTAGGAATAGTTGGTATTTGAACAGAAGGCAGAGGAGGCAATGCTGTAGGAATTGTTGGGATAGTGGGAATTGCAGGCATTGGTGGCAATGCAGGCTTAGGCAGTGTAGCAGTCGGCATCGGTGGCAAAGTTTGCTTGGGAAGTGTTGGAATTGTCGGAAGTGGAGGCAATTGGAGGGTTGGAATGGTGGGAATAGTTGGTTGTGCTGGTGCAGCCGGTGCTGCCACTACTACAAATAAGGGTTGCCCCTACGGATATATCCGTAGGGGCGAAAAAATACCCCGTAGGTGCAAAGGCCGCAGGTGCAAGTTGAGGTTCTGAACTTGCCCCTACGGGCAAATTCTTGCCCCTACGGATTTATGTGTAGGTCTTGTTGCCCCTACGGATAAATCCGTAGGGTATAAGATTTTATATTATTTACGTTTTTTTTTAATAAATTACATGTACCTACGGATATAACCGTAGGTTCATGTACTACCCCTACGGATATATGCGTAGGTACTTTTCCGTAGGGGCAAAATATCAGGATTCCTGATATTTAGCCCCTACGGATAACTCCGTAGGGGAGAGGCAGTGGCCCCTACGGATATGTCCGTAGGGGCACTCCCAACCCCCTGGCACTGAGATCAGGGGGGAAATATCAGTTACTGCTGATATTTTGCCCCTACGGCTATAGCCGTAGGGGCAACTTGTGTACCTACGGATTAATCCGTAGGTACATATTGTCTGTATTTTTTTTTAAAAAATGGGCTGCTTGATTTTTTCCCGCCCTGTGCATAATAATATATACATCAATCAAATCATATATTGCAGTATTCATAATCACATCTCACGCATATATATAATATACAAAAGAAACCCAAAAACTGAATATGATATAAATACAAACCAATATCAATATCGTTTCAAAATGTAGTACAATGTGTATGATATAAATAAATACATGTTTCAAAAAATAAGAACCAAAAAGCTATCCTAGTTCGGTCCAGCTCCACTTCTGAATAACGATAGAATAACGCGCGCCTGCTCCTCGGTCAATAAACTCTGCAATTCGTCGCGAGCGGGAGTCTGAGCGGCATGTGGAGCTGGCGATGTGGTCTGCGCAGCCGCCGTTGAGGTAGTCGCTTGCGGAGCCGCGGCTGCGGGAGTCTGAGTGGGCGGTGGAGCTACAGGAGCTGTCTGCGGAACCGCAGCCGATGTAGTGGCTTGCGGAGCCGCAGCCGAAGGAGATGCATGTGGAGGCTCAGCCGATGTACCCTGTCGCGTCTGGACCTAACGTGTGTAATAAGCGTGTAAGAACTGTGTATTATTCGAATTCATATCATTATTAAGTTATTTCGAAACCCCGTTTGGATATCTAGTTTGTTGTTTATTTTAATTACATTTGTATGTATGATTAATCAAACTTAAGTCTAAAACCAAATAAGCTCAAGCTACGTACTAATTATGGATATGTTGATATCTATATAATATGACATGATATTTTACTATAAAGCAGTATACATATCAGCATCTCCTTCAACTCCTAAACGGTGGCCCTCAAGCTCTCCAGTTCCTGATGGACACGTCGGTCACTGGAGACGGAGGAAGTAACCGCCGGGGTGGAGTCCAACCTCATATGGGCCCTGCTAGGGCCCAGTCCCCGGCCTCTCTCCCAACCTCCGTGGCGTCCTCCATGTGTGGCGTCCAGAACTGGGGTCAGCAGCCTCGGATCGCTCTGTCCGGTAAAATCGATCCCCGAGGCCTGGGCCTGCTCAACCACCCGCTCCTACACCCACATTAAGCAGTAAAGTATAAGTATAAGATTTAAACTTGAACTTTCCAAAACTAAAATTTCAAATTTGGGTAGAAAAAATATTAACACTTACGCAGTACTCCTGGGTAGCGACGTCGGGATATCGAAGCTTGCCCGTGGCGGGATCTGTCGAGGTGCCGTGGACGGCAAGATATGCGGACAGCACGCTCGGTGTACCACCTGACGCCACGGTCCGAGATGTCTGCAATATTAGAAAGTAACTCTTAATATTAGAAATATTAGAAAATAACTCTTAATATTGCAGAATATCACAAAGGTCGGTCTATTGTAATTTACCGATAACTCCATGGCTCGAGTAATGTTCCTCGAGCCACCTGTGTAAGTGGGGCGACCCCTCTTCGCAGACTTCCTGTTCTCTGTATTCTGAGCGGCCTGTTTCTGCACAACGCATTAACATTTAGTTTTCTAATTAAGAAACACAAAGAAATAAATTATATCATAAATAATGAATTACATTTAAAATACATACCTGTTTGCGTTGGGAGTCGAAATAAGCGCACAATAGAGGCCATGTCTCTACGTCGACTCTCGCAAACGCCGGAGTAGATAGGAGGGCCGCTCTCTCTGCCTCGGGGGTCGCCATCCACAGGGAGTAGCAGTCGGCCTTCAGCTCATTCCTGTTGTATCGGACCTTGGCCTGCATGTTCTTCATCAGGCCATTGTACAGAGCATGAAGGTCGAGCATCCTCCCCGGATGATCAGGGTCGGCTACAGGCTGAAAATCGTAATCCAACTGAAAATACAAAAAAACATTGTTATTAGATTGCAAGTGTTAATAATAAATATATTGGATAGATCAAATGAAAATATATATTAATACATACCCAAGCCTGATCAAAGAAGAGGGCGAATGAGCTCTGGTGCTGCTCGCCCCACTCAACGTGAAGTGGATAGTTCTTCACGAGCCGGCTCTCGTCCCCCAAATACCGGCCGAACCTCTCGGCATGAGGACCGGTATAGCGATAGTCAAGGGTAAAAAAAAGGGGGAATGCTGCCTCCCTCTAGCTCTGTCAGGCCTCAGCCTATGGGACTGATTCGGGCCTCGAGTCCCTCTCTGGGGATGGGGAGGCCCTACGTCTGCACGAAATATCAAGACAATCAATAACAAGACAAAGTTGTATTAAAAATCAAGGTTAAACGAAAATTCAAGTGTGATATATACCTCCGGTGACTATCGCACGAGCCTGGGCCCGGGCAGCAGCACGAGCGGGACGATAGTTCCTCCGGTGAGGAACAACCGGGGTCCCGGATGCGGACGCATCCCCTCCAACTAGAAAATAAACATCGACGCTAAATTTCCATGAAGTTCATATTTATTCTATAGAGCATATGTAAAATGAATAAATATTTTAAATTTATTCATACTAACCTGCAGACGATGCGGAGGGTATGGAAGCGGCAGGAGTGGCCTCTGCGGAAGATGTGGACGCACCACCTATAATTAGACAATTAAAAATAGATTATATAAGTAATTGCAAAAAGAATGTGTAGATCAATAATATAACGTTCTAAATCAATATGCATGCACTATAGGATATATAAACATACCCGTAGGTGCGGTGGTGTCACCACCTACAGCTAGACAATAATAAAAATTGCTAAGTAAGAGCAAAAGGAATGTGTGTATTTATGATATAGCATTCTAAATCAATATACAAACACTATATGATATATAAACATACTTGGAGGAGCGGGGGTGGCCTCTGTCCCAGATGTGGACGCATCACCAACAACTAGACAATCAAACATTGACAGTATAAGTAATTTTGACATAAACAGGCATGAATATCTGTAATATTACATTCAAAATGGATATGCGTGCAGTGTACCTGGAGGTGTGGCAAAATCCACACGGAAGGAAGCATCCGAAGGGGTCTCCGATCTAGGTGCAAGACCGGCCCTCTGAAGCTTCCTACGGAGCTCTCCGGGCGGCAGAACCGCTCTGCCTCTGCCTCTGCCGCGGCTGGAGCTCCTGCCGTCCCTCGCTGCTCCTGACATCGTCATCAAATCTAGATAAACGGTTCGTGGACGCATTAGACAATCATTAAAAGTATTGACTATATATGTATAAAGCGTAAAATGTGAAGGAATAATATAACATTACTGATAACCTTTTTCGTTTCGTGGGCGCATCATACATATCTACCTGGATTTCATCGTCGATGTCATTTCTAACCCACGTAACTTCATGATCGGTCGAAGACAACCCGTCCTTCGAAACAGACGGTCGGAGCACTTTAAGCCTTCTCTCTTCTTCGTCCTCATCGCTGTCCTCGTATTCTGGGACATCGTAGACATCTCTGGGTTTCCATCGGCATACAACACTCCATCCCGGATGCTTCAAACACTGTGCGTAGTATACTTGGAACGCTTGGTTCGGAAAGATAAACGGATCATCCTGACCGTAAAATCGAACTGTGTTCACACTGGACAATCCATATTCATCTTTCCAAGTCCCAAGACTGTTTCTCCACCTGTCCGTATCGGTTCGCGGATCGTACCAAGTATACTGGAATATATAAAAGGATTCTGATCGTCCGGGATAGTGGATGCCGAGTATACAATTTAAGTACCCTTAGTAAATCACACCGTCCGATCCTACCGTCGCAATCCCACTATTCTGAGTGGTTCTAGATGTTTCTATGTCCTTAACTTCGAATTTGTATCCAAGGACACCAAATCCTTTGTAATATGCAACCTCCATACTAGGAAATTGAGCTAAATATCTTGAATCACTCTCAAATGATGCAGACAAGTTCGGATCGTGGATCTAACAAAACAAATTTTATGACAAATACATAACGATACAAGTTTAGATTAAAACTGATAACAATAAAATGTAATTCGAATAACTTACATGCTCTGTGGCCCAATCACAAAAATTATCCTGATGGTATTTTTCCAAACGTTCTTCGTTCCAATCAGGATGCCCCTCACGTACCTCGTTAAAATGAGTTCTGTTTTCGACAAATAATTGTGACATTAATATTATGTCATTTCATACACACACAAACACAAATATAACAATTAATCCAAAAGAACTTACTCTCTAATTTGTTCAAGACATGCGCAATTAAGCAAGATAAACCGGTATATCTTGTTGATAAACATAGCGTCTACCCTCTTATACTCGGCTTTACCATATGGCCCGTCTTGAATTCTTCATGGTCGGTTAAGCCTTGTCTCAATATTCTCGTCCAGATAGCGGGAACAAAATGTGGTTGCTTCATCAAGAAGATAACCTTGCATGATAGAACCCTCTGGTCGATTTTTATTGCGTATATACTTCTTAAGAGTGTAAAGGTACCTAATGAGAATATGTCGAATAAATAAATACGGGCATACAGGATAACAATAAATTTATAAATTGCGCGAAACGAAAAATTACACGTACCTCTCGACAGGATACATCCATCGATATTGTACCGGTCCGGCTAACTTCGCCTCAGTTGCAAGATGAACCGTCAAGTGTATTATGATATCGAAGAATGACGGTGGAAAAATACGCTCAAACTTGCAAAGTATCAACGCAATAGAATTTTCTAGTTTATCCAGCGTCGCAACCTCCAGTGTTTTAGCACACAACTCCCTGAAAAAACAACATAGGTCGTTGATTACTAGACCAACCGAGTCGGGGACAGAAGTCCTGAGGGCTAATGGAAGAAGGTGCTCCACGATAACATGGTGATCATGACTTTTCAGCCCATCGATCTTGCCCTTCACAATTTTTATTTTCTTGCTGAATGATCCTGAGAAACCTGTGGGGACTTTCAAATCATGTAACACCTGCAGGAATCTTTTCTTCTCCGGTTGTGACATATGATAAGCGGCATTGGGAAGTACAAACTTGCCCGGTTTACCCGCTACCGGTTTAGGGTGCAGTTCACTTCTTATTCCCCACTCTTGTAGATCCATCCGAGCATTCATGTTGTCTTTCGATTTCCTGTCTTTACACAGAAGCAAGTTAAGTATGTGCTCTGATACTCCCTTCTCTATATGCATGACGTCCAGACAATGACGCACTGAATTTGTAGACCCGTACGGAAGCTCGAAGAAAATGCTTAACTTATTCCAATATTGTGGTTTGACCTGTTTCGTCGGATCCATCCCGAAGGTCACGTTATTGTAACCATCCCATTTAGCAGTCACGTCCTCTCCGGACAATGGGGATGTAGGTCCAAGAAGCTCCTGATGACCATCAAAGTGAACCATGTCTAACCTATAGGGGTGGTCTGGATGCAGAAAACGTCGATGGCCGCAATAACAAACCTTCCTGCTAAAATTCAAAAATTTTGATGTTGTGTGTTCATAGCAATGAGGACATGCTTTGTGACCATGTACGGACCAACCTGATAGCATTCCATACGCAGGAAAGTCATTAATTGTCCACATTAAAGCCGCACACAGTATGAAGGTTGTATTTGTGTTTGGATCATATGTCTCTACACCATCAATGAACAAAGTTTTCAGCTCCTCGATCAGAGGTCGGAGATAGACGTCGATATTGTTCCCCGGTGAGTTTGGTCCGTCGATAAGAAGAGGCATCATAAAGTATGATTGGTCCATAGCCAACCAAGGCGACAGATTATAAATTATCATTACAACGGGCCATGTACTGTGACTTCCAGCCATATAGTTGAATGAGCAGAAGCCATCGGTAGCCAGTCCGAGCCGGACATTGCGAGGATCGCTACTGAATATTGCGTGTCTCCTATCGAAATCCTTCCATGCCGGTGAATCTCTTGGATGGCTCATTTTTCCATTTTCGCTTGGAGGAGCACGGTGATGCCAAATCATTGCCTCGGCTGCTTTCTTGCACCTGAATAGCCTTTGTAGCCTCTGTGTTATGGGAAAGTATCGTGCTATCTTCACAGGTATATCAGGCTTCTTATCAGAATCTTTCGGCTTATACCTGGCCTCTCCGCATGTTGGACACTCTTTTAAATCTGAATTCTCTTTCCGGTACAACACGCAATTTTTAGGACATGCTTGAATCTTCTCGCACTTTAAACCCAAATCAGTCATCATCTTCTGGGCTTCGTACCAGCTTTCGGGCACATTATTTCCCGGAGGCATAGAATCTTTCAAGAACGAAAGAAGCATTGTGAATGACTTGTTGCTCCATCCATTTAAGCACTTAATATGGAAAAGTTGGACGAACCATGAGAGGGTGGAATATTTCGCATTCTCATAAATTGGTTTCCTAGCATCATTCATGAAATTTTCATATTTATCCGCACGCGGTCCTTGACCGGAAGGAATGTCATCTTCGGTACGAATAGATTCACCTAGGGCAGTCTCTACCATATCCTCCATTTCTTCTGATGGAAATAAATTTCCGTCTCCTGACGTATTACCGAATTCTTCTTCTTCTCCTGCCGCATTATCGTGTTCTCATTCTTCTTCTACCGCAGTACTGCATTCTTCTCCTTCCCCGTGATATTTCTAAGTTGAATAAAGTCTAGTAAACCCATGTTTTACAATATGAAGCTCTGCCAATTCTACCTTCTGCCAGTACTTATTGCCACATCTATCGCACGGACAGAGAATCTTCTCTATTATGATCTTATTATGTACGCGTGCAAATTCAAGGAAAGCAGCAACTCCTGCGACAAACTTAGGTTGCATACGTTGTTTCCAATCCACATACATCCAGTCCTTAACTCTGACGTACTCATGAGCCATGTTAAACTGAATAACATATAAATTGTAGGTTATGCAGACTATATTGAGAAATATAAGAACGTGATAGTTACAGATAAAGGAGAAAATCCGTGTATATGCTTTGTGTGTGCGTTTGTCGTTGAAAAGAATAAATTATCGCACGTATGTTAACCGATAGACGGGGACTAAGTGGCGCTTTTAGTTTCATATATGAGTATCGATGGGAATATGAAGGTTTCATATTATCATATATTAGTTTTAACCCGAACATCTCGAATCGCTCTCTAATTATGCGTTTGTATGTGTGTGTTCCGGCTGTCGGGGGTAGGCTTCTATCCCATTAAGAATGTATAGAGCGAACGCCCATCACTTGTGCTTTCAACCGTTTCGAGTAAATTTCGGCAGTACCTCCCCGCTGTTCTCCGAGTACACTGTAATAGAATAGATAATCATTTCAAAGCTGTGAAACAACGTTGAAATGAACATCTAATCTATCTTTGTACACGGAGAACCAGCGGAAAGGTACCGACGAAATATCTCGAAACGGATGAAAACACAAGTGAATGAAGGCGTTTGCTTTATACATTCTTAACTTGTCCACACGGGACAAATCTATGGGTTACCATACGATTGAATTTTCTCGTCGCGTAGACTATACGACGGTTGTTAGTATCGAGCTATACTATCCGATATTTAACAACCTTCGTATAGTTCTAGGTCACGACGAGCATCGCACGTATGCTAACCGATAGACGGGGACTAAGTGGCGCTTTTAGTTTCATATATGAGTATCGATGGGAATATGAAGGTTTCATATTATCATATATTAGTTTTAACCCGAACATCTCGAATCGCTCTCTAATTATGCATTTGTTGTGTATTCTTGTTGTATGTGTGTGTTCCGGCTGTCGGGGGTAGGCTTCTATCCCATTAAGAATGTATAGAGCGAACGCCCATCACTTGTGCTTTCAACCGTTTCGAGTAAATTTCGGCAGCACCTCCCCGCTGTTCTCCGAGTACACTGTAATAGAATAGATAATCATTTCAAAGCTGTGAAACAACGTTGAAATCAACATCTAATCTATCTTTGTACACGGAGAACCAGCAGAAAGGTACCGACGAAATATCTCGAAACGGATGAAAATACAAGTGAATGAAGGCGTTTGCTTTATACATTCTTAACTTGTCCACACGGGACAAATCTATGGGTTACCATACGATTGAATTTTCTCGTCGCGTAGACTATACGACGGTTGTTAGTATCGAGCTATACTGTCCGATATTTAACAACTTTCGTATAGTTCTAGGTCACGACGAGCATCACACGTATGTTAACCGATAGACGGGGACTAAGTGGCGCTTTTAGTTTCATATATGAGTATCGATGTGAATATGAATGTTTCATATTATCATCGAGTATCATATATTGGTTTTAACCCGAATATCTCGAATCGCTCTCTAATTATGCATTTGTTGTACATTCGTGTTGTATGTGTAACATGATTTTAAACCATTGAGATCAAGATTGATGGAACTGATCATCCTACATTGCAATAGCATTCATCAACCAAAAACTATTATTGCAATGGTATTCATTTATAACAATCAACAATTAAAACTACAAATGTAGGATACTGATATCATAAAGCGTTATACGCAACATTAATAGAACTGATAAATAAAAAAACGAAACACAAACCGTATCAAGATTTAACAACTTTGATTATGTCATATACGCGGGCCGATATTTTCATATTAGCCAATAGGCAAAAATAGATTGCGGTCTGGATAAGGCATATTGGCAGATGTTACCTATATGCATACATGCATGTTGTCTCCCCATTTTTTCATAAATCAAACCAACTACATACATCAAACTAGTCCATGCCACCAATTGGAAACTCCACTATGTCTTTGAATTATTATTTTTCCAAATAGCATTGAGCTCCTATTGACATTGTCCCATCCAACAAATTTGTTGTGCTTACCTTCATCTAGCTTTCACATGCCATACACATTAGATGAGTAATATAGTTATAAATTATGGTATTTTGTTGTCATCAATCCACCTAACCCTAACCCCAACCTAACCCTAGCCCCAGCCCAGCCCCGCCCCAACCTAACCCTAACCCCGCCCCAACCTAACCCTAACCCCAGCGCGGCCAGCTAAACCCCAACACCAACCCTAAGGCAAACCCTAACCCCAGCCCCAGCAGCAGCCGAACCCCAACCCTAACCCCGACCCCGACCCCGACCGCGACCCCTGCCGAACCCCAACTCGCGCGCGCAACCCCAGACCCAGCCATGAACCCTAAGCCCAAAATAATCAAAAAAATCTTTAATTTACCTGAAGATTTACTCACCTGAACGGCGGTGGTAACGACGAGAACGGCGGTGGCGACGAGAACGGCGTGGCGATTTGGGGATTTTTTTCGCGCGCGATCGAGAGAGAGAGGAAGAAAGTGAGCGTAGGCGATCGATCTGTGCCTTTATTAAATCGATATTTAGTTGCCCCTACGGATTTGCCCGTAGGTCCTTGGTTTGCGGCTCCGTAGGGGCACCAAATTAAAAATTAATATTTTTATTCTTGGATGTCTGGGCCCGTAGGGGCAACCTTTTAGCCCTACGGATTAATCCGTAGGGCCTAGTTAAATCTGCCCCTACGGATTTCAATATCCGTAGGGGCAACCCCCTATTTTACTAGTGTGCTGGGGTGTCTAAAAGATGGCGAGCTGCAAGGCTTGCATCGATGCTAAACAAAGCTAAAAATAGATCAAAGAAAATCTTAGTGCAAGGAGTAGCCATAGATATGAAAAGTGGAATTTCTGTAACTTTGTATTTTTGTAGATAGTAGTCTCTATACTTGAGGCTACATATAGGATATAAATGTTTGAATGGTCTCTATGAAGTAGATTAATAGGTGATCTGCGGCCAAGTGTAGATTTCTCTTGTTTGTTAACCTTCTCAATTTTGTGCACCTTGTGTCAAAGGAGGAAATTCTCGTTTATTGGTGTGGGGTTGAAGAATTTAAGGACAATAACAACCATCAGCATTTGTGGACTGAATGATAAATTAAAGGATTGGTTTTGAATCTACAACTGTCACAAACTCACAACATTTTTTGGTCCTTTCATCTGCTAAAAAATATTAGTAAAAGTTTTGAAGTTTTCTATTTTGTTGACTTGTACATGATTTAGCTTGTCATCAGCACTTGCTGTGGATATTGGGTCGGATCAGATCCAGTTATAATGTTTTAGTTCTGCACTTTTTAATCCTGGCTACTCATTTGCTAAAACTTAAAATTTTGTTCTTGTTTATTTCCTTCCACATTGTCAGTATTGCTCCCAGTATCATTGGTGTTTTACGAGTGGGAATTTAGTTTATATGTTAATTAGTGATATATATCAATAGTCTATGGTGACAACTTAGAATAATATTATATTGAGTTGAGATAAAAGCCTTTAAGCATATAGTTTTCTTGTTAGAATTTTGATATTTGGAGTGCTGGACGTATATGGACTTTAAATATAGTTAAGGTTGCATCCGGAATATTTGAACCTTTTGGTGGGATGCCCATGTATATGTTATGCCCCAGTATATCTCTTGTTTTTTCCATCTGTGGGATTAATCCAACATTTATGTTGTTTCCTTTTGGGATTAGTCCAACACTTGTGAAGACCTGATCCGGGCAAAAATATTGGCACTAGATCGTTTAATATTTTTGTTAGTCCTAAACCAATAATTTCTCCCTGTATATGTGACAATCAAATGCTCATCGGTTAGTGTGAGTTTTTTTTATAATTTTTTATTTTTTTATATGAATAATCTTAGTCATTCCTCTCTAAATACAAGGGGAAAACATTAGCTTCCTCATTGTATCTATTGCAGGTGACTGCTTGTCAAAAATCATGTGCTTTAGCAATTCCCTCAAGTGTGGAAGCTCCTCTACTGATAAAATGATTTTATTCACCATGTTTCCCATCAAATGCTTTAGTCCATCACTATATTTGTTGCTATTTTTTAGCAGGAGGGTACGTAATATAGTTGTCTTCATTGGTTTGAGCAAGTAGCTGCATTTTTTTTGTGGGATTTGCAGTAATTGCCAATATGATGAATGCATTAATTACATAAATTAAGTTACACTTGGAATTTACAGTGCTATGTTTACTTCATTTCGGTCGCCTTACTAGTTGAGTGTCGACTGATTGACTGATTAACTATCGATCTATTCGAATTACATGTGGCTTTTTTAAAACTCTTTTAACTAGTTGTCCTCTATAGAATTTTTTCTTTGTTTACAAGTTCCTGTAAGAATTTATCCCCTTTGAGAAATTTACCTTTGAAGTTTGACATATTTGTTGTACATTAATGTATATGGTATCAGCTATATAACACTAGCTTGGCTTGTATTTTTTGTTAAATTTGTGCTTCTATGGCACTAGTTTATATACCAATTAAATAAATCGTATTTTACAGTGTAAAATATGAAGTAAAGATGGGAAAAGCATCAATGTTATCAGTATCAGAGCAAACTGCTATAATGAAGCTAAAGGTTTAAATATAAGCAAGCCAATAGCTCAACCAACAAATAGTACAAATGTATGATAAAAAAAATACACTAAATAAACAGGCTAGACCCACATCACAAACACATGATAATGGACTCATGACGAACATACACAAAACACACACAACACACACGCATGCACACAAACTCTACAAGCTCAACGTGAATCACTCTAAATAGCTCCATCGACGTCTACGTCTTCAAGGTTTAGCGGGAGTTGGAGGCGGGGAAAAGAAAGGAAAGGACGGTATCTGAACACCAGGAATCGTTGGAATAGTCGGCAATGGAGGAATCCCAGTAGGAATAGAAGGAATAGTCGGTATTTGGGCAGAGGGCAGAGGCGGCAATGTCTTAGGAATCACAGGGATTGTGGGAATTGCAGGCATCGGCGGCATCGCAAGCTTAGGCAATGAAGCAGTCGGCATCGGCGGTAAAGTTGGTTTTGGAAGTGTAGGGATTGTCGGGAGAGGTGGCAATTGAGCTGTTGGCAATGGAGGCAATGTAGGCTTTGGCAGTGTCGGAATTGTAGGAATCGTCGGTACAGCTGGTGTGGCCTTTGGTGTGGCTGGGGTTTCCAAAAGATGGCGAGCTGCGAAATTTGCATCAATGGATAGCAAAGCTATGAATAGGGATAAGAGAAACCCTCCATAGGAAACCATGGATGTTCAAGAGTAGAAGAGCTTGTACTGAACAGTTGGATGTTTCTTTAAATTTTTGCTTCTATGTTTTGCTTGGAGCAATCACATAGGAGTTGATTATTTATAGGCTCAGGTTCTAAGCTTTGGGTGTACATTGTTTGTTCACCTTCTCATGAACCCTGTCAACAATGTCAAAGAGAAATTTTTATTGGCTGGAAGTTAGAGAACTAACCCTGATGAAAGGACTGTACTTCAAATAATGTACTTTTGCGTTGGAATGCAATGTTGGTGATCGTTGCTGAATAGGATTTTTCTTAATTTGTTCAACTTCTCATGCACACATCTTATGGAAAATTCTAGTTTAGAAAATCATGTAAGCTTTGTTAGTTGGGTAGTTGAGAGATTAGTGTTTATAACAACTTTTTTCAAGAGCCCGTAAGCATTTGGGCGAAATAGGTGGACTTTAAGATCCGTTGGAAATTGCTTGGTCGAAAACTCAACTTTACCATCCCCAACTGGGGATTTGAACCAAAACCTACCATCTAGTAAGGGAGTTTCTAACGCGACCTGGATCGCGCCGAGATGTTACCTTCCGTTGATCTGCTGATGATGATGATGGGTGGCTGAGATTGGATCTGGAGGCTGTCGCTCCTGAAGCGTGTGGATCTCAATGGGTTTGAGGTTGTGGTTGTCGAGCTACCTGCAAGAAAGTCTCGGGATGGTTGTACCATCGAGGACCCTCCGACGGTCAAGCTAGACTAGAAATCCAAACAGAGTAACGGCTTGGTGGAGTAAAAATGGCTTACTTGAACCGTCTGGAAGAGGGGTTTGTATAGCGGTGGCAGCAGGCAGGGTAAGCGCGAGAATCACGCCGGCAGTTACGCTTCTGACTTCACGCCCGCGTGATGAGCGGGATCTCCCATTAATGGCAAGACAGGCTCGTTAATGGGGGATCGTGATGGCATGGAACGTGGGATGTGGCCGGCGGATATCTCGCGTATGGCGAGATTCGCGGGATGGCGGTTGCACCTGTGAGCGGTGCCGTTGATCGGTCGATGAGACCGAGAAAGATGACCTCGGTGGGAGGGCTCGCGGACGAGCGGGAGAGCCGAGGTATCTTGGTTCTGTGGTAGCCTGGAGACGAGCTGATAGACCGAGGAGACCAATTGTGCAGGGGCTCGGAGGTGAGCCAGCGTTTGCTTGTAGGACGGGCACGGGAGTGGTCTGGTTGGCCACTATAGGTCCTTTCTTGTGAGCCCCGGGACACGTCATCTGCCACGTGTCATGATCTGGGAGATCGCCGATATCGAGCATTATCAGTTTCTTTGCTTGACAAGCTACAGCCCTTTTGCTGATTTACTTAATTAGTCCTTGTATAGGTTGCTTGTTGAATTTTTATTCCAGATTGTGTGTACTTGTGAGTCGCCTAAATACTTTGTCTCAAATATATCTATGGTTGATATCTATGAACTCAGACTTAAATATTTTAAATGACTCATCATAAACCACAGTTGCACGTAAATTCCCTTCTTGCTACAAGTTTCCAGTTAGTCATCAACCTAACTAGTTTTTTAACATTTGAGTACTCCTTATTCAATAGCATACATTGTGAGATGGGAAGGTGAACAAACAGTGGACACCTAAGCATAGAACTTGAGCTTATAAATGAGGAAGTCCTCTTTGATTGCTTCAAACGAAATATAGAAGCAAAAGCTGAAGGAACTTCAAGTGTTTACTACTATTAGTTCTTGTGCTCTTAAACATCTATGGCTTCTTATATTGGCTTCCTTTTCGCTCTATTCATAGCTTCGCTATGAGTTGATGCCAGTTTCGCAGCTCGCCGCCGTCTTCTTGACACCCCAGCTACGCCAAAGACCGTACCAGCTGTACCAACTCTTCCTACAATTCCGACACTGCCAAAGCCGACAATGCCACCTCATCTGACAATCCCGACACTTCCAAAGCCAACTTTACTGCCGACACCGACAGTTACATTGCCTAAGCTTGCATTGCCACCAATTCCAGCAATCCCTGCGACATTGCCTCCTTTGCCTCCTATTCAAATAACGACTATCCTTACTGGAATTCCTCCAATGCCTACAATTCCAACGACCGTTCCAACGATTCCCGGTGTTCAGATCCCCACCATTCCTTTTCTTTCTCCACTTCCTGTGCCCGCAGGTCATTAAAATCCTTGATGCATGGTGATAAATTGATGGAGTTAAGTTACAGTGGTACATACGAGTTATTGAGCTTGTATTTATGTGTATTTGAGATGTGACCATGTCAGGTTTATATTTTGTCTCTATTTATTCATTATATACGTTGGTTGATATTTATGGATTGCATTACTGTCATACTTCTTTTTCATCAATTCTACTATTTCTATCATTTTAGTAATCTAACTAACACAACATGCTGTTCATTAAAGATGTATAAAGCTCTCAGATTAAGTGTGAGAAAACAAAGACTCAACAAATTAAAAAGGGTCTTGAATAACCTTTCAGATTAATATTATTATTCCTTTTCTTTTGTTTGACCAAAATAGAAAAAAAATGGAAGAAAGAAATTAGTAAAGAAAAGAGAAACTCTACGGTAAATAACAAAATGGTTAGATTTGCCTTCACCCGTCCTATCATTTTGGCGTTTCAATTTTTCTGAAGGAAAATCCTTTCACGAAAAATCCTTTGATTAAGCGAAAAATTCTTTGATGTACTAAGTGCTTGTATTTGATCATGAGAGAGATAGAAATAAAAGTATGTATCCCACAAAACAATTCAAGGGGTATCCGAAAAATCACTTTTCTTTTTTTCTTTCTTTTTTTCTGTCCGGATGCATTGACTTCTCTATATCGAATAATTTCTCTGAGCAAAAGGCTGGCTAAGCAAAAATACTTTTTCCTTGAAAGGGTAAAAACTTTAGAAGCACAAGTCCATTTTTGTTAGAATTTAAATGACACAATTAAATATATCTAAATGGTAGTGATATTGCCAAACCTTAAATTAATAAATCCACAAAAAAAAATATGAATAACAAAAAAAATCCAACTACAACCGCCTTTCATTATATTATTGGTTTAATTTGCTAAAATACCCCATTAGTAACTGAAAAAATACTTCTCTTTATCTGGTACTCATCATGACATATTAATAAAAAAAATTGTGGATAATTAATTTATTTTTTAACTCATCGAAATGCAATTTTTTTTAAATGCTTGGAATATTTTGATAGATCATAATGTTTTAAGACAGGCGTATTTGTTGGAACTGAAACCCTATTTTTTTTTGGAACTGAAACCCTTTTTTTTTGGAACTGAAACTTTGATTTGTGGTATGGTTGAGCCGCAGTAGATGCATCTGTTGAATTTGAATGTTAATGCGGTTAATTGCACGGTGGCGCAACTTTACGTTCATCCGGTTTATGATAATCCTGTCAATACCAGCTATTGGTCGGAGAATCGCCGGCATTTTTTCTTCAAAAGGGGGCCTAATGCGACTGAATTTTTCAGTCGCGTTAGGCCTTTTACGACCGGTCAAAACGAGAATTGGCAGTGGCCTAATGCGAATGTTTTTTCCAATCGCATTAGGCCTTTTGCGACTGGGGCTTATACGACTGTTCGAACCCATCATACACATGGGTTTTCAGTCACCTTAGGTCTAATGCGGCCGAAAAAACCGATTGCATTAGGCACTATTTTCCTGTAGTTAATTCATTTTCGATTGTACCTGGTATTAATCATGAATATTATTGTTGTATTGAGGTTTTCTGTTATAAAATTCATTTGTTTTATCCAGGTGGTATTCAAAAAAACATTGTAGTTAATTCATTTTCCATTGTACCTGGCCTTAAAACATTATGATGTATCGAAAATATTCCTAGTATTTGAAAATAAAAATTGCAATTTCGATCAATTAAAAAATGAAATAATTATCCACAAAAAATGTATTAATATATCATTGGTGGGTGCTAGAGAGAAATATTTTTTAAGTTATCAATGGGTATTTACTAAATTAAACCAATAGTATAATTAAAGGCTGCTATAGTTGGGATAATTTTGTCCAAACATAATTTTTGATGTGGATTTATCAATTTAAGATTTGAAAATATCGCCCCCCTATCTAAAAACTATCATATAAATTGGAAACAACACAATAAAACTATAAACTAATTTGGTCATAGATGTTAAGATAATATTTTTAAAATAACATTTTTCGATATTTCATATTTAGAAAACGTAGTTGATAATTCCATTTTCAAATATATCTCTATCAATGTAGGTTATCAAACAATAATATTGCAATCAAGTCGCAATGGTTTGGGAATTGCGGTAGATTACTACAGCTTATCATGGACGTAGCCGTAGCTAGGGTTTTTTTTTCTGTGAATCGTGATAGACAGAGACTGAGAATAGAAATTAGAGGGTGAGAATAGAAATTGGGTGCAGCTGGGAATTGGAATTGGAAAAACTTATAGTGTATTTAAATAGAGGAATATGGTTCGCTTGGAGGGGAGGTACAAGGCTGGATCTAATATTTAGTGCTAATATTTTTTATTTGTAGTGAGGATGGTTACATAGGCTGTAGCATTTAAGGTGATCTTGGACCAGGATGAAATTAAGAATAGTAGTAGGTTCTCCGAAGTTTCCATATGTATATTGAAAGCAAAATGAACAGTATATTAAGCGGTGTTTTCCTAATATAGCGGTAGTAAGACGGTTGTCGCGAGCTAAAAATTTTCCACGACGAAGTTGAAGTGTGTTATTGGAGTTTATTTACGAAATTTTGCAATCATGACAAAATTTTGAAAATCATGGTCTTCTATTTAATTTTCCGCTAGAAGTCAGAAAAGGCATTAAATTGAAGTTTTAATATCTATATTGAAAACGAAATGAACAGTGCATTAAATAACGATTTCCCAAGATAACTGTAGTAAGATAGTTGCCGTAAAATTAAAAAAAATTCATGACGAAATTAAAGTGTATTATTAGAGTTTATTTACGAAATTTTACAACCATGACAAAATTTCGAACGCCATGTTTTACAAACAAAAGCAAATCGATGAAAATCCGCTAAGTAAAGTAGCTGTCGGAAGATGACTCCCAAGATATCTTTAGGAAGATCGGACCACATAGCCATCTTATGCTTTCTTTGGTAGTCTGCTAAACAAGTAAATACATGTCAACAAACAAGGAAAAAATCGGTTATGCTAAAATATTTTAAGTGATGCTATTTTAATTAAATATGATGACCAACTGAAGTGTATATTTAAGCAAGCTAGTTGTTACAACTTATAAGCTTTAGATAGGCTAAAAAGGCACCTCTTCTGATTGTAATTAGCACAACATTTCCCATTACGCTAGTCATAAAGTTAACTCTTTTCTTTTAAATAATAAAAAAGTTTAACTTGTGGATGCGCATAAGAATCGATCGGATAAACTAAATGAACTAACCATGCAATATTGAGTAGAATTAATGCAGAACTCTGTAGCTTTCTAAGATATGATGGAAGGTATCTGAAATGGATATTACACTGCTGATCCCTTCATAGATTCATAGTCAATTGAAAGAATAAGTTTAAAATTTAAATAACTACACTAGTTAATGAGGGAGGTTAGCTCATGCAACTTGTGCCTATCACAGTTGGCTGAACTTAACCTACATCAAATAAAGAGACTATTTCATGAGGACAGTTAACTCATGCATTTTGTGCCCATCATAGTTAGTTCAACCTAGCATACAGCATTTAAAGACTATAGATACAATTATATGGCATATCTTTTACTATCTAAATCAAAATGAATGAGCCCAGCATCCTCGTCTAATTTTCAAGAAAAGAAAAGAAAAAACCTTCATGAATAAATGAAGAACCAATATTTACATGTACAAAAAATATTGTATATGGCAGTTCCGAGCATTGAAGTTTTCGCACACATATGATATAAGTGTAAATTACACATATCCAAATATAATATGAACCCGATTGTTTAATTCGAATCAAAAGAATATATATGGGTAAATTAAGTGTAAATGGGTATGGGTCATATAACAGGTAGAAACGTTTGATCCGAGTAATAACTGTATAGTATTAGGTCAAGGAATTTTTACCTAATTAATCGAATTTGACCTTAGTTGACTTTTCATGGTCTCAAATTTACTTTCTATGAGCTATTTATATAATTTTTATAAGATAAAAAGGAAAAACAACGTTACTCGTGTTAGTGTTAGAAGCAGGGCGGGTTTGGGTCCGTTTTGATCTACCCATTTAATTATTATCATATTAGTCATGACGGGTTAATTAAGGTCACTAGGCTATAATTGGAACAGTTTTCGGATTCCACAATTTCACTTAAGTAATGATTCTATAATGGTTCTAATAATATGGTAGAGAATTATGAGAGAGAATACAAAAACATGAGATTGGGTCTAGGTTAAGTGTGCAGCTTGAAATCATTATGGAATCCTTTAAGGTAAAGATAAATTTGTGCATGAAACTTAAAAGATAAATTGACTACATAAAAGCTTTGTATAATTTGCATGACTTATTTCCATGAAACTAAATGGAAATATCTAAGAAAAATTAAGAATACATAATATGTATATTTGTACAAGAATGAAAGAAATATATATAGCGAAATACTTGCAGATAAATAATTAGGGAAAATTGCATAAATATACCTAAACTTTCCTCTCTCTTTTTAGGAGAAGTATCCTGAACAAATTTAACTAAAGTATAGAACATGAACTTTCATTACCGATTGTAAAAATATATCATACACTATTGAAACGTCCGCAAACGTTAATATTAATGGCGACATCATCCAAAATGATCATGCTTTAACCATTTTACTCCCGTCTCCTTCCTCTTTTTTCTCCTCTTTTTTTCTTCGTCACCTATTTTTTTTCCATTCTGTTAAAACTAAAAACTTTTGATTTGGTAATTCTCAAACTTCAAACCTCTAACAAGCATTTTCTTCAACCCATCCTCTCAAAATATTTATCCCTAAATTTCCAAATTTTTAATCCCAAATCAAACTTCTAAATTTCTGACTTTCAAATCTCAAGATCTCAAAATCTTTAAAACCTAAAATTTCAAGTCATCAAATACCGAAAAATCTGACCTACATAGCTTTAAATCTCCAAATCCCTAAATTTTGAAATTCCTTAACTTTTAAATCTCTTCAAGTCTCCCAACAATTTTCTAAATTCTTAAAAACTTGACTATTTCCTTCATTGTTTTTCTTTTTTGCTTGATTCGCCAAATTTCAATCTCCAACCCAAGGCCGCCCATGTATTCATCGCTCCTCCGCTCTTTTGATCTTTGATTACATTTTAATTAATATTCTTTGTTTAATTTTTAATTTAAATTCATTGTCTTTTAATTTGTTATTCACCGTGTTTTTTAAGAAATGAAGGATAAAAAATTAGTTTGTTATACTTATCTCTATTTTTAAAGTCCAGGATACTCATCGCAAAAAAAAGGTTCAAGATACATTTATGCAGTTTGCCCAAATATTAAATAGAACGTTGTATATTTGTAGTAAGAATAGAAGACGCATAAGAATATTAAAACTTGTATTATGGTAAGACATAATAAACATTATAATGATTTATGGCACAAGTAATCATCATAATTTAAGAAAGGAATAACATATAATAAAAATTATTTATAATGATTCAAATTTATCAAGGATTTTAAAAATCTTTAACAGACTCTATTATTTTAAATAAAAATTTATTACCATGTTAAATATTTTCCATGATATGTACGCAAGGTAACATAAATATGGTATTTTAATCTTGCGGTATTTGAGGGAATTTTTTTTTATAAAAAAATAAGAAATTTTAAAAAAAAATGTATCCTAGTAAAACTTGAAAGGGTATATTGGAAACTTTAGGCTTTCAAAAGGTGGTTATCCCCTATCGGTCGATGAAACCACTTTGTTCGAAATAGTAAAATCTAAAATTATTTAACGGACAATGTTTGTGAACTTTATTTACAGCTTCACTGGATTATTTATTTATTTATTTATCTTGAAATTTTATGACATAAAACCCTAGCAAAAAGAAATAGAAATAAAACGTAATAACTTTCTATTAATACAATTAAGCATCGGCATATCCCAAAAACAAAGGAAAGAGGGAAAAGGTAAAAGAAATAACGAGAAGTAAATCAAAATCAGCCCTCTGTCAAATTGAAACATTTAGTGTGATTACAAAGAGCATAGGAGAGCATTTACTATTATGGAGTCAAAAAAATAAAATATGGCCTCTGCCTTTTTTGATTATCGGAAATAGGTTAAAATTTAGATATACTAAAATTTAGTGTGATTTCAATAAATTTTCACCATTAATTTTGGCAGAACTTTATTTCACTACTTATATCACTAAATCCACGGGAGAAAGATATTAGTATCTTATGATATTCGGTATATGTACATGTTAGACGATAAAACTCAAGATGGACGGTACCGATCATTAAAAAAACGGTGGAAGATAAAACTTTTTTTGACACCTTAGGAGGATTTTCTCCTGCGGTCTTTGTCCTCCATTATTCTCGCAAAAGAATTAGAAGTAAAACCTAATTATTAATTTCTAATATTCAATTAAGAATCAGCAAATTTATAAAAAAACAAAAAGAAAAGGTAAAAGTAAAACCAATGCAACTCTTCTCGAATTGAGATTACAAGCATCTACATAAGAATTTGTAGCCTTCAATCTCTCTGGTGATTTTGCAGAGGCTTAATTAGTGCTGTTATTTATAGCAATTAATCAAAGTTACTATGTTAGGACTAGGTCTCAACGACTTGTTAATTGGGTCTAAGTGCCCACAGATGGGTGCGTTTCCGGTGAAATCCGTCTTTGAAGTCTTTTTGTTAAAAGTTGATATATATCGTTCATCACTTTAGCAAATCAATGGGACCAATGGCTGGTGTTACTTTCTATTTGCAAATTCTTTCTTTATTTTGTATATCCCTTAAAAATAAAAAGTGCATAACACCAACCATTAGGGATGGCAATTTTGCCCCATTCTGTGGGTACTGTCATGTCCCCGTCCCTATTGTTGGTAAATTTGGTGTAAACGCAGCGGAAAGGAAAATTAAAATTTTTACATTAACACCAAAAAGGAATTATAAATTATACTAATTTAATTAACGAAATCAATTAACAGTTAATTGATTCAAGAAAAGGCGATACATTTACGCAAATTCGGATTTGTGTTCTGTTCACTGTGCTAGTGAATCCTATCCAATTAAGACGACTTAATTACATTTTGATGATCTCCTTATTTGCCTCCACACGAATCTCCAAGATCAATGAACTCTGATTAATTAACTAGCTAATTTAATTAATTAAAGAGAAGTATTAATTTAAAGAAAATAAATTAAAACAATTTTAATTTATTTCCATCAAAGGAATTTCAGCCAAGAGAGCAAGGGGAAACTTTTTGAAAGGAAGAGAGGAATAATGAGGGTTAGGGTATGTATCAAATATAAACCTTTATATAGGAATCTAATTCAAATCATCTCAATTAATTAATTCTTTAAACAAACTAATTAGTTACAACTTAATACAAGTTGGCCCACATATATACATACACATATAATATTTGATACACATCAAATGCACTACAATAATATTTTATAAATATTTATTTATTCTCTCACACACACACACACACATATATATATATGAGCATGTATTATTTACTCATTTAATATCATATATTATCTTAAGCAGTATGTCAAATCACATTTGACGGTGTTATCTTTATTTAATTAAATTTCAATAGTTTATCAAATATACTTATTTAATTAAATACTTTTGTATATCAAATATATACAATCTCTTCTTTATTTATACGTCTATGTTTGGTAAGTAGGAGTTCACCTGTGTGTGACTCCGGAGGCTCGACATTTACTCAGAAATGGATAATTAATTCGAATAGTAAAATCCAAAAGTCTATAAGGACGATAGCGAAATGTTTAGACTATCTGGGTAAACCGTCGATAACTAGATTGGAATAGGAAAATACTATCCAAGCAAATCAATACCTATAAGTGGAAACTATCGTACGGTCCGGTCTCTTTGTCTCTTTGTGCTCCTGATTTGCTCTAGGATTTGGTAGTTTTGTCAAACTGTAATAACATATATAAATAACAATTGTGTTGATATTATCATATAACCGTGAGATCAAACTGATAACTACTCATCATTTTATTTCTAGTACTCCGGCCAGAGATTTTAAGTCACTAATATATCGCACACTGCAGAACACTGTTCTCCCACTATTACAAACAAGGGTTGCCCCTACGGATTTAACTGTAGGGGTAAACCACTGCCCCTACGGATATATCCGTAGGGACGAAAAAATAATCTGTAGGTGCAAACGCCGTAGGTGCAAGTTGAAGCCCTGAACTTGCCCCTACGGAGTTCTGTGTAGGTCCATTTTCACCTACGGATTAGGGCGTAGGAGGAAAAAAGTTATTTTATTTACGGTTATTTTAATTATATTGACTGTACCTACGGATTTATCCGTAGGGCCAAGTTCTATCCCCTACGGATATATGCGTAGGTACCTATCCGTAGGGGTCTTTGTTTGCCCCGACGGATATATCCGTAGGGGCAAGCCCAACCCCCTGATACTGAGATCAGGGAGAACATATCAGTTAATGCTGATATTTTGCCCCTACGGTTTAAACCGTAGGGGCAACATGTATACCTATGGATTAATCCGTAGGTACACATTATCTGTTTTTTTTTAAAAAGGGCTGCCTGATTTTCTCGCCCTATGCACAATAATATATATATCAATAAAATATAAAATTAATCATCACACAACATATATCCCAGTATTCATAATCACATCTCACGCATATAATATACAAAAGAAACCCAAATACTGAATATGATATAAAAAAAAACCAATATCAATATCAATATCAATATCGTTTCAAAATGTAGTACAATATGTATGATATAAATAAATACATGTTTCAAAAAATAAGAATTAAAAAACTACCCTAGCTCGGTCCAGCTCCACCTTTGATAAACGATAAAATAAGGCGCGCCTGCTCCTCGGTCAATAAACCATGCAATTCGGCGCGAGCGGGAGTCTGAGCGTCCTGTGGAGCTGGCGATGTGGTCTGCGCAGCCGCCGTCAAGGGAGTCGCTTGCGGAGCCGCGGCTGCGGGAGTCTGAACGGGCAGTGGAGCTATAGGAGCTGTCTGCGGAACCGCAGCCGATGTAGTGGCTTGCGGAGCCGTGGCCGAAGGAGATGCATGTCATGTACCCTGTCGCGTCTGGACCTAACGTGTGTAAGCGTATAAGAACTGTGTATTATTCGAATTCGTATCATTATCAAGTTATTTGGATATCTAGTTTGGAAAACTGTTGTTTATTTTAATTATATATGTATGTATGATTAATCAAACCTAAGTCTAAAACCAAATAAGCTCAAGCTACGTACTAATTATGGATATGTTGATATTTATAATATGACATGATATTTTACTATAAACTAGTATAGATACCAGCATCTCCTTCAACTCCTGAACGGTGGCCCTCAAGCTCTCCAGTTCCTGCTGGACACGTCGCTCACTGGAGACGGAGGAAGTAACCGCCGGAGTGGAGTCCAACCTCATATGGGCCCTGCTAGGGCCCAGTCCCCGGCCTCTCTCCCAACCTCCGTGGTGCCCTCCGTGTGCGGCGTCCAGAACTAGGGTCAGCAGCCTCGGATCGCTCTGTCCGGTAAAATCGATTCCCGAGGCCTCGGTCTGCTCAACCACCCGCTCCTACACCCACATTAAGCAGTAAAGTATAAGTATAAAATTTAAACTTGAACCTTCCAAAACTAAAATTTCAAATATGGGTAGAATAAATATTAACACTTACGCAATACTCCTGGGTAGCGACGTCGGGATATCGAAGCTCGCCCGTGGCGGGATCTATCGAGGTGCCGTGGACGGCAAGATATGCGGACAGCACGCTCGGTGTACCACCTTGCGCCACGGTCTGAGCTGTCTGCAATATTAGAAAATAACTCTTAATATTAGAAATATTAGAAAATAACTCTTAATATTGCAGAATATCACAAAGGTCGGTCTATTGTAATTTACCGATAACTCCATGGCTCGAGTAATATTCCTCGAGCCACCTGTGTAAGTGGGGCGACCCCTCTTCGCCGACTTCCTGTTCTCAGTATTCTGAGCGGTCTGTTTCTGCATAACGCATTAACATTTAGTTTTCTAATTAAGGAACACCAAAAAATAAATTATATCCTAAACAATGAATTACATTTAAAATACATACCTGTTTGCGTTGGGAGTCAAAATATTCGCACAATAGAGGCCATGTCTCTACGTCGACTCTCGCAAACGCCGGAGTAGATAGGAGGGCCGCTCTCTCTGCCTCGGGGGTCACCATCTACAGGGAGTAGCAAGTCGGCCTTCAGCTCATTCCTGTTGTATCGGACCTTGGTCTGCATGTTCTTCATCAGGCCATTGTACAGAGCATGAAGGTCGAGCACCCTCCCAGGGTGATCAGGGTCGGGTACAGGCTGAAAATCGTAATCCGACTGAAAATACAAAAAAACATTGTTATTAGATTGCAAGTGTTAATAATAAATATATTGGATAAATCAAATGAAAATATATATTAATACGTACCCGAGCCTGATCAAAGAAGAGGGTGAATGAGCGCCGGTGCTGCTCGCCCCACTCAACGTGAAGTGGATAGTTCTTAACGAGCCGGCTCTCGTCCCCCATATACCTGCCGAACCTCTTGGCATGAGGACTGGTATAGCGATAGTCAAGGGTAAAAAAGAAGGGGAATGCTTCCTCCCTCCTAGCTCTGTCAGGCCTCAGCCTATGGGACTGATTCGGGCCTCGAGTCCCCCTTTGGGGATGGAGAGGCCCTGCGTCTGCAAGAAATATCAAGACAATCAATATTAAGACAAAGTTGTATTAAGAAATCAAGCTTAAATGAAATTGAAGTGTGATATATACCTCCGGTGACTATCGCACGAGCCTGGGCCCGGGCAGCAGCACGAGCGGGACGATAGTTCCTCCGGTGAGGAACAACCGGGGTCCCGGATGCGGACGCATCCCCTCCAACTAGAAAATAAACATTGACGCTAAATTTCTATGAAGTTCATATTTATTCTATAGAGCATATGTAAAATGAATAAATATTTTATATTTATTCATACTAACCTGCAGACGATGCGGATGGTATGGAAGCGGCAGGAGTGGCCCTTGCGGAAGATGTGGACGCACCACCTATAATTAGACAATTAAAAATAGATTATATAAGTAATTGCAAAAAGAATGTGTAGATCAATAATATAACGTTCTAAATCAATATGCATGCACTATAGGATATATAAATATACCCGCAGGTGCAGTGGTGTCACCACCTACAGCTAGACAATAATAAAAATTGCTAAGTAAGAGCAAAAGGAATGTGTGTATATTTATGATATAGCATTCTAAATCAATATACATGCACTATATGATATATAAACATACCTGGAGGAGCGGGAGTGGCCTCTGTCCCAGATGTGGACGCATCACCAACAACTAGACAATCAAACATTGACAATATAAGTAATTTTGACATAAACAGGCATGAATATCTGTAATATTACATTCAAAATGGATATGCGTGCAGTATACCTGGAGGTGTGGCAAAATCCACACGGAAGGAGGCATCTGAAGGGGTCTCCGATCTGGGTGCAAGACCGGCCCTCTGAAGCTCCCTACAAAGCTCTCCGGGTGGCAGAACCGCTCTGCCTCTGCCGCGGCTGGAGCTCCTGCCGCCCCTCGATGCTCCCGACATCGTCATCAAATCTAGATAAACGGTTCGTGGGCGCATTAGACAATCATTAAAAGTATTGACTATATATGTATAGAGCGTAAAATGTGAAGTAATAATATAACATTACTGATAACCTTTTTCGTTTCATGGACGCATTATACATATATACTTGGATTTCATCGTCGATGTCCTTTCTAACCCACGTAACTTCATGATCGGTCGAAAACAACCCGTCCTTCGAAACAGACGGTCGGAGCACTTTAAGCCTTCTCTCTTCTTCGTCCTCATCGCTGTCCTCGAATTCTGAGACATCGTAGACATCTCTGGGTTTCCATCGGCATACAACACTCCATCCCGGATGCTTTAGACACTGTAAGTAGTATACTTGGAACGCTTGGTTCAGAAAGATAAACGGATCTTCCTGACCGTAAAATCGAAGTGTGTTCACACTGGTCAATCCATATTCATCTTTCCAAGTCCCAAGATTGCTTCTCCACATGTCCGTATCGGTTCGCGTATCGTACCAAGTACACTGGAATATATAAAAGGGTTCTGATCGTCCGGGATAGTGGATGCCAAGTATACAATTTAAGTATCCATAATAAATCACACCGTCCGATCCTACCTTCGCAATCCCACTATTCGGAGTGGTTCTAGATGTTTCTATATCCTTAACTTCGAATTTGTATCCAAGGACACCAAATCCTTTGTAATATACAACCTCCGTATTAGGAAATTGAGCTAAACATCTTGAATCATTCTCAAATGATGCAGACAAGTTCGGATCGTGGATCTAACAAAACAAATTTTACGACAAATACATAACGATACAAGTTTAGATTAAAACTGATAGCAATAAAATGTTATTCGAATAACTTACATGATCTGTGACCCAATCACAAAAATTATCCTGATGATATTTTTCCAAACGTTCTTCGTTCCAATCAGGATGCCCCTCACGTACCTCGTTAAAATGAATTCTGTTTTCGACAACTGATTGTGACATTAATATTATATCATTTCATACACACACAAACACAGATATAACAATTAATCCAAAAAAACTTACTCTCTAATTTGTTCAAGACATGCGCAATTAAACAAGATAAACCGGTATATCTTGTTGATAAATATAGTGTCTACCCTCTTATACTCGGCTTTACCATATGGCCCGTCTTGAATTCTTCGTGGTCAGTTAAGCCTTGTCTCAATGTTCTCGTCCAGATAGCGGGAACAAAATGTGGTTGCTTCATCAAGAAGATAAGCTTGCATGATGGAACCCTCTGGTCGATTTTTATTGCGTATATACTTCTTAAGAGTGTAGAGGTACCTAATGAAAATATGTTGAATAAATAAATACGGGCATACAGGACAACAATAAATTTATAAATTGTGCGAAACGAAAAATTACACGTACCTCTCGACGGGATACATCCATCGATATTGTACCGGTCCGGCTAACTTCGCCTCAGTTGCAAGATGAACCGTCAAGTGTATTATGATATCGAAGAATGACGGTGGGAAAATACGCTCAAACTTGCAAAGTATCAACGCAATAGAATTTTCTAGTTTATCCAGCGTCATAACCTCCAGTGTTTTAGCACACAACTCCCCGAAAAAACAACATAGATCGTTGATTACTAGACCAACCGAGTCGGGGAGAGAAGTCCTGAGGGCTAATGGAAGAAGATGCTCCACGATAACATGGTGATCATGACTTTTCAGCCCATCGATCTTGCCCTTCACAATTTTTATTTTCTTGCTGAATGATCCTGAGAAACCTGTAGGGACTTTCAAATCATGCAACACCTGCAGGAATCTTTTCTTCTCCGGTTGTGACATATGATAAGCGGCATTGGGAAGTACAAACTTGCCCGGTTTACCCGCTACCGGTCTAGGGTGCAATTCACTTCTTATTCCCCACTCTTGTAGATCCATCTGAGCATTCATGTTGTCTTTCGATTTCCCGTCTTTACAAAGAAGCAAGTTAAGTATGTGCTCTGATACTCCCTTCTCTATATGCATGACGTCCAGACAATGACGCACTGAATTTGAAGACCAGTACGGAAGCTCGAAGAAAATGCTTAACTTGTTCCAATATGGTGGTTTGACCTGTTTCGTCGGATCCATCTCGAAGGTCACATTATTATAACCATCCCATTTAGCAGTCACATCCTCTCCGGACAATGGGGATAGAGGTCCAAGAAGCTCCTGATGACAATCAAAGTGAACCGTGTCTAATCTATAGGGGTGGTCTGGAGGCAGGAAATGTCGATGGCCGCAATAACAAACCTTCCTGCTAAAATTCAAGAATTTCGATGTTGTGTGTTCATGGCAATGAGGACATGCTTTGTGACCATGTACGGACCAACCTGATAGCATTTCATACGCAGGAAAGTCATTAATTGTCCACATTAAAGCCGCACGCAGTATGAAGGTTGTATTTGTGTTTGCATCATATGTCTCTACACCATCAATGAACAAAGATTTCAACTCCTCGATCAGAGGTCGGAGATAAACGTCGATATTGTTCCCCGGTGAGTTTGGTCCGTCGATAAGAAAAGGCATCATAAAGTATGATTGGTCCATAGCCAACCAAGGCGACAGATTATAAATTATCATTACAACGGGCCATGTGCTGTGACTTCCAGCCATATAGTTGAATGGGTAGAAGCCATCAGTAGCCAGTCCGAGCCGGACATTGCGAGGATCGCTACTGTATATTGCGTGCCTCCTATCGAAATCCTTCCATGCCGGTGAATCTCTTGGATGGCTCATTTTTCCATCTTCACTTGGAGGAGCATGGTGATGCCAAATCATTGCCTCGGCTGTTTTCTTGCACCTGAATAGCCTCTGTAGCCTCTGTGTTATGGGAAAGTATCGTGCTATCTTCACAGGTATATCAGGCTTCTTATCAGAATCTTTCGTCTTATACCTGGTCTCTCCACATGTTGGACACTTTTTCAAATCTGAATTCTCTTTCCGGTACAACACGCAATTTTTAGGACATGCTTGAATCTTCTCGCACTTTAGACCCAAATCAGACATCATCTTCTGGGCTCCGTACCAGCTGTCGGACACGTTTTTTCCCTGCGGCATAGAATCTTTCAAGAACGAAATAAGCATTGTGAATGACTTGTTGCTCCATCCATTTAGGCACTTAATCTGGAAAAGTTGGACAAACCATGAGAGCGTGGAATACTTCGCATTCTCATAAATTGGTTTTCTAGCATCATTCATGAAATTTTCATATTTATCCGCACGCGGTTCTTGACCGGAAGGAATGTCATCTTCGGTACGAATAGATTCACTTAGGGCAGCCTCTATCATATCCTCCATTTCTTCTGATGGAAATAAATTACCGTCTTCTCCTTCTGCCGCATTACCAAATTCTTCTTCTTCTCCTGCCGCATTATCATGTTCTCCTTCTTCTTCTGCCGCAGTACTGCATTCTTCTCCTTCCCCATGATATTTCCAAGTTGTATAAAGTCTAGTAAACCCATGTTTTACAATATGAAGCTCTGCCAATTCTACCTTCTGCCAGTACTTATTGCCACATCTATCGCACGGACAGATAATCTTCTCTATTATGATCTTATTATGTGCGCGTGCAAATTCAATGAAAGCAGCAACTCCTGCGACAAATTTAGGTTGCATACGTTGTTGCCAATCCACATATATCCAGTCCTTAACTCTGACGTACTCATGGACCATGTTAGACTGTATAACATATAAATTGTAGGTTATGGTGACTATATTGAGAAATATAAGAACGGGATAGTTACTGACAAAGGAGAAAATCCGTGTATATGCTTTGTGTGTGCGTTTGTCGTTGAAAAGAATAAACTATCGAACATATGTTAACCGATAGACGGGGACTAAGTGGCGCTTTTAGTTTCATATATGAGTATCGATGAGAATATGAAGGTTTCATATTATCATATATTGGTTTTAACTTGAACATCTCGAATCACTCTCTAATTATGCGTTTGTTGTGTATTCTTGTTGTATGTGTGTGTTCCAGTTGTCGGGGGTAGGATTCTATCCTATTAAGAATGTATAGAGCGAACACCCATCACTTGTGCTTTCAACCGTTTCGATTAAATTTCGCAGCACCTCCCCGCTGTTCTCCGAGTACACTGTAATAGAATAAATCATTTCAAAGCTGTGAAATAACATTGAAATGAACATCTAATCTATCTTTGTACACGGAGAGCCAGCGGAAAGGTACCGACGAAATATCTCGAAACGGATGAAAACACAAGTGAATGAAGGCGTTTGCTTTATACATTCTTAACTTGTTCACACGGGACAAATCTATGGGTTACCATACGATTGAATTTTCTCGTCGCGTTGACTATATGACGGTTGTTAGTATCGAGCTATACTGTCCGATATTTAACAACCTTCGTATAGTTCTATGTCATGACGAGCATCGCGCGTATGTTAACCGATAGACGGGGACTAAGTGGCGTTTTTAGTTTCATACATGAGTATCGATGAGAATATGAAGGTTTCATATTATCATATATTGGTTTTAACTTGAACATCTCGAATCACTCTCTAATTATGCGTTTGTTGTGTATTCTTGTTGTATGTGTGTGTTCCGGCTATTGGGGGTAGGCTTCTATCTCATTAAGAATGTATAGAGCGAACACCCATCACTTGTACTTTCAACCGTTTCGAGTAAATTTCGGCAGCACCTCCCCGCTTTCTCCGAGTACACTGTAATAGAATAGATAATCATTTCAAAGCTGTGAAACAACGTTGAAATGAACATCTAATCTATCTTTGTACACGGAGAACCAGCGGAAAGGTACCGACGAAATATCTCGAAACGGATGAAAACGCAAGTGAATGAAGGTGTTTGCTTTATACATTCTTAACTTGTCCACACGGGACAAATCTATGGGTTACCATACGATTGAATTTTCTCGTCGCGTAGACTATACGACGGTTGTTAGTATCGAGCTATACTGTCCGATATTTAACAACTTTCGTATAGTTCTATGTCACGACGAGCATCGCACGTATGTTAACCGATAGACGGGGACTAAGTGGCGCTTTTTGTTTCATATATGAGTATCGATGAGAATATGAAGGTTTCATATTATCATATATTGGTTTTAACTTGAACATCTCGAATCACTCTCTAATTATGCGTTTGTTGTGTATTCTTGTTGTATGTGTGTGTTCCAGCTGTCGGGGGTAGGCTTCTATCCCATTAAGAATGTATAGAGCGAACACCCATCACTTGTGCTTTCAACCGTTTCGAGTAAATTTCGGCAGCACCTCCCCGCTGTTCTCCGAGTACACTGTAATAGAATAGATAATCATTTCAAAGCTGTGAAACAACGTTGAAATGAACATCTAATCTATCTTTGTACATGGAGAACCAGCGGAAAGACACCGACGAAATATCTCGAAACGGATGAAAACACAAGTGAATGAAGGCGTTTGCTTTATATATTCTTAACTTGTCCACACGGGACAAATCTATGGGTTACCATACGATTGAATTTTCTCGTCGCGTAGACTATACGACGGTTGTTAGTATTGAGCTATACTGTCCGATATTTAACAACTTTCGTATAGTTCTATGTCACGACGAGCATCGCACGTATGTTAACCGATAGACGGGGACTAAATGACGCTTTTAGTTTCATATATGAGTATCGATGAGAATATGAAGGTTTCATATTATCATCGAGTATCATATATTGGTTTTAACTTGAACATCTCGAATCACTTTCTAATGATGCGTTTGTGTGTATTCTTGTTGTATGTGTAACATGATTTTAAACCATTGAGATCAAGATTGATAGAACTAATCATCCTACATTGCAATGTCATTCATCAACCAAAAACTATTATTGCAATGGAATTCATCTATAATAATCAACAATTAAAACTACAAATGTAGGATACTGATATCATAAAGCGTTATACGCAACATATGAATTCACATGACTGAAACATGCATCAAAAAAATATGTTCATCCAAAAGATAGGCCACTGTCAACAAATATAGACAAATACGTCATAAAAACAGTAACTAATTAACAAGTTGATTAGCATCTGGATCAAGAAAATGATAGGAAAAACAATTGACTATGATCTATAATGACAAGTCTATTACCATGACTCTCGACTAACAAAGGTGGCTTTTCGTCCTCGGTAGCTTGATAATTGGGATTTCATGGCGAATAAAAATATGCATATGCCGTTTGACCGGGAACTTCAATAGGAAACTCAATGAGGTCGGGTGTAATGAAGTACGCTTTGTATTTCGCTATATCAGGTGATGAAGCCCAAGCCCTAGCTAGCCCCAGCCCCACCCCAACCGAACCCTATTGAAGGTAAAGAACGTCCTTACAATTTCATATTTCTATTAATGATGCAATTCTCCACCAAGTCAAATTCTTGCAATATCATTCTTTTTAGAGTATGTCTAATTTAATAGATAGAATTTTCAAAGTTGGGCAACCAAGAAAAAGTAACAAGGGATTTTACATACATGCCAAAGCTTTGATTATTTATTTATTTATTTTCCATTTCATATTAGTACTTTTATATGTTTGATGATGGCAAGAAATACAAATTATATTAGAACATTGTACATACCTAATTTCCACTTGAAATCGGTTTTTTCTTTTATCAGTACTCGTTGACATATAGTAACAAACAATGTTTGATTAGGAGGACCCAAGATTTTCTCGATCAACAATAATTTTAGTAATCAAACTAGGCTAAAATTGCTCGAAATTCCTCTCAGGTTTGCCAAATTCAGCAAACCCCAACCCCAACCTAACCCTAACCCCAGAACCAGCCCCAGCCCAGCCCCACCCCAACCCCAACCTAACCCTAGCCCCACCCCCAGCCCCAGCCCCAACCCAGCCCCAGCTAAACCCCAACCCCAACCCTAACCCTAACCCCAGCCCCAGCTAAACCCTAACCCCAACCCTAACCCTAACCCCAGCCCCAGCCCCAGCCGAACCCCAACCCTAACCCTAACCCCAACCCCAACCGCAACCCATACCGAACCCCAACTCCAACCGCAACCCCAGCCCCAGCCATGAACCCTAGCCCTAACTAATCAAAAATTTGTTTAGTTGAAGATTTAATAACATGTGCGATGGAGGAGACGATCGATCGATGGCGACGACGAAACGGAGGCGATGACGAAAACGGCGACGAGGAAGAACGGTGACGAGAACGGCGGTGGCGACGACGAGAACGGCGGGAATGATTTGGGGATTTTGGTTCGCACGCGATCGAGAGAGAGAGAGAGAAAGAGATAATCAGCGTAGGCGATCTGTGCCTTTTTAATTAAATCGTTATTTAGTTGCCCCTACGGATTTGTCCGTAGGTCCTTAGTTTGCAGCTCCGTAGAGGCAAACACCAAATTAAGATTTGATATTTTTACTCTTAAACGTCTTGGACCGTAGGGGCAACCTTCTAGCCCTACGGCTTAATCCGTAGGGCCAACATAAATCTGCCCCTACAGATTTCACTATCCGTAGGGGCAACCCCCTATTGTAGTAGTGTCCTTATTCCGGATAAACGAATCCCATATTGATTCCTCACAACCTTCACATGTATTCGATCATACCCAACTACTACAGTTATACACAGTATCAATGGATCTGTGGTTGGAAAGTAATTAAAGTAATCTCTAGCACATGTAACACCCTAGTTCATTTATACCATTTCTATTTTGAGTATTTCTTTATTTATGGTCTTTTTTTGATTTATTGTGTTTTGGGTGCGAATAGTATAATTGGCATCTGTATTTGCATCCGACCCGACCCGCTTGCTGAAAACCCATCTTAATTCCTATTTATGATTTATCCCGGCTTATTATGTGAATTCGTGCACTTTCATTTTTTTATATACTGCATACTGACATCTGCATATTTTTTCAATATAGCATATAAAATCAAGAAAAATATTTTAAAAATATCTAGCATGGCCTGCATGATACCCCAACCCTGTCGTAGCATCCCCGCATCTTGCTCTCGTCCCGTTCAGTGAAACGGACTCGTTTGGATGGCTACGTGCACGTGCGTGCATCCGTTTTTTGGGGTATACTTTTTCGTTACCCGGATATCCTGTTTTGGTTTTAGTTGATACGTACATGTTCCCCTCCGAACGGCGGCCCGGACTTCGCGTCCGTTGCCTGAGGTTCGGGGCAGATGCTATTTGGTTTTATCCGTCTATCTCTCCGGAGATGCCGAGTTGATTTATGGCACCGTGTATCGGAGGTTTAGACGGATGCGGCCGATGTAGCAGACTTCATCAGATTCCCCCTCGGGGTGAGGGGTTTTTGATTGTGGGGACGCTCTTCCCTGCAGGCGCAAGCCCCTGCAGTTAATTACGCTACCGCATTGCGGTAACAACTTTCTCCTTCTCCAGAATTTCACTTCGTGTCGTGTGTGTTTGTTTTGTTTGTGGTTGCCCGTGGATTGTATACGGAGACTGAGTAATGCCGTCGCCCGTAGGACGTGGATTAGTCCAAATCCGTATTTACTTAGATTTGGGTTTGGTGTTTTTAGTTTAAGGATGCATTAGTCGCGTTGCGGCCAAGATCAACTTAAACGTTCGTTAAGGATACGATAGTCCTGTTTGAGACTAAGATCAACTTAACGTGATCGTTTAGATCCGACAAAAGAGCGTTTGGGCTCTATTGTTCCAGTTTGGGAGATTCATAGTCCAATTTGGGACTAAAGTCTGTTTGGAGGATACGTTAGCCATTTTTGAGGCTAAGATCGACTCAAACGTTTGTTAAGGATACGTTAGTCTAGTTTGAGACTAAGATCAACTTAACGGGACCGTTTAGATCCGACAAAAGAGCATTTGGGCTCTATTGTGCCAGTTTAGGGACGTGGTGGTCCATCGCCAGTTTTAGGGACGTAGTGGTCCATTATTAGTTTAGGGACGTTCCGGTCCGATGCCAGTTTTGGGACATGGTGGTCCAACTCCAGTTTAGGGACATGGTGGTCCATCGCCAGTTTAGGGACGTAGTGGTCCATTATTAGTTTAGGGACGTTTCGGTCCGTCGCCAGTTCAGGGACGTAGTGGTCCATATTAGTTTAGGGACGTTTCGGTCCGATATTAGTTTAGGGACGTTTCGGTCCGATATTAGTTTAAGGACCCCGCAGTCCATATCGATGTATGGTCGTTGGGACCCGTCACCTCTTTGACGTCGTTGAGGAATTACAACGACGGATGTCAAAGGAGTTCGGAGATGTACCCTCGAACCGGATGTAAATTGATTTAGAAGAGCAATTTTGCTCAGTCAATTTAATTTAAGGACTTATGGCCAAAATTGGGCTAAGTCCGGTTGAAATGTTCAACATTTTATTTGCTTTTGCATTGCGTTTCTTTTTTTTATTTTTATTTGGGCCTTGTCCAGAAAGGATGCAGAGCATCAATTTGTTTTGGGCTCTGCCCTTTTAGCAATGATGCAAGGCATCAATTTTATTTGGGCTCTGCCCTTGTATAAAGGATGCAAAGCATCAATTTATTTGGGCTCTGCCCATTTATTGCCTTGCAATTTTAGATTCAAGAACCGATGGTTCATAAAACAAGTGCAAGGCACTATTTGATTTAGATCTAAGAAAAAATAAGTTTTTCTTATATCAGAGAACCAAAGGTTCATAGCAAGTGCAAGGCACTATTAATTTAATAACCTTTTAGGTTCAAGAACCGATGGTTCATAAAACAAGTGCAAGGCACTATTTTTACTTATTTATTTATTTATCGTTAAAGATTTATGATCTTGTTCATAAGAGAATTTTCTCTTCTTTAAAAGGTTTTTACCTTTTTTCTTTATTCTTCAAGAGTTCTCTTCTCCTTTTTTTTAGCAAGATGTTCATATGTGGTGCGCACGTGCGTTGCACGTGGTGCCGCATGGCGGGCACACGTGCATTGCACGTGGCGCACATGCGCATTATGAGGAGAAGTAAAGCTTCTATATATGGAGAACAAGCTCCTTTAAATATTCTCATGTGGTGCGCACGTGCGTTGCACGTAGTGCCGCATGGCAGGCACACGTGCGTTGCACGTAGCGCACATGGCGCTTGCGCATATGCACATTATGGAGGAGCATGCTTCTATCTTGGAGAACTAAGCTCCTTTGAGTATTGAATCCTTTGAGGATTTTTAACTCTACCTTTCTAAGAGGTATGCCCTCTTATTTATATGGGAGTGGTAGAGAAGCCATCTCTCCTTTTCCCGATATGGGACTAAAAAATGCATTCCCCATGTAGTAGAGCATTACTTTAGATTACACGTGTATAATACATTTGCTCATAACTTTTGATCTCGGATGAATTATGAGGCCCATAATATATCAAATCGAAGGTATTTTCGAGATGCTTTCAATATCATCAGAATTTAGCTGTTTTTCGTTCCGGAGTTTGTCAAAATACAGCTCGGAAAATACTGGTTCGCATCTTCTTCCTTAAATCACATGTGCATAGACATTTGCTCATAACTTTTGATCCCGGATGAATTATGAAGCCCATAATATATCAAATCGAAGGGTTTTTCGAGACGCTTTCAATACAATCAGAATTTATCCGTTTCTCTTTCGGGAGTTTGTCAAAAAACAGCCCGGAAGATACTGGTTCGTATTTCCTTAAGCGTATCGCTGCCATTTGATACCTTGGACTCTTTTGCGCAGAAATTTTTGGCGGGAACAAATGCCCCCCACTATTTTGCCCACGTAAGTATGTACGTGGGTGAAGTAGTGCAGAGTTATGCAGAGTTATGCATGGCGTATGACCAGTTTTGGGTTGATGTATCACTTTCAGAATCTTGATCTGAGAAGATAACGAGCGGACACAAGCGTCGTCATTTATCATTGACTCATATCTCAACTCTTAAGGGATATAGTTCCAATCCTTAACTCCATGAGCCGCATCCTTCTATTTTTTTTTGTCTCACTCTGGCGTGGAGTAGTTCACACGCTTATGAGTAAGTTCTCCATTTCAGTGGCATGTAGCTTTGGCAAGTGTGGCCCAAAGATGGTCGGCCCATCTTGACTTCTTTGCAGGGCAGTGATGGCTTAGGAGACAGGGGTAGGATCTGCCACCTAAGGCTTTTCAACTTTACGAGCCGTGAGGGTCTCATAAAGACTTTTCTCCCTACGAGTCGTGAGGATCTCGTAGGTGTATTTTCTCCTTGAGAATCGTGAGGATTCCTAAGTGTGTTTTCTCTTATAAGTCGTAAGGATCCTATAAGAGAGTTTTCCCTCTTACGAGTCGAGAGGACCCGTAAGCGGTTATTTCCCTCCTTATCGAGATTCGACTTTGGAGAATGTGACCCGTGGATAGTATGCAAGAGACCGTTTTGGGCCGACTTGCAGGGTCCCAGTGCTTAGGAAACAGGTTTTTTAATCCTTACTGCCTAATTCTTTATCTCACGAGTCGAGACGCATCGAGAAAATCTCGCAAAGACATCAATTTCCTCACGAGTCGAAACGGATCGAGCAGATCTCGCAAGAACATCTTAACGTCGCATTTAACCTCTGCTCTTTACGACAGAAGCCCGTTAAGGTTGGTGGTACTTAGGGTTTTGGCCATCGTACCGTCGCATAAGCTGATATAGTCCTCGATAGGCAATCGTGCTGTTCGAGTAGCCCTGCGACTGCCGTGTCTCTGATCCCTTCGGGGGCTGGACAAGACGTCTTCAAGCAATCCTCCTTGGCAGTTTGACCGTCAGAAGAGCAAGCGCTAGGAATTTGCCATGCCGCTTTTTACTTGAGGTTAGGCTCATTTTGGAGAGCCCCGATGAGTCATAACCACTCCGCGCTGGTGTGGGGATGATCTCCGATAGTCTTTCGGGCTTTATATGAGTTGCCGTTAAGACCCTGAAGCTAGGAATTTGGCCTTTGCTTCGTTTGCTGGCATTGCGTCTGCTGTATCGAGACGAATGTTGCGGTGGGAACTAGGGATTTTGCCGTGGCTCCGTTTGTTTGATGACGTTACGTCTGCTGTGTCGAGACGAACGTTGGGGTGACATCTCGTCTGCTGTATCGAGACGGACGTCGAAGTGGTGACCACTCCACACTGGTGCGAGATGATCTCCGATTGTCTTTCCGGTTTTATATGACTTGCCGTTAAGACCCTGAAGCTAGGAATTTAGCCTTCGCTTCGTTTGCTGGCATTGCGTCCTCTGTATCGAGACGAATGTCGTGGTTGTCTCTAGGTTACTGGTGAACCGCCGAGGTTTGGAACTAGGGATTTTGCCGTGGCTCCGTTTGTTTGATGACGTTACGTCTGCTGTGTCGAGACGAACGTTGGGGTGACATCTCGTCTGCTGTATCGAGACGGACGTCGAAGTGGTGACCACTCTGTGCTGATGTGAGATGATCTCCGATTGTCTTTCCGGTTTTATGTGAGTTACCGTAAAGACGTTGAAGCTAGGAATGTGGCCTTCGCTTCATTTGCTTTGTCATGTCTGAATCCCTGCTGGAGGAAGAACGCTGAGGTTGACATTTCGTCTACTGTATCGAGACGAACGTCACGGAGGTGACCACTTCATGTGAGATGGTCTCCGATTGTCTTTCCGGTTTTATGTGAGTTACCGTTAAGACGTCGAAGTTAGGAATGTGGCCTTCGCTTCGTTTGCTTTGACTGTGTCTGCTGTACCGAGACGAATGCTGAGGTGGAGCTGGGATTTTGCCATCACTCCGCTTTGTTTCGACCATGAGGTCTTTTGTTGATGTTGCTTCTGCATCTCGTTGGACTGCGAAGGAACGCCATTGTTGACATTGCGTCTGCTGTAACGAGACGAACGCTGAGGTGGAGCTGGGATTTTGCCATCGCTCCTCTTGATGGTGTAACATCTGTGTCCTGCTGGAATGAGGAGGCACGCCGTTGTTGGTCTCCAGGCTGTAGATGTAGCCATTGAGACCCTGAAGCTCGGGATCTTCCTTTTGCTTTGTCTGTTGACATTATGTCTGGGATATTGCGACAAATGTCGAGATGGTCTCTAGGTTATCTATGAACCGTCGAGATTTGGCTTCGCTTTCTGGTGGAGCCTGTTAGGAAGGTATGGTTCCCTCTTTATCTGTGCCCCTGAATTGTATACAAGGATCAATGTGATTTCACCTGTAGGGCAAAAAAATTCATTCTTTCATTTTTTTTATTCTTTCCGCGATGCTTTATCATTTCAGCTTTTATATCGCGAAGGTCGCGATTGCCCAATCATTTCGGCTATTTTTCGCGGTGCCCAATCATTTCGGCTGTTTACTTTATTTTTACTCGCTGCTTTTTATTGCGAGTTGCCCAATCATTTCGGCTGTTTATTTTATTTTTACTCGCTGTTTTTTTATTGCGAGTTGCCCAATCATTTCGGCTATTTCATATGCATACATTTTTACTTGCTGATTTTGTTTGCAAGTTGCCCCATCATTTCGGCTATTTCGTATGCATTTTTTTTATGAGTAGGGGATTTGGGATCTGATACCAATCTTGGCATCAGCATCGCTGCGACTGGAATATTGCCAGGAGCGAATCATCATTTGCCGTGAAAGGACTTGGAATTTGATACCGGTTTAGGCATCAGTATCGCTGCAACTGGGATATTGCCAGGAGCGAATCATCATTTGCTTTGAAAGGGCTTGGAATTTGATACCGGTTTAGGCATCAGCATCGCTACAACTGGAATATTGCCAGGAGCGAATCATCATTTGCCGCCGTCGATGTCGAACAAAGGTGGCTTAGTAAACAGGGTTAGGGGTCCTGTCGGCTAAGGCTTTTGACTTCATGGGCCGTAAGGGTCTCACAAAGGTATTTCTCCCTACAAGTCGTGAGGATCTTGTAGGTGTGTTTTCTCTTTGGGAATCATGAGGATTCCTAAGTGTATGTTCTCTTATAAGTCGTAAGGATCTTACAAGAGTGTTATCTCCTTATGAGTCGAGAGGACTCACAAGGGTTGTTCACCGTGTGGACATATCCCTAGTCACGGATGGGACTTGGTTAGGGAAATGTTTATTCGCGCCCGTGGATTGTATACAAGGGCCAATATCGGACCACTTGTAGGGCAATGTCGAAAGTTGTGGGGGTTGCTTAAGCACAGATTTAGGCTTCTGTAACTTAAGACTTTCAAATCTTATGAGCCGTAAGGGTCCTACAAGAGAGTTCTCCTTACGAGTCGTGAGGATCTCGCAAGTGTATTTTCTCCTTAGGAATCGTGGGGATCCCTAAGTGTGTTGTTCCTTTGTGAGTCGTAAGGATCTCACGCAGGTGGTTTCTCCTTACAGGGTCGAGAGGACCCTATAAGTGTTTCTCAACGAGGTTGCGCCCTTTCGGGTTTTCACAAACACTCGCCGGTAGTCCTGCTGTTTTTACTCACGGAGCCCTTTCGGGTTTTCATCCGTGCCCATTTTGCTTGTGGACATACCGTTTTTTTTATTCTCTTTTTTTTTCTTTTCTTTTCTTTTTTTTTCTTTTTCTTTTCTTCTTCTTTTTTTTTTTCAAACGAGGTCGCGCCCTTTCGGGTTTTCACGAACACTCGCCGGTAGCCCTGCTGTTTTTACTCACGGAGCCCCTTCGGGTTTTCATCCGAGCCCATTTTGCTTGTGGACATACCGTTATTATTATTTTTTATTTTTATTTTATTTTTTTTTAACGTCAGCCTGAAGATGCTGCGGGTTGGGAGTAGTTTAACGACGTTTCGGTCATTTGCAAGTTTTAGGACATTGCGGTCCGTCATTAGTTTAAGGACATCTCGGTCCGTTGTTAGTTTAAGGACGTTTCGATCCGTTATCCAGTTTTAGGACGTAGTGGTCCGTTAGGCTTTCCCCATGAATGAGCATGATGCCCCCGGCGTGTCCATATTTTTCAGAGCATGCGGTTGTGGCGGGTTCACCTTCCAAATTTCGGACAACGCGAACTTGCCCTGTTGGTATTGGTCTTCAACCCAGTTCTTGAAGATGTAGCAATCCTCGATCAGATGACCTACCGTTTGGTGTTAAGGGCAATAATTAGGATTATTAATATCGCCTGGCCGCAATGGACGTTTTGGACTCGGCAGATTGATGAGTCTGTTGCACACTGCCAGCTCGAACAGTCCCCTTGTTTTATCTTGCGGAAACGAGTAAGGACGTTTCAACTTTTCCTGGAGGGATTGCCGCTTGTTGCTTTGGCAAGCAACTGGTCTAGGGTCACCTGATTGTTGGTGAGCGCTGGCGACGAGGGCCTTTTTTCCTTTTCTTTTATCCTTTTTGTTCGCTCCGTTGTTTGCAGGGCCGAGATTTTTTCCGAGTAGCATGCGATTGCACGGCTGAACGTTCTCGCAGCTTCTCAATTCCTTTATTTTTGAAATAGATTCCCCGATGGAAGAGTTGGGGGTAGATTCTTCGTCAGAGTCGCTTCCAAAGGTGATAATTTGTGATCCCTTGAAGTCGGCTATATGACAGTCGGCGGTGGCTCTTTTGCGCTCATCTATCGCATTTTTTTGATATCCACAAGCTTCACACTTTGTTCTGTCGGAGTGTCGCTTTTGAGCGACATACCCTTGCCACCAACAGTTAAAGGATTCGCAGTCTTCGGTAGGATGTATGATCTTCTGATGATATAAACAGAAGTTAGGGTGCACCTCTACCTCAGAGAAAGCATTTTCTTCAGAGGGCGGTAGCTTCATTCCTACTGATAGAGCTTTGGCGAACCGTTTCCTTGTCTTGAATTTGTTTTTACCCGCAGTGTGTGGCTTTTGATTTGACGGGAATACCTTGGTTCTTTCCAGTATGGCCATTTCATGCTCTTGATTGGCTTTTGCTTTCAAACGAATTTCATTTAGGAAGACATCGATCAACTCGTCTGATGGCTGTAGAATCTCTGGCTCAGGGTTCGCCATTGATTTCTCAGCGCAAGGAGCCTCCTCATCATCCGTCAGTGAATGAGAAATCACATGACAAGTCGCCACGTAGTCTTCGGATTCATCCGATAAGTTTTCTCTGTCGTTTTCATCCTCGACGAAAGAACAAGTTGCCCCCGGCGTGTCCATTTTCTTTGGAGAGTGTGGTTGTGGTGGGTTTACCTTCCAGTTTTCCGACAGCACGAACTTGCCTTGTAGGTACTGATCTTCGATCCATCCCTTAAAGACGAAAAAATCCTCAATCGGGTGACTTACCGTTTGGTGGTAAGGGCAATAATTGGGATTATTAAGATCGCCTGGTTGCAACGGACGCTTTGGACTCGGCAGATTAATGAGTCTGTTGCGCACGGCCAGCTCGAACAGTCTTCTCGTTTTATTCTGAGGAAACGAGTAATGACGTCCTAGCCTCTCTTCGAGGGATGGGCGTGGACGCACGTTGTTTTGGCGAGCGACCGGCTTTGAGTTGCTCGACTGTTGCTGAGCGTTGGCGACGATGATCGCTTTTCCTTTCTCATTTCGGGGATCGGGTCTTGGAGGAGACGGTCTATGGCCCATCTAGTCCATTTGGGCTAATTTGTCGAACAAGGCCTGGAAGGTGGTCGGCCTGAAGAACATCATGAATTGCGAGATGGTCGCCTGCGGATCGAGAGTGCCCACAAACATGCCTACCGCAGGTGCCTCTTCTATGCGTTGTTCGCATTTCGACCATAGGTTTCGCCATCGTGTTGCGTATTGGACCCACGTTTCGCTGGGCCTTATCCTGGCATTTATCAGTGCTGTAATCGGGGTGCGTTCACTAGCGCTCGCGAATCTTTGTGTAAACAGCAGCTCCATCTCCGCAAATGTTTTAACAGAGTCGTTAGGTAGCTCTGAATACCATTCAAAGGCTGTTTCTGTTAAGCTGCCAACGAATTGGCGAAGCAACAGTTTGTCGTCGCCTCCCGTGTTGCCGCATAAGGCCCTGAATTGAGCGACATGCTGATGGTGATTCCCTGTCCCTTTATATACATGGAACTTAGGTATCATATATCCCGGCGGGTAACTAATTTGGTCATACCAGCTCGGATAGGGTCGTCCGGTTTTGACGATTTTCCCGGCTGCTTCACTCGCCTGATGAGCTCGTATTTGCTGAGCTATATATTCGTCCAGTGCGGCCTTGGAAATGGTTTTCTCCTTTGCTGCTGAAAGGGCCGGAGGAGGATTAGAGGTTTCCCCTCCATCGTCCCCAAGGATGATCGGAGGATTTTCAGCAGAATGATCTTCAGCTGGAAGGTCCGGTTGTAGCATCATCCCTACGATATCTTGGAAGAGGAGCGCCATTTGTTTTATGTTAGCCGCTTGATCTGCGGCTTCTTTGTCCTTCTTTTCGAGGACTCTGCGTAGGTAGTCAGCGTCAGTTTCTTGTTCATGACGTTGCTCTGATGATGCCTCCGAGCTTTCTTTTGGCCCGGCAAGTGCGGCCATTGCAGTCATCATCTCCTGAAGCTTCTGTTGCTGCTCCTGGGCTTTCGTTACGGATCGGGTGAGCGGTCGGTGACCCGTCGAAGCACGGCTTTCCTCCTTTCCAGAAGCCATATAAACAGTGTGCACCACCATGCCCCCAGACTTGGGGTGTTTGTGCTCAGCGCGTTTACGGTTCGCCATGTTCACAGGGGCTTTTTGCGGCCTCCTTTTCTTTTGAGTGGTTGAAGTTGAGGGGGCCGTTGTAGTGGGCGCCCAAGTAGCCGTTGCTTTTTGTGGCTTGACGGGGTAATCCTTCCCCTGCCGAACCTTCATCGTTTTCTGTCGGCGAAGATAGTCTTGATTAATCACCAACTCCTGGATCTGTCGCCAGACCTTGTAAATTTTAGAGGGTAGCCGTTGAGGGGGCTGCTCCAGCTTCTTCTCTGGGGTATCCTCCACAGATGAAGGAGTTCTCTTCAGCATCGCAGTAGGAGAGTTTCTACGCACCGTGTTCAGCAATTCAAAGCTGTTCCCGGTTGGAACAGCAACATCGATCCCCACCGTTGGAGTTGGCGGAATTATCCCAGTTGGGGAGTTGCCCCCAGCCTTCCTCACTCGGCGCCTGTGGAGACGTCGAGCGTATTGTGTGGATGGAGTTGTCTCGGCCGTAGGGGTGACCTCCTCATACCCCCTGCTTTGAAGAGAGACCGTTATTGGTGCTGGCCTGTCAAAGACTGACACCCGTTGAGAAGCAATGTCTAATCTGTCAAAGACAGACCTCTGGGCAGAGGAAGCAGCTTTGAGGACCTCGCCTGGAGCAGAAGCCGGAATGGCCATCCTTGTAAAAACTGACTTTTTGGAAGGAGAAGCCTTTCCAATGATTTCGTCCGCTTGAGCCGGGATGGCTATCCGCTTTGGGATGGCAAGTTCGGGTATCGCGGGCTTGTAGACGCTCTGGCCCAATCTATAGAAAACTGAGGTATTGAAGTTGGGCGACCCGTTGAGAGGGTCGCGGCAGTGGTAAGCCGATCAAGGACCAACATCTTTGGGGATTCTTGTAACGTCATTATGGCATTGAAGCTCAACGGTGGGAGCATGGTCCCGAAGAAAAATCCAGTGGTGGCCTGAGTTACCTGCTCCACTGGCATCTTGAAAAGGGAGGCCGCTTGGGGCCCATAAGTCACTCCTCTAACAAGGACCGAGCGAGAGTTGCAGTTGCAGGCAGTGCAGTTTGAAGCCATTGATCTTCTGTTTTCTGCACGGAGCAAGACACCAAATCTTAGTACCTCGAATCCACATGGAACCACAGTAAACCGCGATTCGTTCGCGAACACGACGCACGAAGTGTGGAGTGGAAAGAGGAAAAGGTCCCACCGGGCGTGCCAGAATCTGTTCCCCTCCGAAAGGCGGCCCGGACTTCGCGTCCGTTGCCTGAGGTTCGGGGCAGATGCTATTTGGTTTTATCCGTCTATCTCTCCGGAGATGCCGAGTTGATTTATGGCACCGTGTATCGGAGGTTTAGACGGATGCGGCCGATGTAGCAGACTTCATCAGATTCCCCCTCGGGGTGAGGGGTTTTTGATTGTGGGGACGCTCTTCCCTGCAGGCGCAAGCCCCTGCAGTTAATTACGCTACCGCATTGCGGTAACAACTTTCTCCTTCTCCAGAATTTCACTTCGCGTCGTGTGTGTTTGTTTTGTTTGTGGTTACCCGTGGATTGTATACGGAGACTGAGTAATGCCGTCGCTCGTAGGACGTGGATTAGTCCAAATCCGTATTTACTTAGATTTGGGTTTGGTATTTTTAGTTTAAGGATGCATTAGTCGCGTTGCGGCCAAGATCAACTTAAACGTTCGTTAAGGATACGATAGTCCTGTTTGAGACTAAGATCAACTTAACGTGATCGTTTAGATCCGACAAAAGAGCGTTTGGGCTCTATTGTTCCAGTTTGGGAGATTCATAGTCCAATTTGGGACTAAAGTCTGTTTGGAGGATACGTTAGCCATTTTTGAGGCTAAGATCGACTCAAACGTTTGTTAAGGATACGTTAGTCTAGTTTGAGACTAAGATCAACTTAACGGGACCGTTTAGATCCGACAAAAGAGCATTTGGGCTCTATTGTGCCAGTTTAGGGACGTGGTGGTCCATCGCCAGTTTTAGGGACGTGGTGGTCCATTATTAGTTTAGGGACGTTCCGGTCCGATGCCAGTTTAGGGACATGGTGGTCCATCGCCAGTTTAGGGACGTAGTGGTCCATTATTAGTTTAGGGACATTTCGGTCCGTCGCCAGTTTAAGGACGTAGTGGTCCATATTAGTTTAGGGACGTTTCGGTCCATTATTAGTTTAGGGACGTTTCGGTCCGTTATTAGTTTAAGGACGTTTCGGTCCATATTAGTTTAAGGACGTTTCGGTCCGATATTAGTTTAAGGACGTTTCGGTCCACGAGTTTAAGGACCTCGCAGTCCATATCGATGTATGGTCGTTGGGACCCGTCACCTCTTTGACGTCGTTGAGGAATTACAACGACGGATGTCAAAGGGGTTCGGAGATGTACCCTCGAACCGGATGTAAATTGATTTAGAAGAGCAATTTTGCTCAGTCAATTTAATTTAAGGACTTATGGCCAAAATTGGGCTAAGTCCGGTTGAAATGTTCAACATTTTATTTGCTTTTGCATTGCGTTTCTTTTTTTTATTTTTATTTGGGCCTTGCCCAGAAAGGATGCAGAGCATCAATTTGTTTTGGGCTCTGCCCTTTTAGAAATGATGCAAGGCATCAATTTTATTTGGGCTCTGCCCTTGTATAAAGAATGCAAAGTATCAATTTATTTGGGCTCTGCCCATTTATTGCCTTGCAATTTTAGATTCAAGAACCGATGGTTCATAAAATAAGTGCAAGGCACTATTTGATTTAGATCTAAGAAAAAACAAGTTTTTCTTATATCAGAGAACCAAAGGTTCATAGCAAGTGCAAGACACTATTAATTTAATAACCTTTTAGGTTCAAGAACCGATGGTTCATAAAACAAGTGCAAGGCACTATTTGATTTAGATCTAAGAAAAAACAAGTTTTTCTTATATCAGAGAACCAAAGGTTCATAGCAAGTGCAAGGCACTATTAATTTAACAACCTTTTAGGTTCAAGAACCGATGGTTCATAAAACAAGTGCAAGGCACTATTTTTACTTATTTATTTATTTATCGTTAAAGATCTATGATCTTGTTCATAAGAGAATTTTCTCTTCTTTAAAAGGTTTTTACCTTTTTTCTTTATTCTTCAAGAGTTCTCTTCTCCTTTTTTTTTAGCAAGATGTTCATATGTGGTGCGCACGTGCGTTGCACGTGGTGCCGCATGGCGGGCACACGTGCGTTGCACGTGGCGCACATGCGCATTATGAGGAGAAGCAAAGCTTCTATATATGGAGAACAAGCTCCTTTAAATATTCTCATGTGGTGCGCACGTGCGTTGCACGTAGTGCCGCATGGCAGGCACACGTGCGTTGCACATAGCGCACATAGCGCTTACGCATATGCGCATTATGGAGGAGCATGCTCCTATCTTGGAGAACTAAGCTCCTTTGAGTATTGAATCCTTTGAGAATTTTTAACTCTACCTTTCTAAGAGGTATGCCCTCTTATTTATATGGGAGTGGTAGAGAAGCCATCTCTCCTTTTTCCCGATGTGGGACTGAAAAATGCATTCCCCATGTAGTAGAGCATTACTTTAGATTACACGTGTATAATACATTTGCTCATAACTTTTGATCTCGGATGAATTTTGAGGCCCATAATATATCAAATCGAAGGTCTTTTTGAGATGCTTTCAATATCATCAGAATTTAGCTGTTTTTCGTTCCGGAGTTTGTCAAAATACAGCTCGGAAAATACTGGTTCGCATCTTCTTCCTTAAATCACATGTGCATAGACATTTGCTCATAACTTTTGATCCCGGATGAATTATGAAGCCCATAATATATCAAATCGAAGGGTTTTTCGAGACGCTTTCAATACAATCAGAATTTATCCGTTTCTCCTTCGGGAGTTTGTCAAAAAACAGCCCGGAAGATACTGGTTCGTATTTCCTTAAGCGTATCGCTGCCATTTGATACCTTGGACTCTTTTGCGCAGAAATTTTTGGCGGAAACAGTACATTATCCATATTTTTAAATCATAATTTTAGACCCGACACGGGTATGTTTTGGACTATTTTTGTATTAGCCAAAATCTCAAATTTTAACTAATATTTATCCTACGGTTTATTTTTTACTTTTAAAATTTTATTCTTCATATCTTATTTCCTATTTAATATTTTAAAAGATTTTTTTATATTTTCCTAACCATCTGCTGTCTCTCTCTCCTCTATTCTTTATTTATATACTTTATACTATTATATTTAATTTTTTTTATGGAAACCCTATTCCCATGTTCCTTCTCTCTCTCCCCCTCACATTTTTTTCCTCTGTCGCCTTCGCCTCCGACTCGCGAGAACCTACGCCCTCACGCTCGCCCCATACCGTCGACCACTTCATCGACCTCCACGTCGCCGCCAGCACCGACTCCACCTCCTCCTCTTCTTCCTCCTTCCCCACTCTCCTTTCCTGACGTGAACCCATTGCCTGCGATCCACGCCCACGTGTCGCACTCGTCGTTGCCGACCGCCCTAGTCACCTCCATCTTGGTTATCTTCCTCCTCAAACCCATCTCTCTCTACTCTCGCCGACCCAACACCAGAGCAGCCCCTGCAAACCGTCACAAACCGCGACGAACCCCACCAAGCAACCCTCGGGATCATAGCCGCACCCTCATCGCCGGAGCTCCAATCACCCCGTCAGCCTCACCTCACCACCACCTCTCTCCTCTCCTCCCTGCAAGCCCATGACCCCAGCACTTAACCCTACCCAGAACCCGAGCTTTCCCTGCACACCTGGATCCCCACTACCCTTTGCTGGAAACCATCGCCTGAACCTTGTCATCGACAACCCGTCGTCGACGTCATTTTCCTTGCCTCGTCTCTGATTCCAAACCCAGAGCAACAAACACACAACCCTCTTCTTCTTCTTTTCTTCTTCTTTTTCTTTCTTCTTTTTCTTGATTCGTATTTTCCAGCGATCACCGCCGGAGCCATGCCGCTGCCGACGATCCGAGTGACCTAGTGGACGTTCCCAGACAGCGTGGTTACCTTCTTGCCTGGCTTGGACCTGTCCCGTATGCCGTGTGTGCGTTGTGACGTTTACCCGATGTCGGACGTGCCGTACGCACCCGTCATGTGTTCCGCTCAGGCAAGTTCATCTTGCTACATACTATGATATATATTTTGCATCCAGATGAATAAAAATATCACATGTTGATTTCATTGTACATCTATATTAATGTTTTACTGTTTTCGGATACCCGTATACATCAATATCATTTATTATATATGTAGCTGCATCTACAGATCATATTATTTCATGTTACTGTTGTATTAGTACCACATGCTTGATAATGTGCATCCTACATAGTCATGGAGCTGTATATGTAACTCCTGATAGATATTTGTGCATCCATGTTTTATTGTGTATCCATACCATTAATTTTATATATCTAGTTGCATGCCATATCATATTAATTCATATTACTGTTACATTAGTACCCCATACTTGATAATGTGCATCCTACGTAGTCATGGAGTTATAGATGTAACCCCTGATAGATATTTGTGCATCCATACTTTTACCGTACATCCGTACTGTTACCATGATTCGATACTTGATACATTTTACTGTTGGACACCCATTTGATACACTGTGCACCCCTGACATGACCTGATGCACCACTACTTGACTTGATACCTGATCATGTTCCTAATGCCGACATTCTTGACTTGTTGTCCCGATGGACATATTCTGTTGTCTGCATAGACAAATCTGTACCTGCTTGATCATGTGTTGGCATTAGCTCCAGATTTATCAATACCTGACTTGAACACATAACTTGGGGGTAAGGGGAAATCAAAGATGGAACATGACTTGTAACTCAACAGTTCGGCGCTTATACTGATCAGTTTTACGGGCTAGGCCAGCCCCGGGATGATGCTACTGATATCATTCATCTGTACATGTTTTGATGACAAGAAGCAAATGTTGGTGGGTAATGACTATCCTTCTGAGTTAACTGTTATTAACTCGCATGCCATTCGTCCACCTGCAAAATACTCATCAGTCTTGAGCATTTCATTAGCTAGCGGGACTCAAGAAACTTGGCCTGCGCAATTCAAATTTAAGGGTAACCCTCACTTCTTGCCAGGGTTCCTTGAGTGGGCTAAATATTCCTTAGCTCATGACCATGAAAAATTAAAGTCTGCCGGCCTTTATAACGCCATTTATTTCTCTTTCTTTCTTTATCCTTCATCATCGGATTATTTGAGAGCTTTCATAGAAAGTTTCAACACCAACACCAATACTGCCATTACTTTAGCGGGTGAGTTTGGAATTACTTTATTGCACGTGCGGGATTACTTCGGATTGCCTATTACAGGAAAGATTTATGATGAATGTAATCCCCCTGAATAGTTATTGTTTGGGTGGAATAAGAAGTGTCGGGTGTTATATTCATCCTTCTTGTATGGATTTGTATAATGCATATTATACTCTTTCTTGTGCTGAGACACAATCGCTTCCGAAACCGGTGCTTTTGAAGAGTAGATTAAACATTTCTTAAATTTAGGCGAGTTCAAAAGATTTAATAATTTCTTGAATATCAAAAACCCTTTTCCCATAGGCGAATCATCCACTTCCTCACCACAATCCAAGCAGACCAAGAAAACCAGGGGAAGAGGTAAAAGTACTCAAGTTACTCTGCCTACTGCCTCTAAAGTAACAACAGGAACATCTACTCCAAGATCTCAAGGTAAATATCGCATATGTTCGTCAGCTTTCTTCCAGATACAATTCGATAGGATTTGTCATCAAGAGAGGACTAGCCGGGATACTCTTTTGAGTGCTTTTATCGCCTTATGGATTTGTCATTTCTCTGTTCCTTCTTCACCAGAAAGATCGACATGTCCAGAAGTAGTTTGGATAGCTTCGAGCATGGCTAAAAGGGTTAGGCATGCTATAGGTTTACATGTCTATGCCCATATCCATCAGAGTATATGCTAATTTTTGGAAGCGAGGTATTTTCTCCTTACAAGGTCGAGAGGACCTTGCCAATGTGCATGAATTTTTTACGAGTCTGTGCCCTCTCGGGTTTTCACAAACTCACCGGCAGCCCTGTTGTTTTTACTCACGGAGCCCTTTCGGGTTTTCATCCTTGTACATTTTTCTTGTAGACGTACCATTTTCTTTACGAGTCTGCGTCCTTTCGGGTTTTCACAAACATCGTCGGTAGTCCTGCTGTTTTTACTCACGGCGCCCTTTCGGGTTTTCATCCGTGCCCATTTTGCTCATGGACATACTGTTTTTTTTTGTTCAAGTGGGATATTCCACTTGACTGCAGTACTCGTTTGTAAGCCCCTTGATATCCTTTCTATTCTTTTGAGAAGAAAGGACTATCTTACGTAGAGATTCTTCCTCTAGTGAGAAATATGCCCCCTGTGTATACCTCGGGGGGAACGAGTACCCACACCGTCGCTATTTTGGTGACAGGTTGTTTCAAAATCGCTCATTTTTTTTGTTGAGCGTCGGCGGCAAATACCACCTTACCTCAGCTTTTCATTCATCTTCATCAGATGATAAAGGGTCTTGACTCAGCTGATCCAATCGGGTCATTTTATTCATGAGCTCTTGGAAGGCTGTCGGCTTGAAGAGGGCCATATACGAGGACGCCTTTGAATTTGGGTCAAGGATGGATATGAGTATTCCCATGGCTGCAACTTCATCGATACGTTGCTTGTATTTGACCAGAGATTTTGCCATCGGGTAACACATTGAACCCACGTCTCATTCGATCTAACCCTTTCGTTGACCAGTGTCGTCACGGTAGTGCGTTTATTCTTACTAGCGAATCTCTGACAGGAGGGCATCTCCATTTCGTCAAAGGTATTCATGGAGTCATTCGGGAGTTTCGCATACCATTCGAAGGCAATACCCACCGGATAGCCAATGAACTGTCAGAGGAGAAGTATATCAGTATTGCCGCACATGGGTTCAAATCGCGCAATGTGCCGGCGAGAATTCTCAGTTCCTTTGCACATGTGGCACGTTGGAAGTGTGTTGTCACGCCCCGCTTCCTAAAATACGGAATACGAGGGGTTGACAAGGCCAGCCATGCTCCTACGGTCGAGAAAATACCTCTCCGTAGTCACACTTCGGCTTCTAGCTTTACGTGGTAATCAGTAATCAATGCACAGGTAATGAGAAATGCAGTAACTAAATCAAAACAAATACAAAAGAACTAACTAGATGGAGATCAATGCAGTATAGTTCTGAGTCGCTGATCAAGATGTCCGCGATATCCTCGAGGTACGTCAGGTCCTGGTCTAGGCTAGATCCACTTCTCACTCTGAGCATGCATACTCAAGTCGTCAGAGCGACACGATAGCAATATATATATGGGTACGAATAGTAACTCGTGTAATAATAATGAATATGTAACAGTAATCAAAAGAGTAAAGACGTGAACAGGAAGTAGCCAATGCAGGTATCTAATAGGGCAGACAAACAGTAAAGCAGTAAATAGCGTGGCAGGGATGTTGAAACAGTAATCAATGCATGTCAATGTCACTATCCCTATCAGTCTCTAAGTCTTACTGTACAGGTCACTAAGCCTATCGTCAGTCCAAGTGTAAGAGTCAACCACTCGTGAGTATCCCCTACCCAAGGGTAGGACCCAAGGGCAAGGGAACACGGGCCCGAGTCGCTCGCTAATAATCAGTGATATCCCTATATATCTCCATATATCTCCATATGTGCCGGCATGAGACTCCGAGATTCTGTTTAACTCACACTCAAACTACCCCACACCCCGTGGTCTACATCAAACGCCAACCATAAACTCAAATACCGGTTGGACCATGACAAGTCTGCGCGAGAACTGGAGACAGGATCTCCATCAAGCATGTCCCGACTGATACCCAAGATAAATAGACAGTGTTTGGTGCCTTACCTGTGACACCCATACAAGTGCTTCCATAATTATCCCATACCAATTATAGTCACACTCGATAATGCGATAAATCGATAGGGTCCACTGATTGTGTACAAGTACGTGTCACTTTCACTTGCTCATTCATGCTTAAACACTAACGTACTTGCCATAATCAAACGTTAAAACCTAACACTGGGCAATGCACATGATCACTAGGTTACCAATGCAATGACATACATATAATGTGATGAGAATACAATAACTAAGGCATGATTAAGATCTCATCATTCGGTGTCCTACCACTTGCATAATTTATCATAATTCATACATGCGAAATTTAGCAAAACAACGAACAGGGGATGAGTAGTATGTTTAATTATCTATTCAACAAATTTGGTTTCACGTCAATCGGGTTTCAGGATCGCTAGATATGGCCATTTCATTTTAAACGTTCACTGCTGGAAATCCGGTTTCAGAATCGGAAGTCCATTTCGTACCGCATTTTAATCCTAGTTGGGATCATAATTAGGCAACACTATAGTTGATCTATATTTAGGATTATCATTCAGGTTTCCACCGCAATTGGCGGATCAGTAATATACCATGCCAACAGAGAGTTATGGACAGATTATGTCTGAGGTGTAAAATCTGCTTCTGCAGAATTCAGCAAGACATGTCGACAAGGTAAAATGAATTAAAAATATCAAATGGTTGAGGGAACCAGTGAAGCCAGTCGAGTGAGAAAACTAATCCAATTTCCTACGTAACGATACAGGTTTCTGCGCATTCTCTTATATGAACAGTAACATACTGGGGTTTAGAAACAAGGGTTAATCGGGATTTCCATTCTGGACTGCAGTCCAGAATCGTACTCCTCCGCAGTTTTCTCTGCCATAGCTTATTAAAATTCAGTGGTCAACAATATGGTGCAGTGTGTTAAACAGTTAGCTTCGATACGAGCCATCGCACGCATCACTTTAATGTGTACACAATTAATTATGATTTTAACAAGTTTCAGACGCGGGAAATATTCAGTTTTAACGGGTGTAATGGGGGTGATTGTTCAAGCCAGTAACGATTAGATTTTCCAGTAATATTTCACCACAATGTTCATTTTCATACGGACCAGCGTATATGATCAAGTTCCGTCAGTTTAATGGAAGGTTTTCATTCGGGTTTTGCATCAAACAGCTATGTCATATAAGTTTTCATGAATCGTAAACATGGAATTAATAGTATTTTGAAGTATAACAGTATAATCTAGCATGTAGTAAGTAGGGTACTTGTCTGGAGACACTTTGGAGATGCACGGCAGCGGAAACGGCACGAACGCTCAACGAACGGTACGGTTAGGGTTCGCGGCCTCGGCTCGAGCTTGGGCTATTGGACTCGATGGCTCGGTAGGTGCGACGGACGTGCGCTGGCATTGCGACGGATGGCGTGTTGCTGACGATGATGGCTTCAGGGGATCGGGGCTACATTTTGATGACGACGCCGGTGATCAGAGGAACGGGAACTGTGTCAGATGTACGTGTTCGACGAAATGCCGGGGCTCGATTTGAAACTTGGGCTAGCTTTGGTGCAGTGAGGGGGCGTCAGTGGTGGGTGTCGCGCAGGGGCTCATCTACGACGGAGGGGTCGCCGTGATGCCAGCAAAGAGGGGAGGCCGGCGGTGGGTGGTCGAGATGGCCGGCAGTGGTGATGCGAGGGGGTAGCTGGGAACTCAGAGGGTTCGCCGGCGGCGAGAGATCCGGCAATGGGAGCTCGGGGCGCAGGCGATGGGGAAGAGGGGTGCAGTGAGGAGGCGGATCATGGTTGGGGCTTGGAGCCGGTGTGCAGGGAGAGAGGGAGGTGCAGAGAGAGAGGGAGAGGGAAAGAGGGGGTGCAGAGAGAGAGGGATGTGCTGAGAAAGATCGAGCTCGGTGGTTGCGACGTGCGGTCGACGGAGGCGCCGTCGAGGTGATCAAGGAGGCTGGTAGGAGGAGGCGGTGAGAGTGTCTAGAGGGTGGCCGGGTGTGAGGAGACGGCGAAGGGAGGAGCTCGAGGCGTTGGAGGCGTCGGTGGTTGTGCTGTGATGTCGACGGTGGAGGAGGAGCTCGGGGTTGCAGTGAAGGATGCAGGCGGCGTCGGTGCTTCGTGGGGGTGCGCGGGAGGAGATGAAGGTGGCGCCGAGTTTAGCGAGGGGATGAAGAGGGGGGAGAGAGTGAGATAGAGGAGGGGGGCGTTGAGGGGAGCGGGTCGTAGGAGGGAGTGCGTACGCGTCGTGGGCGCGAGAGAGGTGGCGCGAGAGACGTGGTCGCGATGACGTGGCGACATGGGGCGCGCGCGAAGGAAAGAGCGGGAAAAAGAGAGCGGGTGAGGAAGGAGAAGAGTCGGGTCGGGTCGGGTCGGAGCGAGAGCGGGTAAGGGTGATGGGTTAAGGATTTACTGGGCTGGGATTTAAAGGTTTTTATTTGTTTAATCTGGTTTGTTTTTCTTTGGGCTGAGGAAGTGTGGGCCAGAAAAAGAAAAGGGAAAGAAGATAAGGAAAAAGGGAATTGGGCCGGGTTTGGGAATAAATAAAAATAGGAAAAGTAGAGAAGAGTGGGCCGGCTTAGAAATTTAAAAAGAGAAAATGGAGAGTTAGGGTTTGGGTTAATTCATTAGAAAGAGTTTGGGAAAATAAATAGAATGGGTTAGGGTTTAACAGTTAGGGTTAGGAAAATTAGGTGAAAATTAATTGGGAGAAATAGAAGTATTTAAATACATAAAAATTTGTAATCTTGTTTGAAATACGGAAATAATTAAAAAGGACTGGGTATTAGATGTGCGCTCTGGCGGGTATTGTATTTGATTGTGCCATGTCGGATACGGTCGACCAATCTTGATTGATCTATTTGCGGCTTCACTGGCGTAGCGAGCTTCGATTTGCTGAGCGATATATTCGTTCAGCTTTGCTTTTAGGAATCATTTCCTCCTCAGTCATTGATGAGCTTTGCAGAGGATTTGAAATGCCATCCTTATCTTTAAGATTGACTACCAGCAGTTCATCTGCCAGTGGTTCCGATTGAACCATCATTCTAGCCATATTCTGAATTAGAATGGCCATCTGGTTCATTTTAATAGAAATTTCTGCCGCTTCTGCATCTCCCTTTTTCAGAGCACGCTTTAGGAAATCAATATCCGACTCCTTCTCTATTGTTTCTCCAGGTGCGTTTTCGGGATTTGCCCTAAACGATGGATTAGCGAGTGGTGCCGCCTGAACAAGCATCTCCTGCAGCTTTTCACGTTGCAGTTAAACTTTTGTTAAGGACCGAGTTTGAGGTCGGTGACTAGTAGAAGCTCGAACTTCGTCTTTGGAATTCACCACATAGACTATATTAACTACCATGCCCCCAGGCTTGAGGTGTTTGGAGTTTTTGGCCTTTGGAGTTTGCTTCGGGCACTTGAGCTTTATTGGGAGCAGATGCTATTTGGGTTTTATCCGTCCATCTCTCCGAAGAAGCCAAGTTGATTTATGGCACCGTGCATCGAAGGTTTAGACAGATGCGGCCGTTGTAGCAGATTTCGTCAGATTCCCCCTCGTTTGAGGGGGTTTTTGATTATGGGGATGCTCTTCCCTGCAGGCGCAAGCCTCTGCAGTTAATTACGCTACTGCATCGCGGTAACCACTTTCTACTTCTCCATATGGTCATTTCGTGTCGTGTATATTTGTTTTATTTTTTGTTACCAGTGGATTGTATACGGAGACTAATTTATGTTGTCACCCATAGGGCGTGGATTAGTCCAAATCCGTATTTTCTTAGATTTGGCTTTGGGTTGGGTTTAAGGATCGTTAATCTTATTTGAAACTAAGATCAACTTAAACGTTTGTTAAGTATACGTTAATCTAATTTTAGACTAAGATCTACTTAACAGGATCATTTATATCCAACAAAAGAGTATTTGGGCTCTATTGTTTTAGTTTAGGGACATTATGGTCCATTGGGTTTAAGGACATCATAGTCCGTGACAGTTTAAAAACGTCATAGTCTGTAAACTTTAAAGACATCATAGTCTATGAGTTTAAGGACCTCACAGTCCATAAAGTTTAAGGACATCATAGTCCATGAGTTTAAGGACCCCATAGTCCGTAAAGTTTAAGGATATTATAGTCCAGTTTAAAGACGTCAGAGTCTGTGTGGTTTTGGTTCAACCGTTTGGAGTCACGTGAGGCGCTCCAAAAATAGGGTTTATTCCCTTTTCTCTTTTATAAGTGCTGAGCACTTCTCAAGGGTCATGTAGGGTCACGTGAGGCGTTCCAAAAATAAGGTTTATTCCCTTTTCTCTTTTATAAGTGCGGAGCACTTCTCAAGGGTCACGTGGGGTCACGTGAGGTGCTCCAAAAATAGGGTTCTCTTTTATAAGTGCTGAGCACTTCTCAAGTGTCACGTGGGGTCACGTGAGGTGCTCCAAAAATAGGGTTTATTCACTTTTCTCTTTTATAAGTGCTGAGCACTTCTTAAGGGGTGTTTCCCCTAATCAGAGCAAAACTCTGTTGAAATTCAAAATTCAAATTTTGAAGCAACGCTTCAAATCCCGGGCGCAACGCGCCACGCGTCAGGCGCTGAAACGTCAGCTCAGCGCCCAAGGCAGCGCGCCCAATCAGAGCAAAACTCTATTTAAAACAAAATTAAAGGAAGCAACGCTTCAGTTTGCGCAAGCGCTGCGCTGCGCGACACGTGTCAGCGCAGTTGCGCTGTGCCGTGCGCTGCGCGACACGTGTCAGAGCAGTTGCGTTGCGCTGTGCCGTGCGCTGCGCGACACGTGTCAGAGCAGTTGCGTTGCGCCGTGCACTGCGTGACACGTGTCACGCGCTGGGGCATTTGCGCCAAACAGAATTAAAATTTTAAAGAAATCTTTCTGTTCTTATCAAAACAAGAAGATTTTCTTCTGTAAAACAGGAGCCCTTGGATCAAAGATCCAACGGTGGGGAAAATTCCCCAAATCACTCAGAGAAATATCTGTTTAACAAATTTAACTAATTTATGGGCACTATAAAAAGGACCCTAGATCTCAATTCAAAAGCATCAACATTTGTGAGAAATCAAGAACTTCAAACAGAGAAAACTCTGAAGAAATTTCAAGAAAAAGGTAAAAACCTTCATAAAATAGAAGAAATTTCTTCTAATAGATCATTGATCTAAGAATAAGATCAATGATCTTCACATAATAAACAGTGTTTTGCACTTTTTATGAACCACTGGTTCTTTAAAATAAGAAAAACAAGAAATACTTGTTTTCTTTGATTCTAATTAAATCAAAGAAAACAAACAGTGCTTTGCACTTTTTCATGAACCATTGGTTCTAAAAGATTCTCAAATTATAATGCCTTGCACTTGCACACTGCGCTGTTGCGCTCTTGGATTGGCGCAAGCCACCAGAGAGCGCCACGTGTCAACATCTGAACCATCTACGCTATGCTCTTTTGAAATAGAGCTTTGCTCTCTGGAATTGGCGCAACTCACCAGAGCGCGCCACATGTCAGCAGCGCAAGCGCAGCGCACTGTGCTTGCGTGACACGTGTCAACACCACAAGTGCTTGCGCTCTCTGATTGGCGCAAAGCGCCTAACAAATGCAATGCATTTCCTAAAGGGCCAGGCCCAAATCAAAAAGACCTAGTAGGCCTAATTAAATTGCAAAGCAATAAATGGGCAGAGCCCAGGTAAAATTGATGCTCTGCATCTTTTATAAAAGGACAGAGCCCAAGTAAAATTGATGCTCTGCATCATTCATAAATGAGCAGAGCCCAAAATAAATTGATGCTCTGCATCCTTTATGGGCAGAGCCCAACCAAAAATAGAAAATAATGCAATGCATTATTTAAAAATGGGCCAAGCCCTAGTACAGGCCAAAGACAAATAAAAGTATCGAACATTTTTCAATTGGACTTACCCCAATCGTGGCCGTAAGTCCTCAAATTAAATGGACTGAGCAAGATTGCTCTCCTAAATCAATTTACTTTCGGTTCGAGGGTACATCTCCGAACTCCTCTGACATCTATCGTTGTAATCCTTCAACGACGTCAGAGAGGTGACGGGTCCCGACGACCACACATTAATACGGACTGCGGGGTCCTTAAACTCGTGGACCGAAACGTCCTTAAACTAATGGTGGACCGAAACGTCCTTAAACTAATATTAGACCGAAACGTTCCTAAACTAATGATGGACCGAAACGTCCTTAAACTAATGACGGACCACCACGTCCCTAAACTGAAATACGGACCACCACGTCCCTAAACTGGCAATGGACCCCCATGTCCCTAAACTGGAACATGGACCACCACGTCCCTAAACTGGAACAATAGAGCCTCCAAATGCTCTTTTGCCGGATCTAAACGATCCCGTTTAAGTTGATCTTAGCCCCAAACACGGCTAACGTATCCTTAAACATTCAAATGGACTATAAAACTCCAAATCAACTTTGGTTCAAGGGTACATCTCTGAACTCCTCTGACACCCATCGTTGTAATCCTTCAACGACGTCAGAGAGGTGATGAGTCCCGACGGCCATATATTAAATGGATCACCACGTTAAGTTGATCTTAGTCTCAAACAGGACTAACGTATCCTTAATGAATGTTTAAGTTGATATTAGCCTCAACAGGGCTAACGTATCCTTAAACTAAAAACACCAAACCCAAATCTAAGTAAATACGGATTTGGATTAATCCACGTCCTACGGGCGACGACATTACTCAGTCTCCATATACAATCCATGGGCAACCACAAACAAAACAAACACCCACGACACGAAGTGAAATTCTGGAGAAGGAGAAAATTGTTACCGCGATGCGGTAGCGTAATTAACTGCAGGGGCTTGCGCCTGCAGGGAAGAGCGTCCCCACAATAAAAAAACCCTCAAGCGAGAGGGAATCTGACGAAGTCTGCTACAACGGTCGCATCCGTCTAAATCTCCGATACACGGTGCCATAAATCAACTTGGCATTTTCGGAGAGGTGGACGGATAAAACCATATAGCATCTGCCCCGAATCTCAGTCAAGACATCCTCACATCGTCTCGTCGCCGTCTTTTGGAGGGGAACAGATTCTGGCACGCCCGGTGGGACCTTTTTCCTCTTTCCACTCCACACTTCGTGTGTCGTCTTCGCGAACCAATCGCGGTTTGTTAATGGTTGCCTTTGAATTTCAAGTTACTAAGATTTGGTCTTTTGCCTGGCGCAGAACTCAAGCATCAATGGCCTCTAACTGCACCAACTGCTCGAAGTGCCACTGCAACGGACGCTCCACCTCACCTGGAGGTGTAGCATATGGGCCCCAAGCGGCCTCCTTCCTCGCTCTGCCGGTAGAACAGGTGACCCAGGCCACCACTGGCCTGTTTTTCGGGACCATGATCCCACCTGCAAGCTTCTCTATGCCAATACCTGCACCAGAAGCGAACAAGAAGTCGGTCTTCGACCGGCTCACTGCTACGACGACCCCTGTCAACGGGCCATCCACTACCAAACCAACAGCCTCCGTCTTCGCCAGGCTGGATCAGAACTTTGAAGGGCCCGTCAAGAAACCTGTGAACTTTAAGGTGGCTGTCCCGAGGAAGGCAATAACCACTGCTCCAGAAGTCGTCAAGGAGGCTTCCCCTGTCAAAGAGTCAGTCTTTTCAAGACTGACTATTCCTGCTCCTGTCCCTGCTCGAGGATCTGTCTTCGACAGATTAAACATCACCCCTTAAAGGACAACCTTAGTCTTTAAGAGGTTAACACCAGCGGTGCCTCATTCAGACAGGGGGCAAAAAGAAGCTGTCTCTATCTGTAATACCCAGTTTTTCTTATACGTCTAAATCCATATTTCTTTTACCTATAAGATTTATTTATAATTATTTATTTATTTTCAAAATCCTATTAAACCCAGATCTTATCTTTCTTTCATCTGCCTTAGCCGTTTTCCTGTTATTGAATTTAGAACCCAAGACTAAATCTTTTTCATTTGATTTTCCCCCGCAGCCGCTTCAACCCAAATCCAAGCTATAATTATTTTCCCAAGCCCACTACCATTTTCTTACTTAATATTATAAAGGATCAAGCCCAGCCCGTTTCTATTTTTCTAATTAATTTTCTTTTCTTTTCCCAGCCCTCAGCCCAGTCCACATCTTTCCCTTTTCTATTTAATTTCTGCGGCTCGTTTCCCTTTACCCCAATTTCTTTTCTTTGATTTCCTCGGCCCAAACCCCCTCCAGCCCACTTCCTATTTTCTTTTCCCAAATCTCCTCCAGCCCACTCACCTCTGCTCCGACCCGACCCGTTTTCTCATCTTCCCCAACGGCTCCTTCTCTCCCGCGCGCGTTTCCTTCGCCGTCTCCTTCGCCCTCTCCCCCCGCCCTCGCTCGCGCGAGCCTTACCCACGACGCACACCCTTTATCCCCTCTACCCTTCACCACCTCTCCTCCTTCGTGCACACCCACACACACACTCTCTCTCATCTCGCACTTTCTCCCTTCTCTGTTCCCGCTCCCTCTCTCGAACCCACGGCCGCACTCGCCTCGCCACCGCCGACGACCCTACCACCCTTCAAAACTCCCTCCCCCGCTCTCCTCTGCAACCACCACTCAATACCCAAAACCACCGAGCTCCCCCACTTCCTTCTCGTCTTCTTCACCTACTTCCCCGACTCACTCCCCTGCACCTACCCGGGTCTCTACACACCGCCGTCCCCTCACCGCCGGCTCTCCTCCACCCTCATCCCCATTTCTTCCCTTCTCCACCATCTCCCCACCGTCAACTCCACCATCCTACACTGCCTCCTTCTCTAATTGACCCACCTCCATAATCAACCGACCATCGCCCGCTTCTCCCGACGACGACGTCGACGACTGCAGCCACCTCGTGCCCACGTCGCTTCGCCTCCGCCTTCACCACCTCGCAGCATCATCATCATCATCACCATTGCCATCATCTCTCTGATCTCTCTCTCTCTCTAAACCTCCTTCTCTCTCTCACTCTCTATTTCTCTGTCTCACTCTCTCTCTAAGCCTCCTTCTCTCTCTCTAACTCTCAGTTCTCTCACTCCCTCTCTCTCTCTATCTCACTTCTCTCTCTCAGCTCTCTAACTCTCTCTCTCTCAACACTCTCTCACTCACTGCCTCTCTCTCTCTCTCTCTCTCTCTCTGTCTACACTCTCTCTTTCTCTCTCATTTCTCTCTCTCTCTCTCTCTAGTACTCTCTCCCTCTGCAAATCCCTCACCCTCGGCCTCGACAGCATCAGCGATCCCCAGCCCCGACACCGCCTGAGCTCGCAACAACCCCCTCTAGTTCGAACCAAGCCCGTGCCAACCAGTTCAAGCCGAGACTAAATCTTGACGTTGCCGCTCGCGCGTGTGTCACTGCCGTGCCGCACGTGTGTCGTGTTGCTGCCGTGTGCCCCAACGCCTCCAGGCAAGTTTTATACTTGCTACATGCTATTTGGTATTTGTTACAAACTATAATCTTATAAATATTATACTAAACATCCTCGATAAATTACACGATGTAACCGTTCGATGTGTGATCCCAATGAAATTACTTGTCTAATTTGGCGGAACCAGATTTTTCTTGTTGGCTCTTGGTGTGATGAATATCTTGTGAAAATTTCGTTTGATAATATGACCGTTAATGACCAAACCGACTACCCCCAAGATAAATCGTAAAACTGTAATTTTATTGTATCTGAAAATCGTTAAATTCACCATAAATCATATACATACTAGAATGGTACGTTCGAGGGCTCAAATCGAAGCCGACTCGACGAACTTTAACCCTATACTAGTTTCCTGGTATTCCTGTACTTAAATTGTGATGATATTTGGATCGGAGTGCGACTCTGGACTGCAGTCCAGAGCGACTCCAGTCGTTGCTTTCTGTTCCGTAATGGGTACCACAAGATTTCATTAACTTGTAGATTGCGGAAATCCACTGTTTATTATAGATAAATCTGTTAGCTAGACAACGCAATTGATTTCATTCTGTTTCATTACCATTTGTTATTTATTCTATAATTTAAAAGATCGGGACGCATAACAGTCCCAGCAGAATCAGAACTGACATATTAGTATTGAATAGTGTATAACTCCTGACGTGCAGATACGATTGAAGATCCGTCTATTACGTTGAAAACTTTACTGAAAACCCTAGAATTCATCTAACTGTAGCGTCGCTAAAATCTGGTCCCAACTGGGATTAAAATGCATTGCGAAATGGATTTCCGATTTTGAAACCGGATTTCCAGCCGCGAGCGCTTAAAATGAAATGGCTATAATTAATGATCCTGGAACCCGATTGGCTTGAAACTAAATTCGATGGATGGACAACTGAACATACTAATTACTACCTGTTTATCGTTTCGCTAAATTATATACGTACGTTTCATGATAAATCGTTCAAGTGATAGAATACTATTTTTTGTGACACCTTAATCGTTCTTTTATACTGTTCACGCATCATATCATACCCATATCATTGTAGTGATAACCTAGTGATATCGTGCATTTACCCAGTGTTAGATTCTAGTGATGATTGTGGCAAGTACGTCAGTGTTCGTGTATCCGTGAATAAGTGAAAGTGATACGTACTTGTATACAATCAGTGACCCTATTATTCTATTGCATTGTCGACGTCTGTGAGACGCGTGTACGTATGACTATAAGTGGTATGGGACACTTATGGAAGCGCTTGCACGGGTGTCACAGATAAGGCATCCGACACTGCCATTTATCTTAGATATTAGTCGGGACGTGCTTGATGGAGGTCCTGCCTCCAGTTCTCGCGCAGACTTGTCACGGATCGATTAGTATTTAGGGTTATGGTTAGCGTTTGATGTAGACCACGGGGTGTGGGGTAGTTTAAGTGTGAGTTCAACAGAATCTCGGGAGTCCCATGCCGGCTTATATATTTAGGGAGATATATGAAGATTTACAGGGTATACGATATACACCGTGATATACATGTTACATGTTGGGCCCGTGGTCCCTTGCCCTTGGGTTCTACCCTTGGGTGGAGGACACTCGCGAGTGGTTGACTCTCACACTTGGACTGACGATAGGCTTAGTGACCTGTACAGTGAGACTTAGGACTGATAGGGATACTGGCATTTATATTCCTTATATACAGTGTTGACACACGTGACATATCGTTCTACTGCTTTACTGCTCCGCTGCATTGATTTCTGCACATTCATATTCATGCTATCATTGATTACTGTTATTCATATCTACTACCACTGTTAGAACTGTCACTTGATTTTATATATATTATATTGCTATTGTGTCGCTTTGACGACCTGAGTATGCATGCTCAGTGTGAGGAGAAGATTTAGCCAGGACCAGGACTAGACGTACATCATAGACATCTCGACTTGCCATCTAGAGTTATATCTCTTGTTTTCTCATCAGGTCAGTTCATTTTACATTGTTTTGTTCCAGTTACTGCATTTCTCATTACCTGTGCATTATTTACTGTTTACCATGAAAAACTAGAAGCCGAAGTGTGACTACGGCAGGACATTTCCTTGATCGTAGGAGCATGGCTGGCCTTGTCTACCCCTCGTATTCCGTATTTTGGAAAGCGGGACGTGACACTATCTCCGAGCCAGTCCCAACGGCTCGTCATGCTTGACGTCGCCATTGGCGACGAGTAAGGAAGGCAGGGGGCAACTCCCCTTCAGGGCTAACTCCACCTGCTCCAGTGGTGGAGGTCAATGCTGCTGTTCCAACTGGGAACAGCTTTGAACTGTTGAGGAGGGTACGTAAGAACTCTCCAACCGCTACATTGAAAAGATCTCCTCCGCCCACGGAGAGAGTTCCGGAAACGAAGCAAGAACAGCCCCCTCAACGGCTGTCCTAAAAAATATACAAGGTTTGGCGGAGGGTTCAAAACTCTGTGATTGACCCAGGTCACTCTCGTCAACAGAAAAAGGCGAAAGTGCAAGAAGAAAAGGATCGTCCTCTTAAACAGCAAAGGACGACAATCACCAGGGTGCCCACTGCAACGGCCCCCTCCACTTCAACGGCCCACAAAAGAAGAAGGCCAGAGAAAACCCCCGCGCCCGCGGCAAATGCCAAAGGTGGTGAACCTAAACGCCCTGAGTCCGGGGGCATAATAGTTCATACAGTTTATATGGCTTCCGGAAAAGAGGATAGCCGCGCTTCAACGGGTCATAGACCGCTTACGCGGTCGGTGACCAAAGCTCAGGAGCAACAGCAAAAGCTCCAAGAGATGATGAACACAATGGCCGCACTTACTGGGCCAAAAGAAAGCCCTGAAACGTCTTCAGATGAACGCCAAGAGCAAGAGACCGACGCCGAATTCCTTCGACGAATATTGGAGAAGAAGGACAAAGAGGCTGCTGAAAAAGCAGCCAACATAAAGCGTATGGGCCTCCTGTTCCAAGACATGGTAGGGATGAAGATCCAGCAGGATCCTCCGGCCGAAGATCCCCCGATCGTCCTTGAAGATGATAGGGGAGAAACGTCAAATCCTCCACCGGCACTGTCAACAGCCAAGGAGGAGACAATCTCCAAAGCTGACTTGGATGAGTATATAGCCCAACAAATACGGGTTCATCATGCGACCGAAGCAGCCGGTCAGGTCGTAAAAATAGGACGACCATATCCGAGATGGTACGACCAGATCAAGTACCCGCCGGGCTACACAATTCCCTAGTTCCATGTTTATAAGGGGACTGGCAATCCCCACCAGCATGTTGCCCAGTTCAGGGCGCTTTGCGGCAACACTGGCGGTGATGATAAATTGTTGCTCCGCCAGTTCGTTGGTAGCTTATCGGATACAGCGTTCGAGTGGTATTCCGAGCTCCCGAACGACTCTATCAAGACCTTTGCTAAGATGGAACTGCTGTTTATCCAGCGTTTCGCGAGCGCCAGCGAGCGTACCCCGATAACGGCATTGATCAATACTAGGGTAAAGCCGGGCGAGACGTGGGTCCAATACGCTATAAGGTGGCGGAACTTATGGTCAAAATGCGAGCAACGCATTGAAGAAGCTCCTGCGGTGGGTATGTTTGTGGGAACCCTCGACCCGCAAGCAACTATCTCGCAATTTATGATGTTCTTCAAGCCGATCACCTTTCAGGCACTAATCGACAAGCTGGCGCAAATGGATCAGATGGGCCATAAACCTCCTCTTCTAAAGCCGGACTCCCGAAATGAGAAGGGGAAGGGGAAAGCGACCGTTGTCGCTAATGCTCAACAACAGCCGAACAACTCGAAGCCGGTCGTTCGTCAAAATAATATGCGCCCATACGTAGCCCTTGAGGAGAGGATGGGACGTCCTTACTCGTTTTCCCGAGATAAAACGAGAAGGTTATTCAAGCTGGCATTGTGCAACCGACTCATAAATCTGCCGGATCCAAAACGTCCGTCGCAACCAAGTGATGTCAATGAGCCCAACTGTCACGCCCCGCTTCTCAGAGTACGCTAAAATGGGCACATGACATAGCCAACCATGCTACCTGTGGGTAGGAAGCATCCATCCACAGTCACATTACGGCTGTAGAGATATCAAGAACAAAATAAAACTATCTAAAACATGTCCATAATCCAGAATAATAGGAGTCAAAAATAAATAAATGCGGAAGCAAATGATCCAATACAAATAACTGACATGTATGTCCCATAATGCGGGCTCACATCAGGAAATAAATGCAGGAAATAAAACTAACTACTACTGAACACACAGCTCAGCCTGCTGGCTGAAGTACTCCTGCTTGGACTGCAACAGCGGTACAGAATCTGGGCCATGCAAAACCCAGACGTCAGCGCGTCAAGTCATCAAGTAATATAATATGAACAGTGTAACAGGCAATGCAAAATAATCATGAATAAAACGAGAGTAACAATAATATGAATCAAGCAATGCAGGGTAGTGTGCAGTGGGTAAACTAAACTGTTCTATTAGGTTTTCTATTCTAGAGTCTTTGAAATCAATTGATGAATCATCGATGTAACTCAATAGTATCCCGTGCATGCCCGGGACCACGGTCAAGACCCTCGGGGCTGAATCCGAGACGTGCCGCTAGGCAGTAATAGGTAGCAGGATGGGCGAGTGATGTCAGCATCATCACTCTGGGGCTGGCCTAGCCCGTAAGACTGATCAGAACAGGTATCGAACTATTGAGTTACAAGTCAGGTTTCACCTTTGATTTCCCCATACCCCCAAGTTATGTATGTCGAGTCAGGTATTCAGTAATCAAGAACTAATGCCAACACAGGATCAGGTAAAAGCAGGTTTGTCTGGATAGACAACAGGAACGGTCCACGAGGACTACATGTCAGGTTTGTTGGCCTTAGACACAAGATCAGGTAACGGGTCAGGTCATGGTACATCAGGTCAAGTCAACAGTGTACGATACCATGTCAGGTATGTCAATATATATACGTGTAGCAAGTCAGGTCAAGATGCAAACAATATCGTGGGTGTGCTCACAGTCAGATATATAATCAAACATGGGTATTAACAACATGAGATGAGCAATGAACTAAGTAATAAGCAGTTTCATCAATTTGCAATACAGTTATCAAATTATCACAGAGATGATTACAAGAGTGCAGTAAGACAAGTATAGCCGTTTAGTCATGTTAACAAGTTTAAGAACCCTTAGAGGTGCAATGATTTATGTAACGGTTCAGTACAGCTATTTCAGGTTAAAAGCATACGAGTGTCCGAATGGAACAGAACTACAGGGATAAATGCCATAAGCTATGTTAACATTAAAAATGTAATTAAACAGGTAAATATGGTTATTAGGTTCAATTTGCAACTGTAGGTTCCAAGTTTAACGGTAAAATGATATAAAGCAATATTGTACCGAAAAATGAGAAAGGATCGTACCAAGTTAAATTTACAGGTTTAGGGTGCCATAATATATATGTAAATATTGTATAGCATGTAGCAAGGGGTACTTGCCTCGACGGGCCGCGAACCGGGAAAAACGGAATGTAAACGTCGGCGGGAAACTCACGACGGGCGCACGGTTCACGGATTGAACCCAAACAACGAACAATGGAAACACGCGGGTCGGGGTACCTCGCTGGAACGTCGGATCACGTCGTCGGCATCGTCGGATTCCGGCGAAAAGGTGAACAGTGAATGAAACATCATGGTATGAAACACGGGAGAAAAGAACCACAAGGAAATCTAAAGAAGGAGGGAAAGAGGATCTGAGCAGGGTGCTTACGATGATCAGCAGAGAGATTGGGAAGGTTGACGACGTCAACGGAGCTCCGGCGGCCAGCCGACAGTAACCGCGATAAGAGGTCTGTAGATTCAAGAATGCATTAGCCGAGAATGGAAAGGAAGGGACGAGAGGAGGGAAGTTATCTCATCGAGGGGTGTGACTACGAGGCCGGGGACACGGGAACAGGGTCGCCGGCGGCGACAAACGGCGGTCCGACGGTGTGCAGGGGATGTGCAGGTGGCTGTGGTACTGGTCGGGGGGGGCAAGCGCTCGGGAATCGATGAGAGAGAGGACGAGGATGGTGAAGGAATGACGAGGACGATGGCGGAGGCGACGACGAGGTGATCGTCGGCGGTGAGACACAGGAACGGGTGCAGGTAGTCGCGGCGGGGTGAGCAGGTGGCTGGGAACGCGGGGAAAGGAGGAAGAGGGCTTGGTGAGGTGAGGAGGTGAGGGCGCAGGCGACGGGGGTGCCGGCGTGGGGTTGCGGCGGCGAGGAAGGAGACGGCGGTGGCTAGGGCAGCGCTGCGATGGGGTTCTCGGATGGGTTCGCGTAAGAAAAAAAATATAGTGGTGGGAAAAAGTATTTTAAAAAATATAAAGGAGAGAGAGAGATTTGAGGGGGAGAGAGAGAGAGATTTGAGGAGGAGAGAGAGAGATACGCAGAAAGTGGGAGAGAGAGAGAGAAAGAGAGAGAGGAGGTGGGGCCCGCGGGAGATTAAAGGAGTGTTGTGATTGGCTGGGGTTAAATGTTTAGTTAGGAAAAAAAAGATTTATTAGATATAGGAAACAGTAATATATTATAAGTTTAAGGAAATATTCGAATATTAAATTTGGGGTTTTGGCGCCAAATAAAATATTTTCAAATCGCGCCCGGGTCGGGTCCAAAAATTTGAAATTGAAAAAGTAGGATTTTAAGCGGGATCCAAATTTTAAAATTAAGTATCTTATGATTAAAAAGCATACCCCCAAAACGGACACACGTACGCGCACGTAGCTATCCAATCTCGCCCGTTTCACTGAACGGGACAAGAACACGATGCACGGACGCCACAACGGGGTTAGGGGTGTCAAGTAGGCCAAGATGGATATTTTTAATTTTATTTTAGATGCCAAAAAATTGTTATATGCAAAATTGAGTTGACGGGGTAAAAAATACGATGAGTAACAAACAAGCATGATAAATGAAATAAGGGCCATACTCCATTCATAAAGTAACAGAAATTAGTAGCATTGGGCTTGGGTGTTACATTATACCCAACTACAAAAAGAATTTCGTCCTCGAAATTCCAAGAATACAAAGATAGATAACTACACGAAAAGGTGAGGAAACTTCTGCTGGATTTCATCTTCTCGTTCCCAAGTGGATTCTCCATGCGAGCGATTTCCCCAAGAAACCATTACAAGAGGGATAACCTTGTTCTTAAGGACCTTTTACCTTCAATCCACAATTTCAATCGGTCGCTCCTCAAAAGTCAAGTCTTCTCGTACTGTTAACTCCGAATGATCCAATACGTGCGTTTCATTTCGAACATACCTTCGTAATTGAGATACGTGAAACACATCTTGCACATTTGCCAAGGACTGCGGTAACGCCAAACGGTACGCTACCTCACCAACACGCTCCAAGATCTCGAAGGGTCCAACGAATCGAGGACTAATCTTTTCTCGACTCCCAAAACGAATCACCCCTCTAGTCGGTGATATCTTCAAGAACACCAAATCACCCACGGCGAACTCTAGAGGTCCTCTTGACGTGTCAGCCCAATTCTTCTGTCTGTCTTGAGCTGCCTTCATATGATTCCTGATAGTGTTAACTTTCTTAACGGTCTGCACAACCAAATCTGGTCCCAATAACCTTCGTTCACCGACATCATCCCAACAAACAGGTGAACGGCATTTACGACCATACAAAGCTTCAAACGGTGCCATCTGGATAGTTGCCTGAAAACTGTTGTTGTAAGAAAACTCCACCAAGTGTAGATGATCCTCCCACGAACCTTTGAAGTCCAACATGCATGCTCTTAACATATCTTCAAGAGTTTGGATCGTTCTCTCCGACTGACCATCAGTTTGAGGATGATAAGCTATGCTAAACTTCAATCGAGTCCCCAAACTTTCCTGTAAACTCCTCCAGAAGTGTGATAAGAACCGAGTGTCCCGATAGGACACGATGCTCACCGGTACCCCATGCAACCTTACAATCTCCTGCATGTACCGCTCCGCCAAGGTTTCTGTTGATTGACCAACCCGAAAAGGAATAAAGTGAGCTTCCTTGATCAACTGATCAACAATCACCCATACTGCATTGTTGCCTTTTGGACTCCGCGGTAAAGCCGTCACGAAATTCATGGTTATATGTTCCCACTTCCATTGAGGAATCGGAAGTGGTTGCAATAAACCAGCAACCCTTAAATGTTCAGCCTTAACTTACTGACACACCAAGCACTAGCCACAAAGCGAGCAATCTCCCGTTTCATGCCTTCCCATCAGAAATGCTGTCGAATATCTCGGTACATCTTTGTGCCTCCTGGATGTACAGAATAAGCTGAACTGTGTGCCTCCTTCATAAGCTCTTCACGAACATCTCCCTTTGGCACACACAAACGGCTACCATACCTCAACGAACCATCTTCGTGGATCAATAAATCTGTTCGTAGTCCGGCTTCAACCCGCTCTCGAAACTTTTGCAGTCTAGGATCCTGCGATTGAGCTGCTTTAATATTCTCAATCAAAGACGACTGCACTTGCAGCTGCATCAACTGTCCCGTAGAACGCGGTAGCACAACCTCCAAGTCAAATCTTCGAAAATCTGCAACGATCTCCTTCTGCGTAGTTAACACCTGAATTGCTGGTAACCGACTAAGCGTATCCGGCACAACATTACCCTTCCCGGATGGTACTTAAGATCAAGATCGTAGTCAGCCATCAGCTCCAACCATCTACGCTGCCTCATATTAAGCTCCTTCTGTGTGAACACATACGTCAAGCTCTTATGATCAGTAAAGACTTCGACTCTTTCGCCCAAAAGGTAGTGTCTCCAAATCTCAAAGCGAAAATCACAGCTGCAAGCTCCAAGTCATGAGTTGGATAATTCTTCTCATGGATCTTCAATTGTATCGATGCGTATGCTACAACTTTCCTATGATGCATCAAAACACATCCCAATCTTTCCCAGATGCGTCGCTGTGAATCACCAATCTTCCGGAATCGTCTGGCACGGTTAGAATAGGGGCGGTTATCAACTTCTGCTTCAACATCTCGAAAGATAACGCACATTTATCCGTCCATACAAAAGGTACCTCCTTGCGCGTAAGCTTGGTCAACGGCTCTGCCAGATGAGCAAAGTTCTCCACAAATCTCCTATAGTATCCGGCTAATCCAAGGGAACTTCTTATCTCAGCAACATTCTTTGGAATAGGCCAATCTCGAACTGCTGCAATCTTTTCTAGATCGACGGCAATGCCATTGCCAGACACAACATGCCCCAAAAACTTTACTTCCTCCAGCCAGAACTCGCACTTACTCATCTTCGCATACATTTTTGCTCTTACTTAGGCTACTGCAAGAGGCACTTTGGGCATATCGAACTACATTCAAGACAGCCACGAACACAACGCCATACGCGTTAGTATTCGGTATGGAAGCAGTACTCCCCCTCGGGATAGAGTTACCCTCTCTGCGAGTGGCAATCCACTACGAGCTGACGAACGAAGAAAACGCTCACCTTCAGCTTGAGGAGCTTGATGCCCTTGAAGAAACACGGCTCATAGCGCAACAAAATCTGGAAGCTTATAAAGCAAAGATGACGCGCTCATATGAAAGATTGACCCGACCGAGGACATTCCGCCGAGGCGAACTCGTGCTAGTGGTCAAAAGGCTTATGATTCCCAATCATGCTAAGCGGGGAAAATTCGAGCCGAACTATGAAGGCCCGTACATAATAGACAAGGTCTACCAAGGTGGAGCCTACCTACTCATGGATATGCACGGTGAAAGGCCTTTCCGGCCAATAAACGGCCTCTTCCTGAAGAAATACTATGCTTAATGAGTCACAACTTAGGTCAATGATAAATGACGACGACTATGTCCGCTCGCTATCTTCCTAAGCTCAAACTCTATAAGCAGTAGCCGGCCCTTTTCCATGACGGACCGAAATATCCTTAAACTAATAGTGGACCGAAACGTCCTTAAACTAATACCGCAGCATCCGTAGGCTGACGAGATAAAAAAAGAGAGAAGAAAAATATAATAAATAAAAACGGTATGTCCATAAGCAAAAAAAAAAGGGCACGGATGAAAACCCGAAAGGGCTCCGTGAGTAAAAACAGCAGGGCTACCGGCGAGTGTTCGTGAAACCCGAAAGGGCGCGACCTCGTAAAAAGAAAAAGAAAAAGAAAATAAAAAGAATAAAAAAACGGTATGTCCATAAACAAAATGGGCACGGATGAAAACCCGAAAGGGCTCCGTGAGTAAAAACAACAGGACTACCGGCGAGTGTTTGTAAAAATCCGAAAGGGCGCAACCTCGTTAAAAGACACTTATAGGGTCCTCTCGACCTTGTAAGGAGAAACCACCCGCGTAAGATCCTTACGACTCACAAGGGGGCAACACACTTAGGGATCCCCACGATTCCTAAGGAGAAAATACACTTGCGAGATCCTCACGACTCGTAAGGAGAACTCTCTTATGAGACCCTCACGGCTCATGAGATTTGAAAGTCTTAAGTTACAGAGACCTAAACCTGTGCTTAAGTAACCCCCACGACTTCCGATATTGCCCTACAAGTGGTCCAATATTGGCCCTTGTATACAATCTACGGTCGCGAATAAACATTTCCCTAACTAAGTCCCATCCGAGACTAGGGATATGTTCGCATGGTGAATAACCCTTGTAAATCCTCTCGATTTATGAGGAGAAAACCCTCCTGTAGGATCCTTACGACTTACAGAGGAACAAACACTTAGGAATCCTCACGATTCCTAAGGAGAAAATACACCTACAAGATCCTCACGACTTGTAGGGAGAAATACCTTTGTGAGACCCTTAAGGTTCATGAAGTCAAAAGCCTTAGTCGACAGGACCTTAACCCTGTTCGCTAAGCTACCCTTGTTCGACATCGACAGAGGCAGATGATGATTCGCTCCTGGCAATATCCCAGTTGTAGCGGTGCTGATGCCGAAATCAGTGTCTAATTTCAGGTTTACGGCGAAAAACCAGTAGGCCGCACATGCATACGAAATAGCCAAAATGATGGGGCAACTTGCAATAAAAAGCAGCAAGTAAAAATGTATGCACGTAAAATAGCCGAAATGATTGGGCAACTCGCAATAAAAAGCAGCGAGTAAAAATAAAATAAACAGCCGAAATGATTGGGCACCACGAGAAATAGCCGAAATGATCGGACAATCGCGATCTTCGCGATATAAAAGCTGAAATGATAGAGCATCGCAGAAATAAAAAAAATGATAATAAAACTTTTTGCCCCACAGTTGAGATCATATCGATCCCTGTATACAATCCAAGGGCGCAAACAAAGAGGGAACCATACTTTCCCAACAGGATCCGCCAGAAAACGAAGCCAAATCTCGACGGTTCATCCCAACCCCGAAGAAACCAGCGTCTTCGGCAAAATCCTTTGACTCGAGGAAACAAGTGTCCTTGACAAAGAAAATCCTGATTCGCGTCGACTCGCAGAGCAACCAGTGTCTCCGTGGGAAATTCTCGATTCGTTTCAATACCGGGGAAACAAATAATCCTTGGCAAATACCTCAATTCAGGGAAACCAGCATCCTTGACGAGAGCCTCCTGATTCGCGTCGACTCGCAGAGCAACCAGTGTCTCCGTGGGAAATTCTCGATTCGTTTCAACACCAGGGAAACAAATAATCCTTGGCAAATACCTCAAGTCAGGGAAACAAACATCCTTGACGAGAGCCTCCTGACTCGCATCGACTCGCAGAGCAACCAATGTCTCCGTGGGAAATTCTCGATTCGTTTCAACACCAGGGAAACAAATAATCCTTGGCAAATACCTCAACTCAGGGAAACAAACATCCTTGACGAGAGCCTCCTGATTCGCGTCGACTCGCAGAGCAACCAGTGTCTCCGTAGGAAATTCTCGATTCGTTTCAACACCAGGGAAACAAATAATCCTTGGAAAATACCTCAACTCAGGGAAACAAACATCCTTGACGAGAGCTTCCTGATTCGCATCGATTCGCGGAGAAACCAATGTCTCCGTGGGAAATTCTCGATTCGTTTCAACACCAGGGAAACAAATAATCCTTGGCAAATAGCTCAACTCAGGGAAACAAACATTCTTGACGAGAGCCTCCTGATTCGCATCGACTCGCAGAGCAACCAGTGTCTCCGTGGGAAATTCTCGATTCGTTTCAACACCAGGGAAACAAATAATCCTTGGCAAAAACCTCAACTCAGGGAAACAAACATCCTTGATGAGAGCCTCCTGATTCGCATCGACTCGCAGAGAAACCAGTGTCTCCGCGGGAAATTCTCGATTCGTTTCAACACCAGGGAAACAAATAATCCCTGGCAAATACCTTAACTCGGGGAAACCAGCGTCCTTGACGAGAGCCTCCTGATTCGCGTCGGCTCGCAAAGAAACCAGTGTCTCCGCGGGAAATTCCCTATTCGTCTCAACTTGCAAGATGAAGCCTCAGGCAGCAGGGATTAAAAAAACTTGCTTCCTGAACAATGGGACCCTACAAGTCGGTCTAAACGGCCTCTTGCATACTATTCACGGGACTCACTCTCCAAAGTCGAGTTTCGACAAGGAGGGAAACAACCGCTTACGGATCCTCTCGATTCGTAAGAGGGAAGAATTCTCTTATAGGATCCTTACGACTTATAAGAGAAAACACACTTAGGAATCATCACGATTCCTAAGGAGAAAACCCACCTACGAGATCCTCTCGATCCATAGGGAGAAAAGTCTCTATGAGACCCTCACGGCTCATAGAGTTGAAAAGTCTTAGGCAGCAGATCTGAACCTACGGCCTAAGCCATCGCTATCTCTCGAAAAATCTAGACGCTTACTCTATTATCGGTCAAATGTGTTTATCAAGACAGCATGCTGATAATAAGAGAAAGGAAAAAAGCAAAGAAATAGTACAAGACATTGCAAAGGAAATGGTGTATCTTTATTGAATGTAATCAAGTACAAGATGAAGCGTACAAAATAATGAAGAATGGATACATATTATTTAAAAAGAAAAATTTTACAAGTATCTAGATACAAGGAGAATTACTGGGAAGGAAGCGTCTTGCATAGCTCTAGCAATTGTTCGCGCACTTCCTTCCCCACTTTCTCCTGATCGGCCACCACCGCCAGCTCCGCCTCCACTTGGGCCCGTTGCTACAAGACAGATGCAAGCTGCTCCCTGACGGCCTGATGAGCAGCTTCGCGGCCTGAGGTATCACGCTCGGCTACATCAAACTTTCGCTTCAAGTTTAGCCCATGGGAGATGCGCTCCAGGAGACCCTCAAAGATAGTCTTCACTTGGGCAGCATTTGCCTCAACCTCAGCACGCAGACAGGCCATCTCGCTCGAGGTCTCTTGGCATTCCCTTAGCCTTAAAGCTGCTTCTTGTTCCAAGTGGTGGACGTAAGAAGCGCTTTCCTTGATCCATGCTGCTCTTTCATTGCTCGCGGCTAAAGTCTCGGGGGCGAGACGCATCGAATCCAGCTGATGCAAGCTAGCCTCGATCTCCGTACAATGGTTAACCTAAGATGCGATGATGTCCTCGTCATGGAAATTCACGAGTATCACCAGCATCGGGTTGACCGCCGTAGAGAAATCCATAGCAGGCATAGGGGTCTCGATGTCGAGCTCCTCAACGTAGTCGCTCAACATACGCAAGCTGTTCGCGGCGCCTTTCAAAGATGGACGTCTCAGGTAAGGACCTGCCGACATTGTGATGCGAGACTCAAAATGCGCCGAGACCGGAACAACAGCTGAAAAGAAACAAGATATGATCAGATAACAGTTCAGGAAATAAAAAAAAGGGAGGAGCTATCAATATGATAGTCGCTGTACCAGCTGAGGCAGGTGGCAAGGCCGGAAAGGTCGGTGGCGCAGCCGATCTTTCATCCCCTCCTTCGATTTGTAGCACTGCATTCGGGACGAGAAAAAAGTTAGAAATAATTCCATCAATGAAAAAGAAAGATATCAATGGAAACCATACTTACCAGTGCCACCAGAGGAAGAAGCGAGTTCAGATGGGAAGGAGAAGTGTGGGAGCAACACTTGATAAAGATGGTTAAAGAGCACTCCTAAAAAGACATAACAGTACGATTTTAGTACACAAATTGTACGTCTGAAAGATAAGATTGATAAGTTGCAAACCCATACCTTCCAACATTTTCGAAGGTATGAGAGAGGGTTGAGAGGTGACCACCGCCAAGGCAGTCGTTGAAGGCGCTCCCTCGAGCAGTGGGGCATCGGCGCTGGCTGCACCTGCGTTACGAACAAAGGTGAACTTGTCATAAATGATTGTAAGGTAAAGAAAGACAGAAACTTGGGATTTACCTGATGAGCTGTCGGCTGAAACGGAGGCGACTCCCTCCTCCATCGACATGAGGCCATCGCCCGTGGCCTCATCACCCGACTCAATGGGGGCCGTCATCATGCTCACGCGGCCAGGAGACGGCGGAAGATCGTAGGCGAGGAGGGCAATGATCGGAGCATTGCCGGACTCTTGGGAGAGAGCGGCTGACTCCTCCCCAAGAGTCGTGCTCATCTCACCCGCCACTTCTTCGGGCTCCGCGATCTCCATCGGCTCATCCGCCGTCACCACAAGGTCGCCGGCCTCAAGCGCCTCGTCCGCCACCACCCTGGGCTCAGTTATAATGATCATTTCATCTGCCGCCACTTCAGGCTCGGCATTGTTCATATCATAATATTGCAATTCATACGCCCCACTTTTATTCATTTTATAAGTAAACAGGTACTTTTGACGCACGTTTGTTGCATGATACAGGATACAGGCTCTTGGAGCGAAGATAGTGAGAAAAGACAGAAGATGATACAAAAGAGAGACTTTTTGACCAACAAGAAGATGGATCCGAGTCACGAAGAACAGGTTACAATTGTATAAAGCAGTGCGGTCCGAAATGTCAAAGTGAACGGTCAAAAGCTCCTTACAAGTTTTCACTGAAGATCTGGAAACGACCAAGAAGCCAAACAGAGAAAAATAGTGAAGAACAAATAAGCCCAAGTACCCAGGATGAAGACCAGAGAAGATGGTGACATGAAGCCACCAAAGGGCCGCGGAACCGCGGCCTAAGGCCCATCATTGCCGCGGTTCCGCGGCCGTTTGTTGCCCGTGTTGGCACCGACTTCTTGTGTCGGTGCGACGGTGCGGGTGTTGGGATTTTTAGGGGGCAAATCTGTAATTGCACCTCTGCGAGAGTCTGTAACCCTAGCTTCACTGTTTGCTTATAAATTGTACTCACAAATCTGTAAAATGGATGTCTTTTTTCAATCAATAAAATCAGAATTGTTGGAAGATCTAGAGCATCACTTTTGTAAGTCTTTCTTTTAAATTCCTGCCTTAGTTCTAATTTAATTCTTGCCCTAGTTATCTAATATCATTCTTGCAGTAGAGTAATTTTATTACTTGCCTTAGTTAACTAGTCTAGCTCCTTTTAATCTGCAATAAGTAATAATTCAAGATTTGAACATAGCACTTTAAAACATAACAACAAAAATGTTGTTTTTAGAAAATTCCTTAATGAGCGAGTAAAATCCTCGCTTGTTAGGGTTAGGAACAAGGAAGGGAGTGAGAGATGAATATCTCTCACCTCCTTCAATGCCGATACTTTTTCTCATAACTAGAACTTCATGCACGCATGCATGACCCGCTCCCTACGGCACCCTACCTACGAGGTAACGGTGAACCGTAGTATAAAGGGCCGGACATACATGACGTCCATGAAGATTGTACCAATTAATAGGAAAGGACGGACAAGGATCTAGAGGAAGAAACTTCGTTTCTTCCCAAATCATCATAATCCCCTTTGCTAATAATTGATATGATTTCTAAAAAGCTTTAATTAAACGGCATTGAAAGAGGTGACAATATCGATCTTATCAACCCTACCTTATACCTATCCCTAACAAGTTCTTTAATATCATATTAATTAGTTTTAAATCAATCGACAAAAACCAAACAACAATCTGAATCAACTCGTTAAAACATAAAACAGAAATTACATATCTCTGCGGATCGACCCGTATTCACCGGCTAGCTGCAAAGCGACGCCGTTTCTGATTACGGTAAATACAATTTTTTTTGGACTAATCAAATGGCGCCGTTGCCGGGGATGGCGTAATTTTTTTTTTTGTATGATTTGGGTTGATATAAATTTTGAAAAATCACAAAAATCAGAAAATAGAAAATACAAAAACATTTTAGCGATTTTTATCTGTTTGAAGGGTTCTATGTTTTGAATCTTGCAGGAACAGCAAAGGATTGTGAATCTGGAATTTTACAGAGAGCAAAACAGAAAAGGGAACATCAGAACAGAGTAGAATTGGTGAACAGGAGCTGCACAAAATTTTTCAGAGGCTGAACCTACCAAGCTGCCGCGTTTCCGCCGCAGAAGAAGCCCCAAGACCGCGGTTCCGCCGCACAATTGCCACGTCAGCGCATCAATTTTACATGGTTTGATCCCTCATTCTCCCCTCTGCAATCTCCCATATATCTATCTGTAAAACCTTTCTGCAGGAATTCTTTGCGCTAAAACTCTTCTCCCCCTTCTCGATAACAGATTTTCTGCAGGTTTCTTTGCGCCGCGCTAAAAAAATTGATTGCAAGTGAATTTTACTGTTTTGCATAATTTAATCGGACTTTAAGGGGCTAATTGACCAAACTCAGATTGGGTGGGGATTTCATCACCCTTCCCAGGACCCCAAAAAACACCTAAAGCATGTGCATTGACCACAATTAATTAAAAAAGACTAGACTCAGACCTAAGGACATCGAGCTCAATAGGAAAAGGACTAGTATAGGCATCGACCGTTTATCCTAACCGACTTTGCGGTGTCTAGGCTAGTGGTTATTAATTAGGCCCACTGTAGTGGTGGTTCCTTCTCACTTACCTGGCCGTACTTGTCCGTGAAGAGGCGGTTTGAGTTCCTATTTCTAGCCCTAGTTAGGAGCTGTCTAGCAGACCTAGGTGACCCTAGATCTAGGCCTGATTGTGCATGTGTGGTTGATTTGTGTCACGAGTCCCTTTCCAAAATTTTTTTGGCAAAACTCTCACATAAAAAAAAAATAAAAATCTTTTCAAAACTTGCAACTTGCCGCTAAGAAAACTCGCAACTCACTTCCACCACTTTCCCTCATTGACGTTATCTTACCTCCACATTCTGTCTTTTTCTTTGTTTTTCTGACTGCACCATCCTTTAGTGTATGTCATTTTGGACTAGGGATACTGACGCCCGATTAGTCCGTGTTTCGTTGGTACCGACCGACGAACCTTTCGACACTAAAGTCGACACTCCGTCCACTTTCTTACCCTCAACTTCAAATTCTTTCACCGAAGGCATGTCGGGATTCAACCCCAACAATACCTTACCGACGGGAAGGATTCCACCTCCTTTAGGTGCGAATAACCCGAATCAGCCGCCTGTTGAAGCGCCCGCACAAGTTGCGCTCCAGGATCTCTTTTACCCCATCCGCACTTCTTTACCTACTTGTCTTTCACCCCCACCGGCAAATGGGGACAATTTTGAAATAAAACCACATTTCATCAATATGCTGCCAAAATTTCATGGTTTGGAATCTGAAGATGCATATATCTTTATTAATAAATTCCAAAATGTGTGCGCTATGATGAAAACAACCCAATTAAGTGATGACGCTATAAGGCTAAGGGTCATTCCTTTCACCTTATGTGACCTAGCCGAGAAGTGGCTATACAACACCGCATCACATTCCATAAGAAATTAGGACGAGTTTGTGAAAGCTTTTCTGAAAAGTTCTATCCTCATCACAAAACTGCCAGAATCCGCAATGAAATAATTCAATTCTCACAACTTCCTTCCGAACCATTTTGGAAGTGCTTCGAGAGATTTAAGGACCTAATAGTTCAATGCCCTCATCATGGGATCGAAAGTTGGTAACTTTGCCAAACATTATACGAGGGATTGAACTCGGCAACGAAGCAGTTGCTAGAAACCATCTGTCAAGGTCATTTTCTCTCTAAGTCTAGTGATGAAGCGTGGCAGTTTCTTGAGGATCTTAGTGAGCAAACTATACAGTGGGAGAGTAACAAGACCACATCATCTTCGAGTGGTCAATCTAGGGCAGGCATACATCAAGTAGAGATGTCGATTGCCATGAAGGCCGAGATGGCCGCTCTTACGAAAAAGCTAGAAGCGATCGAGACCAAAATCTTATCGCCTTCCCCTGTCCCTGCTATGCCCCCACGAACTGTCTGTGCTTGTTGTGCGGATCCATCGCACCTAACCAAAGAGTGTCCGTATAATGCATCCACTTAAGGACAGGATCAAGTCAATACTGCATTTCAGCAACGACAAAGAAACGATCCATACTCTTCGACATATAATACGGGGTGGAGGAGTCACCCAAATTTCGCTTGGAACCAAAATCAACAATTCCAAGGAAATAACAATTTTCAAAGACCTCCTCCTCCACAACAACAACAAGCACCTTCACAAACTCAATTTCAACCGCGACAATTTCAACAGCAACCTTACCCTAATCAGGTGAACAATTTTGTGCCTAACAATGCTTACCAGCCAAATAATTATGTTCAACCTAATAATGATAAGGTTAGCTCACTCGAAAGAAGTCTAGATGCGTTCCTTAAGCAATCTACACAGTCTACAGCAAGACTTGAGACTTCTATTCAATCTTTAGTGCAAAATAGTGCCTCACACGATTAAAGCATCAAATCTATTGAGGCACAAATTGCACAACTCAATGCAGCTTTGAGCGAGCGCGAAAAAGGTAAACTCCCGTCTCAACCATTGCCCAACCCCGGTCACGCACATGCTGCATATCAACAGCAGAATCATAACGTAAATGCTGTGACCACGTTGAGATCGGGAAAAGTGTTGCAAAACAATGTGGGCATGAACAATGACACCCCTGCCGGTGGCCCTTCTTCACCTTCTTCTTCTTCTTCAGAGCCTATTCTCCACCCTTCACATGGCTCTACCTCTTCTGGCTCGAACGGACCCATTTCTCACAACACGAACACATCTACACAGGGTGCCGTTCCTACTCGACAATCTGATCCGCAAAAGTTGGACTCAACCACCTTTCAAAATGTTCCTTTTCCTAATCGGTTGAGATCCAATAAACCAACTCCACAGATGGAGAAGATTGTTGAGTTGTTCAAACAGGTTAGCATAAATATCCCTCTTTTGGATGCAATCCAACAAGTTCCTTCATATGCAAAAATTTTAAAGGACTTATGCACCAAAAAGAGGAAGTCGCAAGTGCCAAAGAAAGTTTTTGTGGCTAGTGCTATTAGTGATGCTCTTGTAAATTCCCTACCCCCAAAGCAAAAGGACCCCGGGTGTCCTACCATTTCGATAACAATTGGGGACAAGAACATCAATAGAGCACTATTAGATCTTGGTGCGAGTGTCAATTTGCTACCCTATTCTGTGTACGAGCATTTGGGCGTCGGAGAGCTCAAGCCCACTCACTGTACTCTCCAAATGGCCGACCGGTCAATAACCCATCCTAGGGGAGAGCTAGAGGATGTGTTAATTAGAGTAAGGGATTTCATTTTCCCCATTGACTTTATTGTGATGGATACACAACCTGATGTTGTATATGTTTTATACCCGCGCTAGTCCAATCCCCGCTCTGTCGTTAGTTAAGTAACCTAACGGGTGATGACGGGACCCAGTGGCGAATGCGGATGGCATATACGTATATCATATTTTCGTTCTTTTGTGGTGTGATTAATTGATGAGACTGCATTAATTCGGATCAATGCAAGCTAAACAAACCTATTCTGATGTTGTTGGAACATTTTTCAAAAAGCTGTTATTGTAAGGACGTTCTCTTTTGTTTTGCACAGTGGTATTCGGTTATGAATATCCAGCACCTCAGTCGACGAGGCAAGCGCCGAGATCCCTTCACCGGGAGTGACCCCTTGTACAGAAGTTTGCGTCAGGGTAATAACTTCACTATAGCTGATTGCCTTTTTGCTTTGCATCGTGGTATTCAGTTGGAATATCCCGCACCTCATTCTACGGGGAAAGAGCCGAGATCCCTTCACCGGGAGTGACCTCTTTAGCAAACGTTTTCGCCACTATATTTATAAAAAGCTATCCGGTTCCTTCAACGATATCAAGTTCATTACGTTAAAGGTTTTTCGCCAAAAATACATAATAATCGGCAAGCTTTCGGCTGGTCTATGGCGGACATTAAGGGGATTAGTCCCCTCATAGTTGAACATCATATACACTTGATGGATGATGCCAAGCCAGCACGGGATCCACAAAGGCGTCTCAACCCCATCATGAAAGAGGCTGTTAAGAAGGAAATTGTCAAGTGTCTGGATAGCGGTATCATTTACCCTATCTCGGATAGCCAATGGGTTAGCCCAATCCACGTCGTGCCAAAGAAATCGGGCATTACGGTCGTTACCAATGAGGCAAATGAGTTGATTCCCACTCGCACCCAAACTGGGTGGCGAGTCTGCATAGACTATAGGAAACTCAATGCCGCAACAAGGAAGGACCACTTTCCTTTACCTTTCATTAACCAAATGCTCGAGCGATTGGCAGGGCACGAGTTCTATTGCTTTCTCGATGGCTATTCCGGTTACAACCAAGTCCTCATCGCCAAAGAGGATCAAGACAAGACAACATTCACTTGTCCCTTTGGCACGTTTGCTTATCGTCGCATGCCCTTTGGGTTACGCAATGCACCCGCGACATTTCAGCGGTGTATAATGGGGATCTTCTCAGACATGGTTGAAAAGTTCTTGGAGATCTTTATGGATGATTTCTCCATCTTTGGCGACTCCTTCGACGAGTGTTTACGCCATCTTGACGCTGTTCTTACCCGCTGCAGGGATAAGAACCTAACATTGAATTGGGAGAAGTGCCATTTCATGGTGCGAGAGGGCATTGTCTTAGGACATGTCATCTCGCAAAACGGCATCGAGGTTGACAGAGCTAAAATAGAAGTGATTTCTAACCTCCCTCCCCCAAAATGCGTCAAAGATATCAGAACCTTCCTTGGCCACGCCGGTTTTTACAGACGGTTCATCAAGGACTTTAGCAAGATTGCTAGATCTTTGACTCTCTTACTGGCCAAGGACACAACTTTTGCTTTCGACTCCACTTGCATTGAAGTATTCGAGTCTTTGAAACATTCACTCATCACTGCGCCCATCCTCTCATCTCCCGACTGGACGCACCCTTTTGAAATCATGTGCGACGCATCAGACTTTGTTATTGGCGCTGTTCTTGGACAGCACATTAATAAGATGCCGAACGTGATTTATTATACTAGCCGAACACTAAATGAGGCTTAACTCAACTACACAACAACAGAGAAAGAGTTTTTAGCTGTTGTGTTCGCACTCGAAAAATTTCGGCCTTATTTGATTGGCTCTCCTGTCGTTGTATATACTGATCATTCAGCTCTTCGCCACCTTTTTGCGAAGAAGGATGCTAAGTCAAGGCTAATACGTTGGATCCTTTTACTACAAGAGTTTGACCTTATCATTAAGGACAAAAAAGGATGTGAAAACGTAGTAGCCGATCACCTATCACGACTTCCTTCTTCGCCCATGCTCGATCTTCCAATCACTGATGTTTTTCCCGACGAGCAACTCTTGACCGTTTCTTGCGAACCATGGTTCGCCGATATTGTGAATTACTTAGCCACCGGCCTGATACCTAATGATTGGTCGAAACAGGATAAACTTCGATTTTTATCCCAAGTAAAGCATTTTTACTGGGATGAACCCTATCTTTTTAAATACTGTTCCGACCAAATCATTCGTCGGTGTGTGCCTGAAAGTGAGGTCAAGAGTGTGCTATCTTTTTGCCACGATCAAGCATGTGGCGGGCATTTTGGCCCAAAGAAGACAGCCGAAAAAGTTTTGCAGTGTGGTTTCTATTGGCCACGACTCTTCAAGGATGCATTTGAATACTGCAAAACTTGCTCCCGGTGCCAACACTTGGGCCGGATATCGCGGAGGAACGAAATGCCGCTCCAACCTATTTTGGTAGTGGACATTTTTGATGTTTGGGGTATAGATTTCATGGGACCATTTCCTAACTCTTTTGGAAATGCGTATATTCTTTTGGCGGTTGACTATGTTTCAAAGTGGGTCGAGGCTGTGCCCAGCCGAACGAACGATAATAAAATTGTCGTTCGGTTTCTTAAAGAACACATATTTTCTCGATTTGGGCACCCTCGGGCGATAATAAGTGATAATGGTTCTCACTTCTGCAATAGGACTTTCGAGTCCTTAATGCGCAAATACTCTATCACCCACAAGTTGTCAACGCCATATCACCCTCAAACATGTGGGCAAGCCGAGCTTTCAAATCGGCAAATAAAGCAAATCTTGGAGAAAACGGTTTCCAAAACCGTAAAGATTGGTCACTTAAACTGATCGATGCACTATGGGCTTTCCGTACTGCATATAAGACCGATCTTGGTATGTCTCCATACCGGCTTGTGTACGGGAAGGCTTGCCACCTCCCAGTGGAGATTGAGCATAAAGCTTTCTGGGCTATCAAAGAGATGAATCTATCTTTAGGAGATGCGGGCAGCAATCGAAAGCTGCAATTGAATGAATTGGAGGAGCTGAGGGATGAGGCATATGATAATGCCATAATTGCTAAAAACCGAGCTAAGGTGTTCCACGATAAACACCTTTTGCGAAAAACTTTTGAACCTGGTCAACAGGTTCTACTTTATGACACTTGGTTATATTTTCATCCCGGCAAGCTCCGGTCCATATGGAGAGGACCTTTTGTAGTCCGCACCGTTTATCTGCAAGGTGCGGTTGATCTTGAGAATCCTGAAGACGGTACCTTATTCAAGGTGAATGGGCATCGACTGAAACCGTTCTTCACAGCGGACCCTTCGGAGGAGCTCCTGTTCTTGCAGGAGCCGATCTACACTGAGTGATATTCCTCCACTTTCACCCCCAAATTTCTTTTCTCAAAACATTATTTCAAATAAGTTTGGGGGTGTGTATATTATTTTATATATATTTCCAAAATACCATAAAAAAATATATAATAAAAATTAATAGAAAAAAATATATAAATAAAATTTTTTGGACCTAATGGCAAATTTTCAGAATTAAGAGTCGATTTTACAAATAAAACCCTCATTTTAAAGGGTGTTCTATACAAATATCCCACCCATCCCCTATTTAAAGGAACCCGAGCCCCCCGTTTTCTTTAACCTAAATTTTTCCTCTCTAAAAAACCCTAGCCGCCGCCACCAACCTGCTGCAAAAAAATCTCGCCGTGCCGCCGCCAAGCCGCCGCGATTCCGCCGCCTCCTGCCGCGCAACCGCCGCGATTCCGCCGCCGTTGCCGCCTCCTGCCGCGCAACTGCCGCCGTCTGGAGTCGTCGCCCCCTGAAATTTTCAGGGGAGGTAAATCTGAGTGTTTCCTCTCTGTTCCTGCATATCTTTTTACTGTAAAATCTAAATGGCATATAAAATGCAGTTTGAAAGGGATTTTTCCCCAGTTTTCGCACACGACGTATACGGTAGATATTTCGCACATGAAATCGAACAAAGGGGCTGGAATTTCCTGCTCTATAATCACTCATCTGCGTTTGCCCTACCTAACCTAGTTTTCCTATTTTACGAATCAATGGAGGATAATAGCCTTGACAACTTAGGTTACATTAAACTAAATTGGGGAAATCGTGAAATTCACATCGATAGGGACATGATACACGAGGTTACACTCATACCACGTGTACCTGCACATGAACACCCATTGCGCTTTGAAGATTATATGCCCTTGATGGGGAATGACTGTGCACGAGAGCCGCGTAAGGGTATCCAAGCACGGACCCTTTTTGCGAACGTTTTAACTGTATGCCGGTGGGCACAAAACAATATCTTTGATAGTTCCCACAACACGACTTTTTTCACCCCTTCATTACATGTCGTACACACACTGATGATGAAAAATCCAAGGTTCGGCATGTGCACGGTTTTTCTCCAATCTATAGGTACGGGGAAACGAGGTACCGTATACCCATGTCCCATGCTTGTTACCCAACTCTGCCGTTATTTCCTCCCCGTCGAGGAATTTGACTCATACATGATAGACGGTGTTCCGATTCGACCACTCGTAGAGGGCGTCACGTCGTCCTACTCTAGACTCACTGATATTTGGACACGAACGGAACCGGCAGAAAATGTACCCGCATACACCCCTAGCTCGAGCTCGACTTCGAGCGGGGAAGAACTAACTCCTTAGGAGCATGCGCGATTGATGCGAAGAACAGTGAGAAGAATCGATTCTTTGAAGGATGAGTTTCGGGCGACTGCACGAGATCATGACCGTCGGTTGACGGAAATTGAAAGGGGAATCCAAACACTTTTGGCTAGAGGGGAACGATCACGTTCACGCTCACGAGCGCGACGTGGGGCTGGGCAGTGAGGGCACTGCTTTGCTCAAGTTTGGGGGAGAGGGTAATGTATATAGTTATCGTTTGCATTGCATATTGTATATATTTTTCTTTTCTTTTTGCATATTTAATTTCTGCATTGCATCTTTATATAAAAAAAAAATCATAAAAATTTGAAAAATAAAAAAATTTAGAAAACTGAAAAACCCATAAAAATAGAAAAAAATTCAAAAATTATAAAAATTATTGTATTCAATTTTGGTTAATTGACTTGAGTTTGATAAAAAGGTTAACTGGCTAGGAAAAACTATATCTTAGACTTAGCAAGTTAAAAATCCTAAAAATAACATTCCTTAGAGTTTAACGGTAGAGAATATATGTTTTTGTAGGTTATTTAGGAATAGGCAAATTTTGGGTTCATTTCTTGGGCTAAACCAAAATGAGGGAAGAGTATTAATGTTCTTATTAGAGTATAAATTCGAAAAATAGTTCCTAGCTTAAGTTTAGATTCTGAAAACATGTACCCTACAAAATGCACAATCATGCACCTCGAAACTTGGATTAGTAGAAGAGACCTTGAATTATTCATGTCTAAAGTCCTTAGCACAATGAAAATAAAAGGAAAAAAAAGTGAATAAAAAAAAATGGACACTGGTTTTTGTGATTACTTAGGGTTAGAAAATTATTTAGCGAGGGTGCTTCATCACCTAGTGCCTTAGACCAACTGGTTTGGGAGTCACTGCTAAAAGCCTTGGGTATTGCAAAACTAGAAAATACGCTTTAAAGTGCTAACGCATCTTTTAATCGGCTGTTGGTACCTCAAGAAGTATTAACGGTCGCATGAAGGATGTGTAAGCAAAAGTTAAGAAAAATTCACAAATAAGTGCTTTGGACAATGGACGAGAGTACGATTGCTTGATTTGAATTTCCAAGCGTAGGGGTGACAATTACACACACGTGAGGATATGTGATTAGAGTTTAGATAAGAGAAAGGAATGAAAAATAAAACTTGTATCTTTAATAGAGTTGATAGAAATTCCTAAGTGGAGATGAAACTCTAGAAGAAAAACTTAAGAAATGCTAAATTCTAAGTAATTTTATAGAACATGTACAATCTTAAGTTACATAATAAGGAAATGTGAAGAATATGGGTGGATAATTTGCAGGGCGACGATAATAGAATTCCTTGTTAGAAAACCTAATTGGAGAGCAAAAGTCGAAAAACCACATTGATAGGATTTTGTGGGTGTAATCTGCTGAAAATCCTCAGGAGACAACACTCCTCCTACTAGGGACACCTAGAGGTTTAATGGCTTGTTACACGTGCTCAGTGCACTCGCGGTTCCCTGCGAAAGTGCGGCTAGGTTAGAATAAAATAATAAGTTTTCTCGAGGACGAGCAAAAGATAAGTTTGGGGGTATTTGTTCATATCATAATATTGCAATTCATACGCCCCACTTTTATTCATTTTATAAGTAAACAGGTACTTTTGACGCACGTTTGTTGCATGATACAGGATACAGGCTCTTGGAGCGAAGACAGTGAGAAAAGACAGAAGATGATACAAAAGAGAGACTTTTTGACCAACAAGAAGATGGATCCGAGTCACGAAGAACAGGTTACAATTGTATAAAGCAGTGCGGTCCGAAATGTCAAAGTGAACGGTCAAAAGGTCCTTACAAGTTTTCACTGAAGATCTGGAAACGACCAAGAAGCCAAACATAGAAAAATAGTGAAGAACAAATAAGCCCAAGTACCCAGGATGAAGACCAGAGAAGATGGTGACATGAAGCCACCAAAGGGCCGCGGAACCGCGGCCTAAGGCCCATCATTGCGGCGGTTCCGCGGCCGTTTGTTGCCCGTGTTGGCACCGACTTCTTGTGTCGGTGCGACGGTGCGGGTGTTGGGATTTTTAGGGGGCAAATCTGTAATTGCACCTCTGCGAGAGTCTGTAACCCTAGCTTCACTGTTTGCTTATAAATTGTACTCACAAATCTGTAAAATGGATGTCTCTTTTCAATCAATAAAATCAGAATTGTTGGGAGATCTAGAGCATCACTTTTGTAAGTCTTTCTTTTAAATTCCTGCCTTAGTTCTAATTTAATTCTTGCCCTAGTTATCTAATATCATTCTTGCAGTAGAGTAATTTTATTACTTGCCTTAGTTAACTAGTCTAGCTCCTTTTAATCTGTAGTAAGTAATAATTCAAGATTTGAACATAGCACTTTAAAACATAACAACAAAAATGTCGTTTTTAGAAAATTCCCTAATGAGCGAGTAAAATCCTCGCTTGTTAGGGTTAGGAACAAGGAAGGGAGTGAGATGAATATCTCTCACCTCCTTCAATGCCGATACTTTTTCTCATAACTAGAACTTCATGCACGCATGCATGACCCGCTCCCTACGGCACCCTACCTACGAGGTAACGGTGAACCGTAGTATAAAGGGCCGGGCATACATGACGTCCATGAAGATTGTACCAATTAATAGGAAAGGACGGACAAGGATCTAGAAGAAGAAACTTCGTTTCTTCCCAAATCATCCTAATCCCCTCTGCTAATAATTGATATGATTTCTAAAAAGCTTTAATTAAACGGCATTGAAAGAGGTGACAATATCGATCTTATCAACCCTACCTTATACCTATCCCTAACAAGTTCTTTAATATCATATTAATTAGTTTTAAATCAATCGACAAAAACCAAACAACAATCTAAATCAACTCGTTAAAACATAAAACAGAAATTACACATCTCTGCGGATTGACCCGTATTCACCGGCTAGCTGCAAAGCGACGCCGTTTCTGATTACGGTAAATACAATTTTTTTTGGACTAATCAGGCATCAATGACCTTCTCGGCTGCAGATTCCTCAGTCTCCATCTTAGGCTCCGCAGCCCCGGCGACGTTGCCCACCGTTAGCTCGGGTTCGGCAGGTGCCGCCTCCTCTATTTCCTTGGGTTCAACGGTCTCCGCTTCCCCCTCGATCGGACTCGGCCCTGCAGGATAGAACATATAAGAACCGATGGCACTATAATTCTTACAACAAGATTCTGAAAGAAATATTACCTGAAGTGGATTTATCGTTGACACTCCGAACTGCACGCGCCACCTGTCTGCGAGCAGTGGATAGGGCGACGGGTGCCTCTTCTGAGGGAGTATCAGCACGAGGGACGGTGCTTGGGCCCGCTCCAATGGCCAAGGCAGCCCTGCGTGCCTTCGCTTCGCGCCTCGACCGCTTCCTCTCCTCCCAGGCCGTTGCGATAGACCTCTTTGACGCTTCCTTAATCAAAGCGTCGTCATCCTCGTTCAGAGATGCCTCCAGAGCCTTTAAGGCATCTCTCATCGGCTCTTCAAGACGGACCTCCCGCGGTAGCCCCGAGGAAGCAGGAACATCGGCAGCTGGAAGAATGTCCGCGTCGCTTGGCGGGAACGGCATTGAGGTTCCTGCGATAAAAAAAAGAGAGGTTAGATCGACCATAACACAAGGGAAATGAAAACTTGATGAATTGAAACTTACTAAGGCCCATGGACGCTCTAAGACGTTCCTCCTCTTGGAAAGTCTTGAGGGAAGCGGCAATGGCCTCTTCAGTGGTGATGTATGTTGGAAGAAAAGAAGGAAAAATGTTAGTCAAAGGCAATAATAAAGATATGATGCAATAGAAAATGCGACTAGTGATTACCTGATGCCGCAAGCTTAGCCAGCCATGCGTCGCGCCTCGCTAACCGCTCCGAAGCTTTGAGGGCGGCCTCCAAATCCGTGTCATCCGGCATGACTAATCCCTCGTTAGTCCCATATTCGCTCAGGCCCTCGGCATAGGGAGCGTGGGGTTCCTGACCAAACACGACATCAGCTGCGAAGAGCGACTTCTTTTTCTTCTTTTGCTCACCAATCCTAGGTGCCCCCGGGATCGACTTACGCTTGGCAGCCACCTTGGGGCGGCGGGTCCCAATGTCCGCACCTACGCCAGACTCCGGCGAGACTACAACCACTGTCTTCACTAGAGCACAGGGCGCTGGTGGTGCATCCGCAATATCAGGGAGCGGCAATTCGCGTGGGGGACTCTGTGCACGTGATGGTCCGGCCCTAGCCCTTTTTAGAGAGGGAACTACCGGGGTCCTCGGCACCAAAGGAGCGTCGCGGTCGCTACCTGGAGGCACACCCTTACGGTCGACCAGCAATCGCCTTTCCTCCTTTATAATGGCTCCCGTCACATGATTATACCATTCTTTATATACGTTGAGGATTCATGGAGTATAAGCCGGCGCATTGATAAAAAAGTGAGAACCCGTATTCAGACGCATAAAATGATGCAGCGCGTTCTCCATCCCTTCTTCGGTGGCAGCAGGTTCCAGTAGGAAAGCTTCCAAGGGTACTCCTTGATCGTAACCCAGTTGTTGGGCAAAACGATGCGGGTTATATCACATGAAAATTGCCGCATCATTCTGCCTGAAGACTAGGAAGCCCGGTCTAATAGAATACAAGTGGAGGGTCTCCCGGGCCATCAAAACTGAGGCTCCATCCTTAAAGGAGTCTTGTAATGGTCGCACCGTAGTGGTGGACGCCTTTCCAGTGGTCAATACCTTGTCAACAAAGGACATCCCGGCTCCAACGGTGTGAGGGCGAAGGAGTAAACCCCTGGCGTTCCATGGTGATGGGATCACAATTGATGCGCCGATCAGCTATATAATGCGAGGGAAACCACACTTGTCGAAGAACGAGGGCCTTTTGTGCATGCCGAAGACACCCGCCGTGTGTAGCTCGAGCCACGATACAAAGTAGTGCATCGGGAAGACCACGTGCAATACCCCGGGCTCATTAGCATCCACTGCTCGACTGAGGCCATGATATAAGTGTGCCAAGCCGGCAATCCCAACGGCCACTTTGACCCCGATGGCCATCCGGTGGGCTGGGTAAAAGACAGAGGGCCGCATACGGTGAGAGTGCATTGGGATCGCAAACCAACTCAGCCACAACCCGAGAAATCCTAAGAAAAAGGCATCCTCGTCCATCCCAGGGGCCGCAATTTCTGCAAAAGACATAGTCGGGAAGTCCGGAAGGAAAAAACCCTTTTGGTCTATCTCCTTCTCCGGCAGATTATCCACACCTAGACCGAAAGGGTCATCCAGGGTAGCGAACTTGGCAGCTTCTGATGAGAGGATGCTTGGGCGAAGGAACCGAGCGATGAAATCCTCAAAGTTAACTCTGCGACTCCCATGTTCGATGAAAAGGGACTCATAGATGTTCAACACTTTAATCAAGCTTGGGAATTGGTGTTGAACAGCATTCTCCGGCGTGAGCCCCATTACCACCGGCTTAGCACCGAAGACGTACTCGTCTGTCGGGAGCAACTCCTCATAATGTTCCCATATAACTGGTAAACCGGATACCTCCGTGAACTCCTCCAAAGAGATTGACACTTCCCGATCCATGGCAAGGAAAGTGTGGGTAGGAATGTTCCACTGCTCCAAGAAAACCTTGAACCACCAGGTGGGGAGCGTGGAATACTGGAAGAGAGAGACGTAGACCGCGGTGTACAATCCTAACCTTATCAACTGCGACTTCTTCGTCGACAGGATATACCGGGCCCACGGCAGATAACCGATCAGGTGGCGGGGGATCAGACCAATGTTATATGATTGCCCCCAAGGTCGCGCCTCGCCCTGACAGATACGGCGTCTTAGGATATCCAAAACCATAGGACGCTGGACCGGAATCGCATCCATAGCGGGATGAAGAAAGCCCTTCGAGGTCCAATCAACCATCTCCACGGCATACTGCACTGAGGGTGGGGTAGCATAGTGAATCGCCGTGATAGGTTCCGACGGCACTGCGCAGGTGAAGCTCCGTCGACCCATGATAATCTGATTATACCACGACCCCCAAAGGTGGAGACTCTTGCATTCCGGGTCGTGGTCCTTAATCATGGCTAGAACTTCACGGTCCAAGGGCGCTTCAGAAAACCTTTCCTCCGAGCGGGCGAACGGGAACGAGGTATTGAGAGACATGGTCACTGCAAAAGAACAAGAAATAGCCGTTAGTGCTGCAATTCCAACGTTTGGCGTTTAAAAATTTTCAATTAACTGAATTTAAAAATTAATTAAATTAAAATTAATCACACCACACTGCAGTGCAGTGGGTAGGGGACCAAATGGGGACCCACAAAATCTGGATGAAAATGCCTCATTTAATAAGACAGCCTCATCATTGGGTGAGACTGTCAGTTAAAGAAAAGATCCCCAAGAGAATATTCTCATCAGTGGGGAATCCCTTGAGACAAGGAGAAAATCTCCTCTTTCAGAGCAAAGCTCTGTCACAGAATGACATTTGTCAAATTCTGGTCTCAAAGGAATAAAATTCCTTAAAAGAGCATAGCTCTGTGGTAATAATGGAAAGATCCATCACAAAAATTTTAACACTTAAAAGAATTAAAATTTTTGGAATCTTGAAAAATCCACGAAAACTTATAATAAGTTCTTCATTTTTCAGATCTAAAAGATCTACATTTGATCCAAGAGCAAAGCTCTGTTCATGGGTTAGAACCCATGAACAAGATCTCTGTAGATCTGTAAGTTTTTGAGACCAAAGCTCTGTTTATGAAACCCCAATGGAGATTTCTTTAGATCAAAAGATCTGTGAGAGCAAAACTCTTTTAGTTAAGATTGATTTGAATTAATTTAATTTAATTTAAATTAATTTTACCTAAAATTTCTAACTTTGGAAATGAGCAAAGCTCTGAAGTTCTTAAGCAAGAGCAAAGCTCTGGAAAAATCAAAATCTTGAAAAATGGTGAAGTTTTTCTAAGGGCCAGAGGTCCTATTTATAAGGCGCTTGCGCCCCTTTAGCTCACCCGTTGATCCAACGGTCAGGAGCTTGCCACCGCTGCACTCACGTGCGCGCCACGTGAGCGCAACGGTGGGGGGGCATTTGTTTCCCCCAATCAGAGCAAAGCTCTGTTGAAATTCAAAATTCAAATTTTGAAGCAACGCTTCAAATCCCGGGCGCAACGCGCCACGCGTCAGGTGCTGAAACGTCAGCGCCGTGCCCAAGACAGCACGCCCAATCAGAGCAAACCTCTATTTAAAACAAAATTAAAGGAAGCAACGCTTCAGTTTGCACAAGCACGGCGCTGCGCGACACGTGTCAGCGCAGATGTGCTGCGCCGTGCGCTGCGCGACACGTGTCAGAGCAGTTGCGCTGCGCTGTGCGCTGCGTAACATGTGTCACGCGCTGGGGCATTTACGCCAAACAGAATTAAAATTTTAAAGAAATATTTCTGTTCTTGTTAAAACAAGAAGATTTTCTTCTGTAAGACAGTAGCCCTTGGATCAAAGATCCAACGGTGGGGAAAATTCCCCAAATCACTTAGAGAAAGATCTGTTTAACAAATTTAACTAATTTATGGGCACTATAAAAGGGACCGTAGACCTCAATTCAAAGGCATCAACATTTGTGAGAAATCAAGAACTTCAAACAGAGAAAACTCTGAAGAAATTTCAAGAAAAAAGTAAAAACCTTCATAAAATAGAAGAAATTTCTTCTAATAGATCATTGATCTAAGAACAAGATCAATGATCTTCACATAATAAACAGTGCTTTGCACTTTTTATGAACCACTGGTTCTTTAAAACAAGAAAAACAAGAAATACTTGTTTTCTTTGATTCTAATTAAATCAAAGAAAACAAACAGTGCTTCGCACTTTTACATGAACCATTGGTTCTAAAAGATTCTCAAATTATAGTGCCTTGCACTTGCAAACTGTACTGTTGCGCTCCTGGATTGGAGCAAGCCACCAGAGAGCACCACGTGTCAGCATCTGAACCATCTGCGCTATGCGCTTTTGAAATAGAGTTTTGCTCTCTGTAATTGGCGCAACTCACCAGAGCGCGCCACGTGTCAGCAGCGCAAGCGCAGCGCATTGGCGCAGCACACTGCGCTTGCGTGACACGTGTTAACATCACAAGCGCTTGCGCTCTCTCATTGGCGCAAAGCGCCTGACAAATGCAATGCATTTCCTAAAGGGCCAGGCCCAAATCAAAAAGACCTAGTAGGCCTAATTAAATTGCAAAGCAATAAATGGGCAGAGCCCAGGTAAAATTGAAGCTCTGCATCTTTTATAAAAGGGCAGAGCCCAAGTAAAATTTATGCTCTGCATCATTCATAAATGAGCAGAGCCCAAAATAAATTGATGCTCTGCATCCTTTATGGGCAGAGCCCAACCAAAAATAGAAAATAATGCAATGCATTATTCAAAAATGGGCCAAGCCCTAGTACAGGCCAAAGACAAATAAAAGTATCGAACATTTTTCAATTGGACTTAGCCCAATCGTGGCCGTAAGTCCTCAAATTAAATGGACTGAGCAAGATTGCTCTCCTAAATCAATTTACTTTCAGTTTGAGGGTACATCTCTGAACTCCTCTGACACCTATCGTTGTAATCCTTCAACGACGTCAGAGAGGTGACGGGTCCCGACGACCACACATTAATACGGACTGCGGGGTCCTTAAACTCGTGGACCGAAACGTCCTTAAACTAATGGTGGATCGAAACGTCCTTAAACTAATATTGGACCGAAACGTCTCTAAACTAATGATGGACCGAAATGTCCTTAAACTAATGACGGACTACCACGTCCCTAAACTGGAATACGGACCACCACGTCCCTAAACTGGCAATGGACCCCCATGTCCCTAAACTGGAACATGGACCACCACGTCCCTAAACTGGAACAATAGAGCCTCCAAATGCTCTTTTGCCGGATCTAAACAATCCCGTTTAAGTTGATCTTAGACCCAAACACGGCTAACGTATCCTTAAATATTCAAATAGACTATAAAACTCCAAATCAACTTTGGTTCAAGGGTACATCTCTGAACTCCTCTGACACCTATCGTTATAATCCTTCAATGACGTCAGAGAGGTGATGAGTCCCGACGGCCATATATTAAATGGATCACCACGTTAAGTTGATCTTAGTCTCAAACAGGACTAATGTATCCTTAATGAACGTTTAAGTTGATCTTAGCCTCAACACGGCTAACGTATCCTTAAACTAAAAACACCAAACCCAAATCTAAGTAAATACGGATTTGGATTAATCCACGTCCTACGGGCGACGGCATTACTCAGTCTCCGTATACAATCCATGGGCAACCACAAACAAAACAAACACCCACGACACGAAGTGAAATTCTGGAGAAGGAGAAAGTTGTTACCGCGATGTGGTAGCGTAATTAACTGCAGGGGCTTGCGCCTGCAGGAAAGAGCGTCCCCACAATCAAAAACCCCTCAAGCGAGGGGGAATCTGACGAAGTCTGCTACATCGGTCGCATCCATCTAAACCTCCGATACACGGTGTCATAAATCAACTTGGCATCTTCGGAGAGGTGGACGGATAAAACCATATAGTATCTGCCCCGAATCTTAGGCAAGACATCCTCACGTCGTCTCGTCGCCGTCTTTCGGAGGGGAACAAGGAGCACGTGGGGTCACGTGACTAGATCTCATTCTTTCCCTCTTTATTCCTCAAAGGTGCTCACGTGGGATCGCGTGAGCTTTTATATAGAGTTTGAATGCTAATGAATTAGCAGGATGTTCTTCTATGGTTCCGAGGGATCAAGTTCTCGTTTTGTTCTTTGTAGGGATTAAATTCTTTTTAAAGGGTTAAACCCTAGTTTCAGAGGAATTAAATTCCTGTATATTTTGTAAGAGTTAAACTCTTTTGGATTCAGTTCTTTCCCCTAGCTTTTGAATCTGCATGACAGAATCTCCCCGATGAGAATTAAATTCTCAACTTGTGGAAAGATCCACTTCTGCAGATCTAAACCAGAGGAAGAACTAAGTTTTTTTAGAAGAGTTAAATTCTTGGTTTGAGAATTAAATTCTCTTTTTGTGGGAGCTTTTGGGAGGGGTTCCCCTTCTTTAGAGAATTAATTTCTCTCTCTATTTTTCTTCCCCTCTCTCTCTATCGCTCTCCTTTTTACTCCTCTCCTTGCACCTATTTATATGAGAAGAAAAAGAATTAATTTGTTAAGAAAATCGCTCATTGAGAGATCATGATTGATTTCATGATCTTTTAGATCAATTGGTGAATTTTATTCACCGTTGGATTTTTAATCCAAAGCCACTCTATTTAACAGAAAAGATTTCTTGTTTATTTAACAAGATTATGAATATCTTGTTAGTTTTAACAAGATTAGAATTTTATTCTGTCATATCTTTTTAGTTTAACAAGATCATAAATGTATTTTCTTAATATGGATATCTTGTTAACATAGAATTTTATTCTTTTTATAAGATTAGGAAAATATTTTCCTATGATAGATTTTTATTCTATCAAATGATCACCGCTGGATCTTTGATCCAAAGGTCTTCTGTTTAACAGAGAAGATCTTTCTAATTTAAGGAAGATTAAGAAAATATTTCCCAAATAGAATTTAATTCTAGAATTTGATAGGAACATTTTAAATTAGGGTGCTCACATGCTTTGCATGTGATTGGCAAAAGCACTCACGTGTTTAACACGTGACCCCTAGTGTGGGTTTTAGCTTGTGTATGTTCAGAGCGCTCAAATGTATAACACGTGAGGCATGTTTGTCCCTTGGTTATTTATGTTCAGCACCCATATGCTTTGCATATGAGCGCCCATGTGTTTTACACGTGATGCCTGTTTTTTGATAATTCTCCCCCTTTTTTGTAAGATAACAAATAGTTCTTGGCCAAAAATTTTGGCGGGAACAAACATGTTTGATTTTTCCAATCGTGGGTGTGAAAGAGAACCTTACACTATTCTAAATCAAACCAATTTTTATCCGACTAAACTTGACATTTCAAACCTTCCAATTTCATCAAGTGAACCTAGTAATCCATCGATTGAGAATAATATAATTGATGAATTTTTAAGAAACTATTCATTTGGTTTGACTGACAAGACTAGTGAGATCAGTGTTGAGAATATCTTTGAAGATGAATTCGCTGTGTTGGATGAGTTGGATTTCCTGACCCATCATATCCCTTCCATTGGATGTGAATATCTTCCTGTACATTTAACCGACCCTATTCTTACCACCAACCTATCCGATATGCAAAACAATATTCAGCCTTCATCTCCCTCATCTGGATCAACAATGCTCGATACCCAAGTTCGTTTACCCATTTCATTACACACTTTCTTTGGTTCTTCTCATTTTCTTTCAATTCCACCGAGATTTGATAAACCACACTCCGATATTTCGAGTTCTATGATTCTTAAAAAACCACTTGATTTAGACTCTTTTAAGAATGAAGGAGACAGTTTTTTTGAGCCTCCCACCTACATAATTTCTGACGAATCGAGTGTTTTGAATTTTGGTACGCAACACATTGACCTTGAAACTTTCAACTTTTCTAGTGAATCTGCCTATTCCACTAACATGTATATTGATTCCTTTCTTTCTGATGGGATCATCATTAGGAACATCGATGAAAGTTTCGAAGGTATTTTCACCGAAGAACTCGCATTCCTTGAAGACTTGGATGCTGTGATGAATCAACCTCCACCGAAAATTCGTGCGCCTCCCTTTGAGGCCGAAGACGTTGAACCGCTACCCCTTCTTCTAATCACATATGAGAATACGAATTTTCTATCCATTCCCTATCCTTCACATTCTCGTTTTCATCCACCGTCACTTTTTTGTTTCTACCAACCGAAACGTAAATCCTTTCGACTTCACCTCTTATCTTCTCTCCATATCATGTCTTATCATTACTCTCATTTCTATTTCTTCTACTCGAAATATGATACAAGCTCCATTCTTATACAGTCTCGAGTCTTATTCATGTCTATCTATTACACTATCTTTCACCAACCATGGTGTTACCTTGAAAAAATATTTGAATGGTTGGTTTTAAATTTTGGTCTTTATAAAATTTTGTGTAGACCGATAATATTTCTTCCCCCCCCCCATGTTGAATTTCAATGTTCAGCAATAAAAACACTATTTTACTCAAGTTTGTGGGAAAGAAGAAAAATATTTTTAAAATGGCTCTTGAAAGAAAGAAATTTTTTGTATGATTGTGAGCCAAGAACAAGTTTGGAAGAAGATTTCACTGTCATTCACTCTTAACCCCTTCTGTATACCATCTTCTTGAACTGTTTCTCCTAATCTTCAGGTTTTGTGTTTACAGGACAATATTAGTGATGACGCTGCTGCAAATAAGTTTGGGGGAAAGTTCTGTATGGATGGTTTGTATGTATCCATGCATCATATGTAAATTTTGCATTGCATAAAAAATTTGAAAATAAAAGTTAAAAAGTGAAAAATACATATGAAAGAAAGGAAGAGACTTAAGAAATGCAAGAAAATTAGATATTGTAGAACAAAGCTAGTAATACGTGGTCATGAGCTATTGTCTCAAGGGTAAGTAAGATGAAGAAATCACTAATCTATGAATAGAAATAAGTCTGAAAAATAGTCCCTATTCTTGAGTCTAAACTTCTGAATGTTGATACTCTACTATACGCACTTACACACATTTTGAAACTTGGGATAGTAGAGAATAGCTTGAAATACTCTTGCCTGAAAACCTTAGTATAAAAAAAATCATCAACAGAATAAAAATGACACATAAAATACAATTTAAAAGAAAAATGAACACTGGTTTTGTAATTACTTAAGGTAGCATATAAAAAAATATAGCGAGGGGGCCTTATCATCTAGTGCCTTAGACCAACTGGTTTGGGGGTCACTGCTAAAGCTTAGGTGTTGCAAAATTAGGATATTGCTAAGTACGCATTAATAAGTGAGCATATTCGGTAATCGGTTGGTTAGTGGATCAAGAAGTATTAACAGTCGTATGAAAAATGAGTGAACAAATCCATCTAAAACATCACCGACTAAAAACTACTAAGGAATATGGACAAAGGATATGATAGCTTGAATTGAATTTTCCAAGTGTAGGGATGACTTTTATACACATATAGGGGTATATGATCGATATTTGGAGGAGAGGTAAGAAGGAAAATTAAAGACGATATTTTATTGAGGGAGGATGTGATTTCTAATATCTTTTCAAGACCATTAAAATAATGCTCATGACAACTAAAAAGCTGGTGTAATTTGAAACTCTTATTTTCAAGTTTTTCTTTTATATGTTTCTTACATTTGTATGTAATTTTTGTCTTCTTTCTTTTATTTTGGGATTTTGTGGGTGAAATCCACTGCAAACTCTCAGGAGACAACACTCCTCCTATTAAGGACACCTAGAGATTTAACGGCTTGTTACACGAGCTAAGTGCAATCGTGTTGCCTGCGAAAGTATGCTAGCTTTTTGTTTTTCTTTTAAAATAAAACGGTTTGCTCGGGACGATCAAAAGATAAGTTTAAGAGTATTTGACCAGTCATATTTATTGCACATTTTTACGGTCATTTTCCTATTATTATTAATTACTAAATGGTGTTATTTATAATTTAACAACATATGTGGGTTTATTTGTAAAAAGATTTTGTCATATATTTATTAATTTATAATTAATATAATTTGGAGAATATATGCATATCATATTCAAAAAAAAATATCCATGAGATTCTTAATTATTAAAATATGCATATCATGTCATATCAAATATTCTTAACCATTAAGATATCATATCTATAATTTAATTAAAAGTGGTTAGAATATTATCTTAAATAAACCAAATACTACTAATGATTTGATTTGAGATATTGTGCAGGTATTAAAATAACAAATCAATTCAGAGCTACAAATATGAGTAAAAGATCAAAATCAAATCGAGTTAGCAAACTAAATCTGCCGAAATTTAGGAGCAAATTGAAAATTCTCGCAACTGCAGAGAGAGAAATATATTTTCAAAATATATTCATCAAAAAAATCTCTTAAAATCGAGAAAATAAAGCACGAAAAATTTGGAAACACAAGTCCACCAAATAGCGCCGGATCCGCGGTGGAATGGGGCTTTAGGCGACGGAACCGCGGTCAACTCATGGCCGTTGGATGTGCAATTTCAGAGGCTTGATCATCTTTTCATAAAGTTTAAGATAACGTCTAGGATTTCAAGTTCTAGAGCCTATATAATGCACCGAGAGTAATCTAGGGTTATCTATCTATCGATCTATCCATCTATCAATCTAGATCTATCGAGCAATTTATGGTTTATTTAGTTCTTTTAGTTTTATTCAGCAATCAAATTCTGTGATGCAAAAGTTTCAATAAAAAATAGTTTCTTTTCTTTTAATTTTGTCTCATTACTTTCCGCATTTATTTTTTGCATTTACTTTCTGCACATTTCTTTTTTTATTTAACTTATGTGTTCCTTGTTCTTCTACCTTTCTTCTTATACTTCGTTTTTCCAATGAGCGAGTAAATTCTCGCTTGTTAAGTTTTGTAGGAAAGGGCAGTATAATGAATGAAAAATCCATTATCTTCTTATTATATTTTAATTTTTATAAATTTTAACAAAGGAAGTCTTAATTCTCTTATTCGGGCGTGCTACTAATTCATGATAGTTGCGATCTCGATTTGAGATTCGTTAATATTTACTTTGTTGAGGGCTTGAGATGAATAGGGATCAATGGAAGGACAAGGGTCAGTAGAGGGAATCCCTAATCCCTCCAGGTATCATAATCCACATTCATCGCTATTTCTCTTGTATTAAATAATTAAAAGATAAAAAAAATTATTTTTAAAACTTCATCTTTTAACTACTCAATCCGAAAACCCTACAATCTCTTCTCTTATAAAATTCTCAAATCTCTTTAGTATAAAATGATAAAAATCCCATCTTTCTGTATTATCTCATCTAAAATAAGAAAGATAGTTTAGCATTTCTCTGTGAACAACTCATACTCACTATCAACTAGCTATTTCAACACTATTATTGATTGCGGTAATTATAAAATATACAAAGACTCAAATTTTCACATCAATCAACGGGTGTGATTTATCTTACTTTAATTCGAGCGATATAATTAAAATACAATAATTCACTTTAGGGTTTTACATCACATGTATATAAACTAAAAATAAATAAAAAAATATATTTGAGCCGCTTCAACGCTTCATTGAACTCCTTCAATCACGCTTAGCTCTTGCTTCAATTCTTTACCCTCATAAAACTCACAAACTAATGCATAAATGAATCGAGGCACACATGCTCCATTTAATTAAACTATTACCAAGTGACTCACAGGCCATTATAAAAACTTACAACGCAAATCACAGAGGATTTGCCAAATCCATTTCAATATACTAATCTAACCATTGCATATCGCATACACAAAAATAAATAGAACACAATACAGGCATATGATCACATCACAAGCATAACTCATTATATCCCATATAATGATCTGCATAAAATAGTTGCTACAATTTAGAACTAAAATTATTTAATTATTTTTAATAACAACTTACTAAAATTAACTAAACAAAATTATCTTATATGTCAATAACTTAACACACATATATCTAAATGCCAACTTAAAGATAATAACAAATCTTTTAATTACAAATTTAAACAAATCCCAACAAACTTGGAGTTTAAATTTAAATAATCTTCAACAAAAAACCAACAAACTCTAACAAACTTGGAATATATTGGAAAATAGATTTTCAACAAATTCCAACAAACTTAGAATATTTTGAAAATAGATTTTCAACAAACTCCAATAAACTTGGAATATTTTTGAAAAATGATTTTTTATTTAATCTATTTATTTAAAAGATTCGGAATATTTTTAATAATAAAAAAAAACTTTTTTTTACTTATTACAAATTTTTATGAGTAAACAAATTTTTTTTAAAAAAAATTTATATTTTTAATCTCATTAAAAACATATAATGCATCAAATTGAATTATATTAAATTTTATACAAATATTGACATATCCATTCAATAATATTCTAATGCTTAAAATATATTGATTAATTCTAATTATAGCAATATTTATGTATGCAATTATCAAGAAGAAATTAATAAACTTAATTTATAAATCTTCGCTCTGATATTATGTTGGTGAAAATTGATGTAAACGTAGCGGAAGGGAAAATTAAATTTTTACATCAACACCAATTAGGATTTATAAATTAGGTTAATTAAATTAATGAATCAATTAATACTTAATTGATTCAAGAAAAAATTATAACTTTGCATAAATTTGGATTTGCGCTCCGTTCGCTGTGATAACAATTTCTATCCAATCAAAACGACTTGATTACACCTTGATAATCTCCTTACTGTCTCCATACGAATCTCCAAGATCAATGAACTCTAACTAATTAACTAGCTAATTTAATTAATTCACTTTAGGGTTTGTATCAAATAGAAGCATATATATAAGGATCTAATTCAAACCATCTCAATTAATTAATTTATTTAATTCTTTAAACAAACAATTAGTTACAACTTAATACATATTGGCCCACACATATACATATGTATATAATATTTGATACACATCAAATGTACAACAATATTATTTTATATATATATATATATATATTACTCATTTAATATCATATATTATCTTAAGTAGTATGTCAAATCGATGATTTTACCTTATTTAATTAAATTTCAATAGTATATCAAATATACTTATTTAATTAAATCTTTTTGTATATCAAACATATACAATCTCTTCTTTATTTATACTTCTATGTTTGGAAAGTAGGAGTTCACCTATGACTCCGAAGGCTCGACGTTTACTCAGAAGTGGATAATTAATTCGAACAATTTGAATTAATTCTGTAAGCAGGAAAATCCAAAAATCTATAGAGACAATAGCTAAGTGTTTAGACTGTCTGGGTAAACCGTCGATGACTGGATTGGAATAGAAAAATGCTATCCAAACAAATCAATATCTATCAGTAGCAACTACCGTACGGTCCGGTCTCTTCTTCTTTTTGTGCTCCTTATTTGGTCTAGAACTTGGTAGTACTGTAACACCCGAGCCTAATGCTACTAATTTCTGTTACTTTATGAATGGAGTGTGACCCTTATTTCATTTATCTTGCTTATTTGTTACTTACTGTAAAATTTTACCCGGCAAATTCATTTCTGCATGTAACAATTTTTGGCATCTAAAATAAAATTAAAAATATTCATCTTGACCTGCTTGACACCCCTAACCCTGTTGTAGCGTCCGCGCATCGAGTTCTCGTCCCGTTCAGTGAAACGGGCGAGTTTGGACGGCTACACGCACGTACGTGTGTCCGTTTTGGGGGTATGCTTTTTAATCATAAAACACTTCATTTTAAATTTTGGATCCCGCTTAAAATTCTATTATTTCAATTTCGAATTTTTGGGCCCGACCCGGGCGCGTTTTAGAAATGTTTTATTTTGCGCCAAAATCCCAAAATTTTAATATTTTAAACCGGCATATATTTTCTTAACCTCATAATATTTGACTGTTCACTTAAATCTTTAAATCTTTTTAAATTTATCTTGCCTAACTTCCAATCTCCTTCAACCAATCAGAGCCTTCATAACTCCCCGGCCCTACCTTTTCCCTGCGCTTCTCTTTCTCTCCCCCCCTTTCTCCTTCTTTCTCTCTCTCTTCCCTCCACTAAATTCCAACTTTCTCTCCCCCCATTTTTTCCTCTCTCCTCTCGATCTCTTTCCCCTCTCTATCTCTCTCCTTTCGCAACTTCTCTCTCTCTCCCTCTCTCTCCCCCCTCTCTCTCCCCCCTCTATTTATTCCTTCTCCTCCTTTTCTTTTTAAAAACACAGAGAACCCCTCACGTAACCCAAACCCTCATCGAACCTTAGCCACCGTCGTCTCCCTCCTCACCGCCGCAACCCCAACGCCGACGACACCGACACCAGCACCCTCGCCTCCTCTTCCTTGTCTCAACCACAGATCCACTTCCTCCTTCTCCCTTCTCCCGGTGCACCCCCGACCAGACCCGCGCACCCCGTGCACACGCGTTGCATGCCGGATATGTTGCCGTCGACGACCTCGTCTCCGTAGCCCCGGCCTCGCAAGCACCCCCCTCTATGAGCATCGCTTCCTTCCTCTTTTCCTTTCTTGCCTTTTTCCCTTTCTCTGTGAAATTCTTGGGAACTGCAGATCTCGTCGCTGCTATCGTTGGCCACCGCCGGAGCTCCGTCGACCTCGCCATCACCCTTACGTCTCCCCTCTAGATAAACCGCTGGAGCAAAACCTTTGTAAGCCTTTTCTCCTTCTTTGTTTCTTTTCTTTTCTTGATCGCAATTCTTGACGTCGCTGTTTTGCATCTCGCCGGAATCCGGCCGTGCCGGCGACGCGCCCCGACGTTCCAGCGAGGTACCCCGACCCGTGTGGTTCCATTGTTCATCGTTTGGGTTCATTCCGTGAACCGTGCGCCCGTCGCGAGTTTCCCCGCCGACATTTTACGTTCCGTTTTTCCCGGTTCGCGACCCGTTGAGGCAAGTACCCCTTGCTACATGTTATAAAATATTTACATATACATTATGACACCCTAAACCTGTAAATTTAGCTTTGGTACAATTATTTCTTATTTTCATGTACAATTCTGTATTATATCATTTTACCGTTAAACTTAGAACCTACAGTTGCAAATTGAACCTAATAATCATATTTACCTGTTTAATCACATTTTTAATGTTAACATAGCTTATGGCATTTATCTCTATAGTTTTGTTCCATTCGGACACTCGTATGCATTTTAACCTGTAATAGCTGTATTGAACCTTTATTTAAATCATTGCACCTCCACAATGCTTAAACTCGTTAACATGATTAAAAGGTCATAGTAGTCATACTGTATTCGCATAACCTTGAAATCATCTCTGTGACACGACTGATTACTGTACTGCAAATTGAGTAAATCTGCCTATTGATTAATTTATTGCTTATACCATGTTGTTGATAACCATGCTTGATTATATAACAGATTGTGAGCACACATGTGTATTGTTTATATCTTGACCTGACTTGTTACATATATATTGTTCTACCCGACATGGTACCGCACACTGTTGACTTGACCTTTCGTAGCCCTCCGTCATTTCAGACGGGTAACACTTAGTATTCATGCTATGTTTTTTGGCCTTCGTCATGGCATAGTGTATGCTAGCTATTTGTTACTTTTCTGCTGCATAGATAGATGCGTTGGTTTGGGACAGTCGTATAGCCTTGTTAACCTTCGTCTAGGGCTTGTACGGGTGGGTTCAAATTAACCTGGACAATGACGGGTAGAACTTGACATGTGACTTATGATTTATTGACCTTCGTCAAGGTCATAAGAGCATGGGGTAAAAATCACATCAGGAGTTTCTAAAGAAACTGAAACTTGCCAGATATGCGCATACCTTCTGGAGTGTGATAACATGAGTGGATTCCATCACATTATCATGCGATGATAGTTGGATCCCGATTCCCACTGATGAGTTGGTTTACTCCTCGGGTGATCCCGACTAATTCTTCTTTCAGGTTTGCAGGAGAATTTGAGGTTACAGTGGGAGGTTTCCTGATTAGATAAATTGATAACCATTCTGATCTAGGTTAGAGTGCACGCAGAGTGTTTCTTTTCTCTCTCTCTTTGGCAGCGACCATGACCCTACCCTAGACTATAACTCAGTGACCAAGTTAACCGAACTTTCTTAAAACACTGGCTTTTGGACTGTCTGAGTTGCATACCTCATTGCCACTCCTACTTTTACCCTTTTTTTCTCCAGAACACTCCGTATTACTATGAACATCCACTTCCATTGGATAAAACCATCGTATGGTTATATACAAACTCGAAAGAACTTGTTCCAGATTCGAGGATGGTTTCTGGTTCTGGAGAAAATGAATAGGACTATTCAGTTGTCTTTTCCTTTTACCTTCTCTCAGGTTGCGAGTGCTCCTTGGATTAGGACAGTACGCCTATTACGCTAAGTGGATAGTCTTCTTCCAAACCATAGGTAGATGCCGAATGGTAGGGAATGAAGAAAACCGATTAGCCTAACGATGGTGTACAAAAGATAATAAGTTAAGACAAATAAAGGGATTAGAAAGAGGGGAAAATAAACTGCGACTACTATTCACGATCAAACCAAGTATTTCATCGTCACTCCTACTTCACCTTTGTATTTCTCCAGGACACTCCGTATCACTACGAAGATCCACAGTTATTTGGATACTCTATCGTATGGTTATATACGAACTCGAAGGAACTTGTTCCAGTTCGGGGATGGATTCAGGTTCAGGAGAAATAGGAATAAGGTTTATTCAGTTGTCTTTTATCTTTACCTTCTCTCAGATTGTGAGTGCTCCTAGGATTATGACAGTACACCTATTACGCTTATTGGATAGTCTTCTTCCCAACCATAGGCTGGTGCCGAACGGTAGGGAAGGATGAAAACCATTTAGCCTAAACGGGTGTACAGAAGGTAATGAGTAAAGACATATAAAGGGATTTGGAGAGATGGCAAAGAAATATATGGTTACAGTTGTGAATATGATAATGGAAGAGGCATTACTAAGAATACCCGGATACCCCTTCACAACATTTACATGTTTCAGTTTCACTGTGTATTGTTAAAAGAAAACTGATTTCCCAATTAGTCATTGCTCCAGGGTATGCATTTACCAGGTTTTGATTCTCACATCTATATGGTTTTACAGATGATGAGTGGGAGTAAGTTATTGGGAATTGGGTGATCATCCTCATTATATCGGGATTCGTTGTAATTGGTGATATTTGAGGAAATCGCCTGGGTTGTTTGCCGGACGGCAAATATTTGGTTTTGAATATCCGTTTTTATGCACCAATTTCAAATTGATATATCTGTACGTTTATTTTTATAAAGTGAGATATAACTTTTTAAAATTATGTCCATGACATTTACCTATATCAGTGGATGGTTAGGTAAAGAGCATTAAAACAGCGGTGTAATTCTTGTTAACCATAAGTACAATTTTGAACCTACGACACACAGGGAATGAGTTATCAGACTCAGGGGACTTATACAGAGTATTGTCTGTTGTCCATTAGGACAGAGGGATTGGTACTCGTACTATATTCTGTTTACTTATGACTTCTCTAGTTCTTAGACATGTGTTTCATAGAAATACAAGATCCAAGTTTTGAGAAGTTATAGGTATAAGAATAAAGTAGAGAAATAGGTGTTGCAAGTATCAGGATTCTTCAATATAATCGAAAATGTAGATACTTGTGTAAGGTATTCAATTGATAGTAATGATTATGAGAACTTGCTTCTCTTTCAGGTTACTCATATATGGATATATTTCTAAGTTGAGTAATGTTGATCGGCCTCTCTCCATTTAGTTGGCATACACTGAAGACAGCTGCATGATTTGAATCTGGTTCTAATTAAATCAGAGCCTTTGTTTCTATATTGGATATAGAATAGTTCATATCTTAACAATGTTAAGGTACGGGGAGTTGTCCGGCTTATGCTTAAAACCAGACTCTGGATAACTCAAGGCACGTTTCTGTAATGGCTGTTTGTGGGTTGACCCAGGCTATGACGAGGGTTGACTTTCTACCATCTGTAAGATCAATAGTGATATTGTTCTTGACTCGCCACAGTTTTAATAAAAATGGATTTTTTCAGAAAACAGTAGTGGGAGTATGGTAGAACTGGAAGTGATTCCAGAACCGCAAACGATTACTGAAAATTTGATAAGAACCTAAAGATTCAATCTGGTTTGACACTCCATTAGCCATTCCGCAGATATGGTGGGTAACCTCAGGCACTCGATAGGTACTTCGGTATGCTCAAGGACGGTGACAGGGAGGTTCTTGTTTACCCAAACTTGACACTATTGTTGTTCTAGGCTATGAGACCCGGCAGGAGGATGAGTATAGCGTCGTTCTGAACCGGCTTCAGAAGTATACGTGTATATGACTCTGCCAGAGGGTCGTCGTAGTTAGTGGGAGCAGCGGAAGCATAGTGGACAAGTAGCTTATGTCTATTTATAGACTAAAGCAGATATAGCGGAGATAGATCATCTATTTCTGATGTGACAGTCATAGGTTTGACTTCATCAGAATTGGAGATGGATCTGTTAAGAAGATAGTAGGGTGTGATGTCCTGGTATTTGGATGACATACACAGAGTAAGAAGTGAAATTCTTATACTTCGATCGGTCACACAGTGGTTTTTCCACATAGGACTTAGATATAATATCAGACATTCTGGTTACTAGATCTATGGTTTTAGATCTAGATTTGGGTAGTTTCCCAATCTGAGTACTTAGACAGCATTCTAAAAGTATTTTAGAATGGACGACTCCTGGCATAGTAGTGTACCTGCAGGTGATGGAGTCACCCTCTCTAAAGGTGTCTTACAGACTAAAGGGGAGAGGGACGTGTATGATTGGAAGATCACTTGCTTAGGTAATTGAGTTGAACATGAGATGTCAAGTACCACACCAAATGTTGTTTTTGCACTAGATGCAATAAGTTGATATTAATCCTATCCTGGAGAAACGTTCGGAAGCAGTCTTAGAACATAAGTGGATGTTCTAGGGATATGATAACGACAGCCTCTTTCAGGAGACGGATATCATTCCAGGTTTCCAAGGTGACCTGGATGACAGAGTCGCTGTCAGAGTTATAGTTTTCCCTCTGACGAGGGGAAGTAGTTTGGACAGGTGATCCAAGCGGATACCGAGGGGGGTGTGGCGCTGGATACTGATTAAGTTCAGTTGACGATACAGTCTAAAAAGTTTGGATTTGGAGTTCATTTATGAACTGGATCCCATCAGATATCCAGGCATATTCTAAGACAGGTATTGCTCATTTCGGGAGATGGCTTTCTCCACGAACTTGAGATAAAGAGAGACATAGAAAGAAATATCATGGCGGATCCACTCACTGAGGCTATTCCTAGAACGCAATAGTTTCGCAAACGGGCTTTGTGAAACTGATTAGTAGAGGAGTTGGGTGTTCGGTATCACACGGGCTGTGAGTATGCGACATCGCAATAATTAGCGTTGAGTGCAAGTGGGAGATTGCTGGATATAGTGCCCTCAGAATCAATTATTGGATCACAGGTACGTGATTGCAATGATTGAGGGAGGACCTATGCCGGTAGGACAGTCTTACTCGAAATAATAGTATGCTATGTGGTTTATCTTTATCATCGTGTACATACTTTAGGTGACATTACATGTCACTATTACACGTTGGTAGAGCCCTTAGGATTCTTGCTTGACGGCCAGCAGTATAATGGTGATCATATACGTGGGAGCTGGGGTCTATAAACTCATCCTTAAAGTGGTCCCTAGTCGTGGGTGTTTCGAGACTGGGCATCGATACTTCATTAGTAGACTAGTGTATACAGTCGAGACCCTGACGAGGGGCGGTGGCCGGTCTCACAAGCCATTGGTGTCAGTTGGTTCACCTAAGATGTATACAGGTGCTCATTGGGTTATGAGTACACCGGACAGGACTCGCCGTGAACATGCTAGTTGGTATTATACCTGACGTCAGATAGCAGTTCCCTGATGACATGTGTACAGGTTAGTTCATCTACCTGAGATCGTCATTTGTCTCGTGTGAGTTCCCACTGTGCTTTGATTACTACCCTACCACGGCTCAAAGGAGTCGTGCAAACAGGTTTTAGTTGGGTACAGTTCCGAGCCACATGGAGGCAGTGAGCGGATCGGCAGGGGTTTCGTCTCTCCCGATATTGGGGGTGAGATCGCGCTGTGTCTAGGAGAGCCATTACACGAAGTTCTTGGCCAAGGCAGGAGATTTACTGGTAAGTATTCAGTAGTATCTCAGGGTGTTCTGGGCTACACTCCGACACGACTTGTACCGCTTTTGGGGGTCTGACTTTTACCAACCCCTAGGCCCGACATGCGATGCTCATAGATGAATGGACCGGACTGTACGGATATTGTCACTGACAGGCTCAGTAGGGTGTCAGGATGAGTTCGCTCATCGACCTCCCTTTTGTTCAATACCTGGTAGCCCGTTATGTACAGCTAGTACCACTGACGTGCTAGTGGTTAAATCCACAGCCAAACTATTGACGAGTCTTTAGAGTCTCCCACAGACAGTTTCTCAAGTTTTGGGCGAAACGTTGTAGAGGCCGTATGATATATGGCAGGGTTCAATCATATACGTGCAGTAGTGCATGGATCATGATCGGGCGGATCATACTAATGGGCTTTGGTTTAAGCCGGATCCTAGTATTATATTTTTTGGATTACTTTAGTCTCATCGTATTCGCAATCAGTCGGAATGCGGATGCAGGTATGTATATACAGGTGAGGGGTATCCTTATGATCCGTCATGAGTTTACTTTAGATGTTGTCGTATCTTTTTGTTGGACCAAACATTTGGATTAATGTTTGGATGGTGGAAATTGTGAGTGGATTTCATCATTTTGTGCATTAAATGAGACATGTACTTCATAGGTGACTCATGGTCTCATTTCTTGTGCAAATGTCACATTATGTGATTGATTAGGGTGTTGAAATGATAAAAAGAGAGAGAGGGGGCAGCAAAGAAAGAGGTTAGCTCTTGTATTATTTCTTCTCACTCTCTGTTTAATCATACAACACAACACAAAAGAAAAAGAACCTCTTCTTCTTCTTCCTTGATCTCACCATTTACACCAATGGTATCATCTTTAACCTCCATCCATACACTCTCATGCCTTGAGAATCAATGGATGCAAGAGAAAAAGTGATCACACACATTCTCTACATCACCTTGGACACGTAGACTAGCAAACTTCGCGTCCGAGTTGCTTCGGACGAAGCGGGAGCCCGTAAAAGGATTCGAAAATGTGGTGTCCTTTCCGACGAGGAGACCGGAGATCGGAGATGCCGTGAGGAGCTTGGGTTGGTGGCCAAAGACCGAAGGACACGGATCGATCGGTATAGCTTTTCTAACCCTTCTCTAGTTTGCTAGTTATAGATTAATAGTTCGATCCGGGATTAAAGTCCGCGATAGCTCCGGTTTCAAGTTTTGAAAAAGTTTTTGTTTCCGCATTTTGGCCTCGGACAGACGGCCGGGGCGCTACCGTAGACTTACACTCCCGTCCGCCCCCCTCCTCCGGTTTGGTCGAATGCCCTTTGGGTTGAAACCTAAGCTTTTTGCACAGTAGTATCTTTAATTTAAATAAAACGTAATTGATACATACTTTGTTAGAATCGAACCTGAGTTGCTTTGATACCATTTGAAATGTCTCTTCCATTGCACCATGACTCTAAAGTTATGATGAGGGTTGAAAGAATATATTTTATATTTTAACACTTAAGTGCCAATCGGTCTCTGTCTCTCTCTGCTTACGATTATCTCGAGTTGAGGAAAAACTATATCTATTTCATAGAAGATTACATGGATACATACCATGCAAATTTATATGGATGGCGTGACATTGGCGTGTACATCTACAAGATCAGAAGGTGGAGTCGAATAACCTCACATCACCAACGATTTTTTATCCTTATGAACTAGTAGGTCCAGCGTGGGAATGGAATATAGATAGTAATGCTAATTTTTGAGCGAAGGCAGAGAGATGCATTTTGGGGTTGGCAAGTCTAAAACCCCAAAATTGGAGTTATCTGAACTTTGATCAGACTGGAGTTTAGATAACTGTTGTTCTCCCAATCAGAGCAAATCTCTGTTCAAATTTTGAAATTTGAAATGAAACAGTGCTTCATAAAAGCGCGGGCGCCAAAAGCGCCGGCGCTAAGAGTCAAAGACTCTGAGGCAGCGCTCACGTGCAAAACACGAAAGCGCTCGCACCAAAAGCGCCAGCGCTATGAGTCAAAGACTCTAAAGCAGCGCTCACATGCAAAGCACGAGAGCGCTCGCGCCAAGTGCGCCAGCGCTAAAAGTCAGAGACTCTGAAACAGCGCTCACGTGCAAGGCACGAGAGCACCAAGCGTCAGAACTAAATGTTCTCCACCGTTGGATCAAAAATCCAGCGAAGATGATAAATCATCAAATTACCGGAATAAAATTATGTTAAGGAAATACTCCTCAGAATATTTCCAAACAAGAAATAGTGTGCTCTGTAAATCATATCACCGTTGGATCAAAGATCCAATGGTGATTAAAAATAACCAAGATCCAGAGTAATCTCTGTATAGGAAAATAATTTCCCAATCTTGTTAATAACAAGAAAGATGTCATCTGTAAAACAGAAACCCTTGGATCAAAAATCCATGGTGTGGAAACATCCCCAAATCAATCAGAAAAAGATTGCCTTAACTTATTAGACTCCACTATATAAAGGCCCCAAGACTTCAAGTCTTATATAGAGGAACCCCCCCCACACACACACACACAAACTTTGAGAAATTTTAAAGAGAAAAGCAAGCTTTCGGAAGAAGAATTTCTTCGAGGTAAATAAAACAGAGAGATCAAAGCATCCTATCAAAAAAGAAGAACTTAGTTCTTTTTCTAGATTATAGATTTATGAGACAGAGGTCTTTCACAAAAGAGATCATAGCATCTCATCAAAAAAATGGAGGGAGAAGAACTTAGTTCTCTTTAGATCACAGATCTATAAGACGAAAATAAAGTCTTTCACAAAAACATAAGAGATTGTAACATCTCTTATAAAATAAGAACCTTATTCTTAGAGCCACGAGACAAAGTCTCTTATAAACGAGAACTTAATATTCTCAGAGCACAAAATTGATCAAGAGCGCTGTGCACTCATCGGCTGGCGCTCAGCGCCAAGCGCGTCACGTGCTCCTCACGTGTGCGCTATTTCATAGAGAGCACTCTGCACTCATTGGCTGGCGCTCAGCGCCAAGCGCGCCACGTGCTCCTCACATGTGTGCTATTTCATAAGAAGCGCCTTAGCGCTCCAAATCTAACGCTCAGCGCCAAGCGCGCCACGTGCTTCTCACGTATGCGCTGCTTCATAAGAAGCGCCTTAGCGCTCCAAATATGGCGCTCAACGCCAAGCACACCACGTACTCCTTACGTGCGCGCTATTTCATAAGAAGCGCTCTGCACTCATTGACTGGAGCTAAGCGCGCCACGTGCTCCTCACGTGTGCGCTATTTCACAGGAAGCGCTTTAGTGCTCTAAGTCTGGTGCTCGGCGCCAAGTGCGCCACGTGCTCCTCACGTGAGCGCTGAGGGAACATAAACTATTATTTAAAAAAGCCCCAGAGCCATAATAAGGGCTCAACACTCAATAAAAGACAAAAAGGTTGTCATAACCCAAACCAATGCTCAGAATTGTTAAATGAAAAAGAACTGAGCCTAATTAAATATTCAACATTTTAACTGAGTGGGCCGAGCCCAAGTTGGCCACAGACTCCTGATTCAGATTAATTAAGCCCATATGCTCATAAATCTTTTTAACTAATCTTAGTCCCAAACTTGACTACAGATCTCCCAACCAACATTGGTTCAAGGGTACATCTCTTCATATCTCTGATATATGTCGTTGTAATTCTTCAACGTTTTCAGAGAGATGGAGGGTCCCAATAACCAATAACTTTTGGCGCATCTCTAAACGGTTGAACCAAAAACATATAGACTATGACGCCTTTAAACTGGACTATGATGTTCTTAAACTTTATGGACTATGATGTCCTTAAACTCCGTGGGCTATGATGTCCTTAAACTTATGGACCGCAATTTCCCTAAACTAAAACAATAGAGCCCTAATGCTCTTTTGTTGGATCTAAATGATCCTGTTAAGTAGATCTTAGTCTAAAATTAGACTAACGTATTCTTAACAAACGTTTAAGTTGATTTTGATCTCAATGAGATTAACGATCCTTAAACCCGACCCAAAACCAAATCTAAGAAAATACGGATTTGGACTAATCCATGCCTTACGGGCGACAACATAAATTAGTCTCCGTATACAATCCACGGGCAACCAAAAATAAAACAAACACACACGACACGAAGTGACCATCTGGAGAAGGAGAAAGTGGTTATCGCGTTACGGTAGCATAATTAACTGCAGGAGCTTGCGCCTGCAGGGAAGAGCGTCCCCACAATCAAAAAACCCTCGCAAATAAGGGGGAATCTGACGAAGTCTGCTATATCGGCCGCATCCATCTAAACCTCCGATATATGGTGCTATAAATCATCTTGGCATTTTCGGAGAGGTGGATGGATAAAACCAAATAGCATCTGCCCCCAAAATTCAGGTCGGATGTCCCAACGTTCCGGTTGCGTGTTTCGGCGGAGAATAGATTCTGGCATGCCCGGTGGGACCTTTTCCTCTTTACACACCACACTTCGTGTGTCGTATTCGCAAACGAATCGCGGTTTAATGTGGTTGCCCATGGATTCGAGGTACTAAGATTTGGTGTTTTGCTCCGTGCAGAAAAAGAAGATCAATGGCTTCTAACTGCTCCAGCTGCAACAATTGCAACAACTCCCGCTCCGTCCTTGCAGGAGGAGTGACTTATGGGCCTCAAGCGGCCTCCATTTTCGCGATGCTAGTGGAACAGGTGACGCAAACCACCACTGGGCTGTTCTTTGGGACTATGCTCCCACCAATGAGCTTCAACGCCCTACTACCATCGCAAGAAGCTCCAAAGAAGTCGGTCTTTGATCGTCTTACAACCACTGCGGCCCCTCTTAACGGGTCGCCCAAATCCAACACCTCGGTCTTTAATAGACTGGGCCAAAGCTCCAATGAGCCCGTGAAAAAGCCCGCAATACTTGAAGGGGTTATCCCGAAACGGATAACCATCCCTGCTCCAGTGAATGAAGTCATCAGAGAGACTTCTCCTACTAAGGGGTCGGTCTTCACAAGACTGGCCGTTCCAACTTCCGCTCCAGGCGAAGTCACCAAGGCTGCTTCCCCTGCTCAAAAGTTTGCCTTCGACAGGTTTTCCATCCCCGCTCAACGGACGTCGGTCTTTGACAGGCTGACACCAACAGCCGTTTCTCATCAAAGCATGAAGTACGATGCAGCTACCCAAACAGCAGAGGTGGTCCCGGCCGCTCGACATGCTCGACGTCGCCACTGGCGCCGAGTGAGGAAAGTTGGGGGTAGTTCTCCCTCTGGATTGACTCCACCAGCTCCGATGGTGGAAATTGACGCTGCTGTTCCAATTGGGAACAGCTTTGAACCACTTAGGAGGGTGCGCAAAAACTCTCCGACCGCCATGCTAAAAAGATCTCCGCCTGTGGAGAACGTTATAAAGGCGAAGCTGGAGCAGCCCCCTCAGCGGCTATCCTCCAAAATTCACAGGGACTAGCGAAGGGTCCAAAATTCTGTGGTTAACCAAGACTACTCCCGCCAACCAAAGAAAATGAAGGTTCGGCAAGAGAAGGACCACCCTGTCATACCACAGAAGGTGTCATCTACTTGGGTTCCCGCTGCAATGGCCCCCTCAACTTCGACCGCCCATAAAAGGAGAAGGCCGGAGAAGATCTCTGCGTCTACGACGAATCGCATGGGTATTGAATCCAAACGCCCCAAGTCTAGGGGCATGGTAGTGCATACTATTTATATGGCTTCCGGAAAAGAGGAAAGTCGTGCTTCTACGGGTCACCGGCCGCTCACCCGATCAGTAACAAAGGCTCAGGAGCAACAACAGCAAAAGCTCCAAGAGATGCTGACAACCATGGCAGCACTCACTGGGCCAAAAGAAAGCCCGGAAACATCGTCGGAGCAGCGTCAAGAGTAGGAAACTGATGCCGAATTCCTCCGAAGAATACTTGAGAGGAAAGACAAAGAAGCCGCGGAACAAGCGGCCAAAATAAAACAAATGGCGCTATTGTTCCAAGATATAGTGGGCATGATGATCCAGCCGGACTCTCCAGTCGAAGAGCCTCCAGTAATAATTAAAGAAGATAGAGGGGAGATATCAAACCCTCTTCCGGATTTTTCAGCAGCCAAAGAGGAGACGATCTTGAAAGCTGCGCTTGATGACTATATAGCTCAACAGATACAAGCTCATCAGGCGAGCGAAGCGACCGGCCAAATCAAGACTGGACGACCCTATCCGGGTTGGTACGACCAAATAAAGTACCCGCCGGGATACACGATCCCTAAGTTCCACGTATACAAGGGGACGGGGAATCCACACCAGCACGTTGCTCAATTCAGGGCCTTGTGCGGTAATAATGGGGGTGACGACAAACTGCTACTTCATCAGTTTGTTGGTAGCTTATTGAAGACAGCGTTTGAATGGTACTCTGAACTCCCGAATGACTCCGTTAAAACATTTGCAGAAATGGAGTTACTGTTTATATAAAGGCTCGCAAGCGCTAGCGAACGCACCCCAATCACGGCATTGATCAAAGCCAGGGTGAAGCCGGGAGCAACATGGATTCAGTATGCAATCCAACGGCGGAACCTATGGTCGAAATGCGAACAACACATTGAAGTAGCTCCTGCAGTAGGCATGTTCGTGGGTACCCTTGATTCGCAGGCGACCATATCCCAGTTCATGATGTTTTTCAAGCCGACTACCTTCCAGACCTTGATTGACAAGCTGGCCCAAATGGATTAGATGGGTTATAGACCGTCTTCTTCGAAGATGGAGCCTCGAAACGAAAAGGGAAAAAGGAAAGCGACCTTCGTCGCCAATGCTCAGCAGCAGCCCAGTGGTCCAAAACCAACTAATCGCCAAGACGATAGACAACGATTCTTTAACGAGAAGTTGAAGCGCCCTAATTTTTTTCCCCGGAATAAAATGAGGAAACTTTTCGAGCTGGCGGAGCGCAATAGGCTCATCACCTTGCCGGATCCAAAATGCCCAATGCAGCCCGGTAACGTTAACAGTCCCAACTATTTCCCCTACCATCGAATAAAGGGCCATCCAATCGAAGATTGCTTCGTCTTCAAAAACTGGATTGAGGACCAGTACCAGCAAGGCAAATTCGCGTTGTCTGAAAACTGGAAGGTAAACCCGCCATAACCACACGCTCTTAAAAAGGGGGACACGCCGGGGGCAACGTGCTCTTTTATAGAAAAAACTCCATGGGAGGTCGCTCTTTCAGCCAAAACAAAAAGAATGCTAAAGGATCTCCGAACATACCCGGCGATCAGGTGGAAAAGCCCGCTGGAGCCCGAGATTATTGAGGGGGGGCTGAAGCCGCGCCCAACGCTGAAAGTTGGTGAAGGTGGACAAAACATTCAGGCCAAGCCTCTAAACTCTTTGAAGAAAAAGAAGAAGGCCAAGAAGCCCGTCCAACCCGAAGACAGCCGTACAGGTCTGCAGAAATATATCGATGTACTGGAAGAATATAACCAGAAGGTACGGACCCCAATCACGTTGGATGAATTCTTTAAGCATGTTCTTAAGAATGAAGCCGATGACACTGATGAAGGAGACAATTCTTCAGAAGCGCCCGAAGATTATGTGGCAAGCTGCCACATGATCTCTCACTCGTCAATAGATGGTGAAGAAGCTCCTGATGCAGAGAAACTGGGGGCAGATCCCGAACCGGAACTCCTAGAACCGTTAGATGAGATGATTGACATGTTGTTGAACGAAGCCCGTCAAAAAAGCAAATCTGACCGAGAGCGTAAAACGGCCATATATGAAAGGGCCAAGTGTCGGCGTCACGTTAAAGAAGCTCCAGTATTGAGAAGCCATAGAGTACCCCAACAGTATAGAAGCACTTCTGCCGCCAGCAAAAGCAGGTTTAAGACAATGAAGCAGTTCGCTAAAGCCCTGTCAATGGGAATGAAGTTGCCATCTTTCAATGAAGACACTTCAGAAAATACGTTCTCCGACGAACTAGATGCACATCCAAACTACTGCTTATACCATCGGAGGATCACACACCCTACTGAGGAATGCATGGCCTTTAAAAATTGGTGGCAGGGATACGTTGCTCATCGGCAGCATTTCGAGCGGATGAAGCGCAAAACTCGTCGAGAGCAGAAGAGCATGACAGATGAACGCAAAATAACTGCCCACAACTGTCACATGGTTGATTCTGGAGGAACGTAAGTTCTCACTTTCAGGAGCGATTCTGATGAAGAAATAGCCCCCGGCCCTCTCTTCAAGGAATTCATCTCTGAAGCAGAAGAGACGAAGACCTGCGAGAACATTCAGCTACGTAATCGCGCGTTACCTGAAAAGAATCTCGGACCCACAAACAAGGGGAGAACAAAAAAGATAAGGGGAAAGAAAAAGTCCCTGAAGATATCGCCCTCAATGACCGAGTCGTCAAAGAGCTGGCAGCTAAGGACCCGCCAAAGAAAAACAAGGTGGATTACAACGTTCTGGCACACCTGAGGAAGATACCCTCGCAACTAAGCATTCTCGATTCCCTTCTGCTATTTAAAGAGGCGAGAGATTCTCTGATCAAGGCACTACAAGATCCCGAACAGTTTCAAGCCTTCCTTGCCGAAAAAAAGATGAAAGACGGGCTGGAAGAAGTGTACACTGCTGACATCACTTTCGGCGATGAATACCTCCTCCTCGGGACGTGCGAGCATAACCGTCCCATATATGTCACCGGGTACTGTCATGACATCTAGATAGTCGATAATGGGTCCTCCGTCAACCTCCTAAATGTAAGGGTGCTAAAAGAAATCTGCATGAGCGTTCAACACCTCGCTCGGGATAAAATCACTATCTCCGGGTTCGACTCCCAGTCATCACGGACGCTCGGGTCTATGATACTAAAGTTATGCTTTGGGTTGCTCGTCACTGACATCAAGTTCCATGCATTGACGCCAAGACTTACTACAACGCCTTGCTCGGTAGGCCTTGGTTACACGAGTACAACATCATCCCTTCTACACAACATCGGTGTATGAAGTATTTCAAGGATGGTCTCGAGTATACCGTGAAAGGGAAGCTGAACCCATTCTTCGTGAATGAAGTCTGAAAGTACGAAGATGCAAAATACTTCTTACCAGAGTTCGAAGACATGAAAAGATGCCATAAACCGGAGAATAAGCAAAAAGCTATCACCACTATGCCGGTCTTCGGGAGTGATACCAAGGAGGAAGAAGAGATAGTTTACTCAGGGCCGCTCCAATACAACAAGTCCGGACCGTCTACCCCTATGTTGATCTTCGGCAGCGACTCTGAAGATGAGGTCAATGCAGTATTTTCTGTTTGACCATCCATACAAGCCGTGCCAGGCAACAAACGGAGTTTGCAAATCGATATGGTTCCGCGACAGCACTACAAAGAGCTTGACGCACTTGATGCCTATAATATACAAGAATTGCAGACGCTCTATGTTCCTCCTAGGCGAAAAGATGAAAAGGCGATCCTCTTTTATCGATCCGCGGAAACAAAAGTGAAGAAAGAAATCCGGCATGGTGTCGATTCTACGCTTGACAGGCTCCAGCCCATCCGTCTGCCCCGATAATACACGGAAGGATTAAAAAGGCTGTTGAGGCGCCAAGGCATACCCTTCAAACAGACTGCTCGACAAGCTCAGTTCTACAACAGGATCTGGAACGTCCCTGGAACTCAGCGAAAATTGCCCAACGGGAGAATGGAAACGATCGGGCTTGGATATATTCAATCCAAGAAACGGGAACGATTCTGTGGCTGCTACGTTATACATGACTTCGATGAAGAAGTGGACGCTCTGATAGAAGACATTGCGGTTGAACCAAAACGAGATCCCACCGTAAAAATGCCAAGTCCGTCGTTTGAAGAACAGATGGAAAAGCTAATAAGGGAGGCGGGTCAAAAGGTCCGGGATGACTACAACCGTGAAATGACCATTTACGAGAAAGCCAGAACGCAGCGCCTCCTTCAGCAGGCTACGGAGAATGACGATACCCTTCGTCGCCAGCCCGTCATACAGAAGACCCGACGCAGAGGTAAAAACAATTTAAAGAATGGAAAAAATGTTCGGCAGCGGAAAAGCCGGTCCAAGAAGCCACGCGATCAAGAATTGAGCAGCCGGGATTCGTCTCTTATAAAAAAGATAGGTCGAGCATATTCTTTTCCCCAAGACAAGACAAGGAAGATATTCTATCTTGTCATAAAACATCAAATGATTACGCTCCCGGATTCCAAACACCACGAACAAGCAGGCGAACTCTCTCACCCGGATTTTTGCTCTTATCATCGAGCGATAGGACATCCTCTCGAAGACTGTTTCACCTTCAAAAACTGGGTAGAAGACCAGTATCAATAAGGCAGGTTCGCTCTATCCAGGAGTTGGAGGGTAACCCCACAACAGAAGCATGAATTGAAAGCCACGTATGTAGCGAGAGTAGAACCGGATCAACATCGGTCTTGGAAGCGATCTCATACCTGTCACGCAATAACGCTGTCAGAAGAAGGAGTACGCGAGGATATGGATGACCTTTCCTGGTGCTTTGAAAATGAGGATGAAGATGAGTCGATATCAGAGTTTCTACCGGGGCCAAAGGAGTTGGAAGACGGAATACATACTACTGCGGACAACCTAAGAAAAATCGACTTGGGGATGGCAAACGACCCGAGGCCAACGTTCGTCAGCGAGCTGCTGTCTAAAGAACAGGTAGCTACGCTAAAAGACGTGCTTATGCAATATAAAGACTGTTTTGCATGGAACTACTCCGAGATGCCGGGACTAAATCCAGAGATAGCTGTGCATAAATTGGCGATATCTCTGTATGTCAAGCCAGTCAAACAAGCACCACGAAGAATGCGACCCGAACTTGAAATGAGCATCAACGCCGAAGTCAAGAAGCTAATCGACTCCTGCTTCATTCAAAAGGTTCAGTACCTTAATTGGATCGCCAACATCGTTCCAGTGATGAAGAAGAATGGGACGGTGCGCATCTGTGTGGACTTTCGGGACCTCAACAAAGCTTGCCCGAAAGATAATTTTCCCGTACCGGTTACTGAGCTGATGATAGATAACACGTCCACTCACAAAGTCTTCTCCTTCATGGACGGATCGTCAGGGTACAATCAAATAAAGATGCATCCCGAAGACCAGAAGCATACCGCTTTCCAGACCCCTTTGGACATATTCTGCTACAAAGTGATGCCTTTCGGTCTGAAGAACGCCGGCGCCACCTATCAGAGGGCCATGACGAAGATTTTCGATGACCTCATACACGAAATCGTCGAGTGCTATATTGACGACCTCGTGGTAAAAAGCAAATCGCATGAGGAGTATTGGGAGCATCTGAAGATAGTGTTCCAACGTCTTCGGAAATACAATCTGAAGATGAACCCTCTCAAATGTGCGTTCGGAGTACGACATCGGGGCATCGAGATAGACCCGTTGAAGATCAAGGCGATCATGGAAATGCTTCCGCCAAGAACTCTCAAGCAATTGCTATCTCTCCAAGGAAATCTCGCGTATATCCGACGGTTCATAGCTAACCTCTCCGGCAAATTCCGCCCCTACAGTCACCTAATGAAGAAGGGGAATGTCACGACCCGAAAGTACAGAACATGACCGGCACTTAAACTACGAACGTCTCGAGGCGTACGTAATCCAAGTAAACCAAAAACCCAGAAATCCAAACCAAGAAAAGATATAGAGTGCAGGAAAAACAACTTAAAGCAAGTAGTTTCAATAGCATAAGCCGAATTATGCGTTTTTAAAAAATATCAAATATTTCCTGAAAATTTCGGCAGAGTCTCCTTTATAAATACTGGCCCCCAAACGGGATACAACATGAATAGTATACGAAATCAATAAAAAGGCATCCCTAAGCGGGAGCTAGCTCTTCGTCAATCGATGGTCACAACCACACAAGCAATATAGTATACAACGCCAAGGGCGAGGATCAAAACTCAAAAGGAAACTCAAAACCATAAGAAAACCACAGAAATATAATGCGCGACTCTAAGGTCGAAAGAATAACATTACTGGTCTCTATCTCAAAAAAATAAATACATGTTTGGTTGATGGAACTTCTAGATACAATAGAATAATGATATACAAGATATATAATGGGAGTACGATGCAAGTAAACCCACCTATTAGCAAATCACCCGAAAGAAACTATGCCCGCAAAGCCGTAATGAAACCTGTACGGCAATCCTGCAAGAAACTGGGGCACAACGGGGGTGAGTTGCCAACTCGTGAATAGAAAAACATCTACGAAAAGAAATCGCATAAATAACGCAACCTAGGTCAAAGATCATAATATATCCTCAATTATATATATAACATGCAACCGATAACAAGGCTAGGGTAAAAATCTAACCCGAGTGTAATCCCATGTGCCCGTGTCAGTGCCTCAGGTAGCAATATATATCATATGAATGAGATATGAATGCATGAAAACAGAATACATGTAAATGAAGAACTGTTTGCATAATTTAGTGAGATTTCCTTTGTATTTTTAAAATGAGGTATCATAATGAAATCAGCATAAAACAGTGCCTAGCATCGGCACAAAACGTAATCCCAATATCTCGATATCTCTGTATCACAGTCTTTGTACCTCAATATCTCGAAATCTCAATATCTCAATCACAATATCTAGGGCGCCGTCAGTCCAGACCGGCCCCTACCATCCATCTCAAGACCACGACGGTATCCTCCGGATATCCGACGCGTCGGGTAAAATCACCGGTAGGTAGTGCTCCCCTGCCAGGCTCACATCGTCATCATCACGCGCTTCTTGCCCCGGGGTACCTTACCGGGTCCACCATGTACCCGAAACGGTTCATCCGTCTCCTCGAATCGGGTCTTGAAATCCATCAGCAAACTCATGGTGGACGACTCATACATCATGGGAAAACCGCACTTTTTATTTTAAAAGAGAGAAAAGGTTTATTTATGTTTTTGCGGTTTTCCTCCAAATCCAGAAAATCTCATGGAAATCCGAATCCAAAACCTCAATAACACGTAAAATAGTGAATATATGCATGAGAATCCACGAATGCGGCATAATAATGAATAACAGTATGCATGAAGTAGCAGGTAATAACTACAATGTCTAAACTAACATATGAGGCAAGTACACTAATATCATGTCTAAACTATTAGCTAACAGGCTATGTCAAGCAATAATATTTTCTAAGGTGTACGTGACATGGCAATTACCGATGAAGATGTGTGTGAGCCGGCAAGTAAGTGTACGTGGTACATACGCATCATCGGTAATGGTGCTGGTGTCCTAACAGCATGATATCAATAATAGAGTATGAAACATAATATAAGCATGCGATGCGAAGCGAACCACAATAATGAGCGGGAGCTAAATACTATACGCAACTATAACTAATCTGTATTAATCTAATATAAGTCCTACAATTGGTGCCTTTTGAAATAACACGAATCATGGGGTTTTGAAAATAGGGGCTACGGTGTTTTTATGAAAAGATACGTCTTTTGAAATATCCGTAGGATCCCTTGGGCTGTCTTTTAAAATACCCACGATTCGTTAGTTTTTGAAATAGGTAAGAATCGAATCTAATCTAACAACTAAACTAAACTAAAGGGCTAAGCTAACAAGCTGGACTACAGGTAAGGAAACCGCCTAACATCTGAGTCGATCCATATACATACCTGTATATATATTAATCGGTGATCCCGCCTCAATAATATCATATCCGATACCATATCTATAATCAGACATCCCAAGTCAAGAGTGCGGATCAATCATCAAAATATAGCTCGTACGTAAATCCGTCGTACGGCATCCCCAAATCTAGGTACGGGTTAATATCATATTCATCACACTATTCATCTGGTATCCTCTTTATCCAAGATCATAGTCCAGGGTACTGACCTATGTCTAGTACCATACTAATATCCTCAATATCGTCATGATCTGACTACTGATCGACAGTCTCGTACAAACCGATATCACAACCACAAAACAAATCTCATCGACTCAGCTCAATCCCAAGTATCGTCCTCATATCCGTATGTGAACACATAGTCCCATACCCATGTGAACACATAACTATAAAAAATCCCATGAGCACATATAAATAGGAATATATGCAAGTAGGTATGTGTGTATGTGTAGTGCAACACTACCCTAGGGTTCGCAACACTAAAGTAATCCAACACACCAATATCCATCCTAACGTCGTTATTAATCCCAAATAGCATATAATAATTGTTGGTGTGTATACGCATCCGTATACACCACCACGGACTGCGGGGGTGCTATACGCCATCCACCCGACTTCTCCCCGTAGATATAAATCTACTCACCTGGTCCTCGCTCGCCGGTGCCGACGTCTCCACGCGCTTGCTTGTCGTCTCGAAGTCCACATGGGGTACCTACATATCATAACGCACCGTATCGCATTAAAATCGGACTCCTGACCAAAACGACATACGAATCCCACATAGGTCAAAACCTATGGTTGCTTTCACAAACCAACCCAAAAAACGCTCGAAGTCGGCGTACAACGCCAAACCATCGAGAACAACCCAAACACACTCATTTGCACATTCACGAACACTAATTATAATATAAAATAGGTTAAAATTCACGAAAACCCAATTTCATTTAAAAAGTCATTTTTCCGAAAAATCTAGCAAGCACAATTCGTCGTTTTTGTACAAAACATGACGTTTAAATGAATGTAGCGGCAATATACTTATTAAATATCTTAAATAAGTCATATAAATCATTTCCATAATTTACTCTCAACAATTACATTAAACCCAAAAACTCTAGTTTGCAAAATAAACCAATTTTAACAATTACGAAGTAACAATACACAAATTAGCAACTAGATTAGGTTTGCGTGGCATTAACATATTAATCTACTCATTAGAACCATAATCTAATGCTATAAACCCTCACTAGAATTTTATCCCACCTACACACACACACACACACACACACACACACACATACACACACACACAAACCTAGTTTTTCAAAAATATAAGATTTGGACAAATTACATATAACAAATATGTAATTTAACAACCAAACTAGATTTTACATACATTAAGATATTAAACTATACATTGCAACCTTAATGATATAATAAAACCCCTAATTGAAATCACCACTCTTACAAGGTTTTTCCAAACATTCAATTAAACCAAATTATTAACTAAATATGCTCAATTTAAAGTATTTAAACAACAATTTAAGTATAGGGTTTAATTTATACCTCACCAAAAGAGATCTAGCATGCAAAACTTAGCCCCCAAAAATAGCTTCCATGCTCCTAGATCCAAGTTAGAAAAGGCTAAGGAGAAGTGAGTAGAGAGTAAGCTATGATTTTGTGAATTTAAATGGGCTTTATTTTTGATGGAATTGTGATGATTTTGGTGTGGAAATTAGATGGAGATTTGGGGATTTCCTGCAGGAGGAGGCTCGGCCAGCAAGTTGAAGAGGGGTGTGTGGGTGTATGGGTATAATTCCAAGTCAACAAAAAAAAACCCCATACCTCACTAGTACATCACAACTCAATATAATAATAAAAGCTTAATTTAATAAGATAAGGAAATGGAGTTGGATTGATATGAAATGAGAGAGGGAAGTAGGGAATTCCTGCAGATTTTCGGCCAGGGGGTGATGGGGGGGATGGTGTGGGTGTTGTGCATAATTTTCCAAGTCAACCCCCCCTCAAATCAAGGTACACTAAGCCTCCAAAACAATACATCTTAACATATACCTTTAAACTCTATTTCACACATACAAATGAGATGGAGAAAATTTTTGAGGGGGGAAAGTGGGCTGTTGATGGTGGGCTCGGCCATGGAGGGGTGAGGGTGTGTGTGAGTGATTACAAAAAGAATTTCATGCAAAAAGACCCCCCATAATATCATATTTGCAAGTTTTAGTTCGAATAAATAAAATTTTAATTTTCCATCGATTAAAACTAAATAGAACTTAAAATAAAATACTAAAAATTTATATTACAAACTAGATTTTTTGTTTTCATTGTTCTATAGATTAAAATTAGCCCAAAGAAATTTGCATTTATCGCTAATTTAATGTATTTTTTTACCGGCTTAAAATAATAATAAAACAAAAAAAATTTCAGAAAATTTGAAATTTCACCAGTGGCTCAATAAACACCAAATACTAGCAATTACATAGCTAGAATATGTATATTTAATTTTATAATAAAGATATTTGCATTTTAACATTTTACAGAAAACCTCCTTATTTTACCGTTTTTTCGAAATTTCACCGAAACGATTTTCAAAACGCTACAGGGAACCCGTTCTTCTGGGATCGTAAATGCCAGAGTGCACTCGACGAAATCAAGCAATACCTGCAGAATCCGCCGGTACTAACCACTCCGGTCAAGGGAAAGCCCATAATCCTGTACACAACCGCCCTTGAAGGTTCCTTAGACGTACTATGGGCACAGGAAAATGATCAAGGGAAGGAGAGAGCCCTCTACTATTTGAGTCGAGTTCTCTTGGGGGCAGAAAACAACTACTCCCCCATCGAAAAACACTGCCTGGCGTTAATCTTCGCAATAACGAAGCTCAGACACTATGCTTTGGTGCATGAGGTCCATCTCCTTAACAGAGCCGAAGACGAACAATGAAGCCGAATATGAAGCTTTGATAGTAGGTCTTGAGATCGCGGTCGACATGGGAATCGAAATCCTCCTCATTTACGGAGACACCTAACTGGTCGTTAGTCAAGTAAACGGCGACTATCAAACGTGCAAACCAGAGTTAGTAAGGTACGGTGAGAGAGTGCAGCAATTGCTGACTCAAATTCCCTCCTATGTCCTGAAAAGCATACCGCGTGCGGAAAATAGCAAAGCGGATGCGTTAGCCAAACTCGCTAAAGAATTGGCTGACGAAAACCTCGATGACGTAAGGATCGTGGTACAAAACCGTCGGGTTCTTGCACCAGCGGAAATATCTCCGGAATCGTCTGAAGAAAAAGAAGCGACCAAGCAAACGACCTTACAAATAAAAGACCAGGAAAAGGCTAAGGATTGGAGGGAAGTCTTTATAGACTACTTCAAATCCCGTCGAACACCTAAAAATGCATCCTTAAGATATCAGCTCATGAAACGAGCTCTGTCTTTCTCCTTCGTCAATGATACTCTGTACAAGAGATCGTTCGACTCTCTATGGCTCAGATTCCTAGGGCCGAAAGAAGCAAAGAGAGTCGTCCAAGAAACTCACGACGGACTCTGCGGTTCTCATCAAGCCGGGCCAAAGATGAATCTGAAGATCAAAAGGATGGGCTACTATTGGCCCACGATGATCCAAGACTGCCTAAAATACACGAAGCAGTGCCACTCGTGCTAGATTCATGGGGACTTCATCCACCAGCATCCAAATCCGCTACACCCAACGGTGGCTAGCTAGCCTTTCGAAATATGGGGAACTGACATAATAAGGCCCATCGAACCAGTATCGTCCAGAGGACATTGGTTCATATTGGTGACAACCGATTACTTCTCTAAATGGGCAGAAGCCATATCGCTAAGAGAAGTGAAGACGAAGAATATTCTCCATTTCTTAAAGACACACGTCATCTATCGGTTCGGCACTCCACGACGGATTATCTCCGATAACGGGCCAGCCTACAGAAGCCACAAGATCAGCCGTTTCTCACAGCAGCATAACATAGACTGGAGATACTCTTCGGTCTATAATCCCCGAGCTAACGGTTTGGCTGAGGCTTTCAACAAAACCTTGACGAAGATCATAAAGAAGACGGTGTCCAAAAACAAAAAGGACTGGCACGAGAGATTGCATGAAACTCTTTGGACGTATCGAACTACGTTCAAAACGGCCACAAATACAATGCCGTATGCATTGGCATTCGGTGTAGAAGTGGTACTCCCCTTAGAGATAGAGCTACCCTCTCTGCGAGTGGCGGTTCATTACGAGCTAACAGACGAAGAGAATACTCATCATCAACTTGAAGAGCTCGACGCCCTTGATTAAATTCGTCTTATTGTGCAGCAAAACCTGGAGGCTTACAAAGCAAAGATGACGCGCTCGTACGAAAGATTGACTAGGCCGAGAACATTCCGTCAAGGCGAACTCGTGCTAGTTGTAAAAAGACATATGATCCCCAATCGTGCCAAACGGAGGAAATTCGAGCTAAACTATGAGGGCCCGTACATCATAGACAAGGTCTACCAGGATGGGGCTTACTCGCTCATGGATATGCATAGCGAAATACCCTTCCGGCCAATAAACGAAAGATTCCTTAAGAAGTACTACGCCTGACGAGTCACGAACCAGGTTAATGATAAATGACGACGACTATGTCCGCTCGCTATCTTCTTGAGTCCAGACTCTAAAAATAGAAAATTACGGACCGAAGCGTCTGCAAACCGCAGCATCCCAAGGCTGACGCAAAAAAAGAAGAAGAAATAAAAAAAAACAGTACGTCCATAAGCAAGATGGTCACGGATGAAAACCCGAAAGGGCTCCGTGCATAAAAACAACAGGGATATCGGCGAGTTTGTGAAAATCCGAAATTGCGCAATCTCGTTAAAAGACACTTGCAAGGTCCTCTCGACCTTATAAGGAGAAAATACCTGCGTGAGATCCTAACGCTCACAAAGGAGCAACACACTTAGGGATCCCCACGATTCCTAAGGAGAAGTTACACTTACGAGATCCTCACGACAAGTAAGGAGAATTCCCCTATAAGACCCTCACGGCTCATAGGATTCAAAAGACTTAAGTTACAGGGGTCTGAACCTGTTCTTAAGCCATCACATTTCCCAGACTGCCCTACAAGAGATTTAATACTAGCCCTTATATACAATCCACGGGTACAAATAAACGTCTCCCCCACCAAGTTCCGCCAATGGCGCGAAATGTCCTCACGTGGTGATTGACACTTGTAAGTCCTCTCGACTTATAAGGAGAAAACACTCTTGTAAAATCCTTACGACTTATTAGAGACCATGCACTTAAGAACCCTCACGATTCTTAAGAAAAAAAACACACTTACGAGATCCTCACGACTCGTAAGGAGAAACATCTTTATGAGACCCTTACGGCTCATAAAGTCAAAAGCCTTAGTTGACAGGATCTTAACCCGGTCTACTAAGCCACCTTTTTTTGAACCGACAAAGGCAAATGATGATTCGCTCCTGGCAATATCCCAGTTGTAGCGATGCTGATGCCTAAATCGGTATCAAATTCCAAGTCTAAACTCGTGATAAAAATCAGCGAGCCAAAAATGCATATGAAATAGCCGAAATGATGGGGCAACTTGCAACAAAATCAGTAAGTAAAATATATGCATACAAAATAGCCGAAATGACTGGGCAACTCGCGATAAAAAGCAGCGAGTAAAAAGAAAAAATAGCCGAAATGATTGGACACCACGAAAAATAGCCGAAATGATTGAACAGATCCATGATCTGAGAAGAGCAAGGCTCTATTAATGTGTAAAACCCTAAAATATTTTTTAAGATCTGTGATCTGAGAAGAGCAAAGCTCTGTTAATAAGTTCAATTCTTACCGAATTCGAGCAGAGTTTTGACTCTGAGAAATTTCTTAAGGCAGAGTGCTGGGCTCTGAAAGAAAATTAAATTCTCAAGAAACAAAAACAAAATAAGAAGATGAACAAGCAGTCATCACAAAGGGCCAAAGGTCCTATTTATAGGCAGGGGAAGTCGATCCAACTTCCAAGAACAATCCAACGGTGGAAAGACTACCACCGCCGCACTCATGTGTAAACCACGTGAGCGCAACGGTGGGGGGCATTTGTTTCCCCTAATCAGAGCAAAGCTCTGTTCAAATTTTGAAATTTGAAATGAAGCAGCGCTTCATAAAAGTGCTGGCGCCAAGAGCGCCAGTGCTAAGAGTCAAAGACTTTGAGGCAGCGCTCACATGCAAAGCACGAGAGCGCTCGCGCCAAGAGCGCCAGCGCTGAAAGTCAAAGACTCTGAGGCAGCGCTCACATGCAAAGCACGAGAGCGCTAGTGCCAAGTGTTAGTTATATGTATTCCCTAGAGGCCATTACTGTACATGCGATGTATATTGTGTTGGATGCTTGAACATATATAGGGAAGACTTTCTTGCTCGACATGATAGCATGCTATCTGGTTGCATTTTATCTTAACATGTACACTTATTGTCTCTCTATTACATGTTGATAAAACCCTTAGGATGAGTACTTGACTACCAGGATTATGATGCAGATCATACTAGTGGGGACAGGGTAGTCGATAAGTACATCCTTCAAATGTTCCTAGTCGAGGGAGTATCGAGACAGGGCATCGATACTCCAGAGTAGACTAGCGTATACGCTTCTCGACCCATATGATGAGCGATGGATAATCCCATATCCATTGGTGTTTGACATCAGAGAAGGTATACGGGTGCACAGTGGAGACTGGGTACACTGGACGGACTCGCCGAGAACTCCTAGATGGTATTATACCTATCGTCGGATAGAAGTTCTCTGGTGACACCGGTACAGGTTAGTCTGTAGACCCGAGATCGTCATAGAGTCCTGTGTGATTCCCACCGTGCTTTGATTTCCACCATACCACGGTCAAGAGATCATACAAAAGGGTGGTTTTTGGGTATAGTCCCGAGTCATATGGAGGCAATGAGCGATAGGAGGGGTTTCGTCTCTCTCGGTATTAGGAGTTGATGTTGCGCTGTGCTCGATTAGCCATAATATGAAATCCCTGGTCAGGGTTGCTGAGATTTACTGGTAAGTGTTATCAGTGGTTTCTCGAACCGTTATGGACCTTGCATCGGCATGACTTATCAGGCTATTGGGGTCTGACGTTATACCACCTCCAGGCTGTGATATGCGACATATCAGACGAAGAGACCGGACTGTACGGTATTGTTACTGATTTGATTCGTAGGAGTACGAAGAGGCTTACTTGTTGATCTTCTGATCGCTCAATACCCGGGTGGCCGTTACGTTTAGCAGACCGCTTGCGGCTTGTGGGTGTTTGATATGATCATCACCTACTGCCGGCGTATTGACGAGTCTTTAGAGTCCTATACAGAGGTTTCCTGGTTCATGCGAAACGGAGTAGCAGCACATATGTGATATGTGCGGGACCGAGATTAATGCGAGTATGTGATATCGCATTTTATTCTCGCGACTTGTGACATCGTAGGTTATATGTGATATAGCCAAGTTATCGGATCAAGTGTTGATTCGATAAGTTGTTACATTTGATATTAGTCGGTTATATGTAATATAGCCGGATTATTAAATCAAGTGTTGATTTAATAATTTAATGTAGAATTATATATTTGATATATTAAATTGCATTAACTAATATTAGCTCACTTAAGTAATTATTTTTCTCACTTATGATACATTGATATATATGTGATATATGTTAAATGTATTGTTTTCTTCTTGCACACAAAATATATATGTGATTTATATTGTTGTGTCATGTTAGGTTATACTTGCAACATGTATGTATGAGACTCACACCATGCTAAGGTTAAGTTAGGGTTTTTATTTATTTTAAGTAATTCAAACATTTAGAATTTGTCATGGTTGATATTTGTGGAGACTTGATAACCATTGACTAAGTCCACTTGTTTGTCTTGCTTAAGATATTTCTTAACCCAATCCTTAACTCATAGCTAAGGTTTATTCTCTACATGAGTAAGGCATGACACTAACTCACCCGTGGTTGCAATTCTAATCTCACTCTCTCATTCATTTTCTTCATCACTTCTTCTTCTTCTTCAAGAGAAAAGGCTTGCTAGTTTTTTCTAAGTGATGAAATCTTATGAGAAAAATAAAAATAAAGAGAGCCCATTTCCTACTTCATCATCCTCTACTGCTTGCCATTTAGTTTAGGGTGTTTGCTTCACTAATCTACACAATTAGTGAAGAGATAGCATGAGCTAGTGTCTCCTCGACGTAGATCATTTTCGGCCTCGAAGACCTCAAGCAAGCTTGTTCCGTACATCTTGTGGAGCCTCTCTAGAGTCCGGGAGTTCGTGATCGCAGCGAAGGGACTACTACACGGAGGTATTGAAGTGAAGGGACGGTCTACAAGGGTTGTAATCCTTGTTCACTTTAGTTTGTAAAGAGTTTACATATCATGTTTTACCCTAATTCTCTAGTTCGATTACTTGGTTGGTTTGTTTAGCACCCTAAAAATTTTAAAGTAGCATGATTGATACTTGCCAAAACCTTGCTAAGGTGCTAAGCTAACACTACAGTGGTATCAGAGCCAAGCTAGAGCATTAGGCATTGTCTAGACGAAATTTAAAGTCCGATCGAAACTCTGAAAACCCGATTATAACCCCTCTCTGGAAATTTTTCAAAAAGTTGGATTTTTCCATGTTAAAAATACTCAGAAAATCATGCAGGGATTTCTATGGGCACACCTGAAGAACGAAACCCTAACTCGTCCAAGTGACCGCGGATCCGCGGCCAAAACATGATTTTGGCGACGGATCCGCTGCGCCACTTGAGAGGCTTGGGTCGGGCCCTTCAGCTGTTTGTCCATAGGTGTTGTGACATGTCTCTGGTTAACTTTAACTGTGCTCAAGTGTTGAGCTCTCTGGGAATTTTTGGGAATTCGTTGCATCGATCGAATTATCTAATTTCGCCTAACTATCTGTGATTGTGATACAATATTTGAAATCCACAGAATTGGTTATGAAATAATTAGTTTGAATTTTATAAATCTAGCAGTTTAGTCTCATTTGATCGGTTTCCACGGAATTTTGATGTTGATCAAAAGTCTGTCACAATTACGTAATGTACACGGATACTCACCGGGTAACATTACTAGATAGCCCCGACCAAGTGACTGTAGGAGAATCCCGTCGCCAAAAGCATCCGTTCAGGTGCTCGCGGCTGCGGTGATCCGCCTCAGTGCACTTCGTCGATGGCATCGGGAGGTGCGTCCGTCTATTAAAGTTTCCGACGAGCATTCGATCAGTTTATCGGGAATCTTGTTGAATTACCCGACAGGTTATTGGAAAGTGTTTTCAATATCGAGACTAAAATGCGGGGTTTATAATTGTTAGGTATGCGATATCTAAAGAATTCGTTTGGTTAGGCATGAAATCCAATGTATGTGATATATTGGATTTATGATGTCTAAGGTGGCTGCGGATTCCAATTGTTGTACTTTTTCACTTTCTTTTCTGCAACCGTAAATGTAATATGTGGTGTATCGCCGGTTTCGGTGCTATATGTCAACGACAATTGGGATACGCATATTTACTTATGTTGATGACATGTGATGTTATGTGTTGCTGTGATATGTTGTATTGGATCGTCGTGTTCTGAATAGCCGGGTTTTTTTTATGTGAGATGAGAGTTTTTCATTTTCATTCATGTAAAAGCTTGTATGTAATATTCTTTTATTGGGGCACTTCCGGTTGAGGATGATGTCACCATTGATGTATATTATTTACTTTTCCGCATTAGGATAGACCCAAGGCGGGGAGCACAAGTAACCGGGTTCTAGGGTCCAGTGGGAGACCATCTCAAGGAGTTGAGACCGGGTCTCCTAACTCTAGAATTGGTAGGGTTGCTTGCCGCTCTCGTAGGGGTCTAGGAATGTGGATTTGGCTATTCATCGCGACCGTGGAATCCGTGTTTTATACCGGCTTAACTTAAAACTCGGAATTCCTAGTATATCCAATATTTCATATGTGATTCTTCTGCTGCTGATATTCTGTGATGTGATCACTTGATATGTTCTAAGACGAATGCATATATTATATATATGAGATATAATTAATATTATTGCTTTCATTTCTTCTGTGATACTTAGGAAGCATAAAAATTGATGGGATTTCATTAATGAGATTAATGAAGTAAAAAGAAACCTAAAGATATTGTAGAAATTTGTTTAAAATAAAAACCGGTAGCGCTAATTCTTGCTTTGCATAGCGGTATTCCTTGAGAATATCCAGCGTCTTATTCGATAAGGAAAGAGCCGAGATCCCTTCACCGGGAGTGACCTCTTTAGCGAAACTAGCAGATGCTACAACCCACTCGGTTTGTCTTTTGATTGCTTCTATAGTTTTTTCTTTACATAGTGGTATTTGTGAATATCCTGCACCTTATTCGATAAGGAAAGAGCCGAGATCCCTTCACCGGGAGTGACCTCTTTAGCAAAGCTAGTAAAAGCCTCAAAACACTCCTTTTAAAATTCACTCGATTCTACAACGATATCAAGTTCATTACGCAAAGGGTTTTCTTAAAAACCTATCGTAGCCCTCCGTCATTTCAGATAAGTAGTATTTAGTATTCGTGATACGTTTGTTGGATTTCGTCAAGGCGTAGTGTGCGGTAGCCGATTAGTGCTTATCTGCTTAAGCATGTGATGCGATTAGATTAGGGTAGTCGTACGACTTTGTTGGCTTTCGTCAAGAGTCGTGCGGGTGGATTTAATTCAATCATGAAATGTACGGGTTGAACTTGACTAGTGGACTATGGTTTGTTGGCTTTCGTCAAGGTCATAGGATGCTAGGGGTAAAATATTATCGGGAATTTCAAGTGTTGAAATTTGCAATGAGATTGCATACCTTCTATGAGATAGTTGGATCCCGATACCCACTGCGAGTAAGAGATACTCCTGAGAGAGTTTTACATATTAAAATTAGCCGATCAAGTAGATGTCTAGAAAGGTGTTAATGGGGTTATGCCTTTGGGAAAACGAGGTTTATTTTAATTAGGTCCATGTGAAAGCACAGGGAACCTCCCTCAAAGTACCGACACTGGCCTGGCTGAAAGATTGGCGAACTTGTAGGGTGTAATTAATCCCGGCTAGTCTTACCTTTTAAGGTTTGAAGGTAGATTTGACTAAAACAGTGGGATCCATCTTGATTAAATAAACTAATAACCAATCTAATCTTGCAAGAACGCACACAAAGTGTTTTCTTCTCTCTCTCTCCTGGTAGCGACCATGACACGTCTTAATCAAGATAATAATATGGATGCATTAACCGAACCTGCTTATTATACTGAGCTAGGGAACGTTGGTTCCGCTCTATCTTATAATTGTTATAAGTCTGAGCAGGAAATAGGGAAATATCCAGATTCTCATGCCACCCATTCGAAGAAAGTGCATGTTGATGCATATTCTTCGGGTGTTCTTATTACCGAGAACTGTTTCTCAGTATCCTGTACGTCCTAGGTATGTGATACCGGATCAGGATTCCACATATGTAAGTGTTACATGAGCTACAGAAAGGTAGAGAACTGAGAATGGGTGATATGTCTCTAAGTGTTAGAGAATGGTGCAAGTGTTGCAGCCAAATCAGTTGGGCAGATATCACCTTGTATTTTGATACATTGATTCTGAAAAAATGTTATTAGATACCGAACCTGATATACAACATTACATCGGTTTCTTTAATGAGTTAAAGAAGGATATAATTCTGTATTGCGGGATAATGTTGTGAACATTTTCCTGAATCAAGAGTTGATTCGATCAGGCACGTTATATAATAGCATATACGCTCGAAATCAAACCACAGTTCAAAATATCTAGAACACACAACAAGAGGAGTAGTTCAGAAATGAACGAATCCTTCTTGTGGCATTGTAGACTAGGTCATATCAATGCGACACGACCAACTAAGTTACATAAGGATGAATATGAGAATCTGTTCGAATTTTCATCTTATGAAACTTTCCAGTCTTGTCTCAAAGATAAAATGACATATACCCTGCTTACTGGAAACAAAGAAAGAGTTAGTGAACTCTTGGGACAGATACATGATGATGCGGTCCTATGTCTATAAATGCCTGGATTGATTCTTTGTAATTCATTATATTCATCGACTATCTCTTAAGATTTGGACATATGTTCCTGTTGAAACACAAATCTGAAACTTTTGAGAAATTTAAGGAATATAAGCTTGAAGTTGAGAACCAGATGGGTAGAAGTATTAAGTCCTACGATATGATCGAGAAGGAGAATACTTGCGCATGGAGTTCCTGGAGTTTCTAAAAGGAGAATGTGATCCTCTCTCAGCTTACTCCTTCGAGTACACCACAACAAAATGGTGTATCGGGACGGATGTATCGCACCCTATGAGATATGGCGCGCTCTATGATGAGTACTGCTGAGTTACCTGTTTCTTTCTTGGTGTTATGCACTTGAGAAGCTGCATACCTATTGAATGGGGTTTCATCCAAATCAGGGCCTACCACTACATATGAGATATGGTGTGGGAAAAGACCATGTCTTAAACGAGTTAAGATATGGGTTGTCCGGCATATATTGAAAAGCAAAATAGGGACAAACTCGAGGCAAGGTCAGTTTTGTGTAAATTTGTTAGGATATCCCAAACATTTACAAGGGTATATCTTCTACCTAACTGAGGAATGAAAGGTGTTTTGTTTCTCAGCATGCCACTCTTTTAGAAAGGAATTTCTTGTGAAGAAATTAGTGGTCATGAGGTAGAACTGGACGGAGTTCCGGCTAGACAAACTAACAGCTGATGATTTGGTGAAACCAAAGGATTCAATAGTTTCCAATGAACCTCAGCCTCTCCGCAAATCTGGTAGGGTTCCTCATCCACTTGAGAGATACTACGGTATTCTTGGTGACAGTGGGAGCGAGGATTGCATCATGGTAGATGATAGCCCAACTTGGTTCAGGCAGGCCATCACGAGTAGGGACTCTGTGAAATGGCTAGATGCTATACGATCAAAGATGGAATTCATATACACCAACAAAGTATGACTTTGAATGTTGCACATGAAGGGGTAAAACTCATTGGGAGCAAATGGATCTTGAGAAAATTCTTGGTGTAGATGGAAAAGTTGAGACTTTCAAAGCTATGCTTTAGTCTATCAGGATCAATGCAAGTATCGCGGAGTTGGAACATCTGTTTTGATGTGATAGTCAAAGAGTTTGACTTCATCAAAAGGATAGATGAACCTTGTATATAGAAGAAGGTTGTAGAGAGTAAGGTTGTCTTCCACGTATTGTACGTACATGACATACTCTTGATAGGAAAAGATTTCCTATACACTCGGTCAAGCTCCTCTTATCACGGGGATTTTCAATAGAAGATTTGGATGATACCTGTTATATCTTGTGGATAATGATTTATGGTGATAGATCTATGTGGATGTTGGGAGTGTCCCAAATCCAGGTACATTAACACCATACTAATAGGGTTTAGTATGGAGGATTCTAAGCATGGTGGTTCGCCCACTTACTCATGAATCACTCTCTCCAAAAAGATGTCTTCCAAGACTGATTTGGAGAGAGCTCGCGTGCAAGGGATACCCTATGCTTCTGCAGTATGCGATGTTATGTACCAGACTAGATGTAGATGACTCATTAGGTGTAGTGATCAGGAATCAATCGGATCTTGGGAGAATCACTGGAAAGCTGTGGATGACATTCTTAAGTACTTGAGAAGCACTAAAAGAAATTTCTTGGTTCGAGCTTCCATAGTGATAAGGTCGACTGAGATTCAGTCATAGGCATTATCTTTACCCTCAGTGCAGGGACGGTATGTTGGAAGAGTTCCAAACTAGATACTGTGACATACTAGACGATAAAGGCTGAATACATTGCTACCAATGATGCTGCCAAAGTGGCTCTGGGCATTTCTTGTTCATGAGATGAACAAGGTTCCTACCATTGAGTGTCCAATAACTGTCATTGTGACAATAATGGAGTTGTGGCTTTGGCCTGGGAACGAAGGTCCCATCAGCATTCCAGACATATTCTGAGGCAAGTATGACCTGATCAAGGAGATGGATAATCTCTAAGGGATCGAGGTCAGGAGGAAAGACACGAAGGATAACACGGCGGATCCACTCACAAAGGCCTTACCTCTACAAAGACTTCTATGGGATGGTTGAGTATGGGATACTACAACCATTGCTATATTGTTGGGTATTTGATACTACAACAGATGGGCTTAGTGCAAGTGGAAGATTGTTAGTTATATGTATGCTCTAAAGGCCTGTAACAACCCTAATTTTCTTATACACTTTTTCCTATGCAAATTTTTTTTTTCAAAATATTTATAAAATCCGCAAAAGGGTATTTTAGCCTGAGCACAAGATTTAGATAATTATTTTTGTTTTTAATTACAAGCTACAAGAATGAAATAACTCCATTTTTAGTGTACAAGAAATTACTTTAAATTTAATGTACACTAGGAGTATTTATTCTTGCTGCTATCAGTTTAAGTAATTAAAAACCACAATAATTACAAGAAGGAGCTTGTAGCTCATTGGTAATACCTTGCACTGCTGAACCAAGCCACCAGAGTTCGAATCCCATGCCCCACATAATTTTTATATCATTTTGTTTTAATTTTTTTGTGAAGTCAAACGGTCAAACAGCCATAACTCACAATTTATTGCGAATTATAAAAATTAAAGTATGCTAAAATCTCCCATAGGCCAAACCCTACCCGACGGCACCTGACTCGGCCGAGTCGGCCGGCGAATCGGTCGGTCGGCCGAGTCGTCAACACGAAAATGTTTCGTGTTGACTTGGTAAACCCCTTGTATATTTTAATTTTCCAGTAGTGTTACCAATTTTCTATTAAAGCTCTTTTAAGTCCAAAATTAATGAATTTTTAATGAATTTTACATTTTTTTAAAATATTTTTTAATCCAAACCCTAACCCTAGCCTAGCCCTATATAAAGACCCCTACCCTCTACCATTTCACCACACAGCTCTAAGTCCACTCTCCCAAATTCTCGAGAACTCGGTACGAAGAGCGAGAAGCGAAGCGCTGCCGAAACCGACGACGGATTCCGGCGACCGGATCAGAACCTATGCGACGTTTTCGACGAATCGACAACCACCACATCTCTTAGCTTCCTTAGCTTTTCCAAACCGTAAGTTTCATCTCTTCTATCTCTCTTTTCCTTAATGTAAAAATACGACTTTTTGGAACCCGACGGAAATCGGACAAACCGATTTCCGATTCGATTTTTCTATAAATTTCCACTTGTCACCTAATACATAACACCTATCTATATGCATGTTGACTATTAATCACCCATAAACCAATTTAAACAAACTTTTTCACATGAAATGATATCGTCTTTACAAAACCGTATTCTTTTCATAAAAATACCATGAAGTTCATTTTTCTAAGTTTAATCAATTACCCCACTCCTAAATATGTTTATCATGATCACCAAACTTGTAGAACCCAATTTGAATGAAATTTCACACATGAAATGATAACGTTTTCGAATACCGTATTCTTGCGCTATAATACCTTTAAGTTTAACATAACATGTTTAAACTCTAAACTTCACCAAAACTTAAAATAAGTCACGAGGTAATGACCTACCTCTACACACACACAAATATAACTCTAATTGATATATGTCAAAACATAGAATACGAAATTACAGGACTTTTCACTAAAATACCATATTCTTTATAAACCTTTCTTGAAAGCTTTAAGTTGTACACAATTCTAAATAAAATCTTTTAAAATGAAAGCACGATAGGTCATGGACATCAATAGTTTATCTAAACTGTCTTGTGGTGTCTAGACAAGTGTGTCTAAAGCTAGTGGTTTTTAATTAGGCCCACGACAGTGGTTCCTTCCCACTTACCTGGTACTTACCTGGCCGCAATTGACGGTGAAGAGGCGATTTGAGGTTTCTAATGACTTGTCGTTTAGACCTTAGAAATAGGCTAGTTGGCTTAGAAAACCCTAACAACTAAAATACGGAAAACTATACTCTTTTACAAATAAAAACCTTATATTTATAAAACCGTTTTTCTAAATGAATAGTATTTGTTAAACCTAAGCAAAGCGCCGCTACAACCCACTTTTACGGAACCCGTTAGGAATAGTATGGTTTATCGTGCACCCACGGGCTAGTAGTGCGAGATTCAGACCTCCGCAAGGAGCATTCGGTCTCGAAAGGTTTAAAATACGACATTTGAGAAAAATGAGATTTTGGAGATTAAAATATTTATTTAAAATTATTCTTGTATTAATATATATTTAATTATCATTTAAACACCTATTTTATCATAAGATGAAGTTTCCATCTTTTTCTAAAATTACAAGATTAAAAGTTACATTAAAATACCATGAGTTTCAAATAAATCAATTAATACTTTTATTAGGATATATTCACTAGAATAACACAAATAAAATTCACACTCATTATAACTATAAAGACGAATATTAAATACGTGAGGTGTATGTTGAAAACTATACAATAATACTTTTTACATAAAACCCCCTCAAGTTTTATAAATTACAATAAGGCCCCTAACAAATATAGAACTTCAAATTACCTTTCTTTTAGTCTGACTCGGGTTTGAGTCTGACTATTTCTGACTTGAATATGATTCAAGTCAATCTATATTCTTTTATATTTCAACTCAAGATGAATACATGAATTCCAGAATCCAGTTAACAATCTACTTGACTGAACCGAACCATGGATATTCCTTTTACATGTTTTCCAGTATTCCATTTACATGACTCTATGGTTATAACCGTTTCCTGATATCATGGTTTCGGTCAGTCAATCAAGTCAATCATGCAATCATTACAAGTTTACAAGATAACAATACAAACCTAACATCGCGGGGTTTAAGGGGTAGATTGGTACGGAAGGTGTTAAAGGTGGTGTTCCCCTCCGAAGGACGGCGCGCAGGACCGCGATGGTCTTGGCACTGGGATTCGGGGCAGATGCTAATTGGTGCTATCCGTTCACCTCTCCGAAGATGCCAAGTTGATCTATGGCACCATGTATCGAAGGTTTAAACGGATGCGTCCGATGTAGCAGACTTCGTCAGATTCCCCCTCGTTTGAGGGGTTTTTGATTGTGGGGACGCTCTTCCCTGCAGGCGCAAGCCCCTGCAGTTAATTACGCTACCGCATCGCGGTAACAACTTTCTCCTTCTCCAGCTGGTCACTTCGTGTCGTGTGTGTTTATTTTTATGTTTTGTTGCCCGTGGATTGTTTACGGAGACCGAGTTATGTCGTCGCCCGTAGGGCGTGGACTAGTCCCAATCCGTGTTATCTTAGATTTGGGTTTGGGGGTTTGGTTTGAGGATACGTCGGCCATACTTGAGGCTAAGATCAACTCAAACATTTGTTAAGGATACGTTAGTCTAGTTTGAGACTAAGATCAACTTAACGGGATCGTTTAGATCCGACAAAGGAGCGTTTGGACTCCATTGTTCCAGTTTAAGGACATAGTAGTCCATCGTATATGTGGCCGTCGGGACCCGTCACCTCTCAGACGACGTTGAAGGATTACAACGACGGATGTCAGAGGAGTTCAGAGATGTACCCTCGAGCCAGAGTTAATTGGGGGGATTCATAGTCTAGTCTGCTTGAAGGTTTAAGGATACGTTAGCCATCTTTAAGGCTAAGATCAACTTAAACGGGACAGTTTAGATCCGACAAAAGAGCACATGGGGCTCTATTGTTCTAGTTTAAAGACATTGCGGTCTACGGGTAGTTTAAGGACATTGCGGTCCATGGGTAGTTTAAGGACATTGCGGTCCACGTATGTGCTCTGGATGCTTCACACGGGTTCACTGCCGTGCTAGGCGAGGACCAGGCTCCGCTCTGGACGTTTTCCACGGGGTCAAAGAGTGACGTTATCCGCGTTCCACGTAACCAGGAATTTTGCACTAGATGCTTCACACGGGTTCACTGCCGTGCTCGGCGAGGACTAGGCTCCGCTCTGGGCGTTTTCCGCGGGGTCAGAGAGTGACGTTATCCGCGTTCCACGTAACCAGGAATTTTGCATTAGACATGGGTTTAAGGACCCCACAGTCCATATCATGGGTGGTTGTCGGGACCCGTCACCTCTTTGAAGACATTGAGGGATTACAATGCCAAGTATCAAAGGAGTGAAGAGATGTACCCTAGAACCAGAATGTCTTAAGTAATCCTTGGCCCAATTTGGGGTCAAGACCGATTAATTATGTTATGAGCCCATTAGCCCAGTTAATTACGAATTGAAGATTCATGGCCTAGCTCGAGCTAAGTCCTATCATGTCTGGAATGTTGGCTTCCTGTTGGTCCCTTGAAGGAGAGGCTTTGCCTCTATCCATTTAGCCAATTGGGCCAATGCCTAGTGTTAAACACTAAAGGCCAATCAGTGTTGAACACTGGGAAAGAGATTGATAAGTCAGTGTTTAACACTAAAAGATAATTGGTGTTAAACACCTGCAACAAGGCTTTCAAATGATCATAAACACTAAAACAGATCAGTGTTGAACACTGGCAATGAAGATCTCAGATTAGTGTTAAATATTAAGGTAATCAGTATTGAACACTGCGAATAAAATTCTTTGATTAGTGTTGAACACTAAGGCAAGACAGTGTTTCAATACTGTATTCGAGAGTTCCAATTTAGTGTTAAACACTAAGGCAAGAGGGGTCACGTGGCAACACGTGAGAGCGCCCTCCCTTCATTTATTCTGCTGAGATTATCGCATCTTTCTGAGCATCACGTGCCCTCACGTGACGGGCATTTAAATGCTTGTATGCTAAAGCTTCTGCCGAGGGTCACGTGGGTCACGTGGGTGCTGCCTCAAAGGGGCTTTCTGTAGATCTCTTGGGGGGTCACGTGGTGGCACGTGACCCTGCCTCTATGTATGTTGTTTAGAGGATCTGTTAATCTTTTTTCAGGAATTAGATTCCTCGTAGGGTTGAACCCAGACAATAACTTCAAAGGAATTAAATTCCTACTTCCTTTTGAAGATTTATATTCTGAATAGAGTTGGACTCTGAATTTTCTGTAGGAATTAAATTCCTCATATATGTGAAGGACTGAATAGGGTTAAACCTTAATAAAAGCTTTTAAGGAATTGAACTCCTATTTTAAAGAATTATGATTAAGGGAATTAAATTCCCGCTGTTTCAACAGAACTATGTTCTTAATTAGGGTTCAACCCTGTTTCTTTTTGTTCTGAAGGAATTAAATTCCCATAACACAGGGTCAAGCCCTACTTTTATCTTAAAGGAATTAAATTCCTATAGTTCTGTGAGAATTAAATTCTCATGTTTCCATTCCCTCTCTATGTTTTGGATCTGCATGGCAGGATCTCGACCCATTGAGAATTAAATTCTCAACCTAAAGGGGAGATGTGCACTTTGCAGATCCTCTATCAAAGAGAGAAGAAATATGTTCTTCTGTTTTATGTAATCAGAGTTAAACTCTGTTGAGAATTCAATTCTCCCTCCTTCAAAAAGTCTTCCCTTTCTTACCTAGGGTTTTCCTTTGCAGAAGCTCCAAATTCCTCAAAGTATCAAGGCTTTCTCCTTTTTCCTCCCTCTGCTTATATATCCCCTTTTTTGTATCTCTCGGCTCATATTTATAGGAGAAGCAGCCGAATAATTAGTTTTTGACGAATCTTCCTTGAGATATTTGATTTGCATCCATTATTCGTTCTGGACCTTTGGATTATTAGGTGAACTTTATTCACCATTGGATTTCAAATCCGGGGATTCTCCCTTGTTATTTCGGTTAGATTTAAAGGAGAAATCTTTCCAAACCCGAGATTTTCCCATAGATAGATGATACTCAATCACCTCTAAATCTTTAATCCGATCGGCTTTAGATAATCATTTTCCTTTGGAGAGATTTGAATCTCCTTCAGAATTTGATTCTGTTAACAAAACGAGCTTTGAAAGCCGGTCACGTGTGACCACGTGACCCCCTTGGAACGAGCCTTCCTCTTTCTTTTTGTTCTTTGTCTTCTGGTTACTGTTCAGTCATCACGTGTCAACACGTGACCATTGGTCACGTGTCAACACGTGACCATTGGTCACGTGTGAACACGTGACCCCTGTCGGGAGCCTCTTTCCTTTGATTCAACTGGAGAACGAGTCTGCTGCTTTGAGCGTCACGTGCCAACACGTGACCTCTTCTGAAGCCTCTTCCTTGACTGGATCAGGGAACCAATGTGCCTTTTCTATTGCTTTTATATGTCACGTGTCAACACATGACTGCTGGTCACGTGTAAGCACGTGGCCCCTCCTTTTGAAGCTTTTCCCATAAGCTTTTCTGATTTTAAATCAGGAAACAAATGCCCCCACAGCGTTGTTCTCACGTGTCTGCACGTGAGTGCAACGCTGTCACCTTTGTGACCGTTGGATTCCTTTAAGGATTTGGGGAGATGAAACGTTTCCATTGCCTTCTATAAATATCACTGTCTCTTTATTGGAGCCTTCACTTTGCTCATCTTCATCTTTTTCTTCTGAGGACTTCTTCCTTGAGAATTTAATTCTCGCTTTCAGAGCTTAGTTCTCTGTCTTGAAACAATATTCAGAGTTTAACTCTGTTCGAAAAGAATCCTTTTTCTCAGGTAATGTTCTTGGACAACGATGGCCCTTCACATTTCTCAAGGGTTTTTACCCTTTTTCCTTCATATTTTCCATAAGAACATGAAACTGCTTAACCTTCAAACTGTAGATCTCTTAGGGTTTAGATGATCTTCGGGGAGATGATGATGGCGTTTCAACCCCATGGAATTTAATTCCATCAAAAATGTTTCTGGGAATTTAATTCCCTTTTTCTTAATAAGGAATTTAATTCCAATGAAGGACTTAATTTCTTCACACGGAGGCTTCCTGGGGTCTCTTGGCCCTAGGTTGTTCTTCCTGCCATTAATACAATGGGGGCTTTGTAATGATTCTCATGACTTCTATTTCAGGTATCATGGATGCCCATCTGTATAGTCTTGACGAGATCATTTCCTACGGGAATATTCGTGCGCTGGGCCGCAGTCAGAACCAGAAGTTCACCGATGCTCAGTGTGCCGAGATCATGAGCCGCTTTGACGAGTACAACCATCGGCTACTCCCCCGTCGCTCTTCTCTTCTGAGGCTGATCGTGCTGGCGATCAGGGAGGCTCTCCCTTTATTTTGTGCTGGTGTGCCGCTTGGGTCATTGGACGCCGCCGAGGATAAAGTACACTCGGTGTATCTGATGCACTTGATTTCAAAGAGGAGGCGGGATAATCTCATTGATCTCCTGCATCAGATTTTTCAGCAATCAGCCATACTTGCCGCCTACTGGAGGGTAGAGGACATCCGCGGGGACCCTGATGCTTGTGACCGTGAGAGAAAGCATACTCGGGAGGTTCGAAATGCTTGGAAGATCTTGAATAAAGTTAATTTCGAGTTTCTCAACCCATGCCCCGCGTCTGAAGCCTTGCCATTGTAAAAGTTTTCTTTTTATTTTGTATGACCTTCTTGAAGTCTGGATGATAAGTTCTATTGTGTCTTTGTATGTTTGCATGCTTTTTTGTGGGATTTTATCATTTCACTATTGTTGTTGCTGGTGCTTTTAATATGCATGGTGCTATTCTATTTTCTAGTGCACGTCAAATTTGGGCCTCACGTGTTCCGCACGTGGGGTCATTTGATGGGACTATTCACAAAATTTTCCATGCCGCATCTTTAGCGCGCAGTATCAGATGCAGGAAAGGAGCCTTGGAAATAGTTCCATCTCCTTAATTTTCGATGCCTTTCCTTTTTTGGGTCTTGGAAACAGCTTTCGCATGCAAGATTTTCCGCGCATAGCACTTAATGCACCTCTTTATATCTGAGGCAATGGCCTTCCTTTTCTCTTCACAGAGAACCTTTATTCCCATTTTGACACGATTCAATTCGAGAATAACTAAGTGCCATGGCCTGCAATCGTTTACACGCCCGTCGACAGCCATGGGAAGTGCCTATCGAGGAGATGGTTCCTCGCTTTGCTGCACGATTGGTGGACCCTCTCCTGACCGACGACGAATGTGACTCAGCGGCGTACGAGCTCTCGACTCGTAGGGGGTCCCCTCTTCCAATGGGCTCTCTCTGGCTCCGGATGATTCTTGCTGCTGTACTTGCCGACGTCCCTCCTCACCCGGCGGAGATGACTCTAGCGATGCTCGATGCGGCTGAAGAAAAGCTCGAGGGCTTTCATGAAGCGTGCCTGATTACTCAGGCTTTGAAAGATCGCTCGGTTCATCTTTTGAGCGAAATAAGAGCCCGACGGGCTGTTATGTCTGCTTTTGCGGATGGCCACGGTGCCAATCGATGGGGAGCGACTCCTCGTGAGAACCGTCGCTTTGACGTGCTGGAGAGAGCGGAGAGAGAGATGGAGAACCTTGTCCTTTGTTTTGTTAACCCTTGTGCCGTTGATCCCGTGTTTGGTGACCTTTTTCCATTAGCGTAGCATTTTTAAATTAGTCCCTCCTTTTTGTATGCTTTATGTTGAACTTCCATGTAGGCTTGGTACTCGTATGTATGTTTCCGCTTGCATGAATAAATTTTGTGTTCCTCTTATGAGAACTTTCTTTAATTGCAAGTGCTATCATCATTTTCCTGCGCATCAGACCTTTTTGGGCGTTATGAACGTTCATGCGACTGCAAATGCCATTATTATTTTTTTGAATGCTCATATGATTGCGAATGCATGCTCGAAATATGTTTGAGATCTTTCTTGTTGCCTTTCACGTCAGGTGATGTGAGCGCGTTTTAGATCGATTATTCCCGTCGGCTGGAAGCCCATTTATACGGTTTTGTAAATGTCTTGTTTCCGAGGCCGTGGTCACGAACGCGAGCTTTCGTGGCCACGTAGCGAACATATCGTTATGCGAGAAAAAGGCTCGGCCGTAAATTTTCGGAGAGGGAGCTAGCTTCCAAGGCGCTGAGCGAGCTTCGCGCTACCCTTATCACCAAGGCCAACCAAGCGTATGAACTCTGGCGGTCGCTTCAGGAGTTCATCAAAGAGGTGGTGTCTCTCGATAAAGCTGCCACGTTCACTCGTAAAAGGGTCGAGGCTCATAAGGCCACTGAGAAAGAGCTCAAAGCTCAGCTTGCTTCATATCAGGCTCAGCAGGCTCAGGCGGAGGCTCGTCTTCTGGAGATCTTGCATCATGAAGCCGTGGCCCAACAAAAGCAGGATGAGTTGTCCAAGTTGCTGAATTGCCCACCGGCTTGAAACATTTTCATCTTTTTTTCCCTTTTTGTACATACTCATGGATGAGAGTATCTTTCTTTTTGTTTCTTTCATGAATTGTACTTTGTATCCATTTTGATTTATGAATAAAAGATACATTTTTCTTCTCAATGGTGTGTCCCCTTTTTATTGAATGCATTCTGCGGATATTCTATCTTGATCTCCTTGCAGGACAGCGATGGCTCAGGATTCAGGGTTAAGATCTGCTTCCTAAGACTTCTGCATTTTACGAGCCACGAGGGTCTCATAAAGAGTTTTTCTCCCTACAGGTCGAGAGGATCCCATAGGTGTCAGTTCTCCTTAAGATTTGTGAGGATTCTTAAGCGGGTTTTCCCTTGAGAGTCGTAAGGATCTCATAAGAGAGATTTTTTTCCTTACCGGTCGTGAGGACTTGTAAGGGCTGGATGTGGTCACCCTTGTCCGTGTTTCGCGGGGTTAGGGGCTGCTCCAGGTATTGTAGTTTAAAGATGTCGCGGTCAAGGTTAAGGACCTCATAGTCCGTGGATTTAGGTACTCCACAGTCCGATGTTAGTTTTAAGACATCACGGTCAAGGTTAAGGACCTCATAGTCCGTGGTTTAGGGACTCCACAGTCCGATGTGTGGTTGCAGGGACCCGTCACCTCTTTGAAGACGTTGAGGAATTACAGCGTCAAGCAACAAAGGAGTGAAGAGATGTACCCTTAAACCAAGGCAGAATCCGCAGGGAATCGGGGTGGTTGATCGTTAGTTTTAAGACATCACGGTCGAGATTAAGGACATCATAGTCCGTGGATTTTAAGGACTCCACAGTCCGGTATTTACTCTGGATGCTTCACACGGGTTCACTGCCGTGCTTGGCGAGGACCAGGCTCCGCTCTGGGCGTTTTCCGCGGGGTCAAAGAGTGACGTTATCCGCGTTCCACGTAACCAGGAATTTTGCACTAGATGCTTCACACGGGTTCACTGCCGCGTTAGGCGAGGACTAGGCTCCGCACTGGATGCTTCACACGGGTTCATTGCCGTGCTCTGCGAGGACCAGGATCCGCTCTGGACGTTTTCCACGGGGTCAAAGAGTGACATTATCCGCGTTCCACGTAACCAGGAATTTTGCACTAGATGCTTCACACGGGTTCACTGCCGTGCTCGGCGAGGACTAGGCTCCGCTCTGGATGCTTCACACGGGTTCATTGCCGTGCTCTGTGAGGACCAGGATCCGCTCTGGACGTTTTCCACGGGGTCAAAGAGTGACATTATCCGCGTTCCACGTAACCAGGAATTTTGCACTAGATGCTTCACATGGGTTCACTGCCGCGTTAGGCGAGGACTAGGCTCCGCTCTGGATGCTTCGCACGGGTTCACTGTCGTGTTCTGCGAGGACCAGGATCCACTCTGTACGTTTTCCACGGGGTCAAAGAGTGACGTTATCCGCGTTCCACGTGACCAAGAATTTTGCACTAGATGCTTCACACGGGTTCACTGCCGTGCTCGGCGAGGACTAGGCTCCGCTCTGGATGCTTCGCACTGGTTCACTGCCGTGTTCTGCGAGGACCAGGATCCGCTCTGGACGTTTTCCACGGGGTCAAAGAGTGACGTTATCCGCGTTCCACGTGACCAGGAATTTTGCACTAGATGCTTCACACGGGTTCACTGCCGCGTTAGGCGAGGACTAGGCTCCGCTCTGGATGCTTCACACGGGTTCACTGCCGTGTTCTGCGAGGACCAGGATCCGCTCTGGACGTTTTCCACGGGGTCAAAGAGTGACGTTATCCGCATTCCACGTGACCAGGAATTTTGCTGATTGTATCCGCATTTCACGGGATTGGGGTTTGACTTTCTATGGGAATACATCGTCGAGTCATGGAACTGGGGGTTGCCGCTGTTCCGTTTCGCTTGATGTTGTGTTCGATGCCATGAGACGAACGACAAGATGATCTCTAGGCTATCTGTGAACCGTCGAGATTTGGCTTCTCCTTATGATGAAACCTGGGGAAGAAGTATGATCCCTTCTTTGTTTGCGCTCCTGGATTGTATACAGGGGTAGATGTACCATCACCTGTAGGGCGAGGATTTCACTTTTATTTTATTTCTTTTTCCGCGATGCTCTATCATTTCAGCTTTTATATCGCGAAGGTCGCGATTGCCCCATCATTTCGGCTATCTTTCGCGGTGCCCAATCATTTCGGCTATTTATTTATTTTCTGCTCGCTGCTTTTTATTGCGAGTTGCCCCATCATTTCGGCTATTTTTCATGCCTTCATTTTTACTTGCTGCTTTTTATTGCAAGTTGCCCCATCATTTCGGCTATTTTGTAGGCATGTGTGGCTTGCTAGCTTTTTCGCTGCCAGCCTGGATTTTAGGCACCGATTTCGGCATCAGCACCGCTACAACTGGAATGTTGCCAGGAGCGAATCATCATTTGCCTTTGTCGATGATGAACAAAGGTGGCTCAGCAAACAGGGTTAAGGGTCCTGTCGACCAAGGCTTTTGACTTCATGAGCCGTAAGGGTCTCACAAAGGTATTTCTCCCTACAAGTCGTGTGGATCTTGCAGGTGTGTTTTCTCCTTAGGGATCGTGTGGATTCCTAAGTGTGTGCTCCTCTGTCAGTCGTAAGGATCCTACAAGAGGGCTCTCTCCTTATGGGTCGAGAGGACCTACAAGGGTTGGACTTTGCTGGGGAAGTGTTTATTCGCGCCCGTGGATTGTATACAAGGGTCAGTATGAGCCGCTTGTAGGGCAATATCGAGGGTTGTGGAGGATTTGCTTAAGAACAGGTTTAGGTTTCTGTAACTTAAGACTTTCAAGTCTCATGAGCCGTGAGGGTCCCATAAGAGAGTTCTCCTTACAAGTCGTGAGGATCTCGTAAGTGTATTTTCTTCTTAGGAATCGTGAGGATCCCTAAGTGTGCTGCTCCTTTGTGAGTCGTAAGGCTCTCACGCAGGTGGTTTCTCCTTACAAGGTCGAGAGGACCCTATAAGTGTCTTTTTAACGAGGTTGCGCCCTTTCGGGTTTTCACAAACACTCGCCGGTAGTCCTGCTGTTTTTACTCACGGAGCCCTTTCGGGTTTTCATCCGTGCCCATTTTGCTTATGGACATACCGTTTTTTTTTTATTCTTTTTCATATACTTTTTTTTTATCTCGTCAGCCCAACGAAGCTGCGGTAGTAGCTTTAGGGACGTTTCGGTCCGTCGATAGTTTTAAGGACGTTTCGGTCGGTTGTTAGTTTAAGGACGTTTCGGTCCATCGTTAGTTTAAGGACGTTTCGGTCCAGCGTTAGTTTAGGGACGTTTCGGTCCATTGTTAGTTTAAGGACGTTTCGGTCCGTTGTTAGTTTAAGGACGTTTCGGTCCGTTGTTAGTTTAAGGACGTTTCGGTCCGTTGATATGGGAAGGCCAGCTGCTGCTTGTAAAGTCTGAGCCTAGGAAGATAGCGAGCGGACATAGTCGTCGTCATCTATCATTGACCCAGGCTATGGCTTATCAAGCATAGTATTTCTTTAAGAAGCGGCCGTTTATTGGCCTGAAAGGCCTTTCACCGTGCGTGTCCACGAGTAGATAGGCTCCACCCTGGTAGACCTTGTCTATGATGTAAGGGCCTTCGTAGTTTGGCTCAAATTTCCCCCACTTGGCACGATTGGGGATCATAGGTCTTTTGACCACTAGCACGAGTTCGCCTTGGCGGAATGTCCTCGGCCTGGTCAACCTTTCGTACGAGCGCGTCATCTTCGCTTTGTAAGCTTCTAGATGTTGTTGCGCTATGAGCCGGGTTTCGTCGAGGGCATCAAGCTCCTCAAGCCGAAGGTGAGTGTTTCCTTCGTCCATCAGCTCGTGGTGGACCGCCACTCGCAGAGAGGGTAACTCTATCTCGAGGGGGAGTACTGCTTCCGTCCCAAATACCAACGCGTACGGCGTTGTGTTCGTGGCCGTCTTGAATGTAGTTCGATAAGCCCAAAGGGCTTCTTGCAACCTCGCGTGCCAGTCTCTCTTATTCCGGGAAACGGTCTTTTTTATGATCTTTGTCAAGGTCTTATTGAAGGCCTCGGCCAGACCGTTAGCTCGTGGGTTGTAAACTGAAGAATATCTCCAGTCTATATTGTGCTGCTGCGCGAAGCGGCTAATCTTATGGCTGCTGTAGGCTGGCCCGTTGTCGGAGATAATCCGCCGTGGGGTTCCGAACCGATAGATGACGTGCGTTTTGAAGAAATGGAGGATATTCTCCGTCTTCACTTCCCTCAGCGGTACTGCTTCTGCCCATTTAGAGAAGTAATCAGTCGTCGCCAGGATAAAATGATGTCCCCGGGATGATGCTGGCTCGATGGGGCCGACTATGTCAGTCCCCCACATTTCGAATGGCCAACTAGCCACCGTTGGATGTAGTGGATTCGGATGTCGGTGGATAAAGTCTCCGTGGATCTGGCACGAGTGGCATCGCTTCGCATACTCGAGGCAGTCCTGGATCATCGTGGGCCAGTAGTAACCCATCCGTTTAATTTTTAACTTCATCTTTGGGCCTGCTTGGTGAGAACCGCAAAGTCCGCCGTGGACTTCCTGAATGAATCTTTTCGCTTCGTCAGGTCCTAAGCATCTCAGCCATAGAGAATCAAACGATCTCTTGTATAGAGTATCGTTGACGAAGGCGAAAGATAGAGCTCGTTTCATGAGCTGATGCCTTGAGGATGTATCTTTGGGCATTCGGCGGGACTTAAAGTAGTCTACGAAGACTTCCCTCCAATTCTCAGCCTTCTCACGATCTTTTATTTGTAGGGTCGTCTGCTCAGTCGCTCCCTTTTCTTTAGATAATTCCGGAGGTATTTTTGCCGGGGCAAGCACTCGACGGCTTTGTACCACGATTCTTACATCATCGAGGTTTTCGTCTGCCAGTTCTTTAGCAAGTTTGGCTAACGCGTCTGCTTTGCTGTTTTCCGCGTGTGGTATGTTTTCCAAAGTATAGGAGGGAATTTGGGTCAATAGTTGTTGCACCTTTTCTCCGTACTTCACCAACTCCGGTTTGCACGTTTGGTAATCACCATTTACTTGACTAACAACCAGTTGAGAATCCCCGTATATAAGGAGGTCTTCAATTCCCAGGTCGATGGCGATTTCGAGGCCTGCTATCAGAGCTTCGTATTCAGCTTCATTGTTTGTCCTCGGCTCTGTTAAGGAGAAGGTGAAGCGCATTATCCCTCCTTGTGGAGTTGCAAAGATGAGGCCTATCCCCGATTTGATCATTGGGATACCTTGTTTCTGTTTCTTTACAGAGAACGCTCCATCGAAATAGAGTTCCCATCGGGTGCTACCGCCGCCAATCGCATCAAATGCATGCTTGTCCGGCAAATCACAGTTCAGAGGAGAATCGGCCGGTATCGGGTGCTCAGCGAGGAAATCGGCAATGGCTTGGCCTTTTACTGCCTTGAGAGGTTGATACGTTATCGAGAACTCCATCAAGAGCAGGGCCCATTAGCGAGTCGTCCTGTCAATATGGCTTTTGACATCAAGTATTTAAGGGGATCCACCTTTGAAATGAGACGGACTTCATGCGCCAACGCATAGTGCCTGAGCTTTGTTACGGCGAAGATTAAGGCCAAGCAATATTTTTCAATGGAGAGTAGTTGCTTTCTGCCCCAGTAGAACTCGACTTAAGTAGTAGAGTGCTCTCTCTTTTCCCTAATCGCTCTCTTGAGCCCATAATGCGCCCAAGGAACCTTCGAGGGCGGTCGTATAAAGAATGAGGGGCTTTCCCTTGACCGGCGCGGCTAACACCGGAGGGTTCTGCAGGTACTGCTTGATCTCGTCTAGTGCACCCTGGCATTTGTGATCCAAACAAATGGAGTTCCCTTTTTCATCAGGTGGCCGTAAGGACGGCATTTGCCTGAAAGATTGGCGATAAATCGCCGGATGTATGCGAGCGTTCCCTTGGAGAGACCGCAACTGTTTAAGGGTTCTCGGCGGAGGCATTTCATGATCGCTTTAATCTTTGACGGGTCTATTTCAATACCTCGGTGTCGAACGATGAATCCCAGGAATTTGCCCGAGAGACTCCAAACGCGCATTTGAGGGGATTCATTTTCAAATTATATTGCCGAAGGCGTTGAAATACAGTCTCCAGGTGGTTTAAATGCTCTTCGTATGACATGCTCTTTACTACGAGGTCATCGATATAGCACTCGACGATGTCATGTATGAGGTCGTCGAAGATCTTTGTCATGGCCCTTTGATAGGTAGCGCCAGCGTTCTTTAGACCAAAGGGCATAACCCTGTAGCAGAATATACCAAAGGGTTCGGAAAGCGGTGTGCTTCTGGTCTTCGGGATGCATCCTTATCTGATTGTATCCTGACGAACCGTCCATAAAGGAGAAAACCTCGTGAGTGGACGTGTTATCTATCATTAGCTCGGTTACCGGTACTGGGAAATCATCCTTTGGACAGGCTTTATTGAGATCCTTGAAATCCATGCATATGCGTACCGTCCCATTCTTCTTCATTACCGGGACGATATTGGCGATCCAATCGGGATATTGGACTTCCTGGATAAATCCAGAATCGATCAGCTTCTTGACTTCGGCGTTGATGCTCTTCTCAAGCTCGAGTCGCATCCTTCTTGGCGCCTGCTTGACTGGCTTGATATCTGGGGATATTGCTAATTTATGCACAGCAACCTCCGGATCTAAACCTGGCATCTCGGAGTAGTTCCACGCGAAGCAGTCTTTATACCGCAGAAGCACGCTCTTTAACGCGGCCACCCTTTCTTCAGAGAGTAGCTCGCTGACAAAATGTCGGTCGCGGGTCATCCGCCGATCCCAACTCAATCTTCCTGAGGTTATCTGCCGTAGTATGTATACCGTCTTCCAGTTCTTTCGGAGCTGGCGGAAATTCTGAGATCACCTCATCATCGCCGTTCTCAAAGCACTGGGGAAGGTCATCCATGTTCTTGCGCTCTTCTTTTAATATCGTAATCGTATAACAGGTGCGAATCCACTCCCAGGACCGAGGCGGATCCGGCTCTGCTCTTGCGGCCTTGGGTTCATGCTTTTGTGGCGGCGTTACCCTCCAGCCGTTGGATAAAGCGAATTTGCCCCGTTGGTACTGGTCCTCGACCCAGTTCTTGAAGGTGAAGCATTCTTCGGTAGGATGTCCTATGGCTCGGTGATAAGAGCAATAGCTCAAACGAGAAGCCTTGTTAGCTTGCTCAGGGTGTCTAGACTCTGGAAGCGCGATCATTTGATGTTTTAAAGCGAGCTTGAGTAACATCTCCGTCTTGTCTCGGGGGAAGGAGTACGCTCGACTCATCTTCTCCATAAGGGACGAATCCGAGCCGTGCAGTACCCGATCACGTAACCCTCTAATCCTGCGTCGTTGTTGTCGGCTCCTCTTCCCACTTCTTAACTTATTTCCGTCTCCGCATTGGGCCTTTCGTACAACGGGTTGACGAAAATGAGCATCTTTGTCTTTTGGAGCCTGTTGAAATAGGCGTTGCGTTCTGGCCTTCTCGTAGATGGCCATCTCGCGGTTGTGGTCTTCCCGAGCTTTCTGACCCATTTTCCTGATAGGCTTGTCCGTTCGTTCTTTCAAACGACGGACTCGGTGCTTCAATCGCGGGGTCTGGTTTGATGAGGGGTTGGCATCTCCTGACGAGGCGTCCCTCTTCTTCATCAAAGGTGTATATGGCGTAGTTACTGTGGGCCCATTCCCGTTTTCCCGCTCTCGCGTATCCAAGCCCGAGTGTTTCATTTTCCCGTTGGGCAATTTGCGTTGAGTTCCGGGGACATCCCAAATCTTGTTGTAGAACCGAGCCTGCCGAACAGTCTGTTTTAAGGGTATTCCCCTAGCGTTTCAATAGCTTCTTTAATCCATTTGTATAGTATCTAGGCAGACGGATGGTTGGAGCCTGTCAGGTGTAGCATCCGCGCCATGCCAGATCTCTTTCTCTACTTTCGACTCTGAGGATCGGTAGAATAGGATCACTTCTCACCCCTTTGCCTGGGAGGGACGTAAAATGTTTGCAGGTCCTGCACATTATGAGCTTGCAGCGTGTCGAGATCCTTGTAGTGTTCTCGCAGTACCATGGTGATTTGCAAACTATGGTCATCGTCAGGGGGTGCTTGTATTGACAGTCGATTGGAGAACACAGCATTAACTTCATCCTCTGAATCACTTCCGAAGACCAGCATGGGGGCGGACGTCCCCAGGTTGTTGCGTTGAGATGACCCTGCATAAACTATCTCTTCCTCTTCTTCGGTATCGCTCCGAAAACAGGGATGGTGGCGGCGGTTTTGTTCTTCCGGGTCGCGACACTTTTCTGTATCCTCGAAATCTGGCAAAAAGTATTCGCATCTTCGTATTTGCGGACTTCGTTCACGGAAAATGGGTTCAACTCACCTGTTACAGTATACTCGAAACCATCTTTAAAGTACTTCATACACTGATGTTGTATTCGTGTAGCCAAGGACGACCAAGCAAGGCGTTATAGCAGGTCTTGGCGTCAATGACATGGAATTTGATGTCTGTGACGAGAAGTCCAAAGCGTAATGTTAGTATCGCAGATCCGAGAGTTCGTGACGATTGTGAATCGAAACCGGAGATAGTAATTTTGTCACGAGCGAGGTGTTGTACACTCATGCAGATTTCCTTCAACACCCGAACATTAAGGAGATTGACGGAGGATCCATTATCCACCAGGATCTTGCCTATCTTGATATCATGGCAGTATCCGGAGACATATAGGGGACGTTGTGGTCGCACGTCCCGAGAAGGAGGTCTTCATCACCGAAAGTGATATCGGCCGTATGCACTTCCTCCAGTTCATCCTTCATTTTTTCAGTGGCGAGGAAGGCTTGGAATTGCTCAGGTTCTTGTAACGCCTTAATTAGTGAGTCTCGCGCTTCTTTTGATAATAGGAGGGCATCGAGAATGCTAAGCTGAGAGGGTAGCTTCCTTAGGTGCGCGAGGATGTTATAGTCCACCTTACCCTTCCTGGGAGGGTCTTTGGTAGTTAGTTCTTTCATGACTTGGTCATCTAAAGTGATATCCTCAGTGACCTTTTTCTTTCCCTTATCTTTTCTATTCGCGGGCCCGAGATTCTTTTCTGGGAGTGTGCGATTGCGCAGCTGAATGTTTTCGCAGGCTTCCGATTTCTCCTCTTTCCCTAAAACGGATTCTCTAAAGAGAGGGCCCAGAGCCATTTCTTCATCAGAGTCGCTCCCAAAGGTGAGAACTTGTGACCCCTCGGCGTAAGCCATATAACAGTTGCCAGTAGTTCTGTTGTGCCCTTCGACAATGCTTCTTTGCTCCCGACGGATCTTGCGCTTCATGCGCTTAACATGTTGCCGACGAGCAACATATCCTTGCCACCATATCTTAAAGGCGTCGCACTTCTCCATGGGGTGTGAGATTTTCCGATGATAAGCGCAATAATCAGGGTGCCTCTCCGCCCCATCGTGCGTGTTTCCTTCCGAGGGTGGTAGCTTCATTCCTATTGACATGGCTTTGGCAAACCTTTTCCTTGTCTTGAATATCTTCTTGTCTACTTCGGATGCCTTTTGCTCTGGCAGGGGTAGTTCAACTCTCTCGTTCAGTCGCCCGCCTTTGGTTCCTCCTGACGTTGCCATCTCACGCTCCTGATCCGCTTTACTCTTTAGACGAATCTCGTCTAGAAAGGCTTTGATCATTTCATTTGTTAGCCACGCACGCTCTGGTTCGGGCTCCGTCTCCAGCTTCTTAGTGTCAGGAGTTTTCTCATCGTCGGTAGACAAGTGGGAGATTACGTTACAACTTGCCACATACTCTTCGGATTCATCCGATGAGCTCTCTTCATCATCTCCCTCTTGAGAGATGTAGTTGAGGGACTCTCGCAGTGTGACAGGAGTTCGCGCCTTTTGATTGTATTCTTCCAGCGCGTCAATTTGCTTCTGCAAGTTCGTATGCTCGTCTCCGGGCTTCTTGGATTTCTTCTTCTTTTTCTTCGAAGATTTTGACGGTTGGGCGTGAGTATTTAGGCCATTATCGCGAGTCTTCGTAGTTGGGCGGGGCTTCAACATCCCTTCGATAACTTGAGGTTCAAGAGGGTCCTCCCATCTGATCGCGGGGCACACATGAAGGTCTCTCAGCATTCTTTTGGTTTTAGTTGATAGCACGACCTCCCATGGAGCTTCTTCAATAAAGGAGCAGGTTGCCCCCGGTGTATCTGCTTTCTTAGGAGTATGCGGCTGTGGTGGGTTTACCTTCCACTTTTCGGATAGTACAAATTTCCCCTGGAGGTATTGATCTTCAATCCATCCTTTGAAAACGAAGCAATCCTCAATCGGATGGCTTACCGTTTGATGGTAAGTCAATAGTTGGGGTTATTCACCTCAATGGGTTGTGGCGGTCGCCTTGGATTTGGCAAGTTTATAAGTCTGTTGCGTACTGCCGGCTCAAACAACCGTTTCGTCTTGCCCCGTGGGAACGAGTAGGGACGTTTCATCTTCTCATTATAATACCGGCGTCTTTCTTCCAGTTGATCTGCCGGTTTCGGGGCGTTAGGTTGCTGTTGGGCATTCGCGACGAAGGTTGCCCTTCCTTTACCCTTGTCATTCCGAGGTTCCGACTTTGGGGGAGGTGGCCTATGACCCATCTGGTCCATCTGAGCCAACTTGTCGATTAAAGCCTGGAATGTGGTTGGCTTAAAAAACATCATAAACTGGGAGATAGTTGCGTGGGGGTCTAGGGTTCCCACGAACATGCCCACTGCGGGTGCTTCTTCAATGCGTTGCTCGCATCTCGACCACAAATTCCGCCAGCGTATAGCATATTGGACCCAGGTTTCGCCTGGTTTTACCCGGGCGTTAATCAATGCAGTTATTGGAGTGCGTTCGCTGGCACTTGCGAATCGCTGAGTGAACAACAGCTCCATTTCAGCGAACGTTTTGATAGAATCGTTCGGGAGTTCCGAGTACCATTCGAACGCCGTTTTTGATAAGCTGCCCATGAACTGGCGGAGCAACAGTTTATCATCGCCGCCGGTGTTACCGCAGAGGGCCCGGAACTGGGCGACATGTTGATGGGGGTTGCCGGTCCCCTTATACACGTGGAATTTTGGTATCGTATAGCCTTGCGGGTATCTGATTTGATCGTACCAGCTTGGATACGGCCGCCCCGTTTTCACGACTTGACCAGCTGCCTCAGTCGCATGATGGACTCGGATTTGCTGGGCTATGTAGTCAGCCAAGTCAGCCTTAGAGATTGCTTCCTCCTTGGCCGTTGAGAGGGCTGGTGGTGGATTTCACGTTTCTCCTCGGTCGTCTTCAAGAACGATTGGGGGATCCTCGGCGGGTAAGTCCTGCTGGATCATCATTCCTATCATATCTTGGAAGAGAAGGCCCATACGTTGTATGTTGGCCGCTTGTTCAGCAGCCTCTTTGTCTTTCTTCTCCAGTATCTGGCGAAGGAATTCAGCGTCGGTTTCTTCCTCCTGGCGTGCGTCTGAGGACGTTTCTGGGCTTTCTTTTGGCCCGGTGAGTGCGGCCATAGCATTCATCATTTCCTGAAGCTTTTGTTGCTGCTCCTGGGCTTTCGTCACGGATCGGGTTAGCGGTCGGTGGCCTGTAGAAGTGCGGCTTTCCTCCTTTCCAGAAGCCATGTAAACAGTGTGCACCACCATGCCCCAAGACTTAGGGCGTCTGGGCTCAGTGCTTTTAGCCGTCGTTGCATGCTGGGGGATCTTTTCTGGCCTCCTCCTTTTATGAGCCATGGAGGTTGAGGGGGCCGTTGAGGTGGGCGTCCAGACAGCCTTTCGGGGTTTAGCCTGGTGACCAGCCTCCGGTTGGATTTTCAGCTTCTTGTGTTGGCGGGAGAAGTTTGGATCGATGATCGAGTCTCGGGCCTGCCGCCAAACCTTATAGATTTTGGAAGACAGCCGTTGAGAAGATCGGGGCTGTTCTGGTTTTATTTCCACGACCCTTTTTAATGGGGGAGGAGACCTCTTTAGCACTGCAGTGGGAGAATTCCTTCGCACCTTATTTAGCATTTCGAAGCTGTTCCCAGTTGGAACAGCAGCATTAACTTCTGCCATCGGGGCTGATGGAGTCAACCCAGAGGGGGAGTTGCCCCCAGCCTTCCTTACTCGGCGCCAATGGCGACGTCGAGCGTGTCAAGCGGGCGGCGTTGGGTCAGTGGTAAGAATGGTTTCGTCTTGCCCCCTGTGTGGGTGGGGGGTCGCTGTTGGTGTTAGCCTATTAAAGACCGATGTCCTTTGGGCAGTAGGAGCGGGAGCTGGAGCCGTCAATCTTGTAAAGACTGACTTTTTGACCGGAGAAGCCGCCTTGGCGATTTCGGGGGCAAGAGTGGCCTCTTTCTTAGAAGCAGCTTTCTCTGAGATTGTAGGCCCCATGATGAGTTCGCAGGATTTCTGGCCCAATCTAGAGAAAACCGAGGCGTTGACATTGGGCGACTCGTTGAGAGGAGCCGCGGCAGGGGCAAGACGATCAAAGACCGACTTCTTGAGAGCTTCCTTTGTCAGCACCGGCGCCGCGAAGCTTGATGGTGGGAGTATAGTCCTAAAGAACAACCCGGTAGTGGCTTGAGTCACCTGGTCCACCGGCATTGTGAACAACGAAGCAGCTTGGGGTCCATAGGCTATACCTCCTGGCGAGGTAAAGCGTTGGTCGCAATTGCAGTTTGAGCAGTTGGAGAATTTCGCAGAAGTAGAAGCCATCGATCCTTTGCTTTCTGCAATAAGCAAGATGCCAATTCTTAGTATCTTGAAACCCAAGGGCAACCATTAGCGAACCGCGATTGGTTCGCGAATCACGACACACGAAGTGTGGAGTGGAAAGAGGAAAAGGTCCCACCGGGCGTGCCAGAATCTGTTCCCCTCCGAAGGACGGCGCGCAGGACCGCGATGGTCTTGGCACTGGGATTCGGGGCAGATGCTAATTGGTGCTATCCGTTCACCTCTCCGAAGATGCCAGGTTGATCTATGGCACCATGTATCGAAGGTTTAAACGGATGCGTCCGATATAGCAGACTTCGTCAGATTCCCCCTCGTTTGAGGGGTTTTTGATTGTGGGGACGCTCTTCCCTGCAGGCGCAAGCCCCTGCAGTTAATTACGCTACTGCATCGCGGTAACAACTTTCTCCTTCTCCAGCTGGTCACTTCGTGTCGTGTGTGTTTATTTTTATGTTTTGTTGCCCGTGGATTGTTTACGGAGACCGAGTTATGTCGTCGCCCGTAGGGCGTGGACTAGTCCCAATCCGTGTTATCTTAGATTTGGGTTAGGGGGTTTGGTTTGAGGATACGTCGGCCATACTTGAGGCTAAGATCAACTCAAACATTTGTTAAGGATACGTTAGTCTAGTTTGAGACTAAGATCAACTTAACGGGATCGTTTAGATCCGACAAAGGAGCGTTTGGACTCCATTGTTCCAGTTTAAGGACATAGTAGTCCATCGTATATGTGGCCGTCGGGACCCGTCACCTCTCAGACGACGTTGAAGGATTACAACGACGGATGTCAGAGGAGTTCAGAGATGAACCCTCGAGCCAGAGTTAATTGGGGGGATTCATAGTCCAGTCTGCTTGAAGGTTTAAGGATACGTTAGCCATCTTTAAGGCTAAGATCGACTTAAACGGGACAGTTTAGATCCGACAAAAGAGCACATGGGGCTCTATTGTTCTAGTTTAAAGACATTGCGGTCCACGGGTAGTTTAAGGACATTGCGGTCCATGGGTAGTTTAAGGACATTGCGGTCCACGTATGTGCTCTGATGCTTCACACGGGTTCACTGCTGTGCTAGGCGAGGACCAGGCTCCGCTCTGGACGTTTTCCACGGGGTCAAAGAGTGACGTTATCCGCGTTCCACGTAACCAGGAATTTTGCACTAGATGCTTCACACGGGTTCACTGCCGTGCTCGGCGAGGACTAGGCTCCGCTCTGGGCGTTTTCCGCGGGGTCAGAGAGTGACGTTATCCGCGTTCCACGTAACCAGGAATTTTGCATTAGACATGGGTTTAAGGACCCCACAGTCCATATCATGGGTGCTTGTCGGGACCCGTCACCTCTTTGAAGACATTGAAGGATTACAATGCCAAGTATCAAAGGAGTGAAGAGATGTACCCTAGAACCAGAATGGCTTAAGTAATCCTTGGCCCAATTTGGGGTCAAGACCGATTAATTATGTTATGAGCCCATTAGCCCAGTTAATTACGAATTGAAGATTCATGGCCTAGCTCGAGCTAAGTCCTATCATGTCTGGAATGTTGGCTTCCTGTTGGTCCCTTGAAGGAGAGGCTTTGCCTCTATCCATTTAGCTAATTGGGCCAATGCCTAGTGTTAAACACTAAAGGCCAATCAGTGTTGAACACTGGGAAAGAGATTGATAAGTCAGTGTTTAACACTAAAAGATAATTGGTGTTAAACACCCGCAACAAGGCTTTCAAATGATCATAAACACTAAAACAGATCAGTGTTGAACACTGGCAATGAAGATCTCAGATTAGTGTTAAATATTAAGGTAATCAGTATTGAACACTGCGAATAAAATTCTTTGATTAGTGTTGAACACTAAGGCAAGACAGTGTTTCAATACTGTATTCGAGAGTTCCAATTTAGTGTTAAACACTAAGGCAAGAGGGGTCACGTGGCAACACGTGAGAGCGCCCTCCCTTCATTTATTCTGCTGAGATTATCGCATCTTTCTGAGCATCACGTGCCCTCACGTGACGGGCATTTAAATGCTTGTATGCTAAAGCTTCTGCCGAGAGTCACGTGGGTCACGTGGGGTGCTGCCTCAAAGGGGCTTTCTGTAGATCTCTTGGGGGGGTCACGTGACCCTGCCTCTATGTATGTTGTTTAGAGGATCTGTTAATCTTTTTTCAGGAATTAGATTCCTCGTAGGGTTGAACCCAGACAAGAACTTCAAAGGAATTAAATTCCTACTTCCTTTTGAAGATTTATATTCTGAATAGAGTTGGACTCTGAATTTTCTGTAGGAATTAAATTCCTCATATATGTGAAGGACTGAATAGGGTTAAACCTTAATAAAAGCTTTTAAGGAATTGAACTCCTATTTTAAAGAATTATGATTAAGGGAATTAAATTCTCGTTGTTTCAACAGAACTATATTCTTAATTAGGGTTCAACCCTGTTTCTTTTTGTTCTGAAGGAATTAAATTCCCATAACACAGGGTCAAGCCCTACTTTTATCTTAAAGGAATTAAATTCCTATAGTTCTGTGAGAATTAAATTCTCATGTTTCCATTCCCTCTCTATGTTTTGGATCTGCATGGCAGGATCTCGACCCATTGAGAATTAAATTCTCAACCTAAAGGGGAGATGTGCACTTTGCAGATCCTCTATCAAAGAGAGAAGAAATATGTTCTTCTGTTTTATGTAATCATAGTTAAACTCTGTTGAGAATTCAATTCTCCCTCCTTCAAAAAGCCTTCCCTTTCTTACCTAGGGTTTTCCTTTGCAGAAGCTCCAAATTCCTCAAAGTATCAAGGCTCTCTCCTTTTTCCTCCCTCTGCGTATATATCCCCTTTTTGTATCTCTCGGCTCCTATTTATAGGAGAAGCAGCCAAATAATTAGTTTTTGACGAATCTTCCTTGAGATATTTGATTTGCATCCATTATTCGTTCTGGACCTTTGGATTATTAGGTGAACTTTATTCACCATTGGATTTCAAATCCGGGGTTTCTCCCTTGTTATTTCGGTTAGATTTAAAGGAGAAATCTTTCCAAACCCGAGATTTTCCCATAGATAGATGATACTCAATCACCTCTAAATCTTTAATCCGATCGGCTTTAGATAATCATTTTCCTTTGGAGAGATTTGAATCTCTTTCAGAATTTGATTCTGTTAACAAAACGGGCTTTGAAAGCCGGTCACGTGTGACCACGTGACCCCCTTGGAACGAGCCTTCCTCTTTCTTTTTGTTCTCTGTCTTCTGGTTGCTGTTCAGTCATCACGTGTCAATACGTGACCATTGGTCACGTGTGAACACGTGACCCCTGTCGGGAGCCTCTTTCCTTTGATTCAACTGGAGAACGAGTCTGCTGCTTTGAGCGTCACGTGCCAACACGTGACCTCTTCTGAAGCCTCTTCCTTGACTGGATCAGGGAACCAATGTGCCTTTTCCATTGTTTTTATATGTCACGTGTCAACACGTGACTGCTGGTCACGTGTAAGCACGTGGCCCCTCCTTTTGAAGCTTTTCCCATAAGCTTTTCTGATTTTAAATCAGGAAACAGGTGGCACGAGATTGTAAGATTAAGATATCTAACCTGAATCCAATTGCCGTTGTTCCGGGTTGTATAACGGAGTCTTGTACTTCCATTTGCCCTGGTCTCTAGCATACTGAGACCCCTCTCGTATACACTGGCATCCTTCTGTACCAAGCTACAAACAACAGCGTTAACACCATACTACTATAATATGACAATACAATACAATAAAAACTACTCTCTCTCTTTCACTCTCTGTCTATTTCTCCCTTATCTTTGGGACTTACCGAGCGACCTGTTCGCTGACGACATTCTATTTCTTTCTTATTTGAATGTCGTCAGGTGCGTTGGACCAAGCTGAGATCGAGCCCACCAGTGAAGACTTGTAGCAGTTCCACGAAGACCTCGAGCTCTACATATTGTACCTTGTTCTTTCCTGTATTTTCATTTCATGTTATGCCACTGTTTAGGCATCGCTTTTTCATTTCAGTTGTATTTTCTTTTCATGCATTGTACAAAACGATGTTATTAATAAAGGTTGATGTTATTTCGATATCTTTCGTCTCTTGTGATTTACTTTATATTGCTTAGCTACGCTTAGCGTGTGTACTTCTGGGTACATACGTAGCGGGCCTCGTCGCGTCCACTTCGCCGTACACTGGGAAGCGGGGCGTGACAAGGCCATTACTGTACATGCAATATATATTGTGGTGGATGTTTGGACATATATAGGGAGGACTTTCTTGCTCGACATGATAGTATGCTATCTGGTTGCATTTTATCTTAACATATACACTTATTGTCTCTCTATTACATATAAAGCCCTTAGGATGAGTACTTGACTACCAGGATTATGATGCAGTTCATACTAGTGGGGACAGGGTAGTCGATAAGTACATCCTTCAAATGTTCCTAGTCGAGAGAGTATCGAGACAGGGCATCGATACTTTAGAGTAGACTAGCGTATAAGCTTCTCGAACCATATGATGGGCGATGGATGGTCCCATATCCATTGGTGTTTGACATCAGAGAAGGTATACGGGTGCACAATGGAGACTGGGTACGCTGGACGGACTCGCCGAGAACTCCTAGATGGTATTATACCTATCGTCGGATAGCAGTTCTCTGGTGACACTGGTATAGGTTAGTCTGTAGACCTGAGATCGTCATAGAGTCTTGTGTGATTCCAACTGTGCTTTGATTTCCACCATACCACGGTCAAGAGATCGTACAAAAAGGTGGTTTTTGGGTACAGTCCCAAGTATTAGGAGGGGTTTCGTCTCTCCCAGTATTGGGAGTTGATATTGCGCTATGCTCAATTGGCGATAACATGAAATCCCTGGCCAGGGTTGCTAAGATTTACTGGTTAGTGTTATCAGTAGTTTCTCGAACCGTTATGGACCTTGCATCGGTATGACTTATCAGGCTATTGGGGTCTGACGTTATACCACCCCCAGGCTGTGATATGCGACATATCAGACGAAAAAACTGGACTGTAAGGTATTGTTACTGATTGGATTCGCAGGAGTATAAGCAGGCTTGCTTGTTGATCTTCTGATCGCTCAATACCCGGGTGGCCGTTACGTTTAGCAGACCGCTTTGCGGCTTGTGGGTGCTTGATATGATCATCACCTACTGCCGGCGTATTGACGAGTCTTTAGAGTCCTACACAGAGGTTTTCTGGTTCATGCGAAACGGAGTAGGAGCACATATGTGATATGAGCGGGACCGAGATTAATGCGAGTATGTGATACCGCATTTTATTCTCGCGACTTGTGACATCGTAGGTTATATGTGATATAGCCAAGTTATCAGATCAAGTGTTGATTCGATAAGTTGTTACATTTGATATTAGTCGGTTATATGTAATATAGCCGGATTATTAAATCAAGTGTTGATTTAATAATTTAATATAGAATTATATATTTGATATATTAAATTACATTAACTAATATTAGCTCACTTAAGTAATTATTTTTCTCACTTATGATACATTGATATATATGTGATATATGTTAAATGTATTGTTTTCTTCTTGCACACAAAATATATATGTGATATATATTGTTATGTCATGTTAGGTTACACTTGCAACATGTATATATGGGACTCACACCATGCTAAGGTTAAGTTAGGGTTTTTATTTATTTTAAGTAATTCAAACATTTAGAATTTGTCATGATTGATATTTGTGGAGACTTGATAACCATTGACTAAGTCCACTTGTTTGTCTTGCTTAAGATATTTCTTAACCCAACCCTTAACTCATAGTTATGGTTTATTCTCTACATGAGTTAGGCATGACACTAACTCACCCATGGTTGCAATTCTAACCTCACTCTCTCATTCATTTTCTTCATCACTTGTTCTTCTTCAAGAGAAAAAGTTTGCTAGTTTTTCTAAGTGATGAAATCTTATGAGAAAAATAAAACTAAAGAGAGCCCACTTCCTACGTCATCATCCTCTACTACTTGTCATTTAGTTTAGGGTGTTTGCTTCACTGATCTACACAATTAGTGAAGAGATAGCATGAGCTAGTATCTCCTCGACGTAGATCATCTTCGGCCTCGAAGACCTCAAGTAAGCTTGTTCCGTACATCTTGTGGAGCCTCTTTAGAGTCCAGGAGTTCGTGATCGCAGCGAAGGGACTACTACACGGAGCTATTGAAGTGAAGGACCGGTCTACAAAGGTTGTATTCCTTATTCACTTTAGTTTGTAAAGAGTTTACATATGATGTTTTACCCTAATTCTCTAGTTCGATTACTTGGTTGGTTTGTTTAGCACCCTAAAAAATTTAAAGTAGCATAATTGATACTTGCCAAAACCTTACTAAGGTGCTAAGCTAAACCTACACAAAGAGCGCCAGCGTTAAGAGTCAAAGACTGTGAAGCAGCGCTCACGTGCAAAGCACGAGAGCGCCAGCGCTAAGAGTCAAAAACTCTGAAACAGCGCTCACGTGCGAGGAACGAGAGCGCCAAGCGTCAGAACTAAATGTTCTCCACCGTTGGATCAAAAATCCAACGAAGATGATAAATCATCAAATTACCAGAATAAAATTCTGTTAAGGAAATACTCTTCAGAATCATTCCAAATAAGAAAGGTTGTGCTCTGTAAATCAGAGCACCGTTGGATCAAAGATTCAATGGTGATTAAAAATTACCAAGATCCAGAGTAATCTCTGTATGGGAAAATAATTTCCCAATCTTGTTAATAACAAAAAAGAAGTCTTCTGTAAAATAGAAGCCCTAAAATCAAAGATCCAATGGTGGAGAAATATCCCCAAATCAATCAGAAAAAAATTGTCTTAACTGATCAGCCTCCACTATATAAAGGCCCCAAGACTTCAAGTCTTATACAAAGGAACCCCCCCCCACACACACACACACACAAATTTTGAGAAATTTCAAAGAGAAGAGCATGCTCTCAGAAGAAGAATTTCTTCAAGGTAAATAAAACGGAGAGATCAAAACATCCCATAAAAAAGAAGAACTTAGTTCTTTTTCTAGATCATAGATATATGAGACAGAGGTCTTTCACAAAAAAGATCATAGTATCTCATCATAAAAAGGGAGGGAGAAGAACTTAGTTCTCTTTAGATCACAGATCTATAAGACGAAGACAAAGTTTTTCACAAAAACATAAGAGATTGTAACATCTCTTATAAAATAAGAACCATGTTCTTAGAGCCATGAAACAAACTCTCTTATAAACGAGAACTTAATTCTCAGAACACAAAATTGATCAAGAGCGCCTTGCACTCATAGGTAGGCGTTCAGCGCCAAGCGTGCCACGTGCTCCTCACGTGTGCGCTATTTCATAGAGAGCGCTCTGCACTTATTGGCTGGCGCTCAGCGCCAAGCGCGCCACATGCTCCTCACGTGTGCGCTATTTCATAAGAAGCGCCTTAGCGCTCCAAATCTGGCGCTCAGAACCTAGCGTGCCACGTGTTTCTCACGTGTGCGCTACTTCATAAGAAGCGTCTTAGAACTCCAAATGTGGCGCTCAGTGCCAAGCACGCCACGTGCTCCTCACGTGTGCGCTATTTCACAAGAAGCGCTCTGCACTCATTGACTGGTGCTAAGCGCGCCACGTGCTCCTTACGTGTGCGCTATCTCACAGGAAGCGCTTTAGCGCTCTAAGTCTAGCGCTCAGCGCCAAGCGCGCCACGTGCTCCTTATGTGGGCGCTAAGAGAATATAAACTGTTCTTTAAATAAAGCCCCAGAAATGAGGGCTCAACACTCAATAAAAGACAAAAAGGTTGTCAGAATCCAAACCAATGCTCAGTATTGTTAAATGAAAAAGGACTGAGCTTAATTAAATGTTCAACATTTTAAATGAGTGGGCCGAGCCCAAGTTGGCCACAGACCCCTAATTCAGATTAATTGAGCCTATATGCTCATAAATCTTTTTAACTGATCTTAGTCCCAAACTGATCTTCCAACCAACATTGGTTCAAGGGTACATCTCTTCATATCTCTGATATATGTCATTGTAATTCTTCAACGTCTTCAGAGAGATGGAGGGTCCCAATAACCAATAACTTTTGGCACATCCCCAAACGGTTGAACCAAAACTATATAGACTATGACGTCTTTAAACTGGACTATGATATCCATAAACTTTATGGACTATGGTGTTCTTAAACTCCGTGGACTATGATGTCCTTAAACTTATGGACCGCAATGTCCCTAAACTAAAACAATAGAGCTAAAATGCTATTTTGTTGAATCTAAATGATCATGTTAAGTAGATCTTAGTCTAAAAAATTAGACTAGCATATTCTTAACAAACGTTTAAGTTGATCTTGATCTCAATGAGATTAACGATCCTTAAACCCAACCTAAAACCAAATCTAAGAAAATACGGATTTGGACTAATCCACGCCCTACGGGCGACAACATAAATTGGTCTCCGTATACAATCCACGAGCAACCAAAAATAAAACAAACACACGTCACGAAGTGACCATCTGAAGAAGAAGAAAGTGGTTATCGCAATGCGGTAGCGTAATTAACTGCAGGGGCTCGTGCCTGCAGGGAAGAGCGTCCCCACAATCAAAAACCCCTCGCAAACGAGGGGGGAATCTGACGAAGTCTGCTAGATCTGCCGCATCCGTCTAAACCTCCGACATATGGTGCCATAAATCAACTTGGTATCTTCAGAGAGGTGGACGGATAAAACCAAATAGTATCTGCCCCCAAAATTCAGGCCGGACGTCCCAACGTCTCGGTCGCTTTTTTCGGCGAAGAACAACTGCAGTATTCTTACTTTTAAAGGTGAGATAACTCTAGTTATCTCAACTCCCAAATGAGCTCCAAGAGGATAGAGTTAGCATTTTAGAGTTAAGTCTTTCTAATTTTATGAAACCACGCATTAAGAAACTTAACTCGGTTCTCAAACATGGCCTTATGTCTTCGCCTTGCAATAAACTCATGGTAGGTGGTTGAAAGAGTTTTGTGATCTTTAAGCCTTTTGTATTAGTCAAGTCTCATTTTAATACTGCGAATAAACGATTTTTAATCAGTTAAAATTGCTGTTTTTGTTTTCTTTTACCTTCACCCCAAGCAAGCATCTAAGTTATTGAACCGCAGATAGCTAGCTTTGCGATGTCTTTATTATCGTAACCAAAAAACATCTAAATAATCTATTATGTTTACTAAAAGTCTTTTAAACTTTTTTTATTATGATGTTAAGAGGTTGTTTAGTAGCTGGACTCAAAAAAAAAAAATGGATTAACAAATCCTCAACATTGCAATCCATGGATTCTTTGTTCTTTTGGTCACCTTAAAATACCCAAAAAATTGGATGAATATGTTGGACTGGACATAAACCCTTACAAATAAATGAAGAATACATCAAAGGAGAGAGAGATTGATGTCGGTGAGAGGAGATCAATGGTGAGACGTCGATGAGATCGTTGGTGAGAGGAGATCAACGGTGAGAGAAACTATGAGATCTCCCTTGTATGAATATGAGATCGCCGGTGAGAGAGATCCATGGAGAGAGAGAGGGGGGGTGGGCGTGGGTGTACCACCAGGAAAAGAGAGAAGTGCAATGATCAGAGAGAGGAGAGCAAAGGCAGCAGGAGAACAGTTATTATAACCTTCTATGTTTTCTTTTATTAATATACAATCTTACATGGACGTAGACTCTTGAAGAATCCGAGTTTGTTTTTCTTTTTTTCTTTTTTGCACTCGGAGGGACTCCAAAAATCTGATCTATCAGTTCTGATTTTAAGTTTGGAAACCAAACACAACACTAACAAATCCAAGCGGATTTTGTATTCCAAAACTTTAAATCCACTTTAAATCCATCAACCAAACAGCCTCTAAGCATTGAATAGCTATTCTCTATCTATTTATCTCTCTCTCTCTCGCTTTTCTCTTGCCAATTTTTAACATCGTATACAATAATTCTCAATCAGATTCTTAACATAAAATGTGATGCACAAAATCCTCTATATTTTTTGGAGGAGGGGGGTGGGGGTGGGGGGGACCATATGCTTTTTCTTTCTTGCATCCTGCCAAATCTTCACATATGCTAGTTATTATAAATTAATTCAAATCTGATTGGCTCTTAATTTATACTAGAATTTTGGCAATTGAAAGAGAGAGAGAGAGAGAGGTGATTTATATAATAAAATACAAAGGGATTAGAAAATTTTGCCATATAAATTTATCTATGTTATACAAGTATTTTACAAGTGCGTTTAACATTAGTGATTAAAAAAGATTTGTGGAGTTGGTTATTGGAAGAGATAGTAGGGTCCATAGAGAAAGGGAGGAAGAGAGTAGTTAGCATATTTTATTTTATTCTATTTTTTGTGCTTAAAAAAATGAGAGAATTTTATAACCATTTACAAGCCTCTCATTTTTTAGACCCGTTCCTTTTAATACTATAATAGTAGAGATACAAATACTTTAAATTGCTATTAATTTATTAGGCATATAAATAATTTATTTGGTATCTTTTATTTTTCGAAGAAGATTGTTGATGACAATGGATTACAATTATTGATTCTATAAGATTTTATCTTGATTTAATCAGATTTTCTTAAGAAAAAGAAGACATGGCCTGTTTTTGAAATAAAGGATTTTCTCGTTTTTTAATTCCAGCAGAAAGACAAGCATGGGTTAAAAGACTAGAAGCTCCTTAAGTCTCTTTAAAGATATTATGAGTTTTCATGAAAAGTCCATTATGAAATTTAGCCCAAACCCAATTAGCAAGTTAAAACTCATGATAACCCTGGCTTTGATTATTTGCTATAAATAATGGCACAGATTAATAAGCCTCCTCAAAATCATTAGAGAAATAGAAGGCGGCAACAGGTATGCAATTTTTAACTTCTTTTCCAATATTTCAATTTGACAAAGGGCTGCTTTTGATTTACTTCTCGTTATTTCTTTTACTTTTTCCCTCTTTTCCTTTTTTTTTTGGATATGCCGATGCTTAATTGTATTAATAGAAAGTTATTACGTTTTATTTCTATTTCTTTTTGCTAGGGTTTTATGTCATAAAATTTCAAGATAAATAAATAAATAAATAATCCAGTGAAGCTGTAAATAAAGTTCACAAACATTGTCCCTTAAATAATTTTAGATTTTACTATTTCGAACAAAGTGGTTTCATCGACCGAAAGGCGATAACCACCTTTTGAAAGCCTAAAGTTTCCAATATACTCTTTCAAGTTTTACTAGGATACATTTTTTTTCTAATTTCTAAATTTTTTATAAAAAAAATTCCCTCAAATACCGCAAGATTAAAATACCATATTTATGTTACCTTGCGTACATATCATGGAAAATATTTAACATGCTAATAAATTTTGATTTAAAATAATAGAGTCTGTTAAAGATTTTTAAAATCCTTGATAAACTTGAATCATTAGAAATAATTTTTATTATATGTAATTCCGTTCTTAAATTATGATGATTACTTGTGCTACATAAATCATTATAATGTTTATTATGTCTTACCATAAAACAAGTTTTAATAGTCTTATGCGCCTTCTATTCTTACTACAAATATACAACGTCCTATTTAATATTTGGGTAAACTGCGTAAATGTATCTTGAACCTTTTTTTTGCGATGAGTATCCTGGACTTTAAAAAATTGAGATAAGTATAAAGAACTAAGTTTTTTTGGACATAGTGACATTAAATTTTTTCCTAAGGGCCTTTTGTTTTATCCTTTATTTCTTAAAAAACACAGTGAATAACAAATTAAAAGACGATGAATTTAAATTAAAACTTAAACATAGAATATTAATTAAAATGTAATCAAAGATCAAAAGAGAGCAGGAGCGATGAATACATGGGCGGCCTTGGGTTGGAGATCGAAATTTAGCGAATCAAGGAAAAAAGAAAAACAATGAAGGAAATAGTCAAGTTTTTAAGAATTTAGAAAATTGTTGGGAGACTTGAAGAGATTTAAAAGTTTAGGAATTTCAAAATTTAGGGATTTGGAGATTTAAAGCTACGTAGGTCAGATTTTTTCGGTATTTGATGACTAGAAATTTTAGGTTTTAAAGATTTTGAGATCTTGAGATTTGAAAGTCAGAAATTTAGAAGTTTGATTTGGGATTAAAAATTTGGAAATTTAGGGATAAAGATTTTGAGAGGATGGGTTGATGAAAATGTTTGTTAGAGGTTTGAAGTTTGAGAATTACCAAATCAAAAGTTTTGAGTTTTAACAGAATGAAATAAAAATAGGTGAGGAAGAAAAAAAGAGGAGAAAAAAGAGGAAGAAGACGAGAGTAAAATGGTTAAAGCATAACCATTTTGGATGATGTCGCCATTAATACTAACGTTTGCGGACGTTTCAATAGTGTATGATATATTTTTACAATTGGTAATGAAAGTTCATGTTCTATAGTTTAGTTAAATTTGTTCAGGATACTTCTCCTAAAAAGAGAGAGGAAAGTTTAGGTATATTTATGCAATTTTCCCTAATTATTTATCTGCAAGTATTTCGCTATATATATTTCTTTCATTCTTGTACAAATATACATATTATGTATTCTTAATTTTTCTTAGATATTTCCATTTAGTTTCATGGAAATAAGTCATGCAAATTATACAAAGCTTTTATGTAGTCAATCTATCTTTTAAGTTTCATGCACAAATTTATCTTTATCCATAATGATTTCAAGCTGCACACTTAACCTAGACCCAATCTCATGTTTTTGTATTCTCTCTCATAATTCTCTACCATATGCCTATTTCAATACCATATTATTAGAACCATTATAGAATTATTACTTACGTGAAATTGTGGAACCCGAAAACTGTCCCAATTATAGCCGAGTGACCTTAATTAACCCGTCCTGACTAACATGATAATTAAATGGGTAGATCAAAACGGATCCAAACCCGGCCTGCTTCTAACACGAGTAATGTTGGTTTTTCCTTTATATCTTATAAAAATTATATAAATAGCTCATAGAAGCTAAATTTGAGACCATGAAAAGTCAACTAAGGTCAAATCCGATTAATTAGGTCAAAATTCCTTGACCTAATACTATACAGTTATTACTCGGATCAAACGTTTCTATCTGTTTTATGACCCATACCCATTTACCCTTTACCCATATATATTCTTTTGATTCGAATTAAACAATCGGGTTCATATTATATTTGGATATGTGTAATTTACACTTATATCATATGTGTGCGAAAACTTCAATGCTTGGAACTGCCATATACAGTATTTTTGGTACATGTAAATATTGGTTCTTCATTTATTCATGAAGGTTTTTTCTTTTCTTTTCTTGAAAATTAGACGAGGATGCTGGGTTCATTCATTTTGATTTAGATAGTAAAAGATATGTCATATAATTGCATCTATAGTCTTTAAATGCTGTATGCTAGGTTGAACTAACTATGATGGGCACAAAATGCATGAGTTAACTGTCCTCATGAAATAGTCTCTTTATTTGATGTAGGTTAAGGTCAGCCAACTGTGATAGGCACAAGTTGCATGAGCTAACCTCCCTCATTAACTAGTGTAGTTATTTAAATTTTAAACTTATTCTTTCAATTGACTATGAATCTATGAAGGGATCAGCAGTGTAATATCCATTTCAGATACCTTCCATCATATCTTAGAAAACTACAGACTTCTGCAGTAATTCTACTCAATATTGCACGGTTAGTTCGTTTAGTTTATCCGATTCTTATGCGCATCCACAAGTTAAACTTTTTTATTATTTAAAAGAAAAGAGTTAAACTTTTTGACTAGCCTAATGGGAAATGTTATGCTAATTACAATCAGAAGAGGTGCCTTTTTAGCCTATCTAAAGCTTATAAGTTATAACAACTAGCTTGCTTAAATATACACTTCAGTTGATCATCATATTTAATTAAAATAGCATTGCTTAAAATATTTTAGCATAACCGTTTTTTTCCTTGTTTGTTGACATGTATTTACTTGTTTAGCGGACTACCAAAGAAAGCATAAGTTGGCTATGTGGTCGGATCTTCCTAAAGATATCTTGGGAGTCATCTTCCGACAACTACTTTACTTAGCGGATTTTCATCGATTTGCTTCGGTTTGTCAAACATGGCGTTCGGTTGCGTTGGAGAACCGTCGCCATACACCACGCCAATCTCCTCTGTTGATGCTTCCCAGCGAGGAAGCTAGCAAGACATGTAACTTGTTCAGTCTCTCTGAGATGAAGGTATGCAAAGTTCCTTCACTCGATTTATCGGGAAGATGGTGTTGTGGATCGTCAAAGGGGTGGTTGGTAACAATAGATGATGATTTTAGCATTATATTAGTTAATCCACTCTCAAAAGCTGAAATTCCTCTTCCACCACATCCGCTCTTTCCCGGGATCCAAGATCGTTTTTTTGGACCAAGTACTTTAAAGGACCTTTGCATATGTAAGGCTACCTTGTCGGAAAATCCTCTAAGTCCCAACTGCATTTTAATGGCAATTGTATCCGACTATGCTAGCCTATCCTTTTGTAAGCTGACAGATGGAAGATGGACACTTTTAGATGATCGTTTTCGTCATTTCCATGATATCATATGGTATGATGGAAAGATATATGCAGCACACTATCTGCGATCTGGTATAACCTGGGAAGTTGGTCGAGATCTCAGCGTGAAAGAAATTTATCTGCCTGAAGACGAGGGAAGTGGTCATATGAGAACTACAAGGTACTTCGTCGAGTCTTCCGGAGAGTTGTTGCATATCATGAGGTATGTATCTGAGGTAGGACCTTATTTTAGGAGGGCCAAATGTGAGGGCGATCCTTACGGCAAAGTCAGACATACGTTTTACAAGACAACAAAATTTGATGTGTTCAAATTAGATAGATCAAGGGCAAATAATAGAAACCAGTGGGTCAAAATACAAAGCTTAGACGATCGGTCTCTGTTTCTGGGTTGCAACCAGTCTCTGTCTCTCTCCGCTTGCGATTATCCTGAGTTGAGAAAAAATTGTATCTACTTCACAGACGATTACTCAGAAGGTTATTTTGAGAACATACATGGTTGTCATGATATGGGCGTGTACAGCTTAGAGGATCAGAAGGTGGAATCTTTTTATCCTGATGCACCATTTTTATCATATCCAGCAATTTGGCTTACAATAAATTCATGGTAATATTTCACAAAAAGTTTTGTGTGTTTGAACCCTATTGCATTATTCAATATTCATTTAAACTATGCTGCTGCTGATGCAATGTTGTAAACAATTAAAATTTCAGAGGATTGATGTAAAAACAGCAAACCAATTCCCAGAGAAACACTTTTCTTGAGCCTCCTATTTGTTTGAGAGGGTCTGATGATAAACTTGAGCAGTTTGATTTTGTAACGGATTAATGAAAACATATCACAAACCAGCAGCAACACAAGCTAAATAAGAAGCAAAGAGCAAAATAATATAGAAGCTAAGCAAAATAATGTGCCTGCAGGTTCTCAACTAAACACAGATTAGATCAAACTTCTACCAAGTTATAGATGTCAGAGCAACCCAACTAATTCAACCAAAAATATGCATCTCATGTAAACAGACTTGTAGTTTTTTTTTATTTTAATGCGGCCCCATCAAGAATTGAACCGATAACCTCTTATCATCTTATCATGGAGAAAAAAGTAATATCAATTGAGCAAGCGGTTGATTAGACTTAATTATGGTTTTCCAATTTCATAAAAATGGCATAGGCTGATTCATTGGGCTCATCACTGGAGAGAAAGTACTTTCAATTTACACATTAAAAAGGTATAAAACAAACAAACAAACAGAAAATCCCTTCCCATTTGCGAATATCTCTAAAGGATCTCAGTTGAAATGCCAAAAACAAATATACGACCCTAATTAGTGATAGTTCAAGATGTACTCTATGAATTTGAGACGGGTGCTATTGCTTCCATACTATTTTGGTGTTATTTGTAAATCGTAGCTTCACATCAAGATCACAAGACCATGGGACTTCCGTTTGACCTATTGACCACTGTTAGATAATTGGAATAGCACCAATACTGTGTGCTCAAAATAGCACCCATCCCGAATCCGTATTCCGTAGCTCTCTTTTTTCTCAGAGGTGAGAGGACAGCACTTTTTCAAATGCTGGTTTCCAATGCCATTCACCATCCTTCTGATATCCTTGTGATGAACACAAAATATTCCTCATGATAACCTCATTTGATCAACATGAGCAATCTATGGATTTCTTAGCTGGTCTTCTCATTATAAAATCCAAATATTTTTTTATTAGAGTATCTACTGTAACAACCAGGTTCAAATGAGAAAGTGGCAGAAATCAGTCATGCCTTTGTGATAACAGTGAATGCAAAATATGCTATTCTTCATGGAAGAAGCATGAACATATCTCAAGTGTGTTTTCAATCTACCATTGTATGTGGAATTTCTTAATAACCACTCATTAAAAATTATTAGCTTGTACTTCTTTATCTAATGCAAGACCAAGAAGTCATGGATATGATTATTATCTTTAGTTTAGTTGAAAGTGGTCTTTTAATGAGAAAGGAAATAGTTCATAGATGTACGTGTGCGTGTACATCTCTATGCTTGTGACGAAGGCTAAGCATTTTCATGCTTGATTAAAAGAAATTTTTAACAACAATATAATAAGCAACCAGTCTGGAAAATAAATTAATTGAGAAATACAATCATTCAATTGATACTCCCCACTTTTCGAGAGCCTAACCCTTGGAAAACATAAATTAATGTAACCTTTCCATTCATAAAGTCCCAAGCACATTATAAAATATTTGAATATGATCTTCTTGTCTACCAATCACAACAACAATACATATCACATAAAATAATCCAAAACTGAAACTCATGCATCAATCCATCCTCAGTTTACCTTCAAATAACAAAACCAACACAGACACTTCATTCATGCTTTAGATAAAGAAACAGCACTTAACACACACAAACTAAAACATAAGCGCACAACCAACATCAAACACTCGTACCATCCAAAATGAAGTACCGAAAACACCAGTTCAGCACTTCACTGGATCTTTTATTACACACATCATAGTACTACTAAAACTGAAGCAGAACTACAGGACTAATGAACATGCAGATTCCGACTACGCAGCTGATCCCCATCAAAGAACAAACACAAGTGCAGCTAATTCATCAATTCAACAAATCACTTGATCATTCCTTCCTTCATTTCCTTCATCACCACAAACTCCTTTTCCTTCAGTCTGATAAAACCCAAGCCCCCGTTTTTCACGAAGAAATGCCCGAGTTTTGGAAGGTACATTCGCTTCTTCTTCGATTTCGCAACACACAAAAGCTTCCTTCCTCCAAATCCATCGCCATGAGAGATCTTCTTCATACCAACAATCGTCGACCGGAACCTCCTTATATAAACCATCCGATAATTCTCCGGCAATCGAAACATCCGGCCTGGGTCAGACACCAGCCGAACCGCAACAATCCCGCCGACCTTCAGGACCCGATCCACGAACCCGAAACCCGAAACGTCGAGCCCATCCGCCCCAAACACGAAGTCCACAGACCCAGCTTGAACAATCCTCCTCTCGAGCTCCGATTTCACCAAATCAAGACATTTTTTCTTCAGGAACGAGGCCTGCAAGCCCGGGTCGCCTAGAAACACATTGCGGAGCTCCGAATTGAACAGGCCTTCTCGTTTCAGATCCGATACGAGGAGGCGGAGCGCTAGCGGGCTGTCGACCCATTTCGGCTCGGCGGAAGGCGCGGCTGGAGAGGCCGCTGACGTGGCGGCGGCGGCGGATTCGAAAGGGAAAATGGCGCGAAGCCAGGGGAAGAAGAGGATGGCGGCGGCCAAGAGCACAGATCTGGCGATTAGGCGCAGGAGTTGGAGATCTGGGAGCAGGATCACGAGCTCGTTGGAATCGTCGTGCATGTGCGCAGATCTCGTGGATCTGGAGGGGCGAGGGGATGGCTTCATTGTAATTTTGAGAGGAGAAGAGGGAAGAGAGAGAGAGAGAGAGAGAGAGAGAGTTGAGCAGCAGCGGGGGTAGGCGGTGAGACTAGCGAGTGCAAAAGCGGGCGGCGGTGTGGTTACCACCCACGAGGGCAACACGGGAGGTTTGGAGGCGGAGGAGGAGGTGGCGGCGGCGGAAGCGGTGGGTCTCCATCGGCGAAACCAGGGTTTAGGCCATGAATTTTTTTTTTTTTTTTTCCAAAGCTTGGATTTTTCTAGGGGAGGGGGAGAGTGAGTGAGGGAGAAGAAGAGGAGCGTGGAGTGTGATTTGGGGAAATGGGGGCGGATAAAATGGAGGAGGAGGGGGTTGATGGGAATTGTTTGAAGATGGGAGGGGTACAATGGGAAAAAGGAGAATGTGATTTTGGTTGTAGTAGTTTGTAACGGTCATGAGAGGTCTCATTATTTACTGGTGGCGGTAAAAAAATTTGGGGACTAGGCAACGTGTCGAGTTTCTATATGTTTGTGAGTTTATGATAGACGAAGGACATGCGAGTATAGATTAGCGAGGTGGGTCTGTGTCTGTCTCTTCAATTATTGTTAGGTGGCGGGTTCATTCAACGGAATGAATGTTGTGGGATGTAGGGTGTTAGGGTTGGACCGGTTTTGCACCATCAAGCACCTGGAACCGTTCCGTTAGTGTTGGGGACTTTTTCTACCGCTTCAGACTCATCCCTTGAAAAGGGTTTGTAAACTCGGACTCACGATCCGAATGGTTTCGGGTTCGGAATGGTGTCATTAGTTCGGACGGGTTAATCTAGATTTTATAAAAAATCATGTTTTACACATTTGATACATATGGAAAAACTCGTTCATAAATCGCTGAAGTTAAATAATTAAAAACAAAAATTAGATAAATCACACTTTTTTTAAAACGCAATAATACAAAATAGATAATACAAAAATAGATATCATTTCAACTTCTAAGATCAAGCAATATATCTAGCAATCTCAAATTAGAGAACAAATCACGAATAAAGTGAGAATTTAAGTCAGATAAGCAACTATAAAATACTACAAGACACGTTCAGGTAGTAAGCTAGGTATGACAATTTTTGCCCCGTCACATGGGTACCTCCCCATCCCGTCCTGATCGGGCGGGGATTCTGATCGTTGACCGGGACACGGGACGAGGATGATATTAGCTTCCCCTGTCCCGTTCCTCGCCCCGCCTCGCAATATAAATAATTATTAAAATATTTTCTTTTATAATATTATTTACATCGTGTAGCTCCAAATATAAATACTTGTTATCTCATTTATAACCCTAAACGCATTCCTAGTTCTCACTTTTACACTCTACAGTTTTCACTTCTGACATGGTCACAGTTTTTCTTTCACTTTCACAACTGGTCTGCAACTGCCTGAGTATCGTTGATTGGACCATCGTTCTCTCTCTCTCTCTCTCTCTCTCTCTCTCTCTCTCATGATAGCCAACGATCAACAACACATCACCCATTTCACATGTTTATCTCTCTATCTCTCACTGTATATATACACACACGGCTTCTAATACATTATATGATAGGGCAGAACGGGGTCCCCGCGGGGAATTGGGTTCCCCGGTGGGGCGGGGATGGAGTATATTTTCCCCGCCCTGGCAGGGCATGGGACGGGGATGGGACAGGCAATTCTCGGCCCCACCCCGCCCCATTGCCATTCCTAAGTGAACGGTGTGGGTTTGCGTTCGGACGGGTCTAATTTTTTTATTATCCAATCGATTTAAAACTTATCTATTCAATATCCTCTCAATTTACAAGAAGGTGGGTCTTAACATGGTTTCATACTCAGCCATATTTAAACATGTGTAGGCGTGTTCCGAGTCCAACCCGACCTATGTATAGTGTAAATCCCCAGTTCCATATATAAAATTTTTCCGTATTTTTTTCTTTTCAATTTTTCCTTGAATTTTTCCATTTTATATGCATTTTTATCTACTTCTTATTCTCAAACTATTACCTACAACTACAAATTGTAATCCATACCAGACCCGACCCGACCTGCACCCGTTTCCCCTTCTTCCTCCCTCCTCTTCTTTTTCCCGCCACTTCCCCTCGCAACTACTTCTCGCGCTCGCGCCCGCGCCCACTCCTCGCACCCACGCCCCTACAACGCGCGCCCCGCTCGCTTCCTCAACGGCCGCTTCCCCCACGTCTCCCGCTCCTCGCCCACGACCGCGAACCTCACTCGTCCTCAACCTCGTCTCGCCCTACAAAACTCCACCTACTCTGCAATCCGCGACCCCAAGTCCCCTTACCTCCTCCTCTCAGCACCTCATCCCGCCACTGAGCTCGACCTCGTCTCACCTCTCTCTCCTTCGTTGCAAAACCCGAGCAAATCCCTGCACCTCCTTCCCGCCACCATGACCCACCTCCATCAACAACCCTCGAGCTCCTCCACCGCCCTCATCCCCTATTACCCACGGGCCACCTCCGACTACCGCACAGCCCCTCCATCGACCCCAGCTCCTCCTTCAACACACAAGGCCAACGTCTACCTCGAGTTTCCCCTGCTCCGGAGCCTTATCCCCCACCGCCGATCAGCTGGGACTCCGCCCAGCAATCTGTCTCCATCGCCAAGGCCAAGCCTGAATCCTAGCCGTGTGTAGCCTTGTGTGTACCGTCGTCGTAAGTCGCCGCCATCATCGTCTTCGTTATCGGGTCGTCGCAGGCAAGTATCTCCTACTTACTTATCATGCTATATCTTTATCTTGAACGTAGGAGACAATTGAAATGGATTAGACAATTGAAATTGGTATTCTTTAATTTCAATTAGATACAAATGTGACAATTGAAATTGTGTGTGTGTGTGTGTCTGTCGTATTGTTACCAACTAGTTTTCTACTACGACCTGTAATTGTTTGGAGTTATGCGTGATCATTTGGAATCGGGTCTAAAACCCGGGGTTAAGACATGTAGGGATCGGGGTGATCAAATCCCGTTTGAATTGATTAGACGAAACTCGAAGTTCCGATCGATAGTTTCATGTGTATACTACGTTCTCAATCAAATGTCTTGAACCAAAACCTATTTTGAAATTCCCCAAATTTATGATAAAAGATCCATGTACTGTTATCTAGTAACGTGTATAAAATTGGTGTTAAAATATCGAAGTTCCAAACATGATATGATGCACTCAGGATGCATCGTCAAAACTGAATTTTCTGATCATGCAGCCTCGTTAACTTCATAATAAGTTATATAAAAATCGGATCGTGGCATGCTTAGGCTTGTTGTGAAGGAACTGAATAATCTATGAATCCATGTATACGGTTACAGAATATCATGTGGTTTCAATAGTGAAAACTAAATAGATTTATTGTTCTGGACTGCGGCCCAGAGCAGCACTACTTGTTGATACCCGATTTGAAAGGCTCTCATGTTTCTGTGTGAAAATGGTATTATACGGAACCCTATACCGCAGCGAAGATAAATCTGTTAGCTAACCGTTGGAAGTGGTTTCATTCGTTTTTACCGTCGTTTACTATTTTAATTATAATTTAAATCATCAGTACATACAGCAATCCCAAGCAAGGGCATAACGTTTACCCCAATATTGTACATTGCACAACTCCCAATACACTATGGATATTATCAATCCGTCTGGTTCGTTGGAAACCTAATTGATAAACTTAAATATTGTCAACTATAGCATCGCCTAATTTTTATCCCAACAGGGTGAAAACTGTGTTACGAAATTGACTTTCAGTTCAGGATCTGAATTTCCAACAGAGAACGCTTAAGATAAAACGACTGTAATTCGTGAACCCAAAACCCGTTTAACTTAAAACTAATTTCGTTGAACTGCCGACTGAGTTTAGTTGTTACCGTTTTTGCATCATTTTACTTAATTCTGTACGTATGATTTAATGCGATTTTTATAAGTTCATGAGACGCATAATGACTTGTATTGCATATAAATTGTTAGTGGCATGATTCACAATTTAACCGACTGTAATAACTCTAGCGATAGTGAGCGTCCTTATTAATCTTCAGTGTATAATGCATTGTCGAACGTGAATAGTATTGGTTAAGTTGTGTCAAGTACGCCAGTGAAAAGTGAATGATCCGTGATAGTGAATGATGTAGTGAAAAGTGAATAAAACAGTGTTATTAGTACGTACTTGTACACGACTAGCCCATACTCATAGATAATGAAACCTGGCGAATAAGGGAAAATCGAAGTGGAAAGGAACTTGTATTTAGCGAGGTCAGTGATTTAGAGGATGATCATTTGAACAACAACTCTTACATATTAGGTTTGGACCCAGCGGTCCGGCTGACAGGGATATGTCCCGAGCAACAGTGGGCCGTAGTCTCGGGTACGTACGAGACCCTCGTTAAACATGATCATACTTTTCCACGACTCGATTTTAAAAGTGACTTAGAGACCGATAGGGACACAATTATTCATTGCATTGTTTAATGACATACTGATTACCGGCATTTATTGTCTCCACCATTTTTACTTTATTTTCCTTGCTTCGTTATTATTATTATAATATATTGCTACGGTGTCATCCTGACGACCTGAGTGTGCATGCTCAGACCTTGAAGAAGAACCAATTCAGGAGTCAGACCCATTCTTCGAGCTCGCAGAGATTTAGACGGTCGTGCCTCCAGTACTTTTTACTGCTTTCCATAAATCGTCTTGTATTCACACTTGATTAGTAGTTTCTTTTCTTTCGTTTTGTTGTAAATTGTGAACAATGAAAATTGATGTAATAAACTACTGATGTGTTTCCTTTACTTCTGTACTGTGATTACTGATTACCATGTGATGCTAGAAGCCGAAGTGTGACTACGGCAGGATTATTCCATGAACGTAGGAGCATGGCTGGCCTAGCCGCCTCCTGTATTCCGTATTTTGGGAACCGGGACGTGACACATAGCTTTGAAGTCAGTTCGGATAAGCGGTGTGAAACCATGGTTTTAAAACTAAACAATATTTTGAGACATCTAAATTAGGTTGCCACCAGTGAAGGCAACCAACCAAACCGAACGAGAATGCCATATATTTTGGCATCACTTGTTTTGCATACTCAAACCAAGGTTAATGACATGCCCGAATGAAGGAAATGCATGGCTCATGTACTTTGTTGATACAGGAAAGAAAAACCGCAAACATCCCATGCTCATTGACATTGACAGTGTTATTTAAAAGCAATGCCTTGTTTTCACTTAGAAGATCTTCCTAGTTAAGTGCTTTGTCAAGCAAAAGTTGGAAGTATTGTTTCAACGATCACGTCTCGTTATGTCCGAAAACGTGGAGATCGTCAAACAAATGATACGAAACTACCATGCACTAATAAAAAGGAAAAGGTAAGTTGTTATATTATCTCAATATTTGTAACAAAACTAGACGTGTCCAATAAAGAATAAAGCTCATAGAAAAAAGTTATTTCTATGCGCGAAAGGAGAGATTGAAGAAATGGTAGATGTGGGTTAGGCGGGCCCAATATTTACTGAGGTGGACCAACAATTTGGTAAAGATGCCACATCAAAAGTTGCCACGTTCCACCTGGGATCAAAGCTCTCACACAAAGGAGTAGGCTCCTCCCCCAGAAACAACCAAATGAATTATGAGCGATCAAAAGCAAGCAGACACATCGTCATCGTAATTAAACCACCATTGCGTGATTCTGTACAAGGCCTCATCATCATCGTAAACATCATTGCGTGATTCTGTACAAGGCCTGTCTTGTGCACGCACATGCTGCGTACGGAGATTTTAAGACCTAACGTGCTTGAAGCACCATTCACCCAAAAAGAACATTGGATTCAGCCATGAGTAAACTCTCTTTTGTAAGTAAGATCTTGATGGCCAAAGGGCACTGGACTTCATAATGAAGATGGCTGGGGTAAAACTTTACGATCTTCTGCTAATATGAAGAAGTCAAGCTCCACAATAGAAAATCCCACGTCTCTTGCTCGATAACAAGACCTTATCATTATGTTAAACTAGCACTCACAGTAAGACAAAGACATGGTACAGAAGGGCGAACGTCTCTTAGCCAAAACCCCTATGTATCAGGTCCCGAGCAAACAACATCAACCGCAAAGTATTTAGCAGCGTAGATTGATATTGTCGAATGGAGACATTCATTGGCAATCACCTAGAATGATTGGATTGGATATTTGAATTGTGTGATTTTCAAGAGATGATTAAATTAAATGGTAGGTCACAATTGGGATATAAACAAAGTCTCGATTCAAGTGTGCCTGACTGTCATCCAAGACGGATTCAATAGTTGCCTACATCGTCGAACATGATAGGATTTGGGCGTGGTCCAATTTTCATGTGGACGGTTATATGTTTATAATAACAAACATGTCTTCGAATTTGTTTTAATCCCAGAATTTTGGTAGTTAAAATGCGTTGCTGACCTCTTTAGCTCATCATTTTGAATGTTATGTTCGAGTTTGGTTCTTTACCATATGTAATGTGCCCAAGAGACTTTGATGATGCTCAATATTGGCGATCTCCAAGATCAGGACACGTAGCAGATGACGTGTCCCAGAACTCAGAAGAAAGGGCTCACAGGGACCGACCAGGCCACCCCTGTACCCGACCTACAAGCACAAGCTCAGAGCCTCCTGAAAATTGGCCTTCTCGGCCTCTCAGCTTGCCCCGAGCTGCCACAGGACCAAGACTCCTCGGCCCTCTCGCTCGTCCCTGAGCTCTCTGGCCGAGGCCATCTTCTTCGGTTCTCCGACCGACCAACTCCACCACTCACAGGCGTAACCACCGCTCCGCAAATCTCGCCATGCGCAGATTCTCTGTCGGCAACATCCCACGTTCCACGCCATCACGATCCCCATTAAAGGGCGATCCCCATTAACGGACGATCCTGCTGCTGCGTGTTGCCGCCACTATATAAACCCCCATCACAGAGGGGTCAAGTAAGCTTTTTTCACCCCACTTAGCCGTTACTCTGCTCAGATCTTGCGCTAACTTGATCGTCGGAGGGTCCTCGGTGGTACCAAACCACCCCGGAACTTCTTTATAAGTACTCGGCGTAGACTCCTCAAAACCACCAATCTCTTCAAAACCCATTGAGACCCACACGCAACAGGAGATCACCTCCAAGATCCACCGGGAGATCGACGGAAGACAACATTTGACGGAGACCCGAAAAGGACCTCCATCAGTTGGCGCCGTCTGTGGGAACTCGGACTCCAAAAAAACAAAGTTGGCCTTCCGATCTCCATCCACATGGCAAGCGATCACCCCGAAGATCCAGGTACCAGCCGCCGTCTCCCCCTCACCGAAGCTGCGGATGAACCTCCTCTGGCGACCGTCATCAACGCCCTCGCCAGCCGAATAGATCGGCTACAGTCCCTCGTGGAGGCACTCGTCCGCGTCCAAACGGCCGTGCCAGGGCCCCAGATCGCCGCTCCTCCGCCTCCAGAAGGCTCTGCCCTCGTCGGCATGGCTGACTACCGGCAGGCTACGACCCTTGGCCACAGATCTTACGGGCCGATACTCCCTGAGGCCCGCTGGGCGCCCCACGGCTCCACACCAAGATCCGCCGCCGGAGCGTCTCGCCTCGAGCCTCATCGCGACCCTTACCCCCCTGAGGAGATGTCGGTCACCTCGCCTGTCCACAGGCATGATCAACACCCCCTCCCTCGACGAGGTCGCACAGAAGGGGCTCGCCACTACGGCTCGATGGCCACCTCGCCCGGAGATCTGAGGAACCTCATCGAGAGCAACCGGAGCCGTGCCCAGACACAGATCTCCCACAGCATAGTTCAGGGATCACAAAGCGCCGAATCCTCGGGGTACCACGGCCGACTCGACACCCTCGAAAAGAAGATCGAGGGCATGCGCCGGGAAGGTCACCTCTTGGGCGACGGGGCTAAGTACGCCGCCGACTCGCTCACCAAGCCATTTACCAAGGGACTGCTCGCTGTCCACGTCTCCTCGCGTAACAAGCCTCCGAAGGTCTCTCTGTTCGACGGGAAAACCGACCCGAAAGACCATTTGGATGCTTTCACCGTAGGGATGAGCTTCCAGGACCATTCCGACGCCGTCCAGTGCAGGGCCTTCCCAGCCACCCTCATCCGCTCTGGTCGGGACTGGTTCCGAGGACTCGAGCCTCACTCAATCTCGACCTTTGACGAGCTAGATACTCAGTTCCTCAGCCACTTCGTCGGGAACCGTCGGCAGAAGCGCACGGTCGACTACCTCTTCACAATTAAGAGCGGAGACAAGAAGACGTTCAAAGCTTACATCACCCACTTCTACAACGCCCTCCTTGAGGTCCCTGAGCACCGGGACGAGACCGTCATCACAGCGCTCAGATCTGGTCTTAGGCACAAGGAATGGTTGCGCTCCTTTGCGTTGGCACAGCCTAAGACCATGGCCGAGGTCAAGGCGTGGATCGAGCGCGAGGTTCAGCTGGAGTCCGAAGTGAATGCGAACCTCCCTCGAGTAGACAGGTCCGACCAGAAAAATAGGGCTCGGGAAGAAATGCTGGAGCGTCAGCAGCCCTATCACCCAAAGTTCCAGGAGTACACCCCGCTCAACGTCTCCCTCACGGTGTTACTAGAGGAGGCCCAGGACGAGGGGTTCTTCAAGTTCCCTCCAATCCCGCGTCAGGCTCGAAGCGGACCCGGGGCCTTTATTGCGCCTTCCACCGGACACTAGGCCACGCCACGGAGGATTGTAAGAAACTCCGGGACTACATCGAGGAGCTCATCCGATCGGAGCACCTCGCCTCCTACTTAAGGGACAAACGGCAGGCCGACCGCGAGCAGGAGCTGCGTCCCCCTCCCGCCGAGCTGACCATCAGCCAGATCATGCTCATTTCGGCAGATGACCAGTCCGGCGCTCAGGGAGCCCCGTACCAGGTGCCGAGTACGGAGACCAACAAGCCTCCGGGGAGCTCGGGCCACGCTAACGGGGTCATCTATTAGCATGTACTTTTCTTTTAGGGCGATGTAAACTCTTCCTAGGGTCTGTTGTTAATTTAATAAAGATCAATGGAACATTGCGAAAAAGAAGGAAATGTCTCATTTATTCAAAAAGGTATTATGGGCTCCTCAGCCATACATACAAAAAGAAAAAGAAAACTACAGCGGCGGGGGAAGGGGGTGCAGAGAGCACTGCTCATGGTACTCGGTAAAGATCCCTGCCAGCCGAGGCCTTGCGAGATCCAACCTCAGCCCTCGATTCCCCTCCCCCCCCCCGCAGGCTTTGACCCCGAGCCTCAGTTCGTAGCACTCACGGACGAACGCCACTAAGCGAGCCAGCTGATTCGCGGAGATCAGGCCGAAGCGCCTCAGGGACCTTAGCTTGCCCACGGCCTCGTCGCAGAGCTGCTCGGACAAGGGGTTGTAAAGCCCCGGCGACGCCCTCCAGATGGAGTACATCAGCAGCTGCAGCAGGGAGGAGCGCCGGGGAGCAGCCAGCCAAAGTGGTCTTCGATGCTCCCATAGACCAACTGCACCGTGTCCTCGGTGCAGTTCTGGTCATAGAGATATACGTCTTCGAAGTGGATGATATCGGGGATGGTAAAAGGGAAGTCTTTCATTCTTAACGACCTGTTTACGAAGGAAGGAAGGACCAGCGCTCCTTCAGCCTTATATAGCCCACTGCATCCCAACGGAACCCAACAGTCGCCCGTTTTCGCCCACAAAGTCGCTACCACGCGGCGATCATTGAGCCTTTCCTGGCAGGACCGAAACGACGCGACTCTGGCGCTTTGCCTCCCCGCACACTCAATGCGCATGCTACGCGCACGACCGCCGTGACCGTCCCTGCTCCCCATACCTACCACAGGATGGTCAGGAGAGACTTCATGAAGAATCAGCCAAGCGTCTACCATGCTCGGATGTCCCTGGCCGGTAGATTCCCTACCCGCAACGCCAGGGATCAAAGCCCTCACCAAGAGGCGACCAGGCAGCTTCACTGCCCGGTTATCCTTAGCAGGACTCCTATGGCCCCTCCAATGCTAAGGATCAAAGCCTCCACAGAGGCGGCCGAGCGGCTACTCTGCTCGGCTATCCCTGGTCGGTAGCTTCCCTGCTCGCAACACCAGGGGTCGAAGCCCTCGCCAAGAGGTAACCGCGCAGCTTCACTACCCGGATATCCTTAGCAGGCCTCATACGACCCCTCCAACGCTAAGAATCAAAGCCCTCCTTAGAGACAGCTCAGCAGCTACCCTGCTCGGCCATCCCCGGCTGGTAGCTTCCTACCACGACCAACAGGGATCAAAAGCCCTCCCAAAGGCAGTTGAGCTCGACCCTCACTCCTTCAGGACAAAAGCCCTCGCCAAGAGGCACCGGGCAGTGACCCTGCCCGACCAAGGGTCCTTGGTAGGCTTCTTACAGCCCTCCCGTGCTAAGGACCAAAGTCCTCCCAGAGGCAGTCGAGCCCGACCCTTGCTCGGCTATCCCCGGCTGGTAGCTTCCTACCACAACCGACAAGGATCAAAGTCCTCGCCAAGAGGCACTGGGCAGTAACCCTGCTCGGTCCCCGTCCTGAAAGATCAAAGCCCTCGCAAGAGGCAACCAAGTTGTCACGCCCCGCTTCCCAGAGTACGCTAGATTGGGCACGTGACATAGCCAACCATGCTACCTGTGGGTAGGAAGTATCCATCCACAGTCACATTACGGCTGTAGAGATATCAAGAACAAGATAAAATTTTCTAAAACATGTCCATAATCCAGAATAACAGGAGTCAATAATAAATAAATGCGGAAGCAAATGATCCAATACAAATAACTGAAAGGTATGTCCCATAACGCAGGCTCACATCAGGAAAGAAATACAGGAAATAAAACTAACTAATACTAACACCTCACAGCTCAGCCTGCTGGCTGAAGTACTCCTGCTCGGACTGCGACAGCGGTACGGAATCTGGGCCATGCAAAACCCTGACGTCAGCGCGTCATGTCATCAAGTAATATAATATGAACAGTGTAGCAGGCAATGTAATATAAACATGAATACAGCAAGAATAACAATAATACGAATCATACCAGTACAGGGTAGCGTGCAGTGGGTAAACTAAACTGTTCTATCAGGTTTTCTATTCTAAAGTCTTTGAAATTAATTGAGTAATCCTCCATGTAACTCAAAGGATATGTCCCGTTACCCCCGGGACCACGGATCAGGAATATGTGAACCAATAGTGGTTCTGTCCCGTTACCCCCCGGGACCACGGATCAGGAAAATGTAAGAGTCACGAATGGCTCTGTTCCATTACCCCCCGGGACCACGGATCAGGAAAATGTAAGAGTCACGAATGGCTCTGTCCCGTTCCCCCCGGGACCACGGATCAAGTAATACCCTTTTAAGTTACATTTTAGTTTACACTTTTGATTTCCCCATACCCCCAAGTTATATGTGTCAGGTCAGGTATTCAGTAATCAAGAACTAATGCCAACACAGGATCAGGTAACAGCAGGTTTCGTCTGGATAGACAACAGGAATGGTCCATGAGGACTACATGTCGGGTTTGTTGGCATTAGGCACGAGATCAGGTAACAGGTCAGGTCATGGTACCTCAGGTCAAGTCAACAGTAAACGGTACCATGTCAGGTGTATCAATATATATCATGTGTAACCAAGTCAAGTCAAGATGTAACAATATCGTGGGTGTGCTCACAACAGATATATAATCGAACAGGGGATTAACAGCAGGAAATAAGCAATAAATTAAACAACAATGAGCAGTTCATTCAATCACCATAGTGCATTAATATAGTGCAGCTGTTTTATTATAGTAACAGGTTTTGAGCACCCCTTAGCGGTGCAACAGTTTAAGTGATGGTGCAATACAGTTATCAAGCCTTTGAATGCAATATCCGAATGTAAAAGCACTATGTGGGAAAGTGCTACAATCTACTAAACGGTAAAATGTGATTAACAGGTAAACTTGGTTCTTAGGTTAAAAGTGGCAAATTGTAATTTCTATGTTAACTGTGTTGGAGATAGTGCCCTCATAGTCAATTATTGGATCGCAGGTACGTGATTGCAATGATTGCGGAGGACCTATACCGGTAGGACAGTCTTACTCGAGATGATAGTATGCTATCTGGTTTGCCTTTATCAGTCGTGTACATGTTCAGGTGACTGATTGCATGTTACACTTTGATAGAGCCCTTAGGATCTTGCTTTACTACCAACAGTATGATGGCGATCATATACGTGAGAGTTGGGTAGTTTATATGCATATCCTTAATTGTGGTCCCTAGTCGTGGGAGTTTCGAGATAGGGCATCGATACTCCGGAGTAGACTAGTGTGTACAGTCGAGACCCCGACGAGGGGCGGTGGCCGGTCTCACAAGCCACTGGTGTCAGTTGGATCACCTAAGATGTATACAGGTGCTCATTGGGTTATGAGTACACCGGACAGGACTCGCCGGGAATCTGCTAGTTAGTATTATATCTATCGTCAGATAGCAGTTCCCTGGTGACATGTGTACAGGTTAGTTCATCGACCTGAGGTCGTCATTTGTCTCGTGTGAGTTCCCACTGTGCTTTGATTTCTACCCTACCACGGCTCAAAGGAGTCGTGCAAACAGGTAGCTTTTGGGTACAGTCCCGAGCCACATGGAGGCACGTGAGCGGATCGGCAGGGGATTCGTCTCTCCCGGTATTGGGGGTGAGATCGTGCTGTGTCTAGGAGAGCCATTACACAAAGTCTATGGCCATGGCAGGAGATTTACTGGTAGGTACTCCAGGAGTATCTCAGGGTGTTATTGGGCTTCACTCCGACACGACTTATACTGCAATTGGGGGTCTGACGTTACTAGCCCCCTAGGCAGATATGCGATACTCATTGACGAACAGACCGGACTGTATATACATTGTCACTGTTAGGCTCAGTAGGGTTTCTGGATGAGTTCGCTCATCGGCCTCCCTTGAGTGCGCTCATCGGTCTCCCTTGAGGTCAGTCCGTGGGCAGCCGTTACGCATTGCTAGTGCCGCTGACGGTTTGTGGTTAAACCCACTGCCAGGGTACTGACGAGTCATTAGAGTCCCCCACAGACAGTTTCCCAAGTTCGGGCGAAACGTTGTAGAGGCCGTATGGTTTTATGGCAGGGTTCGGAAAATGCACGTGCGTTTACGCACGTGTTATTTTTCGGGCAGACAATACTGGTCGGCTTTGGTTTAAGCCGGATCCGAGTATTATATTGAGTAGGTATAATATCTTTGTCTCAGTTGCATTTGTATTCGGTCGTAATACAAATGCGGGTATATTTATACAGTTTCGGGGTTTTCCTGAAAGTCGTTTCAGGATCACTTTTGGAAGTTGCCAGTTTCCAGTTTTCTATCTGCCGTCTTTTAACATTTGGTTAAAGGAGGATTTATCTTTTCTTGAATGAGAGTGAGTCGTGCTTCTAGAAGGTTCTAGAAGGTTCTAGAATTTGTGACAAGGCTAAGTGACTCATGCTTTGGTTTCATTACATTCTTGTTTTGGTTAAGATCTTTATGTTGATATTTTCATGTGTTCATATTATGATAAGGATGGTGGTTTATGGTCACCTCCTTATCTCCTCCTACACTCACCCTCCTCCTTCATATATGAATGAAACGCCTCCTCTCTCATTCATTCTCTCACTTGATTCATTGGAAAAAGATTATGATAGATATTTGGGGTGTATGGAATTCACAGATCATTTCATTCCATCACCCGATTCCCTCGGCAACTTCATTAACCGATCGTCCACGAACTTGGACGAAGTGAGACAAAGTCATCTACTCATTCTCTACATCATTCTTGGTCGTCTCTTTTAGCAAACTTGACGATCGAGTTGCCTCGAGTCAGAGGCGGGAGCCCGTTTAAAGAATCGGTGATGTGGTGCCACCTCGACGAGGATATCGGAGTTCGACGAGATCGGAGCAGCCGCTACGGAGCGTGGAATGATGGTTGAAGAACGAAGGACTCGGATCGTTCGGTATAACCTTTCTACACTCTTTACAGTTTGTTAGTTTAGCAATAATGGCAGATCCGGGTTAAAGTATACGATAGCGCCAGTTAAAAGTTTTTGTTCCGCATTTTGGCGTCTTTAGACTGCCTGGACGCTAACGTAGACTTACAGTGGTATCAGAGCCTCACCATTTTGCTATACTAACTTGTGCTAACGCGTTCAAAATATCGATCCGACCGGAAATCGAAAATTCCAAAATTCAAGCCCGACAGTTTCTGTTAATTTTAAATGGCTTCAAAAATTATTTCTGAATGTCTTAAAAATCCGTGCAGGGTTTTTTAAGAGTACGGACAAAATTTGAGCAATTGATCTCACCAGATCGCCGCGGATTAGCGGCCAAACCCATGGTCTGGCCGCGCATCCGCGGCCGTTCTAGGGGATCACTGCACCAAATTTTTTCTGTGTGTTCTCTGTTGGATTTTGGGGTTTTTGGTAAATATCGTTTTGGCCCAGGTTTTGTTACTGTTCACCAGTAAGTCGTGGGGTCCACTTTTTGATATTTGGTCGATCGAAATTTAAACACGTTAGTTTACAGTGCTTATATTATATCTCCGACCGGGAATGTCATTTGATCGGTAAACCGCGTCTGATTGCTATAGTTCTTTTAGACGGGTTTGCGAACATGACATTCGCGTTGATGTTCTGTGTTGTGCTGTGATGTTGCGGATTTGTCGTGGTGGATAGCAGTGTGCAATGGTAGTACAGTTTGAGTTTATTTGTACATTTGATATTGCGGGGTGAGCGTCCAACTTGTGGACCGCCGTCACTGCCTGTTGTATAATATTCTTTTGGGGCACGACCAGGTTGCGGTCGATGTACCTATTGTACTATTTTTCATTACTGTACTAGGTTTTACCCCGCGACGGAGTGCACGGATAGCCGGGTTCGGGAAAGCAACGGGTCCGCATCTCATGGCTTTGAGAGGCAGAGGGGCCCTACTTCAGAATTGGCAGACTATTCGCCGCACTCGTAGGGGGTACAGGTTGACCCAAGGAGGGGTGCTCAATTTACCGGATTCCGTGAAGTGCCGGATGTTCCATTCACTATGCTGTGGGGACTACCTCGCTTCATGTTTTGGCGGGTAACTTGCCGCACCCGTAGGGGTCTAGGCTTCATTGCACAGGCTATCCACACGACAGGGGAACGTCAAGTTTCAGCAGCGACTCTGTGAAACTCGGGGATCCCAGATTATCTGTATTGTTCTGTGATGCTTATTACTTTTCTGTAATGTTGCATATTATCACGCCTGGAGAGATTATTGTATATTGGTTTATATACTATTAGATGTTGTATATGTTTTACACCCGCGCTAGTCCAGTCCCCGCTCTGTCGTTAGTTAAGTAACCTAACGGGTGATGACGGGACCCAGTGACGAATGCGGATGGCATATACGTACATTTTATTTTCGTTCTTTTCTGGTGTGATTGATTGATGGGACTGCGTTGATTCTGATCAATGCAAAGTAAAACAAACCTGTATACAATTGTTGGAACAATTTTAAAAAGTGTTATTGCAAAGACGTTTTCTTTTGTTATGCATAGCGGTATTCGGTGGAATATCCTGCACCTCATTCGACGGGGCAAGGGCCGATATCCCTTCACCGGGACCGACCCCTTGGACAGAAGTTTGCGTCAGGGTAATAACTTCACTATAGTCGATTACAAGTTGCTTTGCATAGCGGTATTCAGTGGAATATCCTGCACCTCATTCCACGAGGAAAGAGCCGAGATCTCTTTACCGGGAGTGACCTCTTTAGCAAAAGGTTTTCGCCACTATATTTTAAAAAAAAAAGCTATCAGGTTCCTTCAGCGATATCAAGTTCACTACGCTAAAGGTTTTTCGCCAAAAACCAGTCGTAGCCCTCCGTCACTTCTTTTGGGTATTCAGTAGTATTCAAGTTATGTATTTTGACCAACGCCAAGGCATAGTGTTTGGTAGCTGCTGGGTATTCAATTGTTGCATAGATAGATGAGTTAGTTTGGGACAGTCGTTCTGCCATTTTGGCCAACGTCAAGGGCATGTGCGGGTGGGTTCAAATTGACAAGATAGTGATGGGTAGAACTTGGCATGTGACTTATGACATTTTGACCAACGCCAAGGTTATAAGAGCATGGGGCAAAAATCATATCGGGAGTTTCTAAAGAAACTGAAACTTGCCAAGTATGCGCATACCTTCTGGAGTATGAGTAACGTGGATGCATTCCATCACGTTATCATGCGATGAGAGTTGGATCCCGATTCCCACTGATGAGTTGGTTTACTCTTCGGGTGATCCCGATTGATTCTTCTTTAGGTTTGGAGGAGAATTTTGACAGGACAGTGGGAGGTTTCCGGATTAGATAAAATGATGACCATTCTGATCTAGGTTAGAGTGCACGCAGAGTGTTTCTTTTCTCTCTCTCTCTTTGGCAGCGACCTTTGACCGACCCTAGACTATGACTCAGTGACCAGGTTGACCGAACCTTCTTAAAATACTGGCTTTTGGATTGTCTGAGTTGCATAAGTCATTGCCACTCCTTCTTTTACCCTTTGCATTTCTCAGAACACCCGTATTACTACGGATATCCACTTCCATTGGATAGATCCATCGTATGGTTATATACGAACTCGAAGGGACTTCTTCGAGGATGGATCCAGGTTCAGGAGAAATAGAATTGGTTTATTCAGTTGTCTTTTATTATCACCTTCTCTCAGGTTGCGAGGGCTCCTTGGTTTAGGAGAGTACACCTATTACGCTTATTGGATAGTCTTATTCCAAACCATAGGCTGGTGCCGAAAGGTAGGGAATGAAGAAAACCAATTAGCCTAAGTAGGGTGTGCAGAAGGTAATATGTAAAGACAAAATAAAGGGATTAGAAAGAAGGCAAAGTAAGTTGCGATTGATATCATTCATGACCAAAACCGCGTACTTCATCACCGCTCCTATTTCACCTTTAAAAGAATAAGGTATTATTCAGTTGTCTTTTATCATCACCTTCTCTCAGTTGCGAATACTCCTTGGTTTAGGAGGGTACACCTATTATGCTTACTGGATAGTCTTCTTCCAAACCATAGGCTGGTGCCGAACGGTAGGGAAGGAAGAAAACCATTTAGCCTAACGATGGTGTACAGAAGGTAACGACTAAAGACAAATAAAGGGATTTGGAGAGATGGCAATAAAATATGCGGTTGAAGTCATGAATTGGATTATGGAAGAGGCATTACTATGAATACCAGGATACCCCTACGAAACATTTTCATGTTTCAGTGCATTGTTAAAGAAAAACTGTTTTCCCGATTAGACACTTACTCCAAGGGTATGTATTTACCAGGTTTCATTCTCATATCTGTATGGTTTTACAGATGATGAGTGGGAGTAAGATATTGGGAATTAGGTGATCATCCTCATTATATCGGAATTCGTTGTAATTGGTGATATTTGAGGAAATCGCCAGGGTACAGTTTTCCACCTATAACGCACAGGTTATGAGTTGTTCAACTCAGCGGACTTATACAGAGTATTGTATGTTGTCCAGTGTTCATCAGGACAAAGGGGTAGGTCCTCGTACTTTGTTCTGTTTACTTATAACTTCTCTAGTTTTTAGACAAGTGTTTCGTAGAAATACATGGTCTAAGTTTTGAGAAGTTGTGGGTATAAGAATAAAGTAGAGAACCAGGTATCACAAGTATCGGGATTCTTCAAAGAGATCGAAGATGTAGATTCTTGTGAATGGTATTCAGATGATAGTGATGGTTTTGAGAAACATATTTCTCTTTCAGGTTACTCATAATTGGATAGATTCCTAAGTTGAGTAATGCTGATTAGCCTCTTTCCATTAAAGTTGATATGCACTGGAGACAGCTGCATGATTTGAATATGGTTCCAATTAAATAAGTGCCAAAGTTTCTATATTGGATATAGAATAGTTCGTACCTTAAAAGATATTAAGGTACGGGGAGTTGTCCAGCTTATGCTTAAAACCAGACTCTGGATAACTCAGGGCACGTTTCTGTAATGGCTGTTTGTGGGTTGACCCTGGCTATGACGAGGGTTGATATTCTACCATTTGGAAGATCAATAGTGATATTGTTCTTGACTCGCCACAGTTTTAGTAAAAATGGATCTTTTTCAGAAAACAGTAGTGGGAGTATGGTAGAACTGGAAGTGATTCCAGAACCGCGAACGATTACGAAAAATTTAATAGGACCTATACATTCAATCAGGTTTGACATTCCAATAGCCACTCCGCAGATATGGTAGGTAACCTCAGACACCCGAGAGGTACTTCGGTAGGCTCAAGGACGGTGACAGGGAGGTTCTTATCTACCCAGACTTGACACTACTGTTGTTCCAGGCTATGAGACCCGGTAGGAGGGTTGTCGTAGTCAGTGGGAGCAACGGAAGCATGGTGGGCAAGTAGCTTATGTCTATTTATAGACTTGAGCAGTTATAGCGGAGAAAGATCATCTAATTTTGATGTGACAGTCATGGGTTTGACTTCAATCAGGATAGGGGATGGATCTGTTAAGAAGGTAGTAGGGTGTGATGTCATGGTATCTGGATGACATACACAGAGTAGGAAGTAAAATTCCTATACTACGATCGGTTGTACTATGGTCGTCACACAGTTGTTTCTCCAGACAGGATATGGATATAATATTTGACATTCTGGTTTCTAGATCTATGGTTTTAGATCTGGATTTGGGTAGTTTCCCAATGTGGGTACTTTGACAGATATTCTAATGGTTTTTAGAATAGTTGACTCCTAGCATGGTGGTGTACCTGCAAGTGATGGAGTCACCCTCTCTAAAGGTGTCGTACAAACTAAAGGGGAGAGGGATGTGCATGATTGGCAGATCACTTGCTTAGGCAATTGAGTCAATCATGAGATGTCAAGTACCACACCAAATGTTGGTTTTGCACTAGATGCAATAAGTTTGTATTAATCCAATCCTGGAGAAATATAAGGAAGCAGTTTTAGAACATAAGTACATGTTCTACGGATTTGATGACGGCAGCCTCCTTCGGGAGACGGTTATCATTTCAGGCTTCAAAGGTGACGTGGATGACAGAGTGACTGTCAGAGTTTTAGTTTTTTCCTCTGATGAAGAGGGACAGTATTATGGACAGGTGGTCCAAGAGGATACTGTGGGAAGCAAGGTGCCCGATACTGATTAGGTTCAGTGATCGATTCAGTCTAAGAAGTTTGGATATGGAGTTCATTTATGAACTAAGGTCCCATCAGATATCCAGACATGTTCTAAGACAGGTATTACTCAATTCGGGAGATGGTTTTCTCCGCGAACTTGAGATTAAGAGAGATATAGAAAGATACTTCTAGGCGGATCCACTCACTGAGGCTATTTCTCGAACACAATAGTTTTACAAACGGGCTTTGTGAAACTGATTAGTAGAGGAGTTGGATGTTCGGTTTCACACGGGCTGTGAGTAGTCGACATCGCAATATTAGCCTTGAGTGCAAGTGGGAGATTGTTGGAGATAGTGCCCTCATAGTCAATTATTGGATCGCAGGTACGTGATTGCAATGATTGCGGAGGACCTATACCGGTAGGACAGTCTTACTCGAGATGATAGTATGCTATCTGGTTTGCCTTTATCAGTCGTGTACATGTTCAGGTGACTGATTGCATGTTACACTTTGATAGAGCCCTTAGGATCTTGCTTTACTACCAACAGTATGATGGCGATCATATACGTGAGAGTTGGGTAGTTTATATGCATATCCTTAATTGTGGTCCCTAGTCGTGGGAGTTTCGAGATAGGGCATCGATACTCCGGAGTAGACTAGTGTGTACAGTCGAGACCCCGACGAGGGGCGGTGGCCGGTCTCACAAGCCACTGGTGTCAGTTGGATCACCTAAGATGTATACAGGTGCTCATTGGGTTATGAGTACACTGGACAGGACTCGCCGGGAATCTGCTAGTTAGTAATATATCTATCGTGAGATAGCAGTTCCCTGGTGACATGTGTACAGGTTAGTTCATCGACCTGAGGTCGTCATTTGTCTCGTATGAGTTCCCACTGTGCTTTGATTTCTACCCTACCACGGCTCAAAGGAGTCGTGCAAACAGGTAGTTTTTGGGTACAGTCCCGAGCCACATGGAGGCACGTGAGCAGATCGGCAGGGGATTCGTCTCTCCCGGTATTGGGGGCGAGATCGTGCTGTGTCTAGGAGAGCCATTACACAAAGTCCATGGCCATGGCAGGAGATTTACTGGTAGGTACTCCAGTAGTATCTCAGGGTGTTATTGGGCTTCACTCCGACACGACTTATACTGCTATTGGGGGTCTGACGTTACTAGCCCCTAGGCAGATATGCGATACTCATTGACGAACGGACCGGACTGTATATACATTGTCACTGTTAGGCTCAGTAGGGTTTCTGGATGAGTTCGCTCATCGGCCTCCCTTGAGTGCGCTCATCGGTCTCCCTTGAGGTCAGTCCGTGGGCAGCCGTTACGCATTGCTAGTGCCGCTGACGGTTTGTGGTTAAACCCACTGCCAGGGTACTGACGAGTCATTAGAGTCCCCCACAGACAGTTTCCCAAGTTCGGGCGAAACGTTGTAGAGGCCGTATGGTTTTATGGCAGGGTTCGGAAAATGCACGTGCGTTTACGCACGTGTTATTTTTCGGGCAGATAATACTGGTCGGCTTTGGTTTAAGCCGGATCCGAGTATTATATTGAGTAGGTATAATATCTTTGTCTCAGTTGCATTTGTATTCGGTCGTAATACAAATGCGGGTATATTTATACAGTTTCGGGGTTTTCCTGAAAGTCGTTTCAGGATCACTTTTGGAAGTTGCCAGTTTCCAGTTTTCTATCTGCCTTCTTTTAACATTTGGTTAAAGGCGGATTTATCTTTTCTTGAATGAGAGTGAGTCGTGCTTCTAGAAGGTTCTAGAAGGTTCTAGAATTTGTGACAAGGCTAAGTGACTCATGCTTTGGTTTCATTACATTCTTGTTTTGGTTAAGATCTTTATGTTGATATTTTCATGTGTTCATATTATGATAAGGATGGTGGTTTATGGTCACCTCCTTATCTCCTCCTACACTCACCCTCCTCCTTCATATATGAATGAAATGCCTCCTCTCTCATTCATTCTCTCACTTGATTCATTGGAAAAAGATTATGATAGATATTTGGGGTGTATGGAATTCACAGATCATTTCATTCCATCACCCGATTCCCTCGGCAACTTCATTAACCGATCGTCCACAGACTTGGACGAAGTGAGACAAAGTCATCTACTCATTCTCTACATCATTCTTGGTCGTCTCTTTTAGCAAACTTGACGATCGAGTTGCCTCGAGTCAGAGGCGGGAGCCCGTTTAAAGAATCGGTGATGTGGTGCCACCTCGACGAGGATATCGGAGTTCGACGAGATCGGAGCAGCCGCAACGGAGCGTGGGATGATGGTTGAAGAACAAAGGACTCGGATCGTTCGGTATAACCTTTCTACACTCCTTACAGTTTGTTAGTTTAGCAATAATGGCAGATCCGGGTTAAAGTATACGATAGCGCCAGTTAAAAGTTTTTGTTCCGCATTTTGGCGTCTGTAGACTGCCGGGGCGCTAACGTAGACTTACAAACTGTAAAATGATATATGTCATATTGCAATCAAATGAGAAAATAACTATACCGAGTTAAGTTTGCAGGTTTAATGAGTCAAAACATATATAATTGTATAGTATAGCATGTAGCAAGTGATACTTGCCTCGATGGGTCGCGAATCGGGAAAACGGAACGTTAACCGTTGGCGGGGAAAACTCGCGACGGGCACACGGTTCACGGAATGAACCCAAACGACGAACAAAGGAACCACACGGGTCGGGGTACCTCGCTGGAACGTCGAGAAACGTCACCGTCACGACGGAATTCCGGCAACAAAAGAACAGTTAAAAAAATGTGAAACGAGACATGAAGCAAGAAGAGAAAGAATGATAAAGAGAAGTACGAGAGAATATATGAGGGGGAGATAGAGAGAGAAAAGTGGAGAGAGAGAAGAGGGAGAGAGGGAAAGTGGGGCCCACGGGGTTAAAGGGGAGGTTGCGATTGGCTGAGAGAATAAATTGAGAAGGATATAAAAGATTGTAAAAATATTATATGGTTAACTTAAAGATTTAAAAGATAGGTAATGAACAGTAAGATATCAGGTTAGTTAGAAAAATGTATGCGATGGTTTTAATAATATTAAAATTTGGGATTTTGGCGCCAAATAAAACATTTCCAAATCGCGCCCGGGTCGAGTCCAAAAATTTAAAATTGAAATAATAGGATTTTAAGCGGGATCCAAATTTTAAAATTAAGTGTTTTATGATTAAAAAGCATACCCCCAAAACGGACACACGTACGTGCACGTAGCCATCCAAACTCGCCCGTTTCACTGAACGGGACGAGAACACAATGCACGGACGCTACCACGAGGCTAGGGGTGTCAAGTAGGCCAAGATGAATATTTTCAATTTTATTTTAGATGCCAAAATTTGTTATATGTAGAAATGACTTTGCCGGATAAATTTTACAGTAAGCAACAAACAAGCAAGTTAAATGAAATGAGTACCACATTATGCTCAAACAATAACTGAAAATAGTAGCATTGGGCTCGGGTGTTACATTATACCCAACTACAAAAAGAATTTCGTCCTCGAAATTCCAAGAATACAAAGATAGATAACTACAAGAAAAGGTGAGGAAACTTCTGCCGGATTTCATCTTCTCGTTCCCAAGTGGACTCTCCATGCGAGCGATTACCCCAAGAAACAAGCACAAGGGGGATAACCTTGTTCTTGAGAACCTTTTCCCTTCGATCCACGATTTCAATCGGTCGCTCCTCAAAAGTCAAGTCTTCTCGTACTGTTAGCTCCGAATGATCCAAAACGTGTGTTTCATCTCGAACATGCTTACGGAGTTGAGATACGTGAAACACATCGTGCACATTTGCCAAGGACTGCGGTAACGCCAAACGATACGCTACCTCACCAACACGCTCCACGATCTCAAGGGTCCAACGAATCGAGGACTAAGCTTTCCTCGTCTTCCAAAACGAATCACCCCTCTAGCCGGTGATATCTTCAAGAATACCAAATCACCCACGGTGAACTCCAGAGGTCTTCTTGACGTGTCAGCCCAACTTTTCTGTCTGTCTTGAGCTGCCTTCATGTGCTTTCTGATAGGGTTAACCTTCTCAACTGTCTGCACAACCAAATCTGGTCCCAATAATCTTCGTTCACCAACATCATCCCAACAAACAGGTGAACGGCACTTACGACCATACAAAGCTTCAAACGGAGCCATCTGAATAGTTGCCTGAAAACCGTTGTTGTAAGACCAAAAGTAGATGATCCTCCCACGAACCCTTAAAGTCCAACATGCATGCTCTCAACATGTCTTCAAGAGTTTGGATCGTTCTCTCCGACTGACCATCAGTTTGAGGATGATAAGCTGTGCTAAACTTCAATCGAGTCCCCAAACTTTCCTGTAAACTCCTCCAGAAGTGTGATAAGAACCGAGTATCCCGATCGGACACGATGCTCACCGGTACTCTATGCAATCTTACAATCTCCTGCATGTACCGCTCTGCCAAAGTCTCTATTGATTGACCAACCCGAAAAGGAATAAAGTGAACTTCCTTGGTCAATCGGTCAACAATTACCCATACTGCATTGTTGCCTTCTGGACTCCGCGGTAAAGCCGTCACGAAATCCATGGTTATATGTTCCCACTTCCACTGAGGAATCGGAAGTGGTTGCAATAAACCAGCAACCCTTTGATGTTCAGCCTTAACTTGCTGACACACCAAGCACTTTGCCACAAAGCGAGCAATCTCCCGCTTCATGCCCTCCCACCAGAAATGCTGTCGATTATCTCGGTACATCTTTGTGCCTCCTGGATGTACAGAATAAGCTGAACTGTGTGCCTCCCTCATAAGCTCTTCACGAACATCACCCTTTGGTACATACAAACGGCTACCATACCTCAACGAACCATCTTCGTGGATCAATAAATCTGTTCGTAGCCCGGCTTCAACCTGCTCTCGAAACTTTTGCAGTCTAGGATCCTGCGATTGAGCTGCTTTAATATTCTCGATCAAAGACGAATGTACTTGCAGCTGCAACAACTGTCCCGTAGAACGCGGTAGCACAACTTCCATTGACGCAAGAATATTGTTTGTCGGCCTAGCCCTAACCTCGACCGGCCCGACCGAACTGCTTCCTTAACGCAACTGCTGTCTGCTGCAAACTCCCTTTCATCCCAGATAAACTCTGCTGCTCTTGGCTGCTGCAAGTATTTGTGAGAAAGTGGTCAAACCCAGGGAGACAATCTGCCTCTGGATGTCCACGTCCAGTCTGTGCATGAACCTCCGTGCCCTGTCTGCATCGTTGGCAACTAAAGGTCCAGAGAAACTACCGAGTCTCGTCCATTCTGCTACATGCACATCTACGGGTGCTCCCTTCTGCTTTAGTCCGATGAACTTCTCTTCCATTTCCTCCCGTGCAGTCCGCGGGAAGAACTTCTCCAGGAAACTCTTAGAAAAATCCGCCCACTTGATCGGCTTGGGCAAACGGGTCTCCTCAACAAGCCACCATTCTCGGGCGTAGTCCACTAGCTGAATGCGTACACAACAACCTTTTGTCATTTGGAATCTGTGCCGCAAAAAGCAAGTTCTCTGTGTCAACTAGCCACTGCTCCACTGGCAACGGCTCCTTTAAACCGGTAAATGTAGACGGATCCAAACGTCTGAAATCTGCCACGGTCCCTACTCGGTCAACTGGTTTAGCTCCAACGTTGTTTACAGACTGCTGAACGATCTGCAAACCTTCCCGAAACAAGTCCGCTTGATGCTGGATCATCTCGGCCTGTTTCTTTGATTCTCCAGCATTCCTCTTATCATTCCAAGCATGGAGGCTTCGTCCACACGCCTCTGGTATGTCTTCAATTTCTTACCGGCCATAATCCTGAACTCAAAATACCCAACATTAGCATGATGATAGATTCTGAATATAAGTCAAGGCTAGAACTCCAAGATACTTAAATAGAGTGCCGCATTGTAACTATGCCGCAGTATCATAGCCACAATTACTTAACTCCATCCAAGTCGCCTAAGTCCTAGAGATAACAAGGAATCAGGTTTTCGAATCGATATGCAAAGGAAGTTTGCACATCGTAAAAGATATAATCAGGAAGAATGTGATTCAAGAATGGTAAAACGGTCAAGGTGGCAGGACATGTTTCCTAAACACGGGTATTCTGATTCGTGTATTGGGTACAATACCCAACTACAAAAGAATCACCCAACTAACTTATGGCTCTGATACCAAAAGAACCATGTCACGCCCCGCTTCCCAGAGTACGCTAGATTGGGCACGTGACATAGCCAACCATGCTACCTGTGGGTAGGAAGTATCCATCCACAGTCACATTACGGCTGTAGAGATATCAAGAACAAGATAAAATTTTCTAAAACATGTCCATAATCCAGAATAACAGGATTCAATAATAAATAAATGCGGAAGCAAATGATCCAATACAAATAACTGAAAGGTATGTCCCATAACGCAGGCTTGTTCCCCTCCGAAAGGCGGCGCACAGGACCGCGATGTCCTGACGCTGAGATTCGGGGCAGATGTTAATTGGTTTTATCCGTCCACCTCTCCAAAAATGCCAAGTTGATTTATGGCACCTTGTATCGGAGGTTTAGACGGATGCGGCCGATGTAGCAGACTTTGTCAGATTCCCCCTCGCTTGAGGGGTTTTTGATTGTGGGGACGCTCTTCCCTACAGGCGCAAGCCCCTGCAGTTAATTACGCTACCGCATCGCGGTAACAACTTTCTCCTTCTCCAGAATTTCACTTCGTGTCGTGTGTGTTTGTTTTGTTTGTGGTTGCCCGTGGATTGTATACGGAGACTGAGTAATGCCGTCGCCCGTAGGACGTGGATTAGTCCAAATCCGTATTTACTTAGATTTGGGTTTGGTGATTTTTGGTTTAAGGATGCATTAGTCGCGTTGCGGCTAAGATCAACTTAAACGTTCGTCAAGGATACGTTAGTCCTGTTTTAGACTAAGATCGACCTGACGTAGTGATTGATTTAATTATCTGGCCGTCGGGACTCGTCACCTCTCTGACGTCGTTGAGGGATTACAACGACAGGCGTCAGAGGAGCTCAGAGATGTACCCTTGCACCAAAGTTGATTCGGAGTTTTATTGTTTATTTAAAGATCTAAGGACACATTAACCGTATTTGGGGCTAAGATCAACTTAGACGGGACCGTTTAGATCCGACAAAAGAGCGTTCCCGCTCGATTGCGCTAGTTTAAGGACGTGGCGGTCCATCACCAGTTTTAAGGACGTGGTGGTCCATTATTAGTTTAGGGACGTTTCGGTCCGTCGCCAGTTTAAGGACGTAGTGGTCCATATTCCAGTTTAGGGACGTTTCGGTCCGATATTAGTTTAGGGACGTTTCGGTCCGATATTAGTTTAGGGACGTTTCGGTCCGATATTAGTTTAAGGACGTTTCGGTCCGATATTAGTTTAAGGACGTTTCGGTCCAATATTAGTTTATGGACGTTTCGGTCCACGAGTTTAAGAACCCTGCAGTCCATATCGATGTGTGGTCGTTGGGACCCGTCACCTCTTTGACGTCGTTGAGGAATTACAACGACGGATGTCAAAGGAGTTCGGAGATGTACCCTCGAACCGGATGTAAATTGATTTAGACGAGCAATTTTGCTCAGTCAATTTAATTTAAGGACTTATGGCCAAAATTGGGCTAAGTCCAGTTGAAATGTTCAACATTTTATTTGCTTTTGCATTGCATTTCTTTTTTTATTTTTATTTGGGCCTTGCCCAGAAAGGATGCAGAGCATCAATTTGTTTTGGGCTCTGCCCTTTTAGGAATGATGCAAGGCATCAATTTTATTTGGGCTCTGCCCTTGTATAAAGGATGCAAAGCATCAATTTATTTGGGCTCTGCCCATTTATTGCCTTGCAATTTATTTTGGCATGTCAGGTCATTTTGATTTGGGCCTGGCCCTTTTAGTAATGCATTGCATTTGTGCAAAGCACTGTTAATTTGAGAATCTTTTAGATTCAAGAACCGATGGTTCAAAAAAAGAAGTGCAAAGCACTATTTGATTTAAGAACCTTTTAGGTTAAAGAACCGATGGTTCATAAAACAAGTGCAAGGCACTATTTGATTTAGATATAAGAAAAAACAAGTTTTTTCTTGTTTTTCTTATCTCAGAGAACCAAAGGTTCATAACAAGTGCAAGGCACTACTTCTTTTTTATTTTATTTACTTATTTATTTATTTATTGAAGATCCATGATCTTGTTCTCAAGAGAATTTTCTCTTTTAAAGGTTTTACCTTTTTTTTGTTCTTCCAGAATTCTCAAGAGTTCTCTTTCTCTCCTTTTTCTTTTAGCAAGATCTCCTTCTTTGAAATGGGGTATGGGGTCCTTTTTATAGTGCTCAAAAATCAGTTAAAAAGATCTTTTCTGAGTGATTCGGGGAATTTTCCCCACCGTTGGATCTTTGATCCAAAGGCCCCTGTTTTACAGAAGAAATCTTCTTGTTTTAACAAGAACGGAAAAGATTTACTTAAATTTTCATTCTGTTGCTGCGCAACTCACCAGCGCGTGACACGTGTCGCGCAGTAAGGCGCTTGCGCAACTGCGCAGACACGTGTCGCGCAGTAAGGCGCTTGCGCAGTTGCGATTGCGCAACTGCGCAGACACGTGTCGCGCAGTAAGGCGCTTGCGCAGCAGCGATTGCGCAACTGCGCAGACACGTGTCGCGCAGTCGTGTACTTGCGCAGCAGCGATTGCGCAGCAGCGATTGCGCAACTGCGCAGACACGTGTCGCGCAGCCGTGCGCTTGCGCAGTTGCGCAAGCGCAACTGCGCAGACACGTGTCGCGCTGCCGTGCGCTTGCGCAGTTGTGCTTGCGCAACTGCGCAGACACGTGTCGCGCTGCCGTGCGCTTGCGCAGTTAAGTGTTACTTATGTTTTTAAAGAGCCTTGCTCTGATCGGTCGTGCCGCCTTGGGCGTTGTGCTGACGCATCAACTTCTGACACGTGGCGTATTGCGCACAGCGCAGAGGATCTGAAGCGTTGCTTCATTTATTAAAGTTTAAATTTTCAAAGCAAAGCTTTTGCTTCTGATTGGGGGAAGATGAAGCGTTGCTTCATCTCCCTCCTTGGAATTTGAACAGAACTTTGCTCTGATTTGGGTAAACAAATGCCCCCCCACCGTTCCGCTTATGTGGCCTCCAAACGCAAGCGCAATGGTGGCAGAATCCCAACCGTCGCGGCAGCCTTTGGAAGTTGGAAGGGCACTTAGTGCCTATAAAATGGACCTTTGGTCCTTCACAGATGATCATCATCTCCAAAAATTTTATTTTCAGAACCTCAGAGCCCTGCTCTTTATTTTCAAGAACTTCAAAAGTTAGACTCTTAAAACTTTTAGGTGAAAATTTTAATTTGAATTAAATTAAATTAGATTAATTTTCATTGACAGAGCCTTGCTCTCAATAGATCCCTGATCTAAAGAAGACCCATTTAGGGTTTCATTTAGCAGAGCTTTGCTCTAAAGGGGTCTAAAGAGGATTAAGGATAACCCTGTTAGGGTTCCATTAATAGAGCTTTGCTCTCCGAAAGATTTTCATTTATAATTTCTTGATTCATTAATGGAGCTTTGCTCCTTTTAAATTATATAACATAACTTTTAAGGGTTGCTGATTATTGTCGATCTTCTTTTACAGGAACAATGGACGCCCATATGTATGCTCTTAACGAGATCATCTCTTATGGGGACATCCGCCGACTTGGCCACTCTCAAAATCGAGAGTTCACAGACGCGGAGTGTGCTGAAATCATGAGCCGCTTCGACGCATACAACGGTCCCCTGCTTCCCCGGTGTTCCTCCCTTCTTAAGCTTATCGTGGGAGCCATCTGGGAAGCGCTTCCCCTGTTCTGTTCCGGTGTGCCGCTTAGGGCGCTGGATGCCGCTGAGGATAAGGTGTACTCAGCGTACCTGTTGAACTTTATCTCAAAGAGGCGGCGAGACAGTCTCATCGATCTCTTGCACGAGGTCTTTCAACAGTCTGCCATACTCGCCGCTTATCGGAGGGTGGAAGACATCAGGGGGGACCCTGACGCTTGTGCTCGCGAGAGAAAGCATATTAGGATGGTCCGCGAGGCCTGGAAAGTCATAGATAGGGTTGCTTTCGAGTTCCTCAATCCATGTCCTGGGTTCGAGGTTATTCCCTTGTAATGATGTTTTTTCATTTATTGCTTTTATGATTGTAAGAACCATTGGCCATATTAATGGAAAATTTTTATCCCAGCTTGTCTTTATTTTATTTTTATTATTTTTTTTTCTGAGTCTTTTGCTTGCGCATGAATGAGTGTGTCTCGAACGCTTGATCGAATGTAAATCGGATGCTCTTTCTGTTGCTTTTCCTCTTTCTCAGCATGTCGTAACAATTAGCAGGTAATAGAGTAAGCTTCTTGATTTCTTCACGAGATAGCGAGGGCTTAGGCCGCAGGTTCAGATCTGCTGCCTAAGACTTTTCAACTCTATGAGCCGTGAGGGTCTCATAGAGACTTTTCTCCCTACGGATCGAGAGGATTTCGTAGGCGGGTTTTTCTCCTTAAGAATCGTGAGGATTCCTAAGTGTGGTTTTCTCTTATAAGTCGTAAGGATCCTATAAGAGAATTTTTCCCTCTTACGAGTCGAGAGGACTTGTAAGCGGTTGTTTCCCTCCTTGTCGAAGTTCGATGTTGGAGAGTGAGACCCGTGGATGGTATGCAAGAGACTGTTTTGGGCCAACTTGCAGGGTCCCAGTGCTTAGGAAACAGACTTCTTTTATGCCCACTGCCTAAGGCTTTATCTCACGAGTCGAGCCGCCTCGACAATTTTTCACAAGTGGAGATGAATCGAACGTTTCTCGCAAGAACATCTTAACGTCGCATTTAACCTCTGCTCTTTACGACAGAAGCCCATTAAGGTCGGTGGTACTTAGGGTTTTGGCCATCGTACCGTCGCATAAGCTGATATAGTCCTCGATAGGCAATCGTGCTGTTCGAGTAGCCCCGCGACTGCCGTGTCTCTGATCCCTTCGGGGGCTGGACAAGACGTCTTCAAGCAATCATCCTTGGCAGTTTGACCGTCGGAAGAGCAAGTGCTAGGAATTTGCTATGCCGCTTTTTACTTGAGGTTAGGCTCATTTTGGAGAGCCCCGATGAGTCATAACCACTCCGCGCTGGTGTGGGATGATCTCCGATAGTCCTTCAGGCTTTATATGACTTGCCGTTAAGACCCTGAAGCTAGGAATTTGGCCTTTGCTTCGTTTGCTGGCATTGCGTCCTCTGTATCGAGACGAATGTCATGGTGGGAACTAAGGATTTTGCCGTGGCTCCATTTGTTTGATGACGTTGCGTCTGCTGTGTCGAGACGAACGTTGGGGTGACATCTCATCTGCTGTATCGAGACGGACGTCGAGGTGGTGACCACTCTGTGCTGGTGCAAGATGATCTCCGGTTGTCTTTCCGGTTTTGTATGAGTTACCGTCAAGACGTCAAAGCTAGGAATGTGGCCTTCGCTTCGTTTGCTTTGGTGTGTCCAAATCCTGTTGGAGGACGAACGCTGGGGTTAACATTTCGTCTGCTGTATCGAGACGAACGTCAAGGTGGTGACCACTCTGTGCTGATGCGAGATGATCTCCGATTGCCTTTCCGGTTTTATGTGAGTTACCGTAAAGACGTTGAAGCTAGGAATGTATCCTTCGCTTCGTTTGCTGGCATCGCGTCCTCTGTATCGAGACGAATGTCATGGTTGTCTCTAGGTTGCTGGTGAACCGTCGAGGTTTGGAACTAGGGATTTTGCCGTGGCTCCTTTCGTTTAATGACGTTGCGCCTGCTGTGTCGAGACGAACGTTGAGGTGACATCTCGTCTACTGTATCGAGACGGACTTCGAGGTGGTGACCATTCTGTGCTGGTGCGAGATGATCTCCGGTTGTCTTTCCGGTTTTATATGAGTTACCGTAAAGACGTTGAAGCTAGGAATGTGGCCTTCGCTTCGTTTGCTTTGGCGCGTCCGAATCCTGTTGGGGGAAGAACGCTGGGGTTGATATTTCGTCTGCTGTATCGAGACGAACGTCAAGGTGGTGACCACTCTGTGCTGATGCGAGATGATCTCCGATTGTCTTTCCGGTTTTATGTGAGTTGCCGTAAAGACGTTGAAGCTAGGAATGTGGCCTTCGCTTCATTTTCTTTGTCATGTCTGAATCCCTGCTGGAGGAAGAACGCTGAGGTTGACATTTCATCTACTGTATCGAGACGAACGTCAAGGAGGTGACCACTTCATGTGAGATGGTCTCCTATTGTCTTTCCGGTTTTATGCGAGTTACCGTAAAGACGTTGAAGCTAGGAATGTGGCCTCTGCTTCGTTTGCTTACACTGCGTCTGGTGTATTGAGACGAATGCTGAGGTGGAGCTGGAATTTTGCCATCACTCCGCTTTGTTTCGACCATGGGGTCTTTTGTTAACTTTGCATGTACACCCTGCTGGGCTGCGAAGGAACGCCGTTGTTGACATTGCGTCTGTTGTAACGAGACGAATGCTAAGGTGAAGTTGGGATTTTGCCGTTACTCCGCTTTGTTTCGACCGTGAGGTCTTTTGTTGACTTTGCATCTGCCTCCAGCTGGACTGCGGAGGAACGCTGTTGTTGACATTGCGTCTACTGTATCGAGACGAATGCTGAGGTGAAGCTGGGATTTTGCCATCGCTCCGCTTGATGGTGTAACATCTGTGTCCTGTTGGAATGACGAGGCACACTGTTGTTGGTCTCCAGGCTGTAGACGTGGCCATTGAGATTTGGAACTATGGACTTTGTCATGGTTCCGTTTCGTTGCGATTCTGAGGTCAGTTGTTGACGTCATGTCTGCATCTAGTTGGAGTGAGGAGAAACGCCGTTGGTGATCTTTAAGTTGTCGATATTGACGTCGAGACCCTGAAGTTAGGGACCTTCCTTTGCTTCATTTGTTGACATCGTGTCTGTAATATTGCGACTAATGTCGAGATGGTCTCTAGGTTATCTATGAACCGTCAAGATTTGGCTTCGCTTTCTGGTGGAGCCTGTTGGGAAGGTATTGTTCCCTTTTTATCTGTGCCCCTGGATTGTATACAGGGATCGATGTGATTTCACCTGTAGGGCAAAAAGTTTCATTCTTTCATTTTTTTTATTCTTTCCGCGATGCTCTATCATTTCAGCTTTTATATCGCGAAGGTTGTGATTGCCCAATCGTTTCGGCTATTTTTCGCGGTGCCCAATCGTTTCGGCTATTTTTTTTTTTTTACTCGCTGCTTTTTATTGCGAGTTGCCCAATCATTTCGGCTATTTTGCATGCATACATTTTTACTTGCTGATTTTGTTTGCAAGTTGCCCCATCATTTCGGCTATTTCGTATGCATTTTTATTTTGGCTTGCTGATTTTTTTTTTTAGTGAGTAGGGGATTTGGGATCTGATACCAATCTTTGCATCAGCATCGCTGCGACTGGAATATTGCCAGGAGCGAATCATCATTTGCCGTGAAAGGACTTGGAATTTTGATACCGGTTTAGGCATCAGCATCGCTACCACTGGGATATTGCCATGAGCGAATCATCATTTGCCTTGAAAGGGCTTGGAATTTGATACCGGTTTAGGCATCAGCATCGCTGCAACTGGGATATTGCCAGGAGCGAATCATCATTTGCCTCTGTCGATAGTGAACAAAGGTGGCTTAGTAAACAGGGTTAAGGGTCCTGTCGACTAAGGCTTTTGGCTTCATGAGCCGTAAGGTCTCACAAAGGTATTTCTCCCTACAAGTCGTGAGGATCTTGTAGGTGTGTTTTCTCCTTAGGGATCGTGAGGATTCCTAAGTGTATGTTCCCCTGTAAGTCGTAAGGATCTTACAAAAGGATTTTCTCCTTATAAGTCGAGAGGACTTACAAGTGTTGTTTGCTGGACAAGCATATCCCTAGTCGCCGATGGGACTTTGTTAGGGAAATATTTGTTCGTGCCCGTGGATTGTATACAAGGGTCATTATGAGCCGCTTGTAGGGCAATATCGAAGGTTGTGGAGGCTGCTTAAGAACAGGTTAAGGTTTCTGTAACTTAAGACTTTCAAATCTTATGAGCCGTAAGGGTCCCACAAGAGAGTTCTCCTTACGAGTCGTGAGGATCTCGCAAGTGTATTTTCTCCTTAGGAATCGTGGGGATCCCTAAGTGTGTTGTTCCTTTGTGAGTCGTAAGGATCTCACGCCGGTGGTTTCTCCTTACAGGGTCGAGAGGACCCTATAAGTGTTTGTTTAACGAAGTTGCGCCCTTTCGGGTTTTCACAAACATTCGCCGGTAGTCCTGCTGTTTTTACTCACGGAGCCCTTTCGGGTTTTCATCCGTGCCCATTTTGCTTATGGACATACCATTTTTATTATTTTTTTTATTATTTTTTTTTTATTTATTTATTTTTTAACGTCAGCCTGAAGATGCTGCGGGTTGGGAGTAGTTTAACGACGTTTCGGTCATTTGCAAGTTTTTAGGACATCGCGGTCCATCATTAGTTTAAGGACATCTCGGTCCGTTGTTAGTTTAAGGACGTTTCGGTCCGTTATCCAGTTTTAGGACGTAGTGGTCCGTTATCCAGTTTTAGGACGTAGTGGTCCGTTAAGCTTTCTCTATGAATGAGCATGATGCCCCCGGCGTGTCCATATTTTTCGGAGCATGCGGTTGTGGCGGGTTCACCTTCCAAATTTCGGACAACGCGAACTTGCCCTGTTGGTATTGGTCTTCAACCCAGTTCTTGAAGACGTAGCAATCCTCGATCAGATGACCTACCGTTTGGTGGTAAGGGCAATAATTAGGATTATTAACGTCGCCTGGCTGCAACGGACGTTTTGGATTCGGCAGATTAATGAGTCTGTTGCGCACTGCCAGCTCGAACAGTCCCCTTGTTTTATCTTGCGGAAACGAGTAAGGGCGTTTCAACTTTTCCTGGAGGGATTGCCGCTTGTTGCTTTGGCAAGCAACCGGTCTAGGGTCACCTGATTGTTGGTGAGTGATGGCGACGAGGGCCTTTTTTCCTTTTCTTTTATCCTTTTTGTTCGATCCTTTGTTTACGGGGCCGAGATTTTTTCCGAGTAGCATGCGATTGCACGGCTGAACGTTCTCGCAGCTTCTCAATTCCTTTATTTTTGAAATAGATTCCCCGAGGGAAGAGTTGGGGGTAACTTCTTCGTCAGAGTCGCTTCCAAAGGTGATAATTTGAGATCCCTTGAAGTCGGCTATATGACAGTCGGCGGTGGCTCTTTTGCGCTCATCTATCGCATTTTTCCGATGTCTACAAGCTTCACACTTTGTCCTGTCGAAGTGTCGCTTTTGAGCGACATACCCTTGCCACCAACAGTTAAAGGATTCGCAGTCTTCGGTAGGATGTATGATCTTCTGATGATATAAACAGAAGTTAGGGTGCATCTCTACCTCAGAGAAAGAATTTTCTTCAGAGGGCGGTAGCTTCATTCCTACTGATAGAGCTTTGGCAAACCGTTTCCTCGTCTTGAATTTGTTTTTACCCGCAGTGTATGGCTTTTGATTTGACGGGAATACCTTGGTTCTTTCCAGTATGGCCATTTCATGCTCTTGATTGGCTTTTGCTTTCAGACGAATTTCATTTAGGAAGGCATCGATCAACTTGTCTGACGGCCGCGGAATTTCTGTTTCAGGGTCCGCCGTTGATTTCTCAGCGCAAGGATCCTCCTCATCATCCGTCGGTGAATGAGAAATCACATGACAAGTCGCTACGTAGTATTCAGATTCATCCGATAAGTTTTCTCCATCGTTTTCATCCTCGACGAAAGAACAAGTTGCCCCCGGCGTGTCCGTCTTCTTTGGAGAGTGCGGCTGTGGGGGGTTTACCTTCCAGCTTTCAGACAGCGTGAACTTGCCTTGCAGGTATTGATCCTCGATCCATCCCTTAAAGATGAAACAATCCTCAATCGGGTGACTTACCGTTTGGTGGTAAGGGCAATAATTGGGATTATTAAGGTCGCCTGGCTGCAACGGACATTTTGGATTCGACAGATTAATGAGTCTGTTGCGCACTGCCAGCTCAAACAGTCTTCTCGTTTTATTCTGCGGAAACGAGTAAGGACGTCCCAGCCTCTCTTCGAGGGATGGGCGTGGGCGCACGTTGTTTTGGCGAGCGACCGGCTTTCAGTTGCTCGACTGTTGCTGAGCGTTGGCGACGATGATTGCTTTTCCTTTCTGATTTCGAGGATCGGGTCTTGGAGGAGACGGTCTATGGCCCACCTGGTCCATTTAGGCTAATTTGTGGATCAAGGCCTGGAAGGTGGTCGGCCTGAAGAACATCATGAATTGCGAGATGGTCGCCTGCGGATCGAGAGTGCCCACAAACATGCCTACCGCAGGTGCCTCTTCTATGCGTTGTTCGCATTTCGACCATAGGTTTCGCCATCGTGTTGCGTATTGGACCCACGTTTCGCCGGGCCTTATCCTGGCATTTATCAGTGCTGTAATCGGGGTGTGTTCACTAGCACTTGCGAATCTTTGTGTAAACAGCAGTTCCATCTCTGCAAATGTTTTGACAGAGTCGTTAGGTAGCTCCGAATACCATTCAAAGGCCGTTTCTGCTAAGCTGCCGACGAATTGACGTAGCAACAATTTGTCATCGCCTCCAGTATTGCCGCATAAGGCCCTGAATTGAGCGACATGCTGATGCGGATTCCCTGTCCCTTTATATACGTGGAATTTAGGGATCGTATATCCTGGCGGGTAATTGATTTGGTCATACCAGCTCGGATACGGTCGTCCGGTTCTAACAATTTGCCCAGCCGCTTCATTCGCCTGATGAACCCGGATCTGCTGAGCTATATATTCGTTTAGGTCGACTTTGGAGATTGCCTCCTCCTTGGCTGTTGAAAGAGCCGGAGGAGGATCAGATGTTCCCCCTCCGTCATTTCCGACAATGACTGGAGGGTCTTCAGCTGGAGGGTCCGGCTGTAACATCATCCCTACCATGTCTTGGAAGAGGAGCGCCATCTTTTTTATGTTAGCCGCTTGCTCTGCAACTTCTTTGTCCCTCTTTTCGAGGACTCTGCGTAAAAATTCAGCGTCGGATTCTTGTTCTTGACGCTCATCCGAAGACGTTTCAGAGCTTTCTTTTGGTTCAGTGAGTGCAGCCATTGTAGTCATCATTTCCTGAAGCTTTTGTTGTTGCTCCTGGGCTTTCGTCACGGATCGGGTGAGCGGTCGGTGGCCCGTAGAAGTGCGGCTTTCCTCCTTTCCAGAAGCCATATAAACAGTGTGCACCACCATGCCCCCAGACTTGGGGCGTTTGTGTTCGGTGTCTTTGCGATTTGCCGAAGACACAGGGGCTTTTTGCGGCCTCCTTTTTTGAGTGATTGGAGTTAAGGGAGCCGTTGTAGTGGGCACCCAAGTAGCTTTTGCTTCTTGTGGTTCGACAGAGTAATCCTTCCCCTGCCGAACCTTCATCTTTTTCTGTCGGTGGAGATAGTTTTTATCAATCACTGACTCTTGGACCTGTCGCCAGACTTTGTAAATTTTAGAGGACAGCCGTTGAAGGGGCTGCTCTAGCTTCTTCTCTGGAATATTCTTCACAGATGAATGAGTTCGCTTTAGCACCGCAGTAGGAGAGTTTCTGCGCACCGAGTTCAGCAACTCAAAGCTGTTCCTGGTTGGAACAGCAGTCTCGATCCCCACCATCGGAGCTGATGGCGTAAATCCAGAGGGGGAGTTGCCCCCAGCCTTTCTTACTCGATGCCAGTGGCGACGTCGAGCGTGTCTTGCGGATGGAGTCACCTCCGTTGTTGGATAAGCTTCTTCATGCCCCCTGCCATGGGTAGGGGAAGCAGCTTTGAGGACCTCGCCTGGAGCAGCAACCAGAATAGCCAGCCTTGTAAAACCTGACTTCTCGGAAGGAGGAACATTTCCAATGATTTCGTCCGTTTGAGTCGGGATGGCTATCCGCTTTGGGATGGCAGCTTCGGGTATCGCAGGTTTGCGGACGTTCTGGCCCAGTCTGTTGAAAACTGAGGTATTGAAGCTGGGCGACCCGTTGAGAGGGGTCGCGGCAGTGGTAAGCCGATCAAAGACCGACTTCTTTGGGGCTTCTTGCAACGTCATTGTGGCATTGAAGCTTAACGGTGGGAGCATGGTCCCGAAGAATAATCCAGTGGTGGCCTGAGTTACCTGCTCCACTGGCATCTTGAAAAGGGAGGCCGCTTGGGGCCCATAAGTCACTCCTCCAGCAAGGACCGAGCGAGAATTGCAGTTGTAGGCAGTGCAGTTTGAAGCCATTGATCTTCTGTTTTCTGCACGGTGCAAGACACCAAATCTTAGTACCTCGAATCCACAGGCAACCACAGTAAACCGCGATTCGTTCGCGAACACGACACACGAAGTGTGGAGTGGAAAATAGAAAAGGTCCAACCGGGCGTGCCAGAATCTGTTCCCCTCCGAAAGGCGGCGCACAGGACCGCTATGTCCTGACGCTGAGATTCGGGGCAGATGCTAATTGGTTTTATCCGTCCACCTCTCCAAAAATGCCAAGTTGATTTATGGCACCTTGTATCGGAGGTTTAGACGGATGCGGCCGATGTAGCAGACTTTGTCAGATTCCCCCTCGCTTGAGGGGTTTTTGATTGTGGGGACGCTCTTCCCTACAGGCGCAAGCCCCTGCAGTTAATTACGCTACCGCATCGCGGTAACAACTTTCTCCTTCTCCAGAATTTCACTTCGTGTCGTGTGTGTTTGTTTTGTTTGTGGTTGCCCGTGGATTGTATACGGAGACTGAGTAATGCCGTCGCCCGTAGGACGTGGATTAGTCCAAATCCGTATTTACTTAGATTTGGGTTTGGTGTTTTTTGGTTTAAGGATGCATTAGTCGCGTTGCGGCTAAGATCAACTTAAACGTTCGTCAAGGATACGTTAGTCCTGTTTTAGACTAAGATCGACCTGACGTAGTGATTGATTTAATTATCTGGCCGTCGGGACTCGTCACCTCTCTGACGTCGTTGAGGGATTACAACGACAGGCGTCAGAGGAGTTCAGAGATATACCCTTGCACCAAAGTTGATTCGGAGTTTTATTGTTTATTTAAAGATCTAAGGACACATTAACCGTATTTGGGGCTAAGATCAACTTAGACGGGACCGTTTAGATCCGACAAAAGAGCGTTCGGGCTCGATTGCGCTAGTTTAAGGACGTGGCGGTCCATCGCCAGTTTTAAGGACGTGGTGGTCCATTATTAGTTTAGGGACGTTTCGGTCCGTCGCCAGTTTAAGGACGTAGTGGTCCATATTCCAGTTTAGGGACGTGGTGGTCTGATATTAGTTTAGGGACGTTTCGGTCCGATATTAGTTTAGGGACGTTTCGGTCCGATATTAGTTTAAGGACGTTTCGGTCCACGAGTTTAAGGACCCCGCAGTCCATTTCGATGTGTGGTCGTTGGGACCCGTTACCTCTTTGACGTCGTTGAGGAATTACAACGACGGATGTCAAAGGAGTTCGGAGATGTACCCTCGAACCGGATGTAAATTGATTTAGACGAGCAATTTTGCTCAGTCAATTTAATTTAAGGACTTATGGCCAAAATTGGGCTAAGTCCAGTTGAAATGTTCAACATTTTATTTGCTTTTGCATTGCATTTCTTTTTTTATTTTTATTTGGGCCTTGCCGAGAAAGGATGCAGAGCATCAATTTGTTTTGGGCTCTGCCCTTTTAGGAATGATGCAAGGCATCAATTTTATTTGGGCTCTGCCCTTGTATAAAGGATGCAAAGCATCAATTTATTTGGGCTCTGCCCATTTATTGCCTTGCAATTTATTTTGGCATGTCAGGTCATTTTGATTTGGGCCTGGCCCTTTTAGTAATGCATTGCATTTGTGCAAAGCACTGTTAATTTGAGAATCTTTTAGATTCAAGAACCGATGGTTCAAAAAAAGAAGTGCAAAGCACTATTTGATTTAAGAACCTTTTAGGTTCAAGAACCGATGGTTCATAAAACAAGTGCAAGGCACTATTTGATTTAGATATAAGAAAAAACAAGTTTTTTTCTTGTTTTTCTTATCTCAGAGAACCAAAGGTTCATAACAAGTGCAAGGCACTACTTCTTTTTTATTTTATTTACTTATTTATTTATTTATTGAAGATCCATGATCTTGTTCTCAAGAGAATTTTCTCTTTTAAAGGTTTTACCTTTTTTTTGTTCTTCCAGAATTCTCAAGAGTTCTCTTTCTCTCCTTTTTCTTTTAGCAAGATCTCCTTCTTTGAAATGGGGTATGGGGTCCTTTTTATAGTGCTCAAAAATCAGTTAAAAAGATCTTTTCTGAGTGATTCGGGGAATTTTCCCCACCGTTGGATCTTTGATCCAAAGGCCCCTGTTTTACAGAAGAAATCTTCTTGTTTTAACAAGAACAGAAAAGATTTACTTAAATTTTCATTCTGTTGCTGCGCAACTCACCAGCGCATGACACGTGTCGCGCAGTAAGGCGCTTGCGCAACAGCGATTGCGCAACTGCGCAGACACGTGTCGCGCAGCCGTGCACTTGCGCAGCTGCGATTGCGCAACTGCGCGGACACGTGTCGCGCAGTAAGGCGCTTGCGCAGCAGCGATTGCGCAACTGCGCAGACACGTGTCGCGCAGCCGTGCACTTGCGCAGCAGCGCAGACACGTGTCGCGTTGTAGACACGTGTCGCACAGCCGTGCGCTTGCGCAGTTGTGCTTGCGCAACTGCGCAGACACGTGTCGCGCTGCCGTGCGCTTGCGCAGTTAAGTGTTACTTATGTTTTTAAAGAGCCTTGCTCTGATCGGTCGTGCCGCCTTGGGCGTTGTGCTGACGCATCAACTTCTGACACGTGGCGCATTGCGCACAGCGCAGAGGATCTGAAGCGTTGCTTCATTTATTAAAGTTTAAATTTTCAAAGCAAAGCTTTTTCTTCTGATTGGGGGAAGATGAAGCGTTGCTTCATCTCCCGCCTTGGAATTTGAACAGAGCTTTGCTCTGATTGGGGTAAACAAGGCTCACATCAGGAAAGAAATACAGGAAATAAAACTAACTAATACTAACACCTCACAGCTCAGCCTGCTGGCTGAAGTACTCCTGCTCGGACTGCGACAGCGGTACGGAATCTGGGCCATGCAAAACCCAGACGTCAGCACGTCATGTCATCAAGTAATATAATATGAACAGTGTAGCAGGCAATGTAATATAAACATGAATACAGCAAGAATAACAATAATACGAATCATACCAGTACAGGGTAGCGTGCAGTGGGTAAACTAAACTGTTCTATCAGGTTTTCTATTCTAAAGTCTTTGAAATCAATTGAGTAATCCTCCATGTAACTCAAAGGATATGTCCCGTTACCCCCCGGGACCACGGATCAGGAATATGTGAACCAATAGTGGTTCTGTCCCGTTACCCCCCGGGACCACGGATCAGGAAAATGTAAGAGTCACGAATGGCTCTGTCCCGTTACCCCCCGGGACCACGGATCAAGTAATACCCTTTTAAGTTACACTTTAGTTTACACTTTTGATTTCCCCATACCCTCAAGTTATATGTGTCAGGTCAGGTATTCAGTAATCAAGAACTAATGCCAACACAGGATCAGGTAACAGCAGGTTTCGTCTGGATAGACAACAGGAATGGTCCATGAGGACTACATGTCGGGTTTGTTGGCATTAGGCACGAGATCAGGTAACAGGTCAGGTCATGGTACCTCAGGTCAAGTCAACAGTAAACGGTACCATGTCAGGTGTATCAATATATATCATGTGTAACCAAGTCAAGTCAAGATGTAACAATATCGTGGGTGTGCTCACAACAGATATATAATCGAACAGGGGATTAACAGCAGGAAATAAGCAATAAATTAAACAACAATGAGCAGTTCATTCAATCACCATAGTGCATTAATATAGTGCAGCTGTTTTATTATAGTAACAGGTTTTGAGCACCCCTTAGCGGTGCAACAGTTTAAGTGATGGTGCAATACAGTTATCAAGCCTTTGAATGCAATATCCGAATGTAAAAGCACTATGTGGGAAAGTGCTACAATCTACTAAACGGTAAAATGTGATTAACAGGTAAACTTGGTTCTTAGGTTAAAAGTGGCAAATTGTAATTTCTATGTTAACTGTAAAATGATATATGTCATATTGCAATCAAATGAGAAAATAACTATACCGAGTTAAGTTTGCAGGTTTAATGAGTCAAAACATATATAATTGTATAGTATAGCATGTAGCAAGTGATACTTGCCTCGATGGGTCCCGAATCGGGAAAACGGAACGTTAACCGTCGGCGGGGAAAACTCGCGACGGGCGCACGGTTCACGGAATGAACCCAAACGACGAACAAAGGAACCACACGGGTCGGGGTACCTCGCTGGAACGTCGAGAAACGTCACCGTCACGACGGAATTCCGGCAACAAAAGAACAGTTAAAAAATGAGAAACGAGACATGAAGCAAGAAGAGAAAGAATGATAAAGAGAAGTACGAAAGAATATATGAGGGGGAGATAGAGAGAGAAAAGTGGAGAGAGAGAAGAGGGAGAGAGGGAAAGTGGGGCCCACGGGGTTAAAGGGGAGGTTGCGATTGGCTGAGAGAATAAATTGAGAAGGATATAAAAGATTGTAAAAATATTATATGGTTAACTTAAAGATTTAAAAGATAGGTAATGAACAGTAAGATATCAGGTTAGTTAGAAAAATATATGCGATGGTTTTAATAATATTAAAATTTGGGATTTTGGCGCCAAATAAAACATTTCCAAATCGCGTCCGGGTCGAGTCCAAAAATTTGAAATTGAAATAATAGGATTTTAAGCGGGATCCAAATTTTAAAATTAAGTGTTTTATGATTAAAAAGCATACCCCCAAAACGGACACACGTACGTGCACGTAGCCATCCAAACTCGCCCGTTTCACTGAACGGGACGAGAACACAATGCACGGACGCTACCACGAGGCTAGGGGTGTCAAGTAGGCCAAGATGAATATTTTCAATTTTATTTTAGATGCCAAAATTTGTTATATGTAGAAATGACTTTGCCGGGTAAATTTTACAATAAGCAACAAACAAGCAAGTTAAATGAAATGAGTACCACATTATGCTCAAACAGTAACTGAAAATAGTAGCATTGGGTTCGGGTGTTACACAAGTGGCTATCCTGCTCGGTCATCTCCGGCTGGTAGCTCCCTACCCATGACGCCAGGGATCAAAGCCCTCGCAAGAGGCATCCGAGTGGCTACCCCGCTCGGTCATCCTAGGCTAGTAGTTGCCTACCCACAACGCCAGAGATCAAAGCCCACGCCAAGAGGCAACCGCGCAGCTTCACTGCCCGGTCATCCTTAGTGGGCTTTTTACAGCCCCTACAACGCTAAGGATCAAAGTCCTCCACAGAGGCGGCCAAGCGGCTACCCTGCTCGGATATCCCTGGTCGGTAGCTTTCCTACTCGCAACACCAGGGGTCGAAGCCCTCGCCAAGAGGCAACCGCGCAGCTTCTCTGCCAGGATATCCTTAACAGGCCTCATACGGCCCCTCCAACGCTAAGGATTAAAGTCCTAGCCAAGAGGCGCTGGGCAGTAACCCTGCTCGGTCCCCGTCCTGAAGGATCAAAGCCCTCGCCAAGAGGCAACCACGCAGCTTCATTGCCCGATCATCCTTAGTGGGCTTCTTACAACCCCTCCAACGCTAAGGATCAAAGGCCCTCATCGAGGGGCAACCGAGCAGCTTCCCATTCATGCTCATTCATCCTCTGAGCCCATTCTTGCTCGGCACAAATACGACAGACATCCCTCTTCCCATCATATGCAGAGGATCCGAGGCCCCGACAAGGGGCATCAGGTCTATCCAAGTCTGAGCGATCCCCCCTCGACTTCGGGGCTATGGAGATGCCTCCTTCTCAGCAGCGCTTGGCACGCTTGGCAAGTGATCGAAATTAACTCGACGAACGATCGCTAGACAGATAGCCGACCTGACAGGGAAGCCCAACAGTGCAAGCAGGGAAATTTTTACGAGCATTCTTCATAAACAGATGATAAAGTGCAAACCGATGACACCAAAATAAAAATAAGGGTTTTATTACCAAAGGCAAAGTCTTTACAAAGGGTATTTTGGGATCCCCAGCCTTATAGACTGCCCGGAGGCTTACAAAAATCCCAGAAGCGACAAAATAAAAGGAGGAGGAAGACGGGGGCTTAGACCTCGGGGCCAGGCGCGACCTCGGGGTCCTCGACATCCACGACGAGACGAGCAGGGTCCTCGGCCACCTCCTCGTCGGGAATCTCTTCCCCCTGCTCATCGGCGTCCGCGAGGGGGTATTCGACCCGGAGCTCTTCGTCGGCGAACTCCGGCATCCGGGCCTTAACGGGGTCGAGGGCCTCGTGCCAGATGCGGGTTATGGCCATGACCAGGTAATCATAGAAGTCCTTCGACTTCTTGTAGACCTCCACCGCCTTCGCCGCCGAGAGGTCGGCCAACTTTGCCGCTCTCAGGTCGGCCGACTTCGCCGTCTCGGCCACTGCCCCCAGCTCCTTCCGGAGGGTCTTCACCGTCTTCTTCAGGTTGCCGGCGAGCACCTGAGCGTCCTCAAGCTTGACCTCGGCAGCCACGACGGCCTCGCGGTACCGGGGAACCTCCCTTTTCCCGGCCTCCACCTCGCCCTCCAGGGCGGCAACCCTCGCCATCACCGCCTCCAACTCCCGCTTGGAGCTCTCTTCCAGCGAGACAAGATGGCCAGCAACCTTCATCACCGGGGCTATCACCTCGGCCTCCATGCACAAGGCAAGGGCAACGTGCTAGAGAACCTGAAAAATTGGAAAGATATCAGAAAGATGAAGGAGGCACCGAATCTCGTAAAAAACCAAACACTTACCTGCACGGACTCCTGGGCGATGGACGCTATCTGGGCCCTGAAGGTCCCCCCGGGGACCCTACCCCTGTCGATTTCTCTATTTCATGCAGCAGGCTATCCGCGACGGATAGTCCTGAGGGTACCGCGAACTGGAGGCCCCCCTCCTCCACCATGATCGGCAAGGGCGGGCCCCGGGAAGACCTCCGGGAACCCCTCTTGAGCGGATCTGAGGAAGAGTCGATCTCCTCCTCCGAGACCGGGTCCTCCAGAATCCGAGCCCGCTTCCGGCCCGACGCTCTGCTAGGCCCCGGGGCGGGATCCACCCCCGAACGCTCACGGGACGCGACCACAGGAGAAGGAGCCGGGGCGGGCTTCGAGCGAAAAGAGCTGGCGCCTCCAGCTTTCGTGACCCTCCTCGGCTGGCACATGGAGTCTCGGAGCTCGTTCATGTCCATGGGTCTTGTACAAAACCAAATGCAAAGAAGTCAGCGACACATGCAATATAAAAGCCAAAAAGCAAGCCTAACTTACCGACGAACTCAACGGGGCTGAACCCGGCCCAACTCAGGACCTTCTCAGACAACAGCACGTCGAATCGGGGAACGGGCTCCCACGACGCCACTCTCATCGCGGCGGGGTCATTGGACTGGTTCTCCGGCAAGCATTTTTTCCTCGACCACTCGGTATGCACGGGCCATCCTCGCCCTCGGGAGGGGAAACGAAGAAGAACTTCTTCTTCCAGTCATGAATGGAAGAAGGCAGGGCCACAACCCCTGTCCGGCGGCACCCCCATGTCGCTTTCTAAAAGAGAGGTAGACCCACCTCGGGTCGCCCGCTCGACCCCCAGGATGCTTTTTGAAAACGAGGGAAGAATCAAGGAGGGAGAGGCTGAAGGAAATCGCATGTAACTTCAGGAGGATCAGGAACCCGAGGAGAATCCTCCATGAGTTCGGCATTAACTGGTCAGGGGCTAACCCGAAAAAGTTTAGCGCTTCGACGACCTCGGGAGAGAAGGGAAGGCGCATTACACCCCAAAAAGCTTCCAAGTACAGGGCGATCTCCCTACCCCGTACTTGGTCTGCCCTCTCTCCCTCCTTGGGCAGACGAAGTGTATAACGTGAGGGGATGTGGAAGCGAGCCCGAGCATTGGCGAGCTCGTCCTCATGCCTCACCCAACACAAGGCGCCGGGGGCAGCATCTACCGCCTCCTCCCTGGGGGCTGCCCCCGCCGCACGATCCCGAGAAGACTCAGGCACAACTAAAGGGTCCCTAGAACCTACTCCTACGACATCTACAGATTCCACGAAAGAAGACATCAAACCTGGAGAAGATGGATCCTCGGGAAACGAAAGCCGAAGAAAGAAGACGAGCGCCGAGCAACCAGGATTTATAGCGAGGAAATATGAAGGAGTAGGGACCCTAGAGTAGGACCCACCCCTATTTGTCGCTGCAATCGCCCTCATCCAAGGGCGCCCTTCGTCTCTCGCCAAAACGCCTCCTCGCGTCCAGCGGCTCCGATTACTCCACTTGTCGTTCCCACATTGGACCGCACCCTATCAGACGCCGCAGGTCTGCACACGTCGCGTCAGCCAACCAGCACTTGACACGTGGACCGTCGCTTCAATGACAGGATGCACGAACCGGCGCACCTTCCTTAAATGCAGAGATCTCGTCCTGATTCGCTGGCAGAAAAGACAGCTGACAGCCCGGGGACGCGTCCCGACGAAACCTTAGGAGGGAGCTCACCCCGGGCGCCCCGGCAGTCCACTCCTGACCTGACCCGCTAGCTGGTCGGGACAAGAGTAGGGGGCTAATGATGATGCTCAATATTGGCGATCTCCAAGATCAGGACACGTGGCAGATGACGTGTCCCAGAACTCAGAAGAAAGGGCTCACAGGGGCCGACCAGGCCACCTCTGTACCCGACCTACAAGCAAAAGCTGGCTCTCTTCAGAGCCCCTGAAAATTGGCCTCCTCGGCCTCTCAGCTTGCCCCGAGCTGCCACAGGACCAAGACTCATCGGCCCTCTCGCTCGCCCCCGAGCTCCCCGGCCGAGGCCATCTTCTTCGGTCCTCTGACCGGCCAACTCCACCACTCACAGGCGTAACCGCCGCTTCGAAAATCTCGCCATGCGCAGATTCTTCGCCGGCAACATCCCACGTTCCACGCCATCACGATCCTCAATAACGGGCGATCCGCTCTTTACGCGGGCGTGACGTCGGGAGCGTAACTGCCGGCGAGATTCTCGCGCGTGCTGCTGCGTGCTGCCGCCACTATATAAACCCCCATCACAGAGGGGTCAAGTAAGCTTTTTTCACCCAACTTAGCCGTTACTCTGCTCGGAATTGCGCTAACTTGATCGTCGGAGGGTCCTCGGTGTTACCAAACCACTCCGAGACTTCTTTGCAGATACTCGGCGTAGACTCCACAAAACCACCAATCTCCTCAAAAACCATTGAGACCCACACACAACAGGAGATCACCTCTAAGATCCACCGGGAGATCGACGGAAGACGATATCTGACGGAGACCCGAAAAGGACCTCCATCAGACTTAGATACACACCGTCTTCATATATTATAGTGCTCCTCCTTCCCACTTTAAGAAGGGTCTTGGTTCACAGGCTTCACAATCTCATCCAAGACTGCTATGTGATGGCACAAGCATGAAGTGTAAGCAACGATAAGGTAGATTATACCCTATGATGATCTAAAGTCGTTTCACATCAAAATGTTACTCCTGCTATCTTTGATATTATGTCAGCCCTCCTCAGCCCTCTTATAGCCAAACTTAGGGCCGAAAAAGGTACTAGGAAAAAGAAAGATATCTCATAATCTATAATGACTTGATGACCTCCAAATTCTTGTAGACTAAAGGTTAAAAACAAAAGATATAGATGATTTTGTTTGAACATAAAACACAACTGATACCGAGAGCAAATTCCCGCCATGTAATGCAAAGATATAAACAGTAAATGAAATTTAAAGAAATAATAAGCATGCAATAATGCATGACCCTCAAACCCCCGTTCTCCAAATCTCAAAGGAAGGACATTCATACTGTCTTTTAATTGATTTTTAAGGTTGGACCCATGCACACCTACCGCTAAACAAATAATTTTAGTATTCCCTAACTTTGTCGGTCGCATGCCTTGCATTAATCCTTATTCTCTGCCAGCTCTCCTAAACCTCTGAGAGTAAACATTTTATTGTTCTGGCAAGATGAGATACAATATGCAACAATTCAACGCTGTACTAAAAATCTGCTGGCATCGGACAGAATTTACTGCTGAATATATGCAAAATACTTGCCTTCTCAATGCCAAAGCAATCTATCATCAAAGCTCACACCGATTAACCTCCTTTATTCCTGTAAATAATGTGCAAACAAGAAATATCAATTTAAAGATTAAGAGCATGTGTGTCAAATGCACCTCAAAGAATACGTGATGAATATGAACACACCTTGAGTTGCTTCTGAGCTGAAATGTGACGCAATAAAATGGAGAAGACTTGCCTGTCCGTTCCCGATAATCGTAAATCACAGTATACCCATCTCTTTCACCAAGAAGGTAGAAGGAAAAAAGGAGGAAAAACGAAAACGAAAATATACAAATGTTCCATAATAGTAAGTTTCCTTACTTAATACCACAATTTACGAATAATCAATAAAGCATTTTAATGTATCACAAATTTACTCCAAAAATACTGCAACAAGACTACATTTAATCCATGCAGATACCCGATTCTCTTAACTCTCATGTTTTAAACCCAATGATATACAAATATAAGAAATAACTTTATGATCAATAATAAAAGCACCATGAATTACAAATTGCATGATGCTCGTATTAAATGAAAGAATAGGTTATTATGTTTCACTTAAGGAGAATAGAATTACAACACCGTCACTCTCGCAATTTTGATGCATCCCAGTAAGCTGATTCAAGTTGCATTCCTTTTGTCTCAGGCTTCTAATGTTACTGTCAATAATAGCTCAAAAAAATCTCTCATGGAAATTGGTTACCCAATGGTCAGAATCTCTCATGGAAAAAGTTCGCAAATCTTGCTGTGATCTACACAATTGTCATCGATTTTACGTAGCAGGAACTACGCAAAGCATTCCATGTCCGAAACTATGCTCTAAAGGATACATTGTTGTGCCCTTCACATAATTTTGATTGTTGAGAGCAGCATCTCCTATATCAGCAAACTCTTGTAGTCTTTCCTTTATCTCGCTTCTTGATGATAGAACATGCCCGCCATGGGTATGATATTCCACCTCCAACCCTCCTATGTGAAAGAAGTCCAAATATACAGCTTATAATAAGTTTTAGACAAATGGTGATTACTATTCCATTCTAATTCGTAGTAAGAAAGTTGAATTGTTCATAGAAGCATAGCAATTCGCTCAACTGAAACAGAACTCCAAAGTTATGGTGAAGGTTGAAATAATTACTTTTATGCTCCATACACTCCTTCGCAGGTTAAGCACCATTTTGTGCCTTTGCAGGCCAAAACCTAGTCTTCTTTGCAGAAAATGTTTGCTATAATGTCTTGTAAAAAGCCTTTGTAGATCATATAGTTCAAGGGCTGATTGGAAGTCTAAAGACGATTCAGACACAACATAGAATAAGATGGCTAGTTGTGTTAAGAGGACAACTAGAGATTTACTTGGTAAGTCGAGAGGTGGTGCTCCACCATTTAAAGACACATCATGCTGGAATGAAGAAGTAAAACCTGCTATTAAAATCAAGAGAGATTTTTATAGAGATTTGAAGAAAATCAGAGATGTAGAGAGATTTGAGAAGTATAAGATAACTAAAAATGAGGATAAGAAAGCTGTTCGGGAAGCCAAAACTAAGATCTACAAGAAGATGTACGAGAAGTTGGACACTAAGAAGGCTGAAAATGATATATACAGGATTGCTCAGATGAGTAAAATGAAGACCAGAGACTTGCATGCAGTGAAGTGTGTCAAAAATAAAGGTCATAAGGTTTTAATGCGAGATGAAGATTTCAAGAAAAGATGGAGAGATTATTTTGACAAATTGTTCGATGAGAGCTTTACTAAGGATTTAGATAAACTTGTCATTCACTCTCAAAATATAAACCGTGATTTTATACGTAGGATAAGAATATCTGAGGTTACAGAGGTTTTGAAGATGATGAAATCAAGAAAAGCTGTTGATCCAGACGGGATTCCTATTGAGGTATAGAGATGCATATGCAAGATAGGCGTTAAATGCCTGACGGGCCTTTTTAATAAGATTTGACAAACCAAAAAGAAGCCAAATGAGTGAAGGAAGAGTACTCTTGTACCTCTCTATAAAAACAAGGTTGACATTCAAAATTGCTCAAACTACCGTAAAATAAAACTCATGTGTCACATTTTGAAGTTTCGAGAGAGGGTGATTGAACACAGGCTAAGGCATGATGTTACAATAACAGAGAACCAGTTTAGGTTCATACCTGGATGATTGACGGCAGATACTATTCATTTGTTTCGTTAACTTATCGAACATTTCGAAAGAGGAGAAGGGATTTGCATATAGTTTTTATTGACTTAGAGAAAACTTATGACAAGCTATCTAGAGAGATATCACGGCGGACAATGATAAAGAAGAGAGTCCAATCAGGTATCTTGACATAATCAAGGGCATGTATAATGGAGTAGTGGCAAATGTAAGGACTTGCGACAGCTTAACGAAAGATAGAGATTTTCCAATCATAATTGGCTTGTATCAATGATCTGCATTAAGTCCATTCTTGTTTGCTATAGTGATGGATGTGCTTACTAAAACTATCCAGGATGAGATACTTTGGTGTATGTTATTCGCTGATGATATTATTCTGGTAAATGATACGAAAGCGGGGGTTAATACCAAATTGGACTTATGGAGCCAACCGTTGGAATCTCGGGAGTTTTGATTGAGTATGTCCAGGACAGTATATATGCAATGCAAATTTAGTAAATAGAGAAGTCAAGATCACAGTGGTATAAGACTGGATGGGCAATAGATATCACCGAGTGATCAGTTTAGATATCTAGATTTCATCATCCAAAAGGATGAGGAGATCAATAGCAATGTCAACCAGAGAATTTAAGCTGGTTAGTTGAAATGGAGGAGTGCAACAAGGATTTTGTGCGATCGTAACTTTTCGTTAAGATTGAAAGAGATGTTTTATCGGAACGCTATCCAGCATGCCTTATTATATGGTACGAAATGTTGGGCTCCTAAGAAACTATCATGCACAAAGATGCATGTAGTGGAGATACGCATATTTCGTTGGATGTGTGGTAACATTAAAAAAGATAAGGTGTGAAATGAGGATATTCGAGTAAAGATTGATGTAGCACCCGTAGAGAAGAAGATGAGGGAAATCGTCTAAGATGGTTTGGTCATGTGCAATGCAGACCTACGGAAGCACCGGTTTGACAAATGATATTCTCGATTAGGCCTAGTCGAAAGAGCAAAAGACAGACAAAAAAAACGTAGATGGAGGTGATACGAAAATATATAGATACCAAAGGTCTTAATGAAAGTATATTGTTCGATAGAAGTGTGAGTGAAGGCGGAGGATTCATGTGCTCGACCCGGCGTGATTTTCATGTTGGTTCATGTAACTTACCCCATATGCTTGGGATAAAAGGCCCAGTTGTTGTATAATATGTCTTGTAAATTCTCATCCAAAAAAGGATTTGAACCCTGGTGGCTCTGTATCATCTTAAAGTTGTTTATCACTGCATCAAAACTCCAAAGTTACGGTGAGGGTCGAAGAAGATACTTCTATAATCTCAAAGTAAAACCCTAACCCCTTAAATTTGGGAACCAAAGTGGCCAAGCCCACTTCGATTGCTATTATTTAATGGGAAAACTCTCCAAAATATAATTTCACTGGTTGCAGTATATTCACAAAGATTGATGTGGGTTATTGATAATGGTTAGGAGAGAACCTATAGTATATATGTCGGTATATTTTCCATCAATAATTGATAACAAATATATAGATCCGAGTGTTTTTATGTCTAGTAAGTCCCTATATTAATTCTAAGATAATTAAAAGGAATTATATACATTTACATTAGGAGTTATTCTCTTAATTATGCATTTTGGTAAATGGAATCTGTGAGACAGGATTTGAGTGAATATAATTTGCACTATTATTTCCCCTGGTAGCTATAATAATTGAGACCAGAGAAAGCGATACAGCACACTAGATGGCTAAGAGTAAGAGCAGCAAAATACTGATCGGCTCCAAATTGTATTTACTAAATTATGATGCTGGGAGATTGAAGAAGATATCTTATTCAGATTAAAACCGAATTCTCTGCATAAAGTGCGCAACTTTTATGTAAAAATTTATGATAAAATAAAATGTTACATATCCATAACAAGTCTCTTGTTGCCGTTTGCAGGAGATGGGGATCAAAGGTTCGGTAATACAGATGCAAGAATAAGGTTCTCAAATACTTGAGCTATCAAGACCTCAGAGTTTTCCCTATTTTGTTTGAGCTATCCTATTTTTAATCAATCACTTTGCTTTATGGTAATTCATGTGCATACTCTTTTCCCTGCCTCAAAATTTCCCCAAGTAATTTAATCAGAACCGATTGCTTATTTACCTCAGAACTTTCTCTGATGCAATTCATGCAGCATCAAGCGTGCTTTGGCTCGGTAGCCATTTCACTAACCGGTTAGAGTCTGCCCTCATGGGAGAGTGAATCTTAATAAGCTTAAGAAATCATATAAAAGTGTCAGATGAAGGCAAGTCACATCATATAACGAAGGATAGTGAGGTTGAAATAGCTATAAAGTACAAAAATTTACTCCTGAACATTCCATCATCTGATAATATGCTACCATGCAATGGAGTATGCCCTTGTCTAGACTCTGAAAAGTATCTCGTCCTGTGATGAAAAGCACAAAGGGAGGGGGAAGAAAAAGAAACTTCAGCTTAGTCGAAAAATTAGAATACAATAAGTTGTTTTAGAAGAAGAAAAAGGCATTCTGATTTTACTTTACCACTCCTTGTAGCCTGGATCCATGGTGAAACCATACATATCAACAGTATCACATAGGGAGAGGGCAAATTCAAGTGCCTTAAGCCCTGTTCCTTTAGCAGCAGAACCAAAGGATGCACCCAACATGAGATACATGGGATTGTGAATTGGGGCTTCCTACAAGAAAAAGAGACCATTTAGTACAGCCAATTGAAACATGAAGATGCATCTGCAATATTATGAATACTTCAGACATTTGTTATAAGACTTGCCGTGTACAAACCAATAATTCATGATAAACTGACAATGATGCTCTATTAGTTTAATCGTATGCATTTAAAGCTTAAATGAGATAATGAGTATTTTCAACTGCTCCATACAAATCAAGAAAAAATTCACAGGATCTATCATTAGATCAGGTAGATAACATGTAGTTAGAAAACAAGTAAATATGGACGAATACTCTTAAAATTTATGTATTTTCTGATTGTAGGCTGGCATGAACCAAGGCAGAAGACATGCCAAGAAACAATAAACTAGAAACAATGCCTTTAAATTGTATTATTCAAAACTGATTTAGCAAGTTCTGATATAGTTATCAATCAACCGTTTATAGCATTTACACCAATCAGTTTCTTGAATTTCTAATTTCAAGTATAATAAGAATTTCAAATAAAACAAATGCTTGCATTATTATCATTCAAATACTCTGATATTATAAATTTGAATAAAACAAATACTTGCATCGTGATTATTCAAGTAGGGATTGTTGGTAACATCTCATTACACCTTGGATGATGCTTATTCTATAAACCAATACGGATATGGATTCACTTTTGTCACATTACATTAAATAATAGACAACTCAATGAAATGCTACCACTTCAGTATCCATATAAATATCTCCATGGCTCATAGGCACATACATGCGCACATCCATAGCAGGATTAAATCAAGGGTCTTTTGTAGTTTTGTTCCCGATGCTTCTATACCATGCCGGTGATCATTTTACCGAAGTTAATTCTGCAGACCAGCAATTGTTTTGTATTGTAATATCCAACTAGGATAAACAAAGCAACCTTGCAAGTGCCATAATCCTAACTTCAGAAGTTGGACATAAGACACATCAACAATTTATATCGATAATGCCTCGAAGAATGTTTGTTTATATATCTTGATTAGTTAGCTAAAAATTATTACAGAACTCAATAAAATATTTTATACCTCTATCCACAGAAGAACAAGAAGAAGCCGAAGAAGAAAATTATGTAGCTTCATTTTCGAAGATATAAACACCAGAATCTAAAACCCATCAAGACTAAAAATTCATGTTGTATATATGTCCTCCAACATTTTTTTTGGAAGACCCCCCCTCCCTTCCTGCAAACATATACTGCTTACAATTCCCAGAATTAGTAATGCACGGTGTTGAAAAAAAGGTCTACCCGGCTGACTAATCGGCCGTATAATCATAAACGGTGCTTAACCGCATAGAAATTGCATTAGTCGCTCCATTAACCGGGCAAAAACGATTAAACACCGTATAATGGGTTTGAATCAGTTAATCGGGCGTTTAATATCTAAACGGTTGTGAAAAAATATAAACCCGCTTTTGAAAAAAAACTCTACCCGTTTCTATCCATTTACTGAAGTAACCGAGATCTCTCAATTTTTTCCTCACCCAGATTTCTTTCTCGATCCAGCCTCGATCCTCCACCTTGATCTTGACGAGCCTTTGATCTCGATCCTCCAGCCTCAACCTCGATCCTCGATACTCCAGCCTCGACGTCCCAGCCTCCAGCCTTCGACCTTGATCGCAGCCTCCATCTTCATCTCCATCCTCAATTACAGCCTCCAATGGTAATTTTTTGGGTTTCCCCCAAATTTTTTATTTTTTTCTTTGCCAGTAGCATACCATTTATTGATGATTTTTCAAGGAAAATTTTGTTTTTATCTATTCTCATAGACTGTAGCATGCAAGAAATCATTTGTTATGTAGAACAAAAAAACCTTCTTTATTTTTCATTCTCTGTCGATAATAGGATGCCGAATGTCAATTTATGAAGATGAGCTGGATGATACAGAAGAGCATTATGGTGATGATGATGAGTACGATTAGTAGAATATTTGCTCATGATATTTTGTTGCTTTTAAAATTATTTGTATACCATATGGCATTGCTTCTTGGCAAGACTTGGTTTTATGTCACATTATGTGGTGTTATTGTTTACACGTATCATGCTATCAACATTTTGATTTGACATTCTTTGTGTGGGTTGTTGTGGTGTGTTTATATGGTAATTCATAATTGTATGATGTGTGTGAGATATTGCATATGTTTCCATAGATTGTTTGTGCGCAAATTATATAATATATATCGTATAAAATATATTGTATGTCCAGTGGGATTCGAACCAACAATCTTTCTCATTTAATTATATTCGGATGCCTTACTATTAGGCCACAGACATATTTAATATTTAATAGTTGCAAGCAAGGCTAAAATTTTCTTATAAATATTTGTGTGTGCGTATATTTGTTTATGGCCGCATAATCCTCGTAAAACGATTAATCACCATATAATCCGATTATACGCTAACCGCTAGCCGAACGAATAAAAACGAATACGTGTTTTACAACATTGGTAATGCAGGAAAGAATATTAAAAACCAGAAGAGGGGGGAGGGGGCAGTTCAAACCTAGGTAGTGATATACATATGAGACCTATCCATGAGGTATAGGCTGCCCAATGCACATGATGAAGATCCATCTCACTCAATTTGATATGGAAGCGTTCCTCTGTTAAAGGCTTATAAGACAACAAGGTAACTATAACCAACGGTTACCACAGTTAGCATCCAAAGTTATCTTGTGTTACCATATCATTAGGGATTAAAGAAGAAGTGGCAGCTAAGCATATAATGTTTAGGCCAAAATTCATCAGATTACTTGCTATTGTGATTTAAGAGTTCCTGTGAAGCAAAGAGCAGGATGTTGACTAAATCAAACTTCAATCTATCTATCTATCTATCTATAATACAAAAGTGGAGATATGGGTAGTGAAATTTTTACAAAAGTGAACTTTTGAATTAATCCCCATTTTATCCTCCTTGGTGTTTGTAACTGATTGGAAAAAATTTGTAGGATCCACCCTTGCTTCTCTGCTCACATGCATAGATTGTGTGGGACAAGATGAGAAAGGGTGTAAAAAGGTAGGCAGTGAATGTTGAGGCCCACTTTTAAATTTTCTTTCTTTTTCCTTGAGGTTCTTTTCATAAAATTTAGAATTTTTAAATCCACGTTCCCATTTTATACAAAATTGCATCCATAATGCATTCATATTAAACTTTTTTGCAAATAAACCATGAATTTTAATATTAATTAAAAGAACTTAACACAAAAATGAAGAAAGTGCAAGTTTACTTATTTTGTTCATTTGTTTCCATAATTGCTTCAGATATCCTTTCAGTTATGAAGGGCTCAGAGTAAATACATTTAGAAAATAAATACAGAAGTTTTTACCCCCCCACCCCCACCCCCCACACACACACCCATCAAATCTATTTTGCATATGGATAATGTACTAACAAGTAAAAAATCAATAACTTTTATCTACATGCTTCTTCAATTTCGTACGGTAATACATCAATATTTCAAAATTTAGAAATTTATATACTTTAACATTGAAATTAATTAAAAAGGTGACTTGTTGCAAATATCAGTATTTAACATCTAAATCTATATTGAAATCATTGAGAAGGTCATCTAAGATTTCGATAACAAACATCTTTTGGATTTATTTGTTCTTAACAAAACAAACATTTTACATCAGACAATTTACTACCATTTAGTTGTTCATTTCTCATATCAACTACCTCTATTCATCTTTTCTTACAGTCGGAATTTCGTAAAGTTGGAAAATCTTTTACATATAATTGTGGAATTATGAATAAACAGATAAAAACTTAGAAAGTAAAATAACTAGATATACATCAAGGGGAAAAAAAGACGACAATATCGTCTTGATTTGCTAGCATCTGGCATAATACATTAATTTAGGTGGACCGTGGAGTCATAAACAACAATTAAAACTGAGATTTAAATGACAATTACATAACTATATTTAGCAATATATAAATTTAATAGGCTATGTTGTAAATAAATAAACAATATTTTTTGAAAAAATATCGTTCTTTCTAAATTATGAGTATTAAATGATGTCAGAAAATCAGCCATGCTAGCACGGGGGCAAATTCTAGTATTGTTAGCATTCTTCAAGCACAATAATATAGACCAAAAAACAACTGATGCAGCTCTCATACCATCCAATTCTGCAACTTTATCAAGTGCCTTTGCAGATCCTCTATTAAGAAGGCGAAATGTACCTTTCCTGCCAACATGTTTCGTGTAATTCTGGAGCAGAAAACACCAATAAGAGGTTAATCAAGGAAACAATGGTTCACATTAGCCAAGACAGCATAATTCTTTTTATTGCACCAGAATTGGGGCACCATTTTCTTGAACAACAGCATCATATCCGTCAATCTCTTGGCCAAAGTTTGTCTTAAGAAGATCACCAGAATTGCCAATAACTGCACAGCGTCCAAACTGGTGTGGAATAAATGGAGTCTCAAGAAGTACTAGAGCGAGTTTTTCCCTTCAGAGTGTTTTGTTTGCACAATGATTGCTGAAGAAGCAGGAGAAAATTACCAGGAATAAATTTAGCATCGTCTCTTTGCATTTTACAACAGAAAAAAGGTGTAGCCAAGGTTGCACGGATACGGATACGGGGACACAGACACGACACGGTGATACGGCAAAATCCTAAAATATAAGGTACGGGGACACAGATGCATAGGTTAAAACTCTTTAAATCCTTTGATTTTTCATGCACATACATTTGAGGGTATGACGATCAACTTGAACGGATCGGATCGTTAAAATATGTCGTAGATTGAGGGTTCCTGTTTTTAAAAAACACGGACCGGTTTGCAGTAGATCATATATATATATATATATATATATATATATATATATATATATCATCGCAACAACATATTCAACAAAAACTTTAGCATTTCAACATTTTTTTGTTGTGTTTATCAAAATTCAGCAAATAACTTAATTATTTTAGGCTTTTACACAACTTTAGCAATTTCAAGAAATATGATTTTAGCATTTCTTTTACCTGTATTTAACATAATTTCAGCAACAACAACATAATTTCATCAGTTTCCTAATTGTACTTAACATAATTTTAGCAAAATCATATAATTTCAGCAAAATCATATAATTTCAGTATTTCCCTAACTACTTCAACAAAAATACCTTATATTTCACATAGAATGATAGAAATTATATTAAGCAGCAAAATTGAGTTAAAATAAATAAAAAAAGTCAACAAATTAAGAAAGTTATAACAAGATTAGGGTTTTCTCGTTTTTAATTGAAAAATAGATTTTTTGAGTGCCGTGGTTTCACTAAAACGTGTCCGATCTGTGTTCGACATGTGCCCGATACGTGTCCGACACATGCCCGATACGTGTCCGACACGTATCCAAATCCAAAATCACCTTATTTCAAAGCGGGACATGGAAAATATGTGTCGGACACGTGTCAGAAATGAATCCGTGCCCGATACGTATCCGACACGGATACGGCAACCAAAAAGACGTGTCTGTGCAACATAGGGTGTAGCAAATGCCAATGACACTACCATAGCTTTAATTCTTTAATTTGAATTGTCCAGACAAAGTAATTGGTAGCAAATTCAACATTATAGTCTCCCATTCATTTGGCATCGGGATACATAAAAGAAATATATACCCATCGCTATTGTGGAAGCTAATATATGCTTACAGTAGTACTCCCTTATGCATATTCTTCCCATCCATTTGGTAGAGCATCAATAAATTATTTTGTAAGAATGGTTGTACTGTACTGTTTCGTACCTAGAAAATATATGTTAGGATATTTTGATGGTCTAACAAAGAAAAAGAAAACATCAGCTAACTGAACTCAAAATTATGAGCTTGGTACCATAAAAAAAGAATGCTTAGTCTACCACTTAGTATTACTTACTCTATAAGAAAAGTTACGGTACAAAAAATCGTTAATAAACAAGATGAAAGAGACTTGACAAAATTGCCAACTTATTGACTGTATGCAGCTAACATGCAGCACCATGATCAGCATATGTGCATTGTACTAAAGAAATAGATCTTATTCATATGTATCTGGCATGCTAGACACTTGACAAAAATGGACATGGTATTGGCTGATTCATCTTCCATATTACACCTGAGTTGGTATATGCGCGAATTCAAGATATGCATCTCATATGGTAGGATACATGAGATACAAAAGTTACTCTTTTTAATACACGACTAAACATTGACAAACTCCAAAGATATAAAATAACAAACTAACCTGTTCCCATGTGGCCACTGCTTCACAGAGATTGAAAGTAATGATAAACATTCTAGCTCTCCAGATTTGGGATCCCTCTGGTGAGAGAAAACAAAAATATGAGTAAGAAAGTTGGTATAATATACTACAGGCTCCAACAGTCATATATAGGTGACGGGGGACACCACGATAAAGGATCGACAGGTGGTATATTTACACAACAATATCAATAACCGTATCTAAATTATAATATACTGAAAAAGATTATAATCGCCATGCAAACAGAAGCCGTGAAGGATAGTTTGTGAAGGAGTCATTTTAAATGCATTTAGCCAGTATATAATTCTAAGCACGCCTCTAGCAAGTACCCATACAATGATAAAGCTTATAGCTAACTTGACCTCCTACGTATTAGAGTATCATATTGAAGATTCAAAATCTACCATTTGATTTTTATTTGACCTTTCAGAACATGTATCTTGCATGTCCTTTAAGATGAATGTTTGCTATATGATACATAATAAGTGAACACGTTCTTCATGCAGTACTAATAAAAGAAATACCTTATAAATTTCCAATTTCATCTCTAATAACCAACTTTGGGTTGTTATTTTGGATATTTATTATAGAAGCAATTATTTCTGAATCAGGCATTCGGTCATTTTGTTTACCAAATATCTTCTAATAAGTCATTCATAAAGTATCAGTTTAAGGCCAATATGTTATGCATGTTCTTCATCAAATTATAATAATCCATAAATAGTAGAGACAACTTACCCACTTAGGTATCTGTCACTAGGGAACTGTATTGTGGTTAGACAGTAATCTCTGCCACTAATAGCCTGTAGACCTAAGCCATTTGCTTTCTGCCCTATGCAAACATGAGGCCATTTAATAACAAAAAATAAAAACAAAGCATTTTAGAAACTACTCGGACAGTTTAAGTCATCAACCTATCATAATCATCATCATACATTAAGAACTCATCTAAAATCCCTGCCATGTGGAATATATTCAGAGCACAGTAGCAGTGTATCACACTACAGCAGAAATTTGTCAAAATATCATGATATATGTTACGACGAGCCACAAATTAATACAAAAATGATAAAGGGAAGAGCAAAATCAGGACACACTGATTTAACGAGGTTCGGCCAAGTCAACCTATGTCCTCAGGCAAAAGAGAAGCAATGTGCTAACATAACAATGCAGATGGGAGTTGTGATCTTAGATTTAGATGTTACTAATGCTACTACGTTTGGAGCTCGGCATGTAGAGCAATAGGGTGTTGGGGATTTCAATCCCCTCAAACCATCGAAAACACAAAGATAGCAAGCACTATCACACCATGAAGAAGATAGGACACCGGAGTTAACGCAGTTCAACCTTGGCCTACATCCACGAGGAAAATCTCAAACCGGTTTCATTAACACATAAAAAAGATTACAAGAGAACTCACACATCCTCACTCTCATCTCTAATCCCCCTCTCTTGCTCTCACATCATAAGAGAGGGGGCGACACAAAACCCATGAAAGATTACATTTTGGCATTGTTGCCAACTCCTCTCAATAGGAGTATATACGGTGTTTACCAAACCTAACACTAACCCATCATCTATTAGTTACCCACACTAATAGATGGTCCGGCCCATATGGCCCGAGTCCAAGTCAGACTCCCTCTAGGTGCGTGAACGGATACGAGACACATCCCAACATAAGTCTCGATCATAAGCAATGCGAATATAGGGGTCACATTATTCAATGCACACATAACAATTATCTGCATGTACTAAATATGCCTTCATCGGATTGGTAATTAAGAGCAGATATGTGGAACCTACTTGCTATCCCCGTTTCAACATCCCCACTCTTGCTTCTGGGGTTAAAGCATTCTCTCTTTGAAATTAACAATATTTCCTGGACAAGTTTCATCTATATAACTCAAACATAATAAGCTCTTTCCTTTCATTTACTTTATTACATGCACATTTGTTTACGTCGGCTTGGGAACCTAGTTTGCCAAACTAGAGTTAAATCTTATTTATTATTAAATTCCATTTCAAATATGATCGTGGTGGAAGGCAAATTTGGAAGCTAAAAATTGGATTGAAACCAGAAGTTTGCCAACCCAAAATGTTATCCAAATAGCCCAAGTGTATTCCTTTCTTTCTTTTCTCGCTTCATGCTCAGGTCGGATTGAAACTGCAAATTAGGAAACTAAAAATTGTTCGAAAAGAGTTGCCTAATTCTTTACCATGCAATGTCAAGAGCAACTAAAATTCATGAACAAAAATTAATAATGCTAAAGCTGAAACCTTAAAATTTAACATTTACTAATTTAAAAAACTTCAATTAGTACATTCATTAGCTCTTAATTCATGGCAATTTGAATTCGCGCACCCAAATTCAGGTGGAAAAACTCACAACGCACTTCTTAAATCCTTCTTGCAGCGATGACAAGGCGCTCAGATCTTCGTTCGAAACCCTAAACCTTCCATCTTTTCCAATTTAAATGGACATGCACAAAGCAATCAAATCACAGTATTAGAGCAATATATGGTCATTAGAGATCAAAAATTGTTCAAGAGGTTGTTGGGTGATGATGATGCTCAATATTGGCGACCCCTAAGATCAAGACACGTGGCTGATGTCAGGTCCCATAACATGGAAGAAAGGGCCCACAGAGGTCAACCAGGCCTGCCTCCCCTGTACCCGACCTGCAATCACAAGCTAGCCCTCCTCGAGGCTCCCTACAGATTGGCCTCCTCGCCCCTCAGCTCGTCCTGGGCTGCCACAAGACCAAGTCTCCTCGGCCTTCTCGTTCGTCTCCGAGCCCCCGGCCGAGGCCGTCTTCCTCGGTCCTCCGACCAGCTCCACCGCTCACGGGCCTAACCGCCGTTCCGCGAATCTCGCCATGCGCGGATTCTCTGCCAGCAACATCCCACGTTCCACGTCTCCACGAACCCCATTAATGGGCGATCCGCTCTTTACGCGGGCGTGACGTCAGGAGTGTAACTGCCGGCGAGATTCTCGCGTCTGCTACTGCGTGCCTCCACCACTATATAAACCCCATCACGGAAGGGTCAGGTAAGCCCATTTTACTCCACTTAACAGTTACGCTGCTCGAATCTAGTACTAACTTGATCGTCGGAGGGCCCTCGGTGGTACCAAACCATCCTGAGACTTCTTTGCAGGTATTCGGCGCTAAACTCCCCAAGTCAACAACCTCCTCCAAACCCATCGAGACCCATACGTAACAGGATATCACCTTCAGAATCCACCGGGAGATCGACGGAAGACAACATCTGAAGGAGACCCGAAAAGGACCTCCATCAGGTGACTCACAGGCGTTGGTGACTCCGGTGATATAGATGATGATTACGGCGAGGCCCGTCGTTAGAGCGACTGCGAACCCTAATTGCAGGATCTTCATCAAATCGAAGGAACGAGTAATCAAAAAGTTTTATAATTTCTCTTTTGATTCTTTGATGAAGAAATGGGATTGAGAGAAGATGAGCAAAGCAGAAGAGTGAAGAGGGGGCGGAGCTGATGAGGATAGAATGCAACAGTAGGGGTATGAAAGTTAGTTAATTGCACGAAACACCCTTGTAGTTTGCCCATTTATGCCCCTTAGGTGATTTATTAGCACATGGGGCTTTCCTTTAACAAAACAATACGACAATTTCAAACCTGACTTGAAGCAACATAAACAAGTTTTACCGCAGGAGAATAGACCTGTGGTAAATCTTTCCTCTCTAAACCGAAGATTGTCGAACTCTAATAGGAGTGGTTAAATAAGACATGATTCAGCGTTAATCTAGACATTCATTTGTAAATGTTTTGGTCAATGAGCAAAGAGGTTTTCTGCGCTCGTTAATCACTTGAGAGGTATGCTATGAAAGAAAAACACGCGAACATGTATGATATGGCCCGTTTTTGTTATTATGTAAAGGAGCATGTATGTGAACAAGCAGGGTAAGAGTAGATTGCACATGTAGGTGCATTTCTGATTGCTTTATACCTTTAAAACTCTTGTGGTTTCAAATCAAAGCATTCGATATGCATCCAACATAATGATGTCTGGATTTAATTGTTTTTTTCACTCATTACGGACAGGTTTGGACCAAAATCGATGCATCGCACGTAGGGATGTAACAGACTCGATATGGAGCAGATATATGTGTTACCATACCCATATTCTATAGTTGTAGATGGATTTGGATGTGAACATGGATGGTTATTGGAAACGAAAATTGCTACCTCTATCTCGTAGACGTCGAATACGAATATAGATATGAAGCGAACATACGAAAAAATACACTAATAAAGCATGAAATTATTGTTTTTTATATTGGATAATACAAAATGAATATATGTGTTACCATGTCTGGATTTAGTGTATACCGTGGATACCGTTAATTACCGAAAATGGATATGAAATGGACTCAGATCATCTGTATCCGGTTACATCCCTGGCTGCAGCCCTGAAGAAATGAATTCACCATATCCTCAACAATCACGTGCGCTGCACGTGCAGATACGGTGATTTAGGTATATATCACCCTCGTTCCCAATTCTAGAACAAATCAATCCACGCTCGAAGCCAGTCACCAAACTCAAAACCCTAATCATCACCATCGTCTTCATCAGCAGCCGCCGCCGGCGAGAATGGGAGTGGAGAAGCAGGTGATCAAGGTCGGAAATGGCCCCAAGGTCCTCCGCGGCCAAACCGTCACCGTCCACTGCACCGGCTTCGGTTCGTCTCTGCGCTCATTCTCATTGCATCTTTTATCCAAATGATTCATTTTTTTTTTTGCATTTCTTTGTAATATCTGATTCGATCTGAATACTGAATTGCAATTTTACACGCATAATCTTGTATTTTGCATTTTTGATATATGATTATTGAGTGCAAGTGGTTAAAATTAGGTCAAATTCACAGCTTGATCCTGTTGGTTGTAATGGTGGTTGGCGTTTCGATTGAGGGAGTGTTCTATCACTAATAAAGTGTTTATATTAATGTGAATATGACATTTTCTCAATATTTTGACCTTCACAGTTCTCTTTTCTAGCTGATGGTAATATGCTGCCAACTATTTCATAGTGATAATCATGATTTGTCTTCTAAGTTGCTGCTATGTTTTCTTGGATTCTGTTGAAAGGAGTAGCATGTGACAATTGATTAAACCTTTCAGTTGCTTTTCTTAGCTGAAAATACTTATATAAGGACATGTTTGAAAATTTCCCCCACAATAAGTTAGTTGTGTCCTTGGTAGCCTTTCATGCAGAAGCATAGCCCAGAAGCATAATGGGTGAGGCAGATATCTCCGGAAAATCACCATGATCTAATTGAGAAAACCTAGTGAGAAATTTGCTATCACAATCGGATATATCTTTATTTGCTGGCCTTCCCTTATATCATGGTTTCTTTAGCCTGTGCAGGTTTGATACTCTTGAGAGATTCAAGTGAATTACAACTCATTAGCAGGCTTAGGTTACATGTACGCCCATAATATGATGATATGACCTGATATATATATATATATATATATATATATATATATATATACACATATATGGCGCCTTTTATCCTTCACATATGGCCGCTTTTCTATAGCACTCTCTACTCTTCACAAGCTTTCAAGAAAAGTCCACTTAAGCCACCTTGTTGATTTTCTATATATATAAACAGTTTAAACAGGAATAGTTAATTATCGTGTATTCAAAAGATGCAGAGGCATTGAGAACACTGTTAAGCCTCTGACAACTTGTTCTCATTTTTTTCTTCCCTTGTCCAAGCCTTCTTCATTTAACTGCAATGATTCAAACAACTGATCTTACCTATGTTTTGAAATATATGAAGGTTACCGGCTTTCCATCCGGTGCACTTTCTTAATTAATAGAACCATGCTTCTTCCAGTTCAGATCATTTGATGGATTCTAACACTTGCATTAACATTTCAATTCGTGTTTTTTAATGTTTGCCTCCTTTAATAGTATTATTTTTGCCTGCTTGCAGCTTCACGATCAATTTTCTGTACATATACATATAATGAGGCATTAATTACCACATTCAAATCCTTAAATAGTTTTCTGGTCCAATTCTTTGTGCAAGAATAGAAATATTCTGAAGTAACTTTTAGTTGAGTGATCAGAGTAATAATGTGTATTGGGTAACTTGATGTCTTGATTACATTGTTAACATGTTGCTTGCAGCTTAACTGGTGATTGTGAGCTGCATTTATATCTAATTGGAAATTTGGAATACCTGTATTAAGTAGTTCTTTAGTTATTTTGGGTTAATTTGTTTGCAGGTAAGGATCGAGACCTCTCAAAAAAGTTTTGGAGGTACATTATTTTCTTAATTTTGTTATTTTTGATTAGATTCATCATGCATCACCAACTGAAAGGTGACTAACGTAATTATTCTTTGCAGCACTAAGGATCCTGGTCAGGAGCCATTCACATTCAAGATTGGCCAGGGTTCCGTTATAAAAGGTAACATGATTTTGTATTTACTGTTTCCTCTGGAATGCTAGTGATTTATCCATTAAAACTGAGATACCATGGTCTCATCAAAGTAGCAAACTAGACTTTCAAAATATCAAAGCAGACTCTCCAGCTTTAGAAAATTTAGCTTATAAGTTCATGGGGTAAAATGATGGTGGTATGCAGTCATAGATTAGGTGATATTTCGTTCTGTCTTTTGTTGTTTTTGTTCAAGTGATTTATCCATAAGGTGGTCAAAGTGTAATAAAATAAATAAAAGTACCTACATTGAGTTACTAACAGCCTGGGCAAAATTGATTAGTTTTAAATTTGCATCTGAAATGTACACATATCATTGCCTTTGAGATATAAATATCTGAGAATTTCTTTTATGGGCATGATACTCAATATTTTCCATTTGGTTATTAGACATTAACATTGCATTGAAATATATGAAGGATTGGGTCACTTATGTTTGTCTTGAAGCTGGTTGGGCTAGGATATATTGGGAAGTCATATTACTTTTTTGTTCACTGATTTAACTGATTGTGCTAAATGTTGTAAAATTAGGAATGAGTTTGTATTTGTCTCTTTGGCTTAATGTTTTCTTTAGAATGAGTGCCTGTTTTTCCCCCCTGCTATTGTATTCCACATTAATTAAAGTATTAAACCATATAAATCAGTTACAAGTTGGCCTAAAAACAAAAGAAAAGAAAATGTATTTACATATGTGAACCATGATACCTTCAGTCCTCACCAACAATATCTTGGCATACCCCTCACCCCCCCTTCACGAGTCCCATTGATCCTCCATCTCTGTTCATCATAGAAAGAGTGCCTGATGCTATAGTCAATTATATCATCTTAGCTGTTTTACTAGAGTTGGAGGAATTTGGAGGCTTCGTCTTGGTTATAAGGATTGAAGGCCTTAGAGGCAAGCATGCATTGGTTGTTTGAGCTTAAATGCATAGCCCAAACTATGCCTATTTGGCCGCTATTTGTTTAACTGTGTCAGAGACTATTCGATTAATGATACGGTATGACTGTATTAGCCATTTGGTTTCATATTAATTAGTGTTAGATGAGATGGTATAACGGTGAATGTACACCATAATCCATCCTAATATATAATTAGGGTGGAAATAAAACTTTTTCTCTAATCCATTCCATTTCCCTCAAATATTTCTATTTCTCACTGCAATCTCTTACTCAAATCCTTACCCTATTGATAATCTTAGATATGGATTTCAAAATCTGTAATGCTTCGACTGGGATTTCGGGCAAGATCCACCTGAAAACCTACTGATAATATCTAACATATGGTTAGCTTTTACTCGATTAGTCTGGTGAGGAATTTGCTACCAATTCATAGAGGTTGTTAGGTTGGTACTGGGCTGTAAAAACCTGGTCTGTAAAACGGGGCTGATCCTTCTGTGGATCTTCTCACCTTTCATTTGTGCTCTATATCTGGTGATGATAACCTTCTTGTTGTTTTACTGACCTAGATTCACAACTCCATTAGCTTCATGATGTTATGCTAATATAATATCATGATGTTATTCTGGGTGTGAATTGATGGGCCGTCTTTGAGCATCATTTCAGCGTATCCTGCTTTAACTACAACGTGAATACCACTGCAGTTAGGTATTTAACTTGGCTTAATGCTACCTTTTTGTCTATTCCCTAGAATATTCGTTAAGTTTATGACATTTACATATTTCAGATTTTAGTGATCTAAAGCTACGTCTCCTTCATTCTGATGTGTGCTTCTCTATTCACATTAGCAAAACCAAAACAAAAAACAAAAACAAAAACTGATATGGTTAATTCATGAGTTTGCAATATCTAATTCTGCATCTCCAAGTCAATCTTAGTGGCAAGCAAGATAAGTTGATGCCCGGTCGCATATAGGAAACTGTAAGAATTCCTTCATTATTCTTAATGCAACATCATGAACACAGTTTGTATAATATAAGCATAACATCAGGTAGACCTTTGAAATATTTAACTATATAATTTGATGGAGGTTACTGAGCCTGACGAACCCCCAGGCCCAGCACCTGCGAATCAAGCACAAATTCACCCAGGCGGGGGTGGGACCCACCTGCGCAGGATGGACCCTCCCGCCCGCTTGTGCCTGCATTCGCAGGCAATTTGATTGTATACAATGGAAGCTTGTATTGAAATTTTGGGGTTGAACTGTTATACACCTTTTAGTAGTAATGCAATGATTTGGATCATGCTAACATATTTAGTTGCATGGGCTTAACTTGCACCTAAACCAACTTTATCTGTGCTTCATGTTTGCTTGATCATAGCATAGCGTTTAAACCTCTTGACATGCTTGCATGTTTTTTAAAAAGCATTTTGGGCAGTTGAATAGGTGGCTGCCTAGGCTGAAACGGCCGAAGACCACTTTGCTTAGGACTCAACAACAACAACTGAGCCTTTTATCCCTAGCATATGGGTATGCTATATGAACCGACATGAGAATCACGCCGGGTCGAGCATATGAATCCTTTGCCTCCACTCACTCCTATTGATCAATATACTTTCATTAAGGCCTTTGGCATCCGTATCTTTTCATATGGTCTCCATCCACGTTTTCTTCGGTCTTCGTTTCGCCTTTTGACTTAGCCTAAATCGAGAATATCCATTCGTCGAACGGTACTTCCGTAGGTCTGCGTCACACATGACCAAACCATCTTTTAGACGGTTTTCTCGCATCTTCTCCACCACAAGTGCTAGACCAATCTTTGCACGAATATATTCATTTCACACCTTATCTTTTCTAGTGTTACCACACATCTAACGAAGCATGGGCATCTCTGCTACATGCATCTTCTGTGCATGATGTTTCTTAGGAGCTCAGCATTCCGTACCATATAATAAGGCATTCCGAATACACTCCGATAAAATTTTCCTTTCAATCTTAACGGAATTTATGATCGCACAAAATCCTTGTTGCGCTCCTCCATTTCAACCAACCAGTTTGAATTCTCTGATGGACATCGCTATCGATTTTCCCATCCTTTTGGATGATGGAACCTAAATATCTAAATTAGTCGTTAGGTGATATTTCTTGTCCATCCAGTGTTATGCCACTGTGATCTCGACTTCTCTGTCTACAAAATTTGCATTGCATATTGTAGCCACCAACCTATAAGGAACCGAGAAGCTACAAACAAGGCAAATAGCGGGTTAGTTGACCGGAGTCACCACTTGCGTCAAAACGCAAGAAAAAGAAGGGAGGAAGAAATAGCGAAGGAGTGAAAATCCAGAGAATCACGGGCAAGGAATTACAATATTTTAGTGGGAACCAGCTGCTATCCACAAGAATCTCCCAATCGGGCACGACTCGGCTTTAATTTGCTTTGTGAAATACGAAAACTCATGCAAATTCCCTCAAAACACACGAACACATGCGAGGGCAACCGATACATATAAGCAGTGAAAATGATGGAATAGGGTTAAACCAAGGTTTTGAGAACTGAAAAAGATGATGTTTTGCAGTCTCTGGATGTCAGGTACTTAGGGAGGCATGTGACAAGTCGTCTGAAGTACCTAAACCAGAGAGCAATTTCGCAGCACAATTTCGATTTAAAAGACTCGCATCTCTCAATCCAGAGCCCTAAATTTGATGAAACTTGCACCGTTGGAAAGCTTATCGAATCTACTTACCATCAAAACAAGTCTCAATAAATTTGGAGATCTGTAGAGGGAGATATGGCCAAAAATGTACAGACTACGCAGAAAACTCCATATTGGTATTCAACGACTCACATTCTTTTTATACCTTTTTTTTGTGTTTTTCTTGGAATCTAATCTACAAAACCTTGATAACGGAGGGTCCTTGGATACAATCTTATCCTCCTTGCTTTTTCAATCAAAGCCCATAAAGAAATGATTCAAAACAAGAAGAGAACCGAAGAACTACACCATTTAACTATTTTTTTGGTTTTTTGATCAACGAAGAGAGCCCTAAGATGAATCCTCTCTTTATTGAATAGATCCCAGTCTCAAGGAAAAAGAAAGAAGTTCAAGATGGAATTATAAAAAGAAAAACCATTCTACTTGCATAAATAAAAAAAAACAAGCTAGAAATGCATAAAAAGTGAAGAAAACACAAGGAGGGGATCTTGGATCCTCAATTGTTTCAAAGTTGTTTGAAGGATTGAAACTTAAACCAGACAATCTAGAACTAGAAAGTAGGGCCTTCACTCCCAAATCCTAATCCTAAATGGGATGGATCGGGTCTTTCTTTCTCTAGCATGTGGTTTTTTGGATTTTTGATGGTTTTCTAAGCTAATCTAATGTTTATTTCAGATGAGCAATGAGTGGGAGGCTTGAGCTCTTCAAGAAAAGAGCAAGAGAGGAGGAAAAGAAAAGGGAGGGAGCCATTCTCATGAGAGAGCTTATTTATAGAAGAAAATAGTTATTAGAATATGAGATAGAGGGTTGTGATTGATTCTAGGGGATAGAATGGTTGATAATAGAATGGTTGATAAGTTGTAGAGATCATTAATCCTAACCATCACTTAAGCAATCTCATAATGAAATACTTAGACACCAAGCATTTCATAATAAAACAAAAAAGTGAAAATTAGGTATGCTTGCAGGTAAAAGGATGCATGTTTTGGTGTTCATGGGGTGCACGTTGAGTTGATTGTTCACTAAGGAGAGAATCCTATGTTTTAGGTTTGACAAGTCAAGTGGCCATTAATTATCGTTAATCAAGTGTTTGATAAGATGACTAGCTTAATGAACCCATAATCGCACATATTCAAACCTATAGCAAATGCTGAATGATTTGAAATTTTGCGTGGAGGGTCATCTAAGTGAGTTATGAGGACCCATTGAGGAAAATTGGCAATTTTACCCATGTGGGCCCACATATTATTTTAATAATAAAATAATAAGCGAGCTTTAGTTCATCGGGTAAATATCGATTTTGGTTGAAATTTTTATGGTATGTCCTCATAAATATATTAAGATCTGAAAAATTTGGCATCATTTAGCTCAAAGGATTATGAAATAGAAAATCGGAACTGTTAATGATGATTAGAGCACGATTAGGGAAATTAACAGCTTCCAAGTGAAATTACCCATTTGAAATGATCCCAATTGATATAATATGGTCAAATATGATGATTACATCATGAAAATACTCATCAATTGGGTGAAAGTGATTTTTGGGCAATTTTTGAAAGTTCGAGGGGGTTAATGCAAATCTCAAGGAATTTGACAAGTCAATTCGAATTTTATGTTTTGATAATTCATGATAAATCATTAAGAAGCTCTACAAAAATCCTTACGACCAGTCGACTAAGAATTAATGAGATATGGATTTTTGAGCGTCTCGAAATGGATATTTCGATCATTTGAACAAATCTTGAATCATGCACTTAAATTGCCTCTATGTATACCAAATATCAATTTTTATGCAAAAATGAGGTGAATGATATGATGCATGTGCATGATGAGAATGCAAGGTTACGATGCAAAGTAATGATGCAGGATAAAAGGGTAAATTCACAAATAGCTGATTCGCTGGGATGTCTACACATATATGTTGTCTTTGACCTGCTAAATCTGAATCTTGAGATACCAATGTTTGCCTCCATAACTCCAGTTTGGCATCAACTCCAATTTGGCATCAACTCCAATTAGGACTAGGCACTAGAATTAAACAGTTAAAGTGCCAAGGGTGGGCTTTTAATAGATTGGCCTACCTAAAAAGAAATCAAGTAATGTCTAAACATTTTTTACATTATTATTCGACTTTGATTGTCATTGTGTATATACGAGAAACCATTTGTGGTTTGATCCTTTTACAAGAAACTATATTGTGGTTTTTCTATTAGCGAGAAACCATCTTGAAGTATGCATTATTAGCGAAAAACTACCGTACCGTTGAGTATATTATTAAATGGTATTTCAACTCTCATTCTAAACTATTCAAACATGTGATATTCACCAAAAAGCATCCTATAGTTTGATAGTTTTAGCGAAAAACCAACCTGAAGTATAAACTGTTAGTGAAAAATCACCCAGCAGGGGGGGTTTCGTAGACAATTCACACTTCGGGGCGGTTTTTCGCTTACGAGAAAACCAAAGGGCGTTTCTCATCAAAGGGTCAAACAGTAGGGTGGTTTTAAGTATAGACATTAATACTACATTGATTATTACACTGTATTCACTAGATTTTTTATAGCATCTTTCATATTATTATAATTTTAAAGAATGCTGATTAAGTATTTATGTATTTCTCGCTATTTTATGCATATACAGTAATTTCAATCAAAAACAGTCATAACCGCCCAGGTGCTGTCTTGGCGGCGCTTGGTTGGCTTGGTGCTTAGGCGGTACCCCTTCCGCCGGGCATCACTTAGTGCTTTTTACAACCTTGGATGTTTGTGACCTGTTTAATGTTGTCTCTATTTCCTTATATGCTGAGAGACATTTAAATGCACTTCCTTTTGTACATTTTATTATTTTAATAACTCGATAGCACAAGGTTAAAATAGTAAATCTTCATTTTTACTACAACCCCAATTTATCTCTTAGAATTGTTATCGATATGTATCAATGAACAAATTAAGTGAGTTAATAGTGATCCACAGTCAACCCATAACAGATCCATTTAACAATGTTGATCACAATTACAAAGTCCATCCCCTGTCAATTTTTATATAAACTATGTTGTATAAAACTACCATATGACAGCAAGCAACAGATTAAGTGGGTTTACAGGGCTGTACCTTTACCCAATGATATTCTTGTATTAGAAGCATTTTCAATACAAATTATCGTATCTCTGAATCTTCGGATCCAGGTCATCATATGCAGTGACCTGGAACCCACACCTTAATAAGTGCATCAGGTGCTCTTGATACTCTGTTGACCTGACATTAATTCGTTTCTTCTCTCAAAGAAAATGATTTGTTCCTGTTAGTTATATCTTTTTTCTATGCATTTATATATTTATAGTAATCTCTCTACCATGGCTTTAGATTCTTTTGGTTCTAGCCTTACTGTAAATTTCATGTCTTCGAAACTGTAAGAGCATCCATATCGTCATTGGAGCAGTTACTAGATTCGACCTGTTTAGATTCCCCTGGAAAACCATATATATTTTTCCCCTTACCCATTTCATTATCGGGAATTAACTCGCAACAATTGCTTCCTGTATCTAGGTTGGGATGAAGGCGTGCTAGACATGCAAGTGGGAGAAGTTGCTCGCCTTCAGGTAACATTGTTGTTCATTGTGATCTTGAACTTGTGAAATATGTAGTCCTCATGTATTCACTTGTGAAAAAGGAATAGGTCTTATTATTTTATATATTATTCACAGAGCACCAAAGGTTTTTATTTTCGGGTCATGCAATCCTTGTAATGCTCTTTACCAACTATGCTAGTGCCTTTCAGTGAATTAATTAGATTCACATGATTTACTACTATTTCCTGTCGTGTATTGGTAAATCCTTGGTACTTCTACACATCTGTATATGTTAGTGGTGTTCAAACAAAAGGTTGAGGTGGTAAGTGGGGCCAACAATTGTTTAGTACAATTCAGCACTGCTCCTCACACGGAAGAGGTCACACTTTATTTTGTGCAAGTGTTTTATGGTGATTTGAAACCTGGATGATTTGCACCCGGAGATTCTTCTACATGTCAGTTACCATTATTCCTAAAAGTCGATCCTAGTGAATGGGAGCTAGTGAGTGGGAGCTAATAATTGTTTTATACCATCCAACAATTTACAAACTTAAATGTTTCGGTGCTTCTTTCTTATACAACAAGTGCGCTCTTGAGAATTTGCATATCACCAGGGATGGGCATAGAAATATTGGTAGGATAGAGCACACCTCAGGCATCAAAGTTTCATATAGAAGTCCAGCTAAATGATATAGAAAGAATTGTTATTCTATTTGAAGTATGAACTATAAAATTTCAAATTAATTTAGTAGAGATATAGAAAAGAAACTATCATACAATTCATAGCCATACCATTCAAATATAAAAAAGTTACTTGTGCAGATGATGGGATTTGGACTGACAACCTTTTATTAGGGGAACAAGTCATACTACCAATGGGGGCGAAAGCATTTTGATGATATATTAATGGGAAATATATATAGCATGTAACCTAATATCTCAACATCCACTTGCAACGTTATTATTATTATCTCTTTTCTTTTCTTTTAAACTTCAGAGGTGGCACCTGCCCCCTCTGCCAATTTAAAAGAACTGCCCCTGCATATCAGGCCCAATACATCGATCCATTATGTAATAGTTTGATGAGTTGATTTAAGGTTCTGCAAACTAACAATTATTGATAGAGGAAACGGGCCCTAGGATGTCACTGTACAGCGACAAGACTCATGGGGGTGGGACTTTTGCAATGTAGCCCCTGACTACTTTGCGAAAGTCCCACCCCATGAGTCTTGTCACTGTAGGTGGGAGCCTACAGTGACACCCTATGCCCCCTTTTCTCTCACTGATATATGATTTCTCTCTTCATTTTTTATACCATTTTTATTTATTTGTTGGTGATGAGTCAATAACTTGGTTTCACAGTGCACCCCGGACTATGGCTATGGAGCTGGCGGATTTCCAGCATGGGGGATTCAACCAAACTCGGTTTTAGTCTTTGAGATTGAAGTGCTCGGCACACAGTAAGCATTGAGAGCTTTTAGAAACTTTTCAAAAGTATTTGGACACCCTCAAAACACTCTTTCATATTCCTGCGGGAAGCAATATGGTTTGATGATAAAATGAATTTGTATGTTGCTCAAGTAATATACTCTATAATTGTGTCGAATGACTAGTATCCGTTCTTAGTTTCAACCAACCTTGTGGGCCGTTCAGTTTGTTGCATGCTATCAATAAAAACATTAAATATTTGTAGTTTGATGTGGTTATGATTGTCGGAATAAAAAATGAATCGATTAATTAGTCTGTTGAGCTCTTAAATGGGTTGTTGTAGCTCTTTTCACCTGCCATCTTGCTTACTAATCATGTGAAAATAAATCCAGCGGCCACAGCATTTTCATGTCACGACTTCATTTCCATCCAATCTTGACCCATTACAGTATAGTGATCAAATCCTTAAAATCGATATGAGAGGCACCCTAGTGGTACGGATGGCAATTTTGCCCTGTCTCGGGACGGGGATTTTAACCGTTGACCGGGGCATAGGGATGGTATTAGATTCCCTTGCCCCATGTCCCGTCCCACCTCACAATATAGATAATTGCTAAAATATGTTCTTTGATAATTATTTACATTGTGTAGCTCGGTATATAAATACTCATTATCCCATTTGTAACCTTAAACACTTCCCTTGTTCTCACATTTGCACTCAATGGTCAACACATTTCGCAGTCACGGTTTTTCTTGCACTCTCACAACTGATATGCAGCTGAGCATTGTTGATCTGACCATCGTTGTCTCCCTCTCTCTCATAGTAACCAACGATCAACAACACATCATTCTCTCAATCGCTCACTATATATAAACACACGACTTCTAATATACAATATGATAGGGCGGGGCGGGGCGGGATCCCCATGGGGAATTGGGCTCCCTGGTGGGGCAGGGATGGGGTATGTTTTCCCTGACCTGACAGGGCATGGGGCGGGGACGGGACCGGCCCCGCCCCGCCCCATTGTCATTCATACCCAGTGGCGTAAAATGTGTTTTTAGCACTTAGGAGTACGAAATTAAGTGTTTTAATTGCTTACTGCCCTAATGTATCATCTACTGTTAGCAAATGGAGGCCTTTTATATAGTAAATTAGATCAGTGACAACATTTCAATGCATAAGTATATATGTATATTGAATTCCCATGATCTAGTTACATGGTGCCTTGGATAATCATGATGAAGAAATGAATCACACATTCAAACACCACCCATTATGATGTTTGGCAGCTTATAAAGTAGTTTGGAGATTTTCATGCCAAACATAGAGTTGTGGCAAAAGATTGTGCAGGATTAATAATATCTATGTCTCAGAGTATCTTATGTTAAGATATCTCTGAATAGTGCCTTTTATCTACATTTAGTCACAACTTTAGATTTTGTTTGGCAAGATGTAAAGATGAAAATGCATCTAGGAATCAAATTTGGCACAAATATCCGTATTCGTCCAAACAACGTCCACCTCGGTACCAACTTTGATTCATAAAGCCAGTGTGGCGTAGTGGTAAAGCTTGTTGTAGTTGGGAATGAGGTTTGGGGTTCAAACCCTCGTTGCATCATGTTATGGCCTATCAAAAAAACTTCGATTTTGTAAGAGATTTAATGTTGAAGATTTCATGTGAAGCCGACCATGATTCATCTTTGATCTTGAACTGCATCATGGTCGATGAAAGGAGGGGGGGGGGGGGGACTTAGATGATGGTGACAGTAGATAATGTCTGTCTTCAGTAATATGGATGAATTCAGAGAGTGATGTTATCATACCTTCATCAAACCATTTGCAGAAGACTTTTACAATCTGGTTTGACTTTAACCTCGTGCCAGCATAAGCCATACTTTAAAATTGAAGATTTTAAGATGGTCAATGTTCATTGCTTCTGGATTTTTTGCCTCTTGAATCTTTGTTCCATCAAAGCTATTAAGGGCAATTAATAAATGAGTATCCAATTTCTAAATTAACAAGTGACTAAGCTACCATTACCTTATTAATTAGTACAGTAAATAAGCCAATTCCTGCAGGCACTTTTAAAATATGAATATACTGCTGCCTTTTTCATTGAACAATTCATGTTATATTGAGGTCAATGACTCCAAACATGGGTGAGGATTAGAGTGCAGACAGTTAACCAAAAACAAAAAAATTATTTCAAATATTATGACTGATAATTAAACAACTACTAAATAATTAAATTTAATAGTCCAGAAGCAAAAGCAAGTTCAATATATAGAAATTAGAATATCAAAATATGCAACAAGGTTTCGATGAGCTTAACTATCAATTCTGGACTAGGATAGAAAAATAGCCAAATGCTGTCATATTATTTCTTGACTTTGCTCTCACATTTTGTGGCAAACTATGATGCATGCACTCGTGACAGTGAATCAGCAAGGACTTGGTATTAGGGTAACTATCCGGCTTATGTTGCCGTGTTAGGAAGGCAGTTGAGTTCATCTAGACCTTGTTGCAATACATGAACAACTTCATATTTTACAAATTAAGTTGGAATATCAGTCGTCGTATGAGAATATGTATTGTAAAGTAAAAAGATCTCTTTTGTGTTTGATTGATCGGACGAACGCACGTCGTATGTCTACAATTTCTGCAGTTTCATCCATTGTTGTCTTTTTGAACTTAGGTTAAAATTTGGAATTCCGTCAATTGATTTTTCGACGAATCAAATATTAGTAACATCGGCCAATATCTCATTATCACCATGACAGTTTCGATATGCACGTCTTTTAAGAAAGTCGTTAGGGCTCAGTATCTGTCGATATCTGTAATATCAGCCTATATGGAAATCGTGTTGGCTAAATATCGGTACGGAACTTATTAGCTCATCAATGATGTGTGTAATTTAATTAATTGAGTATTGGGTAATGGGTTATTTTGTTATAAAGTTCAAACTCATTACCAAGCACCCATTATAAACATCCTCAATATACACCTCATCTTGAAAGGGAAAAAAAAACAAATCTTAAACCTTTTTCCTATTTAATTATTTTTTCTAGCAATGATCTATTTTATTGTGCTTCCTTGCATGTGGGCATATGGGCATGCAGCCTATAATATACATAATAGATTATATATTTAATCAATCATAATTTTATATTTACAAAATTTATAAAAACAATTACATATAATGTTAGTTGTAGGCTAGACTAATATGCCCAGTATTTATGTAGAAATATCTAATATTGACACCCGATATCAACGTCCAATACTCGTATCCTCGATATATTATTTGATATTTGCTAGCGATATTAAAAATATTGATCTAATATGATCAAAATATCTGATATTTGATTTATTGAGATGTATGTATAGAGGATGCAGAGTATAGCATAATAGATTATATTCTTAATCAATCATAATTTTATATTTACAAAATTCATAAAAATAATTACATATAATGTTAGTTGTAGGCTAGACTAATATGCCCAGTATTTATGTAGAAATATCTAATATTGACACCCGATATCACCGTCCAATACTCGTATCCTCGATATATCATTTGATATTTGCTAGCCGATATTAAAAATATTCATGTAATATGATCAAAATATCTGATATTTTTCTAGCAATGATCTATTTTATTTATGCAATTGATTGTTGCAGCTTTCTATTTATCCATCCATGTCTCATTTTACATAGGCAGTTCTAGAATATGGTGAAGTCTGAGCATCTGCATAGGACCGCACCTGCTCCCAATGAATGAATTTTAATGGCATCCGAGGTCTTATTCTTCATGAATGCGTGTGTGCTGCACATGAGATGCATATTGTTCACATTTGTAATCTGTAATCCATGTCTTCAGAATCACTCACTTTGAATGGCAAATGGCATTGCTTTCAATAGCACCAACCTCTCTCCTCTACCATATAAATTTTTATTCCACTCCTGTTGCTTTGTTATCATTTTTACTATTATAATCAGAAGTCTCTAAATGATATCATTGATCAACAAATAAAAAATAGAAAAATGATAAAATTCAAATAGCCAAAATTGAGAATCATTCACTATAAAAGACAGAAATAAGAAAATGTCAATTCAATTACTTTCTCTCTCTCTCATTCATCATATTTTCTCCCTCATGATCCAAAAATCATAAAGAGATGTACCCTTGCAGATTTATACGTAAGCTTTGTATCTTTGTTATATTGTATAACTCATAAATTTCTTAATTCTAATATTACCATTTACCATATTCATTTAATTTAAATTTAGAAAAACTATAGAAATTCTTTAGTATGTATGTTGTTGTCTAGGATAAATTCAAATATTACCACTTTTTGTTCCGATCTATTCGTGGGTCGGGTTGAGAGTGGACTGTTTGGTTCTTTCTGTGTGGCTTGGCGCTGGTAATTCCTCGCGGTGGATTGTTCGGGGACGACACGACGTTCTTGTTGTCGCGCGTCGAGTATAAGTCGAACGAAGGACGAGTGTGGGAAGGTCGGTATCCTCCTTTTGCCGGAGTTGAGGCACTGATCGCGCGTTGAGTATGAGTTTGTTCGGCGGGTCTTGGATCCGTATCTTTGTAGGGCAGGAAGCTACTCAGCGGCCTCGCGAGGAGGGCTTTGGACCCACCGCGTTGATGGGCAGGAGGATGCCCGCTGGGGATGCGTCGAGCAGGAAGGAACTCGGCGGCCTCACGATGAGAGCTTCAGATCCTCAGCGTCTGATGGGCAGGAGGATACCCGCTGGGGATGCGCCGAGCAGGAAGGGACTCGGCGGCCTCATGATGAGGGCTTCAGATCCTAAGCGTCTGATGGGCAGGAGGATGCCCGCGGGGGATGCGCCGAGCAGGAAGGGACTCGGCGGCCTCAAGATAAGGGCTTCAGATCCTCAACGTCGGATGGGCAGGAGGTTGCCCGCTGGGGATGCGCCGAGCAGGGTAGCTGCTTGGTGAACTTGCGATGAGAGTTTCAGATCCTCAGCGTCTGATGGGCAGGAGGATGCCCGCTGGGGATGCGCCGAGCAGGAAGGGGCTCGGCGGCCTCACGATGATGGCTTTAGATCCTCAGCGTCTGATGGGCAGGAGGATGCCCGTTGGGGATGCGCCGAGCTGGAAGGGACTCAGCGTCCTCACGATGAGGGCTTCAACTTCTCAGTGTCTGATGGGCAGGAGGATGCCCGCTGGGGATGCGCCGAGGAGGAAGGAACTCGGCGGCCTCGCGATGAGGGCTTTAGATCCTCAGCGTCTGATGGATAGGAGGATGCCCGCTGGAGATGCGCCAAGCAGGAAGGGACTCGGCGGCCTCACGATGAGGGCTTCAGATCCTCAGCGTCTGATGGACAGGAGGATGCCCGCTGGGGATGCGCCGAGTAGGAAGGGACTCGGCGGCCTCGCGATGAGGGCTTCAGATCCTCAGCGTCTGATGGGCAGGAGGATGCCCGCTGGGGATGCGCCGAGCAGGAAGGGACTCGGCGGCCTCGCGATGAGGGCTTCCGATCCTCAGCGTCGGATGGGCAGAAGGTTGCCCGCTGGGGATGTGCCGAGCAGGGTAGCTGCTCGGTGGCCTCCTGTCGAGGGCTTTGATCCTTAGCGCGGTAGGGGCCGTAAGAGGCCTACTAAGGACGGGTCGAGCAGGGTTACTGCCCGGTGCCTCTTGGCGAGGGCTTTTGATCCCTGACGTCATGGGGTAGGGAGCTACAAGCCGGGGATAGCCGAGCAGGGTAGCCGCTCGGCTGCCTCTTGATGAGGACTTCGATCCTTAGCGTGGGAGGGGCCGTAAGGGGCCTACTGAGGACGGGGCTGAGCAGGGTTGCTACCCGGTGCCTCTTGGCGAGGGCTTTGATCCCTGGTTTGTTGGGGTAGGGAGCTACCAGCTAGGGATAACCGAGCAAGGGCGGGCCTGGTTGCCTCTTGCGAGGGCTTTGATCCTTAAAGACGGGCCGAGCAGGGTTACTACCCGGTGGGCGGGCCCGGTTGCCTCTTTCGAGGGCTTTTCGTCCTTAACGCGGGAGGGGCCGTAAGTGGCCTACTAAGGATGGCCGAGCAGGGTTACTACCCGGTGTCTCTTGGCGAGGGCTTTTTGTCCTTAAGGATGGTCGAGCAGGGTTGCTGCCTGCTGCCTCTTGTTGAGGGCTTCGATCCTTGGCGCTGGAGGGACCGTGGGACGCCTGCCAAGGATGAACCAAGCAGTAAAGCTCCTCGGTTGCCTCTTAGTGAGGGCTTAGATCCCTGGCGTTGTGGGGTAGGCGAGCTGCCGGCCAGGGATAGCCGAGCAGGGTAGCTGCAGGGCTGCCTCTTGGTGAGGGCTTAGATCTTTGGCGCTGGAGGGGCCGTGGGAGGCCTGCCAATGATGAACCAAGCAGCGAAGCTGCTCGGCTGCTTCTTAGTGAGGGTTTCGATCCCTAGTGTGGTGGGGTAGGCGAGCTACCGTCCAGGGATAGCCGAGCAGGGTAGCTGCAGGGCTGCCTCTTGGTGAGGGCTTTGATCCCTGGCGTTGTGGAGTAGGGGAGCTACCAGTCAGGGATAGCCGAGCAGGGTAGCCGCTCGGCTGCCTCTTGGTGAGGGCTTAGGTCCTTGGCGCTGGAGGGACCGTGGGAGGCCTGCCAAGGATAAACCAAGCAGTGAAGCTGCTCGGTTGCCTATTAGTGAGGGCTTCGATCCCTGGCGTTGTGGGGTAAGCGAGCTACCGGTCAGGGATAGCCGAGAAGGGTAGCTGCAGGGCTTCCTCTTCGTGGGGCTTCGATCCTTGGCGCTGGAGGGGCCGTGGGAGGCCTGCCAAGGATGAACCAAGCAGTGAAGCTGCTCGGTCGCCTCTTAGTGAAGGCTTAGATCCTTGACATTGTGGGGTAGGCGAGCTACCGGCCAGGGATAGCCGAGCAGGGTAGCTGCAGGGCTGCCTCTTCGTGAGGGCTTTGGGAAGATGGACAGTCGCGAGTGACCGTCGGAGTTGTCTTGGAAGCTCATTCCCGCGGTGAATGCATCTAAGTGGTCCTTCGGGTCAGATTTGCCGTCGAAGAGGGAGACCTTTGGGGGCTTGTTGCGGGAGGATACGTGGACGGCGAGCAGCTCCTCGGTGAATGGTTTGGTGAGCGAGGGCGTCGAGTCGGCCGTGGTACCCCGAAGACTCGGCGCATTCTGATCCCATGCCTTTGCTGTTGGAGGCCTGCGTCTGGCCGCGGCTCCGGTTCCTCTTAATGAGGTTTCTTAGATCCCCCGGCGAGGTGGATGTCGAGCCGCCGCGACGAGTCCCGTCCGCGCGACCCCGTCGAGGGAGGGGGGTGTCGGTCATGCCTGGTAACAGGCGAGCTGACAGATATCTCCTCGGGAGGACAAGTGCGCGGAGGATCTCGGGGCGAGGTGCTCCTGCGACGGACCTCGGTGTCGAATTGTGGGGTGCCCAGCGGGTCTCAGAACGTATAGGTCCGGGAGATCTGCGGCCGTGGGAGGTAGCGAGGCGGTGGTTGGCAGTACCGATGCGGACGGAGTTTTCTCTCCCCCTGTAGGGGTCATGGTCCCGAGGCGGGGGAGCGATGACTTGGTGATCTTGCCCCGCCGTTTGGACGCGGATCAACGTCTCCACAACAGACGCGAGTCGGTTTATGCGGCCAGCGAGGACGTTGATGGCATTCGGCGGAGGAGGTTCGTCCGCGCCTCCGTTGAGGGGGAGGCGGCGGCTGGTGCTTGGATCGTCGTGATGATCGCTCGCCATTAGGTTGAGATCGGAAGGCGAACTTTTGTTTTTGTGGAATCAAGAAGTTCCTACAGACGGCGCTAGCTGATGGAGGTATGGATCTCCTTCAGATGTTACCCTCTATTGATCTGCCAATGGCTGCGATGGATGACTGTGATTGATCCTGGAGTCAGGCTCCTGAAGCGTGTGGATCTCAATGGGTATGAGGTTATGGTTGCCAAGCTACCAGCAAGGAAGCCCCGGGGTGGTTGTACCACCGAGGACCCTCCGACGATCAAGTTAGTTTAGAGATCCGAGCAGAGTAACGATTTATTGGAGTAAAAATGGTTTACTTGAACCGTCTGGAATAGGGGTTTATATAGCGGTGGCATCAGGCAGGACATGCACGAGAATCACGCCGGCAGTTACGCTTCCGACGTCATGCCCGCGTGATGAGCGGAATCTCCCATTAATGGCGAGACATGCTCGTTAATGGGGGATCGTGATGACGTGGAACGCGGAATGTGGCCGGCGGATATCTTGCGCATGGCGAGATTCACGGGATGGCGGTTGCGTCTGTGAGCGGTGCCGTTGGTCGGTCGATGAGACCGAGAAAGATGACCTCGGCGGGAGAGCTCGCGGACGAGCGGGAGAGCCGAGGTATCTTGGTTCTGTGGTAGTCCGGAGACGAGCTGTGAGGCCGAGGAGGCCAGTTGTGCAGGGGGCTCGGAAGTGAGCCAGCGTTGGTCGGTAGGACGAGTATAGGAATGGTCTGGTCGTCCACTGTAGGTCCTTCTTTGCATGCTCTGAGACACGTCATCTGCCACGTGTCATGATCTAAGGAATTACCGTTATCGAGCATCATCACCACTTGTCATATTCATAAATTCACACACGCCTTCGGTATATATGTTAGTATGTATGTTGTTCAAACTATACATACGTGCATCGCACGTGCAAAATATACATACGCCCATGATTTTGTTCGGATGAGCGGTTTAAAACCATAGTTTTGTAATCAAACCATATTTTAAGATGTGTTCGGAGGAAGAAACCATACTTTTGTAACTATGACGTGTAGAATAACCTAAACCATGATTAAATTATCCCAAAATTATTTTGACCGTTGCCCTTCAATTTAAAAAAATGGTCTCACCGCTCGAATTGAACTGTGGGAACCGCGCCACCGCTTTGCCGAACGGGGAGCGGTTGTGCGTTGAGCGGCGGGCGGCGTTCAACGCTCGAAGCAGCGGCGAGGGACCTCCCCCGAACGGGCCCTAAGTTATTGGTGGAGGGCGGTGTGTTTACACTTGTATTTTGACTTGCTGTTTTTATTTTGTATTATTTGTACTTTTCAATTTTTCATACAATTTATTTTAGCTGTATGTATTAGTTTGATAATGTTCGATAATGATTCATTCAAACCAATTGAACAAAAGTTTACTATTCACTCAAAACCGTATAATTGAGAAAATATGTTTTATAGTCTAACAAAAACATTTTGAAGCTAGGTTGGTTTGCATTTTATCTGTGTCTCTGTCTTTATCTCTATTATTATAATGCACTGAGGAGATGCGTCATATGCCACTCTCATTTTTATTTTAAATTAATCCTTTATTCTTCGATAGTCCACATTATCTATTTTTTTCATGTGTTCACGTCATCTATTTTTTGTACGTGTGATGTTGATACCTATTAGCATTAAACGGTCAAGATTTAAAAGGATATTTAATGATTTTTAATTAAGATAATAGATACTTTAAAATCTATTAGTTAAAAATAGCGAAGATACCTACATCGATCCTTTAAATAATAAATGAGTAAAGAATATTTTAAATATTCTTATACCTGAGAAAAAATATTCACGTTGCATAAAAATATTCACGTCATGTATGTTTTTATTTTAATAAAGACACGCATCATATGTCCGTGTGAAATACTAGTTTAGCATAACCACAAGAACTTTAGTATGATTTAAGCTAACCAAATTAAAATTCAGAAGAAATGGGTGTAACATGTTTCATTTGGATGTGTGGGCCTCTTAACTGCGATGGCGCAGAAGCCGAAATAAAAATGAAATATATTTCTACACATAATACAAGTAAAATTCCTTACCATGTTACCAACTACTTGTCAATATGGTCTTGGTTTTTAGAGCATAATCCTGAAAGTTTAATCAAGAAAATTTGTGGCGACTTGCCCGAATACAAATATGATATTTTATAAGTTATGAATATTTTTTAATTATGGTCGCACGTGCCAAATATTTATGGCGGAAATGAGACTGGGATCAACCGCATCTCATAAATACGTGAACCCTTATAAGGATACGTTACCTATCCTCATGTTTTATTACTTTCCGTATAACCAAGAAACTGCGGTCGACCGCAGCTTGTAAATTTCTGATTTGATTTTGATAAGAGGGAAAATTAGTGAAGGCCAACTCTTCCCTTGAAACTTGAAAGAGCATCTATCTCTCTTTATATCAAAAAAAGAAAAAGGAAAAATGCAATTTTCTGAATGACATCAGAAGCGCACGTGCAGTGCACGCACGCGGTGGAAGCTTCTGCCATGTCCCCTGCACCTGCATGGTTCAAAGTATTCGCAAGTTCATGGCCTCATTGTGGGTCCCATATTTCGCTTGCCACGTGTCAGACCGTTGTCTTCGGTCTGAAATGAGGCATCAAGCCTTGTTGTCAACGTGGCGAGACGCCAGCGATTAGGGACAATTGGGACCCACGCGAAAAACATCGATGTCTGAGATTTGTCCAAACGTCGAAAGTTCACTGCACCGAATGGGTGGGCCCCCGTGCATCGCCGCCGCCACCAAACAATCACCGATAATTGAGGGGAGATCAGCTGTGTTTAACACTATAAGATTCCAAAAAGTAATGAAAACCCTAAAATTAATTCTTTGAACTTAAATATAAAAGCAAAATTAATAAAAACACCGGGTTTTAAAATAACACCAATTGAGCTTTAAAATTTTCATGAATCCCTCCATCCTTTTTTCAAAAACTGAAGGGTATTCTTTAGTTGAAATAATGCCATATATCCATAAATTGTCGGGTTGTTCAACCCTCATGTGTCTTGCACGAGGCAATGAAACCGACACTTTCAGACAACAGTACTAGTTCAAGACGGTTTCATGCATTTCTAAAGTTCAATATGTATAGTGTTATAAATTTACCCTGTTTTTTCCCATTTAAATAGAGAAAAAAGAAAATTCTTTGTGTGTTTTATAGTTGGTGTTAAACAAATGTGGGATACAATTTACTTCGGTAAGCCGTCCACCTAAAGCTAGGGCCTCCAATTATATAGGAGCCACTCGTTAAATTAAGGCTTAATTGCATATAGGTACTCATGAACTTTCATATCTTTTGCGATTGATATCATGAACTACCACTTTCGGTTGCAAATTACTACAATTTCATGCTTTTCATGGTATCAATCGCAAAAAAATTAACTGCAAAAAAATGTTTATGATAGCAATTGCTAATTATGAAAGTTCATGGTATCAATCGTAAAAAACATGAAAGTTTATGGGTATCTTTGTGCAATTAAGCCTTAAATTAATACAGCATTGTGCTTAAACCAATAATAAAATCGGCTTTATTGTGTCAAATATCAAAAAAAGTTTAGAAAAATCAAAATATTTTAATTAAGATCCCCCAAAAACCTGTGTTTGACTCCCTCCAACACCCTGGAAGCCCTTGACTAGTATTTTCTCCATGGTGTAAATGACTTCACATTGCCTTCTTTTTGGGTTGGGTAAGCAAATTTCCCGGTATTTTCTTGTATTGCTTGACTATTTCTTTTTGTTTTTGTGCTTCGCTGAACTTTTATAATAATATAATATGGTTTATATACAGGAGAAGAGACAATTAGTCCGAATCCGATCCGAATATGAATAGATCCACATGTTTATGAGCGGTATGAATATTTCTCAGCCCTTGGACTTAACAAAACGAATGGTTGAGGAGGGGGACAAATAAAATTAGATATTAATAAAAATTTATAAATAGTAATTTTAGATGTTCTAAGTAAAGAACACTCATTGTTGTCAATTTAATATGAGCGTTAGTATTAAATAAAATTATAAAATAAAGGCATTACTGACTGAGCTTGTAATTTGTCATATGGACTTGTTAGTTTGCATCTAAATTCTTTTTGTTTTATAGATTGATTGCATAAATTTATTATGGATGTCGATTAGCAATGATGCCAACACTTGCGTACGTCTCTTCAAATGAATGATCACTTAGCTGTTCATTGTTGTCCGAGAGAATTATTTGCAATTAGCAGAACATGCCGACTGGTTTTGTACTTTTTTTTATAACAAAAACACCGACAAAATTTTAGGCGGCCATGCTTATTGTCAATAAAATGAAATGTCTTGTATAATTTTTATTTACTTTGCTAACTTATAATAATATTATAATTTGAAGACAGTTTATACTGAATAGTTGTCTAATATATGAGATCTAGTGCTAAGTCGACAAGATGGTTTGTCATATTTGCTTCATGAAAAATTGATGATAGGTTTTAAATTCAATAGATTTATATTATTATTATCTATATCTAAAATTTTAAGTTTACACTCTATTTGATTAGCGGCTACCTCAATTGTGCACTGTTTTATTATTCTTGACAAAGGAACAACATCTTATCTTTAAATGATATCATTAATCAAAAAATTAAAAAAATAGAAAAAACGACAAAATCAAATAGTCAAAGTTGAGAATTGGAGACGTCCGCCACATTCAGCATAAAAGACAAAAATAAGAAAATGAAAAGTAAATTACTCTCTTTCTTTCTCTCATTCATTAATACACTTTCTTTCTCATGATCCACAACTCATAAAAAGATGTGCCCTTGCAAATTTATACATAAACCTTATACCTTTGTTATTTTGTATAACTCATAAATTTTTTAATTCTAATATTGTAGAAATCCTCTGTTGTTGTTGTTTAGGATAAATTCAAATATTATCATTTACCACGGTCATAAGTTTACACTTGCCTTCATTATGCATGTTGTTCAAAATATAGATACGTGCATCGCACGTGCAAAAATACTACCACATCGAAACTTATGTTTTTAATATGGAAAGACGCATAAAAAAACCGGTCTATTATAATTTCACATGCTATGATTATCCAGTTCTTCATCAGAAATCCAAAACACCCTGCGCTTGAGCATATGAATCTTGGATATATGAGAGCATATATAGGTCCATCATGTGAAATCCCCAGCCCGAAATCGATCAATGCCTATAGTTTCTGGGGAAATTCTTGCGCTTGCGCAGTTCTAAACAACGATATTTTGCTGCATGTGTTTCTTTTGCATCAAATTACTACAATTGTAATTTTGATTAAGATATGATGGATTACTGCAGCTGTGCTGTAATTCCGATTTACTTGACTTACTTGACGTGTTCAAATATGTAAGAAACTCTACAATGCCTTCATGTGTAAAATATATTTGTAGACTTCAATCATACCGTTGGTAAACACCAAAGTGCAAGTTCACTGTTTAATAAGCAGGTTTCATGTGCAAAAATTCTGCATTTTTGATGATGCTCAATATTGGCGATACGAGATCAGGACACGTGGCGGATGACATGTCCCAAAACCCGGAAGAAATGGCCCACATAGACCGACCAGGCCGCCCTTGCACCCGACCTGCAAGTACAAGCTGGCTCTCCTCGGGGCCCCATGCGAATTTGCCCCCTCGGCTCGCCCCGGGCTGCCACGGGACCAAGACTCCTCGACCCTCTTACTCGGTTCCGAACCCCTCAGCCGAGGCTGTCCTCCTAGGCCCCTGCGACCGACCAACTCCACCATTCGCAGGCGTAACCGCCGCTCTGCGAATCTCGCCACGCGCAGATTCTCCGCCAGCAACGTCCCACATTCCACGCCATCACGATCCCCATTAATGGGCGATCCGTTCTTCACGCGGACGTGACGTCGGGAGCGTCACGGCCGGCGAGACTCTTGCGCCTACCGCTGCGTGCTGCCGCCGCTATATAAACCCCCATCACAGAGGGGTCAAGTAAGCCATTTTTTATTCCTCTTAGCCGTTACTCTGCTCGGATCTAGCACTAACTTGATCGTCGGAGGGTCCTCAGTGGTACCAAACCACCCCGGGACTTCTTTGCAGGTACTCGGCGCTAAACTCCTCAAATCGCCATTCTCACCAAAACCCATTGAGATCCACACGCAACATAAGATCACCACCAAAATCCACCGGAAGATCAGCGGAAGACAATATCTGACGGAGACCTGAAAAGGGCCTCCATCAGTTGGCGCCGTCAGTGGGAAACCAAACTCCACAAAAACAAAGTTGGCATTCCGATCTCCGCCCGCATGGCGAGCAACCATCCTGAAGATCCCGGTACCAGCCGCCGCCTTCCACTCACTGAAGGCGTGGATGAGCCTCCTCCAGCGACTATCATCAACGCCCTCGCCAGCCGGATAGATCGGCTACAGTCCCTCATGGAGACGCTCGTCCGCGTCCAAGCGGCCGGGCATGGGCTCCAGATCGCCGCTCCACCGCCTCCAAAAGGCTCTGCCCCCGTCCGAACGGCCGACCACCAGCAGGCCACGACTCCTGGCCACAGATCTCTCGCGCCAGTACTCCCTGAGGCCCGCTGGGCGCCCCACGGCTCCACACCAAGGTCCGCCGCCAGAACGCCTCACCTCGAGCCTCCTCATGACCCTTATCCCCCTGAGGAGATGTCAGTCACCTCACCTGTCCACAGGCATGGTCGACACCACCCCCCTCGGCGGGGCCGCACTGAAAGGGTTCACGTCGGCGGCTCGAGAGCTACCTCGTCCAGGGATCTGAGGCATCTCGTCGAGAGGAACCGGGACCGCTCCCAAACACAGGTCACCCGCAGCGGAGGCCAGGGATCCTAAGGCGCCGATTCCTCGGGATACCACAGTTGGCTCGATGCCCTCGAGAAGAAGATCGAGGGCATGAGCCGGGAGGCTCACCTCTCGAGCGACAGGGCTAAGTACGCCTCCGATTCGCTCACAAAGCCGTTAACCGAGGAATTGCTCGCCGTCCACGTCTCCTCGCGCAACAAGCCCCCCAAGGTCTCTCTGTTCGACGGGAAAACCGACCCGAAGGACCATTTGGACGCTTTCACCGCGGGGATGAGCTTCCAGGACCACTCCGACGCCGCCCAGTGCAGGGCCTTCCCCGCCACCCTCATCCGCGCAGGTCGGGACTGGTTCCGGGGGCTCGAGCCCCACTCAATCTCGACCTTCGATGGACTGGCTACTCAGTTCCTCGGCCATTTCGTTGGGAACCATCGACAGAAGCGCACGGTCGACTACCTCTTCACAGTTAAGAGTGGGGACAAGGAAACGTTCACATTACCCGTTTTTACAACACCCTTCTCGAGGTCCCCGAGCACCGGGACGAGACCGTCATCACGGCGCTCAGATCTGGTCTGAGGAATAAGGAGTGGTTACGCTCCTTCGCGTTGGTGCAACCTAAGACCATGGCCCAGGTCAAGGCGTGGACGGAGCACGAGGTTCAGCTGGAATCCGAGGAGAACGCGAACCTCCCCCGAGCAGAACGATCCGACCAGAAGAAGGGGGCTCGGGAGGAGAGGCCAGAGTGTCAGCAGCCCTACCATCCGAAGTTCCAGGAGTATACCCCCCTCAACGTCTCCCTCGCAGTATTGCTAGAGGAGGCCCAGAACGAGGGGTTCTTCAAGTTCCCTCCGATCCCGCGTCACGCCGCGAAGCGAACCCGGGGCCCTTACTGCGCTTTCCACCGGACACTGGGCCACGCCACAGAGTATTGCAAGTAACTCAGGGACTACATCGAAGAGCTCATCCGGTCGGGACTCCTCGCCGCATACTTGAAGGACAAACGGCAGGCCAACCGCGAGCAGGAGCCGCATCGCCCTCCGGCTGACCTGACCATCGGTCAGATCATGCTCGTTTCGGCGGACGGCCAGCACGAAACTCAGGGAGCCCCATACCCTGTGCCAAGCACGGAGGCCAACAGTCCTCCAGGGAGCTCGGGCCGAGCCAATAAAATTATCTACTAGCCTGTACTCTTCTTTTAGGGCAATGTAAACTCTTCCTAGGATCTATTGTTAATTTAATAAAGATCAATAGAACATTGCGAAAAAGAAAGAAAAACCTTGTTTATTCAAAAGGTATTATGGGCTCCTCAGCCATACACGCAAAAAAGAAAAGGAAATTACAACAGTGGGGGAAGGGGGTGCAGCGAGTACTGCTCGTGGTGCTCGGTAAAGATCTCCGCCAGCCGGGGCCTCGCGAGGTCTAACCTCTGCCCCCGGTTCCTCCCGCGCGCGTCGATCCCAAGCCTCAACTCGTAGCACTCGCGGACGAGCGCCTCTGAGCGAGCCAGCCGGTTTGCGGAGATCAGGCCGAAGCGCCTCTGAGACCACAGCTTGCCCACGGCCTCGTCATAGAGCTGCTCGGGCAAGGGGTTGTAAAGCCCCGGCGATGCCCTCCAGATGGAGTACATCAGCAACTGCAGCAGGGAAGAGCGTCGGGAGAGCAGCCGGCCGAAATGGTCTTCGATGCTCCCATAGACCAACTGCACCGTGTCCTCGGTGCAGTTCTGGTCGTAAAGATACACGTCTTCGAAATGGATAATGTCAGGGATGGTAAACGGGAAGTCTTGCATTTTCGACGACCTGTTTATGAAGGATAGAAGGACCAGTACTCCTTCAGCCATATATAGCCCGCTGCGCCCCAACAGAACTCAACAGTCACCTGCCTTCACCCCAAAAATTCGCTGCCACGCGGCGATCAACGAGCCTTCCCTGGCGGAATTGAAACGACGCGATCCTGGAGCTTTGCCTCCCCCCGCATTCAATGCGCATGCTGCGCGCTGCGATCGCCGCGACCGTTCCTGTTCCCCATACCTGCGACTGGATGGTCGGGCGAAACCTCATGAAGAATCAGCCGAGCAGCTGCCTTGCTCGGCTATCCCTGGCGGGTAGCTTCCCTACCGCAATGCCAGGGACCAGAAAGTCCACCTTAGAGGCAGCTCAGCAGCTTCCCTGCTCGGCTATCCCTGTCGAGTAGCTTCCCTACCGCAACGCCAGGGATCAGAAAGCCCTCCCAGAGACAGTCGAGCCCGAGGATCCCTCGCTCGGCTATCCTTCAGGAAAAAAGCCCTCGCCTAGAGGCACCGGACAGTAACCCTGCCCGGCCAAGGGTCCTTGGTAGGCTTCTTACAGTCCCTCCCGCGCCAAGGACCAAAGTCTTCCCAGAGGCAGTCGGGTCCTTGCTCGGCTATCCCCAGCTGGTAGCTTCCTACCACAACCGATAGGGATCAAAGTCCTCGCCAAGAAGCGCCGGGCAGTAACCCCGCTCGGTCCCCGTCCTGAAGGATCAATGCCCTCGCAAGAGGCAACCGAGCAGCTACCCTGCTCGGTCAACTCCGGCTGGTGGTTGATGCTCGCATTGCCAGAAGTCAAAAGATGGCACCCCCACGGGGACACCGGGCAGCCTCCCACTCACGCTCGGCACAAATACGGCGAACATCGCCCTGCCCGTCACCCGTAGAGGATCCGAGACCCCAGTGAGGGGCATCAAGTCTATCCAGGTCTAAACGATCTCCCCTCAACTTCGGGGCCCACGGGGATACCCCCTCGGCAGCGCTTGGCATGTGTTCATATCATAATTTTGCATTATTATATTCCCCATTCTTATTCATTTTACAAATAAATATGCGTTTTTTATCCATGTCTGCTACATAGTTGCAGGTTACAGGTTCTCAGAACAAAACAGTGAAATTGATGAAAAGACGATACAAAAGTGAGACTGCGACCGACAAATGGAAGAATCTTGATCATGTCTACAGTTTGAGGGACAATGAAGATCAATGAATAAGTTCACAAAGTACAAAGGCAGCGCAAGGTTCAAGACTTCGACACGAAGCAAACGGTAAAGTTTACGACATTATGCATCGTGGAAATCTGGAAGAAAACTAGAAGACAATCTGAGAAACCAAGTGAAGAAACAAGAAGCCAAATGCAACTAGAAGAAGCCCAGAAAATTCCACCCAACAAGCCCTCTATATGGCCGCGGATCCGCGGCCAAACATGGCTTTTGACCGCGGTTCCGCGGCCATTACAAGCTTGTGTCGGTGAATTTTTGTGACGGCGGCGGTGGTGCGTTGACTAGTCTTCTTAGGGTATAATTGTAAATACAGATATGAATCGAATGTAACCCTAGGATTTCTATAGTCTATAAATAGAAACCGTAAACCTCTTTTTGAGGTATGCCTCTTTTCATTGATAAAAAATTCAGAATTCTATGTATGTATAGAGCATCAAATAAAGTAAGTAGTTTTTTCATTTCCATGCCCTAGGTAATTTCTTTTCTGCCGTAGTATAGAATTTTTATTATCTGTCCTAGTTAATTAGTTTAGGACTTTTAATTATTTGCTGTAGATAAAAAAATGTTTCTTTTTCCTTAATGAGTGAGTAGTTCCTCACTTGTTAGGGTTAGAAATAGAAGAGGTTTGAGAGATGAAAATCACTTACCCCTTTCTTTCCCATCACATATTTTTATAGGACTCCATGCATACATATACACACCGCTCACTAAGGCATCCTATCCCACGAGGTAGCGGTGATACCGTAGTTTAAAAGACCGGTTGTATATGTTTTCCATGGAGGTTAGGTTAAGAATTAAGAAAGGAAGGACAAGAACCTAGAGGAAGAAACCTAGTTCTTCCCGATGGTACTAATCCCCTTTATTAATTATTACCATAACACCTAATAGATCTTAATTAGGGTATACAAAGCGGTGAGGAATATTAACTTTCTAAACTTAACCTAAACCTAACCCTAACCCTAGCAAGGTTTTAATCCTAGTCTAGATCAACCTTAGTTTTTAGTGATAATCAATCCAACACCGTTTGGAATTAACTCGTTAGAACAAATTGAGAATACACAAAATCCCTGTGTACCGACCCATACTCACCGGCTAGCTACCAAGCGACGCCGTTCTTGATTGTGGTTAACAATTCTTTGATTTCAAAATCTCTCTCAATCAAATGGTGCCGTTGCCGGGGATGACGTAGTTATTTTCTTTTGTAATTTCGGGTTAATATAAAAATTGAAAAATCATAAAAACTGAAAAATTAAAAAAATATAAAAATTTATCATCTTGTTATTTTTTGAAGGGTATTCTTTTGAATTGTGCAGGATCGAAGAACAGATTCAGATCTGGAAAAATCCAGAGAGCAAAACGGCAAACAGCAGATCTGAACAAGCAGAGGATAATCAGAACAGTAAACAGAAAAGATTTGGGGATCTGAACCAATGATTTGACCGCGGAACCGCGGTCAAAGGCAACATTTAGCCGCGGAACCGCGGTGCCTTGCTGACGTCAGCAAGCCAAAATTCCTCTGTAAGCTTTCTCTTCTTCTCTGTAACCCCCTTATCTCCTCTGAAAAATTTTCCTGCAGGGTTCTTTGCGCAAAAAAAACTTCTCCCCTTCTCTAATAACTTGATCTTGTGCAAGATTTTTTGCGCCGCGCTAAAAAAAAAATTGTTTGCAAGTTGTGTTTACTGCTTTACATATTTTTAATTGACTTTAAGGGGCTTGAACATCAATCCAGATTGGGTGGGGGTTTCATTACCCTTCCCAGGACCCCAAAAATCACAAAAAGTATATTGCATTGACCATCAAGTTAATTAAAAAAGATTAGACTCAGCCCTAAGGACTTCGCGCTCAATAGGACAAAGGAATAGTTGTAGGCATCGACCGTTGATCTAAACCTGACTTTGTGGTGCCTAGGCTAGACAGGTAGGGAAAGGTAATTTTAAAAGGCCCGTCTCACGGTGATTCGTGAGCGGATCCCTCCTTTCTCTACTTGTTCTTACCTGGCCACAATTGGCGGTGAAGAGGCGGTTTGAGGTCCTCACATCTTGCCCTTTGGAACAGTTAGGAGCTGTCTAGCTGACCTAGGTGACCCTAGATTTAGGCTTGATTGTGCATATTGTGATTGATTGAACGTGTGTCTAAGCCTTTTATTGAAAATCTTTTTGCAAAAAGCTCCTTATAAAAAAACACAAAACAGAAAATTTTACAAAAAGACTTGCCAATTTTGTCGCTAGAAATCCATTGCACCCCACTTGCACCCACATTCTTTTTCTTCTCCTTTCTTACATCATGGGTATCCCACCTCGCAAAACTCTTGTCGAACTTTGGTACCCTTATCCAAACATTGCTTCCTACGCAAATTGTTTTGGTCAAATTATGGACGACCCCTCCATGCCCAAAATTTCTTTGAAAGATCGAATAGAAGCGTCTAGGAGAAACAGTTGGACTCCGCAATCCACTGTGTATCAACCGTTTCAACCTTCACCACCTTCTTACGTTGATACTCCTTTTTCGAGTCCTGTTGTAACTCCGAAACCCATGTCTATTGCTGAACATATTGAACAAGCTCGTAACCGATCTTTTACTCCTTTCAACACTTCCAGTTCTTGGGATCAACAAGTCCATTCACCTTTTTATCCAAATATTGATCCTACTCCTGTCCAACCATTCAATTCCCACCAGTCCTACCCGACTTTCGCACCTTCCCTAGACATTGCTCCTACACAACCATTTGGGAGTTTCCAGAATCCAAACAATTTTGAATCTTTTACTGAACCTCTTCACAACCCATGTCTAGTCTGGAACAGTCGTTGGAAGCTTATATTGTAGCGACAAACCAACAGATGAGGAATTTGGATGCGTCCATTGCCGCCCTTATGCAACCTAGTGACCCGGTAGCTAGTTTCCAACTAGCTCCAAAAATTCCAATGTATGATGAGGCGGTTGGACAGATTGAGAATTTGAGTGGAGAGAGTGAGCTGTGCACCCTTCCAAATCAAACCTACCCATCACCAATTAAATCCCACAACTCCGGTTTTGAATGTCTATAAAGTGTCCCAAATGATTCACCAGTTGAAAATAAAACGTTTAATGAGTTGTGCGACTTTGTAGTGCTTGATTTGCCAGATTGTGAAGGGTCCCTTTCGAGTGAAACCATCACCAATCCTTTCGACCTCTACACCTCCAACCTAGAACCTGAATTGATAAATATCCATGCTTTTGATGAGGTGTCCGAAAAAATTGATTTTCACTTGATTGAGGATATTGACGCAGGGAATATTTTGGATGATGAACCTACAGATTTGACTAAATTTTTCTCTCCAATTCATCATCCCGAGTCATTAAATGTTTCTCCCGAACTTCATATGCGTCTTGATTTTGATGATATTTGCATGTATGTGACAACTTTTGAGGAGAATTATGAGGATAATATTGAGGAGAGTATTGAGGATAGTATTGAGGATGAACCAGTTTTGTTTGATGAGTCGGATTTTCCAATTAATCCTCCTGAACCTTTAACTATTATACTTCCTAAATCACCCCCTTCATCCTTTCCATTGTTCCGACCACGCAAGAGATCACGCAGGAGGATTATGAGCTTGAAAAATTTCTGTTCGATCACAGCAGTTTTGACGCCACTAGTGCGTTCCTCCTTGAATCTGACACAGTTCTCACAACCGATAACGATTACGAGTGTTTCACTTTTTCGGACGATTTTGAAGACTCACAGCCCGAGTTTGAGTCCTTTGAATTTTCAGATGAGTTAGTTGAACCATCAGACTCGGTTGCTTACAGTCATTTCGAACCATTGATGGAATCCTTCGAGTTCGAGACAGTTTCACCAATTTCACCTTCATTTGTTTCACCTCTGAAACTCGAACTCAAGCCGATTCATTTCGAACCATTGATGGAATCCATCGTTTCGACCGCGCAAAAATCCGTCACGCTTCCATTGTCAATGATTGGTTTACCAAGTTCAATGTAGCCATGTTTTCTCGCGAATCTTGAGGGATTTGACCCCATTTCTCGACGGGTTGATAGATTAGCACAATCGCTTTTAACACATCGGTCGTCACAATTTATGCTAATTTATTCACTCAATTTACACCCTCAAGTTCGTACTACACTTCTTTCTCTCTTCCGCCATTCTTCTCCTAATATACCGAGACCATATTCCACCTTTTTTCCCATACGGTCTCGTGCGTCTCTCATTTCTTTTCTCTACTCTTCATTCTTTCACCAACCACACCATTATAACGATAAAATTTTTAAATGGTTGGTGCTAACCTTTGGCCTGTGTAAGGCCTTGTATAGCTTGATACTGTGTTTTTTTTCTCCTCCCTAACTCTGAATTTTAACGCTTAAACAGTGGAAACACTGTCTCACTTAAGTTTGGGGGGGACCTTTTTGTATATATTTTGTTTTGTTTTTCTGTTAACAATAAAAAAATAAACAGGGAAATATCGGCCATTTTGACCCTCTTGGTGTAGCCTGATAGTGAGGACACTGTCAAGTTTAAGTTTGGGGGTGTGCTCAGTAAGCTTTCTTCCTTCGCATTCATGTGTATATTTTTGCATTTGCATACTTATTTTAAAACCCATAAAAATTGAAAAATTTTAAAAAATTATAAAAATTGAAAGGTTCAATTTTGACCATATTTGACTTAAGTTCAACATTACGGTTGAATAGTAGGGAACAACTAGATCTTAGACTTAGTAAATTAAAAACCCTAAAAATAACCTTTTTGAAAATTTAACGGTAGAAAGTATACGGCTTTGTAGTTTATTTAGAAATAGGCAAATTTCGAGTTCACTTCTTAGGCTAAGTTAAAACAAGGGAAAAGTATTGATATTTTTATCAAAGTATAAGTCTGAAAAATAATCCCTAAGCTTAAGTTTAAATTCTGAAAATATATATCCTACAACATGCATAAACACGAACCTTGAAACTTGGAATAGTATAGGAGACCTTGAAATGCTCTTGTCTAAAGTCCTTAGTATGAAGGAAAATAAAATAAAAATACAAGTGTGAATAATGAGATAAAAAAATGAACACTGGTTTTGTAATTACTTAAGGTTGCGTAAAATAAAAAAAAATAGCGATGGTGCTTTATCACCTAGTGCCTTAGACCAACTGGTTTGGGAGTCACTGCTAAAGCCTTAGGTGTTACAAGACGAGGAATTACGTCTTAATGTGCAAACACATTTTGTAATCGGTCGTTGGTACCTCAAGAAGTATTAACGGTTACATGAAGAATGTGTGAGCAATTTCATCTAAAAATTCACCAACTAAAAGTACTTTGGACGATGGACAAGAGTATAATAGCTTGAATTGCATTTCCAAGTGTAGGGGTGATACATACACACACGTAGGGGTATATGATTGGGGTTTAAATTAAAGATAGGAATGATATATAGGACTTATATCTTTAGTAGAGATGATAAAAATTCCTAAGTTGAGATGAAACCTTAGAAGGAAAATTCAAAAGATGATAAAAACTAAGTAAATTTACAAAACATATACAATCTTAATTTAAGTGATGAGGAAGCGTGAAAAATACGGGTTGATAATTTCTGAGTTGAAGATAATAGAATTTCTTGTTAGAAAACCGAATTGGAGAATAAAAGTCAACATGCCGAATTGATAGAATTTTGTGGGTAGTATGCGCTGAAAACCCTCAGGAGACAACACTCCTCTTACTAGGGACACCTAGAGGTTTAACGGATTGTTGCACGAGCTCAGTGCAATCGCGTTTCCCTGCGAAAGTGAGGCTAGGTCTTTTTCAAGAATAAAACTAGTTTTGCTCGAGGACGAGCAAAAGATAAGTTTGGGGGTATTTGTTCATATCATAATTTTGCATTATTATATTCCCCATTCTTATTCATTTTACAAATAAACAGGTGCTTTTGATCCATGTCTGCTACATAGTTGCAGGTTACAGGTTCTCAGAACAAAACAGTGGAATTGATGAAAAGACGATATAAAAGTGAGACTACGACCGACAAATGGAAGAATCTTGATCATGCCTACAGTTTGAGGGATAATGAAGATCAATGAACAAGTTCACAAAGTACAAAAGCAGCGCAAGGTTCAAGACTTCGACACGAAGCAAATGGTAAAGTTCTCGACATTATGCACTGTGGAAATTTGGAAGAAAACTAGAAGACAATCTGAGAAATCAAGTGAAGAAACAAGAAGCCAAATGCAACTAGAAGAAGCCCAGAAAATTCCACCCAACAAGCCCTCTATATGGCCGCGGATCCGCGGCCAAACATGGCTTTTGGCCGCGGTTCCGCGGCCATTACAAGCTCGTGTCGGTGCATTTTTTTGACGGCGGCGGCGGTGTGTTGACTAGTCTTCTTGGGGTATAATTGTAAATACAGATATGAATCGAATGTAACCCTAGGGTTTCTATAGTCTATAAATAGAAACCCTAAACCTCTTTTTGAGGTATGGCTCTTTTCATTGATCAAAAATTCAGAATTCTATGTATGAATAGAGCATCAAATAAAGTAAGTAGTTTTTTCATTTCCATGCCCTAGGTAATTTCTTTTCTGCCGTAGTATAGAATTTTTATTATCTGCCCTAGTTAATTAGTTTAGGATTTTTAATTATTTGCCGTAGTTAATTCAGGATTCTGCGTGTTTAAGTTTAATTACCGCAATCAGGACGGTTTCGCTTTGCAGCTAGCCGGATGAGTACGGGTCGATCCACAGGGAGATGGGAGTCTTTTTCTTAATGTCTTGACGAGTTAAGTCCAAAAATGTTGGGTTTGTTTGAGTTTAGCTAATTGAAAATGAATGATAAGAGAACATGTTAAGGGCAGGATTTGGTTGGTTTGAGTTAGGAGGATCGCTCACTTGATTCTTTTGCCACTTCTTAATATTGATGTTACGGTAATCGGCAACAACGGGGATTAGGACGACTAAGAGAAAACTTGCGAGTATAAGCTAGGCTTTCCAACACTTCGTGTTCTCTTTTTGGTCCTTGTCCGTCCGTTCTTGGCTCTTAGTCGCAACCTCAGGTTGATTCAACCACAACCGGTCTCATTAGGGTATCACCGCTATTATGAAGAATAGGGTACCGTAGGGAGCGGAATGTGGATCAATTAACTGGAGTTCAAATCAAGATATATGTAAAAGAGAAAAGTGAGGGAGTTTTCCGTATTTCAAACTTTCCGTTTCCTACCCTAACAAGTGAAAAGTTACTCACCCATTAGAATAATTAAATGAAATAAAACAAAGAAAGAGGGTAATAAGAATTGAGGTAGAAAATCACAACTAGCTATTCGGGACCTCACTTAGGCAAGGATCACACTAAGCATCATGGTTGTAAGGATAACCGAAAAATGGAAGAAAATTAAAATGACGATTTTAAGAAATAACAACAACTACGTTTAACAATGAAAATTACAAACAATATAAAAAAACGGAATTACAAATTACACATATAGATAAAGAACACTTCTTGCATGCTTCACACTCAACAAAACCTCTCACAAGCTTTAATGGAGGAAGATGGAGGAAAATGGACTTTTATTAGAAACTAAATAATTCTAATACAAAAATTACAAAATGAAAACTAAGTCCTTCTCTTGGTTCTGCTCGGGGCTATTTATAGGCCTGGTTCTGGGAAATTTGCAATAACACCCAACCCTACATAAAATTACAGAAACCACCCCAAAAACCCATACCATGATGACACGTGGCAGCCGCGCATGCGCGGCCAAAGCAAGGGTTTGGCCGCGCATGCGCGGCAGGTTGGTGGCCAAACCTTTGCTTCTTTTTTCTTTGGTCTTCTGTGCTTTTTTTCCTGATCTTTGAACACTTTACATTGCAATATTTCAACCAGAAAATCTCCAGATTTCTGATCCAAGACTTCTTCATTTCTTTCACTTTTGACTTTTCACCATTTTGACTTCAGATTTCTCTTTAGTCCCAAATGACGACTCTTTTCGTCCCCTCTTCTGAACTGGTACGGGACGGATGCTGGAACCCGACTTTTATCTGTTTGTGACAGATGTTCTGGATTTTGCCGTAAATGTGGTGATTTTGTCGGATTTGCTCTTTCTTGGACTGGAAACCTGTAATCTGTAACATGCAGCAAATACGGATAAAAAGCACCTACCTGTATGCAATGTGATTAAGAATGGGCGATACAAATATACAAAAATATGCGATGAACAAATACCCCCAAACTTATCTTTTGCTCGTCCCGAGCAAAACCATTTTATTCACATAAAATTTCTAACCTCACTTTCGCAGGGAACGCGATTGCACTGAGCACGTGCAACAAGCCGTTAAACCTCTAGGTGTCCCTAGTAGGAGGAGTGTTGTCTCCTGAGGGTTTTCAGCGGATTACACCCACAAAATCCGATCAATTGGCCGTTGACTCTAATCTTCAATTTCAGTTTTCTAGCCAAAAACCCTATTATCATAAACTTAGAAATTACTAACCCGTATTCTTCACACTTCCTTTCCATTTAACTTAAGATCCTATACGCCTAGCCAGTTTATTACGCTTTCAGCATCTCCTGAGTTTTCCTTCTTAAGCGGAATCTCAAATCCGGAATTTTTATCCATTCTATCGAAGAAATAAACCCTATCTTTCATTCCTCATCTCTCTTCCAAACTCTGATTATATACCCCTACGTGTGTGTAATTGTCACCCCTACACTTGGAAATTCAGTTCAAGCTATAATACCCTTGCCTTAATACCTAGTACTACTTCTTTTTATTAATGATGGACGGGTTCGTTCATACACCTTTCATGCGACTATTAATGCTTCTTAAGGCACTAACGGCCGATTACTGAATGTATGAACTTAAAGCGTAAATAGCAGTATCCAGGTCTTGACTATTTTCTATTTTCTCTTTCTTTTTCTTTTCCTCTTTTTTTTTTCTTCAAGACCGGATATATTTTTCAGCGTGCTCTTTTGGTGGTTAGCTTCAAATACCGTTTTTTCTTTCATACTAGGCTTTCAGGCAAGAGTATTTCTAGGTATCCTCTACTATTCCGAGTTTCAAGGTGGTGTATGTGCGTTTTGTAGGGTATATACTTTCAAAATTTGGATTTAAGATTTAGAATTATTTTTCAGACTTATTCTTCAAATAGAGCTTCAATAATTTTCCCTCATTTTAACTTCGCCTAAGAACTAGACTCAAAATTTGCTTATTTCAAAACAAACTGCTGGAGCGTATACTTTCTATAGTTAAACTTCAAGGAATGTTATTTTTAGGGTTCATAATTAACTAAGTTTAAGATCTAGTAGTTTCTAACTAGTTAACTGTCATATTAGACTTAAGTCAGAAACGGTCAATAATATTTTTGTTTTTTTTTTCTTTTAAAATTTTTGTTTTTATTTTCAAGTTTTCCTATTTTTTTGTATTTTTCAATTTTCAATTTTTTTTTATATTTCAAAAAATGCAGTGCAGAATTTAAACATGCAAAGTAAAACTAAATATTTACACAAAAGATAAAAAATATGCAGATGCAATGCAAGGATAACTATTTACAATCTAATCCCTCCCCCAAACTTGTTAATGGCAGTGTCCTCACTGCCCCCTGCGTCGTCTCCCAGACGATGCGGCACTCGTCCCTGGTTCACTTGACTCTGCCCTAGGGGCCCTAGTTCGCGACCTAGATCTCTCCTCTCGTCCCAAAAGTGTTGCCATCCCCTGTTCTAAGCGTGCCATTCTCTGATCGAGGGTTGTCATCATTCCCATCATTCTTTCTACCCCCCTATTTGTCCGTCTAAGTAATCGTGCTTGCTCAGCGGGGGTAAGCTCTTCTTCGCTCGCCGTGGAGCTCGAGCTGGCTACTACATGCTCGCTTGGTTCGGTGCGTGACCATACATTGTGAAGTCTAGTGTAGGATGTAGAAACACCCTCAAGAACTGGTCGAATGATTGTACCAGCTTGCATGTGTACTGCAAACTCGTCGGAAGGGATGAACTGGCGACACAGTTGTGTCACCAACATAGGGCACGGAAGGTTGGATGAAGATTTGCCAGCAGCAATCGACTGAAGTAGTACCGTGCACATGTCATAACTTGGATGTTTGTTCATTAATGTGTGCACGATGTGTAGCGAGGGTGTAAAAAATGTCGTGTTGTGCGAGCTGCCAAAAATGTTATTTTGTGCCCATCGGCACACAGTCAGAACATTCGCGTAAAGTGTACGCGCTGGAATCCCTTTCCTTGGTTCCCTATAGCAATCATTTCCCATCAACGGGGTGTAATCCTCAAATTGGAGGGGTTGGTCATGTGCGGGTATTCTAGGAATCATCGTGACCTCATGAATGAAGTCCCTATTTATTCGTATTTCTTGCCCTCCCCAAAACAACCTAATAAATCCGTATGTTTGGAAACTCCCCTCTTCCATTGAAGCATAGAACCGTTGGACCAGATCCGGAATCGCGAATGCGTTCGGATGGTTATACAAAAGATAATTCCATCCGCGTTTCCGGATCTCGTCGCCGAAATAGCTTCCGTATACATCATGTTCAAACATTTGCGAAAAATTTCTCTCATATTGAAAATGTGAACCCATTACAGAATTTCAAAATTTTACAGATCAAAGGAGAGTGAGAAATGGTGCAAACCTCCTCTGGAAAAATTTCCAGAGGTTGAAGCTTCCAAAGTGCGGCGCTTCCGCGGCGGGAGGTGGGGTTCGGCGGCGGTTGGGCGGCGGCGGAAGGGGATCGGGTGCTGTGCTTCTGGTGGCGGCTAGGGTTTCTGAAATGGAGAGTTGTGAGGCAGAAAAATAAAAGTGAAGGGTTAGAGGGCTATTTATAGGGGGTTTGTATTATTTACACTTAAACCCCCATAAATAGAAATATTATTTACAAATACATATTTACATGTTTATTTTTATTTATTTTATTTATTTTTTTTCTGAATATTTTTATTTTTAGTTTTTGTTTTTATTTTTCTTATTTGAAATTTTTCCAGGCATAAAAAAAAAAACAAAATTGTATTTACATACCCCCAAACTTATTTGAAACAGTGTTTCCACTGTTTTTGGCTGGATTATCGAAGTTTGGGTGTAGGGGGAGAGGAAGATTAATCAGGGTAAACCGGCTCCTGTAAAAACAGGAGCTCCTCTGTTTGATCGGCGCAAAGGTACGGTTTGCATCGGTGTCCGTTCACTTTGAAGAGTGAACCGTCCTTTGGATTTTCCAAATCCAGAGCGCCCTGCGGATACACATTCCGCACAAAATACGGCCCTATCCAGCGAGATCGGAGCTTTCCAGGATGGAAATGAAGTCGGGTGTCGTAAAGCAGTACCTGTTGACCAGGTACGAAGGTTTTGCGCAAAAGGTGTTTATCGTGAAACACCTTCGTTCGATTCTTAACGACAACCGCGTTGTCGTAAGCCTCATCCCTAAGCTCGTTCAGTTCGTTAAGCTGCAGCTTCCGATGGCTGCCCGCGTCCTCAAGAGAAAGATTCAGCTCTTTAATCGCCCAAAACGCGCGATGCTCGATTTCGACAGGAAGGTGGCAGGCTTTTCCGTATACAAGCCGATAGGGAGACATGCCAAGGTCGGTCTTATAAGCAGTTCTAAATGCCCAAAGGGCATCAGTGAGTTTCAGAGACCAATCCTTACGGTTCTTGGAAACCGTCTTCTCCAGTATCTGCTTGATCTGCCGATTTGAAACTTCGGCCTGCCCGCTGGTTTGGGGGTGGTAGGGCGTAGAAAGCTTATGATTAATGGAGTATTTCCGCATCAAGGCCTCGAAAGTCCTATTGCAGAAATGACTTCCATTGTCGCTAATGATCGCTCGGGGGTGCCCAAACCGTGAGAAAATGTTTTCTTTAAGGAACCTAACGACAACTTTGTTGTCATTAGTCCGGCTGGGCACAGCCTCGACCCATTTAGAGACGTAATCAACAGCTAGAAGAATGTACAAGTTCCCAAAAGAGCTGGGAAACGGCCCCATGAAGTCTATCCCCCAAACATCGAAAATCTCCACAACCAAGATTGGTTGGAGCGACATCTCATTCCTCCGGGATATCCGGCCCATGTGTTGGCACCGGGAGCAAGTCTTGCAATAGTCATAAGCATCTTTGAAGAGTTGTGGCCAGTAGAAACCACATTGCAAGATCTTCTCAGCTGTCTTCCTGGGCCCAAAATGCCCGCCACATGCTTGGTCGTGGCAAAACGACAGCACACTCTTGAATTCCTCATTAGGGACACACCGACGAATGATCTGGTCGGGACAGTACTTGAACAAGTAGGGTTCGTCCCAGTAAAAGTGTTTTACTTGGGATAAGAAGTGAAGTCTGTCCTGACTCGACCATTCGGTCGGTAGCAATCCCGTGGCCAAATAGTTCACAATATCTGCGAACCAGGGTTCGCACGATACTGTCAAGAGTTGTTCGTCCGGAAAAACGTCGTTTATCGGAATTGGAAGCGAAGGCGAAAAAGGAAGTCGCGAGAGATGGTCGGCAACCACGTTTTCACATCCTCGTTTGTCTTTAATGACAAGGTCAAACTCTTGAAGCAAGAGGATCCAACGGATTAACCGAGACTTGGCATCTTTCTTCGCAAAAAGATGGCGCAGAGCTGAATGGTCCGTGTAGACGATGACTGGAGAGCCGATGAGGTATGGCCTGAACTTTTCTAGAGCAAATACAACAGCCAAGAATTCCTTCTCAGTTGTTGTATAGTTGAGTTGGGCGTCGTTCAGGGTTCGGCTAGCGTAATAGATCACGTGCGGCATCTTGTTGATGTGTTGTCCAAGGACAGCACCGATGGCAAAGTCAGATGCATCGCACATAATCTCGAATGGGTGCGTCCAGTCGGGAGAAGAGAGAACGGGAGCAGAAGTGAGTGAGCGTTTCAGTGACTCGAATGCAGTCATGCAACTCGAGTTGAATTCGAAAGGTGTATCCTTGGCCAGCAAAAGAGTCAAAGGCCTAGCAATCTTGCTAAAGTCTTTGATGAACCGTTTATAAAAACCGGCATGGCCAAGGAAGGCTCGGATATCTCTAACGCAACTGGGAGGAGGAAGATTGGAAATGACCTCAATCTTTGCTTTGTCAACCTCTATGCCGTTTTGCGAAATGATATGTCCTAAGACAATACCTTCTCGCACCATGAAGTGGCATTTCTCCCAGTTCAAAGTGAGATTCTTGTCCTTACATCGGGTAAGGACAGCGTCAAGATGTAGCAGACACTCGTCAAAGGAGTCGCCGAAAATGGAGAAGTCATCCATAAAGATCTCCAAAAATTTCTCCACCATGTCTGAGAAAATTCCCATCATACACCGCTGGAAGGTAGCGGGCGCATTGCATAACCCAAAAGGCATGCGTCGATATGCAAACGTGCCGAAGGGACAAGTGAAAGTGGTCTTGTCCTGGTCTTTTTCGGCGATGGGAATTTGGTTATAGCCAGAGTAGCCGTCAAGAAAGCAATAGTACTCATGTCCAGCCAATCGTTCAAGCATCTGGTCAATGAAAGGTAGCGGAAAGTGGTCTTTCCGTGTTGCGGCGTTGAGTTTTCTGTAATCAATGCAAACTCGCCACCCAGTTTGGGTGCGAGTAGGGATTAACTCGTTTGCCTCGTTGGTTATGACCGTGATGCCCGACTTCTTGGGGACAACATGAATGGGGCTAACCCACTGGCTATCAGAGATAGGGTAAATGATACCACTATCTAGACATTTGACGATCTCCTTCTTCACAGCCTCCTTCATGACTGGATTAAGACGTCTTTGTGGATCCCGGGCTGGTTTGGCATCATCCATCAGATGAATGTGATGCTCAACGATGAGGGGACTAATCCCCTTGATGTCCGCCATGGACCAGCCAAAAGCTTGCCTGTTGCTGTGCAAGACCGCGAGAAGGGCTTTCTCTTGCTCGGGAGCTAGAGAAGCCGAGATGATGACAGGGAGGGTCTCGTGGTCACCCAAGTAAGCGTACTTGAGGTGAGAAGGCAAAGGCTTGAGTTCGAGTGCTGGAGGTGAAACGATTGAAGGCAAGACTGGTGCAAAGGTTTCGAACTCAAAGGATTCCAGCAAAGGTTCAAAGCGAGTGTAGGCAACCGAGTCGGATGGTTCAGGTAACTCATCCGAAAAGTCGAAAGTTTCAAACTCGGGTTGTTCGCAGCTAAGTTCGTTCGAGAACGTGAAACACTCGTATTCGTAGTCGGGCGCGGAAGTAGCAGCAGGTTCGAAGAGAAACGCACTAGTGGCGTTAAGATGATCGTGGTCAAACAGAAACTCCTCGAATTCACACTCTTCTGGTGTGATTTCCTGGATCGAGCAGACATCCAGTATATGAGCATTAGGTTCAGAGGGCTGATTCCCCAACCTAAAAATGTTGAGTTCAATCGTCATATTTCCGAAGGATAGGTTCATAGAACCATTGCGACAATTGATCACAGCATTTGAGGTTGCGAGAAATGGGCGACCGAGTATCACAGGAATTTGATTCCGGGGGTTAGCTACAGGCTGTGTATCTAACACAATGAAGTCAACGGGGAATATGAAGTCCCCGACTTTTATCAACACATCCTCTAGCTCACCCCTAGGATGGGTGATTGATCGGTCGGCCATTTGGAGAGTACAATGCGTAGGTTTCAGCTCTCCTATGCCTAATTGCTCGTATACTGAATATGGAAGCAGGTTAACACTGGCACCAAGATCTAATAGTGCGCGGTTGATGTTCTTATCCCCAATAGTAATTGAAATAGTAGGACAGCCAGGGTCCTTCCGTTTTAGTGGTAAAGATTGGGTAAGGGCATCACTCACGGCACTAGCCAAGAAAACTTTCTTTGGTACCTGAGACTTTCTCTTTTTCGTGCACAAGTCCTTTAAGATTTTCGCGTAGGATGGGACTTGTTGGACAGCATCTAAAAGAGGAATGTTAATGTTAACTTGCTTGAATAACTCCAAAATCTTCTCCATTTGTGGATTTTGTTTGTTAGATCTCAACCGGTTTGGAAATGGAACATTTTGAAAATTGGTTGAGTCTAACGCTGGAGGAGGAGATTTTGGAGTTGGAACGGATCCCAGAATAGGTGTTTTCGTGGAGTGAGAAGTGGGTCCATTCAAAGCAGAAGAAGAAGAAGAAGAAGAGCCTTGTGAAGAACGGAGAATAGGCTCAGAAGATGACGAAGTAGGAGAGGAAGAAGAAGCGGCGGCCGGGGTATCTTCGTTGATCCGTGTGCCAATGTTGTTTTGCAGCACCCTCCCCGATCTTAGTGTGGTCACGGCACTCACATTATGGTTTTGTTGTTCAAGAGCAACATGTGCATTATGTGGGTGACCGGGATTTGGAAGTGGCTGGGACGGGAGCTTCCCCTTTTCTCGCTCGCTCAGGGCCGCGTTCAGCTGTGCAATCTGGGCCTCGATGGTTTTGATGCTTTGCCCGTGTGCGGCAGTGTGTTGCACTAAAGATTGAATCGAAGACTGGATGTTGGCGGTGGATTGAGTCGATTGTTTAACAAACGCCTCCAGACTTCGCTCGAGTGAGGAAACCTTATCATTGTTCGACGGAACAAAGTTGTTTGGTGGAAAAGAGTTGTTCGGTGCAAAGTTGTTCGTCTGGTTTTGGAAAGGTTGGGGTTGGAAGGGCTGCTGAAATTGAGTTTGTTGCTGCGCTTGTTGCTGCGGCGGAGGGGGTCTCTGGAAATTGTTGCCCTGGAATTGATTCTGATTCTGATTCCAGGTGAAATTGGGGTGGTTCCTCCAACCGGGATTGTAGGTGGAAGAGTATGGATCATTCCTCGGTCTTTGCTGGAATGCATTAACCTGATCCTGTCCTTGCGATGGTGGATTGTAGGGACACTCTTCGGTCAAGTGAGAAGGATCGGAACAACAAGCGCAGATGGTACGAAGGGGGAGAACAGGGGTAGGAGCAGGAGCAGAAAATTTGCTCTCTATCGCTTCAAGCTTTCGTGTAATTGCAGCTATTTCAGCTTTCATCGCAATAGAGACATCGAGTTGGTGGATTCCTGCCCTAGATTGACCAGTAGAAGTGGAGGTAGAAGAAGATGAAGAAGAAGAAGTCGGTCTGGTGCTCTCCCACTGTAGCGTTTGCTCCGCAAGGTCGTCAAAGAACTGCCATGCTTCCTCGTCAGATTTCGATAGGAAGTGGCCCTGACAGATGGTTTCCAGCAACTGCTTCGTTGCTGGGTTCAGTCCCTCGTATAAGGTTTGGCAAAGTTGCCATTTCTCTATACCGTGGTGAGGACACTGAACAAGAAGGTCTTTGTATCGGTCAAAGCACTTCCAGAAAGGTTCAGAAGGAAGCTGGGAGAATTGATTGATTTCATTTCGAATCCTTGCGGTCTTATGATTTGGATAGAACTTTTTGAGAAACGCCTTAACAAACTCGTCCCAACTGGTGATGGAGTGGGAAGCGGTGCTATACAGCCATTTTTCGGCGAGATCGCATAGAGTGAATGGAATGACTCGTAGACGTATAGCATCGTCCGACAGCTGGGTTGTTTTCATCATGGCACAGACGTTTTGAAATTTGTTGATGAAGATATAGGCATCTTCAGATTCAAGCCCGTGAAAACGTGGAAGCATGTTGATGAAATGGGGCTTAATTTCAAAGTTGTCCCCATTGGCCGGAGGAAGAGAAAGGCAGGTTGGAAGTGCAGAACGGGTGGGGTAGAAACGATCCTGGAGCGCAATTCGCTGCGGCGCTACGACAGGCGGTGGTGGTGTGTTATTGGTCTCCATAGGAGGTGGAGCCAATCCAGGGGTAGTCAAAGAGATGTTCGGATTGAATCCTGACATCGCGGAAGAAGAGGTTGGTGATGGAGTATCGACTTCTGGGTCGATCGCGCAGTCGGAGGCGACTAACGAAACGCGGACTAAGCGGGCGCTAGTGTCCCGAGTCCAAGCGGACATATACTAAACGAGTTTAGTATAGTCAAAGCGAAGAAGGTGAGGGTAAGAAAACGTAAATGAGAAAGGTAATGGGTGGTGGAGTGAAAAATGGAACGTGGCGACAAAGGGCAAGTTTTTATAAAAGTTTTTGATTTTTTTTTTTTTTTTTTTTTTTTTTTTAGAAAGTGTTTACAGAGATATGTTCAGATTTACGGCTTTACGCAACCACAAACAAGATATGCACACTCACACCTAGATCTATGGTCACCTAGGTCTGCTAGACCTGCTCCAAGACTTGATTGTCGAAGCAAAACTGTGTCGAGAAACAAACTTAAGATACACTGATCAAGAGGCCAGGTAAGTGCAGAGATAAGGGGAGGTTTTCCAACGCTTTCGCGAAGTTCCTTAATTATGTAACCCTTTCTCTTTTGGCGGTTGCGCCGTTAACACTTTCCTAGGCACCCCTTAAACAATGCACCGTTAAGCGAGATTCTAATCACGGTTTAACTTCTCCTAATGAGCGCGAAGTCCTTAGGGCCGAGTCTAGTATTTTTTTATTAACAATGGTCAATGCATATGCTTTTGTGATTTCTGGGGTCCTGGGAAGGGTGATGAAATCCCCACCCAATCTGAATTGGTTTCAAGCCCCTTAAAGTCCGTATTAATCAATGCAAAGCAGTAACAAATCAACTGCAAACAATTTTTTTTATTTTTAGCGCGGCGCAAAGAATGCTGCAGAAAACACAGTTCAGTGTAGTTTAAAGGAGTTGAGAAGATGGTTGGGATACTCACAGAGGATTTTGGTTTTCGCCTTGATCCGCCGCGGTGTAACCGCGAGATATGGGTCTAACTTCCCACAACTTTGGCACTGAACTTGAAATTCTCCTTTTCCTGCACTCTTGCACAAAGAATAATAAAATGATTTTGTACAGTATATTTTTTTGTTTTGTTTTTGGTTATATTTTTATTCACAAATTAACCCGAAATTACAAAAAGAAATAAACTACCGTCTCCCCGGCAACGGCGCCATTTGATTGGTAGAGATTCTGCGTGTTTAAGTTTAATTACCGCAATCAGGACGGTTTCGCTTTGCAGCTAGCCGGATGAGTACGGGTCGATCCACAGGGAGATGGGAGTCTTTTTCTTAATGTCTTGACGAGTTAAGTCCAAAAATGTTGGGTTTGTTTGAGTTTAGCTAATTTAAAATGAATGATAAGAGAACTTGTTAAGGGCAGGATTTGGTTGGTTTGAGTTAGGAGGATCGCTCACTTGATTCTTTTGCCACTTCTTAATATTGATGTTACGGTAATCGGCAACAACGGGGATTAGGACGACTAAGAGAAAACTTGCGAGTATAAGCTAGGCTTTCCAACACTTCGTGTTCTCTTTTTGGTCCTTGTCCGTCCGTTCTTGGCTCTTAGTCGCAACCTCAGGTTGATTCAACCACAACCGGTCTCACTAGGGTATCACCGCTATTATGAAGAATAGGGTACCGTAGGGAGCGGAATGTGGATCAATTAACTGGAGTTCAAATCAAGATATATGTAAAAGAGAAAAGTGAGGGAGTTTTCCGTATTTCAAACTTTCCGTTTCCTACCCTAACAAGTGAAAAGTTACTCACCCATTAGAATAATTAAATGAAATAAAACAAAGAAAGAGGGTAATAAGAATTGAGGTAGAAAATCACAACTAGCTATTCGGGACCTCACTTAGGCAAGGATCACACTAAGCATCATGGTTGTAAGGATAACCGAAAAATGGAAGAAAATTAAAATGACGATTTTAAGAAATAACAACAACTACGTTTAACAATGAAAATTACAAACAATATAAAAAAACGGAATTACAAATTACACATATAGATAAAGAACACTTCTTGCATGCTTCACACTCAACAAAACCTCTCACAAGCTTTAATGGAGGAAGATGGAGGAAAATGGACTTTTATTAGAAACTAAATAATTCTAATACAAAAATTACAAAATGAAAACTAAGTCCTTCTCTTGGTTCTGCTCGGGGCTATTTATAGGCCTGGTTCTGGGAAATTTGCAATAACACCCAACCCTACATAAAATTACAGAAACCACCCCAAAAACCCACACCATGATGACACGTGGCAGCCGCGCATGCGCGGCCAGCAGGTTGGTGGCCAAACCTTTGCTTCTTTTTTCTTTGGTCTTCTGTGCTTTTTTTCCTGATCTTTGAACACTTTACATTGCAATATTTCAACCAGAAAATCTCCAGATTTCTGATCCAAGACTTCTTCATTTCTTTCACTTTTGACTTTTCACCATTTTGACTTCAAATTTCTCTTTAGTCCCAAATGACGACTCTTTTCGTCCCCTCTTCTGAACTGGTACGGGACGGATGCTGGAACCCGGCTTTTATCTGTTTGTGACAGATGTTCTGGATTTTGCCGTAAATGTGGTGATTTTGTCGGATTTGCTCTTTCTTGGACTGGAAACCTGTAATCTGTAACATGCAGCAAATACGGATAAAAAGCACCTACCTGTATGCAATGTGATTAAGAATGGGCGATACAAATATACAAAAATATGCGATGAACAGGACCCGGGGTGGGATTCGTCCCTGAACGCTCACGGGACGCCACCACCGGAGCAGCAGGAGCCGGGGCGGGATTCGCGCGAGAAGAGCTGGCGCCCCCAGCCTTCGTAACCTTCCTCGGCTGGCGCATGGAGGATTTATGCGAGTCGAAGTCCATGGATCCTGCATAAAGCAAATACCCAACAAGTCAGCAACACGAGCAAAACACAAGCCAAAAAGCTAGCCTAACTTACCGACGAACTCAACGGGGCTGAGCCCGGCCCAGCTCAGGACCCTCTCAGACAGCAGCACGTCAGGTCGGGGGATGGGCTCCCATGACGCCACTCTCACCGCGGCGGGGTCATTGGACTGGTTCCCTGGCAAATATTTCTCCTTCGACCACTTGGTAGGCACGGGCCAGTTCTCGCCCTCGGGAGGGGAAACGAAGAAAAATTTCTTCTTCCAATCATGAATAGAAGAGGGCAAAGCCACGACCCCGGTCCTGGTAGCGCCCCCCGGCCGCTTTCTGAAAGAGAGATAGACCCATCTCGGGTCGCCCGCTCGACCACCAGGGTGACTTTTAAAAACGAGAGAAGAATCGAGAAGAGAGAGGCTGAAAGCGACCGCATGTAACTTTAGGCGGATCAAGAATCCAAGAAGGATCCTCCACGAGTTTGGCACTAACCGGCCGGGGGCCAGACCGAAAAAATTCAGCGCGGCGACGACCTCGGGAGAGAAGGGCAGGCGCATTCCGCCCCCAAAAGCTTCCAAATACAGGGCGATTTCCTTGCCCCGTACTTGATCCGCCCTCTCTCCCTCTTTGGCCAGTCGGAGCGTGTAACATGAGGGGATGTGGAAGCGAGCCCGAGCATTGTCAAGCTCGTCCTCATGCCTCACCCAACACGAGGAGCCTGGGGCCGCATCTGCCGCCTCCTCCCTGGAGGCTGCCCCCGCCGCACGATCCCGGGAAGAGGATCTGACTCCTGCTCCCCGGGGGAACTCGGACACAACTAAAGGGTCCCTGGAACCTACTTCTACAACATCTACTGACTCTACAAAGGAAGACATCTAACCTTGAAAAAGGGAATCTTCGGGAGCCGAAAGCGGGAGAAAGAAGACGAGCGCCGAGCAACCAGACCTTAGTAAAGGGAAATATGAAGGAGTAGGGGCCCAAGGACGAGCCCCACCCCTGTTTATTGCCGCAAGCGGCCTCATTCAACGACGCCCGTCATCTCCCGCCGAAACGACTCCTCGCGTCCAGCGGCTCCGATCGCTCCACGTGTCAATCCTACGCTGGACCGTATCCCATCCGACGTCGTAGGCCTGCGTACGTCGCATCGGCTAATCGACGCTTGACGCGTGGACTGTCGCTTCAGTGGCAGAGTGCACAAACCGGCGCACCTTCTTTAAATGCTGAGATCTCGTCCTGATTCGCTTGCAGGAAAGACACCTGACAGCCCGAGGACTCGTCCCGACAAAGCCTTGGGAAGGAGCTCACCTCGGGAGGCCTGGCAGTCCACTCCTGACCCGACCCGCTAGCTGGTCGGGACAAGAGTGGGGGGCTAATGATGATGCTCAATATTGGCGATACGAGATCAGGACACATGGCGGATGTCATGTCCCAAACCCCCGAAGAAAGGGCCCACATAGGCCGACCTAGCCGCCCTTGTACCCGACCTGCAAGTACAAGCTGGCCCTCCTCGGGGCTCCCATGCGAATTTGCCTCCTCGGCCCCTCGGCTCGTCCCGGGTTGCCAGGGACCAAGACTTCTCGACCCTCTTACTCGGTTCCGAACCCCCCAGCCGAGGCCGTCCTCTTCGGCCCCTGCGATCGACCAACTCCACCACTCGCAGGCGTAACCGCCGCTCCGCGAATCTCGCCACGCACAGATTCTCCGCCAGCAACGTCCCACGTTCCACGCCATCACGATCCCCATTAATTGGCGATCTGCTCTTCATGCGGGCGCGACGTCGGGAGCGTAACGGCCGGCGAGACTCTCGCGCCTACCGCTGCTTGCTGCCGCCGCTATATAAACCCCCATCACAGAGGGGTCAAGTAAGCCATTTTTTATTCCTCTTAGCCGTTACTCTGCTCGGATCTAGCACTAACTTGATCGTCGGAGGGTCCTCGGTGGTACTAAACCACCCCGGGACTTCTTTGCAGGTACTCGGCGCTAAACTCCTCAAATCGCCATTCTCATCAAAACCCATTGAGATCCACACGCAACAGAAAATCACCACCAAAATCCACCGGAAGATCAGCGGAAGACAACATCTGATGGAGACCTGAAAATGGCCTCCATCAATTTTAGTCCGCTTAAGATTTAATTAAAATTTCGGGTTCGCTATTGACCGAGAGAAGAAAAAGAACATCATATATCAAGAGACATAAAAAGAGTATGGTTAGTCAATAATCCTTTCTTTATATAAACTCTCCAAATTCTTGGCAGTTACTTTAATCGCTCAACTTTGATTGTGCTTAATGTTTTGAACGTACTGTGTATATATATTGCAGCACATAAACATGATAGTAATTTCGTATTAGTACGTGGCTAATGTTTTTGTTGTATATTAAAAAAATTCTGAACTTTGAGGCTCATGTGGCATATATTTAATATATGCTTAATGTTTTGATTTTATATATATGGTCATTTTAGATCCTCTATTTCTTGCCTGGGCTACAAATTTATAGCAAACATTTTGTCTAGATGTCGATTTATGGCTGATGGAGATCGGAACCTCCCTCAGATATTATCCTCCATCGATCTTGTAGCCAGCGGGGCTGAACGGTTGAGATTTATTGTGAAAGATTGTGCGTGTGGATCTCAATGAGTTATTGGTTGTTATTGACGCCGAGCTACCTGCAGGAGAAGTCCCATGGTGGGAAACCACCGTAGGACCCTCCGACGATCAAGTACGAACCGAAAAATATCAGGACAGAGTAGCGGCGTATTGGAATGAGTTCGAGATACCCGAGTCGTCTGGAAGAGAGGTTTATATAGCGGTCGTATGGAGCGAGCCGATACGGGATTCTCGCCGTCCGTTACGCTCTTATGTCACGTTCGCGTTGATGGTGGGATACGCCTAATAATTACGAGGTATGCTCATTAATGACGAGATACACCAGTGTGGGATGCGGGACGTGAAGCGGCGGAGATCTCGTTGTAGCGAGATACACGGAGCCGTTACGGGGGCGCTCGTGCCCCTTGCTCCCGGCCAAATAGGGACGCTGAGAAATCTCCAACTATAGGATAGTTCGGAGACGAGCTAAGGAGCTGAGGAAGCTCAACTCTATGATTGCTCGGAGATGGGCAGTGACTGGTGGTTAGAGAAAGATGGAACATACTCAGGGGAGACCTCCAAAAGGTCGGGTGCAGTCTCGGAGGCTAGACGCCGAGGAATTCCCCCATTGCATCATACATATTCCAGATCCATAGCCTCCAGGAATTTAGCGGGCTTACATGGACAACACGTTATCTGCTACGTGCCGTGATCTGTAGAATCTCCACTTACGAGTATCATCATTAGCCCCTACTCTCGTTCCGACCTATTTATGGATCGGATCGAGAGTTGTCTACTTGGTCTTCTCTGTTCAACTTAGTCCGAGAAATCTTCGTGGTAGGTTGTCCGGAAACGACATGGCGTTTGGCGGTTGTGTCTCTTCAATCCCGAGTCCACGTGGCGTATCATCGGGCAGGAAGCTGTCCGCCGGCCTCGTAGCTAGGGCTAAGAATTCATGAATTAGGCTAGGTAGGAATCTACCCGCTGTGAATGGGTGCGACGAGCAGGAAGCTATTCATAGGCCTCGGAACCGAGCATGAGTCTACTCATGTGAGGGCTTAAAATTCACGGGTTAGACAAGACAGAAATCTACCAGCCGTGAATGGGTGCGACGAGCAGGAAGTTGTCCGCAAGCCACGGAACTGAGCAGGAGTCTACTCGTGCGAAGGCTTAGGATTCACGGGTTAGGCCGGACAGGAATCTACTCTCCGTAAATGGATGCGACGGGCCGAATGTTGTCAGCCGGCCTCATGGTGAGGGCTTAGAATTTACGGGTTAGGCCGGGTAGGAATCTACCCACCGCGAGTGGTTGTGACGGGCAGGAAGCCGTCCGCCGGCCTCATAGCGAGGGCTTAGGATTCACAACTTATGTTGGGCAGCTATCTACCCGCTGTGAATGGTTGCAATGGGAAGGAAGCCGTCCACCGGTCTGTAAATCGAGCAGGAGTCTACTCGTGCGGGGGTTTAGGATTCACGGGTTAAGCTGGGCAAGAATCTACCAACCGTGAATGATTGCAACAGGAAGAAAACTGTCCGCTAGCCTCGTGGCGAGGACTTATGATTCACAACTTATATTCGGTTGGAGCCTACCCGCTATGAATGGTTGCGACGTGCAGGAAGCAGTCCGCTGGCCTCCAAACCGAGCAGGAGTCTACTCGTGCGAGGGCTTAGGATTCACGGGTTAGGGCGGACAGGAATTTGTAAGTCGATGTCACGCACTCTGCGGGTTCGCGGGGAGGCGGAATACACAAAAACGATTTTTATGGGCTTCACAACACCGACTTGAACCTAGAATCGACTATGAGGTTTAACTACCATGTAAGAAAGTTATACCTCAAGAATCAACTCCTCCTTCTTCTTGTACTCATCCTCCTCTTCCTGAGCTCCTTGAAGAGTCTATGGATCGCACATCCACTTCGGCCTCCTCTCGTCAAAGAAGATCCACCCGAGAGTGTCTACCTTGAGCTCTTCCCTTTAAGATGAGGTAAGTATGGTACCTAGTATGCTAATCTAAGTAGCTTAGAGGATATAGAGAGTGATGATGGATTGATTTGTCTCAAATTACCCTAGGTTTCTCAACACATGAGACTTTTAGGGTTTGAGGAAGAAGAAGAGAGCTTGGAGGAGAGAGAGTGTTCAAGATAATTATGGAATGAATATTGCTAAGTCTTGTGATGAATGAAGCATACAATAATTCACAAATGAAAATATCAAGCATGCTTCAATAGTCACAAGATGAGTCACCCCCATGAGTCACCAAGTAGCCATACTTCATTTAATGAAAATCCATACCCCATACCTCCACCTCATTAACTATTTAATCTAAATGGTTATACAAGAAATGATGTGTCTTCTTCTAGAAGCACTCTTGAGTAAATTACAAGAATACCCCTCACCATATATACATACCCGTATCCGTATTCCGAAAAATACGAATACAAAGAAATGAAAATAATCTAAGAATATAATACTAGGATCTGGTTTAAACCAAAGCCCACTAGTATTATCCGTCCGAATCATGATCCGTGCACAAGTACACGTATATGATCGAACCCTGCTGTAAAACCATACGACATCTACATCATTTCGCCCGAAGCAAGGAAACCCTCTGTATGAGACTCTAAAAACTCGACATTACGCTGGCAGTGGGTTTAACCACAAGCACGTCAGCGGTACAAGCTGCACATCACAATGCTGGTAGTCAAGCAAAGATCCTAAGGGCTATACCAATATGTATTAGCGATACGTTAAAAGAAATATATACACATATTAAGATAGAAACAAACCAAGTAGTATACTACTATATTGAGCAAGACTGTTATAATATCCGTGTATATCCCAAGCTTCCAAAATGCAATATACAAACTAGTACTATACAATAATGGCCTCTAGGGCATATATTACTAACAATCTCCCACTTGCACTAAGGTCATGTGTTGGCATATCGCAGACCTATCATCTCGTATAGCCTCTCGAACTGCGTCTGAGAGATACCCTTTGTGAGTAGATCTGCAGTGTTGTTCTCCTTATCTACTCTCCGCACCTCGATCTTCCGGCGATAAACGATCTCCCTGATCAGGTGGTATCGCCTCAAGATGTGTCTGGACTTCTGATGGGACCTGGGTTCCTTCGCTAAAGCAATAACCCCGTTGTTTTCACAATACAACAGTATTGGATCAACAGTGGACGGAATCACCTGAAGTTCTGTTTTGAACTTCCTCATCCAGACTGCTTTTTTCGCGGCGTCACATGCATCGATATACTCCGCTTCTATAGTCGAGTCATCAACGGTGTCCTGCTTGAAGTTCTTCCAACAGACCGCCCCTCCATTGAGGGTAAAAACATAACCCGATATGAATTTCGAGTCATCCTTGTCACTCTGGAAGCTGGAGTCAGCAAAGGTCTCGATCTGAAGATCTTTTCTGCCGTACACCAAGAACATCTCCTCTGTCCTTCTCAGGTACTTGAGAATGTTCTTCACTGCTATCTAGTGCTTCTCCCATGGGTTTGACTGATACGTGTTTACAACGCTCAGAGCGTAAGCTACATCTGGTCTGGTACACAACATCGCATATATTATAGAGCCTACCGCAGAAGCGTAGGGTATAATAGACGTGCGATCCCTTTCCAAACCAGTCTCGGTAGATATCTTTTTGGAGAGGGTGATTCCGTGATAAGATGGTAGATTACCGCGCTTTGAATCTTCCATACTAAATCTTTTCAGTATGGTGTTGATGTACCTTGACTGTGAAAGTCCCAAAATCTGTTTAAATCTATCACGATAGATCTGGATCTCCAGAATGTAGGAGGCATCACCCAGGTCCTTCATGGAGAACCTTTGTGACAAGAATTCTTTGACTGATTGTAGCACTAGAAATGTTATTTCCTATCATGGAACGTACCATATCCAATAGGGTTTTGTTCTGCCTTTCCGATACACCGTTGTGTTGAGGTGTGTATGGAGGAGTAAGCTGAGAGAGGATTCCATTCTCATTTAAGTAACTCTGGAACTCGGCACTTAAGTATTAACCACCTCGATCAGATCTAAGTGTCTTGATACTTTTGCCTGTTTGTTTTTCCACTTCATTCTTACATTCCTGGAATTTCTCAAAGGCCTTGGATTTATGTTTCATTAAGAATACATATCCATACATAGAGAAATCACCCGTAAAATTAATGAAATAGGAATAACCACTTCTTGCATGTATAGACATTGGACCACACACATCGCTATGTATGAGTCATAAAATCTCGCTCGTTCTTACTTCGTGTCCAGTGAACGGAGTCTTTGTCATCTTTCCTTTGAGACTTAATTGACAAGTTGCATATGACTGATATTCGAACGGATCCAAATATCCCTATTTATGTAACTTCGTCAATCGTGTTTCATTGATGTGACCCAGTCTACAATGCCATAAGAAAGCCTGATTTAATTCTGGAGACTTTCTTTTAAGTGTGTTCTGGATGTTGAAAATCTGAGCTTGATTTAATACGTATATACCGTTATCTAGTGTATCTGACCCAATCAATGCTTGATTTAGGTGGATGTTTACAATATCGCTTACAAATATAAAATCATAACCTTCTTTAGAAAGTAAAAATACAGAAATGATATTACATGTCAAACTAGGTACACACAAACAGTTACGTAAAATCAAAATCTTCCCACTTGTCAATCCTAGGTGATATTCTCCTACGGATACAGCGTCCACGCTCATTCCGTTAGCAACCCTGAGAGTCATATCACCTGCCTTGATAACTCTACGGTTTCTCAGAGCCTGTAATGAATTACAGATATGAGATCTCGATCTGGTATCTAGTACCCAGGAAATAGAGTTAATTGACAGACAGTTTTCAATCATAAACACACCCGAAGCCGAACCTACAACTGTTGGGGTCGAAAATTGCACCCCGGTTGACCAATTCAAAATCAAGGTCAACCCCAAGCCAAGTGGGCCCAAGCCCAGATCAAGTGGGCCCATGCCCAGGTCGAGCCCGAACATGAAGTGGCCGGCCCTCCTCCATGCCAAAATAAAAATCATGTACTAAATTATTTTGATGAAATTTTTTATGCATGAATGTAAGCAAAATGGGCATAAAGCCAAATTTTTGTAAAGCCCATAGCTTATGTTCAAAAGAAATGAGCACATGAGGCATGCGATGGGCAAAATGTCATTTTGTAAAGGCCAAGAGGCTATATGTAAATATGTAAGCATATATAAAGTAACATGATGATGAATAAAAGATACAACTTTTCATTCCCCAAAAAACTAGGGTTGCTGTGCCTCCTTCTCCTTCCTCAAGGTTCTAAAACCTTCTTCTTTCTTTTGAATTAAATCAAGAGTTTTACTCTTCCTTTTCAAAAACTAAATAATTTTTCACCACAAAACCCACAAAGGGGAACTTAGATCTTCCATCAGATCTTAAAAATAAGAGATTTTTAAAATCTCATGCTTCTTGTTTTTCAAGATCCGGTCAACAGAGGAGGGAAGAGGAGACCCATCTCCAGAAATCCAATCTTGGGAAGATCCAAGACCAAATGGGAGAAGCAAAGAAATCCCCTTTGATCAGTTCTAAAACTTTTTTTAGGAGTTTAACTCCAAGGGTCAAATCGGGAGCACAACTCCCAGTGCAGGGACAAAGTCCCCTTTCTGATTGACGCCCAGCGCCCAGCGCTCAGAGCGCTAGCGCCCACGTGGTGCGCCCAGAGCGCTAACGCCCACGTGTCGAGCGCGTGGCGTGCCCAGCGCCCAGTGCCCGCGTGCCATACACGCGAGGCGCTGGCCCCCACGCATCCTTTGGATGCCCTTTCCCTTTTTATATATATACATACATATATATACATACATACATACATATACATACACACATACTTTACAACACTGTCCCCTGTTAGAAAAAATTTCTAACGGGGCGCTGTCCCGCACCCAGCAAGGGGGCTGCTAGCCCCCTTGACCCCTAGCCCGCTATCCGGGTAGCGGGACCCCCGTAAAAACTCTGCGGGGCCCCCGATATATCCAAAATCTATTCAAAACACAACACTGCATATTGAGTTTGCATGACCAGTTTAACCCTTTAATCGGAGGTTCTCTCGCTCCAAAGGCGAGCGGTAATTAACGGCAGCTTAGTCCGCGGCTGCCGGAGATTCGGATCCCCACAATCAATAAACTCCAGCCTATCCTAGGCAGGGGGAATATGTAGTACGCCTGACTAGCACGCGCGTATTCCCATCTCAATGGGATGACGAAAAACACCCTACAGATTCTGGCACACCCGGTGGGACCAATCTCTCCTCCCATATTCGGGTTAAATATCTATGCTAACTCAATAAATATACATATCTATATTTATACTAAAATAATGCTTTTTCATACAGGTTTTCAAGCAATCACTTTTCAACAATGTCTCCAAAGATGAGCTCAGCTCTCAACACGGCTCCCATCTCATTCACGATGAAGATGGACTCCAGGACGGTCTTTCCGACTAGTCTCGGGCGATAGTGGGAGGAGCCACCGCTACTATTTAGCTCTATTCTGTTCGTGCCAGCTAATGGGGTCCCTGCTCTTCAATCTCCGGTAACCGACAAACCGGCCTCGAAAGGCAAAAGGCCAAACGTGGTGATCTCGAGAGCGCCCCAACCTAAACGCGAGTCGGTGTTCAAACGGCTCTCCATGGCACCAGCCGGGGGCAAAGCCGTTAGAACAAAAGAAGTTGCCATATGTCGTGGGCAACCCCAGGCGATACCTTCGATGGACACGCGGGCGGATGTTTTCTCAAGCCTCCCCATCACTCGGCCTATGGCGGCTTCCCGAAGAGCAGAAGTCTGCCAAGCGCTCAAGGCAGATAAGCTGAGGCAGAAGCGGCTCAGATATAGAGCCAACAAAAGGGCTAGGGCTCTGGCCATGTTAAAATTTATGAATTTCCAAAGCCCGGAGCGCTCCGCGAAACCAGCTGCCAGTGGTGAAACTTTCACCTTGGATCTAGAAGAAGAAGATTCTCCAATGAGCAGAGCGGGTGTCTCCGTGGATTCCTTCACGGTGCCCTCGGAGCTCTTCAATATATTGAGGAGTTCTGGAAGTGTAACTTCCTTCTCTTGAATGTTGAAATTCAAGATAAACTGGGCGTAGGTAGAAAGGAGGGACTGTAGAATCAAGTCAGCATAAAACTCGATCTCCAACGAGGTCCCCAGGTCCGTGAGCTCCTTAATGTAGCTGATCATTTTAAGGACGTGGTGTTCTACAGAAGACCCAATAGCCAACATCGCTTGAATTAATTCCTTCGAGATCTCATATCTTACGATACGAGATTGCTCTCCATATAAAACTTTGGTATGGAGAAAGATGGAAGCTATGTCTATCTTCTCTTCCTGCCTCTGGTGTTCACTATCCATTGAGGCTAACACGGGACACTTGGTTCTCGCACTGTCCTTTTCCCATGTCTGACGGATCTCAACATCCGTGACGGTGGAATCTGGACCTGGGACGGCGGAGGCTTTGGTAGTAAGGAGATAGCCCATTTGTCATATATTATGGCCATCTGGATATTCCTGAGCCAATCTTTATAGTTTGACCCCGTCAATATATTTTTTAAGGCCCCTGAAAAGATTTTTAGACCAGTTTTGAAAATCGACAGAAAGTTTGGTTTTCGAACGTGATTTTGGGATTTTTCCGACGATCGAATTTCTAACTACTTGCTAACTAGCTAGTTAAGGTTTTGTAGGCTCTGATACCACTGTAAGTCGATGTCGCACACCCCGCGGGTTCGCGGGGAGGCGGATACGCAAAAAACGATTTTTATGGGCTTCGCAACACCGACTTGAACCCAGGATCGACCATAAACCCTAGCTAGCACAACTACTATGAGGTTTAACTACTATGTAAGAAGATTATACCTCAAGAATCAAGTCCTTCTTCTTGTACTCATCCTCCTCTTCTTGAGCTCCTTGAAGAGTCTATGGATCGCGCCTCCTCTTCGGCCTCGTCTCGTCAAAGAAGATCCACCCGAGAGTGTATACCTTGAACTCCTCCCTCTAAGATGAGGTAACTAGGGTACCTAGTGTGCTAATCTAAGTAGCTTAGAGGATGTAGAGAGTGATGATGGATTGATTTGTCTCAAAATACCCTAGCTTTCTCAACACATGAGACTTTTAGGGTTTGATGAAGAAAAAGAGAGCTTGGAGGAGAGAGAGTGTTCAAGATAATTATGGAATGAATATTGCTAAGTCTTGTGATGAATGAAGCATACAATAATTCACAAATGAAAATATCAAGCATGCTTCAATAGTCACAAGATGAGTCACCCCTATGAGTCACCAATTAGGCATACTTAATTTAATGAAAATCCACACCCCATACCTCCACCTCATTAACCATTTAATCTAAAGGGTTATACAAGAGATAAGGTGTCTTCTTCTAGAAGCCCTCATGAGTAAATTACAAGAATACCCCTCACCGTATATACATACCCGTATCCGTATTCCGAAAAATACGAATACAAAGAGACGAAAATAATCCAAGAATATAATACTAGAATTTGGCTTAAACCAAAGCCCACTAGTATTATCCGCCCGAATCATGATCCGTGCACAAGTACACGTATATGATCGAACCCTGCCGTAAAACCATACGGCCTTTATTTCGTTTCGCCCGAAGCAGGGAAACCCTATGTGTGGGACTCTAAATACTCGACAGTACGATGGCAGTGGGTTTAACCACGAGCACGTCAGCGGTACTAGCTGCACGTAACGGCTACCCAGGTATCTGTTGATAAGAAGGTCGATAAAAAAACTCATCCGAACTCTTACTAAGTCTATCTGTGACAATCTTCGTATAGTTTGGTCTGTTCTTCTAAGAGTATCACATATCAGGCCTAGGGGAAAGTAGCCGTCAGATCCCTAATAGCGCAATAAGCCATGCCGGAGTAGAGCCCAAAACACCCTGAGAAACTACTGGAGTACCTACCAGTAAATTTCGCTTGCCCTGGCCAGAGACTTTGTGTAATGGCTTTCTGAACACAGCGCGATATCAACCCCCAATACCGGGAGAGAAGAATCCTATCTAACCACTACTGGCTCCAAGTGCTTCGGGACTGCACCCAACTACTACCTGTTTGCATGACTCCTGTGAGCCGTGGTAGGATAGTAATCTAAGAACAGTGGGAACACACTCGAGACGAAGTAGCGATGTCAAGTCAACGGACTATGTTGTACTCATGTCACCTGGGAACTGCTACCTGACGATAGGCATAGTACCAACCAGCAGTTCCCCACGAGTCCGTCCAGTGTAACTCATAACCCAATAGCACCTGCATACTATCTCCAGTACGATGTACTAATGGCTGTGGGACAGACCATCTTCCCTGCTGGGATGAGAAGAGTATACACTAGTCTACTCTGGAGTATCGATGCCCTGTCTCAATAATCCTACTACTAGAGACCTATATAATGTTGTGCTTATAGACTACCCAGCCCCTACTAGTATGACTGCCATCACAACGCTGGTAATCAAGCAAAGATCCTAAGGGCTCTACCAATATGTATTAGCGATACGTTAAAAGAAATATATACACATATTAAGATAGAAACAAACCAAGTAGCATACTACTATATTGAGCAAGACTGTTATAATATCTGTGTATATCCCAAGCTTCCAAAATGTAATATACAAACTAGTACTATACAAAAATGGCCTCTAGGGCATATATCACTAACTACCCACCATGAATAGTTGCGACGGGCAGGAAGCTGTCCGCCAGCCTCGTGGCAAGGGCTTAGGATTCACAACTTATATTCGACAGGAATCTACTCGCTATGAATGATTGTGACGGGCAAGAAGCTGTCCGCCGGCCTGCTAACCGAGTAGGAGTATACTCGTGCGAGGGCTTAGGATTCGCGGATTAGGCCGGGCAGGAACCTACCCACCATGAATGGTTGCGACGGGCAGGAATCCGTCCGCTGGCCTCATGGCAAGGGCTTAGGATTCACAACTTATATTAGGCAGGAATCTACTGTAACGTTTTGAAAATCGTTTAGATGAAATTTCCGATAATCGGTAAAATAACTGGCGTTTTCCGTAAAAAACCAGGAAATAATTATTTTTCCACATAAACTTAAATATACCTATTCTAACTATGTAATTACTAGTATTTGGTATTTAATTGGTCACTTGTAAATTGTTAGTTTACTTGAATATTTTTCTCAAATTAATTATTTTTAATATTATTTTAAGATTTCACTAATACATTTAATTAGTGATTATTACAATTTCGAATGGGTTAATCATACTTTAGCGTACCATGACACATTTAAACATATATTGTAACATGTTCTTCAAAAAAAAATTGGGCTGGTTCTAGTTATATTTGCATAGAAAAAGGTTAAATAGAAAAGAAGATTTAAAAAAAATAATAAACAAAGTAGTATAATGTTTTATATTTGAGGTATAGGCTTGGTTTTGACTTCACACACCTCACTTTCTCTTGCTCTCCCTCACTTCTTGGCTGGCCGACCAAGGCAGCCGTCCCCATCCCCTTGTCACCACTTCATTTCTCATCTCCTCATTCTCTAATCAAAATAAAATAAAGTAAAGACAAATGAGGTGTGGGTGGCATGTTTCTTAAGCTCACCCCTACATTTTCCCCTCACCCCCTCTTCCTCAATTATGGCCGAGCACACCAAGCCAGCAGCTTATGGCAGCAGCCCCCTCATTCTCCACCTCCTTTATCTCAAAATTTCTTCAAAATTCATCAAAAATCCCACAAACTCCTAATCCAATATCTACCCATTTTCCTTGGCCTAAGCTAGCATAAATCATGGAGCAAGAATCCATTTTGGAGGCCAAGATTTTCATGTTAGATCTTCAAATTTGTGAGGTATAATCTTACACTAATTGTACCTTGTTAGTTTTTGTTGTAATCTAAGCTAATTATATGTTTAAATTGTGGGTTCAATTGAAAGTTGAAATCTAAAGAGAAGGGTTTGAATCTAAGTTAGGGTTTTTATCAATTGTTCATGGTTATAAAGTGTAGCTTAACACATCAAGGCATGTAAAATCTAATCTAGATTGTTAAGTTACTAATTGTTGCTCCTAAATTGTCCAAATTGTGTAATTTTGTAAACTAGATTTTAGGATTAATGAAAATAAGTGAGAATAAAATCTAATTAATGGCTGTCTGACTTAATTAAGATATTTAGTGAGCATTGTGGCCACTAAAATTTTTAAAACATTTAGATTTGTGCTAAAACGGGAAATTGTGGCTTATTAGGTTTTTGGAAGTAAAATGATTTTATTTATTTTGAGCGTTTGGTGATTTACAACCTTTCCTTATAATATTTAGAGTTTTGTGAATGTGCAATTGGTACGAGTGGGTACTGGAATTAGTGATTTTCACGCATTGCGACCATAGTGGTGATTTGTGGCGTTGTCGCGGCGCGTTTCGTGCACCAAGTTCGCGCGCGTTTAGTTAGTGTGCGTGGTGGACTTGTATTTGTTTGTGTCCGCGAATATATATATTTATTCCCTTATTTTCTTGTGTACGTTTCTAGGATCGGGTGCAGAGGCGTCGGATATGGCACGGATAGGACAGAGCTGAAATCGGAGCAGTTTAGCCGAGACATCCAGGTGAGTAGATATATATCTACGGAGGAAGTCAGGTGGATGACGTATAGCACCCCCGCAGTTTCGTAGTGTAATATAAGAATACGTTATATTATATATATAAATATGTGTATTGTGATACGTGGATGATTATCAAGATAGTGCTTATAGAGTAATTTCTAAATCGCGAAACCAGAGTATAGGTTGACATACACACATGCACACACGTGATATGTTTTTGGTATATATGGTTATATGTATATATATAATGTGTGGATGTGTCAATATATATATATATATATATATATATATATATATATATATATTTACATATACATATACGTATACACGGGTGATGAGGATAGTATATGATACTTGGAGATGAGTCGATGTGATTGGGCATGATGCCGTGAGATCGGTGATGTGATTTGGGTCGTATTATGAGATACGACATATTATATTAGCGGATTGATGGGCGATGTGTTTTCATACACACGCGGATATATATTGATGGTATCGGTATGTACTAGACTTAGATCAGTATCCTAGTTCATGATATTATGACGATGATACCATATGAATAATGTGTTATATGTGATGTTCGACCCGTACCCCGAGTTTAGGATGCCGTACGAGGGATTTACCGTACGAGATACAAAAATTATGATAGATCCGCACTCTTGATTTGAGGATGTCTTATTATATAGTTTATCATGCGTGACGCTATTGAGGCGGGATCACCGACTACTAGATATATCGACTCGGACTTAGGTGGTTTTCCTTACCCTTTTGATTAGTCTCTTAGTTTTGTTCTGTAGTTTACTTAGTGGATGTTAGATCTGGACTCGAGTCATACTTATTTTCAAAACTAACGAATCGTGAGTATTTTAAGGACAAACCAAGAGATACTACGGATGTTTCAAAGGACGTACCTTTTCTTAAAAATACCGTAGCCCATATTTTCTAAACACCACGATTCATGCTATTTCAAATGCCAAAACTGTATGACTCGTATATATAAATGTTCATTTTTATATGTTGCGTTTACTATTCATTTTCCGTATATTCTTGCCGTTCGCATTGCATTGCATGCTTAATTGTGTTTTCATTAGTTATTATGAACCCATGCTGTCAGGACACCAGCACCATTACTGATGATGCGTATGCTCCACGTACACTTGCTTGCTGGCTCACACACATCATCATTGGTAATTACCATGTCACGTACACTTTAGAGAATATTATTCATTGACATAGCTTGCTAGCTGATAGTTCCAATATGTTATTACTTCCATATGCTAGTTTAATTATTGCATTCCTTGCTTGATATCTGATGCATTCATATATTCATTTTTCATGCAATATTATGGAATTTTATGCCGGTAATTCACTGTTATTTATTCTTGAGATTGGGATTTCGGTTTTCCATGAGATTTTTGGATTTGGAGAAACCGCAAGGATTTTATAAACCGATTATCATTTCTAAAAATAGAAAATACGGTTTTCTCGTGATATGAAGTGAGATATGTCCACCATGAGTTTTCTCGGATCTTGAGTGATATCATACACCCGATTCGAGGAGGAGAATGAACCGTCTGCGGGTGCAAGGTGGACCCGGTGCGGTACTCCGGGGCAAGATGGTTGCAGATGATGGCGTTGATCATCGCAGGGGAGCACTACTGACCGGTTATTTGTGACGCGGCGGATATCCGGAAGATACCGACGTAGTCATGAGATTTGATGATTTGGGCCAGTACGGATTGCCGGAGCCAGGGGCCAGTACGGATTGCCGGAGCCCGAGATATTGAGACATTGGGGTATATGTTTTGTGTCGATGCTTGACACGGATTTTATGTTGATTTCATTGATGATACCTTGATTTTTATATACAGAAATCTCACCAATTTAAGAAAACAGTTTTCTCATTCATGATGTATTCCGTTTTCATTTGTAATGCATTTATACATCATATATATGATATGTTGCTACCTGAGGCACTGACACGAGCACTTGGTATTACACTTCTGTTAAATGTTTACCCTGGCCACTATCTGATGTTTCAGGTTATATACTATATGGATACTATCGTATGACCTAGGATAGAGTCATACATGCGATTTCTTCTCGGTGATGTTTTCTACTCACGAGTTGGCAACTCACCCTTGTTGTGCCACAGTTTTTTGCAGGTTTGCCTTACAGGTTTCGTTGCGGCCAGCTGGCACACTGCTTCCTTCTGGGTGATTGCTTTGGTAGGTGGAGTCACTTGCATCGTGACCACCGTTGCACTTTTATCTATTCAGTTGTATCTAGTAACCCCATCAACCAGACTTGTATATTTGATAGACCTAGAAGACCAGTATGTATATTCTTTCGACCTTAGAGTCGCGCGCTGTATTATTATGGTTTTTCTCTGCTTTTCTTGAGGATATTGCTTTTCTTGATGAGTTTTGATCCTCGCTCTTCGGCGTTGTATATTATATTGCATTGTGTGGTCGTGTCCGCCAATTGGCGAAGAGCTACCTCCCGCTTGGGGATGCCTTTATTCATTATGTATATTATGCATGTTTGTACTCGTTTGGGGCCAGTATTTACGAAGGAGACTCTGCCGAAATTTTCGGGAAAATATGATGTTGCTTTAAAATTTTTAATGCCGCTTATTTTATTAAAACCACTTGCTTTAAAATAAGTTTTCCTTCACTTTCTCTTTAAATGGTTTAGATTTTTGGGCTTTTGGCTTACTTGAATTAGATGGAGTCCTATATACTTCATATGATTCAAGTGTCAGTCACGTGTCATTTCGGGTCGTGACATCTACCCGCTGTGAATAGTTGCGACGAATAGGAAGTTGTTCGCTGTCCTCCTAACCGGGCAAGAGTCTACTCGTGCGAGGGCTTAAGATCCACGTCTTTGTTGAGTAAAAAACTACCTACTGCGGATGGGCCAAGCAGAAAGCTGGTCGGCGGCCACGTGATGAGGGCTTTGGATCCACAGTGTTGTTGGGTAGGAAGCTACCCACTGTGGATGGGTCGAGCAGGAAGCTACCTGGCTGCCTTGTGATAAGGGCTTTAGATCTACGGCGTTGTTGGGTAGGAAACTACCCGTAGTGGATGGACCGAGCAGGAAGCTACCCGGCCGCCTTGTAATGAGGGCTTTGGATCCACAGCGTTGTTGGGCAGGAAGCTACCAACTGCGGAAGGGCCGAGCAGGAAGCTACCCGACTGCCTTATGGTGAGGGCTTTAGACCCACGGTGTTGTTGGACAGGAAGCTACCCGAGGTGGATGGTGTTGAGTTTCCTAGTGCCCGCGGCGCAGCGGAAGTGGATAACGAACAAAAATTTTCAGCTAACACGAAGGAACCCCGAACCATAGAATCGATCCAAATACAAAAACTAGCAAGCAAGCATGCAAAGGTTAGGAATACTACCTTCGACGCGTGTCCACCCAATCATGGAAGACTCCTCCAAGCTCCTTGTATGCCGTCCAGATTGAGTTTGAGTGGCGACCGCCCTTGCCGAAGATGATCCACTTGAGAGAGCCGATCCAAGCTCCGGTTTCACCAAATGAAGCAACCAACGCTCCAAACTCACTATGAATATAGAGTGGGGATGTAGGAATATTTTCACTATCTTTTCTCTCTTTTCTAAGCTCAAGTGAGCTAGCAAGAAGGAGGAGGAGGAGGTGAAGAAGTTTAGCCATGGAAAAAATGGCTAAGTCTTTTTTGAAGAGCAAGTAACCAAAGTAGCAAAAGAATGGCTCATGTTTTCTTTTTCAACCATGAAAGAATAGTTACCACAAATGAAAATACAATATAATAACCAAGGTCATCCCTCTCTACCATGCTACATAAAACCTCATCCTCCACCTCATTTTTTTATTTTTTTAAAGGAAAATCAAGAAATGAAGTGTCCATCTTCTAGAACAAATTCCGTACAAATACAGATACAACCCGGTATACGTATCAAAATACATATACACGTATCCATATAAAAATACGAATAGCCAAGAAAGAGAAAATGAATAGTGAACAATAATACTAAAATACATATATTTAATATATATATATAAATTATTAAATAAAAACCTGATTCAGTAATCCGTCTTAATCCTAAACCGCTAGTATTATCAACCGTTCGATTAAAGTCCGTGTAGCCTGTACACGTATTTAATCAAACACCCTGTATGTACCAACATACATCATCTACATCATATCGCCTGAACCGGGAAAACCCTCTGTGTGGGACTCTAAAGACTCGACAATACGCTGACAGTGATTTACTGGATAAATCCAAAAACCACAAGCACGTCAGCGGAACTAGCTGTACGTAATGGCTACCCAGATATCTGTCGAAAGGGAGGTCGACAATCAATTCCGTCCGTACCCTACTGAGCCTGAATGTGACAATCTCCGTATAGTCCGATCTCTTCGTCTAAGAGTATCGCATAACCTGTTTAGGGGGTGAAAACGTCAGACCCCTAATAAACCGATAAGTCGTGTCGAAGTCAAGCTTATCACCAACTAAGAAACTACTGCACTCATATCAGTAAATCTCATCCACCGTGGCCATGGATTTAAGGTGATAGTCGACCGAACATAGCGCGACATCAATTCCTAATACCAGGAGAGACAAATCCCCGACAATCATTCACTGCCTCCATATGGCTCGGGACTGCACCCAACTAAAACCTGTTTGCACGACTTCTTTGAGCCGTGCTAGGGTAGTAATCAAAGTGCGGTAGGAATTCATATAAGAAAATGACGATCTCAGATCAAAAGACTAACCTATACTCATGCCACTCGAGAACTTCCATCTGAAGATAGATATAATACCATCTTGAAGTTCTTGGCGAGTCCGTCTAGTGTACTTATCTCCAGTGAGCACATGTATACTATCTTAGGTGACATAACACCAATGGCTTGTGAGACTGGTCACCGTCCCTCATCGGGGTTGTTGGGGTAAAAATTTACACCCTGGTTGACCAAGTCAAAATCAAAGTCAACCCCAAGCCAAGTGGGCCCAAGCCCAAATCCAGTGGGCCCATGCTCGGGTCGAGCCCGATCATGAAGCGGCCGGCCTTCCCCCATGCCAAGATAAAAATTTTGTAATAAATAATTTTTTTGTATTTCTTTTATTTTGTTTTATGGATAAATATAAGAAAAATAGGCATAAAGCCAAATTTTTGTAAAGCCCATGGCTTATGTGCAAAAAGAAATGGCACATGAGCCATGGGATAGGCAAAATGCCATTTTGTGAAGCCCAAGGGGCTATGTGTAAAGTGTATGGCCTATAAAGGCAAAGATAATGAAAAAAATCTCACAAATTTTCTCTCTCTCTCAATTTTTTTTCAGATCTGAGATCTTTTCTCCTTCTTCAAGGTTCCAAAACCTTCTTTTTTTTTCTTTTGAATTACATCAAGAGTTTTACTCTTCTTTTTATAAAACAAATTAGTTTTTCACTACAAAACCCATAAAGGGGAACTCAGATCTTCCATTAGATCTGAAAAATAAGAGATTTTTAAAAATCCCATATCTCTTGATCTTCAAGATCCAACTAACAGAGGAGGAAGAAGAACATCTTTCACTAAACCCAAAAAAAAACACACTAAGGAGTCCAACTCCTCTCTGATTTCTCTTCCGAGAAATTTTTTTAGGTAAAAGCCTCTTTTCCTCGCCGGCGCTCAAGCGCAGAGCGCCCGCGTGCCGATACGTGGCGCGCTTACGCTCAAGCGCAAGCGCTCGAGCGCAAGTCGCCCCGGTGCCGACACGTGGCGCGCTTGCGTTCCAGCGCAAGCGCTCGAGCGCAAGTCGCCCCGGTGCCGACACATGGCGCGCTTGCGCTCAAGCGCAAGTCATCCCGTGCCGACACATGGCTCACTTGCGCTCAAGCGCCCAGCCCTCAAGCGCAAGTCGCCCCTGTGCCGACACGTGGCGCACTTGCGCTCGAGCGTCAGACGCTAAAGCGCAAAACGCTCACGTGGCGCGCTTGTGCTCAAGCGCAGAGTGCCCACGTGCCGACACGCGGCACTCTAGCGCCTGAGCGCACAACACCTATGCGCACAGCGCCCAAGGTGCTGCCCCCACGCATCCTTTGGATGTCTTTTCCCCTTTTTATATATATACATGTATATATATACATATGTATACATATATACATACACACATACTCCACGACACTGTCCCTGTTAGAAAAAAATTTCTAGCGGGACGTCCCGCGCCCCGCACCCCGCAAGGGGGCTGCTAGCCCCTTTGACCCCCAGCCCGCTATCCGGGTAGCGGGACTCCCGTAAAAACTCTGCGTGGCTCCCGATATATTGAAACCCCCCTCCAAAAAAAAACACACGTACACTGCACATTGAGTTCGCATGAACAGTTTAACCAGTTAATCGGAGGTTCCCTCGCCTCAAAGGCGGGGGGTAATTAACGGCAGCTTAGTCCGCGGCTGCCGGAGACTCGGATCCCCATAATCATTAAACCCCGGCCTACCATAGGCAGGGGGAATTTGTAGTACGCCTGACAAGCGCGCGCGTATTCCCATCTCAATGGGGTGACGAAAAACACCCTACAGGGGTCTCGAAACGTATACACTAGTCTACTACAGAATATCGATGTCCGGTCCCGATACTCCCACGACTAGAGACATTTAAGGATGTGCTTATGGACTACCCAGCTCTCACGTATATGATCGCTATCACAATGTTGGTAGTCAAGAATCATACGGGCTTCGTCATTATGTATTAGTGAAACGTAATAATAAGTAAAACATGTACATATCAATGATAAAGATAAACCAGATAGCATACTATCATCTCGAGTAAGATTGTCCTACCTGTATAGGTCCTTCCTCAATTATCGTAATCATGTGCCTGTAATTACAATAATTTCCTTGAGGGCACTATATCAAACAAATGGGCCGGGCAGGAAGCTACCCGGCAGTCTCATGATGAGGGCTTTTGATCCATAATGTTGTTGGGCAGGAAGCTACTTGTTGCGGATGGGCCGAGCAAGAAGCTACCCGGCCGCCTCGTGATGAGGGGTTTAGATTCACGACGTTGTTGGGCAGGAAGCTACCGATGTGGATGGGCCGAGCAGGAAGCTACCGGCCACCTCGTGATGAGGGCTTTAGATCCATGGCTTCATTGGGCAGGAACCTACCGATGTAGATGGGCCGAGCAGGAAGCTACCGGCCACCTCGTGATGAGGGCTTTAGATCCATGGCTTCATTGGGCAAGAAGCTAACCACTGTGGATGGGCCAAGATGGAAGCTACCCAGCCGCCTTATGGTGAGAGCTTTGGATTCACGACATTGTTGGGCAGGAATCTACCCATGGTGGATGGGCCGAGCAGGAAGCTACCCGGCCGCCTCGTGATGAGGGCTTTGGATCCACGTCTTCGTTGGGCAAGAAGCTAACCACTGTGGATGGGTTGAGACAGAAGCTACCCAGCTGTCCTCGTGCGAGGTATTTGGATCCACCTCTTTGTTAGGCAAGAAGCTACCCGCTGTGGATAAGCCAAGCGGGAAACTACCCGGCTGCCTCGTGATGAGGGCTTTGGATCCATGGCGTTATTGGGCAGGAAGCTACCCGCCGTGGATGGGCCGAGCAAGAAGCTACCCGGCTGCCACGTGATGAGGGCTTTGATTCCACAACGTTGTTGGGCAAAAATCTACCCGCTGTGGATGGGCCGAGCACGAAGCTACCCGGCTGCCTTGTGATGAGAGCTTTGGATCTACGGTGTTGTTGGTAAGGAAGCTATCCATTGTGGATGGGCAGAGCAGGAAGCTATCTGGTGGCCCCGTGATAAGGGCTTTGGTCGGCTACCTATAGGTGTATCTGCGCTTCATTTACTAGAGTAAAAGGCTGGTCTTTGCACGACGGGCAAGAAGCTATCCATCGACCTTGCGGATGTCTTAGCTCGGAAACAAAAAGAAGCAGTTTAGATTGCAGGGAAGCTAAAATCTTTATTTATTGAAGAAAATACATATTCGTTGATATGGTTTAAACTCTACTGCATTGAATGACGGGATACGGTGGGTGCCCTTGTTTCTTTGACTTAGAGTCAGTAAGTGATGACTATGATCTGCTTGATCGTTAGCTCTCCGGTTTCAAGTTGGTCGGCTTGCCCCTTATCTTCTTAACGTTTGTCTCGCGGGTATTTTTTCAAGTGACTAGAGCGGATTAGCTTCTCGATGTAATCGCACAGCTGTTTACAATCCTCAATCGGGTGTCCTTGTGTCCGATGATAGGCACAATACGGGCCGTGGAGTGGCTTTCCCGGCTTTCGTGTCATCGGTGGTACCTTGAAGAATCTTTCGCTCTTCACCTCCTCTAGCAGCTCGGCCTGCGAGACATTGAGAGGCGTGTAATCGTCAGACCTCAGAGTGCAAGCTTTCGACCGATCAACTTTCTTCTTGTCCTCTTCCCGGTCCCTTTTCTTTTGGCATGTCCGGTCTCCCCGGGAAAGATGAGCGTTAACCTCTGATTCGAGCTGGATTTTCCGTCCGGTCCAAACTTTTACCTCGACCAAGGTCTTAGGTTGCGCCAATGCAAAAGAATGGATCCACTCTTTGTGCCTAAGACCAGACCTTAAGGCGATTATGACTGTCTCATCCCGGTGGTCAGGTACCTCCAGAAGGGCATTGTAGAAATGGGAAATATAGTCTTTGAAAGACTCCATGTCCTCACACTTGATGCTGATCAGGTAGTCAACCAATCTCTTCTGTCATCGGTTGTCGACGAAATGGCTGAGGAATTGCGTGGCCAATTTTTCAAAGGTCAAGATCGAATGCGGAGTAAGGCCGCAGAACCAATCTCGCTCGACCCGGATGAAGGTGGTAGGGAAGGCTCGGCACTGAGCCACGTCCGAGTTATCTTGGAAGCCCATGCCCGCCGTAAACGCGTTCAAGTGATCTTTTGGGTCGGAATTCCCGTCGAAGATGGCCACCTTGGGCGGTTTGTTTCGAGACGAGACCCATTCACTTAGTAACTGCTCCGTGAAGGGCCTCATCAGAGAATCCGAGAAATATCTCATCGACCCCTCAGGTGGGCGAGTGGCGAGTTGCATGTCCTCGATCTTCTTCTCGAGGTCGCCGAGTCGTTGCTGGTATCCCAATGATTCTCCATGGTCGGAGTGTCTGCTGTCTTTATTTTGGGCTTGCGCGATGGAGCGGTTTCGGCTTCGCTCTATCACGTTCCTCAGATCCTCAGTGTCATGCCCTGCTTCTCAGTAGACGGAAACGATGGCGTGTCAAGCTCGCAACGTATTTACTATGAAAATATGTTAAACGTAAGCAAGCAATATAATAAGGTGCAAGAATAACAGGAGCAATAAAATGAAATAACAACTTTATTTACATTCAACTTTAAATACAACTGTCTGAAATAAAAAGATAAAATGATAAAAACAAAATCCTAAACAGTGGCATACAGAAGTAAAAGCAGGAAGAAACTAGTAGTCTGGCTTAGTAGCAAACTGGTCCAAGTCCTCCTGGCTCGGCTTTATCTCCTCCGAGTTCGGTCCTTCTGACGAACATTCCAAAGAAAAGAAACAGAGAGGAATGTCGTCTGCGAACTAGCGCTCGGTAAGTCCCCAAAAGAAGTAAAAGAAGATGACTGAATGGTATATAACGTGAATAGAAACCAAGTAATGTGAACAAGTAATATTTTATACGCGGGTATTTAATCATTTACAGGTATAAGATTTGTTATTCTAACGTGGTTATTTGTAGTTTGATAAAGAAAATATTCATGTATACGAGAGAGTCTATTTTTCCCCGTGGACTATAGTAACATGTAGTATAAGGCCCTGTCATAACCCACGGGACAACGACACGTGAATTCATGTAGGTGTATTTTAAAATGAGCTCTCGTGCCAAAATATACGTTCTGTACCAATCTACCTCTTTATCCCCGCGTATTGTAGTGTATAGTTCAAGTTAATAGGTCTTGACCGAATTCATGAATATAAGAATACAAGTTCATATTCAAGTTGTAATCATGTGTGCAGGTATTCATGTCAAGTTCATGTCAAGTTATATTCATGATTCGGTCAAGTCAAGTCAAGTATTCAAATTTAAGTTTGAATATTCAAGTTCAAGTTCGGTTTTGAGTTCAAAATGTTCAAGTTTGGATATGAGTTTGGACTCTGGTTCGAGTTTGTATTCAGGCTGTAGTCATTTCTTGTGAAATAGATTTAACTGTTGAAATTCTTAAGTTCGGGAGTAATTGGACAACTGCTGCACATGGATGGCAGGATTTGTGTCTTTTTCCAAGACAATTGTCATTGATGACCCCGTTAATTTGCAGTGTTGTCTAATCTGAGTAGGGAAGCACTCACTTTCTCCGGATCTCTGGGGCTCATGAGAAATGATACCGCTTAAACCTATTTTAATCTTGGGTCCTTAAAGATTTTTTCTTGTTTGTTTACCTTGTTTTCATTTCTCGAGGGGGTTTTATGAATTTTTTTTGATATTTTTAAAAAATAAACCTCGAGAGTGATTTAGAATATTAAGAGTTGTTATGGAAATGTGTCACACCTCGCTTTCCAAAATACATAAGTACGTGTCACGCCCCGCTTTCCAAGGTACGTAAACACGGCACGTGACTGTTCTCGCCAAAAAAAATTCTGCGCAAAAGAGCCCAAGGTATCAAATAGCAGCAATACGCTTAAGAAAATGCAAACCGGTATTTTCTGGGCTGTATTTTGCCAAACTTCCGAATGAGAATCAATTAAATTATGATGGCATCGAAAGTGTCTCAAAAAATCCTACAATTTGATATATTACGGGCCTCATAACTCTTCCAGAATAAAAAATTATGAGCAAATACGCTATGCACGTATAGTCTAAGTAATGCTCTACCATATGAGGGATACGTTTTTAGTCCCACATCGAGAAAAAAAGAAATCCTTTCTCTACCACTCCCATATAAATAAGAGGGGATAGTTCCTAGAAAAAATAGTATTCAAATCTCAAAGGAGCTTAGTTCTCCAAGTTAGAGCCTTAGCTATTCCCCCATAATGCTCATGTGCGCAAGCGCCATGTGCGCCACGTGCGCCCGCCACGTGCAATGCACGTGCGTCCGCTGTGCAAGAATTCAATCCTCAAAAGAGCTTCGTTCTCCATAGGAGCATAGTTCTCCAAGTTAGGACCTTAGCCGCCCCATAATGCGCATATGCGCTACGTGCAACGCACGTGCGCCCGCCATGTGAGCACCACGTGCAATGCACGTGCACCCGCCATGCGAGGATTCAATCCTCAAAGAGCTTAGTTCTCCATAGGAGCTTAGTTCTCTAAGCTAAGGCCTTAGCTGCCCCCCATGATGCACATATGCGCAAGCGCCACGTGCGACGCACGTGCGCCCGCTAGGTGCGCAACACGTGCGACGCACGTGCGTCCGACACTTGCGACGCACGTGCGTCCGACACGTGCGAAGCATGCGCGCGAACGCAAAGAAACTTTTTTCAGCAGTTAGGAGTTTAAGCTCCAACCTGTTCTTCCTCCTAATGAGTGGGATATGGTTCAAAGGGTACATCTCTCCACACCTTCGATACATGGCGCTTTAATCTCTCAGCGTCGTCGGAGATGTGATGGGTCCTAACGACCAATGATCCCTCTTTTCAAATATAGAAGAGGAAGCCCCCATAAGCTTTTTTAAAAAAAAGAAGAGAGCTTAAAAAAGAAACAGAGAAGAAGATCTCTCTCCTCAAAAAACTCTAGGTAAACAAGAAGAAAAAATATCATCTCGTTTATATATCTAAGGGTTTAATCCTTTTAAAAAAAAGAACTTAGTTATTTCTCTGGATCTGAGATCTACAAGACAAGTCTCCTACAAGTTGAGAATTTAATTCTCATCGTGAGGAACTTGTTCTTGAGAGAAATCTGGTCCTCATAAATGAAAGAACCCAGCGCCTCACGTGTTCTTCACGTGGGCGTCACAGAGGAGAGTGCTTAGCACTCAATATGCGGCGCTCAGCGTCCAGCGCCTCACGTTCCCCTCACGTGGGCACCACAAAAGTGAGTGCTCAGCACTCAATGAGCTGCGCCCAGCGCCTCACGTGTCCTTCACGTGGGCGCCACAGAATGGAAGAGTGCTTAGCACTCACTAGGCAGCACGTAGCGCCTCACGTGCTTCGCACGTGGGCGCCATAAAGAGTGCTTATCACTCCACATAAAGACAAAAAGGGGTAAAATGTTTAACACTTATTGGGAAATCCCCATGATTGAGAGCCCACATGGTTATACGTGAGCATCAGAACTTATATAAGTGCCCAACCCTTTTACAAAAAGAGGACTGATCAAATAGAGCCCAAACAAGTGTTTGGCACTTTTCAATAATAAAAAACTAAATGGACCAAGCCCAAATTAGCTAGGTCCCCTGAGGATAAAACCTCCCTGATTCAGATCAACTGAGCCTATGTGTTCATGATTTCCCAAACTGATTTTAGTCCTAAATACGACTATTGATCTTCCAACCGATGATATCTGATTGTTCTAAAGAGTGTGTTTGTAGTTTAACCGCAATCAATAACGGTGTCGCACGTAGCTAGACCGAGATGAGTACGGGTCGTCCTCTGGGAAACGTGGAACCTTTTACTTTTACTTTAGATGTGTTGAGAAAGAGATGAGGGATACAGAATTTTATAGAAAGATTTCTAGATCTACGTTAAACAAGAATGTAAAATATAGATCTAGATTATTTTAAAGATGTAATTATAATAAGAGGGCTTGTAGGGTTCGTTAGGATTTAGTAGTTATGAACGATTAATTAAAAGTTACCATTTTTATCCATTAATGGATTTAGAGCTAGAACGACGGTGATGCGTGTAGATTAGGGTTTCTGGAGGGAAAATGAATCCCACTCTTAACCCTTATCTCGATACGGAACGCCGTTCATATCTAGCCTTTACCAAAACAATCATTAATCTAACCTCTAATCGCGGTCGGAACTAGCAAAGAATTGCTAGCGCGCCCGATTAGGATGTTAATGATTCTTTTGATAAAGTTCCTAAAATTTATAAGACTTAAAAAGGGTTTAATTATTTTCATCGTCCATTAGCCTACCCTAATCCTACGAACCCTAACAAGCGGAGAATTACTCGTGCATGTTGGGAGAAGAAGATGAAAAGAAAGAGAGGGAAAACATAATGTAAAATGCAAAAAACAATTAAATAAAATAACTACCTTTATTAATCGACTTGAACAAACTACACTTTTAATCCATAGAAAATGATTACAACTAGTTGCTTCTCGATCTTTCCTAAGGAGGTAGTCGAACAGTCGATGATCAGCCTGGATGCATGAGCGTCGGGAGCTTCGTGATCTCTTCGGCTTGATAGCTTTTCCAAGAGGCTCTCGGTGCCCTTTTATAGTGCAAAGCCAGAATCTTATTGTTGAAAACTTGGTAAAATTTAGCTTTGATTCACCCCAAAAAATCTTGCGCTCTAACTCGCTGGAATTGCGGCGGATCCGCGGCCCAAGGGTGGGTTTGGCCGCGGATCCGCGCTCAATGGGTGAGAACTCTTGATGAGTTTTCTTGGGCTTGCATCTTGTGACATGTGGCAATCCTAGGCACCTTCAGAATTCAGAAATCTTCTCTCAGTTGCTTCCAGACTTGGTCTCCAAGTTTTGCTTCTTAATTTGGCAAGATTTCTTCAACAGCTTGATTTCTTTGATATATTCTGCATAACAACTTGGAAAATTCTGCACAATAATCTTAAATAATATTTAGTAGACTTAGTTCTACCAGGATTTGGTCAATGAATTTATTTGCATACATTTTTCTACCAGATGCTAATTAAAATATATTAACACATGGAAAATGGTGTTTTCACACATAAACCCTCATATATATAATATATTATAATAAAGTCCTTTTTTAATATGAAAATGGTAGGAAAAATGTAATACAAATGTGCAGTTTTATCAACTGAACAAATACCCCCAAACTTATCTTTGATCGTCCCGAGCAAACTAGTTTATTTAAGAGGAGAAAAAGAAAGGAGAAAACTAAGCACACTTTCGTAGGCAGACACGATTGCACTGAGCACGTGCAACAAGCCGTGAGTGTTGTCTCCTGAGGGTTTTCAGCGGATTACACCCACAAAATCCTATAACAAAAGAGAGATGGTGAAATTTACATATAAAGATAAGAACCATAAAAAAAAGATTTTGAAAATAAGAGTTTCCAACTATACTAGCTTTTCAGTTGTTATGAGCCCTATCTTAATAGTCATGAAAAAATGTTAGAAATCACATCATCCCTCAATAAAACATCGTCTTTATTCTTCATTCCTACCTTTCATCCAAACATTGATCATATAACCCCACGTGTGTGTAAAGAACATCCCTACACTCGGAGAATTCAATTCAAGCTATCATACTCTTGTCCATCTGCCTTAGTACTTTTTAATTTAATGAATATTAAGATTTGCTCACACATTTTCATGCGACCGTTAATACTTCTTGAGGTACTAACCAACCGATTACTCATGTGCTTGCTGATTAGGTGATAATATTTTCCTCGTCTTGCACCACCTAAGGCTTAGCAGTGACTCCCAGACCAGTTGGCCTTAGGGCACTAGGTGAAGAGGCACCCTCGCTATATATTTTTTTTATTGCTGCCTTGGCGATACAAAACCAGTGTTCATTTTTTTTTCACCATTTTTATATTTTCTTCATTTTTTTTTCATTTCCTTCATACTTTGGCTTTTAGACAAGAGCATTTCAAGGTATCCTCTACTATCCCGAGTTTCAAGACGTGTGTAAGTGCATATAGTAGGGTATCAACGTTCGAATGTTTGGCTTCCAGAATAGAAACTATTTTTCAGACTTATTTTATCCTCAGATTAGTGACTTCCTTCATCTTACTAACCCTTGGGACAACAGCTCATAACTACTTATTACTAGTTCGTTTAAGAAACTTCTAATTTTCTTGGTTTTCTTAAACTATTCCTATCTTTTGGATGTAATTTTTCACTTTCTACTCTTTTATTATAAAAGAATTTTTTTTAAAAAATTTTTGAAAATATTGTGCTTATGCAAAATATGATGCAAATTGATGTGTAAATAAGCACAAACCTCCCCCAAACCTGTTTACAGCAGTGTCCTCACTGATGTCATCCGTTAAGCTCAAAAAACCTGTAGACTTGGGAGGAAATTATTAATGGGGGCAAGAATATATGAAAGTGAAAATCCTCCCCCAAACTTATTTTAGGCTCACAATTTTGTAAAAATCATTTTCTTTCAAGAGCCAAAATATACCACCGCTCCTCCAAACTTGAGTTAAACATTTTTAATCTTTTAAAATCATATGAGGGGGTCAAGATTATTGGTCAATGCCAAGCTTTGCAAAGACCGAAGGTCAACACCAACCATTCAAAAATTTTATCGATGAAGCACCAAGGTTGGTGGAAGAACATGTCACCTATTGATGTGAAGAAGTGGGGAGGTGACAAGAGGTGTATTGGAAAAGGATTGCGTCTCAATTTGGAGAGACGACACAGTGATAGTAATGATGGATTACTCGCATTGTCATGATTGTCCAAAAGAGGGGGTGGAGGTCCAATTTCTTCATCTTGGAGTTGATTCATCTCAACACCGGTGTCTTGTAAAAATGTGAGTTCATCAGCGAAAATTTCCTCAAAGCTTTCATCGATACCCCAAAAAATAATGTCATCAGAAAAAATGGGGTGATCGTCAGACTCAATATAAGGTTCCTCATTAGATGTTGATCCGGACAACTCGGTGGAAGAGTAAATGGTTGGGTCAAACAACAACATATGAAAAGAGTCTGTATCATGAGGTTGATGAAATTCGCTGCTGTCGACATCCATTAATTCGACAGAACACACATGAGCATAGGGTTCGGAGGGTTCACTTCCCAACTTGTAAATGTTAAGCTCAATTGACTTCTTTCCAAAGGATAGGGTCATAAAGCCGTTTCTACAATTAATTACTGTGTTGGAAGTGGCCAAAAAGGGTCGACCGAGTATCACCGGGATTTGATTGCGTGGATTTGCTACAGGTTGTGTATCTATAACGATAAAGTCCACAGGGAATATGAATTCCCCGACTTTGATTAACACATCCTCTAGCTCACCCCTTGGTTGGGTGATAGATCGATCGGCCATCTGAAGAGTGCAATGCGCAGGTTTTAACTCTCCGATCCCTAATTGCTCATACACAGAATACGGAAGCAAGTTAACACTAGCACCAAGATCGAGTAGAGCACGATTGATATTTTTACCCCCAATGGAAATAGAAATTGTAGAACTTCCGGGGTCCTTTCGTTTCTTGGGTAGTTGTTGTGTAAAAGCAGTGCTCACATTACTCGCAAGGAAAACTTTTTTAGGTACTTGAACTTTTCGCTTCCTAGTGCACAAGTCCTTTAAGATTTTCGCATATGACGGAACTTGTTGAATAGCATCTAGGAGAGGAATGTTTATGTTAACTTGCTTAAAAATTTCCACAATCTTCTCCATTTGTGGACTTGGTTTGTTGCCCTCAACCTGTTTGGATAAGGTGCTTGATCAATAAGTTTTGGGTCCAACGTTTGTGGAGAAGACTGTGGGGATGGATTCGATCCCAAAACTGGAGTGGGAATCGACTTAGATAAATTTGGCGAAATGGGCGCAGGGTTCGAGCCTTGGGGAAAACGGAGAATATGCTCGGATGAAGGTGGGAGACTAGACGAATTAGAGGAAGAAGAAGAAGCTGGGGTCTCATTGGTGTCACTATCATCACACTGCTCACCCACTCGGTCATTCAGCACTTTTTCCGATCTCAACGTGGTAACAGCACTCACATTATAACTTTGTGAGTGGCCAGAATTAGGTATGGGTTGAGATGGGAGTTTCCCTTTCTCTCTCGCACTCATTACGGCGTTTAACTGTGCGATTTGGTTTTCTATTGATTTGATACTCTCACCATGGGAGGAGGAGTTTTTCGTTAGGGTATCAATAGAAGACCTCATCTCAGCCGAAATTTGCATGGATTGTTTCATGAACATATCCAAAGTTTGTGCAAGTGAGTTGTCAGTACCGGCCACTTGTGGTGTAGAAATGTTGGCCGGATTTTGGAAATTCTGTAACTGAAAGGGGGGCTGATTATGTGGTTGTGGTTGCTGTGGAGGAGGTCTTTGATAATTGTTTTGTTGGTTTTGATTCCAAGCAAAGTTAGGATGATTCCTCCATCCTTGATTATATGTGGAAGAATAAGGATCGTTTCTAGGTCGCTGCTGAAAAGCAGCATTAGCTTGAAACAATGCATTCATAGGACATTCTTCCGTTAAGCGTGAAGGATCCGAACATCAACCACAGACGGTCTTAGGAAGCGTGACCTGATTTAGGGAGAATGTTGAGAACTTGTTTTCAATAGCATCGAGTTTCTTCTGAATCGCTGCCATTTCGTCTTTTACTGCGATAGAAATATCGAGCTGGTGAATACCTCCCTTAGTTGAAGGTGGTCTTACGCTTTCCCACTGCAACGTGTGTTCAGCAAGGTCTTCCAGATATTTCCAAGTTTCACCGTCATCTTTAGACATGAAATTGCATTGACACATTGTTTCAAGCATCTGCTTTGTCGCTTGATTAATGCCTTCATATATAATCCGACATAAATCCCATCTTTGTATTCCGTGATGGGGGCATTGGACAAGCAGATCTTTGAAACGTTCAAAGCACTTCCAAAATGGTTCATTGGGAAGCTGGGTGAACTGCTTGATCTCGCTCCTAATATGTGCAGTCTTATGATTTGGGTAAAACTTCTTAAGAAATGCTACGACGAATTCATCCCAATTAGTGATAGAGTGTGCGGCAGTATTATAAAGCCGTTTTTCTGCCAAGTCGCACAGTGTGAATGGGAGAAGACGTAAGCGCATAGCATCTAAAGTCAATTGTGAAGTACCCATCATTGCGCATACGTTTTCGAATTTGGTGATGAAAACGTACGCGTCTTCCGACTCAAGCCCGTGAAATTTGGACAGCAGGTTGATGTAGTGGGGTTTAATTTCTAAATTATCCCCGTTAGGTGGTGGAAGATATAGACAAGTAGGAAGAGGACCACGAATAGGATAACATCTCTCTTGGAGAGAGATGCGCGGTGGATTCTGCTCACCTGCGGGCGGTGGCAGCGTGGTGTTATAATTAGATGGAGTGCCGTCCATCACGGTCGATGTGGTGTGTAGTGGGGGAAAGGAAGATGAAGAAGTACCGACTTCGGCGTCGATAGCAGGAACGCGGACAAGACGGGCACTAGGATCCCGTGTTCAGCCGAGCATGCACTAAGCGGGTTTAGTGCAAGTGGCAGCGTGTGTGTGATTTAAAATTGGCTTGTTTTGAAAAAGTGGGACTCAAGACAAATCACCCTAAGATGCACAAGCAACCCTAGAACTGAGGTCACCTAGGTCCAGTCTCTAGACCGCTCCTAGACTTCCAACGGACAAGCCGCAGGATAAATCCTCTACCGCCTCTGTACTACCCTTGTAGCCAGGTAAGTGCTAGGTAAGTGGGAAGGAACCACGGTAGTGGGCCTAATTAAAAACCACTAGCCTTTGACACACTTGCCTAGGCACTACAAAAGTAATGCGGATAAACGATAGATTACCCACGACCTTCCTCTGTCCTTATTGAGCGCGACAGTCCTTAGAGTCTGGTCTAGATAGTTTTTAAATTAATGAAGGGTTGATCTATATGCTCAGTTTATGATTTATGGGGCTTAGGAAGGGTGATGAAATCCCCACCTAATCTTGATTTGGTCTTTGCCCCTTAAAGTCCGTATTAGATATGCAAAAGAAAACCAATCACAAAACTTTTGCAAAAAGATTTTTTAGCGGCGATATTTTGCAAAGAATCCTGCAGAAAATAGATTTTATTGGATTTTAGAGGAGAGAGAAGGGAGTTAGAATCTTACCAGAGAAGTGTGAACCCTAGATCTCCTGTTTCCTCAAGTCCGTGACTCCAGATTTCCTCACAAAAATTCAAACAATAATCGTTAAATATACAATTTGCAGTTTTGTTTTAATAATGATATGACTCGTCTAAGAATTCAACACAAATAGTAAAAATAAAAAATTACGCACGTATCCCCGGCAACGGCGCCATTTGATTGTTCTAAAGAGTGTGTTTGTAGTTTAACCGCAATCAATAACGGTGTCGCACGTAGCTTGACCGAGATGAGTACGGGTCGTCCTCTGGGAAACGTGGAACCTTTTACTTTTACTTTAGATGTGTTGAGAAAGAGAGGAGGGATAAAGAATTTTATAGAAAGATTTCTAGATCTACGTTAAACAAGAATGTAAAATATAGATCTAGATTATTTTAAAGATGTAATTATAATAAGAGGGCTTGTAGGGTTCGTTAGGATTTAGTAGTTATGAACGATTAATTAAAAGTTACCATTTTTATCCATTAATAGATTTAGAGCTAGAACGACGGTGATGGGTGTAGATTAGGGTTTCTGGAGGGAAAAGGAATCCCACTCTTAACCCTTATCTCGACACGGAACGCCATTCATATCTAGCCTTTACCAAAACAATCATTAATCTAATCTCTAATCGCGGTCGGAACTAGCAAAGAATTGTTAGCGCGCCCGATTAGAATGTTAATGATTCTTTTGATAAAGTTCCTAAAATTTATAAGACTTAAAAAGGGTTTAATTATTTTCATCGTCCATTAGCCTACCCTAATCTTACGAATCCTAACAAGCGGAGAATTACTCGTGCATGTTGGGAGAAGAAGATGAAAAGAAAGAGAGGGAAAACATAATGTAAAATGCAAAAAACAATTAAATAAAATAACTACCTTTATTAATCGACTTGAACAAACTACACTTTTAATCCATAGAAAATGATTACAACTAGTTGCATCTCGATCTTTCCTAAGGAGGTAGTCGAACAGTCGATGATCTGCCTGGATGCGTGAGCGTCGGGAGCTTCGTGATCTCTTCGGCTTGATAGCTTTTCCAAGAGGCTCTCGGTGCCCTTTTATAGTGCGAAGCCAAAATCTTATTGTTGAAAACTTGGTAAAATTTAGCTTTGATTCACCCCAAAAAATCTTGCGCTCTAACTCCCTAGAATTGCGGCGGATCCGCGGCCCAAGGGTGGGTTTGGCCGCGGATCCGCGCTCAATGGGTGAGATCTCTTGATTGGTTTTCTTGGGCTTGCATCTTGTGACATGTGGCAATCCTAGGCACCTTCAGAATTCAGAAATCTTCTCTCAGTTGCTTCCAGACTTGGTCTCCAAGTTTTGCTTCTTAATTTGGCAAGATTTCTTCAACAGCTTGATTTCTTTGATATATTCTGCATAACAACTTGGAAAATTCTGCACAATAATCTTAAATAATATTTAGTAGACTTAGTTCTACTAGGATTTGGTCAATGAATTTATTTGCATACATTTTTCTACCAAATGCTAATTAAAATATATTAACACATGGAAAATGGTGTTTTCACACATAAACCCTCATATATCTATTATATTATAATAAAGACCTTTTTTAATATGAAAATGGTATAAAAAATGTAATACAAATGTGCAGTTTTATCAACTGAACAATATCCAAAACGATACTCATCCCACATCCTCCCGAGCAAATCTTAGTCTCAAAATATGACTAATGATTTCTGGGTTTACCACTAACTCGTTTTCCCCTCAAATACGGAAATTGGTTCGGGGTACATCTCTCTACACCTCTGATCCACGTCGTTGTAATTCCTCGGCGTCTTCAGAGAGGCGGTGGGTCCCAACAACCAACGACCTTTTGGTACACTTCCAAACTGATGTGCACACCTCAAATCAGACCGCACCCCAAACTGGGTGCATCCAATATCATCGTTGTTCATCTCATCACATAACAAATACACGTGCGCGTAAGGTGAACAACGGACTGAGACGTCCTTAAACTAAAACCTCACCTCAAAATGGTGATCAACAGACCGAGACGTCCTCAAGCTAGAATTTCGCCTCTAAAATGGAGATAACGGACCGAGATATCCTTGATCTAAAACCTCACCTCAAAATGGTGATCAACAGGCCGAGATGTTCTCAAACTAGAACTTCGCCTCCAAAATGGCTATAATGGACCAAGACGTCCTTAAACTAAAATCTCACTTCCAAAATGGTGATCAACGGACCGAGATGTCTTTAAACTAAAACCTCACCTCCAGAATGGTGATCAACAGACCGAAATGTCCTCAAACAAGAACTTCGCCTCCAAAATGGCGATGATGGACCGAAATGTCCCTACACTAAGACAACATAGCCTAAATGCTCTCTTGTTGGATTTGAAACAAAAATGATCCTAAACCTTGTTAAGTAGATCTTAGTCTCAAATTGGACTAACGTATCCTTAACAAAAAACCAACCGAGCCCCAACTGCTCACATACATTTGAGTCGATCTTAATCTCAAACCAGATTAACGATCCTTAAATAAAATAAACCCAAATCTAAGATATATGGATTTGGACTAATCCACGCCCTACGGGCGACAACATAAATTAGTCTCCGTATACAGTCCACGAGCAATCTAAACAAACAAAAACACACGACACGAAGTGAACTTCCGGAGCAGGAGAAAGTGGTTATCGCGATGCGATAACGTAATTAACTGCAAGGGATTGCGCCTGCAGGGAAGAGCATCCCTAAAATCAAAAACCCTCGCAAACGAGGGAGAATATCTGCTACAACGGCCGCATCCGTCCAAACCTCCGATATACGGTGCCATAAATCAACTTGGCATCTTTGGAAAGGTGGATGGATAAATCCAAATAGCATCTGCCCCTAAATTCAGGCAAGATGATCCATCCCGGTTCGTCTCTGTTTTCGGTGGTAAACAGATTCCGGCACGCCCGGTGGGACCTTTTCCTCTTTCCACTCCACACTCCGTGTGTCGCGTTCGAGAAAAAAATCGCGGTTTGCTATGGTTGCCTTTGGATTCGAGGTACTAAGATTCGGTATCTTGTTTCTGTCTAGAAGAAGAAGAAAAATCAATGGCTTCCAACTACACAAACAGCAACAACAACTCCCGCTCCGTCCCAACTGGAGGAGTGACTTACAGGCCCAATGCGGCTTCCATCTTTTCAATGCCGGTGGGGCAAGCAACTCAAGCCACTACCGGATTGTTCTTCGGGACCATGATCCCACCAACGAGTTTCAGAGCCCCAGCACCGCAAGGCGAAGCTCCTAAGAAGTCGGTTTTCGATCGACTTGCAACCACAACGGCCCCTCTCAATGTGTCGTTCAAATCCAATGCCTTAGTCTTCAACAGGATGAGCCAAAACTCAGACGTCTCAATCTTCGACAGGATGAGCCAGAACCAAAACGGGCTCGCAAAGAGGCTCGTCATTCCTGAAGGGGCTACCCCAAAAAGGATAGCCCTCCCAATTTCTGCTGCAAATGAAGTCGTCAAAAGTGCTTCACCAGTCAGGCGATCGGTTTTCGAGAGGCTGACCGTCTCCAATCAAACCTTGCCAAGGACATCGGTCTTTAACAGGCTGGAAACTACTGGAGTTCCTTGTTCATATCATATTCTTGCATTATTATATTCCCCATTCTTATGCATTTTACAATAAAACAGGTGCTTTTGACGCATGTCTGCTATATATTACAGGTTATAAGTTCTTGGATCTAAAACAGTGAAAAAGATAAAAGATGATGCAAAAGTGAGACTTTGACCAATAAACAGAAGACTCTTGATCAAGCCTACATAAAGATCAGTTCACAAAGCAAGGTTCAAGATTTCGTCTCAAAGCAACGGTTAAAATCCACTACATTATTCACTGGAGATCTGGAAGAAACCTCGGAGCCCAATTGAGAAAAGTACAGAAAAAATAAGAAGAACAAAATTACCAGAGCCAGCCCAACAAAGATGAAGGCCCAAGCCCACTGTTGGACCATGGAACCGCGGCCAAATAGGTCTTCGGGCCGCGGTTCCGCGGCGGGATTAAAGAGTTATTGGCAGGAAATTTTACCAAGTTTCTTGGCGGCTTTGACTAGTCTACCTAGGGCTATTTTGGTAAATGCAGACATACGGATCAATTGTAACCTAGGGTTTCCTATCCTCTATAAATAGGAACTCTAAATCATTGTATTAGGGGATGCCTCCCTCATGTCTCCTTTCATTAATAAAATTCAGAATTCTTTTTGGAGAGCATCAATTTAGGAGTAAAGTTTTCAATTCTTGCCCTATGTAATTTCTAATTCTTGCCCTAGTTAAATTTAATTCCTTGCCCTAGTTAGATAGTTAGATCTTTTATTCTCCGCCCTAGATAAATGTTCTTCAATTCCCTAATGAGCGAGTAGTCTCCTCGCTTGTTAGGGTTAGCTTTGGGGAAGGTTTGAGAGATGAAGATCTCTCACCCCTTTCTTGCCCATCACATATAATTAATAGGACTCCATGCATACATGCACATACCGCTCCCTACGGCATCCTATCCCACGAGATAGCGGTGATACCGTAGTATAAAGGCCCGGTTGGACGTGTTTTCCATGGAGGTTAGGGTAAGGATTGATAAAGGAAGGACAAGAAGCTAGAGGAAGAAACACCTTCCCAATGGTTCTAATCCCCTTTATTAGTAATTACCATAACTCATAATAGATCTTAATATGGGTATAGAAAGTGGTGAGATTTATTGACTTTCCAAACTTTACCTAGACCTAACCCTAGCAAGATTTAGATCTAGATTAAATTCAGTTTTTAGATTAAATCAATCCGACGCCCATCGGAATTAACTCGTAAGAGCGATTAGGAAATTCACAACATCCCTGTGGACCGACCCGTACTCACCAGCTAGCTACCAAGCGACGCCGTTCTTGATTGCGGTAACATATATTTTTGATATATAAAATCCCTAAAAATCAAATGGCGCCGTTGCCGAGGATGGCGTGTTATTTCCTTTTTGCAATTTCGGGTTAATCAAAATTAAAAAATCATAAAAATCTAAAAAAATAAAAAATAAAAAATAAAAATATATCATCTGTTATTTTTGGAAAGGGTATTCTTGTGAGAATTTTGCAGGATCTACAAAGAAATTCAGATCTGGAAATTTACAGAGATCAAAACAGAAATTAGACGATCCTGACAACAGAAGATCGCAACAACAGAGGAGTGAAATTTTTCTTGGAGTCTGACCAGTACACCCAACCTCGGATCCGCCGCGAAAAGAGCTTTAGACCGCGGAATCGCTGCGGTTTTGACGAGTCAGCACTTGAGAAAAAATCTCGGGATCTGAGCTGACTTCCCCGCCGCGTAACCGCGGTGGGAACCTGCCTCTGGCCGCGAAAGGGCGGCAACATCGTGACATCAGCCTCTGGAATTTGCACTGTAAGCTTCGTTTTTCTCTCCTCTGCAAATCTCGATGTATATCTTCTGAAAATCTCCTGCAGGATTCTTTGCGCTTTAAAAATCTTTTCCCTTCCAAATAACAAATCTTGTGCAGGATTTTTGCGCCTCGCTTAAAACATTAATTGATTGCAAGTGATCTTTTCTGATTTGCATATCTTTAATCTTTTTGCAAAAATTTCCAAATAAAGAAAAAGGGAAAAAGAAAAAAAAATTTACCAAAACTTGCAAAGTTTGCCGCAAATAAATCCTTGCACCACCCAACCTTCTTTCTTTTCCCCTTTCTTCTATCATGGGCACCCCAAATCATAAATCACTTTCCGAACTTTGGTATCCTGAACCTAACTTTGCCTCGTACGTCAATTGTTTCGGTCGATTTAAGGAAGATCACTCCGTGCCTAAAATTTCTTTGAAAGATCAAATAGAAGCGTCTAGGGGAAACAGTTCGACTTTACAACCCACTTTGTGTCAGCCTTGTCAACCTTCACCACCTTCGTACGTTGACACCACTTTTCCAAGTCCTGCTGTAACTCCTAAACCGATGTCCATTGCTGAGCATATTGCTCAATCTCGTAGCCGATCTTTCACCCTTCTCCACTCATCTAGTTCTAGGAATCAACAAGTCCATCCACCTTTTTATCCACATGTTGATTTTACTCCTGTCCAACCATCCACTTCCTACCAGTCCTACCCGACTTTCCCACCTTCACTAGACACTGTTTCTACACAGCCTTTTGGGAGTTTCACGTATCCACACAACTTTGAATCTTTTACCGAAACCCCTTCTCAACCCATGTCTAGTTTGGAACAGTCGTTGGAAGTTTATATTGCAGCAACAAACAAAATGACTAGGAATGTGGAAGCGTCCATGGCCGCCCTTATGCAACTTACTGAACCGGTAACTAGTTTCGTACTAGTTTCAAATTTTTCAATGTATGAAGAGGCGGTTGGACAGAGTGAGAATTTTAGAGGAGCGAGTGAGTTCTACACATTTTCAAATCAAACCTGCCCATACCCAATTGAATCCCACAACTCCGGTTTTCCATCGATTGTTCCAAATAGTTCACCAGTTGAAAATAAAAACGAGTTGTGTGACTTTGTAGTGCTTGATTTGCCAGATTGTGAAGAACCTCTTTCGAGTGAAACCACACCTAATCCTTTTGACCTTTACACCTCCAATCTAGAACCTGAATTGATAAATATCCATGCTTTTGATGAGGTGTCAGAAAAAATTGATTTTCACTTGATTGAGGATATAGACGCCGGGAATATTTTGGATGATGAACCCGTTGATTTGATTGAAATTTTATGTCCAACTCATCATCCCGAGTCATTAATTGTTTCTCCCGAACTTCATATGCGTCTTGATTTTGATGATATTGGCATGGATAAGCAAAAGTTTGAGGAAAATATTAAGGAGAATTATGAGGATGGTATTGAGGAGAATATTGAGGATAATATTGAGATTGAACCATTTTTGTTTGATGTGTCGGATTTTCCAATTCATACTCCCGAACCTTTAACTGTTATATCACCCTCCCTCCTTTCCATCGTTCCGACCACGCACAAGATCACGCTTGAAGACCGTGAGCTTGAAAATTTTTCCTTTGAATCTGACACAGTTCTCATTGCCGATAACACTTACGAGTGTTTCACTTTTTCGGACGATGTTGATGTCTCACCGCCCGAGTTTGAGTTCTTTGAGTTTTCAGATGAGTTAGTTGAACCATCAGACTCGGTTGCTTACAGTCATTTCGAACCATTGATGGAATCTTTCAAGTTCGAGACAGTTTACTACGGTGAGAATAAGACTATCCCTAATTCACTCCCTTTCGTCCTTCCTATCGCTTCGACCACGCAAGGCTCCGTCGCGTTGCTATTTTCAATAGAGGGTTTACCAAGTTCGACGTACCCATGTTTTCTTGCGAATCTTGAGGGATTTGACCCCATTTCTCGACGGGTTGATAGATTAGAACAATCGTTTTTAACACATCGGTCATCACAAATTGCGCTAATTTATTCACTCGATTTACACCCTCAAGATCGTACTACACTTCTTTCTCTTTTCCGCCATTCTTCTCCTCCACCGAGACCATATTCCACTCTTCTTCCCATTCGGTCTCGTGTGCTTCTCATTTCTTTTCTCAACACCTCATTCTTTCACCAACCCTACCATTATCACGATAAAATTTTTGAATGGTTGGTGCTAACCTTTGGCTTGTGTAAGGCCTTGTTTAGTTTGGGGAGGACCTTGTTGTATATATGTATATATATTTTTTGTTTTCTTTTTCTATTAACAATAAAATAATCAAAAAAAAAATTGTAAATAAATAAACAGGGGAGTGCCGACATTTTGACCCTCTTGGTGTAGCATGACAGCGAGGACACTGTCAAGTTTAAGTTTGGGGGTATGCTCGGTACGTTTTCTTCCTTCGCATTCATATATATATTTTTTGCATTTGCATACTTATTTTAAAACCCATAAAAATTGAAAAATTTCAAAAATTAATGTATTCAATTTTGGCCTTATTTGACTTAAGTTTGACAAAAAGGTTAACTGGCCAGGAACAACTAGATCGTAGACTTAATAAATTGAAAACCCTAAAGATAACCTTCCTTAAAGTTTAACGGTAGAAAGTGTATGTCTTTGTAGTTTATTTAGAAATAGGCAAATTTTGGGTTCACTTCTTGGGATAAGTCAAAACAAAGGAAAAGTATTGATGTTTTTATTAAAGTATGAGTTTGAAAAATAATTCCTAGCTTAAGTCTAGATTCTGAAAATGTATACCCTACAATTTGCACAATCACGCACCTTGAAACTTGGAATAGTAGAAGAGACCTTGAAATGCTCTTGTCTAAAGTCCTTAGTACAATGAAAATAAAAGAAAAAAAGTGAATAAAGGAAAAAAAAATGAACACTGGTTTTTGTGATTACTTAAGGCTGCAAAAATAGAAAAATATTTAGCGAGGGTGCTTCATCACTTAGTGCCTTAGACCAACTGGTTTGGGAGTCACTGCTAAAAAGCCTTGGGTGTTGCAAGACTAGGAATTACGCTTTAATGTGCAAACACATCTTGTAATCGGTCGTTGGTACCTCAAGAAGTATTAACGGTCGCATGAAGGATGTGTAAGCAAAAATTCAATTAAAAATTCACCTACTAATAAGTACTTTGGACAACGGACAAGGGCATGATTGCTTGATTTGAATTTCCAAGTGTAGGGGTGATTTATACACACACGTGGGGATATGTGATTGGAGTTTAGATGAGAGAAAGGAGTGAAGAATAGAACTTGAATCTTTAGTAGAGTTGATAGAAATTCCTAAGTGGAGATGGAACCCTAGAAGGAAAACTTAAGAGATGCCGAAAGCTAAGTAAGTCTATAGAACATATATAATCTTAAGTTAGATGATGAGAAAGTGTGAAGAATATGGGTGGATAATTTACGAGTAGAACATAATAGAATTCCTTGTTAGAAAACCTACTTGGAGAATAAAAGTCAATGGGCCTAATTGATAGGATTTTGTGGGTAGTATCCGCTGAAAACCCTCAGGAGACAACACTCCTCCTACTAGGGACACCTAGAGGTTTAACGGCTTGTTGCACGAGCTCAGTGCAATTGCGTTTCCCTGCGAAAGTGCGGTTAGGTTTTTGTAGAGAATAAAAAAAAATAAGTTTGCTCGAGGACGAGCAAAAGATAAGTTTGGGGGTATTTGTTCATATCATATTCTTGCATTATTATATTCCCCATTCTTATGCATTATACAATAAAACAGGTGCTTTTGACGCATGTTTGCTATATATTACAGGTTACAGGTTCTTGGATCTAAAACAGCGAAAAAGATAAAAGATGATGCAAAAGTGAGACTTTGACCAATAAACAGAAGACTCTTGATCAAGCCTACATAAAGATCAGTTCACAAAGCAAGATTCAAGATTTCGTCTCAAAGCAACGGTTAAAGTCCACTACATTATTCACTGGAGATCTGGAAGAAACCTCGGAGCCCAATTGAGAAAAGTACAGAAAAAATAAGAAGAACAAAATTACCAGAGCCAGCCCAAGAAAGATGAAGGCCCAAGCCCACTGTTGGACCGCGGAACCGCGGCCAAACAGGGCCTCGGGCCACGGTTCCACGGCGGGATTAAAGAGTTATTGGCAGGAAGTTTTACCAAGTTTCTTGGCGGCTTTGACTAGTCTACCTATGGCTATTTTGGTAAATGCAGACATGCGGATCAATTGTAACCTAGGGTTTCCTATCCTCTATAAATAGGAACTCTAAATCATTGTATTAGGGGATGCCTGCCTCATGTCTCCTTTCATTAATAAAATTCAGAATTCTTTTTGGAGAGCGTCAATTTAGGAGTAAAGTTTTCAATTCTTGCCCTAGGTAATTTCTAATTCTTGCCCTAGTTAAATTTAATTCCTTGCCCTAGTTAGATAGTTAGATCTTTTATTCTCCGCCCTAGATAAATGTTCTTCAATTCCCTAATGAGCGAGTAGTCTCCTCGCTGGTTAGGGTTAGCTTTGGGGAAGGTTTGAGAGATGAAAATCTCTCATCCCTTTCTTGCCCATCACATATAATTAATAGGACTCCATGCATACATGCACATACCGCTCCCTACGGCACCCTATCCCACGAGGTAGCGGTGATACCGTAGTATAAAGGCCCGGCTGCGCATGTTTTCTATGGAGGTTAGGGTAAGGATTGATAAAGGAAGGACAAGAAGCTAGAGGAAGAAACACCTTCCTAATGGTTCTAATCCCCTTTATTAGTAATTACCATAACTCCTAATAGATCTTAATATGGGTATAGAAAGCGGTGAGATTTATTGACTTTCCAAACTTAACCTAGTCCTAACCCTAGCAAGATTTAGATCTAGATTAAATTCAGTTTTTAGATTAAATCAATCCGACGCCCATCGGAATTAACTCGTAAGAGCGATTAGGAAATTAACAACATCCCTGTGGACCAACCCGTACTCACCGGCTAGCTACCAAGCGATGCCGTTCTTGATTGCGGTAACATATATTTTTGATCTATAAAATCCCTACAAATCACTCCTCAACAAGACCAGGGGCAAGCTGCTACCGCTTCCGAAACCGAGGCGGTTCTGTCTGCAAGACACACTCGACGTCGCCACTGGCGCCGAGTGAGAAAAGATGGGGGCAACTCCCCCGCTGAATTCACTCCGTCGGCTCCAATGGTGGAAGTTGACGCTGATGTTCCAACTGGGAACACCTTTAATCTGCTTAGGAGGGTGCGAAAGAACTCTCCAACCGCGGTACTGAAAAAATCTCCCCCGCCTGTAGAAGCCATAATGCAGACAAAACCGGAGTAGTCCCACCAACGGATCTCCTCCCAAATTCACTGGGTCTGGCGGAAAATCCAAGACTCTGTAATCGACAAAGACTACTCTCGCCGACTGAAGAAAATGAAGGTTTGGCAAAAGAAAGACCATCCCTCCATCATACAACAAGGGATGTCTTCCACACGGGTGCCTGTTACAATGTCTCTTTAAACTTCGACCTTCCACAAAAGGATGAGGGCGGAGAAAATCCCACTGCCTGCGGCAAATTCCAAAGGCGCTGGACACAAACGCCCTAAATCTGGGGGCATGATCGTACACACGATTTACATTGCTTCCGGGAAAGAGGAAAGCCGTGCTTCCGTAGGTTATCGGCCGAAAACTCGGTCATTGACAAAATCTCAGGAGCAATAACAAAAGTTCTAGGAAATGTTGATCAAAATGTCAGCACTTACCGGGCAGAAAGAATGCCCGGAATCGACATCTGAATAGCGTCAAAAGCAGGAGACCGATACAGAGTTCGTACGAATGGTTCTTGAATGAAAGAACAAGGAAGCCACGGAACAAGCTGCTAACATAAAGCAGATGGCGTTTTTGTTCCAGGACATGGTTAGAATGATGATCCATCCGGAACCTCCAGCCGAGGATCCACCGATAGTCATCGAGGATAACAGAGGGAAAACATTAAACCCTCTTCCAGCTCTATCAACTGCTAAGAAGAAAACGATCTCCAAGACTGCTTTTGATAACTATATAGCTCAACAAATACAAGCTCATCAAGCTAATGAAGTGGCGAGCCAAATCGTCGGAACTAGGCGACCATATCCAGGCTGGTATGATCAGATCAAGTTCCCACCGGGATATACGATCCCCAAGTTCCATATGTACAAAGGGACAGGCAACCCATACCAACATGCCACGCAGTTTAGAGCTTTGTGCGGCAACACTGGAGGTGACGACAAACTGTTGCTTCGCCAGTTCGTTGGTAGCCTGTCAGAGACAGCCTTTGAGTGGTACTCGGAGCTTCCAAATGACTCCGTAAAGACATTCACAGAGATGGAGCTGCTGTTCACACAGCGGTTCGCCAGCGCAAGCAAGCGCACCTCGATCACGGAATTAATCAATGCCAGGGTAAAGCTGGGAGAAACCTGGGTCCAATATGCGATCCGGTGGCAGAACCTATGGTCAAAGTGCGAACAACACATCGAAGAAGCCCCAGTCGTTGGCATGTTCATTGGGACCCTAGATCCTCAGAAGACTGTGTCCCAGTTCATGACGTTCTTCAAGCCGACGAACTTCCAGGCTTTAATCGATAAACTGGCCCAAATGGACCAGATGGGCCATGGGCCTTCCTCCTAAAAAATGGACCCTCGAAATGCCCAGGGTAAAGGGAAAGCGACTTTCGTTGCCAACACTCAACAACAGTTCGTTGCCAACACTCAACAACAGCCAATTGATCCGAAATCAGTTGCTCGCCAAAATAACACGCGTCCGTGCATATCCCTGGAAGAAAGGTTAGGTCGCGCGTACTCGTTTCCCCGTGACAAGACAAGGAGACTGTTTGAGCTGGCAGTGCGCAACAAACTCATTACATTGCCAGACCCACGACGTCCACCGCAACCTGGCGATGTCAACAATTCCAACTACTGTTCCTATCACAAAATGGTGAGCTACCAAATTGAGGATTGCTATGTCTTCAAGAACTGGGTCGATGATCAGTATCAACAGAGGAATTCGTGCTTTCTGAGAACTGGAGGGTAAACCCGCCACAGAAGCATGCTCTTAAGAAGGTGGATATGCCAGGGGCATCATGCTCGCTCGTAGAAGAAACTCCTTGGGAAGCCGTTCTTCGGCTAAAACCAAAAGAATGCTGAAAGATCTTCAAGCATGTCCGGCGATCAGGTGGAAAAGCCCGCTAGAGTCTGAGATCATTGAGGGGATACTGAAACCGCGTCTCACATCGAAAACTGCTAACGATGGGCAAAACACCTAGGTCGAGCCTTCAAAGTCTTCGAAGGGAAAGAAGAAGACCAAGAAGCCCGTGCAGCCTGACGACAAGCGCTCGGACCTGCAAAAGTACATCGACGCGCTGGAGCGGTACAACCAGAAGCCGCGGACCCCAGTCACTCTCGAAGAGATTTCTCAACTATGTACTTAAGAATGGAGATAGTGACGATGATGAGGGAAATGGCTCGTCGGGAGAAACCGAAGATTATGTAGCAAGTTGCCATATGGTTTCTCATTCATCGTTAAATAACGAAGAAACTCTCTCGGCGTCGGAAAGCAACGCAGAGGAACCGGGGGCAGCATCGGTGCCAAAATCCCCGGAGCTTCCAGAAGGCCTAATTGATAGGCTGCTAAACGAAGCTTTTTAAAAGAGCAGAGCTGACCGAGAACGTGAAACAGCTATATATGAAAATGCCAAGCATCAGCGTCAGGATGAAAAAGACGTAGCGAGGAAGAGTCACAAAGTACTCCAACCAGAGCGAAGCAGTGTCACTCGTGCCAAGTTCACAGGGACTTCATCCACCAACATCCAAATCCTCTACACCCAACAGTAGCTAGCTAGCCGTTCGAAATGTGGGGAACCGAAATAATCGGCCCCATTGAACAAACGACATCCAAAGGACACTAGTTCATACTGGCAACGACCGACTACTTTTCAGAGTGGGTGGAAGCAATACCACTACGGGAGGTGAAGACGGAGAATATTCTCCATTTCTTCAAGACACATGTCATCTACCGGTTCGGTACTCTACGACGGATAATCTCGGATAATAGGCCAGCCTACAGGTGCCATAAAATCATCCACTTCGCAGAACAACACTAAATAGACTGGAGATACGCTTCCGTCTATAATCCCCGAGCTAATAGTCTAGCTGAATCTTTCAACAAGTCCTTGACCAAGATTATAAAGAAAACGGTGTTCAGAAGAAAAAAAGACTGGCACGAAAGGCTGCATGAAGCTCTTTGGGCGTACCGGACGACATTCAAAACAACTATGAATACGACCCCATATGCGTTAGTATTCGGCACTGAAGCAGTCCTTCTTTTGGAAATAGAACTCCCTTCTCTCCGAGTAGCGGTTCGATACGAGCTAACGGATGACGAAAATGCCCATCTTCAGCTTGAGGAGCTCGACGCCCTCGATGAAACTCACCTCATGGTGAAACAAAACCTAGAAGCTTACAAGGCAAGGATGACGCACTCATACGAAAAACTGACTAGGCCGAGAACATTCTGCTAAGACGAACTCGTGCTAGTCGTCAAAAGTCCTATGATCCCTAATTGTGCAAAACGAGGGAAATTTGAGCCAAACTATGAAGGCACGTACATCATAGACAAGGTCTATCAAGGCGGGGCCTATTTTCTCATTGATATGCATGGCGAAAGACCTTTCCGGCTAATAAACGGCCGATTCCTCAAGAAATACCATGCATGACAAGTCACGACTTAGGTCAATGATAGATTACGACGCTCGTGTCCGCTTGCTATCTTCCTGAGTCAAAACTCTAAGTGGTATTCGGAAAAATCCACCCCCAAATGGTGATCAATGGACCACTACGTCCTTAAACTGGCAATTGACTGAGATCTCCCTAAACTAACAACTGACCGTAATGTTCTTAAACTAAAGCTTCACCTAAAAAATGGTGATAATGGACCACTACGTGCTTAAACTGGCAATGGACCGAGATTTCTCTAAACTAACAACGGATCGTAATGTCCTTAAACTAAAGCTTCACCTCAAAAATGGTGATAATGGACCATTACGTCCTTAAACTGGCAATGGACCACTACGTCCTTAAACTGGCAACGGACCGAGATGTCCCTAAACTAATAATGGACCACTACGTCCTTAAACTTGCAATGGACCGAGACGTCCCTAAATTAACAACGGACTGTAATGTCCTTAAACTAAAGCTTCACCTCAAAAATGGTGATAATGGACCAATACGCCCTTAAACTGGCAATGGACCACTATATCCTTAAACTGGCAATGGACCGAGATGTCTCTAAACTAACAACGGACCACTACGTCCTTAAACTAGCCATGGATCGACCATAAACTGACAACGGACTATAATGTCCTTAAACTAAAGCTTCGCCTTAAAAAGGATGATAATAGACCACTACGTCCTTAAACTAGCAACGGACTGAGATGTCCCTAAACTAACATTGGACCGGAATGTCCTAAAACAAGTGCACCGTCTCAAATATGGCGCATCGCCCCAAATACGGCGTTATCCTTTCTTGAGATCTATATTGCAATCAAAGCTCCAACGGTGAAGACCGCAACCCAAAAAAAACCGGTATGTCCACAAGCAAGATGGGCACGGATGAAAACCCGAAAGGGCGCCGTGAGTAAAAACAACAGGGCTATCGGCGAGCTTGTGAAAACCCGAAAGGTCGCAATCTCATTGTTAAAAAATAAAATTAAAAAAAAATGGTATGTCCACAAGTAAGATGGGCACGGATGAAAACCCGAAAGGGCGCCGTAAGTAAAAACAACAGGGCTATCGGCGATCTTGTGAAAACTTGAAAGGGCGCAATCTCGTTGTTTAAAAAAAACGGTATGTCCACAAGCAAGATGGGAATGGATGAAAACCCGAAAGGGCTCCGTGAGTAAAAACAGCAGGGCTACCTGCGAGCTTGTGAAAACCTGAAAGGGCGCAATCTCGTAAAATTTTCACTTACGAGATCCTCACGACTCGTAAGGAGAATCCCACCATGAGACCCTCATGGCTTATAGGATTTAAAAGTCTTGAGCTACGGGAATCCAAACCTGTACTTAAGCCGTCATATTCCCCACGTTGCCTTATAGGCGGTCTGATATTGGCCCTTGTATACAATCCACGGGCACAAATAAACGTTTCCCCCACCAAGTTCCACCAATCACGAGGAATGTCCTCATATGGCAAACGACACTTGTAAGTCCTCTCGACTTATAAGGAGAAAACACTCTTGTAAGATCCTTAGTCGACAGGATCCTAACCCTATCTACTAAGCCACCTTTGTTCAAATCAGCAAAGGCAAATGATGATTCGCTCTTGGCAATATCCCAGTTGTAGCGATACTGATGCCTAAACCGGTATCAAATTCCAAGTCCTCTCAAGGCAAATGATGATTTGCTCCTGTCAATATCCCAGTCGTAGCGATACTGATGCCTAAATCGGTATCAAATTCCAAGTCCTCTCGAGGCAAATGATGATTCACTCCTGGCAATATCCCAGTCGCAGCGATGCTGATGCCAGAATTATTGTCAGGATCCAAGTCCTCGACTCGCAATAAAAATCAGCGAGAAAAAATGCATATAAAAATAGCCGAAATGATGGGGAAACTCGCAATAAACATCAGCGAGCGAAAAATATATTCAAATAAAATAGCCAAAATGTTTGGGCAACTCGCAATAAAAAGTAGCGAGTAAAAATATAAAAATAGCCGAAATGATTGGGCACCGTGATAAATAGCCGAAATGATTGGGCAATCGCGACTTTCGCGATATGAAAAGCTCAAAAGATAGAGCATCACGGAAATAAAAAATAAAATAAAATAAAATTTCCTTTGCTCTACAGGTGAGTCCACATCAACCCTTATATACAATCCATGGGCACAAACGAAAGGGGAACCATATTTTCCCACCAGGCTCCGTCAAATGGAGAGCCAAGTCTTGACGGTTTACAAAATAACCTAAAGACTTTCCCGACAATCGTCTCGTGGCAGCAGACGCAATGTCAACAACGACGTTCCTTCTCACTCTAGCAGGATGCAGACGCGGCGTCAACAAATACTACAGGTTCAAAAACGAAATGGGGCCATGGCAAAATTCCTAACTCCAAGTCTTGACGGTTCACAAAACAACATAAAGACCACTACGGTATTCTTTCTCACTCCAGCAGGATGCAGACGCAATGTCAACAAAGGCTCCAAAATAGCCAAATCAAAAGGATGCGAAGGCCAAATTCCTACCTTCAGGGTCTTGACGACAACTCAAATAAAACCCAAAAGACTATCGGAAATCATCCCACACCAGTGCAGGGTGGTTATGACTCATCGGGGCTCCCAAATTGATCCTAACCTCAAGTAAAAACCGACATGGCAAAATTCCTACCGCTTGCTCTTCCGACGGTCAAATTTCCTATGAAGATTACTTGAAGACGTCTTGTCCAGCCTCTGAAGGGATCAGAGACACGACAGTCGTGGGGATACTCGAACAGTAGCGTAAAGACTGCATATCGGGGAATGCATCAGCCAACGCGACGGTATCACGGACTAAAAACCCTAGTACCACAAAACCTAACGGACCTTTATCGTAAAGAGCCGGGGTTATCTATGATGTTAGGATAAGTTTGCCTCCGAGCCCAAGGGAGATAAACTGAACAAACTCCGAAATGAGTCCATAAATTAAAGACTCCGAAATGAGTGAATAAACTATAAGCTCCGAAATGAGTTCATAAACTAGAGACTCCGAGATGAGTGCATAAACTACAAAATTCGTAATGAATATATAAACTACTTTATACCAAGTCAAGACAACAAAAGAAAGAGAAGCGCTAGTATGAAATGAAATATGTCTTTTATTAATGAATCAAAAATAAATATAAGATACTCTTATTTATGAATGAATACAAAAAATGGGGAGAATAAACAGCGACAAAAATGTTTAAGTCGGTGGACGGTTCAATAGGCCAGCAAGTTCGTCGTTCTTCCGCTGGACTTCGGCTTCAAGCACCATCAGTGCTGCAAGACGAGTCCCTGCCTGGGTCTGTTGATTCTGGTATGAAGCAAACCGACTCTCAAGCTCCTTCTCGGCGACCTTATGGGCTTCAACCATCTCACGGTTAAAAATAACGGATTACAACGATAGGAGTCAAAGGAGTTCGGAGATGTACCCCCGAACCGGTCGTAAATTGATTTAAGAGGGCAGTTGTGCTCAGTCAATTTAATTTGAGAACTTACGGCCATGATTGGGCTAAGTCCAGTTGAAAAATATTCAACGCTTTTATTTATTTTTGGTCTATTAGACCTGTGCTAGGGCTTTGCCCACATTTAAATAATGCATTGCATTGCTTTTCATTTTTGTTTGGGCTCTGCCCAGAAAGGATGCAGAGCATCAATTTGTTTTGGGCTCTGCCCATTTATAAATGATACAAAGCATCAATTTTACTTGGGCTCTGCCCTTTATAAATGATGCAGAGCATCAATTTTATTTGGGCTCTGCCCTTTTATTGCTTTGCAATTTATTTTGGCCTGCTAGGTCTTTTTGACTTGGGCTTGGCCCTTTAGCAAAAGAAATGCATTGCATTTGTCAGGCGCTTTGCGCCAATCAAAGAGCGCAAGCGCTTGTGGTGATGACACGTGTCATGCAAGCGCAGTGCGCTGCGCCAATGCACTGCGCTTGCGCTGCTGACACGTGGCGAGCTGTGGTAAGTTGCGTCAGTTTCAGAGAGCAAGGCTCTATTTCAAAAGCGCATAGCGCAAATGGTTCAAATGCTGACACGTGGCGCTCTCTGGTGGCTTGCGCCAACCTAAGAGCGCAACAGCGCAGTTTTGCAAGTGCAAGGCACTATTGATTTGAGAATCTTTTAGATTCCAGAACCAATGGTTCATAAAAGAAGTGTAAAGCACTATTTGTTTTCTTGATCTAATTTAGATCAAAGAAAACAAGTTTATCTTGTTTTTCTTATTTCAGGGAACCAGAGATTCATAAAAAGTGCAAAGCACTATTTTTATTTGTTTTTTTTATTAAAGATCATTGATCTTGTTCCTAGATCAATGACCTATTAGAAGAAATTCTTCTATCTAAAAGGTCTTTTACCTTTTTTTCTCTTGAAATTTCTCCAGAGTTCTCTCTGTTTGAAATTTTTGATTTCTCACAAAATGTTGATGCCTTTGAATTGAGGTCTAGGGGTCTTTATATAGTGCCCATATATTTGTTAAAAAGATCCTTCTCTGAGTGATTTGGGGAATTTTCCCCACCGTTGGATCTTTGATCCAAGGGCTTCTGTTTTACAGAAGAAAATCTTCTTGTTTTAACAAGAACAGAAAGATTTCTTTAAAATCTTAATTCTGTTTGGCGCAAACGCCCCAACGCGTGACACGTGTCAAGCAGCGCACAGCGCAGCGCAACTACGCTGACACGTGTCGCGCAGCGCAACTGCGCTGACACGTGTCGCGCAGCGCAGTTGCGCTAGCGCATCTGCGCTGACACGTGTTGCGCAGCGCAGTGCTTGCGCAACTGAAGCGTTGCTTCCTTTTGTTTTTTAATAGAGCTTTGCTCAGCACCTCACACGTGGCGCGTTGCGCCCGGGATTTGAAGCGTTGCTTCAAAATTTGAATTTTGAATTTCAACAGAGCTTTGCTCTGATTGGGGGAAACAAATGCCTCCCCACCGTTGCGCTCACGTGGCGCGCACGTGAGTGCAGTGGTGGCAAGCTCCTGACCGTTGGATCAACGGGTGAGCTGAAGGGGCACAAGCGCCTTATAAATAGGACCTCTGGCCTTTAGAAACTCTTCACCATCTTTTCAAGATTTTGATTTTCCAGAGCTTTGCTCTTGCTTAAGAACTTCAGAGCTTTGCTCATTTCCAAAGTTAGAAATCTTTTAGGTAAAATTAATTTAAATTAAATTAATTCAAATCAATCTTAACCAAAAGAGCTTTGCTCTCACAGATCTTTTGATCTAAAGAAATTCCCTTTGGGGTTTCATAAACAGAGCTTTGCTCTCAAGAATTTATTTTAGGGTTTCTTAACCCATGAACAGAGCTTTGCTCATTTATAGAATATAGATCTTTGGATCTCCTGATGATGAACTCTTAAGAGTTTTCTTGGATTTTCAAGATCCCAAAATTTTTAATTTTAAATTTCTTTGAAAGTTAAAATTTTCTTTTGATGGATTTTTTTATCACCATTACAGAGCTAAGCTCTTTTTAAGGAATTTTATTCCTTTGAGACCAGAATTTGACAAGTGTCATTCTGTGACAGAGCTTTGCTCTGAAAGAGGATATTTTCTCCTTGTCTCTAGGGATTCCCCACTGATGAGAGTATTCTCTTGGGGATCTTTTCTTTAACCGACAGTCTCACCCAATGATGGGTCTGTCTTATTAAATGAGGCACTTTCATCCAGATTTTGTGGGTCCCCATCTGGTCCCCTACCTACTGCACTGCAGTGTGGTGTGATTAATTTTTAAATTCAGTTCATTAAACATTTTAAATGCCAAGCGTTGGAATTGCAGCACTAACGGCTATTTTTTGTTTCCTTGCAGTAACCATGTCTCTTGATACTTCATTCCCGTTCGCTCGCTCGGAGGAAGGGTTTCCTGAAGCGCCTTTGGACCGCGAGGTTCTAGCCATGATTCAGGACCACGACCCGGAATACAAGAGTCTCCACCTTTGGGGGTCGTGGTATAATCGGATTATCATGGGTCGACGGAGCTTCACGTGCGCAGTATCGTCAGAACCTATCACGGCGATTCATTATGCCACCCCACCTTCGGTGCAGTATGCCGTGGAGATGGTTGATTGGACCTCGAAGGGCTTTCTTCATCCCGCCATAGATGCGATTCCGGTCCAGCGTCCTATGGTTTTGGATATCCTAGGATGCCGTATCTGTCAAGACGAGGCGCGACCTTGGGGGCAATCATATAACATCGGTTTGATCCCCCGCCACCCGATCGGCTATCTGCCGTGGGCCCGGTATATCCTGTCGACGAAGAAGTCGCAGTTGATAAGGTTAGGATTATATACTGCGGTTTACGTCTCCCTCTTCCGGTATCCCACGCTTCCCACCTGGTGGTTCAAGGCTTTCTTGGAGCAGTGGAACATTCCTACCCACACTTTCCTTGCAATGGATCAGGAAGTGTCAATTTCTCTGGAAGAGTTTACAGAGGTCTCCGGTTTGCCGGTTATTAGGGAGCACTATGAGGAATTGCTTCCGACAGACGAGTATGTCTTCGGTGCTAAGCCGGTGGTAAGGGGCCTCACGCCAGAAAATGCCGTTCAACACCAATTCCCAAGTTTGATCAAAGTGTTGAACATCTATGAGGCCCTTTTCATCGAACATGGGAGTCGCGGAGTTAGCTTTGAGGATTTCATCGCCCGGTTCCTTCGCCCAAGCGTCCTCTCATCAGAAGCTGCCAAGTTTGCTACCCTGGATGACCCTTTCGGTCTAGGTTTGGATAATCTGCCGGCGAAGGAAATAGACCAAAAGGGTTTTTTCCTTCCGGACTTCCCGACTATGTCTTTTGCAGAAATTGCAGCCTCTGTGATGGACGAGGAGGCCTTTTTCTTAGGATTTCTTGGGCTATGGCTGAGTTGGTTTGCGATCCCAATGCATTCTCGCCATATGCGGCCCTCTGTCTTTTACCCAGCCCACCGGATGACCATTGGGGTAAAAGTGGCCGTTGGGATCGCCGTCTTGGCACACTTGTATCATGGCCTCAGTCGAGCAGCGGACGCTAATGAGCCTGGGGTACTGCACGTGGTCTTCCCGATGCACTACTTCATATCGTGGCTCGAGCTACACACGTCAGGTGTCTTCGGCAAGCACAAAAGGCCCTCGTTCTACGACAAGTGCGGTTTCCCTCGCATCATACAGTTGATTGGCGCATCAATTGTGACTCCATCGCCACGGAACACCAGGGGTTTACTCCTTCGCCCCCACACCGTTGGAGACGGGATGTCTTTCATCGATAAGGTGTTGACTATTGGAAAGACGTCTACCACTGCGATGCGGCCATTACAAGACGCTTTCAAGGATGGAGCCTCAGTTTTGACGGCCCGGGAGACCCTTCACTTATATTCTATTAGACCGGGCTTCCTAGTATTCAGGCAGAACGGTGCGGCGATTTTCATGAGATACAACCCGCATCGTTTCGCCCAGCAACTGAGCTACGATCAAGGGGTACCCTTGGAAGCTTTCCTACTGGAACCCGCTGCCACTGAAGAAGGGATGAAGAACACGCTGCATCATTTCATGCGCCTGAATACGGGTTCTCACTTTTTTATCAGTGCGCCGGCTTGCGCTCCATGACTCCTCAACGTATATAAAGAATGGTACAATCATGCAACGGGAGCCGTTATAAAGGAGGAAAGGCGATTGCTGGTCGACCGTAAGGGTGCGCCTCCAGGCAGCGACCGCAATGCTCCTTTAGTGCCTAGGACCCCGGTAGTTGCCCCTCTAAAAGATGTTAGAGCCGGGCCATCGCGTGCGCAAAGTCCTCCGCATGGATTGCCGCTATCTGATATTGCAGATGCACCTCCATCGCCCTGTGCTCCAGTGGAGACAGTGGTTGTAGCCTCGCTGGAGTCTGGCGTGGGTGCGGACATCGGGACCCGCCATCCCAAGGTGGCTGCTAAGCGTAAGTCGATCCCTGGTGCCGCTAGGGTTGGTGGGCAGAAGAAGAAAAAGAAGTCGCTCTTCGCCGCTGACGTCGTATTCGGTGAAGAACCCCACTCTCCCTATGCTGAGGGCCTGAGCGAATATGGGACTAACGAGGGATTAGTCATGCCGCCGCCGGATGACACCGACTTGGAGGCCGCCCTCGAAACTTCAGCGTGGTTGGCAAAGCGTGACGCGTGGCTAGCTAAGCTTGCGCAATCAGGTAACTACTAGTCGCATTTTCCTTATTGTATCATATTCTCCTCATTGCCTTTGACTAACGTTTTTCCTTCTTTTCTTCCAACAGGCATCACCGATGAAGAAGCCATTGCCGCTTCCCTCGAGACTTTCCAAGAGGAGGAACATCTCAGAGCGTCTTTAGGCCTTAGTAAGTTTCAATTCATCAAGTTTTCGTTTTCCTTGTGTTATGGTCAATTTAACCTCTCCCTATTTATCACAGAAACTTCAATGCCGTTCCCGCCAAGTGACGCAAATGTTCTGCCGGCTGCCGATGTTTCTGCTTCCTCTGGGCTACCGCAGGAGGTCCGTCTTGAAGAGCCGATGAGAGATACCTTAAAGGCTCTGGAGGCATCTTTGAATGAGGACGACGACGCTTCGATGAAGGAAGCGTCAAAGAGGTCCATCATGACAGCCCGGGAGGAGAGAAAGCGGTCGAGGCGCGAAGCAAAGGCACGAAGGGCTGCCTTGGCCATTGGAGCGGGCCCAAGCACCGTTCCTCGTGCCGACAATCCGTCAGAAGAGTCTCCGGTTGCCCTGTCTACAGCTCATAGACAGGCGATCCGCGCTAACAGGGAGGCTAACGACAAGTCCACCTCAGGTAATACTTCTTTCAGAATTTTGTTGTAAGAATTATAAAGCCGTCGGTTCTTATACATTCTATTTTGTAGGGCCAAGCCCAACCGGGGGGGAGGCAGAGACTGTCGAACCTGAGGGGCTAAGGGAAGAGGCATTGGTCGAGCCCGAGCCGGTAGCGAATGACACAGCTGGGATTGCCGGGCCCGAGATAGTGGCTGACGAATTGGTCATGTCCACTATGCCTGAGCAAGCGGTTGTTGCTGAGCCTGAGGTAACAGCGGGCGGAGTGCCTGAGGCCGATGACCTCGTGGTGACGGTGGACGAGGCAACCGTGATTGCTGAGCCCGAGGGAGTAACGGGTGAGGGAGACATGATTCCTGAAGACGAGCCAGCCGCTCTTTCTCAGGAATCTGGTAATGCTCCGGTCATAGCCCTCCCCGCCTATGGTCCCCTGCCGTCTCCAGGTCTTGCGAGCACGACAACGGTCCCCATTGAGTCGGGTGACGAGGCCACGGGCGGTGGCCTCATGTCGATGGAGGAGGGAGTCGCCTCCGTTTCGGCCGGCAGCTCATCAGGTAAATCCTAAGTTACTGTCTTCTTTATCTTACAATCCTTTCTGACAAGTTCACATTTGTTCGTAACGCAGGTGCAGCCAGTGCCGATGCCCTATTGTTCGAGGGAGCGCCTTCAACTACTGCCTTGGCGGTGGTCACTTCTCAGCCCTCTCTCATACCGTCAAAGATGTTGGAAGGTATGGGTTTGCAACTTATTAATCTTACTTTTCAGACGTATAATTTGTGTACTAAAGTCATACTGTTGTGCCTTTCAGGAGTGCTTTTTGACCATCTTTATCAGGTGTTGCTCCCACACTTCTCCTTCCCATCCGAACTCGCTTCTTCCTCTGGTGGCGCTGGTGAGTATGATTTCCATTAATATCTTTCTTTTCCATTGATGGAATTACTTCTAACCTTTTTCTCGTCCCAACTGCAGTGCTGCAGATTGAAGGAGGGGGTGAAAGATCGGCTGCGCCACCGGCCCTTCCAGCCTTGCCACCTGCCTCAGCTGGTACAATAACTATCACACTAATAACTTCCCCTTTTTATTTCCTGAATTGTTATCTGACCATATCTTGTTTCTTTTCAGCTGTTGTTCTGGTCTCGGTACCCTTCGAGTCTCGCATCACAATGCCGGCAGGTCCTTTCCTGAGACGTCCATCCTCGAAAGGCGCCGCGAACAGTCTGCGTATGCTGAGCGACTACATCGAGGAGCTCGACGTAGAGACTCCTACGTCTGCGGAGGACTTCGCTACGGCGGTTAACCCGATGTTGGTGATACTCGTGAATTTTCATGACGAGAGCATCATCGCATCTTGGGTTAACCATTCCAGGGAGATCGAGGCTCGTCTGCACCAGCTAGAGTTGATGCGTCCCGCTCCCGAGACCTTAGCCGCAGGCAATCACAGAGCAGCGTGGATTGAGCAAAGCGCTTCTTACGTCCACCACTTGGAACAAGAAGCGGCTTTAAGGCTGAGGGAGTACCAAAAGACTTCAAGCGAGACGGCTCATCTGCGTGCTGAGGTTGAGGCAAATGCTGCCCAAGTGAAGGCTATCTTTGAGGGCCTCTTGGAACGCATCTCTCATGGGCTGAACTTGAAGCGGAAGCTTGATATTGCCGAGTGTGACACTCCAGGCTGTGAAGCTGCTCATCAGGCCGTTAGGGAGCAGCTTGCATCCGTCTTGCAACAGCGGGCTCAAGTGGAGGCTGAACTGGTGGTGGTGGCCGATCAAGAAAAGGCGCGGAAGGAAGTGCACGAACAATTAATAGAGCTATGCAAGACGCTTCCATCCCAATGATTCCCCTTGTATCTACATACTTGTAAAAAAAATTTCTTCTTCAAATAATATGCATCCATTCTTTATTCTTTTGTACGTTTCACTTTGTACTTGATTACATTCAATAAAGATATACATTTTTCTTTGCAATGTCTTGTGCTATTTCTTTGCTTTTTCTTTTTTCTTATTATCAGCACACTGTCTTTGTTTGCGCCCTTGGATTGTATACATGGATCGATGTGATCTCAACTGTAGGGCTAAAGTTTTTTTTTTATTTCTATTTCCGCGATGCTCTATCATTTCAACTTTTATATCGTGAAGGTCGCGATTGCCCAATCATTTCGGCTATTTTTCGCGGTGCTCAATCATTTCGGCTATTTATTTTATTTTCACTCGCTGCTTTTTATTGCGAGTTGCCCAATCATTTCGGCTATTTTGTAAGTATACGTTTTTACTTGCTGCTTTTTATTGCAAGTTGCCCTATCGTTTCGGCTATTTCGTATGCATGTGCGGCCTACCGGCTTTTCACCGTCAACCTGAAATTAGACACCGATTTCGGCATCAGCACCGCTGCAACTGGGATATTGCTAGGAGAGAATCATCATTTGCCTCTGTCGATGTCGAACAAAGGTGGCTTAGCGAACAGGGTTAAGGTCCTGTCAACTAAGGCTTTTAACTTCATGAGCCGTAAGGGTCTCACAAAGGTATTTCTCCCTACAAGTCGTGAAGATCGTGTAGGTGTATTTTCTCCTTAAGAATCGTGAGGATTCCTAAGTGTATATTCCTCTGTAAGTCGTAAGGATCCTACAAGAGGGTTTTCTCCTTGTAAGTCGAGAGGACTTATAAGGGTTGTTCATCATGCGCACATATCCCCAATCACGGATGAAACTCGGTTAGGGAAATGTTTATTCGCGCCCGTGGATTGTATACAAGAGCCAGTACTGGACCACTTGTAAGGCAATATCGAAGGTTGTGGGGGTTGCTTAAGCACAGGTTTAGGTCTCTGTAACTTAAGACTTTCAAATCTTATGAGCCGTGAGGGTCCCATAAGAGAGTTCTCCTTACGAGTCGTGAGGATCTCGCAAGTGTATTTTCTCCTTAGGAATCATGGGGATCCCTAAGTGTGTTGCTCCCTTGTGAGTCGTAAGGATCTCACGCGGGTGGTTTCTCCTTACAAGGTCGAGAGGGCCCTGTAAGTGTCCTTTAACGAGGTTGCGCCCTTTCAGGTTTTCACAAACACTCGTCGGTAGTCCTGCTATTTTTACTCATGGAGCCATTTCGGGTTTTCATCCGTGCCCATCTTGCTTATGGACATACCGTTTTTTTAATTCTTTTTATTTTCTCTCTTTTTTTTTTACGAGGTCGCGCCCTTTCGGGTTTTCACGAACACTCGCCGGTAGCCCTGCTGTTTTTACTCACGGAGCCCTTTCAGGTTTTCATCCGTGCCCTTTTTGCTTATGGACGTACCGTTTTTATATATATATATATATATATTTTATATACATATACTTTTTTTTTATTGATCTCGTCAGCCTGAAGATGTTGTGGTAATAGTTTAAGGACGTTTCGGTCCGTTATTAGTTTAAGGACGTCTCGGTCCGCCATTAGTTTAAGGACGTCTCGGTCCGCCATTAGTTTAAGGAAGTTTCGGTCCGGCATTGAGAGAGCTGGCTACCGCTTATAAAGTTTGAGCTTAGAAAGATAGCGAGTGTACATAGTCGTCGTCATCTATCATTGACCTAGGCGGTAACCTTCTAAGCGTAGTATTTCTTTAGGAAGCGACCGTTTATTGGCCTGAAAGGCCTTTCACCGTGCATATCCATAAGTAGATAGGCTCCACCTTGGTAGACCTTGTCTATGATGTACGGGCCTTCATAGTTTGGCTCAAACTTTCCCCGCTTGGCGCGATTGGGTATCATAGGCCTTTTGACCACTAGCATGAGTTCGCCTTGGCGGAATGTCCTCGGCCGGGTCAATCTTTCATATGAGCGCGTCATCTTTGTTTTATAGGCCTCCAGATTTTGTTGCGCTATGAGCCGGGTCTCATCAAGGGCATCGAGCTCCTCAAGCCGAAGGTGAGCGTTTTCTTCATCTGTTAGCTCATAGTGGACTGCCACTCGTAGCGAGGGTAACTCTATCTCGAGGGGGAGTACTGCTTCTGTACCGAATAGCAGCGCATATGGCGTTGTGTTTGTGGCTGTCTTGAACGTAGTTCGATACGCCCAAAGAGCTTCTTGCAGTCTCTCATGCCAGTCCTTATTTTGGGACACCGTTTTCTTCATGATCTTTGTCAAGGTCTTGTTGAAGGCTTCAGCTAGACCGTTAGCTCGCGGATTATAAACCGAGGAATATCTCCAGTCTATATTGTGTTGTTGTGCGAAGCGACTGATCTTGTGGCTTCTGTAAGCTGGCCCGTTATCGGAGATGATCCGTCGTGGAGTTCCAAACCGATATAGGACGTGCGTCTTGAAGAAATGGAGGATATTCTCCGTCTTAACTTCCCTCAGCGGTACTGCCTTTGCCCATTTGGAGAAGTAGTCAGTCGTCGCCAGGATGAAACGATGTCCCCTGGACGATGCTGGTTCGATAGGGCCGACTATATCAGTTCCCCACATTTCGAATGGCCAGCTAGCCACTATCGGGTGTAGCGGATTTGGATGCTGGTGGATGAAGTCCCCATGAATTTGGCATGAGTGGCATTGCTTCGCATATTCAAGGCAGTCTTGGATCATCGTGGGCCAGTAGTTGCCCATCCGTTTGATCTTCAACTTCATCTTTGGGCCCGCTTGGTGAGAACCGCAGAGTCCGTCATGAACTTCCTGGACGACTCTTTTCGCTTCGTTAGGTCCCAGGCATCTTAACCATAAAGAATCAAACGACCTCTTGTACAGGGTATCATTGACGAAGGCGAAAGACAGAGCTCGTTTCATAAGCTGATGTCTTGAGGACGCATCTTCGGGCATTCGACGGTATTTGAAGCAGTCTATAAAGACTTCTCTCCAATCCTTGGTATTTTCCCGATCTTTTATTTGCAGGGTCGTCTGCTCAGTCGCTCCCTTTTCTTCGGATGATTCCGGAGATAATTCCGCTGGGGCAAGCACCCGACGGCTTTGTACCACGATTCTTACGTCATCGAGGTTCTCATCAGCCAGTTCCTTAGCGAGCTTGGCCAATGCGTCCGCTTTGCTGTTTTCCGCGCGCGGTATGTTTTCGAAAGTATAGGAAGGGATTTGGGTCAACAGTTGCTGCACCTTCTCGCCGTACTTCACCAACTCTGGTTTGCACGTCTGGTAGTCGCCATTTACTTGACTAACGACCAGCTGGGAGTCTCCGTATATGAGGAGGTTTTCAATTCCCATGTCGATGGCGATCTCGAGGCCTGCTATCAAAGCTTCATATTCGGCTTCGTTGTTTGTCCTCGGCTCTGTTAGGGAGAAAGCAAAGCGCATTATCCCCCCTTGTGGAGTTACAAAGATGAGTCCTACCCCTGATTTGATTATAGGGGTACTCTGTTTGCGCTTCTTCACGGAAGATGCTCCATCGAAATAAAGCTCCCATCGGGTATCACCACCGTCGATCGCATCAAACGCATGTTCGTCTGGAAGATTGTAATTTAAAGGAGAATCGGCGGGTATCGGATGCTCAGCGAGGAAGTCAGCGATGGCCTGGCCTTTCATTGCCTTGAGAGGTTGATATGTCATTGAGAACTCCATCAAGAGCAGGGCCCATTTAGCGGGTTGTCCCGTCAATATGGCCTTCGACATCAAATATTTAAGGGGGTCCACCTTTGAAATGAGACGGACCTCATGCGCCAACGCATAGTGCATGAGCTTTGTTATCGCGAAGATCAACGCCAGGCAGTGTTTTTCAATGGGGGAGTAGTTTCTTTCTGCCCCCAGCAGAACTCAACTTAAGTAGTTGAGTGCTCTTTCCTTCCCTTGATCGTTCTCTTGTGCCCATAATGCGCCTAAGGAGCCTTCGATAGCGGTTGTATAAAGAATGAGGGGCTTTCCTTTGACCGGAGCAGCCAACACCGACGGGTTCTGCAGGTATTGTTTGATCTCGTCTAGCGCGCTTTGGCATTTTTGGTCCCAGACGAACGGGGTTCCCTTCTTCATCAAGTGGCTGTAAGGACGACACTTTCCTGAAAGGTTGGCTATAAATCGCCGTATATACGCGAGCTTCCCTTGGAGAGACCGCAGCTGTTTGAGAGTCCTTGGCGGAGGCATTTCCATGATCGCCTTGATCTTTGACGGATCTATTTCAATACCTCGGTGTCGGACGATGAATCCCAGGAATTTGCCCGAGGAAACTCCGAATGCACACTTGAGAGGGTTCATCTTCAAGTTGTATTTTCGAAGGCGTTGAAATACGGTCTTCAGATGCTCGAGATGTTCCTCGTATGATTTGCTTTTAACCATGAGATCGTCGATATAGCATTCGACGATTTCGTGTATAAGGTCATCGAAAATCTTCGTCATGGCCCTTTGGTAGGTGGCACCGGCATTCTTTAAATCGAAGGGCATCACCTTGTAGCAGAATATACCCAAAGGAGTCCTGAAGGCGGTGTGCTTCTGGTCTTCGGGATGCATCTTTATCTGATTATACCCTGATGAGCCGTCCATGAAGGAGAAAACCTCGTGAGTGGACGTATTGTCTATCATCATTTCGGTGACTGGCACTGGGAAATCGTCCTTTGGGCAAGCTTTGTTGAGATCCCGGAAGTCCACACATATGCGCACCGTCCTATTTTTCTTCATCACCGGGACGATGTTGGCGATCCACTCGGGATACTGGACCTCCTGGATAAAGCCAGAGTCGATCAGCTTCTTGACCTCGGCGTTGATGCTCATCTCAAGCTCGAGCCGCATCCTTCTTGGTGTCTGCTTGGCTGGCTTGACGTCCGGAGATATCGCCTATTTATGCACAGCAATTTCTGGATCCAGTCCCGGCATTTCGGAATAGTTCCATGCGAAGCAATCTTTATGCTGCATAAGCAGGTCTTTTAATGAAGCTACCCTCTCTTCAGACATCAGCTCGCTAATGAATGTCGGTCGCGGGTCGTTCGCCGTTCCCAACTCAATTTTCTTGAGGTTATCTGCAGTGGTATGGATTCCATTTTCCAGCTCTTTTGGCGCTGGCGAAAATTCTGAGATTACCTCATCGTTGCTGTTTTCGAAGCAGCAAGGAAGGTCATCCATGTTCTCGGGATTTTCTTTTGATATTGTTATCATGTGACAAGTACGAATTCGCTTCCAATCCCAATGTGGAACTAGTTCTTCTTTCATGGCCTTGGGTTCGTGCTTCTGTGGCGGCGTTACCCTCCAGTTGTCAGACAGAGCGAACTTGCCAAGCTGATACTGATCTTCGACCCAATTCTTGAAGGTGAAGCAGTCTTCGAGAGGGTGCCCTATCACTCGGTGATAAGGGCAATAGTCCGGGTGAGAGACCTCGCTTGCTTGTTCGGGGTGTTTAGACTTCGGCAATGTAAGCATCTGATGTTTTAGAGCGAGGTCAAGTATTTTCTTCGTCTTGTCCCGAGGAAAAGAGTATGCTCGACCCATTTTCCTTATGAGGGATAGATCGGAACCGCTCGATTCCCGCTTGCGTGGCCTCTTAGTCCCGCTTTGTTGTTGTTGAGCGCCTTTTTCACGTTTCGACTTGTTTCTGCCTCTGCGTCGAGCCTTCTTTATAACAGGTTGACAGGGAGCGACATTTTCATCTTTCTCAGCCTGTTGGAGGAGGCGTTGCGTTTTGGCTTTCTCGTAAATGGCCATTTCACGGTTATGGACGTCTCGGACTTTCTGACCAGCTTCCCTTATAAGCTTGTCCATTTGTTCTTCGAACGATGGACTGGGCACTTTTGCATCTGGAACTTTTACTGGTTCAGGCTGAGCGTCTTCCCATTGAGCATCCGCTTCTTCATCGAAGTCATGCACGACGTAGCAACCGTGGAGTAGCTCTCGTTTCTTGGACCGAATGTATCCAAGCCCGATTGTTTCCATTCTCCCGTTAGGCAACTTGTGCTGAGTCCCGGGAACGTTCCAGACCCTGTCATAGAATTTGGCTTTTCGAGTGGTCTGTTTGAAGGATATCCCCTGGCGCTTCAGCAACCTCTTCAAGCCTTCTGTATAATATCTGGGCAGACGGATGGGCTGAAGCCTGTCAAGCGTAGGATCCGCACCATGTCAGATTTCTTTCTCCACTTTGATTTCTTCAGAGCGGTAGAATAGAATTGCTTTTTCGCCTTTTCGTCTGGGAGGGACGTAGAACGTCTGTAGCTCCTCTACACTGTAGATATCAAGTGCATCCAGTTCTTTATGGTGTTTAAGTGGAACCATGGCGACTTGCAGACTTTGCTCTTCGTCAGCGGATGTTTGTATTGAGGGTTGAGCAGAGAATACAGCATGGACCTCATCTTCTGAGTCGCTACCAAAGATCAACATGGGAGTGGATTGTCCCGGCTTGTTGTGTTGGGGCGGACCCGAATAAACTTTCTCCTCTTCCTCCTCGGTATCACTACCGAAGACAGGAATGGTGGCATTAGCTTTATTCTCCGGCTTGTGATACCTCTCCGTATCTTTGAAATCCGGTAAGAAGTATTTGGCATTTTCATATTTGCGGACCTCGTTCACAGAGAACGGGTTCAGTTCTCCCGTCACGGTATACTCGAGACCATCCTTAAAATACTTCATACACTGATGTTGCGTAGAAGGGATGATGTTGTACTCGTGTAACCATGGTCGGCCGAGCAGAGCACTGTAGCATGTCTTGGCGTCTATGACGTGGAACTTAATGTCCGTGACGAGTAGCCCAAAGCGTAGCGTCAGTATCACAGACCCAAGAGTCCTTGATGACTGGGAGTCGAACCCGGAGATGGTGATCTTGTCTCGAGCAAGGTGCTGGATGCTCATGCAGATTTCTTTTAACACCCGCACGTTGAGGAGATTAACGGAGGATCCATTGTCGATCAGGATTTTGCCTATCTTTATATCGTGGCAGTATCCCGAGATATAGAGGGGGCGATTGTGTTCGCACGTCCCAAGGAGAAGGTCTTCATCACCAAAAGTGACATCGGCTGTGTGCACTTCCTCCAATTCATCCTTCATTTTTTCTTCGGCCAGGAAAGCTTGGAATTGTTCTGGTTCCTGTAGTTCCTTGATTAACGAATCTCTCGCCTCTTTTGATAGTAAAAGGGCGTCAAGAATGCTAAGCTGCGAGGGTAGCTTCTTCAAGTGTGCCAGAACGTTGTAGTCCACCTTATTTCTCTTCGGCGGGTCCTTGTCACTTAGCTCCTCCACAACTTGGTCATCTAAGACGATATCTTCAAAGACCTTTTCTTTCCCTTTATCCTTTTTATTTAAGGTTTCGAGATTCTTTTCGGGCAGCGTCCGATTACGCAGCCTGATATTTTCACAAACCTTCTGCTCTTCTTCTTTTCCCGAGGTGGACTCTTTAAAGAGGGGGCTAAGAGCCATTTCCTCGTCAGAATCGCTCCCGAATGTAAGCACTTGTGATCCCCCGGTGTTAACCATGCATCAATTGCCGGTAGTTCTGTTAAGCCCTTCGGTCGTATTTTTCCGCTCCCGACGAGTTTTGCGCTTCTCCTGCTTAAAATGTTGTCGGTGAGCAACATATCCTTGCCACCATCTATCGAAAGCTTTGCACTCTCCGGTGGGATGCGAAACCTTCCGATGATACAAGCAGTAGGAGGGGTGCATTTCCACTTCACCAATAATGCTTCCTTCAGAGGATGGTTGCTTCATGCCCATTGATATGGCCTTAGCAAACCTTTTCCTCGTCTTGAATTTGCTTTTATCTGCGGTGGATGTATTTTGCTCCAGCGGGATTGTCTCAACTCTTTCGTCAAGTCGCTGGCACTTGGCCCTTTCAAATATAGCCGTCTCGCGTTCCCGATCAGCTTTACTTTTCAACAGAGCTTCGTTGAGGAATGCGTCAATTATTTCTTCTGATGGTCCCAGAATTTTTGGTTCGGGATCTGCCCCCAGCTTTTCAGTGCAAGGAGTCTCCTCATCGTCCGTCAACGAATGGGAGATCATATGGCAGCTCGCCATGTATTCCTCAGACTCATCCGACGAATTTTCCTCCTCATCTTCCTCTTGAAAGACATGTTTGAGGAATTCTTGGAGTGTGATGGGAGTCCGTTCTTTCTGGTTGTATTCCTCCAGCGCGTCAATTTGTTTTTGCAAGTCTATGCGCTTGTCGCCAGGCTTCACAGGCTTCTTGGATTTCTTCTTCTTCTTCGAATATTTTGATGGCTGGTTGCGAGTGCTTGGGCCACCACCATCGGTCTTTGGAGTTGGACGCGGCTTTAACATCCCCTCAATGACCTGCGGTTCCAACGGGTTCTTCCATTTGATCGCTGGGCATGTCTGAAGATCGTTCAGCATCCTCTTTGTCTTGGCTGACAGCACAACCTCCCACGGGGCTTCTTCAACGACGGAGCATGTTGCCCCCGGCGTATTCATCCCCTTAGAGGTGTGGGGCTGTGGGGGATTCAGCTTCCATTTGTCAGATAACGCGAACTTGCCCTGTCGGTACTGGTCTTCAAGCCAATTTTTGAAGACGTAGCAATCTTCGATCGGATGACCCAGTACTCGATGATAAGGACAGTAGTTGGGCTCACTGACATCATTTGGTTGCGACGGACGTATTGGATCCGGCAGATTTATGAGTCGGTTGCGCAATGCCAGCTTGAATAACCTTCTCGTTTTATCTCGGGGAAACGAGTAAGGACGCCCTAGCCTCTCCTCAAGGGCTACGTACGGACGCATATTATTTTGACGAACAACCGGCTTCGAGTTTCTCGGTTGTTGTTGAGCATTAGCGACAACGATCGCTTTTCCCTTCCCCTTGTCATTTCGGGAGTCCGTCTTTGGAAGAGGGGGTTTATGGCCCATCTGATCCATTTGCGCTAACTTGTCAATCAAGGCCTGGAAGGTAGTCGGCTTAAAAAACATCATAAATTGTGAGATGGTTGCTTGCGGATCAAGTGTTCCCACAAACATACCCACCGTGGGAGCTTCTTCAATGTGCTGCTCGCACTTCGACCATAAGTTCCGCCACCGTATAGCATATTGAACCCATGTCTCGCCTGGCTTTACCCTGGCGTTAATCAGTGCCGTCATCGGGGTGCGTTCACTGGCGCTTGCAAAACGCTGAGTAAACAACAGCTCCATCTCCGCGAAGGTCTTGATAGAGTCGTTCGGGAGCTCAGAGTACCACTCGAACGCCGTATCTGATAAACTTCCAACAAACTGGCGAAGCAAAAGCTTGTCATCACCGCCGGTGTTGCCGCAGAGTGCCCTGAACTGGGCGACATGCTGGTGAGGATTGCCCATCCCCTTGTAGACATGGAATTTAGGAATTGTGTAACCGGGCGGGTACTTGATTTGGTCATACCAACTTGGATATGACCGCCCCATTTTTATGACCAGGCCAGCTGCTTCAGTCGCATGATGAATCCGTATTTGTTGGGCTATGTACTCGTCCAAATCAGCTTTGGAGATTGTATCATCCTTAGCTGTTGATAGAGCTGGCGGAGGATTTGACGTCTCTCCCTTATCGTCTTCAAGGACGATCGGGGGATCTTCGGCCGAAGGATCTTGTTGGATCATCATCCCCACCATGTCTTGGAATAGGAGGCCCATACGCTTTATGTTGGCTGCTTGTTCAGCAGCCTCTTTGTCCTTCTTCTCCAATATTCGACGAAAGAATTCGGCGTCGGTTTCTTCCTCTTGGCGTTCATCCGAGGACGTTTCAGGGTTTTTCTTTTGGCCCAGTAAGTGCGGCCATAGCGTTCATCATCTCTTGGAGCTTCTGCTGCTGCTCCTGCGCTTTGGTCACTGATCGCGTAAGCGGTCGATGACCCGTAGATATGCGACTGTCCTCTTTACCAGACGCCACGAAGACGGTATGAACTACAATGCCCACTGACTTAGGGCATTTCAGTTCACCACCTTTGATATTCGTTGTCGGCGTAGGGACTTTTTCTGGCCTTCTTCTCTTATGGGCCGTAGAAGTTGAGGGGGCCGTTGCTTTGGGCATCCAAGCGGTCGTCACCTTTCGTTGCTTGACCGGGGGATTTTCTTCTTGTCGGCCTTTCGACTTCTTCTGTTGGCGAGAGGGGTTAGGATCAATGACAGATTCTCGGACTCGTCGCCATGTCTTATAGATCCTGGAGGACAGCGATTGAGGGGCCTGCTCCGTTTTTTCTGCTTCTACGGTAGTCTCTACTGGTGGAGGAGATCTTTTGAGCACCGCAGTTGGCGAGTTTCTGCGTACCCTATTCAGTAGCTCGAAGCTGTTCCCGGTGGGAATAGCAGCGTTAACTTCCACCGTCGGAGCTGGCGGAGTCATCCCAGATGGGGAGTTGCCCCCGGTCCTCCTTACCCGGCGCCAGTGGCGTCGTCGGGCGCGACGAGTTGTCGGTATTGGCTCAGAGACAGAAACAGCTTCTTCTTGTCCCCTGTTCAGGTGTGGGGCTGTTGCCGGCGTCAGCCTATTGAAGACTGATATCTTTTGAGCAGCAAAAGCAAGAGTGGGAATTGGGACGGTCAATCTTGTAAAGACTGAACTCTTAGCAGGAGAAGCCGCCTTGATGACTTCAGGAGCAGGTTTGGCTATTCTTTTTGGAATAACCTTTTTCGGGACTGCAAGCTTCATCGTGGGCCCGCAGGAGTTTTGGCCCAGTCTGGAGAAGACCGAGGCACTGGTGTTGGGCGACCCGTTGAGAGGGGCCGCAGTAGCTGAAAGTCGATCGAAGACCGACTTCTTAGGAGCTTCTTGTACGGGCACGGGGGTGCTGAAGCTTGTTGGCGGAAGCATAGTTCTGAAAAACAACCCCGTGGTGGCTTGAGTAATCTGCTCCACGGGCATGGTGAACAAAGAGGCCGCTTGGGGCCCGTAGGTTATGCCCCCAGTTGAGGCCGGACGCAAGCTGCAGCTGTAGTTAGAGCACTTCGAACATGTAGAGGCCATCGATGCTTCATTTCTTTTCTGCACCAAGCAAAAGACCAAATCTTAGTAAACTTGAAATCCAAAGGCAACCATTAACAAACCGCGATTCGTTCGTGAAGACGACACACGAAGTGTGGAGTGGAAAGAGGAAAAGGTCCCACCGGGCGTGCCAGAATCTGTTCCCCTACGAAAGACGGCGCACAAGACTGCGAGGTCCTGACGCTGAGATTCGGGGCAGATGCTATTTGGTTTTATCCGTCCACCTCTCCGAAGATGCCAAGTTTATTTATGGCACCGTATATCGGAGGTTTAGACGGATGCGGCCGATGTAGCAGACTTCGTCAGATTCCCACTCGCTTGAGGGGTTTTTGATTGTGGGGACGCTCTTCCCTGCAGGCGCAAGCCCCTGCAGTTAATTACGCTACTGCATCGCGGTAACAACTTTCTCCTTCTCTAGAATTTCATTTCGTGTCGTGTGTGTTTGTTTTGTTTGTGGTTTCCCGTGGATTGTATACGGAGACTAAGTGACGCCGTCGCCCGTAGGACGTGGATTAGTCCAAATCCGTATTTACTTAGATTTGGGTTTGATGTTTTGGTTTAAGGATACGTTAGCCATATTTAGGCTAAGATCGACTTAAACGTTTGTTAAGGATACGTTAGTCTGATTTGAGACTAAGATCAACTTAACGGGATCGTTTGGATCCGACAAAAGAGCGTTTGGGGACTCTATTGTTCCAGTTTAGGGACATGTGGTCCATAGGTAGTTTAAGGACATTGCGGTCCATATTCCAGTTTAGGGACGTAGTGGTCCATAGGTAGTTTAAGGACGCTTAAGTCCGTGAGTTTAAGGACCCCACAGTCCGTGTTTTAGTTTAAGGATGCATAAGTCCGCGGGTTTAAGGATCCCACAATCCATCTTTTGGTTTAAGGACGCTTAAGTCCATGAGTTTAAGGACCCCACAGTCCGTGTTGATGTGTGGTTGTCGGGACCCGTCACCTCTCTGACATCGTTGAAGGATTACAACGATAGGAGTCAAAGGAGTTCGGAGATGTACCCTCGAACCGGTCGTAAATTGATTTAAGAAAGCAGCTGTGCTCAGTCAATTTAATTTGAGGACTTACGGCCATGATTGAGCTAAGTCCAGTTGAAAAATATTCAACGCTTTTATTTATTTTTGGTCTATTAGACCTGTGCTAGGGCTTTGCCCACATTTAAATAATGCATTGCATTGCTTTTCATTTTTGTTTGGGCTCTGCCCAGAAAGGATGCAGAGCATCAATTTGTTTTGGGCTCTACCCATTTATAAATGATACAGAGCATCAATTTTACTTGGGCTCTACCCTTTATAAATGATGCAGAGCATCAATTTTATTTGGGCTCTACCCTTTTATTGCTTTGCAATTTATTTTGGCCTGCTAGGTCTTTTTGACTTGGGCTTGGCCCTTTAGCAAAAGAAATGCATTGCATTTGTCAGGCGCTTTGCGCCAATCAAAGAGCGTAAGCGCTTGTGGTGATGACACGTGTCATGCAAGCGCAGTGTGCTGCGCCAATGCGCTGCGCTTGCGCTGCTGACACGTGGCGAGCTGTGGTAAGTTACGCCAGTTTCAGAGAGCAAGGCTCTATTTCAAAAGCGCATAGCGCAAATGGTTCAAATGCTGACACGTGGCGCTCTCTGGTGGCTTGCGCCAACCCAAGAGCGCAACAGCGCAGTTTTGCAAGTGCAAGGCACTATTGATTTGAGAATCTTTTAGATTCCAGAACCAATGGTTCATAAAATAAGTGCAAAGCACTATTTGTTTTCTTGATCTAATTTAGATCAAAGAAAACAAGTTTCTCTTGTTTTTCTTATTTCAGGGAACCAGAGGTTCATAAAAAGTGCAAAGCACTATTTTTATTTGTTTTTTTATTAAAGATCATTGATTTTGTTCTTAGATCAATGACCTATTAGAAGAAATTCTTCTATCTAAAAGGTCTTTTACCTTTTTTTCTCTTGAAATTTCTTCAGAGTTCTCTCTGTTTGACATTTTGATTTCTCACAAAATGTTGATGCCTTTGAATTGAGGTCTAGGGGCCTTTATATAGTGCCCATAAATTTGTTAAAGAGATCTTTCTCTGAGTGATTTGGGGAATTTTCCCCACCGTTGGATCTTTGATCCAAGAGCTTCTGTTTTACAGAAGAAAATCTTCTTGTTTTAACAAGAACAGAAAGATTTCTTTAAAATCTTAATTCTGTTTGGCGCAAACGCCCCAACGCGTGACACGTGTCAAGCAGCGCACAACGCAGCGCAACTGCGCTAGCGCATCTGCGCTGACACGTGTCGCGCAGCGCAACTGCGTTAGCGCAACTGCGCTAGCGCATCTGCGCTGACACGTGTCACGCAGCGCAGTGCTTGCGCAACTGAAGCGTTGCTTTCTTTTGTTTTTTAATAGAGCCTTGCTCTGATTGGGCGCGCTGCCTCGGGCGCTGCGCTGACGTATCAGCACCTGACACGTGGCGCGTTGCGCCCGGGATTTGAGGCGTTGCTTCAAAATTTGAATTTTGAATTTCAACAGAGCTTTGCTCTGATTGGGGGAAACTGCCCTTTCGGGTTTTCACAAACTCGCCGACATTCCTGCTGTTTTTACTCACGGAGCCCTTTCAGGTTTTCATCCGTACCCGTTTTGCTTGTGGACATACCGTTTTTTTGCCGCTGGTGGGACTGTAAAAGTAGTCTCACCGGCAAGACTTGGGAGAGATAGGGGTCGTTTACGCCCGTGGATTGTATACGGTTTTACAGGATGTATGATCTAGACCGTAGGGCTGGTGTGCTCAGTTCGCCTGCGACTTGGAGCTTTCACGCGTAGTATTTCTTGAGATATCGTCCATTGATGGGTGGCATGGGCCTTTCTCCCTCGGCACTTATTAGAAGGTAGGATCCTCTGTCGAACACTTTATCGATGACGTATGGTCCTTCCCAGTTTGGCTCGAATTTTCCCTTGGCATGTCGATTGAGGATGATCGGTCTTTTGAGGACCAACACCAATTCGCCTTTCTTGAAAGCACGGAGACGAGTCATCTTGTTATAGGCTCGTGACATTTGGGCTCGGTACAGCTTCAGATTTTGCTGTACCGCGAGCCTTTTTTCTTCTAGGGCGTCGAGCTCTTCAAGCCGAAGGAGCACGTTTTCCTCCTCCGTCAACTCGTGCTGAATGACCATTCTTAAGCTTGGAACTTCGAATTCGAGGGGGAGGACCGCCTCCACTCCGAAGAGCAATGAGTATGGGTTGGAATGAGTAAGAGTACGGTGCGTGGTACGATATGACCACAACGCCTCGCGAAGTTTGAGATTCTAGTCTCTCTTGTTGGCTGAAGAATTTTTCCTCAGGAGCTTGCATAGAGTCTTATTGAAGGTTTCGGCTGGCCCATTGGCTCTTGGATTATAGATGGAGGAATATCTCCAGTCTATCTTGTGCTGAGTAGTGAACCTTGAGACTTTGAAGCTCTTGAAAGAAGGCCCGTTGTCAGAAATGATTCTTCTTGATGTACCGAAGCGGTATAGAATATTATGCTGGAAGAACGTCAGAATATTTTCTGTCTTGACTTCTTTTAGTAGGACGGCTTCAGGCCATATGGAGAAATAGTCAGTTGCGGCCAATATGAACCGGTGTCCTCTGGATGACGGAGGATCAATTGGGCCAACTATGTCGGTCCCCCAGACTTCGAAAGGCCACGGTGCCACCGTAGGATGCAATGGATTGGGATGCTTGTGAATGAAATCGCCGTGAATTTGAAAGATATGACATTTCTTTGCATGCTCTCCGCAATCCCGTATCATGGTGGGCCAGTAATACCCAAGCCGTTTAATTTGAAGTAGCATCTTGGGGCCAGATTGGTGAGCACCGCAAATGCCCGAGTGAACTTCTTTCATGACCTTTTGGGCTTCGGCCAATGACAGACACCTGAGCCAGAGTTGGTCGTATAACCTGCGGTATAGCGTGTCATTTACAAACATGTATCGGAAAGCTCTCTTCTTCAGATGAATCCTCGCAGATTTTCCTTCGGGCAACTTGTCGTATCGGAAGTACTCTATGAAGGGTTCTCTCCAATCGGGCTCGTCTTGGATGATCGAAGTTTCTTCGGCGGGATTGTTCTCTTGTTCTACGCCTTCTTCTTCATGCTAAGAGGCTGGAGGCAGAATTTGCCGGCTTCTGACTGTAATTAGAATTTCGTCCATGTCAGGATCAGCTAGCTCTTTAGCTAGGCGAGCGAGTATGTCTGCTTTTCTGTTCAACGCTCTAGGGACTCTCATCAGTTCAATATGAGTGAACCGTTTCATGAGCTCCACCACTCGGCTTCTGTACCGAGCTAACTCGGGTTTGCATATCTTATAGTCGCCGCTTACCTGGTTGATGACAAGCTGAGAATCACCGTAGACTCATAGCCGAAGGATTTCCATTTCTATAGCGATCTCCAGACCAGCTATCAGAGCCTCATACTCAGCCTCGTTGTTTGTGCGAGGCTCGGTGAGAACAAAAGAACGTCATAGGATTCCCATCGATAGAATGATGAACACCAATCCTATCCCCGCTTTTATCCGTGGGATACTTGATTTGCCGGAGGTCCTTATTAATGAGGCCCCATCGAAGTAAAGTTCCCAACATGGCTCGTTATTCTCAAGGTGCAGCACTTGTTCGTCGGGTAACTCGCAATTGAGTGGTGACCCTTCTTGTATGGGATAAGCAGCGAGAAAGTCCGCAAGAGCTTGCCCTTTTACTTCTTTCTGAGAAGTATAAACTATGTCAAACTCAAGCAGCATGACAGCCCATCCTGACATTCTACCGGCTAGGCTTGCTTTGGTCATTAAGTGTTTGAGTGGGTCGACCTTGGAGATTAGCATAACCCGATAAGCAAGTAGATAGTGCCTCAGCTTCTTCACAGCGAATATCAGGGCCAGGCATTGCTTTTCAATCGGGGAATAGTTGTGTTCCGCCCCAACTAAAGTTCGACTGAGATAGTAGAGGGCATTTTCTTTTCTTTCTTCGTTGTTCTGGGCAAGGAGCGCACCGAGTGATTCATATAGCGTGGGAGTGTAGAGAATCATCGGTTTATTTGGAATGAGAGCGGCCACCACTGGAGTGTGCAACAAGTACTGTTTGATGCCTTCAAACGCTTCTTGACATTCGGCATCCCAGACAAAAGGAGCTCCTTTCTTCTTGAGCTTTGAGAAGGGCCCACATCTCCCTGATGAATTTGAGATAAACCTTCGTATATAAGTAGCTTGCCTTGAAAAGATCTTAGCTGCGTCAGATTTTTCGGAGGGGGCATCTCCATGATGGCCTTTATCTTGGATGGGTCAACTTCAATCCCTCGATGTCGGACTATGAAGCCCAGGAGTTTTCCCGATGACATGCCAAAAGCGCATTTCAGAGGATTTATTTTCAGATCGTACTACCTCAGTCTGGTGAGAACGGTCCTAAGATCTTGGATGTGATCGGCCTTGGCTTTAGTCTTGACGACCAGATCATCAACATAACATTCGACGACCTTATGAATTAGGTCATCAAAGATATTGTTCATTGCCCTTTGATATGTAGCACCTGAGTTCTTCAGTCCGAACGACATCACTTTGTAGCAGTATATTCCGATCGGGGCTCGAAATGCTGTGTGCTTCTCATCCTCAGGCGACATCTTGATCTGATTATACCCAGACGAGCAATCCATAAAGGTGAACAGCTCGTAATTTAAGTGTCATCGACCATCATTTCCATGACCGGTAACGGGAAGTCGTCTTTAGGACATGCCTTGTTGAGGTCCCTGAAATCGACACAAACTCGGATCTGCCCATTTTTCTTCTTCACTGGGACTATGCATGCGATCCATTCCTCATATTTCTCTTCCCTGATGAAGCCGGCATCGATGAGCTTCTTGGTTTCCTTGATGTCCTTTTCTTCTAGTTCCCTTCTCATTTTTCGAGGATCTTGTTTGACTGGCTTAGCATTAGGAGATATAGCCAGTTTATGCACGACCACTTTAGGTGAAAGGCCAGGCATTTCTTTGTATGTCCACGCGAAGCAGTCGACGAACTCATGCAGCAGGGCAATTATCTGCTCTTTCATTTCCTATGACAAGAGTGAGCTGATGTAGGTCGGCCTTGGATTATCGGGCGTTCCTAAGTCAATCTCGGTTAGCTTGTCAAAGGTTGCTTGTCCGCCATCTTCGAGCTCTTGAAGAGCTTCTTCTGGCTCGGCTATCTCATCATCATCATTTGATCTTTTGCTGGCTTCACTAACATGGATCATGTAGCATGCTTTGGAATCAGGTTGAATGAAGCCTATGCCCCGTCTCTCTGGAATTTATCCATCGATGAGTGCTCGGACCTTGGACGGATGCCATAGCCCTTCATAAAACTTTGCTTCGGACTCCGTTTGATATAACCGGCATCCGCACCTTTTGAAATATGCCCGCATCTCGGGTGCATAGTATCTGGGATTGAGGACGGCTCTTATGCCTCTCTCATAGTGAAGGAACGCGACAGACAAATCGTCCGGGTGCACAACGGGGTTTGACCCATAAAACAGGATGCCCTTCTGTCTACTTTTCCTCCCGAGAACGTAGAAAGTTTTCAGCTGGTCCACGGTAGAGACTGACAATGCATCGAGCTCTTTGCACATCCGTTCCGGCACCCTTGTGATGTCCAGGGACCCTTCTGCAATTTCGAAGGTCTCTCGTAGTTTCGCTTGCTGCATGGGGGGTCCAATCTGCACAGCTGTTGCACGGCAGGTCCTCTTCTTCCGACTCTTCAGTGTCGCTGCCAAGATGAGGGCGGACTTTGCTGCTAGATGGGCTTTCAGTATCAGATTCGTCCGTATCGCTACCAAAACGAGGGCGAGTTTTACGGAAGGACGGACTTCCAGCGTCGGACTCATCACTGTCACTACCGAAACACGGGCGCACTTGGGCGATTTTGCTTTTGAAAGTGACAGCCGGCTCAGATTTGCTTTTGAGTCTTGGGGCCGTTCTATCCTCAGTTAGTTGTGGCTTAGCATTTTGGTGATTCATGAAGTACCGAGAATCTTCATATCAGACTTCATGCACACCGAACGGCTGGATGTCTCCGTCAATGCGCCTTTCTTCGCCATTTTTAGTACACTTCATGCATTGATGGAGAGTTGACGGAATGATTCCGTAATCGTGGAGCTACAGCCGTCCCAAGAGAATTTTATAAGATGTGTTAGTGTTGATCACGTATATCTTAGCTTCAGTTTGCAGATCCCTAAATTTGATTGGCAAAACTATGGATCCCAGAACTTGCTGGCAGTTTTGATTGAAGCCTTGAATGACAATCCTTTCCCTTGACAGGTGTCGGATGTCCATTGACAAACTCTTCAGAATCCGCAAGTTCATGATGTTCACGGAGGATCCCGGATCAATCAATATGCGATTAATCCGATCTCCATCGCTGTACCCGGTCACGTAAAGCGGCCGATTATGCTCAGCCGTTCCCAGCAGTAAATCTTTATCCTTAAACGTGATTGCGGCGGCATGTAGAGCGTAATGGGATTCTTTCATATTAATTTCTGCAAAGCGAGCCTGATACCGCTCGGGGTTTTATAGAGCGTGAATGAGAACATCTCTAAGCTCTTTAGATAGGATCAAGGCATCGTAGATACTCAGGAGAGACGGGAGCTTTCGGAGATGAGCCAAGACATTGTAGTCCACTGAGGAAGGACTTGAGTTTTTATTAGCCGGCTTTCTACCATCTTCCTCATTAGCCACCTATTTTTCCTTTCCTTTTAGGGGCGTTTCTCTGATTTGGCGGTAGAGCCCTACCGCTTCTAAGCTGGATTTGGTTGGCCTTTGTGGCGAGCTCCTCGTCCTCTTCGGGAAAACAGAGCTCCTCCTCAGAGTCGCTGCCAAGATGGATGGCATAGCAGGTCACTATAGGGATCTCTTCATTAGAGTCTTCTTCTAACTTCTCCAGAATTTCAGCCGCTTCTACAGGGAGGAACTCCTTCAATTGAATCAGAGTTCTTTCCTGTTGTTCATAGTCTTCGAGGGAATCGATATGTTTTTGGATGGTCGATCTCCCTGCAGACTCATTTTCGCGTCGAGCTGCACTTTTCTTCTTCTTGAGCTTTTTGGATTTTGAGCCTGATTAGGCCGAATTGGCAGCTGGAATGGTGGGCTTCTTATGCCCTTCCCATTCCGTCCTGGGCTCTTTCTGAAGTATCTTTAGCATTTTCTTCGTCTTATTAGATATGTGCTAACTCCAAGGAGGCTGCGGTGAGTCGGTTTCATTTCTCAGGGCAGTGGGTTCGGCTGTCTGCTCTCAGAAGGCTTCAGCTTCTGTCTGTATAAAGTTGGTGATTGCAACTTGATTGTTCACCAACACACTTTTGGACAGCTCGATCTCTCCAGCCTTGTACTACTTCTCGACCCAGTCTTTGAAGATATAGCAATCCTCGATCGCATGGCTCACTACTCGGTGGTACGAGAAATACAGGGGATTGTCGGTCATTTTTTCTTCTTGAGGTCTTTTCGACTCTGGCAATTGTATACCGTTGTTCAAGGCATCTTTAAATATCTTTCGGACCTTGTTCCTCCTAAAAGAGTAAACCTTTCTCTTTTTCTCCTCTAGGGAAGGCCCTTCTCCTCCCAGCATTGTCTTTCGAGACCGGTTGGTTTTAGATTCGCCCGCCCTTCGCTTTTCTTCATTGTCGGACACATTGAAGACATTGGTACTGCGGGGATTCCCACTTTTACGGTTCTCGTCCCGCTTGCTTTTCCAAGTCTTGTCTCTCTGAGAGTCCGGGGTAGACTCTTGCTTCGAGCGTTCCAGCATTTGGACTTTCTTGTTTAGCTCTTGAAACGTCTTGAGGCCTGCTGTACACAAGAATGAGACCATCCAATTATCGAGGTTCCCAATGAGAAGGCTGACGGACTGGTCCTACTCCTGCGGCAGTTCGCACTTGACTGTGAGATTACGCCTTCGGGCGATAAAGTCGGTGTTCTTTCATTCTTCCCCGGCTTGGTCCTCACAAGGTCAACAATGGAGATTTTATCACTGACACTCATGAACCTTTGCCGAAACAAAGACTCCATTTGGGCAAAGGTAATAACGGACCCGTCTGGTATAATCGCGTACCAGTCGAAAGTGACACCGGTCAGGCTGTTGACAAATTGACGAAGAAGGAGCACATCATTGCCCCCTGTATTTCCACACGATGCTTTAAAGTGGGCGACGTGCTGATTTGCATTTCCCGTTCCGTCAAATCTTCCGAACTTAGGAATGACGTAGCCGCTCGGGAACTCGATCAGATCGTACTGTGCGGGATATGGCCGCCCACTACTGCCAATTTCTTTCTGAGTTTCAGCTTCGGCCACCAATGTTTTAACCTTACTGGTGACCAAATCCATTATCCGGTCTTGTGTTAGCGGGATAGTGTTATCTGGGGCCAAGGCGTCCCCAGAAGCGGAATGTGGCCGGCTTTCGTGTGGTTCGACCAATCTTGGACCCAAAGGGACAGGCATCGGCCGCTTCAGATTGTCATCATCCGGCTCATGAGTAGCGACTTGTGCTTGATTAGGAGGCGCTCAAGCAATTTAAGCCGTAAGCTGCATCACAACGTTCGTTAGGTCATCAATTTTCGAATAGAGCTTGGCCATCACTTTATTTTTGCTCCTGAGCTGTTTTCGAAGCTCTTGAAGCAACTCTTGCTCCGCGTTCCTGGGGCAGAAAGTCGGCTCTTCCTCGCTGTCCGAGCTTGACTCTACATGGACTGAGTGGTCTTTCTGCCTATCATCCTCATCGAGAGGGTTTTCATCATCCAGCGGAGGCGGCTGTTCTTAGAAAGCGGCAACCACATTCAAGCCAGATTGGGCTTAGGATGTGGTGGCCCCATCCTTACTTTTGCTGCGAAGGTTGTCTTTGGGGCGCCCGCCCGCCATATAGACCGTATGGATAATATATCCAGCCGTCTTTTTATTATTGGCGGCTGATTTCATGGATCGCTGTCTTGACCCCCCTGTTTCGTAACGGGTAGTCGATTGAAGGCGGCTGGCCTGGCCGAATTCTTGAATAGTGCTGACGCTTCCTTTTTGGTTTTGCCCCGCTGTTTTCGCACGGCACAGAGCGCCTGCTTGAAGAGACAGTGTCATACTTTTTCTTTTGGGGCCGGGCACGTCTCTTCGTAGCAACGTTCGGACCGTTGTCTTCTTGATTCTGGCGGTCATAGCATTTTTCTGAACCCACTTCAGAGGTTCGAAGGAATTGCTGATTTTTACGGCCGACTCAGCCATCGTCGCGGAGTAATCCTGCTCTTGGAACCTCACAAGATTCCATATAACCGAAGTCCTGGCCCTCTTTTTGGCTTGATACCTGAGCCGCTTCTGCCTTAACTTTTCTATTTTAAGCACTTGGCAGACTTCGGCTCTTCGGGAAGACGCCATAGACCGAGTGATAGAGAGGCCAGAGAAGATGCCCTATCGTGCATTTGTTGGAGTCATTACCTGAGCTCGTCCGCAACGTTTGATGTTGCCCTTTGTAACGGAAGTCTTGCCCCCAGCTAGAGCACCAGAGAGTCATCCAGACACCGTCTTAAGTTTCTGTTGTGGTGCCTTAGCGATCACAACATTCGGCCTCTTGCCCCTTGAGACCGGCTTGACCACTTGTTTTGCCAGGATTTCTGCCAGATGAGCGCTTCCGGCAGGGTAGATGATGACGGAATCAAACTGGCGGGGCAGTTCCTCCTAATGTCGACTGAGGCTTGCGGGGAGAACCACACTAGTATTAATCTTGACCACGTACGGAATCGGGGTCGCATCAGAAGCTGGATCCATCTTAGGAGACATTGTCGTTGAAAGTTGATTGCTGCACGGAAAAAAAAAATTATTTCAGTACAAACATCGGCAAATATGTTAAATGAGTTCGCATGACACTTGACCCGAGATATGGGAGGAGAGAATGGTCCCACCGCGCGTGCCAGAATCTGTAGGGTGTTTTTCGTCACTCCATTGAGATGGGAATACACGGTGCTTGTCAGGCGCATTACAGATTCCCCCTGCCTAGGGTAGGCTGGGGGTTTATTGATTGTGGGGATCTGAATCTCCGGCAGCCGCGGACTAAGCTGCCGTTAATTACCCCTGACCTTTGGAGCGAGAGAATCTCCGATTAACGGGTCAAACAGGTCATGCGAACTCGATGTGCAGTGTACGCGTGTTGTGTTTTGAAAGAGGTTTTGGATATATCGGGGGCCCCGCAGAGTTTTTACGGGGGTCCCGCTATCCGGATAGCGGGCTGAAGGTCAAAGGGGCTAGCAGCCCCCTTGCCCCGTTAGAAATTTTTTCTAACGGGGGACAGCGTTGTAGAGTATGTGTGTGTGTGTACACACACACACACACACACACACACACACACATATATATATATAAAGGGAAAGTGAATCCAAACGATGCGTGGGAGAAAGCGCCAGCGCCTCACATGCGCGGCACGCGGACGCTGGCGCTATCGCCTTGGGCGCCAGGGCGCTAGCGCTTTGGGCGCTAGCGCCTCACGTGCTAGGCATGTGGGCACTCGGGCAATCGCGCTTTGGGCGCTTGGGCACTAGCGCCATACATGCCAGGCACGTGGGCGCTCGGGTGCTAGCGCCACACATGCCAGGCACGTGGGCGCTTGGGCGCTAGCTCTTTGGGCACTCGGGCGCTGGGCGGCAAAAGAGACTTGTTCCCTGCACTGGGAGTTGTACTTCCAGAAAGAAATACTTATTATTTTGTGTGTGTGTGTGAGAGAGGGAGAAGTTAAACTCTAAAGATATTTTTGAAGCTGATGAAGGGGCTTCTCCCCTTGAGCCCTGGATCTTCCCAAAAGTGGGGTCTTTGGAGATAGGTCTCCTTCTTCCTTCTTTGTTGGACGGCTCTTGGATAACAAGAGGGGTGGGATTTTAAAAATCTCTCATTTTTAAGATCTGATGGAAGATCCAAGTTCCTCTTTGTGGGTTTTGTGGTGAAAAACTATTTAGTTTTGGAAAAGGAAGAGTAAAACTTTTGATTTATTTTAAAAGAAAGAAGAAGGTTTTAGAATCTTGAGGAAGGAGAAAGTGCACGGATCTTGATTTTTTTTTTTTGGGAGAGAGAAAAAGTTGTCGAGATATTTTCATTATCTTTGCCTTTATATGCTATACACTTTACATATAGCCCCTTGGGCTTTACAAAAATGGCATTTTTCCAATCCCATGCCTCATGTGCTATTTATTTTTGCACATAAGCCATGGGCTTTACAAAAATTTGGGTTTATGCCCATTTTTCTTACATTTATTCAAAAAATAAAAAAAGGAAATACACCAAAATTATTTATTACAAAATTTTTATTTTGGCATGGCGGAAGGTCGGACGCTTCGTGTTCGGGCTCGATCCGGGCATTGGCCCACTTAACCTGGGCTTGGGCCCACTTGGCTTGGGGTTGACTTTGATTTTGACTTGGTCAACCGGGGTGTAAATTTTGACCCCAACAATGGCCACCCTGGTTTGGTTTGGTATCCCGGTCGTTGACGGCTCGAGTCGGCCCGTGGGAGTCCAGTTAGTCGTTTCCATCGCATAAGCAGTCCGTGGGCGTTCCATCAGTGATATAGGGCGGATGGGTTCTGTCGGCGCTTCACAGGTAAAGCTACGGCGACCCCTGATGATATGACCGTACCACATCCCCCACAAGAGAAGACTGGTATGGTCCCTGTCATGTGCCCTAATCATCGCCATAACCTCCTCGTCCAATGGCGATTGTGGAAAAGCGACTTCTGAGCGAGTGTAAGAGAAGTCGGGAAGTGAGGCCATCGTTCCTGAAATAAGAGGAAAGGAAAAACCTATTAAAATAATAATAATAATAATAAATAATAACAATAAAAAATAATAACAATAAATTATAAGGTAAAATAAAATAAAACTGTGATGTGTATTTCACGGGACCACTGCCTACAAAACTAATGGGCCCCAAAAAATCAATATGACGGATCACCAATGATGAGACGGGATAATCATTGTGAGAATCAAAGAGGATTCTCATTAAATAGGCAAGTGGAGTTTAAACAACTCTTGATATCATCAAAGAAAGATGAGTTATGTTAAAGTACCCAACAAATTCAAATTTATGAAAATAAGGGTAAAACCCTAAAAACATTCTCAAGAACATCAGGGAATGAATTTCCTGAAGGACCCTATTGATCTTTCAGACCTAAGCTCTTTGGTGAGGAATCAAATTCCTGTTAAAAGCAATGGAATTAATTTCCAGAAACCCCCATGAGGGGAACGAAGGAATGGAATTAAAATTCCAAAAGATCAGAGGTGAAGCGCCTGATCTTCGAAGATATTAGGGTTCACCACATAAAAGATTCTGTCTTTTTGGATCTCTAAGAGATCGATTCCAAAAAAGAGAAAAGCTCTTACGGTGGATTTAAAATCCAAGAAAAAATTATTAATTAATTAAAGAAAAGGATTTCTTGTTTCTAAGAAAAAATCTCGTTCAAGATCTTTACCTAAAAAGGTTCTTTCTGACAGATTTTAACTCTGAAATTTCAATGAGCGGAGAACTAAGCTCTGAGAGGAGAATTAAATTCTCAAGAAAAGACTAAGGAAGAAGATGAAGAACAGTTGCCCTTTTCAACAGCCAAGCCCTCTCATTTATAAGACGTGATGGGGAACGGTTCATCTTCCCGTTTTCCTAGGCAATCCAATGGTTGCGAAGGCAGACAGCGTTGCACTCACGTGCAAGCCACGTGAGAGCAACGCTGGGGGAAATTTGTTCCCTAATAAAAAAAGGGAAGAGGGAAAATTCCCTACCGTCCAAGTCTCACGTGTTAAACATGTGAGCATCTATATTCCAAATCACATAGGCGCTGCAAATAGGCTAAATAAACCTCACGTGTTAAACATATGAGCGCGTATATGCAATGTATATAGGCGCTGCAAATCAAACAAACTATAGGCTTAATAAGCCTCACGTGTTAAACACGTGAGCGCCTATATGCAATGCATATAGGCGCTGCAAATCAAACAACTATAGGCTTAATGAGCCTCATGTGTTTAACACGTGAGCGTCTATAGGCACTGCAAATCAAATAGCTGACAAACTAAATAAACCTCACATGTTAAACATGCGAGGGCACCTCCCTACGTAAAATTAAATTCTACCCAACAAGGAATCGTTGGATCAAAGATCCAATGGTGATTAAACATAGAATTAAATTCAATTAAGGAGGGATATTTTCTGTTAAACAGAAAGTTGATGGATCAAAGATCTCATAAGATGGAAAATATTTTCCATATCTTTATAAACAAAGAAAGATTGTGCTCTGTTAAGCCGAGCACCCTTGGATTAAAAATCCAATGATGGTTTAGAAAATTATTATTTTACAGAATAAGATTCTGCATATGGAAAATATTTCCCCAATCTTGTTAAAAACAAGAAAAATATGTTCTGTAAAATAGAAACCCTTGGATCAAAGATCCAATGGTGGGCAAAATTCCCCAAGTCAATTCTGAAACCAATTAAATCAATTAGGATATCTCAATGAGAGATTTTCTCAGAATTAAACGAACTTCTCTCTACTATATAAGGGACCATAGACTTCAAGTCTCAAGGAGGACGGAGAGTGAAGGATGATAGAGAGAGTTAACAAAGGAATCCCCTCAGAAACTTAGAAAAAAGAAAGAAGCTTAAGAGAAGAAGAAAGAAATAGCTTCAAAAGAAATAGAGAATTTAATTCTCACAAAGGAAGACTTGTTTCATTAAAACCCTAGGTAAAGAGAAAACAAAACACAGAGATCGTTTTTTTCTCTCCTTCGCCTCTCTAAGGGTTTAACCATTCATATAGGAACTTAGTGTTGGGGTAAAAATTTACACCCCGGTTGACCAAGTCAAAATCAAAGTCAACCCCAAGCCAAGTGGGCCCATGCCCGGGTCGAGCCCGAACATGAAGCGGCCGGCCTCCCCCCATGCCAAGATAAAAATTTTGTAATAAATAATTTTGTTGTATTTCTTTTATTTAATTTTTTGGATAAATATAAGAAAAATAGGCATAAAGCCAGATTTTTGTAAAGCCCATGGCTTATGAGCAAAAAGAAATGGCACATGAGCCATGGGATAGGCAAAATGCCATTTTGTGAAGCCCAAGGGGCTATGTGTAAAGTGTATAGCCTATAAAGGCAAAGATAATGAAATATCTCAACAACTTTTTCTCTCTCCAAAAAAAGTTTCAGATCTGAGATCTTTCTTCCTTCTTCAAGGTTCCAAGACCTTCTTCTTTCTTTTGAATTAAATCAAGAGTTTTACTCTTCCTTTTCAAAAACAAAAATAGTTTTTCACCACGAAACCCACAAAGGGGAACTTGGATCTGTCATCAGATCTCAAAAAGGAGAGATTTTGAGATCTCACATCTCTTGATCTTCAAGATCCAGCTAACAGAGGAGGAAGAAGAAGAACCCCTTCCATTAAACCGAAAAACACACTCAGGAGTCCAACTCCTCTCTGATTTCTCTTCCGAGAAATTTTTTTAGGCTAAAAGCCTCTTTTTCTCGCCGGCGCTCAAGCGCAGAGCGCCCGCGTGCCGACACGTGGCGCGCTTGCGCTCAAGCGCAAAGCGCCCACGTGCCGACACGTGGCGCGCTTGCGCTCTAGTGCAAGTCGCCCCCGTGCCGACACGTGGCGCTCTTGCGCTCGAGCGCAAGTCACCCAGGTGCCGACACGTAGCGCGCTTGCGCTCCAGCGCAAGTCGCCCCCGTGCCGACACGTGGCGCTCTTGCGCTCCAGCGCAAGCGCTCGAGCGCAAGTCGCCCACGTGCCGCCACGTGGCGCGCTTGCGCCCAAGCGCTCAGCGTCTGAGCGCAAAGCGTCCACGTGCCGACACGTGGCGCGCTTGCGCTCAAGCGCCTAGGCGCTGGCCCCACGCATCCTTTGGATGTCTTTTTCCCCTTTATTTATATATACATGTATATATATATACATATGTATACATATGTACACATACACATACTCGGCGACACTGCCCCCGTTGAAACTCTGCGTGGCTCCCGATATATCCAAAACCCCCCTTTCAAAACACAACACACGTACACTGCACATTGAGTTCGCATGACCAGTTTAACCCGTCAATCGGAGGTTCCCTCATTCCAAAGGCGAGGGGTAATTAACGACAGCTTAGTTCGCGGCTGCCGGAGATTCGGATCCCCACAATCATTAAACCCCGGCCTACCCTAGGCAGGAGGAATCTGTAGTACGCCTGACAAGCGCGCGCGTATTCCCATCTCAATGGGGTGACGAAAAACACCCTACACTTAGTTCTTCCTCTGGTTGAGATTTGCAGAAGCAGATCTCCCCACAAGTTGAAAAATTAATTCTCATCGGGGAGATTCTGTCATGTAAATTCAAAACCTAAGAGAAAGAATTGAGTTTATAGATTTTAACTCTTACAAAGAAAACATAAGAGGATTTAATTCCTCTAAAAGCTAGGGTTCAATCCCTATAAAAAGAATTTAATTCTTACAAAACAAGAGACATGAGATCCTCCCAATCCTAGGGTCATTAATATGAGATCAAAATCTCCAAACACCCAGAAAGAATGGATGAGAATTCATTAGCGTTTAAACACTATAACGAGGACCGCACGTGTTTCCCATATGAGCGCTTAAAGAAAGAACGAGAAGCTCCTCTTAGGGCAATCACGTGTTTTGCACGCACTCATCTAAAAGGAGGGGATAAAAACCCAAAAGGCAGAACCCAACTTTGGGACGCCCCACGTGTTTCACACGTGAGCGCCATAAGAACCAAGTGCTCAACACTTATATAAAAAGCGGGGAAATAGGTGGGCAGTGCCCATAATCTAGTGCCTCACGTGTGTCATGTGAGCGCCACATAACTCTAGTGTTTAACACTAATCCAGTGCCTCACGTGTGTCACGTGAGCGCCACAGAACTCTAGTGTTTAACACTAATCTGGTTTAACACTAATCCGGTGCCTCACGTGTGTCACGTGAGCGCCACAGAACTCTAGTGTTTAACACTAATCAGGGGCCTCACATGAAATGCACGTGAGCATTGTATGCCTTAGCACTTAGCTCTGTTGGGTAATTATGGAGACCCAGATCTAGCCCAAATTGACTAAGTTCTTCCAATCAACTGAGCCCCTCTACGCTCATCATTTCCCAAATTGATCTTAGTTCCAAACATGACTAATGATCTTTCAACTGATGATATTCAAAATGATGTTCATCCCACATCTCCTAAGTTAATCTTAGTCTCCAAAAATGACTAATGATTCTTAGATGATTCACAATAATGTTTTCCCTCGAATACAGGATTTGGTTTAAAGGTACATCTCTCCACACCTCTGATACATGTCGTTGTAATTTCTCAACGTCTTTAGAGAGGTGGTGGGTCCCGACAATCAACTACTTTTTGGTGTACTTCCTAAATTGATGTGCACATCCCGAATCAAACCACATCCCAGAATGGGTGCATCCTATATCATCGTTGTTCATCCTGTCATGTAACAAATACACGTGCGCGCAAGATGGACAACAGACCGAGATTTCCTTAAACTAAAACCATACCTCTAAAATGGTGATCAATGGACCGAGACGTCCTTAAACTAAAACCTCACCTCCAAAATGGTGATCAACGGACCGAGACATCCTTAAATCTCACATCCAAAATGGTGATTAACAGACCGAGATTTCCTCAAACTAGAACTTCGCCTCCAAAATGGCGATAATGTACCGAAACGTCCTTAAGCTAAAACAACAGAGCCTAAATACTCTCTTGTTGGATCTGAAACAAAAATGATCCTAAAACCTTGTTAAGTAGATCTTAGTCTCAAATTGGACTAACATATCCTTAACAAAAGACTAACAGAGCCTCAACTGTAACAACTCCAATTACAATGTACATAAAATTGTTTAAATGTTGATGTACAATTGGGGTATTAACAATTCCCGTGAATGCTATAAGTATTTGTTTTAATTTAGAACAGCAAGAAATAGCTTGTAGCTCACTGGTAAGGCCTTGCACCACTGAGACATAGCACCAGAGTTCAAATCTCATCAGTCACATTATCTTTTTGTTTCATTTTCTTTTAATCCTTTTAGAAGCCTAAACGTATATACGTGCACAACACGTAAACTGAAGAGTTACAAATAATTTAAATATGTGCACTGAAAAATACGAGGTGACACCTACACGTGGCACGGAGACCAATCCTACCCGTCGGTGTTGGCCCGGCGACATTGGCAAAAAGCCCGGCGCCGCCGGTCTCCCCCATCCCTAATGCTCTCAATTCTTCACCCCTGCACCCTTTCAGCTACCCCACTTCTCCTAGGCAGTTTATCTTCTCTGCAATTACACAGAGAATTTAAAATACCTCTTTAATCCTATTTTTATTACAAATTTTAATACACTCATTCACTATACTAAACCATAGATTTTCCTATAAATACCACCCGCCATTTCACACTTCCTCACTCACAAATCTCTGCCAAAACTCTCAACAATTCCTAAGTCTCTATATTGTGCAAGTAGAGTTAGCAATGGGCGAAGCTCCGACGAAGTTCCGATGACGATACGAGGAGTTTCCGGCAACGAAACGAAGCACCGATGAATCCTAGACCTCCTCCTACCTCCCCCCTCTCATCAAAGCCATTAAGTCCCATTTCCCCCTCTCATCTTCATTTTTAAAAAGTTTTTTTTCAAAATCCGACGGAAGCGGAGTTAGTCCGACTTCCGATTCGGTTTTCTTTAAAAACTACACCTTTATTTAACAAGATAAAACCCTATTCTTATATGTTGATTAATAAACATTAAAAAACTCAATAAAATAAATTTCACATCAAAATAATCATTTTTGTGATATTTATCGTATTTTTACATAAAAATAAGACAAACTATTCATTTCGACATTTCGACCTTTATTCATTGCTATACCTTTAGATAGTTCACGAGGTAATGACCTATCTCATCACAAAACACATCTCTATCATAGCACGATGAAGTTTTGGGAACATAGAATACGAGAAAATACGACTTTACAAATAAATACCCTAAACTTACAAAATCGTTTTCTTTAAAAAGATGTATTAACAATTTCCATGCAATTACGCCACTACAACCCATTTTGAGGACCCCGTTCAGGATGGTGCGGATTATCGCATATCCTCGGGCTTAGTAGAGCAAGATGCAGACCTCCGCAAGGAGCATTCGATCTCGATGGAAATTTTTATACATTTTTCTTTAGAAAAATGAGATTTCTACAAGAAAATAAATAAATTATTTTCATTAAATAAATATATATATATGTTTTATCAAAATATCTATTTTAATTATATAAATATTCCAAGTTTTCTAAATCAAAGGAATCACTATTACATAAAAATATCAACCAAATATAATACAATTACAATATTTCAACAAAATACCATATATTATGAAAATTAGGTTCTACTCACTAGAAATTTCACATCTATAAAATATACATCTATGAAAACCCTAAAGAAGATAATTAAATACTTGACGAGTATTTTAAAATTATGCCAAAACTATTTTACATAAAAACCCCTCAAGTTATATTAAATTATAGTAAGGACCCTAGTAAACATAGGTTTAAGCGGGACCAGTCTCTTGAGCCTCAGAGAGATGGAGATATGGGTGCTTGCCTATTTAAGGTAGACAATCTAACAAACGGTATTATCAATACAGTAATTGTCTTGGAAAAAAACACAAATCCTACCGTCCATGTGCAGCAGTTACCGATAACATCAAAACAATTCAGGAATTCAATTTTTTTTTAAAAGTGTTTGACTCAGACTGAGTCTCAATCTAATTATTCTGACTTGAATGTGATTCAAGTACAACTACAATGCAACATGAATCCACGAATCCGTCTATTCAATTTATATCTGTCTATCTTGACCGAACCGAACCATGGATATACTCCATCTACATGTACATCCATTATATCCATTCTATTTACTGATATCATGGTTCCTACAAGTCATCCATATACAATTTACAATACAAGACAATACAATAAAATCAATACAATACAATAAAAACATCGCGGGGTTTATAAGAGGTAGATTGGTACGGAAGGTGTTAAAAGTGGTACGAGACTGTAACCATAATACACCTAACCTGAATCTCCATTGCCGTTGTACCGTGGCTGAACGGTTCCTTGTGCTCCGTATACCTTAGTCTCCGGAATAGTGGGACTCCTCTCCTATACACTGGCATTTTCTGTACCAAGCTACAAACAACATCGTTAACAATATAATACAATTTTAAAAGTTACATTCTCTTTCTGTCTATTCTGTCTCTACATACTTCTGGGATTTACCGACAACCGCTGACGACATTCCTTTCTTCTTTCTTTAGAATGTTGTCAGGTGGATCAGACCTTCTGGAGACAGAGCCTACCAGCAAGGACTTGGATCAGATAGCTTTTGATCCAGAGCTCTAGTTTACTTGTACATATTTTCATTTCTGTTATGCCACTGTTTAGGCATTGCTTTCATTCCATGTATTTACTTTTCATTGTATTGTTAATAAATAAAGTTGTTATTCTTTTATATCTTGTCTCTTGTATACATTTTATTTTATATTGCTTAGATACGCTTAGTGTGTTTACCTCTGAGTAAATAACCTCGTCGCGTCCTCTGCCCGTACACCGGGAGGTGGAACGTGACAGGTTTTGTTGGTGGCCCATGCAAGTCAGCTCTGCGTGGATAACCTAAGCAATATAATATAAGAACCAGCAACTGAAACATTCTTTACAATTCATATTCCTTAAATCTTCCAATTTCATATGTTTTGAATCTGTCCTAACCCAAAATTTTCTTTCAAAGTTATGGATTTCCCAAACAACACCAGCACCAACTTCAACAACACTCCATCACCCCTACCAATTACACCTGCCGTCGCTGCTCCGATCAATGAGCAGACGGTCTTGCCTGAAGCGATCCGCAGCCTCCTGGAAGGACCGCACCAGCAGACTGCTATCTTGATGAACCGTCCATAGGCGGAAGCCCCTGGGGTGAAGCAATTCAGGGATTTGCACCCCAAGCAATTCCCAGGAAAAGAGAGCCCTCTAGAAGCTGAGAAATAGGCTCAGAGTATTGAAGATGACCTGGCAGCAGCACAAGTGCCAGAGGTCGCTTGGGTTCGAGTTGCAAAGCTGCAACTCAAAGACAATGCACGGGTCTGGTGGAAGGCGGAAGAAAGTCGTCTGACCCAGCCGATCGAATGGAGGACTTTCCGCGATATATTCAACGCAAAGTACTTCCCCGAGACTGCCAAATTCGACATGGAACAGCAGTTCATCCACCTACAACAGGGTTCAATGTGGACCAAATCAGTGGATGGGTACGATGGTGAGTTTACCATGCTCAGTCGGTAAGATATGTCTCAATAGTTCAATTTTCAATATATCACATAGTACACAGCTAACACAATACCTTAACAGATTCGCGACACACCTGATATCGACGGATGAGATCATAGCCCGACGATTCCAATAAGAGTTAGATCCGGAGATCCAAGCTGCGTTAGCCATAGGGGATTTCCCGACTCATGAATTGGCTCTGAAAGCGGCCCGTCGATATGAGGCGATGGTAAAGATGAGGGGCAGACCTCAATCTGCCGGAGTTAATCGCCCTGCCAACCAAATGGCGGGAGGAGCCTCTTCAAGGCCACCATTTGTGCCAAGGAGACCAGGTGTACCAAACAACCGGCCCAGCCTAGACTTTTGCACATATTGCAGGAGAGATGGACATCTGGTGAAGGATTGCTGGCGAGAAAATCGCCTTTGCTTAGTATGCGGTTTAGCTACTCATGATATTGAGTCTTGTCCTCGTAGACACAACCCATATGCTGCACCCAGGCCAGCAATAACATACCCGCAGCGCTCAACCATTCAAGCACCTGCTCCGAGACTCGCGCTACCTGCTCCAACTCCTCGTGGACCAACTGCACCTCCTCCTCGTCAGTTCCATCAAGCTCAAAAGAACCCACCTCAAGGACCAAGGAATGGACAAAGGAATGCTCCTCCAGCAAGGAGGAACGTACCGAGGTGACATGCTTTCACTATGACTGTGGAAGAAGCTAAAGCCACCGACCAAGTCATTACTGGTAACACTTCTCCATCAAGCTTTATTTTCCATCTATACATACCTATAAACATTTTCTCTTATACCTAAAACATATCCCACATATAACTTAGGTACAATCTTAGTAGCTTCACTTCCTACACTCGCACTCTTCGATACTGGAGCATCCCATTGCTTTATATCGCAACAGTTCGTCCGAACTCATGCGATTCAAGTCAAACCTCTCGTATCCACCTGGAATGTCAGTTCAGAGAACGACGTTCTAAAGGCAGTAATGGGATACGACCTGTGTCCAGTGGTCATCTGCAGCAGAGAATTCTTTGCTGACTTCAAGGTGCTGGACATACCGAACTTCGATGTGGTTCTAGATATGGATTGGTTAGGAACTTTCTACGCTATCATCGAATGTCGTCAAAGGAGGGTAGTATTCGAGATTCCAGAGCATCTGTTCTTCTATTTCAAAATCGGAGACCGTACCCTGAAGCCAAGTACTTACAAGGCGAAACCGAAGAAGGCAGTGAATGCGGCAATTCAAGCGGAGGAAGGATCAAAGCCAGAAGTAGTTCGAGAGTTCGACGATGTGTTTCGTGACGATATATCAGGTTTGCCTCACGATCGAGCTCTTGAATTCAGTATTAATTTAGTATTAGGAGCACAACCAGTGATTAAAGCACTGTATCGGTTAAGACCGGAAGGTTTGAAGGAAGTACGGACACAGTTGGACGAATTATTAGCAAAAGGATGGATTCGTCCCCGCACTTCAAGTTGGGGATCACCAGTTCTACTTGTGAAGAAGAAGGAAGGTTCATACAGAATGCGCGTTGATTATAGAGCCTTGAACGAAGTAACGATAAAGAACAAATATCCAATCCCGTGCATCGTCGATCTGTTCGATCAGCTAAGTTGATCTTGTGTTTTCTCCAAGTTAGATCTTTGTTCGGGTTATCATCAGGTGAATGTCAAGGAATCTGATATTAATAAAATAGCATTCAGAACTCGCTATGGTCATTAAGAATTTCTTGTGATGCCATTTGGAGAGAGCAACGAACCAGCAATATTCATGAACCTAATGAATCAAGTTTTCCAGGAGTACCTAGACAGGTTTGTTGTCATCTTCATCGACAACATCCTGGTGTATTCTAAGAGTTGGAAAGAACACGTCGAGCACCTACGAATTGTCCTAGAAACTTTGCGACAGCATCAATTCTATGCCAAATACAGCAAGTGTGAGTTTTGGCTAGATCCAGTTGGTTTTCTTGGATATATTGTATCAGGCGAAGGAATCTCTGTCAATCTAGCGAAAGAATCAGCAGTAAACGAATGGCCGACACCAAAGTTAGTGAAAGACATTCGAAATTTCTTGGGTCTAGTTGGATATTACAGAAGGTTTATCGAAGGATTTTCCAAGATTGCAACACCCCTGACCAAGCTCACACGTAAAGATGAAGAATTCATGTGGTTAGAAGCATGCGAACAAGCTTTCGTAGAACTCAAGTTAAGGTTAACATCAGCGCCTATTCTTGTTATACCGGACCAATCTGGAGGTTTTGAAGTGCATTGTTATGCATCCGGTAAGGGATTAGGATGTGTTCTACATCAGCACGGTAAGGTTGTAGCTTATGCATCAAGACAGCTGAAGATTCATGAGCGCAATTATCCGACGCATGACTTAGAATTGGCGGCCGTAATCTTTGCTCTTAAGATTTGGCGCCATTATCTTCTTGGTGAACGAGTGAACATATACACTGATCACAAGAGTTTGAAATATGTATTTACTCAGAAGGATCTTAATATGTGGCAGAGAAGATGGTTAGAACTAATGGCGGACTTTGACATCAACCGACAATATCACCCAGAGAAGGTGAATGTAGTACCTGATGCTCTTAGTCGCCAACCATTAGCATTGAATCTCACCACACAATGGAAGGTTCAACAAGACTTATACCAGATGGAGATTGAAGTGATCATGCCAGGTAACACTTCAAGTTTGATGAACTTACAACTTCGATCTACCATTTTCAATCAGATCAAAGTAGCTCAAGTAAGTGTGCAACAACCCTAAATTTCCTGTACAATTTTTTCAAAATCCATAAAGGGGTATTGTAGCCTGAGCACAAGATAAAAGTAATTATTTTGCTTTTTAATTACAAGTTAAAAGAATGTAATAACTCCGTTTTTAGTGTACAAAAATTTGCTTTAAAATTAATGTATACTTGAGGTATTTACATTTTCTGTGCCTACTTTAAGTAATTAAATAGCTCCATAATTACAAGAAGGAGCTTGTAGCTCATTGGTAATACCTTCCAATGTTGAACCAAGCCACCAGAGTTCAAATCCCTTGCCCCACATTATTTTTAATATTATTTTGTTTTAAATTCTTTGGAAGCCCAACAGTCCATATGAGATAACTCCCAAAACTTGAACTGAACCTGAAAATCTGAGAGCACCAGTGCCTACCCCCGGTGACTCCCCACCTACCCGACCCCCGACTCGGCCCGACTCGGCCGAGTTGACCGGCGGACCGACCGACTTTGGCCGGCGCCTCCGGCCGGACGGCCGAGTCGTCAACTGCAAAATTTTGCCTTTTCACCTTCTAAACTCCCCTGCACACTCCATTTAATGGGATCTGTTCCAGAGAATTAAATATACCCAATTTACTCCAATTTTTAATGATTTTTTATATATTTTTATATTTTTTTTATTAAAAACCCTTCATCTACCTTAACCCTAGCCTAACTCTATAAATACACCCCTACCCTCTACCCTCTCATCCCAAAATTCTGAGCCCACTCTCTCAAAATTTCAAGAATCTTGTGTACTTTGAAAAAAAGCTCGAGGCGAAGCTCCGACGAATTCCTGGCGGAACTTCCGGCGATCGTTTTAGGAACTACCGGCGACGATGCAACACATCAGCGATTCCTCTACTTCCCTCTCACTCTCTTGTGCGATCTAAAACCCGCAAGTCCTAAATTCTACTTATCTCTTCTATCTAAAAATACAGTTTTACAAAATCCGACGAAATCGGAACAAATCCGATTTCCAATTCGGATTCTTCTAAAATTCCACTTCTCACTAATACAATCATATTTAAACTTCCTCATGATGACTATTAAACACTAATCAACCAAATTAATCAAGTTTCATCACATGAAATGATAGCTATTTCAATTTATCGTATTTTTTCACTTAAATACCATATTGTTTCAACTTTACATTTAGCTCCATTAAACTTGCTATACCTTTTAAGTAAAGCATGAGGTAACGACCTACCTCCTCACACACTCATATACAACCTAAAACGATACCATCGAAATCTTAGAATACGAGAAAACAATATTTTCATTTAAATACCATTGACTTAATAAAACCATTACTAAAAGTTTTAGTATTGATACACTTTTTAAATAAATATCTCTTATTATGAAAATACGATAAGTTGTGGACATCAGTCGTTTATCTAAACCTGACTTTGTGGTGTCTAGGCTAGGCAAGTGAGAAAGATAACTTTAAAAGTCCCGTCTCACGGTGATTCGTGAGCAGATCCCTCATTTCTTCACTTGTACTTACCTGGCAACAATTGGCGGTGAAGAGCCGATTTGAGGTATCTCACAACTTGTCGTTTTGGACCATTTAGGAACAGTCTAGTTGACTTAGGAGACCCTAGAACATAGAATATGGGAAAATTTACATCTTTACAAATAAATACCGCTTACTTCATAAAACCGTTTTCTAAAGGATTTAGTATTTATACAAATCTTTGCAAATCGCCGCTACAACCCATTTTGGGGAACCCGTTCAGGATGGTGCGGATTATCACACATTCTCGGGCTTAGTAGTGAGAGATTCAGACCTCCACAAGGATCATTCGATCTCGAAAGATTTAAAATACGACATCTTAAGAAAATGAGATTTTTGAATATAAAATATTTATTAAAATTATTTTTGTATAAATATATGTATATTTATCATCAAAATACCTATTTTGTTATGATATAAATATTCCACCTTTTTCTAAAAATCACAAGAATCAAGTTTACACTAAAATACCATGAATTCCATACAAAACCAATATTACAATTAAATACCACTTATTTTGAAAATAGGATATTTTCACTAGAAATATCACAATATAAAATCTACATTCATTATAACTCTAAAGACGAATAATAAATACTTGGGGTGAATTTTGAAAAGTATATAAAAGTATTTTTACATAAAACCCTCTCAAGTTTTATAAATTACCCTAAGGACCCTAGTAAATATAGGTTTAAGCGGAACCAATCTCTTGAGCCTCAGGGAGCCGAAGAAGTGGGTGCTTGCCTATCTAAGGTAAACAAATTAATAAAAACAATCAGGACTTCAATTTACCTTGCTAATTTTCTGACTCGGTTTGAGTCTCAGTATAATCCGACTTGAACATGATCTACAATCTACAATCTACAATTCTACAATCTTCAATATTACAATACAACATGAATCTATGAATCCAATTATCAATCTATTCAACTTGACCGAACCGAACCATGGATATACATTCCATTTACATGGTTCTCCAGTTATTCCATTTACATGATTCTACAGTTACATCCGTTTACTGATATCATGGTTTCGGTCAATCAATCAATTATACAATCAATACAATTTACAAGACAAACAATACAATCAAAACACTACGGGGTTTAAAGGGTAGATTGGTACGGAAGTTGTTAAAAGTGGCACGAGACGGTAAGATTAAGACACCCAACATGAATCCAATTGCTGTTGTACCGTGGCATAAACGGTTCCTTGAGTTCCTGATACCTTAGTCTCCGGGGAAAGTGAGACTCCTCTCGTATACACTGGCATCCTTCTGTACCAAGCTACAAACAACAACGTTAACACTAAATACAACAATATAACAATATAATACAACTGTAAAAGCTACTCTCTCTCTCTCTTACTCTCTGTCTCTTCTATTTCTCCTCTTATCTTTAGGACTTACCGAGCGACCTGTTCGCTGACGACATTCTATTTCTTTCCTCTTTGAATTTCGTCAGGTGATTTGGACACGCCAGAGATCGAGCTTACTGCCGAAGACTTGGATCAGTTTTCCGAAGACCCAGCACTTTAGTTTCATTGTACACTTTTCCTTTCGGTACTTTACATTCTTGTTATGCCATTGTTTAGGCATCGCTTTCATTTCAGTTGTATTTACTTTTCATGCATTGTACAAAAGAATGTTAATAAATAAAGTTGCTGTTCAGTTTATATCTCGTCCCTTGTGCTTACTTTTATATTGCTTAGATACGCTTAGCGTATTTACTTCACAGTAAATACGTAGCGGACCAGTTGCGTCCTCTTCGCCGTATACCGGGAAGCGGGACGTGACAGGTTTTGTTGGTGGCCCATGCAGGTCAGAGCTGTATAGAACCATACTATGCAGTTCTGCTCTTCGTGAACAACCTAAGCAATATAACACAAGAACCAGCAACTAAAACATTCTTTACAATTCATGTTCCTTGAATCTTACAATTTCATAAACTTTGAATCTGTCCTAACCCAAAATTCCCTCACCTCTTTAACAATCTTACCAAAACCTTCGCATTCATTCATTCCTTCACACATTTTTCATACACTATCAAGTACTTCTAACACCTTGTAACACCTTAGCAGCCATAGAGCCAAGACAGTTGACCAAGGCAACACTAGTAATTCACTTTCACATTCTCAAACCATTGCACCACTTTGTTATTCTTCACACACTGTCAGTACTTCAGTCACTAAACTTTCCTTGAATCTGTTACACTTTCCTTTTACAAATTTCGAGGACGAAATTTTTATAAGGATGGTAGAATGTAACAACCATAAATTTCCTATACAATTTTTTCAAAATCCATAAAGGGGTATTGTAGCCTGAGCACAAGATAAAAGTAATTATTTTGCTTTTTAATTACAAGTTAAAAGAATGTAATAACTCCATTTTTAGTGTACAAAAATTTGCTTTAAAATTAATGTATACTTAGGGTATTTACATTTTCTGTGACTACTTTAACTAATTAAATAGCTCCATAATTACAAGAAGGAGCTTGTAGCTCATTGGTAATACCTTGTATTGCTGAACCAAGCCACAGAGTTCAAATCCCCTGCCCCACATTATTTTTAATATTATTTTGTTTTAAATTCTTTGGAAGCCCAACAGTCCACCTGAGATAACTCCCAAAACTTGAAATGAACCTGAAAATCTGAAAGCACCAGTGCCTACCCCCGACGACTCCCCACCTAACACGATACCATCGAAATCTTAGAATACGAGAAAACAATATTTTCATTTAAATACCATTGACTTAATAAAACCATTACTAAAAGTTTTAGTATTGATACACTTTTTAAATAAATACCTCTTATTATGAAAATACGATAAGTTGTGGACATCAGTCGTTTATCTAAACCTAACTTTGTAGTGTCTAGGCTAGGCAAGTGAGAAAAGTAACTTTAAAAGGCCCGTCTCACGGTGATTCGTGAGCGGATCCCTCCTTTCTTCACTTGTACTTACCTGGCCACAATTGGCGGTGAAGAGGCGATTTGAGGCATCTCACAACTTGTCGTTTTAGACCATTTAGGAACAGTCTAGTTGACTTAGGAGACCCTAGAACATAGAATATGGGAAAATTTACATCTTTACAAATAAATACCGCTTACTTCATAAAACCGTTTTCTAAAGGATTTAGTATTTATACAAATTTTTGCAAAGCGCCGCTATAACCCATTTTGGGGAACTCGTTCAGGATGGTGCGGGTTATCGCACATCCTCGGGTTTAGTAGTGCGAGATCCAGACCTCTGCAAGGAGCATTCGGTCTCGAAAGAGTTAAAATACGACATCTTAAGAAAATGAGATTTTTAGAATATAAAATATTTATTAAAATTATTTTTGTATAAATATATGTATATTTATCATCAAAATACCTATTTTGTTATGATATAAATATTCCACCATTTTCTAAAAATCACAAGAATCAAGTTTACACTAAAATACCATGAATTCCATACAAAACCAATATTACAATTAAATACCACTTATTATGAAAATAGGATATTTTCACTAGAAATATCACAATATAAAATCTACATTCATTATAACTCTAAAGACGAATAATAAATACTTGGGGTGCATTTTGAAAAGTATATGAAAGTATTTTTACATAAAACCCCCTCAAATTCTATAAATTACCCTAAGGGCCATAGTAAACATAGGTTTAAGCGAAACCAATCTCTTGAGCCTCAGGGAGCCGGAGAAGTGGGTGCTTTCCTATCTAAGGTAGACAAATTAATAAAAACAATCAGGACTTCAATTTACCTTGCTAATTGTCTGACTCGGTTCGAGTCTCAGTATAATCCGACTTGAACATGATCTACAGTCTACAATTCTACAATTCTACAATCTTCAATATTACAATGCAACATGAATCTATGAATCCAATTATCAATCTATTCAACTTGACTGAACCGAACCATGGATATACATTCCATTTACATGGTTCTCCAGTTATTCCATTTACATGATTCTACAGTTACATCCGTTTACTGATATCATGGTTTCGGTCAGTCAATCAATTATACAATTGCATACGGATTTCTTTATTGGGGAGGTTTTGACGATCGAAGGCCATCTATTTATAAGACAAACAATACAATCAAAACACTACGGGGTTTAAAGGGTAGATTGGTACGGAAGGTGTTAAAGTGGCACGAGACGGCAAGATTAAGACACCTAACATGAATCCAATTGCTGTTGTACCGTGGCATAAACGGTTTCTTGAGTTCCTGATACCTTAGTCTCCGGGGCAAGTGAGACTCCTCTCGTATACACTAGCATCCTTCTGTACCAAGCTACAAATAAAAACGTTAACACTAAATACAACAATATAACAATATAATACAACTGTAAAAACTATTCTCTCTCTCTCTCTTACTCTCTGTCTATTCTATTTCTCCTCTTATCTTTGGAACTTACCGAGCGACCTGTTCGCTGAAGACATTCTATTTCTTTCTTCTTTGAATGCCGTCAGGTGATTTGGACACGCCAGAGATCAAGCCTACTGTCGAAGACTTGGATCAGTTTGCCGAAGACCCAACACTTTAGTTTCATTGTACACTTTTCCTTTCAGTACTTTACATTCCTGTTATGCCATTGTTTAGGCATCGCTTTCATTTCAGTTGTATTTACTTTTCATGCATTGTACAAAAGAATGTTAATAAATAAAGTTGTTGTTCAGTTTATATCTCTTGTCTCTTATGCTTATTTTTATATTGCTTAGATACGCTTAGCGTATTTACTTCACAGTAAATACGCAGCGGACCAGTCGCGTCCCCTTCGCCGTATACCGGGAAGCAGGGCGTGAGAAAGTGATGCTAAGTTACAAAAGATCAGAGAACAAGTAGAGAATGGACTCAGAATAGACTTCATCATTCATGAATACGGATCCTTGAGATACGGCAGCAGATTGTGTGTACCTAAAGGTCTTGTGTGAGAAGAGTTAATGAAAGAAGCCTACAGCTCTTCCTACTCAGTACACCCTGGAGGTATAAAGATGTACAAAGATCTGCGTCAGAATTACTGGTGGCACGGAATGAAGCGTGAAGTAGGCAGAAGCGTTACTAAATGCTTAGTGTGCCAACAAGTAAAGGCTGAACATCACAGGACTTCTGGATTACTTCAACCGTTACCTATCCCAGAATGGAAGTGGCAACACATCACTATGGATTTTGTGACTGCACTTCCTCACAGCACAAAGGGTAATGATGCGATATGGGTTATTGTGGATCGACTCACAAAGTCGGCTCACTTTATCCCATTTCGAGTTGGCCAATCTACTGAGACATTAGCAAAGAAATACATGGAGGTAAGAATCTAAATAAGATTTAAACTCTTCATAAATGTACTATCTCTGATACCCATGAACTCATGTAGGAAATCGCGAGACTTCATGGAGTACCGGTTTGCATTGTCTCCGATCGTGACACCAGGTTTCGATCACAATTTTGGCAAAGTTTGCAAGCGAGCTTGGGAACAAGTATGAACTTTAGCACAGCTTATCATCCTCAAACCGATGGTCGGTCTGAGCGAACTATTTAGATCTTGGAAGATATGCTAAGAGCGTGTATGCTAGACTTCGGAGGATCGTGGGAAGATCACCTATATCTTGTAGAATTTTCATACAACAACAGCTACCAAGCAAGTATAGGAATGACACATTTTGCATCACTTGTAGGGTTTCCTTAACACCTTTATTAGGGTTTTGAAGCATCACACATGCCATAACATTAAAATTATGAGGTGCTAAGCAAACTATACTATGAATCGAACTAGAATTTATGAAGTAATTATTAATAGTATCATATTTAAAACTTAATTTATACTAAGTGATGAGACTACAACCTTTGTAGACCTCTTTGGAAGACTCCTTTGCTTTGGAAGGGTTCGCTTGATCACCTCTTCGTCCACGACGATCCACCCGAAGCTCTTTGCCCTAAGCTTGTTGCTTCCTTCGATCTTTGAAAATCTTGAAGCACAACACCCTACACAAGATAGCAAAGGTTGTGTAAGATGATGAAGTGGTTGCTATTCTTATTTAATACCTTTTCTTTTATTTATCTAACTCAATTTTAACAATTAAAAGAGATCTAGAGTGAGGAAGAAGAAGATGGCTCTTTTCTTTTTTCTTTTGGGGTGAATAATAATGAAAAGGAAAATGAAATGAGAGATATATATTATCATAACCATAACCATAGTTAAATAATATCTATATATTTTTATTTGGGTTAAAGGCAAAAGGAAAAAGAACCATGGTTGAGTCAAATTCAACCATGGAAATGTGTAGAAAGAATGACCCATGAAGAAAGAAATGAGTCATTAATCTTTTTCCTTTATCTTTAACTTTAATGAAAAATATCTATATATTTATTTATCTACAATATGATTCTTATATTGCCATCATTCTTGTATCATCAACCATGATACATTTCATGTATGTATGTGTGTATGCACATCATCATGTACATATACATGCATGTATCCATAAAAAGAAAAGGATTTAAATAAATAATATAAAAGTCAATATTAAATCAACACTTGATTTAATAAATCGGTCATATCTTATACGACCCGACTAATATCAAATGCCCGATTAAAATACAGTATCACATACTCGTATTTAATTGAGCATCCGCATATATCTCATATGCGTACCACTTCGTTTCGCCTGAGCCGCGAAACTTCTATGTGGGACTCTAAGACTCGACAATACGCCAGCAGTAGGTGATGATCATATCAAACATCCACAAGACTCAAGCGGTCAGCTAAACGTAACGGCTACCCGGGTATTGAGCGATCAGAATAAGAACAAGCGAACCTGTCAAAACTCCTGTCAATCCATCCGGCAACACTTACCGTACAGTCCGGTCTCTTCGTCAGATATGCTGCATATCGAGTCTAAGGATGGAATCGTCGACCCCAACAACTCAATAAGTCATGCCGGTATATGGTCTATAACAGATTGAGAAACTTACTGATAACACTTATCAGTAATATCTCAGTAGCCCTGTCCAGGGACTTCCCGTTATAGCCAAGCGTGCACAGCACAGCATCAACCCCCAATACCGGGAGAGACGAAACCCCTCCTATCGCTCACTGCCTCCATATGCCTCGAGACTATACCCAAAATCCATCTGTTTGTACGACTCAGTAGAGCCGTAGTAGGGTGGAGATCAAAGTATAGTGGGAGGGCATACAAGACTCCATGACGATCTCGGGTCTACGGACTAACCTGTACCAGTGTCACCTGAGAACTACTATCCGACGTATGATATAATACCATATAGGAGTTCTCGGTGAGTCCGTTCAGTGTACCCAGTCTCACTGAGCACCCGTATACTATCTTCGGTGTCAACACACCAGACGGATATGGGATCATCCATCGCCCATCATATGGAACAAGAATGGTATACGCTAGTCTAAACTGGAATATCGATGCCCTGTCTCGATATACCTACGACTAGGAACATTTCAAGGATATGCTTATAAACTACAGATATCCCACTAGTATGATCCGCATCATATTCCCAGTAGTCAAGCCAATACCCTTAGGGCTTTATCAACATGCACCAAATGAATATAAACATGATCAAGTGAACATATGATAAAGTAAAACCAGATAGCATACTATCATGTCGAGCAAGACTGTCCTCTGAATATATATATATACACATCAGTACATACACTATCTCATAATAGCCTCTAGGGCATACATATATCCAACAATCTCCCACTTGCCCTAAGGTCAGTTATTGGCGTATCTCATACCCAACATCTCAAAAAGTCGTTCATGCTGCGGCTGAGGGAGGGCCTTGGTGAATGGATCCGCAGCGTTGTTCTTTGTGTCTACTCTCTTAATCTCGATCTCGCGGCGATCAACAATCTCCCGGATCACATGATATCGCCTCAGGATGTGTCTGGACTTCTGATGGGAACTGGGCTCTTTGGCCCACGCCATAGCCCCATTATTGTCACAATACAAAGGTATTGGATCAATATTGGTTGGAACTACTTCTAGCTCCACGATGAACTTTCTCATCCAGACGGCTTCCTTGGCTGCATCATTTGCAGCAATATATTCAGCTTCCATCGTTGAGTCTGCAATGGTATCCTGTTTGGAACTCTTCCTACTCACCGTCCCTCCATTGAGGGTAAATGCAAACCCTGAGATAGACTTGCTGTCATCCTTGTCACTCTGGAAGCTCGAATCGGTAAAGGCTTCCATTCGGAGATCCCCGTTACCATACACCAAGAACAATTCTTTAGTCCTTCGTAAGTACTTAAGAATGTTCTTCACAGCAATCCAGTGATTCTCCCCTGGGTTTGATTGATACCTGCTTACTTCACTAAGTGCATAAGCAACATCAGGGCGTGTACATAACATCACATACATTATCGATCCTACTGCCAAAGCATAGGGAATAGTGCTCATGCGAGCTATCTCTATATCAGACTTTGGGCAATCGTCTTTTGAGAGAGTGACTCCGTGGCAAGCGGGTAAGGCACCCTGCTTGGAGTCTTCCATACTAAACCTCTTTAGGATGATGTTAATGTACTTGGTTTGGGACAATCCCAATAACCGTTTGGATCTATCCCTATAGATCCGTATACCCAATATGTATGTGGCATCACCCAGGTCCTTCATGGAGAACCTTTGTGATAAGAATGATTTGACCGACTGTAGCATAGGAATGTCATTTCCTATCAGAAGTATGTCATCCACATACAATACGAGGAATGCGACATTTCTCCCTACAGTCTTCTTATAAACACAAGGTTCATCTGGATTTTTGATGAAATCAAACTCTTTAATAACATCATCAAAATAGATGTTCCAACTCCGTGATGCCTGCTTTAACCCATAAATGGATTTAAGCAACTTGCATGCTTTACCACTGCTCCCACTGTCAATGAAGCCTTCTGGCTGATCCATATAAACGCATTCATCTAAATCACCATTTAGGAATGCAGTTTTAACGTCCATCTGCCAGATTTCATAGTCATAGTGAGCAGCAATAACAAGTAAGAACCAAATGGATTTAAGCATGGCTACCGGAGAGAAAGTCTCGTCATAGTCCAAACCTAGTTTTTGACAAAAACCTTTCGCTACCAACCTTGCCTTATAGGTCTCTGCCTGTCCATCTACACCGATCTTTCTTTTAAAGAACCATTTTCAACCCACAGGTTTTATCCCGGAGGGTACATCTTCCAAAGTCCATACTTTGTTGGTGTACATGGACTCCATTTTGGATCTCATGGCATCCGTCCATTTCACAGAGTCACCACTCGTGATAGCCTGATGAAAACTGGCAGGATCATCATCATCCATGATGCAATCTTCTCTATCACCATCAATGAGAAAACCATAGTATCTCTCCGGTGGGCGAGAAGTCCTACCAGATCTATGGAGTGCTGAGGTTCATTAGATTCTTTTATAACTTCAAATTCAGCCATGTAGTCTTTTGTAACTTGTGTCTCTAGAACCTCTTCTAGATCTACCACATTGCCATCATCATCATTTGAAAAAATCTCATTTTCTAAAAAGGTAGCATACTGAGAAACAAACACTTTTTGTTCCTCCTTGTGGTAGAAAAGATACCCAAACGAATGTTTAGGATATCCTACAAATATACATTTGACTGATCCTGTCTCGAGTTTGTCTGCATTCTGCTTTTTAACAAAAGCCGGACAACCCCAAATCTTAACTCTTTTAAGAGATGGTTTCTTCCCATGCCATATCTCATATGGAGTGGTAGACACGGTCTTGGTTGGAACTTTGTTTAACAGAAAAGCTGCTGTTTCCAATGCATGCCCCCAAAACGAGAGAGGTAACTCAGAATCACTCATCATGGATTGCACCATATCTAATAAGGCACGGTTCCTTCGTTCTGACACACCGTTGTGCTGTGGTGTGTAAGGTGGAGTGAGCTGAGAGAGAATCCCATTCTCTTTTAGGAAGTCTAAGAACTCAGTACTCAAGTACTCTCCACCTCGATCTGATCGAAGTATCTTGATACTCTTTCCTGTTTGGTTTTCTACTTCATGTTTATACTCCTTGAATTTCTCGAAAGCTTCAGACTTATGCTTTATCAAATACACATGACCAAATCTTGAGAAATCATCAGTACAAGTTATGAAGTAAGAAAAACCGCCTCTTGCATGTGTAGACATTGGTCCGCATACATCACTATGTATGAGGCCTAAGAGCTCAGTAGCTCTTTCTCCGTGTCCTGTAAACGGAGTTTTGGTCATTTTACCTTTGATACAAGACTGGCAAGTTGCATAAGATTTATACTTAAATGAATTTAAATATCCATCTTTATGAAGCTTGTTTAGTCTTGTTTCATTAATATGATCAAGTCTACAATGCCAAAGAAAAGCTTCATTTATATCTGAAAATTTTCTTTTATTTGTGTGTTGTACGTTGAAAACTGTGTGTTGATTAAGGACATATATCCCGTTATTTAATGTACCAAAACCAATCAACTCTTGATTAAGTCTAATGTTCATAACATTATGTTGCACAGCAAAATGATACCCTTCATTGTCTAACAAGGAAACTGATATAATATTACAAAGCATACTTGGTACAAAATAACACAGGTTCAAAACCAATATACAACCCGAAGGCAAACCTAGGTGATACTCCTACTGAAACTGCATTTACATTGGAACCATTTCCAACTTGGAGAGTATGATCACCTGTCGTCAGAACTCTACTATTTCTCAACGCCTGCACAGAATTGCAAATATGAGAACCCGAACCGGTATCCAATACCTAGGAAGCAGAGTTTATAGAAAAACAGTTTTCAATTACGTACACACCTGAGGCTGAAGTATCACCATGCTTCTTCTTGAGTTCCAGGTACTCAAAACAGTTCCTCTTCCAGTGTCCCGTCTTCTTGCAATGAAAACATTCACCTTTTCCCGATACCCCAACCTTGGACTTGCCTTTTCCCTTCACCTTTTTGACTCCACCCTTAGGTTTGGTGGGTTTCTTCTTCATCTTTCCCTTGGCCTTAGCCTTCGGGTAAGAGGAGGAGGATTGCCCAACACTCATAATGGGAGTCTTCACTGACTTCAGTGTGCTCTCTGCACTCCTTAACATATTAAGGAGTTCAGGCAGTTCCTTCTCCATTTTGTGCATGTTGAAGTTAACAATGAACTGAGCAAAGGTGGAGGGGAGAGACTGTAGAATAATATCCGTATACTGTTCATTGTCCATTGTTCACCCAAGGTCCTGAAGCTCTTCTATGAGAGCTATCATTTTCAGAACATGGTCTCCTACTGCTGTGCCAGCGGTCATGCGCATCTGAAACAGTTTCTTAGACGCTTCGTATCGTAATACGCGAGATTGCTCTCCATACAACTCTTTTGTATGGAGGAATATGGCTTTTACGTCCATATTCTCGTGCTGCTTCTGATGTGTGTTATCCATCGATGCAAGCGCGAGGTATTTTGCCGTAGCACAGTCAGCGTCCCATGTCTTGCGGATTTCCCTATCCGCAACGGAAGATTTAGGACCTAGGGGGGCAGGGTTGGAGCTGTAAGGACATATGATACTTTATCATAAGTCAAGGCAATATTTAAATTCCTCAGCCAGTCTTTATAGTTGGTCTCATTCAGCTTGTTTTTATCGAATAGAAGCTTAAGTCCTGTCATGGGTATCTGCCATTAAGAGAGAGAAAAGAATACACTTAGCGAAAGCTCTCAAAGATCAGATTGGTTATTATCTTGTTTAACCGATGTCTCCCACTGTTTTTATCAAATTTTCTTTAAAACCTTTAAAAAGAAAACTAGCCGGGATTAATTACATTCTACAACTTCGCTAACCTCTCAGCCAGGCCAGTGCCGGTACTTGAGGGAGGTTCCCCGTGCTTTCGTACGGACCTAATTAAAGTAAAGCTCGTCTTCCCAGAGGCGTAGCCCCGTTTGGCACCTTTCTAGACACCTACCGAGTCAGCTAATTGTAAAGTGCAAAATTCTCCCGGGAGCAACATTTGCTCGCAGTGGGATCGGGATCCTACTATCATATAGAAGGTATACAATCTCATTGTAATTTTCAACTCTTGAAATTCCCGATATAATTTTTACCCCTAGTACTTATGACCTTAACTAAAGTCAACATATCATAAGTACTTGTCAAGTTCTTCCCGTCATTTCGTGATTAACTAGACCCACCCATATGATCCTTAACTAAAGTCAACATAATCATATGAATGTCCTAACTAATCTGCATCATATGCAGTATAGGAAGACATCACTTAGCTACCGTTCACTGCGCCTTAACTAAAGTCAAAATGCATAGCACGAATACTAAGTACTCTGCTTCCTAAAATGAAGGAGGGTTGCGGATAGTTTTTAATAAAACTTTTAATGCTTTGAACTTGATATCGTTGTAGAATCTAATGGGTTTAAAAGGAGTGGTTTAAGCTCCGTATTTTTGAAACTTGCTTTTTTTTATAAAAGGCCGAGTGTGTTTCAAATCTGATTCTACAACATCTTTTAAGGTTCATTTATCTTTTACATTAATCTCATTAATGTAGTCCCATTATTTAAATCCTAAGCCATTACAGAAAGAAACGAAAATATAACGTACACGTATGCCACTCGCATTCGCCACAGTGTCCTGATATGCACCGTTAGGTTACTTAACTAACGGCATACCGGGACGGGGCTAGTGCGGGTGCAAAACATAAGTAACGTCTATTATATATCATATATATAATACTGCGGGCTAGTGCGGGTGCAAAACATAAGTAACGTCTATTATATATCATATATATAATACTGCATTCATCTCAGATATATATTAAATGATCACATCAAATAATAAAAGCAGCAGAAGCACATATAGAATATCTAGGAGGTCCGTATTTTGTATTTAGCCAGCAATAAAAATACGGATTCCATGGTCATGATGAATAGCCAAGCCTACACTCCTAGACCTCTACGAGAGTGAAAAGCGACCCTACCAATTCTGAAGTTTAGAAGACCCGGTCTCGACTCCTCGAGATGGCCTCCCACTGAACCCTAAAACCCGGTCACTTGTGCCTTCCTCCTTGGGTCTATCCTAATGCGGAAAAGTAAATAATATACAACACTGGTGACAACAACCTCAACCCAGAATTGTCCCAAATAAAAGAATATTACATACAATTTAATTTTACATGAATGAAAAGAATACTCTCATCTCACATAAAACCCCCCGGCTATTCATTGCGACAATCCTGCATTTCAAATCTCATCGACACATAATATCAAATATCATTAACGTAAGTAAGTATGCATACACCGATCATCGTTGATGTATAGCAACGAAAACCGGTAATACAACTACATACTACACTTATAGTCACAGAGAAATAAAATGAAAAATTACAATAATTGGAATCTTAACTGCCTTTAGACAACACAAACCCGGAATATCACATATACAAGATTTCATGCCTAATAATGTAAAGCTCGCATTTGGGTCTCTTTCAAGAAAACACATTTTCAAAACAAACCGGATAATTCAACAAGATTTCCGTTTATCCCGAGACCGAACTGCTAGATTTACACGCAACAAACAAATTTATAGATTCCAATCATTGTATCACATACTATTAAACTAGGCGCAGTTAAAACATTCGATCGAACGATTTAAACAACCACAGACTGCTCTGAAAGCTCAACACTTGAGCAGTTATTAAAAATACCAGTAACAGAAGCAAACACATACGAGACATCAAAAGAAACTACGGCCCAGGAATCACCTACGGCGCCGCGGAACCGCCGCAACAAGGCCACTATGGCCGCGGTTCTGCGGTCGTGCGGTCGATTTAGGGCAGTGTATTTCTGGTGGGCCCATATATTTCCCTGCTTAATTTTTTACATATTTTTAATTTGAAAAAATCCAGGTTTTTGAAAAATTTCCAGAGAGGACCACCCGGGTGTCGTTTTTCGTCCGTTCGATGTTTTCAACGTCGTCTAGGTTACTACAAAGCTCTAGCTTGGCTCTGATACCACTGTAGGGTTTTCTTAACACGTCTATTAGGATTTTGAAGCATCACACATGCCATAACATTAAAATTATGAGGTGCTAAGTAAACTATACTATGAATCGAACTAGAATTTATGAAGTAACTATTAATAGTATCATATTTAAAACTTAATTTATACTAAGTGATGAGACTACAACCTTTGTAGACCTCTTTGGAAGACTCCTTTGCTTTGGAAGGGTTCGCTTGATCACCTCTTCGTCCACGACGATCCACCCGAAGCTCTTTGCCCTAAGCTTGTTGCTTCCTTCGATCTTTGAAAATCTTGAAGCACAACACCCTACACAAGATAGCAAAGATTGTGTAGGATGATGAAGTGGTTGCTATTCTTATTTAATACCTTTTCTTTTATTTATCTAACTCAATTTTAACAATTAAAAGAGAGCTAGAGTGAGGAAGAAGAAGATGGCTCTTTTCTTTTTTCTTTTGGAGTGAATAATAATGAAAAAGAAAATGAAATGAGAGATATATATTATCATAACCATAACCATAGTTAAATAATATTTAGATATTTTTATTTGGGTTAAAGGCAAAAGGAAAAAAACAATGGTTGAGTCAAATTCAACCATGGAAATGTGTAGAAAGAATGACTCATGAAGAAAGAAATGAGTCATTAATCTTTTTCCTTTATCTTTAACTTTAATGAAAAATATCTATATATTTATTTATCTACAATTTGATTCTTATATTGCCATCATTCTTGTCTCATCAACCATGGTACATTTCATGTATGTATGTGTGTATGCACATCATCATGTACATATACATGCATGTATCCATAAAAAGAAAAGGATTTAAATAAATAATATAAAAGTCAATATTAAATCAACACTTGATTTAATAAATCGGTCATATCTTATACGACCCGACTAATATCAAATGCCTGATTAAAATACAGTATCACATACTCGTATTTAATCGAGCCTCCGCACATATCTCATATGCGCACCACTTCGTTTCGCCTGAGCCGAGAAACTTCTATGTGGGACTCTAAGACTCGTCAATACGCCAGCAGTAGGCGATGATCATATCAAACACCCACAAGTCCCAAGCGGTCAGCTAAACGTAACGGCTACCCGGGTATTGAGCGATCAGAATAAGAACAAGCGAACCTGTCAAAACTCCTGTCAATCCATCCGGCAACACTTACCGTACAGTCCGATCTCTTCGTCAGATATGCTGCATATCGAGTCTAAGGATGGAATCGTCGACCCCAATAACTCAATAAGTCATGCCGGTATATGGTCTATAACAGATCGAGAAACTTACTGATAACACCTATCAGTAATATCTCAGTAGCCCTGTCCAGGGACTTCCCGTTATAGCCAATCGTGCACAGCACAGCATCAACCCCCAATACCGGGAGAGACGAAACCCCTCCTATCGCTCACTGCCTCCATATGCCTCGAGACTATACCCAAAATCCACCTGTTTGTACGACTCAGTAGAGCCGTAGTAGGGTGGAGATCAAAGTATAGTGGGAGGGCATACAAGACTCCATGACGATCTCGGGTCTACAGACTAACCTGTACCAGTGTCACCTGAGAACTGCTATCCGACGTATGATATAATACCATATAGGAGTTCTCGGTGAGTCCGTTCAGTGTACCCAGTCTCACTGAGCACCCGTATACTATCTTCGGTGTCAACACACCAGACGGATATGGGATCATCCATCGCCCATCATATGGAACAAGAATGGTATACGCTAGTCTAAACTGGAATATCAATGCCCTGTCTCGATATACCTACGACTAGGAACATTTCAAGGATATGCTTATAAACTACAGATGTCCCACTAGTATGATCCGCATCATAATACCAGTAGTCAAGCCAATATCCTTAGGGCTTTATCAACATGCACCAAATGAATATAAACATGATCAAGTGAACATATGATAAAGTAAAACCAGATAGCATACTATCATGTCGAGCAAGACTGTCCTCTGAATATATATATATATACACATCAGTACATACACTATCTCATAATGGCCTCTAGGGCATACATATATCCAACAACACTTTATGGAAGAAAGTGTCGATCGCCATTAAGTTGGGATGACATCGGAGATAGAGAGCTCTTTGGACCTGAGATGATAGTAGAAATCGTTGACGTAGTTCGTACTATCAGGGAAAGAATGTGCATAGCCTAAGATCGACAAAAACACTGGGCTGATGCAAAGCGCTGTCATTTGGAGTTCCAGTCGGGAGATCATGTATTTCTGAAGATATCTCCGAACCGTGGAGTGATCCGTTTTGGAAGAAGGGGTAAGCATAGTCCAAGGTACATTGGATCGTTCGATATACTCGAGCGAGTCGGTAAAGTGGCTTATCGCTTGGCACTTATACCTTCATTGGAAGGAGTGCACAATGTGTTCCACATATCCCAACTTAGAAGGTATATGAGTGACCCCAGCCATTTTCTTGATCATTCCGAGCTCACTATTCAGCCAGATTTATCTTGTGAGCAACAACCTGTTGAGATCCTGGATAGAAAAGTAAAGTCATTTCAGAACAAGGAAGTCAACTTGGTTCGAGTGATGTGAAGAAAAAACACACATGGAGAATCAACGTGGGAAAGGGAATATGAGATGCGTGCAAGATATCCTCACTTATTTGTAAACTAGTCCTTAAAACAAATTGTAAATTTCGAGGACGAAATTTTTGTACGGAGGGTAGACCGTAACAACTCCAATTTCAATGTACATAAAATTGTTTAAAAGTTGATGTACAATTAGGGTATTTACAATTCCTGTGAATGCTATAAGAATTTGTTTTGCTTTAGAACAACAAGAAAGAGCTTGTAGCTCATTGGTAAGACCTTGCACTGCTGAGACAAAGCACCTTAGTTCAAATCCCATCAGCCACAATATCTTTTTGTTTTATTTTCTTTTAATCTTTTTAGAAGCCCAAAGGTCTACACGTGCACAACACGTAAACTGAAGAGTTACAAATTATTTAAACATGTGCACTGAAGAATACGAAGCGACACCTACACGTGGCATGAAGACCAACGCCACCCGTCGGTGTTGGCCCAGCGACATTGGCAAAAAGCCCGGCGCCGCCGGTCTCCCCGTCCCTAATGCTCCCAATTCTTCACCCTTGCATCCTTTCAGCTACCCCACTTCTCCTAGGCTGTTTATCTTCTCTGCAATTACATAGAGAATTTAAAATAACTCTTTAATCCTATTTTTATTATAAATTTTAATACATTTATTCACTACACTAAACCCTAGATTTTCCTATAAATACCACCCCTCATTTCACACTTCCACACTCACAAATCTCTGCCAAAACACTCAAGAATTCTTAAGTCTCTATATTGTGCAAGTGGAGTTAGCAATGTGCAAAGCTTCGACGAAGTTCCGGCGACGATACGAGGAGTTTCCGGCAACGAAATGAAGCACCGACGAATCGTAGACCTCTTCCTACCTCCCCCTCTCATCAAAGCCAATAAGTCCCATTTTCCCCTCTCATCTTAATCTTTAAAAAGTTTCTTTTCCAAAACCTGACGGAAGCAGAGTTAGTCCGACTCCCGATTCGGTTTTCTTTAAAAACAACACCTTTCTTTAACAATATAAAAACATATTCTTATATGTTGATTAATAAATATTAACAAACTCAATAAAACAAATTTCATATCAAAATAATCATTTTTGTGATATTTATCGTATTTTTACATAAAAATACCACAAACTATTTATTTCGATATTTTAACCTTTATTCCTTGCTATAACTTTAGATAGTTCACGAGGTAATGACCTTTCTCATTACAACAAACATCTCTATCATAGCACGATGAAGTTTTGGGAACATAGAATACGGGAAAATACGACTTTACAAATAAATACCCTAAACTTACAAAACCGTTTTCTTTAAAAAGATGTATTAACAATTTCCATGCAATTACGCCTCTACAACCCATTTTAGGGACCCCGTTTGGGATGGTGCGGATTATCGCACATTCTCGGACTTAGTAGAGCGAGATGCAGACCTCCGCAAGGAGCATTTGATCTCGATGGAAATTTGTATACATTTTTCTTTAGAAAAATAAGATTTCAATAAGAAAATAAATAAATTATTTTCATTAAATATATATATATATATATATATAATCAAAATATTTATTTTAATTATATAAATATTCCAAGTTTTCTAAATCAAAGGAATTACTATTACATGAAAATATCAACCAAATAGAATACAATTACAATATTTCAACAAAATACCATATATTATGAAAATTAGGTTCTACTCACTAGAAATTTCACATCTATAAAATATACATCTATAAAAACCCTAAAGATGATAATTAAATGTTTGAGGAGTATTTTGAAATTATGCCAAAAATATTTTACATAAAACCCCCTCAAGTTATATTAAATTACAATAAGGACTCTAGTAAACATAGGTTTAAGCGGGACCAGTCTCTTAAGCTTCAGGAAGCCGGAGATATGGATACTTGCCTATTTAAGATAGACAATCTAACAAACGGTGTTATCAATACGTTAATTGTCTTGGAAAAAGACACAAATCCTGCCATCCATGTGCAGCAGTTACCGATAATATCAAAACAATTCAGGAATTCAATTTCTTTTAAAATTGTCTGACTCAAACTGATTCTCAATCTAATTAATCTGACTTGAATGTGATTCATGTATAAACTACAATGCAACATGAATCCATGAATCCGTTTATTCAATTTATATCAATCTATCTTGACTAAACCGAACCATGGATATACTCCATCTACATGTACATCCATTATATCCATTCCATTTACTGATAGCATGGTTCCGGCAAGCCATCCATATACAATTTACAATACAATACAATACAATACAATACAATAAAGACATCGCGGGGTTTATAAGGGGTAGATTGGTATGGAAGGTGTTAAAAATGGTACGAGACTGTAACCATAATACACCTAACCTGAATCTCCATTGCTGTTGTACCGTGGCTGAACGGTTCCTTGTGCTCCGTATACCTTAGTCTTCGGAATAGTGGGACTTCTCTCGTATACACTGGCATTTTCTGTACCAAACTATAAACAACAGCGTTAACAATATAATACAACTTTAAAAGTTACATTCTCTTTATGTTTATTCTGTCTCTACTTAATTTTGGGACTTACCGAGCGGTTGTTCGCTGACAGCATTCTTTTCTTCTTTCTTTGGAATGTTGTCAGGTGGATCGGACCTTCTGGAGACAGATCCCACTGGCGAAGACTTGGATCAGCTAGCTTTTGACCCGAAGCTCTAGTTTACTTGTACATATTTTCATTTCTGTTATACCACTGTTTAGGCATTGCTTTCATTCCATGTATTTACGTTTCATTGTACTGTAAAAAAATGTTAATAAATAAAGTTGTTGTTCTTTTACATCTTGTCTCTTGTGTACATTTTATTTTATATTGCTTAGATATGCTTAGCATGTTTACCTCTGAGTAAATACATAGCGGACCTCGTCGCGCCCTCTTTCTGTACACCGGGAAGCGGGGCGTGACTCTAACTGCTCACATACATTTGAGTCGATCTTAATCTCAAACCAGATTAACGATCCTTAAATAAAACAAACCCAAATCTAAGATATATGGATTTGGACTAATCCACGCCCTACGGGCGACAGCATAAATTAGTCTCCGTATACAATCCACGGGCAATCTAAACAAACAAAAACACATACGACACAATATGAACTTCTGGAGCAGGAGAAAGTGGTTATCGCGATGCGATAACGTAATTAACTGCAGGGGCTTGCGCCTACAGTGATGAGCGTCCCCACAATCAAAAACCTCTCGCAAACGAGGGGGACTCTGACGAAATCTGTTACAACGGCCGCATCTGTCCAAACCTCCGATATACGGTGCCATAAATCAACTTGGCATCTTCGGAGAATTAGACGGATAAATCCAAATAGTATCTTCCCCCAAATTCAGGCAAGAAGATCCATCCCGGTTCATCTCTGTTTTCGGCGGTAAACAGTGACAGAGCCAACCATACTACCTGTGACCAGGAATCGTCCCTCCACAGTCACATTACGACTATCTATAGGATATCAAGAACAGCAAAATATAAAACTAGCTAACACATGTCCATCTTCCACAATAAATAGAATCAAAAAAATGCATAAAGCGGAAACGAATCAAGATCCAATAAACAATATCCGAATCATGTCCCAATATGAGCTCACATCAATAGAAATAAAACTGCGGTACTAAATAAACTAAGAGTCTAAAAAAACTAACTCTTCACTGCTCGGCTTGATAGCTAAAGTACTCCTGTTTAGCCTGCGATAAAGGAAGAGGAACTGGGCCATGCAAAACCCAGACGTCAGTGCGTCATAATATCAAAAGAATAATAATAACTAGGATAGGATGATATGATTAAACATGAATGTAAATAATAAATACATGAATAAAACAAAGAGGTATATGTATGTGATGTGTAACCTAAAATCTGTGCTTCTAGGTTATCTATTCTACAAGTGTTTGAAATCAATTTAATAGAATCGTCGATGTAACTCAATAGTATCCTGTGCGTGCCTAGGACCACGGTCAAGATTCTCGGGCTGAATCCGAGACGTGCCGCTAAGCAGTAAACATGTAACATGTACAGATGAATGATGTCAGCATCATCATTCCGGGGCTGGCCTAGCCCGTAAAGACTGATCAGTATAAGTATCGAACTGTTGAGTACTGTTGAGTTACAAGTCAGATTTCATTATTTATTTTCCCTTACTCCCCAGGTTTTGTGTTCAAGTCAGGTATTGATGATGTAAATCTAATGCCAACACAGGATCACGCAGGTACAGGTTTTGTCTATGCAGACAACAGGTACGTCCGTCAGGACAACACGTCAAGATTGTCGGCATTAGTAATAATATCCAAGTAACAAGTCTGGTAGTGTGTCGTGAACTTGTCATGTGATGTATATTGACCAAATAGATACCCAAATATGAAACTGTAATCAATATTGAAACACGGTAGTGTGTCGTGAACATGTCATGTGATGCATATTAACCAAATACATACCCAAATGTGAAACTGTAATCAGTATCGAAAAACGGTAAACAAAACTGATACCGGGATGCATATGTATCTATCTTTAATAACCATTATATGTATTCATTACCATGTATGATGCAAACTAGATAACATGTTGTACTAATGTAGTAGTATAATAATATCATGATATTGCGACATGCAACTAGAAATGCTATTATCAGTACGGATACGAATGGATATCGTAAAACTGTAAATCTGTGACATTTGCTGAATAATAAAACACATGCACTATTTTTTTCATATAGATATTGATATAATATAACATAGCATGTTGCAAGTTAAACTTGCCTGATCGGATCTCACAACGGGATACGGATGCTACATCCGACGTTGGATTAACGTCGCGATGCAAACTTACACGCGCAGGACTGGACCTGACTGATCAGTGACGTGACGTGATGACTAGGCTGGACGACTACGGTGACTGGGTCATCCGGATCGTCGGCGACACACGCAACTCCGGCGAGACGGCCGGAATAACAAGAAAAGAAAGAAAGAAAGGAAGGAAGAAAATGAAGAAGAAGAATGGGGGTGGCTGCTCGGTTCTGGGGTGGCGAGGACAGCGGCGAGGTGATAACGACGATGGTGGGTTGCCATCGGCGACGGGTGTAGTGGGGTTTCTTGGGTTGCTGTTGGGTACTCGGGTTGCTGAGGTCGGCGTCGAAGATGGAGAAGAGGAGGTGGAAGCAGAGGTGATGAGGGCGAGGGGACGAGGGCGAGGAGATGGTGGTGACGACGAGGGGAGGTTGACGGTGAGGGGTTGGGGTTTCTTGAGTTGCTGCTGGTGGCGTTGTCGGGGTTGTGGGTTCTCGGGAAAAAGGAAAAGGGGACAGGAGGTGGAGGTGGTGACGGAGGTGAGGTGGTGACGAGGATAAGAGGGCGAGATGATCGGTGGCAGTGGTGCAGGCGTGGGATAGGATTTGGGTTCGGGTTTCTCGTGGTGAATATAAAAGAAGAAAGAAAGAGAGAGTTGAGGGTAATAATATATTAAGGTTATTAATATAATTATATATATATAAAGTGATAGAGAGAGAGAGAGACAGTAATATAATTATATATATTAGTTAATATATTATATTATATTTATATAAGCTGTTAGTTAGAAGTATTATTATTATTATTATTATATATATATATATATATATATATATATATATTTTGGGTTTAAACAGCTAATATCGAAATACTCCGAATTTTACCCAGATCTCATCTAAAAATCTAGTTTTTAAAATATGGAGAATATACGAAAATGTTAAAACCTTAATACGATGTCCGGTCAGTAAAAAATGCATACCCTCAAGTGCGGATTTATGTAAATATATGTAGCGATCCAAACGAGTCTGTTTTAGCAATTTGGACATGAACATGATATAGGGATGCAACCATATGATATAGGGTACGATAACATGCAAGGCTAGATATCAAAATATGTTATTTAATTTTTATTTGTATTATTTAAAAGATATGCGGATACAAAAATATTATATATGTGTATATAGAATCTTGATATGCATGGATCCTCTGTACTAGCAAATATTGACGTAATCTTGAACCATGATGGGTTTCAAACATGCGGGTCGGGTCGGATACTAACCACAGTTACCAAATGCACTATCTGCATTCAAAAGCAAAAGCAATAAAAAAATCTATCGCAAAATTTGAAATACCCCAAATAAAATATAGTATAACAGTGCTAGGGTGTTATAATACGATACGTGACAAAACCAACCATACTACCTATGGAGAGAAAAAATCCTTCCATAATAAAATTACGGTCGTCAATCAGATATCAAGAACAGTAAATAAAAATCCATCTAACACATGTCCAACTGCCACGATAAAATAATAACAAGAAAGTAACGGAAACGAATAAGGATCCAACAAGAAACAATATCCTAGCTACGTCCCTTATGGGATCACAACGTTAAACCATAACTAGAAAATAAAATAAAATAAACATCACTAAACTAATCAGTAAAGCTCCTCACTGCTCAGCTTGCTTGTCAAAATATTCTCGATCTTCCTACGACAAGGTTAAAGGAACCGATCCATGCAAAACCAAGACGTCAAACGTCTGTGTTTCTAGGTTATTTATTCTAACGGTATTTGAAACCAATTAATATAATCCTTCTCGTAACTCAATAGAATCCAGTGCGTGCCCGGGACCACGATCATCATTCTCGGGACTGAATCCGAGATGTGCTGCTAGGCAGTAAAACAATGTCATTGTTCACACAAGAATAATGCATTTAATACATCCCATTCTTCTGCTCGTTTGTTTATAGGTATGTGATTTTGATCCGTGTTTTCTATATGATTACAGGTTACAGGTTTCCAGTACAAATAACGCAAATCACACAAAATCTCAACAGTTATACCAAAATCCAGAACATCTGCCAAAAACAGATAAAATCCGAGTTCCGGTCATCCACACCCATAAAGTGCCACTTACCAATTCAAGAGACAAAACGAATAACAGCGGTCATTCGTGTCTCAAACAAGCACAGAGCATGAGGAAGGCAGCACAAAGATCAAGGGGTGCACGGAGCTCGAGGGAGTTCAAGGTCAAAAAGATTAAAAGAGTGGTCATTTTGGACTGTTGAAAATCTGAAGATATTTTGGAACTTGTTCCCTTATGAAAAATAAATAATAAATATAAAAAGTAATGGGAAAAGTCCCCAAATGAAGCATCACGTGCCCACACGTGATGGACACTGCGCTTGACAAAACAAGGCTGAAAAAGAGGCTGAAACTAAGCCTCACGTGACCTCTATATACAAAGTATATACGCGCCTTGTAAAAACAAACAATTGGCCAGAAATAGTCGCGTGATAGCACGTGACGCTCTTTGATGGGCTTAACTTCGTAGGGTCACGTGCTACACGTGATAGGCTCCTATGCCTTCTGAGCCAATAGAATTAAATTCTAAATAAAAGGGATCAAAGCCCTATTTTGAAAATATTTTAGATCTTTCTAAACAAGAAAGATTGCGCTCTGTAAAGCAGAGTGTCGTTGGATTAAAAATCCAATGGTGATTAAAAATCACCAATTTACAGAAGAAGATTTTGTATAGGGAAATATTTTCCTAATCTTGTGAGAAATATCTTCTGTAAAATAGAAGTTCTTGGATTAAAAATCCAACGGTGAATAAAATTCACCGATTGATCTAAAAGATCATTTTGGTTGATTATAAAATCAATTAAAATCTCTCATTAAGAGATTTTCTGAACAAATTGATTCTTTTCTTTCTCCTATAAATAGGAGCCAGCATAAAAAAAAGAACCACCCCCCAATAAACTGCAATTTCAAAAAGAAAAGAAGAAACCCTATGTAAGAAGAAACAAACAAAAAAACCGAGAGAGCATATTACTCCTTCTTCGTTTCCACTAGGGTTTAACCCTTCATATAAGAACTTCTTTCTTCTGATAAAAGATCTGCAGAAGCAGATCTCCTAACAAGTCGAGAATTTAATTCTCATTGGGAAAATTCTGCCATGCAGATCCAAGACCTAGGAGAAGATCTAAGTTCAGAGAATTTAATTCTCGTAAAAGGCATATAGGAATTTAATTCCTCTGATAAAACTAGGGTTTAACCCTTCATATAAGAACTTAGTTCTTTCTTCTGATAAAAGATCTATAGAAGCATATCTCCCCACAAGTTGAGAATTTAATTCTCATCGGGGAGATTCTGCCATGCAGATCCAAAACCTAGGAGAAGATCTAAGTTCAGAGAATTTAATTCTCCCAAAAGGCATATAGGAATTTAATTCCTCCAATGAAACCAGGGCGAAAGAATTTAATTCTTATAAAAATAAGATACCTGAAATTCACAAAACTTTGATCAAAAGTTACATGCATATTAGAGTTCAATGCTACACAATAAAAGCTCACATGTTCCCACGAGAGCACCTTTGAGGAACAAAAAGGAAAGACTGAGATCGCCTCACGTGACCCTACGTGGCCCCTGAGAAATGCTTAGCACTTATAAAAAAGAAAAGGGAATAAACCCTATTTTGGGGTGCCTCACGTGATCCCACGTGACCCTAGAGAAGTGATCAGCAGTTATAAAAGAGAAAAGGGGAATAAACCCAAGACAGTTCCCATTCTGGGGCGCCTCATGTGATCCCACGTGACACTTGAGAAGTGCTTAGCTCTAGAATAAGAGAATGAAAGAGGTAGCGCCCAACTTTAAGCGCCTCACGTGCCACACGTGAGCCTCCCCCAATTTCTAGTATTTAACACTATAAAAGGCTAATGTTAGTCAAACTTAGATCAAATTTCCCGAAGACCATCAATTGAAGGATCTAAGTCCTAATGATAGCTCACGAGCTCCCAACAGATGGCATCTAAAATGATGTTCATCCCATCCCTCCTCAGTCGGGACATTGGTTCAAGGGTACATCTCTCCACACCTCTGATACATGTCGTTGTAATTCTTCAACGTCTTCAGAGAGGTGGAGGGTACCAATAACCAATAGATCTTGGCACACCCCCAAACCAATGAGCAAAAACAATGGACCGTAATGTCCTTAAACTAACTGTGGACCGTAATGTCCTTAAACTAATCTTTATGGACTATGATGTCCTTAAACCCAATAGACCGTAATGTCCTTAAACTAACTATGGACCGTAATGTCCTTAAACTAATCTTCATGGACTATGATGTCCTTAAACTCCACGGACTATGATGTCCTTAAACTTTGGACCGCAATGTCCTTAAAACTAAACTCCATGGACCGCAACGTCCTTAAAACTAAATTGCGGACCACAACGTCCCTAAAAACTAAATTCCACGGACTATAATGTCCTTAAACTTTGGACCGCAATGTCCTTAAAACTAAACCCTTTGGACCGCAATGTACTTAAAACTAAATTGCGGACCGCAACGTCCCTAAGAACTAAATTGCGGACCGCAATGTCCTTATAAACTAAAGAAAATCCTGTTGACTAGATCTTAGTCTAAAATTAGACTAAAGCATCCTCAACAAACGTTTGATTTGATCTTAATCTAAAACAAGATTAACGATCCTTAAACCAACCCAAACCTAAATCTAAGAAAATACAGATTTGGACTAATCTATGCCCTACGGGCGACAACACAAATTAGTCTCCGTATACAATCCACGGGCAACCTGAAACAAAACAAACACACACGACACGAAGTGACTTTCTAGAGTAGGAGAAAGTGGTTACCGCGATGCGGTAACGTAATTAACTGCAGGGGCTTGCGCCTGCAGGGAAGAGCGTTCCCACAATCAAAAACCCCTCACAACGAGGGGGAATCTGATGAAATCTGCTACAACGGCCGCATCCATCCAAACCTCCGATAAGCGGTGCCATAAATCATCTTGACATCTTCGGAGAGGTGGACGGATAAATCTAAAGTGCATCTTCCCCCCAAAGTTCAGGCCAAATGTCCCAACGTCCCGGTCGCGTCTTTCGGCGGCGAACAAATTCTGGCACGCCTGGTGGGATCTTTTCCTCTTTCTACTCCACACTTCGTGTGTCGTGCTCACGAACGAATCGCAGTTTAATGTTGTTGCCCCTAGATTCGAGGTACTAAAATTTGGTGTCTTGCTCCGTGCAGAAGTGAAGATGACGTCGATGGCTTCCAACTGCAACAACAACTTCCACTCCGTCCCTGCTGGAGGAGTGACTTATGGGCCCCAAGCGGCTTCCATTTTCGCAATGCCGGTGGAACAGGTGACACAAGCCACCACTGGGTTATTCTTCGGGACCATGCTCCCGCCAATGAGCTTCAACGATCCAGTGCCGTCACAGGAAGCTCTAAAGAAGTCGGTCTTTGATCGGCTTACCACTACCACAGCCACTCTCAACGAGTCGTCCAAGTCCAGCGCCTCGGTCTTTAACAGACTAGGCCAAAGCTCAAGTGGGCCCGTGAAGAAGCCTGGAATACCCGAAGTATCTATCCCGAAACGGATAGCCATTTCAGCTCCGATAAACGAAGTCATCAGAGGGGCTTCTCCTGCTAAGGGGTCGGTCTTCGCAAGACTGGCTGTTTCAACTCCTGCTGCGGGTGGAGTCGTCCAAACTACTTCCCCTGCTCGAAAGTCGGTCTTCGACAGATTAGACGTTCCCCCTCAACGGACGTCAGTTTTTGACAGGCTGACACCAACAACAGCCTCTCCTCAAAGAAGGGGGCATGATGAAGCCGCCCCCGTAATTGAGCCAGTCCCATCTGCAAGACGTGCTCGACGTCGCTACTAGCACCGAGTGAGAAAAGATGGGGGCAGTTCCCCTTCCAGACTTACCCCACCAGCTCCAATGGTGGAAGTTGATGCCGCTGTTCCAACTGGAAACAACTTTGAGCCACTCAGGAGGGTGCGCAAAAACTCTCCAATTGACGTACTAAAAAGGTCTCCTCCACCCGCTGAAAATGTTATTAAGGAAAAGCCGGAGCAGCCTTTTCAGCGGCTGTCCTCCAAAATTCATAAGGTCTGGCGGAGAGTCCAAGACTCTGTAATCGACAAGGACTACTCCCGTCGATCCAAGAAAATGAAAGTTCAGCAAAAAAAGGACCATCCCGTTGCTACGCTAAGGAAAGTATCGCCTGCCCGGGTACCTATTGTAGCAACCCCCTCAACTTCGACCGCCCATAAAAGGAGAAGGCCGGAGAAGATCTCTGTGTCTGCGACAAATCTCAAGGATGCTGAATCTAAACGCTCCAAGTCTGGGGGCATGGTAGTGCACACCATCTACATAGCTTCCGGGAAAGAGGATAGTCGTATCTCCACGGGTCATCGACCACTCACCCGATCTGTGACAAAAGCCCAGGAGCAACAACAGAAACTCTAGGAGATGATGACAAAGATGGCCGCATTCACTGGGCAGAAGGAAAGCCCGGAGTCGTCGTCGGAGAAACGCTTGGAACAGGAAACCGATGCCGAGTTCCTCCGAAGAATGCTCGAGTAGAAAGACAAAGAGGCCACGGAACAAGCGGCCAACATAAAACAAATGGCGCTCATGTTCCAAGATATGGTCGGGATGATGATACATCCGGATTCTCCACCTGAAGACCCTCCAATAATCCTTGAAGACGACAGAGGGGAGACATCAAACCCACTTCCGGTTCTATCAGCGGCCAAGGAAGAGACCATCTCCAAAGCCGTCCTTGACGACTATATAGCTCAACAGATACGAGCTCATCAAGCGAGCGAAGCGGCCTGCCAAATCGTCAAGACTGGACGACCCTATCCGGGTTGGTACGATCAAATAAAGTATCCGCCAGGATATACGATCCCTAAATTTCATGTGTATAAGGGAACGGGTAATCCACACCAGTACGTTGCTCAATTCAGGGCTTTGTGCGGTAATACTGGGGGTGACGACAAACTTCCGCTTCGCCGGTTTGTTGGCAGCTTGTCGGAGAGAGCGTTCGAATGGTACTCCGAGCTCCCGAATAAATCTATCAAGACATTTGCAGAAATGGAGCTACTATTTACAAAAAGATTCGCAAGCGCTAACCAGCGCACCCCGATCACCGCACTAATTAACGCTAGAGTGAAGCCGGGAGAAACCTGGGTTCAGTACGCCATTCGGTGGCGGAACCTGTGGTCAAAGTGTGAACAACGCATAGAGGAAGCTCCTACCGTGGGTATGTTCGTGGGGACCCTGGATCCGTAGGCAACTATATCCTAATTCATGATGTTATTCAAGCCGACCACTTTCCAAGCCTTGATCGATAAGCGGGCCCAAATGGACCAGATGGGCCATAGACCGTCATCCTCAAAGACGGATCCTCGGAATGAAAAGGGGAAAGGGAAAGCGACCTTCGTCGCCAACGCTCAGCAACAACCGAGTGGCCTGAAGCCGGTCGCTCACCAAAACGATAAACAGCGATCACTCGGAGAAAAGATGAGACGCCCTTACTCGTTCCCTCAGGATAAGACGAAGAGATTATTCGAGCTAGCGCTGCATAACAGGCTCATCACCGTGCCAGAACCGAGATGCCCAACGCAATCTGTAACAACCCTAAATTTCCAATACAAGTTCTTACGAAAAAAATTTCAAAATCCATAAAGGGGTATTTATTGCCTGAGCACAAGACTTAAGTAATTAATTAGCAATTTAATTACAAGAAGGAGCTTGTAGCTCATTGGTAATACCTTGCACTGTTGAACCAAACCACCAGAGTTCAAATCCCATGCCCCACATTATTTTTAATATTTATTTTGTTTTAAATTTTAAAGAAGCCCAACAGTCACACGTGATAACTCCAGAATTTCCTACTATACCCACTAAACTAAATGCATCAGAGTCTTAACCAGGCGACCCCCCACATTCCGAGCCCCCGACTCGGCCTGACTCGGCCGGGTCGACCGGCGGACCAGCCGACTCGGGCCGGCGCCGCCGGCCGGACTCGGCCGGTCGGCTGAGTCGTCAACGGCAAAAAGTTGCCTTTTCCCCTTCCCACCTTCACTGCATACTTCAATTTCTGATATCAATTCCAGAGAGCCCATTAACTCTCATTTACTTCATTTTTAATACATTTTTTCACACATTTTTACATTTTTTAATTAAAACCCTACATCTACCCTAACCCTAGCCTAACCCTATAAATACCACCCCTACCCTCTACCCTCTAACCCCAAAACTCTGAGCCAACTCTCTAAAATTTCCAAGAAACTTGTGTACTTTGATAACGAGCACGAAGTGAAGCTACGACGAACTTCCGGCGATCATTCTAGGAGCTCTCGGCGACGAAGCGACGCACCGGCAATTCCTCTTCTTTCATCTCACTCTCGTTATTGTCCAAAACCCGTAAGTCCCATTTCTAACTTTCTTTTCCATTCTAAAAATACGGATTTAAAAACCCGACGGAATCGGAACAAATCCGATTTCCGATTCGGTTTTCTTATAAAACTTCACTTCTCGTTAATACGATTATGCTTAAACTCCCTCATGTTGACTATTAAAGACTAATCAACCAAATTGATCAAGTTTCATTTCATAAAATGATGGCTATTTCACTTTATCGTATTTTTCATTTAAATACCACAGTGTTTCAATTATATATTTAAACCATTAAACTTGTTATACCTTTAAGCAGATCACGAGGTAACGACCTACCTCCTCACACACTCATATGCAACATAGCACGATACCCTCGAGAAAATAGAATACGGGAAATCGAAATCTTTACAAACAAATAACCTTTGAGCTAATAATAAAAATATCTAGACTCAGCCAATTAAGGACCGTCGCGCTCATTAGGACAGAGGAAGGTTGTGGGCATTCAGTCGTTTATCTAAACCTGACTTTGTGGTGCCTAGACTAGACAAGTGAGAAAGGTAACTTTAAAAGGCCCGTCTCACGGTGATTCGTGAGCGGATCCCTCCTATCCTCACTTGTACTTACCTGGCCACAATTGGCGGTGAAGAGGCGATTTGAGGGATATCTCACAACTTGTCGCTTTGGACCAGTTAGGAGCAGTCTAGTTAACTTAGGAGACCCTAGAACATAAAATACAGTAAATCGACATCTTTATAAATAAATACCTTAATTAATAAAACCGTTTTTTCTTAATGATTAGTATTTATACAAATCTTTGCAAAGCGCCGCTACAACCCATTTGGGGAACCTGTTCGGGATGGCGCGGATTATCGCACATCCTTGGGCTTAGTAGTGCGAGATGCAGACCTCCGCAAGGAGCATTCGGTTTTGAAAGATTTAAAATACGACATCTTAAGAAAACGAGATTTCTAGAATATTATATATATACTAAAATTATTTTCATATAAATATATGTATATTTAACATAAAAATATCTATTTTGAATTATTACAAATATTCCACTTTTTCTAAAAATGTCACAAGAATCATTTTACACTAAAATACCATGAATTCCATACAAATCAATATTACAAATAAATACCTTTATTTATGAAATTAGGATATTTTCACTAGAAATATCACAATATAAAATCTACATTCATTACAACTCTAAAGACGAATAATAAATACTTGGGGTATATTTTGAAAAGTATATAAAAGTATTTTTACATAAAACCCCCTCAAGTTCTATAAATTACCCTAAGGACCCTAGTAAACGTAGGTTTAAGCGGGACCAATCTCTTGAGCCTCAGGGAGCCGAAGAAGTGGGTGCTTTCCTATTTAAGGTAGACAACTTAATAATGGTGTTATCAATACGGTAATCGTCTTTGAAAAAAGACACAAATCCTGTCGTCCATGTGCAGCGGTTACCGATAACATCGAAACCATCAGAACTTCAATTTACTTTTCTAATTGTCTGACTCAGTTTGAGTCTCAGTATAATCTGACTTGAATATGATTTAAGTGCAATCTACAATCTTCAATATTACAATTTAACATGAATCCATGAATCCAACTATCAATCTATACAATTTGACCGAACCAAACTATGGATATACATTCCAATTACATGGTTCTCCAGTTATTCCACTTACATGATTCTACGGTTACACCCGTTTACTGATATCATGGTTTCGGTCAGTCATCCAATTATACAATCAATACAATTTATAAAACAAACAATACAAACAAGAAATCTCGGGGTTTAAGGGGTAGATTGGTACGGAAGGTGTTAGAAGTGGCACGAGACAGTAAGACTTAATACACCTAACATGAATCCAGTTGCTGTTGTACCGTGGCATAAACGGTTCCTTGTACTATACTTGCCTCTAGTCTCTGGCATATAGAGACTCCTCTGGTATACACTGGCATACCTCTGTACCAAGCTACAAACAACAGCGTTAATACAACATTACAACAATATAATACAACTTTTAAAGATACATTCTTATTCTGTCTATTCTACTTTTCTCTTATCTTTGGGACTTACCGAGCGACCTGTTTGCTGACGACATTCTATTTCTTTCTTCTTTGAATGTCGTCAGGTGATTTGGACCCATCAGAGATCGAGCCCACTGCTGAAGACTTGGACCAGTTCAGTGAAGACCCCGAGCTCTAGTTCATTGTACACTTTTCCATTTCAGTGCCTTTCTTTTCTATTATGCCATTGTTTAGGCATTGCTTTTTATTTCAGTTGTATTTACTTTCCATGTATTGTACAGAAAGAATGTGAATAAATAAAGTTGTTTTTTTATTATAACTTGTCTCTTGTGAATTTACTTTTATATTGCTTAGATACGCTTAGCGTATTTACTTCACAGTAAATACGTAGCGGACCAGTCCCGTCCCCTTCGCCGTACACCGGGAAGCGGGGCGTGACACAATCGGGCGACGTTAACAGCCCCAATTACTGTCCTTAGCACCGAATATTGGGTTACCCAACCGAAGATTGTTACATATTCAAAAGTTGGATCGAAGACCAGTACCAATAGGGCAAGTTCGCGCTGTCCGAAAGCTGGAGGGTGAACCCGCCACAACTGTACGCTTCTAAAAAGGCGGACACGCCGGGGGCATCATGCTCATTTATAGAGGAATCCCAATGGGAGGTGGCACTTTCAGCTAAGACTAAAAGAATGATGAAGGACCTTCAAGCATGTCCGGAGATTAGGTGGAAGAGCCCGCTGGAGCCTGAGATTATTGAGGGGATGCTGAAGTCGCGCTCAACGCTGAAAGTTGGTGACGGTGGACAAAACCTTCGGGCCAAGCCTCCGAAGTCTTCAAAAAAAAAAGAAGAAGGCTAAGAAGCCAGTCCAACCTGACGATAACCATACAAGGTTGCAAAAATATAACCAGAGGGCACGGACCCTAATTACATTGGACGAATTATTCAAGCATGTTCTTGAGAATAAAGATGACGACGTTGATGAAGGAGACGATTTTTCAGAAGAGCCCGAGGATTATGTGGCGAGTTGCCACATGATCTCTCACTCGTCAATAAAGAGCAAAGGAGCTCCTGATGCAGAGAAACTGGGGGCAAATCCAGAACCGGAACTCTTGGAACCGTCAGACGAGATGATTGACATGTTCCTGAACGAGGCCCGTCAGAGGATCAAAACTGATCGAGAGCACGAAATGGACATATTCGTGTCTTGGACAAGCACAGAGTACGAGAAAGGCATCATAAAGATCAAGGGGTGTGCGGAGCTCGAGGGAGGTCAAGGTCAAAAAGATTAAAAGAGTAGCCATTTTGGACTGTTGAAAATCTGAAGATATTTTGGAACTATTTTTCAATTTGGAACCTGTCAAACAGAAGAACAAAGCAACACGAGAAAGCCTAAGAAAAACGATGCGCCAACTCCTCCAAAGGACCGTAGAACCAGGATCAATAGGGCTTTTGGGTGGCGGAACCACGGCCATGCCATGTCATTTCTCGACCAAATATTCAGGATAGTTTTGTAATTCTATATAGGCTCAGAATATGGCCCTAGGGTTTCATTCCTCTGCCTATAAATACTCCAATTTTGAGCCAAACCAAGGATATTTTTCTTTACTTAGATTTAGTGTAGTTTAATTTGTAGTTTCTTCTTCTTCTTTATCTATTCTCTATGAAAATTGTAGTGGGAGTTTTTTGAGTGGAAAATTAATGAAGATAAGGTTTTTTTTATAACTTGTATCTTTAATTTCTTGCATTGTAATTTTAATTCCTAATGTAACTTTTATTACTTGTTTGTTAAACTGGTTGTTGGTTTTCTTTTATTATTTTGTTTTTCTTCTCTTCTAATTTTATTTTCAAGCAATGATACTCAATGGAGTCTCTTACTTAGGTGAGGGCCCAAGTAGTTAACTTGTTATTTTTGTAGAACTGTATTTTTCCATTCTTTCTTCTCTTCTTTCTTGTTTCATTTTTCTTTTAATGTGTTAATAAATTACACACTTGTTAGAGCTAAGAAAGGTTAGTATGAGAGATGGAAAAATCTTTTGTGCTTCTTTTCTCCCAACAATTTAAAATGAATCTAGACCAAACAAACACAACTCCCTCACTTAGGCGTGCTATAAGTGACATAGAGTCGCGACCTATGTCGAGAATTCCTTTATGCGTACTACAGTGTGACATGTAATTGTGACCTAATTAGAAACTTAGTTGTGTATGTTTGGCCTAGGGTTCAAAATAAGAGCATGTAGCGGACGGATAAGAGGCACTAGCAATGGATTTAGCGTTGGAAAACTTGCTTAAACTTGCAAATTCTATTTCTATGTCCTCCTAATCCCCACTACTTCCGATTATTCCAACATTATTTCAAGAATGGAAAAAGACAAGTACAAGACTAATCCTAACTCTACTACCAAGCTTAACCCTAATAAGTTTACTTGAACATAAAATACAAACACTTAGCATAGAATTGAACATATATATATATATATATATATATATATATATATATATATATATATTCGTTAATTGACTCGTCTAAAATAAGAACGAAAAACATACCATCTCCCAGTGGACGACCCGTACTCAATAGGCTAGCTACCAAGCGACACCGTCTTGATTACGGTAAGTAAGACATATAGAATTCTTAGCGTAGCGCATAAAAAAGTACTCAATCAAATGGCATCGTTGCCGGGAAGAAGGTAATGTATTTCTTTCTTGTTATTCGGGTTAATTTTTGTATATAAAAACTAAAAAAATCATAAAAATCCATCTTGTTATTCTTTGATTCTTTTTGTGCGAGTGTGCAGGATAGGGAAAAGAGCAAGTTCAGTGCCAAAGACGTGGAAAGTTTGACCCACATCTCACGGCTACACTGAGGCGGATCAAGGCGAAACCGTGCCAAAATATGGAGCAATTACAGTGATCACATCAAATATAGAGGCTACAAAACAGAAGACCAAAACTGGAGAAGTCAACCCAAGAAAACTGGAGCTTCAACTCGACAATTTGGCCGCGGATCCACGGCCATTAAAGAGTATTTGACCACGGTTCCGCGGCCAAACATTGGCTTCATTGCTCCAATTTTTTTGTAGGTCCTTCTTTTCTCTAAATTTCCCTTCTAAGCTCCAATAGATTTCCTTCTCTGCAGTATTCTTTGCGCAAACTCTTTCTCCATTTCCAATAAATTGTTTTATGCAGGATTCCTTATGCCGCCGCCAAATAATTTTTTTTGTTGTTTTAGATTTTGTTTGTTTATTGCTTTGCATATAATAATACGGACATTAAAGGGCTATAACACCATTTAAATTTGTGTGGGGATTTCATCACCCTTCCTAAGACCCTACAAATCATAAAAAGTATACGCATTATCTTGAGTTAATAAAAAATATCTAGATCAAACCTATAAGGACTTGTCGCGCTCATTTAGAACAAGTGAAGGTTGCAGGAATCGGTCGTTTATCTAAACTTGATTTTGTGGTGCCTAGACTAGACAGGTGAGGAGGTAATTTTAAAAAAGACCCGTCTCATGGTGATTCATGAGCGGAACCCTCCTTGCCTCACTAGTGCTTACCTGGCCACAATTGGCAGTGAAGAGGCGATTCGAGGGTTATCCAGCAACTTGTCGCTTGGAAGTCTGGCAGCGGTCTAGTTGGATTTTAAAGACTCTACCTCTAGGTGTTGTTTGTGCATATTGTAATTGTGATTGTGCTCATTTAAAGTTTAGTCCCATAATTCCGTATTTTTCAAAAACCAAAACCAACAATTTCAAAAATCCAAAAATTATAAAAAAAATTCGCCCACCTTCTACCCTCCCTATCTTTCACTCTTTTCATATTATGGGTATCCCAAAACGATCAACTCTTGCTGAACTTTGGTACCCACAACTAGACATTTCTTCTTACGGTTCTTGCTTTGGTCGAACTTCAAATGTTCCTTCCATGCCCAAAATTTCTTTGAGAGATCGAATAGACGGGATTAGGACCAACAATTAGACACTGCACTCCACTTTGTATCAACCTTATCAAACTTTTACACCTTCTTATGTTGATACCCCTTCTGAGAGTCATGTTGTGACTCCGAAACCCATGTTCATTGCTGACAAATTGAACAATCCCGTAGCCGATTTTTCACTCCCTTCACCACTCTAAATTCATTAAGACAAAAATTTCAATCACCTTCTTATCATAATGTTAATCCTAATCCTATCCATTTTTCACATCCATTCGATTCCTATCAATCCTACCCGTCTTTTACACCTTCTCTAGACATTTCTTCTGAACATCCATTTGTAAGTTTCACGTATCCCAACGAATTTGAATTTTTTACCGAAACTCCTTCACAACCCATGTCTAGTCTTGAACAGTCATTAGAAGAATTTCGAGTAGTTTCATGCCAACAAATGGAGGAATTGAATGCATCCATAGCTGCCCTCATACAACCTAACGAACCAGCAGCCGGTTTTCAACTAGCTCAGCATTTTCCAATGTATGTAACAACTCTAATTTTAGTGTACATAAAATTCATTTAAAGTTAATGTACAATTGGGTTATTTACAATTCCTGTGAAAGCTATAAGTATTTGTTTTGATTTAGAACAGCAAGAAAGAGCTTGTAGCTCACTGGTAAGACCTTGCACTGCTGAACCATAGCACCAGAGTTCAAATCCCATCAGCCACATATTCTTTTTATTTTAAATTCTTTTAATCTTTTTAGAAGCCCAAAAGACTACACGTGCACTACACGTAAACTGAAGAGACACAAGATAATCAAACACGTGCACTGTAGAATACCAAACGACCCCGACCCAATAACCCAACACCAACCCAGACCGTCGGCATTGGGCCGGCGACAAGCCTAGGAAATCCGGCGAGGTCGGGTCAAACCGTCCCAAATGCTTCCAAACTTCACCCCCTGCACCTCTTCAGCTATTCCACTACTCTCTTATTGCTTGTTTACTCTGAATTAATCCAGATAGCAGTAAAATGCCCATTTAACCTCATTTTTAATGCAAATTTAAATGCATTTTTTCATCACCCTAAACCCTAAATTGTCCTATAAATACCCACTCCATTTTGCATCCTTTCACACTGGAAATACTATGCCAAAACTCTCAAGAAATTTCTAAGTTCCCATAGTGTGCAAGTAGAGTTAACAAAGGGCGAAACTCGGACGAAGTTCCGGCGACGATACAAGGAGTTTCCGGCAACAAAACGAAGCACCGACGAATCCTAGATCTCCTCTTACCTTCTCTCTCTCATCAAAGCCAGTAAGTTCCCCTTCTCTCTCTCTTTTGCTATTCTCAAACTTTACCTTCTCAAAACGTGTCGGAAGCGGAGTTATCCGGCTTCCGATTCTCTTTTCTTTTAATAATACAACTTTTTCTTAATAAAAAACCTACAACTTTTGATATCTTGTTTAGTAATTATTAACTAAGACATTAGAACAAGTTTGACATTAAAATGATAATCATAGCAAGTTGTATTTCAATTTTACATTAAAATACCTTTATGTTTCAATTCGACATGTTTATACCTTTTAACCGTATTACCTTAGAATAACTCACGAGGTAATGACCTACCTCATCACAATACACATATCTATCATAGCACGATGAATTTTGGGACAATAGAATACGGGAAATACGACCTTGCAAATAAATCCCTTTAACTTATAAAACCGTTTTCTTTAAAAGATGTATTAAAATATTTCCATGCAATTGAGCCTCTGCAACCCATTTTGGGGACCCCGTTTAGGATGGTGTGGATTATCGCACATCCTCGGGCTTAGTAGAGTGAGATGCATACCTCCGCAAGGAGCATTCGATCTCGATGGAATTTTTATATATTTTTGTTTAGAAAATGAGATTGTTACAAGAAAATAAATAAATTTATTTTCATTAAATAGGTATATATAAATATTACAAAATACTTATTTTAAATATATATATATATATATATATATATATATATATATATTATTCCATGTTTCCAAAACTCAAGAAAGGAATTCCAATATTACATGAAACTACCATGATAATTCAAAAAATATTCATATTACAAATAAATACCATATATTATGAAATTAGGTTTTATTCACTAGAATGTCACATTTATAAAAGATACATCAATGAAAACCTTAAAAACGATAATTAAATACTTGGGGTGTATTTTGAAATTATACCAAAACTATTTTTACATAAAACCCCTCAAGTTATACTAAATTACAATAAGGACCCTAGTAAACATAGGTTTAAGCGGGACCAGTCTCTTGAGCCTCAGGGAGCCGGAGATATGGGTGCTTGCCTATTTAAATTAGAAAACTTAACAAACGGTGTTATCAACATGGTAATTGTCTTTAAAAAAGACACAAATCCTGTCGTCCATGTGCAGCAGTTACCGATAACACCAAAACAATCAGTATTTCAAGTTCTTTTAAAAGTGTCTGACTCAGACTGAGTCTCAGCCTAATCAATCTAACTTGAATATGATTCAAGTACAAACTACAATACAACATGATTCAATATGAATCCATCTATTCAATCTATATCAATCTGTATTGACTGAACCGAACAATGGATATATTCCATTTACATGTTCTTCCATTATATCCGTTGCATTACTGATATCATGGTTTTGGCAAGTCATCCATCTATAAAATTTACAAGACAATACAATACAATCAATACAATCAAGCAATCACGGGGTTTATAAGGGGTAGATTAGTATGGAAGGTGTTAGAAGTGGTACGAGACTGTAACCATAACGCACCTAACCTGAATATCCATTGTCGTTGTACCGTGGCTGAACGGTTCCTTGTGCTTCGTATACCTAAGTCTCCGGAATAGTGGGACTCCTCTCGTATACACTGGCATTCTTCTGTACCAAGCTACAAAAAACATCGTTAACACTAAATACAACATTATAACAATTTACTCTTTATTCTGTCTATTCCATTCTTTTCTATTTACGGGACTTACCGAGCGATTTGTTCGCTGACGACATTCTCTTTCTTCTTCTTTGGAATGTCGTCAAGTGATTCGGACTCACTGGAGATCGAGCCTAGCAGCGAGGACTTGGACCAGTTTGCTGAAGATCCAGAGCTTTAGTTTCACTAGTACATTTTCTTTACATTTTTGTTATGCCACTGTTTAGGCATTGCTTTCATTCTATGTATTTACCTTTCCAGTTGTATTTTAAAAAGAATGTTAAGAAATAAAGTTGATGTTCAATTATATCTATTTTCATTGTCTCTTATGCATTTTACTTATATTGCTTAGATACGCTTAGCGTGTTTACTTCAGAATAAATACGTAGCGGCCTCGTCGCGTCCTCTGCCCGTACACTAGGAAGCGGGGGCGTGGCAATGTATGATAAGGCGATGGGACAATTTGATAATTTGAGTAGTGAAAGTGAGCAATCTACCCTTCAAAATCAAACCCACCCGTTCCAAATTGAATTCCACAACTCCAGTTTCAAAAATCTATCATGTATACCAAATGATTCACCAATCGAAGATAGAATGTTTGATGAGCTGTGCGATTACGTAGTGTTTGATTTACCCGATTGTGAAGAGTCCATTTCAAGTGAAACCAATGCCAATCTAGTTGATCTCTACACCTCCACTCTAGAACCACAACTGATTGAAAACCATGCTTTTGATGAGATGTATGAGAAATTTAACTTTCACTTGATTGAGAATATCGACGCTGGGAATAATTTGGATGATGAACCCACAATTTTGGAAGAGTTTTTTCTCACCAATTCATCTTGTCCTTTCACATTCGTGTGGGCATCATCCCGAACCATTAAATGTTTTTCCCGAACCCCATATACGTTTGGATATTTTTTATGATGAATGCATGGATGAGCTGAATTTTGAGGAGAATTTTGTGGATATCATTGAGGATAAATCAATTTTACTAGATGAGTCGGATTTTCCAATTCATCTTTTCCCTTCCATTGACTGTGACCATTCTCCTAAACGTTTAACCGATACCATTTCTCGATCATTTCCCTCCTTCCTTTCCATCGTTTCCAATTTGCAAGACACCATATCACCTTCATTTCCTACGTCTGGTTTAACAACTTCGGTCGGCCCATATTTTCTTGAAAATCTTGAGAGATTTGACCCCATTTCTCAACATGTTGATAAATTAGTACAATCCATTTTTACACTTCAATCATTACAAACTGTATTAATTTATTCAATTTATTTCCACCCTCAAATTCCTATTCTATTTCTTTCTCCCCTTCTTTCATCTTCTTTTCTACCGAGACCGCATCCCATTTCTGCCCATACACGGTCTCGTGTATTCTTCATTTCTTTTCTCTACGCATTCTTTCTCCAACCGTTGTGTTATCACGATAAAATTTTGAATGGTTAGTGTTAACTTTTGGCCTGTGTAAGGCCTTGTATAGATTGAAACTGTTCTTTCCCTCCTGATTTTGAACTTCACCGCTTAAACAATGGAAACACTGTTTCACTTAAGTTTTGGAGGACCTTTTTGTGTATATATATTTTGTTTGCTTTTTCTTTTATAAAAAAACAAGACAACACTAATAGATTTTGACCCCTCAACAATTTTGACCCTCTTGGTGTTTCATAACAGTGAGGACACTGTCAAGTTTAAATTTTGGGGGGGAGGGGGAGTTCGGTAAGTTTTCTACCTTTGCATTCATGTGTATATTTTGCATTAGCATACTTATTTAAAAACCCACAAAAACTGAAATTTTTTCCAAAAATATAAAATCTTTGTCGTCAAGTTAGCTAGTAGGTTAACTTAGATTTTTATTCCAAAAATTGAGTTTGATAGGTTATAAATAACTAAATTCTAGGCTTAGGAATTGAAAACCCTACAAATAACCCTCCTTCGGTTTAACCTTGGTAGATATACGTCCTTACAGTTTTTTTTAAGCAATCTTGAGTTCGGTTCTTAAATTAAGTCAAGATGAAGGGAAAGTATTGAAAGCTTTATTGAAGGATAACTCTAAAAAATAGTTTCTATTCTTGAGTCCAAATTCAGAAAGTATATACCTTACAAATCGCACTTACACGCACCTTAAAACTTAGGATAGTAGAGGATACCTAGAAATACTCTTGCCTAAAAGTCTAGTATGAAAGAAAAACGGTATTTAAAGCTAACCACCAAAAGAGTATCATTGAAAAATATATCCGGTCTTAAAATGAAAAAAAGAAAAAATAAATTACAAGACCTTGAAATTTCTATTTAAGCTTTAATAAGCTCACACATTCAGTAATCGGCCGATTAGTGCCTCAGGAAGCAGTAATAGTCACATGAAAGATGTGTGAGCCAATTCATCCATCATTAATGAAAAGAAATAGTAATAGATATTAGGGTAATGGTACTATAGTTTGAATTGAATTCTCGAGTGTAGGGTAAAATTTACACACACACGTAGGGGTATACGATCAATATTTAGAGGAAAGATAGGGATAAAGAATAAGTCTTATGTTTTCCGTAAATATGATAAAAATTTCGGATTGGAGACTGCGCTTTAGAAGGAAAACTCAAGAGAAACTGAGGTCTTTATAAACTGTCAAAACGTATAGGATCTTAGATTGAATGAATAGGAGGCGTGAAAAATAAGGATGTTGGGGTTAAAAATTACACCCCGGTTGATCAAGTCAAAGTCAACTGCAAATTAAGTGGGACCAAGACCCGGTCAAGTGGGACCATGCCCAAGTCGGAACCAAACATGAAGAGGTCGCCCCCCCCCATGCCAAGAAGAAAATTACGTAATAAATAAGTCTGATGTATTTTTTATGCATAAATGTAAAAGAAATGGGCAAAAAGCCAAATTTTCATAAAGCACATGGCTCATGTGCAAAAAGAAATTAGCACATGATGTATGGGATGGACAAAATGCCATTTTGTAAAACCCAAAGGGCTATATGTAAAATTGTAAGCCTATATAAGGCAACATGATTATGAAATGAAAGACTATAATTGATTCCCCTAAAAAATTAGGGTTTCTGTGCCTCCTTCTCCTTCCTCAAGGTTTTAAACCTTCTTCTCTTTTCTGAATTAAATTAAGAGTTTAACTCTTCTTTTTCCAAAAAGAAATAGTTTTTCACCATAAAACCCACGAAGGGGGGCTTAAATCTACTATCAAATCTCTAAAAGGGGATATTTTTAAGTCTCGCCCCCTTTTCTCCAAAATCCAGCCAACGGAGAGGAGGGGGAAAGAGACTCATCTCCAAAAATCCCACTTTAGAGAAGATCCAAGTCTTAGAGAGGATCTAGGGCATAAGGAAGAAGAAAGGGGTCCCCTTTGATCATCCCCGAAGATTTTTAGGAGTTCAACTCCATTTGTCAAAATCTTTTGGAGTTTAACTCCATAAATAAAATTCTTTTAGGAGTTTAACTTCACTTAAAACCCTTTTGGGAGTTCAACTCCATAAAAATAAAAATCCTCTCTTTTGAAGAGAGTTTCCAAAGTCGCTCGGGAGTTTAACTCCTAGTCCTGGGGCAAAGCCCCTTTTTCCACAGGCACCCAGCGTCCACATGCTGGACGCGTGAGGCGCTGGCGCCTGGTGCCTCGCACGTGGCCCGCGAGCATTAGGCACCCACACGCCAATCACGTGAACTCTGCGAGGCCCCCGATATGCCTAAAACCCCTCAAGACATACATACACATACTGCACATTGACTTCGCATAACTAGTTAACCAGTCAATCAGAGGTTCCTTCGTTTCAAAAGCGGGGGTTAATTAACGGCAGCTTAGTCCGCGGCTGCTGGAGATTCGGATCCCCACAATCAATAAACCCCGGCCTACCGTAGACAGGGGAAATCTGTATACGCCCGACAAGCGATGCGCATTCCTATCACAATGGGGTGACGAAAAACACCTTACAGATTCTGGCACGCCCGGTGGGACCTTTTCTCTCCTCCCATATTTCGGGTTAAATATTCATGCGAACTCTATCGACATATACATCGATTGTCTGTACTGAAATCATGCTTCTTTGTGCATGTTAACATTTTTCAATTGCAATTTTCAGACGCAACAAAAATGTCTCCAAGGACAAGCTCAGCTCTCGACACAGCTCCCATCTCCTACACGATAAAGATGGACGCTAGGACGATCCTCCCAGCCAGTCTCAGGTGGTAGTGTGAGGAGACGCTGCTACCATATGGCTCTATTCTGTTCGTGCCAGCTAATGCCATCCCATCTCCTCAAGCTCCGGTAATAGAAAAACTGGCCTCGAAAGGTAGGAGGCCAAATGTGGTGATCTCAAGGGCACCACTACCCAAACGCAAGTCAGTGTTTGAACGACTTTCCTTGGCCCAAGCTGGGGGAAAGGCCATCAACACCAATAAAGCAATAAGGCGTCTCGGGTAAGCTCCAGCGGTGCCCCTGACAATTGCTCGATCGGGTGTCTTCTATAAGCTCCCCGTCAATCGACTCACGATGGCTTCCTGGATAATGGATGCCCGCTAAACCCTCAAAATTGAGAAGCTAAAACAGAAAAGGCTCAGATACAGAGCCAGCAAAATGGCTAAGACTCCTACTAGGCTAAACTTCATGAGATTCCAAGAACAGAGATACCGTGCGACAATAGCTGAATCAGCTGTAAAGCTCTCTAACTCTTTCGAACCGCTAAAATTGGTTTAGAAGAACGCCATGATCGCAAGAGTCAAGAAAATGCGATCCGGACTGTGCCACCCAAGGACCCAGCCAGGCCAACCGTCTTTAGTCGCCCGTTCTCTTTCAAAGGGGAAGGGCTACGACGACGGTCCGAAAAATCAGCCGCCAAAGATAAAGAGATGGCTGGATATATGGTCCACACTGTCTTCATGGTGGGCACATGCAGCAAAATCAAGGATGGGGCCACCACATCTCAAATCCAATCTGGTGTGAATGTGGCTACCACTTCCCAAGACCAGCCACCTCTGGAAGGTAATGAAAAGCCTTCCAGTGAGGCTGATAAGCAGAGAGAGATCTCGGTTCATGACGAGTCGGGCTCAGAAAGCGAAGAGGAGCCAATATTCCATCCTAAGACCATAAAGCAACAATTTCTCCAAGAGCTCCAGAAGCAACTCAGAAACAAAGACAAGGAAATGGCCAAGCTCTACTCAAAGATTGACGACATGACAAATGTCGTCTTACAGCTCACGGCCCAAATTGCCTCTCAGCCGCCCAATCAAACGTAGGGTTATGCTCATGAACCAGAAAAATGTGTCCCGAGGTAGCTGTCACCTATTCCCTCAAATCCAAAGGTGGGCAAATCGCATGAAAGACGGCCGCATCCTATCTTGGGAAATGTCTTGACTACCGATGACAGCAACCCACTAAAACAAGATCAAATCATAGATTTGGTCATCAACAAAATCAAAACATTGGTAGCGGAAGCCGGAGCGTAAAAAGATGTCAGCAGTAGCGGGAGACCATATCCTGCTCAGTATGATCTGGTAGAGTTTTCTAGTTGCTATGGCATCCCTAAGTTCGGAAGATTCGATAGGACGGAAAATGCGAATCAGCACATCGCCCACTTTAAAGCCTCATGCGGGAATACTGGGGGCCATGATGCGCTTTTCCTCCGCCAGTTCATTAACATCATACTCGATGTTGCTTTCAACTGGTACGCGAGCATACCAGATGGCTCCATTACTATATTCGTCCAAAGAGAATCTCTGTTTTGACAAAGGTTCATGAGTGTCAGCGATAAGATTACCATTGCCGACCTCACAATGACCAAGCCAAAGAACAATGAAAGCAACACGGACTTCATAACCCGATGGCGCAATCTCTCCGTCAAATGTGAGCCACCATTGGAACAAGTCCAATCCGTCAATCTCCTCATCGGAAATCTCGGTACCTGGATGAATCCTTTTCTATACACCGAGGGTCTCAAAACATTCCACGAGCTGACCAGGAAAGTTTAAATATTGGAACGCTTAAAACAAGAGTCCTCCTCTGATTCCCAAAATGATAATAAATCGTAGAGAAACCGAAAGGATGATAATCTTAAAGGCGGAAATTCCGACGATACTGAATCTTTTAACACTTCGGCTAACCGAAATAAGCGAGGGATGAGCGGGCCTAATGCCAACCAGCCTCAGAAGCTAGTGTTGTGAAAAGGAGGAGAATCTTCCCTAAAAGAGAAGCTGGATAAGGTCTATTCTTTCAGAAGGGATAAAGCCCACAAGATATTCAAGGATGCCCTAAGAAACGGTCTACAATTGTCAGAGTCAAAAAGACCCCAAGAAGCGAATAGGACCAACGACCCCAAATATTGCCCCTATCACAGAGTGATAGGTCATGCTATTGAAGACTACTTTTTCTTTAAAGATTGGATCGAAAAGCAATACAAGGCAGAAAAGATAGAACTGTCTAAAGGCGTGTTAAGAAACAATCAAGCTGCGACAGCCAATTTCATACAAATAGAGACCGAAGCCCTTCTAGAACCTGATTCTCTCAGACATCTACCTTCCTCTGAAAAGAGCAGACCAAGGTAACAAGCTAAAAGCCAAACGAGCAACATTGACAATGAAGAAGCAATAGACGGGTACTCAACCTATACGGTCTACATGATGGAGCCCAAAGGAACAAGTCCTCCTATGCCTTATAGCTATGACGATGATGTGTTTGTTACCATCCAACACCTGCTCGGTCTAGATGTTGAAGAGCCCGCTTATGCAATTAAGCCAAAGAATCCCGTGGTTCCTGCAGAATCGAGCCCAGGCTCCAACAGATGACCTCCACGTCGTTAAACTAGGAACAGCTGACCACCACGTCGTTAAACTGGGAATAAATGATCTCCACATGGTTAAACTGGGAACAAATGACCTCTACGTCATTAAACTGGGAACAGCTGAACACCACGTCGTTAAACCGGGAATAAATGACCTCCACGTCGTTAAACTGGGAACAACTGAACTCTACGTCGTTAAACAGGGAACAATCGACCCCTAAGTCGTTAAACTGGGAGTGTAAAAAAATTTGTAAATAAAATAAAAGACGAAATGATGGGGCAACCACGAATAAATAGCCAAAATGATAGGGTAATTGCGACCCTCGCGATAAGAAAAGCTGAAATGATAAAGCAATCGCTGTAAAAAAAACCTCCAAAGGTGAATGATGAGTTGCTCCTAAAACCATACTTCAGTGTTAGCAATGCAGATGCCAACAAAATTTCAAATCTCCGAATATCCCAATGGCGAATGATGAGTCACTCCTAATACCATTATACTGTTAGTGATACAGACGCCAAAAAAATTCCAAATCCCCTAAATTCTCCCAGCCCTACGACCATTCCCTAAATTGACTACCGTATACAATCCATGGGCTCAAATAATCCTCATCACACCCATGCCCACGACAATCACCAGCCCTCCGACCGGTCTCCTCCATCGGAATTATGTTCCATTTGGGAAGATCCACTCATGTGTCGTCACGATACATGTGGAGAATAGAGCTTACGAGATCCTCTCGACTCGTAAGAAAATACCTTTGTGGGATCCTTACGACTCACAAGAAAAAAACACATTTGGGGGTGATTGAATGATTTAGCGTGCTTGCGCTTTCTAAAAGATAGATCAAAAATATAATTTCCGCAATCAAGAACAGCGTCGCATGAAGCTAGCCGGTGAGTACGGGTCGGTCCACAGGGATGTTGTGAATCTCCTAGTCGCGCTTACGAGTTAATTCCGAAGGGTGTTCGGATTAATTATTAAATCTGAAAACCTAATTAACCTAGGGCAATTATCTAGATCTATTCTTGCTAGGGTTAGGTTTAGGGATGGTTTGGAAATGCAAGTAAATCTCAACGCTTTCAATACCCGGATGAAGATCTATGAGGAATTATGGTAATTATCAATAAAGGGGATTAGATCCATTCGGGAAGGTGTTCCTTCCTCTAGGTTCTTGTCCTTCCTTTAGAGATCCTTATCCTAACCTCCATGGAAAACGCGCGCAACCGGGCCTTTACACTACGGTGTCATCGTTACCTCGAGGGGTAGGATGCCGTAGGGCGCGGTGTGTGCGCGTATGCATGGAGTCCTATTGTAAATATATGATGGGTAAGAAAGGGATGAGAGATCTCATCTCTCAAAATCCTTCCCCAAAGCTAACTCTAAACAAGTTCTTGGGGCTTGAAATTAAATCTACCTAGGGCAAAGAATTGAAATCTAAACTAGGGCAAGGAAATAAATCTATTTACAGATGCATTTCTCCAATCATCAATGCAGGGTTGTCAGATCTGAATTTCTGAATTGAAGAGAGGCACCGATGCTCTCCATAAAGAATTTTGGAGTTTTTATTAAAAGGAGGCATGAGAAATTACAATGATTAGAGTTCCTATTTATAGAGAATAAGAAACCCTATGTTACATCTTGAACCGCATGTCTAAATTTACAAAAATAGCCCTAGGTTGACTAGTCAACGCCGCCAACACAATATGGCAAAAAACTATTTTTTTATTTCCTTAATCTGGCCGCAGAACCGCGGCCCGAGGCCCTGTTTGGCCGCGGTTCCGCGGTCAACAAGAAGCCTTGGATGCTGTAATTTTCTGTGTTGTCTTCTGGTGACTTTGTATTCCTGTTTCTATATGTCTTTTTCCATTTGGGCTTCTAGGTTGGTTTCAGATCTTCAGTGTACAATTTGCAATGGCTTTTTAACCGTTTGCCTTGACATTTTGGGATCTTGCGTTGCCTTGTTAATTGTGAACTGTCTTTCGATGTAGGCTTGACTAAGATCCTCCCATTGTTGGTCAAAAGTCCATATTTTCATCGTCTTTACATCGTGTTCACTATTTCCTGTCCAAGAACCTGTAACCTGTAACATGTAGCAGACATGCGTCAAAAGTACCTGTTTATTTATAAAAAGAATAAGAATGGGGAATATAATAATGCAATATTATGGTGTGAACAAATACCCCCAAACTTACCTTTTGCTCGTCCTCGAGCAAACTTATTTTTATTCACTAAAATCCTAACCACACTTTCGCAGGGAAACGCGATTGCACTGAGCTCGTGCAACAAGCCGTTAAACCTCTAGGTGTCCCTAGTAGGAGGAGTGTTGTCTCCTGAGGGTTTTCAGCGGATTACACCCACAAAATCCTATCAACTCGGCTTTTCGACTTTTGTTCTTCAATTAGGTTTTCCAACAAGGAATTCTATTATTTTCGACTTGCAAATTATCCACCCATATTCTTCACGCTTCCTCATTATTTAACTTAAGATTATATATATCCTGTGGACTTACTTAGCTTTCGGCATTTCTTAAGTTTTCCTTCTTGGGTTCCATCTCTACTTAGGAATTTCTATCAACTCTATTAAAGATATAAGTTCTATCTTTCATTCCTTTCTCTCATCTAAACTCTAATCACATATCCCTACGTATGTGTATAGATCACCCCTACACTTGGAAATTCAAATCAAGCAATCATGCCCTTGTCCATTGTCCAAAGTACTTATTAGTAGGTGAATTTTTAATTGAATTTTGCTCACACATCCTTCATACGACTGTTAATACTTCTTGAGGTACCAACAACCGATTACAAGATGTGTTTGCACATTTAAGCGTAATTCCTAGTCTTGCAACACCCAAGGCTTTTAGCAGTGACTCCCAAACCAGTTGGTCTAAGGCACTAGGTGATGAAGCACCCTCGCTAAATATTTTTCTATTTTTGCAGCCTTAAGTAATCACAAAAACCAGTGTCCATTTTTTTTATTCTTTATTCACACTTTTTGTATATTTTCTTTTCTTTTCTTCGTACTAAGGACTTTAGACAAGAGCATTTCAAGGTCTCCTCTACTATTCCAAGTTTCAAGGTGCATGATTGTGCAAATTGTAGGGTATATATTTTCAGAATCTAGACTTAAGCTAGGAACTATTTTTCAAACTTATACTCTAATAAGAACATCAATACTCTTCCCTTGTTTCGACTTAGCCTAAGAAGTGAACCCAAAATTTGCCTATTTCAAAATAAACTACAAGGCATATACTTTCTACCGTTAAACTTTAAGGAATGTTATTTTTAGGGTTTTTAATTCACTAAGTCTAAGATCTAGTTATTTCTAGCCAGTTAACCTATTTGTCAAACTAAAGTCAATTAGCCAAAATTGAATACATTAATTTTTATAATTTTTGAAATTTTTCAAATTTTTATGGGTTTTCAAATAAATATGCAAATGCAAAAATATTTACAAATGCGAAGGAAGAAAACGTACCGAGCATACCCCCAAACTTGAACTTGACAGTGTCCTCACTGTCATGCTAAACCAAGAGGGTCAAAATACCGGCACTCCCCTGTTTATTTATTTATAATTTTTTTATATTTTTAATGTTTTGAAATTTTTTTTATTTTATTTTTTATTGAAAAAGAAAACAAAAAGATATATACATATATACAACAACTTCCCCCCAAAACTTAAGCTTGGCCTTACACAAGCCAAAAGTTAGCACCAACCATTAGAAAATCTTATCGTGGTAATGGTATAGTTGGTGCAAGAATGGGGTGTGGAGGAAAGAAATGAGAAACACACGAGACCGTGGGGAAAGAAGAATGGCAGAATACGGTCTCGGTGGGGGAGAAGAAGGGCGGAAAGGGGAAAGAAGGGTCGCGCGATCTTGAGGGTGTAAATCGAGTGAATAAATTAGCGCAATATATGATGACCAATATGTTATAAGCGATTGCGCTAACCTATCAACCCGTCGGGAAATGGGGTCAAATCCCTCAAGATTCGTAAGAAAACATGGGTACGCCGAACTAGGTATTGGGGATGAAAGCGTAACAGTCTTTTGTCCGGTCGGAATGATAGGAAGGACGAAAGGAAGTGAATTAGGGATAGTATCATTCTCACCGTAGTAAACTGTCTCGAACTTAAAAGATTCCATTAATGGTTCGAAACTACTGTAATCAACCGAGTCTGATGGCTCATCTGAAAATGTAAAGGACTCAAACTCGGGCGGTGAGTCATCAGCATCGTCCGAAAAAGTGAAACATTCGTAGGTGTTATCGTCTGTGAGAATTGTGTCAGATTCAAAGGAAAAGGTTTCAAGCTCACAGTCTTCAAGCGGGGTCGGAACGATGGGAAGGAGGGAGGGTGATATAACAGTCAAAGGTTCAGGAGGATGAATTGGAAAATCAGACACATCAAACAAAAATGATTCAACCTCAATATTATCCTCTAGACTCTCCTCAATACTATCCTTAATATTTTACTCATCCATGCCATTATCATCAAAATCTAGACGCATATGAGATTCGGGAGAAACATTTAATAACTCAGGATGATAATTTGAACATAAAATTTCAATTAAATCGACAGGTTCATCATCCAAAATATTCCCGGCGTCTAAATCCTCAATCAAGTGAAAATCAATTTCTTTAGACACCTCATCCAAAGCATGGATATTTATCAATTTGGGTTCTAAAGTGGAGGTGTAAAGATCGAAAGGATCAAGTGCGGTTTCACTCGAAAGGGGTTCTTCACAATTTGGCAAATCAAATACTATAAAATCACACAACTCGTTTTTATTTTCAACTGGTAACTCATTTAGGACATTCGATGGAAAACTGGAGTTGTGGGCTTCAATTGGGTAAGGGGGTAGGTTTGATTTGGAAATCCTCTCTCATTCTCACTCTGTCCAACCGCCTCGTTATACATTAAAAAATTTTGAGCTGGCGGGAAACTAGCTACCGGTTCACTAGGTTGCATAAGGGCGGCCACGGACGCTTCCACATTCCTAGTCATTTTATTTGTTGCTTAAATATAAGCTTCCAACGACTCTTCCAAACTAAACTTAGGTGGTGAGGGGGTTTCGGTAAAAGATTCAAAATTGGTTGGATATGTGAAACTCCCTAATGGCTGTGTAGAAACAGTGTCTAGTGAAGATGGAAAAGTTGGGTAGGACTGGTAGGAAGTGGGTGGTTGGACTGGGGTAGGGTCAACATGTGGATAAAAAGGTGAATAGTCTTATTGATCCCTAGAACTGGATGAGTGGAAAGGGTTGAAAGATCGGCTGCGAGATTGAGCAATATGCTCAGTAATGGACATCGGCTTAGAAGTTACAGCAGGACTTGGAAAATTGGTGTCAACATATAGAGGTGGTGAAGGTTGACTTGGTTGACACAAGCTGGGTTGAAAAGTCAAACTGTTTCTCCTAGACGCCTCTATTTGATCTTTTAAAGATATTTTTGGCAAGGAGGGATCGTCTTTAAATTGACCGAACAAATTGACATACGACGCAAAATTAGATTCGGGATACCAAAGTTCGGCTAATGATTTATTACGTGGGGTTCCCATGTTAGAAGAAGGGGTGAAAAGAAAGAAGGTTTGTGGTGCAAGGATCTATTTGCGGCCAAAAATTTTGCAAGTTTCTATAAAAGATTTGTCCTTTTTATTTTTATTCTTTTTCTCTTTATTTGGAAAAACTTTGTTGCAAAAAGATTTTAGAGAAAAGATATGCAACAACAAAATATTACTTGCAATCTAATTTCAAATTTAAGCGGGGCGCAAAAATCCTGCACAAGATCGTTATTTGGAAGGGAATATATTTCTAAAGTGCACAAAATCCTGTAGGAGATTTAACAAAAGATATATCGAAAGATTCAGAGGAGAGATCAGAAGATTTACAGAGGTTTTTTTTTTTTTTAAAACCGCAGAGGAAGTTTGGGGATCTGATCCGCTGGTATGACCGCGGAACCGCCGCGTATTGCAGCCTCCGACCGCGGATCCGCCGCGGTTTGGTGGCTTCGGCCGGTTTTTTTTTTTTTGGGCTCTCCAGATCTCCGCGGTTCTTCTTGTTTCGCTTTCTGGAAATTTCCAGATCGGTCTCGATTGTATATCCTGCAAGATTCAAACAACAAAGTACCCTTTCCAAAAATAACATATAATATATTTTTATATTTTTTTTGTGATTTTTATGATTTTTTTAATTTTGATTAACCCGAAATTGTAAAAAGGAAATAACACGCCATCCCCGGTAACGGCGCCATTTGATTGAATGATTTAGCGTGCTTGCGCTTTCTAAAAGATAGATCAAAAATATAATTACCGCAATCAAGAACGGCGTCGCATGAAGCTAGCCGGTGAGTACGGGTCGGTCCACAGGGATGTTGTGAATCTCCTAGTCGCGCTTACGAGTTAATTCCGAAGGGTGTTCGGATTAATTATTAAATCTGAAAACCTAATTAACCTAGGGCAATTATCTAGATCTATTCTTGCTAGGGTTAAGTTTAGGGATGGTCTGGAAATGCAAGTAAATCTCAACGCTTTCTATACCCGGATGAAGATCTATGAGGAATTATGGTAATTATCAATAAAGGGAATTAGATCCATTCGGGAAGGTGTTCCTTCCTCTAGGTTCTTGTCCTTCCTTTAGAGATCCTTACCCTAACCTCCATGGAAAACGCGCGCAACCGGGCCTTTACACTACGGTGTCATCGTTACCTCGAGGGGTAGGATGTCGTAGGGCGCGGTGTGTGCGCGTATGCATGGAGTCCTATTGTAAATATATGATGGGTAAGAAAGGGATGAGAGATCTCATCTCTCAAAATCCTTCCCCAAAGCTAACTCTAAACAAGTTCCTAGGGCTTGAAATTAAATCTACCTAGGGCAAAGAATTGAAATCTAAACTAGGGCAAGGAAATAAATCTACTTACAGATGCATTTCTCCAATCATCAATGCAGGGTTGTCAGATCTGAATTTCTGAATTGAAGAGAGGCACCGATGCTCTCCATAAAGAATTTTGGAGTTTTTATTAAAATGAGGCATGAGAAATTACAATGATTAGAGTTCCTATTTATAGAGAATAGAAAACCCTAGGTTACATCTTGAACCGCATGTCTAAATTTACAAAAATAGCCCTAGGTTGACTAGTCAACGCCGCCAACACAATATGGCAAAAAACTATTTTTTTATTTCCTTAATCTGGCCGCGGAACCGCGGCCCGAGGCCCTGTTTGGCCGCGATTCCGCGGTCAACAAGAAGCCTTGGATGCTGTAATTTTCTGTGTTGTCTTCTGGTGACTTTGTCTTCCTGTTTCTATATGTCTTTTCCATTTGGGCTTCTAGGTTGGTTCCAGATCTTCAATGAACAATTTGCAATGGCTTTTTAACCGTTTGCCTTGACATTTTGGGATCTTGCGTTGCCTTGTTAATTGTGAACTGTCTTTCGATGTAGGCTTGACTAAGATCCTCCCATTGTTGGTCAAAATTCCATATTTTCATCGTCTTTACATCGTGTTCACTATTTCCTGTCCAAGAACCTGTAACCTGTAACATGTAGCAGACATGCGTCAAAAGTACCTGTTTATTTATAAAAAGAATAAGAATGGGGAATATAATAATGCAATATTATGGTGTGAACAGGGGATCTTCACGGCTCCTAAGGAGAAAATGCACATATGAGATCTTCTCGACTCGTAGGGAGAAATGGCTTTTAAAAGACCCTTACGGCTTAAAAACTTGAAAAGCCTTGGGTGACAGGGGTATAAACATGTCTCCTAAGCCATCGTTCCCTAACGAACATGGCAAATGATGATCTCCTGGTACCACATTCCAGTGTAGCGATGCTGATGCCGAAATCCCCAAATCCTCTAACGGCAAAAGATGAGTCGCTCCTGGCATTGCGCTTTAATGTTAGCTGTGCTGATGACGACCTAAAACCAAATCCCAAGTCCTCCCAGGGAAAATGATGAGTAGCTCCTAGCATTATTCCAGTGCATCAATACTGATGCTAAACAAAATACAAATTTCTAATTCCACTCACATTTAAAAGTCCCGCCGAATAAGAAAAAAAATCAAACAGGTCAAATCAACGTCCCACCCGATAGTGCTTCCAAGCTCAAAAGTCCCGCTGGATGGATAAGAAACTCCCAAATCAAATCAAATCAATAAGTCAGCCAACGTCCTCCCCGTCGGAATCAAGCTCCACCTCGATATCAATTCGACCAACGACCTCCCTGTCGGAATTATGCTCCGTCTTGGAATCAAGTCAAACAACAATCTTTACGTCGGAATCACGTTTTGTCTCAGAATGTACCCCATGTCGAAATCATGTTTCGCCTCGGAGTATCTGCCTTCCCTGTCGGAATTATGCTCCACCTCAGAATCAAGTCGACCAACGACTTCTCTGTAGGAATTATGATCCGTCACGGAATCAAGTCAACCAACAATCTCTGCGTTGGAATCACGTTTCGTCTCAGAATGTACCCCATGTCGAAATCATGCTTCGCTTCAGAGTATCTAGCTTCCCTGTCGGAATTATGCTCCGCCTCGGAATTATGTAAACCAATAACCTCTGCGCCGCAATCATGCTTTTTCTCAGAATATGCCCCGTGTCGGAATTATACTTCGCCCCGGTGTATCTACCTTCCCTGTCGGAATTATACTTCGCCTTGGAATCAACATTGCGTCGGAATCATACTTCGCCTCGGAGTATCCACCTTCCCTATCGGAATTATGCTTCGACTAGGAAACAAACTCTGTGTCGGTATCATGCTTTGTCTCAGAATATGCCCCGCGTCGAAATTGAAGGGTTACACTAGCGCCCCGGCCAACTTCCGTGGCCAAATGCGGAACAAAAATTTTGCTACGATACAAAACTTGGCGCTAGAATAAACCATAAAACGGATCTTTACCATAAACCTAGTTAGCACAAAAGAGTTCTATCTACTATGATAGAAAGTTATACCGAAAGCTTGAACTCCTTCTCTTCTTGTGCTGCTTCTCCTCGTTGTGAGCTCCTTGGAGTGGTGTAGATGGCTCGTCCTCACCGTCTTCTCAATGCCAAAGAAAGATCCACCCGAAGGCCTCTACCTTGAGCTCCAACCTCTATCTTGAAGTAACTAAGGTGCTTGGTGTGCTAGACTAAGAACCCTAGAGTGAGTAGAGAATTGTTTTGGTGGTTTTATTTCACAATGCTCTTGATTTTCAACTCATGAAACAAGAGAGCCTTGAGAGAGGAAGAGGAGAGAGCAAGCAAGAGAGAGAATGTATATTGATAAAATGAGGTGCTTGCTCTCATATGATGAAAAAAGAATAATGATAATTTTAATTAGGATAATTGTCATGGTTGGTGTTGATTTGACCATTATCATGTCATAATTAATGCTAAGCACAAAATATCTCATGCTTAACAAAAATATCTAAGTCAACAAAAGTCAACAAGTCAAATGGTCAAACCAATTAACCATGATACAATTATCTCTAATTAAAACTCATTAATCAATTTTCTCCATCTCATTATGGTTTAATCAAGTCAATGGTTAAAACTCTAATGAGGTTTCTCTGCCTCTGTCAACTGTATATAAATACCCGCATCCGTGTTCCGAGGAACACGAATACAATGAGACCGAACCAACCCAAAACCAAATACTAGGATCTGGTTTAAACCAAAACCCACTAGTAATAACTGCCCGAACACCAAACACGCACAAGTGCGCATATGTGAACGGACCCTGTCGTAAAACCATACGACCTCTACTACGTTTCGCCCAAAGGTGAACAACCCTCTGTGTGGGACTCTAAAGACTCGACACTACGCTGGCAGTGGGTTTACCCACAGGCCGCAAGCGGTACTAGCTGTACGTAACGGTCCCCAGGTAGATGACGATAAGAAGACCGATGAGATGAACTCATCCGAACTCCTACTGAGCCTGAATGTGACAATCTCCGTACAGTCCGGTCAGTTCGTCTAAAAGTATCGCATGTCGGGCCTAGGGGGCGGTAAATATCAAACCCCTAATAGCGGTACAAGTCGTGTCGGAGTGTAGCCCAGAACACCCTGAGAAACTACTGGAAACACTACCAGTAAATCTCGCTTACCCTGGTTAGGGACTTTGTGTAATGGCTCTCCTAGACACAGCACGATATCAACCCCCAATACCGGGAGAGACGAATCCTGTCTAACCGACACTGCCTCAAAGTGCTTCGGGACTGCACCCAACAACAACCTGTTTGCACGACTCAATAGAGCATGGTAGGGTAGCAATCAAAGAACAGTGGGAACACACTTGAGGCGAAGTAGCAGTGTCAAGTCAACGGACTAAGCTGTACTCATGTCACCTGGGAACTGCTACCTGACGATAGGTATAATACCAACCAACAGTTCCCGACGAGTCCTGTCCAGTGTACTCGCAACCTAACGAGCACCTGCATACTATCTCCAGTACGACGTACTGATGGTTGTGGGACAGACCATCTCCCCTGCTGGGATGAGAAGCATATGCACTAGTCTACTCTGGAGTATCGATGCCCTGTCTCGATAATCCTACGACTAGGGACCTGTATAAGGATGTGCTTATAGACTACCCAGCCCCTACTAGTGTGATCGCCATCACAACGCCGGTAGTCAAGCAAAGATCCTAAGGGCTCCATCAATATGTATTAGCGATATGTTAAAAGAAACATATACACATATTAAGATAGATACAAACCAAGTAGCATACTACAATATCGAGCAAGACTGTCGTCAATCCATGTATATATCCCAAGCTTCCAAAATGTAATATACAAATTAGTACTATACAATAATGGCCTCTAGGGCATACATATCCAACAGGAATCATGTTTTGCCCCGGAGTATCTACCTTCCCTGTCGGAATTATACTTCGACTCGGAATCAACCTCTGCATCGGGACTATGTTTCGTTCAGAATACCTACCTCTGCGTCGGAATCATACTTCATCTCAGAATGTATCCCGTGTTGAAATCATGCTTCGTCTCGGAGTATCTGCTTTCCACGTCGGAATTATGCTTCGTCTTGGAATCAACCTCTATATCAGAAATATGTTTCGTTCAGAATATTTACCCCTGCGTCAGAATTATGCTTCGTCTCAGGATATACCCGTCCCGTGTCAGAATTATGCTTTGTCCCGGAACCCTACGACAAAACTATGCTTCGTTTATGAATATACCATCCTCTGGAATTATACTCCGCTCTTCGGAATGATACTCCGACCCTGGAATTATGTTACGTACATCGGAATGATGCTCCGACCCCTGGAATCATGCTCCCACAAGGATGCTCTACCCTCGGAATGATGCTGCACCTCAAAGTCAAACTTCCTATGGAATAAGATCCATCAATTTCATGCACAAAACCTATATATGCGGTGTTCTTTTATTGATGGGGGCACTTTGTTGGGTCAAAAATTACATCTCGGTTGACCAAGTCAAAATCAAAGTCAACTGTAAATCAAGTGGAACCAAACCCCGGTGAAGTGGGCCCATGCCCTAGTCGGACCTGAACATGAAGAGGCCGGCCCTCCCCCATGCAAAGAAGAAAATTACGTGATAAATAAGTTTGATGTATTTTTATGCATAAATGTAAAAGAAATGGGCAAAAGGCCAAATTTTCGTAAAGCCCATTGTAGGGTGTTTTTCGTCACCCCATTGAGATGGGAAATACGCGTCGCTTGTTAGGCGCATTACAGATTTTCCCTGCTTAGGGTAGGCCGGGGTTTATTGATTGTGAGGATCTGAATCTCTGGCTGCCGCGGATTAAGCTGTCGTTAATTAAACCTCGCCTTTGAAGCAAAGGAACCTCCGATTGACGGGTCAAACTGGTCATGCGAACTCAATGTGCCGTGTAAGTGTGTTATGTTTTGAAGGGTTTTGGATATATCAGGGGCCTCGCAGAGTTTACGGGGGTCTCGTTACCCGAATAGCGGGCTGGGGGTCAAGGGGGATAGCAGTGCCCCGTTAGAAATTTTTTCTAACGGGAGAGGTATTTTTAGTGTGGAGTGTATGGGAAAAGAAGGGCGAGGAGCGTCCTAAGGACACGTGCATGGCGCATGGACGTTGGGCGACCGCGAGCTACGTGCGAAGCGCGTGGGCGCCTGCAGGAAAAAAAGGGTGGAACTTAGCCCCGGGATTAGGAGTTGAACTTCGAGAGACTTTGGAAACTCACAGAAAAGGGAGGATTTTTATCTTTAACTCCAAAAGATTTTGAGTGGAGTTAAACTCCTGAACATTTGGATTTGGAGTTAAACTCCTAAAAGATCTGGATTAAGAGTTGAACTCGCCAAAGATTTTCAGAGATGATCAAATGGGACCCCTTTCTTCTCCCTTGAGCTCTGGATCTTCTCTTGAGCCTTGGATTTTTCCGAAAGTGGGATTTTTGGAGATGGGTCTCCTTCTTCCTCGTATTTGTTGTCTGGATCTTGGAGGAAAGATGGTGAGACTTAAAAATCTCTTTTTTTAGAGATTTGATGGGAGATCTGAGTCCCCCTTCAAGAGTTTTATGGTAAAAAACTATTTCTTTTTGGGAAAGGAAGAGTTAAACTCTTGATTTAATTCATAAAAGAGAAGAAACTTTAAAATCTTGAGGAAGGAGAAAGATGCACAGAAACCTTAATTTTTGAGGGGAATCAATTATTGTTCTTTATATCATCATCATGTTGCCTTATATAGGCTTACAAGTTTACACATAGTCTATTGGACTTTACAAAATGGCATTTTGCCCATTCCATACCTCATGTGCTTATTTCTTTTGCACATGAGCCATCTGCTTTACAAAAATTTGGCTTTATGCCCATTTTCCTTACATTTATTCATAAAAATTACATCAAAATTATTTATAATTTTCATTTTGGCATGGGACAGGCCGGCCGTTTCTTGTTTATGCTCGACTTGGGTATGGGGGACCCACTTGACCTGGGCTTGGGCCCACTTGACCTGGACTTGTCTTTGACTTTGACTTGGTCGACCAGGGTGTAATTTTTGACCCCAACACCCATGACTCGTATACATAAAGAAATTAGCACATGAGGCATGAGATGGGCAAAATGTCATTTTGTAAAGCCCAAAGGGCTATATGTAAAATTTTAAGCCTATATAAAGCAATATGATGATGAAATGAAAGACAGTAATTGATTCCCCTAAAAAATTAGGGTTTTTGTGCCTCCTTCTCCTTCCTCAAGGTTTTAATCCATCTTCTCTTTTCTGAATTAAATCAAGAGTTTAACTCTTTCTTTCCCAAAAAGAAATAGTTTTTCACCATAAAACCCACGAAGGGGAGCTCAGATCTCCCATCAAATCTCTAAAATGGGATATTTTTAAGTTCTACCCCCTTTTCTCTAAGATCCAGCCAACATAGAGGAGGAAAAAGGAGACCCATCTCCAAAAATCTCCTTTTCGGGAAGATCCGAGGCTTAGGAGAGGATCTAGGCTCAAGAAAGAAGAAATGGGTTCCCTTTGATCAACCCCGAATATTTTTGGGAGTTCAACTCCATTTGTCAAAATCATTTGGAGTTTAACTCCATAAATGAAATCCTTTTGGGAGTTTAACTCCACTCAAAACCCTTTTGGGAGTTTAACTCCATAAAAATAAAAATTCTCCTTTTTCTGAGAATTTCCAAAGTCCCTCGGGAGTTTAACTCCTAGTCCTGCGGCTAAGCCCCTTTTCTCTGCAAACGCCCAGCACCCATATACCGGGCGCGTGAGGCGCACCCACGCGCCTCGCACGTGGCCCGCGGACGCCCAGCGCACACGCGCCAAGCATGTGAACCGCTGGCGTCCAGCACCCACGTGCCAAGCATGTAAACCGCTGGCGTCCAGTGCCCACGCATCTTTAGGACGCTACTCACCTGTAACGACTCTGAAATTTCTGTACAGAATTTTCCTTTTAATATACAGAAAAGAGTATTACAGTCTGTGTAAGAGTTAAAAGTTATTTCTATTAAATGAAAGAAAGAAATAACTTGTAGCTCACTCATAAAGCGTTTGCACTGCTGTGACGTAGCCTGTGTGTTCGATTCCCATCAGACATAATTATTTTTTTTCTGATTTTTCTTTTTGTTTTTTGGAAGCCCAAAAGGTTGCACGTGCAATACACGGGGAAATGAAAAGTTCAGAAAAATCAAACATGTGCAAAATGATGTACACACAGAATAACCCATATGGCACGAATCTCGAGGCATGCCTCAGATCCGACCGGCGGAATTGCCCTATGGGCCGGCACCGACGGCTGAGATAAGCCTAATGAACTCCATGCTTTGCACACTTGTCCCTTCATCTCCTCTTAACTCCTCTGCACTGTTTGATTTCCCTGCAATCAAACAGAGATATTTCATTTCACCAATTAACACTATTTTAATGCTTTTAATCCAAAATTTTAATTCTCAAACCCTAATTCTCCACTATAAATACCACCCAAAATTTTAGCTCAGCACCATTCTGAAAATTCTATCAAATATTCTCTCAAAAAGTTCCTAAGTGCAAGTGGAGTAAAGTGGAGTTAGCGACCAAGCCTTTTTCCGTCGAAGATCGAAGCTGATTCTGGAGCTCCCGCAACACCACAAATCCCTTTTTCTTCCTCACCCTTTCCTTGAAATTTTCAAACCGTAAGTCTCTCCCAACTCTCCTTCTTTTCACTAAAATTCATCTACAAATCATATATCGGTAAAGTGGAGTTATTACCGATACCTTTCTTTTCTAAACCCTAAAACTCTCTTTTCCTTTATATATTGGTCAATCTAATTTTACCACATTATTTGTAACTTTAATTACCAATGTTTATATTCAAGTATTATCAAAATTCTCATGTGAAACAATCATAAAACTAACTTTTCATTAAAATACCTTGAACTTTATTATCGCATCTTTTCGATAAAATGTTTAAACAATACCTTTAGGAAAACTTCATGGGGTAACGGCCTACCCCACACACACACTTTAGTCTCATAGCATGATACCTAAATACATGTATTTTTGGTTCAAAGAATAACTTTACACTAAAAATACCACATATTTTAAAAACCGAGTTTCTTTTAAAGCGGTATTTGTATTCCTTTATAATTATGTATTTACAACCCTCGTTAGGGGACCCTCTAATGGATAGTGTGGATTATCACACATCCTAGGGATAGTAGAGCGAGATGCAGCACTTCTCGCGGAGTATTCGATCTAGAAAGGATTATAAAATACGGTTTTTAAGAAATATGAATTTCTAAATAAAACTAATTTTTAAAATTAAAAATTATATAAAATTATAAATCCATGTTTTCATTATAATATGAAACTATATTTTTTATAAAAATGAAAAAATGAAAATAAATTACCATCAAGTTACCAAAGAAGGCTAGTTTTCAACAAAATACCATAAACTTTTAAAAACTAAGTATTTATCATTAAAATACCACAATTCTTAAAATACATGTTCATAAAAATCTTAAGTAATACAAATCACCCTCGAGCTTTTATTTTTAATATATATTAAAATATTTTTCATAAAACCCCCTCGAGATATACAAAATAATATCTTAAGAACTTTAGTAAATATAGGTTTAAGAGGGATCAATTCTCTTGAGCCCCAGAGAGACGGAGAAAGTGAGTGCTTGCCTATTCAGGTTAGAAAATTTAATAAAAGTTATCAATGGTAATTATCTTGGAAAAAAACACAAATCCTGCCGTCCATGTGCAGCAGTTGCCGATTTCTCCCGAACCTAAGAATTCAAGAGTTAAATCCGTTACAAGTTTCTGACTCAATCTGATTCCAAACTCAAACCTGAATCTAAAATCAAACACGAACTCGAATACTTGATCATGAACTTGAATGCTCAAAATCAATATCAAACTCAAACTTGTATACTTGACTTGACCGAACTATAGTTATAACTTGACATGAACTCAACATGATTACTTGAATATATGATTATATCCTGAACATGAACATGAACCTGAAAATTTTATATCCATGGTTTTTTCCAAGACCTGTAAACATAATCTATACAATACATTACGTAGGGATAAAAGGGATAGATTGGTACAGAACGTATATCATGGCACGAGAGGTCACTTAAAAGATACTTACATGAATTCACGTGTCGTTGTCTCGTGGGTTATGAGGGACCTTGTACTACATGTTACCATTGTCCACGGGGTAAGATAGACTCCTCTCATATACATGAATATCTTCTTTATCAAACTACAAATAACCACGTTAGAATAACTATCCTATACCTGTAAACGATCCCATACAATTTTACATGTTCACTTCACACATTACATATTATCTTCTATTTCTTCTTTTGGGACTTACCGAGCGCTGGTTCGCTGACGACATTCCTTTCTGTTCCTTCATGTTTCTTTCTGTGGAATGTTCGTCAGGAGGACTGGACACTGAAGAGATATAGCCGAGTCAGGAGGATTTGGACCAGCTTGCAGCACAACCAGATTACTAGTTCCTTCCAGCCTACACTTATTTTCTGTATGCCATTGTTTAGGCATTTGCTTTGCATCATTGTATCTTTTTATTACAAACAGTTGTATGTAAAGTTGAATGTAAATAAAGTTGTTGTTTAATTTTATTACTCTTGTCATTCTTGTTCATTTATATATTGCTTAATTACGCTTAACGTCTTTATTTCCTAGTAAATACGTTGCAGGCTTGCCATGTCACTGTTTCCGTCTATTGGGAAGCGGGGCATGACAGGTTTTGTTGGTGGCCCATGCATGTCGATTCTGCATGAAGTCTTAACAATATATCACAATAATTATAAGAATCAGCAACTATACATTCCTTACATTTCAATTTTTTTTAAATCTATCCTAACCATTCCTTTTCTATCAAGGTAATGGATTTTCCCAACAACACCGGCACGAACATCAACGACAATACTCCACCGCCTACTCTACCACCACCACCTACCGTTGCAGCTCCTATCAATGAGCAAACGATACCACTTGAGGCTATCAAAAGCCTATTAGAGGGTCAGCAGTACAAGACTGCTATCCTCATGCACCGCCCCGAAGCTGAGGCACCCGGAGTCAAGTAGTTTCGGGTACTGCACCCAAAACACTTCTCAGGAAAATAGAGCCTACTTGAGGCAAAAGAATGGGCTCAAGCGATCGAAGATGATCCGGCGGTAGCTCAAGTGCCAGATATTGCCTGGGTAAGAGTTGCTAAGTTTCAACTGACTGATAATGCAAGAATCTGGTAGAAGACTGAGGAAAGCCATCTCACACAACCCATAGAGTAGAAGACGTTTCGCGATCTGTTCGATGCGAAGTTCTTCCTTGAGACTGCTCGTTTCGAGATGGAACAATAGTTCATCCACCTACAACAAGGTTCTATGTGGGTAAAATCGGTGGATGAATATGATGTTGAATTCATCATGCTTAGCAAGTAAAGAATTTGTATAAAATAATGTTCCGTTAAAACACATCTCTATCCTGACATCATATCTTATCATGTTCGCGGCGCATTTGATCCCGACCGATGAGATTCGGGCTAGACGATTCTAACACGGCTTAGACCAAGTGATTCAGGAGGTATTAGCCACATGCGACTACCCAACTCATGAACTGGTCCTCAAGGCAGCATGTCGTTACGAAGCTGTGGTAAAGAAAAAGGGTAATCCCCAAACAGCTGGAATCAAATGCCCCGCCACACAAATGTCAAGAGGAGCCTCTTCTAGGCCGACCTTTGCACCCAGGAGACCTAGAGGATCATTTAACCGGTCCAGTCCAGATTTTTGTTTCTACTGCAAGAGAAATGGATACCAAGCGAAGGATTGCAGGCATGCAAATGGCCTGTGTTTGGTTTGTGGCGCATCTACTCACTCTATAGAAGCATGCCCATATCGTTTTAACACAGCCCCGGCACCCATATCCACAAGCACAGCCCCGTAGATGCCAGCTATCCAAGCACCTGCATCCCGCCTAACTCTTCCTGCACCAGCTCTACGTGGACCACTTGCACAACCTCAACGTCAATTTCATCAAGTACAGAGAAAAGTGCCTCAAGGTCAGAGAAACGAGCCCCAAGGACAGAGGAATGTGCCTCCAGCAAGCAGGAATGTACCAAAACGTCAGGCTTTTACAATGACGGTCGAGGAGGCCGAAGCCACAGGACAAGTCAACACTGGTAATTGCCCCATCCTTTCAACTTTTCAATCCTTGTGTATCAGTTTAATTTTTCTATATCTAAACCCAACCTCACACAACTTAGGTACTATACTAGTAACCATCCTTCCTGCACTCACACTTTTCGACACTGGAGCTTCACACTGCTTCATATCCCAATGATTCATGAGAACGCATGCGATTCCCTTGAAACCACTCATTTCAAGCTGGAACGTCAGTTCCGGGAATGGAGTCTTGATGGCAACTATAGGGTTTGATCAGTGTTCAGTTGTAGTTTGCGGAAGAGAATTCTACGCAAATTTCAAAGTACTGGACATACCAAATTTCAATGTTGTATTGGGAATGGATTGGCTAGGAGTATTTTATGCTATTATTGACTGCAGTCAAAGGAGGGTGGTATTTGAGATACCAGATCACCCAGTCTTCTATTTCAAGAGTGGAGATAGAACTTTGAAGCCAGGAAGCTACCATCCTAAACTGAAGGATGCAGAAGTGTTCTCTCTACCAGCGGAAGAAGAAAAGTCCGAAGTGGTTCGAGAGTTCGAGGATGTGTTCCCTGAAGACATAGCATGTTTGCCTCCCGATCGAGCTCTTGAGTTTAGTATTGATTTACAACCTGGTGCACAAACTATAATAAAAGCTCCGTACCGGTTAAGTCCGGAGGGTTTGAAGGAGATCCGTATCCAGTTAGACGAACTGCTGAAGAAAGGTTGGATCCGACCCAGTACTTCAAGTTGGGGATCTCCAGTATTACTCGTGAAGAAGAAAGAAGGTTCATACAGGATGTGTGTAGATTATCGAGCTCTAAACGAAATGACGATTAAGAAAAAGTATCCACTACCGTGCATCGATGACCTTTTCGATCAGTTAAGTGGGTCTTGTGTCTTTTCAAAGCTAGATCTTCGTTCCGGTTATCATCAGGTGAAGGTCAAAGAGTCCGACATTCCGAAGACGACGTTTAGGACTCGATACGATCATTATGAATATCTCGTAATGCCATTTGGAGTGACCAATGCACCTGCCATCTTTATGAACCTGATGAACCAAGTTTTTCGAGAGTATTTAGACATGTTCATTGTTATCTTTATCGACGATATCCTGGTGTATTCAAAGAATCGGAAAGAACACGCCGATCACTTACGGATTGCGTAACAACTCTAAACTTTCTGTACAGATTTTTTTCAAAAATACAGAAAGGAACACCTAAGCCTGAGCACAAGTTATAAATTTAATTTGCTTTTGAACAGTAAGAAATAGCTTGTAGCTCATTGGTAAATCCTTGCACTGCAGTGGCATAACCTCTGTGGTCGAATCCCCCAGCCACATATATTTTTAATTGATTTTTCTTTTAATTTTTTAGAAGCCCAAAGGTTTGCACGTGCACAACACGTAAAATGAAAAGTCACAACAAAAATAAATATGTGCAAAATACTATTCATACAGACCCTGACACTTTGCAGCAATCCAAGCCCTCGACCCCACCAAACGACCGGAGAGATCGGGCTTGGGGCCAGCGCCGTCAGTCCCCCCCCCATGGCTAATGCCTCAATTTTTCTACCCTGGCACCTTTTGGCCTACCCCACTTCCTCCATATTGTTTGATTTTTCTGCACATATACAGAGGGATTAAAATCACCTCTTAAATCCATTTTAATGCATTTTTAATTCTCCAATTCCTTTCCTTAAAACCTAATTTTCTCTATAAATACCACACTACATTTCATACCTCATCATTCAGAAATCTCATACAAAAACTCTCTAAAATTTCCAAGTCCCAAGTTGTACAAGTGGAGTTAGCAAAGGGCAAGGTTCTGACGACGTTTCGGGAAGATTCCGGTGGCGAAACGACTTCCCGACAATTCCAATAGCTTCCTCTGTCTCTCCTCTTTATTTTCAATCTGTAAGTTCATTTCACCATTCTCAACTTCTAGTCTTAAACATCTTCTTTTCAAAACTCGTCGGAAGCGGAGTTATTCCGACTTCCGACTCTCTTTTCTTTAAAAACACAATTTCTATTAAACAATAAATTACCATATCTTCTTATAATGTTTAACAAACATAAATAAACACATTAGAACAAGTTTCATCTCAAAATAATTCGTATTGCAATTTCTATTTTACTTTTACAATAAAATACCATCATGTTTACATACGACATTGTTTATTCATTTTACCCATAATATCTTTAGAAAACTCATAAGATAATGACCTACCTCATCACAACACACATTCTTGATATAGCACGATGATTTGTGGAATATTAGTTTGTGTAAAAATACGAGTTTACACTTAAATACCATAAACATTCAAAAACCGTTTTCTTTAAAAGCGTATTACTTAATTCCTTGCAAATACGACTCTACAACCTATTTTGTGGAACTCCGATCGGGATGGTGCGGGTAATCGCACATCCTCGAGCCTAGTAGAGTGAGATGCAGACTTCCGTAAGGAGAATTCGATCTCGAAGGAATTTTTAATGCAATTTTTAAGAAAAATATGATTTCTATTTAATAAATAAGTTTTATTTTTTTAAATACATATAGATATATAAATACTATCAAAATATCTACTTTAAGTATACAATATATATTCCATGTTTTCTAAATCAAAGGAATCACCAATTTCATGAAACTGCCATTACAAACCAATATAATTCCAATATTACATTAAAATACCATATACAATGAAATCTAGGTTATATCCACTAGAATATTTCACTTTATAAAAATTATAATTATGAAAACCCTAAAAACGATAATTAAATACTTGAGGTGTATTTTGAAAATATATATCAAAACTTTTTTTTCATAAAACCCCCTCAAGTTATATTAATTTACAATAAGGACCCTAGTAAACATAAGTTTAGGCGGGACCAGTTCTCTTGAGTCTCATGGAGCCGAAAAATATGGGTGCTTGCCTATCTAAGGTAGACAACCTAAAAATGGAGTTATCAATACGGTAATTGTCTTGGAAAAGACACAAATCATGCCGTTCATGTGCAGCAGTTATCGATAACTCTAAAACAATCAGGATTTCAATTCTGTTTAAAAGTCTGACTCAGTTCGAGTCATGGTCAAATCTAAATACAATATGACTTGAATTCAATTCAAGTATAACTACAATACAATATGAATCCATTTATACCCGAATTCAATCTATATCAGCATGACTCGACTGAACCAAACCATGGATATACTCTGATTACATGACTATCCATTTATATCCATTCCGTTTACATGATATCATGGTTTCGGCAAGTCTTCCATTTACAAAAAAAATCATACAATTAATACAAAAGGCATTATGGGGTTTATAAAGGGGTAGACTGGTACGGAACATGTTAAAGGTGGCACGAGATGGTCATTAAAAGACGTATCTATACATCCATGCCGTTGTTCCATGGTTTTATCGATGGAGCCTTATACTACGGGTTACCAAAGTCCACGGTGTAAGTTGGACTCCTCTCGTGTACACTGACATATTATGTACCAAGCTACAAATAACTGCGTTAACATTATAATCAAACATTACTAGTTATACTCTCTTATCTGTCTACTCTATTTCTATCTCTCTTTGGGACTTACCGAGCGATTGTTCGCTGACGACATTCCTTCTCTCTTCTTTCTTTGGAATGTTTTCAGGAGGACCCGACTCTGAAGATTTCGAGACCAGCCAGGAGCACTTGGAGCATACCACTGAGCAGCATGGCCATTAGACTTTACTTGTACTTACTTTTCATTCAGTTCATGCCATTGTTTAGGCATTGCTTTCCATTCTTGTATTTACATTTCCAGTTGTACTTGTAAAGAAATATTGAATAAATAAAAGTTGATGTTCATTTATATTCATGTCTCTTGTGTACATTTTACTTTATATTGTTTAGTTACGCTTAGCGTATTTACTTTTAAGTAAATACGTCGCATGACCCATCGCGCCTCCTTACCGTACACCGGGAAGCAGGGTGTGACAGATTGTCCTGGAGATATTATGACAACATCAGGTCTACGCCAAGTACAGCAAGTGTTAATTTTGGTTAGATTAAGCCGGATATCTCGGACATATTGTTTCAGGCAAAAAAATCTCAGTAGATCCAGCTAAGGTGTCACTTGTCAGCGAATTGCTGACACCAAAGACAGTGAAAGATATACGAAGTTTCTTGGGCTTAGTAGGATACTACCGACGATTCATCGAATGATTCTCAACGATTGCAGCACCCCTGACTAAGCTCATACGTAAAGACGAAGCATTCGTGTGGTCAGAAGCATGTGAAAAGGTTTTTGTAGAACTCAAGTCGAGATTAAGCTCTACTCCTATCCTTGTAATACCGGATCAATCTGGAGGATTCGTTGTGCATTGTGATGCGTCCGGTAAAAGATTAGGATGTGTTCCACACCAGCATGGAAAATTTGTGGCTCTTGCATCAAGACAACTAAAGGTTCATGAGTGCAACTATCCAACACATGATCTGGAGTTAGCAGCCGTCATCTTCGCACTTAAGATTTGGTGCCACTATCTCTTTGGAGAACGAGTGGATATATACACTGACCACAAGAGTCTGAAGTATGTATTTACTCCGAAGGAACTAAACATGCGGCAGAGAAGATGGCTAGAACTCATGGCGGACTTCGACATCAACCTAAAGTATCATCCTAGAAAGGTGAATGTAGTTCCTGATGCACTTAGTTGTCAGCCATTAGCAATGAACCTCACCACTCAGTGGAAGCTACAACAAGAATTGCACGGATTGGAGATTGAAGTAGTTATGCCAGGTAACGCTTCATATTTGATGAACTTACAAGTCCAGTCCACTCTTGTCAATCGGATCAAGGTTGCTCAAGCAAATGATGCCAAGCTAAAAAGATCCGAGAACAAGTAAAAAGTGGACTTTGAACTGACTTAATCATCCACGAAAATGGATCCTTGCGACATGGAAGTCGATTATGTGTACCAATCGGCCCTGCTCGAAAAGAGTTGATGATAAAAGCTCACAACTCTCCTTATTCTGTATACCCCGGTGACACGAAGATATACAAGGATCTACGGCAGCACTACTGGTGGCATGGAATGAAGCGCGAAGTTGCCAGAAGCATAGCAAAGTGTTTGGTGTGTCAGCAAGGGAAGGCTGAATATCACAGAACTGCTGGTCTACTTCAACCGTTACCAATCCCAAAATTGAAATGGAAGCACATTACCATGGACTTCGTGACTGCCCTTTCTCGTAGCACGGAGGGTAACGACGCAATATGGGTTATTGTGGATCGACTTACCAAGTCGGTTCACTTTATTCTATTTCGAGTTGCCCAGTCAACCGAGACGTTAGCAAAGAAGTACATGGAGATGCGCATAAATCTAAAGTAAGATTTTAACCTTCAAGATGTACCATATTTGATACCCATGAACTCATGCAGGAGATCATGAGATTACATGGAGTACCTGTTTGCATCGTCTCCGATCGTAATACAAGATTCCGATCACAATTTTGGCAGAGTCTGCAAGCTAGCCTGGGAACGAACCTGAATTTCAGCACGGCGTATCATCCACAAATGGAAGGATAGTCTGAGCGAACAATTCAGATTCTGGATGATATGCTAAGAGCTTGTATGTTAGACTTCGGAGGTTCGTGGGAAGATCGCCTACACCTTATGGAGTTTTCATACAACAACAGCTATCGGGAAAGCATTGGAATGGCACCATTCGCAGCACTCTACGGACGGAAGTGTCGTTCAACGCTAAGTTGGGACGATGTCGGAGATCGTGAACTCCTTGGACCAGAGATAATCGTGGCAACTGTGGACGTAGTTCGCATGATCAGGGAAAGAATGCGCATAGCCTAAGACCGGCAGAAACATTGGGCAGATGCAAAGTATCGACATCTGGAGTTACAACCTAAAAACCATATATTTCTGAAGATCTCTCCAAACAGAGGAGTGATATGTTTTGGCAAGAGGGGTAAGCTAAGTCCAAGATATATAGGACCGTTCGGCATACTCGAACGAGTTGGAGAAGTGGCATACCGTTTAGAACTACCACCCTCATTGGAAGGAGTGCACAACCTGTTCCATATATCCCGGCTATGACGATATGTGAGCAACCCCAGTCACATACTAGATTACTCAGACCTCACAATATAAACTGATCTAATCTGCGAGCAACAACCAGTTGAGATCCTGGACCGAAAGGTGAAGACATTGCGGAACAAGGAAGTAAATTTGGTCCGAGTGATGTGGAGAAAGGATTCGCCAGGAGAATCAACATGGGAATGAGAAGAAGATATGCGTGCACGATACCCGTACCTCTTTGAAAATTAGTCCATATGTAATTGTAAATTTCGATGACGAAATTTTTATAAGGAGGGTAGAATGTAACGACTCTAAAATCTCTATACAGAATTTTCCTGTTAATATACAGAAAAGAGTATTACATCCTGTGTAAGAGTTAAAAGTTATTTCTATTAAATAAAAGCAAGAAACAACTTGTACCTCACCGGTAAAGCCTTTACATGCTGTGACGTAGCCTGTATGTTCGATTCCCATCATACACAATTATTTTTTATGATTTTTCTTTTTATTTTTGGAAGCCCAAAAGGTTGCACGTGGAATACACTGGGAAATGAAAAGTTCAGAAAAAATCAAACATATGCAAAGTGGTGTACACACAGAATAACCTACATGGCACGAATCTCGAGGCATTTGCCTTAGATCCAACCGGCGGAAATGCCCTATGGGCCAGCACCGACGGCTGAGATAAGCCCAATGAAACCCGTGCTTTCCACACTTATCCCTTCAGCTCCTCTTAACTCCTCTGCACTGTTTGATTTCCCTGCAATCAAACAGAGACCTTTCATTTCACTAATTAACACCATTTTAATGTTTTTTAATCCAAAATTTTAATTCCCAAACCCTAATTCTCTACTATAAATACTACCCCATACTTTAACTCAGCATCATTCTAAAAATTCTAGCAAAAATTCTCTCAAAAAGTTTCTAAGTGCAAGTGGAGTAAAGTGGAGTTAGCGACCAAGCTTTTTCTGTCGCAGATCGAAGCCGATTCCGGAGCTCCCGCAACGCCATGAAGCCTCCCTCGTCTTCCTCACCCTTTCTTTGAAATTTTCAAACCGTAAGTCCCTCCTCCCAACTTGCTAGTGTTGCATACCTTCTGGAGTGTGGTAACTAGAGTGGCTTCCATCTAGGTTATCACGCAATGATAGTTGGATCCCGATCCCACTGATTAGTCGGATTGCTCTTGAGAGATATTTTTCACTTCATAATTAGCTAACCTATTAGGTGTCTAAAAAAGTGTTAACAGGGCTACGCCTCTGTGGAAATGGGGTTTTTTTTAATTAGATCCGTGCGAGAACACGGGGAACCTCCCTCGGAGTACCAACACTCACTTGGCTGAACGGTTAGCGAACATGTGAGGTGCGAATGATCCCAACTAGTTTTCCTTTTAAAGTTTAAAGGAAAATTCGAGAAAACAATAGGAGACATCCTGATTAGATAAATTAATAACCAATCTAATCTTGCAAGAGCGCACGCTGAGTGTTTCTTTTCTCTCTCCAGGTAGCAACGATTTTACGCCCTAATCAAGATAATAAAATGTTTGACTTGACCGTACCAGCTTATTACAATGGGCTGGAGAATATTGGTTCGGTTCAAAATTGTGACAACCGTCATGCATATGGGCAAGGGAAAGAGGACTATAAGGAATTCCATATGACCCTATTGAAGGATAAGCATTCTAATGCATCTTCATCGGATTTATTTATTATTGAAAACTGTTTTTCGGTCAACCCTACCTCCTGAATACTAGATACCGGATAATGATCTCATATATGTAATTTATTACAGGGACTGATAAAAAGTAGAATGGTTGGACCGGGTGATATATCTCTGATTTGTCCAAAAATATAAGTTTACCGTAATCAGAAACGGCGTCGCTTTGCAGCTAGCCGGTGAGTACGGGTCAATCCACAGAGATGGGTAATTTTCTAAATGTGTTTTTACGAGTTGATTCTAAATGATGTTTTGGATGGTTTCTAAAATCTAAATCTATTATTGAACTAAACTAATCTAATTTAAAGTCTCGCTAGGGTTAGGTTTAGGGGAAGTTTGGAGATTTAAGGTTTCCTCACCGCTTTCAATGCCTTATTATTGATCTATTAGATGTTACAGTAATTATCCATAAAGTGGATAAGAATCTTTTGGGAAGATATTTCTTCCTCTAGATTCGTATCCTTCCTTTATCGATAATTACCCTAACCTCCATGGAAGACGCGCGCAACCGGCCCTCTATACTACGGTTCATCGTTACCTCAAGGGGTAGGATGCCGCAGGGAGCGGTTGTGCGTGCATGCATGGAGTTCTAACTCTTAGGTGTGGATGGCATGAAAGGGGTGAGAGATCTCATCTCTCAAACCTTTCCCTAAGGCTAACCCTAACGAGCGAGGAGATTACTAGCTCATTAGGGGATGGTAAAACATACTAATTAAAAGAATTAAAACAAAGAAACAAAATCACTTACTAGGTTGACGGCTCCCTCCAAACAATATAGAACAGATCTGAATAAAACTCCCAGCAATTCTGAATTTTATTGATTGAAAAGAGGCATAGGGTTTTACAATTTTTGATTACAATTTATAAGCAAACAAGGAAACTAGGGTTACAGATTCTCGCACACGTGATTTTACAGATATGCCCACGGAAAATCTAAACCCCCGCACCGACACACCGACTCTCGAAATCTGCACCGACACGGGCTCGAACAGGCCGCGGAACCGCGGCAATAGGGCGCTTGGGCCGCGGTTCCGCGGCCCATTGGTGAGCTTAGCTCACAAAACTTCTGGGCTTCCTTATTTCCTTCTTGGGCTTTCTATTTCCATAGTTACTTTCTCTGTTGGGCTTCTAATTCTTCTCCAGATGTTTCAGTGAAAACTTGTAGCGATCTTTTAACTGTTTGTCTTGACATTTTGGACCTTGCACTGTTCTTCGTCTAGGCTTGACTAGGATCCGTCTAATTGTTGGTCAAAAGTCCCTTTTCTGTTGTTTTGTGTCTTTTTCACTGTATTTGCTCCAGAAACCTGTATCCTGTAATATGCAACAAACGTGCGTCAAGAGTACCTGTTTATTTATAAAAAGGATAAGAATAGGGGAATGAAAAATGCAATATTATGGTCTGAACAAATACCCCCAAACTTACCTTTTGCTCGTCCTCGAGCAAACTTATTATTTATTCACTAAAATCCTAACCACACTTTCGCAGGGAAACGCGATTGCACTGAGCACGTGCAACAAGCCGTTAAACCTCTAGGTGTCCCTAGTAGGAGGAGTGTTGTCTCCTGAGGGTTTTCAGCAGATTGCACCCACAAAATCCTATCAACTCGGCCCATTGACTATTGTTCTCCAATTAGGTTTTCTAACAAGGAATTCTATTATCATCGACCCGCAAATTATCCACCCATTTTCTTCACACTTCCTCATTATTTAACTTAAGATTATATATGTTATGTAGACCTACTTAGATTTCGGCATCTCCTAAGTTTTCCTTCTAGGGTTACATCTCTACACAGGAATTTCTATCAACTCTATTAAAGATACAAGTTTTATTCTTCATTCCTTTTTCTCATTTAAACTCCAATCACATATCCCTACGTGTGTGTATAAGTCACCCCTATACTTGGAAATTCAAATCAAGCAATCGTACTCTCGTCCATTGTCCAAAGTACTAATTAGTTGGTGAATGAAATTTGCTTACACATCCTTCATGCGACCGTTAATACTTCTTGAGGTACCAACGACCGATTACAAAATGCGTTTGCACTTTAAAGCGTACTTCCTAGTCTTTGCAACACCCAAGGCTTTAGCAGTGACTCCCAAACCAGTTGGTCTAAGGCACTAGGTGATGAAGCACCCTTGCTAAATATTTTTCTATTTTTGCAGCCTTAAGTAATCACAAAAACCAGTGTCCATTTTTTATTCTTTATTCACTTTTTCTTTATTTTCATTGTACTAAGGACTTTAGACAAGAGCAATTCAAGGTCTCCTCTACTATTCCAAGTTTCAAGGTGCGTGATTATGCAATTTGTAGGGTATACGTTTTCAGAATCTAGACTTAAGCTAGGAACTATTTTTCAAACTTATACTTTAATAAGAATATCAATACTCTTCCCTTGTTTCGACTTAGCCTAAGAAGTGAACCCAAAATTTGCCTATTTCTAAATAAACTACAAGGCATATACTTTCTACCGTTAAATTTTAAGGAATGTTATTTTTAGGGTTTTTAATTCACTAAGTCTAAGATCTAGTTGTTCCTAGCCGGTTAACTTATTTGTCAAACTCAAGTCAATTAGCCAAAATTGAATACATTAATTTTTATAATTTTTGAAATTTTTCAATTTTTTATGGGTTTTCAAATAAGTATGCAAATGCAAAAATATGTACAAATGAAATGAATGCGAAGGAAGAAGACGTACCGAGCATACCCCCAAACTTGAACTTGACAGTGTCCTCACTGTCATGCTAAACCAAGAGGGTAAAAATGCCGATACTCCCCTGTTTATTTATTTATAATTTTTTTTATATTTAAGAAAAACAAAAATATATACAAAAAGGCCCTCCCCCAAACTTCATTTAAACTATGTTAGACATTACTGCCAAACTTTGCATAGACCAAACGTCAATACCAACCAGTTGAAAAATTTATCAGTAAAGAGTATGAGTTGGTGGAAGAATAAGTTGTAGCGATTCTTAAAGAATTGGGGAAGATAGAAGTGGTGGTATGGAGGGTGTGGAGGTGAATATACAGGAGGTGGTGATGCATTTAAACGAGAATGTGAATGATCAGCAATCAGTGGAATGTTGGCATTCTCGTAGCTTCTCAAAAGAAATGGGGGTGGTTCAACTTCTAAAGGAAGAGGTTGACTAACCACAATATCCCCAAGATGTTCCTGTGGGTCCTCTATTGACTTGGCATCATCCATCAATTGCATATGATATTCAATTATAAGGGAACTGATTTCCTCGATGTCCGCCATAGTCCAACTGAAAACTTGCCGCCTATCTTGTAAGACTTTTAAAAAAATGTTTCTATTGCTCGAAGGCTAGAGAGGCTGATATTATAATGGGAAAAGTCTCATTCTCACCTATGTAAGCATATTTAAGGTGAGACGGTAAGGACATGAGTTCGAGTTTCGGAGGCGAAAGAATCATTGCGGAATCTACCTCGAACTTAAAGGACTCCAACACAGGTTCGAAATCACTGCAAACAACCGATTCGGATGGTTCGACTAACTCATCCAAAAATTCAAAAGACTCATATTCGGGCTGTGAGTCTTCGTCATCCGAAAAAGTGAAACATTCATAATCAATTTCGGTTGTGTCAACGGTGGTAGGCTCAAGGAGGGACGCACTAGTGGCGTCAAAACTGTTTTCATCAAATAGAAATCTTTCAAGCTCGCAGTCCTCCTGCGTGATTTCGTGAATAGAGCAAACTTCTCGTGTACTAGTTTTAGGCACGGGGGGCAGACTTCCCATCTTATAAATATTGAACTCACTAGACATCTTCCCAAAGGATAGAGTCATGGAGCCATTGCGACAGTTTATTACAGCATTGGAAGTGGCCAAAAATGGTCGACCGAGGATCACCGGAATTTGGTTTCTTGGGTTAGCAACCGGTTGTGTATCCATAACGATAAAATCAACGGGGAATATAAACTCCCCAACTTTAATCAACACATCCTCTAGCTGACCCCTAGGATGTGTGATTGATCGATCAACCATTTGGAGAGTACAATGAGTGGGTTTCAACTCTCCAACCCCTAATTGTTCGTACACGGAGTAGGGAATCAGGTTAACACTAGACCCAAGATCTAAAAGTGCTCGATTAATTTTCTTATCCCCAATTGTGATTGAAATCGTAAGACAGCCGGGGTCCTTTCGTTTTTGGGGTAAGGTTTGATGGTGGTTAATAGCATTGCTCACTGCACTAGCCACTAGCACTTTTTTGGGTATTTGAGATGCTTTTCTCTTCGAGGTGCATAAGCCCTTCAAGATTTTCGCGTATGAAGGGACTTGTTGGATTGCATCCAAGAGAGGTATATTTATGCTAACCTGCTTAAATATCTCCACAATCTTATCCACTTGTGCATTTGGTTTATTAGGACTCAACCTGTTTGGGAATGGAGCATTTTGAAAATTCGTCGAGTCAAATGTCTGTGGAGTAGAATGTGGAGTAGGAACGGATCCCGGTGTAGATGTGTTCATGTTGTGAGAAATGGGTCCGTTCGAGCTAGAAGAAGTAGAGCCATGTGAAGGGTGGAGAATAGGCTCTAAAGAAAAAGGTGAAGAAGAAAGTGAAGAAAATGAAGAAGGGGAAGATGACGATGGAGAAAAAGAAGAAGACGAACCACCGGCGGGGATATCATCACTAGTATCCACATTATTTTGCAACACTCTTCCGGATCTCAACGTGGTCACCGCATTTACATTGTGATTGGGATATGCGTTTTGTGTGTGACCGGGATTTGGCAATGGTTGAGATGGAAGCTTTCCCTTTTCTCTCTCACTCAACGCAATAGTTAATTGTGCAATTTGTGCCTCAATAGATTTGATACTTTGATCGTGTGAGGCATTGTTATGCATCAAAGATTGAACATAACTTTCAAATCTTGCTGCGGATTCTGTAGATTGCTTGAGAAAAACATCTAGACTTTTTTCGAGCGAGATAACCTTATCATCATTTGGTTGAACCAAATTGTTCGTTTGATTTGTGTAAGGTTGTTGTTGGAAAGGTTGCTGGTTTTGAGTTTGTGAGGGTGCTTGTTGTTGTTGTGGAGGAGGTCTTTCAAAATTGTTATTCCCTTGGAACTGTTGATTTGGGTGACTCCTCCACCCCGAATTGTATGTCGAAGAGTACGGATCGTTTCTTTGTCGTTGCTGAAATGCAGCATTGACTTGATCTTGTCCTTGAATAGGTGCATTATAAGGAAACTCTTCGGTTAAATGTGATAGATTCGAACAACAAGCACAAACAGTTCGCGTGGGTAAAGCAGGGGCAGGAGAAGACGATGAGATTTTGGTCTCAATGGATTCTAGCTTTTTCATAAGTGCGGCCATCTCGGCCTTCATTGCAATCGACATATCTACTTGATGTATGCCTGCCCTCGATTGACCAATAGAAGAAGATGATGTGGTCTTGGTACTCTCCCACTGAATTGTTTGCTCACTAAGATCCTCAAGAAACTGCCACGCTTCGTCGCTAGACTTGGAGAGAAAATGACCTTGAGATGTGGTTTCTAGCAACTGCTTCGTTGCCGAGTTCAATCCCTCGTATAATGTTTGGCAAAGTTGCCAACTTTCAATCCCATGATGAGGGCATTGAACAAGTAGGTCTTTAAATCTCTCGAAGCACTTCCAAAATGGTTCGGAAGGAAGCTGTGAAAATTGTATAATCTCGTTTCGGATTCTAGCAGTTTTGTGATGAGGATAGAACTTTTTCAGAAAAGCTCTCACAAACTCGTCCCAATTTCTAATGGAATGTGATGCGGTGCTGTATAGCCACTTCTCGGCTAGGTCACATAAGGTAAAAGGAATGACCCTTAGCCTTATAGCGTCATCACTTAATTGGGTCGTTTTCATCATAGCGCACACATTTTGGAATTTATTAATAAAAATATACGCATATTTAGATTCCAAACCATGAAATTTTGACAGCATATTGATGAAATGTGGTTTTATTTCAAAGTTGTCCCCATTTGCCGGTGGGGGTAAAAGACATGTAGGTAAAGAAGTGCGAACGGGGTAGAAGAGATCCTGGAGCGCAACTCGTGTGGGCGCTACAACAGGCGGAAGATTTGGGTTATTCGCACCTGGCGGAGGTGGAATCATTCCCGTCGGTAAGGTATCGTTGGGGTTGAATCCCGACATACCTTCGAAAGAAGAATTTGAAGGTGGAGGTAACGAAATGGAGGGAATTTCGACTTCGGTGTCGAAAGGTTCGTCGGTCGGTACCAACGAAACACGGACTAATCGGGCGTTAGTATCCCTAGTCCAAAGTGACATACACTAAAGGGGTAGTGTAGTCAGAAAAATAGAAAAAACAGAATGTGGGGGTAAGATAACGTCAATGAAGGGAAGTGAGTGGAAGTGAGTTGCAAGTTTTCTTAGCGGCAAGTTGCAAGTTTTGAAAAGATTTTTCTCTTTTTTTTTTTATTTATGTGAGAGTTTTGCAAAGAAGTTTTGAAAAGAGACTCGTGACACAAATGTATCAACCACACATGCACAATCAGGCCTAGATCTAGGGTCGCCTAGGTCTGCTAGACAACTCCTAACTAGGGCTAGAAATAGGATCTCAAACCGCCTCTTCACGGACAAGTACGGCCAGGTAAGTGGGAAGGAACCACAAAAGTGGGCCTAATTAATAACCACTAGCCTAGACACCGCAAAGTCGATTAGGATAAACGGTCGATGCCTATACTAGTCCTTTTCCTATTGAGCTCGATGTCCTTAGGTCTGAGTCTAGTATTTTTTTAATTAATTGTGGTCGATGCACATGCTTTAGGTGTTTTCTGGGGTCCTGGAAAGGGTGATGAAATCCCCACCCAATCTGAGTTTGGTCAATTAGCCCCTTAGAGTCCGATTAAATCATGCAAAACAGTAAAATTCACTTGCAATCAATTTTTAGCGCGGCGCAAAGAAACCTGCAGAAAATCTGTTATTTAGAAGGGGAGAAAGATTTTTTTAGCGCAAAGAACCCTGCAGAAATTTTTTATAGTGGATATATTGTAGGTTACAGAGGGGAGAAGGAGAGAACAAACCCACTAATTTTGAACTGCTGACGTGGCAGGAAGAGCGCGGATCCGCGGCGTGGGGCCCCCTTATGCGGCGGAAACGCGGCAGTATGAAGGAATCAGGCTCTGAAAAATTTTGTGCTGCTCTGTACTGATAGTTCCTCTCTGTTCTTATGTACCAATTTTTTGTTTTGCCCTCTGTAAATTTCCAGATCCTCAATTCTTCGCTGTTCCTGCAAGATTCAAAAGATACACCCTTCAAACAGATCAAAGTTGATAATTTTTGTAATTTTTTATATTTTCAGATTTTTATAATTTTTAAAATTTATATCAACCCGAAAATTACACAAAAAGAAATTTTACGCCATCCCCGGCAACGGCGCCATTTGATTTGTCCAAAAATATAAGTTTACCGTAATCAGAAACGGCGTCGCTTTGCAGCTAGCCGGTGAGTACGGGTCGATCCACAGAAATGGGTAATTTTCTAAATGTGTTTTTACGAGTTGATTCTAAATGATGTTTTGGTTGGTTTCTAAAATCTAAATCTATTATTGAACTAAATTAATCTAATTTAAAGTCTCGCTAGGGTTAGGTTTAGGGGAAGTTTGGAGATTTAAGGTTTCCTCACCGCTTTCAATGCCTTATTATTGATCTATTAGATGTTACTGTAATTATCCATAAAGTGGATAAGAATCTTTTGGGAAGATGTTTCTTCCTCTAGATTCGTATCCTTCCTTTATCGATAATTACCCTAACCTCCATGGAAGACGCGCGCAACCGGCCCTTTATACTACGGTTCATCGTTACCTCAAGGGGTAGGATGCCGCAGGGAGCGGTTGTGCGTGCATGCATGGAGTTCTAACTCTTAGGTGTGGATGTCATGAAAGGGGTGAGAGATCTCATCTCTCAAACCTTTCCCTAAGGCTAACCCTAACGAGCGAGGAGATTACTCGCTCATTAGGGGATGGTAAAACATACTAATTAAAAGAATTAAAACAAAGAAACAAAATCACTTACTAGGTTGACGGCTCCCTCCAAACAATATAGAACAGATCTGAATAAAACTCCCAGCAATTCTGAATTTTACTGATTGAAAAGAGGCATAGGGTTTTACAATTTTTGATTACAATTTATAAGCAAACAAGAAAACTAGGGTTACAGATTCTCGCACACGTGAATTTACAGATATGCCCACGGAAAATCTAAACCCCCGCACCGACGCACCGACTCTCGAAATCTTCACCGACACGGGCTTGAACAGGCCGCGGAACCGCGGCAATAGGGCGCTTGGGCCGCGGTTCCGCGGCCCATTGGTGAGCTTAGCTCACAAAACTTCTGGGCTTCCTTATTTCCTTCTTGGGCTTTCTATTTCCATAGTTACTTTCTCTGTTGGGCTTCTAATTCTTCTCCAGATGTTTCAGTGAAAACTTGTAGCGATCTTTTAACTGTTTGTCTTGACATTTTGGACCTTACACTGTTCTTTGTCTAGGCTTGACTAGGATCCGTCTAATTGTTGGTCAAAAGTCCCTTTTTCTGTTGTTTTGTGTCTTTTTCACTGTATTTGCTCCAGAAACCTGTATCCTGTAATATGCAACAAACGTGCGTCAAGAGTACCTGTTTATTTATAAAAAGGATAAGAATGGGGGAATGAAAAATGCAATATTATGGTCTGAACAGTCTCTCGGAGTAGAGAACGGAGCATAAGTTGACGCTGCTGCCGTCGGTGAATATCACCTAGTATTGCCAAGCGGCAATACTATGATTTTGAACAATTGTTACTGTGTGCCTTCCATTCTTTGCAACATCATATCAGTATCTTTATTTGATAAAGATGGATATAATTTTGTTCTAGATAGAAATATCATGAATATTTACCTTAATCAGGTATTGCTTGCAGAAGGTACACTTTGTAATAGTATCTATGTTCTTAATCAAAACACAGTTTTCAATGTACAAAACACACACAAGAGGAAGAATTCATATACGAATGAAGCCTACTTGTGTCGTTGTAGACCTGGTCATATCAATGAGAAAAAACTATCTAAGTTACATATAGATGGATATTCGAATACGTTCGAATTTTCATCTTATGAAACTTTTCAGTCTTGTCTCAAAAGAAAGATGACTAAAACTCCGTTCACAGGACACGGAAAGAGGGCTACAGAACTCTTGGGACTAATACACAGTGATGTATATGGTCCGATATCTATACATGCAAGGGTGGGTTCTCGTACTTCATTACATTCGCCGATGATCTCTCTAGGTTCGGATATGTATTTCTCATGAAACGCAAATCTGAAGATTTTGAGAAGTTCAAAGAATATAAGAACGAAGTAGAGAACCTGGCAAAAGTATCAAGATCCTTAGATCTGATAGAGGAAGGGAATACTTAAGCACGGAATTCCTAGAATACCTGAAAGAGGATGGTATTATCTCTCAGCTTACTCCTCCGTACACACCACAGCACAACGGTATATCGGAGCGGGGGAACTGTACCCTATTGGATATGGTTTGCTCCATGATGTGTAATGCTGAGTTACCTCTTTCGTTTTGAGGGCATGCGCTTTAAACAGCGGCATTCTTATTGAATCAAGTTCCATCCAAATCAGTACCTAAGATTCCATATGAAATATGGAGTGTAAAGAAACTATATCTTAAACGTGTTAAGATATGGAGTTGTCCGGTTTTTGTTAAAGTACAAAATCTGAACAAACTTGAGGCACAATCAGTTTTATGTAAGTTTGTGAGATATCTCATGAATTCATATGAATATATATTCTAACACACCGAGGAACAAAAGGCTTTTGTTTCTCAGTATGCCAAATTTTTAGAATGACAGTTTCTTGCAAAAGAAACTAGTGGGAGTGCGGTAGAACTGGATGAATTTCCAGAAACCCAAACTATAACTAAAGAATTGGCGGAACCAGAGGATTCTGTCACGCCCCGCTTCCCAGTGTACGGGCAGAGGACACAACGAGACTGCTTCATATTTACTCAGAAGTAAATACGCTAAGCGTAACTAAGCAATATAAAAGAAATATACACAAGAGACAAATGTAATGAACATCAACTTTATTTATTAACATTCTTTTTACAGTACGTGGAAAAGTAAATACATGGAATGAAAAGCAATGCCTAAACAGTGGCATAACAGAAATGGAAAATACATAATGTAAATGTGTACAAGGAATCTAAAGCTCTGGGTCGAAAGTCAGCTGATCCAAATCCTTGCTGGTGGGCTCGATCTCTTGAAGGTCCGATCCACCTGACAATATTCCAAAGAAGAAAGAGAAGGAATGTCGTCAGCGAACAATCGCTCGGTAAGTCACAAAGATAAGGGAAAAGTAGAATAGATAGAGAGAGAGAATGTGTAACTTTTAAAGTGGTATTATATTGTTATAATGTTGTATTTAGTGTTAACGCTGTTGTTTGTAGCTTGGTACAGAAGAGGCCAGTGTATACGAGAGGAGTCTCGTTAGACCAGAGACTACGGTGGACGGAATACAAAGAACCGTTCAGTCACGGTACAACGGCAATTGAATTCAGGTTAGGTATCTTAATGGTTACAGTCTCGTGTCACTTCTAACACCTTCCGTACTAATCTACCCCTTAAACCCCGCGATGTCTTGATTGTATCGTTTGTACCGTATTGTAAATTGTATTGTCTTGTATTATATATTGTATAGATGGATGACTTGCCGAAACCATGATATCAGTAAATGGATGTAACTGGAGAATCATGTAGATGGATGTATATCCATGGTTCGGTTTTATCGATACAGATTGAATATATTGAACAGATTGATTATATGGATTCCTGGATTCATATTGTAATGTAGTTTTATACTTGAATCTCATTCAAGTCAGATTGTATATTGAGACTCAGTCTGAGTCAGACAATTAGAAAAGAAATTGAATCCTAAATTAAGTTTTTGGTGTTATCGGTAACCGCTGCACATGGACAGTAGGATTTGTGTCTTTTTCAAATACGATTACCGTGTTGATAACACCGTTTGTTAAGTTGTCTACCTTAAATAGACAAGCACCCATATCTCCGGCTCCCTGAGTCTCAAGAGACTGGTCCCGCTTAAACCTATGTTTACTAGGTTCCTTATTGTAATTTAGTATAACTTGAGGGGGTTTATGTAAAAAATATTTTGTATAATTTTCAAAATACACCTCAAGTATTTTATTATCGTCTTTAAAGTTTTTATTGATGTATATTTTATCATTGTGACATTTCTAGTGAATAAAATCTATTTTTCATAATATATGGTATTTATTTGTAATATTGGAATTTGTATGGTATTTTCTTGTAAATGAGATGTTTTTCTTGAATTTTTGAAATGTGGAATATTATAAATATTAAAAATAGATATTTTGATATTAATTACATATATATTTATTTATTAAAAATATAAGTTTTATTTATAATAGAAATCACAATTTCTAAAGAAAATTGTATTTTAAATCTTTCGAGACCGTATGCTCCTTGCGGAGATCTGCATCTCGCACTACTAAGCCCGAGGATGTGTGATAATCCGTACCATCCCGAATAGGTTCCCCGAAATGGGTTGTAGCGGCGCATTGCAAAGATTTGTTAAAAATACACATCTTATAGAAAAAAGGTTTTTATAAGTCGGAGATAGTTATGTATACAATCTTATTTTCGTATTCTATGTTCCCAAAAAGGCATCGTGCTATGATAGGGATGTGTGTTGTGAGAAGGTAGGTCATTACCTCGTGAACTATCTAAAGATATAGTAAGGAATTATAATGATTTATGTCGAACTAAACTATATGGTATTTTCTGTAAAAGTGCGATAAAAATTGAAATACGAATTCTTTTGATGCAAAACTTGTCAATATGTTTTGTTAATATTTAATGATCATGATGGGAGATTTTGGTATTATTGTGTTTAAGAAAAATATGATTTTTAAGGAAAAACCGAATCGGAAGTCGAATTAACTCCACTTCCGTCGGGTTTTACAATTCTAAATTTTTAGAATAGTAAAAAGAAAAGGGAGAAGGGACTTACAGGATTTCAGTGTAGATAAGAGGAAAAGGAAGAAGGGGGAGGTTCCGGTGCGTCGTTTCGTCGCCGGAAACTTCTCGGAACGTCGTCGGAAGTTCGCCGGAGTTTCGCCCTTCGCTAACTCCACTTGCACACAAAAAGTCTATGAAATTTTCTTGAGAGTTTGGACAAAGATTTGGAAGTGAAGAGGGATGATTTTAGGTGGTATTTATAGGAAAAATTAGGGTTTAGGGTAGATGAAAGGGTGTGATAAAAATTGTATTAAAAATGGTTTAATTAGGTGTTTTAAATTGCTCTGTAAATGTGCAGGGAATTTAAATATTACAGAGGTTATGGGGAGTTAAAGAGTCGCACAAAAAATCAAAGAATTTACGGTTTCGGCCGAGTCAGGCCGGCGGCACCAGCCGATTCGTCCGAGTCGCCGGCCCAAATCGGCCGAGTCCGGCCGGGTCTCGACGCCATGTGTCCCTTACCTCTTGGTCTACCTCATGGACCCGTTTGTTTTAACTGTGACTCTTGGTTTTACGGGTTATGTACGTGTATACTCTTGGTCTTCTAAAGAGATTAAAAGAAATCAAATTAAAAAGATAATGTAGCTGATAGGATTTGAACTCTGGTGTTTTGGTTCAGCAGTGCAAGGTCTTACCAGTAAGCTACAAGCTCCTTCTTGCTGTTCAAAAATAGATTAAATACTTAAAGTGCTCACAGGAAATGTAAATACCCCAAGTATACATTAACTTTAAATTAATTTTATGTACACAAGAATTGGAGTTGTTACAGTCTACCCTCCTTACAAAAATTTCGTTCTCGAAATTTATAATTTATTTTAAGGACTAGTTTACAAATAGGTGAGGGTATCTTGCACGCATCTCATCTTCCCTTTCCCATGTCAATTCTCCTGGAGTGTCTTTTCTCAACATCACTCGAACAAAGTTGACTTCCTTGTTCCGAAGTGACTTCACTTTCCTGTCCAGGATCTCGACAGGTTGTTGCTCACAAGATAAGTCGGGCTGTACAGTGAGCTCGGAATGATCGAGAATGTGGTTGGGGTCACTCACATACTTTCTGAGTTGGGATATGTGGAATACGTTATGCACTCCTTCCAATGAAGGTGGAAGTGCTAAGCAATAAGCCACTTCACCGACTTGTTCGAGTATGTCGAACGGTCCAATGTATCTTGGACTAAACTTACCCCGTCTTCCAAAACGAATCACTCCGCGGTTTAGAGATATCTTCAGAAATATATGATCTCCTGGCTGGAACTCCAAATGACGGCGATTTGCATCAGCCCAGTGCTTCTGTCGATCTTGGGCTATGCGCATCTTTTCTTTGATAGTGCGTACTACATCTACGGTTGCTACTATCATCTCAGGTCCAAGGAGTTCTTTATCTCCGATGTCGTCCCAACTTAATGGTGATCGAAACTTCCTTCCATAGAACACTGCAAAAGGTGTCATTCCAATGCTTGCTTGGTAGCTGTTGTTGTATAAAAACTCCACAAGATGTAGGTGATCTTCCCACGATCCTCTGAAGTCTAGCATACACGCTCTAAGCATATCCTCCAAGATCCGAATATTTCGCTCAGACTGACCATCTGTTTGTGGATGATAAGATATGCTGAAGTTAAGATTTGTTCCCAAGCTCGCTTGTAGACTTTGCCAAAATTGTGATCGGAACCTAGTGTCACGATCGGAGACAATGCAGACTGGTACTCCATGAACTCTCACAATTTCCTGTGTGAGTTCATGTGTATCAAAGATAGTACACACTTGAAGAGTTTAAATCTTACTTAGATTCTTACCTCCATGTATTTCTTTGCTAATGTCTCAGTTAATTGGCCAACTCGAAATAGGATGAAGTGAGCCGACTTTGTGAGTCGATCCACAATAACCCATACCGCATCGTTACCCTTTGTGCTGCGAGGAAGTGCAGTCACAAAATCCATCGTGATGTGTTGCCACTTCCATTCTGGGATAGGTAACGGTTGAAATAATCCTGCAGTCCTTTGATGTTCAGCCTTTACTTGCCGACACACCAAGCGTTTAGCGACGCTTCTGGCTACTTCACGCTTCATTCCATACCACCAGTAATTTTGACGTAGATCTTTATACATCTTTGTACCTCCAGGGTGTACTCAGTAGGGAGAGTTGTGAGCTTCTTTCATTAAGTCTTCCCGAACAGAACCTTTAGGTACACATAATCTGTTGCCGTATCTCAAAGATCTGTCTTCATGGATGATGAAGTCTATTCTGAGACCATTCTCTACTTGTTCTCTGATCTTTTGCAACTTAGCATCACTTTCTTGAGCTGCTTTGATCTGATTGACAATTGTTCATTGAACTTGTAAATTCATCAAGCTTGAAGCGTTACCTGGCATGATTACTTCAATTTCCATCTGATGCAAGTCTTGTTGAAACTTCCACTGAGCGGTGAGATTTGTTGCTAATGGTTGGCGACTAAGGGCATCAGGTACCACATTCACCTTTCCCGGGTTATATTGCAGGTTGATGTTAAAATCCGCCATGAGTTCTAATAATCATCTCTGCTGCATATTCAACCCCTTCTAAATAAACGCATATTTCAGACTCTTGTGATCTGTTTATATGTTCACTCGTTCACCAAGAAGATAATTGTGCCAAATCTTGATAGCAAAGATTACGGCTGTCAACTCCAAATCATGCGTCGGATAATTGCGCTCATGAGTCTTCAGTTATCTTGAAGCATAAACCACAACTTTACTGTGCTGATATAGAACACATCCAAATCCTTTACCGGATGCATCACAATGCACTTCGAAACCTCCAGTTTGGTCCGGTATAACGAGAATAGGCGCTGATGTCAACCTTGACTTGAGTTCTACAAAATCCTGCTCGCATGCTTCTGACCACACAAAGTCTTCATCTTTACGTGTGAGCTTGATCACGGGTGTTGCTTTCTTTGAAAAGCCTTCAATGAACCTTCCGTAATATCCAGCTAGACCCAAGAAACTCCGAATGTCCTTCACTGACTTCAGTGTCGGCCATTCGCTTACTGCTGAAACATTCGCTGGATCCACAGAGATTCCTTCGCCTGATACGATATGTCTAAGAAAACCAACTTGATCTAGCCAAAACTCCCACTTGCTATACTTGGCGTAGAATTGATGTTGTCGTAGAGTTTCCAGGACAATTCATAGGTGCTCGGCATGTTCTTTCCGACTCTTTGAATACACCAGGATGTCGTCGATAAAGATGACAACAAACCTGTCTAAGTACTCTCGGAAAACTTGATTCATCAGGTTTATGAATATTGCTGGTGTGTTGGTCACTCCAAATGGCATCACAAGAAGTTCGTAATGTCCATAACGAGTTCTGAATGCTGTTTTATGAATATTAGCTTTCTTGACCTCACCTGATGATAACCTGAACGAAGATCTAACTTGGAGAAAACACAAGATCCACTTAGCTGATCGAATAAATCGTCGATGCGCGGTAGTGGATATTTGTTCTTTATTGTTACTTCATTCAAGACTCTATAATCGATGCACATTCTATATGAACCTTCCTTATTCTTCACAAGAAGTACTGGTGATCCCCAACTTGACGTGCTGGGACGAATCCATCCTTTCGCCAATAATTCGTCCAACTGAGTTCGGACTTCCTTCAAACCTTTCGGACTTAATCGATAAAGTGCTTTGATAACCGGTTGTGCTCCTGGTACTAAATCAATGCTGAATTCAAGAGATCGATCGGGAGGCAAACCTGATATATCGTCAGGAAACACATCGTCGAACTCTTGAACCACTTCTGGCTTTGATCCTTCCTCCGCTTGAATTGCTTTAACCACTACCTTCTTCGGCTTCGCCTTGTAAGTACCTGGCTCCAGGAGACGGTCTCCACTTTTGAAATAAAAGACCGGATGGTCTGGAATTTCGAATACTACCCTCCTTTGACGACGGTCAATGGTAGTATAAAATGTTCCGAGCCAATCCATACCTAGAACCACATCGAAGTTCGGTATGTCCAGCACCTTGAAGTCAGCATAGATTTCTCTGCTGCAGACGACTACTGGACACAAGCTGTATCCCATTGTTGCCTTCAGAACGCCGTTCCCTGAACTGACATTCCAACTGGATACAAGCGGTGTGACTGGAATCGCATGAGTTCGGAAGAACCGTTGCGACATAAATAAATGAGATGCTCGGTATCGAAAAGTGCGAGTGCAAGAAATGAGGCTGCTAAGATTGTATCTAAGGTATGTAGGATATGTTTTAGGTATAGGAAAAATAAGTAGATGTGTGTTAAGAAAAGCTTAAAAAGAAAGGGTTACCAGTGATAACTTGGCCAGCAGCCTCAGCTTCTTCCACGGTCATCGTGAAACCCTATCGTCGTGGCACATTCCTCCTGGCAGGAGGAGCATTCCTTGGAACGTTCTTTTGAGCTTGATGGAACTGACGAGGATGAGGTGCAGTCGGTGGTCCTCTAAGTGGTGGAGCAGGAAGGGTGAGTCTTGGAGTAGGTGCCTGAAGGGCTGGTCTCTGCTGGTATGTGATTGCTGGCCTCGGTGCAACATATGGATTTTGTATACGAGGACAAGACCCAATATCGTGAGTAGTTGAGTCGCAGACTAAGCAAAGACGGTTGGCTCGCCGGCAGTCTTTCATCAGATGTCCATCTCTCTTGCAGTAGGTACAAAAGACTGGGTTGGGCCAGTTGTTTGGTAATTCCAGTCTCCTTAGCACAAAAGATGGCCTTGATGAGGCTCCTCCTGCCATCTGGTTGGCAGGGCACTTAACTCCAGCAGATTGAGATCTGCCCCTCATCTTTACCACTGCCTCATAACGGCGGGCGGCTTTCAGAGCCAATTCGTGAGTCGGAAAATCTCCTGTGGCCAATGCAGCGTGGATTTCCGAATCTAACCCTTATTGGAATCGACGGGCTCTGATCTCATCCGTCGGTATCAGGTGTGCCGCAAATCTGTTAAACTATTATGTTAGCTGTGTAGTATGTGATATATTGAAAAAAAATCGAATTATTGAGACATATCTTATCGACTAAGCATGGTGAACTTAGCGTCATATTCATCTACTGACTTGGTCTATATTGAACCATGTTGCAGATGGATGAACTGTTGTTTCATGTCGAACCTGACAGTCTCAAGGAAGTACTTTGCGTCGAACAAGTCGCGAAAAGTCTTCCATTCGATGGGTTAATCAAGACGGCTTTCTTCCGCCTTCCACCAAACCCGTGCATTGTCCGTGAGCTGCAGTTTTGCAACACGGACCCAAGCTATCTCTGGCACTTATGTCGCTGCCAGATCATCTTCGATGTTCTGATCCCATTCCTCAGCTTCTAGAGGGCTCTCTTTTCCTGCAAACTGTTTGGGGTGCAAAGCCCTGAATTGCTTCACCCCAGGTGCTTCTGCCTCTGGTCGGTTCATCAGGATAGCAGTCTGCTACTGATGTCCTTCTAGGAGGCTTCGGATTGCCTCAAGCAAAACCGTCTGCTCGTTGATCGGAGCAGCGATGGCAGGTGTAATCGGTAGGGGAGGTGGAGTGTTGTTGAAGTTGGTGCTGGTGTTGTTCGGGGAATCCATAACCTTGAATGAAAAATTTGGGTTACTACAGATTCAAAATATATGAAATGATAAGATTCAAGAAATATGAATTGTAAAAAATATTTTCGGTTGCTGGTTCTTGTGTTATATTGCTTAGGTTGTCCACGCAGAACTGAACTGCATGGTACGGTTCCATATAGCTCTGACCTGCATGGGCCGCCAACAAAACCTGTTACGCCCCGCTTCCCAGTGTACAGACAAAGGACGCGACGAGGCCGCTATCTATTTACTCAGAAGTAAATACGCTAAGCGTAACTAAGCAATATAAAAGAAATATACACAAGAGACAAATGTAATGAACATCAACTTTATTTATTAACATTCTTTTTACAGTACATGGAAAAGTAAATACATGGAATGAAAAGCAATGCCTAAACATTGGCATAAGATAAATGGAAAATACAGAATGTGGGAGGTGTCGGTGCGTCGTTTCGTCGATTTAGAAAGGAATAGTAAGGAATTATAATGATTTATGTCGAACTAAACTATATGGTATTTTTCTGTAAAAATGCGATAAAATTTGAAATATGAATTCTTTTGATATGAAACTTGTCAATATATTTTGTTAATGTTTAATGATCTTGATGGAAGAGTTTGGTATTATTGTGTTTAAGAAAAATATGATTTTAAGGAAAAACCGAATTGAAAGTCGGATTAACTCCACTTCCGTCGGGTTTTAGAATTCTAAATTTTTAGAATAGTAAAAAGAAGGGGGAGAAGGGACTTACAGGATTGTAGTGTATATAAGAGAAAAAAGAAGAAGTGGGAGATGCCGGTGCGTCGTTTCGTCGCCGGAAACTTCTCGGAACGTCGTCGGAAGTTCGCCGGAGGTTTGCCCTTCGCTAACTCCACTTACACACAAAAAGTCTATGGAATTTTCTTGAGAGTTTAGACAGAGATTTAGAAGTGAGGAGGGGTGATTTTATGTGTGGTGTTTATAGGAAAAATTAAGGTTTAGGGTTGATGAAAGGGTGTGATAAAAATTGTATTAAAAATGGTTTAATTGGGTGTTTTAAATTGCTCTGTAAATGTGCAGGGAATTTAAATATTTCAGAGGTTATGGGGAGTTAAAGAGTCGCACAAAAAATCAAAGAATTTAGGGTTCTGGCCGAGTCAGGCTGGCGGCGCCGGCCGATTCGGCCGAGTCGCCGGCCCGAGTCGGCCAAGTCGGGCCGGGTCTCGATGCCGTGTGTCCCTTGCCTCTTGGTCTACCTCGTGGACCCGTTTGTTTAAGCTGTGACTCTTGGTTTTACGGGTTATACACGTGTAGACTCTTGGGCTTCTAAAAAAATTAAAAGAAATCAAATTAAAAAGATAATGTAGCTGATGAGATTTGAACTCCGGTGCTTTGGTTCAGCAGTGCAAGGTCTTACCGGTAAGCTACAAGCTTCTTCTTGCTGTTCAAAAGTAGATTAAATACTTAAAGTACTCACAGGAAATGTAAATACCCTAAATATACATTAACTTTAAATCAATTTTATGTACAGAAGAATTGGAGTTGTTACAGATTCAATAATCATGAACGAACCTCAGCCACTCCGTAGATTTAGTATGATTTCTCGTCTGCCCGAGAGATACTACGGTTTTCTCATAAATGGGAATCGAGAAGATTGGATCTTGGAAGAAAATGATCCTACTAGTTTTAAGCAGGCCATTACCAGTAGAGACTCTGATAAATGGCTGAATGCTATGCGATCCGAAATGGAGTCCATATACACTAACAAAGTTTGAACTTTGGATGTAGCTCCTCCTAAGGTAAAACCCATTGGATGTAAGTGGATCTTCAAATAGTAGATTGGTGCTGATGGACAGGTGGAAACCTATAAGGCTAGACTTGTTGCAAATGGTTTTCCTCAAAGACCAGGAGTGGACTATGACGAAACCTTTTCTCCAGTTGCTATGCTGAAATCCATTCGAATCCTGCTTGCTATTGCTGCCTACTTTAACTATGATATCTGGCAGATGGACGTTAAAACGGCTTTTCTAAATGGAAGTTTAAAAGAGTGCGTTTATATGGATCAGCCGGATGGATTCGTAGACAGTGGGAGCAGCGGGAAAGTGTGCAAGTTGCTTAAATCCATTTATGGATTAAAGCAGGCATCGCGAAGCTGGAACATCTATTTTGATGAGACGGTCAAGAAATTTGACTTCATCAAAAACGAATATGAGCCATGTATCTATAAGAAGATTGTAAGGAAAACTGTTGTATTTCTCGTCTTGTACCTCGATGACGTTCTCTTGATAGGAAATGGCATTCCTATACTGCAATCGGTCAAGCTGTTATTGTCACAAAAGCTCTCCATGAAAGACCTGGGTGATACCTCGTACATTCTGGGAATTAAGATCTATAGAGATAAATCCAAGAGATTGTTGGGACTTTCACAGTTCGGGTACATAAAGACCATACTAAAGTGATTTAGTATGGAAGATTCCAAGCGCGGTAATATACCCGCTTTGCACGGAATCACCCTCTCCAAAGAGATGTCTCCCAAGACCGATGAGGAGAGGGTTCGCATGAGCACTATACCTTACACTTTGGCGGTAAGATCTATAATATAAGCGATATTGTGTACCAGACCAGATGTTACTTATGCTCTTAGCATAGTGAGCAGGTATCAGTCGAATCTAGGAGAGAACCACTGGACAGCGGTGAAGAACATTCTCAAGTATCTGAGAAGGACTAAGGAGATATTCTTGGTTTACGGTAATGGAGACCTTCAAGTCGAGTCCTTTACCGACTCAATCTTCCAGAGTGACAAGGATGACAGAAAGTCTGTCTCAAGTTTTGTGTTTACCCTCAATAGAGGGGCAGTCTGTTAGAAGAGCTCCAAACATGACACCATCACAGACTCGATGATGGAGGCTGAATACATTGCTGCAAACGATGCCGCAAAAAAAGTGGTATAGATGAAGAAGTTCATTACTGAATTTGAGGTGGTTTCATCCATTGTTAATCCAATACCTTTGTATTGCGATAACAATGGGGTTATAGTTTTAGCGAAGAAACCACAGTCCCATCAGAAATCCAGACACATCTTGAGACGGTATCACCGGATCAGGGAGATCATAGATCGCCAGGAGATCAAAGTCCGGAGAGTAGATACGAAAGAAAACACGGCGGATCCATTTGTTGGGTTATGCCAGCGCTCTGGCCATCTACCGCGATCGTTTGCGGAACAAAAATTTTCAAAACTGGTGCTAGAACAACCCTATAATCCGGATCTACCATAAACCTAAAGCTAGCAAATTAAAGAGGAGTTTAGAATGGTTATACCGAATGATCCGAGTCCTTCGGTCTTCTACCATCTTGCTAAGCTCCTAGAGGCCACCTTGATCAAGCTTGATCGCTGGTCTCCCTCCATCGAAGATGATTCACCTGAGAATTTGTAGTTCGAGCTCCAACCTCATAGCCAAGGTAACTAGGGTACCTAGTTCGCTAAACTAGATAGCCTAGAGGATGTAAAGTCTAATGATGGATTAATTTGTCTCATAACACTCTAGGTTTCTCAACACATAAGACTTTTAGGGTGGAGGTAGAAGAAGCAAGCTTAGAGGAGATGAGAGTGTTGTGAGCATGAAGCAACCATAGAAAAACGGCCAAGTATTGTGAACTCAAGAAAAGAATCAAGCCTCTCCAAAAATTCTCTCACAACACAAATATCAAGAATGCCATAATAGAAACCCATGAGTCATCCTATGAGTCACCAAGTGAGCCATGCTTCATAAATGCCAAAGAGCATCTCATCCTTCCACCTCATTAACCATTTATCCTAAATTGTTAAAAAACTAAATGAGGTGTTTTCTTTTAGAAGCACCTTGTAATAAATTACAAGAATACCCCTCATTCGTATATACATACCCGTATCCGTATTCCGAAAAATACGAATACAAAGAGACAAAAATAACCCAATAATATAATACTAGGATCCAACTTAAACTAAAGCCTACTAGTATTATCCGTCCTAATCATAATACGTGCATAAGTGCACGTATATGATCGAACCCCGCCGTAAAACCATACGGCCTCTACATCGTTTCGCCCAAAGCAAGAAAACCCTCTTTGTGGTACTCTAAAGACTCGTCAATACGCTGGCAGTGAGTTTAACCACAAGCGCGTCAGCAGCACTAGCTGTACATAACGGCTAACCAGGTATTGAGCGAAAGGAAGGCCGACGAGCAAACTCATCTAAACCCTTACTGAGCTTGTTTGTGACAATCTCCGTACAGTCCGGTCTTTTCGTCTAAGAGAATCGCATATCGGGTCTAGGGGGTGGATAAAGTCAGACCCCTAATAACGCGATATTTCGTGTCGATATGAAGCCCATCACCAACTAAGAAACTACTGATCCAAATCAGTAATTCTAGTCTACCTTGTCCAAGGATTTCTAGTGATGGCCACCCGTTCACCTCGCGACATCAATCCTCAATACCGGAAGAGACAAATCCCCGACGATCCGCTCACTGCCTCCATGTGGCTCGGGACTGTACCCAACTAAAACCTGTTTTCACGACTCCTTTGAGCCGTGGTAGGGTAGTAATAAAAGCACTGTGGGAACTCACACGAGAAAAATGACGATCTCAAGTCGACAGACTAACCTGTACACATGTCACCTGGGAACTGCTATCTGACAATAGGTATAATACCAACAAGCATGTTCCCAGCGAGTCCGTCCAGTGTACTCATAACCCAATGAGCACCTGTATATATCTTAGGTTACTAACTGACACCGATGTCTTGTGAGACCGGCCACCGCCCCTCGTCGGGTCTCGATAAGTATACACTAGTCTACTCTGGAGTATTGATGCCCAGTCTCGATACTCTCTCGACTAGGGACATTTAAGGATGTGCTTATAGACCACCCAGCTCCCACGTATATGATCGCCATCATAATACTGGTAGTTAAGAAAGAATCATATGGGCTCTATCAACATGTAATAGTGATCTGTAATACCACATAATGCATGTACATGATGATAAAGGCAAACCAGATAGCATACTATCATCTCGAGTAAGATTGTTCTATCCGCATAGGTCCTCCCTCAATCATCATAATCACCTACCTGCGATTACAACAATTACCTTGAGGGCACTATAGTCAACACCATTTACCAAGGAACTCCCTCAAGCGCAGTTCAAACGAATTTTTGAGATGTTGGGTATGCGATACGCCAACAACTGACCCTAGAGAAGACGTTGGGTATTCGGTATGCCAATTATAGGCCCTAGTGCAAGTAGGAGATTGTTGGATATGTATGCCACAGAGGCCTGTATTGTATAGGATGATAGGGATATGTATGTACAGGACAATCTTGCTCAGTTATATAGTATACTATTTGAGTTGTCTTTATCTGAACATGTGTATTTGTTTTTCTTATTGCTTTGTATTGCTTATACATGTTGATAAAGACTCATTACAGTAGTATACTATTTTGGTTTGTTTTTATCTTAACATGCGCATATGTTATACTCCATATCGCATATGGCGGATACATGTTGATAAAGCCCGGAGGATTTTACTTGACTACAAGCGTTATGGTGGCGATCATACTTATGGGAGCTGGGTAGTCCATAAACACATCTTTAAAGGTCCCAAGTTGCAGGAGTATCGAGACCGGGTATCAATATTCCAGAGTAGACTTGTTTTATACATTTCTAGACCTCGACGAGAGGCGGTGGTTAGTCCCACAGCCATTGGTGTGATCACCTAAGATTGTATACAGGTGCTTGATTGGTCTCAAAAACTATTTATTACCGCAATCAAGAACGGCGTCGCTTTGCAGCTAGCCGGTGAGTACGGGTCGGTCCACAGGTATGTTTTGAATCTCCTAGTCGCGCTAACGAGTTAATTCCGAAGGGTGTTCGGATTGATTATTAAATCTAAAACTAAATCTATCTAAAAACTAAATTAATCTAGATCTAAATCATGCTAGGGTTAGGTTTAGGAATGGTTTGGAAATGTAAATAAATCTCAACGCTTCCTATACCCAAATTAGGATCTAAAAGGAGTTATGTAATTATCAATAAAGGAGATTAGATCCATTCGGGAAGGTGTTCCTTCCTCTAGGTTCTTGTCCTTCCTTTAGAGATCCTTACCCTAACCTCCATGGAAAACACGGGCAACCGGGCCTTTATACTACGGTATCACCGCTACCTCGAGGGATAGGGTGCCGTAGGACGCGGTGTGTGCGTGTATGCATGAAGTCCTATTGAAAATATATAATGGGCAAGAAAGGAATGAGAGATCTCATCTCTCAAAATCCTTCCCCAAAGCTAACATCTAAGGCAAAGAATTAAAATCTAAACTAGAGCAATTAAATAAAACTACTTACAGATGGCTCTCTCCAAACATCAACACAGGGTTGTCAGATCTGAATTCATGAATTGAAAAGAGGCACAACCCCATACAGAATTTAGAGTTCCTATTTATAGAGGATAGGAAACCCTAGGGTTACAATGACTCGCACATCTGCTATTACAAAAATACCCCCTAAAAATCCCAACAAACGCACCGACGCACCTATAAAAATTTTCTGCACCAACACGTGCAGTAGACGGACGCGGAACCGCGGCATGGGTAGGGCTTGGGCCGCGGTTCCACGGCCCATTGGAGGATTCATTTCCTGAGGTTTTCTGTGCTGCTTTTGGGCTTTCTGGGCTTTGTGATTCTTTGGTTCTTTTCTTCATTTAGCTTCTGGGTCTTCTCCAGATCTTTCAGTGAAAACTTGTAGTGGTCTTTTAACCATTCGCTTTGACATCTTGGACCTTGCGTTGCCTTGTTAATTGTAAACTGTTCTTTGTCTAGGCTTGACTAAGATCCTTCTATTTGTTGGTAAAAAGTACTTCTTTTGTATCATCTTTTGTCTTTTTCATTATTTTCGCTCCAAGAACCTGTAACCTGTAATATGTAGCAGACATGCGTCAAAAACACCTGTTTATTTATGAAACAAATAAGAATGGGGAATATAATAATACAATATTATGGTGTGAACAAATACCCCCAAACTTATCTTTTGCTCGTCGTCGAGCAAACTTAGTTTTATTCTCTAGAAAAACCTAACCGCACTTTCGCAAGGAAACGCGATTGCACTGAGCATGTGCAACAAGCCGTTAAACCTCTAGGTGTCCCTAGTAGGAGGAGTGTTGTCTCCTGAGGGTTTTCAGCGGATACTACCCACAAAATCCTATCAATTTGGCTTATCGACTTTTATTCTCCAATTAGGTTTTCTAACAAGGAATTCTATTATCTTTGACTCGTAAATTATCCACCCATACTCTTCACACTTCCTCATTATTTAACTTAAGATTATATATGTTCTATAGACTTACTTAGCTTTCGGCATTTCTTAAGTTTTCCTTCTAGGGTTCCATCTCCACTTAGGAATTTCTATCAACTCTACTAAAGATACAAGTTCAATTCTTCACTCCTTTCTCTCATCTAAACTCCAATCACATATCCCTACGTGTGTGTATAAATCACCCATACACTTGGAAATTCAAATCAAGCAATCATACCCTTGTCCGTTGTCCAAAGCACTTCTTAATAGGTGAATTTAAATGAATTTTGCTTACACATCCTTCATGCGACCGTTAATACTTCTTGAGGTACCAACAACCGATTACAAGATGTGTTTGCACAATAAAGCGTAATTCCTAGTCTTGCAACACCCAAGGCTTTTTAGCAGTGACTCCCAAACCAGTTGGTCTAAGGCACTAGGTGATGAAACACCCTCGCTAATTATTTTTTCATTAATGCAGCCTTAAGTAATCACAAAAACCAGTGTTCATTTTTTCTTTCTTCACACTTGTATATTTTTATTTTTCATCGTACTAAGGACTTTAGACAAGAGCATTTCAAGGTCTCTTCTACTATTCCAAGTTTCAAGGTGCGTGATTGTGCAAATTGTAGGGTATACATTTTCAGAATCTAGACTTAAGCTAGGAATTATTTTTCAAACTTATACTCTAATAAAAGTATCAATACTTTTCCTTTGTTTCAACTTAGCCCAAGAACTGAACTCAAAATTTGCCTATTTCTAAATAAACTATAAAGACATATACTTTCTACTGTTAAACTTTAAGGAAGGTTATCTTTAGGGTTTTTAATTTACTAAGTCTAAGATCTAGTTGTTCCTAGCTAGTTAACCTATCTGTCAAACTCTAGTCAAATAAGCCAAAATTGAATACAATAATTTTTATAATTTTTCAATTTTTTTCAATTTTTATGGGTTTTAAAATAAGTATGCAAATGCAAAAATATGTACAAATGAATGTGAAGGAAGAAGACGTACCGAGCATACCCCCAAACTTAAACTTGACAGTGTCCTCACTGTCATGCTATACCAAGAGGGTCAAAATGTCGGCACTCCCCTGTTTATTTATTTACAAATTTTTTTTATTTTTTGAATTGTTATATACAGAAAGCCCCCCCCCCCCAAACTTCATTGAAACAGAGTTAAACGTCATTACCAAACTTTGCAAAGACCAAACGTCAACACCAACCAATCGAAAAATTTATCTGTAAAGAGTATCGGTTGGTGGAAGAATATGTTGTACCGATCCAAAAAAAATTGGGGAAGATAGAAGTGGTGGTATGGAAAATGTGGAAGTGAATGGATAGGAGGTGGTGATGAATCAAAACGAGAATGGGAATGATCAGCAATCAGTGGAATATTGGCATTCTCGTAGCTTATTAAAAGAAATGGGGGTGGTTCAACTTCAAAAGGAGGATGTTGACTAACCACACTATTCCCAAGATATTTTCGTGGATCCTTTATCGACTTGGCATCATCCATCATATGCATATGATATTCAATTATGAGGGAACTAATCTCCTCGATGTCCGCCATAGTCCAGCCGAAAACTTGCCGCCTATCTTGTAAGACCATTAAAAGAGTGTTCTCTTGCTCGAAGGCTAGAGAGGCCGAAATGATAATGGGAAAGGTCTCATTCTCACCTATGTAAGCATATTTAAGGTGAGACGGAAAGGGCATGAGTTCGAGTTTCGGAGGCGAAAGAATCATTGGGGAATCTACCTCGAACTCAAAGGACTCCAACACAGGTTCGAAATCACTGCAAACAACCGATTCGGATGGTTCAACTAACTCATCCAAAAATTCAAAAGATCATATTCGGGCTGTGAGTCGTCATCATCCGAAAAAGTGAAACATTCATAATCAATATCGGTTGTGTCAACTGTCGTAGGCTCAAGGAGGGACGCACTAGTGGCGTCAAAACTGTTTTCATCAAACAGAAATCTTTCAAGCTCGCAGTCCTCCTGCGTGATTTCGTGAATAGAGCAAACTTCTTGTGTACTAGTTTTAGGCACGGGGGGCAGACTTCCTAACTTGTAAATATTGAACTTACTAGACGTCTTCCCGAAGGATAGAGTCATGGAGCCATTGCGACAGTTTATTACGGCATTGGAAGTGGCCAAAAATGGTCGACCGAGGATCACCGGAATTTGGTTCCGTGAGTTAGCAACAGCTTGTGTGTCCATAACAATAAAATCAACGGGGAATATGAAATCCCCAACTTTGATCAACACATCCTCTAGCTCACCCCTAGGATGGGTGATTGATCGATCGGCCATTTGGAGAGTACAACGAGTGGGTTTCAACTCTCCAACCCCTAATTGCTCGTACACGGAGTAGGGAAGAAGGTTAACACTAGACCCAAGATCTAAAAGTGCTCGATTAATTTTCTTATCCCCAATTGGTATTGAAATCGTAGGACAGCCAGGGTCCTTTCGTTTTTGGGGTAAGGGTTGAGGTTGGTTAATAGCATTGCTCACTGCACTAGCCACCAGCACTTTCTTGGGTATTTGAGATGACTTTCTCTTTGAGGTGCATAAGCCCTTTAAGATTTTCGCGTATGAAGGGACTTGTTGGATTGCATCCAAGAGAGGTATATTTATGCTAACCTGTTTAAATAACTCCACAATCTTTTCCATTTGTGCAGTTGGTTTATTGGGACTCAACCTATTTGGAAATGGAGCATCTTGAAAATCTGTTGAGTCCAAAGTCTGTGGAGTAGAATGCGGAGTAGGAACGGATCCCAGTGTGGGTGTGTTCGTGCAGTGAGAAGTGGGTCCGTTCGGATTAGAAGAAGAAGAGCCTTTTGAAGAATGGAGAATAGGCTCTAGCGGAGGAGATGAGGGTGAAGAAGAAGATGGAGAAGAAGAAGAACCGGCGGGGATGTCATCACTAATACCCATATTATTCTGCAACACTCTTCCGGATCTCAACGTGGTCACCGCATTTACATTGTGATTGTGATATGCGTTTTGTGTGTGACCGGGATTTGGCAATGGTTGAGATGGAAGCTTTCCCTTTTCTCTCTCGCTCAACGCAGTAGTTAATTGTGCAATTTGAGCCTCAATAGATTTGATGCTTTGATCTTGGGAAGCATTGTTGTGCACTAAAGACTGGACGCAATTTTCCAATCTTGCTGCGGATTCTGTAGATTGCTTGAGAAACGCATCTAGGCTTTTTTCTAGCGAGATAACCTTATCATCATTTGGTTGAACCAAATTGTTCGTTTGATTTGGATAAGATTGTGGTTGGAAAGGTTGCTGGTTTTGAGTTTGTTGGGGTGCTTGTTGTTGTGGAGGAGGTCTTTGAAAGTTGTTGTTTCCTTGGAGTTGCTGATTTTGATTCCAAGCAAAATTTGGGTGGCTCCTCCAACCCGGATTGTAGGTCGAAGAGTAAGGATCATTTCTTTGTCGTTGCTGAAAGGCAGCATTGACTTGATCTTGTCCTTGAACAGGTGGATTGTAAGGACACACTTCGGTAAGGTGTGATGGATCCGAACAACAAGCACAAACAGTTCGTGGGGGTAAAGCAGGGGCAGGAGAAGACGATGAGATTTTGGTCTCAATGGCTTCTAGCTTTTTCATAAGTGCGGCCATCTCGGACTTCATAGCAATCGACATATCTACTTGATGTATGCCTGCCCTAGATTGACCAATAGAAGAAGATGAGGTGGTCTTTGTGCTCTCCCACTGAATTGTTTGTTCACTAAGATTCTTGAGAAACTGCCATGCTTCCTCACTAGATTTGGTTAGAAAGTGACCTGACAAATGGTTTCTAGCAACTGCTTCGTTGCCGGGTTCAATCCCTCGTATAATGTTTGGAAAAGTTGCCAACTTTCGATCCCATGATGAGGGCATTGAACAAGTAGGTCTTTGAATCTTTCAAAACACTTCCAAAATGGTTCGGAAGGAAGCTGGGAAAATTTTATTATCTCATTGCGAAGTCTCGCGGTCTTGTGATGATGATAAAACTTTTTAAGAAAAGCTTTAACAAACTCGTCCCAATTTCTAATTGAATGTGATGATGTGCTGTATAGCCACTTCTCGGTTAAGTCACATAAGGTGAAAGGAATGACCCTTAGTCTTATAGCGTCATCACTTAATTGGGTTGTTTTCATCATGGCGCAAACGTTTTGGAATTTATTGATAAAGATATAAGCATCTTCGGATTCCAATCCATGAAATTTTGGCAGCATATTGATGAAGTGGGGTTTTATTTCAAAATTGTCCCCATTTGCCGGTGGGGGTGAAAGACAGGTAGGTAAAGAGGTGCGGACAGGGTAGAAGAGATCCTGGAGCGCGATTCGTTGGGGCGCTACAACAGGCGGGAGATTCGGGTTATTCGCGCCTAACGGAGGTGGAATCAGTCTCGTGGGTAAGGTGTTGTTGAGATTGTGTCCCGACATACCTTCGGAAGAAGAATTTGAAGGTGGAGGTAAGGAAATGGAGGGAACTTCGACTTCGGTGTCGAAAGGTTCGTCGGTCGGTACCAACGAAATGCGGACTAATCGGGCGCTAGTGTCCCTAGTCCAAAGTGACATACACTAAAGGGGTAGTATAGTCAGAAAAAAGAAAAACAGAATGTGGAGGTAAGATAACGTCAATGAGAAGAAAGTGAGTGGTGGTGGGGTGCAAGGATTTTACGCGACAAGTTGCAAGTTTTTATAAAAGATTTTTCTTTTTCCTTTTTTTTTATTTGGAACCGTTTGCAAAAAAGATTTTTTTTTTTTTGATAAAAGGCTAAGACACACTTTCGATCAACCAAAAATGCACAATCAGGCCTAACTCTAGGGTCACCTAGGTCAGCTAGACAGCTCCTAACTGTTCCAAAGGGCTAGAGATAGGACCTCAAACCGCCTCTTCACCGCCAATTGCGGCCAGGTAAGTGCCAGGTAAGTGGGAGGCTCCCCGCTACAAGTAGCGGTCCTAATTAAGTAATCACTTGCCTTGACACACTTGCCTAGACACCGCAAAATCAGGTTAGGATAAACGGCTGATGCCTATAACTAGTCCTCTGTCCTATTGAGCTCGAAGTCCTTAGGGCTGAGTCTAGTATTTTTTTAATTAAGATATGGTCAATGCAAATGCCTTATGTGATTTCTGGGGTCCTGGGAAGGGTGATGAAATCCCCACCGAATCTGAATTGGTCAAAAGCCCCTTAAAGTCAGTTTTAAAGATATGCAAAACAGTAAATCACTTGCAATCAAAGATTTTTATTTTATGCGCGGCGCAAAGAATCCTGCAGAAAATCAATTATTGAAAGGGGGAAGATTTTTAGCGCAAAGAATCCTGCAGAGGATTTGACAGAATATATATGGGGATTTGCAGAGGGGAGAAATAGGAAACAAACCGTGCAAAAATTTCGCGATGATGATGCAAGAGGGCCGCGGAAGGGCGGTGGGAGCGCGCTTAGGCCGCGGGTTAGCGGTGGGAATGGCGGCGCGGATCTCCAGAAAAATTGTGGTGTTCTGTTGTTCCAGCCCCTTTCTGTTCTGATGTATCTTTTTCTGTTTCGCACTCTGGATTTTTCCAGATCCGTCGATCCTACGAAGATTCACAAAAAATACCCTTCAAACAATAAATGATAAAAAATTTATAATTTTTTTCTTCTGTTTTTATGATTTTTTTTAATTTAGATTAACCCGAAATTGCAAGAAGGAAATACTACGCCATCCCCGGTAACGGCGCCATTTGATTAAGAGATTTTACGATCAAAAATAATTTACCGCAATCAAGAACGGCGTCGCTTGTAGCTAGCCGGTGAGTACGGGTCGGTCCACAGGGATTTTGTGTTTTCCTAGTCGCGCTAACGAGTTAATTCTGATGAATGTTCGGATTGATTTATTAAATCTAAAAACTACCAAATTAAGTTATACTAAAATTATCTAGATCTAAGTCTTGCTAGGTTTAGGCTTAGGGGAAGTTGAGAGATCAAAGGTTTCCTCACCGCTTTCAATACCCCATTTTAGATCAATTAGATGTTATGGTAATTATCAATAAAGTGGATTAGAATCTTTTGGGAAGATGTTTCTTCCTCTAGGTTCTTGTCCTTCCTTTATCGATCCTTACCCTAACCTCCATGGAAAACATGCGCAACCAGTCCTTTATACTACGGTATCATCGTTACCTCGAGGGGTAAGGTGCCGCAGGGAGCGGTGTGTGCGCGTATGCATGGAGTTCTAATTCTTAGGTGTGAAGGGGTAAGAAAGGGATGATAGATCTCATCTCTCAAACATTTCCCTAAGGCTGCCGCAGGGAGCGGTGTGTGCGCGTATGCATGGAGTTCTAATTCTTAGGTGTGAAGGGGTAAGAAAGGGATGATAGATCTCATCTCTCAAACATTTCCCTAAGGCTAACCCTAACAAGCGAGTAGACTACTCTCTCATTAGGGGATTAAAAGACATTCTAAATTAAAAGAGAACTAGAGCAAAGAAATAAAATTAACTTACTAATTTTTATTGATGGATCTTTCCAAACATCAACGCAGTACAGATCTGAATTTGTGAAATGAAAAGAGGCATAGGGAGGCATAGCCTTTACAATGATTTAGAGTTCATATTTATAGAGGATAGGAAACCCTAGGTTACAATTGATTCACACGTCTACATTTACCAAATATCCTTAGGAAGACCTAGTCAAAGTAGACTCCAAGCTTTGGTAAAATTTTATGTCTCTGTCTCTTTAAAAGGAAGTATTGGGCCTTGAATCTTTGGGCTTCCTTATTATTTGGTTCTTTTATTAAAATAGCTTCTATGTTTCTTCCAAATCTCCAGTGAATAATTGCGGTGGACTTTTAACCGTTCGCTTTGTAATCTTGGACCTTGCATTGCCTTGTACTTTGTGAATTTTATCTTTGATGTAGGCTTGATCAAAAGTCTTCTGTTTGTTGGTCAAAGTCCACTTTTGCTTCGTCTTTTCATCGTTTTCACTGTTTTCTGTCCAAGAACCTGTAACCTGTAATATGTAGCAGACATGCGTCAAAAGCACCTGTTTATTTATAAAACGAATAAGAATGGGGAATATAATAATACAATATTATGGTGTGAACAGTGCTCACTGGGGGTAAGTACATTAGACAGACTCGCCGATAACCTCTACATGGTATTATACCTATCGTCAGATAGCGGTTCTCAGGTGACATGAGTATAGGTTAGTTTTTAGGCCTGAGATCATCATTTGTCTCATGTGAGTTCCCATTGTACTTTGATCACTACCCTACCACGGCTCTACTGAGTCGTGCAAACAGGTTTTGGTTGGGTATAGTCCCGAACCACATGGAGTCAGTGAGTGATTGTCAGGGATTCGTCTCTCCTGGTAGTGGGAGTCGATATCGTACTATGTCGGTTGGATAGAACTATAAGATCTTGTCCAAGACAGTTGAGATTTACTAATGTTAGATCGGTAGTTTCTCGGATCGGTTCTGAGCCAAATTGACACGATTTATCGGGTCAGTAGGGGTCTGACGTTTACCACCCTCTAGACCCGGTTTGCGATACACTTAGACGAAGAGACCGGACTGTACTTAGATTGTCACGGATAGGCTCAGTAGGGGTCCGGATGAGCTTGCTCATCAGCCTTCTTTTTGGACTGGTACCTGGGTAGCCGTTAGGTACAGCTAGTGCCGCTGACGTGCTGGTGGTTAAACCCACTGCCAACATACTGTCGATTTTTTAGAGTCTCAAACAGAGAGTTTCCCTAATTCAGGGGAAATTATGTAGTAGCCGTATTTTGATACGTGCAGGATTCCGATCGAATCATAATACTAGCCGACTTAGGATTAAGCCGGATTATTAAATCAGATATTGATTTAATAATTTACATATACATATTTCGATATGTATATTCTAATATTATCCGGGCTATCGATCAGACGGTTGATAATACTAACCGGTTTAGGATTAAGCCGGATTATTAAATCAGGTGTTGATTTAATAATTTACATATGCATATTTCGATAGGTATATTCTAGTATTATGTTCTATATATTATTCTATCTCTTTAGGTGTTCATATTTTGATACGAATACAGATGTGTGTGTGTGTGTGTGTGTGTGTCTATATATATATATAATATATATATACGGTAGAATATATTTCGTATTTATATGAAAATACATTCTAAAAAGAGGACAGCCTATCATGTATTTTTTATTTTATTTGTAAAATGGAAAATGAGGTGTAAAATGGAAGATGAGATGTAAAGGTAGTAAGGAGAAAATGGTGAGAACCATGATTGAATAGTCTTGAGAAATTAATTTATAATTCATTTGTGCAAACTAGTCAAGTATGGTTGCTAGATTTTTATTGCAAAAAATGAGATATGCAAAAATCATGCTTCATTTTATTTTTCACACGAGAGTTATCTCATTCTCACCATCAGCTTCTCTCTCCTCTCTAGCCTTTCTTGAGTTCCTTATTCTTCTTCTTCATCTTCCTTCCTACCATCTTATGAGTTGAGAATTAAGGGAGGAAGAGAGATAGAAACACGCTAGAAAATCTACTGCATCTCTTTTAGTGAAGCTAAGCTTGGACTACAAACTCTCAGGTGGATCATCTAGGATCAAGAAGCTCCTCAAGTAAGGTTGATCAAAGATCCCTAGGAGCTTAAGGAAGATGAGTGAAGACCCGAAGAACACGTATCTATCGGTATAACACTCCATCACAGTAGCTAAATCTCTTTAAGATCGCTAGTTTCAATATTTGGTAAGATTCTAAAATGTGTTTTCTAGCGCTGGTTTTTAAAAGTCAAAGTTTTTTGTTCCGCAACGGCCGCGGTTGGCGGCCAGTGCGCTAGGAATCCCAACAGTGGTGACGTCGGTTGTTCCTGAAATCAGGTGTTCTGACCGACGTCGCCTCAGAGGGCGAGAGAGCATGATGAGCGTTGAACTGATACCTCGGCATTGAACTATTCGGCACCCAACGAGTCATGAAATCATTTCTCGTATGGGGGTCGTGACTGCCGGAATCGGCACGCCGGTGTCCCGTGGTGTCAGGATTGACACGAGTGAGGCCGTGGACTCGAGCGCGTTCGTCCGCCGTCTCGTTCCCGCTGTCATTCTGGGGAGCAGGTGTGGCGGTTTGCTGGGCCTGGACGACATCTTGAACGTTAACGAGCATGTACACCATCGTCGCCAGTCGATCGATCCGTATTGGTAAGGCTTCAACGATGTTTGGAGGTGAAGTGGAACCACCCCGCCTCCGTTATGATGCAAGGGGTGGCTCATGGTAGGATCTCCGTTGCGAAGATCGCTAGCCATCGAATTAAAGGCGGGAGATCAAATTTTGTGGTGGAATAAATTTTTTCTTTCCCACAGATGGCGCCAACCGATGGAGGTCGAAATCTTCTTAAGATGTTGTCCTCCGTCGATCTTGCGGCCAGCGGGACTGAACGGCTGAGATTTGTTGTAGAAGATTGAGCATGTGGATCTCAATGGGTTGTTAGTTGTTATTGAAGCTGCCACGCCCCGCTTCCCAGAGTGCACTAAGATCGGTACATGACAGAGCCAACCATGCTACCTGTGGATAGGAAACATCCCTCCACAGTCACATTACAGCTGTCTATAAGATATCAAGAACAGGAAAGTAAAATAAAATATCTAGTACATGTCCATATGCCAGAATAAACGAGTCAAGAAATAATATGCGGAAGCAATAAATCCAATAAACAACAACATCTGGAAAGTACGAAAATAACTAAACAAATTGAATACTAACAGGATCCTCACTACTCGGCCTGACGGCGGAAATACTCCTGATCAGCCTGCGACAAAGGTAGAGAATCTGGGCCATGCAAAACCCAGACGTCAGTGCGTCATAATATCAAACAATAATATAATCAGGAGGTAGCAAGACATGCAGGCACGAGTATGAACAGTAATAAAAGTAGAACAATAACACGAATAAGGAACAATGAAGGGTAAAAGCATATGTGATGTGCAGTGAGTAATCTGAACTAAGCTACTGGGTTAATTACTCTCAGGTTTTTGAAATCAATTTAATGAATCGTCGATGTAACTTAATAGTATCCCGTGCATGCCCGGGACCACGGTCAAGACTCTCGGGTTGAATCCGAGACGTGTCGCTAGGCAGTAAACAGGTAACATGTACAGACGAATGATGTCAGCAGCAGCATCCCAGGGCTGGCCTAGCCCGTAAGACTGATCAGTATAAGCATCGACCTGTCGAGTTACAAGTCAGGTTTCATCATTGATTTCCCCATACCCCTAAGTTATGTGTTTAAGTCAGGTATTGATAAATCTGAGACTAATGCCAACACAGGATCAAGCAGGAACAGGTTTGTCTATACAGACAACAGGATATGTCCATCGGGACAACATATCAGGATTGTCGGCATTAGAAATAGAATCAGGTAACATGTCAAGTAGTGATATATCAGGTCATGTCAAGTAGTGCACAGGTATCAAACGGGTGCTCATAATCAAACTGTAGCAAGTATTGAATCAGGGTGAAAGTACAGATGTACAATAAAAGCATGGATGCACAAATATTGATCAGGGGTTACATCATGACTATGTAGGGTGCACAATATCGAGCATGGGGTGTCAATATAACAACAATATATAATAATGTGACATGGTATGCGAATAGTTATAGAATTAATGGTATGGATGCACAATAAAACATGGATGCATAATTAACTATTATGGTTATATTTACAGTTCCAAGACTAAATGGGGTGCACATTATTAAGTATGGGGTGTTACTACAATAATAACATGAATTAATATGATCTATAGATGCAATTATATATATTTTAAATGATATGGATGCAAACGGGTATCCGAAAACAGTAAAACTTTAATATGGATGTATAATGTGATAAACGGGTAATATTTTACTCATATGGATGCATAATAATATACCTAACATGTAGCAAGATGAATTAGCATGTGACTAGATATGTAAATAGTGATATGAATGCACACGGATGTCTGAAGACAGTAAAATAGTAAAATGGTAATGTGAGATGCATAATTAAACAATAAGTAATGTTATTATTCACATGTGTGCAATATATTGTTGTATAGCATGTAGCAAGATTAACTTGCCTCGATCGGATCACATGACGGATACGCACGGCACGTCCGACGTCAGTAAATCGTCGCAACGCACACACGACACGCGGGACGGGGGTAGAGGTGAGACATGGGTTTCGTTCGTAGGCGGGAAAACGTGAAGAAGAAAGGGAACATTGTTTTTCTTTATATGGGATTTAAAAAGTATATCAAATATATATATATATATATATATATATATATATATATATATATGGAGAAGAGATGCAGGGATTGTAAATATTGAAAGAATTAATATTTATAAAGTAACGGAGAGAGAGAGAGGAGAGAGAAAAGAGGTTGTTAGTTTGTTAGGAAATTAGTTTAGATTTAAATTAAAAAAATATTTTATTATTTAAATAAATTTTAATTTGTATCAGTTTATAAAATTAATATTATATAAATAAAATTGGATATTCTGGTAAATATAAATATAGTCCAAAACACGTCGGGATCGGGTCAAAAATTCAGTTTTAAAATACGAAAAATTTACATGTCGACCAAAATTAAAGTTGGATATCCGGGTAACAAAAATACATACCCCCAAGAATGGATGCACGCACGTGCACGTAGTCATCCAAACAAGTCTGTTTCACTGAACGGGATGAGAACAAGATGCACGGATGCTACCACAGGGTCAGGGGTATCATGCAGACCATGCAATATATTTTTAAAATATTTTATGTGACTCTAATTATTATATTTAAAATGCAGATGCCAGATAAATGCTAGTATGCAGGATGTATAAATGAAAGTGCACGGATCCACGTAACAAGCCAGGATAAATCACAAATATGAATCAAGACTGGTTTCAAGCATGTGGGTCGGGTCAGATGCAAATACAGATGTCAAATACACTATTTGCACCCACAACACAATAAATCAGGAAAAAATACCATAAATAAAGAAATACTTGAACTAGAACTGGTATAAATGAACTAGCGTGTTACAGAAACCAAGCTACCTGCAGGGGAAATCCCGTGATGGAAAACCACCGTATGACCCTTCGACGATCAAGTAAGTACTGAGAAATATTAGGGTAAAGTAACGGCGTATTGGAATGAGTTCGAGATACCCTAGTCGTTTGGAAAAAAGGTTTTATATAGTGGTCGCATGGAGCGAGCCGATGCTGGATTCTCGCCATCCGTTACATCCATACGTTACGTTCACGTTAATGGCGACATACGCTCACTAATGGCGAGATACATTAGTGTGGGATGCGGGACGTGAAGCGGCGGAGATCTCGATATGGCGAGATACACGGAGCTGTTACGGGGGTGCTCGTGTCCCGTGCTCCCGGCCAAATAGGGACGCTGAGGAATCTCAGCTATAGGATAGCTCGGAGACGAGCTAAGGAGCCGAGGAAACTCAACTCTATGATTGCTCGGAGACGGGCAATAGCTGGTGGTTAGGCGAAGAGGGAACATACTCATGGGAGGCCTCCAAAAGGTCGGGTTTAGTCTCGGATGCTAGATGCCGAGGAATGTCCGTATTGCATCATACCTATTCTAGCTCCATAGCCTTCAGAAATTTAGTTTGCTTACGTGGACGACACGTCATCTACTACGTGCCGCGATCTGAGAAATCTTCATTTACGAATATCATCAATGGCTAAGTCCTTTATTGCAATAATCTAGGATCGCCTTCGCAATTGTGAATATTCGTTCGGGCGGGAAAAAAAATTTGATCGCCTATAATTTATGCACCCGTCTCCCGCGCGATCGCGGGGGCCCAGCTAAAATTGTTTTATATTATTATTATTATTATTATTATTATTAGTAATATTATTATTTCCCCAACCATGTGGAAGTCACTTGAGTCGTGTAAAAAACGTGGGTCCCGCTTGAAGAAGACGTCCCTCCCTCCTCTCTCCCCAGCAAATGGACGCACCCTCATCAGATCTTCTCCACCGAATCCCGCCTCCACAAAAGAATCCCACTTTCTCGCCCCGGATCGCCTCCACAAAACCAAAACACCACACAGCGTAACAGCCATGATCGAAAGCGGGTCCCACTTAAAGAAGCGACACGATCCCAGCCCCCGTAGGCCCCGCGGCCACGAATCACAAACAAATTGCACCGACTTTGTCCACGCGCCTGAATATGCCGACTCATCCTCCGCCGTCCATTTCCCTCGAATCCAACGGCTTTGCATAGACTCCAAAACCCTAAATCCTCTCTCTTTCCTCTCCGCGTTCACGTCAAATCCCAATTTACGATTCTACCCCTCCTCCACAATCTTCAGTCCTCACCTCCCCTAGCCAAAGACGCCTCCTCTCCTCTTTCTCTCTCCTATAAATTCCATCGCAACCTCCTCTTCTCTCATCCCTCACCCCTCAAATCTTTACATGAAAAATTACTAAAAATCCCATTACATGTCTCAGAGACCCAACGTCCCTCACTCCTCCTCAATCGCCTTCTCCCTCCACTCCCATCTCTTCGTCTCCAGCGAGTTGAGTTCCAGCAACTGGTAGTAGTCATTAAAATTTCTGTTTCTTCCTTTAAAAAAAATTTTAAAAATTCAATCTTTTGGATCTCAAATTCATAAATCATGGGCGTCAAAGGATTCGTCGAGGGCGGCATCGCCTCGATCGTCGCCGGATGCTCGACCCACCCCTTGGATCTCATCAAGGTCCGCATGCAGCTCCACGGCGAGTCTCAACCCCTCTCCACTCTCCGTCCCGCATTCGCCTTCTCCAACTCCTCCATCACCTTCGCTCATCACACGACCACGATGCCGCCCCCGCCGCCGCCGCCGAGGCCTGGGCCCATCTCGATTGGGGCACAGATCCTGAGGTCTGAGGGACCTGCCGCGCTCTTCTCTGGCGTCTCCGCCACCGTGCTCCGCCAGTGCCTGTACTCCACCACCCGCATGGGTCTCTACGACATGATGAAGACCAGGTGGTCCAACGACGGCAACGGAAAAGATCTCCCCTTGCCCCGCAAGATCGCCGCCGGGCTCATCGCGGGCGGGATCGGCGCGGCGGTAGGCAACCCCGCCGACGTGGCCATGGTGAGGATGCAGGCCGACGGCAGGCTCCCCCTCGCCCAGCGCAGGAACTACGCCAGCGTGGTCGACGCCATCACTAAGATGGCGAGGAGCGAGGGGGTGAGGAGCCTGTGGAGGGGGTCGGGCCTCACGGTGAACCGGGCGATGATAGTGACTGCGAGCCAGCTGGCGACGTACGACGAGGTGAAGGAGGGGATGGTGAGGAGAGGCGTGGGGTCCGCCGACGGGGTGGGGACCCACGTGGCGGCGAGCTTCGTGGCGGGGATCGTGGCGGCGGTGGGGTCGAACCCGGTGGACGTGGTGAAGACGAGGGTGATGAACATGAGGGCCGGGGACTACGCGGGGGCCCTCGACTGCGCCGTCAAGACGGTGAAGAGCGAGGGGCCCATGGCCCTGTACAAGGGGTTCATACCCACCGTGTCCAGGCAGGGCCCCTTCACGGTGGTCCTGTTCGTCACCCTCGAGCAGGTCCGGAAACTGCTCAAGGATTTCTAGCTAGGGCCAGGGTTAATTTGAGACGAGGGATCGAGTTGGAATAATATATAAGCCATATATACAACTATGATGATGATGACGACGACGACGATGAAGACTTTAGATGTTAGTAATGCTACTATTAATTTACGTTTGAAGCATAAATTTTTCCTGTTGTAGTAATTTAGGAGAAAAAGTGAGAGCGAAGAAACAACAATATGTGATTCGAATCATGTATTTGATTATGAATTTTTATATAGATATTTGATTTATAATTAGCCTAATTTATTTTAGTCTTCTTGTTTTTATAATCACCTGTATTTTGTGTGAGAAAATCGAAGCGTGATTACAATTTTGTATGCATCTGTTCCTTTGATTTGTTTTTATTTTTTAATCAAAACCAAGGCTAAAAACCCGCAACATTTGTGACAATGGGGCAAACATCCCTGCAAAGAGCAATATCATGTAAGCTCCTCGCACATAATAAAAGATAAAGACATTCTTTTCTTCCGCATAATCCATCCCTGATTGCAGTCAATGTCTACGGTCCTTCTCTTCTATCTTGCCTGGACTCGTCCACCAAAATAGAAGAAGCCGAATCCCCATGGCCTGCATCCAATCTCTCGTCCTATACGATAGTCCCTGCCCGTTTATTGACCTTTTTTGTTGCACCACCTAACTAAAGTATATTTTTGGATTCAATCACATTTATAATAATTAAAACCATTTTCTTAGAATTAATTAAAAAATTATTATTCCTCTCTAACCAAATATTGCAACACGCACTTGAAATCATAATTCCAACACACGGCTATTTCTTAGAATTGAATATCTATTTCTTTGAATTGAATATATGAGAGTAGTCAGTTGGTTCAGGAATTATTTTTCATTCCAATCACATATGATACATACAAATGGTATAGATTTGGAGTTTGAATCTCATCTCATCTCTCTAACCAATTACAAACCCAATTGGCTATAGAATATTTCATATATGTTATTTGCTTTTTGATGGAGCTTCTTTTCAGGCCTCCGTCAGATGTTGTCTTCCGTTGATTTAGCGGTGGACTTAGTTGATCATTCTCCGTTACGTGTGGGTCTCAATGGGTTTTTGGAGGAAGATGTGAAATGAGGGAGTTGGTGCCGAGTACCTGCAAAGAATTCCCGGTGTGGTTTGGTACCACCAAGGACCCTCCGACGCTCAAGTTAGTGATAAGATCCGAGCAGAGTAACGGCTTAAAAGAGTAAAAAATGGCTTACTTGACCCCTCTGTGATGGGGGTTTATATAGCAGTGGAGCGTGCAGCAGCGGGCGCGAGAATCTCACTGGCGGTTATGCCCCCGACGTCACACCCGCGTAGAAAGCGGATCGCCCGTTAATGGGGATCATGATGGCGTGGAACGTGGGGCGTTGTTGGCGTAGAATCTGCGCATAGCGAGATTCGCGGAGCGGCGGTTACGCCTGTGAGCGATGGCCTCAGTCGGAGGGCCGAGAAAGACCGCGTCGGCCGGAGGCTCGGGGACGAGCGTGGATGCCGAGGAGCCCTGGCCCTGTGGCAGCTCGGCGTGAGCCACGGGACCGAGGAGGCAGATCTGCAGGGGGGCCTGAGGAGGGCCAGCTTGTGCTTGCAGGTCGGGCAAAGGGTGGCCCGGTCGGCCCCGGTGTGCCCTTTCTTCCGAGTTTCGGGACACGTCACCTGCCACGTGTCATGATTTTGAGGATCACTAATATCGAGCACTATCATTAGTCTCCCACTTTTGTCCCGACCAGCTAGTGGTCGGGTCAGGAGTAGACTGTTGGGCCTCCCGAGGTGAGATCCCTTCTGGGGTTTCGTCGGGACGAGTTCTCGGGCCGTCAGTTGTCTTTCCCGCCAGCGAATCAAGGCGAGATCTTTGCATTTAAAGAAGGTGCGCCAGTTCGTGCACTCTGCAATTGAAGCGACAGACCACGTGTCGAGCGTCGATTAGCTGATGCAACGTATGCAGGTCTGCGGCGTCCGATGGGACGCGGTCCAGCGCTGGGCTGCCACGTGGAACGATCGGGGCCGCTGGGCGTGAGGAGCCGTTTCGGCGGGAGACGATGGGCGTCGTTAGATGAGGCCATATGCAGCAATAAATATGGGTGGGGTCCGCCCTAGAGCCCTTACTCCTTCATATTTTCCTCTCTCAAGCCTCAGCTGCTCGGCGCTCCTCTCCCCTCTTTCGTTTTCAACCTTTGAAGAATTTCTTTTCTCAGGTTAGATGTCTTCCTCTATATAATCAGTAGACGTTGTAGGAGTAGATGCTAGGGTTTCTTTAGATGTGTCTGAGTCTCCTCGGGGAGCAGGGGATGACCCTCTCCCCGGGGTCGTGAGGCGGGGGCCGCCTCCAGGGAGGAGGAGGCGGATGTGGCCCCCAGCACCTCGTGCTGGGTGAGGCATGAGGACGAGCTTGCCAATGCTCGGGCTCGCTTCCACATCCCCTCGCGCTACATGCTTCGTCTGGCCGAGGAGGGAGAGAGGGCAGATCAGGTACAGGGCAGGGAGATTGCCCTGTACTTGGAAGCTTTTTGGGGCGGAATGCCCTTGCCCTTCTCTCCTGAGGTCATCGCCGCGCTGAATTTCTTCGGTTTGGACCCCGGCCAGTTAGTGCCGAACGCGTGGAGAATTCTCTTGCGGTTCTTGATCCGCCTGAACCTGCAGGCGGTTCCTTTCAGCCTTTCCCTTCTCGATTCCTCCCTCGTCTTCAAGAGTCACCCTGGCGGTCGAGCTGGCGACCCGAGATGGGTTTATTTTACTTTTAGGAAGCAGCCGGGGGTCGCTGCCGGGACCAGGGTCGTGGCCTTGCCCTCCTCCATTCATGATTGGAAAAAGAAATTTTTCTTCGTTTCCCCTCCCGAGGGCGAGGACTGGCCGGTGCCGACCAAGTGGTCGAGGGAGAAGTTTCTGCCGGGGAACCTATCCGATGACCCCGTCGCGGTGAGAGTGGCGTCGTGGGAGCCCATCCCTCGACATGACGTGCTGCTGTCCGAGAGGGTTTTGAGCTGGGCCGGGCTTAGCCCCGTCGAGTTTGTCGGTAAGTTAGGCTTGCTTTTTGGGTTTTATGTTTTACTCGTGTTGCTGATTCGTTGGGTGTTTGTTTTGTGCAGGATCCATGGACTTCGGCTCCCTCCGAGATTCTATGCGCCAGCCGAGGCAGCCTACTAGGGCCGACGGCGCCAGCTCTTCTCGGGCGCAACCCGCCCCGGCTCCTACCGCCCCGGCTCCTACCGCCCCGGTGGCGGCTCCCCGAGGACGCTCAGCGACAGATCCCGCCCCGGTCCCCAGCAGAGCATCGGGTCGGAAGCGGGCCCTGATTCTGGAGGCCACGGCCTTGGAAGAGGAGATCGGCTCTCCCTCGGAGCCGCTCAAGAGGAGTTCCCGGAGACCTTCCTCGGGCCGGTCTTCGCCGACCGTAGTGGAGGAAGGGGGGCTCCACTTCGCGGTGCCGTCGGGGCTGTCGGTCTCGGACAGCCTCCTGCACGAAATAAAGACCTCGGCCGGGGGTCGGGTTCCTAGGGGAACCCTCAGGGCTCAGCTGGCGTCGATCGCCCAGGAGTCCATGCAGGTAAGCCCCCAGTGCATTGTGAGATTTGGTGCCTCTTTCATCTCTCTGATCTTTTTTTATGTCTTCCCAGGTTCTCCAGCACGTGGCCCTCGCCCTTCGCATGGAGACCGAGGTGGTAGCCCTGGCGGTGGAGGCCGCGGGCCAGCTCGCCACGTTGCAAGAGAGCTCCAGGCTAGAGCAGGAGGCGATGCCAGCGAGGATCGCCGCCTTGGAGGGTGAGGTGGATGCCGGGAAAAGGGAGGTCGCCCGGCATTGCGAGGCCGCCGTGATCGCCGATGGCAAGCTCGAGGACTCCCAGGTGCTCGCCGGCAACCTGAAGAGGACGGTGAAGGCCCTCCGAAAGGAGCTAGGGGCGGCGGCCGAGGCGTTTAAGTCGGCTGAATCGAGGGCCGTGGCGAGCTATAAGGGGTCGAAGGATTTTTATGATGACCTGGCCGTGGCCACGACCCGCATTTGGCACGACGCCCTCGATGCCGTTAAGTCTCGGATGCCGGGGTTCGATGACGCAGATCTCCGGGCCGAGTTCCCCCTCGTGGGCGCCGACGAGTAAGGGGAAGAAGTTCACGGCGAGGAGGTGGCCGAGGACCCAGCGCCCCAAGTGGTGGAGGTCGAGAACCTCGAGGTCGCACCCGGCCCCGAGGTGTAGTGCCCCCGTTCTCCTGTCTTCATTTTGTTTTTCTTTTGAATTTTGTAAGGCTGGGGAGCCAAAAAATACCTTTTGTAAAAAAAACTTTTGTCTTTGGCAGTAGTAATAAAGTTTTTCTCAGCTCCATAGAATTGCGTTCTGCCATTTGTTTGTGAAGAATACTCGTCGAATATTTTTTGCCGTACCGTTGTGCTTTTACGTCAGGTTGGCCATCTGCCTAGCGATCGTCCGTCGAGTTGTCTGCAATCACTTGCCGACGAGCGCTTCTGAGGAGGTATCTCCCTGGGCCCCGAAGTCGAGGGAAGATCGTTTAGACTTGGACAGACCTGACGCCCCTCACTGGGGTTTCGGGTCCTTCACGGCCACAGAGCATCTCTGATTCCGAGCATTGATTACCATCCGGGGGTGACTGGGAAGGGTAGCTGCCCCGTCACCTCTTGCAAAGGCTTTATGCTTCCTGGCGCGATGGTGGGGGGGTTGCCCACCAAGGATGGCCGAGCAGGGCAGCTGCTCGGTTGCCTCTTGCGAGAGCTTGGGTCTTTAGCGTTTGAGGGGTTGTAAGAAGCCCACTAAGGATGTCTGGGCAGCGGAGCTGCGCGGCGGCCTGTGGGCGAGGGCTTTGACCTTTGACGTCGTGGGTAGGCAACTACCAGCCTGGGATGACCGAGCGGGGCAGCCGCTTCTATCCTGGCGTCACGGGTAGGGAGCTACCAGCTGGAGTTTTTACCGAGCAGGGTAGCTGCTCGGTTGCCTCTTTCGAGGGCTTTGATCCTTCAGGACGGGGACCGAGTAGGGTTACTGCCCAGTGCCTCTTGGCGAGGACTTTGATCCTTGTCGGTTGTGGTAGGAAGCTACCAGCCGGGGATAGCCGAGCGAGGACCCGACTGCCTCTTGGAGGACTTTGGTCCTTGGCGCGGGAAGAGCTATAAGGCTGTAAGAAGCCTACCAAGGACCCTTGGCCGGGCAGGGTTACTGCCCGGTGCCTCTTGGCGAGGGCTTTTGTCCTAAAAGATAGCCAAGCGAGGGAACCTCGGGCTCGACTGCCTCTGAGAGGGCTTTTTGATCCCCGGCGTTGTGGCAGGGAAGCTGCCCGCTGGGGATAGCCGAGCGAGGGAACCTCGGGCTCGACTGCCTCTGGGAGGGATTTTTGATCCCCGGCGTTGCGGCAGGGAAGCTGCCCACTGGGGACGACAGAGCAGGGTAGCTGCTGGGTTGAATCTTTGACGAGGTGTATCCGCCCGTCCAGCTGTAGGTGTGGGGAATGGGAACGGTCGGGACGACGGCGCTCGTAGCCAGTGCATTGAACGCGGAGGGAGGCGAAGCGCTAAGGGCGCGCCTCTTCAACTCCACCGGAGAAGGCTCGATGGCTGCCGTGTGGCGGCGACCCCCTGGGTGAAAGCGGGAGACTGTTGGACTGCACAGTGGGCTATATAAGGCTGAAGGAGTACCGGTCCTTCATCCTTCATAAACAGGTCGCCGAGAATGCAGGACTTCCCGTTTACCATTCCCGACATCGTCCACTTTGAAGACGTGTGCCTTTACGACCCGTACTGCACCGAGGACACGGTGCAACTGATCCACGGGAGCATTGAGGACCATTTTGGCCGGCTGCTCCCCAGACGCTCCTCCCTGCTGCAGCTGCTGATGTACTCCATCTGGAGGGCATCGCCGGGGCTTTACAACCCCCTGTCTGAGCTGCTCTTTGATGAGGCCGTGGGCAAGCTGAGGTCTTTGAGGCGTTTCGGCTTGATCTCCGCGAACCGGCTGGCCCGCTCAGAGGCGCTCGTCCGCGAATGCTACGAGCTGAGGCTCGGAGTCGATGCCCGCGGGGGGAACCGGGGACAGAGGCTGGAACTTGCGAGGCCCCGGTTGGCGGAGACTTTTACCGAGTACCACGAGCAGTGCTCGCTGCACCCCTTTCCCCCACTGTTGTAATTTTCTTTTCTTTTTGCATGTATGGCTGAGGAGTCCATAATACCCTTTGAATAAACAAAGCTTTTCTTTCTTTTTCGTAATACTCCATTGATCTTTATTAAATTAACAATAGATCCTTAGAGAGAATTTACACTGCTTTAAAAGAAAGGTACAGGCTAGTAGATGACTTTATTGGCTTGGGCCGAGCTCCCTGAAGGGTTGTCGGCCCCCGCGCTAGGTATAGGGCATGGGGCTCCCTGAGCTCCGGGCTGGCCGTCCGCTGAAACAAGTATGATCTGACCGATGGTCAGGTCGGCGGAAGGGCGATACTGCTCCTGCTCGCTGTCGGTCTGCCGTTTGTCCCTCAAGTAGGCGGCGAGGTGCCCAGACCGGATGAGCTCTTCGATATAGTCCCTCAGTTGTTTTCAGTCCTCCGTGGCGTGGCCCAGTACCCGGTGGAAAGCGTAGTAGGGGCCCCGGGTTCACTTTGCGGCCTAACGCGGGACCGGAGGGAACTTGAAGAACCCCTCGTTCTGGGCCTCCTCCAGCAACACCGCGAGGGAGACGTTGAGGGGGGTATACTCCTGGAATTTCGAGTGGTAGGGCTGCAGACGCTCCGGCCTCTCCTCCCGAGCCCTCTTCTTCTGGTCGGGCCGTTCTGCCCGGGGAAGGTTAGCATTCACCTCGGATTCCAGCTGGACCTCGCGCTCGGTCCACGCCTTGACCTCGGCCATGGTCTTAGGTTGCGCCAGCGCGAAGGAGCGTAACCATTCTTTGTGCCTCAGACCAGATCTGAGTGCCGTTATGACGGTTTCGTCTCGGTGCTCGGGCACCTCGAGAAGGGCGTTGTAGAAACGGGTAATATAGACCTTGATCGTTTCCTTGTCCCCACTCTTAACCGTGAAGAGGTAGTCGACTGTGCACTTCTGTCGACGGTTCCCTACGAAATGGCCGAGGAATTGAGTGGCTAGCTCGTCGAAGGTCGAAATCGAGCGGGGCTCGAGCCCCCGGAACCAGTCCCGACCTGCGCGGATGAGGGTGGCCGGGAAGGCCCTGCACTGGGCGGCGTCGGAGTGATCCTGGAAGCTCATCCCCACGGTGAAAGCGTCCAAGTGGTCCTTCGGATCGGTTTTCCCGTCGAACAGAGAGAGCTTTGGGGGCTTGTTGCGCGAGGAGACGTGGACGGCGAGCAGTTCCTCGGTGAATGGCTTCGTGAGCGAGTCGGAGGCGTACTTAGCTCTGTCGCTCGAGAGGTGAGCTTCTCGGCGCATGCCCTCGATCTTCTTCTCGAGGGCGTCGAGCCGACCGTGGTACCCCGAGGAATAGGCGCCTCGGGAACCCTGGCCCCCGCTGCGGGTGACCTGCGTCTGGGAGTGGCCCCGGTTCTTCTCGATGAGGTATCTCAGGTCCCGGGGTGAGGCAGCTCTTGAGTCGCCGGGGAGGACCCCTTCTGTGCGGCCCCGCCGATGGTGGTGGGGTCGACTACGCCCGTGGATAGGCGAGGTGACTGACATCTCCTCAGGGGGATAAGGGGCACGAGGAGGGCCGAGCCGAGGCGTTCCGGCGGCGGATCTCGGCGCGGAGCCCTGGGGCGCCCAGCGGGCCTCAGGGAGCACCGGTTTGAGAGACCGGCGGTTAGGGGACGCAGCCTGTTGGTGGTCGACCGTCCAGACAGGGACGGAGCCTTCTGGACCTTCTGGAGGCGGTGGAGCGGCGATCTGGGGCCCGGCCGCGGCCGTTTGGACGCGGACGAGGGCCTCCACGAGGGATTGCATGCGATCTATCCGGCCTGCGAGGGCGTTGATGACGGTCATGGGAGGAGGTTGATCCCCGCCTTCGGCGAGTGGAAGGCGGCGGCTGGTACCGGGATCCCCAGGAAGGTCGTTTGCCATGAGGGTGGAGATAGGAAGGCCAATTTTGTATTTTGTAGAGTTATTTCCCACAGACGGCGCCAACTGATGGAGCTTCTTTTCATACCTCCGTCAGATGTTGTCTTCCGTTGATCTCGCGGTGGACTTAGTTGATTATTCTCCGTTACGTGCGGGTCTCAATGGGTTTTTGGAGGAAGAGGTGAAATGAGAGAGTTGATGCCGAGTACCTGTAAAGAAGTCCCGGGGTGGTTTGGTACCACCAAGGACCCTCCGACTCTCAAGTTAGTGATGAGATCCAAGCAGAGTAACGGCTTAAAAGAGTAAAAAATGGCTTACTTGACCTCTCTGTGATGGGGGTTTATATAGCGGTGGAGCGCGCAACAGCGGGCGCGAGAATCTCGCCGGCGGTTATGCCCCCGACGTCACGCCCGCGTAGAAAGCGGATCGCCCGTTAATAGGGATCGTGATGGCGTGGAACGTGGGACGTTGTTGGCGTAGAATCTGCGCATGGCGAGATTCGCGGAGCGGCAGTTACGCTTGTGAGCGATGGCCTCGGTCAGAGGGCCGAGGAAGACGGCCTCGACCGGGGGCTCGGGGACGAGCGTGGACGCCGAGGAGCCCTGGCCCTGTGGCAACTCGGCGTGAGCCACAGGACCGAGGAGGCCGATCTGCAGGGGGTCCTGAGAAGGGTCAGCTTGTGCTTGCAGGTCGGGCAAAGGGTGGCCCGGTCGGCCCCGGTCGGCCCTTTCTTTCGAGTTTCGGGACACGTCACCTGCCACGTGTCATGATCTTGAGGATCGCCAATATTGAGCACTATCACTCTTATTTTGTCACATATTGGCGCTTTTTAACAATCCATTCATCTATTAAACGATTACATTATGAAGGGCTTTGTTTGATCATCTACTCTTTAGAAAACTTGAAAGACAAAAATATTAACCCAACAGTTTTTCGTGAATTCACCATCAAACAGCACCATAGAAGTATATGCACATATTTGAAATAGAATTGCTTTTATTATGAGACAAGGAATGAAAGCTTGTTGTGTGAGGACGACACTCAATGACTCAATGAGAGGAGAGTTTGTAGCATTTGAAAAGCAAAGTGGAGCTATGTTTTGCCACTCAAAGAATGTGATTCTAAACACAGCTGTAGATTTGCAGCTGTCCACAAATCTCGTCGAATTAAAGAATTGGGTTCTTCAGACGTCGGCTGCCATTCATTGCTCTAAGACCAAGTGAGCTTATTATTATTAAATGCTTAAAAAATTATTGTTCATGATTGATGCTCCACTTGTTTTATATATGAGAATAATTGATGAAAAATGTCATAGATGGGAATTTACTTCTCTGACGTTGAAAAAATACATACTTTCTCACTTTTTCCGCCGATCGGCACCCACCATCTTCATCGTTATCATCTAAGACATGGGTACACCAAATTTAATCTGATTCTACAACTTTTTCACCGTTGATTTAGCAATATAAAAAATTCTATTGTCGGTAAACCGTTAATTTTGAACCCACTAAATCAACGGTGAAAATGTTGTAGAATCACATGAAATTTGGTGTATCCACATCTTAGATGCTAACAATGAAGATGGTGGGTATCGATCGTCGGAAAAAATAATGAAGGATGTATTATTTCGACACCATAGGAGGAAATTCCCTCCTATGGCATCTTTCCTCCATTAACCTCTTTATATATATATATATATATATATATATATAGATAGATAGAGAGAGAGAGAGAGACTCCCTTCTATGGCGTCGAAAATATACACCCTTCCTTATTTTTTTCGACGATCGACGTCCAGCATCTTCATCGTTAGCATCAAAGATGTGGGTACACCAAATTTCATGTGATTCTACAACCTTTTCACCGTTGATTTAGCAATGTAAAAAGTTCTATTATCGGTAAACCGTTAATTTTGAACCCACTAAATTAACAGTGAAAAGGTTGTAGAATCACATGAAATTTGGTGTACTCATATCTTAGATGATAACGATGAAGATGTGGGTGCCGATCGTCGGAAAAAGTAAGGAAGAGTGTATTTTTTCGATACCATAGGAGGAAATCTACAACATATTTTGACGTTCCGATCCGTTCAATTTGATCACTCTATTCTCAAATGTGCGAATGAAAATTCAAGAGATTTAAAGATTTCTAACCATGCATCGATGGGTGCAAAAATGGACGTCTTCTATAATGCAACATAAATTTCATCCGATGGATAAGTTAGAAGTTTTAAAATCTCTTGGATTTTCATACACATACATTTGAGGGTATGGTAATCAACTTTAACGGATCGGGTCGTTAAAATATATCGTAAATCGAGATTTATCGTTCTTAAAAAATCGGATCGGTTTGCAATGGATCTCTCTCTCTCTCTCTCTCTCTCTCTCTCTCTCTCTCTCTCTCTCTATATATATATATATATATATATATATATTCTCCGGGATACAAGAAGAAGATTCTCGCTCTCTCAAATTCTAGAAAAAGAAAAACAGAGATAAAGTGGGGACCCAATTTTAAAATGTGGACGGCTTAGAAGTCTTCAAATCACGAGATTTTTTGTACATAAAGATTTCATGATACGTAGAACAAGATCACCGGTTTAGATCGGTGAAATATATGAGGGATATGTGTGTTTTGGGACGGAAGTCCCTTTTTATAAAATTGGTCGCCACCTCACATCCCTTGGTAAAATTTTCGCTTCAAAATAAAAGCTTGTGATGAAGGGCTAGATCTCCTTCAGATGTTGTCCTCCATCGATCTGTTGGGAGCGTTGATGAAGGGTTGAGATTTGACGTTGATGGTTGTCTTCTTGAACATGTGGATCTCAATGGGTTGATTTTGAGGCGAAGCCGAGCTACTTGCAAAGAAGTCCCGGGGTGGTTGTACCACCGTGGACCCTCCGACGATCAAGTTAGCCGAGGAATTTGAGCAGAGTAGCGGCTTGTTGGATTGAAATTGCCTTGCTTGAGTCGTATGAGAGAGGGGGTTTTATAGTGGTCGCTTGGAGCGAGCTAGCGCAAGATCTTCGCCGTCGGTTACGCCCCTAACGTTACGCCTGCGTGAATGACGGGATCACCCCATTAATGACGAGATACACTCGTTAATGGGGGGATACGACGGCTTGGAACGCTAGATGTTGGGTGGCGGATATCTCGCCTCTGGCGAGATACGCGGAGCCATAGCGGAGACGCTTGTGCTCTACGTTCTTGGTTGTTCGGTAGAACCGGGGAGGTTTAGCTCAGCGGGAGGCTTAGAGGAGAGCGGGAGGCCGAGGAGGCTCGGTTCTGTGATAGCTCGACGGTGAGCAGGGAGGGCTGAGGAAGTTCAGAGTGTATGAGGTCTCGGAGGCGAGCCGATGGTTATTTGTAAGGCGAGCATGGGAGTGTTCTGGGAGGCCATCGAAGGTCGAGTCAATTCTCGGGGTGAAGGCCAGAGGAATGCCTTCAATATATCGTGTTTGCTCCTGTCCCGTGAGCCTGGGGACACGCCATCTACCACGTGTCATGATCTGGGGAATTCCCACTTATGAGTACATCATTAGCCCCCCACTCTTGTCCCGGCCTATTTATAGGTAGGGTCGAGAGTGGTCTGATCGGTTTTTTGGGCGCAGACTGTTGCCAAAAATATATCGGCGTAGATTTCCGGGGCGACTCGGTGAAGAGCAGTTGCGTCGTTCGGATTTACGAGCCCGCGTGGCGTATCCCGAGCGCTTGGATCTTCGCGTGCATCTTTGATGACATCAGCGGATCAGGGAAGGATCGTGCTTTAAAGAGGAAGCGCCGATTCGCTTGCACGTCTGTTGAGGTGCAGGCCACGCGTCCGATGCGGATTGGGGGATGCGATAGGTTGTCACTGTCGCTTGCGGCCGAAGGGACCTCTCCAATGGTCGTTCGACACGTGGGGCTTCGACAGCTGGCAGACGCGACGTTTCATTTTGGCGGGAAACGATCGGGGCCGTTGGATGCTTCCCCTCGAGTTGTATAAATAGGAGGGGAACCCACTAAGGTTAATACTTCTGCCACTATTTTCCTTCGTTGCGAGAGATTGCTCGGCGCTCCTCCTTCTCTTCAGATCAGATCTCCAGCACCTTTTCTCGGCGAAACCTTCCCCTTGAACCAGGTTAGATGTCTTCCTCTGGGAGTCGGTAGAAGTTGTTAGGGTCGAGTCCAGGGTTTCTTCTCTCGCCTCTTCGATTGACCCATCTGCGTCGGGTTCCCCTATAGAGTTAGGGCTACCCGCACCGCTCGTCGCTAGGCGATGGCAATGACCCCTAAGGTGCGCATTGGGAACGCTCGCGATGCGCCCTCCATCTTGAGAAACGTGGACAAGCTTACCGAGATTCGGGCTCGCTTCCACATTCGCCCTAGCTATTCGCTTCGTTTATCCAGGGCGGATCAAGTGCAGGGTAAGGAGATTGCCCTGTACTTGGATGCATTCTAGGCTGGAATGAGTCTGCCCTTTCCACCCGAAGTATGTGGGATCCTTTGCTGCTTCCAACTCGCCCCGGGCCAGCTAGTGCCGAACTCATGGAGAATTCTATTAGGGTTCCTGGTCCGGTTGAAACTTGACGACGTCCCTTTCAGCCTGATCCTTCTTACTTCCTCTATTACAAAAATCACCCTGACACCCATAAGGACGAGCCGAGCTGGTGTATATTTCTTTCAAAAAACGCAAGGGAGGGGCGGCCGGGTCGTAAGTAGTAGTCGTTCCTTCTTTCATTCATGAATGGAAGAAGAAGTTTGTGTTCGTCGGGCCACCCGAGGACGAGAATTGGCCTGTACCTATACAGTGGCATAGAGCCGACTGCCCGCAGGCTAAGCAGTCGTCATCTCCCGAGGCGAGGACGGTGTCCATGTGGGAGCCAATCCATCAGGCCGACGTCTTGCTTTCCGAGCTGGTCCTTAGCTGGGCCGGGCTCAGTCCCGCGCGTTTCGTGGGTAAGTTAGAAGCTTGGAAGATCTGTTCAGACTTGGATAATTTCCTTTTGCCTTTCTTGCGTTACTAACTTTTCTGTGTATTCTCCTTTGCAGGACAAATGGACTGATCCAGGATTCTAGCTGCCATAGCCGCTTCTTTCCAGAAGAAAGTCGGGGGTGTGACCTTGTCCCGAGCTGGACCGAGCTCAGCCCTGAGTCCAGAGCCACCGGCGAGGCCTTCCGCATCGTCCTGAGCCCCCGATGACCGTCGCGGGGGTAGCCAGAAGCATGCGCGAGACCCGGAACCCTGGACGATGGAGGAGGAGGGGGGAACCGAGGTCCCCCTCAAGAGGAAAAGGACGGTCTCCCGCGCGCCATCTACTGAGATCCCTGAGGGGATCCCCGTGCAGGAAGGGGATGTCACGTCCCGCTTCCCGGTGTACGGGAAGAAGGCGCGACGAGGTCCGCTACGTATTTACTCAGAAGTAAACACGCTAAGCTTATCTAAGCAATATAAGGTAAAATACACAAGGTACAAGATTGTAAATGAACATCAACTTTATTTATTAAACATTCTTTTTACAATACAGCTGAAATGTAAATACATGGATGGAAAGCAATACCTAAACAATGGTATGAACTGAAATGAACATATGTACAAGTAAAGTCTAATGCTTTGGGTCTTCAGTGTACTGCTCCAAATGCTCCTGGCTGGTCTCGAGCTCTAGTGCGTCCGATCCACCTGACAACATTACAAGAAGAAAAGAAATAGGAATTTCGTCAGCGAATAATCGCTCAGTAAGCCCCAAAGAATGAGAGAAGTAGAATAGACACAAAAAGAGTATATATCATAATGTTCGATTATATTGTTAATGATGTTGTTTGTAGCTTGGTACAGAAGATACCAGTGTATACGAGAGGAGTCCAACTTACACCGTGGACTTTGGTAACCCGTAGTATAAGGCTCCGTCGAAAATACCACGGAACAACGGCATAGGTGTAATTACATCTTAAGTGACCACCTCGTGCCACCTTTAACATATTCCGTACCAGTCTACCCCTTTATAAACCCCGTAGTGTCTTATGTATTGATTGTATTGTATTGTCTTGTAGTAAATGGAAGATTTGCCAAAACCATGATATCAGTAAATGGAATGGATATAAATGGAGAGTCATGTAGACGGAGTATATCCATGGTTCGGTTCGGTCAATACAGATTGATATAAATTGAATAGGTGGATTCATGTTGTATTGTAGTTTATACTTGAATCACTTTCAAGTCAGATTGATTTCATGTTTGACCATGACTCGAACTGAGTCAGACTTTTAAACAGAATTGAAATCCTGATTGTTTTGATATTATCGGTAACTGCTGCACATGGACGGCAGGATTTGTGTCTTTTTCAAAGACAATTACCGTGTTGATAACACCGTTTGTTAGATTGTCTACCTTATATAGGCAAGCACCCATATCTCCGGTTCCCTAAGGCTCAAGAGACTGGTCCCGCTTAAACCTATGTTTATTAGGGTTTGTAATTTAGCATAACTTGAAGGGGTTTTATGTAAAAATAGTTTGATATAATTTTCAAAATACACCTCAAGCATTTAATTATCGTCTTTAGGGTTTTCATAGATGTATATTTTATAAAGGTGAAATTTCTAGTGAGTAGAACCTAATTTTCATAATACATGGTATTTTATTGAAATATTGTAAATTATGTAGTATTTGGATGGTATTTTTATGTAATAATGATTCCTTTGATTTGGAAAACTTGGAATACTTATATAATCAAAATAGATACTTTTATAATATATATATATATATATATATATATATATATTTAATGAAAATAATTTATTTATTTTCTTGTAGAAATCTCATTTTCTAAAGAAAAACATATGAAAATTCCATCGAGATCGAATACTCCTTGCGGAGGTCTGCATCTCGCTCTACTAGCTCCGAGGATGTGCGATAATCCGCACCATCCCGAACGGGGTCCCCAAAATGGGTTGTAGAGGCACAATTGCATGGAAATGATTAATACACTTTTGTATAGAAAACGGTTTTATAAGTTTAGGGTATTTATTTGTAAGTCATATTTCCCATATTCTATTGTCCCAAACTTCATCGTGCTATGATAGAGATGTGTGTTATGATGAGGTAGGTCATTACCTCGTGAACTATCTAAAGGTATAGTAAGGAATAAAGGTTATAATGTCGAAATGAATAGTTTGTGGTATTTTTATGTAAAAATAAGATAAATATCACAAAAATGATTATTTTGATGTGAAACTTGTTTTATTGAGTTTGTTAATATTTATTAATCAACATATGAGAATATGGTTTTACCTTGTTAAAGAAAAGTGCAGTTTTTAACGAAAACCGAATCGAAAGTCGGACTAACTCTGCCTCCGTCGGGTTTTAGAAATGGAACTTTTTAAAGAAAAAGATGAGAGGGGAGATGGGACTTGCTGGCTTCAATGAGAGGGAAGAGGTAGGAGAAGGATTGGGAAGCGTCGGGATGTCGTTTCGTCGCCGGAATCTCCTCGGAATTTCATCGGAGCTTCGCCCTTCGCTAACTCCACTTGTACACTAAAAGAGACTTGAGAATTTTGTATAGTTTTGACAAGAATTTCTGAGTGAGGAGAGATGAAATATGGTGTGGTATTTATAGGGGAAATTAGGGTTTAGGGGGTGAAAGAAATGCATTAAAATTAGATTAAATGGGCATTTTATTGCACTCTGGATAAATTCAGAGTAAACAAGCAATATGGGGTTAGTGGGGTAGGCCAAAGGTTGCAGGGGTCAAAAGATGGAAGCAATACCGTCGGTTTAGACCGGTGGTGCCGGTTTTATTGAGGTTCTCGCCAGGTCTTTACCGTCGGGTGGGCTTGGTCTTTAGGTCACGTGTCGGGGTCTGTGTCAATGCTATTTCCCATGTGTTTGTTTATTCTGTGTCTTTTCAGTTTACGTGTTGTGCACGTGTAGACTCTTGGGCTTCTAAAAAGATTAAAAGATAATAAAACAAAAGGATAATGTAGCTGAGAGGATTCGATCACAGGGGCTATGTCACAGCAGTGCAAGGCTTTACCAATGAGCTATAAGGAGTTTCTTGCTGTTCAAAAGCAAAACAAATTTATAACTTGTGCTCAGGATTAGGTACTCCTTTCTGTATTTTGAAAAAAAAATTGTACAGAAAGTTAAGGTTATTATAGGGGACGTCTGCTTCGTGGTCCCCTCGGGGCTTTCCGTCACCGACAGCTTGCTCGCAGACATGGAGCAGTCGGGCGGGAGCAAGATTCCTCGGGGGATTCTAAAGGCCTAAGTGGCCGCCATTTCTCAGGAGGCAGTTCAGGTCGGTATCCGTTTAAGTATTATCTTAAGTGCCCTTTTTTGTCGTAACACCTCTAAATCCATCTGCTGCTTTCCTTAGGTCTCCAACATTACGCCCTGATCGTCAACATGGAATCCGAGGAGATTGCCCCGGCTATAAGGAAGGCTGGGGAATCGTCTTCGAAGGAGGAGGATCTGCCCCTTCAGCCGCGGCAGGAGAAGACAGCCGCCCTCGAAACCCGGTTGGCCGCTGGGGAGCTCATGGTCTCTAAGTTCCAGGAGTCCCCGGACTTCTGAGCAAGTCCCACCGAGCCGTCGATGCCAAGTTGGAGGAGCTGGCCAAACGCTATGCCATAATGAAGAAGACGAGGGACGCCGGCAAGAGGGAGACTGAGGGAGGCAGCAAAGATCGCTGAGCTCCGAGCTCGCAGGTCGGTGGACTCGTATAAGGCGTCGGACCAGTTCTACGCCGACATCGGCGAAGCCTCTGCTATCATTTGGCATAAAGCTCTTGATGACGTCAAGGCGTTAATGCCTGAGTTTGCCGACAGCGAGCTCCGTGCTCAGGCTTTCGGTGGACGCGCCGCAAGCGGCTGGCGCCGGGGGAGGGGCTGTCACGGAAGTAGAAGCTCCGTCCCCTGAGGGCGGTGCCAAGCAAGGCGAGATCCGGGCCGAGCCTGCAGCCTGAGCCTTTTGTTTTTCTCCTTTATTTTCCTCAAATTTTGCAAATTTTGTAAGGCTGAGGGGCCCAGAATACCATGTAAAGACTTTCTGAACGTGAATAAAAATGGATTTATTTTCCTCTGCATGACAATACTTTTCTTGCGTGAGTACTTGAGCTTGTCGGTCTTTTCCTCGATGCAAGTGTTAGGCCGTAGGTCGATGACCGGCCTTTTAGACGACGATCGTGCGTCGAGTGTAAGCCAATAAATCGCCAAGTGCAGGAAGGTTGGTGCCCTCCCTCCCCTGGAGTTGAGGTGGCGATCGTTCACTTAGAATACGTCGGGAGGTCCCTCAATGTTGGAAGGTTGTATCTGCCCATTCCTTAGCGTCGGACCGACGACCGCATCTCTTATCACGAGTTGAACAATAGCCAAGTTAGAATTGGTCAGCATGGACAGATTCCTCCGTGATGTAGTTCCTAGACCTTCGCCTTGAGATGGTAGGAATTTATCACTCGGATTGACTGAGCAGGGAAGCTGCTCGGTGGCCTCTTGGTGAGGGCTTTAAAGCCTTGGCGTCAGTGGGTAGGGGACTACCCGCCAGGGATTGACTGGGCAGGGGAGCTGCTTGGAGGCCTCTTAATAAGGGCTTCGATCCTTATCATAGGTGGGTAAGAAGTTATCGCTAAGGGTTGACCGAATAGGAAAGCTGCTCGGTTTCCTCTTGGTGAGCGCTTCGATCCTTAGCGTAGGTGGGTAGGAAGTTACCCGCTAAGGATTGACTGATCAGGGAAGCTGCTCAGTGGCCTCTTGGTGAGGGCTTCGATCCTTAGCGTAGGTAGGTAGGAAGTTACCCACTAAAGATTGACCGAATAGGAAAGCTGCTCGGTGGCCTCTTGGCGAGGGCTTCGATCCTTAGCGTAGATGGGTATGAAGTTACCCGCTAAGGGTCGACCGAGCAGGGGAGCTTCTCGGTGGCCTCTTGGTGAGGGCTTCGATCCTTAGCGTAGGTGGGTAGGAAGTTACCCGCTAAGGATTGACCGAGCAGGGAAGCTTCGCGGTGGCCTCTTGGCGAGGGCTTCGATCCTTAGCGTAGGTGGGTAGGAAGTTACCCGCTAAGGATTGACCAAGCAGGGAAGCTGCTCGGTGGCCTCTTGGTGAGGGTTTTTTTTAGACTTCTCTTCACCATCATGGAGCATCGTTCAATCTCCCTTGACCCGTAAAATCCGGAAGAATGACCGTCGCAGACAACACGTAGCAGAAACGCACAGGTAAGGTGCGACACTCCGTGGTTCGTGTCGTTCCAACTTCCTTTGACCGCTTAAGGGCTTGTGAGGATTGGTATGGTCGCCACATGGCAGCGCTGTATTGGGTTTTTTGAAAATATCCCGTGATTCGCTTTGCTGCGCTCGCAAATTTCGGCTTTTAGGGATTCTGTTGGGGCTATAAATAGCGAAGGAATGTTGGTTTCTTTTAGCCTTGCATTTCTGAAGATGGTCGGGTGTCCGTGCGTGCTCATCAGCGAGATGATTTCCCGGGACGATGTGTACCTCTACAACCTCGATCGGTTTGAACAGACGTACGAGGCAGTGATAGACCGCGTGGAGGCCCACTTTGGACGCCTTCTTCTCCGGCGATCTCCACTCCTCCAATTGCTTATTTATGCGATCTGGAGGAGGTCCCCGGGCCTGCACAACGTCTTGTCTCCGCAGTTGAGGGATGAGGCAATCAAGAAGTTGCACTCGCTTTACCACCTCGGCCTGATCTCGAAGAGCAGGTGGGACCAATCAGCGGGCCTTCTTCTGGAGTATTTCCAGAAGAGGCTGATCGTTGATTTATGTCTAGCGGGTGGCGCTTCAAAGGCAACTGAGGAAGCTAGGGCTCGGCTGGCGGAGATTTCGTCGGAGTATCATCAATAATGCTTCCTCAATCCCCGGCCCCCTTTGCTGTAATAATCTTTTTTTGTATGGCTGAGGAGCCTATAATACCTTTTAATGAATAAAATTCTTATTTTTTGATGTGTTTATTTTTCTTTTATCCTATAGCACTTTTTACATATTTTCTCAAAATGAATCTAGGGATGTGGAATCCGAGAAAGAAGAAGATATATCGGAGAAGTCTCTTCTAATTCAGGGGACTTAAAGAAAAATTACATAGCTTTGAAAAGAAGAAAATACATTCATTTGTATAGTTTGAGTTTTAGGGCCGAGGAAACTTGCTTCCCCCGGTGTCTTGTAAGCGATAGGCTCCACCGGGCAATACTTCGGTGATGAGGAAAAGGCCGTCCCACTTCGAGAAGAACTTGTGCAGTTTGCCCTGATCTACGAATTCGTTCCGCCTTAAGACTAGATTTCCCGTCTTGAAGGCACGATGCTTAACTCGTGCGTTGTAGTAGCAAGCAGTTTTTTTTGGTAAGCGGCCGCTTTAATCTGTGCTCGGTCCCACTTCTCTAGCAAGATGTCCAAATTGGTCCGAAGCACCGAGGTGTTGGCTTCGTCATCGAAGTGTTCAACTCTGTAACTGGGCAGTCTGATCTCCGCTGGGTCCATTGCCTCGGTACCGTAGAAGAGGCTGAAGGGGGTCTCTCCTGTGGGCGTTTTCTTCAATGTGCGTAAGGCCCATAGTACCCGTGGTAGTTCCATGACTCAGCTGCCCTGCCTTCCTTTCAAACGAGCTCGAAGTCCTCGGATGACGTCTCGGTTAGCAACCTCGGCTCGTCCGTTGCATTGAGGATGCATGATCGCGGAAAACTTCATTAGTATGTGGTATTAGTTGCAGAACTCTTTGACCTTTTCATTTTCGAAATTCGTCCCGTGGTCGATAATGACGCACCTTGGGATCCCGAATCGAGAGATTACGTTGTTTTGCAGGAACTTCATGGTAATGGCAGCGTCCGGTTTTCTGATGGGGACAGACTCAATCCACTTCGTGAAATAGTCTACCGCGAAGAGGATGTGCTTGTGCCCGCCCGTTCCAGTGGGGAGTTGGCCCACCATGTCCATTCCCCATTGGGAAAACGGCCAAGGGAAGGTGAGGGCCGTTAGCTCGATAGCTGGAAGACGGGGTATGCTGCCGTGGAGTTGGCAGCTTTGCATCTTCTGACGAGCTTCTGAGCGTCTAGGTGTACCGTCGGCCAATAATATCCTTGGAACAGCATCTTCTAGACCATGGTACGGGCCCCTTGATGAGCTCCACCAACCCCTTCGTGTATCTCACGCAAGACGTAGTCGGCTTCGTGAGGGTCGACGCACCGGAGCAGAGGCTGTGTGTATGAATTTTTGTAAAGGTTTCCATTGCTCCAGATGAAATGGAGGGCTTTGGCTCGGAGACGGCGCGCTTCCCCTCGGTCTTCCGGAAGTGTACCATCCTTTAGGAACTCCACGAGGGTCTTCCTCCAATCCTTGCCCTCTTCTTAAGCATTGTATACTTGAAGCGTCACCTCTCTGTCTTCCACGCTGGGTCGTAGTAAGACCTCGAAGAGGATATTCCTCTTATTATTGGTAGTATAGGAAGATGCAAGTTTGCTTAGGGTGTCGGCTTGGGCGTTCAGGTGCCGTGGAATCTATTCCACTTGGACTTCGTCAAAAAAAATTCGTAGACTTTTCACCTCGTCCTAGTACTTCACCATGAGCGGCTCTCAGGTCTCAAAGCACCCGGTCACTTGGCCGACGACTAGGGTGTAGTCGTTGCGAATCCGAATCGTCTTCAGCCTTACCCCGGAAGCGATTCGTAACCCGGTCAGTAAGGCCTCGTATTCCACGGCGTTGTTTGACGCTCTGAACCCGAGATTCAAAGGGTACTCCATCTCTACCTCGTTCGGGCATCGAATGATAAGGCTAGCCCTTCTCCCTTCCTCGGTAGAGGACCCATCGACATAGAGAACCCAATCGGGGACGGAGTCGGGTAATTCCTCGACCGAGGATCGGGGTTCGCCGTCTCGTGTTGTCGTTTATTCTTTAGTGGGAATAGTACATTTGACCACGAAGTCAGCTAGGACCTGAGCTTTGATGGCTTGCCAGGGGCGGTATTTGATGTTGAATTGTGATAATTCCCACCTCCACTTTTCCAGACGACCTGATGACTCGGGGGAGGCGAGAATTGTCCCTATAAGACGCTCGGTGAGGACGAAGATGGTGTGCGCCTGGAAGTAGTGCCGGAGTTTTCTTGAGGTAATGACAAGAGCCATGACTATCTTTTCTATGGCCGGGTATCTTGTTTCCGCATCTTTGAAGACATGGTTCACGTAGTAGACCGGCTTCTGTACTCCTTCGACTTCTCGGACGAGCATCGAGCCAGCAGCATGATCGGAGACCGCAAGGTACAATAATAGCTTGTCTCTTCGATTGGTCGAGTGAGCAGTGGGGGAGTTTCCAGATGCGCTTTGAACTACTCGAAAGAATTTTTACATTCTTCTGACCATTCGAACTTTGGGATCTTTCTTAGGGCTTTGAAGAATGGGAGGCACTTTTCTTCGGACCTCGACATGAAGCGACTCAGAGTGGCCACTCTTCCCGTGAGTCGCATGATCTCAACGTTGCTTTGGGTGTGGCCATGTTGAGAATGGCGCTGAACTTTTCCGGGTTGGCTTCGATTCCTCGGTGGGTAACCATGAACCCGAGGAATTTCCCGCTAGTGACTCCGAACGCGCACTTGGCTGGATTCAGCTTCATTTTGTATTTTCGGAGGATGTCGAATGTCTCGCCGAGATCTTTGGTGTGCTCGTCCGATGAGGTTGTTTTCACGAGCATGTCGTCGACGTAAACCTTCGTGTTCTTCCCAATCTGCGGTTTGAACATTTTTTTAACTGGGCGTTGGTATGTAGCCCCAGCATTTTTAAGGTCGAAGGGCATCACTTTGTAGAAGTATACCCCCCCGGTCCGTAGTGAACGCGGTAAGTTCTCATCTGCCGGGCTCATACGGATCTGGTTGTAGCCAGAGAAAGAGTCCATGAAGCTGAGCAATTCGTGGCCTGCCGAGCTGTCTACCAGCTGGTCCATCCGAGAGAGGGGATAGTTGTTTTTCGGGCAGACCTTGTTCAGGTCTGTGAAGTCGACGCACATGCGCTATTTCCCGCTCGCCTTTTTAACCATGACTACATTTTCCAGCCAGTCCGAGTGGTCAACTTTTCGAATGAAGTTGGCTGCGAGCAATCTATCGACCTCGTCTTCGATCGCCTTTTGCTTGATCGGCGCGAAACTACGCTTCTTTTGTCTGACGGGTCGGGCGGTAGGGTCGACCCATAGCTTGTGCGAGATTACTTTGGGGTCGATCCCGGGCATGTCAGCAGGCGCCCAGGCGAACACATCCGAGTTCCCTCGGAGAAAGTGGATCATGTCTTCTTGTCGGGTTCCTATCAAAAGGGATCTGATCTGGACGGTCCGTCCCTCATTCCCCTCGACGAGGGGGATTTCTATTAGCGCCTCTACTGGGGCTCTTCGGATTTCTTTCTGTTCGTCGCGGGTGTCTAAGGACCCCTGGAAATCATTTGCGTCTTCGAGGTCGTCGCTATGTTCCCCGGTGGTTGATGTCGCGGTGAAGCAAATTTTGGCGATTTGCTGGTTCTCATAGGTCCAGCTTATCCCCCCTTGATCTAATAGAAATTTGATCGTGGGGTGGTAGGTCGAGATCTGAGCCCGGAGGGCCTTTAATGTCGGGCGTCCCAGGAGGATGTTGTAGGACGAGGGGATCCTAGCGACGATGAATTCCACAGGTACGGTCCTCGTATGGCCCGCTTCCCCAATGTTGAAGAGGAGGGTGACCACTCCCTCGGCCGGGATGAAGTAGTTAGTAAACCCTGATAGGACATGGGAGGTTGGCCGTAGGTCGGACGACCCCAGCCTCATACGCTGGAAGCGGTTATAGAAGAAGATATCTGCTGAGCTTCTGGAATCTACCAGTATCCTCTGGACCTCATAACGGTGGACCCGTGCCGTAATCATGAGAGGGTCGTTGTGAGGCACGAATATACCGTGGAGGTCCTTATCAGTGAAGATGATGGGCTCGGCGGTCCTGCACTTCTTCTGGGGCGGGTCGCTTGTTACCTCAACGGAGGCGGTGAGTCTCGCCGGCTCCACAGGTGAACCTCGAGGAAATGACCATGATTTGGCCGAACGTTAATTCGCAGGGAGGGGCTGGTTCTCGTGCTCCCTGTCTTCCTGTCGCTTGTCCCGCAGATACTTCACCAGGTGGCCAGAGCGGATCAACTCCTCGATGTAATCGCGAAGTTGTTTACAGTTCTCGGCCGAGTGGCCCTGCGACATATGGAAGGCGCAATACAGGCCATGGATACGTTTAGCCGCTCTATGGGTGACCGGCGGGAGCTTGAAGAATCGTTCGCCCCTCGCCTCCTCTAACAGCTCAGTCTGGGAGATGTTGAGAGGAGTATACCTGTCACGCCCTGCTTCCCGGTATACTGGCAGAGGGCGCGATGAGGCCGCTACGCATTTACTCAGAAGTAAACACGCTAAGCGTATCTAAGCAATATAAAATAAAATGTACACAAGAGACAAGATGTAAATGAACATAAACTTTAATTATTAACATTCTTTTTACAATACAGCTGAAATGAAAATACATGTACTGAAAGCATTGCCTAAACAATGGCATAACAGAAATGAAAATGAAATGTACAAGTAAACTAGAGCTCCGGGTCAAAGGCTAGCTGATCCAAATCCTCGTCGGTGGGCTCTGTCTCCAGAAGGTCCGATACACCTGACAACATTCCAAAGAAAGAAGAAAATGAATGTCGTCGGCGAACAATCGCTCGATAAGTCCCAAAAGTAAGAAGAGACAAAATAGACAGAAGGAGAATGTAACTTTTAAAGTTGTATTATATTGTTAACGTTGTTGTTTGTAGCTTGATACAGAAAATGTCAGTGTATATGAGAACAATCTCACTATCTCGGAGACTAAGGTATATGGAGTACAAGGAACCGTTCAGCCACGGTACAACGGCAATGAAGATTCAGGTTAGGTGTCTTATGGTTGCAGTCTCGTGCCACTTTTAATACCTTCCGTACCAATCTACCCCTTATAAACCCCGCAATATCTTGATTGTATTGTATTTTCTTGTATTATAAATTGTATAGATGGATGACTTTTTGAAACCATGATATCAGTAATGGAACGGATATAATGGATGAACACATAAATTGAGTATATCCATGGTTCGGTTCGGTCAAGTTTTTTTGATTGAATAGATGGATTCATATTGAATTGTGGTTTTATATTTGAATCACATTCAAGTCAGATTGACTATATTTAGACTCAGTCTGAGTCAGACAATTAGAAAGAAATTGAAGTCCTAAATTATGTTTTAATGTTATCGATAACTGCTGCACATGGATAGCGGGATTTGTGTCTTTTTCCAAGACAATTACCGTATTGATAACACCGTTTGTTACGTTGTCTACCTTAGATAGGCAAGCACCCATATCTCCGGCTCCCTGAGGCTCAAGAGACTGGTCCCGCTTAAACCTATGTTTACTAGGGTCCTTATTGTAATTTAGTATAACTTGAGAGGTTTTATGTAAAAATAGTTTTGGCAAAATTTTAAAATACTCCTCAAGTATTTAATTATCGTCTTTAGAGTTTTCATAGATGTATATTTTATAAATGTGACATTTCTAGTGAACAAAACCTAATTTCATAATATATGGTATTTATTTGTAATATGAATATTGTTTTGAATTATCATGGTAGTTTCATGTAATATTTGAATTCTTTTCTTGAGTTTTGGAAACATGGAATAATATATATATTTAAAATAAGTATTTTTGTAATATTTATATATGCATATTTAACGAAAATAAATTTATTTATTTTCTTGTAAAAATCTCATTTTCTTAAGAAAAATGTATAAAAATTCTATCGAGATCGAATACTACTTGCGGAGGTCTGCATCTCGCTCTACTCAGCTCAAGGATGTGCGATAATCCGCACCATCCCAAACGGGGTCCCCAAAATGGGTTGTAGAGGCGCAATTGCATGGAAAGTTATATGCACTTTTTAAAGAAAACGGTTTTATAAGTTAAAGGGATTTATTTGTAAAGTCGTATTTTCCGTATTCTATTGTCCCAAGATTTATCGTACTATGCTAGATATGTGTTTTGTGATGAGGTAGGTCGTTATCTCGTGATTTTTTCTAAGATAATACGGTTAAAAGGTATAAGCATGTCGAAATGAAATATGAAGGTATTTTAATGTAAAAGTGAAATAGAATTTGGTTATTATTTTAATGTCAAACTTGTTCTATTGTCTTTGTTAATGATTACTGAACAAGATATCAAAATTTGTAGGTTTGTTATTAAGAAAAGTTGTTTTTTTAAAGAAAAGAGAACCGGAAACCAAATAACTCCGCTTCCAACACGTTTTGAGAATGAAAAGTTTGAGAATAGAAAACGAGAGAGAAGGGGGACTTACTGGCTTATAGATAGAGGGGAGAAAGTGGAAGAGTGGGGAAACGTCGGTGCGTCATTTCGTCTCCGGAAACTCCTCGTATCGTCCCCGGAACTTCGTCGGAGTTACGTCTTTCGTTAACTTCACTTGCACACTATGAGAACTTGGAAATTTCTTGAGAGTTTTGGCAGAGAATTGTGAGTGAGGAGGGATGGTATTTATAGGAAAAGCTAGAGTTTAGTGGATTGAATGGGTATATTAAAATTTGTAATAAAATAGGATTAAATGTGAATTTTATTGCTCTGTGGAATAATTCAAAGTAAACAAGCATTGTGGGGTTAGTGGGGTAGGCCAAACGTTGCAGAGCTGAAGAGTTGGGGTCAATACCTACGATCTAGACCGGCGGCGCCGGGCCTCCATGCATAAGTTGCGGGGTCTTTACCGACGGAGGGTGCTGGGTCTTGGGCCACATGTCCTTGTCGATTCAATTTCCCTCGTGTTTATGTTTATTTATTCTGTAAATTATCCTATTACGTGTAGTGCACGTGAAAACTCTTGGGTTTGTAAAAGATTAAAAGAAATTAAAACAAAAAGATAATGTAGCTGATGGGATTTGAACTCAGGTGCTTTGTCTCAGCAGTGCAAAGTCTTACCAATTAGCTACAAGCTCTTTCTTGCTGTTCTAAAGCAAAACAAATTCTTATAGCATTCACAGGAAATCAAATACCCTAAGTGTACATTAACTTTTAACGAATTTTCTGTACACAGAATTTGGAGTTGTTATAGTCTACCATCCTTACAAAAATTTTGTTCTCGAAATTTACAATTTATTTTAAGGACTAGTTTACAAATAATTGAGGATATCTTGCACGCATTTCACCTTCCCTTTCCCATGTAGATTCGCCTGAAGATTCTTTTCTCCACATCACTCGAATTAAGTTGACTTTCTTGTTCCGAAGTGACTTCACTTTTCTATTCAGGATCTCTACAGGTTGCTGCTCACGAGATAAGTCGGGCTGTACAGTGAGCTCAGAATAATCGAGAATATGGCTGGGGTCACTCACATATCTTCTGAGTTGGGATATGTGAAATACGTTGTGCACTCCTTCCAATGAAGCTGGAAGTGCCAAGCGATAAGCCACTTCACCGACTTGTTCGAGTATGTCGAACGGTCTAATGTACCTTGGACTTAGCTTACCCCGTCTTCCAAAACAAATCACTCCGCGGTTCGGAGATATTTTCATAAATACGTGATCTCCCGGTCGGAACTCCAAATGACGGCGCTTTGCATCAGCCCAGGGCTTCTGTCAATCTTGGGCTATGCCTATTCTTTCCCTGATAGTACGAACTACGTCAACAGTTGCTACTATCATCTCAGGTCCAAAGAGTTCTCTATCTCCGATGCCGTCCCAACTTAATGGCGATCGACACTTCCTTCCATAAAGCGCTGCAAAAGGTGCCATTCTGATGCTCGCTTGGTAGCTGTTGTTGTATGAAAACTCTACAAGATGTAGGTGATCTTCCTACGATCCTCCGAAGTCTAGCATACATGCTCTGAGCATATCTTCCAAGATCTGAATAGTTCGCTCAGACTGACCGTCTGTTTATGGATGATAAGCCGTGCTGAAGTTCAGACTTGTTCCCAAGCTCGCTTGCAGACTTTGCCAAAATTGTGATCGAAACCTGGTGTCACGATCGGAGACAATGCAGACCAGTACTCCATGAAGTCTCACAATCTCCTGTATGAGTTCATGGGTATCAAAGATAGTACATATTTGAAGAGTTTAAAATCATACTTAGATTCTTACCTCCATGTACTTCTTTGCTAATGTCTCAGTTGATTGGTCAACTCGAAATGGGATGAAGTGAGCCGACTTCGTAAGTATATCCACAATAACCCATACCGCATCGTTACCCTTTGTGTTGCGAGGGAGCGCAGTCACAAAATCCATTGTGATGTGTTGCCACTTCCATTCTGGGATAGGTAACGGTTGAAGTAATCCAGCAGTCCTGTGATGTTCAGCCTTTACATGCTGACACACCAAGCATTTAGCGACGCTTCTGGCTACTTCACGCTTCATTCCATGCCACCAGTAATTTTGACGCAGATCCTTGTAAATATTTGTACCTCCAGGGTGTACTGAGTAGGGAGAGCTATGAGCTTCTTTCATTAACTCTTCCCGAACAGAACCTTTTGGTACACACAGTCTGCTGCCGTATCTTAAAGATCCGTCTTCATAAATGATGAAGTCTGTTCTGAGTCCATTCTCTACTTGTTCCCTAATCTTTGCAACTTATTGAGCTGCTTTGATCTGATTGACAATGGTAGATTGAACTTGTAAGTTCATCAAACTTGAAGCGTTACCTGGCATGACCACTTCAATCTCCATCTGATGCAGGTCTTGTTGAAGCTTCCACTGAGCGGTGAGATTCATTGCTAATGGTTGGCGACTAAGGGTGTCAGGTACCACATTCACTTTCCCTGGGTGATATTGCAGGTTGATATCGAAGTCCGCCATGAGTTCTAACCATCGTCTCTGCCGCATATTAAGCTCCTTCTGAGTAAACACATATTTCAAACTCTTGTGATCTGTGTATATGTTCACTCGTTTACCAAGAAGATAATGGCGACAAATCTTAAGAGCAAAGATTACGGCCGCCAACTCCAAATCATGCGTCGGGTAATTGCGCTCATGAATTTTCAGCTGTCTTGAAGCATAAGCCATAACCTTACCGTGCTGATGTAGAACACATCCTACTCTCTTACCGGATGCATCGTAATGCACTTCGAAACCTCCAGATTGGTCCGGTATAACGAGAATTGGCGCTGATATCAACCTTGACTTGAGTTCTACGAAATCTTGTTCGCATGCTTCTGACCATATGAGTTCTTCCTCTTTACGTGTGAGCTTGGTCAGGGGTGTTGCAATCTTGGAAAATCCTTCAATGAACCTTCGGTAATATCCAGCTAGACCAAGAAACTTCGAATGTCTTTCACTAACTTCGGTGTCGGCCATTCGCTTACTAGTGAAACTTTCGCTAGATCCACAGAGATTCCTTCGCCCGATACAATGTGTCCGAGAAAACCAACTTGATCTAGCCAAAATTCGCATTTGCTATACTTGGCATAGAGTTGATGTTGTCATAGAGTTTCCAGGACAAATCTTAAGTGTTCGGCGTGTTCCTTTCGACTCTTAGAATATATCAGGATGTCGTCGATGAAGATGACAACAAACCAGTCTAGGTACTCTCAGAAAACTTGATTCATCAGGTTCATGAATATTACTGGTGCATTGGTCACTCAAAATAGCATCACAAGAAATTCGTAATGACCATAGCGAGTTCTGAATGTCGTTTTATGGATATCAGATTCCTTGACCTTCACCTGATGATAACCCGAACGAAGATCTAACTTGGAGAAAACACAAGATCCACTTAGCTGATCGAATAAATCGTCGATACACAGGAGTGGATACTTGTTCTTTATTGTTACTTCATTCAAGGCTCTATAATAAATGCACATTCTGTATGAACCTTCTTTCTTCTTCACAAGTAGAACTGGAGATCCCCAACTTGAAGTGCTGGAACAAATCATCCTTTTTCTAATAATTCGTCCAACTGAGTTCGGACCTCCTTCAAACCTTCCGGACTTAATCGATACGATACTTTGATCACCGGTTGTGCTCCTGGTACTAAATCAATGCTGAATTCAAGAGCTCGATCTGGAGGCAAACCTGATATATCGTCAGGAAACACATCGTCGAACTCTCAAACTACTTCTCGCTTTGATCCTTCCTCCGCTTGAATTGCCACAATCACTGCCTTCTTTGGTTTCGCCTTGTAAGTGCTTGGCTCCAGGGTACGATCTCCACTTTTGAAATAGAAGACCGGATGCTCTGGAATCTTGAATACTACCCTCCTTTGACGACAGTCGATGGTAGCATAGAATGTTCCGAGCCAATCCATACCCAAGACGACGTCGAAGTTCGGTATGTCCAGTATCTTGAAGTCAGCGTAGAATTCTCTACTGCAGAAGACCACTGGACACAGGTTGTATCCCATTGTTGCCTTTAGAACGCCATTTCCTGAACCGACATTGCAGCTGGATGCAAGCGGTGTGACTGGAATCGCATGAGTTCGGACGAACCGTTGCGACATAAAGCAATGAGATGCTCCAATATCGAATAGTGCGAGTGCAGGAAGTGAGGCTACTAAGATTGTACCTAAGTTATGTGTGATATGTTTTAGGTATAAGGGAAAATGTATATAGGTATGTCTATGGACTGAAAGAGAATTTGAAAGGGATGTGTTACCAGTAATGACTTGGCCGGTGGCTTCAGCTTCTTCCACGGTCATTGTGAAAGCTTGTCGCCTCGGCACATTCCTCCTTGCTAGAGGAGCATTCCTCTGTCCGTTCCTTGGTCCTTGAGGTGGGTTCCTTTGAGCTTGATGGAACTGACGGGGAGGAGGTGCAGTTGGTCCATGAGGAGGTGGAGCAGGTAGTGCAAGTCTCGGAGCAGATGCCAGATGGCTGGGCGCTGCGGGTAAGTGATTGCTGGCATGGGTGCAGTATATGGGTTGTGTCTATGAGGAAAAGACCAATTATCGTGAGTAGCTGAGCCGCAGACTAAGCAAAGGTGATTTGCACGCCGACAGTCTTTCATCAGATGCCCATCTCTCCTGCAGTATGTGCAAAATGCTAGGCTGGGCTGGTTGTTTGGTACTCCCGGTCTTCTTGGCACAAATGGTAGCCTTGAAGAGCCTCCTCCTGCCATCTGGTTGGCAGGACGCTTCATCCCGGCAGACTGAACTTTGCCCCTCATCTTCACCACTGCCTCATAACGGCGGGCAGCTTTCAGAGCCGATTAGTGGGTCGGGAAATCTCCTGTGGCTAATGCAGCCTGGATCTCCGGATCTAACCCTTGTTGAAATCGACGGGCTCTGATCTCATCCGTCGGTATCGGGTGTGCCGCAAATCTGTTAAAATATTGTATTAGCTGTGTAGTATGTGATATTTTAAAATCGAAATATTAAGACGTGTCTTATCGACTGAGCATGGTAAAATCAGCATCATACTCATCTACCGATTTGGTCCACATTGAACCCTGTTGAAGGTAGATGAATTGTTGTTCCATGCGAATCTGGCAGTCTCGGGAAAGTACTTTGCGTCGAACATATCACGGAAAGTCTTCCATTCGATCGGTTGGGTGAGACGGCTTTCTTCCTCCTTCCACTAAACCCGTGCATTATCAGTGAGCTGCAGCTTTGCAACTCAAAACCAAGCGACCTCTGGCACTTGTGCTGCTGCCAGGTCATCTTCAATACTCTGAGCACATTCCTCATCTTCTAAGGGGATCTATATTCCTGCGAACTGCTTGGGGTGCAAGGCCCTGAATTGTTTCACCCCAGGTATTTCTGCCTCGGGACGGTTCATCAAGATAGCCGTCTGCTGTTGCTGTCCCTTCAGGAGGCTACAGATCGCCTCAAGCAAAACCGTATGCTCATTGATCGGAGTAGCTACGGTCAGTGCAATTGGTAGGGGTGGTGGAGTGTTGTTGAAGTCGGTGTTGGTGTTGTTTGGGGATCCATAACCTTGAAAGAAAATTTTTGGTTAGCACAGATTCAAAATATATGAAATAGGAAAATTCAAAGAATTTGAATTGTAAAGAATGTTTTTAGTTGCTGGTTCTTGTGTTATATTACTTAGGTTGTTCACGTAGAGCTGACTTGCATGTCTATACGGAGCTGACCTGTATGTCCACACAGAGCTGACCTGCATGGGCCACCAACAAAACCTCTCAGGCCTCGCTTCCCGGTATACTGGCAGAGGGCGCGACGAGGCCGCTACGCATTTATTCAGAAGTAAACACGCTAAGCGTATCTAAGCAATATAAAATAAAATGTACAAAAGAGATAAGATGTAAATGAACAACAAATTTATTTATTAACATTCTTTTTACAATACAACTGAAATGAAAATACATGTACTGAAAGCAATGCCTAAACAATTGAATAACAGAAATGAAAATGAAATGTACAAATAAACTAGAGCTCTGGGTCAAAGGCTAGCTGATCCAAATTCTCGCTGGTGGGCTCTGTCTCCAGAAGGTCCGATACACCTGACAACATTCCAAAGAAAGAAGAAAAGTAATGTCTTCAGCGAACAATCGCTCGGTAAGTCCCAAAAGTAAGAAGAGACAGAATAGACAGAAGGAGAATGTAACTTTTAAAATTGTATTATGTTGTTAACGCTGTTGTTTGTAGCTTGATACAGAAAATGCCAGTGTATACGAGAGGAGGCTCACTATCTCGGAGACTAAGGTATATGGAGTACAAGGAACCGTTCAACCACGGTACAACGGCAATGGAGATTCAGGTTAGCTGTCTTATGGTTGCAGTCTCGTGCCACTTTTAATACCTTCTGTACCAATCTACCCCTTATAGACCCCACGATATCTTGATTGTATTGTTTGTATTGTCTTGTATTATAAATTGTATAGATGGATGACTTGCCGAAACCATGATATCTGCAATGGAACGGATATGATAGATGAACATATAAATGGAGTATATCCATGGTTCGGTTCGGTCAAGTTTTATAGATTGAATAGATGGATTCATATTGAATTGTGGTTTTATACTTGAATCGCATTCAAGTCAGATTGACTATATTTAGACCCAGTCTGAGTCAGACAATTAGAAATGAAATTGAAGTCCTGAATTAGGTTTTGATGTTATCGGTAATTGCTGCACATGGACGGCAGGATTTGTGTCTTTTTCCAAAACAATTACCGTATTGATAACACCGTTTGTTAAGTTGTCTACCTTAGATAGGCAGGCATCCATATCTCCGGCTCCCTGAGGCTCAAGAGACTGGTCCCGCTTAAACCTATGTTTACTAGGGTCCTTATTGTAATTTAGTATAACTTGAGAGGTTTTATGTAAAAATAGTTTTGGTATAATTTCAAAATACTCCTCCAGCATTTAATTATCATCCTTAGAGTTTTCATAGATGTATATTTTATAAATGTGACATTTCTAGTGAATAAAACCTAATTTCATAATATATGGTATTTATTTATAATATGAATATTGTTTTGAATTATCATGATAGTTTCATGTAATATTTGAATTCTTTTCTTGAGTTTTGGAAACATGGAATAATATATATATTTAAAATAAGTATTTTGGTAATATTTATATATACATATTTAACGAAAATAAATTTATTTATTTTCTTGTAAAAATCTCATTTTCGAAAGAAAAATGTATAAAAATTCCATCGAGATCGAATGCTCCTTGCGGAGGTCTGCATCTAGCTCTCCTAAGCCCGAGAATGTGCGATAATCCGCATCATCTCGAACGGGGTCCCCAAAATGGGTTATAGAGGCGCAATTGCATGGAAAGTTAAATACACTTTTTAAAGAAAACGGTTTTATAAGTTAAAAGGATTTATTTGTAAAGTCGTATTTCCCATATTCTATTGTCCCAAGATTCATCGTGCTATGATAGATATGTATGTTGTGATAAGGTAGGTCATTATCTCGTGTGTTTTTCTAAGGTAATACGGTTAAAAGGTATAAGCATGTCGAAATGAAACATGAAAGTATTTTAATGTAAAAGTGAAATAGAACTTGTTGTTCTCCTCCAAAACACGGAGACGCGACCGCGTAGGTTCATCTTGACTCAATTTGGGGGCAGATGCTAATTGGTGCTATCCGTCCACCTCTCCAAATATGCCAAGTTGATTTATGACACCTTGTATCGAAGGTTTAAACGGATACGACCGATGTAGCAGATTTCGTCAGATTCCCCCTCATTGAGTTTTTTTTTTATTGTGGTGACACTCTTCCCTGCAGGCGCAAGCCCCTGAAGTTAATTATGCTACCGCATCGCGGTAACAACTTTCTCCTTCTCCAGATGGTCACTTCGTGTCGTAGGTGTTTGTTTTGTTTTTGGTTGCCCGTGGATTGTATACGGAGACTAATTTATGTTGTCGCCCGTAGGGAGTGGATTAGTCCAAATCCGTATTCTTCTTAGATTTGGTTTTGGGGTTGGGTTTAAGGATCGTTAATCTCATTTGAGACTAAGATCGACTTAAACGTTTGTTGAGGATACGTTAGTCTAATTTTAGACTAAGATCAACTCAACAGTTTGTTAATGACACGTTAGTCTAATTTTAGACTAAGGTCAACTTAACCATTTGTTAAGAATACGTTAGTCTAATTTTAGACTAAGATCTACTTAACAGGATCATTTAGATCCAATAAAAGAGCATTTGGGCTCTATTGTTTTAGTTTAGGGACTTGCGGTCAATTACCAGTTTAAGGACATGGTGGTCCAAGGTTAAGGACATCATAGTCCATGGGTTGAAAGGACCCCACAGTCCGAGGTTAAGGACATCATAGTCCATGGGTTTAAAGGACCCCACAGTCCGAGGTTAAGGACATCATAGTCCATGGGCTTAAGGACCCCGCAATCCGTAGTTTAAAGACGTCATAGTCTATAAAGTTTAAGGACATCATAGTCCATGAGTTTAAGGACCCCACAGTCCATGGAATGATTGGTTATCGGGACCCGTCACCTCTTTGAAGACGTTGAAGGACTACAACGACAAATATCAAAGGAGTGAAGAGATGTACCCTTGAACCAAAGTTGATTGGGAAATCTGTAGTCCAATTTGGAACTAAGATCAATTAATTAGATTATGAGCACATTGGCTCAGTTAAATCTGAATTGAGGACTTATGGCCAAATTGGGCTAAGTCCAATTAAGTTTAAAATGTTAGACCTTGGTTTGGGCTGTTGAACATTTGTCTGGGTTCAGCCTCCCATTATTTAGCAATGCTAAACAAGGGTTTGAGGATCTGACAACATTTTGTCTTTTATTGGGCAGTGGACATTCATCATGGCTCTGGGGTTTACTTTGAATGTCATATGAAATGATCAAGTTTGGAAGAATGCAGTGGGGGTTCAATCAAAGGGGAGTCTTGACTCAGAAAGACTTAGCCAATTTGGGCTAAGACTGGTTTGAAATAGTGTTAAACACTAACACATATTTGACGATCACGTGTTCCCACGTGATGCACTTAAATAGTGTTAAACACTAGGGACAGAACACTAAAAATAGTGTTAAACACTGAAAAGATGAATCACTCACGTAAGGACACGTGAGGCGCCCTAGGATTGGGCTAAACTTCCTTTATTTTATTCTCAGAATATTCAAATAAGTGTTAAACACTTAAGTCTTTACAGTCATTACGTGTGGGCACGTGATGGGTACCCATGCATTGATTTATCAAATTATTTATTAGGGGTCACGTGGGGACACGTGAGGGCACCCAAAATCTGTATTGGCCTTAGCTTTATTCCCTCATTTTTTAGGGTCACGTGTGAGCACGTGAGGCATTGCCTCTAAGCTTTGTTTTTCTCATTTTGAGGTTCAAGGGTCACGTGGGGGCATGTGACCAGTCTTGTTCGTTCTTTTTTGCTCATTGAGGATGAGGGTCACGTGTTACCACGTGACCAAGTTTTTTACGTACATGGAGAGCTTTAAGTCTCTCGTTTTAAGAATTAGATTCTTTTGTAGGGTTAACCATAATTCTGTTTAGAGGAATTAAATTCCTATGTGTTTGGAAGAATTAAATTCTTATGTAGGGTTAAACCCTAGTTACATTTGGAGGAATTAAATTCCAATGAATTTGGAAGAATTAAATTCTTAAGTAGGGTTAAACCCTAGTTTCATTTGGAGGAATTAAATTCCTATGAATTTGGGGGAATTAAATTCCTTAAACTCAATTCTCCTTCTAAGTTTTGGATCTGTATGGTAGAATCTCACCGATGAGAATTAAATTCTCAACTGGTGGGGAGATCTGCTTCTGCAGATCTTCAACCAAAGGAAAAACTAAGTTCTTATTCAGAAGAGTTAAACTCTTAATTTGAGAATTAAATTCTCTTTTACATTATGGAGGTTAGATCTCTTTCCCCTTTCTCACCTAGGGTTTCCTTTCTCTGAAAAGATCTTCTTTCTCTCTTGAGAATTAAATTCTCCTCTCTCTTTTCTCTCTGTTGTTGTTTTTCTCCAAAAATCGAAAAGATCCCTCTCTCCTCTTCTTGGCTCCTATTTATAGGAGAAATAAAAGAATCAGTTTGTTTAGTCAATCTTTCATTGAAAGATTTTAATTGATTTTGTAACCAACATGATCTTTTAGATCACTCAGTGAATTTTATTCACCATTGGATTTTTTTAATCCAAAAGATATTCTGTTTTTTATTCTTGGTGAATTTCAGGAAAATCTTTCCTTGTATAGAATCTTTCTATAAATTGGTGATTTTTAATCACCATTGGATTTTTAATCCAACGGTGCTCCACTTTACAGAGCACAATCTTTTTGTTTAGAAAGATCTAAGGAAATATTTTCCAGTTAGGGTTCTTGATTCCTTCTTAATTAGAATTTAATTCTATTAGTTCAGAAGGCTTAAAAGCCTATCACGTGTTGGCACGTGATCCTACTGTTTGATCATTTAAATAGAATTTAATTCTATTAATTAAAGAGCTTAGGAACCCATCACGTGTTGACACGTGACCCCCCTTGATTAATATTTTAACCAGATTTTAATTCTGCTGTTTTAAAGAACTAAGGAATCATCACGTGTCAGCATGTGACCCTTGGTTATGTGTGAGCACGTGATGCCCCATTGGGGGTTTTCCCTGCTGTTTTATTATATTTTTAATTCTTTTCAGTGGGTTTAAAGGTCCATCACGTGTGGGCACGTAACTCCTGTTGATTAAAATTCAATTCTCTTATAACAGAGTCCCCAGAAAACCATCACGTGTCAGCACGTGACCCTTGGTCACGTGTGAGCACGTGATGCCCCATTGGGGTTTCTTTCCTGAAACTTTATGAGGGAACAAATGCCCCCACAGCATTGTTCTCACATGTCTGCACGTGAGTGCAACGCTGTCACCTTTTGTAGCCGTTAGATCTGCCTAGGGAAGGGGGAAGATGAACCGTTTCCCATCCCATCCTATAAATACAGGGGTCCCTTCGGAAGCGCCTCCACTTTTTCCATCTTCTTCCTTGCTCATTTTCCTTTAAGAATTTAATTCTCTCTTTCAGAGCTTAGTTCTCTGTTTCAAAAATTTCCAGAGTTTAACTCTGTTAACAAAAGATTTACTTTTTCAGGTAATGATCTTGAACGGCTGAAGAACTTCTTGTAGAAATTTTCTTTGGATTTTAAATCTCCACCAAGGGTTTTTTCCTTTAACAAGAACCCATCTTTCCAAGTTCTCTAAAATAATGTCGAGCCTTTAAATAATGAACTCCTTAGGGCTTCTCTGATCTCAGGGATCGATGGTGATACGTGTCCTCCCTCTGGAATTTAATTCCATTCCAAAGAGCTTTAGCTCTGAAAGATATTTTCTGGGAATTTAATTTCTCTATTCAAAAGGAATTTAATTCCTCTAAAGAACTCAGTTCTTCACAGAGAACTTCTTGGGATTTTCTTGCCCTGAGTTGTTCCTTGCAAAAATGCTTTCAGAGAGACCCTTCATGATTTGCATAGAGTTCTTGCAGTGGGTTTCCTACTTGGGGAATGTGTAGAGTTGTTTGCAATCCACTGTTCATTTATTGAGAATCTTCCTTTTAATCCCATAATGATTACGCTGCCTCATCATTAGTGAGCCGCCATTTTGATTTTGTGGGGCCCTTGTGTTTTGTAACCAATGGTCCCATAAGTTTTCTGTCGCTTTCTTCCACTGTCCCTTTATATATATATATATATATATATATATATATATATATATATATATATATATATATATATATATATACACACACACACACACACACGTGTGGGCTTCATTAACAGTTTCCTTTCCTCTGTTTTAGGAACAATGGCCTCTCTTCCGTACTTCCCCTTCACCAGCTCAGAGGCTGCCTTTCCTCAGTCACCTTCTGATGAAGAGGTGATGGCGATGATCAGAGCTCATGACCCTAATTACACCCATTTGCTTTTATGGGAGACCCGGTACGGTCATATCATCCGTGGTCGCCGCAACTTTCTTTGCGAGATACCAACGGAGCCTACCTACCCATTTTTGCCGATGGAGCGTCCACGGACCGCCTTTGCTGTGGAGATGCTGAACTGGACCCCTATGAGACGACTCGAGCCGTCAACAACTGGGATTCCAAACTATCCTGTGCCGGCTATAGACATCTTAGGGCGTCTTATCTGCCAAGGTGAAGCCCATCCTTGGGGACAGGTTTACAAAATAGGGCTTACTCCTCGACAACCCACATGTTATCTTCTCTTGGCTCGTTATATCCTGTCGGCTCATCGTGCGCGACTGCAGAGGGTCGGACTCTATCAGGCGGTATACGCGTCTCTCTTCCACTATCAGTCCCCCCCATGTCTAGTAGGTTAAGGCTTTCTTAAATCAATGGAATCTTCCTACCAACACCTTCTTTCTAGGGGACTGCGAAGTCTCAATTTCTCTGAAAGAGTTTCACGAGATCTCGGGGTTGCCGGTCAGGGGGACGCTCTATGAAGAACTGCTGCCTCCTGATGAGTAGGTTTTCGAAACTGAGCCTGCTATGCTTGACGGTCTGTCGACTGAAAATGCCGTCCGCCACAAGCATCCAAGTTTAATCAAGACTCCGAGCATTTTTGAGAAGCTATTCACAGAGTCAGAGGAGAAGGGCGTCACTTTCAAAAGCTTTATCGCCTGCTTCCTTCGCGGAGACGTTCTATCAAATACGGCTCCAAAGTTCGCGAATATCAACGACCCCTTTGGGTTTGGTTTAAATAAGCTACCGGCTAAAGAAGAGGATTTGCCGCAGTTCTACATTCCAATCCTGTCGGCTGTAACTTTTGAGTCGATCGTAGCTCCTGGCATGGATGAAGAGACTTTCTTCGTAGGTTTTATCAGTGTAGGGCTCAGTTGGTTCGTCATTCCAACGCACCGTTGATTTATGAGAGCTTCGGTCATTTACCCTGCTCATCGCATCGCTGGAGAGACGCGACTAGCCGTGGGCATTGCGGGGCTAGCGCATCTGTATCATGGGTTAAGCGCTGCAGCCAATACCTCAACACCAGGCGTGAACGTAGTGAGTTTCTCTCTTCATTACTTTACGTCATGGATTGAGATGGATGTGCTAGGGGCATTTTCCGCGCATCAGAGACCTAGCTTTTATGATGCCTACACTTTTCTGCGGCTTATGAGGTTGGTGGGCGCCTCCGCTCCTAATCCGACTCAGTCCGGAGCTATTCGTGTGCTAATTAACCCCTATGCCAATACGGACGGGATGGTATTCAACGATCGAGTCCTCTCTGCTCCTTCAGGATCGATTCAACAGCTTTGTGATTCGTCGAAAGAGGGAGCACCTTCCCTGAAGCCCAAGGAAGCCATGCACCTATATTCGATCAGACCGAGTTATCTGGTATTTCGTCAAAATGGTGCGGCCCTTTTTATGCGGTACAACCCACACCGCTTTGCGCGGCAACTGGGATATGACCAAGGTGTCCCATTTGAGGCGTTTACAGTGGAGCCCAGCCCATCGTCAGAAGTCGTTCGTGATGCCGCTCATCACTTCATGCGGCTGAACACCGGCTCTCGCTTCGTGATTCCCGAAACTGACTATATTCCTCGATGTGTGGGGTCTTTCACGGGCTGGTACCTCCACCGAGTCAGTCCCATTATTGCCGAGGAGAGGAGGATGCCCCTTGGATATAGGGTTCCCACTCCGATCCAGGCTATGGGAGTCCCGCCGTGACCGCGGGCAGTGGTTCGCCCTCCCCTGAGAGATACTGGTATCGTGCTTATTCCGGCGGCGGCGGAGGTGGATCTAACTCCCACAGCTGGTATGCTGCTGCGCACTAGAGCTCAATCCAGGGCCAATAAGGTGCCGGTAGCCGTATCATCAGCTGCGGCGTCGGCAATGGCGGTGTCTTCGTCGGTAGCACCGCCGAGTGAGGATATTGAAGGCGAAGTGGGTCAACGTCGCACTAAAGCACCGAGCAGAAAGAGGCGATCGTCTTCTGCAGTTAGTTCTGGGTCCAAGAGGAGAAAGAAGATGGTCACCAATCTGTTCGACTTTTTAGTGGAATCAGAGCCTATCCTTCAAGACGAACCACTAGCCATGCAAGAATCGGATGGTGGTCTGCTTTTCCCGGGTTCATCTGCCGAGGAAACCGCACAATTGGCTGAGGCTATAAGACACTCACAGGATGAATCTGAGAATGTAAGGATCCCGAAGAGGCCTTATCCTGCCGTTATATTTTATGAAGACCCTCCATCGATAAGGCGGATATTTATAGGTCCTTTGGAAGAAGGAGGCGAGATAGCTCTTAAACAGCCTATCTCGGCCAATGCCGAAGACGCGCTTTCGTTGTGGACTGGAGGCCACGAGTCTACCCTTGAACCCCGGCGAGCATACCTCCTCAGGAAGGAACATCGGCTTGAAAAAGCCATATTAGAAGCTCCTTTGCGCATTGGTACATTTATATTTCCCCCCTTTTTGTTGAAATATTTTGCACTGCTTTATATGTATACATCCTTCTCCTCGTGAAAACTTTGCAGGGACTTCGGCAATGGCAGAGGATCTGAGTTTGAGTTATGCCTTGACTGTGGACTCTGCAAATATCCCCGATGAGACACTAATAAGTGTGGAGGGGGTCGACACAACTGTTGTTCTTGCCACGGAGCTCCCCTCGGTGACTCCCGTTCCCCAGGTGCTTGCTCCTTCGGAAGAGGTATCTTCATTGGCCGTGGATTCCATGGATCTTTCTGGGGACGGTCCGGAGACTGTGGGACAGGTGGTCGAGGTCACCGTCCCTTCAATGGAGCCTGCAGTGATGGCCACTGCTCCCTAATCGGAAGTTATTATACCGGCACATGTCCCCGATGAGGTGCCTGGGGGCGTTGAGGAGGCCGCCGAAGCTGCTATCCCTCCAGTCCAGAATGGGTGGAGCATCGAAGATAGTCTTCTATATTTTATATTAATAATCTCTCCATTATCTGAACCTTTCTATCTTTTTAGAATTGCGCGGGTTGGCGGCGTCTATCGCTGATCTGTCTCCCAGGAAATCTTTTCAACGTCTGCTAGAGATGGCCGCTCCGCAGGAGATATCCCCTCAACGCATCTTCCTATCTTCCGGGAAAGGTTAGTGTTGTTCGCCTTCTTCACGGCATTATCAGTATTCCATATAACGATACTGATGTCTTTTCCAGTTCTGGAGGCCGATGATGAAGTTGAGATTCTTGACGGGCCTGGGGAGTCTTCAGACCCTTCTTGCATGACTGTGGGTAAGTAAAGTTTCAACGTTGTTCCATCTGCTCTTTGCTTATAAGTCTCGCTGATTGTTTATAAATCTTAACAGCTTTACCGGTTCTTACCATGCTGGAATCTTGCATCGTCATGCCACCCGGCCCCTATGCTTTACGTGCCTCGGAACGGATGGCAAAGCTAAGCCTTCACTCAATGTCAGCCCTGATTGAAGACCTTCATGCTGGCAGTCTGATTACGGCCGAAGCGTTTGCCGCTGAAGCCAACGGTTCTCTTCCCTTTCTTGCCACTTACCATAGTGAAACATTGGTGCAAGTCTGGGTTGAGTTCTGTCGGCAGATGGAGGCTTGCTTGCATATTCTTGAATGTACACGCCTTCCTTCAGAGGTTGTGGCTGCAAAGGCCAGCTTACGGGGGCAGATTGAGCGGTGCGTTGCGAACATGCTATCATGCGAGAAGAAGCTAAGCCAAAAATTTTCGGAGAGGGGGTTGGCTTCCAAAGCGCTGAGGGAACTTTAAGCCAATCTTACGGCCAAGACCACTCGGACATATGATCTTTGGTGAGGGATTCAAGAGGCTATCAAGGAGGTGGTAGCCATTGATAAGGCCATCATTTTCACTCGCGAAATGGTCGAGGCTCATAAGGTTACCGAAAAAGAGCTTGAAAGTCGACTTGCCTCATACCAGGCTCAGCGGTCTCAGGCGGAGGCCCGTCTCTTAGCGATAATGAATGATGAGGCCAAGGCCCAGCGGAAAAAGGATGAATTGGCCAATTTACTGAATCGTCCACCGGCTTGAAGAATCGTATATTTTTTTTATTCTTCTTTTGTGCATACTCCTGAATGAGAGTATTTTTTTATTCTTTCATAAATTGTACTTTGTATTCATTTTGATTCATGAATAAAAGACATATTTTGTTTCATGATGGTGAGTCCCTTTTAGTAAATGCATTTTGTGGATAATTTATTTTGATCTCCTTGTAGGACAGCGATGGCTTAGGAGTCAGGGTTAGGATCTGCCTCCTAAGACTTTTCAACTTTATGAGCCGTGAGGGTCTCATAAAGAATTTTCTCTCTACAAGTCGAGGAGATCCCGTAGGCGTAATTTCTCCTTAAGAATCGTGAGGATTCTTAAGTGCGTTTTCTTTTGAGAGTCGTAAGGATCTCACAAAAGAGTTTTCTCCCTTACGAGTCATGAGGACCCGTAAGTGATGGATGAGGTTGACATTATCCGCATTTCACGGAGTCAGGAGTTGACCTTATCCGCATTTCACGGAGTCAGGAGTTGTTCTGGCCATTTCCCACGGGGTCAAGATTGACTTTAACCGTGTTCTATGGGACCAGAAGGTGCTCTGGATGCTTCCCACGGGGTCAAGATTGACATAGGCCGTGTTTCACATGACCAGGATTTGCTCTGGATGCTTCCTACGGGGTTAGGATTGACATAAGCCGTGTTCCGCAAGGACCAGGATCCGCTCTGGATGCTTCCCACGGGGTCAGGATTGACATAGGCCGTGTTCCGCAAGGACCAGGATCCACTCTGGACGCTTCCCACGGGGTCGGGATTGACATAGGCCGTGTTCCGTAAGGACTAGGATCCGCTCTGGATGCTTCCCACGAGGTCAGGATTAACATAGGCCGTGTTCCACGTGACCAGGATTTGCTCTGGATGCTTCCCACGGGGTCAGGATTGACTTAAGCCGTGTTCCGCAAGGACCAGGTTCCGCTCTGGACGCTTCCCACGGGGTCATGATTGACATAGGCCATGTTCCACAAGGACCAGGATCCGCTCTGGACGCTTCTCACGGGGTCAGGATTGACATAGGCCGTGTTTCACGTGACCAGGATTTGCTCTGGATGCTTCCCACGGGGTCAGGATTGACGTAAGCCGTGTTTCGCAAAGACCAGGTTCCGCTCTAGACGCTTCCCATGGGGTCATGATTGACATAGGCCGTGTTCCGTAAGGACCAGAATCCGCTTTGGACGCTTCTCACGGGGTCAGGATTGGTATAGACCGTGTTCCACATGACCAGGATTTGCTCTGGATGCTTCCCACGGGGTCAGGATTGACATTGGCCGTATTCCGCAAGGACCAGGTTCCGCCCTGGATGCTTCCCACGGGGTCAGGATTGACATAAGCCGTGTTCCGCAAGGACCAGGATCTGCTATGGACGCTTCCCATGGGGTCATGATTGACATAGGCCGTGTTCCGCAAGGACCAGGATCCGCTCTGGACGCTTCCCACGGGGTCAAGATTGACATAGGCCATGTTCTACGTGACCAGAATTTGCTCTGGATGCTTCCCACGGGGTCAGGATTTACATAGGCCGTGTTCCGCAAGGACCAGGTTCCGCTCTGGACGCTTCCCACGGGGTCAGGATTGACATAGGCCGTGTTCTGCAAGGACCAGGATCCGCTCTGGACGCTTCCCACGGGGTCAGGATTGACATAGTCCGTGTTTCACGTGACTAGGATTTCGCTCTGGACGCTTCCCACGGGGTCAAGATTGACATAGGCTGTGTTCCACATGACCAGGATTTGCTCTGGATGCTTCCCATGGGGTCAGGATTGACATAAGCCATGTTCCGTAAGGACCAGGTTCCGCTCTGGACGCTTCCTACGGGGTCATGATTGACATAGGCCGTGTTCCTTAAGGACCAGGATCCGCTCTGGACGCTTCTCACGGGGTCAGGATTGACATAGGCCATGTTTCACGTGACCAGGATTTGCTCTGGATGCTTCCCACGGGGCCAGGATTGACGTAAGCCGTGTTTCGCAAGGACTAGGTTCCGCTCTGGACGCTTCCCACGGGGTCATGATTGACATAGGCCGTGTTCCGCAAGAACCAGGATCCGCTCTGGACGCTTTCTACGGGGTCAGGATTGACATAGGCCATATTCCACGTGACCAGGATTTGCTCTGGACGCTTCCCACAGGGTCAGAATTGACATAGGCCGTGTTCCAGGTGACCAGGAGGGGTTGACTTTTATCCGCATTTCACGGAGTTGGGGGTTAACTCTCGATTGTCTGTGCACCGCCGAGATTTGGCTTCTTTTTCTGATGAAGCCTGGTTGGAAATTATGGTTCCCTCTTTGTTTGTGCCCTTGGATTGTATACAGGGATCGCTATGATCTCACCCGTAGGGCAAAAAGTTTCATTTTATATATTTTTCTTTCCGCGATGCTCTATCATTTCAGCTTTTTATATCGCAAAAGTCGCGATTGCCCAATCATTTCGGCTATTTAGCGCGGTGCCCAATCATTTCGGCTATTTATTTTATTTTTACTCGCTGCTTTTTATTGCGAGTTGCCCAATCATTTCGGCTATTATTCATGCATATATTTTTACTTGCTGATTTGCAAGTTGCCCCATCATTTCGGCTATTTCATATGCATTTGCTTTGCTGACTTTTCGCTGCGAATTTGGGATTTGATACCGATTTAGGCATCAGCATCGCTACAACTGGGATATTGCCAGGAGCGAATCATCATTTGCCTTTGTCGATGTTGAACAAAGGTGGCTTAGTAAACAGGGTTAGGATCCTGTCGACTAAGGCTTTTAACTTTGCGAGCCGTAAGGGTATCACAAAGGTATTTCTCCCTACGAGTCGTGAGGATCTTGTAGCTGCGTTTTCTCCTTAAGAATCGTGAGGAGTCTTAAGTGTATGGTCTCTTATAAGTCGTAAGGATCTTACTAGAGTGTTTTCTCCTTATAAGTCGAGAGGACTTACAAGTGTCTTTTGCCATATGAGCATATCCCTAGTCTTTGGTGGGACTTTGTTAGGGAAATGTTTATTCACGCCCGTGGATTGTATACAAGGGTCAATACTGAACCGCTTTTAGGGCAAAATTGGAGGTTGTGATGGCTTAAGAATAGGTTCAGATCCCTGTAGCTTAAGGCTTTTGAATCTTATGAGCCGTGAGGGTCTCATAAGAGGGTTCTCCTTACGAGTCGTGAGGATCTCGCAAGTGTAATTTCTCCTTAGGTATCGTGGGGATCCCTAAGTGTGTTGCTCCCTTGTGAGTCGTAAAGATCTCACGCAGGTATTTTCTCCTCACAAGGTCGAGAGGGCCCTACTGTTTTTACTCACGGAGCCCTTTCGGGTTTCATTCGTGCCCATTTTGCTTATGGACGTACCGTTTTCTTCTTCTCTTTTTTTAATTTTTTTTCTTATTTGTTTTTGTGTCGGCCTTGGGATGCTGCGGTCCGTAGTAGTTTATCGACGTCTCGGTCAATAGCTAGTTTTAGGACACAGTGGTCCATCGTTAGTTTAAAGACGTTTCGGTCCGAGAAAAAGAAGCCGGCTACTACTTATAGAGTTTGGGCTTAGGAAGATAGTGAGCAGACATAGACGGCGTCATCTATCGTCGACCTAGACTGTGACTTGTCAGGCGTACTATTTTTTCAGGAAGCGACCGTTTATTGACCTGAAAGGTTTTTCACCATGCATGTTCATGAGTAGATAGGCACCACCCTGGTAAACTTTGTCTATGATATACGGGCCTTCATAGTTCGGCTCGAATTTCCCCCGCTTGGCACGATTGGGGATCATAGGTCTTTTGACCACTAGCACTAGTTCGCCTTGGCGGAATGTTCTCGGCCTAGTCAGTCTTTCATATGAGCGCGTCATCTTCGCTTTATAAGCCTCCAAGTTTTGCTGCGCCATGAGCCGAATTTCGTCGAGGGCATCGAGCTCCTCAAGCCGAAGGTGAGCATTCTCTTCGTCCGTTAGCTCATAGTGAACGGCCACTCGTAAAGAGAGTAACTCTATCTCGAGGGGGAGTACCGCTTCTGTGCCGAATACCAATGCATACGGTGTTGTGTTCGTGGCCATTTTGAATGTAGTTTGATACGCCCAGAGAGCTTCATGGAGTCTCTCGTGCCAGTCCCTCTTATTTCGAGACAACGTCTTTTTCACGATCTTCGTCGAGGTCTTGTTGAAAGCCTCAGCTAGACCGTTAGCTCGGGGATTATAGACAGATGAATATCTCCAGTCTATGTTATGATGTTGTGCGAAGCGGCTGATCTTGTGGCTTCTGTAGGATGGCTCGTTATCGGAGATAATCCGTCGCGGAATACCTAACCGATAAATGACAGGTGTCTTGAAGAAATGGAGGATATTCTCCGTCTTCACTTCTCTTAGCGGTATGGCTTCTCCCCATTTAGAAAAGTAATCGGTCGTCGCCAATATGAACCGATGCCCCCTGGACGATGTTGGTTCGATAGGGCCGATTATGTCAGTTCCCTACATTTCGAATGGACAGCTAGCCACCGTCAGATGTAGCGGATTCGGATGCTGGTGGATAAAGTCCCCGTGAATTTGGCACGAGTAGCACTGCTTCGCATATTCGAGGCAGTCTTGGATCATCGTGGACCAATGTAGCCCATCCTTTTGATCCTCATCTTCATCTTCGGCCCGGCATGGTGAGAACCGCAGAGTCCATCGTGAGTTTCTTGGACGACTCTCTTCGCTTCTTCAGGTCCTAGGCATCTTAGCCAGAGAGAATCAAATGATCTCTTATACAGAGTCTCATTAACAAAGGCGAAGGATAAAGCTCGTTTCATGAGCTAATGCCTTGAGGATGCGTCTTCAGGTGTTCGAGGAGATTTGAAGTAGTCTGTAAAGACTTCTCTCCAATCCTTATTCTTTTCATGATCTTTTATTTGTAGGGCCGTTTGCTCGGTCGCTCCCTTTTCTTCGGAAGATTCCGGAGATATTTCTGCCGGTGCGAGAACCCGACGGCTTTGCACAACTCCTCACGTCATCGAGATTCTCGTCGGCCAGTTCTTTAGCGAGATTAGCTAATGCATCTGCTTTGCTGTTTTCCGCTCGCGGTATACTTTCCAGGGCGTAGGAAGGGATTTGAGTCAGCGGTTGCTGCACTCTCTCGCCGTATTTCACCAACTCTGGTTTGCACATTTAATAGTTGTCATTTACTTGACTAACGATCAGTTGGGAATCTCCGTATATAAGAAGGTTTTCAATTCCCATGCCGACGGCGATCTCAAGACCTGCTATCAAAACTTCGTATTCGGCTTCATTGTTCGTCCTCGGCTCTGTTAAGGAGAAGGCAAAGCACATTATCCCTCCTTGTGGAGTCACGAAGATGAGGCCTACTCCTAATTTGATTATGGGGGTGCTTTGCCTGCGCTTCTTCATGGAAGATGCTCCACCAAAGAAGAGTTCCCACCGGGCATCATTCTTTCTTCTCTCCCCGTCGATCGTGTCAAACGCGTGTTCGTCTGGCAGTTCCCAGTTAAAGGGGGAGTCGGCAGGTATCGGATGCTCAGCGAGGAAGTCAGCAATGGCTTGGCCTTTCACTGCCTTGAGGGGACGATAAGTTATCGAGAACTCCATCAAAAGCACGGCCCATTTAGCGAGCCGTCCCGTTAATATAGCCTTCGACATCAAATATTTGATAGGACCACCTTCGATATGAGATGGACCTCATATGCCAATGCACAGTGCCGGAACTTCGTTATCGCGAAGATCAACGCCAGGCAGTGTTTTTCAATGGGGGTTAATTGTTTTCTGCCCCCAAAAGAACTCGACTCAAATAGTAGAGGGCTATTTCCATCCCTTGGTCGTTTTCTTGTGCCCATAATGCGCCTAGAGAACCTTCGAGGGCGGTTGTATACAGGAAGAAAGGTTTTACTTTAACGGGAGCGGCCAATACTGGCGGATTCTGCAGGTATTGCTTGATTTCGTCCAGTGCGCTTTAGCATTTGCGATCCCAGACGAACGAGGTTCCCTTCTTCATTAGGTGACTGTAAGGACGGCACTTGCCGGAAAGATTGGCTATAAATCACCGGATATATCCGAGCTTTCCTTGGAAAGATGCAGTTGCTTGAGAGTCCTTGGCGGAGGCATTTCCATGATTGCCTTGATCTTCGACGGGTCTATCTCGATGCCTCGGTGTCGGACGACAAATCCTAAGAACTTGCCTGAGGAAACTCTGAACGCGCACTTGAGAGGGTTCATCTTCAAGTTGTATTTCCGAAGGCACTGAAACACGATCTTCAGATGCTCTAAATGTTCCTCGTATGATTTGCTTTTAACTACGAGGTTATCGATATAGTTGTTCTCCTCCGAAGCATAGAGACGTGACCGTGTAGGTCCGTCTTTCCTAAATTTCGAGGCAGATGCAAATTGGTGCTATCCGTCCACCTCTCCGAAGATGCCAAGTTAATTTATGACACCATGTATCGAAGGTTTAAACGGATGCGGCCGTTGTAGCAGACTTCGTCAGATTCCCCCTCGTTGAGGGGTTTTTGATTGTGGGGACGCTCTTCCCTGCAGACGCAAGCCCCTGCAGTTAATTACGCTACCGCATCACGGTAACCACTTTATCCTTCTCCAGATGGTCACTTCGTGTCGTGTGTGTTTTTTTTGTTTTTGGTTGCCCGTGGATTGTATACGGAGACTAATTTATGTTGTCCCACGTAGGGCGTGGATTAGTCCAAATCCGTATTTTCTTAGATTTGGGGTTGGGTTTAAGGATACGTTAGTCTCGTTTGAGACTAAGATCAACATAAACATTCGTTGATGATACGTTAGTCTAATTTTAGACTAAGATCAACTCAATGGGATCATTTAGATCCAACAAAAGAGCATTTGGGCCCTATTGTTTAGTTTAGGGATATTACGGTCGATTACCAGTTTAAGGACATAGTAGTCCAATGTTAGTTTAAGGACATCTCGGTCCATGGGTTTAAGGACCCCACAGTCCGAGGTTAAGGACATCATAGTCCACGGGTTTAAGGACCCCACAGTCCGAGGTTAAGGACATCATAGTCCATGGGTTTAAGGACCCCACAGTCCATTTTAAAGATGTCATAGTCTATAGAATGTATGGTCGTCGGGACCCGTCACCTCTCTGAAGACGTTGAAGGATTACAACGACAAATATCAGAGGAGTGAAGAGATGTACCTGTTCCCCTCCGAAAGACGTGGCGGAGACGCGATGTACGTCTTGCCTGAATTTCGGGGCAGATGCTAATTGGTGTTATCCGTCCACCTCTCCGAAGATGCCAAGTTCATTTATGGCACCATGTATCGAAGGTTTAAACGGATGCGGCCGATGTAGCAGACTTCGTCAGATTCCCCCTCACGGTGAGGGTTTTTTTGATTGTGGGGACGCTCTTCCCTGCAGGCGCAAGCCCTTGCAGTTAATTACGCTACCGCATCGCGGTAACAACTTTCTTCTTCTCCAGATAGTCACTTCGTGTCGTGGGTGTTTGTTTTGTTTGTTGTTGCACGTGGATTGTATACGGAGACTAAGTTATGTCGTCGCCCGTAGGGCGCGGAAATCCGTATCTTTCTTAGATTTGGGTTTGGGGGTTGGGTTTAAGGATACATTAGCCTCATTTGAAACCAAGATCAACATAAACGTTTGCTAAGGATACGTTAGTCTAAATTTAGACTAAGATCAACTTAACGGGACCATTTAGATCCGACAAGAGAGCAATTGGGATCTATTGATTAGTTTAGTGACATTGCGGTCGATTGTTAGTTTAAGGACATTACGGTCCATTGGTAGTTTAAGGACATCTCGGTCCAGGTTAAGGACATCATAGTCTGTGGATTTAAGGACTCCACAGTCCGATGTTAGTTTTAAGACATTACGGTCAAGGTTAAGGACATCATAGTCCATGAGTTTAAGGACCTCACAGTCCGATGTTAGTTTTAAGACGTCACGGTCGAGGTTAAGGACATCATAGTCCGTGAGTTTAAGGACCCCACAGTCCGATGTTAGTTTAAAGACATCGCGGTCGAGGTTAAGGACATCATAGTCCATGCTTTTAAGGACCTCACAGTTCGATGTTAGTTTAAAGACATCACGGTCGAGGTTAAGGACATCATAGTCCGTGGGTTTAAGGACTCCACAGTCCAATGTTAGTTTTAAGACATCACGGTCGAGGTTAAGGACATCATAGTCCGTGAGTTTAAGGACCTCACAATCCGATGTTAGTTTAAAGACATCACAGTCAAGGTTAAGGACATCATAGTCCATGAGTTTAAGGATCTCACAGTCCGATGTTAGTTTAAAGACATCACGGTCGAGGTTAAGGACATCATAGTCCATGAGTTTAAGGACCCCACAATCCGTGAAATGTGTAGTTGTCGGAACCCGTCACCTCTCTGAAGACGTTGAAGGATTACAACGACAAATATCAGAAGAGTAACGAGATGTACCCTCGAACCAATGTAAATTGGTTGAGAGAGCAGATGTGCCCAATTCAAGATAAGTTGAGGACTTATGGCCAGAATTGGGCTAAGTCCAATTACAAAAATGTTTAACATTTTATTTTTTGTTCAGGCTATTAAGCCTTTATTTAGGCTCAGCCCTTTTAATAATGCTAGGCATTGGGCTCTGACATTTTTGTCTTGTATTGAATGCATAACATTCATCAGAAATAAAGTTTGTTCTGACAGCGCGCCACGTGGCGCGCCAGGCGCATTGCGCTAGTCAAAGAGCGCACTGCGCTTCTGTCGGGTAGCGTACACGAAGAGGACACGTGTCGCGCTTAGCGCTAAGCGCTAGTTTGTTAGCGCATTGCGCTTTTAATTTATGAGCGCATTGCGCTAGTCTGTTGGCGCACCAGTGAGTGACACGTAGCGCGCTTGGCGCTGAGCGACAGCCCATGAGCGCAGTGCTCTGTTATAGAAGCGCAAAGCGCAGATTGTGTCTCTGGTTGACACGTGGCAGGTTTTGGCGCTGAGCGCCAGTCCAATGAGCGCAAGGGCGCAATTCATGAGTGCAAGGCACTTTCTAATAGCTCAAAACGCATATGATCAATTTTAAGATCAAAGAACAGATTTATGTTCTTCTTTAAAGGAGGCTTTGCCTCAAGATCCAAGAACAAAAGTTCTTGTTTTTATAAAAGGCTCTGCCTTTATAGATCAAAGATCTACGAATGAAGTAAAAATACTTCTTTTATTATTTTATGATTAGATCTTTTGATCTTTTCCTTTTTTACTAAAGACCTTGGTCTTTTTTCAGATCTATGATCTTTTTAGAAGATGGTTCTTCTTTTTACGAGATGGTTTCATCTCTATTATTCAAGAACATAGTTCTTTTTACCTTGAAGATGAAGAAAAATCTTCTTTTTTCTAAGAGCTTTCTCTTCTTTTGCAGAGGGTTTTTCTCTCTCCTCTGTATCTCCTAGACTTGAAGTCTAGGGGCCTTTATATAGGGCCAATTGATTTGTTAAATCAGTTAAAAAGATTTTTCTCTGATTGATTTGGGAATATTTCCCACCGTTGGATCTTTGATCCTAGGGCTTCTGTTTTACAGAAGACAATCTTCTTGTTTTTTTAACAAGATTGAGAAAATCTTTCCATAACAGAATTTATTCTGTCTTTTGGTAATTTTTATTTACCATTGGATCATTGATCCAACGGTGTTCTGATTTACAGAGCACAATCTTGTCATTTGGAAAGATTTTGAGGAATCTTTCCTTAACAGAATTTAATTCTGATTAATTAATGATTTATCATTATTATTAGATCTTTGATCTGACGGTTGGGGAGCTTTTAGGTTCCAGCGCTGGCGCACCCGTGCTTTGCACATGGTGCGCTGCTTAAAAGGCAGTGCACATTGCGCTAGCGCACACGGGTACGACAAGTGGTGCGCTGCTTATAGCGCAGCACACCTAGCGCTAGCGCACACGTGCTTTGCACGTGATGCGCTACGACAGAGCACATTGCGCTAGCGCACACGTGTATGACACGTGGTGCGCTGCTTAGAGTGCAGGGCACCTAGCGCTAGCGCACACGTGCTTTGCACATGGTGCGCTACGCCAGAGCACATTGCGCTAGCGCCCACGTGTATGACATGTGGTGCGCTGCTTAGAGCGCAACGCACCTAGCGCTAGCGCACACGTGCTTTGCACGTGGTGCGCTACGACAAAGTCTTTGACTCTCAGCACTGAGACATTTACATTCTTTGCATGTGGAGTTTTTTCCCTTTATTTTTATTTATTTATTTATTTATATATATATATATATATTTATTTTTATTTTTATTTTTTTTCTTTTTATATAAGGGAGCAGGTTGTGTGCCAAAATTTTGGTGGGAATAAATGCCCCCCACTTCTTTGCCCACGTAAGTACGTACGTGGGTGAAATAGTGCAGAGTTACGCATGACCATAGAATTGAGGGCTTAAGATATAAGTTTAGGGCCCTTGTAGCCTAATACTTTCTTCGTCTTCATGAGCCGTAAGGGTCTCAAGAAGGTTTTTCTCCCTACGAGTCGGGAGGATCTCGTAGGTGCAAATTCTACCTAGAAATTGTGAGGATTTCTAAGTGTTCATTACCTCCGTGAGTCGTAAGGATCTCACTCTGGTATTTTTCCTTACGAATCGTGAGGATCCGTAAGTAGCTTCTTCACTTCAGTGGCAAATGTGACTTTGGCAAATGTGGCCCATAGACGGTAGATGATATTTCATCCTGAACTCTTTATAAGGTAGCGATGGCTTAGGAGACAGGTTCAGATCTTCCGCCTAAGACTTTTCAACTTTATGAGCCGTGAGGGTCTCATAAAGATTTTTTTTTTAACGAGTCGAGAGGATCTCATAGCTGTATTTTCTCCTTAGAGATCGTGAGGATTCCTAAGTGTGTTTTCTCTTGAGAGTCGTAAGGATCTCACAAGAGAACTTTCTTCCTTACAAGTCGAGAGGACTCGTAAGTGACTGATGAGTTGACCTACTCCCGAGTCAAAGCACTGTTTCAACAGGGAGGTCGAGGGTTGACTTTGGTTTGTCTGTGCACCGCCGAGTCATGGAACCGGGAACTTTGCCGCGGCTCCGCTTTGCTGACGTTGTATATTCCTGCAGAGACACTGATTTCTCTGCGGGTCGGCGCGAATCGAGATGTTCTCGTCAAGGACGCTGATTTCCCTGAATCGAGGCATTCGCCAAGGACACTGATTTCCCTGGAGTCAAAACGATTCGAGGTATTCCTGCAAAGACACTGATTTCTCTGCGGGTCGACGCGAATCGAGGTGCTCTCGTCAAAGACGCCGATTTCCCTGAATCAAGATTTTGCCAAGGACACTGATTTCCCTGGAGTCGAAACGAATCGAGGTATTCCTGCAAAGACACTGATTTCTCTGAGGGTCGATGCGAATCGAGGTGCTTTCTTCAAGGACGCTGATTTTCCTGAATCGAGGAGGTTGCTAAGGACACTGATTTCCCTGGAGTCGAAATGAATCGAGGTATTCCTGCAAAGACACTGATTTCCTTGCGGGTCGACGCGAATCGAGGTGCTCTCGTCAAGGACGCTGATTTCCCTGAATCGAGGAGGTTGCCAAGGACACTGATTTCCCTGGGGTTGAGACGAATCGAGGTATTCCTGCAAAGACACTGATTTCCTTGCGGGACGACGCGAATCAAAGTGCTCTCGTCAAGGACGCTGATTTCCCTGAATCGAGGAGGTTGCCAAGGACACTGATTTCCTCGGGTTGAGACGAATCGATGTATTCCTGCAAAGACGCTGATTTCCTTGCGGGTCGACGCGAATTGAAGTGCTCTCATCAAGGACGCTGATTTCCCTGGATCGAGGAGGTTGCCAAGGACACTGATTTTCTCGGGCTGAGACGAATCGATGTATTCTTGCAAAGACGCTGATTTCTCTGCGGGTTGACGCGAATCGAGGTGCTCTCGTCAAGGACGCTGATTTCACTGAATCGAGGAGGTTGCCAAGGACACTGATTTCCCTGGGGTTGAGATGAATCGAGGTATTCCTGCAAAGACACTGATTTCCTTACGGGTCGACGCGAATCGAAGTGCTCTCGTCAAGGACGCTGATTTCCCTGAATCGAGAAGGTTGCTGTTTACCCCAATCAGAGCAAAGCTCTGTTCAAATTCCAAGGAGGGAAACAAAGCAACGCTCCTGTTTCCCTCAATCAGAGCAAGGCTCTGTTCTGAAAGTTACAATAAAAATTAAAGAAGCAACGCTTCAGCTGACTTGCGCTCTGTGCTGCGCGACATGTGTCAGCGCAGTTGCGCAGGCGCAGTTGCGCTGCGCTCTGCGCTTCACAACACATGGCAGCACAGTTACGCAAGCACAGTTGCGCCAGCACAGTTACGCTGCGCTCTGCGCTGCGCGACACGTGTCAGCGCAGTTGCGCAAGTGCAGTTGCGCTGCGCTATGCGCTGCGCGACACGTGTCACGAGCTGGTGCGCTTGCGCCAAACAGAATTAAAATTCTGAAAGATCTTTCTTAATCTTGTTAAAAACAAGAAAATTGTCTTCTGTAAAACAGAAGCCCTTGGATCAAAGATCCAACGGTGGGGAAAATTCCCCAAATCACTCAGAGAATGATCTCTTTAACAAACTTTAACTAATTTATGGGCACTATAAAAAGGACCCTAGACCTCAATTCAAAGGAATCAACATTTGGTGAGAAATCAAAAATTTCAAACAGAGAGAACTCTGAAGAAATTTCAAGAAGAAAAAAGGTAAAAGACCTTTTAGATAGAAGAATTTCTTCTAATAGGTCATTGATCTAAGAACAAGATCAATGATCTTTAATAAAAAAACAAAAATAAAAGTAGTGCTTTGCACTTATGAACCATTGGTCCCCTGAGATAAGAAAAACAAGAGGAACTTGTTTTCTTTGATCTAGATTAGATCAAGAAAACAAACAGTGCTTTGCACTTCTGTTATGAACCATTGGTTCTGGAATCTAAAAGATTCTCAAATTAATAGTGCCTTGCACTTGTAGAATTGCGCTGTTGCGCTGTTAGGTTGGCGCAAGCCACCTGAGAGCGCCACGTGTCAACATCTGAACCATTTACGCTATGCGCTTTTGAGATAGAGCCTTGCTCTCTGAAACTGGCGCAATTCACCACAGCGCGCCACGTGTCGGCAGCGCAAGCGCAGCGCACTGGCGCAGCGCACTGCGCTGGCATGACACGTGTCATCACCACAAGCGCCTGCGCTCTTTGGTTGGCGCAAAGCGCCTGACAAATGCAATGCATTTCTTTTGCTAAAGGACCAGCCCAATTAAAAAGGCCTAACAGGCCTAGTAAATGCCATGCATTATTTTAAAATAGATGCAATGCATCAGAGCCCAAACAAGGGTCTGTCAGACCAGAACAGATGCTGTGCATCACTTATAAAGGGGCAAAGCCCAAATAAAGGTTCAACAGAGACCAAGATTAATGCTATGCATCATTTATAAAGGGGCCAAGCCCTAGTACAAGCCTAGTAGGCCAAAAACAAATAAAAACGTTGAATGTTATCAACTGGACTTAGCCCAATCATGGCCGTAAGTCCTCAAATTAAATCCACTGAGCACGGCTGCTCTTTTAAATCAATCAACTTCGGTTCAAGGGTACATCTCCGAACCCCTTTGACATCTGTCGTTGTAATCCTTCAACGTCGTTAGAGAGGTGACGGGCCCCGACGGCCATATATTAAATGGACCCCCATGTCCCTAAACTGGCAATGGACCGCAATGTCCTTAAACTACCTATGGACCACCACGTCCCTAAACTGGAACATGGACCACCATGTCCCTAAACTGGCAATGGACCACGACGTCCCTAAACTGGAACAATAGAGCTCCCAAATGCTCTTTTGTCGGATCTAAACGATCCCGTTTAAGTTGATCTTAGCCTCAAATATGGCTAACGTATCCTTAAACATTCAAACAGACTTTAGTCCTAAATTGGACTATAAGACCCCCAAACAACTTTGGTTTAAGGGTACATCTCCGAACTCCTCTGACACCTATCGTTGTAATCCTTCAACGACGTCAGAGAGGTGACGAGTCCCGATGGCCATGCATATAATGGACCACCATTTCCCTAAACTGGAAATGGATCTAGACGATCCCATTAAGTAGATCTTAGTCTGGAAATTAGACTAACGTATCCTTAACAAACGTTTAAGTTGATCTTAGCCTCAAATATGGCTAACGTATCCTTAAACCAAAACCCAAAACCCAAACCTAAGAAAGTACGGATTTGGACTAATCCACGTCCTACGGACGACGAAATAAATAGTCTTCGTATACAATCCACGGGCAACCATAAACAAAACAAACACCCACGACACGAAGTGAAATTCTGGAGAAGGAGAAAGTTGTTACCGCGATGCGGTAGCGTAATTAACTGCAGGGGCTTGCGCCTGCAGGGAAGAGCGTCCCCACAATCAAAAACCCCTCAAGCGAGGGGGAATCTGACGAAGTCTGCTACATCGGCCGCATCCGTCTAAACCTCCGATACACGGTGCCATAAATCAACTTGGCATCTTCGGAGAGGTGGACGGATAAAACCAAATAGCATCTGCCCCGAATCTCAGGCAAGACGTCCTAATGTCTCGGCCGCCATTCGGAGGGGAACAGATTCTGGCACCCCCGGTGGGACCTTTTCCTCTTTCCACTCCACACTTCATGTGTCGTGTTCGCGAACGAATCGCGGTTTACTGTGGTTGCCTGTGGATTCAAGGTACTAAGATTTTGTGTCTTGTTCCGTGCAGAAAACAAAAGATCAATGGCTTCAAACTGCACTGCCTGCAACTGCAACTCTCGCTCCATCCTCGCTGGAGGGGTGACTTATGGGCCCCAAGCGGCCTTCCTTTTCAAGATGCCAGTGGAGCAGGTAACTCAGGCCACCGCTGGATTATTCTTCGGGACCCTGCTCCCACCAATGAGCTTCAATGCCCCGATGACGTTGCAAGAAGCTCCGAAGAAGTCGGTCTTTGATCGGCTTGCAACTATTGCAACCCCTCTCAACGGGTCGCCCAGCTCCAATACTTCAGTTTTCAACAGACTGGGCCAGAAAGTCTACAAGCCCGCGATACCCGAAGCGGCCATCCCAAAGCGGATAGCCATCCCGGCTCAAGTGGAAGAAATCATTGGAAAGGCTTCTCCTTCCAAGAAGTCAGTTTTTACAAGGCTGGCCATTCCGGTTGCTACTCCAGGCGAGGTCCTCAAAGCTGCTTCCCCTACCTAGAGCAGGGGGCATGAAGAAGCTTATCTAACAATGGAGGTGACTCCATCCGCAAGACACGCTCGACATCGCCACTGGCGCCGAGTGAGGAAGGCTGGGGGCAATTCCCCCTCTGGGATAACTCCGCCAGCTCCAATGGTGGGGATCGATGCTGCTGTTCCAACCGGGAACAGCTTTGAATGGCTGAATACGGTGTGAAGAAACTCTCCTACTGTGGTATTGAAACGAACTCCTTCACCTGTGGAGAATGCTCCAGAGAAAAAGCTAGAGCGGCCCCCTCAACGGTTGTCCTCTAAAATCTACAAGATCTGGCGTCAAGTCCAAGAGTCAGTGATCGATCAAGACTACCTCTGCCGATAGAAAAAGATGAAGGTTCAGCAGGAGAAGGGCTACTCTGTCAAGCCACAAAAAGCAAAAGCTACTTGGATGCTCACTACAATGGCCCCCTCAACTCTAATCACTCAAAAAAGGAGGCCACAAAAAGCCCCTGTGTCTTTGGCAAATCGCAAAGACACCGAACACAAACGCCCCAAGTCTGAGGGCATGGTGGTGCACACCGTTTATATGGCTTCCGGAAAGGAGGAAAGCCGTGCTTCGACGGGTCACCGACCACTCACCCGATCTGTGACGAAAGCCCAGGAGCAGCAACAGAAGCTTCAGGAAATGATGACTGTGATGGCTGCACTTACCGAACCGAAAGAAAATTCGGAAATATCATCAGAGCAGCGTCACGAACAAGAAACTGATGCTGACTTCTTACGTAGAATCCTCGAGAAGAAGGACAGAGAAGCCGCAGAACAAGCGGCTAACATAAAACAAATGGCACTCCTCTTCCAAGACATGGTAGGGATGATGTTACAGCCGGACCCTCCAGCTGAAGACCCTCCAGTCATTGTTGGAAATGACGGAGGGGAAACATCTGATCCTCCTCCGGCTCTTTCAGCAGCCAAGGAAGAAACCATTTCCAAGGCCGCGCTTGATGACTATATAGCTCAGCAAATACGAGCTCATCAGGCGAGTGAAGCGGCTGGGCAAACTGTTAGAACCGGACGACCCTATCCAAGCTGGTATGACCAAATCAGTTACCCGCCGGGATACACGATCCCTAAATTCCACGTATATAAAGGGACAGGGAATCCGCATCAACCCGTCGCTCAATTCAGAGCCTTGTGCGGCAATACTGGAGGCGATGACAAATTGTTGCTTCGCCAATTCGTTGGCAGCTTAGCAGAAACAGCCTTTGAATGGTATTCGGAGCTACCTAACGACTCTGTCAGAACATTTGCGGAGATGGAGCTACTGTTTACACAAAGATTCGCGAGTGCTACTGGACGCATCCCGATAACAGCACTGATAAATGTCAGGATAAGGCCAGGAGAAACGTGGGTCCAATACGCAACACGATGGCGGAACCTATGGTCGAAAGGCGAACAACGCATAGAAGAGGCACCTGCGGTAGGCATGTTCGTGGGCACTTTTGATCCGCAAACGACCATCTCACAATTCATGATGTTCTTCAGGCCGACCACCTTTCAGGCCTTGATCGACAAATTAGCCCAAATGGACCAGATGGGTCACGGACCGTCTCCTCCAAAACCAGACTCTCGAAATGAGAAAGGAAAAGAGAAAGCGGCTGTCGTTGCCAATACTCGACAACAGCCGAGAAACTCAAAGCCGGTCGTCCGCCAAAATAACGTGCATCCACGCCCGTCCCTTGAGGAGAGACTAGGACGTCCTTATTCGTTTCTTCAGAATAAAACGAGAAGATTGTTCGAGCTGGCAGTACGCAACAGACTCATCAATCTGCCGAATCCAAAACGTCCGTTACAGCCAGGCAATCTTAATAATCCTGATTACTGCCCTTACCACCAAACGGTAAGTCACCCGATCGAGGATTGTTTCGTCTTCAAGGGATGGATCGAGGATCAGTACCTACAAGGCAAGTTTGCGCTGTCTGAAAAGTGGAAGGTAAACCCACCACAGCCGCATACTCCAAAGAAAACGGACGCGCCGGGGGCAACTTGTCATGTGATCTCTCACTCATTGACGGATGATAAAGAGGTTCCTTGCACCGAGGAACCGAGGGCAGACCCTGAACCAGAGATTCCGCGGCCGTCAGACGAGTTGATCGATGCCTTCCTGAATGAGATTCGTTTGAAAGTTAAAGCCAATCAAGAGCATGCGATGGCCATACTGGAAGGAGCCAAACACCGACGACTGGACCAAAGAGTCAAGACACTCCCGTCAAATCGAAAGTCATCCGCTGCGGATAAAAACAAATTCAAGACGAGGAAAAGGTTCGCCAAAGCCCTATCAGTGGGAATGAAGCTACCACCCTCTGAAGAAAATATTCTCGGTGGAGTAGAGATGCATCCTAACTTCTGCTTATATCATCAGAAGATCATACATCCTACCGAAGACTGCGAATCCTTTAAGTGTTGGTGGCAAGGATATGTCGCTCAAAAGCAACACTTCAACAGGACATAGTGTGAAGCCCATAGACATTGGAAAAATGTGATAGATGAGCGCAAAAGAGCCGCCGATGACTGTCATATAGCCGACTCCAAGGGATCGCAAATTATCACCTTTGGAAGCGACTCTGATGAAGAAATTGCCCTCAACCCTCTTCTAAAGGAATCCATTTCAAAAATGAAAGAATTAAGGAGTTGCGAGAACATTCAGCCGTGCAATCGCCCGCTACTCGGAAAAAATCTCGGCCCCGCAAACAAAGGATCGAACAGAAAGGATAAACGAAAGGGGAAAATGACCTTCGTCGCCAACACTCAACAACAGTCGAGTAGCCTTAGACCGGCTGTTCGTCAAAACAATATGCGTCCACGCATATCCCTCAAGGAAAGGCTAAGACGTCCTTACTCATTGCCCCAGGATGAAACAAGGAGGCCGTTCGAAGTGGCAGTGCATAACAAGCTTATCACTCTACCGGAGCCGAAACACCAACTACAACTGGATGATGTCAACGGTTCTAATTATTGCCCTTACCACCAAACAGCAGGTCACCTGATCGAGCATTGCTACGTCTTCAAAAACTGGGTTGAAGACCAATACCTACAGGGCAAGTTCGCTCTCTCCGAAAACTGGAAGGTGAACCCGCCACAACCGCACGCTCTGAGAAAGACGGATACGCCGGGAGCATCATGCTCAGTCATAGAGAAAGCCTCATCGACTGAAAAGTCAGTAAACTAGAGATTCGCCTCAAATACGGCGACAACGGACCGAAACGTCTTTAAACTAATGGTGGACCAAAACGTCCTTAAACTAACGACGGACCGAAACGTCCTTAAACTAATGACGGACTGAAACGTCCTTAAACTACTACCGCAGCATCTTCAGGCTGACGAGATGAATAAAAGAAAAAGGAAAAGAAAAGAAAATATAAAAATAAAAAATAAATAAATAAACGGTATGTCCATAAGCAAAATGGGCACGGATGAAAACCCGAAAGGGCTCCGTGAGTAAAAACAGCAGGGCTACCGGCGAGTGTTCGTGAAAACCCGAAAGGGCGCGACCTTGTAAAAAAAAAGAAAATAAAAAGAATAAAAAAAACGGTATGTCCATAAGCAAAATGGGCACGGATGAAAACCCGAAAGGGCTCCGTGAGTAAAAACAGCAGGACTACCGGCAAGTGTTTATGAAAACCTGAAAGGGCGCAACCTCGTTAAAAGGCACTTACAAGATCCTCTCGATCTTGTAAGGAGAAACCACCCGCGTGAGATCCTTACGACTCACAAGGGAGCAACACACTTAGGGATCCCCACGATTCCTAAGAAAATACACTTGCGAGATCCTCACGACTCGTAAGGAGAACTCTCTTATGGGACCCTCACGGCTCATAAGATTTGAATGTCTTAAGTTACAGAGACCTAAACATGTGCTTAAGCAGCCCCCACAACCTTCGATATTGCCCTACAAGTGGTCCAGTGCTGGCTCTTGTATACAATTCACGGGCGCGAATAAACGTTTCCCTAACGAAGTCCCATCCGTGATTGGGGATATATACATATGATGAACAACCCTTATAAGTCCTCTCTACTTACAAGGAGAAAACCCTCTTGTAGGATCCTTACGACTTACAGAGGAACATACACTTAGGAATCCTCACGATTCCCAAGGAGAAAATACACCTACAAGATCCTCACGACTTTTAGAGAGAAATACCTTTATGAGACCCTTACGGCTCATGAAGTCAAAAGCCTTAGTCGACAGGATCCTAACCCTGCTTGCGAAGCCACCTTTGTTCGACATCGACAGAGGCAAATGATGATTCGCTCCTGGAAATATCCCAGTTGTAGCGATGCTGATGCCTAAACCGGTATCAAATTCCAAGTCCTTTCATGGCAAATGATAATTCGCTCCTGGAAATATTCCAGTTGTAGCGATGCAGATGCTAAGATTGGCATCAAATTCCAAGTTCCACACTCGCAATAAAAAGCAATGAGTAAAAATAAAATAAATAGCCGAAATGATTGGGCAACTCGCAATAAAAAGCAGCGAGTGAAAATAAACTAAATAGCCGAAATGATTGGGCACCGCAAAATATAGCCGAAATGATTGGGCAATCGCGACCTTCGCGATATAAAAGCTGAAATGATAGAGCATCGCGGAAATAAAATAATAAAAAAAATGATGAATGAAACTTCTACCCTACAGGTGAGATCACATCGATCCCTGTATACAATCCAGGGGCACCAACAAAGAGGGAACCATACCTTCCCAACAGGCTCCACCAGAAAGCGAAGCCAAACCTCGACGGTTCGCCAGTAACCTAGAGACAACTACGACGTTCGTCTCGATACAGCAGACGAGATGTCACTCCAGCGTTCTTCCTCCAGCAGGGTTCAGACGCGACAATCAAACAAGCGGAGTAACGGCAAAATCCCAGCTCCACCGCGACGTTCGTCTCGATACAGCAGACGAGATGTCACCCTAACGTTCATCTCGACACAACAGACGCAACATCATCAAACAAACGGAGCCATGGCAAAATCCCTAGTTCCAAATCTCGACGGTTCACCAGCAACCTAGAGATAACTACGACGTTCGTCTCGATACAGCAGGCGAGATGTCACTCCAGCGTTCTTCCTTCAACAGGGTTCAGACGCGACGATTAAACAAACGGAGCCACGGCAAAATCCCTAGTTCCAAACCTCGACGGTTCACCAGCAACCTAGAAACAACATCGACGTCCGTCTCGATACAGCAGATGAGATGTCACCCCAACGTTTGTCTCGACACAGCAGACGCAACATCATCAAACAAATGGAGCCACGGCAAAATCCCTAGTTCCAAACCTCGACGGTTCACCAGCAACCTAGAGACAACTACGACGTTCATCTCGATACAGCAGACGAGATGTCACCCCAACGTTCGTCTCGACACAGTAGACGCAACATCATCAAACAAATGGAGCCACGGCAAAATCCCTAGTTCCAAACCTCGGCGGTTCACCAGCAACCTAGAGACAACTACGACGTTCGTCTCGATACAGCAGACGAGATGTCACTCCAGCGTTCTTCCTCTAGCAGGGTTCAGACGCGACAATCAAACAAATGGAGCCACGGCAAAACCCCTAGTTCCCATCGCGACATTCGTCTCAATACAGTAGACGCAATGCCAGCAAACGAAGCAAAGGCCAAATTCCTAGCTTCAGGGTCTTGACGGCAACTCACATAAAACCTGAAAGACTATCGGAGATCATCCCACACCAACGCGGAGTGGTTATGACTCATCGGGGCTCACCAAAATGAGCCTAACCTTAAGTAAAAAGCGGCATGGCAAATTCCTAACGCTTGCTCTTCCGACGGTCAAACTGCCTAGGAAGATTGCTTGAAGACGTCTTGTCCAGCCCCCGAAAGGATCAGAGACACGGCAGTCGCAGGGCTACTCGAACAGCACGATTGCTTATCGAGGAACATATCAGCTTATGTGACGGTACGGCGGCCAAAACCCTAAGTACCACAGACCCTAACGGACTCCTGTCGAAAAGAGCAGAGGTTAACTGTGACGTTAGGATATTCTTGCGAGAAATGCTCGATTCGTCTCGACTTGTGATGAAATTGATGTCTTTGCGAGAAATTTTCGATGCGGCTCGACTCGTGAGATAAAGCCTTAGGCAGTAGGCATAAAAGGAGCCTGTTTCCTAAGCACTGGGACCCTGCAAGTTGGCCCAAAACGGTCTCTTGCACACTATCCTTGGGTCTCACTCTCCAAACTCGAAACTCGACAAGGAGGGAAGCAACCGCTTACGGGTCCTCTCGACTCGTAAGAGGGAAAAATTCTCTTATGAGATCCTTACAACTCATAAGAGAAAATGCACTTAGGAATCCTCTCGATTCCTAAGGAGAAAATACACCTATGAGATCCTCTCGATCCGTAGGGAGAAAAGTCTTTATGAGACCCTCACGGCTCGTAAAGTTGAAAAGTCTTAGGCAGCAGATCTGAACCTGCGGTCTAAGCCATCGCTGCCTTGTGAAGGAGCCAATACAGGATGCTCGCTCTATCACCTGTCAACCATGTTTACTAAAGCAGTATACTGATAATAAAAGAAAGAGAGAAGCGACAGAAAGAACATCCGATTTGCATTTGATCAAGCGTTCGAGACACACCCATTCATGCATGTGCAAAAGATTCAGAACAAGGGATAAGACAAGCTGAAATGGAAATTTTCTATTCATATCATAAAAAGGGGTTCTTACAATCACGGAGAAATAGATAATAACATTATTAAAATGTTTACAAAGGTATAACATCGAACCCAGGACATGGATTGAGGAACTCGAAAGTGACCCTATCTATGACTTTCCAAGCCTCACGGACCATCCTTGTGTGCTTTCTTTCGCGAGCACAAGCGTCAGGGTCCCCCCTGATGTCCTCCACCCTCCGATAAGCAGCGAGTTTGGCGGACTGTTGAAAGACCTCATGCAAGAGATCGACAAGATTTTCTCGCCGTCTCTTCGAGATTAAGTTCATCAGGTACACCGAATGCACCTTATCCTCGGCGGCATCCAACGCCCTAAGCGGCACACCGGAACAGAATAGGGGAAGCGCTTCCCAGATGGCTCACACGATAAGCTTAAGGAGGGAGGAACGTCAGGGAAGCAGTGGACCGTTATATGCGTCAAAGCTGCTCATGATTTCAGCACACTCCGCGTTTGTGAACTCTCGATTTTGAGAACGGCCAAGTCGGTGGATGTCCCCGTAAGAGATGATCTCGTCAAGATTGTACATGTGGGCGTCCATTGTTTCTGTGAAAGAAAATCAACAAAATTATCAGAAAGACTGATTAAGCAAAACGATATAATGCACCGAGGAATAAAGTGCCATCTTTAAACTCCAAGATCAATGAAAAACTCCTAAGAGTTCTCTTGTATGATTTGGAAGGAGCAAAGCTCCATTAATGAAATGAGAAAGTACAAAGAAAATCTTTTAAAGAGCAGAGCTCTGTTAATGGAACCCTAATAGGATTCTCCTTAGTTCTCTTTAGACCCCCTTTAGAGCAAAGCTCTGCTAAGTGAAAACCTAAATGGGTCTTCTTTAGATCAGGGATCTATTGAGAGCAAAGCTCTTAAAATTGATTTAATTCAATCCAAATTAATTTTTTACCTAAAATTCTCTGGAGTTTGAACCTTTAAAAATGCTTAAACAAAAGAGCAAGGCTATGAACAAAATTCTTATGAAGAAATGAAAATCATCTAAGGGACCAAAGGTCCTATTTATAGGCATTGAAGTGCCGTTTCAACTTCCAAGGGATGGAGCTACGGTTGGAATTCTGCCACCGATGCGCTCACGTTTGGAGGCCACGTAAGCGCAACGGTGGGGGGCATTTGTTTACCCCAATCAGAGCAAAGCTCTGTTCAAATTCCAAGGAAGGAAACAAAGCAACGCTCCTGTTTCCCCCAATCAGAGCAAGGCTCTGTTCTGAAAGTTACAATAAAAATTAAAGAAGCAACGCTTTAGCTGACTTACGCTCTGCGCTGCGCGACATGTGTCAGCGCAGTTGCGCAAGAGCAGTTGCGCTGCGCTCTGCGCTGCGCGACACGTGGCAGCGCAGTTGCGCAAGCACAATTACGCCGCGCTCTGCGCTGCGCGACACGTGGCAGCGCAGTTGCGCAAGTGCAGTTGCGCTGCGCTATACGCTGCGCGACACGTGTCACGAGCTGGTGCGCTTGCGCCAAACAGAATTAAAATTCTGAAAGATCTTTCTCAATTTTGTTAAAAACAAGAAGATTGTCTTCTGTAAAACAGAAGCCCTTGGATCAAAGATCCAACGGTGGGGAAAATTCCCAAAATCACTCAGAGAATGATCTCTTTAACAAACTTTAACTAATTTATGGGCACTATAAAAAGGACCCTAGACCTCAATTCAAAGGAATCAACATTTGGTGAGAAATCAAAAATTTCAAACAGAGAGAACTCTGAAGAAATTTCAAGAAGAAAAAAGGTAAAAGACCTTTTAGATAGAAGAATTTCTTCTAATAGGTCATTGATCTAAGAACAAGATCAATGATCTTTAATAAAAAACAAAAATAAAAGTAGTGCTTTACACTTATGAACCATTGGTTCCCTGAGATAAGAAAAACAAGAGGAACTTGTTTTCTTTGATCTAGATTAGATCAAGAAAACAAACAGTGCTTTGCACTTCTGTTATGAACCATTGGTTCTGGAATCTAAAAGATTCTCAAATTAATAGTGCCTTGCACTTGTAGAATTGCGCTGTTGCGCTCTTGGGTTGGCGCAAGCCACCTGAGAGCGCCACGTGTCAACATCTGAACCATTTGCGCTATGCGCTTTTGAGATAGAGCCTTGCTCTCTGAAACTGGCGCAATTCACCACAGCGCGCCACGTGTCGGCAGCGCAAGCGCAGCGCACTGGCGCAGCGCACTGCGCTGGCATGACACGTGTCATCACCACAAGCGCCTGCGCTCTTTGGTTGGCGCAAAGCGCCTGACAAATGCAATGCATTTCTTTTGCTAAAGGGCCAGCCCAATTAAAAAGGCCTAACAGGCCTAGTAAATGCCATGCATTATTTTAAAATAGATGCAATGCATCAGAGCCCAAACAAGGGTCTGTCAGACCAGAACAGATGTTGTGCATCACTTATAAAGGGGCAAAGCCCAAATAAAGGTTCAACAGAGACCAAGATTAATGCTATGCATCATTTATAAAGGGGCCAAGCCCTAGTACAAGCCTAGTAGGCCAAAAACAAATAAAAACGTTGAATGTTATCAACTGGACTTAGCCCAATCATGGCCGTAAGTCCTCAAATTAAATCCACTGAGCACGGCTGCTCTTTTAAATCAATCAACTTCGGTTCAAGGGTACATCTCCGAACCCCTTTGACATCTGTCGTTGTAATCCTTCAACGTCGTCAGAGAGGTGACGGGCCCCGACGGCCATATATTAAATGGACCCCCATGTCCCTAAACTGGCAATGGACCGCAATGTCCTTAAACTACCTATGGACCACCACGTCCCTAAACTGGAACATGGACCACCATGTCCCTAAACTGGCAATGGACCACGACGTCCCTAAACTGGAACAATAGAGCTCCCAAATGCTCTTTTGTCGGATCTAAACGATCCCGTTTAAGTTGATCTTAGCCTCAAATATGGCTAACGCATCCTTAAACATTCAAACAGACTTTAGTCCCAAATTGGACTATAAGACCCCCAAACAACTTTGGTTCAAGGGTACATCTCCGAACTCCTCTGACACCTATCGTTGTAATCCTTCAACGACGTCAGAGAGGTGACGGGTCCCGATGGCCATGCATACAATGGACCACCATTTCCCTAAACTGGAAATGGATCTAGACGATCCCATTAAGTAGATCTTAGTCTGGAAATTAGACTAACGTATCCTTAACAAACGTTTAAGTTGATCTTAGCCTCAAATATGGCTAACGTATCCTTAAACCAAAACCCAAAACCCAAATCTAAGAAAGTACGGATTTGGACTAATCCACGTCCTACGGGCGACGAAATAAATAGTCTCCGTATACAATCCACGGGCAACCATAAACAAAACAAACACCCACGACACGAAGTGAAATTCTGGAGAAGGAGAAAGTTGTTACCGCGATGCGGTAGCGTAATTAACTGCAGGGGCTTGCGCCTGCAGGGAAGAGCGTCCCCACAATCAAAAACCCCTCAAGCGAGTGGGAATCTGACGAAGTCTGCTACATCGGCCGCATCCGTCTAAACCTCCGATACACGGTGCCATAAATCAACTTGGCATCTTCGGAGAGGTGGACGGATAAAACCAAATAGCATCTGCCCCGAATCTCAGGCAAGACGTCCTAATGTCTCGGCCACCATTCGGAGGGGAACAGTTGCCAAGGACACTGATTTCCTCAGGTTGAGACGAATCGATGTATTCTTGCAAAGACACTAATTTCTCTGCGTGTCGACGCGAATCAAGGTGCTCTCGTCAAGGACGCTGATTTCACTGAATCGAGGAGGTTGCCAAAGACACTGATTTCCTCGGGTTGAGACGAATCGATGTACTCCTGCAAAGACGCTGATTTCCTTGCGGGTCGACGCGAATTGAAGTGCTCTCGTCAAGGACGCTGATTTCCCTGAATCAAGGAGGTTGCCAAGGACACTGATTTCCTCGTGTTTAGACGAATCGATGTATTCCTGCAAAGACGTTGATTTCTCTGCGGGTCGACATGAATCGAAGTGCTCTCGTCAAGGACGCTGATTTCCCTGAATCGAGGTGGTTGCCAAGGACACCGATTTCCTCGGGTTGGTTGACTTGTTTCCGAGACGGAGCGTTGATACGGCGGAGAGGTCATTGGTTGACTCTAGGTTGTCTGTAGACTGTAGAGTCTTAGAACTAAGGATTTTGCCGTGGCTCCGTTTTTTGATGTTGCGTCTGCATCCGATTGGACTGCGAAGGAACGCCGTTGCTGACATTGCATCTGCTGTATCGAGACGAATGCCATGGTTGTCTCTAGGTTGTTGGTGAACCGTCGAGGCTTGGAACTAGGGACTTTGCCATGGCTCCGTTGTTGGTGTTGCGTCTGCATCTTTTTGGAGGAAGAACACTGGGGTGACATCGCGTCCGCTGTATCGAGACGAACGTCGAGGTGGTCTCTAGGTTGTTTTTGAACCGTCAAGACTTGGAACTCAGGACTTTCACGTGGCTCCGATTTGTTTTGACCATGGGTTCGCTTGTTCACGTCTTGTCTGCATTCCGTTGTAGTGAGAAGAAACACTGTTGTTGGTCTCCAGGCTGTAAATGTGGCCGTCGAGACTTGGAACTAGGGACTTTCCCATGGCTCCGATTTGTTTTGACCTTGGGGTCGCTTGTTGACGTCTCGTCTGCATTCCATTGTAGTGAGAAGAAATGTTGTTATTGGTCTCCAGGCTGTAAATGTGGCCGTCGAGACTTGGAACTAGGGACTCTGCCATGGCTCCGTTGTTTTGACCCTGGGGTCATTTGTCGACGTCGCATCTGCATCCTGTTGGAGCAAGGAGAAACGCCGTTGGTGATCTCTAGGCCGTCTGTGAACCGTCAAGATTTGGAACTAAGGGGCTTTGCCATGATTCTGTTTCGCTGTGTCGCTTTCGTGCCTTGTTGGTCTTCTGGGATGTAGATGTGACCGTCGAGACTTGGCTCTCTTTCTGATGGAGCCTGAGGAGGGAAGGCGTGATTCCTTCTTTGTTTGCACCCCTGGATTGTATACAGGGATCGATATGATATCACCTGTAGGGCATAATTTTCATTTCATTTTTTTTATTTCTTTCCGCGATACTCTATCATTTCAGCTTTTATATCGCGAAGGTCGTGATTGCCAATCATTTCGGCTATTTTCGCGGTGCTCAATTATTTCGGTTATTTGTTTTATTTTTACTCGCTGCTTTTTATTGCGAGTTGCCCAATTATTTCGGCTATTTTGCATGCATACATTTTTACTTGCTGATTTTGTTTGCAAGTTGCCCCATCATTTCGGCTATTTCGTATGCATGTATGGCTTGCCAGCTTTTGTTGCAAGCTTGGATTTGTACACCGATTTTGGCATCAGCACCGCTATAACTGGGATATTGCCAGGAGCGAATCGTCATTTTTCTTCGTCGATGTCGAACAAAGGTGGCTTAGTAGACAGGGTTAGGATTCTGTCGACTAAGGCTTTTGACTCCATGAGCCATAAGGGTCTCATAAAGGTGTTTATCCCTACGAGTCGTGAGGATCTCGTAGGTGCTTTTTCTCCTTAGGAATCATGAGGATTCCTAAGTGTGTGTTCTTTTATAAGTCGTAAGGATCTTACAAGAGTGTTTTCTCCTTGCAAGTCGAGAGGACCTACAAGTGTTTGTTCACCGTGTGAGCATATCCCTAGTCGCCGGTAGGACTCTGTTAGGGAAATGTTCATTCGTGCCCGTGGATTGTATACAAGGGTCAACATTGAACCACTTGTAGGGCAGCATTGGAGGTTGTGATGGCTTAAGAACAGGTTCAGATCCCTGTAACTTAAGGCTTTTGAACCCTATGAGCCGTGAGGGTCTCAAAGGGGAATTCTCCTTACAAGTCGTGAGGATCTCGTAAGCGTAGTTTCTCCTTAAGAATCGTGAGGATTCCTAAGTGTATTTCTCCTTTGTGAGTCGTAAGGATCTCACGCAGGTGGTTTCTCCTTATAAGGTCGAGAGGACCTTGCAAGTGTCTTTTAACGAGATTGCGCCATTTCGGGTTTTCACAAAACTCGCCGGTAGTCCTGCTGTTTTTACTCACGGCGCCCTTTCGGGTTTTCATCCGTGCCCATCTTGCTTGTGGACATACCTTTTTTTTCTTTTTTCTTTTTTTTTTACCACGTCAGCCTTGGGATGCTGCGGTCCGTACTAGTTTATAGACGTCTCGGTCAGTTGCAAGTTTTAGGACATTGCCATCCATCGTTAGTTTGGGGACGTTTCGGTCCGCTGTAGCTTTGAGGCGAAGTTTCGCCAGATGCTTTATAAACAAGTAGGTTTCTCCTTGATAAACCTTGTCACATAATCCAAGGGTTTTGGCACTGCTCCTGCCCCCAGCTCCTCTACGTTATCTCCTAACGCCGAGTGAGCTGCTTTGTTACTTAACGACAAATGAGCGATCATGTGGCAACTTGCCACATAATCTTCGGATTCTTCTGATAAGTCGTCTCCCTCATCATTGTCGTTATCTTCATTCTCAAGGATGTGACTGAGGAACTCTTGAAGCGTGATTGGGGTTCGCGCCCTCTGGTTGTATTCTTTCAGCACGTCAATATGCTTTTGCAGATCCGTGCGCTTGTCGTTAGACAGCGCGGGCTTTTTGGTCTTCTTCTTTTTCTTCGAAGACTGTGACGGCTGGGCCCAAATGTTTTGTCCACCATCACTATTAATTCCTAATGTTGGGCGTGGTTTCAGCATCTCCTCGATGATCTCCGGCTCTAGCGGGCTTTTCCACCTGGTTGCTGGACATGTTTGAAGATCTTTCAGCATTCTTTTAGTTTTTGTCGAAAGAACAACTTCCCATGGAGCTTCCTCTATGAATGAGCACGATGCCCCCGGCATGTCCATCTTTTTTGGAGCATGTGGTTGTGGCGGGTTCACCTTCCAATTTTCAGACAACGCGAACTTTCCTTGCTGGTATTGGTCTTCAACCCAAATTTTGAAAACGTAGCAATCTTCGAGTGGATGGCCCAATACTCGATGGTAAGGGTAGTAATTGGGATCGTTGATGTCATTCGGTTGCGGTGGGTGTCTCAACTCCGGTAGAGTGATGAGCCCATTTCGCACTGCCAGTTCGAACAGTCTTCTTGTTTTATCTCGGGGAAACGAGTAAGGACGTCTCAATTTCTCATCGAGGGATTGCCGCTTGTTGCTTTGGCGAACAACCGCTCTCGGACCACTCAGTTGTTGTTGAGCGTTGGAGACAATGATTGCTTTCCCTTTTCCTTTCTCATTTCGAGAGTCTGGCTTTGGAGGAGACGGTCTATGACCCATCTGGTCCATTTGGGCCAGTTTGTCAATCAAGGCCTGGAAAGTGGTCGGCTTGAAGAACATCATGAACTGGAAAATAGTCGCGTGAGGGTCGAGAGTGTCCACGAACATACCCACCGCCGGTGCTTCTTCGATACGCTGTTCGCACTTTGACCACAGATTTCGCCATCGGATTGCATATTAAACCCAAGTTTCACCTGGCTTTACCCTTGCATTGATCAATGCTGTTATCGGGGTGCGTTCACTTGCGCTCGTGAATCGCTGAGTGAACAACAACTCCATTTCTGTGAAAGTTTTGACGGAGTCGTTTGGAAGTTCGGAGTACCACTCGAATGCCGTCTCCGATAAGCTGCCAACGAATTGGCGAAGCAAAAGCTTATCATCGCCGCCGGTGTTGCCACAAAGAGCCCTGAGCTGGGCGACATGTTGATGGGGGTTGCCTGTCCCCTTGTACACATGGAATTTGGAGATTGTGTATCCCGGCGGGTATTTTATTTGGTCATACCAGCTCGGATACGGTCGCCCAGTTTTAACGACTTGACTGGCCGCTTCATTCGCCTGGTGAGCTCGTATTTGCTGAGCTATATAGTAATCCAGTGCGGCCTTGGAAATGGTTTCCTCCTTGGATGCTGAAAGAGCCGGAGGAGGATTAGATGTCTCCGCTCTATCGTCTTCAACAATGATCGGAGGGTCTTCAGCTGGAGGGTCCGGCTGTAGCATCATCCCTACCATATCTTGGAAGAGAAGCGTCATTTGTTTTATGTTGGCAGCTTGTTCTGCTGCTTCTCTGTCCTTCTTTTCGAGGACTCTGCGTAGGAAGTCAGCATCGGTTTCTTTCTCATGACGATGCTCTGACGATGCCTCCGAGTTTTCTTTTGGCCCGGTAAGTGCGGCCATTGCAGTCAGCATCTCCTGAAGCTTCTGCTGCTACTGTTCTTGAGCCCTTGTTATTGATCGGGTGAGCGGTCGGTGACCCGTCGAAGCACGACTTTCCTCTTTTTCGGAAGCCATGTAAACAGTATGCACCGTTATGCCCCAGACTTGGGGCGTTTAGGCTCAGCGTCTTTGTGATCTGCCGTAGTCACAGGGGCTTTCTCCGGCCTCCTTTTCTTTTGAGCAGGCGACATTGAGAGCGCCATTACGGCGGGCACCCAGGTGGTTGTCGTCCTTTGTGGCTTGATAGGACGGTTCTCTTCCTGTTGACCTTCACCTTCTTTTGTCGACGGGGATAGTCCTGATCGATCATCGACTCCTGGACACGTCGCCAGACTTTGTAGACTTTGGAGGACAGCCGTTGAGGAGGCTGGTCCATCTTTATTTCTGTAACATTCTCCACCGGAGGAGAAGATCTTTTCAGTATGGCAGTAGGAGAGTTCCTGCGCACCTTGTTCAGCAGTTCGAATCTGTTCCCAGTTGGAACAGCAACATTGACTTCCACCGTTGGGGCTGGCGGAGTTAGCCCAGAGGGGGAGTTGCCCCCAGCCTTCCTCACTCGGCGCCAGTGACGACGTCGAGCGCGTCGAGCTGTTGGGATGGTTTCAGCTTGAGGGGTGATTTCGTCTTGCCCCCTGCTTTGGAGAAGGGTTGTTGCTGGCGTCAGCCTCTTGAAAACTGAGGTTCGTTGAGTGGCAGGATTTAATCTTCCAAAGACGGACTTTGGAGCAGGAGCGGGAGTGGGAGCTGGAACAGTCAGTCTTGCAAAGACCGACCCTTTAGCAGGAGAAGCCGCCTTGACGACTTCAGGAGAAGGGATGGCTATCTTCTTTGGGATGACCACTTCAGGTATCATGGGCTTCTTGGCAGGCCCATCGGAGTTTAGGCTCAGTTTGGCGAAGACCGAGGAGTTGGAGCTGTACGACCCGTTGAAAGGGGCCGCAGCAGTAGCAAGCCGATCAAATACTGACTTCTTGGGAGCTTCTGATGTTGGTACAGGGGTGCTGAAGCTCGTTGACGGGAGCATGGTCCCGAAAAAAAGTCCAGTAGTGGCTTGAATGACCTGTTCCACCGGCATCGTGAACAGGGAAGCCGCTTAGGGCCCGTAAACTATGCCTTCGGATGAGGCGGAGCGAGAGTTGCAGTTGTAGTTAGTGTTGTTTGAAGCCATTGATCTTCTGTTTTCTGCACGGAGCAAGACACCAAATCTTAGTACCTCGAATCCACAGGCAACCATAGCAAACCACGATTCTTTCGCGAACACGACACACGAAGTGTGGAGTGGAAAGAGGAAAAGGTCCCACCGGGCGTGCCAGAATCTGTTCCCCTCCGAAAGACGCGGCGGAGACGCGATGTACGTCTTTCCTGAATTTCAGGGCAGATGCTAATTGGTGCTATCCTTCCACCTCTCCGAAGATGCCAAGTTGATTTATGGCACCATGTATCGAAGGTTTAAACGGATACGGCTGATGTAGCAGACTTCGTCAGATTCCCCCTCACGGTGAGGGGTTTTTTGATTGTGGGGACGCTCTTCCCTGTAGGCGCAAGCCCCTGTAGTTAATTACTCTACCGCATCGCGGTAACAACTTTCTCCTTCTCCAGATAGTCACTTCGTGTCGTGGGTGTTTGTTTTGTTTTTGGTTGCCCGTGGATTGTATACGGAGACTAAGTTATGTCGTCGCCCGTAGGGCGTGGACTAGTCCAAATCCGTATCTTTCTTAGATTTGGGTTTGGGGGTTGGGTTTAAGGATATGTTAGCCTCATTTGAGACTAAGATCAACTTAAACATTTGTTAAGGATACGTTAGTCTAAATTTAGACTAAGATCAACTTAACGGGACCATTTAGATCCGATAAGAGAGCAATTGTGCTCTATTGTTTTGTTTAGTGACATTGCGGCCGATTGTTAGTTTAAGGACATTACGGTCCATTGGTAGTTTAAGGACATCTCGGTCCAGGTTAAGGACATCATAGTCCATGGATTTAAGGACTCCACAGTCCGATATTAGTTTTAAGACATTACGGTCGAGGTTAAGGACATCATAGTCCATAAGTTTAAGGACCTCACAGTCCGATGTTAGTTTTAAGACGTCACGGTTGAGGTTAAGGACATCATAGTCCATGAGTTTAAGGACCCCACAGTCCAATGTTAGTTTAAAGACATCGCGGTCGAGGTTAAGGACATCATAGTCCATGAGTTTAAGGACCTCACAGTCCGATGTTAATTTAAAGACATCACAGTCGAGGTTAAGGACATCATAGTCCATGGGTTTAAGGACTCCATAGTCCAATGTTAGTTTTAAGACATCACGGTCGAGGTTAAGGACATCATAGTCCGTGAGTTTAAGGACATCATAGTCCGATGTTAGTTTAAAGACATCACGGTCAAGGTTAAGGACATAATAGTCCATGAGTTTAAGGACTTCACAGTCCGATGTTAGTTTAAAGACAGCACGGTCGAGGTTAAGGACATCATAGTCTATGAGTTTAAGGACCCTATAGTCCGTGAAATGTGTGGTTGTCGGGACCCGTCACCTCTCTGAAGACGTTGAAGGATTACAACGACAAATATCAGAAGAGTAACGAGATGTATCCTCGAACCGATGCAAGTTGGTTGAGAGAGCAGATGTGCTCAATTCAAGATAAGTTGAGGACTTATGGCCAGAATTGGGCTAAGTCCAATTACAAAAATGTTTAACATTTTATTTTTTGTTCAGGCTATTAAGCCTTTTATTTGGGCTCAGCCCTTTTAATAATGCTAGGCATTAGGCTCTGACATTTTTGTCTTGTATTGAATGCATAGCATTCATCAGAAACAAAGTTTGTTCTGACAGTGAGCCACGTGGCGCGCCAGGCGCATTGCGCTAGTCAAAGAGCGCATTGCGCTTCTGTCGGGTAGCGCACACGAAGAGGACACGTGTCGCGCTTAGCGCTAGTTTGTTAGCGTATTGGGCTTTTAATTTATGAGCGCATTGCGTTAGTCTGTTCGCGCACCAGTGAGTGACACGTGGCGCGCTTGGCGCTGAGCACCAGTCCATGAGCGCGGTGCTCTATTTTAGAAGCGCAAAGCGCAGATTGTGTCTCTGGTTGACACATGGCAGGTTTTGGCGCTGAGCGCCGGTCCAATGAGCGCAAGGGCGCAATTCATGAGTGCAAGGCACTTTCTAATAGCGCAAAGCGCATCTGATCAATTTTAAGATCAAAGAACAGATTTATGTTCTTCTTTAAAGGAGGCTTTGCCTCAAGATCCAAGAACAAAAGTTCTTGTTTTTATAAAAGGCTCTGCCTTTATAAATCAAAGATCTATGAATGAAGTAAAAATACTTCTTTTATTATTTTATGATTAGATCTTTTGATCTTTTCCTTTTTTACTAAAGACCTTGGTCTTTTTTCAGATCTATGATCTTTTTAGAAGATGGTTCTTCTTTTTCCGAGATGGTTTCATCTCTATTATTCAAGAACATAGTTCTTTTTACCTTGAAGATGAAGAAAAATCTTCTTTTTTCTAAGAGCTTTCTCTTCTTTTGCAGAGGATTTTTCTCTCTCCTCTGTATCTCCTAAACTTAAAGTCTAGGGGCCTTTATATAGGGCCAATTGATTTGTTAAATCGGTTGTAAAGATCTTTCTCTGATTGATTTGTAAATATTTCCGACCGTTGGATCTTTGATCCTAGGGCTTCTGTTTTACAGAAGACAATCTTCTTGTTTTTTAAGAAGATTGAGAAAATCTTTCCATAACAGAATTTATTCTGTCTTTTGGTAATTTTTATTTACCATTGGATCATTGATCCAACGGTGTTCTGATTTACAGAGCACAATCTTGTCATTTGGAAAGATTTTGAGGAATCTTTCCTTAACAGAATTTAATTCTGATTAATTAATGATTTATCATTATTATTAGATCTTTGATCTGACGGTTGGGGAGCTTTTAGGTTCCAGCGCTGGCGCACCCGTGCTTTGCACGTGGTGCGCTGCTTAAAAGGCAGCGCACATTGCGCTAGCGGGCACGTGTACGACAAGTGGTGTGCTGCTGAGAGCGCAGCGCACTTAGCGCTAGCGCACACGTGCTTTGCATGTGGTGCGCTACGACAGAGCACATTGCGCTAGCGCACACATGTATGACACGTGGTGCGCTGCTTAGAGCGCAGCGCACCTAGCGCTAGCGCACACGTGCTTTGCACGTGGTGCGCTACGACATAGTCTTTGACTCTCAGCACTGAGACATTTACATTCTTTGCATGTGGAGTTTTTTCCCTTTATATTTTTTTATTTATTTCTTATATATATATATATTTATTTTTATTTTTTATTATTTTTTTTTCTTTTTATATAAGGGAGCAGGTTGTGAGCCAAAATTTTGGCGGGAACAGTACCCTTGAACCAATTTTGGTTGGGAGATCTATAGTCCAATTTGGGACTAAGATATGTTAAAAAGATTTATGTGCATATGGGCTCATTTAATCTGAATGAGGGGTTTATAGCCAATTTGGGCTCGGCCCACTCAGTTAAAAATTTTAAACATTTGACAATGCTGAGCATTGATTTGAGCTTCTGACAATTTTTGTCGTTTATGGAATGCTGAGCATTCATCATAGCTCTAGGTTTATTAAAAGACAGTTTATGTTCTATCAGCGCATACGTGAAGGGCATGTGGTACGCTTGGCGCTTTGCGCCAATCAAAGAGCGCAGTGCGCTATGCCAAGTAGGGCACACGTGAGGGACACATGTCGTGCTTGGCGCTAAGCGCCAGATGATGGGCGCATTGCATCAGTTTATGAGCGCAGAGCGCTAGTTTATGAGCACATTGCGATATCAATTCAGTGGCGCACACGTGAGTGACACGTTTTGCGTCTGGCGTTGAGCGCCAGTCCATGAGCGCAAAGCGCTAACTATTGAATGGCGCACACGTGAGTGACACGTGGTGCGCTTGGCGCTGAGCGCCAGTCTAAGAGCGCAGAAGCGCATTTGATCAATTTTTTGATCTGAGAAATAAATTTATGTTCTTTTAAAAGAGATTTTGTCTCAAAATCTAAGAACAACGGTTCTTATTTTGTAGGAGATGTTTCCAATCTCTTATGTTGATGAAAGGCTTTCCCTTTATGGATCTATGATCTTTAAGAGAATTGAATTATTCTCCCCCCCCTCTTATAATGAGATGTTCATGATCTCTTTGTGAAAAGACCTTAGTCTCATAGATCTATGATCTGTGAGAAGAATTATGTTCTTCTTCTTTTATGATGAGATCTTTTGATCTCTTTATGAAAGACTTTTGTCTTGTAGATTTATGATCTTTTAAAGAAGTGAATCCTTCTTTTTAAATTAATTACGAGATGATTTCATCTCTGTTCATCATCATTCTTTTTTTAGCTTGAAGAAAAATCTTTTTTCTCTGGGTGCTTAGCTTTTCTTTTTGAGATCTCTTAAAGCTTATGGGGGGTTCCTCTCTATGCTTCTGTCTATCTTCCTCTCTTGAAACTTGAAGTCTAGGGGCCTTTTTATAGGGAAAGTTGATCAGTTCAATCAGTTAAGGAGATCTTTTCTCCAATTGATTTGGGTAATTTCCCATCGTCGGATGTTTGATTCAAGAGCTTCTGATTTACAGAAGGTAATTTTCTTGTTATTAACAAGATTGGGAAATCTTTTCCATACAGAATTTATTCTGTATTTCGGTGATTTTTAATCACCACTGGATCATTGATCCAACGGTGCTCTAATTTACAGAGCACAATCTTGTTATTTGGAAAGATTTTGAGGAATCTTTTCTTAACAGAATTTAATTCTGATTAATTAATGATTTATAATTATTATTGGATCTTTGATCTGACGGTGGGGAGCTTTTAGTTCCAGCGCTAGGGCACCCGTGCTTTGCACGTGGTGCGCTGCTTAGAGCGCAGCGCACCCGTGCTTTGCACGTGGTGCGCAGCTTGCAGCGCATCTAGCGCTAGCGCACACGTGCTTTGCACGTGGTGCGCTGCTTAGGGCGCAGCGCACTTGGCGCTGCTTCTGAAGCGTTGCTTCATTTCTAAAATTTGAATTTTGAACAGAGCTTTGCTCTGACTGGAGGAAACAAATGCCCCCACCGTTGCGCTCACGTGGCTCACACGTGAGTGCAGCGGTGGCAACATCTCCACCATTAGATCAACTTAGAAGTTGAAACGGCACTCAGTGCCTATAAATAGGATCCTTGGCCCTTAGGATGATTTCTGTTCGTCTTCCTTCTTGTTTTCTGAGAATTTTTATTCTCCCACAGAGCATAGCTCTTTGTCTTAAGAACTTTCAAGAGTCAAAACTCTGCCAAATTTTGGTAAGATTTGAACTTTATCAATAGAGCTTTGCTCTTCCTCGGATCATAGATCTCAAAATGTTTTTAGGGTTTTACCCATCAACAGAGCTTTGCTCTTCATAGATCTCAGATCCAAAAAAATGTTATTAGGGTTTTACCCATTAACAGAGCTTTGCTCTCCTGAATAATGGAGATTTGTTAATCTCTTATGAAGAACTTTTAAGAGTTTGTTCATGGATTTTGAAGATATCAGAATTTTAATTCATTAAAAAAATTATTTTAATTTTTCTGATGGGTTATTCCATCATTTTTACTGAGCAAGGCTCTTGGAATTCCCGGAGAATTTTTAATCCCCCTCATAATTGACTTCGACAGGTGTCATTCCTGTCTGCAGAGCATTGCTCTCGAGGAGTTTAACTCTTTGGCCCGAGGAACCTTTTTATTAAATGCGAAATCCTTTTTAGGATTCCTTTCTTGATTGCACAGGATTAAATTCGTTGGGTGATTTAATTAGCACTTATTTCCTCCTTCGGGATATCAAGAGTTGTCTAAATCCCGTGTTTGCTTCAATAAGCTTTCTTTTAATCAATCTGTCCACTAACTCTCACTGATTTTCTTTTTCAGACTTTATGGACGCTCATATGTATGATCTCGACGAGATTATTTCTTACGGAGACATTCGCGCATTCAGTCGTTCTCAAAACCAAGAATTTACCAACGCCCAGTGTGCTGAAATTATGGGTCGCTTTGATGCATACAATGGTCGACTGCTCTCTCGTCGTTCCTCTCTCTTGAAGCTTATTGTGGGAGCGATCTGGGGAGCACTTCCTTTATTTTACGCCGGCATGACGCTTAAAGCATTGGAAGACTCCGAAGATAAGGTGCACTCGGTGTATCTGATGGGCTTAATCTCAAAGAAAAGGTGAGACAACCTTGTTGATATCCTGCATCAAGCTTTTCAACAGGCGGCGATACTTGCTGCTTATCGAAGGGTGGATGACATCAGTGGGGATCCTGACGCTTGTGATCGTGAAAGGATGCACATGAAGATGGTCCGAGAGGCCCGAAAATTTTTGGATGGCCTCACTCTTAAATTTCTCAATCCATGTCCTGGATTTGATGTTTTGCCTTTGTAAACACTTTAATGGCGTTTTTGTTTACCGTTTTCATCAATGTAGGAATTTTCTGAAGTATGAATGGCAAGCTTTTCCATTTCCATGTGTTTATCTTATGCATGCATGAATGGGTGCGCTTTGAATGCTTAACTGAATGCGAATCAAATGTTCTCCTTACTGTCGCTTTCTTCTCTTCGCTGTGTCGTTGCCATATAATTTCAGCATATGTGGCCTGTAGATAGTAAGTGATGGTCCATCTCAGACTCTTTGCAGGGTAACGATGGCTTAGGAAACAGGTTCAGGTCTGCTGCCTAAGACTTTTCAATTTTATGAGTCGTGAGGGTCTCATAAAAGGTTTTCTCCCTACGAGTCGAGAGGATCTCGTAGGTGCATTTTCTCCTTAGGAATCGTGAGGATTCCCAAGTGTGCTTTTCTTGAGAGTCGTAAGGATCTCACAAGAGAATTTTCCCTCTTACAAGTCGAGAGGACTCGTAAGTGGTTGTTTTCCTCCTTGTCGGGATTCGACTTTGGAGAGTGTGGCCCGTGAATAGTATGCAAGAGTCCATTTTGGACCGACTTGCAGGGCCCCAGTGCTTAGGAAACAGGTCCTTATCCTAATTGCCTAAGGTTTTTCCTTACGAGTCGAGACGAATCGAGAAGTTCTCGCAAAGACACTAATCTCCTCACGAGTCGAGACGAGTCGAGAAGTTCTCGCAAGAATGTCCTAACGTCACAGTTAACCTCTGCTCTTTACGACAGAGGTCCGTTAAGGTCTGTGGTACTAGGGTTTTGCCCGTCGTACCGTCGTGTTAACTGATGTATCCCTCGATAGGCAATCTTGCTGTTCGAGTAGCCTTGCGACTTTCGTGTCTCTGATCCTTTTGGGGGCTGGACAAGACGTCTTCAAGCAATCTTCCTAGGCAGTTTGATCGTCGGAAGAGCAAGCGTTAGGAATTATGCCATGCCGCTTTTTACTTGAGGTTAAGCTCATTTTGGGGAGCCTCGATGAGTCATAACCACTCCGCGCTGGTGTGGGATGATCTCCGATAGTCTTTCAGGTTTTATATGAGTTGCCGTCAAGACCCTGAAGTTAGGAATTTGGCCTTTGCTTCATTTGCTGGCATTGCATCTGCTGTATCGAGACGAATGTCACGGTTATCTCTGAGTTGTTGGTGAACCGTCGAGGTTTGGAACTAGGGATTTTGCCATGGCTCCGTTGTTTGATTGTCGCGTCTGAATCCCGCTGGAGGAAGAACGCTGTGGTGACATCTCGTCTGCTGTATCGAGACGAACGTCGAAGTGGTGACCACTCCACTCTGGTATGGGATTATCTCCGATCGTCTTTCAGGTTTTATATGAGTTGGCTTCAAGACACTGAAGATAGGAATTTGGCCTTCGCTTCGTTTGTTTTAGCGTGTCCGAATCCTGTTGGAGGAAGAATGCTGTGGTGATATCTCGTCTGCTGTATCGAGACGAACGTCGAGGTGGTGACCACTCCACGCCGGTATGGGATGATCTCCGATAGTCTTTCAGGTTTTATATGAGTTGCCGTCAAGACCCTGAAGCTAGGAATTTGGCCTTCGCTTCATTTGTTTTAGCGTGTCCGAATCCTGTTGGAGGAAGAACGTTGTGGTGACATCTCGTCTGCTGTATCGAAACGAATGTCTAGGTGGTGACCACTCCGCGCTGGTATAGGATGATCTCCAATAGTCTTTCAGGTTTTATATGAGTTGCCGTCAAGACCCTGAAGCTAGGAATTGGCCTTCTCTTCGTTTGTTTCAGCATGTCTGAATCCTGTTGGAGGAAGAACGATGTGGTGACATCTCGTCTGCTGTATCGAGACGAACGTCGAGGTGGTGACCACTCCGCGCTGGTGTGGGATGATCTCCGACAGTCTTTCAGGTTTTATATGAGTTGCCGTCAAGACCCTGAAGCTAGCAATTTGGCATCCGCTTCGTTTGCTTTGGCATGTCCGAATCTTGTTGGAGGAAAGATGCTGTAGTGACATCTCGTCCGCTGTATCAAGACGAACGTCGAGGTGGTGACTACTCCGCGCTGGTGTGTGATGATCTCCGATAGACTTTCAGGTTTTATATAAGTTGCCGTCAAGACCCTGAAGCTAGGAATTTGGCCTTTGCTGGCATTGCATCTGTTGTATCGAGACGAATGTCGAGGTGGTGACCACTCCGCACTGGTGTGGGATGATCTCCGATAGTCTTTCAGGTTTTATATAAGTTGCCGTCAAGACCTTGAAGCTAGGAATTTGGCCTTCGCTTCGTTTGCTTCGGTGCGTCCGAATCCTGTTGGAGGAAGGACGCCGTGGTGACATCTCGTCTGCTGTATCGAGACGAATGCTGAAGTGGAGCTGGGATTTTGCCGTCACTCCGCTTTGTTTCGACCGTAAGGTCTTTCATTGACGTTGCATCTGCATCCTGCTGGGCTGCGAAGGAACACCGTTGTTGACATTGCGTCTGGTGTAACGAGACGAATGCTGAGGTGGAGCTTGGATTTTGCCGTCACTCCGCTTTGTTTCGACCTTGAGGTCTTTCATTGACGTTGCATCTGCATCCTGCTGGGCTGCGAAGGAACGTCGTTGTTGACATTGCGTCTGGTGTAACGAGAAGAATGCTGAGGAGGAGCTGGGATTTTGCCGTCACTCCGCTTTGTTTCGACCGTGAGGTCTTTCATTGACGTTGCATCTGCATCCTGCTGGACTGCGAAGGAACGCCGTTGTGGGTCTTCAGGCTGTAGATGTAGCCGTCGAGACTTGGCTCTTCTTCTGATGGAGACTGGTGGGATGATATGGTTCCCTCTTTGTTTGCACCCCTGGATTGTATACAGGGATCGATGTGATCTCACATGTAGGGCAAAAGGTTTCATTTTATATATTTTTCTTTCCGCGATACTCTATCATTTCAGCTTTTATATCGCGAAAGTCGCAATTGCCCAATCATTTCGGCTCTTTTTCGCGGTGCCCAATCATTTCGGCTATTTGTTTTATTTACTCGCTGTTTTTTTATTGTGAGTTGCCCAATCATTTCGGCTGTTTTGTATGCATATATTTTTACTTGCTGATTTGCAAGTTGCCCAATCATTTCGGCTATTTCATATGCATTTGTGGCTCGCTGGCTTTTCACTGTGAGTTTGGGATTTGATACCGATTTAGGCATCAGCATCGCTACTACTGGGATATTGCCAGGAGCGAATCATCATTTGCCTCGAAAGGACTTGACAGTAACTCTATAAAACCTGAAAGACTATCGGAGATCATCCCATACCAGCACGGAGTGGTCACCACCTCGACGTTCGTCTCGATACAGAAGACGAGATGTCACCACAACGTTCTTCCTCCAACAGAATTCGGACACTCTAAAACAAACGAAGTGAAGGCCAAATTCCTAGCTTCAGGGTCTTGACGGCAACTCATATAAAACCTGAAATACTATCGGAGATCATCCCATACCAGCGCGGAGTGGTCACCACCTCGACGTTCATCTCGATACAGCAGACGAGATGTCACCACAGCGTTCTTCCTCCAACAGGATTCGGACACGCTAAAACAAACGAAGCGAAGGCTAAATTACTATCTTCAGGGTCTTGACGGCAACTCATATAAAACCTGAAAGACTATCGGAGATCATCCCATACCAGCGCGGAGTGGTCACCACCTCGACGTTCGTTTCGATACAGCAGAAGAGATGTCACCACAGCGTTCTTCCTCCAGCGGGATTCAGACGCGACAATCAAACAACGGAGCCATGGCAAAATCCCTAGTTCCAAATCTCGACGGTTCACCAACAACCTAGAGACAACCGTGACATTCGTCTCGATACAGCAGACGCAATGCAAGCAAATGAAGCAAAGGCCAAATTCCTAGCTTCAGGGTCTTGACGGCAACTCATATAAAACCTGAAAGACTATCGAATATCATCCCAAACCAGCGCGGAGTGGTTATGACTCATCGAGGCTCCCCAAAATGAGCCTAACCTCAAGTAAAAAGCGGCATGGCAAAATTCCTAACGCTTGCTCTTCCGACGGTCAAACTGCCTAGGAAGATTGCTTGAAGACGTCTTATCCAGCCCCCGAAAGGATCAGAGACACGACAGTCGCAAGGCTACTCGAGCAGCAAGATTGCCTATCGAGGGATATATCAGTCAACGTGACGGTACGACGGGCAAAACCCTAGTACCACAGACCCTAACGGAACTCTGTCGTAAATAGCAGAGGTTAACTGTGATGTTAGGACATTCTTGCGAGAACTTCTCGACTCGTCTCGACTCGTGAGGAAATTAGTGTCTTTGCGAGAACTTCTCGATTGGTCTCAACTCGTAAGGAAAAGCCTTAGGCAATGGGGATAATGACATGTTTCCTAAGCACTGGGGCCCTGCAAGTCGGTCCAAAATGGACTCTTGCATACTATTCATGGGCCACACTCTCCAAAGTCGAATCCGGAAAAGGAGGGAAATAACCACTTACGAGTCCTCTCGACTTGTACGATGGAAAATTCTCTTGTGAGATCCTTATGACTCTCAAGAAAAAGCACACTTGGGAATCCTCACGATTCCTAAGGAGAAAATACACCTACGAGATTCTCTCGACTCGTAGGGAGAAAAGCCTTTATGAGACCCTCACAGCTCATAAAATTGAAAAGTCTTAGGCAGCAGACCTGAACCTGTTTCCGAAGCCATCGTTACCCTGCAAAGAGTCTGAGATGGACCATCACTTACTATCTACAGGCCATATATGCTGAAATTACATGGCAACGACACAGCGAAGAGAAGAAAGCGACAGTAAGGAGAACATTTGATTCGCATTCAGTTAAGCATTCAAAGCGCACCCATTCGTGTATGAGCGAAAAGGTTTAATGCATAAGATAAACACATGGAAATGGAAAAGCTTGCCATTCATACTTCAGAAAATTCCTACATTGATGAAAACGGTAAACAAAAATGCCATTAAAGTGTTTACAAAGGCAAAACATCAAATCCAAGACATGGATTGAGAAATTTAAGAGTGAGGCTATCCAAAAAATTTCGGGCCTCTCGGAACATCTTCATGTGCATCCTTTCACGATTACAAGCGTCAGGATCCGCAATGATGTCCTCCACCCTTCGATAAGCAGCAAGTATCGCCGCCTGTTGAAAAGCTTGATGCAGGATATCAACAAGGTTGTCTCGCCTTTTCTTTAAGATTAAGCCCATCAGATACACCGAGTGCACCTTATCTTCGGCGTCGTCCAATGCTTTAAGCGGCATGCCGGCGTAAAATAGAGGAAGTGCTCCCCAAATTGCTCCCACAATAAGCTTCAAGAGAGGGGAACGACGAGGGATAAGTCGACCATTGTATACATCAAAGCGACCCAAAATTTCAGCACACTGGGCGTTAGTAAATTCTTGGTTTTGAGAACGACCGAGTGCGCGAATGTCTCCGTAAGAAATAATTTCGTCAAGATCATACATATGAGCGTCCATAAAGTCTGAAAAAGAAAATCAGTGAGAGTTAATGGACATACTGATTAAAAGAAAGCTTATTGAAACAAACACAGGATTTAAACAACTCTTGATATCCTAAAGGAGGAAATAAGTGCTAATTAAATCACCCAACGAATTTAATCCTGTGCAATCAAGAAAGGAATCCTAAAAAGGATTTCGCATTTAATAAAAAGGTTCCTCGGGCCAAGGAGTTAAACTCCTCGAGAGCAATGCTCTGCAGACATGAATGACACCTGTCAAAGTCAATTATGAGGGGGATTAAAAATTCTCCGGGAATTCTAAGAGCCTTGCTCTATAAAAATGATGGAATAACCCATCAGAAAAATTAAAATAAAATTTTTAATGAATTAAAATTCCGAGATATTCAAAATCCATGAACAAACTCTTAAAAGTTCTTCATAATAGATTAACAAATCTCCATTATTCAGGAGAGCAAAGCTCTGTTAATGGGTAAAACCCTAATAACATTTTTTTGGATCTGAGATCTATGAAGAGTAAAGCTCTGTTAATGGGGAAAACCCTAAAAACATTTTGAGATCTATGATCTAAGGAAGAGCAAAGCTCTATTGATAAAGTTCAAATCTTACCAAAATTTGGCAGAGTTTTGACTCTTGAAAGTTCTTAAGACAAAGAGCTATGCTCTGTGGGAGAATAAAAATTCTCAGCAAACAAGAAGGAAGATGAACAGAAATCATCCTAAGGGACAAGGGTCCTATTTATAGACACTGAGTGTCATTTCAACTTCTAAATTGATCTAATGGTGGAGATGTTGCCACCGCTGCACTCACGTGTGAGCCACGTGAGCGCAACGGTGTGGGGCATTTGTTTCCCCCAATCAAAGCAAAGCTATATTCAAAATTCAAATTTTAGAAATGAAGCAGCGCCAAATGCGCTGCGCCCTAAGCAGCGTACCACGTGCGAAGCACGTGTGCGCTAGCGCTAGGTGCGCTGCGCTCTAAGCAGCGCATCACGTGCAAAGCACAGGTGCGCTAGCGCTGGAACTAAAAACTCCCCACCGTCAGATCAAAGATCCAATAATAATGATAAATCATTAATTAATCAGAATTAAATTCCGTTAAGAAAAGATTCCTCAAAATCTTTCCAAACAACAAGATTGTGCTCTGTAAATCAGAGCACCGTTGGATCAATGATCCAGTGGTGATTAAAAAACACCAAAATATAGAATAAATTCTGTATGGAAAAGATTTCCCAATCTTGTTAATAAAAACAAGATTACCTTCTGTAAATCAGAAGCCCTTGGATCAAATATCCAACGATGGGAAATTACCCAAATCAATTGGAGAAAAGATCTCCTTAACTAATTGAACTGATCAACTTGCCCTATAAAAAGACCCCTAGACTTCAAGTCTCAAGAGAGGAAGATAGACAGAAGTATAGAGAGGAACCCCCCATAAGCTTTGAGAGATCTCAAAAAGAAAAACTAAGCTCTCAGAGAAAAAAGATTTTTCTTCAAGCTAAAAAAAGAATGATGATGGACAGAGAGATGAAATCATCTCGTAATTAATTTAAAAGGAAGGATTCACTTCTTTAAAAGATCATAGATCTACAAGACAAAAGTCTTTCACAAAGAGATCAAAGGATCTCATCATAAAAGAAGAAGAACATAATTCTTCTCACAGATCATAGATCTATGAGACTAAGGTCTTTTCACAAAGAGATCATGAACATCTCATTATAAGAGGGCGGGAGGGGGAGGGGGAGAATAATTCAATTCTCTTAAAGATCATACATCCATAAAGGCAAAGCCTTTCATCAACATAATAGATTGGAAACATCTCCTACAAAATAAGAACTGTTCTTAGATCTTGAGACAAAGTCTCTTTAAAAAGAACATAAATTTATTTCTCAGATCATAAAATTGATCAAATGCGCTTCTGCGCTCTTAGATTGGCGCTCAGCGCCAAGCGCACCACGTGTCACTCACGTGTGCGCTGTTCAACAGTTAGCGCTTTGCGCTCTTGAACTAGCGCTTTGCCCTCATGGACTGGCCTCAGCGCCAGGCGCACCACGTGTCACTCACGTGTGCGCCACTGAATTGATAGCACAATTCGCTCATTAAATAGCGTTCTGCGCTCATAAACTAATGCAATGCGCCCATCATCTGGCGCTTAGCGCCAAGCGCGACACGTGTCCCTCGCGTGCACGCTGCTTGGCATAGCGCACTGCGCTCTTTGAATGGCGCAAAGCGCCAAGCGCACTACATGTCCTTCACGTGTGCGCTGATAGAACATAAATTGTTCTTTAATAAGCCTAGAGCTATGATGAATGCTCAGCATTCCATTAAAAACAAAAATTGTCAGAAGCTCAAATCAATGCTCAGCATTGTTAAATATTTAAAAATTTTAACTGAGTGGGTTGAGCCCAAACTGGCTATAAACCCCTCATTCAGATTAAATGAGCCCATATGCTCATAAATCTTTTTAACAGATCTTAGTCCCAAATTGGACTATAGATCTCCCAACCAAAATTGGTTCAAGGGTACATCTCTTCACTCCTCTGATATTTGTCGTTGTAATCTTTCGACGTCTTCAGAGAGGCGACGGGTCCCGACGACCATACATTCCATAGACTATGGCATCTTTAAACTGGACTGTGGGGTCCTTAAACCCATGGACTATGATGTCCTTAACCTCGGACTGTGAGGTCCTTAAACCCATGGACCGAGATGTTCTTAAACTAACATTGGACCACTATGTCCTTATGTAGGGATTCTAGCCACACGCACAAAGGTCTACGAGGCATCAACCATGCCCAATTTAAATTTTAGCCGTGCCGAACAACCCAAAGCCGGATCTTTAAACTAGAGTTTATGCGAAAACAAACATGTTAAACACTTTAACATTAAGTGGGAGGGATTACAAACTTTGTAGATCCGGTCCTTCACTTCTTAAGCTCCGTGTTGAAGTCCCTTCGCTGCGATCATCGTGTTCCGGACTCTCGAGAGGCTCCACGAAGAGAAAGATGCAAGCTTGCTTCCGATCTTCGATAACAAAGATGATCTATCTTGAAGTTTCATTAACACAAGCTAACACTCACTAAATGAAGTGAACACTCTCATTTAAAGGGCAAGGGTAGATGAGGATGATGAAGTAGGATTTTTGCTCTCTTTTATTTTCTTATTCTCACTTATTTTCATCACTTGGAAAAAAGCTAGCAAGTTTTTTTCATGAAAAGAAGATGGAAGAAGAAGATGAATAATGAATAGAATCCTTTTGTAATGAATAATGTAAAGAAGATAATAATGAATAATGCAACCATGGTTACTAAACCTTTGTAGAGAATTAACCAAGGGCTAGGATTTGGATTGGGTTAAAGCATGAGTCATTTGAAAATATCTTGCACAAAACAAAAAGAAACCTTCTAGAATCATCAAGAAGGAACTAACCCAAAACAAACCCTAACCTTGTTTAAATCTCCACTAAACATGTTTCATTAGTTATCTTATCATGTTACAATATTATATATCACATATATAATATTTATTGTAACAATATAAAATAATACAATTAACATATATCGCATATATATATCAATGTATTACCCGAGTGAGAAAAAGAATCTTTTAGTGAGCTAATATTAGTTAATGTAATTTAATATATCATATATATTATTATACATCAAATTATTGAATCAACACTTGATCCGACAATCCGGCTATATCGCATATAACCGACTAATACGATGACCCGGCTATATCACATATACCCGGCCGATATCTCATATCGCGAGAATCCAATACGGTATTACATACCGCATTATCCTCGGTCCCGCACATATCACATATGTGCTCCTACTCCGTTTTGCCTGAGCCAAGAAACCTCTGTGTAGGACTCTAAAGAATCGTCAATACGCCGGCAGTAGGTGATGATCATATCAAACACCCACAAGCTGCAAGCGGTCAGCTAAACGTAAAAGCCACCCAGGTATTGAGCGCTCAGAAGATCAACAAGCAAGCCTGTACATTCTCCTGTGAATCCAATCAGTAACACTCCCGTACAGTCCGGTCTCGTCGTCTGATATGTCGCATATCTCGCCTAGGGGTGGTAAACGTCAGACCCCAGTAGCTTGATAAGTCGTGTCGATATGAGGTCTATAACAGTTCGAGAAACTACTGATAACACTTACCAGTAAATCTCAGCAACCCTGGCCAGGGATTTCCAGTTATAGCCAATCGAACACAGCGCAACATCAACTCCCTATACCGGGAGAGACGAATCCCCTCCTATCGCTCATTGCCTCCATGTGATTCGGGACTGTACCCAAAAGCCACCTTTTTGCACGCCCTCTTGGACGTGGTATGATGGAAATCAAAGCACAGTGGGAATCACACAAGAGGACATCTCGGTCCATGGGTTTAAGGACCCCACAGTCCGAGGTTAAGGACATCATAGTCCATGGGTTTAAGGACCCCACAGTCCGAGATTAAGGACATCATAGTCCATGGGTTTAAGGACCCCACAGTCCAGTTTAAAGACGTCATAGTCTATGGAATATATGGTCGTCGGGACCCGTCGCCTCTCTGAAGACGTTGAAGGATTACAACGACAAATATCAAAGGAGTGAAGAGATGTACCCTTGAACCAATTTTGATTGGGAGATCTATAGTCCAATTTGGGACTAAAATCTGTTAAAAAGATTTATGAGCATATGGGCTCATTTAATCTGAATGAGAGGTTTATAGCCAATTTGGGCTCGGCCCACTCAGTTAAAAATGTTAAACATTTGACAATGCTGAGCATTGATTTGAGCTTCTGACAATTTTTGTCTTTTATGGAATGCTGAGCATTCATCATAGCTCTAGGCTTATTAAAGAACAGTTTATGTTCTATCAGCGCACACGTGAAGGGCACGTGGTGCGCTTGGCACTTTGCGCCAGTCAAAGAGCGCAGTGCGCTATGCCAAGTAGCGCACACGTGAGGGACACGTGTCGCGCTTGGCGCTAAGCGCCAGATGATGGGCGCATTGCATCAGTTTATGAGCGCAGAGCGCTAGTTTATGAGCACATTGAGCTATCAATTCAGTGGCGCATACGTGAGTGACACGTGGTGCGCCAGGCGCTGAGCGCCGGTCCATGAGCGCAAAGCGCTAACTGTTGAATGGCGCATACGTGAGTGACATGTGGTGCGCTTGGCGCTGAGCGCCAGTCCAAGAGCGCAGAAGCGCATTTGATCAATTTTATGATCTGAGAAATAAATTTATGTTCTTTTAAAGGAGACTTTGTCTCAAGATCTAAGAACAACAGTTCTTATTTTGTAGAAGATGTTTCCAATCTCTTATGTTGATGAAAGGCTTTGCCTTTATGGATCTATGATCTTTAAGAGAATTGAATTATCTCTCCCCCCTCTTATAATGAGTTGTTCATGATCTCTTTGTGAAAAGACCTTAGTCTCATAGATCTATGATCTGTGAGAAGAATTATGTTCTTCTTCTTTTATGATGAGATCTTTTGATCTCTTTATGAAAGACTTTTGTCTTGTAGATCTATGATCTTTTAAAGAAGCGAATCCTTCTTTTTAAATTAATTACGAGATAATTTCATCTCTCTGTTCATCATCATTCTTTTTTTACCTTGAAGAAAAATCTTTTTTCTCTGAGGGCTTAGCTTTTCTTTTTGAGATCTTTCAAAGCTTATGGGGGGGTTCCTCTCTATGCTTCTGTCTATCTTCCTATCTTGAGACTTGAAGTCTAGGGGCCTTTTTATAGGGCAAGTTGATCAGTTCAATCAGTTAAAGAGATCTTTTCTCCAATTGATTTGGGTAATTTCCCATCGTTGGATCTTTGATCCAAGGGCTTCTGATTTACCGAAGGTAATTTTCTTGTTATTAACAAGATTGGGAAATCTTTTCCATACAGAATTTATTCTGTATTTTGGTGATTTTTAATCCCCACTGGATCATTGATCCAACGGTGCTCTGATTTACAGAGCACTCTTGTTGTTTGGAAAGATTTTGAGGAATCTTTTCTTAACAGAATTTAATTCTGATTAATTAATGATTTATCATTATTATTGGATCTTTGATCTGATGGTGGGGAGCTTTTAGTTCCAGCACTAGCGCACCCGTGCTTTGCGCTGCTTAGAGTGCAGCGCATTTAGCGCTAGCGCACCCGTGCTTTGCACGTGGTGCGCTGCGTAGAGCGCAGCGCACCTAGCGCTAGCGCACCCGTGCTTTGCATGTGGTGCGCTTCTTGCAGCGTACCTAGCGCTAGCGCATAAGTGCTTTGCACGTGGTGTGCTGCTTAAGGCGCAGCGCACTTGGCGCTGCTTCTGAAGCGTTGCTTCATTTCTAAAATTTGAATTTTGAACGGAGCTTTGATCTAATTGGGGGAAACAATAGCTTTCGACGATTTCATATATGGGGTCATCGAAGATTTTCGTCATGGCCCTCTGATGGGTGGCACCGGTGTTCTTTAGACCGAAAGGCATCACTTTGTAGCAGAATATGCCCAAAAGGGTCTGGAAAGCGGTATGCTTCTAGTCCTCGGGATGCATCTTTATCTGATTGTATCCTGATGAGCCATCCATGAAGGAGAAAACTTCGTGAGTGGACGTATTATCTATCATCAGCTCAGTGACCGGTACTGGAAAGCCGTCCTTCGGGAAGGCTTTGTTGAGATCCCGAAAGTCCACACATATGCGCACCGTCCCATTTTTCTTTATCACCGGGACGATGTTGGCGATCCAATCAGGATATTGACCCTCTTGGATGAAGCCGGAGTCGATTAGCTTCTTGACCTCGGCATTGATGCTCATCTCAAACGCGAGCCGCATTCTTCTCGGTGCTTGTTTGATCGGTTTGACGTCCGGAGATATCGCTAATTTATGGACGGCTATTTCTGGATCTAATCCGGGCATCTCAAAATAGTTTCATGCGAAACAGTCTTTATACTGCATGAGCACGTCTTTTAGCGTAGCCACCCTTTCTTCAGACAAAAGCTCACTGACGAATGTCGGTCGTGAGTCGTTTGTCGTCCCAAAGTCGATTTCTCTGAGGTCATCTGCAGTAGTATGTATCCCATCTTCCAGCTCTTTTGGTGCCGGTGGAAACTCTGAGATCACCTTGTCATCATCGTTTTCGAAGCACCAGAGGAGGTCATCTGCATTCTCGGGTTCTTCTTCTGACAGCGTTATTACGTGACAGGTACGAGATCGCTTCCAAGACCGATGTTGATCTGGTTCTACTCTCGCTGCATACGTGGATTTCGGTTCATGCTTTTGCGGCGGAGTTACCCTCCAACTGCTGGATAGAGCGAATCTGTCTAGTTGATACTGGTCTTCAACCCAGTTCTTGAAGGTGAAGCAGTCTTCGATAGGATGCCCTATTGCTCGGTGATAGGAGCAATAGTCTGGGTGAGAGACCTTGTCTGCTTGCTCGGGGTGCTTGGACTCCGGGAGTGTCATCATATGATGTTTCATGACAAGATTGAATATCTTCTTTCTCTTGTCTTGGGGAAAAGAATATTCCCGACCCATCTTCTTTATAAGAGGCGGATCCCGGCTGCTCGATTCTTGATCACGTGGCTTCTTAGACCCGCTTGACCGCTGTCGAACGTTTTTTCCATTCTTTGGTTTATTTTTGCCTCTACGCCGGGTCTTTTGTGTGATGGGCTGGTGACGAGGAGCATTATCATTCTTCGCGGCCTGCTGAAGGAGGCGCTGCGTCCTAGCTTTCTCATAAATGGCCATTTCGCGGCTATAGTCATCCCGGACCTTTTGACCCGCTTCCCTTATTAGCTTATCCATCTTTTCTTCAAACGACGGACAAGGCACTTTCTTGGAGGGACCTCGTTTTGGTTCAGGGTTAGCGTCTTTTAACAGAACATCTCCTTCTTCATCAAAATCATATATAACGCAGCATTCATGGAATCGTTCCCGTCTTTTGGATTGAACATATCCAAGCCCGATCGTTTCCATTCTCCCGTTGGGCAACTTTCGCTGAGTTCCGGGGACGTCCCAAATCCTGTTGTAGAACCGAGCTTGTCGAGCAGTCTATTTGAAGGGTATACCTTGGCGCCTCAACAGCCTTTTCAATCCTTCTGTGTAATATCTAGGCAGACGGATGGGCTGGAGCCTGTCAAGTGTAGAATCGGCACCATGCCAAATTTCTCTCTCCACTTTAGTTTTCGTGGATTGATAAAAGAGGATCGCCTTTTCATTTTTTTGCCTGGGAGGGATGTAGAATGTCTGCAGTTCTTACACACTACAAGTACCAAGCGCGTCGAGCTCTTTGTAATGCCCTTGCGGAACCATGGCAATTTGTAAACTCCGATCATCGCTAGCGAGGGCTTGTATTGATGGCCAAGAAGAAAATACAGCGTTGACCTCATATTCCGAGTCGCTGCCGAAGATTAACATAGGGGTGGATGGTCCCGGCTTGTTGCACTGGGGTGGCCCTGAATAAACTATTTCTTCTTCCTCCTCGGTATCACTCCCAAAGACCAGAATAGTGGTGATAGCTTTGTTCTTCGGTTTGCAACATCTTTCCGTGTCCTTAAAATCTGGTAAGAAGTATTTTGCATCTTCGTACTTTCGGACTTCATTCACGGAGAATGGGTTCAACTCCCCCATCACAGTGTACCCGAGACCATCTTTGAAGTACTTCATACACTGATGTTGTGTAGAAGAGATAATGTTGTACTCGTGTAACCAAGGCCTATCGAGCAAAGCGTTGTAGCAAGCCTTGGCGTCAATGACATGAAACTTGATGTCCGTGACAAGCAGCCCAAAGTGTAGTGTCAATATTACAGACCCGAGCGTCCGTGATGACTGGGAGTCAAACCCGGAGATGGTGATTTTATCACGAGAGAGGTGTTGAACGCTCATGCAGATTTCCTTCAACACTCTCACATTAAGGAGATTGACGGAGGACCCATTGTCAACCAGGATTTTTCCTATCTTGATATCATGACATATCCGGAGACATAGAGGGGACGGTTATGCTCGCACGTCCCGAGGAGGAGATCTCCATCGCCAAAGGTGATATCGACTGTGTGCACTTCTTCCAGCTCGTCCTTCATCTTTTCTTCGGCGAGGAAAGCTCGGAATTGCTCAGGCTCTTGCAGTGCCTTAATCAAAGAATCTCTTGCTTCTTTTGATAACAAGAGGGTATCGAGAATGCTTAGCTGCGAAGGTAGCTTTCTCAAGTGTGCCAGAACGTTGTAGTCCACCTTGTTTTTCTTTGGCGGGTCTTTGTCTGTCAGCTCTTCGACGGCTTGGTCATTGAGGATGATATCCTCATGGATCTTTTCTTTTCCCTTATCCTTTTTGTTTGACCCCTTGTTTGTAGGTCCGAGATTCTTTTCAGGTAGTGTGCGATTGCGCAGCTGAATGTTCTCACGGCTCTTCGGTTCTTCCTCCTTTCCTGAGATGGATTCTTTGAAGAGAGGGCCAAGAGCTATTTCTTCGTCAGAGTCGCTCCCGAAAGTGAGGACTTGCAATCCCCCATAGTCAACCATATGGCAGTTGCCGGCAGTTCTTTTGTTCTCATTTGTCGTGCTTTTCCGCTGTCGACGAGCTTCACGCTTCATCCTTTTGAAGTGTTGCCTGTGAGCGACATATCCCTACCACCAGTTTTTAAAGGCTATGCACTCTTCAGTAGGGTGCGCAATCCTTCGATGATATAGACGGTAGTTAGGATGTATATCTGCTTCATCAGGAGTGTTTCCTTCGGAGGGTGGCAGCTTCATTCCCATCGATATGGATTTGGCGAACTTTTTCCTCGTCTTGAACCTGCTTTTATTTGCGGTGGATGCACCTTGATCTGGTGGGATATTTTTAACCCTTTCGTCCAGTCGTCGGCGTTTGGCCTTTTCAAATACGGCCATCTCGCGCTCTCGATCGGCTTTGCTTTTAAGAAGAGCTTCGTTCAGGAATGCATCGATCATTTCTTCTGATAGCCCTAGAAGTTCCGGCTCAGGATCTGCCCCCAGTTTCTCTGCATAATGAGCTTCTCCATCATCTATTAATGAGTGAGAGACTACTTGGCAGCTTGCCACATAATCTTCAGACACATCCGACGAGTCTTCTCCATTGTCATCATCTCCATCCTCAAGGACACGGCCGAGAAATTCTTGGAGCGTGACTGGAGTCCGCGCCTTCTGATTATATTCTTCCAGCGCGTCTATATATTTTTGCATGTCCCTGCGCTTGTCACCAGGCTTCACGGGCTTCTTGGCTTTCTTCTTCTTCTTCGAAGAATTTGACAGCTGGATGTGAGCGCTTTGGTTATCACCACCAATTTTTGGAGTTGGGCGCGGTTTCAGCATTCCCTCGATGATCTCGGGTTCCAGTGGATTTTTCCACCTAATTGTCGGGCATGTTTGAAGATCCTTCAGCATTCTTTTAGTCTTGGCTGAAAGAACGACCTCCCATGGAGCTTCTTCCACAAAAGAGCATGATGCCCCCGGTGTGTCCGTCCTTTTAGGAGTGTGCGGCTGCGACGGGCTTACTTTCCAATTCTCGGACAGGGTGAATTTGCCCTGTTGGTATTGATCTTCAATCTAGCCTTTAAAGACAAAACAATCTTCAATTAGATGGCTTACCGCTTGATGGTAGGGGAAATAATTGGGATTATTAGCCTCACCAGGTTGCAATGGGCGTTTCGGATTCGGCAAATTAATGAGCCTGTTGCGCACCGATAGTTCGAACAATCTCCTTGTTTTGTCATGGGGAAACGAATAAGGGCGCTTCATTTTCTCATTATAAAATCGTCGTCTCTCATCTAGGCGATCAATTAATTTTGGACTGCTGGGCTGCTGTTGAGCATTGGCGACGAAGGTCGCTTTTCCTTTCCCTTTTTCATTACGCGGTTCCGGCTTCGAAGAGGAAGGCCTGTGGCCCATCTGGTCCATTTGAGCCAGTTTTTCAATCAGGGCTTGGAAGGTGGTGGGCTTGAAAAACATCATAAATTATGAAATGGTCGCTTGAGGGTCGAGAGTACCCACAAACATGCCTACCGCAGGCGCTTCTTCGATGCGCTGTTCGCACTTCGACCATAAATTTCGCCATCGTATTGCGTACTGGACCCAAGTTTCGCCTGGCTTCACCCTGGCATTGATCAGTGCCGTGATTGGGGTGCTTTCGCTAGCACTCACGAAATGCTGGGTGAATAGCAGCTCCATCTCTGCAAAAGTTTTGACGGAGTAGTTGGGAAGCTCCGAATACCACTCAAACGCCGTCTCCGACAAGCTACCAACAAACTGGCGGAGCAGAAGTTTATCATCACCTCCGGTGTTGCCGCACAAGGCTTTGAATTGAGCCACATGCTGATGCGGATTTCCCGTCCCCTTATATACGTGGAATTTGGGGATCGTATATCCTGGCGGGTACCTTATTTGGTCATACCAACCTTGATAGGGTCGTCCAGTCTTAACGATTTGCCCGGCCGTTTCGCTGGCATGATGAGCTCGTATTTGCTGAGCAATGTAATCATCCAGAGTGGCCTTGGAGATGGTCTCCTCCTTGGCTGCTGAAAGAGCTGGAGGAGGGTTCGATGTCTCCCCTCCGTCGTCTTCAATGATAATCGGGGGGTTTTCAGCTGGAGGTTCCGGCTGTAACATCATCCCCGCCATATCTTGAAACAAAAGAGCCATTCGTTTTATATTGGCCGCCTGTTCCGCGGCCTCTTTTTCTTTCCTCTCGAGCATTCTTCGGAGAAATTCAGTGTCGGTTTCTTGTTCCTGACGCTGCTCTGAGGTCTCTGGATTTTCTTTCGGCCCCGTGAGTGCGGCCATTGCAGTCAGCATCTCCTGAAAAAAATTTGCTGTTGCTCCTGAGCCTTTGTTATCGATCGAGTAAGCGGCCGATGACCCATAGAAGCACGGCTTTCCTCTTTTCCGGAAGCCATATAAACGGTATGTGTTACCATGCCCCCAGACTTGGAGCGTTTAGACTTAGCATCTTTGCGGTTCGCCGCGGTCACAGGGGCTTTCTCCAGCCTCCTTCTCTTGTGAGCGGTTGATGTTGAAGGAGCCGTTGCAGCGGGCACCTAGACGGAAGACATCTTCTGTGGTACCACGGGAAGACTCTTTTCTTGCCGAGCTTTAATCTTCTTTGGTCGGCGAGAGTAATCTTGGTCAATCACCGATTCCTGGATCTGTCGCCAGACTTTGTAAATTTTGGAGGACAGCCGCTGAAAGGGCTGCTCCGGCTTCTTTTCTGTAGCATTCTCCATAGGTGGAGGAGATCTTTTCAGCACGGCAGTCGGAGAGTTCTTGCAAACCCTCCTAAGCGGTTCAAATCTGTTCCCAGCTGGAACAGTAGCATCGATTTCCACCGTTGGAGCTAGCGGAGTCAGTCCGGAAGGGGAATTGCCCCCAGCCTTCCTCACTCGGCGCCAGTGGCGATGTCGAGCGTGTCGAGCCGTTAGGATTGTCTCAGCTGTAGGGGTGACTTTCTCATGCCCCCTGTGTTGGCGAAGGGTTGTCGCTGGCGCCAGCCTCTTGAAAACCAACGTCCGTTGAGAAGCAGTGTCCAATCTGTCAAAAACAGACCTTTGGGCAGGGGAAGTGGCTTTGAGGACTTCGCCTGGAGCGGGAGCCAGACCAGTCAGTCTTGTGAAGACCGACCCTTTGACGGGAGAAGCCGCTTTGACGACTTCGAGAGCAGGAATGGTTATCCTTTTTGGAATAACCCTTTATGGTATTGCGGGCTTCTTCATGGGCCTGTTGGAGCTTTGGCCCAGTCTATTAAAAACTGAGGCAGTGGAGTTGGATGACCCGTTGAGAGGGGCTGCAGTAGTGATTCGATCAAAGACCGACCCCTTTGGGGCTTCTTGCGACAACAGTGGGGCACTGAAGCTCATCGGTGGGATCATAGTCCCAAAGAACAGCCAAGTGGTGGCCTGAGTTACTTTCTCCACTGGCATCTTGAATAGGGAAGTCGCTTGGGGCTAGGTTACACCTCCAGATGAGGTGGAACGGGAGTTGCAGTTGCAGCTGGAGCAGTTGAAAGCCATTTGATCTTCCGTTTTTTCTGCACGGAGCAAGACACCAAATCTTAGTATCTCGAATCCAGGTGCAACCATGTCAAACCGCGATTCGTTCGCGAAAACACGACACACGAAGTGTGGAGTGGAAAGAGGAAAAGGTCCCACCGGGCGTGCCAGAATCTGTTCTCCTCCGAAACACGGAGACGAGACCGCGTTGGTTCGTCTTGCCTGAATTTGGGGGCAGATGCTAATTGGTGCTATTCTGTTTGTTATTCTTGGTGAATTTCAGGAAAATCTTTCCTTGTATAGAATCTTTCTATAAATTGGTGATTTTTAATCACCATTGGATTTTTAATCCAACGGTGCTCCACTTTACAGAGCACAATCTTTTTGTTTGGAAAGATCTAGGAAAATATTTTCCAGTTAGGGTTCTTAATTCCTTCTTAATTAGAATTTAATTCTATTAGTTCAGAAGGCTTAAAAGTCTATCATGTGTTGGCACGTGATCCCACTGTTTGATCATTTAAATAGAATTTAATTCTATTAATTAAAGAGCTTAGAAACCCATCACGTGTTGACATGTGACCCCCCTTGATTAATATTTTAACCAGAATTTAATTCTGCTGTTTTAAAGAACTAAGGAATCATCATGTGTCAACACGCGACCCTTGGTCACGTGTGAGCACGTGATGCCCCATTGGGGTTTTTCCCAGCTGTTTTATTATATTTTTAATTCTTTTCAGTGGGTTTAAAGGTCCATCACGTGTGGGCACGTGACTCTTGTTGATTAAAATTCAATTCTCTTATAACAGAGTCCCCAGGAAACCATCACGTATCAGCACATGACCCTTGGTCACGTGTGAGCACGTGCTGCCCCATTGGGGTTTCTTTCCCGAAACTTTATGAGGGAACACTTGTTACGGTTATTATTTTAATGTCAAACTTGTTCTATTGTCTTTGTTAATGATTAATGAACAAGATATCAAAATTTATAGGTTTGTTATTAAGAAAAGTTGTTTTTTTTTGAAAGAAAAGAGAACCGGAAACCGGATAACTCCGCTTCCAACACGTTTTGAGAATGAAAAGTTTAAGAATAACAAACGAGAGAGAGAAGGGGGACTTACTGGCTTATAAGGTAGAGGGGAGAAAGAGGAAGAGTGGGGAAATGGCGGTGCGTCGTTCGTCGCCGGAAACTCCTCGTATCGTCTCCGGAACTTCGTCGGAGTTTCGCCCTTCGTTAACTCCACTTGCACACTATGAGAACTTGGAAATTTCTTGAGAGTTTTGGCAGAGAATTATGAGTGAGGAGGGGTGGTATTTATAGGAAAAGATAGGGTTTAGTGTAGTGAATGGATGTATTAAAATTTGTAATAAAATAAGATTAAATGTGAATTGTATTGCTCTCTGGAATAATTCAGAGTAAACAAGCAGTGTGGGGTTAGTGGGGGTAGGCCAAACGTTGCAGAGCTGAAGAGTTGAGGGCAATACCTACGATCTAGACCGGCGGCGCCAGGCCTCCATACACAAGTCGCGGGGTCTTTACCGACGGAGGGTGTGGATCTTGGACCACATGTCCTTGTCGATTCAATTTCCCTCATGTTTATGTTTATTTATTCTGTAACTTATCCTATTACGTGTAGTGCACGTGAAAACTCTTGGGCTTCTAAAATATTAAAAGAAATTAAAACAAAAATATAATGTGGCTGATGAGATTTGAACTCTGGTGCTTTGTCTCAGCAGAGCAAGGTCTTACCAATGAGCTACAAGCTATTTCTTGCTGTTCTAAAGCAAAACAAATTCTTATAGCATTCACAGGAAATCAAATACCCCAAGTGTACATTAATTTTTAATGAATTTTATGTACACAGAATTTGGAGTTGTTACAATACTCCTGGAACTTTGGGGAATACGGTTTTGGCCGGTCAACCTTCTTCTTCTCTTCTCTGCCCCTCTTCTTTTGGTCGGCTTGGTCCCCCCGGGGCAGGTTGGCGTTCACCTCAGACTCGAGTTGGATCTCTCGCTCAGTCCAAGCTTTTACCCCGGCCATGGTCTTAGGTTGCGCTAATGCAAAAGAGTAGAGCCACTCTTTGTGCCTAAGACCCGACCTTAGGACGGTGATGACAGTTTCTCCTCGGTGCTCGGGAATATTGAGAAGAGCGTTGTAGAAGCGAGTGACGTATCCTTTAAAAGATTCCTTGTCCCCGCTCTTTATGGTGAAGAGGTAATCGACAGTTCGCTTCTGTCGTCTGTTTCCGACGAAGTGGCCGAGGAACTGGGCGGCCAACTCATCAAAGGTAGAGATGGAGCGTGGTGTGAGTCCTCGAAACCAGTCCTATCCAGCCCGGATGAGGGTGGCGGGAAATTCTAGGCATTGAGCAGCGTCGGAGCTATTCTGGAAGCTCATGCCCGCCGTAAATGCGTCCAAATGGTCCTTTGGATCGGATTTCCCGTCGAAGAGGGCCACCTTGGGAGGCTTGTTCCTGGACGAGACGTGTACGGCGAGCAACTCTTCGGTGAAGGGCTTCGTAAGTGAGTCGGCGGCGTACCTGGCTCCTTTACCGGATGTATGACCCTCCCGATGTATACCCTCGATTTTCTTTTCGAGGGCGTCGAGGTGGTCGTGATACCTCGAGAATTCAGCGCAGTCAAAACAGTAGCCCTTCCCGCTTGTGGTCTGCGCCAGGCTGTGACTCCGATTCGGTTCTATCAAATTCCTTAGGTCCCCTGGCGAGGTCTTTCTTGAGTTTTCGCGGTGAGTGTCATTCGTGCGACCCCGTCGAGGGAGAGGGTGCCGGTCATGCCTTGGAGCAGGCGAGCCGACCGATACCTCCTCGGGAGGGACGGGAACGCGGCGGACCTCGAGGCGATGGGCTCTTTCGTAAGACCTCGGCGTGGGGCCGTGTGGCGTCCAGCGGGCCATAGAATCGGTCGCCGTGGTCGCCGGAGTGAGCACGGCGTTGTTCGATGGTGCCAGCGTGGGCGGTGTCATCCATCCCTCTACGGAGGTCATGATCCCTGGGAAGGGAAATGGCGACCTGGGGGCTGGGCCTGCCATTTGGACACGGACAAGGGCGTCGACTATGGACGCGAGCCTGTCGATCCTTACCGAGAAGGCGTGGATGGCGTTCGGAGGGGGAGTAGATCCGTCCGCGCCTCCGTTGTGGGGAAGGCGGTGACTTGTGCTGGGATCGTCACGGTCTTCGCTCGCCATGAAGTCGAAGGCGGAAGATCAACTCTCGATGGGTGGAGAGAATTGGAAGTTCCTACAGACGGCGCTAGCTGATGGAGGGCTGGATCTTCTTCAGATGTTGTCCTCCATCGATCTGTTGGGAGCGTTAATGAAGGGTTGAGATTTGACATTGAGGGTTGTCTTCTTGAGCGTGTGGATCTCAATGGGTTGATTTCGAGACGAAGCCGAGCTACCTGCAAATAAGTCCCGGGATGATTGTACCACCGTGGACCCTCCGACGATCAAGTTAGCCGAGAAATTTTAGCAGAGTAGCGGCTTGTTGGATTGAAATTGCCTTACCTGAGTCGTCTGAGAGAGGAATTTTTATAGTGGTCGCTTGGAGCGAGCTGGCGCAAGAACTTTGCCGTCGGTTACGCCCCTGACGTTACGCCTGCGTGAATGACGGGATCCCCCCATTAATGACGAGATATGCTCGTTAATGAGGGGATACGACGGCGTGGAACGCGGGATGCTGGGTGGCGAATATCTCGTCTCTGGCGAGATACGTGGAGCCTTGGCGGAGGCGCTTGGGCTCTGCGTTCTTGGTTGCTCGGTAGAACAGGGGAGGTTTGACTCGGCGGGAGGCTCGGAGGCGAGCGGGAGGCCGAGGAGGCGAGCGTTCTGTGATAGCTCGGAGGCGAGCAGAGATGGCTGAGGAAGTTCAGCATGTATGAGGGTTCGGATGCGAGTCGATGGTTATTTGTAAGGCAAGTATGGGAGTGTTCTGGGAGGCCATCGAAAGTCGGGTCAATCCTCGGGACGAAGGTCCAGGGAATGCCTTCAATGTATCGTGTTTACTCATGTCCCGTGAGTCCCGGGACACGTTATCTACCACGTGTCATGATCTGGAGAATTCCCACTTTTGATTATCATCAGCTTAGCTTGTCTTGTCGGTTTCATTGTTAAAGGGTAGCGTCTAAAAAAACATTAATAATAAAGATCTCGTGTTTGGTAATGAAGCTTATATAAGAGCAAAGCTATCCTCCTTTGATAGGAAGAGATGGATGATGAGGTGAAAAATTAAAGCAAAGGACATGAGGACGTTATCTATTGCAGTTGGTTTTCTCTTTACATCAAGCTATTGCGCCGAAGATTTGAAATTGATGTGAGGATCAGCTTAAGGGACGCATATCTTTTGATCCTATTACGTGTGTCTTGAATTTAGTGGCTTGGATTGACATCACATGATCGAGCCACTTTGGCACAACTTGTCGGGCTCTCCACAGGCTCTTATGGTTGTTCAAGCTCTTTTTGGTGTCAAACCCATATGGCGGGTTGATGCTGTGGACCGAGGGTCGGCTTGTAGGATAATCAACCGTATGACGGGTTGAGCTCTTTATTGAAAATTACAAATCAGCGAAATAATAAGAAGAGTTGACTGTCTGACCAACTTCTCTCCTAGACCATCTGATACCCGCTTTTCTTCTTCGATAAAAGAGATCAAAATACTGCTGCACTCATTTCAGGAGCTTAAAGGTCAAATTTATTCATGACTCTTCAATGTGCTAATTGGCCTCCATAACTTTGATGAAGATATAGGCAAATTATAATATCCAGAAGCAATGAATAGTGACTAAATTGCAGTTTTGGTTTATATCAAAATCCCGAGAATGGGTTTTTTTCCATTAGCCCCTTCATACTTCAATATTTTCACTGTCCCTCCCTATACTTAGTATTTATCTGTATTCCGCTATACTTATAAATTACTCCTGCAGACCCCTGCTTCACTTTTGAAAATTATTCCTCCTTCTTCCCAGCGGCCGCCGCCCCTCCGCCGCCTCCTCCTTCTCAACACCACCGCCACTGCCATCATCACCACCATCATCTTCCTCCTTCTCTTCAACTCATCGCCTCCTTCTTCCTCTTCTTTCTCAACACCACTGCCGCCATTACCACCACCTTCTTATTCCTCTTCTTTTTCAACCCGCAACCGCTGCCACCGCAATCTTTCTTCCTCTAAGAATGGCGGCGGCGGCGGTTGTGGGTTGAAAAAAAAGCGGAAGAAGAAGATGGTGGTGGCGGTGACGTTGAAGAAGAGGAGGAAGAAGTTGGTGTTGATGGGTTGAAGAAGAAGAGGGAGAGGAGGAAGATGGTGATGGTGTTGACGGAGTCGGTGTTGAAGAGAAGGAGAAAGAAGTTGACGGTGGTGGAGACGGCGGCGATGACGGAGGAGGAGGAATAATTTTCAAAAGTATAGTAGAGGGCTGCAGGAGTAACTTATAAGTATAGGGAGGATATAGGTAAATACTAACAATAGAGGGGACAGAGAAAAATATTGAAGTATGAGAAGAGCTAACAGAAAGAAGAAAAAAACTTATACGATCATTTGGTTAATTGGCCTACAAGGAAACAGGTAGAAAAAGAAAATTTTGCTGCTACTTGTCCTCCTGATTTGCTGTTAATGATAATTAACAAATTGCTGAAGTAAGAATTTTTGAATTTTGACCTTTTCTTAATCTCATGCAAACTCTGTTTGAATATTCAATCTCAAACTTGCACACATTTATAAACTTGCACACATTTTGGGATCACATTTAAAAATCAAACTCTTATGTCATATTTAGCGCCATGGATTTTGATATTTCTTCTTTAATTTGCAGAAAATTAATCAAGTTGGATGCATTGAAGCGTTGTTGTTGATGTTAAATTTGAATGGAAAAATAAGGTTGCGAACCTCTCAACCAAGTTAATTTGGATGTAAAGCAAAACACAGCCCTTAGGAGCGAGCGAGGAGGGCTGCCATCCCAATTATCCACAAATTTTACTGTAAGAAAATTGTATTTATTCCGTCGGTATAAACCCGACGGATTAAATTGATATTCGACGGAATAACTTTATTCCGTCGGACATTACCCGACGTATCAAAGTACTATGTAATAAGGTTTATTACGTTGGGTATTTAACTTATTTCATCGGCAATTTTTTTTCCGTCGGCTTCATCCCGACGGAAAAAGTTTTAAAAAAAAGCTGGGAAGGTAAGTCATTTTTTTCCAGATTTGAAGACTTTTTCCGTCGGCTATTTACCTTTTCCGTCGGGTAAAGTCCGACGAAATAAATTGCCAACAGAGAAAAAAAAGTATGAACTGCAATTGCTTCATCGAAAAAATTCGATAAACAAAAATATATACTTGCTATACAATGCAGTTCCAAATCCAATTCAAATCAATTTCCATTTCACCAATTCGTGCAAACGATACATATTCAATTCAATATATTGCTATACAAGATATATATTCACCACAAACTCAAATCAATTCACAAAAAATTCAAATCAAATATCCACACAATCAATTCATTTCACAACAAATCAATTCAAACATATACAAAATCCTGGGCTTACATCCAATACTTTTTTCCTTTCGCAGGTTAAACTTTGGATGAACACAATTATATACAACAGCGATCGACTTCAGCCTCATCCGACTCTGACAAAACACACTTCACATATTTAATTCTATGCTTAAAATTTCTGTAAATAATAAGTATACAACAGTAGCAGTTACCTTACCCAACATAAGTAAAATTTAGCTTTGAAACAAGCCAACATCAGTTAAACTTCCCAAAAACATCTTTAGAGTCACCAATAGTCCTATAAATCAAATTAGATCGTACAAATCAGATTATGATATCAATAATATTAACAAAAGATGGTCTAACATCAAGCAAACATTACCCTTCAAAAACAAGTTTCTTGGTCGATTGTCCTATACTGCAGGTACACTTCATGTTCCTTCCGATACTAGATAGAGAGTGAGACACAATGCACAAAACAAACTACCTAGTTGATCTCTTGTCATAAACAAATAAGCAACTATCTCAATATCTCTCCATCTATCCTTTCCTTTTTTACATCAAAAAGTTGGATAAAGGTGACACAATGCACATCATTCGCCGATACTCAATGACATACTTTCACCTCAATTTCAATTTGGAAAAGTATTTCATCGAATGTCGACAAGTGTTGTGTGTTGTGTCTCACTCTCTCTCTATCCTTCTTTCCGATGTGAAAAATGAAAGGATACAATAAGAGAGACTGAAATGGTAGCTTGGTTTATTTGTAGCAAAAGATCTACTAGCTACATATGCATAATAAGCCAGGGCACTACAAATGAGGAAGAAATCGATAAATTAGCTCAATTTTATTAATTACACTAAAATGCCCTAAAGTATTGATATTTATTCACTTGTGTGTGTGCGCGCGCGCTTGTGTGTGTGTACACACATACAGACACACACAGACATGCACGCACGCACATACACACACATACTCTTTCTCTCTCACACGCACATACTCACACGCAAATGTTTTATTTGTGGCAAGAGACTAGCTAGATGCGCATAATAAGCCAGGGCACTGCAAATAAGGAACAAATCGATAAATTAGTTTAATTTTTCTCAATTTTACTATAGTGTTATCCACACAAAAATATTAATTAGTACATAATTCTATCGATAATTATATAAAAAATGTATATAAAATAAGAATTATCAAATTTACATCCGGTACTTTCTTCCTTCGGTGTCTCAAGAGAGAATGGCGACTATTGATTTGTATACCTTGCATATTTCACGCTGGAATATAAATCCAAACCCTAGTTCTTTTAGCGTTAAATCATTTTTCACGTCGAAAAAATGAATAGAGAGTAAGAGGAGACGAGCTACAACCACAAATCCAAGCATTCCTATAAATTAAGCAATCCAAGTATTTATAATCCAAGCCTTAACAATATGAAAATTTAAGGAATGATCTGGAAAAAGAATGTGTTATATGCCTGTTGGGTCAAAATTTGCACCCCGGTTGACCGATTCAAAGTCAAGGTCAACCCCAAGCCAGGTGGGCCCAAGCCCAGGTCACGCGGGCCCATGCCCAAGTCGAGCCCGCGGCCAGCCTCCTCCATGCCAAAATATAGATCATGTAATAAATATTTTTTATGTACTTTTTTATGCATGAATGTATGCAAAATGGGCATAAAGCCAAATTTCTGTAAAGCCCATAGCTTATGTGCAAAAAGAAATGGCACATGGGCCATGAGATAGGCAAAATGCCATTTTGTAAAGCCCAAAGGGTTATATGTAAATATGTATGCCTATATAAGACAACATGATGATGAATAAAATATATATACCTTTCATTCCCCAAAAAAATTAGGGCATGTGCCTCTTTCTCCTTCCTCAAGGTTCTAAAACATTCTTCTTTCTTTTGAATTAAATCAAGAGTTTTACTCTTTCTTTTTCAAAACTAAATAGTTTTCACCACAAAACCCACAAAGGGGAACTTGGATCTACCATCAGATCTCAAAAAGAAGAGATTTTTAAAATCTCACATCTCTTGATCTTCAAGATCCTGCCAACAGAGGAGGAAGAAGGAGACCCATCTCTAGAGACCCCACTTTAGGGAAAAACTAGGACTCAAGGGGAGAAACCCCTTCATCAGCTTCAAAACATCCTAGGAGTTTAACTCCTCATATATATATATATATATATATATATATAGAGAGAGAGAGAGAGAGAATAATAAGTGCTTCTTTCTGGGAGTACAACTCCCATTGCAGGGACCAAGTTCCTTTTGCTGCTTGAGCGCCCACGTGCTGACACGTGGCGCGCTAGCACTCTTGTGCTCAGAGCGCTAACGCCCAAAGCGCTAGTGCCCGAGCGCCCACGTGCTGACACGTGGTGCGCTAGCACTCAAAGCGCTAGCGCTCGAGCGCCCACTTGCTGACACGTGGCGCGCTAGCGCTCTTGCGCTCAGAGCGCTAGCGCCCGAGCGCCCGCGTGTTGACACGTGGCGCGCTAACGCTCAGAGCGCTAGCGCCCACGTGCTGACACGTGGCGCTCTTACGCTCAGAGCGCTAGCGTCCAAAGCGCTAGCGTCCGAGCGTCCACGTGCTGACACGTGGTGCGCGAGCGCTCAAAGCGCTGGCGCTGGCCCCACGCATCCTTTGGATTCCCTTTCCCCCTTTTTTACACACACACACACACACACACACACACACACATATATATATATATACACACACACATACTCCACAACACTATCCCCCTCAAAAAAAAATTGGGCCGGAGCGCTGCCCCGCACCCCGCAAGGGGCTGCTGGCCCCCTTGACCCCCAGCCCGCTATCCGGGTAGCGGGACCCCCGTAAAAACTCTGCGGGCCCCCCGATATATCCAAGCCCCCTCCAAAACAAAACACACGTACACTGCACATTGAGTTCGCATGACCAGTTTAACCCGTAAATCGGAGGTTCCTTCGCTCCAAAGGCGGGGGGTAATTAACGGCAGCTTAGTCCGCGGCTGCCGGAGATTCGGATCCCCACAATCAATAAACCCCCGCCTACCCTAGGCAGGGGGAATCTATAGTACGCCTGACAAGCGCGCACGTATTCCTATCTCAATGGGGTGACGAAAAACACCCTACAGATTCTGGCACGCCCAGTGGGACCTATCTCTCCTCCCATATTTCGGGTTAAATATTCATGCGAACTTAATCAATATACATTTATTACCTGTACTAAAATCATGTTTTTTTGTGCAGGTTAACGTTCTCCAATTGCAATCCTCGGACGCAGCAAAGATGTCTCCAAGGATCAGCTCATCTCTCAACACGGCTCCCATCTCCTACACGATGAAGATAGACTCCAGGACGGTCTTTCCGGCAAGTCTTGGGTGACAATGGGAGGAGCCGCTGCTACAGTTCGGCTCTATTTTGTTCGTGCCGGCTAACGCCATTCCAGCTCCTCAAGCTCCAGCAACAGACAGACCGGTCTCGAAAGGCAGGAGACCAAATGTGGTGATCTCGAGGGCGCCCCAACCCAAACACAAGTCGGTGTCTGAACGACTTTCCTTGGCCCCAGCTGGGGGTAAGGCCATCAACACCAACAAAGCAACAAGGCGTCTCGAGCAAGCTCCGGCGGTGCCCCTGACAACTGCTCGATCGGATGTCTTCTCTAAGCTCCCCGCTAATCAACTCATGGTGGCTTCCCATGAAACAGATGCCCGCCAAGCCTTTAAAATTGAGAAGCTAAGGCAGAAAAGGCTCAGGTATAGAGCCAACAAATGGTCTAGGGCTCCTGCTAGGCTGAACCGCATGAGGTTCGAGGAACAGGGTTACCCCGCCAAAGACAAGGAAATAGCTGGATATGTGGTCCACACTGTCTACATGGTGGGCACGCGCAGCAAAAGCAAGGACGGGGCCACCACATCTCAAATCCAATCTGGCTTGAATATGGTTGCTGCTTCCCAAGAACAGCCGCCTCTGCTGGGTGATGAAAACCCTCTCAATGAGGATGATAGACAGAAAGACCCTTCGGTCCATGAGGAGTCGGGCTCGAAAAGCAAAGATGAGTCAATCTTCCGTCCCAAGAACGCAGAGCAGCAACTTCTCTAAGAGCTCCGAAAACAGCTCAGAAGTAAAGATAAGGAGATGGCCAAACTTTACTCCAAAATTGACGACTTGACGAATGTCGTCTTGCAGCTCACGGCCCGACTTGCTTCTCAGCAGCCCAATCAAGCGCAGAGCTCTGCTCATGAACCGGGAAACGGTGTCACAAGACAGCCGACGCCTATTCCCTCAAATCCAAAAATGGGCGGACCACATGAAAATCAGTCGCATCCTATCTCGGAAAATGTCTTGGCTACCGATGACAGTAGCCCGCTAACTCAAGATCAAATCATGGATTTGGTTGCCAACAAAGTCAAAACATTGGTAGCTGAAGCCGAAGCGCAAAAAGATGTTAGCAGTAGCGGGAGACCATATCCTGCTCAGTATGATCTGGTAGAATTTCCTAGCGGCTATGTCATCCCTAAATTCGGAAGATTCGATGGGACGGGAAATGCGAATCAGCACATCGCCCACTTTAAAGCCTCATGCGGGAATACTGGGGGCAATGATGCGCTTCTCCTCCGCCAGTTCGTTAATAGCTTGGCCGACGTTGCTTTCGACTGGTACGCGAGCATACCGGATGGCTCCGTTACTATTTTCGTCCAAATGGAATCTTTGTTTCGACAAAGGTTCATGAGCGTCAGCGATAAGATCACCATTGTCGAGCTCGTAAGGACCAAGCCCAAGAACAACGAAAGCAGTACGGATTTTATAACCCGATGGCGCAATCTCTCCGTCAAATGTGAACCGCCGATAGAGCAGGACCAATCTGTCAGTCTCCTCGTCGGAAATCTCAACAATTGGATGGCCCCGTTCCTATGCACCGCGGGTCTCAAAACATTCCAAGAGCTGACCAGAAAAGTCCAGATGTTGGAACGCTCAAAGCAGGAGTCCTCCTCTGACTCCCAAAATAACAATAGGTCCTGGAGAAACCGAAAGGACGATAATCGCAAAGGCGGAAATCCCGACGATTCTGAGTCTTTCAACACTTCGGCTAACCGAAATAAGCGAGGGATAAGCGGGCCTAGTGCCAACCAGCCTCGGAAGCCAGTGTTCGGAGAGGGAGGAGAATCTCCACTGAAAGAGAAGCTGGACAGGGTCTATTCCTTCAGGAGGGATAAAATCCGTAAAATATTCAAAGACGCCCTGAAGAACGGTCTACAACATCCAGAGTCAAAAAGACCGCAGGAAGCGAATATGACCAACGACCCCAAATACTGCCCCTATCACAGAGTGATAGGTCATGCCATTGAGGACTGCTTCATCTTCAAAGATTGGGTCGAAAAGCAATACAAGGCAGGAGAGATAGAACTGTCTAAAGGCGTGTTAACAAACAGTCCAGTTGCGACCGCCAATTTCATACAAACGAAGACCGAAGTTCTTCGTAAAACTGATTCTCTCAGACATCTGCCTTTCTCTAAAAACAATCGACCACCACGTCATTAAACTGGGAACAGTCGACCTCTAAGTCGTTAAACTGGGAATGTAAAAAAAATATATATGTAAATAAACAAAAAATGTGTAAGTAAAAGAAAAATAAAGAAAAGCCGAAATTATAGGGCAACTCGCAATAAAAATCAGCGAGTAAAATAAAGATGAAAATAAAGCCGAAATGATGGGGCAACCGCGAATAAAAGCCGAAATGATAGGGCAATCGTGATTTTCGCGATAAGAAAAGATGAAATGATAGAGCAATCGCGGTAAAACAAAAAAAAACAGCGGCGAATGATGAGTCGCTCCTGGTACCATATTCCAGTGCAACGATGCAGACGCCAACCAAAATCCGATTTTCCAAAATTTCCCCATCCCTACGGGTGGTCCCCCAAATTGACTACCGTATACAATCCACGGGCTCAAATAATTCTCGTCATACCCATACCCCACCGCAATCACCAGTTACGCGGATGGTCTCCGCCTTTGGAATTATGCTCCATTGAGAAGACCCACTCATGTGTCCTCACGATACATGAGGAGAACAAACCTCTGTGGGATCCTTACGACTCACAAACGAAAAACACACTTAGAAGTCCTCACGACCCCTAAGGAGAAAATACACATGTGGGATCCTTACGACCCGTAGGGAGAAAATGCTTTTATGGGACCCTTACGACCCATAAAATTGAAAAGCCTTAGGTGATAGGGATCTAAACCTGTCTCCTAAGCCATCGCTCCCCAATCCCCAAATGGCGAATGATGAGTCGCTCCTGGTACCATATCCAGTGCAGCGATGCAGACGCCAGACAAATTCCAAATCCCAATGGCGAATGATGAGTCGCTCCTGGTACCATATTCCAGTGCAGTGATGCGGACGCCAACCAAATTCCAAACGCAAATCCCAATAGCGAATGATGAGTCGCTCCTGGTACCATATTCCAGTGCAGTGATGCAGACGCCAACCAAATTCCAAATCCCATACCCCAACGGCGAATGATGAGTCGCTCCTGGTACCATATTCCAGTGCAGCGATGCAGACGCCGACAAAGTCCCGAAATTTTTCCGGCCCTACGGTCTGGATCATACATCCTGCAAAACCGTATACAATCCACGGGCATAAAACAATCCCAATCCCTCCCAAGTCCTACCGGTGAGACCACATTCAAAGTCCTACCAGCGGTGAAGATTCCAAAAAAAACGGTATGTCCACAAGCAAAATGAGCACGGATGAAAACCCGAAAGGGCTCCGTGAGTAAAAACAGCAGGACTGCCGGCGAGTTTGTGAAAACCCGAAAGGGCGCAAACTCGTAGAAAAGAGATGAAATGCACTCACAAAGTCCTCTCGACTTTGTGAGGAGAAAATTCCCGCGTGAGATCCTTACGACTCATAAAGGAGCAACACATTTAGGAGTCCCCACGACTCCTAAGGAGAAAATACACCTACGGGATCCTTACGACCCGTAGGGAGAAAATGCTTTGTGAGACCCTCACGGCTCACAAAATTGAAAAGTCTTAGGTAATAGGGACCTAAACCCTGTCTCCTAAGCCATCGCTTCCTAATAAACAAGCGCAAATGATGATTCGCTCCTGGTACCATATTCCAGTGTAGCGATACTGATGCCAAGCAAAAACCGATTCCCAAATCCTCTCATGACAAATAATGATTCGCTTCTGGTACCATATTCCAGTATAGCGATGCTGATGTCAACCCAAATCAAATCAAACCAACAACCTCTGCGGCGGAATCATGCTCCGTCCCAGAATTTACCCCGTGTCGAAATCATGCTTCGCCTCGGGATATCTACCTTCCCTGCCAGAATTATGCTCCGTCTCGGAATCAAATCAACCAACCAGCTCTGCGTCGGAGTCATACTTCGTCTCAGAATGTACCCCGTGTCGAAATCATGCTTCGCCTCGGAATATTTGCCTTCCCTGTCGGAATTATGCTTCGCCTGGAAATCAACCTCTGCATCGAAATTATGCTTCGGTCAGAATGTCTGCCGCTCTTCGGAATGATGCTCCGAACCCTGGAATCATGCTCCGCTCTTCGGAATGATGCTCCGATCCCTGGAATCATGCTCCGCTCTTCGGAATGATGCTCTGAACCCTGGAATCATGCTCCGATCCCTGGAATCATGCTTCGCACTTCGGAATGATGCTCCGATCCCCTGGAATCATGCTCCGCTCTTCGGAATGATGCTCTGATCCCTGGAATCATGCTCCGCTCATCGGAATGATGCTCCGATCCCTGGAATCATGCTCCGCTATTCGGAATGATGCTCCGATCCCTTGGAATCAAGCTCCGCGCATCGGAATGATGCTCCGATCCCTGGAATCATGCTCCGCTATTCGGAATGATGCTCCGATCTCTTGGAATCATGCTCCGCTCATCGGAATGATGCTCCGATCCCTGGAATCATGCTCCGCTATTCGGAATGATGCTCCGATCCCTTGGAATCATGCTCCGCTCATCGGAATGATGCTCTGATCCCCTGAAAACATGCTCCGCTCTTCGGAATGATGCTCCGATCCCCTGGAATGATGTTCCGCCCTTCGGAATGATGCTCCGATCTCTGGAATCATGCTCCTCCCTTCGGAATGATACTCCGATCTCTGGAATCATGCTCCACCCTTCGGAATGATGCTCCGACCCCTGGAATCATACTCCGCTCATCGGAATGATGCTCTGATCCCTGGAATCATGCTCCGCTATTCGGAATGATGATCTGATCCCTTGGAATCATGCTCCGCTCATCGAAATGATGCTCCGATCACCTAGAATCATGCTCCGCTCTTCGGAATGATGCTCCGATCCCCTGGAATCATGCTCTGCCCTTCGGAATGATGCTCCGATCTCTGGAATCATGCTCCTCCCTTCGGAATGATGCTCCAATCTCTGGAATCATGCTCCGCCCTTCGGAATGATGCTCCGACCCCTGGAATTATACTCCGCTCATCGGAATGATGCTCCGATCCCTGGAATCATGCTCCGCCCTTCGGAATGATGCTCTGATCTTTGGAATCATGCTCCGCACTTCGGAATGATGCTCCAATCCCTGGAATCATGTTCCGCGCTTCGGAATGATGCTCCGATCTTTGGAATTATGCTTCGACTCTTCGGAATGATGCTCCGACCTTGGAATTATGCTCCGCAAATCGGAATAATGCTCTGATCCCCGGGAATCATGCTCCCCGAGGGATACTCCGACCCTGGAATTATGCTCCGTGAATCGGAATAATGCTCCGATCCCCGGGAATCATGCTCCCCGAGGGATGCTCCGCCCCTGGAATGATGTTCCACCTCGAAGTCCAACTTCAGCATCCATCAATTTCATGCACACAACTCAAATGTGCGGTGTGCATTTATTGATGGGGGGCACTTTGTTGGGGTCAAAATTTGCACCCCGGTTGACCGATTCAAAGTCAAGGTCAACCCCAAGCCAGGTGGGCCCAAGCCCAGGTCACGCGGCCCATGCCCAAGTCGAGCCCGCGGCCAGCCTCCTCCATGCCAAAATATAGATCATGTAATAAATAATTTTTATGTAATTTTTTATGCAAGAATATATGCAAAATGTGCATAAAGCTAAATTTTTGTAAAGCCCGTGGCTTATGTGCAAAAAGAAATGGCACATGAGCCATGAGATGGGCAAAATGCCATTTTGTAAAGCCCAAGGGGCTATATGTAAATATGTATGCCTATATAAGGCAACATGATGATGAATAAAAGATATATACTTTTCATTCCCCAAAAAAATTAGGGCATGTGCCTCTTTCTCCTTCCTCAAGGTTCTAAAACCTTCTTCTTTCTTTTGAATTAAATCAAGAGTTGTACTCTTCCTTTTTCAAAACTAAATAGTTTTTCACCACAAAACCCACAAAGGGGAACTTGGATCTACCATCAGATCTCAAAAAGAAAAGATTTTTAAAATCTCACATCTCTTGATCTTCAAGATCCTGCCAACATAGAAGGAAGAAGGAGACCCATCTCTAGAGACCCCACTTTAGGGAAGAACTAGGGCTCAAGGGGAGAAACCCCTTCATCGGCTTCAAAACATCCTAGGAGTTTAACTCCTCATATATATATATATATATATACACACACACACACACACACACACACACACACACACACACACACACACACACACATACATACAGAGAATAATAAGTGCTCCTTTCTGGGAGTACAACTCCCATTACAGGGACCAAGTCCCTTTTGCTGCTCGAGCGCCCACGTGCTGACACGTGGCACGCTAGCGCTTTTATGCTCAGAGCGCTGGTGCCCAGAGAGCGCTAGTGCCCGAGCGCCCACGTGCTGACACGCGGTGCGCTAGCGCTCAAAGCACTAGCGCTCTTGCGCGCAAAGCGCTAGCGCCCAAAGCGATAACGCCCGAACGCCCACATGTTGACAAGTCTTGCGCTCAGAGCGCTCTTGCGCTCAGAGCGCTAGCGCCCAGAGCGCTAGCGCCCGAGCGCCCACTTGCTGACACGTGGTGCGCTAGCGCTCAAAGTGCTAGCGCTCTTGCGCTCAGAGCGCTAGCGTCCGAGCGCCCACGTGCTGACCGTGGCGCGCTAGCGCTCTTGCGCTCAGAGCGCTAGCGCCCAAAGCTCTAGCGCCCGAGCGTCCACGTGCTGACACGTTGTGCGCTAGCGCTCAAAGCGCTGGCCCTACGCATCCTTTGGATGACCTTTCCCCCTTTTTCATATATACATACATACATACATATATATATACATATATACACACACACATACTCCACAACACTATTCCCCTCAAAAAAAATTTGGGCCGGGGCGCTGCCTCGCACCCCGCAAGGGGGCTGCTAGCCCCCTTGACCCCCAGCCCGCTATCCGGGTAGTGGGACCCCCGTAAAAACTCTGCGGGGCCCCCGATATATCCAAGCCCCCTCCAAAACACACGTACACTGCACATTGAGTTCGCATGACCAGTTTAACCCGTCAATCGGAGGTTCCCTCGCTCCAAAGGCGAGGGGTAATTAACGGCAGCTTAGTCCTCGGCTGCCAGAGATTCGAATCCCCACAATCAATAAACTCCCGCTTACCCTAGGCAGGGGGAATCTGTAGTACGCTTGACAAGCGCGCGCGTATTCCCATCTCAATAGGGTGACGAAAAACACCCTACAATGCCTTTTCGATCTACTTGAACTCTAGAATTCGTTTTTTTTAAATGATCATCCCATCAATATGAAAATCTAAGGAGCGTTTCAATTTTTTGAATGTGAGATTTTCGATGATAACAAGTATATTTCATATTATCATCGAGTTTCATCCACTAAATATAAGATTTACGTGTCGTTTTGATGTTCAAGGTTCGATTTTTCGATTGTGAGATTCTCGATAACAATAAGTATATTTCATGTTATTATCGGGTTTCATCCACTAAGTATAAGATTTTCATGTTGTTTTGATGTTCAAGGTTCGATTTTTTTTATTGTGAGAGCCTCGATGACAACAAGTATATTTCATATTATTATCGAGTTTCAAACCCAAATCCTAACCCTAACCCAACCGACCCTGATCCTAGATGTAATACCCAGTACCTGTTATACCGTATATTTAAATAAACTTACATATTCTAATTTATTTATTTATATTTTAACCATTTTCCCTATTGTTTTCTAATACCCATACCATATATTCCTTCACGTTATTAATTTGTTTTAATTAAATTTTATTAATGGTCATCAATTTTAATTATTCGATATTAATTGCCTGTAGCCAATTCTAATTAGTATTAAATTTTTAGAAATGGTTATTAGTAGGTATTAATTGATTTTTTTGTATGACGTTTTAAACCTGTGAGCCCAATTAAAAATCCAATTCTTAAATCTTATTAACTATTATTAAACCCCCATGTTCTAAATTCCTAAACCAGGCCCACACACTCTCTCATCTCCCACTTAATTTCTCATTTATTTCCCATTATATTTACTCATCTCTCTCTCCCTCTCCCTCGAACCTCTCTTTAACCCACCCAGCCCTCAACCGACCTCCAACAACTTCTTCTTCTTCTTTACTCCCTAGCCCTCCACTCCATCACCTTCACCCTCACCGAGACCCGTGCCTGCTCCGAACAACGCTACCCTCCTCCTCCTCCAAGCTCCGAGCTCCACCTCGCCGACAACCATCGTCGTCCCCGGCCACCTCCTCATTGCCGGACCAGTGAACCACAACCGAGAACTCAAGCACTCATCGTCGGCACTTCGCTGCCATAGCCAATACCCGACCAAGCCACTTCAACACACTCATCTCCCTCACCGGCGAGCCCCTCACACCACCCCTCTTCCTCCTCGCGCCATTGCCGTCGACGTTGTCGGCAACGGCCGCAGCCACCGTCTACTGCACCGCCGTCATGCCCAGTCCAGTATCACCTGCATGCCAGAAGTGCCACTACCGTGCCCACTTAATGCCCGTCCTGTGCCCATCATCGCACCCTTTCCATGCCACGACAGCACCCACTCCGTACTCAGCACCGCACCACCCACGTGCCGACTCCCGCGTCGTGCCGAGCCACACCCGCACCACACACCGAGCCACGACCATGCCCACTACCGTGCCACGCTCATGTTACCACCACGTTCAGTACCGGATCACCACGCATCACGCATAAGCCACGCATCATGTCCAGTATCGCGTCGTCTCATCGTTGTTTCGTGCGTTGGGGCAAGCCCTACCATTCGCCACTTCTATATCAGCGACCGAAAGAAAGTGAACCCCTTCACTTGTTCATCATGCAATAGTAATCTCTAAATATAATATATATTGATATATGTGTAAGTAGAGATATTTTATACATACATCGTTTGCGAAGTTAATATCGAATAAGTACCATCATCGTAAATTTTAGTGTTTGATAACCCGACTCGGGTCGATTGCGCCATAATAATATCATATAGAAACTCATGAATTAATTTCGGGATAATCAAGTAAAAGAAATCGACATTTCGATCGATTGCCGTATGCATAGTCTAGGTGGTCGATACAGAACCCTATGAGATAACTTAAGCGAATATGGTAGAACCCATGATCATTAGACCCTATTATTATTAATGAATACCCTGTAGAAATTTGATGGCAAAACGACGTTGTTTCACCCATAAAGCGTTACCCTTGATAACCTTTGCGAAAACTGAATTTTCCCGAACTTGCTAAACCGTTAAATTCATAAAAAAAATATTTATACATCAGACTTTAGCGTTCTAGGCTCGTATCGAAGCCAACGGATAAACCCACAACACTCCATAGTTCATTTCTGAATTTTAATAAGTTATGATAACAAAAACTGTGGCGATTCATGGCTCTGGACTGCAGTCCAAAGCAAGAATCTCTGTCTTTACCCATTTTAGAACGCTGGTTTATCACTTTTTTAAATGCGCAAGTGTGCAGAACCATACTTGGAAGCATAAATAATTGAATTAGATTTATAACGGTGCTGGTCTCATTGTATTCCAGTATCGTTTAATATTTATAACGCTTTTTAAATCGTCGATGTGTACTGCAGTTACATACAGAGGCAGAATGTATATCTTAACCTTGAACAGTGAATATATCCTTGTGTACATCGGATATTATCGATCCATCTAGTGCGTTGAAAACATAACGGATAAATATAAATATTATCTAACTGTAGCGTCTTCTAATTATGCTCCCAGCAGGGAGTAAAACGTATTACGAAACGGACTTTCAGTTCAGAAATCGGATTTCCAGCAGTAAACACTTAAAATGGAATGACCATAACTTGCAAGCCTAAAACCCGATTGACTCAAAACCAATTTTATTGTACATATAATTTAATACACTATTTACACCTTTTATATTGTTTCACCAAATTATGTACGTGTGATTTTATGTGATTTTCCTAATCCAAACGACACTGGCTGCTCATATATCATTAGTAGTGTATTTTACTTCATCTCCATTATGTTGCATGACTGTTATATCCTCTGTAGATATTGATTATGCATCGATACCATAGCGTATATTTTTAGAATACTGAAGTGTTAGTGATTAGATTGTGACAAGTACATTAGCGTAAAAGCGTGAATAAATAGTGACATGACACGTACTTGTACACAATCAGCGCGACCATTTAATTATTGCATTATCGACGTCTGTGGGACGTATATGAGTGTAACTATAACTGGAATGGGATGGATGTGCAAGCATTTATATTAGTTCCATAGATAAGATATTGAAGGCTGTCCACTTATCTAAAGTACTGGCCTAGTCATGCTTGATGGAGACCAGTCTCCAATTCTCGAGCAGACTTGTCATGGCTAACCGGTATTCTGGTTCATGATTGGATCTTGATGTAGACCATGGGTGTTGGGATAGTTTGAGCGGAAGTTTGGTCAACGGAATCTCAGGACCCCATTACATGAGCGTGAACTGAATATAGGAGAAGGCCCCACTCAGGTCCCATTACGTTAACACATGTTATTGATTGTTACCGAATACATGAGAGGGCTCTATGTTTCCAATGGTCGACTTTTACGTTCAAACTAACGATAGAATAGTGGTATGGATATTGAGACCTAGAGACTGATATGATTAGAGACATGAACTTACATCGATTTACTGATCTGACACTCATGTATAGCGTTTACCTGTGTATGCTACTTTGTGCTCATATTTTTTACTTGTACATGCTACTTCATATTTATTATTGTTGCGTGTGTTATATAATGCTATTGTGTCGCTCTGACGACCTGAGTATGCATGCTCAGTGAAAGAAGCAGACCCGTCTGATTTCGAGGAGATCGTGGATATTTAGATCAGTAAGCCATCCCTATCATTCCTTTCATTATCACAGATTAGTTGTTATATTTGTTGCGCTTAGTTTCCTTTTCACCTAATAGTTTTAGTAACTGTATTATCTCATTATCTGTGTTATATTACTGCTGCCATATACTTCCAGAATCTGAAATGTGACTACGGCAGGATTATTTTTTGACCGTAGGTGCATGGCTGATCTAGTCACCCTCGTATTTCGTATTTTGGGAAGCGGGACGTGACACTAGCACTAATACTTAACACTTAAATATTATTACTTTTCACTAAACTGCCTAGAAAATTAGTTAAATTACCTGTCCCCTAACACCTAACCCTGACCCTAACACTCACCCTAACCCTAAAACTAACATAAGTACTTAACCCTGACCCCAACCCGGACTGTCCCTAACCCATCAACAATAGCAACAACATCAACAATATCGACAACAACAAACAACATCATCGACAACATTGCAGAAAATTTAAAATTGAAAAAAATTAAAATTAAAATTAGACCAAAATCAATTACCTCTAGGTCTCGACGGTGGTAGAACTCAACGGAGGATCTCGCCGGTCGAGGAGGAAGATAACGGCGGCAGATCTCGACGGAGGAGCTCCGTGCCTGAGGGAAGGAGGGAGAGACAGTGTGATAGAGAGGGGATAACCGTCTTGGAGGAGCTCCGATCGTCGGTCGCCACTCAAGGAGGAGGAGGACGGTGTCAGTTTCTGAGAGGGGATTGAGAGACAGTGTGAGAGTGAGAGTAGTAGAGAGACAGAGAAACTTACCGACTAGGAGGAGCTTCGGTCGCCATCGCCGGTCGATGAGGAGGAGGAGGTGGAGCTCCGATCGCCTCAGTTTTTTTTTATCTGGAAAAATGAGAGAAGTGTCTCGGCCTCAAGGTAGTTAAGTTTATTGTGTTATTCTGTCGGGTATTAGCCAAAGAAATAACTTTATAAAAATATTAAACATACAGGCGACCACATTTGGCTTATTTAGGGTTTATTCTGTCTGCTTTTAGTTGTGTTTCGTCGGCTGATAGCCGAAAAAATAAACCTACCGACAGAATAGACCCCTTTTTCTTGTAGTGTTTGAAATAAGATTTGAGGGATGAAGTGTGATATTGTTAGAGAAATGTTCACATTATTGTGGTGATTCTATTCTAATTAATAAAAAAATGTATTATAGGTAAATTACTTATGGGTTGGAAATCAATGTATTTACAACAACGTGTAGAAGCAAATAGAGTGTTTATAATTTCATTTATTTGTTTGATTAGAATGTTGTTGCAACTATATGCTTTGCAAAACATGTGTTTGTTTAGATGTAGTTGCAACACAATAACAAACTTTTCTATTCTCTTTTCCATTCCAACTCATGCAGCTACAAAAACGCTCAATTTGAGTGTAATTGCAAGTACATGATTTTTTACACAATTTGTTTTTCCAATTATAAGCTGAAGTAGCAACTATCTGAACCAAACGTTTGATTTTATAATTCTGTATAGTTGGAACCGAATGATACTTCAACTACACTCAACCAAACAACCCCTTAGAGTTGAACTTGAGCGTTTTTTAGGGTTTTGGGCTCGAAGATCTAAGTGCTGTTTTTTGAGATAATAAATCACCTGAGGGGATCTAGGTGCTATAAGGAAAAATGACAGGACCTAGGTGCTATAAGGAAAAATGACAGGGGGCTTGTGCAATTAACCCAAGCGCTTATATAAGCATTAATATGAAACCATTCTCATTCCTTTTTTAGAATGAGAATGGATGATATGGCCCATCTTATATCCAACGGAAATCAATGTAGCTTGCATGTATTTCACCGCACCGATAGTAAAAGTATTACTCTTTCAAAACTAGTTTTTCTACCATCCTTGTTGGGCTCGTATAAAAAGCCCTGTATTGGAGGCCCAATACGACACTTTGCGGGAACCCTGTTGTAAATGTGTACCAGTTTATAGGCTAGTAGGAAAGGTATTACTTTTGTCACTATGATTACTGAATTGTCCCGAATTTATCATAACAATTGGATTATGTCATGTAGCAGCGAATTGTAAGCATCGTTTGTTTGGATTTATTTTGAGATTGAGATTTTTAATGCAATTGGGATTTAGATATTGTTGTTTCTCTTTTTCAAAACTTCAAATATACAGTTAGATATTTGTTATTTGGACCAAAAGCCTATCTCAATCTTGGTGGCCTATATTTGGGCCATTGGCCTATTTAAGTTCTGAAGTAATTTAATACTTGAATTTAGAGATTGTTTGGTTTGCTGTGACAAAAACATATACAGTAAATTATCAAAAAGTCCCCCGGTCCGTTCAGACCTTGTGTAAAAACCCTGAGCTTTTTGGTCTTGTTAAAAAACCCTGGTATACAATTCTCCTCTTGTATTTTTGTATAACCCAAAAATGCCCCTTGCCAATGAGGACCGACAGTATTTTACAACTGGATTTAAGACAATTAAAGTACAGAGGGTTTGCTGGAGACTTGCCTGTAATACGTGAAGACTTGTCCCTAATATCTAGGGACTTACCTGTAATTTCTATTTTATTTTTATTTTTCTCTCCAAATATATTTTTTCCCACCAAAAATCTAATTTCTTGCCGAATATAGCGCTTTCTGGCAAAAGTCTCTAAAAAATCTTTCTACTATCATGTAAATATATGCAACTATTTGCCTGTAATATTTAAGTACTGTATGTAATATCTAAGCAGTTGCATGAATTACTAGTTATATCTAAATAGTTGCCTGCAATATTTAAGCCCCCATAGAAGATGAGAACGGTATTTTTGTAATTGTATTTAAAATAAAATACAAGTCCTAAATAAAATGCATCTAGGTTTCTTCATAAAGATTTTGAACACCAGTATTTTCCCAATAATTTTGAAAAAACCAAGGGTCTTTATATCCCAAACAGGCAGTTTTATTTTTTGATAATTACCCAAATATACACATATTGAATGCAGCATTTAATTGCAAATATATGATGTTAATGTTATTTATTTAATATTTAGCTTGAGCCTTTTATTTAAACAGAAAAAAGAGCTCCGCAAATAAAGCTTCTTCTCTTTTTTTCTTTGGCTAAATTTAAACTTGCTACCATGAACCTTGGGCATTTTCCACGAATGTTATCCTAAACTTTTAAAATGATGGATTACTACCATGAATTTTCAGAATATCACAAAACCACCATAACACAATTAATGAAAAATTAAAAAATGATCATACTACCCTTTTTTTAAAAAAATTAAAAATGAATTAACAAAAAACTCATAAAAAAAGTTAATTCCTTATTTTTTGGTTAAAATATACTGCCCTTTTTTTAATTAACGAAAATTTCATAATAAAAGTTAATATCCTTATTTTTTGTTAATTTATATGAAAGGATGATATGGTCATTTCCTAAATTTATGTTAACGCCGGTATTGTAGTTTTGTGATATTCCAAAATTTCATAATAGCAATACATCCATCATTTTGAAAGTTCAGGATACTATTCGTGGAAAATACCCAAAGTTCATAGTAGCAAGTTGAAATTTAGCTTTTTTAATGAAAATTTATGCTTATTAATACTATAGATAGTTTTCACTGCATTTTCTTTTGTCTGTAAAATTTAATTTACAATTTAAAGGTCTGAAGCACATTTGTTCCAAATCAGTTTCTTACATACATTGTTATTGATATTGTTATATATAAATATAAAGCCATATATATAAATATAAAGCAGCTTTTAAGCTTGATTCAAGCTTTTCATTTCCCATTTTGCCCCTTACATGCAATTTAATCACCGTTTTGTCCCCAAGTGTCAAAAGCTTTCCTTTTGTTTACATGCATGGAAAGTTAAACTCCACCCTTTAGTTTAAGAAAATATATATGCCTTTAGCCAGCTTATTTTCATATTCACACAATATATTTTTGGATGAATTATCTTTTTTTAATTTTCATACAAGTTATTAATATTCATTCTAGATTGCACCGTAACATCTATGTAAAGTATTCTCTCTTTGGATACAAGTGGATGAAAAATTAGATGAGATCTTTGATATATATTGAAAATTGCAATCAACCAGTCCATTATTAACGTGTATATGCACATGCATGGAAAATTAAATGAGGCTCAGATGTATTTTGAATAATTGCCGTCAACACTTTCACTATTATATTGTACACGTTCTCATCGATCGGGAACGCCTGTTATTTTGCAAAAGTACATGCATAGAAAATTATACTAGGGTTAGATGTCTTTGAAAAATTGCAATTAACACTTTCACTATTACTTTTGTATACGTTCTTATCGTTCAGATACGGATTGGATATAGATATTACCATATTCGTATCATGTGGTCATTGACGGATGCAAATATGAATATGGATAGTTATAAAAAATGAAAATCTGTATATTATAAATCGACTACCAATAAAATTATGAAATATATATTAAAAGTACATATTAAAAGCGGTGAGTTGAATTATATAATATGGAAATTAGTAAGAGAAAAAGTACATGATTAATGAAGATAACTATCGTCTAAAGAAGAATGGAGGTCGAGAGCAATCAGCGATCATGGCAGGAAGATTCCGAAAAAAATCTTTTAAAATTTCTGCAGTCAACGATAATAGCATGAATTTTTCAATACAATTTGTCATTCGTTGAACACGTGCAATAGGTAGAAATGTGTAAAGACATATATTTTTCTGGATTAAGAGAAAATTAAGAAATTTTCAAAATAGTTTCGATAGAGATTCGATTTATATTAGGTTTAAAAGATTTACCTGCAATAAAATTTAGTTAAGATTAAGTCCTTTATGGGATATCATTTTATTTGGGCAACTCGTCGGGTCCGTGCAGGACACGGGGCACTTGCTAGTTTTTAAAATAAAATTGATGACATGCTATATATAAGCACAGTTGAAAGTTATTCGCTGTGAAAACTTGCAACATTTGTGGCCAGTAGATCGTAGTATTGATTCTAATCTTGCAGTTTTCACTATTAGAACTTCATTTTGCATAAATTAAACTTTTTAAGCTAAGATAAACTTTGTATTTTCTTGTACCGAACAGTGGACAGTACGTAAGTTTTGACAACCTAGCATCAAAGACTTTAAAAAGTATCCGAGGGAGGCTATGATCTTCCTTCAGATGTTGTCCTCCGTCGATCCTGTGATGGCGATCTTTGACGGTTGAGATTTGGTTTGGGAGTTGTTGAGCGTGTGGATCTCAATGGGTTGGCGTTGACGCCGAGCTATCTGTAAAAGAAGTTTCGGGGTGGGTGACCACCGTAGGACCCTCCGACGATCAAGTTAGTGCCAGAGAATAAGTGCAGAGTAACGGAGTATTGGAATAAGTTCGAGTTACCTGAGTCGTCTGAGAGAGGGGTTTATATAGTGGTCGCGTGGAGCGAGCAAGCGCGAGATCATCGCGGCCAGTTACACCCCAGCGTTAACCTCGCATTTAATGGCGGGATGCGCCCATTAATGGGGGATACACTAGCGTGGGACGCGGAACGTGGAGAGGCGGATATCTCGCCCTGACGATATATACAGAGCCGTTGCAGGGTGCATGGGCTCCGCGCTCTTAATTGATCGGGGGAAACCGAGGAAGTCCGGTCCGTCAGGAGCTCGGAGACGAGCCGAGAGGCCGAAGAAGCTCGGCGTGTCAGGAGCTCGGAGACGAGCCGGGAGGCCGAGGAAGCTCGGCATGTCAGATGGCTCGGAGATGAGCAAGGAGACTGAGGAAGCTCGGAGACGAGTTGTTGGTAGTTTGCTAGGTGAAGGTGGAAAGTACTCAGGGAGGTCTCCTGAAAGGTCGGATATTTCCTCGAAACGAGGTCCCGAGGAATGCCCCTAATGTAACTCGTTTATTCCATCTTCGTAGTCTTCGGGACACGTCATCCGCCACGTGTCGTAATTTGAGGAAACACTACTTTTGAGCATCGTCATTAGCTCCCATTCTCGTTCCGATCTATTTATGGGTCGGGTGGAGAGTAGTCTGCTCGGTTATTCTTCGTCTCAGTTTGGCGCCGAGAATTAGAATGTGGATCGCCCGGAAACTGTAGGATTAGCTTAGCACCTTAGCAAGGTTTTGATAAGCATCAAACATGCAATTTAAAATTTTGGGGTGCTAAACAAACCAACCAAGTAATCGAGCTAGAGAATTAGGGTTAAACATAATATGTAAACAACTTTACATCTAAGTGAATGCGGAATACAACCTTTGTAGATCGGTCCTTCACTTCTAAAGTTCCGTGTGTTGGGGCAAAAATTTACACCCCCGTTGACCGAGTCAAAGTCAAGGTCAACCCCAAGCCAGGTGGGCCCAAGCCCAGGTCAAGCGGGCCCAGGCCCAAGTCGAGCCCGCGGCCAGCCTCCTCCATGCTAAAATATAGATCATGTAATAAATAATTTTTATGTAATTTTTTTATACATGAATGTATGCAAAATGGGCATAAAGCCAATATTTTGTAAGCCCATGGCTTATGTGCAAAAATGAAATGACACATGAGCCATGGGATGGCTAAAATGCCATTTTTGTAAAGCCCAAGGGGCTATATGTAAATATGTAAGCCTATAAAAGGCAACATGATGATGAATAAAATGATACACTTTTCATTCCCCCAAAAACTAGGGTTCTTTGTGCCTCCTTCTCCTTCTCCAAGATCCTAAACCTTTTCATTTCTTTTGAATTAAATCAAGAGTTTTACTCTTTCTCTTCCAAAACTAAGTAGTTTTCCACCACAAAACCCATAAAGGTGAACTCAGATCTCCCATCAGATCACAAAAAGGAGTGATTTTTAAAATCTCCTACATCTTGATCTTCAAGATCCGGCCAAATAACAGGAGGAAGAAGAAGAACCCCCTTCATCAGCTTCAAAACATCATAGGAGTTTAACTCCATACATATATACATAATAAATATTTCCTTTCTGAAGCACAGCTTCTGTTTCTTAGGCTAAAAGCCTCCTTTTCTCGCCGGCGCTCCAGCGCAGAGCGCTCGCGTGCCAACACGTGGCGCGCTTGCGCTCCAGCGCTCAGCGCTCGAGCGCAAAGCGCCCACGTGCCGACACGTGGCGCGCTTGTGCTCAAGCGCAAGCGCTCGAGCGCAAGTCGCACCGGTGCCGACACGTGGCGCGCTTGCGCTCCAGCGCAAGCGCTCGAGTGCAAGTCGCCCCGGTGCCGACACGTGGCGCGCTTGCGCTCCAGCGCAAGCGCTCGAGCGCAAGTTGCCACCGTGCCGACACGTGGCGCGCTTACGCTCAAGCGTCCAGCGCTCGAGCGCAGAGCGCCCACGTGCCGACACGTGGCACGCTTGCGCCTGAGCGCACAATACCTAGGCGCACAGCGCCCAAAGTGCTGCCCCACGCATCCTTTGGATGCCTTTCCCCCTCTTTTTATGTACATACATATACATATACATATGTATACATATTTGCACACACACGTGCTCCACGACACTGTCCCTATTAGAAAAAAATTTCTAACGGGACGCTGTCCAGCACCCGCAAGGGGGCTGCTAGCCCCCTTGACCCCCAGCCCGCTATCCGGGTAGCGGGGCCCCCGTAAAAACTCTGCGTGGCTCCCAATATATCCAAAACCCCCCTTTCAAAACACAACACACGCACACTGCACATTGAGTTCGCATGACCAGTTTAACCCGTCAATCGGAGGTTCCCTCGCTCCAAAGGCGAGGGGTAATTAACGGCAGCTTAGTCCGCGGCTGCCGGAGATTCGGATCCCCACAATCATTAAACCCCGGCCTACCCTAGGCAGGGGGAATCTGTAGTACGCCTGACAAGCGTGCGCGTATTCCCATCCCAATGGGGTGACGAAAAACACCCTACAGATTCTGGCATGCCCGGTGGGACGAATCTCTCATCCCATATTTCGGGTTAAATGTTCATGCGAACTCAATCAATATACATACCTATATTTATACTAAAATAATGCTCTTTCTTGCAGGATCTTCAAGCAACCACCTTTCAACAATGTCTCCAAAGATGAACTCAGCTCTCAGCACGACTCCCGTCTCCTACGTAATGAAGGTAGACTCCAGGACGGTTCTTTCGGCCAGTCTCGGACGATAATGGGAGGAGCCGCTGCTACCATTCGGCTCTATTATGTTCATGCCAGTTGGCGCCATCCCAGCTCCTCAAGCCCCGGTGGCAGACAAACCGGTCTCGAAAGGCAGGAGACCAAATGTGGTGATCTCAAGGGCGCCCCAACCCAAACGCAAGTCGGTATCTGAACGACTTTCCATGGCCCCAGCTGGGGGCAAGGACATCGACACCAACAAAGCTGCAAGGCATTTCGAGCAAGCTCCAATGGTACCCTCAACAAATGCTCGATCGGGTGCTTTCTCTAAGCTCCCCGCCAATGAGAAAGAGACGACTGGATATGAGGTCCACACTGTCTACATGGTGGGCACGCGCAACAAGAGCAAGAACGGGGCCACTACATCTCAAATCCAATCTGGCTTGAATGTGGTGGCCGCTTCCCAAGAACAGCCGCCTCTGTTGGATGATGAAGACCCTCTCGATGAGGATGGTAGGCGGAAAGACCCTTCGGTCCATGAGGAGTCGGGCTCGGAAAGCGAAGAAGAGCCGACTTTCCGCCCCAGGACCGCGGAGCAAGAGCTACTTCAAGAGCTCCGAAAGCAGCTCAGAAACAAAGACAAGGAGATGGACAGACTCTACTCCAAAATCGATGACTTGACGAATGTCGTGATGCAGCTCACGGCCCGACTTGCCTCTCAGCCGCCCAATCAAGCGGAGGGCTCTGCTCGTGAACCGGGAAATGGTGTCGCAAAGCAGCCGACGCCTATTCCCTCAAATCCAAAAGTGGGCGAACTACATGAAAACCAGTCGCATCCTATCTCGGGAAATGTCTTGGCTACCGATGACAGTAGCCCGCTAACTCAAGATCAAATCATGGATTTGGTTGCCAGCAAAGTCAAAACATTGGTGGCCGAAGCCGAAGCGCAAAAAGATATCAGGAGTAGTGGGAGACCATATCCTGCTCAGTATGATCTGGTAGAATTTCCTAGCGGCTATGTCATCCCCAAATTCGGAAGATTCGATGGGACGGGAAATGCGAATCAGCATATCGCCCACTTCAAAGCCTCATGCGGGAATACTGGGGGCAATGATGCGCTTCTCCTCCGCCAGTTCGTTAATAGCTTGACCGATGTTGCTTTCGACTGGTACGCGATCATACCGGATGGCTCCGTCACAACTTTTGTCCAAATGGAGTCTCTGTTTCGGCAGAGGTTCATGAGCATCAGCGATAAGATTACCATTACCGAGCTCGTAAGGACCAAGCCCAAGAGCGACGAAAGCAGCACGGATTTTATAACCCGATGGCGCAATCTCTCCGTCAAATGCGAACCGCCGATAGAGCAAGACCAATCTGTCAGTCTCCTCGTCGGAAATCTCAACAATTGGATGGCCCCGTTTTTATGCACCGCGGGTCTCAAAACATTCCAAGAGCTGACCAGGAAAGTCCAGATGCTGGAGCGCTCAAAACAGGAGTCCTCCTCGGACTCTCAAAATAACAATAGGTCCTGGAGAAACCGGAAGGACGATAATCGCAAAGGCGGAAACTCCGATGATTCTGGATCTTTCAACACTTCGGCTAACCGAAATAAGCAAGGGATGAGCGGACCTAGCGCCAACCAGCCTCGAAAGCCAATGTTCGGAGAGGGAGGAGAATCTCCACTGAAAGAGAAGCTGGATAAGGTCTATTCCTTCAGAAGGGACAAAATCCGTAAAATATTCAAAGACGCCCTGAAGAACGGTCTACAACTGCCAGAGTCAAAAAGACCGCAGGAAACGAATAGGACCGACGACCCCAAATACTGCCCCTATCACAGAGTGATAGGTCATGCCATTGAGGACTGCTTCGTTTTCAAAGATTGGGTCGAAAAGCAATACAAGGCAGGAGAGATAGAACTGTCCAAAGGCGTGTTAACAAACAGTCAAGCTGCAACCGCCAATTTCATACAAATGGAGACCGAAGTTCTTCATGAAACCGATTCTCTCAGACATCTGCCTTTCTCTGAAAACAATCGACCACCACGTCATTAAACTGGGAACAGTCGACCTCTAAGTCGTTAAACTGGGAATGTAAAAAAAATGTAAATAAAAAAATGTGTAAATAAAAGGAAAATAAAGAAAAGCCGAAATGATGGGGCAACTCGCAATAAAAATCAGCGAGTAAAATAAAGATGAAAATAAAGCCGAAATGATGGGGCAACCGCGAATAAAAGCCGAAATGATGGGGCAATCGCGACCTTCGCGATAAGAAAAGCTGAAATGATAGAGCAATCGCGGTAAAACAAAAAATGCAAAAACAAGAAAAAAACGGCGAATGATGAGTCGCTCCTGGTACCATATTCCAGTGCAGCGATGCAGACGCCAACAAAATTCCAAATTCAAATTCCCAATGGCGAATGATGAGTCGCTCCTGGTACCATATTCCAGTGCAGCGATGCAGACGCCAACTAAATTCCAAATCCCATACCCCAATGGCGAATGATGAGTCGCTCCTGGTACCATATTCCAGTGCAGCGATGCAGACGCCAACCAAATTCCAAATCCCATACCCCAACGGCGAATGATGAGTCGCTCCTGGTACCATATTCCAGTGCAGCGATGCAGACGCCAACCAAATTCCAAATCCCATACCCAAATGGCGAATGATGAGTCGCTCCTGGTACCATATTCCAGTGCAGCGATGCAGACGCCAACCAAATTCCAAATCCTATACCCCAATGGCGAATGATGAGTCGCTCCTGGTACCATATTCCAGTGCAGCGATGCAGACGCCAACAAAGTCTCGAAATTTTTGTGGCCCTATGGTCTGGATCATACATCCTGCAAAACCGTATACAATCCACGGGCGTAAAACAATCCCAATCTCTCCAAAAAAAATATATAATAAAATAAAAAAAAGGTATGTCCACAAGCAAGATGGGCACGGATGAAAACCCGAAAGGGCTCCGTGAGTAAAAACAGCAGGACTGCCGGCGAGTTTGTGAAAACCCAAAAGGGCGCAAACTCGTGAGAAAGAGATGAAATGCACTCACAAGGTCCTCTCGGCTTTGTGAGGAGAAAATTCCCGCGTGAGATCCTTACGACTCACAAAGGAGCAACACACTTGGGAGTCCCCACGACTCCCAAGGAGAAAATGCACTTACGGGATCCTTACGACCTGTAGGGAGAAAATGCTTTGTGAGACCCTTACGGCTCACAAAATTGAAAAGTCTTAGGCGATAGGGACCTAAAACCTGTCTCCTAAGCCATCGTTTCCTAATAAGCAAACGCAAATGATGATTCGCTCCTGGTACCATATTCCAGTGTAGCGATGCTGATGCCAAACAAAAATACCAATCCCCAAATCCTCTCATGACAAATGATGATTCGCTCCTGGTACCATATTCCAGTGTAGCGATGCTGATGTCAACCCAAATCAAATCAAACCAACAACCTCTACGGCGGAATCATGCTCCGTCCCAGAATTTACCCCGTGTCGAAATCATGCTTCGCCTCGGGATATCTACCTTCCCTGCCGGAATTATGCTCCGCCTCGGAATCAAATCAACCAACCAGCTCTGCATCGGAATCAAGCTTCGTCTCAGAATGTGCACCCCGTGTCGAAATGATGCTTCGCCTCGGTGTACCTTCCTTCCCTGTCGAAATTATGCTTCGCCTCGGAATCAAGTCAACCGACAAGCTCTGCGCCGGAATGATGCTCCGTCTCAGAATGTACCCCATGTCGAAATCATGCTTCGCCTCGGAGTATTTGCCTTCTCTGTCGGAATTATGCTTCGCCTGGGAATCAATCTCCGCATCGAAATTATGCTTCGGTTAGAATGTCTGTCACCCTTCGGAATGATGCTCCGATCCCTGGAATCATGCTCCGCTCTTCGGAATGATGCTCCGAATCCTGGAATGATGCTCCGCTCATCGGAATGATGCTCCGATCCCTGGAATCATGCTCCGCTCTTCGGAATGATGCTCCGAATCCTGGAATGATGCTCCGCTCATCGAAATGATGCTCCGATCCCTGGAATCATGCTCCGCTCTTCGGAATGATGCTCCGAATCCTAGAATTATGCTCCGCCCATCGGAACGATGCTCCGATCTATGGAATTATGCTCCGCTCTTTGGAAAGATGCTCCGAACTCTGGAATCATGCTCCGCCCATCGGAAAGATGCTCCGAACTCTGGAATTATGCTCCGCCCATCGGAACGATGCTCCGATCTATGGAATTATGCTCCGCTCTTTGGAAAGATGCTCCGAACTCTGGAATCATGCTCCGCCCATCGGAACGATGCTCCGATCTCTGGAATTATGCTCCGCCCTTCGGAATGATGCTCCGATCTCTTGGAATCATGCTCCGAATCCTGGAATCATGCCCCGCTCTTCGGAATGATGCTCCGAACCCTGGAATCATGCTCCGCTCATCGGAATGATGCTCCGATCCCTTGGAATCATGCTCCGATCATCGGAATGATGCTCCGATCCCTGGAATTATACTCCACAAATCGGAATGATGCTCTGATCCCTGGAATTATGCTCCACAAATCGGAATGATGCTCCGATCCTTGGAATTATACTCCGCGAATCAGAATGATGCTCCGATCCCCGGGAATCATGCTCCCCAGGATGATGGTTCGCCTCCGGAATGATGTTCCACCTCGAAGTTCAGCTTCAAGATCCATCAATTTCATGCACACAACTCAAATGTGCGGTGTGCATTTATTGATGGGGGGCACTTTGTTGGGGTAAAAATTTACACCCCCGTTGACCGAGTCAAAGTCAAGGTCAACCCCAAGCCAGGTGGGCCCAAGCCCAGGTCAAGCGGGCCCAGGCCCAAGTCGAGCCCGCGGCCAGCTTCCTCCATGCTAAAATATAGATCATGTAATAAATAATTTTTATGTAATTTTTTTATACATGAATGTATGCAAAATGGGCATAAAGCCAATATTTTGTAAGCCCATGACTTATGTGCAAAAATGAAATGACACATGAGCCATGGGATGGCTAAAATGCCATTTTTGTAAAGCCCAAGGGGCTATATGTAAATATGTAAGCCTATAAAAGGCAACATGATGATGAATAAAAGGATACACTTTTCATTCCCCCAAAAACTAGGGTTCTTTTTGCCTTCTGCTCCTTCTCCAAGGTCCTAAACCTTTTCATTTCTTTTGAATTAAATCAAGAGTTTTACTCTTTCTCTTCCAAAACTAAGTAGTTTTCCACCACAAAACCCACAAAGGGGAACTCAGATCTCCCATCAGATCTCAAAAAGGAGTGATTTTTAAAATCTCCTACATCTTGATCTTCAAGATCCGGCTAAACAACAGGAGGAAGAAGAAGAACCCCCTTCATCAGCTTCAAAACATCATAGGAGTTTAACTCCATACATATATACATAATAAATATTTTCTTTCTGAAGCACAGCTTCTGTTTCTTAGGCTAAAAGCCTCCTTTTCTCGCCGGCGCTCCAGCGCAGAGCGCTCGCGTGCCGACACGTGGCGCGCTTGCGCTCCAGCGCTCAGCGCTCGAGCGCAAAGCGCCCACGTGCCGACACGTGGCGCGCAAGCGCTCGAGTGCAAGTCGCCCCGGTGTCGACACGTGGCGCGCTTGCGCTCGAGCGCAAGTCGCCCCGTTGCCGACACGTGGCGCGCTTGCGCTCGAGCGCAAGTCGCCCCGGTGCCGACACGTGGCGCGCTTGCGCTCGAGCGCAAGTCGCCCCGGTGCCGACACGTGGCGCGCTTGCGCTCAAGCGCCCAGCGCTCGAGTGCAGAGCGCCCACGTGCCGACACATGGCACGCTTGCGCCTGAGCGCACAATACCTAGGCGCACAGCGCCCAAGGTGCTGCCCCAAGCATCCTTTGGATGCCTTTCCCCCCTCTTTTTATGTACATACATATACATATACATATACATATGTATACATATTTGCACACACACGTGCTCCACGACACTGTCCCTATTAGAAAAAAATTTCTAACGGGACGCTGCCCCGCACCCCGCAAGGGGGCTGCTAGCCCCCTTAACCCCCAGCCCGCTATCCGGGTAGCGGGACCCCCGTAAAAACTCTGCGTGGCTCCCAATATATCCAAAACCCCCCTTTCAAAACACAACACACGCACACTGCACATTGAGTTCGCATGACCAGTTTAACCCGTCAATCGGAGGTTCCCTCGCTCCAAAGGCGAGGGGTAATTAACGGCAGCTTAGTCCGCGGCTGCCGGAGATTCGGATCCCCACAATCATTAAACCCCGGCCTACCCTAGGCAGGGAGAATCTGTAGTACGCCTGACAAGCGTGCGCGTATTCCCATCCCAATGGGGTGACGAAAAACACCCTACACCGTGTAGTAGTCCCTTCGCCCCTAGCAGTGAACATCCGAACTCTAGTAAGGATCACATGAAGAAATGAACAAGTTTGTTCAATACCTTCGAAGCCGAAGATGATCTACGTCGAGAAGACTTAAGCTCATACCACCTCTTCACTATTGGTGAGATTAGTGAAGCAAACACCCTAAACTAAATGGTTAATAGTAGAGAATGATGAAATAGGAATATTGATCACTTTAGATTTGATTTTCTCATTTTATTTTATCACTTTGTCAAAAGCTAGAAAAAATCAAGAGGAAGAAGAAGATGAAGTGATGAAGTGATGAAAGAATATCTCATTTTTTGTTTCAAATGCAACCATGGGTGAGTATATCACATATACTAACCCATGTAGAGAGTTAACCATGGTGTATGGTTAATGGTTAGGTCAACAAATATCTTAAGTAAAAACAAAGAAGTGGACTTTAGTCAAAACTTATCAACAAGCTTCTAGCAATGAGTCATTTCCACTAATTTGTAATTACTTAATGATAAATAAAACCATAACATTAACCTAGCATGATGTGAGTCTCATACATACATGTTGCATGTGTAACCTAACATGACACACTAAAATATATCACATATATTTATGTGTGCAAAAACAATACAATTAACATATATCGCATATATATTAATGTATCATAAATGAGAAAAATGAATACTTAAAGTGAGCCAATATTAGTTAATGTAATTTAATATATCAAATATATAATTATACATTAAATTATTAAATCAACGCTTGATTTAATAATCCGGTCATATTTCATATAACCGACTAATATCCAATGTATCAATTTATCGAATCAACAACTTGATCCGATAACCCGGCTATATCACATACAACCGATCCATACACAAATCGCGAGAATAGAATGCGGTATCACATATACACATTAATCTCGGTCCCGCACATATCAAATATGTGCTCCTACTCCGTTTCGCATGAACCAGGAAACCTTTGTATAGGACTCTAAAGACTTGTCAATACGCCGGCAGTAGGTGATAATCATATCAAACACCCACAAGCCGCAAGCGGTCTGCTAAACGTAACGGCAACGCGGGTATTGAGCGATCAGAAGATCAACAAGCAAGCCTGCTCATACTCCTGCGAACCAATCAGTAACACTACCGTACAGTCCGGTCTCTTCGTCAGATATGTCGCATATCACAGTCTGGGGGTGGTATAACGTCAGACCCCAATAGCCTGATAAGTCATGCCGATACAAGGTCCATAATGGTTCGAGAAACTACTGATAACACTTACCAGTAAATCTCAGCAACCCTGACCAGGGATTTTCTGTTATGGCCAATCGAGCATAGCGCAACATCAACTCCCAATACCGGAAGAGACGAAACCCCTCCTATCGCTCATTGCCTCCATGTGACTCGGGACTGTACCCAAAACCACCTTTTTTCACGATCTCTTGACCGTGGTATGGTGGAAATCAAAGCACAGTGGGAATCACACAAGACTCTATGACGATCTCGGATCTACAGACTAACATGTACCAGTGTCACCAGAGAACTGCTATCCGACGATAGGTATAATACCATCTAAGAGTTCTCGGCGAGTCCGTCCAGTGTACCCAGTCTCCATTGAGCACCCGTATACCTTCTCTGATGTCAAACACCAATGGATATGGTTTCATCTATCGCCCATCATATGGGTCGAGAAGCGCATACGCTAGTCTACTCTGGAATATCGATGCCCTGTCTCGATACTCCCACAATTAGGAACTATTATAGGGTGTACTTGTAGACTACCTTTAGCCCCACTAGTATGATCTCCATCATAGTCCTGGTAGTCAAGTACACATCCTAAGGGTTTTGTCAACATGTGAGAGCAAGACGGCATCACGTATACAAGTCGACATGTTAAGACAAAGAGCAACCAAATTGCATACTATCATATCGAGCAAGAAAGCCCTCATTATATATGTCCAAGCATCCACTACAATATACATCCCATGTACAGTAATGGCCTCTAGGTCATACATATAACTAACAATCTCCCACTTGCACTAAGGCCATCTCTTGCAGTATCCAATACCCAACAATATAGCAGTGGTTGTAGTATCACATACTCAACCATCCCAAAATCTCTCAAATAGTATTTGGGAAAGCAGGCCTTGGTGAGTAGATCCGCCGTGTTAACCTCAAAATCTACTCTCCTTACCTCGATCCCTTGGAGATCAACCATCTCCCTGATCAGGTGATACTTGCCTTAGAATATGTCTGGAATGCTGATGTGACCTTCGTTCCTAGGCCAAAGCCACAACTCTATTGTTGTCACAATAACAGTTATTGGACGCTCAATGGTAGGAACCTTGTTCATCTCATGAACAAGAAAAGCCCAGACAACCACTTTGGTAGCATCATTGGTAGCAATGTATTCAACCTTTATCGTCTAGTATGTCTCGGTATTTACCTTGGAACTCTTCCAACATGCCGTCCCTCCACTGAGGGCAAAGACAATGCCTGTGACTGACTCTCAGTCGACCTTATCACTCTGGATGCTCGAAACAAGAACTTTCTTTTAGTGCTTTTCAAGTACTTAAGAATGTCCTCGACAGCTGTCCAGTGATTCTCCCAAGATCCGATTTATTCCTGATCACTACTCCCAGTGAGTCATCTACATCTGGTCTGGTACATAACACCGCATACATGATAGAGCCTATTGCCGAAGCATAGGTTATCCCTTGCACATGAGCTCTCTCCAAATCAGTCTTGGGAGACATCTTTTTGGAGAGAGTGATCCATGAGTAAGTGGGCGAACCACCACGCTTAGAATCGTCCATACTAAACCCTTTTAGTATGGTGTTAATGTACCTGGATTTGGGATACTCCCAACATCCACTTATATCTATCAGCATAGATCAAAATCCACAAGATGTAGTAAGTATCATCCAGATCTTCTATTGAGAATCTTCGTGATAAGAGGAGCTTGACCGGGTGTAATATAGGAAACCATTTCCTATCAAGAGTATTTCATCAACGTACAATACGTGGAAGACAACCTTACTCTCTACAACATTCTTGTATATACAAGGTTCATCTACTATTTTGATGAAGTCAAACTCTTTGACTGTCACGTCAAAACAGATGTTCCATCTCCGCGATGCTTGCATTGATCATGATGGACTTAAGTATAGCTTTGAAAGTCTCAACTTTCCATTTACACCAAGAATCTTCTCAAGATCCATTTGCTCCCAATGGGTTTTACCCCTTCAGGTGCAATATGCAAAGTCATACTTTGTTGGTGTACATGGACTCCATCTTTGATCGTATAGCATCCGGCCTTTTCACAGAGTCTCCACTCGTGACGGCCTACCTGAAACTAGTTGGGCCATCATCTACCATGATGCAATCCTCGCTCCCACTGTCACCGAGAAGACAACAGTATCTCTCAAGTGGATGAGGAACCCTACCAGATTTGCGGAGAGGTTGAGATTCGTTGGAGACTAATGAATCTTTTGGTTTCACCAAATCATCAGCTGTTAGTTCGCCTAGCTGGAACACCTTCCAGTTCTACCTCATGACCACAAATTTCTTCATAAGAAATTCCTTTTCTAAAAAGGTGGCATACTGAGAAACAAAACACCTTTTGCTCCTCAGTGTGGTAGAAGATATACCCTCGCAAATGTTTGGGATATCCTAACAAACTTATACAGAACTGACCTTGCCTCGAGCTGTTCTGGATTTTGCTTTTCAACATAGGTCGGACAACCCCATATCTTAACTCGTTTAAGACATGGTCTCTTCCCATTCCATATCTCATATGTAGTGGTAGACCCTGATTTGGATGGAACCCATTCAATAGGTATGCAGCTTCTTAAGTGCATAACTCCAAAAAGGAAACAGGTAACTCAGCAGTACTCATCATAGAGCGCGCCATATCTCATAGGGTGCGATACCTCCGCCCCGATACACCGTTGTGCTGTGGTGTATACGAAAGAGTAAGCTGAGAGAGAATCTCATTCTCCTTTTGGAAACTCTAGGAACTCCATGCGCAAGTATTCACCTCCTCAATCACATTGTAGGACTTAATACTTCCCGTCTGGTTCTCAACTTCAAGCTTATATTCCTTGAATTTCTCAAAACTTTCAGACTTGTATTTCAACAGGAACATATGTTCGAATCTTGAGAGATGATCAGTGAATATAATGAAGTACAAAGAACCAGCCCTAGCATTTATAGACATAGGACTGTATACATCATCATGTATCTGTCCCAAGAGTTCACCAACTCTTTCTCTGTTTCCAGTAAACGGAGTATTGTTCATTTTACCTTTGAGACAAGACTGACAAGTATCATAAGATGAAAATTCGAACAGATTCTCATATTCATCCTTATGTAACTTAGCTGGTCGTGTCGCATTGATATGACCTAGTCTACAAGGCCACAAGAAGGATTTGTTCATTTCTAAACAACTCCTCTTGTGTGTGTTCTAAATACTTTGAACTGTGGTTTGATTTAGAACGTATATGCTATTATATAACGTGCCTGATCCAATCAACTTTTGATTCAGGAAAATGTTCACAACATTATCCTTTAATATAGAATTATATCATTCTTTAACTTAATAAAGAATCTGATGTAATGTTGTATATCAGGTTCAGTATGTAATAACATTTGTTCAGAATCAATGTATTAATACAAGGTGATATTTGCCAACTGACTTGGCTGCAACAATTGCACCATTCTCTAACACTTAGAGACATATCACCCAATCTCAGTTCCTTACCTCAGTGTAGCCCATGTAACATATTACATATGCGGGATCCTGATCCGGTATCACATACCCAGGACGTAGAGGATACTGAGAAACAGCTCTCGGTAATGAACACACCCGAAAAAGATGCATCAACATGTACTTTCTTCGACTGGGTGGCATGGGAATCCGGATATTCTTCTATTTCCTGCTCGGAATTATAACAATTATAAGATAGAGCAGAACCAACGTTCCCTAACTCAGTATAATAAGCAGGTTCGGTCAACGCATCCATATTATTATCTTGATTAAGGCGTGATATGGTCGCTACCAGGAGATAGAGAGAGAAGAAAACACTCTGCGTGCGCTCTTGCAAGATCAGATTGGTTATTATTTTATCTAATCAGGAAGGCTCCCACTATTTTTATCAAATCTTCCTTCAAACCCTAAAAGGTAAGACTAGCCGGGATTAATTACACCCTATAAGTTCGCCAATCTTTCGTCCAGGCCAGTGTCGGTATTCTGAGGGAGGTTCCCCATGCTTTCACACGGACCTAATTAAAATAAACCTCGTTTTCCCAGGGGCGTAACCCCATTAACACCTTTCTAGACACCTACTTGATCGGCTAATTGTAATGTGTAAAACTCTCCCAGGAGTAACTCTTACTCGCAGTGGGTATCGGGATCCAACTATCTCATAGAATGTATGTAATCTCATTGCAAATTTCAACACTTGAAATTCCCGATAATATTTTGCCCCAAGCGATCTATGACCTTGACAAGGTCAAAAAATCATAGACCGCAAGTCAAGTTTAACCCATCATTTCCTGATTGAATTAAACCCACCCGCACGACCCTTGACAAGGTCAACAAGGCCGCACGACTACCCTAATCCAATCGCATCATATGCTAGCAGATAAGCACTAATCAGCTACCGCACACTACGTCTTGACAAGGTCAACAAACGCAGCACGAATACTAAATACTACTTATCTGAAATGACGAAGGGCTACGACAGGTTTTTATGAAAACCTTTTGCGTAATGAACTTGATATCGTCGTAGAATCGAGTGATTTTGAAAAAGGAGTGTTTTTGAGGCTTTTACTAGTTTTGCTAAAGAGGTCACTCCCGGTGAAGGGATCTCGGCTCTTTCCTTATCAAATAAGGTGCAGGATATTTCACAAATACCATTATGCAAAGCAAAAACTATAGAAGCAATCAAAAAACAAACCGAGTGGGTTGTAGCATCTGCTAGTTTCGCTAAAGAGGCCATTCCCGGTGAAGGGATCTCGGCTCTTTCCTTATCGAATAAGGTGATGGATATTCTATAAGGAATACCGCTATGCAAAGTAAGAACTAGAGCTACCAGTTTTAAACAAGTTTCTACAACATCTTTAGCTTTCATTTTATTTCATTAATCTTATTAACGAAGTCCCATTATTTATGCTTCATAAGTATCACAGAAAAAATGAAAGCAATAATATTAATTATATCTTATATATATAATATAGGCATTCGTCTCAAAATATATCAAGTGATCACATCACAAAATATCAGCAGCAGAAGAATCACATATGAAATATTGGATATACTAGGAATTCCGTGTTTTATTTAAGCCAGTAAAAACGCGGATTCCACGGTCGTGATGAATAGCCAAACCCACATCTCTAGACCCCTGCAAGAGCGGCAAGCAACCCTACCAATTCTAGAGTTAGGAGATCCGGTCTCGACTCCTCGAAATGGTCTCCCACTGGACCCTAGAACCCGGTTACTTGTGCTCCCCGCCTTGTGTCAATCCTAATGCGGAAAAGTAAATAATATACAACAATGGTGACATCATCCTCAACCCGGAAGTGCTCCAATAAAAGAATATTATATACATTGAATTTCACATGAATGAAAATGAAAAACTCTCATCTCACATAAAAAACCCCGGCTATTCAAAACAGGACGATCCAATAGAACATATCACAACAACACATAACATCATATGTCATCAACGTAAGTAAATATGCGTATCCCAATTGTCGTTGACATATAGCACCGAAACCGGCGATACACCACATATTACACTTACGGTCGCAGAAAATAAAATGTAAAACTACAACATTTGGAATCCACAATCACCTTAGACATCATAAACCCGAAATATCACATACTTCGGATTTCATGCCTAACAATATGAATTCCAAATATTATATCACAATTACAGAAAGCTAGGCGAAGTTTAAACAATTCGATCGAATCAACGAATTCCCAAATTTCCCAGAAAGCTCAACACTTGAGCACTGTTAAAGTTAACCAGAGACATACCACAGTACCTACGGACCTACAGCTGAAGGCCCGACCCAAGCCTCTTAAGTGGCGCTGCGGATCCACCGCCAAAACCATGTTTTGGCCGTGGATCCGCGGTCACTTAGACGAGTTAGGGTTTCGTTCTTCAGGTGTGTTCATAGAATTCCCAGCATGTTTTTCTGAATATTTTTAACACGGAAAATCCAACTTTTGGAAAAATTTCCAGAGAGGGGGTTGTTTCGGGCTTTCGGGGTTCGATCAAAATTCTAATTTCGTCTAGACAACGCCTAATACTCCAGCTTGGCTCTGATACCGCTGTAGGATTAGTTTAGTACCTTAGCAAGGTTTTGGCAAGCATCAAACATGTAATTTAAAATTTTGGGGTGCTAAATAAACCAACCAAGTAATCGAACTAGAGAATTAGGGTTAAACATAATATGTAAACAACTTTACATCTAAGTGAATGCGGAATACAACCTTTGTAGACCGGTCCTTCACTTCTAAAGCTCCGTGTAGTAGTCCCTTCGCCCCTAGTAGTGAACATCCGAACTCTAGTAAGGATCACATGAAGAAATGAACAAGCTTTCTCAATACCTTCGAAGCCGAAGACGATCTACGTCGAGAAGACTCAAGTTCATGCTACCTCTTCACTAATGGTGACATTAGTGAAGCAAACACCCAAGACTAAATGGCTAATACTAGAGGATGATGAAATAGGAATATTGCTCACTTTAGATTTGATTTTCTTATTTTATTTCATCACTTTGTCAAAAGCTAGAAAAAATCAAGAGGAAGAAGAAGATGAAGTGATGAAAGAATATCTCATTTTTTGTTTCAAATGCAACCATGGGTGAGTATATCACATATACTAACCCATGTAGAGAGTTAACCATGGTGTATGGTTAATGGTTAGGTCAAAAAATATCTTAAGTAAAAACAAAGAAGTGGACTTTAGTCAAAGCTTATCAACAAGCTTCTCCAGGCTTCTAGCAATGAGTCATTTCCACTAATTTGTAATTACTTAATGGTAAATAAAACCATAACAGTCTCATACATACATGTTGCATGTGTAACCTAGCATGACACACTAAAGTATATCACATATATTTATGTGTGCAAAAACAATACAATTAACATATATCACATATATATTAATGTATCATAAATGAGAAAAATGAATACTTAAAGTGAGCCAATATTAGTTAATGTAATTTAATATATCAAATATATAATTATACATTAAATTATTAAATCAACACTTGATTTAATAATCCGGTCATATTTCATATAACCGACTAATATCCAATGTATCAATTTATCGAATCAACAACTTGATCCGGTAACCCGGCTATATCACATACAACCGATCCATACACAAATCACGAGAATAGAATGCGGTATCACATACACGCATTAATCTCGGTCCCGCACATATCAAATATGTGCTCCTACTCCGTTTCGCATGAACCAGGAAACCTCTGTGTAGGACTCTAAAGACTCGTCAATACGCCAGCAGTAGGTGATGATCTTATCAAACACCCACAAGCCGCAAGCGGTCTGCTAAACGTAACGGCCACCCAGATATTGAGCGATCAGAATATCAACAAGCAAGCCTGCTCATACTCCTGCGAATCCAATCAGTAACACTACCGTACAGTCCGGTCTCTTCGTCAGATATGTCGCATATCACAGTCTGGGGGTGGTATAACGTCAGACCCCAATATCCTGATAAGTCATATCGATGCAAGGTCCATAACGGTTTGAGAAACTACTGATAATACTTACAAGTAAATCTCAGCCACCCTGGCCAGGGATTTCCTATTATGGCCAATCGAGCATAGCGCAACATCAACTCCCAATACCGGAAGAGACGAAACCCCTCCTATCGCTCATTGCATCCATGTGACTCGGGACTACAGACTAACCTGTACCAGTGTCACCAGAGAACCGCTATCCGACGATAGGTATAATACCATTTAGGAGTTCTCGGCGAGTCCGTCCAGTTTACCCAGTCTCCACAGAGCACCCGTATACCTTCTCTGATGTCAAACACCAATGGATATGGGATCATCCATCGCCCATCATATGGGTCGAGAAGCGCATACGCTAGTCTACTCTGGAATATTGATGCCATGTCTCAATACTCACACAACTAGAAACTATTATAGGGTGTACTTGTAGACTGCCCTTGGCCCCACTAGTATGATCTCCATCATAGTCCTGGTAGTCAAGTACACATCCTAAGGGTTTTTTCAACATGTGAGAGCAAGACAGCATCACGTATACAAGTCAACATGTTAAGACAAAGAGCAACCAGATAGCATACTATCATATCGAGCAAGAAAGTCCTCCCTATATATGTCCAAGCATCCTCTACAATATACATCCTATGTACAGTAATGGCCTCTAGGGCATACATATAACTAACAGGAACGACATGGCGTTTGGCGGTTGCGTCGTTTCGATCTTTAGGCCTACATGTCGTCTCGTCCTGCGTCTGAATTTTCGCTTGTATCTCCGATGGCGTCAGCGGATCAGTGAAATGATTGCGCTTTAATGAAGAGGCGTCATTTCAGTCGATTCGCCAGTTGGGATACGGGCCACGTGTCTGACGTCGGTTGGCGGGCGAGACAGGCTGTCTTTGACTCCTACAACCGAAGAGATGTCCCCAATGGTCCACCGCCATGTGGAGCTTCAACTGATGCTTGGGCACGACGTTTCGTTTTGGCGGGAACCAATCTGGGCCGTAGGATGTTCTCTTTTGGGGTGTATAAATAGGAAGGGACCATCCTAGGGCTGACACTTTGCTCTAATTCTCTTTCATTGTTGAAGATTGCCCGGCGCTCCACTTCTTAGATCGAATCTTCTGTTGATTTTTCCTCAGCGAGTCCTTTCCTTTGAATCAGGTTAGATATCTTCATCCGAGGAGTCTGTAGAGGTGGTAAGGATAGATTCGGACGATAAGGCCTTAGTTTCTGGGGCCGAGTCCAGTGGGTTTTCCTCCTCTTCGGCTTCAGATAGCCAAAAGGGTTCTTCTTCATCTTATGTGTCGGGTTTGCCCTCTAGATTCAGGGCCGCCCTTGTCACTCGCCGTCGGGCGGCGACAAGGGCTCCCAAGGTGCGCATCGGGAACACCCGCGATGCGCCCTCCGTTTTGAAGAGTCTGGACGAGCTTTCCGAAATTCAGACTCGATTCCACATCCCCTCTAACTATTCCATCTGTTTAGCAAGAGAGGGTGAGCGAGCAGACCATGTGCATGGCAAGTAGATTGCCCTGTATTTGGAAGCTTTCCAGATAAGAATGCGCATGCCCTTCCCAACCGAGATTTGTGTGGTGCTTCGTTGCTTTCATCTTTCCCCGGGCCAGCTAGCGCCGAACTTGTGGAGAATCCTCCTCGGGTTTCTGGTCCGGTTAAAACTCAATCAGATCCCCTTCAGTTTGACCCTCCTGTTCCCCTCCGAACGGCGGCCAAGACGTGGGCGTCTTGCCTGAGATTCGGGGCAGATGCTATTTGGTGCTATCCGTCCACCTCTCCGAAGATGCCAAGTTGATTTATGGCACTGTGTATCGAAAGTTTAAACGGATGCGGCGATGTACCAGACTTCTTCAGATTCCCCCTCGTTTGAGAGGGTTTTGATTGTGGGGACGCTCTTCCCTGCAGGCGCAAGCCCCTGCAGTTAATTACGTTACCGCATTGCGGTAACAACTTTCTCCTTCTCCAGATGGTCACTTCGTGTCGTGGGTGTTTGATTTGGGTTTAGTTGCCCGTGGATTGTATACGGAGACCGAGTTATGTCGTCTCCCATAGGGCGTGGACTAGTCCAAATCTGTATTATCTTAGATTTAGGTTTGGGGGTTTGGGTTAAAGATACGTTAGCCTCGTTTGAGACTAAGATCGACTTAAACGTTTGTTAAGGATACGTTAGTCTAGTTTTAGACTAAGATCAACTTAACGGAATCGTTTAGATCCGACAAGAGAGCAATTAAGGGAGCCCTGTTGTTTAGTTTAGTGACATTGCGGTCAATAGGTAGTTTAAGGACATTGCGGTCCAATGTTAGTTTTAAGACATTGCGGTCAAGGTTAAGGACGTCATAGTCCGTTGTTAGTTTTAAGACATCCCGGTCAAGGTTAAGGACATCATAGTCCATGGGTTTAAGGACCCCACAGTCCGGCGTTAGTTTTAAGACATCACGGTCAAGGTTAAGGACCTCATAGTCCATAGGTTTAAGGACTCCACAGTCCGGCGTTAGTTTTAAGACATCACGGTCAAGGTTAAGGACTCATAGTCCATGGGTTTAAGGACCTCACAGTCCGTATCAATGTGTGGTCATCGGGACCCGTCAACTCTTTGAAGACGTTAAGGAATTACAACGCCAAGTATCAAAGGAATGAAGAGATGTACCCTTAAACCAAAGTAGATTAAGTGATCTGTAGTCCAATTTGGAAACTAAGATCAATTATTATATTATGAGCCCATTGGCCCAGTTAAGTTTGAATTGAGGACTTATGGCTAGCTTGGGCTAAATCCAATCATGTTTGGGATATTGGCCCTCTGTTGGTTCATTGAGGAAGAGGCTTTGCCTCTAGAAACTTAGCCAATTGGGCTAGAGCTAGTGTTAAACACTAGAGATCAACAGTGTTGAACACTGGGAATAAGATTAGAAAGTTAGTATTAAACACTAAAAGATAATCAGTGTTGAACACTGGGAACAGAGTTTTCAAATTAGTGTTAAACACTAAGCAAATCAGTGTTAAACACTGAGGACAAAATCTCCAGACTAGTGTTAAACACTAAGGAGAGAGGGGTCACGTGTGGACACGTGAGAGCGACCTGATTCCCCTTATTTTATTCAGTCAAAAATATTGAATATTTTGAAGTATCACGTGCTGTCACGTGATGAGAATTTGGGCGTTTATCTGTTAGAGCTTCAGCCAAGGGGTCACGTGGTAGCACGTGAGAGCGCCCTGCTTCCCTTTACTTTGTTCTACAGATAAGTGTTAACACTTTTAATTCTGAAAGCCATCACGTGTGGGCACGTGATGGGGGCTCACGCTTTGATCTGTTAGAATGTTCATTAGGGGTCACGTGTTTACACGTGTGGGCGCCCTAGAGCTCTTTTCTGTTTCTTTTGCCTTTTTCTCTGTGTGCTTTAGAGATCACGTGGGGCACGTGAGGCATTGCCTCAAAGTTCTTTTTTATGGATCTTTGCAGGAGTCACGTGGTAACACGTGAAGTATTGCTTCAAAGTTCTTTTCTGTGGATCTTTGCAGGGGTCACGTGGTAGCACGTGACTCTGGTTCTTTGCATATTTTAAAGATCTGTTCATCTTTTAAGAATTAAATTCTTCATAGGGTTAAACCCTAACAACAAACTTTAGAGGAATTAAATTCCTGTTTTCTTCTGAAGAATTATATTCTTAAATAGGGTTAAACCCTAATTTCTTTTTTTAAGGGAATTAAATTCCTGTGAGTTTTAGAGAATTATGTTCTCAATTAGGGTTAAACCCTAGTTCCGTTCATTCTGAAGGAATTAAATTCTTAGGGTTAAACCCTAATTTTATCTCAAAGGAATTAAATTCCTGTAATTCTGTGAGAATTAAATTCTCAAAACTCAGTCCCTCCTCTGTGTTTTAGATCTGCATGGCAGGATCTCAACCCAATGAGAATTAAATTCTCAATTCATGGGGATACGTGCACTTTGCAGATCCTCCACCAGAGAAAGAACTAGGTTCCCTTGTTTATATAAGAGTTAAACTCTTTTGAGAATTAAATTCTCTTTTGAAGCCTCCATTTTCTTTTCTTACCTAAGGTTTTCCTTTTGCAGAGAATCAAAGGCTCTATATCTCTCTCTCTCTCTGTGTATCAAAAGAAAAGGTCCAAAGGTCCCTCTCTTCTTTTCTTGGCTCCTATTTATAGGAGAAGGAAAAGAATCAATCTGTTTAGTAAATCTCTCATTGAGAGATTTGATTTGTTCTTTGAGTGATTTGATTTACATTTATCATTAATCTGGGCCTTTAGATTGTTAGGTGAATTTTATTCACCATTGGATTTTAAATCCAAAGATATCTCTTTGTTATTTCGGTTAGATTTAGGGGGAAATCTTTCCAAGTCCAAGATTTTTCCATAAATTGTTGATATTTGATCACCTTTAGATTTTTAATCCAACGGTTTTAGGTAATCCTTCTTCATTTTGGAAAGATTTGAAAGATTTATCCTCAGAATTTAATTCTGTTAAAGAATAAGGCTTTTAAAGTCGGTCACGTGTGGCCATGTGACCCCTGGTCACGTGTAGGCACGTGACCCCTGGTCACGTGTAGACACGTGACCCCTGGAATGAGCTTCTCTTCTTCTGCGCTCTATCACGTGCCAACACGTGACCACTGGTCACGTGTGAGCACGTGATGCCTGTTCTGAAGCTTTTTCTTGATTTTTAATCAGGGGATGAATGTGCTCTGCGCCGCTGCTTCAAACATCACGTGCCAACACGTGACCGCTGGTCACGTGCTAGCACGTGATGCTTCCTCTGAAGTTTTTTCCTGATTTTTAATCAGGGAACAAATGCCCCCACAGCGTTGTTCTCACGTGTCTGCCCGTGAGTACAACGCTGTCATTTTTGTGACCGTTGGATCTGTCTTGGGAGTAGGGTAGATGAAGCGTTTTCCATCCCATCCTATAAATGCCCATGTCTTTTCAGAAGTGCCTCCATTTTGCTTATCTTCCTCCTTGCATACTTTTCATTCTGAGAATTTAATTCTCCTTTCCAGAGCTTAGTTCTCTGTTCCAAAAATTTTCCAGATTTTAACTCTGTTGACCGATTTCTTCTCCTCAGGTAATCATCTTGAGCGAACGAAGAACTTTCATAACATTCTCTGGATTTTAAATCCACGTCTAGGCTTTCACCCTTTTAACATGAACCCATTTTCTTCAAGTTCTTCAACGGGAATATAAAACCATTTAATCTTCAAACAATAGATCTCTTAGGGTTCATTTGATCTTTTAGGGAGATGATGATGTCGGTTGCTTTTTATGGAATTTAATTCCATCCCCAAGGAGCTTCGGCTCTGGAACAGAACTTTTATGGGAATTCAATTCCCTTTTTCAAAAAGGAATTTCATTCTTACGAAGAACTAAGTTCTTCCTAAAGAACTTCATGGGTTTTACTGCCCTGAGTCATCTTCTTCACAACTCAGAAGAAAAGGTTTGTAATAGATTTTCATGATCTTCATTTCAGGTATCATGGATGCCCATATGTACGATCTTGACGAAATCATTTCTTACGGGAATATTCGTGCGCTGGGCCGTAGCCAGAACCAGGAGTTCACCAACGCTCAATGTGCTGAGATCATGAGCCGCTTCGACGAGTACAATGGTCGGCTACTCCCTCGCCGCTCTTCTCTTCTGAGACTCATCGTGCTAGCGATCTGGGAGGCGCTCCCTCTCTTTTGCACCGATGTGCCGCTCAGGGCATTGGACGCCGCCGAGGATAAGGTACATTCGGTGTACCTGATGAGCCTAATCTCGAATAGGAGGCGAGACAACCTCATTGATCTCTTGCACCAGGCTTTTCAGCAGTCGGCCATACTTGCTGCCTATCGGAGGGTAGAAGACATTCGTGAGGACCCCGATGCTTGTGACCGCGAGAGAAAACATACTCGGATGGTTCGAAATGCTTGGAGGATCTTGGACAAAGCCAAGTTTGAGTTTCTCAATCCGTGCCCCGCGTCTGAGGTTTTGCCGTTGTAATCGTTTCCCCCCTTTTTTTATTTTGTATGAACTTTTTAAAGTATGAATGATAAGTTTTATCGTGCCGTTCTGTGTTTGCATGCCTTTCTATGGGATTTTGTCATCATTTTATTTTTACTGTTGCTGTTGATGTGTTTAGTGTGTAGGGCATTATTTCATTTTCCAGCACTCACCAGGCATGGTGCTCACGTGCTCCACACGTGGGGCCCTTCTATGGAGCCATTTAATTTTCCATGCTACCTTTTCTGTGTATGGCATTAGACGCAGAAAAAGAGCCTTGGAAATAGTTCCATCTATTTGATTTCCAATGCCTTCCCTTTTTTGGGCCTTGGAAATAGTTCCACCATGAAAGATTCTCCGTGCGTAGCATTTAATGCCCCTCTTTATAACCTGAGGTCATGGCCTTCTTTTCTCTTCACAGAGAAATTTATTCTCAACTTAGTGTGATTTATCTTGAGGAAACAACTGGGTGCCATGGCTTGCAACCGCCCTCATGCTCGTCGACAGCCATGGGAAGTTCCCATCGAGGAGATGATCCCCCGCTTTGCCGCATGATTGGTGGATCCCCTCCTTACCGATGATGAATGCGACTCAGCGGTATATGAACTCTTGATCCGCAGGGGGTCTCCCCTCCCAATGGGCTCCCTTTGGCTCCGGATGACTCTTGCTGCCGTGCTTGTTGACATCCCTCCTCACCCAGCGAAGATGACCCTGGCGATGCTTGACGCAGCTGAAGACAAGCTCGAGTGTTTTCATGAAGCGTGTCTGATCACTCAGGCTCTGAAAGATTGCTCGATTCACCTGTTGGGCCAAATAAGACCCGACGGGCTATTATGTCTGCTTTTGCAGACGAACATGGCGCCAATCGGTGGGGAGCCACTTCTCATGAAAATCGTCGCTTTGATGTGCTGGAGAAGGCGGCGAGGGAGTTAGAAAATTTTGAATACTGCTTTGCTCACCCTTGTGCCACTGATCCCTTGTTTGGCGATCTTTTCCCGGTAGTGTAGTATGCTTAAATCGATGTACCCTTTTGTCATTGGCTGTTGTATGCTTTTCTGTTGAATTTTCATGTTTACCGGGTACTCGTATGTGCGTGTTGCTTACGTATATGAGCTTCATATTTCTCCATGGAAATTCTCTTTAATTGCGAGTACTATCGTCATGTTGCATGCACATCAGAGCTTTGGGTATCATTTCCTTTCGAATATTCATATAGTTGTAAATGCATGCTCGGTAGGATACGCATCGGAGATTTTCCTTGTTGCCTCCCATATCAGGTAATTAGTGCGTGTTCTAGGTCGAGTATTGCCGTCGAATGGAGGCTTGTTTATACAGTGCTCGAGTGTACCCGTCTTTCCTCGGAGGTTGTGGCTGCGAAAGCGGGTTTGCGAGGTTTGATTGAGCGGTGCGCGGCGAACATGGTGTCGTGCGAGAAGAGGCTCGGCTGCAAATTCTCGGAGAGGGAGCTGGCTTCTAAGGCGCTGAGCGAGCTTCAAGCTAATCTTACCGTCAAGGCCAACAAAGTGTATGAACTCTGTCGAGTGCTTCAAGAGGCCATCAAGGAGGTAGTAGCCATTGACAAGGCCGCCGAGTTTACTCGCGAAAGAGTCGAGGCCCACAAAGCTACCGAGAAGGAGCTCGAAGGTCAGCTTGTTTCTTATCAGGCCCAGCAGGCTCAGGCAGAGGCTCGTTTTCTGGCGATCCTGAATCATGAAGCTATGGCCCAGCAAAAGCAGGATGAGCTAGCAAAATTGCTAAATCGCCCGCCGGCTTGAAAAACTTGTATCTTTTCCTTTCTTTTTGTACATACTCCTGAACGAGAGTATTTTCTTTTTGTTCTTTCATGAATTGTACTTTGTATCCATTTTGTTTCATGAATAAAGATATATTTTTTTTTCTTAATGATGTGTCCCTCTCAATTGAACTTGTTCTGTGGACAATTTATCTTGGCCTACTTGCAGGGTAGCGATGGCTCAGGATTCATGGTTAAGATCTGTCTCCTAAGACTTTTGAGCTTAATGAGCCGCGAGGGTCTCATAAAGAGTTTTTCTCCCTACAGGTCGAGAGGATCCTGTAGGTGTAAGTTCTCCTTAAGAATCGTGGGGATTCTTAAGCGGGTTTTCCCTTGGGAGTCGTAAGGATCTCACAAGAGAGTTTTCTTCCTTACGGGTCGTGAGGACCCGCAAGTGCTTGGTGTGGTCACCCTTATCCGTATTCCACGGGGTCAAGGGTTGCTTTGGGATGGTTTCCAGGGTATTGTAGTTTAAAGACATCACGGTCAAGGTTAAGGACCTCATAGTCCGTGGGTTTAAGGATTCCACAGTCCAATGTTAGTTTTAAGACGTCACGGTCAAGGTTAAAGACCTCATAGTCCGTGGATTTAAGGACTCCACAGTCCGATGTTAGTTTGAAGACATCACGGTCAAGGTTAAGGACCTCATAGTCCGTGGATTTAAGGACTCCACAGTCCGATGTTAGTTTTAAGACATCACGGTCAAGGTTAAGGACGTCATAGTCCGTGGATTTAAGGACTCCACAGTCCGATGTTAGTTTTAAGATATCACGGTCAAGGTTAAGGACGTCATAGTCGTGGACTTAAGGACTCCACAGTGCGATGTTAGTTTTAAGACGTCACGGTCAAGGTTAAGGACCTCATAGTCCGTGGATTTAAGGACTCCACAGTCCGATGTTAGTTTTAAGACATCACGGTCAAGGTTAAGGACGTCATAGTCCGTGGATGTAAGGACTCCACAGTCCAGGAAATGCGTGGTTACTGGGACCCGTCACCTCTTTGAAGACGTTGAGGAATTACAACGCCAAATATCAAAGGAGTGAAGAGATGTACCCTTTAACCAAGGTAAAATCAGTCTAGAATCATCATGGTTGATCGTTAGTTTTAAGACATTACGGTCGAGGTTAAGGACATCATAGTCCGTGGATTTTAAGGACTCCACAGTCCTATGTTTGCTCTGGATGCTTCACACGGGTTCACTGCCGTGTTCGGCGAGGACCAGGCTCCGCTCAGGGCATTTTCTGCGGGGTCAAAGAATGACGTTATCCGCGTTCCACGTAACCAGGAATTTTGCGCTAGATGCTTCACACGGGTTCACTGCCGTGTTCGGCAAGGACTAGGTTCTGCTCTGGATGCTTCACACGGGTTCATTGCTGTGCTCTGCGAGGACCAGGATCCGCTCTGGACGTTTTCCACGGGGTCAAAGAGTGACGTTATCCGCGTTCCACGTGACCAGAAATTTTGCTCTGGATGCTTCCTACGGGTTCACTGCCGTGTTCTGCGAGGACCAGGCTCCGCTCTGGACGTTTTCCACGGGGTCAAAGAGTGACGTTATCCGCGTTCCACGTAACCAGGAATTTTTCTCTAGATGCTTCACACGGGTTCACTGCTGTACTCGGAGGCTCCGCTCTGGATACTTCACACGGGCTCACTGCCGTGCTCTGCGAGGACCAGGATCCGCTCTGGATGTTTTCCACGGGGTCAAAGAGTGACGTTATCCGCGTTCCACGTAACCAGGAATTTTGCTCTAAATGCTTCACACGGGTTCACTGCCGTGCTCGGCAAGGACCAGGCTCCGCTCTGGACATTTTCCACGGGGTCAAAGAGTGACGTTATCCGCGTTCCACGTAACCAGGAATTTTGCTCTAGATACTTCACACTGGTTCACTGCCGTGCTCGGCGAGGACTAGGCTCCGCTCTGGATGCTTCACACGGGCTCACTGCCGTGCTCTGCGAGGACCAGGATCCGCTCTGGACGTTTTCCACGGTGTAACACCCGAGTTCATTTGTACCAATTCCAGTTTCCATATTTACTTAACTATGGTATTTCTTGATTTAGCATGTTTGGGGTGCGAATGGTATTTTACATATTATTTCGCATTCGACCCGACCCGCTTTCTTAAACCCGGTTAACTTTTATTTATAAATTACCTTAACTAGTTGCGTGAACTAGTGCATCGCATAACTTAGTATTTACTGGCATTTTATCTAGTATCGCATCTGTTGCATATAACAATTTAAGCCTTTTAAAATGAATTAAAATTGCTTGACTTGTCCTGTTTGATACCCCAACCCTGTGGTAGCATCCTTACATCGTGTTCTCGTCCCGTTCAGTGGAACGGGCGTGTTGGACGGCTACGCGCACGGGCGTGCGTCCATTCTTGGGGGTATGCTTTTCCTTCGTAAAATCCTTCATTCTTAATTTTGGAACCCGCCTATAATTTTCTTATTTCAGATCCAAAATTTTGGACCCGACCCGGGCGTCTTTCTGAATTATTCTACATCCCGCCAAAATTCTATTGTTTAAATTTTAAACTTTTAACTTCTAAATATTTTTCAGTCTTTAAGATCTCCTTAAACTAAACTTTAAATCTTTTAAAATTTTCTTTAACTGCATTGCCTCTCTCCCTGTACATGTTTTACTTCAGCCAATCAAAACCCCTCGTTTTTCCTTCCCAGCCAATAGAATCGTTGGTTAAAAGATTAACAAAATCTTTTCTAAATTTTTTTGCCTAACAAATCCTTTGTTGTGAACCAATCAGAGCGTTTCCTGTACACCTGGGCCCCCACAAGCTTTCCCTCATCCTTTCTCCTTCTCTCTCTCTCTTTTCCCCTCACCCGCTTGCAAACAACCCTCTCTCTCCTTCTCTTTCTCTCTCCTCTCACTTCTCTCTTCCTCTCTTCTCTCCTTTCCTTAAATCACATACACCAGAACCTTACCTTGCATCCTGCACACTCGCCGGCAGCCCACCTCCGGCGACCCCGACAGCGCCAGCACCTCGTCTCCCTGACCCCTTGGCGACTTCTGTATATAAACCAGTGAGCACTCCCTTCATCTCCCTCTTCTTCTTTTTCTTGCTCTTTTCTTTTCTGAAGAATTTGGTTTCCAGCGATCTCCGGAATACGGTCGTGCCATCGACGATCCCGACGACCCAGCGAGCGTACCTGACCCGCGTGTTTCCATCGTTCGTCGTTTGGGTTCCCTCCGTGTACCGTGCGCACATCGCGGCGTTTTCCGCCGACGTGAGATGTTCCGTATTCCCGTTCCTGATCCGATCAAGGCAAGTGAAACTTGCTACATGCTATTAAAATTAATTTATGCTATTTGAATTATTATATCTCCATTTGAGTGCACTGCAACCGGTAGTTCACATTTAATACCATGAGTTCCATTTAAAGTCCCGCTATATCATTTTAGATTCATAATTCGTACAATATCAGGTTGCATCTAGATTCTATTATACATAGTACCCATATTTAAATCTTTTAACAGTTATGTGCATAGCCATAGTACCCCTTTTTACCTTATACCTGTCGGATGACTGTTCGCGTATTTATAACCTGATTTAAAGCCCATCGCATCTTTAGATTATTAAAACACTTTAACCTGATTCTAATGACCATATTGTTATACTGTAGTAAGTAATGTGCAACTATCCCTTAACACAAAATGATAACTGTGCATCGATATCATGTAAAATGTACTTATCTGCTTATCAACTTACCTGATCTAGTTTATTGCTCTGATAGTACTCATGCTTGTTCATTTATAATCTTGTTTATGTTAGTTTGATTATGAGCACCCACATGACATCTTGTACATTCTGACGTGACTTGCTACACATATTACTCGACCTGACATGGTACCGTACACTCTTGACATGACTTGACACTTATATACATTACTTGACATGACCGGATGTACCATGGCTTTACCCGTTACCTGATCTGGTGTCTAATGCCAACAAACCTGACATGTAGTCCTCACGGACCGTTCCTGTTGTCTATCCAGACAAACCTGCTTACCTGATCCTGTGTTGGCATTAGCTCTCGATTACTGAATACCTGACTTGACATACACATATAACTTGGGGGTATGGGGAAATCAAAGGTGAAAACTGACTTGTAACTCAACAGTTCGCTACTTGTTCTGATCAGTTTTAGAGGCTAGGCCAGCCTTGGAATGATGCTGCTGACATCATTCATCTGTACATATTCCTGTTTAGTGCCTAGCGGCATGTCTCGGTTTCAGCCCGAGAATCTGGTCCGTGGTCCCGGGTATGCACGGGATACTATTGAGTTACATCAATGATTCATCAATTTTGTTTCAAAGACTTTAGAATAGAAAACCCAATAGAACAGTTTAGTTTACTCACTGCACACTACCATGCACTGCCTGCTTATATTACTGTTACTCCTGCTTGTTCATTCCTGTTTATACTTGCATTGCCTGTTACCCTGTTTACATTTTATTGCTTTATGTTTTGACGCGCTGACGTCTGGGTTTTGCATGGCCCAGATTCTCCTATCTTGTTGCAAACTGATAAGGAGTAGTGCCGCTGTTAGACGAGCGGTGAAGTTCCTGTCGGTATGTAGTTTCACTTCCAGGTGTTTCATTTATTGTATCTTTTGGCTTCCGCATATTCTTATTTCTTGACTCTTTTACTCTGGCTTATGGACATGTACTAGATAGTTAGTTTTCTTTCATGTTCTTGATATCTCTACAGCCGTAATGTGACTGTGGAAGGATTTTTGCTATCCACAGGTAGCATGGTTGGCTATGTCACGTGCCCATCTTAGCGTACTCTGGAAAGCGGGGCGTGACATGGTTCTATTGGTATCAGAGACATGGGATATAGGTTAATCGGGTTTGATTCTTTTGTAGTTGGGTATTGTACCCAATACACGAATCAGAATACCCGTGTTTAGAAAACATGTCCTGCCACCTTGCCGTTTTACCGTTCTTGAATCAAGTTCTTCCTGATTATATCTTTTACGACGTGCAAACTTCCTTTGCATATCGACTCAAAAACCTGATTCCTTGTTATCTCTAGGACTTGGGCGACTTGGGTGGAGTTATGTAATTGTGCCCATGAACTGCAGCATGGTTACAATGCGGTACTCTATTTAAGTAACTTGGAGTCCTGGTCTTGATCCACTTCCGTATTCCATGATCGCTGTATCACCCTGTTCCTCCCGGTTTCATTGCTTACGAGTTATTGTTTTATCGCCAGCTTGAATCATGTTTACCGTGGTTAACCCTCTTCAGTATCTTGAGTTCGGATGAAGTCATCTTGGTATCTTACTTGTTCTTGTTTTTTCCCCGCGTTAGGATGATTCAATCCTGGTGCAATTCCTTGTTGTTGTCGTCTTGGGAATGGGATTTCGCGGCACTTTTCACGCTCTTATTGATTGTGAGGAAGGGAAGGTGATTCTCCAGTTTCCCGGACATTCGGAAGTTGTTTTGCTGGAGGAAGCAGTTCTGTCGGGCCAGTCGAGTTAGGACTAGGCCGACAAACAGGGTTCTTCCGTCAATGGCAGTGGATAAGGAAGAAGCGCCAGCTGTATTGGAGAGTTTCATGGAAGTGTGAAGACATATCAGGTTTACCGCCGAGACGAGACGTGGAGTTCGCGATTGATCTTGTTCCTGGTGCAGCGCCAATCTCAAAGGCATATGACCTGATGGCACTAGTGGAGTTGGAAGAAGTCAGGTAAGCAGGTTGCTGAATTACTTGAGAAGGGTTGGTTTCGCCGCAGCAACGTAACTGGGAAAACTACAGTTCTTCTAGTAAAGAAGAAAGATAGCACAGGGAAGAAGTGCGTTGATTATCGAGAATTAAACCGGGTGACTATTATGAACAAGTACCCGATCCCTCGCTTTGTCAAAGTGTTTGAGCGGTTTAGTGACGCGAGGGTATTCTGGAAGCTGAATTTGCGGTTCGGATATCATCAGGTCCGAGTTAAATCAGAAGAGATTTGCAAGACTGCGTTCCGAACTCAGTATGGACAATTCGAGTATTAGTGATGCCCTTCGGAGTAACGAATACACCGGCAACATTTATGGACTTGATGAACTGAATCTTCCCACCATTCTTGGACCAGTTTAGTAATGGTCATGGAAGATATTCTGGTCTACTCGAGGAGCATTGAAGAGCATGCAGAACACTTGAAGATCGCACTGCAGACTTGGAAGCAAGAAAGATTATATGCAAAGATGAGCAAGTGCGAGTTTGGATTGAAGGAGTAAAGTTTTGGGACATATCGTAGCTGGAAATGGAATCGCCGATTACCCAGGGATGATTGCAACAGTTCAAGACCTGCCGATTCCGAAGAACGTTGCAAAGATCAGAAGTTTCTTAGACCTGCAGGATACTATAGAAAGTTCGTGAAGAAATTTTGCTCGTTTGGCTGAGCCTCTGACCAAGCTTACGCACAAGAGAGTACCATTTGTGTGGACGAATAAGTGTGCGTCAGTCTTTGAGGCGTTGGAGCAGGGTTGATGACCGCTTTTGTTTTGACCGTACCAGACGGTTTCAGAGGATTGGTGTTTCACAACGACGCATCTGGGAAAGGTTTGGGATGTGTTTCGATACGGCATGAGATGGTTGCAGCTTATGCGTTGAGACAGTTGAAGACACATGAGAAGAATTACTCAACTCATGACTTGGAGCTAATTGTGAGACAGCGAAGATGGTTGAGGCTGATAGTACTACGATCCTGATCTTGAATACCATCCGGGAGAGTTGTTGTTGTGCCGGAAGCGCTTAGTCGGTTGCCAGAAATTCCGATGTTGACTACTCAGAAGGAACTTATTGAAGACTTTCGAAGATTTGACTTGGAGATTGTGCTACCGCATTCGTCGGGACAGTTAATGAAACTGTAGGTACAGTCATCGTTGATCGAGGTATTGAAGCAATGCAATTGCAGGACCCAAGATTGCAGAAGCTTCGAGAACAGGTTGAATTTGGGCCTCGAACGGGCTTAGTGATTCATGGAGATGGTTCGTTGCGATAGTTGTTTGTTTGTGCTAATGGAGGTATTCGCGAAGAAGTTATGAAGGAGGCTCACAGTTACACGTATTCCGTATATCCAGGAGGCACGAAGATGTACCGAGATATACGACAGCGTTTTGGTAGGAAGGCATGGATCAGGAGATTGCCTGTTTGTGGCAAAGTGTTTGGTATGTCAGCAAATTAAGGTTGAGCATCGAAGGATTACCGGTTTATTGCAACCGCTTTTGATTCCTCAGTAGAAGTGGGAACACATAACCATTGATTACTGAAGGCTTTACCGCGGAGTCCAAAAGGCAATAGTGCAGTTGGGTGTTTGATGATTGTTGGTTAATTAACGGAAGCGTTAGCAGGGCGGTCCAAACATGGAGATTGTTTGATTGCATAGAATACCGGTGAGCATCATGCCCGACCGCGACGCTCGTTTCTTATCACACTCTTGGGAGGAGCTTACGGGGAAGTTTGGGGACTCGAGTGAGAATAGTACGGCTTACCATCCTCAAACAGATGTTTAGGCTGGGAGAACGATTCAAACTCTTGAAAGTATGCCGAGAGCTTGCAGGTTGGACTTCAGGGTTCATATGAGGATTATCTACACTTGGTGGAGTTTTCTTACAACAACAGTTTCCAGGCGACTTTTGGATGGCTCCATTCGAAGCTTTATGTGGACGCAAGTGTCATTCCCTTGTTTGTTGGGACGATGTTGGTGGACGAAGTTTAGTGGGGCCAGATTTGGTTGTGCAGACTGTGAGGAGGTTAATAGATTCTGGAATCATATTAGTGCAACACGGGACCGACACGAGTTGGCAGATAAGTTGAGAAGACCTATAAAGTTCGCCGTTGGTAATGTGGTATTCTTGAAGGTGTCACCGACTAGAGAAGTGATACGTTTCGAAAGGTTTAGTTCTTCATTCGTTGGACCTTCGAGGTTTTTGAGCATACTGGAGAAGTGGCATATCGTTTGGCATCACCGAAATCTTTGGAGAATGTTCATGACGAGTTTCTTGTATCTCAACCCCGGAGATATGCTCGAGAGGAAATACATATATAGGATCTTTCGGAGATGACTGTACGAGAAGATGTAACCTTTGAGGAGTGACCGATGTCAAATGTGGATCGAAGGGAAAGGGTTCTTATGAACGAGGTTATCACTGTTGTACTTGTTCCTTGAAGTAATCGCTCGCATGGAGAATCAACTTGGGGAACGAGAAGATGAAGTCCGGCAGAAGATTTCCCATCTATCTTGTAGGTTCTTGTTTGATTATCCTTTCTTGTTCTTGGAATTTCGAGGACGAAATTCTTTTGTAGTTGGGTATAATGTAACACCCGAGTTCATTTGTACCAATTCCAGTTTCCATATTTACTTAACTATGGTATTTCTTGATTTAGCATGTTTGGGGTGCGAATGGTATTTTACATATTATTTCGCATTCGACCCGACCCGCTTTCTTAAACCCGGTTAACTTTTATTTATAAATTACCTTAACTAGTTGCGTGAACTAGTGCATCGCATAACTTAGTATTTACTGGCATTTTATCTAGTATCGCATCTGTTGCATATAACAATTTAAGCCTTTTAAAATAAATTAAAATTGCTTGACATGCCCTGTTTGATACCCCAACCCTGTGATAGCATCCTTACATCGTGTTCTCGTCCCGTTCAGTGGAACGGGCGTGTTGGACGGCTACGCGCACGGGCGTGCGTCCATTCTTGGGGGTATGCTTTTCCTTCGTAAAATCCTTCATTCTTAATTTTTGGAACCCGCCTATAATTTTCTTATTTCAGATCCAAAATTTTGGACCCGACCCGGGCGTCTTTCTGAATTATTCTACATCCCGCCAAAATTCTATTGTTTAAATTTTAAACTTTTAACTTCTAAATATTTTTCAATCTTTAAGATCTCCTTAAACTAAACTTTAAATCTTTTAAAATTTTCTTTAACTGCATTGCCTCTCTCCCTGTACATGTTTTACTTCAGCCAATCAAAACCCCTCGTTTTTCCTTCCCAGCCAGTAGAATCGTTGGTTAAAAGATTAACAAAATCTTTTCTAAATTTTTTTGCCTAACAAATCCTTTGTTGTGAACCAATCAGAGCGTTTCCTGTACACCTGGGGCCCCACAAGCTTTCCCTCAGCCTTTCTCCTTCTCTCTCTCTCTTTTCCCCTCTCATCGCATAACTTAGTATTTAGTGCCTAGCGGCATGTCTCGGTTTCAGCCCGAGAATCTGGGCCGTGGTCTCGGGTATGCACGGGATACTATTGAGTTACATCGATGATTCATCAATTTGGTTTCAAAGACTTTAGAATAGAAAACCCAATAGAACAGTTTAGTTTACTCACTGCACACTACCATGCACTGCCTGCTTATATTACTGTTACTCCTGCTTGTTCATTCCTGTTTATACTTGCATTACCTGTTACCCTGTTTACATTTTATTGCTTGATGTTTTGATGTGCTGACGTCTGGGTTTTGCATGGCCCAGATTCTCCTATCTTGTTGCAGACTTATAAGGAGTAGCGCCGCTGTTAGACGAGCGGTGAAGTTCCTGTCGGTATGTAGTTTCACTTCCAGGTGTTTCATTTATTGTATCTTTTGGCTTCCGCATATTGTTATTTCTTGACTCTTTTACTCTGGCTTATGGACATGTACTAGATAGTTAGTTTTCTTTCCTGTTCTTGATATCTCTACAGCCGTAATGTGACTGTGGAAGGATTTTTCCTATCCACAGGTAGCATGGTTGGCTATGTCACGTGCCCATCTTAGCGTACTCTGGGAAGCGGGGCGTGACACACGGGGTCAAAGAGTGACGTTATCCGCGTTCCACGTAACCAGGAATTTTGCTCTGGATGCTTCCCACGGGTTCACTGCCGTGTTCTGTGAAGACCAGGCTCTGCTCTGGACGTTTTCCACGGGGTCAAAGAGTGACGTTATCCGCGTTCCACATAACCAGGAATTTTGCTCTAGATGCTTCACACGGGTTCACTGCCGTGCTCGGCGAGGACTAGGCTCCGCTCTGGATGCTTCACACGGGCTCACTGCCGTGCTCTGCGAGGACCAGGATCCGCTCTGGTCGTTTTCCACGGGGTCAAAGAGTGACGTTATCCGCGTTCCACGTAACCAGGAATTTTTCTCTGGATGCTTCACACGGGTTCACTGCCGTGCTCAGCGAGGACCAGGATCCGCTCTGGACGTTTTCCACGGGGTCAAAGAGTGACGTTATCCGCGTTCCACGTAACCAGGAATTTTGCTCTGTATACTTCACACGGGTTCACTGCCGTGCTCGGCGAGAACCAGGATCCGCTCTGGATGCTTCACACGGGTTCACTGTCGTGCTCTGCGAGGACCAGGATCCGCTCTGGACGTTTTCCACGGGGTCAAAGAGTGACGTTATCAGCATTCCACGTAACCAGGAATTTTGCTCTGGATGCTTCCCACGGGTTCACTGCCGTGTTCTGCGAGGACCAGGCTCCGCTCTGGACGTTTTCCACGTGGTCAAAGAGTGACGTTATCCGCGTTCCACGTAACCAGGAATTTTGCTCTAGATGCTTCACATGGGTTCACTGTCGTGCTCAGCGAGGACTAGGCTCCACTCTGGATGCTTCACACGGGCTCACTGCCGTGCTCTGGGAGGACCAGGATCCGCTCTGGACGTTTTCCACGGGGTCAAAGAGTGACGTTATCCGCGTTCCACATAACCAGGAATTTTGCTCTGGATGCTTCCCACGGGTTCACTGCCGTGTTCTGCGAGGACCAGGCTCCGCTCTGGACGTTTTCCACGGGGTCAAAGAGTGACGTTATCCGCGTTCCACGTAACCAGGAATTTTTCTCTAGATGCTTCACACGGGTTCACTGCCGTGCTCGGCGAGGAATAAGCTCCGCTCTGGATGTTTCACACGGGCTCACTGCCGTGCTCTGCGAGGACCAGGATCCGCTCTAGACGTTTTCCACGGGGTCAAAGAGTGACGTTATCCACGTTCCACGTAACCAAGAATTTTGCTCTGGATGCTTCACATGGGTTCACTGCCGTGCTCGGTGAGAACCAGGCTCCGCTCTGGACGTTTTCCACGGGGTCAAAGAGTGACGTTATCCGCGTTCCACGTGACCAGGAATTTTGTTGATTATATCCGCATTTCGCGGAGTTGGGATTTGACTCTTGTTCAGTTAATAAAACTGCACATTTGTATTACATTTTTCCTACCATTTTCATATTAAAAAAGGACTTTATTATAATATATTATACATATGAGGGTTTATGTGTAAAAGCACCATTTTCCATGTGTTAATATATTTTAATTATCATTTGGTAGAAAAATGTATGCAAATAATATTATTGGTCTAATTCTAGTAGAACAAAGTCTACTAAAATCTTATTTGAGTTGTTGTGCAGAATATTTCCAAGTTGTTATGAAGGATTTAACAAACAAATCAATTTGTTGAAGAAAACTTGCCAAATTAAGAAGCAAACTTGGAGACCAAGTCTGGAAGCAACCGAGAGAATATTTCTGAAATATGAAGATGCCTAGGATTGCCAAATGTCACCAGATGAAAGCAAAAGAAAAATTATCAATTAATCTTGTCCCTTGAGCGCGGATCCGCGGCCAAACCCACCCTGGGGCCGCGGATCCGCCGCAATCTTATGGAATTGGAGTGCAAGATTTTGGGGAATTATTCTATGCTGAATTTTACCAAGTTCTCAACAATAAGATTCTGGGTTTTCACTATATAAAGGCACCGAGGGCCTCTTGGAAAAAGCTATCAAGCCGACGAGATCACGAAGTCCAAGACGGCTCACGCATCCAGGCTGATCATCAACGGTTCATCTACCTCCTTGGAAGAGATCGAGAAGCAAACTAGGTTTTTGTAATCATTTTCTAAGGAATCAAAGTGTACTTGATCTTGTTGATTAATAAAGGTAGTTCTTTTTCTTATTCTATTTCTTCGTAGTTTAATTATGCAATTTCTCTCCATCTCTTTTTCTCCCAACATGCACGAGTAATTCTCCGTTTGTTAGGGTTCGTAGGATTAGGGTAGGTTAATGGGTGATGAAAATAATTAAACCCTTTTTAAGTCCTATAAAGTTTAGGAACTTTATCAAAATAATCATTAACATCCTAATCGGGCGCGCTAGCAATTCTTTGCTAGTTCCAACCGCGATTAGAGATTAGATTAATGATTGTTTTGGTAAAGGCTAGATATGAACGGAGTTCCGTGTCAAGATAAGGATTACGAGTGGGATTCCTTTTCCCTCCAGAAACCCTAATCTACACGCATCACCGTCGTTCTAGTTCTAAATCTATTAATGGATAAAAAGAGTAACTTTTAATTAATCTTCCATAACTACTAAATCCTAACGAACCCTACAAGCCCTATTATTATATTATTTAAATCTCTAAAATAATCTAGATCTATATTTAACATTCTTGTTTAAAGTAGATCTAGAAACTTTTCACAAAATTCTTTATTCCTCCTCTCTTTCTCAACACATCTAAAGTAAGAATAAAAGATTTCACGTTTCCCAGAGGACGACCCGTACTCATCTCGGTCTAGCTACGCGCGACACCGTTCTGATTGCGGTTAACTACAAAAACGATTTTTCGTATCAATCAACTCTCAGTGGGAGTAGATAGCCGAGTCATGGAACTGGGAGTTGTCGCTGTTCCGCTTTGCTTGATGTTGTGTCCGCTGCAACGAGACAAGTGCTGAGACGATCTCTAGGTCACTTGCGGTCCGTCGAGATTTGTCTTCTTCTTATGATGAAACCTGGGGGAGGAGTATCATCCCTTCTTTGTTTACGCTCTTGGATTGTATACATGGATTGATGTAACATCACCTGTAGGGCAAAAATTTCATTTTTATTTTATTTCTTTTTCCGCGATGCTCTATCAATTCAGCTTTATATCGTGAAGGTCGCAATTGCCCAATCATTTCGGCTATTTTTCGCGGTGCCCAATCATTTCGGCTATTTATTTTATTTTTACTCGCTGCTTTTTATTGCGAGTTGCCCAATCATTTCGGCTATTTTTCATGCATACATTTTTACTTGCTGATTTTGTCGCAAGTTGCCCCATCATTTCGGCTATTTCGTATACATGTGTGGCTTGTTGGCTTTTCGCTGCAAGCTTGGATTTAGACACCGATTTCGGCATTAGCACCGCTACAACTGGGATATCGCCAGGAGCGAATAATCATTTGCCTCTGTCGATGTTGAACAAAGGTGGCTTAGTAAACAGGGTTAAGGGTCCTGTCGACTAAGGCTTTTGACTTCATGAGCCGTAAGGGTCTCACAAAGGTATTTCTCTCTACAAGTCATGAGGATCTCGTAGGTGTGTTTTCTCCTTGGGAATCGTGAGGATTCCTAAGTGCGTGTTTCCCTGTAAGTCGTAAGGATCTTACAAAAGGGTTTTCTCCTTATAAGTCGAGAGGACTCACAAGGGCTGTTCACCGTGCGATCATATCCCCAGCCACGGGTGTGACTTTTGTTAGGGAAATGTTTATTCGCGCCCGTGGATTGTATACAAGGGTCAGTATTGAGCCGCTTGTAGGGCAATATCGAGGGTTGTGGTGGGTTTTGCTTAAGAACAGGTTCAGGTTTCTGTAACTTAAGATTTTCAAATCTTATGAGCCGTGAGGGTCCCATAAAAGAGTTCTCCTTACGAGTCGTGAGGATCTCGCAAGTGTAATTTCTCCTTAGGAATCGTGAGGACTCCTAAGTGCATTTCTCCCTTGTGAGTCGTAAGGATCTCACGCGGGTGGTTTCCCCTTACAGGGTCGTGAGGACCCTGCAAGTGTCTTTTACGAGATTGCGCCTTTTCGGGTTTTCACAAACACTCACCGGTAGTCCTGCTGTTTTTACTCACGGAGCCCTTTCGGGTTTTCATCCGTGCCCAATTTGCTTATGGACATAACTTTTTTATTTTTATTTTATTATTATATTTTTTTTATCGGCTTTGAGATGCTGCAATCCACCGTAGTTTATCGACATCTCGGTCAACAACTAGTTTTAGGACATAGTGGTCCGTTGTTAGTTTAAGGACGTTTCGGTCCGTCGTTAGTTTAAAGACATTTCAGTCTGTCATTAGTTTAAGGACATTTCGGTCCGTCATTGAAGAAGGCTGGTTACTACTTATAGAGTTCCGGCTTAGGAAGATAGCAAGCGGACATGGTCGTCGTCATCTATCATTGACCTAAGCCTTGACCCGTCAAGCGTAGTATTTCTTCAGGAAGCGACCGTTTATTGGCCTGAAAGGTCTTTCACCATGCATGTCCATGAGTAGATAGGCTCCACCCTGGTAGACCCTGTCTATGATGTACGGGCCTTCATAGTTCGGCTCGAATTTTCCCCGCTTGGCACGATTGGGAATCATAGGTCTTTTGACCACTAGCACGAGTTCGCCTTGGCGGAATGCTCTCGGCCTGGTCAATCTTTCATATGAGCGCGTCATCTTTGCTTTATAAGCCTCCAGATTTTGTAGCGCTATGAGCCGGGTTTCATCAAGGGCATCAAGGTTTTGTTGAAAGCCTACCGAAGTTTTTGTTGAAAGCCTTGGCGGAATGCTCTCGGCCTGGTCAATCTTTCATATGAGCGCGTTATCTTTGCTATATAAACCTACCGAAGGTGAGCGTTTTCTTCGTCCGTCAGCTCGTAATGAACTGCCACTCCTAGAGAGGGTAACTCTATCTCGAGGGGGAGTACTGCTTCTGTACCGAATACCAACGCGTACGGCGTTGTGTTCGTGGCTGTCTTGAACGTAGTTCGATACGCCCAAAGAGCTTCTTGCAGTCTCTCGTGCCAGTCCTTTTTGTTTCGGGACACCGTCTTCTTCACGATCTTTGTCAAGGTTTTGTTGAAAGCCTCGGCCAGACCGTTAGCTCAGGGATTATAAACTGAGGAATATCTCCGGTCTATATTTTGCTGTTGCGCAAAGCGACTGATCTTGTGGCTTCTGTAGGCTGGCCCATTATCGGAGATGATCCGTCGTGGAGTTCCGAACCGATAAATGACGTGCATCTTGAAGAAATTGAGGATATTCTCCGTCTTCACTTCCCTCAGCGGTACTGCTTCTGCCCATTTGGAGAAGTAATCAGTCTTCGCCAGGATGAAACGATGTCCCCTGGACGATGATGGTTCGATAGGGCCGACTATGTCAATTCCCTACATTTCGAACGGCCAGCTAGCCACCATTGGATGTAGAGGATTTGGATGCTGGTGGATGAAGTCTCTATGGATCTGGCACGAGTGGCATTGCTTCGCATATTCGAGGCAGTCCTGGATCATCGTGGGCCAATAGTAGCCCATCCGTTTAATCTTCAACTTCATCTTCGGGCCTGCTTGGTGAGAACCGCAGAGTCCGTCGTAGACTTCTTGAACGACTCTTTTCGCTTCGTCAAGTCCCAGGCATCTCAACCACAGAGAATCGAATGACCTCTTGTACAAAGTATCATTGATGAAGGCGAAAGACAGAGCTCGTTTCATGAGCTGATGTCTTGAGGACGCATCTTCAGGCGTTCGACGGGATTTAAAGTAGTCTATAAAGACTTCTTTCCAATCCTCAACCGTTTCTTGGTCTTTTATTTGCATTTCCGTCTGCGCGGTCGCTTCCTTTTCCTCGGATGATTCCGGAGATATTTCTGCCGGAGCAAGAACCCGACGGCTTTGTACCACGATTCTTACGTCATCGAGGTTCTCGTCGACTAGTTCTTTAGAAAGCTTGGCTAATGCATCCGCTTTGCTATTTTCGGCACGCGGTATGCTTTCTAAGGTGTAGGAGGGGATTTGAGTCTGCAGTCGCTGTACTCTCTCTCCATACTTTACCAGTTCTAGCTTGCATGTTTGGTAATCGCCGTTTACTTGACTGATGACCAATTGGGAATATCCGTATATAAGGAGGTTTTCAATTCCCATGTCGATGGCGATTTCGAGGCCTGCTATCAAAGCTTTGTATTCGGCTTCATTTTTCGTCCTCGGTTCTGTTAAGGAGAAAGCGAAGCGCATTATCCCTCCTTGTGGAGTTACGAAGATAAGGCCTACCCCCGATTTGATTATGGGCGTACTTTGTTTGTGCTTCTTCATGGAAGATGCTCCATCGAAATAAAGTTCCCATCGGGTATCACCGCCGTCGATCACGTCAAACGCATGTTCGTCTGGTGGCTCACAATTCAAAGGAGAATCAGCAGGTATCGGATGCTCAGCGAGGAAGTCGGCGATGGCCTGGCCTTTCACTGCCTTGAGAGGTCGATAGGTTATCGAGAACTCCATCAAGAGAAGGGCCCATTTAGCGAGCCGACCTGTCAATATGGCCTTCGACATTAAATATTTAAGGGGGTCCACCTTCGAAATGAGACGGACTTCATGCGCCAACGCATAGTGCCTGAGCTTTGTTATCGCAAAGATTAACGCCGGGCAATGTCTTTCGATAGGGGAGTAGTTGCTTTCTGCCCCCAGCAGAACTCGACTTAAATAGTAGAGTGCTCTTTCTTTCCCTTGATCGTTCTCTTGTGCCCATAATGCGCCTAAGGAACCTTCGAGGGCGGTTGTATAAAGAATGAGGGGTTTTCCCTTGACCGGAGCAGCCATCACTGGCGGGTTCTGCAGGTACTGTTTAATTTCGTCCAGCGCGCCTTGGCATTTGTGATCCCAGACGAACGGTGTTCCCTTCTTCATCAGGTGACTGTAAGGGCGGCACTTTCCTGAAAGGTTGGCTATAAATCGCCGGATATACGCGAGTTTCCCTTGGAGGGACCGCAATTGTTTGAGAGTCCTTGGCGGTGGCATTTCCATGATCGCCTTGATCTTCGATGGATCTATCTCAATGCCTCGGTGCCGGACGATGAATCCTAGGAATTTGCCTGAGGACACCCTGAACGCGCATTTGAGAGGGTTCATCTTCAAGTTGTATTGCCGAAGGCGTTGAAATACGGTATTCAAATGCTCGAGATGTTCCTCGTATGATTTGCTTTTCACGACGAGGTCGTCGATATAGCATTCGACGATTTCATGTATGAGGTCATCGAAGATCTTCGTCATGGCCCTTTGATAGGTGGCACCGGCGTTCTTTAGACCGAAAGGCATCATTTTGAAGCAGAATATTCCCAGAGGGGTCCGGAAAGCGGTGTGCTTCTGGTCTTCCGGCTGCACCTTTATCTGATTGTACCTTGATGAGCCGTCCATGAAAGAGAAAATCTCGTGAGTGGACGTGTTATCTATCATCAGCTCGGTTACCGGTACTGGGAAATCGTCCTTCGGGCAAGCTTTATTGAGATCCCGGAAGTCCACGCATATGCGCACTGTCCCATTTTTCTTCATTACCGGGACGATGTTGGCGATCCAGTCAGGATATTGAACTTCTTGGATAAACCCAGAATCGATCAGCTTCTTGACTTCGGCGTTGATGCTCATCTCAAGCTTGAGCCTCATTCTTCTCGGCTCCTGTTTGACTGGCTTAACGTCCGGGGATATCGCTAATTTATGCACAGGAATTTCTGGATATAGTCCCGGCATTTCGGAATAGTTCCATGCGAAGCAATCTCTATACTGCATAAGCACGTCTTTTAATGCAGCTACCTTTTCTTCAGATAGCAGCTCGCTGACGAATGTCAGTCGCGGGTCGTTCATCGTTCCCAACTCAATCTTCTTGAGGTTATCTGCAGTAGTATGTATGCCATCTTCCAGCTCTTTCGGCGCTGGTGGAAATTCTGAGATTACCTCGTCATCGCTGTTTTCGAAGCACCAGGGAAAGTCATCTATATTCTCGGGCTCTCCTTTTGATATTGTTATCATATGACAAGTACGAACTCGCTTCCAAGATCGATGTGGATCTGGTTCTGCTCTTGTGGCTTTGGGTTCATGCTTTTGTGGCGGCGTTACCCTCCAGCTGCTGGATAGAGCAAATCTTCCTTGCTGGTATTGGTCTTCGACCCAGTTCTTGAAGGTGAAGCAGTCTTCGATAGGGTGTCCTATGGCTCGGTAATAAGAGCAATAGCCCGGATGAGAGACCTCGTTAGCTTGCCCAGGGTGTTTAGACTCCGGAAGTGTAATCATTCGATGTTTTAAAGCGAGGTCAAGTATCTTCCGTGTTTTATTCTGAGGAAAAGAGTATGCCTGACTCATCTTTTTCATAAGGGACAATTCTGGACCGCTCGATTTCCGATCGCGTGACTTCTCGGTCCCGCGTTGTCGTTGTCGACCTCCTTTTCCGCTTTTTGACTTACTTCTGCCTCTGCGTCGGGCCTTTTGCGCAATAGGTTGACAGGTAGGAGCATCTTCGTCTTTTGCAGCCTGTTGAAACAGACGTTGCATCCTGGCTTTCTTGTAGATGGACATCTCACGATTATGGTCGTCCCGAGTTTTTTGACCCGCTTTCCTGATAAGCTTGTCCATTCGTTCTTCAAACGACGGACTCGGCACTTCGGTTGCGAGATCTAGTTTTGATGAGGGGTTGGCATTTCCCGACAGGGCGTCCCCTTCTTCATCGAAGTTATATATGACGTAGCTACCGTGGACTCGTTCCCGTTTCCCGGATCTCACATATCCAAGCCCAAGCATTTCCATTCTCCCGTTGGGCAATTTACGCTGAGTCCCAGGGACACCCCAAATCCTGTTATAGAATCGAGCTTGTCGAATAGTCTGTTTTAAGGGTACCCCTTGGCGCTTCAATAGCCTTTTTAGTCCGTTTGTGTAATATCTGGGCAAACGGATGGGTTGGAGCCTGTCAAGTGTAGAATCCGCGCCGTGCCAGATTTCTTTCTCTACTCTTGTTTCCGTGGACCGGTAGAATAAGATTGCCTTTTCACCTTTTCGCCTGGGAAGGACATAAAATGTCCGCAGGTCTTGCACATTGTAAGCTTCAAGTGCATCAAGGTCTTTGTAGTGCTCCCGCGGAATCATGGTAATTTGCAAACTCCGATCATCGCCAGGGGATGCTTGTATTGACGGCTGACTGGAGAATACGGCATTAACCTCATCTTCCGAGTCACTTCCGAAGATCAATATGGGGGCGGACGGTCCCGGGTTGTTGCGTCGAGACGGCCCATCGTAAACTATCTCTTCTTCTTCTTCGGTATCACTCCCGAAAACAGGAATGGTGGCGGCAGCTTTGTTCTCCGGTTTTCGACACCTCTCCGTATCCTCGAAATCTGGCAAAAAGTACTTTGCATTTTCGTATTTGCGGACTTCGTTTATGGAGAACGGGTTCAGCTCTCCTGTTACGGTGTACTCGAGACCATCCTTGAAATACTTCATACACTGATGTTGCGTAGAAGGGATGATGTTGTACTCGTGTAACCAAGGTCGGCCGAGCAGAGCATTGTAGCATGTCTTGGCGTCTATGACGTGAAACTTAATGTCCGTGATGAGTAGCCCAAAGCATAGCGTCAATATCACAGATCCAAGAGTTCGTGATGATTGGGAGTCGAAACCGGAGATGGTAATTTTGTCCCGAGCGAGGTGCTGAACGCTCATGCAGATTTCCTTCAACACCCGTACATTAAGGAGATTGACGGAGGACCCATTATCCACCAGGATTTTGCCTATCTTGATATCGTGGCAGTATCCAAAGACATATAGGGGACGGTTGTGGTCGTACGTCCCGAGGAGGAGGTCTTCGTCACCGAAAGTGATATCAGCCGTGTGTACTTCTTCCAGTTCATCCTTCATTCTTTGTTCGGTAAGGAAGGCTTAGAATTGCTCAGGCTCTTATAGCGCCTTGATTAATGAATCTCTCGCTTCTTTTGATAATAAGAGGGCGTCGAGAATGCTGAGCTGCGAAGGTAGCTTCCTCAAGTACGCTAGGATGTTGTAGTTCACCTTACTCTTCTTGGGCGGGTCCTTGGCAGTCAACTCTTTCATGACTTGGCCATCTAAGGCGATATCCTCGGCGACCTTTTCCTTTCCCTTATCTTTTCTAGTTGCGGGCCCGAGATTCTTTTCCGGGAGCGTGCGATTGTGCAGCTGGATGTTCTCGCAGGCCTCCGGTTCTTCCACTTTCTCAAAGACGGATTCTTTAAAGAGAGGGCCCAGAGCCATTTCCTCATCAGAGTCGCTCCCAAATGTGAGAACTTGTGATCCTCCGGCGTTGACCGTGTAACAGTTGCCGGTAATTCTTTTATGCCTGTTGGTTGTATCTCTCTGCTCCCGACGAGTTCTGCGTTTCATTCGCTTAAATTGTTGTCGGTGAGCAACATACCCCTGCCACCATATCTTAAAGGCGTCGCACTCCTTAATAGGGTGTGAAATCTTCCAATGGTACGAGCAGTAATTAGGGTGTCTTTCCGCCCCATTAAGCGTGTTTTCTTCCGAGGGTGGTAGCTTCATTCCCATTGACATGGTTTTGGCAAACCTTTTCCTCGTCTTGAATATGTTTTTATCCGCATCGGATGTCTTTTGATCTGGCGGGAGTGCTTCGACTTTTTCGTTTAGTCGCTTGCGTTTGGCTCCTTCTGATGCGGCCGTCTCACGCTCCCGATCGGCTTTACTTTTCAAACGAATCTCGTCTAGAAAGGCGTCGATCATTTCATCTGTCGGCCATACAAGTTTTGGCTCAGGCTGTGCCCCCAGTTTCTCAGTGTCAGGAGTTTTTTTATCGTCCGTAAACGAGTGGGAGATCACATGACAACTCGCCACGTATCCCTCGGATTCATCCGACGAGCTTTCTCCATCATCTTCCTCTTGAAAGACGTGGTTGAGGAACTCTGTTCCCCTCTGAACGGCGGCCCAGACGACGCGAGGGAGTCTTGCCTGAGATTCGGGGCAGATGCTATATGGTTTTATCCGTCCACCTCTCCGAAGATGCCAAGTTGATTTATGGCACCGTGTATCGGAGGTTTAGACGGATGCGGCCGATGTAGCAGACTTCGTCAGATTCCCCCTCATTTGAGGGGTTTTTGATTGTGGGGACGCTCTTCCCTGCAGGCGCAAGCCTCTGCAGTTAATTACGCTACCGCATCGCAGTAACCACTTTCTCCTTCTCTAGAATTTCACTTCGTGTCGTGTATGTTTGTTTTGCTTGTGGTTGCCCGTGGATTGTATACGGAGACTGAGTAATGCCGTCGCCCGTAGGACGTGGATTAGTCCAAATCCGTATTTACTTAGATTTGGGTTTGGTGTTTTGGTTTAAGTATACGTTAGCCATTTTTTAGGCTAAGATCAACTTAAACGTTTGTTAAGGATACGTTAGTCTAATTTCCAGACTAAGATCAACTTAACGGGATCTTCTAGATCCATTTCCAGTTTAGGGACATGATGGTCCGTTTAATATATGGCCGTCGGCCCGTCACCTCTCTGACGATGTTGAAGGATTACAACGACATGTGTCAGAGGAGTTCGGAGATATACCCTTGAACCAAAGTTGATTGGGGGATCTATAGTCCAATTTAGGACTAAAGTGTGTTTGAAGGTTTAAGGATACGTTAGCTATATTTGAGGCTAAGATCAACTTAAACGGGATCGTTTAGATCCGACAAAAGATCATTTGGAGGCTCTATTGTTCCAGTTTAGGGACGTAGTGGTCCATAGGTAGTTTAAGGACCTTGCGGTCCATTAGCAGTTTAGGGACATGGGGGTCCATATTCCAGTTTAGGGACGTAGAGGTCCATAGGTAGTTTAAGGACGCTTAAGTCCATGGGTTTAAGGACCCCACAGTCCGTGTTTTAGTTTAAGGACGCATAAGTCCGCGGGTTTGAGGACCCCACAGTCCGTGTTTTAGTTTAAGGGCGCATAAGTCCGCGGGTGTAAGGACCCCACAGTCCGTGTTTTAGTTTAAGGACGCATGAGTCCATGAATTTAAGGACCCCACAGTCCGTGTTTTAGTTTAAGGACGCATGAGTCCATGAGTTTAAGAACCCCACAGTCCGTGTTGATGTATGGTTGTCGGGACCCGTCGCCTCTCTGACGTCGTTGAAGGATTACAACGATAGGTGTCAGAGGAGTTCGGAGATGTACCCTTGAACCAGATGTAAATTGATTTAGGAGAGCAGTCTTGCTCAGTCAATTTAATTTGAGGACTTACGGCCATGATTGGGCTAAGTCCAGTTGAGAATATTCAACGTTTTTTATCTTTGGCCTATTAGGCCTGTGTTAGGGCTTTGCCCATGCACAGCATTTTATTGCCTGTTAGACCTGCTAGGCCTTTCTGATTTGGGCTTTGTCCATTTATTTTTGATGCAGAGCATCTGTCTTTGCTTGGGCTCTGCCCTCTTTTAAAATAATGCAAAGCATTTAGTTCAGCCTGTTGGGTCTTTTTTAATTGGGCCAGGCCCTTCTGCAAATAATGCAATGCATTAATTATTTGGTAGTGGCTTGTCAGACGCTTTGCGCCAAATAATGAGCGCAAGCGCTCGTGGAAGCGACACGTGTCGCATTCTGGTGGGCGCAAGCGTAACAGCGCAGTGCGCTGTGTCAGTGCGCTGCGCTGTTGCGCTGCTGACACGTGGCGCTCCCTGGTGGCTTGCGCCAACAAAGAAGCGCAACAGTGCAATTTTTCAAGTGCAAAGCACTGTTTTATATTTTGATCTATTTTAAATCAAAGAAAAACAAGTTTTTCTTGTTTTCAAAGAACCAATGGTTCATAAGAAAGTGCAAAGCACTATTATTATTTATTTTTCTTTTTATTTAAGATTATTGATCTTGTTCTTAGATCAATAATCTGTTCATAAGAGAATTTTCTCTTTTTCCTAAAGGTTTTTACCTTTTCTTCTTTTGAAATTTCTTCAGAGTTTTCTCTGTATGAAGTTCTTAATCTCTCACCAAAATTCCTCCTTTTGAATTGAGGTCTAGGGCCCTTTTTATAGTGCCCATAAATTAGTTAAATTTGTGGAAGAGATCTTTCTCTGAATGATTTGGGGAATTTTCCCCACCGTTGGATCTTTGATCCAAGGGCTTCTGTTTTACAGAAGAAAATCTTCTTATTTTAACAAGAACAAAAAGATTTCTTAGAATTTTAATTATGTTTGGCGCAAATGCTTCAGAGCGTGACACGTGTCGTGCAGCGCACAGCGCAGCGCAGCTGCGCTTGCGCAACTGCGCTGACACGTGTCGCGCAGCGCACAGCGCAGCGCTGCTGCGATTGCGCAACAGCGCTGACACGTGTCGCGCAGCGCTTGCGCAAAAGCGACTGCGCTGACACGTGTCGCGCAGCGTAGCACTTGCGCAACTGAAGCTTTGCTTCTATTTTGTTCTTTTGCTCTGATTGGGCGCACTGCCTTGGGCGCTGCGCCGCCGTATCAGTTTTTGACACGTGGCGTGTTGCGCGCAGCGCAAAGAATTTGAAGCGTTGCTTCGAATTTTGAATTTTGAAATTCAAACAGAGCTTTGCTCTGATTGGGGGAAACAAACTCTTGGAGTGTGATGGGAGTCCGCGCCTTTTGATTGTATTCTTCCAGCGCGTCAATTTGTTTCTGTAAGTCCGTGCGCTTGTCGCTAGGCTTCACGGGCTTTTTGGACCTCTTCTTCTTCTTTTTTGAAGATTTTGACGGCTGGGTATGAGCACTTGGGCCATTACCACCGATCTTTGGAGTTGGGCGCGGCTTCAACATCCCTTCAATGATCTGGGGTTTCAGCGGGTTCTTCCACCTGATCGCCGGGCTTGTTTTAAGATCGTTCAGCATACTTTTGGTTTTTGCTGAAAGAACGATTTCCCATGGAGCTTCTTCAATGAAAGAACAAGTTGCCCCCGGTGTGTCCGTCTTCTTAGCAGTGTGAGGTTGTGGCGGGTTCACCTTCCACTTCTCGAACAGCGCAAACTTGCCCTGTAGGTATTGATCTTCAATCCATCCATTGAAAATGAAGCAATCCTCAATCGGATGGCATACCGTTTGATGGTAAGGGCGGTAGTTGGGGTTATTCACCTCACTGGGTTGCGGTGGTCGCCTTGGGTTTGGCAAGTTGATAAGCCTGTTGCGTATTGCCAGCTCGAATAGCCTCTTCGTCTTATCCCGCGGGAATGAGTAGGGGCGCTTCATTTTCTCATTGTAATACCGTCGTCTTTCTTCCAGCTGATCCGCCAGCTTTGGGGCACTGGGTTGCTACTGAGCGTTCGCAACGAAGGTTTCCTTCCCTTTACCTTCGTCATTCCGAGGTTCTGGCTTCGGGGGAGACGGTCTGTGACCCATCTGGTCCATCTGGGCCAACTTGTCGATCAAAGCTTGAAACGTGGTTGGCTTAAAGAACATCATGAACTGAGAGATAGTTGCATGAGGATCTAGGGTACCCACGAACATGCCCACCGCAGGCGCTTTCTCAATGCGTTGTTCGCATTTCGACCACAAGTTTCGCCAGCGTATAACATACTGGACCCACATCTCGCCTGGTTTCACCCTGGCATTAATTAACGCCGTTATCGGAGTACGTTCGCTGGCGCTTGCGAAACGCTGGGTAAACAGCAACTCCATCTCCGCAAATATTTTAATAGAGTCGTTTGGGAGCTCAGAGTACCACTCGAACGCCATTTCTGACAAGCCACCGATGAACTGGCGAAGCAACAATTTATCATCACCGCCGGTGTTGCCGCAAAGCGCCCTGAACTGGGCAACATGCTGGTGGGGATTTCCCGTCCCCTTATAAACATGAAATTTAGGTATTGTATAGCCCGGCGGGTACTTGATCTGATCATACCAGCTCGGATATGGTCACCCTGTTCTGACAACTTGACCAGCTGCCTCAGTCGCCTGGTGAACCCGTATCTACTGAGCTATATATTTGTCTAGGTCGGCTTTGGAGATTGTCTCCTCCTTGGCCTTTGACAGAGCGGGTGGAGGATTTGACGTTTCTCCCCTGTCGTCTTCAAGAACGATTGGAGGGTCTTCAGCAGGAGAATCTTGTTGGATCATCATTCCCACCATGTCCTGGAACAGGAGGGCCATTCGTTGTATATTGGCTGCTTGTTCGGCAGCCTCTTTATCCTTCTTCTCCAATATCCTGCGAAGGAATTCAGCGTCAGTTTCTTGCTCCTGGCGTTGATCAGATGACGCTTCGGGTCTTTCTTTCGGCCCAGTGAGTGCGGCCATCGCGTTCATCATTTCTTGGAGCTTCTGTTGTTGCTCCTGAGCTTTGGTCACTGACCGTGTAAGCGGTCTATGACCCGTGGATGTACGGCTGTCCTCCTTTCCCAACGCCATGTATACCGTATGCACCGTCATGCCCCCAGACTTAGGGCGTTTAGGCTTATTGTCCTTGACATTTGCTGCAGGAGTGGGGACTCTATCCGGCCTTCTTCTCTTTTGAGTAGTCGACGTGGAGGGAGCCGTTGCAGCAGGCACCCAAGTGGCTGACGTCCTCTGTTGTTTGACACGACGGTTCTTTTCTTCCTGCACCTTCGCCCTTTTCTGTTGACGAAAGTGACCTTGGTCAATTACCGAGTCTTGAACCTTCCGCCAGAGTTTATAAATTTTGGAGGACAGCCGTTGAGAAGGTTGCTCTGGCTTTGTTTCTATAACATTCTCCGCAGATGGAGGGGATCTTTTAAGAACCGCAGTCGGCGAATTTCTGCGTACCCTGTTTAGCAGCTCAAAGCTGTTTCCGGTTGGAATAGCAGCGTTAACTTCCACTACTGGAGCCAGTGGAGTTAGCCCTGAGGGAGAGTTGCCCCCGGCCTCCCTTACTCGGCGCCAATGGCGACGTCGAGCGTGTCGAGCTGTTGGGGCTAATTCAGCGACGACTTTGTCTTTCCCCCTGTTCAGGTGAGGGGCTGCTGCCGATGTCAACCTCTTGAAGACTGACGTTCGTTGAGAAGCTATGTCCATCCAGTCAAAAAAAGATTTCTGAGCGGGAGCTAGAACGGGGGTAGTCAGTTTCGCGAAGACCGACCCTCTGGGAGGAGAAGCCGCCTTGACGACTTCGGGAGCAGCTGTCTTCTTCGGGATGGCCTTCTCAGGTACCATGGGCTTTTTGGCGTCCCTTTGGAGTTCAGGCTCAGTCTGGTGAAGACTGAAGAGTTGGACGGCCCGTTGAGAGGGGCCGTGGGAGTGGCAAGTCGATCAAAGACCGACCTCTTTGAAGCTTCTTGCGATGTCATTGGGGCATTGAAGCTCATCAGTGGGAGCATGGTTCCGAAGAATAGTCCAGCGGTGGCTTGAGCTACCTGCTCCACTGGCATCTTGAAAAGGGAGGCCGCTTGGGGCCCATAAGTCACTCCTCCAGCAAGGACGGAGCGGGAGTTGCAGTTGCAGGTAGTGCAGTTTGAAGTCATTGATCTTCTGTTTTCTGCACGGAGCAAGACACCAAATCTTAGTACCTCGAATCCACAGGCAACCACAGCAAACCGCGATTCGTTCGCGAACACGACACACGAAGTGTGGAGTGGAAAGAGGAAGAGGTCCCACCGGGCGTGCCAGAATTTGTTCCCCTCCGAACGGCGGCCAAGACGTGGGCGTCTTGCCTGAGATTCGGGGCAGATGCTATTTGGTGCTATCCGTCCACCTCTCCGAAGATGCCAAGTTGATTTATGGCACCGTGTATCGAAGGTTTAAACGGATGCGGCCGATGTAGCAGACTTCGTCAGATTCTCCCTCGTTTGAGGGGTTTTTGATTGTGGGGACGCTCTTCCCTGTAGGCGCAAGCCCCAGCAGTTAATTACGTTACCGCATTGCGGTAACAACTTTCTCCTTCTCCAGATGGTCACTTCGTGTCGTGGGTGTTTGATTTGTGTTTAGTTGCCTGTGGATTGTATACGAAGACTGAGTTATGTCGTCGCCCGTAGGGCGTGGACTAGTCCAAATCCGTATTATCTTAGATTTGGGTTTGGGGGTTTGGGTTTAAGGATACGTTAGCCTCGTTTGAGACTAAGATCGACTTACACGTTTGTTAAGGATACGTTAGTCTAGTTTTAGACTAAGATCAACTTAACGGGATCGTTTAGATCCGATAAGAGAGCAATTAAGGGAGCCCTGTTGTTTAGTTTAGTGACATTGCGGTCAATAGGTAGTTTAAGGACATTGCGGTCCAATGTTAGTTTTAAGACGTTGCGGTCAAGGTTAAGGACGTCATAGTTCGTTGTTAGTTTTAAGACATCCCGGTCAAGGTTAAGGACATCATAGTCCATGGGTTTAAGGACCCCACATTCCGGCGTTAGTTTTAAGACATCACGGTCAAGGTTAAGGACCTCATAGTCCAAGGGTTTAAGGACCCCACAGATCGGCGTTAGTTTTAAGACATCACGGTCAAGGTTAAGGACCTCATAGTCCATGGGTTTAAGGACCCCATAGTCCGTATCAATGTGTGGTCATCGGGACCCGTTACCTCTTTGAAGACGTTGAGGAATTACAACGCCAAGTATCAAAGGAATGAAGAGATGTACCCTTAAACCAAAGTAGATTAAGTGATCTGTAGTCCAATTTGGAAACTAAGATCAATTATTTTATTATGAGCCCATTGGCCCAGTTAAGTTTGAATTGAGGACTTATGACCAGCTTGGGCTAAGTCCAATCATGTTTGGGATATTGGCCCTCTGTTGGTTCATTGAGGGAGATGCTTTGCCTCTAGAAACTTAACCAATTGGGCTAGAGCTAGTGTTAAACACTAGAGATCAACAGTGTTGAACACTGGGAATAAGATTAGCAAGTTAGTATTAAACACTAAAAGATAATCAGTGTTGAACACTGGGAACAGAGTTTTCAAATTAGTGTTCAACACTAAGAAAATCAGTGTTAAACACTGGGGACAAAATCTCCAGACTAGTGTTAAACACTGAGTAGAGAGGGGTCACGTGTGGACACGTGAGAGCGGCCTGATTCCTCTTATTTTATTCAGTCAGAAGTATTGAATACTTTGAAGTATCACGTGTTGTCACGTGATGAGAATTTGGGCGTTTATCTGTTAGAGCTTCAGCCAAGGGGTCACGAGGTAGCACGTGAGAGCGCCCTGCTTCCCTTTATTTTGTTCTTCAGATAAGTGTTAACACTTTTAATTCTGAAAGCCATCACGTGTGGGCACGTGATGGGGGCTCATGCTTTGATCTGTTAGAATGTTCATTAGGGGTCACGTGTTGACACGTGAGGGCGCCCTAGAGCTTTTTTCTGTTTCTTTTACCTTTTTCTCTGTGTGCTTTAGAGATCACGTGGGGCACGTTAGGCATTGCCTCAAAGTTCTTTTTTATGGATCTTTGCAGGAGTCACGTGGTAACACGTGAAGTATTGCTTCAAAGTTCTTTTCTGTGGATCTTTGCAGGGGTCACGTGGTAGCACGTGACTCTGGTTCTTTGCATGTTTTAAAGATCTGTTCATCTTTTAAGAATTAAATTCTTCATAGGGTTAAACCCTAACAACAAACTTTAGAGGAATTAAATTCATGTTTTCTTCTGAAGAATTATATTCTTAAATAGGGTTAAACCCTAATTTCTTTTTTTAAGGGAATTAAATTCCTGTGAGTTTGAGAGAATTATGTTCTCAATTAGGGTTAAACCCTAGTTCCGTTCATTCTGAAGGAATTAAATTCCTAGGGTTAAACCCTAATTTTATCTCAAAGGAATTAAATTCCTGTAATTCTGTGAGAATTAAATTCTCAAAACTCAGTCTCTCCTCTGTGTTTTAGATCTGCATGGCAGGATCTCAACCCAATGAGAATTAAATTCTCAATTCATGGGGAGACGTGCACTTTGCAGATCCTCCACCAGAGAAAGAACTAGGTTCCCTTGTTTATATAAGAGTTAAACTCTTTTGAGAATTAAATTCTCTTTTGAAGCCTCCCTTTTCTTTTCTTACCTAAGGTTTTCCTTTTGCAGAGAATCAAAGGCTCTATATCTCTCTCTGTGTGTATCAAAAGAAAAGGTCCAAAGGTCCCTCTCTTCTTTTCTTGGCTCCTATTTATAGGAGAAGGAAAAGAATCAATCTGTTTAGTAAATCTCTCATTGAGAGATTTGATTTGTTCATTGAGTGATTTGATTTACATTTATCATTAATCTGGGCCTTTAGATTGTTAAGTGAATTTTATTCACCATTGGATTTTAAATCCAAAGATATCTCTTTGTTATTTCGGTTAGATTTAGAGGAAAATCTTTCCAAGTCCAAGATTTTTCCATAAATTGGTGATATTTGATCACCTTTAGATTTTTAATCCAACGTTTTTTGGTAATCCTTCTTCATTTTGGAAAGATTTGAAAGATTTATCCTCAGAATTTAATTCTGTTAAAGAATAAGGCTTTTAAAGCCGGTCACGTGTGGCCACGTGACCCCTGGTCACGTGTAGGCATGTGACCCCTAGAATGGGCTTCTCTTCTTCTGCGCTCTATCACGTGCCAACACGTGACCACTGGTCACGTATGAGCACGTGATGCCTGTTCTGAAGCTTTTTCTTGATTTTTAATCAGGGGATGAATGTGCTCTGCGCCGCTGCTTCAAACGTCACGTGCCAACACGTGACCGCTGGTCACGTGCTAGCACGTGATGCTTCCTCTGAAGTTTTTTCCTGATTTTTAATCAGGGAACACCTCCTTGTGTCTTTCCTTTGTTATAAGAATCATCCCGGCACCAGTAACGAAGAGCCAAGCTGGGTGTATTTCTCGTATAAAAAACGTAAGGGTAGGGCGGCCGGGTCGGGGGTAGTAGTCGTCCCTTCTTCTATCCACGAGTGGAAGGAGAAGTTTGTATTCGTCGGGTCACCTGAGGGAGAGGATTGGCCTGTGCCTACACAATGGCACAGGGCCGACTGCCCGAGGGCAAAGCAGTCGACTTCCCCCGAGGCGAGAGTGGTGGCCTAGTTGGAACCGATCTAGCGGGCGGATGTTCTGCTATCCGAGCAGGCACTGAGCTGGGCTGGGCTGGGCTTGCACGTCTTCTGGGTAAGTTAGGGCCTTCGATGACCTGTTTAGACTTCGTTAACTTCCTTCACCTTTTCAGTGTCGCTAACCCCCTTTTGTTTGTGTGTTCTTTTTTGCAGAGCCCATGGACCGATCGAAAATCCTAGCCGCCATGGCCGCCCAAACGCAAGTGAAAGTCTACCCTAGCACCACCATAGTGTTTTCATGAGCATCTAGCATGCTATTTTTAAAAAATCTTGGTGCTAAGCTACACTTATCTAGAATCTTAACTAGATGATTAGGGTTTTAAGCGTGATATAAAGATAGCTACACTAAGTGATGGAAACAACAACCTTTGTAGACCGAGTCCTTCGCTTCAAAAGCTCCAGGTAGTAGTCCCTACGGCTCCACTAGGCTCTACTTGAAAATTGAACGAGCTTCCTTTGCGATCTTCATGCTAAAGATGATCCACCCGAAGCTCCTCTAATTCAAGCTGCCTCTTTACTAATCTATCTATAGCGAAGGAAACACCCTACACTAAATGCTAATTAAGTGTAGGATGATGAAGTAGGGGTGTGTAGGCTCACTAAGGATTCTCAAAAGCCCTAGGATTCACAACTATTGTGAGGCTTAGGGCTTGTAGGAGGAGATGAAGAAAATGGGAGAGTGAAGAGAGCTAAGGATATGACCTCTAGAAAAATGAACTGAAGAAAAAATTACTAAGTGTAGAATGGCCAAAGGTTCACTTATTGAAGCATACAGATATCTCATAATAATATATTGTGACCATGCTTCAATAGCGAAGGATAATGAATAAAAAATTCATCAAGCCATGCTACACCCATCCCTCAAATATCTCTCCTCATTTTCCACCTCATTTCTATTTTCACAAAATAGAAAATCCTACCATGCTTCATATATATATATATATATATTTATATATGTGTAAAGATAAGAAAATATTAATAATCCGGTTGTATCACATATAACCGACTAATATCATTTGTCTGTATATCACATTATCAAATCAACACTTGATTCGATAATCAGGTTATATCACATATAACCTGACCGATAACAAATAATCGCCAGATTAGAATACGGTATCACATACTCGTATTTAATCAGGCCACCGCACATATCAGCATATGTGTCCTACTTCGTTTCGTTTGAACTATGAAACCTTTACGTGGGACTCTAAAGACTCGTCAATACAGCAGCAGTAGGTAATGGTCACATTAGCTACCTACAAACCGTCGGCGATACTAACCGGACGTAACGGCTACCCAGGTATTAAGCGATTAGAAGATCAACAAGCAAGCTTGTCCAAACTCCCATGAAGCCTATAAGTAACACTTACCGTACAGTCCGGTCTCTTCATCTGATATGTCGCATATCAAGTCTAGGGGTGGAATCGTCAGACCCCAGTAACTTGATAGGTCATGCCGATGTATGGCTCATAACGGTTCGAGAAACTACTGATAACTCTTACCAGTAAATCTCATCAGCCCTGGTCAAGAACTTACTGTTATAGCCAATCGAGTATATATAGCGCAACATCAATTCCCAATACCGGGAGAGACGAAACCCCTCCTATCGCTCACTGCCTCCATGTGACTCGGGACTGTACCCAAAATCCACCTGTTTGCATGACTCCATTGAGCTATGGTAGGGAGAAAATCAAAGCCAGTGTGAACCACACAAGACTCTATGAAGATCTTGGGTCTACAGAATAACCTGTATCAGTGTCACCATAGAACTGCTATCTGACGATTGGTATAGTACCATCTAGGAGTTCTTGGCAAGTCCCGTTCAATGTACCCATTCTCTAATGAGCACCTGTGTACAATCTTTGATGTCAAACACCAATGGATATGGGATCAACCATCGCCCCCTACAGGGTCAAGAAATGTACACACTAGTCTACTCTGGAATATCGATGCCCTGACTCAATACTCCCTCGACTAGGAACTGTTAAAGGATGTGCTTGTGGACTACACAAGTCCCAGTAGTATGATCAGCATCATAGTCCTGGTAGTCAAGCTAACATCCTAAGGGCTTTATCAACATGTATCGGAAAGACAGTATATTGATACAAGTGTACATGTTAAGATAAAGAGCAACAAGATAGCATACTATCATGTCGAGCAAGAAAGTCCTCTATATATATGTCCAAGCATCCACTATATCATACAATAATGGCCTCTAGGGCATACATATTCCTAACAATCTCCCACTTTCACTAAAACTAGTTGTTGTAGTATCTCATACCCAACATCCCAAAAAGTCTCTCAAACTGCGTCTGGAGGAGGGCGCTTCGTGAGTGGATCCGCTACGTTATCCTTCGTGTCAACTCTCCTGATCTCGATCTCCCATCGATCTACTATCTTCCAGATCAGGTGATACCGCCTAAGAATATATCTGGATCTCTGATGGGGCTGGGGTTTCTTAGCCAAAGCTACAACTCCATTTTTATCACAATACACAGGTATTGGATGCTCAATGGATGAAACCACACCAAGTATAGCAATGAACTTCTTCATCTAGACAGCCTCTTTGGCAGCATCGTTGGCAGCGATGTATTCAGCCTCCATCGTCGAGTCTGCTACGGTATCTTGCTTGGAACTCTTCCAACATATCTCCCCTCCATTGAGGGTAAAGACAAAACCCAAGACCAACTTACTATTGTCCTTATCACTCTAGAAGCTCGAATCGGTAAAGGACCACCTGGAGTTCTCCGTTACCATACACCAAGAACATTTCTTTAGTCTTTCTCAAGTACTTAAGAATGTTCTTCACAGCTGTCCAGTGTTTCTCCCCAGGATTTGATTGATACCTACTCACTACACCTAGTGAGTAAGCTACATCCGGTCTGGTACATAACATCGCATACATGATAAACCCGACTGCCGAAGTATAGGGTATCCCTTAGATGCGAGCCCTCTCCAAATCATTCTTGGGAGACATCTTTTTGCAGAGAGTGATTCCTAAGCATGCGGGTAAATTACCACGCTTAGAATTTTCCATACAAACCTCTTTAGTATGGTGTCAATATACCTGAATTGGGACAATCCCAACATCCGTTTAGATCCATCTCTATAGATCTTTATCCCCAGGATGTAGGAGGCATCACCTAGATCATTCATGGAGAACTTTTGTGATAAGAAGAGTTTGACCAAGTGTAGTATAGGAACATCATTTCCTATCAAGAGTATGTCATCCACGTACAATACGAGGAAGACAACCTTACTCTCCACAACCTTCTTGTATATATAAGGTTCATCTACGTTTTTGTTGAAATCAAATACTTTGATAGCTTCTGTAACGACTCTGTTTTAATGTACAGAAAATTTGTTTAAAAGTTAATGTACAAATGGAGTAATTGCAATCCTGTATACTATAAGAGTTTAATTTGCTTTTGAACAGCAAGAAAACACTTGTAGCTCATTGGTAAAGGCTTGCACTGCTGTGACATAGCCCCTGTATTCAAATCCCCTCAGCCACATATTATTTTTAATTAATTTTTCTTTTAAACTTTTGGAAGCTCACACGTAAAAATGAAAAGTCGCTTAAATCAAACATGTGTAAAATATTATTTAAGCAGCCGAGGACACATGGCTAAGATCCAAGCCCCAACCCCTCGGATCCAACCGGCGAGATCATCATATGGGACCGACACCACCGGTTGAATCCATAGGTAATGCCCCCAAAATTTAACCCTAGCACTCCTTGTCCTACCCCATTACCCCCATACTGTTTTTTTCCTGCACATTAACAGAGAATTTAAAATGAGGAATTAATCCACAATTTTAATGCATTTTTAATTCTCTCTTCACTCACAAAACCTTAATTCTATCATATAAATACAACCCTACACTTTGGCCCTCCTCATTCAGAAATCCTTTGTCAAAACTCTTTAAAATTTTCAAGTCAAAAGTTGTACAAGTGGAGTTAGCCAAGGTCAAAGTTCCGGCGATGATTTGAAGCACTTCCGGCAACCCCGCGACTCCACGAAGGCCGCAAACCTTTTCCTTTACCTCTTCTTTGAACCCTAAGCTTGTAAGTCCCCTCTTACCTCTTCTCTCTCTAGTAAATAGAATCCTATTTTCAAAACTCGTCGGAAGCGGAGTTATTCCGACTTCCGATTCTAATTTCATCAAAAACGCAATTTTTCTTACTAACAAATTTACCATCTTTTTATATATTGTTTATTAACCATTAAACAAAAATTTGACAAAGCTTCAATTCAAAATTTAATGTTAAACAATTCTATTTCACTTTTTCAGTAAAATACCATCAAGTTTACATACGACATTACTTTGTCGTTTTGCCTATTTTACCCTTAGAAATTGCACGAGGTAATGACCTATCTCATCACAACACTCATCTTGACATAGCACGATGGATTTTGTAACAATTTTTGTGGAACAAAACACAGTTTACATTAAAATACCTTAACCTATCAAAACCCGTATTCTTTAAATTGTTTTAATTAATTCCTTGCAAATAGCCTCTACAACCCATTTTGGGGAACCCGATCGGGATGGTGCGAGTTATCGCACGTCCTCGGGACTAGTAGAGCGAGATGCAGACCTCCTCACGGAGCATTCGATCTCGATAGAATTTTTATTACAATTTTTAAGAAAACGTGATTTCTATTTAATAAATAAATTTTATTTTTATAATTATATATATATATATATATATATATATATATATTATCAAAATATCTATTTCAAATATAATATATACTCCATGTTTTCTAATCAAAAGAAAAAAATCACAAAAGATCGTGAAATACCATTACCTTCAATACAAGTCAAATTACAAGAAAATACCATATACTATTCAAACTTAGGTTTATATCCACTAGAATATTTCATTCTATAAAAATTATAACTATGAAAACCCTAAAGACGATAAATAAATACTTGAGGTTTGAAAATATATCAAAACTATTTTTCATAAAAACCCCTCAAGTTATATTAATTTACAATAAGGACCCTAGTAAATATAGGTTTAAGCGGGACCAGTTCTCTTGAGCCTCAGGGAGCCGGAGAATATGGGTGCTTACCTATCTAAGGTAGACAACCTAAAAACGGTGTTATCAATACGGTAATTGTCTTGGAAAAAAATGCAGATCCTGCCGTCCATATGCAGCAGTTACCGATAAAATCAAAACTAATTCAGGACTTCAATTCTGTTTAAGTGTCTGACTCAGGAAGAGTCTCAGTATAATATGAAATTAATCAATCTATTCTTGAATATGATTCAAGTATAACTCCAATTCAATATGAATCCATTTATACCAGAATTAAATCTATATCAACATGAACATGATTTGATCGAACCATGGATATACTCTGATTACATGACTATCAATTTATAATCATTCCTTTTACATGATATCATGGTTTCGGCAAGTCGTACATCTATTAAATAAAACAATACAAATCAAAACAAAATACATTACGGGGTTTTAAAGGGGTAGACTGGTACGGAATGTGTTAAAAGTGGCACGAGACGGTCACTTTAATACACCTAACTTGAATATCCATTGCTGTTGTTTCGTGGATTAATGGTTCCTTGTGCTCCGTATACCTTAGTCCACGGAATAGTTGGACTCCTCTCGTATACACTGGTATATTCTGTACCAAGCTACAAACAACTGGGTTAACATAAAAAACTCACAATACACCAGTTATATTCTCATATCCGTCTATTCATCTGTCTATTCCATTCCTACTTTTCTTTGGGACTTACCGAGCGATTGTTCGCTGACGACATTCTTTCTCTCTTCTTTCTTTGGAATGTTGTCAGGTGGATCCGACTCACTGGAGATAGAGCTCAGTTCAGAGGACTTGGATCAGTTCAGCGAGGACCCCGAGCTTTAGACTCTTGTATATAGTTTACTTTCATGCCATTGTTTAGGCATTGCTTTCATCATTGTATTTACTTTTCAGTTGTATTGTAAAGAAATGTTTAATAAATAAAAGTTGCTGTTCATTTACATTTCATGTCTTCTTGTGTATATTTACATTATATTTCTTAGTTACGCTTGGCGTGTTTACTTCTGAGTAAATACATAGCGGGCATCGTTGCGTCTCCTTACCCGTAGACTGGGAAGCGGGGCATGACAGCTTCATCGAAACAGATGTTCCATCTCCGCGATGCCCGCTTTAATCTGTAAATTGATTTAAGCAGCTTGCACACGCTTCCACTGCTCCCACTGTCTATGAAGCCCTCTGGCTGTGTCATGTACACGCTTGCTTTTAAATCACCATTTAGAAAAGCGATCTTGACGTCCATCTGCCAGATTTCGTAGTCATGGTATGTAGCAATGGCAAGTAGGATCCTGATGGACTTAAGCATAGCGACAGAAGAAAAGGTTTCATCATAGTCGACACCTGGTCATTGACAAAAATCTTTTGCTACAAGTCTAGTTTTGAAAGTCTCAAATTTTCTATCTACACTAATTTTCTTCTTAAAGATCCACTTGCTCCCGATGGGTTTTACCCCTTCAGGAGCAACTTCCAAAGTCCATACTTTGTTGGTGTACATGGATTCCATCTCAGATGGCATAGCATCCAGCCATTTCACAGAGTCTCCACTTGTGATGTCCTGCTCAAAAATAGTTGGGTCATCATTACCCCTATACTGTTTGTTTTTCCTGCACATTAACAAAGAATTTAAAATGAGGCATTAATCCACAATTTTAATGCATTTTTAATTCTCTCTTCACTCACAAAACCCTAATTCTATCCTATAAATACAACCCTACACTTTGGCCCTCCTCATTCAGAAATCTTTTGTCAAAACTCTCTAAAATTTCCAAATCAAAAGTTGTACAAGTGAACTTAGCCAAGGTCAAAGTTCCGGCGAGGATTTGAAGCACTTCCGGCGACCCGGCGACTCCACGAAGGCTGCAAACCTTTTTCTTTACCTCTTCTCTAAACCCTAAGCTTGTAAGTCCCCTCTTCCCTCTTCTCTCTCTAGTAAATAGAATCATATTTTCAAAACTCGTCGGAAGCGGAGTTATTCCGACTTCCGATTCTAATTTCATCAAAAACACAATTTTTCTTACTAACAATTTTCCATCTTTTTATATATTGTTTATTAACCATTTAACAACAATTTGACTAAGTTTCAATTCAAAATTTAATGTTAAACAATTCTATTTCACTTTTTCGGTAAAATACCATCAAGTTTACATACGACATTACTTTGTCGTTTTGCCCATTTTACCTTTAGAAATTGCACGAGGTAATGACCTACGTCATCACAACACTCATCTTGACATAGCACGATAGATTTTGTAACAATTTTTGTGGGACAAAACGCAGTTTACATTAAAATACCTTAAACTATCAAAACCCGTATTCTTTAATTGTTTTAATTAATTCCTTACAAATAAGCCTCTACAACCCATTTTGGAGAACCCGATCGGGATGGTGCGGGTTGTCGCACATCCTCGGGACTATTAGAGCGAGATGCAGACCTCCTCACGGAGCATTCGATCTCGATGGAATTTTTATTACAATTTTTAAGAAAACGTGATTTCTATTTAATAAATAAATTCTATTTTTATAATTATATATATAAATATTATCAAAATATCTATTTTAAATATAATATATATTCCATGTTTTCTAATCAAAAGAAAAGAATCACAAAAGATCATAAAAATACCATCACATTCAATACAAGTCAAATTACAAGAAAATACCATATACTATTCAAAATTAGGTTTATATCCACTAGAATATTTTATTTTATGAAAATTACAACTATGAAAACCCTCAAGACGATAAATAAATACTTGAGGTTTGAAAATATATCAAAACTATGTTTCATAAAACCCTCTCAAGTTATATTAATTTACAATAAGGACCCTAGTAAATATAGGTTTAAGCGGGACCAGTTCTCTTGAGCCTCAGGGAGCCGGAGAATATGGGTGCTTACCTATCTAAGGTAGACAACCTAAAAACGGTGTTATCAATACGGTAATTTTCTTGGAAAAAATGCAGATCCTGCCGTCCATGTGCAGCAGTTACCGATAACATCAAAACTAATTCAGGACTTCAATTCCGTTTAAGTGTCTGACTCAGGAAGAGTCTCAGTCTAATATGAAATTAATCAATCTATCCTTGAATATGATTCAAGTATAACTTCAATTCAACATGAATCCATTTATACCAGAATTAAATCTATATCAACATGAACATGATTTGATCGAACCATGGATATACTCTGATTACATGACTATCCATTTATAACCATTCCGTTTACATGATATCATGGTTTCGGCAAGTCGTACATCTATTAAACAAAACAATACAAATCAATACAAAATACATTACGGGGTTTTAAAGGGGTAGACTGGTACGGAATGTGTTAGAAGTGGCACGAGACGGTCACTTTAATACACCTAACTTGAATATCCATTGCTGTTGTTCCGTGGATTAACGGTTCCTTGTGCTCTGTATACCTTAGTCCATGGAATAGTTGGACTCCTCTCGTATACACTGGCATATTCTTTACCAAGCTACAAACAACTGGGTTAACATAACAAACTCACAATACACCAGTTATATTCTCATATCTGTCTATTCATCTGTCTATTCTATTCCTACTTTTCTTTGGGACTTACCGAGCGATTGTTCGCTGACGACATTCCTTCTCTCTTCTTTCTTTGGAATGTTGTCGGGTGGATCCGACTCACTGGAGATAGAGCCCAATTCAGAGGACTTGGATCAGTTCAGCGAGGACCCCGAGCTTTAGACTCTTGTATATACTTTACTTTCATGTTCATGCCATTGTTTAGGCATTGCTTTCATCATTGTATTTACTTTTCAGTTGTATTGTAAAGAAATGTTTAATAAATAAAAGTTGTTGTTCATTTACATTTCATGTCTTCTTGTGTATATTTACATTATATTGCTTAGTTACGCTTAGCGTGTTTACTTCTGAGTAAATACATAGCGGGCCTCGTCACGTCTCCTTACCCGTAGACTGGGAAGCAGGGCATGACAGCTTCATCGAAACAGATGTTCCAGCTCTGTGATGCCTTCTTTAATCTGTAAATTGATTTAAGCAGCTTGCACACGCTTCCGCTGCTCCCACTGTCTATGAAGCCCTCTGGCTGTGTCATGTATACGCTCTCTTCTAAATCACCATTTAGAAAAGCGATCTTGACGTCCATCTGTCAGATTTCGTAGTCTTGGTATGCAGCAATGGCAAGTAGGATCCTGATGGACTTAAGGATAGTGACATGAGAAAAGGTTTCATCATAGTCGATACCTAGTCGTTGACAAAAGCCTTTTGCTACAAGTCTAGCTTTGAAAGTCTCAACTTTTCCGTCTACACCAATTTTCTTCTTAAAGATCCACTTGCTCCCGATGGGTTTTACCCCTTCAGGAGCAACTTCCAAAGTCCATACTTTGTTGATGTACATGGATTCCATCTCAGATCTCATAGCATCCAGCCATTTCACAGAGTCTCCACTTGTGATGGCCTGCTCGAAACTAGTTGGGTCATTATCTTCCATGATGCAATCCTCGCTCTCACTGTCTATGAGAAAACCGTAGTATCTCTCAGGTGGATGAGAAACCCTACTAGATCTGCGGAGTGGCAGAGGTTCGTCGGGGACTATTGAATCCTCTGGTTCTACCAAATCGTCAGTTATAGTTTGTGTAGCTGTAACTTCTTCCAGTTCTACCTCATTGCCACTAATTTCTTTCACAAGAAATTCCTTTTCTAAAAAGGTGGCATGTCGAGAAACAAACACCTTTTGTTCCTCGATGTGGTAGAAGATATACCCTTACGAATGTTTGGGATATTCTACAAACTTGCACAGAACTGGCCTTGTCTCGAGCTTGTCCGGATTTTGTGTTTTCACATAAGTCGAACAACCCCATATCTTAATAAAATTAATACATGATCTCTTCCCTTTCCATATCTCATATCGAGTGGTAGGCACGGATTTGGTGGGAACCATATTCAATATGTATGCAGATGTCTCAAGTGCATGTCCCAAAAAAAATTAGGTAACTCAGCAACACTCATCATAGAGCACACCATATCTAATAGGGTGTGATTTCTCCGCTCCGATACTCCATTCTGCTGTGGTGTATACGGAGGAGTAAGCTGAGAGAGAATCCCATTCTTTTTTAAATAGTCTCGGAATTCCGTTCTTAAGTATTCTCCTCCCCGATCAGATCGTAGGATTTTAATACTTTTACCCGTTTGGTTCTCTACTTCGCACTTATATTCCTTGAATTTCTCAAAAGATTCAGATTTGTGTTTCATCAGGAACACATGTCCGTATCTTGAAAGATCATCGGTGAATGTAATGAAGTATGAGAAACCATTCCTGGCATGTGTAGACATAGGACCACATACATCACTATGTATCAGTTCTAAGAGTTCAGTAGCTCTTTCTCCGTGTCCAGTAAACGGAGTTTTGGTCATCTTCCCTTTGAGACATGACTCGCAAGTTTTATAAGATGTAAATTCGAACTGATTCAAATATCCATCTTTATGCAACTTAGACAGTCTTGTCGCATTGATATGAACTAGTCTACAATGCCATAAGAAGGCTTCGTTCATTTATGAACTTTTCCTCTTGTGTGTGTTCTGTACGTTTAGAACTGTAGTTTGATTTAGAACGTATATACCGTTACATAGCATACTAAACCCAATCAACACTTGATTTAGGAAAATTTTCATAACATTATCCTTCAATACAAAGTTATATCCTTTTTATGCAACAAAGAAACTGATATAATATTGCACATCATATTTGGTACGTAATAACAGTCATTCAGAATCATTGTATTACCATTTGGTAATATTATGTGATATTCGCCAACTGCTTTTGCTGCAACAATTGCACCGTTCCCTATTTTGAGAGACATCACATTTTCCCAGTTCTCTACCTCTTCTTAGCTCATGTGACAAATTACAAACGTGGGATCCTAATCCGGTATCCAATACCCAGGACGTAGAGCAAACTGAGAAACAGTTCTCGGTAACGAACACACCCGAAGAATATGCATCAGCATGCTTCTTCTTCATTCGGGTGGCGTGGGAATCCGGGTATTCCCCTATTCCATACTCAGACTTATGACAATCATAAGAAAAAGTGGAACCAACGTTCCCCAGCTCAGTATAATAAGCTGGTTCGGTCAATACATCCATATTATTATCTTGAGGCGTATCATTGGTCGCTACCTGGAGAGAGAGAAGGAAACACTTTAGCGTGCGCTCTTTGCAAGATTAGATTAGTTATTATCTTATCTAATCAGGATGGCTCCCACTATTTTTATCAAATCTTCCTTCAAACCATAAAAGGTAAGATTAGCCGGGATTAATTACACCCTATAAGTTCGCCAATCGGTCAGCCAGGCAGGTATTGGTACTCCGAGAGAGTCTCCCCATGCTTTCACGTGGAACTAATTAAATAATCTCGTTTCCACGGGGGCATAACCCCGTTAACACCTTTCTTAGATACCAACTGGATCGGCTAATTGTAAAGTGGAAAACTCTCCCAGGAGTAACTCTTACTCGCAGTGGGTATCGGGATCCAACTATCTCATAGAAGGTATGTAATTTTATTGCAAATTTCAACACTTGAAATACCCAATATCTGTTTTTACCCCTAACGACCTATGACCTTGACGAAGGCCAACAAACTATAGACCGCTAGTCAAGTTCAACCCGTTCATTTCGTGATTGAATTAAACCCACCCGCACGACCCTTGACGCAGGAAAACAAGGTCGTACGACTACCCTAATCCAATCGCATCATACACGGCAGATAAGCACTAATCAGCTACCGTACACTATGTCTTGACGAAAGCCAACAAACATAGCACGAATACTAAATAGCACTTATCTGAAATGACGGAGGGCTACGAATGGTTTTGATGAAAATCTTTAACGTAATGAACATGATATCGTTGTAGAATCCGATGATTTGAAAAGGAGTGTTTTTTGTAGATTTTGCTAGTTTTGCTAAAGAGGTCACTCCCGGTGAAGAGATCTCGGCTCTTTCCTCATCGAATGAAGTGCTGGATATTCATCAAGGAATACTACTATGCAAAGCAAGAACTAGAGAATCTATAAAAATAAAACTGAGTGGGTTGTAACATTTTCTAGTTTTGCTAAAGAGGTCACTCCCGGTGAAGGGATCTCGGCTCTTTCCTCATCGAATGAGGTGCTGGATATTCATCAAGGAATACCACTATGCAAAACAAGAACTAGAGCTACCTTTCTTAAAAATTTTGATTCTACAACATCTTTAGGTTTCTTCTCACTGTTAGGTTACTTAACTAACGGCAGAGCGAGGACTGGACTAGCGCGGGTGCAAAACATAAGCAACATTTATTATATATCATATATATAATACAGCATTCGCCTCACGCAGTTATATGATCACATCACAGAACCAAGCAGCAGAAGTCAACATATGAAATATTGGATATACTAGGAGGTCCGTGTTTTAAATTTAGTCAGTAATAAAAAACACGGATTCCATGGTCGTGATGAATAGCCAAACTCACATCCTTAGACCCCTACGAGAGCGGCAAGCAACCCTGCCAATTCTAGAGTTAGGAGACCCGGTCTCGACTCCTCGAGATGGTCTCCCACTGGACTCTAAAACCCGGTTACTCGTGCTCCCCGCCTTGGGTCTATCCTAATGCGGAAAAGTAAATAATATACATCAATGGTGACATCATCCTCAATCCGGAAATGTTCCAATAAAAGAATATTGCATACAATTTTATATGAATGAAAATGAAAAACTCTCATCTCACGCAAAAAACCCCGCCTATTCAATCACGACGATCCAGTATAATATATCACAGCAACACATAACACCACTTGTCATCAACTTAAATAAATATGCGTATCCCAAATGTCTTTGACATATAGCAACGAGATCGGGGATACACCACATACTACGCTTACGATCGCAGAAAAGAAATGAAAAACTACAATATTTAGAATCCGCATTTTCCTTGGACATCATAAACCCAGAATATCTCATATGCCGAATTTCATGCCTAACCTATAAACTTTGCATTTTAGTCTCAAATCGAAAACATTTTTCACTCACTTAGTCGGGAAATTCAACAAGATTTCCGACTAAAATAATCGAATACTCGTCGGGAACTTTAGTAGATGGTCGTACCCCCGATGCTGACGACGAAGTGCACTTAAGCGGAACACCGTGGCCGCGAGCACCCGAGTGGATTCTATTGGCAACGGGGTTCTCCTACAGTCACTTGGTCAGGGCAATGGGGCATGGCAATCTGGTAGAGTTATTCGGCGAGTGTTCGCGTACTATACGCGATTGCGACAGAGTTTTGATCCGAATCAAAACTCTGTGGCAATCGATCTATAGAGACTTAGTTGCTAGATTTATAATTAGCAAACTAGTTTTAACAAAACTAATTTAACATGGATTCTAAATATTGTATCACATATCAAACTTAAACCCGAAACGATGTTAAAACACGACTATGAAACACTCCGAATAACCCTAATAGAAAAGTTAACATCATATGCAAACTTGGCTAAACAAACATAACCTGAAACCCTAAACCCAAGCCACCAGAACACCAAAAAAATACGAGACAAAAATATTGAATAGGGGACGGGAATTTTGGGCTTTTCACCGGCCAAAGTAAGGAATTTTGGTCTCGTTTTTGTTCAGTGTTCTAGTTACATCACATGTAATATTCTGCACTTGTTTAAAAAAATTTCAGAGAACGATTTAAAATCGACAGAAACATGGGTTTTAGGTTTCGGTTTTCGGAGTCGTTTCGGTTTCGTGATTCTAATAATATCGTCTAATCTTCTAGCCTGTCTCTGATACCATGAAATTCTACCCTAGCACCACCACAGTGTTTTCATAAGCATCTAGTATGCTATTTTTTAAAAATCTTGGTGCTAAGCTACACTTATCTAGAATCTTAACTAGATGATTAGGGTTTTAAGCGTGATATAAAGATAGCTACACTAAGTGATGGAAACAACAACCTTTGTAGACCGAGTTTTTTGCTTCAAAAGCTCCGGGTAGTAGTCCTTACGACTCTACTAGGCTCCACTTAAAGATTGAACGAGTTTCATTTGCGATCTTCGTACCGAAGATGATCCACCCGAAGCTCCTATAATCTAAGCTACCTTTTCACTAATCTATCTATAGTGAAGGAAACACCCTACACTCAAATGCTAATTAAGTATAGGATGATGAAGTAGGGGTGTATAGGCTCACTAAGGATTCTCACAAGCCCCAGGATTCACAACTATTGTAAGTGTTAGGTTTGTAGGAGGAGATGAAGAAAATGGGAGAGTGAAGAGAGCTAAGGATATGAGCTCTAGAAAAATGAACCGAAGAAAAAATTACTAAGTGTAGAATGGCCAAAGGTTCACTTATTGAAGCATACAAATATCTCATAATAATATATTGTGACCATGCTTCAATAGTGAAGGATGATGAATAAAAAATTCATTAAGCCATGCTACACCCATCCCTCAAATATCTCCCCTCATTTTCCACCTCATTTCTTTTCACAAAATAGAAAATCCTACCATGCTTCACACACACACACACACACACACATCATACACACACACACACACATCATATATATATATGAGAAAATAATTAGTGAGCAATTATATTAGTTAATATATAATTATATCAAATATAAATATATATAATATTATTAAATCAACACTTGATTTAACAACCCGGTTATATCACATATAAACGACTAATATCATTTGTCTGTATATCACAATATCAAATCAACACTTGATTCGATAATCAGGTTATATCACATATAACCTGACCGATAACAAATAACCGCTATATTAGAATACGGTATCATATACTCGTATTTAATCAGGCCCCCGCACATATCAGCATATGTTCCCTACTTCGTTTCGTTTGAATTATGAAACCTTTGTGTGGGACTCTAAAGACTCATCAATACGCCAGCAGTAAGTAATGATCACATAAGCTACCTACAAGTCGTCAGCAGTACTAGCTAGACGTAACGGCTACCCAGGTATTGAGCGATTAGAAGATCAACAAGTAAGCTTGTACAAACTCCCCTGAAGCCTAAAAGTAACACTTACCGTACAGTCCAGTCTCTTTGTCTTATATGTCGCATATCAAGTCTAGGGGTGGAATCGTCAGACCCCAGTAACTTGATAAGTCATGCCGATGTATGGCTCGTAACAGTTCGAGAAATTACTGATAACTCTTACCAGTAAATCTCATCAGCCATGGCCACGGACTTACTGTTATAGCCAATCGAGCATATATAGCGCAACATCAACTCCCAATACCGGGAGAGACGAAACCCCTCCTATCGCTCACTGCCTCCATGTGACTCGGGACTGTACCCAAAATCCACCTATTTGCATGACTCCTTTGAGCTATGGTAGGGAGGAAATCAAAGCACAGTGGGACCCACACAAGACTCTATGTCGATCTCAGGTCTACAGACTAACCTGTACCAGTGTCACCAGAGAACTGCTATCTGACGATAGATATAGTACTATCTAGGAGTTCTCGGCGAGTCCTGTTCGGTGTACCCATTCTCTAATGAGCACATGTGTACAATCTTTGATGTCAAACACTAATGGATATGGGATCAACCATCGCCCCCTACAGGATCAAGAAACGTACACACTAGTCTACTCTGGAATATCGATACCCTGTCTCGATACTCCCTCGACTAGGAACTGTTAAAAGATGTGCTTGTAGACTGCATAAGTCCCAGTAGTATAATCCGCATCATAGTCCTGGTAGTCAAGCTAACATCCTAAGGGATTTATCAACATGTATCAAAGAGACAGTATAATAATACAAGTGTACATGCTAAGATAAAGAGCAACCAGATAGTATACTATCATGTCGAGCAAGAAAGTCCTTTATATATATGTCCAAGTATCCACTATCATATAATAATGGCCTCTAGGGCATACATATTCCTAACAGCAAGGAAGGAAGGCCGGAGGCGCATGTTCGTCCCGACCCGGTCCGAGCTCGACCCCGAGGCCAACTCCACCGTCAAAGCCTTCCGCCGCACTCCGATCCCCAGAAGAATGCCACGGGGGAGGGGGATCATAAGCACATGCGGGACTCGGCACCCCGGATGAGAGAGGTGGAGGAGGCTGAGCCCGCTAAAATCCCCCGCAAAAGGCTGAAGCGGACGGTCTCTCGGCCACCTTCTACCGGGATCCCAGTGCAGGAGGGCGACTTCTGCATTGAGGTGCCCTCAGGGCTCTCCATCGCCGACATCTTGCTTTCGGACATGGAGCAGGCAGTCCGGGGAAATATTCCCTGGGGGACCATGAAGGCCCAGGTGGCCGCCATAGCGCAGGAGGCGGTTCAGGTCGGTACTTGACTTTTCTTAAAAATTTTCAAGTCTTGTTTTCTTGGTTTGAGCTTTCTAACCTGTTTGATGCTTTCCTCAGGTCCTTCATCACCGCGCTCTCCTCGTCTCCATAGAATCCGAGGAGGTATCCCCGGCCATGAAAAAGGCGGGCGAATCCTCCTCGCGGGAGGAGGAACTCCGCCTCCAACTGCAGCAGGCGGAGGAGAAGGCGGCTCTCCTCGACACTCGACTGGTCGCCGAGGGGCCGACGAACTCCAAGCTTAAGGAGTCTCATCGGCTCCTGGATGAGTCCAACCAGGCTATCCAAGCCAAGTTGGAGGAGGTGAACCGCCTCTACAACTTGATGAAGAAGTCGAGGGACGTCCTCAAGAGGGATGTCCAGGTGGCTATAGACGCGGTGAAGCTCGCCGAGAGCGGGGCGGCGAAGGCCGTGGAGGGATACAAGGCGTCTGACCAATTTTATGCCAATCTCGCCAAATCCACGGCCGTCGTATGGCACAGCACCCTCGACGCCGGGGTTTGATGACAGCGAGCTCTATGCTAAGTATCCCCTGGTCGAGGAAGATCCGCAGGAGGAAGTCGCTGAGGCGGCCGTTGGGGGGAGAGGCTGTCGGCGGAAGTACTAACCCTGAGATCGCGGTTTTGGTCCCCGATGGCGGCATCGAGTAGGGCGAAATCTCGGCCAAGCGGGCGGTCTGAGCTTTCCTCCTTTGAAGATTTTCCATCTTTTTTTTCTTTAAAATTTTGTAAGCCTCCGGGCATTTTGTAAGGCCGATGAGCCCATAATACCCTTGTACATAATTTTGATCATGAATAAAGTGTACTTTTTCCTTTGCCCAAATGTCTGCTCGCTGTGCAAGTACTTTTAGCTCGTATACTTTTCATTGTTCGAATCTTCATTCTTCAAGTATTTTTAGCTCATAGGTCTTTTTATCTTGCAAGTACTTTTATCTCGTACGTATCTTTTTCTTGCAAGTTCTAGGCCGGTGTCCACCCTTCCCGCACTTACTGACCGTTCATCGAGTAGAGTCGAACGATAGCCAAGCGTAGGAAGGTCGGTATCCTCCTTTTCCCCGGAGTCGAGGTGGCGATCGCGCATCGAGTCGAACGATAGCCAAGTGTAGGAAGGTCGGTATCCTTCCTTTCCCCTGAGTCGAGGTGGCGATCACACGACGAGTATGAACCGATTGATGGGCCGAGGAAGAATCTTCTCGGTGGCCTCGTGAGGAGGGCTTTTAGATACGCTTCTTTGCAGGGCAGGAATCTACCCACTGCGGATGGATCGAGCAGGAAGCTACTCGATCGCCTCGACGTCGAGGGCTTTGGATCCACAGTATTGATGGGCAGGAAGCTACCCACTATGGATGGACCGAGCAGGAAGCTACTCGGTGGTCTCGTGAGGAGGGCTTTAGATCCACAGTATTTATGGGCTGGAAGCTACCTACTGCGGATGGACTGAGCAGGAAGGTACTCGGTGGTCTCGTGAGGAGGGATTTTGGATCCACAACGTTGTCGGGCAGGAAACTACCTACCGCGGATGGATCGAGCAGGAAACAACTCGGTGGCCTCGTGAGGAAGGCTTTTGATCCACAGCGTAGTTGGACAATAAGCTACCCACTGCGGATGGACCGAGCAGGAAACTACTCGGTGGCCTCATGAGGAGGGCTTTTGATCTACAGCGTAGTTGGGCAGGAAGCTACCCACTGTGGATGGACCGAGAAGAAAGCTACTCGGTGGCCTCGTGAGGAGGGCTTTTGGATCCACGGCGTTGTCGACCAGGAAGCTACCTACTGCGGATGGACCGAGCAGGAAGCTACTCGGTGGCCTTGTGAGGAGGGCTTTTGATCCACAGCGTAGTTGAGCAGAAAGCTACCCACTGCGGATGGATCGAGCTGGAAACTACTCGGTGGCCTCGTGAGGAGGGCTTTTGATCCATAGCGTAGTTGGGTAGGAAGCTATCCACTACGGATGGACTGAGCAGGAAGCTACTCGGTGGCCTCGTGAGGAGGGCTTTTGATCCACAGCATAGTTAGGCAGGAAGATACCCACTGTGGATGGACCGAGAAAGAAGCTACTCGATCTCCTCGCGATGAGGGCTTTAGATCCACAACATTGTTGGACAGGAAGCTATCCACTGTGGATGTACCGAGACTTGGAACTAAGGACTCTGACATGGCTCCGTTTTGCTGACGTCGTATACTCCTGCAGAGACACTGATTTCTCTGTGGGCTGACGCGAATCGAGATGCTCTCGTTAAGGACACTGATTTCCCTGAATTGAGATGTTGAGCCAAGGACACTGATTTCCTCGGAGTTGAGACGAATCGAGGTATTCCTGCAAAGACGTTGATTTCTCTGTGGGTCGACGCGAATCGAGATGCTCTCGTCAAGGGCACTGATTTCCCTGAATCGAGGTATTGCCAAGGACACTGATTTCCTTGGAGTTGAGACGAATCGAGGTATTCCTATAAAGACGCTGATTTCTCTTCGGGTCAACGCGAATCGAGATGCTCTCGTCAAGGACACTGATTTCCCTGAATCAAGGTTTTCGCGAAGGACGCTGATTTCCATGGGGGTTGAGACGAATCGAGAGATTCCTGCAAAGACACTGATTTCTCTGCGAGTCGACGCGAATCGAGATGCTCTCGTCAAGGACACTGATTTCCCTAAATCGAGGTTTTCGCCAAGGACACTGATTTCCCTGGGGGTTGAGACGAATCAAGAGATTTCTGCAAAGACACTGATTTCTCTGCGGGTCGACGCGAATCGAGATGCTCTCGTCAAGGACACTGATTTCCCTGAATCGAGATGTTGAGCCAAGGACACCGATTTCCTCGGAGTTGAGACGAATCGAGGTATTCCTGCAAAGACACTGATTTCTCTGCGGGTCGACGCGAATCGAGATGCTCTCGTCAAGGACACTGATTTCCCTAAATCGAGGTTTTCGCTAAGGACACTGATTTCCCTGGGCGTTGAGAAGAATCGAGAGATTCCTGTAAAGACACTGATTTCTCTGCGGGTCGACATTAATCGAGATGCTCTCGTCAAGGACACTGATTTCCCTGAATCGAGATGTTGAGCCAAGGACACTGATTTCCTCGGAGTTGAGACGAATCGAGGTATTCTCACAAAGACACTGATTTCTCTGCAGGTCGACGCGAATCGAGATGCTCTCATCAAGGACACTGATTTCCCTGAATCGAGGTATTGCCAAGGACACTGATTTCCTCGGAGTTGAGACGAATCGAGGTATTCCTGCAGAGACGCTGATTTCTCTACGGGTCGACGCAAATCGAGATGCTCTCGTCAAGGACACTGATTTCCCTGAATCAAGGTTTTTGCCAAGGACGCTGATTTTCCTGGGGGTTGAGACGAATCGAGAGATTCCTGCAAAGACACTGATTTCTCTGCGGGTTAACGCGAATCGAGATGCTCTCGTCAAGGACACTGATTTCCCTGAATCGAGGTTTTCGCCAAGGACGCTGATTTTCCTGGGGGTTGAGACGAATCGAGAGATTCCTGCAAAGACACTGATTTCTCTGTGGGTCGACATGAATCGAGATACTCTCGTCAAGGACACTGATTTCCCTGAATCGAGATGTTGAGCCAAGGACACTGATTTCCTCGGAGTTGAGACGAATCGAGGTATTCCCGCAAAGACACTGATTTCTCTGCGGGTCGATGCGAATCGAAATGCTCTCGTCAAGGGCATTGATTTCCCTGAATTGAGGTTTTCGCCAAGGACGCTGATTTTCCTGGGGGTTGAGACGAATCGAGAGATTCCTGCAAAGACACTGATTTCTCTGCGGGTCGACGCGAATCGAGATGCTCTCGTCAAGGACACTGATTTCCCTGAATCGAGATGTTGAGCCAAGGACACTGATTTCCTCGGAGTTGAGACGAATCGAGGTATTCCTGCAAAGACACTGATTTCTCTGCGGGTTGACGCGAATCGAGATGCTCTCGTCAAGGACACTGATTTCCCTGAATCGAGGTTTTCGCCAAGGACACTGATTTCCTCGGAGTTGGTTGACTTGTTTCCGAGACGGAGCGTTGATCCGGCGGGGGGGTCACTGGTTGACTTTAGGTTGTCTGTGAACCATAATGTCTCAGAACGGGGGACTTTGCCACGGCTCCTATTGGCGGCGTCGCATCTGTGTCCTGCTGAAGTGAGGGGAAGCGCCATTGGTGATCTCTAGGCTGTCTATGAACCGTCGAGATTTGGAACTAGAGGACTTTGCCATGGTTCCGGGGTAGTCTCTAGGATGTCTGTGAACCGTCGAGATTTGGAACTAAGGACTTTGTCGTGGCTTCGTTTGTTGATGTTGCGTCTGCATCCGATTGGAGGGAGGAAGAACGCCGGTGTTGATCTCTAAATTGTCGATGTTGACGTCGAGACCCTGAAGCTAAGGATCTTCCTTCGCTTCGTTTGTTGACATTGTGTCTGCAATATTGCGACGAATGTCGAGATTGTCTCTAAGTTGTTTATGAACCGTCGATATTTGGCTTCTCTTCGACGAAGCCTGGTGGGACGATATGATTCCCTTCTTGTTTGTGCCCATGGATTGTATACAGGGGTCAATGTGACCTCACCTGCAGGGCAAAAAGTTTCATTCATTCATTTTTTTATTCTTTCCACGATGCTCTATCATTTCAGCTTTTTATATTGCGAAAATCGCAATTGCCCAATCATTTCGGCTATTTTTCGCGGTGCCCAATCATTTCGGCTATTTGTTTTATTTACTCGCTGCTTTTTATTGCAAGTTGCCCAACCATTTCGGCTATTTTGTATGAATACATTTTTACTTGCTGATTTCGTTGCAAGTTGCCCCATCATTTCGGCTATTTCATATGCATTTATGGTTCGCTGACCTTTTTCCGCGATTAAGGGATTTGGAATCTGATACCGATTTAGGCATCAGCATCACTACCACTGCGACATTGCTAGGAGCGAATCATCATTTGCCTCTGTCGGTTCGAACAAAGGTGGCTTAGCAAACAGGGTTAGGATCCTGTTGACTATGGCTTTTTGACTTCATGAGCCGTAAGGGTCTCATAAAGGTATTTCTCCCTACGAGTCGTGAGGATCTCGTAGGTGCGTTTTCTCCTTAAAAATCATGAGGATTCTTAAGTGTATTTTTCCTTATAAGTCGTAAGGATCTTACAAGAGTGTTTTCTCCTTATAAGTCGAGAGGACTCATAAGGGTCGTTCACCGTGTGAGCATATCCCTAGTCGCTGGTGGGACTCTGTTGGGGAAACGTTTATTTGTACCCGTGGATTGTATACAAGGGTCAATATTGAACCACTTGTAGGGCAACCTGGGAAATGTGATGGCTTAAGAACAGATTCAGATCCATGTAGCTTAAGGCTTTTGAATCTTATGAGCCGTGAGGGTTTCATAGGGGGAATTCTCTTTACGAGTCATGAGGATCTCGTAAGTGTATTTTTTCCTTAGGAATCGTGAGGATCTCTAAGTATGTTGCTTCTTTTCGTGAGTCGTAAGGATCTCACGCAGGTAGTTTTCTCCTTACAAGGTCGAGAGGACCTTGCAAGTGTCTTTTAACGAGATTGCGCCCTTTCGGGTTTTCACAAACTCACCGGTAACCCTGCTGTTTTTATTCACGGAGCCTTTTTGGGTTTTCATCCGTACCCATCTTGCTTATGGACGTACCGTTTTTTTTACCACGTTAGCCTGGGGACACTGCGGGTTTGTAGTAGTTTAATGACGTTTCGGTCATTTGTTCATAGGTCCGAGATTTTTCGTGCAACGTACGATTGCACAGCTAGATTTTCTCGCAAATCTTCGCATTTTTTGTATCGGAGGTGGATTCCTTGAAGAGAGGGCTGAGGGCGATTTCTTCGTCAGAGTCGCTTCCAAAGGTGATAACTTGCGATCCCTTGGTGTTGACTATGTGACAGTTGCCAGCAGCTCTTTTACGCTCATCTGTCGTGCTTTTCTGTTCCCGACGAGCCTTGCGCTTCACTCGTTGAACGTGTTGTCGGTGGGAAACATATCCCTGCCACCAGTTTTTAAAGGCTATGCACTCCTCGGTAGGGTGTGCAATCCTCTGATGGTATAAGCAGAAGTTAGGATGTATGTCCGCTTCATCAAGGTGTATACTGCCAGGAGAATTTCCTCTGAAAGATGGCAACTTCATTCCTATTGACAGGGCCCTAGCGAGTCGTCTCCTTACTTTAAGCTTGCTTTTGCTGATGATAGGGATGATTCGATCCGGTTGGGGTGCCTCGACCTTTTCATTCAGTCGTCGGCGTTTGGCTTTTTCGAATATAGCCAGTTCGCGCTCTCGATTGGCTTTGCTTTTCTGACGGGCTTCGTTCAGTAGCAAGTTGATCATCTTATCAGACGGTTCTAAGGGTTTTGGTTTCGATCCTGCCCCCATCTTTTTTATGCTGTTCTCAATCGCCGAGTGAGCTTCTTCGTTAGTTAACGCCGAATGAGAGATCATGTGGCAACTTGCCACATAGTCCTCAGATTCTTCTGACGAGTCATCCCCGTCGTTATTGTCGTTATCTCCACTCTCAAGGATATTGTTGAGAAATTCTTGGAGTGTGACCGGGGTTCGTGCCTTCTGGTTATATTCCTCCAGCGCGTTAATATGTTTTTGCAAGTCCGTGCCCTTGTCATCAAACTGCGGGGCTTTTTGATCTTCTTCTTTTTCTTCGAAGACTTTGACGGCTGGGCCCGAATGTTTTGTCCACCATCACTATTAAATCCCAATGTTGGGCATGGTTTTAGCATCCCCTCGATGATCTCCGGCTCTAGCAGTCATTTCCACCTGATCGCCGGACATGTTTGAAGATCTTTTAGTATTCTTTTAGTTTTTTCCGAAAGAACGACTTCCCATGGAGCTTCCTCTATAAAAGTGCATGATGCCCCCTGCGTGTCCACCCTTTTAGGGGTGTGCTGTTGTGGGGGATTTACCTTCCAGTTTTCAGACAGCGCGAATTTGCCTTCCTGGTACTGGTCTTCAACCCAATTTTTGAAGACGCAGCAGTCTTCGATCGGATGGCCCAATACTCGGTGGTAGGGGCAGTAATTGGGATTGTTGACACCGTTCGGTTGTAGTGGGTGTCTCGGCTCCAGTAGAGTGATAAGCCCGTTGCGCACTGCTAGTCCGAACAATCTCCTTGTCTTATCCCGGGGAAACGAGTAAGGACGTCTCAACTTCTCGTCGAGGGATTGCCGCTTGTTGCTTTGGCGAACAACCAGTCTCGGGCCACTCGGTTGTTGTTGAGCGTTGGCGACGAAGGTTTCTTTCCCTTACCCCTTCTCATTACGAGAATCCGTCTTTGAGGAAGACGGTCTATGGCCCATCTGATCCATTTGGTCCAGCTTGTCAATCAAAACCTGGAAAGTGGTTGGCTTGAAGAACATCATGAACTGGGATATGGTCACCTGTGGATCGAGGGTTCCTACAAACATTCCCACTGCAGGAGCCTCTTCTATGCGATGTTCGCATTTCGACCATAGATTCCGCCACCGTATCGCGTACTGCACCCATGTTTCGCTTTGCTTCACTCTGGCGTTAATGAGTGTCGTGATCGGGGTGCGTTCACTAGCGCTTGCGAAACGCTGGGCGAACAACAATTCCATCTCTGTAAAAGTTTTGACGGAGTCGTTAAGAAGCTCTGAGTACCATTCGAACGCCGTCTCCGCCAAGCTGCTGGTATTGCCGCAGAGAGCCCTGAACTGAGCGACATGTTGATGGGGATTGCTTATCCCCTTGTACACATGGAATTTGGGAATCGTGTATCCTGGCGGGTACTTTATTTGATCGTACCAACCAGGATAGGGTCGTCCAGTTCTGACGACTTGGCCAGCCGCTTCATTCGCTTGATGAGCTCGTATTTGTTGAGCTATATAATCATCGAGTGTGGCTTTGGAGATGGTCTCCTCCTTGGCTGCTGACAGAGCCAGCAGAGGATTTGATATCTCTTCTCTATCATCTTCAATTATTATTGGAGGATCTTCGGCTGGAGGGTCCGGCTGGATCATCATGCCCACCATATCTTGGAATAGAAGGGCCATTTGTTTTATATTGGCCGCTTATTCCGCGGCCTCTGTCTTTCTTCTCAAGCATTCTCCGAAGGAATTCGGCATCAGTTTCCTGCTCACGGTGCTGCTCCGAGGATGTCTCCGAGCTTGCTTTCGGTCCTGTGAGTGCGGCCATAGCTGTTAGCATTTCTTGGATCTTTTGTTGTTGTTGCTCCTGAGCCCTAGTCACTGATCGCATAAGCGGTCGATGACCTGTAGAGATACAGCTATCCTCTTTTCCGGATGCCATATTGATGGTGTGCACCACCATGCCCCCAGACTTGGGGCATTTAGATTCAGTGTTCTTGCTATTCATCGCAGACACCGGGGTTTTCTCCAGTTTTCTCCTCTCGTGAGCGGTCGAGGTTGAGGAGGCTGTTGCAGTGGGCACCCAAGTAGCTGTCGCCTTCTGTGGCTTGACAGGGTGGTCCTCTTCTGGCCGAACCTTTATCTTTTTCTGTCGGCGGGAGTAATCTGGATCAATTATTGAGTCTTGGACTTGACGCCATACCTTATAAACTTTGGAGGATAGCCGCTGAGGGGGCTGCTCCGGCTTTGCCTTTGTGATCTTTTCAACAGGCGGAGGAGACTTTTTTAGCACGGCAGTTAGCGAATTCCTGCGCACCTTGTTAAGTAGTTCAAAATTGTTCCTAGCTGGAACAACATCATCAATTTCCACCATTGGAGCTGGCGGAGTCAGTCCAAAAGGGGAATTGCCCCAGCCTTCCTCACTCAGCGCCAGTGGCGACGTCGAGCATGTCGTGCGGCCGGGATCACCTCCACTGTTGGATGAGCTTCTTCATGTCCCCTGCTTTGAGGAGAGACTGTTACTGGTGCTAGCCTATCTAAGACTGACACCCGTTGAAAGGGGGTAGTCAGTCTTGCGAAGGCCAACTTTCGAATAGGAGAAACAACCTTCATGACTTCACGTGGAGTAGGAGCTGAAACGGCCAGTCTTGTGAAGACCGACCCTTAGCAGGAGAATCTGCCTTGGGGACTTCAAGAGTAGGAATGGCTATCCGTTTTGGGATAACCTCTTCCGGTATCGCGGGCTTCTTCACAGGCCCACTTGAGCTCTGGCCCAGTCTGCTAAACACTGAGGCGCTTGGTTTGGGCTACCCGTTAAGAGGGGCTGTGGTAGTGGTAAGCCGATCAAAGACCAACTTCTTTGGAGCTTCTTGAGACGGCACTGGAGTGTTGAAGCTCATGGGTGGGATCATGGTCCCGAAGAAAAGCCCAGTGGTGGCTTGAGTCACCTGGTCCACCGGCATTGTAAAAACGGAGGCCACCTGAGGCCCGTAGGTTACTCCTCCAGATGAGGCAGAACGAGAGTTGCAGCTGGAGCAGTTAGAGGCTATTGATGTTCTCTTTTCTACACGGGAGCAAAACCAAATCTTAGTACCTCGAACCCAAGGGCAACCGTATTAAACCATGATTCGTTCGTGAACACGACACACGAAGTGTGGAGTGGAAAGAGGAAAAGGTCCTGCCGGGCGTGCCAGAATATGTTCTCCACCGAAAACAGAGACGGAACCGCGTAGGTTTGTCTTACCTGAATTTCGAGGGCAGATGCTAATTGGTGCTATCCGTCCACCTCTCCGAAGATGCCAAGTTGATTTATGACACCGTATATCGGAGGTTTAGACAGATGCGGCCGATGTAGCAGACTTCGTAAGATTCCCCCTCATTGAGGGGTTTTTGATTGTGGGGACGCTCTTCCCTGCAGGCGCAATCCGCTGCAGTTAATTATGCTACCGCATCGCGATAACCACTTTCTCCTTCTCCAGATAGTCACTTCATGTCGTGGGTGTTTGTTTTGTTTTTTGGTTGTCCGTAGATTGTATACGGAGACTAATTTATGTTGTCGCCCGTAGGGCATGGATTAATCCAAATCCATATCTTCTTAGATTTGGGTTTGGGGTTGGGTTTAAGGATGCGTTAGTCTCATTTGAGACTAAGATCAACTTAAACGTTTGTTAAGCATACGTTAGTCTAATTTTAGACCAAGATCTACTTAACAGGATCATTCAGATCCAACAAAAGAGCATTTGGGCTCTATTGTTTTAGTTTAGGGACTTTGCGGTCCATAATTAGTTTAAGGATGTTACGGTCCAAGTTAAGGACATCATGGTCCATGGGCTTAAGAACCCCATAGTCCAAGGTTAAGGACATCATAGTCCATGGGTTTAAGGACCCCACAGTCCGAGGTTAAGGACATTATAGTCCATGGGCTTAAGGACCCCACAGTTCGTAGTTTAAAGACGTCATAGTCTATAGGTTTAAGGACCCCACAGTCCGAGGTTAAGGACATCATAGACCATGGGCTTAAGGACCCCACAGTCCATAGTTTAAAGACGTCATAGTCTATAAAATTTAAGGACATCATAGTCCATGAGTTTAAGGACCCCACAGTCCATGGAATGATTGGTTATCGGGACCCGTCACCTCTCTGAAGACGTTGAAGGATTACAACGACAAATATCAGAGGAGTGAAGAGATGTACCATTGAACTAAAGTTGATTGGGAAATCTATAGTCCAATTTGGGACTAAGATCAATTAATTAGATTATGAGCACATGGGCTCAGTTAAATCTGAATTGAGGACTTATGGCCAACTTGGGCTAAGTCCAATTAGGTTTAAAATGTTGGACTTTTGTTTGGACTGTTGAACATTTGTCTGGGTTCAGCCCCCCATTATTTAGCAATGCTAAACATGAGTCTGGGTTCTGACCGTATTTTATCTTTTATTGAGTGCTGAGCATTTATATACCATATGAAATGATCAATCTTGGAAGACAAGGATATACTTGAGGCTCAGTCAAAAGGGGAGTCTTGCCTCTGGAAGACTTAGCCAATTTAGGCTCAGACTGGTTTGAAAATAGTATTAAACACTAGCACATATCTGGCGGTCATGTGTTCCCATGTGATGCATTTCAAATAGTGTTAAACACTAGGGATGGATGCTTAAAATAGTGTTAAACATGAGCCTCCCTTATTTTATTCTCAGAATAAGTGTTAAACACTTTTAGTCTTCAAGGCCATCACGTGTAGGCACGTGATGGGCATCCATGCACTGGATATTAAAAGGATTTGCTAGGGGTCACGTGGGGACACGTGAGGGCGCCCATGCATTGGATTTTAATCCTTCAGTTCTTTCCATCTTCTCTTTTTTAAAGAGGTGTTTGTCAAGGATCACGTGGGGACACGTGAGGGCGCTCCAAGTCTGTTCTGCCTTGGCTTTGTTCTCTTTATTTTAAGGGATTTCTCCAAGGGTCACACGGGAGCACGTGACCCTATCTCATTCATCCTTTTTTTATCATTGAAGGGAGGGTCACGTGTTATCACGTGATCAGGTTGGGTACTTGAACTTTTTACGTGCATGAAAAGTCCCTTGTTTAAGAATTAAATTCTTTTATAGGGTTAAACCGTAATTTTATTTAGAGGAATTAAATTCCTATATACTTGAAAGAATTAAATTCTTTAAACTCAATTCTCGCTCTAAGTTTTGGTTCTGCATGGCAGAATCTCCCCGATGAGAATTAAATTCTCAACTTATAGGGAGATCCGCTTCTGCAGATTTTCAACCATGAAGAAGAACTAAGTTCTTATTTTAAGGGTTAAAACCTGTCTCTGTTGGAGGAATTAAATTCCTAAGTATTTGGAGGAATTAAATTCTTTAAACTCAATTCTCCCTCTAAGTTTTGGATCTGCATGGCAGAATCTCCCCGATGAGAATTAAATTCTCAACTTATGGGGAGATCTGCTTATGCAAATCTTCAACCAAGGGAAGAACTAAGTTCTTATTCAGAAGAGTTAAACTCTTAGTTTGAGAATTAAATTCTCTTTTTGTTTTGTGGAGCTTATGATCTCTTTCCCTTTCTCACCTAGGGTTTCTTTCTCTTCTGAGGAAATCTTCTTTTCTCTCTGGAGAATTAAATTCTCTTCTTTTTTCTCCCTGTTGTTGTTGTATCTCTCCCTTTTTTTCTTCTCTTCTTAGCTTCTATTTATAGGAGAAAGAAAAGAATCAGTTTGTTTAGCCAATCTTTCATTGAAAGATTTTGATTGATTTTGTAACCAACATAATCTTTTAGATCACTCAGTGCATTTTATTCACCATTGGATTTTTAATCCAATTTATCTGTTATCCTTGGCAAATTTCAGGGAAATCTTTCCTTGTATAGAATCTTTCTATAAATTGGTGATTTTTAATCACCATTGGATTTTTAATCCAACGGTTCTCTGCTTTACACGGCGTAATCTGTTTGTTTGGAAAGATCTAGGGGAATATTAGGGTTTTTGATTTCCCTTAATTAGAATCTAATTCTATTAGTTCAGCAGGTTTAAGAGCCTATCACGTGACCCCACTGATTGACCATTTAATTAGAATTTAATTCTATTAGTTCAGAGATCTTAGGAACCCATCACGTGTTGGCACGTGACCCTCTATCACGTGTGGGCACGTGATGCCCCATTTAGGGTTTTCCTTCCATTAACTCAGAGAGTTATCAGACCCTATTACGTGTTGGCACGTGACCCACTGATTAAGCATTTAACCAGATTTTAATTCTGTTATTTTTTAAGAATTCAGGAACTTATCACGTGTCAGCACGTGACCCTTGGTCACGTGTGGGCACATGATGCCCCATTGGGGTTTTTCTTGCTGTTTTATTATACTTCAGTGGGCTTAAAGGCCTATCATGTGCGGGCACGTGACCCCATTTGATTAGGATTCAATTCTTATCATTTCAGAGCCCTCAGGAAGCCATCACGTGTCGGCACGTGACCCCCGATCACGTGTGCGCACGTGATGCCCCATTGGGGGTTTTCCTTGTATTTTATGAGGGAACACCTCGATGACGTGAGAATGGTTGTGCAAAACCGTCGGGTTGTTGCACTAGCGGAAATATCTCCGGAGTCGTCTGAAGAAAAGGAAGTGACCAAGAAAACGACCCTACAAATAAAAGACCAGGAAAAGGCTAGGGATTGGAGAGAAGTCTTTATAGACTACTTCAAATCCCGTCGGACACCCGAAGATGCATCCTCAAGGCATCAGCTTATGAAAAGAGCTCTGTCTTTTGTCTTCATCAATGATACGCTGTATAAGAGGTCGTTTGACTCTCTGTAGCTAAGATGCCTAGGACCGGAAGAAGAAAAAAAAGTCGTCCAAGAAACTCACGACGGACTCTGCGGTTCTCATCAAGCCGGGACAAAGATGAAGCTAAAGATCAAAAGGATGGGCTACTATTGGCCCACGATGATTCAGGACTGTCTAGAATACGCAAAGCAGTGCCACTCATGCCAAATTCATGGAGACTTCATCCTCCAGCATACAAATCCGCTACACCCAACAGTGGCTAGCTGGCCGTTCGAAATGTGGGGAATCGACATAGTCGGGCCCATCGAACCAGCGTCATCAATAGGACATCAGTTCATATTGGCAACAATCGATTATGTCTCCAAGTGGGCAGAAGCAATACCGCTAAGAGAAGTGAAGACAAAGAATATCCTCCATTTCTTCAAGACACGCGTCATTTATCGGTTCGGCACTCCGCGACGAATTATCTCTGATAACGGGCCAGCCTACAGAAGTCATAAAATCAGCCGCTTTGCACAGCAGCGTAATATATACTGGAGATACTCTTCGGTCTATAATCCCCGAGCTAATGGTCTAGCTGAGGCTTTCAACAAGACCTTGACGAAGATCATAAAGAAGACGCTGTCTCGAAATAAGAAGGACTGGAACGAGAGACTGCATGAAACTCTCTGGGCGTATCGGACCATGCATTGGTATTCGGCGCTGAAGCAGTACTTGCCTTAGAGATAGAGCTACCCACTCTACGAATGGCGGTCCATTACGAGCTAACAGACGAAGAGAATGCTCATCTTCGGCTTGAAGAGCTCGATGCCCTCGATGAAACTCGTCTTATGGCGCAGTAAAACTTGGAGGCTTACAAAGCAAAGATGATGCGCTCATACGAGAGATTGACTAGGCCGAGGACATTTTACCAAGGCGAACTCATGCTAGTGGTCAAGAGACTTATGATACCCAATCGTGCCAAACGGGGGAAATTCGAGCCGAATTATGAGGGCTCGTACATCATAGACCAGGTCTATCAAGGTGGGGCTTACTTGCTCATGGATATGCATGGCGAAAGACCCTTCAGGCCAATAAACGGCCGGTTCCTAAAAAAATACTACGCTTGACGAGTCACGGCCTAGGTCAATGATAGATCACGACGCCTATGTCCGCTCGCTATCTTTCCAAGCCCAAACTCTATAAGTAGTATCCGACGAAATCTCGCCTCGAAAACGTGTGACGGACCGTAATGTTCTTAAACTAACAACAGACCGTAATGTCCTTAAACTAGCAATGGACCGAAACGTCATAAAACTAACGACTGACCGAAACGTCTGTAAACTACTACGAACCGCAGCATCCTAAAGCTGATGCAAAAAAACGGTATGTCCATAAGCAAAATGGGCACGGATGAAAACCCGAAAGGGCTCCGTGAGTAAAAACAGCAGGGCTACCGGCGAGTTTGTGAAGACCCGAAAGGGCGCAATCTCGTTAAAAGACACTTGCAAGGTCCTCTCGACCTTGTAAGGAGAAAATACCTGCGTGAGATCCTTACGACTCACAATGGAGCGACACACTTAGGGATCCCCGCAATTCCTAAAGGAGAAATTACACTTAGGGATCTCCTGATTCCTAAGGAGAAATTACACTTACGAGATCCTCACGACTCGCAAGGAAAACCCTCTTATGAGACCCTCATGGCTCATAAGATTCAAAAGCCTTAAGCTACAGGTATCTAAACCTGTTCTTAAGCCATCACACTCCACAGACTGCCCTACAAGCAGTTTAATACTGGCCCTTGTATACAATCCATGGGCACAAACAAATGTCTCCCCCATCAAGTTCCACCAATAGCGTGAAATTCCCCTATTCGGTGAACAAACACTTATAAGTCCTCTCGACTTGTAAGGAGAAAACACTCTTATAAGATCCTTACGACTTATAAGAGAACGCGCACTTGAGGATCCTCACGATTCTTAAAGAGAAAACGCACCTACGAGATCCTCACGAATCGTAGGGAGAAATACCTTTATGAGGCCCTTACGGCTCATGAAGTAAAAAGCCTTAGTTGACAGGATCTTAACCCTGTTTGCTAAGCCACCTTTGTTCGAACCGACAAAGAAAAATTATGATTCGCTCCTGGCAATATTCCAGTAGTAGCAATGCTGATGCCTAAAACGGTATCAAATTCCAAGTCCTTTCATGGCAAACGATGATTCGCTCCTGGCAATATTCCAGTCGCAGCGATACTGATGCTAAGATTGGCATCAGGTTCCAAGTTCCATACTTGCAACAAAATCAGCTAGTAAAAGAAATGCATATGAAATAGCCGAAATGATGGGGCAACTTGCAAAAAAATCAGCAAGTAAAAGATATGCATACAAAAATAGCCGAAATGAGTGGGCAACTCGCAATAAAAAGCAGCGAGTAAAAAAAATAGCCGAAATAATTGGCACCACGAAAAATAGCCGAAATGATTGGGCAATCGCGACTTTCGCGATATAAAAAGCTGAAATGATAGAGCATCGCGGAAAGAAATAAAAAAATGATGAAAGAATGAAACTTATGCCCTACAGGCGAGTCCATACTGACCCCTGTATACAATCCATGGGCATAAACGAAAAGGGAACCATATGTCCCCCACCAGATCCTGTCAAAAGGGAAAGTCAGATCTCAACAGCAACATCTGCATCCCAGAAGACCAACAACGGCGTTCCTCCGTGCCAGCAGAGCACGGACGCGACACCACCAATCGGAGCCACGGTGAAGTCCCCAGTTCTAAGACTCTGCGATTAGCGGACAATCTAAAGTCAGCCTCGACACCGTAGAAAACAGAATATGGCATCCAATGACCCTGTTACATAAATACGTCGGCAAATGACCCCGTCGTGGAAACACATCAGCTAATGACCCCATCGCGGAAACACGTTAGCAAATGATCCCGTCGCGGAAACACGTCAGTACATGACCTCGTCGTGGAAACACGTCAGCCAATGACCCCGTCGCAGAAACAAGTCAGCAGATGACCCCGTCGTGGAAACACATCAGCAGATGACCCCATCGCCTGAAACACGTCAGCATATGACCCCGTCGCGAAAATATGTCAGCAAATGACCCCGTCGCGGAAATACGTCATCCAATGACCCCGTCGCGGAAATACGTCAGCAAATGACCCCGTCATGGAAATACGTCAGCAAATGACCCCGTCGCGGAAATATGTCAGCAAATGACCCCGTCGCAGAAATACGTCAACCAAATGACCTCCTCGTCGGAGCAGTGCTTCGACTCGGAAAAAGGCCAACTCATCGATCACTTACAAGTCCTCTCGACTTGTAAGGGAGAAAATTCTCTTGTGAGATCCTTACGATTCTCAAGGGAAAGCACACTTAGGAGTCCTCATGATTCCTAAAGAGAAAATACACCTACGAGATCCTCACGACTCGTAGGGAGAAAAATCTTTATGAGACCCTCATGGCTCATAAAATTGAAAAGTCTTGGGCGGCAGATCTGAACCTGTTTCCTAAGCCATCACTACCCTACAAAGAGTTCAAGATGAACTATTATCTATCATCTACATGCCAAATTTGCTAAAATCACATGACAGCAAAGAAGAGAAGGCGATAATACAAGATAGAAAAGAAATGTATCCTTTATTCATAAATTCAATTGGATACGAGGTACATCATATGAAAATGGATGGAATAAAAGAATAAAAAAAATGAATGAATACATGTTATTCATAAATTACAAATTTCCGTCAATAAAAAAAATTACAAAGACAAGTACTAAGGAGAAGGCCTCTTCAACAAGTCAGCAAGCCGCTCGTGCACTCCTTTCAGCTCTTTCTCACAGTCAGCCACCGCTGTCAGCTCCGCTTTAATTCAAGCCCGTTGCTGCAAGCAGGATGAAAGCTTCGTATCGATTTCATGCTTAGCAGCTTCGCAACTTTGCGCAACCCACTCGGTGGAGTCAAGCTTCTGCCTTAGCGCCAACCCGTCTGAGATACACCGTTGAGTCTATCGAAAATAGCCTTCAGCTGTGCAGCGTTCGTGTCGACCTCGGCGCGCAACCGAGCAGACTCGTTAGAAGCTGCCTCATGTTCCTTCTGCCGCAGGGTCGCCTCTTGTTCAAAATGACGAAGGAAAGGAACACTCTGCTCCATCCATGCAACCCGCTGGGAAGTTGAAGCTAACACCTCAAGAGCAATACTCTTGAGCTCGATCTCGTGCAAGCAAGCCTCGATATGTCTGCAGTAGTCAACCCACTTCTCGACGACGTCCTCAGCATGGAAGTTCACGAGTGTCGCCAACATCGGATTAACCTGCATAGCAAAATTTGTAGCGGAAGTGAGGGCTTCAACATCAAGATCCTCGACGAACTCGCTCAACATTCGTCGGCTGTTCACGACGCCTCGAGAAGATGTGAGTTTAACAAGAGGCCTTGCCAACATCATAATGCGAGTCTCGAAGGGAGATGGAGCCGGTGCGATTGCTGTAGAATGAGTTATGGTTAAATGCTAACTCAGGAAATAAAGAAAACGCATAAGGGGTAAAGCCTATCATACCAGCTACAACAGGCGGTAGGACGGGGGGGGGGTGCAAGGAGCTCGGTTATTCTCTCGACCCGCGACGCTATATCCAATATGAAGAAGAGTTAGCAATATGGTTATCCGTAACAGAAAGGAAAAGACGTATGTTATAGACTATACTCACCGACACCAGCAGGTAGGGCAATCTCTGGCTGGAATGAGAAATGCGGGTTTAGCACCTGATACAGGTGATAAAAAAGGACTCCTGCAAAGTTATGACGACATACTGTCAATACAAAGAGAGTGATACCCACAATGAAGCCGATGAATTACAAACCTATACCTTCCAGCATTTTAGAAGACATGGGAGAAGGTGAGGGAACAACAGCCGTCATTACGGCGACCCGAGGTGCTTCAGAGGGCACAATTTCAGCAACGGAAGCATCGCTAGGCCTAGTGACTTCTTCGCTCTCCTTCAGTGGGATGGTATCGGCGCCCATGGCTTCGTCCCCTGATTCGACAAGGGCCGTCGTGACACTCGCGATGCCTGCCGACGCCAGAGAGCCACATAGGGAGAGAGCAGCGATTTGGGCAGTCCCAGACTACCTGGAGAAAGTAGCTACTTCGGGCTCCATGGTCGCCGTCGCCTCGCCTACCATCTCACTGCCAAGACTTGGCCCTACAGGACATCATAAATAAGAATTTATAGACCAAGTTTTGATTAAAAAAAAGAATGGGCATTACATTACCTTGTGATGGATCCTCAGTTGCCTCCCGAACCGTGCGCGTAACCTGTCTATGGGCGGTAGACAAGGCAGTTAAGGTACCCTCTGAAGTAATAGCGACAGAAGGGATGGTGCTTGAACCTGCACCCACAGCCAAGGTAGCATCACGCTCCCTCGCTGCGCGCTTCCTGCGCTTCTTTTCAGTTTGAGCAATGAGGACCGGCCTCCTCAAGACTTCGGACAAGGGGATACCTTCGCCGTCATCTGACCCTAGTTTTGCCTCCGGTGCCGCTACGGCGTCCATCATCGGCTGTTTCAGCGAAGACTCTTGTGCTGGCTTAGGGATAGCCGTAGCCGTGATGGCCGGCTCTGACAAGACTACTGCACCATCGCTTGGGATCGGCGCTACACTAGGAACAACTGGAGTCGAAGCAGTCCCTGTAACAAGGTGAAATAAAGCGTCAGAGCACAGGTATAAAGCATGAGGGCGTAATCAAACGAAATAAGTTATACCCAAGCCACAAGAAGCACGAAGCCTCTCTTCCTCCTCAAAAGTCCGAAGGGAAGCCGCCAGAGCCTCTTCAGCGAAGATGCCTGACAGAGAAGGATGTATTAATAAATGCATAATAAGAGAGAAGGAAAAAGCTCAAAACGACATGACTAGAGCATACCCGTCTCCGCAAGTGATAGCAACGCCGCCTCTGAGCGAGCCTGTCGCTCGGAAGCCACAAGGGCGGCTTGAAGATCGGTATCATCCGCAAGCTCAATAAATAGACCCTCATTGGTCCCGTACTCATTCAAACCCTCTCTATAGGGAGCATGGGGCTCCTGGCCGAGTACGACGTCGAGAGAAAACATCGACTTCTTCTTCTTCTGCGAACGAGCCCCGGCGGCCGACGATAGGAGCCTACGCTTCACGGGCATTTTTGGGCGACGGGTCCCAATCTCCGCGCCAACTCCAGAGTCCAGAGATGCTATAGCTACCATTTTAGGAACGCTGGGCTGTGGCTTTGGAGTAAAGGTGTGAGGAACCACAACCGTATCAGTCCCCTTTAATGAAGGACGAATGGCAATTCGTCGTTTTAAAGGGATGGACGGGTTACCGGCAGGGATTGCACCCTTGCGATCAAGCAACAGCCGTCGTTCTTCCCTAATCACGGCACCCGTTGCGTGCTGATACCACGTCACATATGCGTTTGAGGAGTTCGGGACGTAGCTCGGCTCGCTGACAAGGAAGATAGACCCGGTATTCAGGCGCATGAAGTGGTGCAGCGCAGTGCGAATGCCCTCTTTAGTGGCAGTCGGTTCAGCCAGAAAAGCTTCGAGGGGAACACCCTGGTTGTAACCTGACTGTTGGGAAAAGCGGTGCGGGTTGTACCTCATAAACAACGCCGACTCGTTCTGCCTGAATACTAAGAAGCCCGGCCTGATCAAGTACAAATGCATGATTTCCCGAGCCCTCAACATGGAAATCCCGTCCTTAAAGGTGTCACGCAGCGGCTGCACTGCCTTAGTTGACTCCTTGCCGATAGTCATGACCCTATCAATGAAGGTCATGTTGTCCCCAACTATGCGCGGGAGGAGGATCACTCCCCGAGCTTCTCGCGACGATGGGTCTGAAGCAGAGGCGTCGATTAGAGACATCACCCGTAGGAAATTGTAGCTATCATAGAAACTGGGATGTTTGTGGATTCCAAAGGCTCCAAGCACATGCAGCTCGATCCACGAAGTAAAATAGTGCAGCGGGAGATGTACAGGCTCTAAACCCGGATGAGTAGTGTCCGCCGCCAAGCTTAAGCCATGATACAAATGAGCCAGCCCGGTAATCCCGACGGCAACCCGCATTCCATCAACCATCCGGTGAGCCGGGTAGAAAACGGACGGCCTCATATGACGAGGGTGCGTGGGAAGTACGAACCAACTTAGCCATAAGCCAAGAAACCCCAAAAAGAACGTCTCTTCGTCGACGTCTAAAGCTGCTAGCTCTGCGAAGGGGACGACCGGAGTGTCCGGGAGAAAGAAATTTCTCTAATCCGCTTCCGCTGCCGGCTTTTTGTCCAAACCAAAGCCGAAGGGATCGGCGAGCTTGGCAAATTTCACAGTTTCCTTTGAAAGGACTTCGGGGCAGAGAAAGCGGGCAATAAAATCTGTGAAGCTAACGTCGTGCCCCCCAGATTCCAAGAACAGGCACTCATAAATATTCAACACCATGATTAAGCTTGGGAATCGGTGTTGAATGGCATTTTCCGGAGTCAGACCCATCACTACTGATCAGGTCGCAAAGACGTATTCGTCAGGGGGGAATTATTTCCTCATAGTGTTCCCCTCTGACAGGTAGGCCTGAGATCTCCGCAAACTCCTCCAGGGAGATTGAAACCTCCCGATCCGATAAGAGAAAGGTGTGTGTCAGGATGTTCCATTGCTCTAAGAAAGCCTTAATCCACCACACCGGAGGCGCCGGATACTGGAAAAGCGACGCATAGATAGCAGGGTACAGCCCGAGCTTCAATAACGCCGACTTTTTTGCCAATAAGATGTATCGGGCCCACTGCAGGTATCCGGCCGAATGACGAGGAGTCAGGCCAATCATATACACCTGTCCCCATGGGCGCAACCCACCCTGACATATGCGCCGCCCCAGAATATCTAAAGCCATCGGCGGCTGCCTAGGTATCGCGGCCATAGAGGGCTGAAGGCAACCCTCTTAGGTCCAGTGGATCTCCTCTATGGCATAGTTAACCTGGGGTAAGTCGGCATAGTGAATAGCGGAGATTGGTTCTGAAGCCATCGCACAAGAGAAGCTGCGTCGACCCTGGATAATCTGGTTGTACCACAACCCCCACAAATGAAACGACTTCCGCTCCGGGTCATGATCTTTGATCAGTGCAAAAACTTCTCGGTCTACGGGCGCGTCGGCGAAGCGCTCTCCAGACAAATGAATGGGAAAGAAGTGTCGTAAGACATAGTACCTGCACGGGAAGAACGAGGGTTAGCCGTCAATGCTACAGCCCATAGCCTAGTACTTGGTACTTTAAATTCGTACCGCACTGCACCAAGGGGGACCTACACAATCTAGATGATGGCTCATCATTAATAAAATAGTCTCATCATTTGACGAGACAGTCATTAAACGAGGAAATCCTAAAAGGATTCTCATTTAATGAGCGCCCCTTGGGCCAAGGAGTAAATCTCCCTTGAGAGCAGTGCTCTGCAACAGATATGACATCTGTCATAATTAATCATGAAGGGAATAAAATTCCCCCCAAAATTTCTAAAGAGCAATGCTCTGTGAAGAAGATGGAGTAATCCATCAAAACCCTATAAAGCAAAGCTTTTTACAAAGTAAAAATTCCGAGATCTTTAAGATCTACGAAATGAACTCTAAGAGTTCTTCATTAAAGGGTTAAGAAACCCTAAGAAAGAATGGTTTTTCTGATCCATGATCAAAGAAGAGCAAAGCTCTGGTTTTTAATTAACGGGTTAAGAAACATTAAGAATCTTTAGGATATGTGAATCTAAGTAAAGCAAAGCTTTATTAATGGGTTCAAATCTTACCAAATTTTTTGACAGAGTTTTAACTCTTAAGGAATTTCCTTTGGGCAGAGAGCTGTGCTCTGAAGGAGAATTAAATTCTCAGAAAAATAAGAAGGGAAGAAGATGAACAAAAATCATCTCAAGGGCCAAAGGCCCTATTTATAGGCGTTGGAAGTCGATCCAACTTCCAAGTTGATCCGACGGTGATAAAGCTTGCTATCACTGCACTCACGTGTGAGCCGCGTGAGCGCAACGGTAGGGGGCATTTATTTCCCCAATTGAGAGCAAAGATCTATTCAAAATTCAAAATTTGAACTGAGGCAGCGCCTCACGTGCAAAGCACGAGAGCGCTCGCGCCAGGAGCGCCAGCGCTGAAGAGTCAAAGACTCTGAGGCAGCGCCTCACATGCAAAACATGAGAGCGCTAGCGCCAGGAGCGTAAGCGCTGAAGAGTCAAAGACTCTGAGGTAGCGCCTCATGTGCAAAGCATGAGAGCGCTGCGCTAGGAGCGCCAGCGCTGAAGAGTCAAAGACTCTGAGGCAGCGCCTCACGTGTAAAGCACGAGAGTACTAGAACCAGGAGCGCCAGCGCTAAGAGTCAAAGACTCTGAGGCAACGCCTCACGTGCAAAGCACGAGAGTGCTAGCGCCAGGAGCGCCAGTGCTAAGAGTCATAGACTCTAAGGCGGCGCCTCACGTGCAAAGCACGAGAGCGCCAAGCGTTAGATTAAATGTTCTCCACCATTGGATCAAAGATCCGACTAAAATGAATAAATCATCAAATTATAGAATAAAATTCTGTTGAGGAAATACTCCTCAAATCTTTCCAAACAGGAAAGATTGTGCTCTGTAAATTAGAGCACCGTTGGATCAAAGATCCAATGGTGATTAAAAATCACCAAGATACAGAATAAGTTATGTATGAGAAAAGATTTTCCCAATCTTGTTAAAAACAAGAAAATTCCTTTCTGTAAAACAAAAGCTCTTGGATCAAAGATCCAACAGTGGAAAACATTCCTAAATCAATTAGAGAAAAGATCTCTTCAACTGATTCAACAAATCAGCCTCGCCTATATAAAGGACTCAAGACTTCAAGTCTTATAGAGAGGAACCCCCCCCAAACTTTGAGAAATTTCAAAAAGAAGAGCAAGCTCTCGGAAGAAGAATTTCTTCAAGGTTAATAAAACAAAGAGATAAAATCATCTCGTAAAAAGATATCATAGTATCTCATCATAAAAGGGGAGGAGAAAAGAACTTAATTTTCCTTGGATCACAGATCCACAAAGACAAGGTCTTTCATAAAAAACAGAAGAGATTGTAAAATCTCCTATTAACATAAGAACTTTGTTCTTAAACCCATGAGAAAAAGTCTCTTATAAACGAGAATTTAATTCTCAGAGCGCAGAACTGATCAAAGTTGCCTAAAAAGAGCCTTAGCGCTCTAAATTAAAAAGAAGCACCTCAGCGCTCCAAGACTGGCGCTCAGCGCCAAGCGCACCACATGCTCCTCACGTGTGTGCTATTTCACAAGGAGCACTCTGCACTCATTTAGTGGCGCTCAGCGCCAAGCGCACCACGTTCTCTTCACGTGTGCGCTATTTCACAAGGAACGCTCTGCACTCATTAACTGGCGCTCAGCGCCAAGCGCGCCACGTGCTCCTCACGTGTGCGCTATCTCACAGGAAACGTCTTAGTGCTCTAAACCTGGCGCTCAGCGCCACGTGCTCCTCACGTGTGCGCTGAGAGAACACAAAGTGTTCTTTAAATAAAAGCCCCAGAATTATGATGAGTACTCAACACTCAATAAAAGACAAAAAGGGTTGTCAGAACCCAAATCAATGCTCAGCATTGTTAAATAAAAAGGGACTGAGCCCAAATAAATGTCCAACATTTTATTCAAAACTGAGTGGGCTAAGCCCAAGTTGGCCATAAATCCCCAATTCAGATTAAACGAGCCAATGTGCTCACAGTCTTTTTTGGTCTTAGTCCCAAACCTGACTATAGATCTCCCAACCAATATTGGTTCAAGGGTACATCTCTTCATACCTCTGATACATGTCGTTGTAATCCTTCAACGTCTTTAGAGAGGTGGAGGGTCACAATAACTAATAAATTTTGGTGCATGTCCAAACGGTTAAACCAAAACTAGACTAACATGTCTTTAAACTAGACTATGACGTCTTTAAACCAGACTACGATATCTTTAAACTAGACTATGATGTCTTTAAACCTTACAGACCACGATATCTTTAAACCAGACTATGATGTCTTTAAACTTTAAGGACAATGACGTCTCTAAACTCCATGGACTATGATGTCCTTAAACTTATGGACCGCAATATCCCTAAACTAAAACAATAGAGTCCAAATGCTCTTTTGTTGGATCTAAATGATCCTGTTAAGTAGATCTTAGTCTAAAATTAGACTAACGTATCCTTAACAAACGTTTAAGTTGATCTTAGTCTCAAATGAGATTAACGATCCTTAAACCCGACCCAAAACCAACTCTAAGAAAATACGGATTTGGACTAATCCACGCCCTATGGGCGACAACATAAATTAGTCTCCGTATACAATCCACTGGCAACCAAAAATAAAACAAACACACACGACACGAAGTGACCATCTGGAGAAGGAGAAAGTTGTTGCCGCGATACGGTAGTGTAATTAACTGCAGGGGCTTGCTCTTGCGGGGAAGAGCGTCCCCACAATCAAAAAACCCTCAAACGAGGGGGAATCTGACGAAGTCTGCTACAACGGCCGCATTCGTCTAAACCTCCAATATACGGTGCCATAAATCAACTTGGCATCTTCGGAGAGGTGGACAGATAAAACCAAATAGCATCTGCCCCCAAAATTCAGGCAAGACGTTTGTTTTCCCGGTTTTCGGTGGAGAACATCCCTCTTCTTCCGGTCTGCTTGGTCGGCTCGGCAAAGGTTTAAGTTTACTTCTGACTCGAGCTGGATTTCTTGCTTGGTCCAAACTTTCACTTCGGCCATGGTCTTAGGTTGCGCCAATGCAAAAGAGCGGAACCACTCTTTGTGCCTGAGACCTGACCTCAGCACAGTGATGACCGTTTCGTCGCGGTGCTCGGGTACCTCCAGGAGGGCATTGTAGAAGCGGGTGACATACCCTTTGAAGGATTCCTTGTCCCCGCTCTTGACAGTGAATAAGTAGTCGACTGTCTTCTTTTTTCGCCGGTTACTGACAAAATGACCGAGGAATTCGGTATCCAGCTTTTCAAAGGTAGAGATAGAGCGCGGTGTAAGTCCCCGGAACCAGTCCTGGCCAGCTCGGATCAAGGTGGTGGGAAAAGCTCGGCATTGAGCTGTGTCTGAGTTATCTTGGAAGTTCATGCCCGCCGTAAATGCGTCCAAGTGGTCCTTCGGGTTGGACTTCCCGTCAAAAAGGGCCACTTTGGACGGCTTGTTCCTGGACGAGACGTGCTCGGCCAGCAGCTCTTCTGTAAAGGGCTTTGTTAGTGAGTCGGCGGAGTAGTTGTCCCTTTCGCCGGACGTATGGCCATCCCGTCGTATGCCTTCGATTTTCTTTTCGAGGGCTTCAAGTCGGTGGTGTTACCTTGAGGATTCTACACAATCGGAGTGGTGGCTACCCCTGCTCCGAGTCTGCGCGATGGTGCGGCTCCGATTCCGCTATATTAAATTTCTCAAATCCTTGGGCGAGGCCATTCTCGAGTGGTTCTAGTGTTCGCTGTTCGCATGGCCCCGACGAGCGTGGGGACGTCGGTCATGGTTGGAAGCAGGCGAGCTGACCGACACCTCCTCAGGGGGAGAGAACGCGTGGAGGGCATCGGAGCGACGACCCAATCTTCCTTAGGATCGGGACATGGAGTTGTCCGGCACCTAGCGAGTCATGGAATCAATCGCCGCATGTGGGTCATAGTGGCCGGAGTCAGCATGCCGGCGCTTAGGGATGCTGGGATGAGCACGAGTGAGATCGAGAGCTTAAGCGTGCCCATCCGTCCTTCTGCCGACGTCGTTATCCCGGGGAGGGGGAACGGTGGTCTGGTGGGTAGGGCCCGCCGCTTGAACGTGTATGAGGACATCCACCAGCGATGTGAGCATGTCTATCCGAGCGGATAAAGCGTTGATCACGTTAGGAGGAGGAGAAGAGTCTCTGCCGCCTCTGTTGTGGCGGCTCGTATTTGGATCGTCGTGATGGTCGCTCGCCATCGGGTCGAGGGCGGAAGATCAACTTTAGGGGTGGAGAAGCTTCTGAAGCGTTTCCCACAGTCGGCGCCAACTGATGAAGGTTGTGATCTCCTTCAGATGTTTTCCTCTGTCGATCTTGTGATGGCGGTCTTTGATGGTTGAGATTTGGTTTGGGAGTTGTTGAGCGTGTGGATCTCAATGGGTTGTCGTTGATGCCGATCTATCTGCAAAAGAAGTCCTGGGGTGGGTGACCACCGTAGAACCCTCCGACGATCAATTTAGTGTTGGGGTTTGCCTAACACCCTCACTAGGTTTTAACAAGTATCAAGTATGCAACTTTGAAAATCTAGGGTGCTAACCAACCCGAACCTAGAATCGAACTAGAGGATTAGGCGTAAATCTAACAAGTATCACATACAAGTAAGTGTCTAACGCTAAGAGAAAAAGAACTATAACCTTTGTAGACCTCTCTTTATCTTCAAAAGCTCCGTGTAGATGTCCTTGACTCCTTGGTTCTACTTGAAGCTTAAACCGGTCCGCTTAAAGCCTTCAAAGTCCACGATGATCCACTACGGGGTTCCTTGACTCAAGCTCCTTGCTTCACTTAACCTAATTAGAAGTGAGGCAAATAACATACACTATGTAGGGTGTTTTTCGTCACCCCATTGAGATGGGAATACGCACGCGCTTGTCAGGCGTACTACAGATTCCCCCTGCCTAGGGTAGGCCGGTTTTTAATGATTGTGGGGATCCGAATCTCCGGCAGCCGCGGACTAAACTGTCGTTAATTACCCCTCGCCTTTGGGGCGAGGGAACCTCCGATTAACGGGTTAAACTGGTCATGTGAACCCAATGTGCGGTGTGCGTGTGTTCTGTTTTAAAAGGGGGGTTTTGGATATATCGGGAGCCACGCAGAGTTTTTACGGGGGTCCCGCTACCTGGATAGCAAGCTGGGGGTCAAGGGGGCTAGCAGCCCCCTTGCGGGGTTCGGGGCAGCGCCCCGGCCCGAAAATTTTTCGGAGGGGGAGAATGTTGCGGAGTATGTGTATGTGTACATTTGTATACAAATGTATGTATATACATATATATATAAATAAAGGGGAAAAGGCATCCAAAGGATGCGTAGGGCAGCACCTTGGGCGCTGTGCGCTTAGGTGCTGTGCGCTCAGGCGCAGGCGCGCCACGTGTCGGCACTTGGGCGCTTTGCGCATGAGCGCTGCGCGCAGGCGCGCGCGCCACGTGTCGGCACGTGGGCGATTTGCGCATGAGCGCTGCGCGCAGGCGCGCGCGCCACTTGGGCGCTTTGCGCATGAGCGCTGCGCGCTGGAGCGCAAGCGCGCGCGCGCCACGTGTCGGCCGTGGGCGCTTTGCGCATGAGCGCTGCGCGCTGGTGCGCAAGCGTGCTGGTGCGCAAGTGCGCGCGCCACGTGTCAGCACGTGGGCTCTTTGCGCATCGCGCTGGTGCGCAAGCGCGCGCGCCACGTGTCGGCACGTGGTCGCTTTGCTCACGAGCGCTACGCGCTGGAGCGTAAGCGCGCGAGCCACGTGTCGGCACGTGGGCGCTTTGCGCTCGCGCACAGTGCGCTGGAGCGCAAACACGCCACGTGTCGGCACGTGGGCGCTTTGCGCTCGCATGCTAGCGCGCCGGCGAGGAAAGGAGAGCTTTTGCCTAGAACCAGAAGCTATGCTTCAAAAAGAAAATATTTATTATATATGTATATATGGAGTTAAACTCCTAGGATGTTTTGAAGCTGATAAAAGGGGTTCTTCTTCTTCCTCCTGTTTTTTGGCCGGATCTTGAAGATCAAGAGATGTGAGATCTCAAAATCTCTCCTTTTTGAGATCTGATGGGAGATCTGAGCTCCCCTTTTATGGGTTTTGTGGTGGAAAACTACTTAGTTTTTGAAGAGAAAGAGTAAAACTCTTGATTTAATTCAAAAGAAAAAATAAGGTTTTGGAACCTTGAAGAAGAAGGAGGCACAAAAGATCTCAGATCTAAAAATTTTGTGGAGAGAATGAAAGGTATATTTTTTTATTCATCATGTTGCCTTTTATAGGCTTACATATTTACATATAGCCCCTTGGGCTTCCCAAAATGGCATTTTGCCTATCCCATGGCTCATGTGCCATTTCATTTTTGCACATCCATTTCATTTTTGCACATAAGCCATGGGCTTACAAAAATTTGGCTTTATGCCCATTTTGCATACATTCATGTATAAAAAAATTACATGAAAATTATTTATTACATGATCTATATTTTAGCGTGGAGGAGGCTGACCGCGGGCTCGACTTGGGCATGGACCCGCTTGACCTGGGCTTGGGCCCACCTGGCTTAGGGTTGACCTTGACTTTGACTCGGTCAACCGGGGTGTAAATTTTTACCCCAACAAAGTGCCCCCCATCAATAAATGCACACCGCACATTTGAGTTGTGTGCATGAAATTGATGGATCTTGAAGCTGAACTTCGAGGTAGAACATCATTCTAGGGGCGGAGCATCATCCCGGAGTTCGGAGTATCTTTTCGAAGAGCAGAGCATAATTCCAAGGATTGGAGCATCATTCCGATGAGCGGAGCGTCATTCCAATTTGCGGAGCATAATTCCAAGGATCGGAGCATCATTCCGATGAGCAGAGAATGATTCCAGGGGATCGGAGCATCATTCCGAAGGGCAGAGCATAATTCCAAGGATCGGAGCATCATTCCGATGAGCGGAGCATCATTCCAATTTGCGGAGCATAATTCCAAGGATCGGAGCATCATTCCGATGAGCGGATCATGATTCCAGGAGATCGGAGCATCATTCCGAAGGGCGGAGCATAATTCCAGGGTTCGGAGCATCATTCCGAAGAGCGTCCGATGAGCGGAGCATCATTCCAATTTGCGGAGCATAATTCCAAGAATCGGAGCATCATTCCGATGAGCGGATCATGATTCCAGGGGATCGGAGCATCATTCCGAAGGGCGGAGCATAATTTCAGGGTTCGGAGCATCATTCCGAAGAGCGGAACATGATTCCAGGGATCGGAGCATCGTTCCGATGGGCGGAGCATAATTCCAGAGATCGGAGCATTATTCCGATGATCGGAGCATAATTCCAGGGATCGGAGCATCATTCCGATGATCGGAGCATAATTCCAGGGTTCGGAGGATCTTTCCGAAGAGCGGATCATAATTCTAGGATACGGAGCATCATTCCAAAGGGCGGAGCATGATTCCGGAGAGCGGAGCATGATTCCAGAGATCGGAGTATCATTCCGAGGAGCGGAGCATAATTCCAGGATCGGAGCATCATTCCAGGGGTCGGAGCATAATTCCGGAGAGCGGAGCATTATTCCAAGGATCGGAGCATCATTCCGATGGGCGGAGCATCATTCCGATGGGCGGAGCATCATTCCAGGGGTCGGAGCATAATTCCGGAGAGCGGAGCATGATTCCAGAGATCGGAGCATCATTCCGAAGAGCGACACACATTCTGACCGAAGCATGATTTCGATGGGGAGGTAGATTCCTAGGCGAAGTATAATTCCGACAAGGAAGGCAAATACTCCGAGGCGAAGCATGATTTCGACACGGGGTACATTCTGAGACGAAGCATGATTTCGACGTAGAGCTTGTTGGTTGACTTGATCCCGAGGCGAAACATAATTTCGACAGGGAAGGCAGGTACACGGAGGCGAAGCATCATTTCGACACTGGGTGTATTCTGAGACGAAGCATAATTCCGACGCAGAGCTTGCTGGTTGACTTGATTCCGAGGCGGAGCATAATTCCGGCAAGGAAGGTAGATATCCCGAGGCGAAGCATGATTTCGACACGGGGTAAATTCTGGGACGAAGCATGATTCCGCCGTAGAGGTTGTTGGTTTGATTTGATTTGGGTTGACATCAGCATCGCTACACTGGAATATGGTACCGAGAGCGAATCATCACTTGTCATGAGAGGATTTGGGAATTGGTTTTTTTTTTTTTTTGGTTTGGCATCAGCATCGCTACACTGGAATAATGTCAGGAGCAACTCATCATTTGCCCCGAGAGGATTTGGGAGAAATTGGGATTGTTTTACGCCCGTGGATTGTATACGGTTTTGCAGGAGGTATGATCCAGACCGTAGGGCCGGAAAAATTTCGGGACTTTGTCGGCGTCTGCATCGCTGCACTGGAATATGGTACCAGGAGCGACTCATCATTCGCCGTTGGGGTATGGGATTTGGGATTTGGTTGGCGTCTGCATCGCTGCACTGGAATATGGTACCAGGAGCGACTCATCATTCGTCACTTAGGGTATGGTATTGGAATTTGGTTGGCGTCCGCATCGCTACACTGGAATATGGTACCAGAAGCGACTCATCATTCGCCACTTGGGTATTGGATTTGGAATTTGGTTGGCGTCTGTATCGCTGCACTGGAATATGGTACTAGGAGCGACTCATCATTCGCCGTTGGGGTATGGGATTTGGAATTTGGTTGGCGTCTGCATTGCTACACTGGAATATGGTACCAGGAGCGACTCATCATTCGCCATTTTGGGGTTGGGGAGCGATGGCTTAGGAGACAGGTTTAGATCCCTGTCACCTAAGACTTTTCAATTTTATGGGCCGTGAGAGTCCCATAAAAGCATTTTCTCCCTACGAGTCATAAGGATCCCGCAGGTGTATTTTCTCCTTAGGAGTCGTGAGGACTCCTAAGTGTGTTTTCCCTTTATGAGTCGTAAGGATCCCACAAAAGTTTGTTCTCCTCATGTATCGTGAGGACACATGAGTGCGTCTTCTCAATGGAGCATAATTCCAAAGGCGGAGACCAGCCGCATAACTGGTGATTACGGTGGGGCATGAGGGTGAGGAGAATTATTTGAGCCCGTGGATTGTATACGGTAGTCAATTTGGGGACTAACCGTAGGGCTGGGAGAATTTTGAAAAATTGGATTTTTGTTAGCGTCTGCATCGCTGCACTGGAATATGGTACCAGGAGCGACTCATCATTCGCCTTTGTTTTATTTGTTTTTTTTTGTTTTACCGCGACTGCTCTATCATTTCCGCTTTTCTTATCGCGAAGATCGCGATTGCCCCATCATTTCGGCTTTTATTCGCGGTTGTCCCATCATTTCGGCTTTATTTTCATTTTTATTTTTACTCGCTGATTTTTATTGCGAGTTGCCCTATCATTTCGGCTTTTCTTTATTTTTCTTTTATTTACACATTTGTTTTTATATACACACATTTTTTTACATTCCCAGTTTAACGACTTAGAGGTCAACTGTTCCAGTTTAATGACGTGGTGGTCGATTGTTTTCAGAGAAAGGCAGATGCCTGAGAGAATCGGTTTCACGAAGAACTTCGGTCTCCGTTTGTATGAAATTGGCGGTTGCAGCTTGACTGTTTGTTAACACGCCTTTGGACAGTTCTATCTCTCCTGCCTTGTATTGCTTTTCGACCCAATCTTTGAAGACGAAGCAGTCCTCAATGGCATGGCCTATCACTCTTTGATAGGGGCAGTATTTGGGGTCGTCGGTCCTATTCGCTTCCTGCGGTCTTTTTGACTCTGGCAGTTGTAGACCGTTCTTCAGGACGTCTTTGAATATTTTACGGATTTTGTCCCTTCTGAAGGAATAGACCTTATCCAGCTTCTCTTTCAGTGGAGATTCCCCTCCCTCTCCGAACATTGGCTTCCGAGGCTGGTTGGCGCTAGGCCCGCTCATCCTTTGCTTATTTTGGTTAGCCGAAGTGTTAAGAGATTCAGTATCGTCAGAACCTCCGCCTTTGCGATTTTCGTCCTTTCGGTTTCTCCAGGACCTATTGTTATTTTGGGAGTCAGAGGAGGACTCCTGCTTTGAGCGTTCCAACATCTGGACTTTTCTGGTCAGCTCTTGGAATGTTTTGAGACCCGCGGTGCATAGAAACGGGGCCATCCAATTGTTGAGATTTCCGACGAGGAGACTGACAGATTGGTCCTGCTCTATCGGCGGTTCGCATTTGACGGAGAGATTGCGCCATCGGGTTATAAAATCTGTGCTGCTTTCGTCGTTCTTGGGCTTGGTCCTTACGAGCTCGGCAATGGTGATCTTATCGCTGACGCTCATGAACCTCTGCCTAAACAGAGACTCCATTTGGACAAAAGTTGTGACGGAGCCATCCGGTATGCTCGCGTACCAGTCGAAAGCAACATCGGTCAAGCTATTAACGAACTGGCGGAGGAGAAGCGCATCATTGCCCCCAGTATTCCCGCATGAGGCTTTGAAGTGGGCGATATGCTGATTCGCATTTCCCGTCCCATCGAATCTTCCGAATTTGGGGATGACATAGCCGGTAGGAAATTCTACCAGATCATACTGAGCAGGATATGGTCTCCCACTACTGCTGATATCTTTTTGCGCTTCGGCTTCGGCCACCAATGTTTTGACTTTGCTGGCAACCAAATCCATGATTTGATCTTGAGTTAGCGGGCTACTGTCATCGGTAGCCAAGACATTTCCCGAGATAGGATGCGACTGGTTTTCATGTAGTTCGCCCACTTTTGGATTTGAGGGAATAGGCGTTGGCTGCTTTGGGACACCATTTCCCGGTTCACGAGCAGAGCCTTCCGCTTGATTGGGCGGTTGAGAGGCAAGTCGGGCCGTGAGCTGTAGGACGATATTTGTCAAGTCGTCAATTTTTGAGTAGAGCTTAGCCATCTCCTTGTCTTTGTTTCTGAGCTGCTTTCGAAGCTCTTGAAGCAGCTCTTGCTCCGCGGTCCTGGGGCGAAAAGTCGGCTCTTCTTCGCTTTCCGAGCCCGACTCCTCATGGACCGAAGGGTCTTTCTGCCTATCATCCTCATCGAGAGGGTCTTCACCATCCAGTAGAGGCGGCTGTTCTTGGGAAGCGGCCACCACATTCAAGCCAGATTGGATTTGAGATGTAGCGGCCCCGTTCTTGCTCTTGCTGCGCGTGCCCTCCATGTAGACAGTGTGGATAACACATTCAGCCATCCCCTCATCTTTGACGGGGTAACCCTGTTCTTCGAACCTCATGAGGTTCAGCTTGGCAGGAGCCCTAGCCCTTTTGTTGGCTCTATATCTGAGCCTTTTCTCCCTCAGCTTCTCGATTTTGAAGGCTTGGTGGACATCCGCTACCCGGGAAGCCATTGCGAGTTGATCAGCGGGGAGCTTAGAGAAGACACCCGATCGAGCAGTGGTCAAGGGCACCGCTGGAGCCTGCTCAGGATGCATTGTAGCTTTGTTGGTGTCGATGGCCTTGCCCCCAGCTGGGGCCATGGAGAGTCGTTCGGGAACGGACTTGCGCTTGGGCTGAGGTGCCCTTGCGACCACTGCATTTGGTCTCCTGCCTTTCGAGACCGGTTTGTCTGCCACCGGGGCCTGAGGAGCTGGGATGGCGCCAACTGGCATGAACATAATAGAGCCGAATGGTAGCAGCGGCCCCTCCCATTGTCGCCCGAGACTGTCCGGAAGGACCGTCCTGGAGTCTATCTTCATCGTGTAGGAGACGGGAGCTGAGTTCATTATCGAAGACATCATTAAAAGATGATTGCTTGAAAACCTGCATGAAAGGGCATTATTTTAGTATAAGTATCGATATGTATACTGATTGAGTTCGCATGAACGTTTAAACCCGAAATATGGGAGGAGAGATTGGTCCCACCGGGCGTGCCAGAATCTGTAGGGTGTTTTTCGTCACCCCATTGAGATGGGAATACGCGCGCGCTTGTCAGGCGTACTACAGATTCCCCCTGCCTAGGGTAGGCCGGGGTTTAATGATTGTGGGGATCCGAATCTCCGGCAGCCGCGGACTAAACTGCCGTTAATTACCCCTCGCCTTTGGGGCGAGGGAACCTCCGATTAACGGGTTAAACTGGTCATGCGAACCCAATGTGCGGTGTGCGTGTGTTCTGTTTTGAAAGGGGGGTTTTGGATATATCGGGAGCCACGTAGAGTTTTTACGGGGGTCCCGCTACCCGGATAGCGAGCTGGGGGTCAAGGGGGCTAGCAGCCTCCTTGCGGGGTTCGGGCCCGAAATTTTTTCGGAGAGGGAGAATGTTGCGGAGTATGTGTATGTGTACATTTGTATACAAATGTATGTATATACATATATATAAATAAAGGGGAAAAGGCATCCAAAGGATGCGTGGGGCAGCACCTTGGGCGCTGTGCGCTTAGGTGCTGTGCGCTCAGGCGCAGGCGCGCCACGTGTTGGCATGTGGGCGCTTTGCGCATGAGCGCTGCGCGCAGGCGCGCGCGCCACGTGTCGGCACGTGGGCGCTTTGCGCATGAGCGCTGTGCGCTGGAGCGCAAGCGCGCGCGCGCCACGTGTCGGCCGTGGGCGCTTTGCGCATGAGCGCTGCGCGCTGGAGCGCAAGCGTGCTGGTGCGCAAGTGCGCGCGCCACGTGTCGGCACGTGGGCTCTTTGCGCATCGCGCTGGTGCGCAAGCGCGCGCGCCACGTGTCGGCACGTGGTCGCTTTGCGCACGAGCGCTGCGCGCTGGAGCGTAAGCGCGCAGGAGCGCAAGCGCGCGCGCCACGTGTCGGCACGTGGGCGCTTTGCGCTCGCGCGCTAGCGCGCCCGCGAGGAAAGGAGGGCTTTTGCCTAGAACCAGAAGCTATGCTTCAAAAAGGAAATATTTATTATATATGTATATATGGAGTTAAACTCCTAGGATGTTTTGAAGCTGATAAAAGGGGTTCTTCTTCTTCCTCCTGTTGTTTGGCCGGATCTTGAAGATCAAGAGATGTGAGATCTCAAAATCTCTCCTTTTTGAGATCTGATGGGAGATCTGAGCTCCCCTTTTTGGGTTTTGTGGTGGAAAACTACTTAGTTTTTGAAGAGAAAGAGTAAAACTCTTGATTTAATTCAAAAGAAAGAAGAAGGTTTTGGAACCTTGAAGAAGAAGGAGGCATAAAAGATCTCAGATCTAAAAATTTTGTGGAGAGAATGAAAGGTATATTTTTTTATTCATCATGTTGCCTTTTATAGGCTTACATATTTACATATAGCTCCTTGGGCTTCCCAAAATGGCATTTTGCCTATCCCATGGCTCATGTGCCATTTCATTTTTGCACATAAGCCATGGGCTTACAAAAATTTGGCTTTATGCCCATTTTGCATACATTCATGTATAAAAAAATTACATGAAAATTATTTATTAAATGATCTATATTTTAGCGTGAAGGAGGCTGACCGCGGGCTCGACTTGGGCATGGGCCCGCTTGACCTGGGCTTGGGCCCACCTGGCTTAGGGTTGACCTTGACTTTGACTCGGTCAACCGGGGTGTAAATTTTTACCCCAACACACTAGTGGGCTAGACTAATATAGATTGATGGAGTGGGTATTTTTCTCACTAATAAAACCTTTCTTTTCTTTCTCTTTTACTCACTAGAAAAAGGTAGAGAGCTTGGAAGAAGAAAGAGATGGAAATGGCTAAGCTTGAGCTTAAGAGAGATAAACACAAGAATAATAATAATATATGTGAGAGAGAGTCACACCCACTCTTAACTAAAGCATGAAAATATCTAGATATTTTTAGTAGTTGAGTTAGTGGAGGATTAGAAATGAAACCATGGTTACTAAAGATATTTTAAGAAGTGTGTAGAAACAAAATATCAACCATGGATTTATTCCCGATTTCCATTAACTCAATAATTAAAATATCACAAATGTTTCCATGTGAATCTTGCATAGCCATCTCTAGTGTATCATCAACCATGACACATGTATGCATGCATGTGTGCATACATATCAATATAAACATACATACATACATGCATACAAATAAAGAAAGGATTTAAATAATGAGCTAATGGTCACATTATATCAAATCAACACTTGATTTAATAATCCGGTCATATCACATGCGGCCCGACCAATAGAAAACGCCAGATTAAAATATGGTATCATATACTCGTATTTAATCAAGCTCCCGCGCATATCCCCATATGCGTCCCACATCGTTTCGCCTGAGCTCGGAAACCCCTTTGTGGGACTCTAAGACTCGTTAATACGCTAGCAGTAGGTACCAATCATATCAGATACCCACAAACCGTCAGCGATACTAGCTGCACGTAACGGCTCCCAGGTATTGAGCGAACAGAAGATCAACAAGCGAACTTGTCCAAACTCCCGTAGAGCCAACTGGCAACACTTACCGTACAGTTCGGTCTTTTCGTCTGATATGTTGCATATCGAGTATAGGGATGATATCGTCGACCCCAATAACTCGAAAAGTCATGCCGATGTATGGCCTATAACAGATCGAGAAACTGCTGATAACACTTATCAGTAAATCTCATCAGACTTGGCCAGGGACTTTCAGTTATAGCCAATCGCGCATAGCGCAACATCAAATCCAAATACCAGGAGAGATGAAACCCCTCCTATCGCTCATTGCCTCCATGTGTCTCGGGACTGTACCAAAAAACCACCTGTTTGCACGACTCAGTAGAGCCGTGGTAGGATGGAAATCAAAGTACAGTGGGAGAACACACAAGACTCTATGACGATCTCGGGTCTACAGACTAACCTGTAGAAGTGTCACCTGAGAACTGCTATCCGACGATAAATATAATACCATATATGAGTTCTCGGTGAGTCCGTTCAGTGTACCCAGTCTTCACTGAGCACCCGTATACAATCTTTGATGTCAAACACCAATGGATATGGGATCATCCATCGCCCATCAAATGGGTCAAGAAACATATACGCTAGTCTAATCTGGAATATCGATGCCCCGTCTCGATACACCCACAACTAGGAACATTTAAGGATATGCTTATAAACTACACATGTCCCACTAGTATGATCTGCATCATAATCACAGTAGTCAAGCAAATATCCTAAGGGCTTTACCAAAATGTATCAAATGTACAGTATACACAATCAAGTGAACATGTTAAGATAAAGAGTAACCAGATAGCATACTATCATATTGAGCAAGAAAGTCGTCTGAATATATATATATATACACACATACACACACACACACACACACACACATGTTTATACATCCACTATCAAATAATGGCTTCTAGGGCATAGATATATTCAACAATCTCCCACTTGCACTAAGGTCAATTATTGGTGTATCTTATACCCAACATCTCAAATATTCGCTCATGTTGTGGTTGTGGAAGGGCCTTGGCTAGTGGATCCACGGTGTTATTCTTTGTATCTACTCTCCGAATCACGATCTCGCGGCGATCAACTATCTCCCAGATCAAATGATATCGCCTCAGGATGGGTCTGGATCGCTGATGGGACCTGGGCTCTTTGGCCAACGCCATAGCTCCATTATTATCACAATACAATGGTATTGGATTAATAATGGTTGGAAATACTCCTAGCTCCGTGATGTACCTATTCATCCAGACGGCTTCCTTAGCAGCATCATTTGCAGCAATATACTCAGCTTTCATCGTTGAGTCTGCAACGGTGTCCTGTTTGGAACTCTTCCAACAAACCGCCCCCCCCTCATTGTGGGTAAATACAAACCCCGAGATAGATTTGCTGTCATCCTTATCACTCTGGAAGCTCGAATCGGTAAAGGCCTCCATTTGGATATCCCCGTTACCATACACCAAGAACATTTCTTTAGTTCTTCGCAAGTACTTAAGAATGTTCTTCACAGCTGTCCAGTGGTTCTCCCCTGGGTTGGATTGATACCTGCTTACTACACCTAGTGCATAAGCTACATCAGGGAGAGTACATAACATCGCATACATTATAGATCTTACGGCTGAAACGTAAGGTATAATGCTCATGCGAGCCCTCTCTTAATCAGGCTTTGGGCAAAAGTCCTTGGAGAGAGTGATTCCATGACAAGCGGGAAAGGAAACTCGTTTAGAATCTTCCATACTAAATCTTTATAGGATGGTGTTAATGTACCTTGATTGAGACAATCCCAACAGCCTCTTAGATCTATCTCTATAGATCTTAATGCCCAAAATATACGAGGCATCACCGATGTCATTCATGGAGAACCTTTATGATAAGAACGGTTTGACCAATTGTAGCATAGGAACATCGTTTCCTATCAGGAGGATGTCATCCATGTACAATACGAGGAATGTGACAGTACTCCCTACAATCTTCTTATAAATACAAGGTTCATCTAGATTTTTGACAAAATCAAACTCTTTGATCACATCATCAAAGCAGATGTTCCAAATCCGTGATGCCTGCTTTAATCCATAAATGGATTTAAGCAAACTACATGCTTTTCCGCTGCTCCCACTATCAACGAAGCTTTCTGGCTGATCCATATAAACGCATTCTTCTAAATCACCATTTAGAAATGCAGTTTTAACATCCATCTGCCAGATTTCATAGTCGTAGTGAGCAGCAATAGCAAGTAGGATCCGAATGGATTTAATCATTGCTACAGGAGAGAAAGTATCGTCATAGTCCAGACCTGGTCTTTGACGAAATCCTTTCGCTACAAGCCTTGCCTTGTAGGTCTCCACCTGTCCATCTACACCGATCTTTCTCTTAAAGATCCAATTGCACCCTACGGGTTTTACCCCAGAGAGTACAACTTCCAAAGTCCATACTTTGTTGGTGTACATAGACTCCATTTCGGATCTCATGGCATCCAGCCACTTCACTGAGTCACCACTCGAGATAGCTTGCTGAAAACTAGTAGGGTCATCATCATCCATGATGCAATCTTCTCTATCACCATCAATGAGGAAACCGTAGTATCTCTCCGGTGGACGAGAAGTCCTACTAGATCTACGAAGTGGCTGAGGTTCATAAGATTCTATTGCAACACCAGGTTCAACCAAGTCGTCATTTGTAAGTTGTGTCTCTAGAACTTCTTCTAGTTCTACCGCATTGCCATCAGTATTATTTTTAAAATTTTCATTTTCTAAAAATGTGGCATGTTGAGAAACAAACATTCTTTGTTCCTCCTTGTGGTCGAAAAGATATCCATACGAATGCTTTGGATATCCCATAAATATACACTGAACCGATCGTGTCTCGAGTTTGTCTGGATTCTGCTTTTTGACAAAAGCCGGACAACCTCATATCCTAACTCGTTTAAGAGATGTTCTCTTCCCATACCATATCTCATATGGAGTGGTAGACACGGTCTTGGTTGGAACCCTGTTCAACAGATATGCTGCAGTCTCCAATGCATGCTCCCAAAAGGAGAGTGGAAACTCAGCATCACTCATCATGGATCGCACCATATCTAATAGGGTACGATTCCGCCGTTCTGACACGCCGTTGTGCTGTGGTACGTAAGGGGGAGTGAGCTGAGAGAGAATCCCATTTTCTTTTAGGAAGTCCGAAAATTCTGTGCTTAAGTACTCTCCACCTTGATCCGATCGAAGTTTCTTGATGCTCAATCCTGTTTACTTTTCTACTTCAAGTTTGTACTCTTTGAATTTCTCGAAAGCTTCAGACTTATACTTTAAAAAAAACACATGTCCGAATCTTGAGAAATCATCAGTAAAAGTTATGAAGTAAGAAAATCCGTCTCTAGCATGTGTAAACATTGTTCTGCATACATCACTATGTATGAGGCCTAAGAGTTCTGTAGCTCTCTCTCCGTGTCCAGTAAACGTAGTTTTAGTCATTTTACCTTTGATACAAGACTGACAAGTCGCATAAGATTTATATTCAAAAAGATTTAAATATCCATCTTTATGTAGCTTGTTTAGTCTTGTTTCATTAATATGATCAAGTCTACAATCCCAAAGAAAAGCTTTATTTATATCTGAAAATTTTCTTTTATTAGTGTGTTGTATGTTTAAAACTGTGTTGATTTAGAACGTATATCCCATTATTTAGTGTACCATACCCAATCAACTTTTGATTCAGGTTAATGTTCATAACATTATTTTGCAGCACAAAATCATATCTTTCATTGTCCAACAAAGAAACGGATATTATATTACACAACATACTTGGTACATAATAACACGGGTTCAAAACTAATATACATCCCGATAGCAACCCCAGGCGATACTCTCCCACTGATACTGTATATACATTGGAACTATTTCCAACCCGGAGAGTGTGATCACCAGTCTTCAAAACTTTGCTATTTCTTAATCCTGCATACAATTGCGGATGTGAGAACCCGAACCGGTACCCAATACCCAGGAAGCAGAGTTTATAGAAAAACAGTTTTCAGTCACGAACACACCTGAAGCGGAAGCATCACCATGCTTCTTCTTCTTGAGATCAGCAAGATACTCAATACAATTTTGCTTTCAGTGTCTCGACTTTTTGCAGTAGAAAAATTCTCCTTTTCCTGACTCCTCAGCCCTGGATTTGTCTCTCCCTTTTGCCTTTCTGATTCCACCTCTCGGTTTGGTGGGTTTCTTCTTATTCCTTCCCTTGGCCTTGGCTTTTGGGACGGAAGAGGAAGATTGCCTAACAATCAGAGAGGGAGTCTTTGCTGACTTGAGCGTGCTCTCTGCACTTCTCAACATATTGAGAAGTTCAGGAAGTGACTTCTCCATGCTGTGCATATTGAAGTTTACTACAAATTGAGCAAAGGCAGGGGGAGAGACTGTAGAACAATATCAATATATTATTCATTCTCCATGGTCCATCCCAGGCCATCAAGTTCTTCAATAAGAGCTATCATCTTTAAGACATGATCACCTACCTACGTGCCAGCAGCCATTCTCATCTGAAACAACTTTCTAGATGCCTCGTAGCGCAGGGTACGAGATTGCTCCCTATACAACTCCTTTGTATGGAGAAAGATGGACTGAACATCCATCTGCTCATGCTACTTCTGATGTACATTATCAATTGAAGATAATGTGATGCACTTGGCTGTGGTACAATCAATATCCCATGTCTCGCGGATCTCCTTATCCGCAACAAAGGATTCAGGGCCAGGGACGGGAGGGGCTGGGGCAGTGAGGACATATGCTACCTTATCATATGTAAGAGCAATATTTATGTTCCTCATCCAGTCTTTATAATTGGGTCTCATCAGTTTATTTTTCTCTAATAGAAGCTTAAGTCCAGTCATGGTATCTGCCATTAGGAGAGAGAAAAGAATACACTCAGCGAAAGCTCTTGCAAAGATTAGATTGGTTATTATCTTATCTAATTGATGTCTCCCGCTGCTTTTATCAAATTTTCCTTCAAACCTTAAAAAGAAAATTAGTCAGGATTAATCACATTCTACAAGTTCGCTAACCGGTCAGCCAGGCCAGTGTCGGTACTTTGAGGGAGGTTCCCCGTGCTTTCGCGCGGACCTAATTAAAGTAAACCTCATTTTCCTAGAGGCATGACCCCGTTGACACCTTTCTAAACACCTAATGGGTTAGCTAATTGTAAAGTGCAAAACTCTCCTGGGAGTAACTCTTACTCACAGTGGGATCGGGATCCAACTATTATATAGAAGGTATGCAATTTCATTGCAAATTTCAACTCTTGAAACTCCCAATATGGTTTTTACCCCTGGCAGCTTATGACCTTGGCTATGGTCGACATATCATAAGCACTATTCAATTTCTACCCATCATTTCGTGATTAACTAGACCCATTCACATGACCCTTGACTATAATCAACATAATCACATGAATGTTCTAACTAATCGCATCATATGCTGTGTAGAAAGACACCACTTAGCTACCGTACACTACGCCTTGACTATGATCAACATATGTAGCACGAATACTAAGTACTCTACTTTCTAAAATGACGGAGGGTTGCGGATGGTTTTTAAGAAAACCTTTAACATTTTGAACTTGATCTTGTTGTAGAATCAAATAGTTTTAAAAAGACTGGCTTAAGCTCCGCATTTTTGAAACTTGTTTTTTCATAAAAAGGCCGAGTGAGTTTCAAATTCGATTCTACAATATCTTTTAGGTTTCTTTTTCTTTACATTAATCTTATTAATGTAGTCTCATCATTTAAGTTCCTAAGCAATCACAAAAGAAACGAAAATAGAACGTACGCTTATGCCATCAGCATTCGCCACAATGTCCCGTTATGCACCGTTAGGTTACTTAACTAAGGGCATAGCGGGGGCAGGACTAGCGCGGATGCAAAATATAAACAACGTTTATTATATATCATATATATAATATCATTCGTCTCAGGCAGTAATATGATCTCATCACAGAACATCGCAGCAGAAACAGATATATGAATGCATAAGATATACTAAGAAGTCCGCATTTTAAATTAAGCCAACTATAAAAAATACGGATTCCACGGTCGTGACGAACAGCCAAGCCCACACCCCTAGACCCCTACGAGAGCGGCAAGCAACCCTACCAATTCTAGAGTTAGGAGACCCGGTCTCGACTCCTCGAGATGGTCTCCCACTGGATCCTAGAACCCGGTTACTTGTGCTCCCCTCCTTGGGTCTATCCTAATGCGGAAAAGTAAATAATATACATCAATGGCAACATCATCCTCAACCCGGAAGTGTTCCAATAAAAGAATATTACATACAATGAATTTTACATGAATGAAAAGAAAAACTCTCATTTCACATAAATCCCCCCAGCTATTCATTGACGACGATCTTATGCACCATATCACCACAGCAACAGAATAATCATCACAGATCATCAATGTAAGTAAATATGCGTATTCCTAACGTCGTTGACGTATAGCAACGAAATTAGGGATGCACATATTACATTTACGGTCGCAGAAAAGAAATATAAAACTACAACATTTGGAATCCGCACAACACTTAGACATCACAAACCCGGTCTATCTCATATCCCGGATTTCATGCCTAACCATGTAGATCTTACATTTGGGTTTCAAAAATGAAAACACCTTTTCAAAATCAATCGGGTAATTCAAGAAGATTCCCGATTCTGACCGAGACTGAAATGTTATATTTACAAGCAACCAATTAATTTTCTCAAAACTAATTAGTATAGATTCCAAATATTGTATCACATACATAAAAACTAGGTGATGTTAAACATTTTGATCGCACATTTCTCAAAGATCTCAACACTTGAGACAAATTCAAAAATACCCTGTAACAACCGAGTCCAGTTCTACAAGTTTCTGTTTCCGTATGTGTGGTGTGTGGTATTCAGTTCATTATCCGGATTTTTGTTTGTGGCTAGTTATAAATTTACCCCCCGAAAATTCTAATTCTGCATATAACAATTTAAGTCATCTAAAATAAACTAAAAATAATTGACATGGCCTGCTCGACACCCCTAACCCTGTGGTAGCGTCCTCGCACCGTGTTTTCGTCCCGTTCAGTGAAATGGACGTGTTTGGACGGCTACGCACACGTGCGTGCGTCCGTTCTTGGGGGTATGCTTTTAATCATAAAATCCTTCATTTTAATTTTTGGAACCCGCCAATAATTTTCTTTTTCGAATTCAAATTTTTGGACCCGACCCGGGCGCGATTCTGAATTATTTTTGTATTACGCCAAATCCTATTTTTTTTTCTAATATTTTAAAACCAACGAAATTTAAATACACACTAACAGAAAATATTTTCTCTATTTTTAAAATCCCTTTAAAAATCTTTCCCCAGCCTATCAGATTTGTTCCTAACCATTTTACCCCGCCAGCCAATCACAATTCTTTTAACACCCCTGGGCCCCACACGTTTCATTGCTTCACTAAAATCTTTCCTCATTTTTCGTTTGGTCACGAGCCAATCACAGCTCCTATCTCCCTTCTCCCGGCCCCACTCTCTCTCCTTCTCTCTTTTCTCCTTCTCTTTTTCTCTCTTCTCCCTTTCTCTCTCCGCGCTAAGTGCCAAGTTTCTTTCTCCTCCCTAGTTTCTCTCTCCTCTCGATCTCTCTCTACCTCTCTGTCTCTTTCCTCTTCTCTCTCCTCTCGATCTTTCTCTCTCTCCTTCCTCGCGTTCTCTCTCTCTCTCTCTCTTCTTCTTCTTCTTTATATAGTTTTCCTTCCTCCTTCAAAATAAACACGAACCCACCTCCGTAAACCCTAGCCACCTCGTCCCCTCTGCCCCAACGCCGACGCCATCATCGCCGACCTCGTCGCCTCCTCGCTTTCGTCACTTCCACCACATCTCCTTCCTCCTTCCTCCTCTCCCCGAGCACCATGCACGAGCACCACGCACCCACCTGCACGCCGCTGCACATCGTGGAATCGCCGCCGGCGATCTTGATCCGTTCCTTGGCCTCGTGCACCCTCCCTCGGTGAGCATGATCTTCTCCTTCTCCTCTTTCCTTCTCCTCCTTTCTTTCTTTCTTCTTCTTCCTTTCTCGGTTGGTTTTCTTAACTGCCGAGGTCGCTGCAGGTACCTCGCCGGAGCTTCGCCAACGCGATCAACGATCACAACCCACCTACAGATCAACGTGAGCACCCTTCCTCGATCTTCTTTCTCTTCTTCCTTCTTAACCTTCTCTTCTCTTTTATTCATGCATTCTTGTATATTTCGTGTTCACTGTTTTTGTGTTTGGCCGGAATCCGACCGTGCCGACGACGTTTCTCGGCGATCCAGCGAGGAACCCTGACCCGTGTGGCTCCACTGTTCGTCGTTTGGGTTCATTCCGTGAACCGTGCGCACGTCGCGAGATTTCCCCGCCGACGTGTAACGTTCCGTTCTCCGTTTCGCGACCCGTCAAGGCAAGTGAAACTTGCTACATGCTATTTTAAACTATTCATATGCTAAATTAATTATTTCCTGTTAAATCCCTAATTAGAATTGATAGAAATGGATTTCAAATTAACCGTATAAGGTTCCGTTACACATTTTATGATTCCGAACTTGAGACTTAATCTTGCATCGAATTATTTATATCTAACAATCACCTGTACATGATAGAGCACATTTGCTTACTGCTATGATACCCTTTTTCCAGTTTAGCCTATTAGACATCCATGTGCAACTTTAACCGGTCTAATTACAACTGCATTCATTAAACAGATTATACATGTAGTCGCATCCATATTTATTAACCTGTTTTCAGCATTTACATCTATCATATTGTATTCACATTATGCTGACACTGTCTGTTAAACATAATTGATAACTGTACAGCTAAATAAATAAAATCTGTTTATTGCTTAACTCATTGCTTAGATCATGTTGTTGATAACCATGCTTGATTATTATAACCCTGATTATGGTAGCTGATTATGAGCACACCCATGACATCGTTTACACCTTGACATGACTTGCTTCACACGTATCGATTGACCCGACATGGTACCGTACACTACTTGACCTGACCTGATGTACCATGACTTGACCCGTTACCTGATCTTGTGTCTAATGCCAACAAACCTGACATGTAGTCCTTACGGACCGTTCCTGTTGTCTATCCAGACAAACCCGCTCTTACCTGATCCTATGTTGGCATTAGTTCTTGATTACTGAATACCTGACTGGACATACATAACTTAGGGATATGGGGAAATCAATGGTGAAACCTGACTTGTAACTCAACAGTTCGATACCTGTTCTGATCAGTTTTAGAGGCTAGGCCAGCCTTGGGATGCTGCTGCTGACATCATCCATCTGTACATATTTCCTGTTTTAGTGCCTAGCGGCATGTCTCGGATTCAGCCCGAGAATCTGGACCGTGGTCCCGGGTATGCATGGGATACTATTGAGTTACATCGATGATTCATCAACTTGATTTCAAAGACTTTAGAGTAGAAAACCCAATAGAACAGTTTAGTTTACTCACTGCACACTACCCCTCGCTGCCCTGATTTATAATAATGTTACACCTGCTATTCATTCATGTGTATATTGCATTGCCTATTACCCTGTTTATATTTTATTACTTGATGACATGACGCGCTGACGTCTGGGTTTTGCATGGCCCAGATTCTGTACTGCTGCTGCAGTCCGAGCAGGAGTACTTCAGCCAGCAGGCTGAGCTGTGAGGTGTTAACATCAGTTAGTCCTTTTATTTCATGCATTTTATTCCTGATGTGAGCCGTATTATGGGACATACATTCTAGTTATTTTGTATTGGATCTTTTGCTTCCGCACTTTTATTATTCTTGACTCATGATATCTTGGCTTATGAACATGTTTAAGTTAGTTTTATTTTGTTCTTGATATCTCTACAGCCGTAATGTGACTGTGGAAGGATTTTTCCTATCCACAGGTAGCATGGTTGGCTATGTCACGTACCCATCTTAGCGTACTCTGGGAAGCGGGGCGTGACATACCCAGACAGTGCCTTTAGCACATACGGACCATCACAAGAAGGCACGTCCCTGGCCTCATCAACGGCGTCGCGAAACCGCCGCCAAAAGCATATTTTGGCCGCGGTTCCACGGTCATTAGGTCGAGTTAGGGGGTCGTTTTTCTTGGGGGTCCACACAATACCCTGCACTATTTTCTGCATATTTTTAAACCCAAAAATTCTAACTTTTGAAAAATTTCCAGAGAGCATCTAATGCGTGGGTATCGATGTTCATTCGAACACTTTAACGCCATCTAGGTCACGTCTAATATTCTAGCTTGGCTCTGATACCACTGTTGGGATTTGCCTAGCACTCTCACTAGGTTTTAACAAGTATTAAGTATGCAACTTTAAAAATTTAGGGTGCTAACAAACCCGAACCTAGAATCGAACTGGAGGATTGGGCTTAAAGCTAACAAGTATCACATACAAGTAAGTGTCTAACACTAAGAGAAAAAGAACTACAACCTTTGTAGACCTCTCCTTCTCTTCAAAAGCTCCGTGTAGATGTCCTTGACTCATTGGTTCTACTTGAAGCTTGAATCGGTCCGCTTGAAGCCTTTGAAGTCCATGATGATCCACCACGGGGTTCCTTAACTCAAGCTCCTTGCTTCACTTAACCTAAGTAGAAGTGAGGCAAACAACCTACACTAGTGGGCTAGACTAATATAGATTGATGAAGTGGGTATTTTTCTCACTAATAAAACCTTTCTTTTCTTTCTCTTTTACTCACTAGAAAAATGTAGAGAGCTTGGAGGAAGAAGGAGATGGAAATGACTAAGCTTGAGCTTAAGAGAGATAAACACAATAATAATAATAATATATGAGAGAGAGAGAGTCACACTCACTCTTAACTAAAGCATGAAAATATCTAGATATTTTTAGTAGTTGAGTTAGTGGAGGATTAGAAATGAAACCATGGTTACTAAAGATATTTTAAGAAGTGTGTAGAAACAAAATATCAACCATGGATTTATTCCCGATTTTCATTAACTCAATAATTAAAATATCACAAATGTTTCCATATGAGTCTTGCATAGCAATCTCCAATGTATCATCAACCATGACACATGTATGTATGCTTGTGTGCATACATATCAATATAAACATACATACATGCATACAAATAAAGAAAGGATTTAAATAATGAGCTAATGGTCACATTATATTAAATCAACACTTGATTTAATAATCCGGTCATATCACATACGGCCCGACCAATAGAAAACGTCAGATTAAAATACAGTATCATATACTCGTATTTAATCAAGCTCCCACGCATATCCCCATATGCCCCCCACATCGTTTCGCCTAAACTCGGAAACCCCTTTGTGTGACTCTAAGACCCGTCAATACGCTAGCAGTAGGTACCGATCATATCAGATACCCACAAACCGTCAGCGGTACTAGCTGCACGTAACGGCTCCCAGGTATTGAGAGAACAGAAGATCAACAAGCGAACTTGTCCAAACTCCCGTAGAGCCAACTAGCAACACTTACCGTACAGTCCGATCTCTTCGTCTGATATGTTGCATATCGAGTATAGGGATGGTATCGTCAACCCCAATAACTCGATAAGTCATGCCGATATATGGCCTATAACAGATCGAGAAACTACTGATAACACTTATAAGTAAATCTCATCAGCCTTGGCCAGGGACTTTCAGTTATAGCCAATCACGCATAGCACAACATCAACCCAAATACCGGGAGAGACGAAACACCTCCTATCACTCATTGCCTCCATGTGTCTCGGGATTGTACCCAAAAACCACCTGTTTGCATAACTCAGTAGAGCCGTGGTAGGGTGGAAATCAAAGTACAGTGGGAACACACAAGACTATAAGACGATCTCGGGTCTACAGACTAATTTGTACAAGTGTCACCTGAGAACTGCTATCCGGTGATAGATATAATACTATATAGGAGTTCTCGGCGAGTTCGTTCAGTGTACCCAGTCTCCACTGAGCACCCGTATATAATCTTTGATGTCAAACACCAATGGATATAGGATCATCCATCGCCCATCAAATGGGTCAATAAACATATACGCTAGTCTACTCTGGAATATCGATGTCCCGTCTCGATACACCCACGACTAGGAACATTTAAGGATATGCTTATAAACTACACATGTCCCACTAGTACGATATGCATCATAATCACAGTAGTCAAGCAAATATCCTAAGGGCTTTACCAACATCTATCAAATGAACAGTATACACAATCAAGTGAACATGTTAAGATAAACAGTAACCAGATAGCATACTATCATGTCGAGCAAGAAAGTCGTCTGAATATATATTTATATACATGTCTATACATCTACTATCAAATAATGTTCTCTAGGGCATACATATATCCAACAGTTAGTGCCGGAGAATAAGTGCAGAGTAACGGCGTATTGGAATGAGTTCGAGTTACCTGAGTCGTCTGAGAGAGGGGTTTATATAGTGGTCGCGTGGAGTGAGCAGGCGTGAAATCATCGCCGTCGGTTACTCCCCAGCGTTAACCTCGCATTTAATGGCGGGATGCGCCCATTAATGGAGGGATACGCTAGCGTGGGACGTGAAACGTGGGGAGGCGGATATCTCGCCCTGACGATATACGAATAGCCATTGCGGGGGTACATGGGCTCCGTGCTCTTGATTGATCGGGGGAAACTGAGGAAGCTCGGTCCGTCAGGAGCTGGGAGACGAGCCGGGAGGCCGAGAAAGCTCGGCATTTCAGGAGCTCGGAGACGAGCCGGGAGGCCGAGGAAGCTCGGCATGTCAGATGGCTCGGAGATGGATAAGGAGACCGAGGAAGCTCAGAGACGTGCTATTGGTAGTTTGCTAGATGAAGGTGGAAAGTATTCTGGAAGGTCTCTTGAAAGGTCGGATACTTCCTCAAGACGAGGTCCCGAGGAATGCCCCTAATGTAACTTATTTATTCTACCTCCATAGTCTTCGGGACACGTTATCCGCCATGTGTCGTAATCTGAGAAAATACCACTTGTGAGCATCATCAGTATCAAATTATTACCTATTGTTAGAAATATAGATTGTAAAGTTAATCTCTTTAGCTTCCTTCCTCTATTTTTTTATGCTGGTTGCATGTCTTAAACATTGAGACATTTTTATTATGGTTTATGCATCGTCAAACTTTTACATCTCTTGGATTTAATACTAATACATATCCACGGGCTTACTTTTACATCTCTTGGATTTAATACTAATACATATCCACGGGCTTACGGCTCAATTAATTTACGACATAAGAGTTTACATCTTCAGCCTATATAAAGCCTCGTTCCAAGTAAGCCTGTAAATGGGCGAGTTTGTGTCAGGTCTAACATGTTCCATATCTATACCCATTTATTTTTTTATGGACCTAGACCCGTCCATTTACCTGATGGGTCTGTATGGAGTGTATCCAGACTCGGACCAATTATTAATTGGGTCAGACCCGTTTATCCGGACCTATTTATCAACTTTAATTTTTATCAGTCATTACTATAACTCAAAAGTTTACGAATAATTTTCAAAAGTTAATACATAATAAAAAATCAACTCAAACTATTAACAATTCTATTTCTAAAATCAGCTCTAACTTAACAACTAAAATCCACAGCATATAAACTAAATTGAATGTATAATCCATGCTAACAAAACTTTAAAAACATAATCTATATCTATAATGAAAAATTAAAATCCAACTACTAAGATTTATGATGTGGGTCGGATCACGTCAAGATGTTACCTTCCGTTGATCTGCTGATGGCTGTGATAGACGGCTGAGGTTGGATCTGGAGACTGGCTCCTGAAGCGTGTGGATCTCAATGGGTTTGAGGTTATTTGGTTCGAGCTACCTGCAAGGAAGTCCCGGGGTGGTTGTACCACCAAGGAACCTCCGACGGTCAAGTTAGAGAGGAAATCTGAGCAGAGTAACGGCTTAGTAGAGTAAAAATGGGTTACTTGAACCGTTTGAAGGAGGGGTTTATATAGCGGTGGTAGCAGGCAGGCGCGAGAATCACATCGGCCGTTACGCTCCCGACGTCACGCCCGCGTGATGGGCGGGATCCCGCATTAATGGCGAGACAGGCTCGTTAATGGGGGATCGTGATCGCGTGGATCGTGGGATGTGGCCGGCGAATATCTCGCGCATGGCGAGATTCACGGGATGGCGGTTGCGCCTGTAGCGGTGCCGTCGGTCGGTCGATGAGACCAAGGAAGATGACCTCGGCGGGAGAGCTCGTGGATGAGCGGGAGAGCTGAGGTATCTTGGTTCTGCGGTAGCTCGGAGATGAGCTGGGAGGCCGAGGAGGCCAATTGTGCAGGGGGCTCGGAGGTGAGCCAGCGTTTGTTTATGGAACGGGAACAGGAGTGGCCTGGTCGGCCACTGTAGGTCCTTTCTTGTGAGCTTTGGGACACGTCATCTGCCACGTGTCATGATCTGGGAGATCACCGATATCGAGCATCATCATTAGCCCCCCACTCTCGTCCCGACCATCTGACGGGTCGGGTCGAGAGTGGTCTGCCGGGTCACCCGAGGTGAGCTCCTTTTCGAAGATATCGTCGGGGCGTGTTCCCGGGCAATCTGTTGTATTTTCTGGATGACGCTAGCGAATCAGGGGTGAGATCTTTGCATTAAATAGGGTGCGCCGGATCGGGCGTACGTCCACTGATGCGACAGCCCACGTGTCGGGCGCTGGTTGGCTGACGCGACGGGCCGGAGACTTCTGGCGTCTGATGGGATATGGCCAATGCGCGTGCGACGGGTGGAGCGATCTTGGCCGTCGAATGCACTGAACTGTTTCGGCGGGAGATGACTATTGCCGTAAGATGTGTACGCTGGCAGCTATAAATAGAGGTGGGGTCCGCTTCAGGGCCCATATCTCTTCATATTTTCCTCGTCCTGAGTCTTGTTAGCTCGGCGCTCTCCTTTTTAGGTCGGATCTCTGCGTTTTCTCTCCCGAGGACTTCTCTCCATCAGGTTAGATGTCTTCTTTTTCTTTATTCTGCTTTTTCTCTTTCTGAGTCGAGCCTGCCTCTCTTTTTGGCAGGACAAATGGATCGATCCAGGACTCTTGGTGCCCTTGGTGCTCAGTCTCGGAAGGGGGCCGGCGGTGCGTCCGTGCCTCCGGCTGACCCGAGCCCCGCACCAAACATGCCGCCGACGGCGGGGCCATCTGCCTCGTCACGAGCTCCCGATGATTGTCCCGGCGGCGGCCAAATGCGTCCACGGGTTCCTGACCCCAGACGAGGGATGCAGGAGAGGACGAAGACGGGGTTCCTTTTAAGAGGAAGAGGACAGTCTCTCGCGCGCCATCGATCGAGATTCCGGAGGGGATTCCTGTGCAGGAGGGGGACGTCCATTTCGTGGTCCCGTCGGGGCTTTCCGTTGCTGCCAGCCTGCTTGTTAGTATGGAGGAGTCGGCCGGGGGCAAGATTCCATGGGGGACCCTGAGGGCCTAAATAGCGGCTATAGCTCAGGAGGCAGTGCAGGTATGTACTCCCTCATGTGTTATTTCGAGTGCCCTTTCTTTAGTTCAAGTGTCTCTAAGTCTCTCTGCTATTTTTCGTCAGGTCCTTCAGCACTGTGGCCTCGTTACTCGCATAGAGGCCGAGGGGGCTATCCATGCTATGAGGCCGACGGGAGAGTCTTCTTCGGAGGCCGAGGATCCGCGACTTGAGCTGCGTCTGGAGAGGGGGAGGATGGCCATCCTTGAAGCCCGATCGGCCGTAGCGGAGCTCGCCGTCTCAAAGTGCCGGGAGTCTTATCACCGCCTAAGTGAGTCCCACCGAGTCATCGAGGCGAAGTTGGTGGAACTGGCCGATCTCTTTACAGCCATGAAGAGGGCGAGGGATTCCAGCAGGCGGGATGCCGAGGCGGCGCTTCAGGCGGCGGAGGTTGCCGAGATTCGGGCTAGAAAGGCGGTGACTGATTATAAGGGGTCGGACCAGTTTTACGTCGACCTCGGTGAGGCCTCCGCCATTGCTTGGAACAAAGCTCTTGATGTCGTCAAGGAGCAGTTTCCGGAGTTTGCCGACGGTGAGCTCCGTGCTCGGGTCCCACTTTCAGTGGTCATGCCTCCGGCCGATGGTGATGAGAGAGGTGAGGTCTAGGCTGGGCTTGTAACCCGAACTTTTTGGCTTTTCCTCCTCTCTCTTTTGTAAGCCTCCGGGTAATTTGATATGGCTGGGGAGCCCACAATACCCTTCTAAAGACTTTTGGCTTTGTGAATAAAAACTTTTTGCAGTCGTGTTTGCACGCGTATTTTCCTTTATCGGTAAACACTTGTATTTGCACAGTACCGCCTTCGTGTTGTGTCGGTTCTTCGTCTAGCGATTACGCGTCGAGTTGAATCTGTTCATTTGCCAAGTGTGCAAAGACCGGTGGGGAGACGGTATCTCCATGGCCTCGAAGTCGAGGTGGAGATCGCTCAGACGTAGATAGACCGGATACCTATTGGTGAGGGCTTTGTTCCTTAGTTGTTGGAAGGGCCGTCAGAGGCCTACTAAGAACGGGCCGAGCAGGGTAGCTGCCCGGTGCCTCATGGTGAGGGCTTAGGTCCTTGACGGTGTGGGGGTAGGGAGCTACCGGCCAGGGATAACCGAGCAAGGTTGGTCCCGGTTGCCTCTTGGTGAGGGCTTAAATCCTTAGCGTTGTAGGGTAAGGAACTACCAGCTAGGGATAGCCGAGCAGGGTAGCCGCTAAGCTGCCCCTTGGTGAGGTCTTTGATCTCCGGCGTTGTGGGGTAGGGAGCTACCAGCCAGGGATAGCCGAGCAGGATAGCCGCTCGGATGCCTCTTACTGAGGGCTTTGATCTCTGGCGTTGTGGGGTAGGGAGCTACCAGCCAGGGATAGCCGAGCAGGGTAGCCGCTTGGCTATCTCTTGGTGAGGGCTTTGATCTTTGGCATTGTGGGGTAGGGAGCTACCAGCCAGGGATAACCGAGCAAGGGCGGGCCCGGTTGCCTCTTGCGAGGGCTTTTGATCCTTAGCGCGGGAGAGACCGTAAGAGGCCTACTAAGGACGGGCCGAGTAGGGTTGCTGCCCGGTGCCTCCTGGCGAGGGCTTTGATCCTTAGCGCGGGAGGGGCCGTAAGAGGCCTACTAAGGATGGGCCGAGCAGGGTTACTGCCCGGTGCCTCTTGGTGAGGGCTTTGATCCTTAAGGACGGGCCGAGCGGGGTTGCTGCCCGGTGCCTCTTGGCGAGGGCTTTGATCCCTGGCGTTGTGGGATAAGGAGCTACCGGCCAGGGATAACCGAGCAAGGGTGGGCCCGGTTGCCTCTTGCGAAGGCTTTTGATCCTTAGCGCGGGAGGGACCGTAAGAGACCTACTAAGGACGGGCCGAGCAGGGTTGCTGCCCGGTGCCTCTTGGCGAGGGCTTTGATCCTTAAGGATGGACGAACAGGATTGCTGCCCGGTGCCTCTTGGCGAGAGCTTTGATCCCTGGCATTATGGAGTAGGGAGCTACCAGCCAGGGATAGCGGAGTAGGATAGCCGCTCGGCTGCCTCTTGGTGAGGGCTTCGATCCCTGGCGTTATGGGGTAGGGAGCTACCAGCCAAGGATAGCCGAGCGGGGTAGCCGCTCGTCTGCCTCTTGGTGAGGGATTAGATCCCTGGCGTTGCGAGGTAGGGGGCTACCGGTCGAGGATAGCCGAGCAGGGTAGCCGCTCGGCTGCCTCTTTGCGAGGGCTTTTAATCCTTAGCACGGGAGGGGCCGTAAGTGGCCTACTAAGGATGAACCAAGCAATGAAGTTGCTCATTTGCCTCTTGGCGAGGGCTTTGATCCTTGGCGTTGTGAGGTAGGGAACTACCGGCCGGGGATAGCCGAGCAAGGTAGCCGCTCGGCTGCCTCTTGGTGAGGGCTTATATCCCTGGCGTTGCGAGATAGGGAACTACCGGACGGGGATAGCCGAGCAGGGTAGCCGCTCGGCTGCCTCTTGGTGAGGGCTTTGATCCCTGGCGCTTTGGGGTAGGGAGCTACCACCCAGGGATAACCGAGCAAGGGCGGGCCCGGTTGTCTCTTGGTGAGGGCTTCGATCCTTAGCGCGGGAGGGGCCGTAAGAGGCCTGCTAAGGACGGACCAAGCAGTGAAGCTGCTCAGTTGCCTCTTGGCGAGGGATTTGATCCCTGGCGTTGCAAGATAGGGAACTACCGGCCGGGGATAGCCGAGCATGGTAGCCGCTCGGCTGCCTCTTGGTGAGGGCTTAGATCCCTGGCGTTTGCGAGGTAGGGAACTACCGGCCGGGGATAGCCGAGCAGGATAGCTGCTGGGCTGCCTCTTAGTGAGGGCTTTGGGAAGGGACAGTCATGGGTGACACGTGCCATGAACGAGTGGAGGAGGCGAAGCGCCGGAGCTGCGTCATTTCTATTTCGTCGAGAAAGGCTAGGTGTCTGCCGCGTGGCGGTGCAGTCGTGGGTGAGCGACTGTTGGACTCCTGGGGGTTGTTCGCTATAAAACGAAGGGAGTGTTGATCACTCCATCCTTCACATCCAAAGCGTAAGAATGGAGGACTTCCCTTTTGCCATCCCCGACATTGTGAACTTCAAGGACGTTTACCTCTACGACCAGCACTGCACCGAAGACATGGTGCGGTTAGTGATTGGCCGCATTGAGGATCACTTCGGCCGACTGCTTCCCTGACTTTACCCCTTGCTACAGCTGCTAATGTACTCCATCTGGAGGGCATCGCCGGGGCTCTACAACCCCTTGTCCGAGCAGCTGAGGGACGAGGCGGTCGGTAAGTTAAGGTCTCTGCGGCGCTTCGGCCTGATCTCCGCGGGTCGGCGGGACCGCTCGGTGGCGCTCATCCTTGAGTGCTACCAATTGAGGCACGACGCCGACGTTCACGGACGGCACCAGGGGCAGAGGTATGAGGCCGTGAGGGATCGGTTGGCGGGGATATCCTCGGAGTACCACGAGCAATATTTCCTGCATCCCCTTCCCTCGCTACTGTAATCTTTCTTTTTGGATGTATGGCTGAGGAGCCCACCGTACCTTTTGAATGAATAAGATTCTTTTTCTTTTTTTTTTTTTGCAATGCTTTATTGATCCCTTTTATTTTAAAAACAAAAAGATCTATCCCTTTTCAGACAGCGCAAACTTGCCTTGTAGGTACTGATCCTCGATCCATCCCTTAAAGACGAAGCAATCCTCGATCGGGTGACTTATCGTTTGGTGGTAAGGGCAATAATTGGGATCGCTGACATCGCCTGGCTGCAACGGACGTTTTGGATTCGGCAGATTGATGAGTCTGTTTCGCACTGCCAGCTCGAACAATCTCCTCGTTTTATTCTGAGGAAATGAGTAAGGACGTCCTAGCCTCTCTTCGAGGGATGGGCGTGGGCGCATATTGTTTTGACGGACAACCGGCTTCAAGTTGCTCGACTGTTGTTGAGTATTAGCGACGAAAGTTGCTTTCCCTTTCCCCTTTTCATGCCGAGGATCCGTCTTTGAATGAGATGGTGTGTGACTCATCTGATCCATTTGGGCCAACTTATCAATTAAAGCCTGGAACGTGGTCGGTTTGAAGAACATCATGAATTGCGAGATGGTTGCTTGCGGATCAAGAGTGCCCACGAACATACCTACCGCAGGTGCTTCTTCGATCCGTTGTTCGCATTTTGACCACAGATTCCGCCATCGTGTTGCGTATTGAACCCACGTTTCACCTGGCCTTATCCTGGCGTTGATCAGTGCTGTTATCGGGGTGCGTTCACTAGCACTCGCGAATCTTTGTGTAAACAGCAACTCCATCTCCGCAAATGTTTTGACAGAGTCGTCAGGTAGCTCCGAATACCATTCAAAGGCTGTTTCTGCTAAGCTGCCGACGAATTGTCGTAGTAACAATCTGTCATCGCCTCCAGTATTACCGCATAAGGCCCTGAATTGAGCGACGTGCTGATGCGGATTTCCCGTTCCCTTGTATACATGGAACTTAGGGATCGTATATCCCGGCGAGTAACTGATTTGGTCATACCAGCTCGGATAGGGCCGTCCGGTTCTAGCAATTTGCCCAGCCGCTTCATTTGCCTGGTGAGCTCGTATTTGCTGAGCTATATGGTCATCCAGTGCGGCCTTGGAAATGGTTTCTTCCTTGGCAGCTAAAAGAGCCGAAGGAGGATTCGATGTCTCTCCTTTGTCATCTTCAAGGAAAATCGGAGGATCTTCAGCAGGAGGATCTTGCCGGATCATCATCCCTACCACATCTTGGAAGAGAAGCGCCATTTGTTTTATGTTAGCCGCTTGCTCTGCGACTTCTTTGTCCTTCTTTTCGAGGACTCTGCGTAAAAAGTCAGCGTCGGTTTCTTGTTCTTGACGCTCATCCGAAGACGTTTCGGAGCTTTCTTTTGGCTCAGTGAGTGCAGCCATTGTAGTCATCATTTCCTGAAGCTTTTGTTGTTGCTCCTGGGCTTTCGTTACGGATCGGGTGAGCGGTCGGTGACCCGTCGAAGCACGGCTTTCCTCCTTTTCGGAAGCCATATAAACGGTGTGCACCACCATGCCCCCAGACTTGGGGCGTTTGTGTTCGGTGTCTTTGCGATTTGCCAAAGACACAGGGGCTTTTTGCGGCCTCCTTTTTTGAGTGATTGGAGTTGAGGGGGCCGTTGTAGTGGGCACCCAAGTAGCTTTTTCTTTTTGTGGCTTGACAGAGTAATCCTTCTCATTCCGTACCTTCATCTTTTTCTGTCGGCGGAGATAGTTTTCATCAATCACCGAGTCTTGGACTTGGCGCCAGACCTTGTAGATTTTAGAGGACAGCCGCTGAGAAGAATGTTCTGGCTTGGCTTTCGCAACGTTTCCCACCGGAGGAGGGGATCTTTTTAGTACGGCTGTAGGAGAGTTTCTGCGCACCGTGTTCAGCAATTCAAAGCTGTTCCCGGTTGGAACAGCAGCATCGATCCCCACCGTTGGAGCTGGTGGAGTAAATCCAGAGGGGGAGTTGTCCCCAGCCTTCCTTACTCGGCGCCAGTGGCGATGTCGAGCGTGTCGTGCGGATGGAGTTGTTTCGGCCGTAGGGGCGACTTCGTCATGCCCCCTGCTTTGAGGAGAGACCGTTATTGGTGCTAGCCTGTCGAAGACTGACACCCGTTGAGAAGCAATGTCTAATCTGTCAAAGACAGACCTCTGGGTAGGAGAAGCAGCTTTGAGGATCTCGCCTGGAGCAGCAGCCGGAATAGCCTGCCTTGTAAAAATTGACTTCTTGGAAGGAGGAGCCTTTCCAATAATTTCGTCCGCTTGAGCCGGGATAGCTATCCGCTTTGGGATGGCAGCTTCGGGTATCGCGGGTTTGCTGATGTTCTGGCCCAGTCCATTGAAAACTGACGTATTGAAGCCGGGCGACCCGTTGAGAGGGGTCACGGCAGTGGTAAGTCGATCAAATACCGATTTCTTTGGAGCTTCTTGCGATGTCATTGTGGCATTGAAGCTCAACGGTGGGAGCATGGTCCCGAAGAATAGTCCAGTGGTGGCCTGAGTTACCTGCTCCACTGGCATCTTGAAAAGGGAGGCCGCTTGGGGCCCATAAGTCACTCCTCCGGCAAGGACCGAGCGAGAGTTGCAGTTGCAGGCAGTGCAGTTTGAAGCCATCGATCTTCTGATTTCTGCACGGAGCAAGACACCAAATCTTAGTATCTTGAATCCACAGACAACCATATCAAACCGCGATTCGTTCGCGAACACGACACACGAAGTGTGGGGTGGAAAGAGGAAAAGGTCCCACCGGGCGTGCCAGAATCTGTTCCCCTCCGAACGGCGGCCGAGACATGGGACTGTCTTGCCTGAGATTCGGGGCAGATGCTAATTGGTGCTATCCGTCCACCTCTCCGAAGATGCCAAGTTGATTTATGGCACCATATATCGAAGGTTTAAGCGGATGCGACCGATGTAGCAGACTTCGTCAGATTCCCCCTCGTTGAGGGGTTTTTGATTGTGGGGACGCTCTTCCCTGCAGGCGCAAGCCCCTGCAGTTAATTACGCTACCGCGTCGCGGTAACAACTTTCTCCTTCTCCAGCTGGTCACTTCGTGTCGTGGGTGTTTGTTTTGTTTGTGGTTGCCCGTGGATTGTATACGGAGACTAATTTATGCAGTCGCCCGTAGGACGTGGATTAATCCAAATCCGTGTTTACTTAGATTTGGGTTTGTGGTTTTGGTTTGAGGATACGTTAGCCATATTTGAGACTAAGATCGACTCAAACGTTTGTTAAGGATACGTTAGTCCGATTTGAGACTAAGATCAACTTAACAGGATCGTTTAGATCCGACAAAAGAGCGTTTGGGCTCTATTGTTCCAGTTTAGAGACATGGTGGTCTATTGAATGTATGGTTGTCGGGACCCGTTACCTCTCTGACGACGTTGAAGGATTACAACGACAGGTGTCAAAGGAGTTCCGAGATGTACCCTTGAACCAAAGTTGATTGGAGGGATTCATTGTCCAGTCTGTTTGAAGGTTTAAGGACGCGTTAGCCATATTTGAGGCTAAGATCAACTTAAACGGTTGTTAAGGATACTTTAGTTCAGTTTGGGACTAAGATCGACTTAACAGGATCATTTAGATCCGACAAAAGAGCATTTGGGGGCTCTCTTGTCCCAGTTTAGGGACATAGTGGTCCATTGCCAGTTTAGGGACATGGTGGTCCAAGTTCCAATTTAGGGACGTGGTGGTCCGTCGCCAGTTTAGGGACGTGGTGGTCCAAGCTCCAGTTTAGGGACGTGGCGGTCCAAGTTCCAGTTTAGGGACGTGGTGGTCCATTGCCAGTTTAGGGACGTGGTGGTCCATTGGTAGTTTAAGGACATTGCGGTCCATTGGTAGTTTAAGGACATTGCGGTCCATATGGGTGTGTTTAAGGACGCATAAGTCCGTGAGTTTAAGGACGCGTAAGTCCGCGGGTTTAAGGACCCCACAGTCCGTATCTTAGTTTAAGGACGCATAAGTCCATGAGTTTAAGGACCCCACAGTCCGTATCTTGGTTTAAGGACGCATAAGTCCATGAGTTTAAGGACCCCACAGTCCGTTGAATGTATGGTTGTCGGGACCCGTTACCTCTCTGACGACGTTGAAGGATTACAACGACAGGTGTCAAAGGAGTTCCGAGATGTACCCTTGAACCAAAGTTGATTGAAAGAGCAGATGTGCTCAGATCAAGATGATTTGAGGACTTATGGCCAGTTTGGGGTAAGTCCAGTTATGTTTGAAATATTGGCCCTCTGTTGGTCCATTGAAAGAGAGGCTTTGCCTCTGAAACTTAGCCAATTGGGCTGAAGCTAGTGTTAAACACTAGAAACCAACAGTGTTGAACACTGGGAATAAGATAGCAAGTTAGTGTTAAACACTAAAAGATAATCAGTGTTAAACACTGGGAACAGTGTTTTCAAATTAGTGTTAATCACTAAGAAAATCAGTGTTAAACACTGCAGATAGAGTTTTCCAATTAGTGTTAAACACTAAGGAGGTAGGGGTCACGTGCGGACACGTGACAGCGCCCTGATTTCCCTTATTTTATTCAGCAGGTAAGTATTTAACACCTTTAATTTCCTAGCTATCACGTGTGGGCACGTGATAGGCATCCATCCATTCGATACTAAAGGGATTCGTTAGGGGTCACGTGGGGACACGTGAGGGCGCCCTAAAGGGGGGACCAGATCCCTTTTCTTCGTTCTGCAATTAAGTGTTAAACACTTCTTCATCTTTTGAGCATCACGTGTTGACACGTGACGGTGATCTATGTGCTGACTGTTAAAGCGTTTGCTAAGGGGTCACGTGGTAAACACGTGAGAGCGCCCAAAGCCTTCATTTCCATTGATCTTTCTTTCTGCGTTTTGGGAGTCACGTGGGAGCACGTGATGGCATCAAAAAGTGGGGCCAGATCCTCTTTATTTTGTTCTGCAAACAAGTGTTAAACACTCTTAATTTTCATAGCCATCACGTGTGGGAACGTGATGTATAATCATGCCCTGGTTTATTAGAACACTTATTAGGGGTCACGTGCTAACACGTGAGAGCGCCCAGAATTGTTTCTGCCTTTGCTTTTGTTCCATATATAATGAGGGTCACGTGGGAACACGTGAGGCATTGCCTCAAAGCTTTCCTCTTCTCATTTTTGGGGGATCTGTTCAGGGGTCACGTGGGGCACGTGCGGGCGCCCAAAGCTTTCATTTCCTTCTGCGTTTTGGGAGTCACGTGGAAACACGTGAGGTGATGCTTCAAAGTTCTTTGCAGGGGATCTTTTCAAGGGTCACGTGGGGCACGTGACCCTAGTTCTTTTCATGAACAGAGATCTTTTAAGAATTGAATTCTTTATAGGGTTGAACCCTAATTATGATTTGAAGGAATTGAATTCCGATCGTGAAAGAATTCTTATTTAGGATAAAACCCTGATTTCTTTTCAAAGGAATTAAATTCCCAGATATGTAAAAGAATTAAATTCTTGATTAGGGTTAAACCCTAGTTTTGTTTTAGGAGAATTAAACTCTCAAAACTCAATTCCCCTTCTAAGTTTAGGATCTGCATGGCAGGATCTCAACCCGATGAGAATTAAATTCTCATCCTATGGGGAGATGTGCTCTGTACAGATCTTCAACCAGAAGAAGAACTAAGTTCTTTTCTTTAAATAAGAGTTAAACTCTTTTGAGAATTAAATTCTCCTTTGAATCCTCTCTTTTCTTACCTAGGGTTTTTCTTTTGCAGAGAATTAAATTCTTCTTTCTCTGTTTCTTCTTCTCTTGAGAATTAAATTCTCCTCCCTCTGTTTTTCTCCCCAAAAATGTAGATCCCCCTTCTCTTCTCTTGGCTCCTATTTATAGGAGGATGAAGAGAATAAATTTGTTTAGCAAATCTCTCATTGAGAGATTTGATTTGTATGTTGAGAGATTTGACTTGCATTTATCATTAATCTGGGCCTTTAGATCATTCAGTGAATTTTATTCACCGTGGATTTTAAATCCAAAAGATATTCTATTTGTTATCCTGGTGAGATTTTCAGGGAAATCTTTCCTTGTCCAAGGTTTTTCCATAAATTGGTGATATTTAATCACCCTTGGATCTTTAATCCAACGGTTCCCCATGACCCTTTTCCATTTGGAAAGATTCAGAAACTTTTAGAATTTAATTCTATTAAATTATTTTAGAGGCTTTAAAAGCCCATCACGTGTCTGCACGTGACCCATGGTCACGTGTGAGCACGTGATGCCCCATTGGGGTCTTTTCTGAATTTTTATTGTATCTTTTAACTCCTCCAGCGAGTTCTTAAAAGCCCATCACGTGTGGACACGTAATTCCTCATAACTTTTGATCCCGGATGAATTACGAGGCCCATAATATATCAAATCGAAGGGTTTTTCGAGCCGCTTTCGATACAATCAGAATTTATCTGTTTCTCATTCGGGAGTTTGTCAAAAAACAGCCCGGAAGATACTGGTTCCCATTTTCTTAAGCGTATCGCCGCCATTTGATACCTTGGGTTCTTTTGCGTAGAAATTTTTTGGCGGGAACAAATGCCCCCCCACTACTTTGCCCACGTAAGTATTTACGTGGGTGAAGTAGTGCAAAGTAATGCATAGCGTATGACCAGTTTCGGGTTGGTATATTACTTTCAGAATCTTGATCTGAGAAGATAACGAGCGGACACAAGCGTCGTCATTTATCATTGACTCAAATCTCGACTCTTAAGTGATATAGTTCCAAACCCTTAACTCCATGAGCCGCACCCTTCTATCTCTTTATATCTTACTCTGGAGTGAAGTAGTTTATATGCTCATGAGTAGCTTTTCCATTTCAGTGGCATGTAGCTTTGGCGAGTGTGGCTCATAGATGGTCCATCTTGACCTCTTTGCAGGGCAGTGATGGCTTAGGAGACAGGGTTAGGATCTGCCACCTAAGACTTTTCAACTTTATGAGCCATGAGGGTCTCATAAAGACTTTTCTCCCTACGGATCGAGAGGATCTCGTAGGTGTATTTTCTCCTTAGGAGTCGTGAGGATTCCTAAGTGTGTTTTCTCTTATAAGTCGTAAGGATCTTATGAGAGAATTTTTCCCTCTTACGAGTCGAGAGGACCCGTAAGCGGTTGTTCCCCTCCTTGTCGAAATTCGACTTCGGAGAGTGAGACCCGTGGATAGTATGCAAGAGACCATTTTGGGCCGACTTGCAGGATCCCAGTGCTTAGGAAACAGGTTTTTTAATCCCTACCGCCTAAGGCTTTATCTCACGAGTCGAGACGAATCAAGAAGTTCTCGCAAAGACATCATTTTCCTCACGAGTCGAAACGAATCGAGCAGATCTCGCAAGAATATCCTAACGTCACAGTTAACCTCTGCTCTTTACGACAGAAGTCCGTTAGGGTCTGTGGTACTTAGGGTGTTGGCCGTCGTACCGTCGCATGAGCTGATGTATTCCTCGATAGGCAATTGTGCTGTTCGAGTAGCCCTGCGACTGCCGTGTCTCTGATCCCTTCGGGGGCTGGACAAGACGTCTTCAAGCAATCCTCCTTGGCAGTTTGACCGTCGGAAGAGCAAGCGCTAGGAATTTGCCATGCCGCTTTTCACTTGAGGTTAGGCTCATTTTGGAGAGCCCCGATGAGTCATAACCACTCCGCGCTGGTGTGGGATGATCTCCGATAGTCTTTCAGGTTTTATATGACTTGCCGTTAAGACCCTGAAGCTAGGAATTTGGCCTTTGCTCCGTTTGCTGGCATTGCGTCCTCTGTATCGAGACGAATGTCGTGGTTGTCTCTAGGTTGCTGATGAACCGTCGAGATTTGGAACTAGGGATTTTGCCGTGGCTCCTTTTGGTGATGTTGCGTCTGCTGTATCGAGACGAACGTCGAGGTGGTGACCACTCCATGTTGGATGATCTCCGGTGGTCTTTCAGGCTTTATATGACTTGCCGTTAAGACCCTGAAGCTAGGAATTTGGCCTTCGCTTCGTTTGCTGGCATCGCGTCCTCTATATCGAGACGAATGTCATGGTTGTCTCTAGGTTGCTGGTGAACCGTCGAGGTTTGGAACTAGGGATTTTGCCGTGGCTCCTTTTGGTGATGTTGTGTCTGCTGTATCGAGACGAACGTCGAGGTGGTGACCACTCCATGTGGGATGATCTCCGGTGGTCTTTCAGGCTTTATATGACTTGCCGTTAAGACCCTGAAGCTAGGAATTTGGCCTTCGCTTCGTTTGCTTGGTGTGTCCTAATCCTGTTGGAGGAAGAACGTTGTTGTTGACATCTTGTCTGCTGTATCGGGACGAATGTCGTGGTGGTGACCACTCCATGTGGGATGATCTCTGATTGTCTTTTCGGTTTTATATGAGTTACCGTCAAGAGGTTGAAGCTAGGAATTTGGCCTTCGCTTCGTTTGCTTTGGCGCGTCCGAATCCTGCTGGGGGAAGAACGCTGGGGTGACATTTCATCTGCTGTATCGAGACGATCGTCGAGGTGGTGACCACTCCATGTTGGATAATCTCCGATTGTCTTTCAGGCTTTATATGACTTGCCGTCAAGACGTATGAAGCTAGGAATTTGGCATTCGCTTCGTTTGCTTTGTCATGTGCGAATCCTGTTGGAGGAAGAACGCTGGGATGACATTTCATCTGCTGTATCGAGACGAATGTCAAGGTGGTGACCACTCCGCGCTGGTGTGGGATGATCTCCGATTGTCTTTCCGGTTTTATATGACTTGCCGTCAAGACCCTGAAGCTAGGAATTTGGCCTTTGCTTCGTTTTCTGGCATTGCGTCCTCTGTATCGAGACGAATGTCGTGGTTGTCTCTAGGTTGCTGGTGAACCGTCGAGGTTTGGAACTAGGGATTTTGCCGTTGCTCCTTTTGGTGATGTTGCGTCTGCTGTATCGAGACGAACGTCGAGGTGGTGACCACTCCACGTGGGATGATCTCCGGTGGTCTTTCAGGCTTTATATGACTTGCCGTTAAGACCTTGAAGCTAGGAATTTGTCCTTCGCTTCGTTTGCTGGCATTGCGTCCTCTGTATCGAGACGAATGTCGTGGTTGTCTCTAGGTTGCTGGTGAACCGTCGAGGTTTGGAACCAGGGATTTTGCCGTGACTCCTTTCGGTGATGTTGCGTCTGCTGTGTCGAGACGAACGTCGAGGTGGTGATCATTCCATGTTGGTATGAGATGATCTCTGAATGTCTTTCCGGTTTTATATGACTTACCGTCAAGACGTTGAAGCTAGGAATTTGGCCTTCGCTTCGTTTGCTTTGTCGCGTCCGAATCCTGCTGGGGGAAGAACGCTGGGGTGACATTTCATCTGCTGTATCGAAACGAACGTCAAGGTGGTGACCACTCCGCGCTGGTGTGGGATAATCTCCGATTGTCTTTCAGGCTTTATATGACTTGCCGTCAAGACCCTGAAGCTAGGAATTTGGCCTTCGCTTCGTTTGCTGGTATCACGTCTGCTGTCTCGAGACGAATGTCGCGGTGGTGATCACTCCATGTTGGTGTGAGGACCAGGATCCGCTCTGGATGTTTTCCACGGGATCGAAGAGTGACGTTGTCCGCGTTCCACGTGACCAGGAATTTTGCACTAGATGCTTCACACGGGTTCACTGCCGCGTTAGGCGAGGACTAGGCTCCGCTCTGGATGCTTCGCACGGGTTCACTGCCGTGTTCTGCGAGGACCAGGATCCGCTCTGGACGTTTTCCACGGGGTCAAAGAGTGACGTTATCCGTGTTCCACGTGACCAGGAATTTTGCACTAGATGCTTCACACGGGTTCACTGCCGCGTTAGGCGAGGACTAGGCTCCGCTCTGGATGCTTCGCACGGGTTCACTGCCGTGTTCTGCGAGGACCAGGATCCGCTCTGGACGTTTTCCATGGGGTCAAAGAGTGACATTATCCGTGTTCCACGTGACCAGGAATTTTGCTCTAGATGCTTCACACGGGTTCACTGCCGCGTTAGGCGAGGACTAGGCTCCGCTCTGGATGCTTCGCACGGGTTCACTGCCGTGTTCTGCGAGGACCAGGATCCGCTCTGGACGTTTTCCACGGGGTCAAAGAGTGACGTTATCCGCGTTCCACGTGACCAGGAATTTTGCTCTAGATGCTTCACACGGGTTCACTGCCACGTTAGGCGAGGACTAGGCTCCGCTCTGGATGCTTCGCACGGGTTCACTGCCGTGTTCTGCGAGGACCAGGATCCGCTCTGGACGTTTTCCACGGGGTCAAAGAGTGACATTATCCGTGCTCCACGTGACCAGGAATTCTGCTCTAGATGCTTCACACGGGTTCACTGCCGCGTTAGGCGAGGACTAGGCTCCGCTCTGGATGCTTCGTACGGGTTCACTGCCGTGTTCTGCGAGGACCAGGATCCGCTCTGGACGTTTTCCACGGGGTCAAAGAGTGACGTTATCCGTGTTCCACGTAACCAGGAATTTTGTTGATTATATCCGCATTTCACGGAGTTGGGATTTGACTCTCTGTGGGAGTACGTCGTCGAGTCATGGAATTGGGAGTTGCCGCTGTTCCTCTTTGCTTGATGATATGTCCGTTGTGACGAGACGAGTGCTGAGGTGGAGTTCGGATTTTGCCATCACTCCGCTTTGCTGACCATGGGGTCTTTTATTATCTTTGCATGTACATCCTGCTGGACTGTGAAGGAACGCCGTTGTTAACATTGCGTCTGCTGTAATCAGACGAATGCTAAGGCGGACATAGGATTTTGCCATCGCTCCGCTTGATGGTGTAACATCTGTGTCCTGCTGGAATGAGGAGGCACGCCGTTGTTGGTCTCCAGGCTGTAGATGTGGCCATTGAGATTTGGAAATAAGGACTTTGCCATGGTTCCGTTTCGTTGCGACTCTGAGGTCGATTGTTGACGTCACGTCTGCATCTGGCTGGAGTGAGGAGGAACGCCGTTGGTGATCTCTAAGTTGACGTCGAGACCCTGAAGCTCGGGATCTTCTTTTTGCTTCGTTTGTTGACATTATGTCTGCAATATTGCGATAAATGTCGAGATTGTCTCTAGGTTGTCTATTAACCGTCGAGATTTGGCTCCGCTTTCTGATGGAGCCTGTTGGGAAGATATGGTTCCCTTTTTATCTGTGCCCCTGGATTGTATACAGGGATCGATGTGATTTCACCTGTAGGGCAAAAAGTTTCATTCTTTCATTTTTTTTATTCTTTCCGCGATGCTCTATCATTTCAGCTTTTTATATCGCGAAAATCGCGCTTGCCCAATCATTTCGGCTATTTTTCGCGGTGTCCAATCATTTCGGCTATTTTTCTTTTTACTCGCTGCTTTTTATTGCGAGTTGCCCAATCATTTCGGCTATTTTTCATGCATACATTTTTACTTGCTGATTTTGTTTGCAAGTTGCCCCATCATTTCGGCTATTTCGTATGCATTTTTTTTTTTTTTGGCTCGCTGATTTTTTCTCGCGAGTGTGGAACTTGGAATCTGGTGCCAATCTCAGCATCGCTGCGACTGGAATATAGCCAGGAGCGAATCATCATTTTCCATGAAAGGACTTGGAATTTGATACCGGTTCAGGCATCAGCATCGCTACAACTGGGATATTGCCAGGAGCGAATCATCATTTGCCTCTGTCGATGTTGAACAAAGGTGGCTTAGTAAACAGGGTTAAGGGTCCTGTCGGCTAAGGCTTTTGACTTTATGAGCCGTAAGGGTCTCACAAAGGTATTTCTCCCTACAAGTCGTGAGGATCTTGCAGGTGTGTTTTCTCCTTGGGAATCGTGAGGATTCCTAAGTGCATGTTCTCTTGTAAGTCGTAAGGATCTTACAAAAGGGTTTTCTCCTTATAAGTCGAGAGGACTTACAAGTGTTGTTTGCTGTACAAGCATATCCCTAGTCACGGATGGGACTTTGTTAGGAAAATATTTATTCATGCCCGTGGATTGTATACAAGGGTCAATATGAGCCACTTGTAGGGCAAAATCGAAGGTTGTGAGGGTTGCTTAAGAACAGGTTAAGGTTTCTGTAACTTAAGACTTTCAAATCTTATGAGCCATGAGGGTCCCATAAGAGAGTTCTCCTTACGAGTCGTGAGGATCTCGCAAGTGTAATTTCTCCTTAGGAATCGTGGGGATCCCTAAGTGTGTTGCTTCCTTTGTGAGTCGTAAGGATCTCACGCGGGTGGTTTCTCCTCACAAGGTCGAGAGGACCCTGTAAGTGTCTTTTAACGAGGTTGCGCCCTTTCGGGTTTTCACAAACACTCGCCGGTAGCCCTGCTGTTTTTACTCACGGAGCCCTTTCGGGTTTTCATCCGTGCCCATTTTGCTTATGGACATACCGTTTTTTTTTTGTTTTTTTTTTTTTGCTTTTTTTCTTTTAACCACGCCAGCCTGAGAATGCCGCGGGTTGATAGTAGTTTAACGACGTTTCGGTCATTTGCAAGTTTTAGGACATTGCGGTCCGTCGTTAGTTTAAGGACGTTTCGGTCCGACGCCAGTTTTAGGACATAGTGGTCCATCGTTAGTTTAGCGACATTTCGGTCTATGGGGCTTTTCCTATGAATGAGCATGATGCCCCCGGCATATCCACCTTTTTCGAAGCATGTTGATGTGGCGGGTTTACTTTCCACTTTTCGGGCAGCGCGAACTTACCCTGTTGGTATTGGTCTTCAACCCAGTTTTTGAAGACATAGCAATTGTCGAGTGGGTGACCCATTACTCTGTGGTAGGGACAATAGTTAGGATTGTTAACGTCATCTGGTTGCAATGGACGTTTTGGATCTGGCAGAGTGATAAGCCCGCTGCGCACTGCTAGCTCGAACAATCTCTTTGTTTTATCTTTGGGAAACGAGTAAGGACGTTTCAACTTCTCATTGAGGTATCGCGGCTTGTTGTTTTGACGACAAAACAGTCTCGGGTTACTCGGCTGTTGTTGAGTGTTGGCAACAAAGGCCGTTTTTTCCTTCTCCTTTCTCATTTCGTTTGTTCCGTCGTTTGCGGGTTCGAGATTCTTTTCGGGTAGCGTGCGATTGAGCAGCTGAACGTTCTCGCAGCTCTTCTTTTCTTCATCTTTTCTTGAGGTGGATTCTTTGAAGAGAGGGCTAAGAGTCATTTCTTCTTCAGAATTTCTCCCGAATGTGAGAGCTTGCGATCTTCTGCCATCAACCATGTGACCGTTGCCGGCAGTTTTCATATGCTCATTTGTCGTGCTTCTCTGTTTTCGATGAGCTTTGCGCTTCAATCGCTGAACGTGCTGCCGGTGAGCAACGTATCTCTGCCACCAGTTTTTAAAGGCATTGCACTCTTTGGTTGGGTGCGCAATCTTTCGATGATATAAGCAGTAGCTAGGATGTACATCCGCTTCATCGGGAGTGTTTCCTTCAGAGGGTGGCAGCTTCATTCCCATCGATATGGCTTTGGCGAATCTTTTCCTCATCTTAAACCTGCTTTTATTTGTGACGGATGTACTTTGATCCGGTGAGAGTGTTTCGACCCTTTCATCTAGTCGTCGGCGTTTGGCTTTCTCAAATATGGCCATCTCACGCTCGCGATCAGCTTTGCTTTTAAGACGGGCTTCATTCAGGAATGCATCAATCATCTCGTCTGACGGCCACAGAAGTTCTGGTTCGGGACCCGCCCTCGGTTTCTCGGTGCAAGGAGCCTCTTCATCATCTATCAATGAGTGAGAGATCATGTGACAACTTGCCCCCGGTGTGTCCGTCTTCTTTGGAGTGTGCGGCTGTGGTGGGTTTACCTTCCACTTTTCAGACAGCGCAAACTTGCCTTGTAGGTACTGATCCTCGATCCATCCCTTAAAGACGAAGCAATCCTCGATCGGGTGACTTATCGTTTGGTGGTAAGGGCAATAATTGGGATCGCTGACATCGCCTGGCTGCAACGGACGTTTTGGATTCGGCAGATTGATGAGTCTGTTTCGCACTGCCAGCTCGAACAATCTCCTCGTTTTATTCTGAGGAAATGAGTAAGGACGTCCTAGCCTCTCTTCGAGGGATGGGCGTGGGCGCATATTGTTTTGACGGACAACCGGCTTCAAGTTGCTCGACTGTTGTTGAGTATTAGCGACGAAAGTTGCTTTCCCTTTCCCCTTTTCATGCCGAGGATCCGTCTTTGAATGAGATGGTGTGTGACTCATCTGATCCATTTGGGCCAACTTATCAATTAAAGCCTGGAACGTGGTCGGTTTGAAGAACATCATGAATTGCGAGATGGTTGCTTGCGGATCAAGAGTGCCCACGAACATACCTACCGCAGGTGCTTCTTCGATCCGTTGTTCGCATTTTGACCACAGATTCCGCCATCGTGTTGCGTATTGAACCCACGTTTCACCTGGCCTTATCCTGGCGTTGATCAGTGCTGTTATCGGGGTGCGTTCACTAGCACTCGCGAATCTTTGTGTAAACAGCAACTCCATCTCCGCAAATGTTTTGACAGAGTCGTCAGGTAGCTCCGAATACCATTCAAAGGCTGTTTCTGCTAAGCTGCCGACGAATTGTCGTAGTAACAATCTGTCATCGCCTCCAGTATTACCGCATAAGGCCCTGAATTGAGCGACGTGCTGATGCGGATTTCCCGTTCCCTTGTATACATGGAACTTAGGGATCGTATATCCCGGCGAGTAACTGATTTGGTCATACCAGCTCGGATAGGGCCGTCCGGTTCTAGCAATTTGCCCAGCCGCTTCATTTGCCTGGTGAGCTCGTATTTGCTGAGCTATATGGTCATCCAGTGCGGCCTTGGAAATGGTTTCTTCCTTGGCAGCTAAAAGAGCCGAAGGAGGATTCGATGTCTCTCCTTTGTCATCTTCAAGGACAATCGGAGGATCTTCAGCAGGAGGATCTTGCCGGATCATCATCCCTACCACATCTTGGAAGAGAAGCGCCATTTGTTTTATGTTAGCCGCTTGCTCTGCGACTTCTTTGTCCTTCTTTTCGAGGACTCTGCGTAAAAAGTCAGCTTCGGTTTCTTGTTCTTGACGCTCATCCGAAGACGTTTCGGAGCTTTCTTTTGGCTCAGTGAGTGCAGCCATTGTAGTCATCATTTCCTGAAGCTTTTGTTGTTGCTCCTGGGCTTTCGTTACGGATCGGGTGAGCGGTCGGTGACCCGTCGAAGCACGGCTTTCCTCCTTTTCGGAAGCCATATAAACGGTGTGCACCACCATGCCCCCAGACTTGGGGCGTTTGTGTTCGGTGTCTTTGCGATTTGCCAAAGACACAGGGGCTTTTTGCGGCCTCCTTTTTTGAGTGATTGGAGTTGAGGGGGCCGTTGTAGTGGGCACCCAAGTAGCTTTTTCTTTTTGTGGCTTGACAGAGTAATCCTTCTCATTCCGTACCTTCATCTTTTTCTGTCGGCGGAGATAGTTTTCATCAATCACCGAGTCTTGGACTTGGCGCCAGACCTTGTAGATTTTAGAGGACAGCCGCTGAGAAGAATGTTCTGGCTTGGCTTTCGCAACGTTTCCCACCGGAGGAGGGGATCTTTTTAGTACGGCGGTAGGAGAGTTTCTGCGCACCGTGTTCAGCAATTCAAAGCTGTTCCCGGTTGGAACAGCAGCATCGATCCCCACCGTTGGAGCTGGTGGAGTAAATCCAGAGGGGGAGTTGTCCCCAGCCTTCCTTACTCGGCGCCAGTGGCGATGTCGAGCGTGTCGTGCGGATGGAGTTGTTTCGGCCGTAGGGGCGACTTCGTCATGCCCCCTGCTTTGAGGAGAGACCGTTATTGGTGCTAGCCTGTCGAAGACTGACACCCGTTGAGAAGCAATGTCTAATCTGTCAAAGACAGACCTCTGGGTAGGAGAAGCAGCTTTGAGGATCTCGCCTGGAGCAGCAGCCGGAATAGCCTGCCTTGTAAAAATTGACTTCTTGGAAGGAGGAGCCTTTCTAATAATTTCGTCCGCTTGAGCCGGGATAGCTATCCGCTTTGGGATGGCAGCTTCGGGTATCGCGGGTTTGCTGATGTTCTGGCCCAGTCCATTGAAAACTGACGTATTGAAGCCGGGCGACCCGTTGAGAGGGGTCACGGCAGTGGTAAGTCGATCAAATACCGATTTCTTTGGAGCTTCTTGCGATGTCATTGTGGCATTGAAGCTCAACGGTGGGAGCATGGTCCCGAAGAATAGTCCAGTGGTGGCCTGAGTTACCTGCTCCACTGGCATCTTGAAAAGGGAGGCCGCTTGGGGCCCATAAGTCACTCCTCCGGCAAGGACCGAGCGAGAGTTGCAGTTGCAGGCAGTGCAGTTTGAAGCCATCGATCTTCTGATTTCTGCACGGAGCAAGACACCAAATCTTAGTATCTTGAATCCACAGACAACCATATCAAACCGCGATTCGTTCGCGAACACGACACACGAAGTGTGGAGTGGAAAGAGGAAAAGGTCCCACCGGGCGTGCCAGAATCTGTTCCCCTCCGAACGGCGGCCGAGACATGGGACTGTCTTGCCTGAGATTCGGGGCAGATGCTAATTGGTGCTATCCGTCCACCTCTCCGAAGATGCCAAGTTGATTTATGGCACCATGTATCGAAGGTTTAAGCGGATGCGACCGATGTAGCAGACTTCGTCAGATTCCCCCTCGTTGAGGGGTTTTTGATTGTGGGGACGCTCTTCCCTGCAGGCGTAAGCCCCTGCAGTTAATTACGCTACCGCGTCGCGGTAACAACTTTCTCCTTCTCCAGCTGGTCACTTCGTGTCGTGGGTGTTTGTTTTGTTTGTGGTTGCCCGTGGATTGTATACGGAGACTAATTTATGCAGTCGCCCGTAGGACGTGGATTAATCCAAATCCGTGTTTACTTAGATTTGGGTTTGTGGTTTTGGTTTGAGGATACGTTAGCCATATTTGAGACTAAGATCGACTCAAACGTTTGTTAAGGATACGTTAGTCCGATTTGAGACTAAGATCAACTTAACAGGATCGTTTAGATCCGACAAAAGAGCGTTTGGGCTCTATTGTTCCAGTTTAGAGACATGGTGGTCTATTGAATGTATGGTTGTCGGGACCCGTTACCTCTCTGACGACGTTGAAGGATTACAACGACAGGTGTCAAAGGAGTTCCGAGATGTACCCTTGAACCAAAGTTGATTGGAGGGATTCATTGTCCAGTCTGTTTGAAGGTTTAAGGACGCGTTAGCCATATTTGAGGCTAAGATCAACTTAAACGGTTGTTAAGGATACTTTAGTTCAGTTTGGGACTAAGATCGACTTAACAGGATCATTTAGATCCGACAAAAGAGCATTTGGGGGCTCTCTTGTCCCAGTTTAGGGACATAGTGGTCCATTGCCAGTTTAGGGACATGGTGGTCCAAGTTCCAATTTAGGGACGTGGTGGTCCGTCGCCAGTTTAGGGACGTGGTGGTCCAAGCTCCAGTTTAGGGACGTGGCGGTCCAAGTTCCAGTTTAGGGACGTGGTGGTCCATTGCCAGTTTAGGGACGTGGTGGTCCATTGGTAGTTTAAGGACATTGCGGTCCATTGGTAGTTTAAGGACATTGCGGTCCATATGGGTGTGTTTAAGGACGCATAAGTCCGTGAGTTTAAGGACGCGTAAGTCCGCGGGTTTAAGGACCCCACAGTCCGTATCTTAGTTTAAGGACGCATAAGTCCATGAGTTTAAGGACCCCACAGTCCGTATCTTGGTTTAAGGACGCATAAGTCCATGAGTTTAAGGACCCCACAGTCCGTTGAATGTATGGTTGTCGGGACCCGTTACCTCTCTGACGACGTTGAAGGATTACAACGACAGGTGTCAAAGGAGTTCCGAGATGTACCCTTGAACCAAAGTTGATTGAAAGAGCAGATGTGCTCAGATCAAGATGATTTGAGGACTTATGGCCAGTTTGGGGTAAGTCCAGTTATGTTTGAAATATTGGCCCTCTGTTGGTCCATTGAAAGAGAGGCTTTGCCTCTGAAACTTAGCCAATTGGGCTGAAGCTAGTGTTAAACACTAGAAACCAACAGTGTTGAACACTGGGAATAAGATAGCAAGTTAGTGTTAAACACTAAAAGATAATCAGTGTTAAACACTGGGAACAGTGTTTTCAAATTAGTGTTAATCACTAAGAAAATCAGTGTTAAACACTGCAGATAGAGTTTTCCAATTAGTGTTAAACACTAAGGAGGTAGGGGTCACGTGCGGACACGTGACAGCGCCCTGATTTCCCTTATTTTATTCAGCAGGTAAGTATTTAACACCTTTAATTTCCTAGCTATCACGTGTGGGCACGTGATAGGCATCCATCCATTCGATACTAAAGGGATTCGTTAGGGGTCACGTGGGGACACGTGAGGGCGCCCTAAAGGGGGGACCAGATCCCTTTTCTTCGTTCTGCAATTAAGTGTTAAACACTTCTTCATCTTTTGAGCATCACGTGTTGACACGTGACGGTGATCTATGTGCTGACTGTTAAAGCATTTGCTAAGGGGTCACGTGGTAAACACGTGAGAGCGCCCAAAGCCTTCATTTCCATTGATCTTTCTTTCTGCGTTTTGGGAGTCACGTGGGAGCACGTGATGGCATCAAAAAGTGGGGCCAGATCCTCTTTATTTTGTTCTGCAAACAAGTGTTAAACACTCTTAATTTTCATAGCCATCACGTGTGGGAACGTGATGTATAATCATGCCCTGGTTTATTAGAACACTTATTAGGGGTCACGTGCTAACACGTGAGAGCGCCCAGAATTGTTTCTGCCTTTGCTTTTGTTCCATATATAATGAGGGTCACGTGGGAACACGTGAGGCATTGCCTCAAAGCTTTCCTCTTCTCATTTTTGGGGGATCTGTTCAGGGGTCACGTGGGGCACGTGCGAGCGCCCAAAGCTTTCATTTCCTTCTGCATTTTGGGAGTCACGTGGAAACACGTGAGGTGATGCTTCAAAGTTCTTTGCAGGGGATCTTTTCAAGGGTCACGTGGGGCACGTGACCCTAGTTCTTTTCATGAACAGAGATCTTTTAAGAATTGAATTCTTTATAGGGTTGAACCCTAATTATGATTTGAAGGAATTGAATTCCGATCGTGAAAGAATTCTTATTTAGGATAAAACCCTGATTTCTTTTCAAAGGAATTAAATTCCCAGATATGTAAAAGAATTAAATTCTTGATTAGGGTTAAACCCTAGTTTTGTTTTAGGAGAATTAAACTCTCAAAACTCAATTCCCCTTCTAAGTTTAGGATCTGCATGGCAGGATCTCAACCCGATGAGAATTAAATTCTCATCCTATGGGGAGATGTGCTCTGTACAGATCTTCAACCAGAAGAAGAACTAAGTTCTTTTCTTTAAATAAGAGTTAAACACTTTTGAGAATTAAATTCTCCTTTGAATCCTCTCTTTTCTTACCTAGGGTTTTTCTTTTGCAGAGAATTAAATTCTTCTTTCTCTGTTTCTTCTTCTCTTGAGAATTAAATTCTCCTCCCTCTGTTTTTCTCCCCAAAAATGTAGATCCCCCTTCTCTTCTCTTGGCTCCTATTTATAGGAGGATGAAGAGAATAAATTTGTTTAGCAAATCTCCTATTGAGAGATTTGATTTGTATGTTGAGAGATTTGATTTGCATTTATCATTAATCTGGGCCTTTAGATCATTCAGTGAATTTTATTCACCGTGGATTTTAAATCCAAAAGATATTCTATTTGTTATCCTGGTGAGATTTTCAGGGAAATCTTTCCTTGTCCAAGGTTTTTCCATAAATTGGTGATATTTAATCACCCTTGGATCTTTAATCCAACGGTTCCCCATGACCCTTTTCCATTTGGAAAGATTCAGAAACTTTTAGAATTTAATTCTATTAAATTATTTTAGAGGCTTTAAAAGCCCATCACGTGTCTGCACGTGACCCATGGTCACGTGTGAGCACGTGATGCCCCATTGGGGTCTTTTCTGAATTTTTATTGTATCTTTTAACTCCTCCAGCGAGTTCTTAAAAGCCCATCACGTGTGGACACGTAATTCCTCATAACTTTTGATCCCGGATGAATTACGAGGCCCATAATATATCAAATCGAAGGGTTTTTCGAGCCGCTTTCGATACAATCAGAATTTATCTGTTTCTCATTCGGGAGTTTGTCAAAAAACAGCCCGGAAGATACTGGTTCCCATTTTCTTAAGCGTATCGCCGCCATTTGATACCTTGGGTTCTTTTGCGTAGAAATTTTTTGGCGGGAACAGTACCCTCCACTGACACGACCATGATTTGGCCGATTGTCAGCTCGCCGGGAGGAGGACGCTGCTCCTGCTCGCAGTCAGCTTGCCGCTTGTCCCTCAAGTACGCTGCGAGGTGCCCCGAACGGATGAGCTCCTTGACGTAGTCTCGGAGCTGCTTACAGCTCTCCGTGGAGTGGCCTAGCGACCTGTGGAAACCGCATTAGGAGCTCCGGGTTCGCTTTGAGTCCATTCGCGAGATCGGGGGGAGCTTGAAGAACCCCTCACCCTTAGCCTCCTCAAGCAGTACCGTCTGGGAGACGTTGAGCGAGGTGTACTCCTGAAACTTCGGGGAGTAGGGTTTTGACCGCTCAGGTCCCCTTCTCTCTTCCCTTGCCCTTTTCTTTTGGTCGGCTTGCTCTGCCCGGGGGAGATTTGCGTTCACCTCGGATTCGAGCTGTACCTCGCGCTCGGTCCAGGCCTTTACCTCGGCCATGGTCTTAGGTTGCGCTAATGCAAAGGAGCGTAACCACTCCTTTTGCCTAAGACCAGACCTAAGTGCTTTGATGACCGTCTCGTCCCGGTGCTCTAGGACCTCGAGAAGGGCATTGTAGAAGCGGGTGACGTATACTTTGAACGTCTCCTTATCCCCGCTTTTGATCGTGAAGAGATGGTCAACTGTGCGTTTTTGCCGCCTGTTCCCGACGAAGTGGCTGAGGAATTGGGTGGCCAGCTTGTCAAAGGTTGAGATCGAGCGTGGCTCGAGTCCTTGGAACCAGTCTCGTCCAGAGCGGATGAGAGTGGCCAGGAAAGCTCGGCATTGGGCGGCGGCGGAGTTATCTTGGAAGCTCATTCCTATGGTGAACACATCCAAGTGGTCCTTCGGGTCAGATTTGTCGTCGAAGAGGGAGACCTTCGGGGGCTTATTGCGAGAGGAGACGTGGACGGCGAGCAGCTCCTCGGTGAATGGTTTGGTGAGCGAGTCGGCGACGTACTTAGCCCCGTCGCTCGAACGGTGACCTTCCCGATGCATAGCTTCGATCTTCTTCTCGAGGGCGTCGAGTCGGCCGTGGTATCCCGACGATTCGGCACATTCTGATCCCCGGCCTCTGCTGTTGGAGACCTGCGTCTGGGCACGGCCCCAGTTCCTCTCAATGAGGTTCCTTAGATCCCCATGCGAGGTAGTCTTCGATCCGCCGTGGCGAGTCCCGTCCTCGCGACCCCGTCGAGGGGGGGTGTTGGTCATGCGTGGGAACAGGCGAGCTGACCGACATCTCCTCAGGAGGGAAAGGGGCGCGAAGAGGCTCGGGGCGAGGCGCTCTGGTGACAGACCTCGGTGTTGAACTGTGGGGCGCCCAGCGGGTCGCAGAATGTATTGGCCCGGGAGATCTACGGCCGTAGGAGGTAGCGAGGCGGTGGTCGGCAGTGTCGACGCGAGCGGAGTCTTCTCTCTTCCTGTAGGGGTCCCGGTCCCGAGGCGGGGGAGCGGCGACCTGGGGATCTTGCTCTGCCGTTTGGACGCGGATGAGCGCCTCCACGACGGACGTGAGTCGGTCTATCCAGCCGGTAAGGACGTTAATGTCATTCAGTGGAGGAGGTTCATCCGTGCCTCCGTTGAGGGGGAGGCGGCGGCTAGTGCTTGGATCGTCGTGATGATCGCTCGCCATTTGGTTGAGATCGGAAGATGAACTTTTGTTTTTGTGGAATCAAGGATTTCCCACAAACGGTGCCAGCTGACGTGGGTCGGATCACGTCAAGATGTTACCTTCCGTTGATCTGCTGATGGCGGCGATAGACGGCTGAGACTGGCTCCTGAAGCGTGTGGATCTTAATTGGTTTGAGGTTGTTTGGGCCGAGCTACCTGCAGGGAAGTCCCGGGGTGGTTGTACCACTGTTCATAACAGAATACTGCATTTTATACCGCCCATTCTTATGCTCGTGTGTTTATAGGTAGGTGCTTTTAATCCGTGTTTGTTACATATTTACAGATTACAGGTTTCCAGTACAAATATTGCAAATCAAGACAAAATCTCCACAGTTACACCAAATACAGAACATCTGTTGACAGCAGATAAAAGCCGGGTTCCGGTCATCCATATCCGTCCAGTGCTGCGTACCGGTTCCAGAGACAAGATATATGACAGCGGTCATTCGTGTCTCGGACAAGCACAGAGCACGAGAGGGGCTGCACAAGAATCAATGGGTGCGCGGAGCTCGAGAGAGATAGAAGTCAAAAGTGAAGAAAAGATAGCAATCTTGGACTAAGAATTCTGAAGATATTCTGGAAAGATTATCAGAAAATACACGTACCAGACAATAGGGGACAGCAGACCAGGGCCGTACAGAAAAGCCCATGCCTTGAACCCACTATAGTGTGGCGGATCCGCGGCCAATAGGGGGTCTAGGCCGCGGATCCGCGGCCGTACTGGCGCCGCAGCTTGTCAAATTTCAGGGGTATTTGGGTCTTTTTATGTAGGTTCTGAATGTTGCCCTAGATTTCCAGCTCCCTGCCTATAAATACTCCCGAACTGAGCTAAGCCAAGGGTCCAATTTTGTGTTCATTCTTTGTTCTTCTTTTTGTTAGGATTTAGTCTTTTTCTTCTTCTTCTTCATCTTTTCTCCATGAAAATTGTAGTGAGAGCTTTTTGAGTGGAAGATCAATGAAGATGAGGGCTTTTGTATCATTCTCTTTTGTTTCTTCTTCCCCTTGAGATTCTTGCTTTCTCTTGATCTTTCAACCTCTTCATTGAGCTTGAAAGGTTAAGAGTTTGTTATTGATCTCAAGGGTCGTATTTTCTTATGGAATTAGCACTTCATTTCACATGTGTTCTCTACCCTTCTCTTGATCTTGCAACCTCTTGATTGAGCTCGCAAGTTTAAGGGTTGGCTATTGATCACATGCTTGTCTTGAGTTCTAGTTTCTTGTTCTTTTTATCGCTTTTTATTACTTGTTTATTATTAGCTTGCTTTACTTTCTTGCAATTTATATTCATGCACTTAATTACTTGTAATCTTTTCTTTTCTTTGTTCTTTTCTTTTGCTCTCTTTTGTTCATTTTGTGAATGGTTGTAATTATTGTTGTTAAGATGAAATACAGTATTGTAAGTTAATATTTTCCTTCTCATTTCCTTTTCCCGTTATTTTCCATTGAACTCCGCCCAAACCATACGCAAGCGCTCCGTTAGACACCCTACCCTAACAAGGTAACGGTGATTCCTAACCGCGACCGGTTGCGTTCGGTTTGGCCGGAGGCAAAAGCAAGAGACAAGAACGGAAGGACAAGGGTAAATAAGCCGTATTCCACGAATACCGCGCTTAAATCCCCTAATCCACGTTGTTGCCGATTGCTCTAGCTTCAATTGGTCAAGACTCGGCCCAAAGGTTTTGAGTACGGATTTCTTTAGCTTACAATTTCGTATCTTTTTCTTAACAACTTTATACTTGCAAATAATACACATAGGATAGTCTCGAACAAACATATACAACATTCTTTATTGACTCGTCTAAGACAAGGAAGGACATACAACCATCTCCCTGTGGATCGACCCGTGCTCAACCGGCTAGCTGCAAAGCGACACCGTCTTGATTGCGGTTAACTTTAATTCTTCCAATCAAATGGCGCCGTTGCCGGGGAGACGGTAACGTATTTCTTTTCTTGTTATTCGGGTTAATATTATTTTTGTATATATATTTATAATAATAAAAAAAAAATCTTTTTGTTTTTTTTGATAATTTTTGTGGGCAAGAGTGCAGATTTTTGCAAACTGCGATTGTGGGAGCAAAGTGTACGTTCAAGGCTAAGGTGATTGCAAAGTACAGTGCCAAAGATCCGGGAAGTTTGACCCGCGCAAGCGAACTTTTCAAGCTTACCGAATTTAATTCAACAGGGGTTTCCTAACCCAAAACTTAACGGTACGTATTTTACTAACACCTTCTTCTCAAATCCGACGCTTTTAATATATTATTCTTTGCAGGATTCTTTGCAAGTTCGCTAGCAAACGCTAAAAATTGACTAACCCGTATTTGTTGCAGTGCCGCGCTTAAACTAAAAAAAAACGATTGTTTGATTCTTTATAGAATTTTTATTGAATTGCGCATTGCATACATTAATACGGACTTAAGGGCAAGCGAACCCCACAATATACGGTAAAGGATTTTATCACCTTTTCCGTGGCCCACAAATCACGAACTTGAGCATAACGATTACCCGCACAAATTTTAAAAGAAATTAGACTTTAAGCCTTAAGGACTTCGCGCTCACTAGGAGAAGTTAACTGTGTTTAGAACCTCGCTTAACGGTATATTGTTTACGGGGTGTCTAGGAAAGTGTTAACGGCGAAACCGCCAAAAGAGAAAGGGTTATTTAATTAAGGAACTTCGCGAAAGCGTTGAAAAACCTCCCCTTATCTCTGCACTTACCTGGCCTCGTGATCAGTGTATCTTGAGCCCGTTTCTCGACACAGTTTTACTTCGACAATCAAGTTCTGGAGCAGGTCTAGTTGACCTAGGTGAACCATAGAACGATTAGGTGTGTGGTATTTTTGTGTCGTGATTGTTTTTGTCCATATTTTTTTTTGTGTATATTTCATTCTTTTAATAACTAAAAAAAAAATATCACATTCTTTTTCCCCTCCTTTTCTCTTCCTTTCTTTCCTTCTCTCTTCATATCATGGGTACCCCACCTCGCAAAACTCTTGCCGAACTTTGGTACCCACAACCAGACATTACCTCATACGGTTCTTGTTTTGGTCGAACTTCGAACGACCCCTCCATGCCCAAAATTTCTTTAAAAGATCGGATAGACGCGTCTAGGATGAACAACTGGACCCCGCAATCCACTTTGTATCAACCATTTCAAACATTCACCCCTTCTTGCGTTGATACCCCTTTTAAAAGTCCAGTTGTAGCCACCAGACCTATGTCTCTTGCTGAACGTATTGAACAATCCCGTGGCCGATCTTTCACTCCTTTCACCACTTCAAATTCTTGGGATCAACAATTTCATTCACCTTCCTATCCAAATGTTGATCCTGCTCCTGTCCAGCCATTCAATTCCTACCAGTCCTACCCGACTTTTTCACCTTCCCTAGACATTGTTTCTAAACCGCCATTTGGGAGTTTTCAGTATCCAAACAACTTTGAATCTTTTACTGAAACCCCTTCACAACCTATGTCTAGTCTGGAACAGTCGTTGGAAGATTTTAGGGTTAGCGTCAAGCCAACAGATGATGGATTTGAATGCGTCCATGGCCGCCCTCATGCAACCTAGTGACCCACTAGCTAGTTTTCAACTAGCTCCAACTTTTTCAATGTATGATGAGGCGGTAGGACAGGCTGTGAATTTGAGTGGAGAGAGTGAGATGTACCCCCTTCCAAATCAAACCTATCCATCCCAAATTGAATCCCACACCTCCTGTTTTGAAAGTCTATCGAGTATCCCACATGATTTATCAATTGAAGATAGAATGATGAATGAGTTGTGCGACTTCGTAGTGTTTGATTTGCCCGATTGTGAAGGGTCTCTTCCAAGTGAAACCGATCCTAAACCTTTTGACCTTTACACCTCCACTTTAGAACCTGAACCGATTGATATCCATGCTTTTGTTGAGGTGTCAGAGAATTTTGATTTTCACTTGATTGAGGATATCGACGCTGGGAATATTTTGGATGATGAACCCATAGATTTGGCTGAGTTTTTCTCTTCAAATCATCATCCCGAGTCATTAAATGTTTTTCCCGAACCCCATATGCGTCTGGATTTTGAAGAGAAGTGCATGGATGTGCTAAATTTTGAGGAGAATATTGCGGATAGTTTTGAGGATGAACCAGTTTTAATTGATGAGTCGGATTTTCCCATTCATCCTGTCCCTGTCATTGAATGTGTACACCCTCCTGAACCTTTAACCGATACCCTTCCTCAACCACTTCCCTCCATCCTTTCCATCGTTCCGACCTTGCAAGAAACCGTCTCACTTTTATTTCGTATGTCTGGTTTACCAAGTTCGGCGTACCCATGGTTTCTTACGAATCTTGAGGGATTTGACCCCATTTCTCGACGGGTTAATAGATTAGCACAATCGTTTTTTACACATCGCTCATCACAAATTGTGCTAATCTATTTACTCCATTTGCACCCTCAAGTTCGTATTCCACTTCTTTTTCCCTTCCGCCATTCTTCTTCCTCTCATATACCGAGACCATATCCCGCCTCTCTCCGCATATGGTCTCGCGTATTCTCCATCTCTTTTCTCTACGCCTTCTTTCACCAGCCACTGCTTTATTACGATAAGATCTTTGACTGGTTGGTACTCACTTTTGGCCTGTGTAAGGCCTTGTATAGCTTGATACTGTTCTTTCCCCCCTAATCCTGAACTTCAACGCTTAACAGTGGAAACACTGTTTTACTTAAGTTTGGGGGGACACCTTTTTTGTATATATTTTTTGTTTTCTTTGTTGTATATAATTTGTTTTTAGGGAGCGCCGACAATTTTGACCCTCTTGGTATAGCCTGACAGTGAGGGCACTGTCAAGTTTAAGTTTGGGGGTGTGCTCGGTAAGCTTTCTTCCTTCGCATTCATTTGTATATTTTTGTATTTGCATACCTTATTAAAAACCCAAAAAAATCGAAAATTTTCCAAAAATATAAAAACTTTGTCGTCAAGTTAGCTAATAGGGTAACTTAGATCTTTATTCCGAAAGATTAGTTGATATGATAGAAATAACTAAATTCTAGGCTTAGGAATTGAAAACCCTAAAAATAACCCTCATTCTGTTTAAACTTGGTAAGTATACGTCCTTACAGTTTTTTTGAGAAATAGGTAATCTTGAGTTCAGTTCTTTAGTTAAAGTCAAGATGAAGGGAAAGTATTGAAGCTTTACCGGAGGATAAGTCTGAAAAATAGTTTCTTTTCTTGAGTTCAAATTTAGAAAGTATATACCCTACAAACTGCACTTACACGCATCTTGAAACTTGGGATAGTAGAGGATACCTAGAAATACTCTTGCCTGAAAGCCTAGTATGAAAGAAAAAACGGTATTTAAAGCTAAACACCAAAAGAGCATGTGAAAAATATATCCGGTCTTGAAAAAGAAAAAGAAAAAGAAAAAAAATAGAATAAAGTCAAGACCTGGAAACTGCTATTTACGCTTTAATGTTCACACATTCAGTAATCGGCCGTTAGTGCCTCAAGATGCATTAATAGTCGCATGAAAGGTGTGTGAGCAAATCAGTCCATCCTTAATGAAAAGAAGTAGTATTAGGTATTAAGTCAAGGGTATTATAGCTTGAATTGAATTCTCAAGTGTAGGGGTGCAAATATACACACACGTAGGGGTATACAATCGATGTTTGGATAAAAGATAGAAATGAAGAATAAGACTTATGTCTTCTGTAAAGTTGATAAAAATCCCTGATTTGAGGCCTCACTTTAGAAGGAAAACTCAGGAGAACCAACATCTTTCTAAACTTTTTTTTGGAACGTATAGGACATAAGGTTAAATAGATAGGAGGTGTGAAAAATAAGGGTTGAATATTTCTAACTTAGGATGATAGAGTTTCTAACGTAAATACTAAAATATAGGAGTAGAATCGATGTTAACTTATGACACTAGCTTGACGGGATTTTGTGGGTGTAATCCGCTGAAAACCCTCAGGAGACAACACTCCTCCTACTAGGGACACCTAGAGGTTTAACGGCTTGTTGCACGTGCTCAGTGCAATCGCGTTTCCTGCGAAAGTGCGGTTAGGATTTTATTTTTGTGAATAATTGGTTTTGCTCGGGACGAGCAAAAGTTAAGTTTGGGGGTATTTGTTCATAACAGAATACTGCATTTTATACCGCCCATTCTTATGCTCGTGTGTTTATAGGTAGGTGCTTTTAATCCGTGTTTGTTACATATTTACAGATTACAGGTTTCCAGTACAAATATTGCAAATCAAGACAAAATCTCCACAGTTACACCAAATACAGAACATCTGTTGACAGCAGATAAAAGCCGGGTTCCGGTCATCCATATCCGTCCAGTGCTGCGTACCGGTTCCAGAGACAAGACATATGACAGCGGTCATTCGTGTCTCGGACAAACACAGAGCACGAGAGGGGCTGCACAAGAATCAATGGGTGCGCGGAGCTCGAGAGAGATAGAAGTCAAAAGTGAAGAAAAGATAGCAATCTTGGACTAAGAATTCTGAAGATATTCTGGAAAGATTATCAGAAAATACATGTACCAGACAATAGGGGACAGCAGACCAGGGCCGTACAGAAAAGCCCATGCCCTGAACCCACTATAGTGCGGCGGATCCGCGGCCAATAGGGGGTCACGGCCGCGGATCCGCGGCCGTACTGGCGCCGCAGCTTGTCAAATTTCAGGGGTATTTGGGTCTTTTTATATAGGTTCTGAATGTTGCCCTAGATTTCCAGCTCCCTGCCTATAAATACTCCAGAACTGAGCTAAGCCAAGGGTCCAATTTTGTATTCATTCTTTGTTCTTCTTTTTGTTAGGATTTAGTCTTTTTCTTCTTCTTCTTCATCTTTTCTCCATGAAAATTGTAGTGAGAGCTTTTTGAGTGGAAGATCAATGAAGATGAGGGCTTTTGTATCATTCTCTTTTGTTTCTTCTTCCCCTTGAGATTCTTGCTTTCTCTTGATCTTTCAACCTCTTCATTGAGCTTGAAAGGTTAAGAGTTTGTTATTGATCTCAAGGGTCGTATTTTCTTATGGAATTAGCACTTCATTTCACATGCGTTCTCTACCCTTCTCTTGATCTTGCAACATCTTGATTGAGCTTGCAAGTTTAAGGGTTGGCTATTGATCACATGCTTGTCTTGAGTTCTAGTTTCTTGTTCTTTTTATCGCTTTTTATTACTTGTTTATTATTATCTTGCTTTACTTTCTTACAATTTATATTCATGCACTTAATTACTTGTAATCTTTTCTTTTCTTTGTTCTTTTCTTTTGCTCTCTTTTGTTCATTTTGTGAATGGTTGTAATTATTGTTGTTAAGATGAAATACGGTATTGTAAGTTAATATTTTCCTTCTCATTTCCTTTTCCCGTTATTTTCCATTGAACTCCGCCCAAACCATACGCAAGCGCTCCGTTAGGCACCCTACCCTAACAAGGTAACGGTGACTCCTAACCGCGACCGGTTGCGTTCGGTTTGGCCGGAGGCAAAAGCAAGAGACAAGAACGGAAGGACAAGGGTAAATAAGCCGTATTCTACGAATACCGCGCTTAAATCCCCTAATCCACGTTGTTGCCGATTGCTCTAGCTTCAATTGGTCAAGACTCGGCCCAAAGGTTTTGAGTACGGATTTCTTTAGCTTACAATTTCGTATCTTTTTCTTAACAACTTTATACTTGCAAATAATACACATAGGATAGTCTCGAACAAACATATACAACATTCTTTATTGACTCGTCTAAGACAAGGAAGGACATACAACCATCTCCCTGTGGATCGACCCGTGCTCAACCGGCTAGCTGCAAAGCGACACCGTCTTGATTGCGGTTAACTTTAATTCTTCCAATCAACCACCAAGGACCCTCTGACGGTCAAGTTAGAGAGGAAATCCGAGCAGAGTAACGGCTTAGTGGAGTAAAAATGGCTTACTTGAACCGTCTGAAGGAGGGGTTTATATAGCAGTGGTAGCAGGCATGCAGGCGCGAGAATCACGCCGGCCGTTACGCTCCCAACGTCACGCCCGCGTGATGGGCGGGATCCCGCATTAATGGCGAGACAGGCTCGTTAAGGGGGGATCGTGATGGCGTGGATCGTGGGATGTGGCCGGCGGATATCTCGCGCATGGCGAGATTCGTAGGATGGCGGTTGCGCCTGTGAGCGGTGCCGTTGGTCGGTCGATGAGACCGAGGAAGATGACCTCGGCGGGAGAGCTCGCGGACGAGCGGGAGAGCCGAGGTATCTTGGTTCTGCGGTAGCCCGGAGACGAGCTGGAAGGCCGAGGAGGCCAATTGTGCAGGGGGCTCGGAGGTGAGCCAGCGTTTGTTTGTGGGACGGGCACAGGAGTGGCCTGGTCGGCCGCTGTAGGTCCTTTCTTGTAAGCTTTGGGACACGTCATCTGTCACGTGTCATGATCTGGGAGATCACCGATATCGAGCATCATCAATTTATCTCGGTGTTTCTTAAACCAATCAATCGAGAAATGAAAGTAAATGCACTCCATTCCAAACTTGAGGTTTTTTTGGAGTTTTCTAATTCATGTAACTTGCAAGAGAAATATTATAAACATAAAAAATCAGTGCCAAAAGTAAAACTAAAAGAATATTTATGAATTATTAGATATAGAAGAAAGATGCTTCAAGAGATGTATAAGATATATGGGCCGGGTCTAAACGGGTACGGACCAAACAAGCCTAAACTCGACCCATTTATTAAGTAGTTAAATGTGTATGGGCCGGGTCTGGGTTTGGATCTAGAAGAATTTATACCAGACCCAGATTTTATCAGCAGGCTGGATCGGATCCGGGTCTAAACCAGACCAAGCCTAATTCCAAGCATTCCGAAGTCTTAAAACAAAGGTCCCATACTCCAACAAGATTTCTCAACTTCTTAAAGCATTTTAAGCACAAGTCAAATAGCAATATTCCATTTCCATGCTCATACAAACATTACAAGACTTTCAAAAGGTTAAAACAAAGGCAGAACGGCAATAATTTTTTTTATTATCAACTATTGAATAGTTAAATCATTACAAATCAAGCATATGATTAATTAAAAAACAGAGCTATGGACAACTAGCCCACTTGCCTTAAAAGCTCCGTCATTCACCATGCATTGGAGGAATGCTTGAAGCAAATGAAAAGGATGGTCCAAAAACAAATTGCTGATGCAAATTATATAAAGCAGACTCTAACATAAACTATATGGGAAAAGGTTTCTATTTTCTTATCAGATTCTTCTTCATATCATTATTCCATATGCCTCCTGATTTTTTTTATAAAAAAAATAAAAATCATTGATATACCAAGTTTATCAATTTTTAAAGTCTATAAGAAATTGTTATGGCTGACATTATACATAAAAAAGTATTCACTTACAACATGGTGTAACCATAGTCACAGATTCGTCGTTCGGGTATAATTCGGCGAAGTCGAAAATTCGGATTCGGAGAACTATTCGGAAAAATTTGGCAGACATTCGGAAAGTATTCGGTAAGTGTTCGGGAAATGTTCGGGAAGGATTTCGAGCAAGAAATTAATATATGAGACGATAGGTTTTGATTTTGGGAATTATTTTCTGTTTTTTGAATTATTCCTTTTTTTCCACATAATTCGGGAATAATTCGCGAATTATTCGGTGTGCCGATTAATTCGGCGATTAAATCGGCTAATCAAAAATTCACGAATTCGGCGAATAATTCACGAATTATGTGACTATGGGTGTAAGTAATGCTTTGAAAACGACTTAATAGCATTATAAATTATTTAGCAATGCTAACTAAAGATTAAAAAAAACTAATTAAGTTTACTTTTACATGGAGTGCAGAAGATTTTCGAGGAATTATTTGATCTAGCAGATGGGCGCTTCGCATTATAAAATTAAACAACAATAAACTAACTAGCTTATATATACTAACTAATTTTTTAAAAAAAAAATCAAGCATTATTTTCCATTGTCAAACCACCGATCCCTACACACTAGTCAAACCCCCGTAAAATGTTTTTAGCTGTCAAAAAACACCTTAGCAGTGGTCTCTGGTGATTTCTTGGTTTATCTAGTTTCCTGCGATATCTAAGCAGCAACCAGCAATATCTAAGCAGTTGCCTGTGATATCTAAACCGCTTCCTGCGATATTTAAATAGTTTGTTTGAATCGGTTAGATATAACATGTTACTATGTAGACACTTCTTCAAAAAATTTCAGAAGGTTTTGACTCCGCCGTTGAGGCTGGAGGGTTTTTGACGGATTCAGGATGGATGCTATTTAAGCACGTGGTATTAGTGCTATTCATGATTCAAATGATGACCAACAGAATCAAACATGGAGACCTACGGTGTTGCGAGGTCAGAATTCATGAACCACACCAAAATCGCATGGAATCATTTGCGCCCAAACCAAATCCGTTTTGGTCCGTGGAAAAAAGTGCTTACAACAATGTCGTCATGCATGAAAAATAAAGCGTGACGTCGAAGGAATAATCTCCTTCAAAAATCATTCCTCACCTCTTCTCTTTCTTCTTCTTCTTCTTGTTGATGGAGTCGAATCGACTTCGCTTGAGGATGAAGACTTTTCAATCGGTGCTCGTGCAGTGTCAGCAAACCCTAGATCAGCTCAAAGGCGACGACCTGACCCCCAATTCGTCCACAGAAGAGGAAGAAGAGGAGGCGGAGCAAGAAAAGCGAGGACCTTGCTCGCTCGATTCGCCGAATGATGCCGATTACGATAGTGATGAGGTATAGTACTCTAGGGTTTCAATTGACAGCAGCAATTGTGTAAAGTTTTTATCTTGCATAGTTTTTTAGGGCTTAAATTTGCTTCTTAGTTTGGAGGCAACGCTTGCAGTTGCCGGAACGCCCTAGTCCCAGCATTTTGACTTTAATTATATACTTTTCAAGGGCAACAATGAGAACTTGCTACTCCTTAATAGCAAGATTGTAAGTTAAAAAAGGAGTTAGTGTAAGAATTCAGTTCTTATTGGAAAGCGTTACATGAAAAGATAAACATGAAATCATAATTGACAACTTCCCTAATTTGCCAATTCAACGTCTATTTCATATATAATGCACTTATCATTTTAATAATTTAATGATTTAGAATTCAAATCAGGTTCCGAAATTTAGATGGAAGATAAATGGTACGTGGAATCATAATTGATAAGTACCATAATTGAGGTGCAGGCGGAACTTCTTATTTCATCCATTTTAGCTTGTTTTCAAATGGGAGTGCTCTGAATCAACCATGTAAACATGATTAAAATTTTGTCCAAACCTTTCATGTTCTGCGACACCATCCTAGAAGATAGGACAAAGGCATGAGGAATTTACATCCTATTGTCTACTAATACGACTACTTTTGAAGCCTTTGGAATTGGGCAACCAGGTCTGACAGATCCGATGGGTAATTGGAAGGCTAAGTTTAGATCCAATTCATCTATGCCCACCTACCTCCCCCCCCCTCTCCCCCTTCACTCAATGGAAGGAAAGGCTAACTGCTAAAAACATCCATGTAATGTACCTCTTATAGCATTTTTACCCCCCCCCCCCCCCCCAACTGATTTATTAGCGCAAACACACTGTCTGTTCATTTCGCAAAACCCTTAAAACACTCGAATTCAACTCTAAGCAACATAAACATGCTCTAGAGTTAAATTAGATGATCATCCAAGTTGTTCAAACTTTAGAGTTGAATTTGAGAAAAGATTTTTAAAAAAAATTCGGTGGATGTGTGGGTGTTTTTTTCTTCTTTTTTTCGACAATTTGTTTTTAAAAAAAATCCTTGTTTAATATTTAATTATGGAAATCGATCTCATTAATTTTTAATTATGAAAACCGACCTCCATTAGGCTAAGTATATCTTAATCTCAAAATTTTGAATTTAATTCGTTAATATGAAACCGGGGTTGGCAACCCCGGTTTGGTTATTTGCACCATTATTATGCAACCCTTCATCTCCTCTCTGGTAAATACAAAAAAAACCTCTTCCGCCCTCGTTTGCCCATTAATTTATTGCCTGACAATTATAGATCAAACGAACTCTAATCATTTCCACTTTCATGTAAAACTCTTACTAGAGAAAAATGAGACTTAAGTCTATCAACTTAATTCACTAACAAAACTCATGATAGATAAAAGTAGAAGTCCTCACAAGTTTGCAACCTCGCCCTCACCATCCTCATCGTTGACGCTCCATACAACGCTAGCTCTACGGCCATGTTCCCCCCTCTCTCTCGTATTTCCGACTCCAACCCCTTCATTTCCTTGCACCTCCTCCCTCTCTTCCCCACCCTCTCCTCCAACCATGAGTCCCTCGCCTTCCACCGCCTCTGGTGTAGAGGATGTAGTCGGCATATATGCGGGACATTCGGTATATCCATTCTTTAACTTCATTTAATTCTACACTTCTTGCGCTTACACCTCCGTGGCCCAGCTAGCAAAGAAAGCACTAGAAGGGAACTGTCCACATTAACTTGGTTTGTGCCGGTCTCTGTTGCTACATTTTTTTTCTTTTTTCTTTGTTTCTTCTTTTCGTTGTAGGGATATGTCAAGACCTTATTCAGTACAGCCACCGAATAATCAATGTCTTGGAAGAGGCTTTGGAGTTTGGTATGGAGGAATATTGGTTTAAATGACTGAATAAAGTAGAGAAAAAGGTAAAACAATAAATGAAGTCGTGTTTGAGAGAAAGTTGCTCAATCAAGGAGAGAGCATGTAGGGTATGGAAGCGATATGATCGGGTGAATGTGACAAATTGTCTAGGTAAAGATGCATGAAGGATGAAAATTCGACAATTCATCAGGTTGCCAACCCCGGTTTTATATTAATGATATTTAAGTTCGAATTTGTGAGATTAAGAAGTACTTAGCTTAATGGAGATCGATTTTCATAATAAAAAATTAATGAGGGCGATTTCCATAATTAAATATCAAACAAGGATTTTTTTAAAAAAATGTCCTGGGGGTTCGCACGGATAAATCGCCTGAGGGGCAATAATTCAAGGTAAACTACAGGGTGTTTGTGCAATTAACCCCTGTAGGAATGTTGAGATACGGGCGAATAGGTATCCGCCGCCCATAAATCAAATACCTTGTAAATATTGTCAATGCCGTAAAAAGGAGTGACCTGTCCATATATCCATTTAGTTCCCATGAGAAGTGATATGGCATCCTTTCCTTTTGCATCTTCATGAGTTATTTATTAGACAAGGGAGGAAACCTCTTATTTTTAGTTTTGTTTTTTGTGTTCTTTTTTTTTTTGGTCAAGAAAATGGTTAACAGTAGGAAGACATCCTTGCAAAACTTTTTTTGGATTCTTCTCTAACTTCCAAACACCTTTTAAATTTGATGAATGCTTCATTAGAAGGGTATAATTTGATTCGTGATGGTAGCTACATGAGGCCATCGATTTTGAATGTTAAGGAGGACAATGGCGTAGATACATGCATCACGCATGTATGTATTTATGTTTTTCTCATTTAGGCATTGTCTGGTTTGAAAAACCATGAGGACATGAAATTAAACTAGAGGGAAAGTTAATTTTTGTTTATTGTTTCCACAAGCTAATAACTGACTTGAGTAGAGTTGCTTGGAGTTGATTGTTAACATTTATATTGTTGTATCATTCTATCTTCCCAAGAGTTTACTCTCTTAGTGTGTCCAAAGTGGTAGGATTAATCATGGTGGCCGTACAAGCTTTTGAGCGTTGAAAAAGTTGAGATGGCTGTAGATGAGGCCTACCACCAGCAGTATTCTACATTCTATTCATTTCAAACTCTTAACATCTTCAATAAAGAACTAGAAGCCTAATAACCTTGGACCACTATCTATGATTAAGGATAAAGCATTTAAATGAATTTACATATAGCCTCTAGCGGCTACATCATTTCCGTATTAACGTAATAATGGCTTAATAACTATCACTTATCTGAAACTAATAAATATTATATTACCTTGTATCGCATGATACCGTGAGGTGGCTTAAAAAATGGGCTGTTGTCATAATCCAGATACTCAATATATTAGTATGCCCCCCCCCCCCCCCCTCTCTCTTTTGACAGAACTGGTAGTTTGGAGAACATGATGCCGTTTTTGTTTATATGCTGGTTAGTTCATTGCTCACTGTTGCATAGCATGTTTTTTGTTTACTTCTGCATTTATTATTATTTTTCATCACTGTAATTTATCTTCATTTCATTCTATCTCCATTCATATTTCGGGGTAAGAGCAGTAATTATGTGTAGAAGAAGGCAGTGTCATCTTTCCATATATTATCTGTTTCCCAAGGGTGTCTTGATAAACTTAAAATTTTACAAAAGGGTTTTTTCTATATGAACCCCTAAACTTAGCTAATTCTAAATACAACCCCGAAAACTTACTATTTCTAAATACTAACTACTAAAACTTCTCCATTAATCAAATAAGACCCTTTGTTAACTTGTCATACTTGGGTTAGAGGTAACTTGGGTTAGGTTTTGATAAATATTACCCTCATCTACCCTTCCCTCAACAAAGACTTCTCCAAACGATTATAAAATCGTTATGAAATTGCTTTTGTTAATTTTTCATTATATCCAGTTATGGAAATTCATTAACATATTTTCTCAAACATCATATAGCTGTCTGTATCTTTACCTCGTAAATTTGTTTCATAAAAAGCTTTGACATCATATTTTGCAGTTACGTGATCTGGTCAAGTCCAAAGTTGAATCACAGGACTTTCTTGAAAAGCTAGGGAGCATCCATAGGTCAGTTTCTCATTTTAATTCAGGTACATGGAGTAACTAAATTATCTTTCCTTATTATTTTTCCCTATACAACTCTAGTATAAAATTTCTTTTTTACATCCTCTTCCATAAAGTTGTTGATGATCTCCGACAAAACCTACATGTTAGTGGCTGATGATAAATTTTCTTGATAGCAGATGGGAGTGCATCTTGGGATTTGATTACTGCCAAAGACTTATGGGAAGATACACATAGTGGTGGGGGAAATGAATCAGATCAAGATGATTATGTTCTCGTTAAGCAAGAGGACATAGTGGAGGGAATTGCATCCTTCATGGCTGCATATCTTTTATCTCTAGAACAGACTAAAGTATGGTTCGCCCCTCCTGTTTTTCTCTATGTTTCAGTTTTCTTATGTTTTTCTCTACCGATTTAGCTTGCAATGTCCTGCACAATACTAAGACCCCACACAGATATTACTGTCTTATAAACTAAAGGCTGGAAAGCAAACACATAGGTGATTGGCATGAGCGAAGAAACACCCATGCAATTGCATGGCTCGACTTATGTTGGTAAATGATAGTCATTGAATTTATTCGATGATTTAGTGTAATTGTCCTTTCTAAAGAAACTTTAATGTGGGGCATAAGAATTTGTAGGAGGACTAGTGCCAAGGGAGCCTTCAGGATGAAGCAGACACTTCCATCTGAAAATTGTGAATTGAAAGCTCGGTCTAAGTTAAATACTGTATGTTTCATAGATTAAAGGTTTACCCTGCAAGCTAGGTAAATTGCTACCTCTATGCTTAAAAAGTAAGTGCACATGGGCAAGCTCTGCAGCATGTCCTTTCAAACATTAAGCTGAAATCTTTGCCTTTTGTTTTAAATTACGTATCAGAACCAAGAATTTGTGTCTGTCTTATACTCTTATCAGCTCCGTTATGCTCTCATTCCATTGATCCGTGTTGAGAAAATGTGTCAGCATATGGGATGTCCAATGTGTCGCCAGAATGGTTGAAAAATTAAAATAAGTTCAAAAACCTGACTGTAGCCAAATGAGACCGGCCGTGGAAGACCGGCCGTGGATGGGTGACAAGATGCTAAAATATAGAAATAAGCAATGAGTCGAATCATTAGAAATTAGAGGTGCTATATGGGTTGGGGAGAATTTTTCTTGAGATGGCCTCAAATATTCAATGGAATCTGGTTAGGCTTTAATTAAGAATGGTAGGATCATTGCAAGGTTCAAAATCTCGATATCGGTAGGTAACGGATGGTCAATTTTGAGATTGGATGCGGCCATCAGCCACAGCAGCTGTTTCGGATTGGAAATATCGGATTTTATACGTTCAGCAATTTTTTTATAGACAAAATCATGAAATTCTTTACATAAATAGTAAGAGCACATATAAACAACTTGGCAAATTCTTTAGCAATTAATTTTGTCTAAAATGGTTATTTTAATACTTGGTAAAAATAATTTCAATCTTTGTTTTATATAATTTTAGTAATCAATGATGTCTAATAAACCATAACCTAGTAACCTATTAATAAACTCACCCAGTTAAACTTGATATGGGAACCCAGCTAATCTAATGGTGAACCCAATGCAACTAGGTAATGAACAATATTGGTATAGAAACTCGGACCTCCATTTTTTTGGATCGGAATCGGTTATCTCGAACCGGAATTGGCTGAGATTGCAAACCATGGATTAAAGGCACAACAGCACTGATTGATTCTGTATTTAAAGAAGTGTGTAGTAACCGCAATCAATAACGGTGTCGCGTGTAGCTAGACGGAGATAAGTACGGGTCGTCCTCAGGGATATGTGGAATCTTTCAATCTTACTTTAGACGTATTGAAAAATAGGAAGAATAGAGAAATAAAGAATAGTGGAGAATAGTTTCTAGATCTACGTCAAAATACAGATGTAGAATACAGATCTAGTTTGAATACGGATATAGATTTTATAAGAAGAATGCTTGTAGAGTTCGTTCAGATTTAGTAGTCATGGATGACTAATAAAGATTACTCCTTTTATCTATTAATAGATTTAATACTCGATAGATAGTGATAAATGAGAATTAGGGTTCTTGGAAGAAATTAGGGTTTTCCCATTATTGACCCTTGTCCTTTCATTGATCTCTATTTATGTCTAGCCCTTAACAAAACAATTGTTAATCCGATCTCAAATCGCGGTCGAGACTGGTAATAAATTGGTAGCGTGCCCGATAAGAATGTTTACATTTATTTTGCTAAAGTTTATAAACTTCATAAGACTTTAAAGAACTTAAAACGTTTTCTCATCCATTGTTCTATATCCTAATCCTACGAACCCTATTAAGCGGAGAATTACTCGTGCATGATGGAGATAGAACAACGGATAGAGATGAAATTCATAATGTAACTAAATAATTAAAATAATTAAATTAAAGATCTAATTTTATTAATCAACTTCACAAGTAAAAACTTCAAGTTTAGATTACAAGAGGAAGAAGAAGTTGCTTCCGATCTCTGTCTTGTCGGATGTAGATGTTCCGTCGAATCTCACGTTGCTTTATCACGTCGAATCTTGGACTTGTCTTGGATCACTTGTTCTTTGACGGTGATTAGCTTGTATAAAAGATTGATGCCTTCTAGGTTTAGCCCTCGGTTGTTAATATACCACCAAAACCAGAAACAAAAGATCCCAAGAATCATGTATTGTTGTTGAGAGCCAAACCACAAAATCCCACACCCTGAATAGTTGACTCGGCCGTGGATCCATCGCGTTTGGCATGGTTTGGCCGCGGATTCATGACCGTTTGGTGAGATCTTGGCTTCCATTTTCTGGGGTTGCTTCAATATGACACATGGAGATCTTTTGGATATCTGGAATTTGATAATATTTCCCTAGTCTCTACCAGTATTGATTCTTCGATTTTATTTAACTTTATCGGCAGATTTTTGATTCCCGACATCTCAACATTTCGATCTCCTGACCTGAACTAAATCTTGCACAATATCTCAATGAATAATGTTAGTAATATTTGGGATTATTGAGATATTATCCTAACCATTTTATATGATACAATATTTTAAGAATATTGGTTAGAATATTTGATATGATATGCATATTTAAAATATCAAAATATTATATAAATATTATATGCATACATTTTCCTTCATAATATTAATTATAATATATAAACATATGGTAAATAGTATTTTTACTGATAAACCTAAATATGTTTTATATTTATGATAAACGCTTTTAAATATTTAAGCAAAGTAAGGAAAATGATAACACCAAAGTGCAATATTTTCAACTGAACAAATACCCCTAAACTTAACTTTGATCGTCCCGAGCAAATTAGTTATTAAAGAGGAAGAAAAAAAGAGAAAAAGAAAAATCTAAGTAGCACACTTTCGTAAGCAATCATGATTGCACTGAGTATGTGCAACAAGCCATTAAACCTCTAGGTGTCTCTAGTAGGAGGAGTGTTGTCTCCTGAGGGTTTTTAGCGGATTACACCCACAAAATCCCGTAATAAAATAAAGAAGATGATAGTTACATATAAAGATAAGGATATATAAAAGAAAGAACTTGAAGAGAAGAGTTTCCAACTACACTAGCTTTTCAGTTGCGATGAGCCCTATCTTAATGGTCGTGAAAAGATCTTAGAAATCACATCATCTCTCAATAAAATATCGCATTTAGTCTTCCTCCCTACCTTCTATCCAAACATCGATCATATACCCCTACATGTGTGTATAAGACATCTCTACACTTAGAGAATTCAATTTAAGCTATTATACTCTTGTCCATCTGCCTTAGTACTTTTTAGTCAGTGAATATTATAGATGGAATTGTTTACACATTTTTCATGCGACCGTTAATACTTCTTGAGGTACTAACCGACCAATTACTAAATATGCTCACTTTTTAGGCGTAAGTAGCAATATCCTAGTCTTGCAACACCCAAGGTTTAGTAATGGCTCCCAAACCAGTTGGTCTAACGCACTAGGTGATAAAGCACCCTCGCTATATTTTTTATGCTGTTTTAAGTAATTACAAAACCAGTGTTCATTTTTCTTCACCATTTTTTATTTTATGCGTCATATATATTTTGTTGATGTGTATATATATATATACATATATATTTTCCATTCATACTAAGGATTTTGGACAAGAGCATTTCAAAATATCATCTACTATCCCAAGTTTCAAGATGTGTGCAAGTGCGTCTAGTAGTGTATCAACGTTCAAATGTTTGGATTCAAGAATAGAGACTGTTTTTCAGATTTATTTTTATCGTCATATTAGTAATTTTCTTCATCTTTCTAACCCTTGGGACAACAACTCATAACTATTTATTACTAGTTTCGTTTAAGAAAATATCTAACTTTCTTGTTTTTCTTAAACTCTTCCCATCTTTCGTATGTAAATTTTCACTTTCAAACTTTTATTATAAAAAAAATAAAATTTTTGTGCTTATATTTATGATAATGCAAAATAGTATGTAAATAAGCAAAAACCTTCCACAAACCTGTTTGCAGCAGTGTACTCACTGATATCATCTGTTAAGCTTAAAAAAATCTGTAGACTTGGAAGGAAAAGTTAGCAACGGGGGAAGGAATTAATGACAGTGAAAACCTCCTCCAAACTTATTTTTGGCTCACAATAAAAATGTCTTTTCGTTCAAGAGCCAAAGTATATTTTTCTCTCCCTCAAACTTGAGTAAAAACAGTATTAAGCATTTTAAAATCGTAAAGAGGGGTGGGTAAGGTTATTGGTCAATATAAAGTTTTAGAAAGACCAAAAGTGATCATCAACCATTCAAAATTTTTATCAATGTAACGTACTGGTTGGTAGAAAATCATGTTATATGTAGACAAGAAGAAGTGGGGAGGAGATAAGAGGTGGTATGGAAAGTGTTTATGTCTTGGTTTGTAGAGACGAACAATGATGATGGATTACTCGCATTCTCGTTCTTGATAAGAAGAAGAGTTGGCGGTTCAACTTCTTTGGTTTGGGGTTGATTCATCACAACGTCCATGTCTTCTAAGAATGCGAGTTCTTCAGCGAAGATTTCTTCAAAGCTTTCATCGATATCCCGAATAATAATCTCATCGGAAAGAACGGGATGATTCTCGTGCTCCATAAAATGTTCATATTTAGTGTTAGATGTTGACCCGGACAACTCGATAGAAATGTTCGTATGTGTATAATAAATAACCGGGTCAAATAACAACGCACTAGCAGAGTCGAGATCAGTATCGTGAAGCTGTTCAAATTCGCTACTGTCGGAATCCATTCTTTCGACAGAACATACTTGAGCATAGGGTTCGGAGGGTTCACTTCCCAACTTGTAAATGTTAAGTTCGATTGACATGTTCCCGAAGGATAGGTTCATAGAACCGTTACGACAATTGATTACAGCGTTGGAAGTCGCAAGAAAAGGTCGACCTAAGATCACCGGAATTTGGTTTCGTGGGTTCACTACAGGCTGTGTATCTATAACAATAAAGTCCACAGAAAATATGAATTCTCCGATTTTGATTAACACATCCTCTAGTTCACTCCTAGGTTAGATGATAGATCGATCGGCCATATGAAGAGTGCAGTGCGCCGGTTTTAACTCTCCGATACCTAATTGCTCATAAACAGAATACAGAAGCAAGTTAACACTAGCACCTAAATCAATTAGAGCACGATTGATATTTTTACCCACAATAGAAATAGAAATTGTAGGACTTCCGAGGTCCTTTCGTTTCTTGGGTGGTTGTGTAAAAGCAGTGCTCAAATTACTCGCAAGGAAAATCTTTTTAGGTACTTGAGTTTTTCTCTTCCTAGTGCATAAGTCCTTTAGAATTTTAGCATAGGACGGAATTTGTTGGATAGTATCTAGAAGATGAATGTTTATGTTAACTTGCTTAAAAATTTCCACAATCTTCTCTATTTGTGGACTTGGTCTGTTGCCCTTTAACCTGTTTGGATAAGGTGCTTTATCAATAAGGGTTGAGTCCAACATTGGAGAGGATTGTGGGGATGGAATGGATCCTAGAATTGAAGTGGGGGATCGTTTTAGGTAGATTCGAGAAAGTGAACTGAGTGTTCGAGCCTTGTGGAAAACGGAGAATAGGCTCGGAAGAAGGTGATGGACTAGACGAAGTAGGACAAGAAGTGGAAGCCGGGGTATCATTAATATCACCAACGTCATCAACATATTCATCCATTTGGCTATCCAGCATTCTTTCCGATCTCATCATGGGAACATCACTCATATTATAACTTTGTGAGTGGTCAGGATTATGTATAAGTTGAGATGGAAGTTTCCCTTTCTCTCTCGCACTCATCGCGGCATTTAACTGTGCAAGTTGTGCTTCTATCAATTTTATGCTTTCACCGTGGGAGTTGGTGGTCTGTGTTAATGTTCGGATAGAAGACTTTATATCATCCGTCGATTGCATGGAATGTTTAATAAATATATCCACGCTTCATTCAAGTGCAGATGGGTTTTCGGTACTGTCCGTTTGGAAGGAATTATAATGTGTAGAATTGTTGGTCGGATTTTGAAAAGGTTGCGATTGAAAGAGTTGCTGACTTTATGGTGGTGGTTGCTGTTACTGTGGAGGTCTTTGATAATTGATTTGGAACTGGTTTTGATTTTGAGTTTGGTTTTCATTCCAAGCAAAATTAGGATGATTCTTCCATCTCTGATTGTATGTGGAAGAATAAGAATCGTTTCTAAGTCACTACTGAAAAGTAGCATTATTGTGTTATTGACCTTGAAACGGTGCATTCAAAGGGCATTCTTCCGTCAGATGTGATGGGTCGCAACAGCAACCACATACGGTTTTGGGAAGCGTAACCTGGTTTAGGGAGATTCATGAGAATTTGTTCTCCATAGTATTGAGTTTTTTTTACATTGCTGCCATTTCGGCTTTTACTGCGATGGAAACATCGAGCTGATGGATACCTCCCCTAAATGATGGTCTAACGCTTTCCCACTGCAAAGTGTGTTCAGCGTGATCTTTCAGAAATTTTCAAGCTTTACTATCGTCTTTGGACATGAAATTGCATTGACACATGGTTTCAAGCATCTGCTTTTTCGCTGGAGTAATGCCCTCATATATAATTCGGCACAGATCCCATCTATGTATTTCATGATGAGAACATTGGACAGGCAGATCCTTAAACCGTTCAAAGCACTTCCAAAATTGGTTCATTGGGAAGCTGGGCAAACTGGTTGATTTCACTCCGAACACGGGTGATCTTATGATTGGGGTAAAATTTCTTAAAGAATGCTATCACGAATTCATCCCAATTGGTAATAGAGTGCGGTAGCGTTATAAATCCATTTTTCTGCTAAATCGCACAAAGTGAAAGGAAAAAGACGCAAGCACATAGCATCCATTGAAAGTTGTAACGTACCCATCATTGCGCATACGTTTTCGAATTTGGTGATAAAAACGTATGCGTCTTCAGACTCAAGCCCGTGAAATTTGGGCAACATGTTGATGAAGTAGGGTTTATTGCAAAATTATCCCCATTGGCTGGTGGAAGGGATAGACAGGTAGGAAGAGGACCGCGTATAGGATATCATCTCTCTTGAAGAGAAATGCACGGTGGATTCTGCGCACCGACGGGTGGCGGCAGGATGGTGTTATAATCTAATGGAGAACTGCCCATCTCGGTCGATATGGTGTATGGAGGGGAAAAGAAAATGAAGAAATACCGACTTCGGAGTCGATAGCAGGAACGCGAACAAGACAGGTACTAGAATCCCGTGTCCAGCCGAGCATGCACTAAGCGGCTTTAGCGCAAGTTGTAGCGTGTGTGATTTAAAATTGGTTTGTTTTGAAAAGTGTCAGACGTGAGACAAATCACAAAAAATGCACAAACAACCATAGAACTAAGGTTACTTAGGTCAAGTCATTAGACCGCTCCTAACTTCCAAAGGACAAGCCGCATGATCAATCCTTTACCACCTCTTTATCACTCTTGTGGTCATGTAAGTGCCAGATAAGTGGGAGGTATCCGCTATACGAATTACCGAAAATAGCGGGCCTAATTAAGTAACCACTTTCCTTAGACACACTTGCCTAGACACCACAAAAGAAATGCGAATTAGCGATAGATTACCCACGACCTTTCTCTGTCCTTATTGAGCGCGACGGTCCTTGAAGTCTTGGTCTAGATATTTTTTAATTAATGTAGGGTGATACGGATGCTCGTTTTGTGATTTGTGGTGCTTAGGAAGGGTGATGAAATCCTCACCTAATCTGAATTGTGGTCTTTCCCCTTAAAGTTTGTATTAAAATATGCACAAACCAATTACAAATCATGCAAAAAGATTTTTGAGCGGTGATATTTTGCAAAGAATCCCGCAGAAAAATATATTATTGGATTTTTCAGAAGAGAGAAAGGCATAGAAAAGTTACCAGAGAAATTTGGATGCAGGGTTCCCCAACTCCGCCGCCCAACCGCCGCAAAATGCAACCTTATGCCGCGGTTCCTCCGCAAGAGAGAGGGTTCTTTGTAAAAAAATTCTACAGTGCCTGTCTAGCTCCTCCGGACCTCTCTGAAAATTTCTGAATCTTGATTTTCTTGTTCTAGTGTCTCCAGATTCCCTCGCAAAAATTGCACACTAATCGTTAAATATGCAATTTGCGGTTCTGTTTTATTTTTATGATATGGATCGAATAAGAATTCAACACGAATAGCAAGAAAAAAATTTACGCACGTATCCTCGACAATGGCGCCATTTGATTGATTCTGTATTTAAAGAAGTGCATGTAGTAACCGCAATCAATAACGGTGTCGTATGTAGCTAGATCGAGATGAGTACGGGTCGTCCTCAGGGATATATGGAATCTTTCAATCATATTTTAGACGTGTTGAAAAAGAGGAATAATAGAGGAATAAAAAATAGTGAAGAATAGTTTCTAGATCTACGTCAAAATACGGATGTAGAATACAGATCTAGTTTGAATACGGATATAGATTTTATAAGAAGAATGCTTGTAGGGTTCGTTCGGATTTAGTAGTCATGGATGACTAATAAGGATTACTCTTTTTATCTATTGATAGATTTAATACTGGATAGATACTGATGAATGAGAATTTGGGTTCTTGGAAGAAACTAGGGTTTCGCCACTATTGACCCTCGTCCTTTCATTGATCTCTATTCATGTCTAGCCCTTAACAAAACAATTGTTAATATGATTTTAAATCGCGGTCCAGACTATCAATAAATTGGTAGCGTGCCCGATAACGATGTTAACATTTATTTTGCTAAAGTTTATAAATTTCATAAGACTTAAAAGAAATTAAAACATTTTCTCATCCATTGTTCTATCCTAATCCTACGAACCCTATCAAGTGGAGAATTACTCGCGCATGATAGAGATAGAAGAACGGATAGAGATGAAATTCATAATGTAACTAAATAATTAAACTAATTAAATTAAAGATCTATTTTTATTAATCAACTTCACAGGTACAAACTTCAAGTTTAGATTACAAGAGGAGGAAGAAGTTGCTCTCAATCTCTGCCTTGTCGGATGTAGATGTTCCGTCGAATCTCACGTCGCTTTATAAGGTCGAATCTTGGACCTGTCTTGGATCACTTGTTCTTTGACGGTGATTAGCTTGTGGAAAAGATTGATGCCTTCTAGATTTAGCCCTCGGTCCTTTATATAACACCATAACCAGAAACAAAAGATCTTAAGAATCAGGTGTTGTTGAGATCCAAACCATAAAATCCCCCATCCTGAATCGTTGACTCGGCCGCGGATCCGCCGTGTTTGGCATGGTTTGGCCGCGGATCCGCGTTCGTTTGGTGAGATCTTGCCTTCAGTTTTCTGGGGTTGTTTCAATGTGACACATGGAGATCTTTTGGATATCTGGAATTTGATAATATTTCCTGAATCTCTTTCAGTATTGATTCTTCGATTTTATTTAATTTTATCGGCACATTTTTTATTCCAACATCTCGATCTTCTGATCTGAACTAAATCTTGCACAATATCTCAATGAATAATGTTAGTAATATTTGGGATTATTGAGATATTATTCTAGCCATTTTATATGATACAATATTTTAAGAATATTGGTTAGGATATTTGATATGATATGCATATTTAAAATATCAAAATATTATATAAATATTATATGCATACATTTTCCTTCATAATGTTAATTATAATATATAAATATATGGTAAATAGTATTTTTACTGATAAACCCAAATATGTTCTATATTTATAATAAACATTTTTAGATATTTAAGAACAGTAAGGAAAATGATCATACCAAAGTGCAATATTTTCAACTGCACAAGCACCTAGGACTAAAAAGGCTTAGTCTTTGATGATGATGATACAAATAGGCGAAAATTAATAATTTCTGAATGAAAATAAGACTTCTAAAATAAAATAAAATAAATGGTATTTTACAATTATTTTCATACCACAGCTAGATTGAAACTCTGCGCTGGCATTTGACTTCTAGACTGGTTTTATTGGGGGTGCGTGCGTGTGTGTGTGTGTAATTCTTAGCTTTGTGGAATTTCATAAAGTGAAATATTTCTTTGCAGGAATTAACTCACAATCAGCTTCAGGAAGGTGAATGAATTTTTCCACTGTCTCTTTGAGCTGTAGGCTCATAGGATTGTTTATTAAGCACTAAAAAAGGTTATGGTGGTTTTACATTCCGAGTTCACAATTTTCCTTTCAGTACTTAGCAAAACATTTTCGGTAAAAAAGAAGAAGAGCAAGCTTCAGAAGGCTTGGGAGGGAAGCAAAGTTATCTACAATGTTGCATCATGGAGCGCAACTGCTGTTGGGTAAATTTTCTACCAAATCTTTCTAAAATATTTATTAACTTGTTAGGCATCTCAGGATACCTTTTAGGCATCTTTCTACCTAATCTTTTGAAAATATTTATTAACCACTATTCTACTGTAAGATACTTTTTAGGCATCTTTCTAAAAACACATAACATACTTCTTCGGTATCTCAACTTGTTGGATTTTTGCTTATTAGTTGTAGGGCGAGAGAGTTCTCCTGTATAGCCGGAAATATTCTTCTTATTACTCATAACTTGTAGGCCAGTTATTTTGGTAGATGTTTTCGTTTTGTGGCATTAGTGATCCAGTTAATTAGCTACTATATTATCATAGGGCCACAAAAGTTCATCTTCAAACATTTAGTACGCATTTTTTGTGTTGGATGAAAAATTGACATGAGGGAATCTAGCTGAAATTAGGTTTTGTTTGTTTGTTTGTTTGGATGCCGCCTTTTTGGAATCTAAACAGCAACCTCACTTTGGAAAAAGCCTTCAAGTATGTTTTGCAAGTAAAACTTTGTAGCTTGAATGCGCCTTAACAACTTGATACAAAACTTGCATATCTTTGGAAACCTTTGGTCCGTAAACCTTACGTAAATTTTTAGATCTTGCTTCTTTTTTCATCTTTTTCTTTTTTCAGGATATATCAGAACCCGGCGTTATTCAGAGCAGCCTCTATGGCCTTGTGGACCTCTTGCTGCGTGATTTCCAAGTTATTATAGATGAAATTCCTCGGAGATCGCTGCATTGTAATTCTTTGTATTTATTTGCTAAATCTGTTGCTGCTCAATGACAGATGTAAATATTTTTATGAAATGTATACATGCCCCTCGCAATTGCTGAGCTAACCGTGTGGCTTAGTGATTCCTCTAGCATGAACATGTGCCGGTTTTAATGCCTTAATTAGAACAACATTATTTTTTACTACAAGAAGGTCCTTCAGTTTTGAATACCACTAAACTACCTTTCAACTATTACTGTTTTTCCCTGAAAGAACATTAAAATCTTTTTATTAGAGTAAACTCAGAATTGGTTTCCCAATCTAACACCCTTAAATTTAGCACTTTAACTATCATTTTGTAGTAAACTCCCTTAAAGTTTGTTTTTAGGAGAGCTATTTTTCTAGATTATGCCCTTAAAATTAACAATTTCATGGAGGAAGTGTAATTATAAAATTGGACGGTTAATTGATAAATGCTTGTAGTAAAGAGAACTTTAACTAGTGACTAACATTATTTTCTTTTCCTCCTATTTATATCTTGTAGGAGTATATGTATAAAACCTGCTCATTATAAATGGAAACTTTACTTAGAAATCGGTTGCGGGGTTGTACTAGGTCTATATGTAGCGATTCAAATTGAACAAGAGATTGGTTGCAGGTGTTTTCTCCGAACAAACCACAAATGATTATTATGGCCTATGTGTCAGATTAGGGATTTGAGGAGACCGCTATTATTCTTTGCTATTTGCCTTGCTATCATTAGATCTCATACACATCAAAAAATTAAAAAAATAGCATGGACCTGAATCCGTTGAATAGAATTGTGCTTGCTTGAACTCAGTTTGCGACAGATAAATATAACGTGAAATGACAATCGCACTTCATAATGAATCTCTTATTTATTACAGATTAGTACTTTACTTTGCGTGGAGCTGCTATTGGCTTATGAGCTCACTAGTCCATACAACCACCAGGACCACCAAAATAATAAAAACCTCGGCCATCTTTCCTAATTTGGTAACAATCATGTTTAGTTTCAGAAGTTCTTGCTACCGAAGGAAAATCCACTTCGCCTCTCGAATTTATGTACATAACATCTTTAAGAAATGCTGCTTTGCGTTCACGTTCCTCAGGATAATGACGACTTCCCATTGGACGCCATTTTTCGCCCGGACGAAAGTAGACGACACCACCCCATTGAAGCGTACTTGCAGTGCCTGCGAGACTAGTAAAAAGAGAATTTGGCCAAAAAGCCGACTGCTATATCCGAATTGCACTCGACATGCAAGCACCATTCCTGGTCATCTGGTTTCTTAATTATGGAAGGGAAAAAAATATAACTATAATGAGATTGTAGAAATGGAAGCATGAGTGATTACATGATATATATTTACATATCTCTAAGGTTAAGTAAGGCAATATCATTAAACTAAAAAATTGGCCTACAGCATTGGCTGACACTAGGGTATATATTTACTAACATCCAATCAGATGAACAGACAAGAATTAATTAATGAGGTTGAGGGACCCTGCGGGCCCTAGCTTTTTTTTTTTTTGCTATTAAAGGAGGGGAGAGTGAGTGAGTGTGTGTGTGTGTGAGAGAGAGAGGGGAGAGAGAGTGAGTGTGTGTGTGAGAGAGAGAGAGACAGAAAATTCTTTGGAAGCACCAAAGAATTACCCGCTATTAAAACCCTAGGGCCCAGACCCTTTAGGCCTTAATTAATGATGATATACCTTGGATACTTAGAAAGGGCTTAGGCATGACAGAGTCTCCCTATGGTCGTCCTGCCTGCTGTGGCGGGACGGCATTTTTGTTGAACAATAAGACCTAGACGATTATCTCTGTCCTTGGTAGCTTACGAGTTTATGTCCATCCCTGATAAGGTACAATGCTCAAAGACAGCCCTATGAAAAGCAGAGGAAAGTCCCATCCCATATAGGAAAAAAGCCGCCAACGACAAGGGGAGAAATCCCATGGAAGAAGGTATAAATGCCACTAGCTATAGATCACCATGCATTTCACTAATAATAGGGAAAATAGACAGCCAGCAATAGTCTTATTAATTATTGAAACGAGAATGAGAGATTTTCCTTACCTTTTAGAGCTCGTCTAAGGGCTCGCGTGCGTCCGAGATGTCTTGGCATATTCCAACATAAGAGGATAGAGGGGTAATTTTTGCTCCCGGTTTATAGTGTGATGATTTGATCCATTGGAATCCTTCACAAACAAAGCTGTAACATCCTGCAGTTTTACCTCCATCCCTCTAAAAAGTAAAAGTAAAATGATCAAAATAAATTTTAAACCTTGTTTTCTATTTTGAAATATTGTAAAGATAGTTAAATACTTACCGTCCAATATATTACATGACAAATTTTCAACTTAGGCTAATTTTAAATAATATTTTTAAATTTATACCACTTTCCAAAATATTCACAAAATCAGGCCATTTTTGGCCACATTAGCGCCAGTTCAACGTCTAGCACTGCGCTTTTTAAATTTTTTTCTGAGGAGCGCACTTGCTAAGTGCGTCCCATACAATTTATAGAGGAGTCACTTTAAAAATATAAAGAGCGCACTTACCAAGTGTGCCCCATATAATAAGACAGCACTTGATACGGCGTGTACTTGCCAAGTACGTCCCTTAAAACCCAAACATGCAAACAAAAGAAAACAGTGGCTATGGTGACCACCGCCACAATGACCGGCCGGCCATCCACCATCATCATCTGGAAGCTCCAGCGAGTCGCCGGACCCAGTGATTTCGGGCGGCAGGAGCACAAATAGATTAGTTTTTTTTTTAGTAATTTCCCATCTCTCTTAGATCTACAAAATATCAAAAGCTTGTAAGATGAAATGAGTTTAGACCGTGCGCTTGGATCTCCTGTGATTTGAGATAAAATGAAAGTTTTTGCCATTTTCTTCAACATCAAGTCTTAAACCTTTGGAAATTATTTCAGGAATTTGGATGATAAACTCGAAGATCTTTTAGAAGAAAGATATTGTGAAAGTATGAGATCACATCCGAAAATAGATGGAGTAAATAGATGGAGTAAATAGAGGAGAAGGAGATGTATGGAACACTAATTACATGAAGGAGGACGAGGGGCACTTGCCAAGTGCCTCCCATGTAGTTTTAAAATGGCTCCTATATGAATTGTATTGGATGTACTCGGCAAGATCGTCCTTTAGAATTTTTTTTAAAAGAAAGACAACGCCAAGAGCTGAGCTGGTGCCGACGTGGTTAAAAATGACCTAAATTTAAAAATATTATTTAAAATTAGCCTAAATTGAAAATTTGTCGTAAACGACAAGATGAGTCTTGTAGTCACCGCATCGCTGAAAAGCAATCTGAAAACTCACAATTGGATATTTATCAAAAGTTTTTTTTTAAAATAGGGTATTATAATATTAAAATAAAATGATTTGTTTTAAATTTATTGAAATAGGACGGTTTGAGCCCGACCCCACCCCCTCTGTTTAGAGGGCGGGTTCTAGGAACCCGCCCCTACCCTATATAGGGGAGGGCGGGTTCTAGGAACCCGCCCTCCCCTATAATGGGAAGAGGGCGGGTACCCGCCCCATTTTTAAAAAAAAATTTAAATAAAGAACAGTTTAATAACGAAATGAATTAAATATCCAATAAAAGAATAAAAATTGTATAATATTATTGTTGTTTAAATATGAATCTGATATACACTCTAATAACAAAATGAATCCGTCAAATTTATAATACAAAAAAATCATATCTGTTTTTAAAAGTATAATTGTACAAGTTTCTTTAGAAGCGCTAACCGATTTTCTTCCGGTGCACTTGTCACGATCTCGAAGGTCCCGCCCCTGTTGACTGTCCTGGACATCTGGTCCTATAATGACCTGGTTGTTTGCATAGGCTACATCTGGCATGCCTTTGCTGAGGATCAGCATCCATAGTCATTCGATCTCGACGCACCTTAGGTCTTCCGGACCCTATATTTTTTTCCGGCGGTAATACAGTCGGTGTTTGTATGTTCCCAGTATAATAGTGCCAATAGCGACTGTCTGGTATAGGATGAAATTTTGGATCGTATGCGCCTTGGTAATTGGAAACTGTATAGTAATGGGAAGCAAAATTGTAATGTGAGTTGTGCATACTGCTTGCAGCAGCAATTTCGTGGGCACAAGGTAAATGTTGCTGCTGGAAAATATCGCATGTGCACGAAGAGAGTCCTTCATCTCTAAAATTTACGGTATATTGATTCCCATTACTCCCTGTAAGTTGAAACTCCGCCGTGTCAAACCTTTCAGATCTGTAGTATTGTGCTCTGCGCTCTCTTTTCCGGAATATATCTTCGTAATACGCGGTGAGTGGAGTCTCCATCGCCAAGGACTTTTCTCTTCTATGCACAAAGTAAGTATTCACTCGAAAAAAGGTTCGAACAATCAACCCCTGTATCGGTAAGCCTCTAACACCTTTAAGGACTCCGTTGAAACTTTCAGACATATTAGTGGTCATTAGTAGATATCTGCATCCATTATCATGTGCTTGTGACCACATGCGTACTGGATACTCATCTAACCATGCTTTCACGTATTGACCCATCTCTCCAATTTTTGTCATGTACATGTCATGAACATTAGGGTCAGACGCTTCACCGGCTTTGTACATAAGCTTATGTAGATCTGAATTTTTTAATTTTCTATCAAAATTTTTCCTGAAGTGCCGCAGGTAAAACCTATGTGGGGTCGTCGGAAATACAGCTCTCATTGCAGTTAGTATTCCTAGATGTCTATCAGATATGATGCATAAATCTGGTTTATCAATAACAGATGGGATACTTTTGAGTTGACGGAAAAACCATGACCAGGATGATATATTTTCACCCTCAACAATAGAAAATCCCAACGGAATATACCGTTATTAGCATCAACACCTGTAGCAATTAACATGCAACCTCTGTACTTACCATATAGATACGTCCCATCCACGCACAATACCGGCCGACAGTGTGTGAAACCAGCCGCACAAGGAGCGAAGCACTAGAAAATTCTTTGAAACTTGACACAGCCATCGACATCTGTTTCTGTGGTTTTTAACCGGTATACGGACCCCGGATTTAATGCTTTCATGGCTTCCATAAAAGGGACTAGTGAGTTGTACGAGCTTTCCCAATCCCCAAATATCTTGCATAAAGCCTTTCTACGAGCATCCCATGCCTTCACATACGAAATCTGAATTTTGTGCTCTCCGCTAACGTAGAGCTGTATCTCTCGGGAAGTCATCGCCATATCTGTATGGATTAGTGGCATGATTAGTGAGCAAATGTAAGATGAAGTGCAATTCCTGTGATCTTTTAACATAATAGAATTGATGCAAGTATGTTCTTGGTTGTATTTCGTGACCTTCCAAGCTTTGGCTCTTTTGGAACAACATGCATGCGATCTCCACTTACATTCAGGAGCTTTCATACATACCATGGTATAGTATGTCTTATTTGACTCTTGGGTGTTAAATGTAACGTTTTTTTGAATAGCCCAAAACTTCAGCTTACAAATAAGATCCTCTTTTTCTTGAAATATATCCCCAACAGTGACGCAATCTTCGCTTGCTACTGTTGCTTCCAAATTGGGTTCCGTATTTACTTCTGCTACGGCTAAGTCTACTCAACTATCATCTTCCAAGGGATCGAGGCCAGGATCTTCTAGTTCGACAAAATCATTATTCGCAGCCATATCATCAAACAATGCTACTTCATTCAATCCAGCGGCATATTCCACGCTATCCTCCCCTTGATGACCTTCATCAGTTTCATCATCATCACTGCCACACATATCAATGTCACCCGTAGCAACATAAGGCTCGGGTGCAATATATAATGGTTGGGGTCGATGTAATGTGGATAGTTCGGGGTGAAAAGACCGAAAAGATATGGACGGACATGCTTGGAATGCGCTACTTGTATCGTGTTGGAATGATGCAGAGGTATGGGAAAATTTGCGTTTAGTATATAAATTGTTCTTATATAATTATTCCTTAATATTTTCGTATTTCGAAGAATATAAATATAATCACCACTTGTTTCAGATTTATTTACCTTTGGAAGGTTGTATATGGTAATCCTTGTTGTTCTTCAAGGGTGCATGTAACTGCAGCAGTCGATTGGGAAAACATGTATTCAATATATAAAATATATTAGTATTTTGGTATTACAAAAGGTGGATTTATAAAATGTTTACCCTTGAATTTGAAGGTTTGAATAATGTTGTGTATAGTCATATCCACCGAGACTGACGGTATCATCGTTAACCATGTGACCGTACACCTAGGAACTACCTCCTGCATTACCATCAAAATTACCCGTTGGAGCGACATCTGATACTTTCAATTGTTCCTTCTGAACCAAAATTTCAAAAGAATGCTGGGTGTTTGCCAGACCGAAGTCTATCATCGAAGATATTGATGCATCGTCTATAATTTCAACCAATACATTTCCACTAAACATAGGCGATATACAACTTAACTTAAGCTTAATTTCACGGGGATCGTATTTCGTGATTTTAAACACTTTATTCTCGATTTCATTATAAGTCGTTGATGGTTCTAATCATATGATTCTTGCGGACCTGCGCATATACTCGGGACCTTATGCACTTGTGATAATCCGGCCATCGTATTTACATACAACAAATAAACTTGAAGTTGCCATAATCTGCATCAAACAATATCAAGCCAACAATAAAAAAAGCGTTAACAACTTATATTATGCTTATATTCAAGACTTGTTAAGGGTATTTCTAGGCTAATGTTCAATTACAAGACTTGTTTAGGGTATTTTTAGGTTTTTAGGCTTGTTTTAACTAGTTAATACCGTGTTTTGAGTTGTGGTTTATGCTAAGCGTCGTAACTAGGATATGTTCAATTACAAGACTTGTTAAGGGTATTTTTAGGTTAGCTTGTTTTAGGATAATGTTTTCCGGTTCCTTATAGACCCAAAACATTTCCTAACGCAAACTAACCGTATTATAGCTTTAACAAGTAAAGAGAATATCTTCAAGGTTCTTTAGCCCGGTGCAATGTGAAATCCAAATATCAAACTTTAAGATTGCAAGCTCACTTAAGAGATTACAAGATCAAAGTAGAGCAAAGATTTCACAAGTTCAAGTATGTAAAGAGCAAGACATGGTAATAGTATCCGAAATTTTTATTGAATTTCAAATGAGTTACAAGTATTCTTGAAGTCAAGAACCTAAGTCTTAAGCTGGCAAGTTCAATGAAGAAGTTGCAAGGTCAAGACAAACGGGCAAGAGCTCAAGAGATTAAAGAGAAAGCAAATTATATTAATTCAAGAGTTCTAAACAAAACTTGAGAAAACACTCACTTAACTAGTTTAACTCCTCTTGGACTTGGAAATTTTTAGAGAATTTTTTCTATAAATTTCAGAATAAGGGTATTGGAGCGGAATGGAGAGTTGCTGGAGAGGAGAGAGCTGTATTTATACGAACACGCCGGCTTCTAAGAAAAGATGAGGGCGGGTTCTTGGAACACGCTCTCATTAAATTATTGAAGGGGCACGTTCTAAGAACCCGCTCTCTTCGTTTCACAAGTTTAATTATTGGTCCTGCTTGATTTGACATCACACTGTAAAAATAATAATAATAAAAGATGAGAGCGGGTTCTTGGAACACGCCCCCTTCAAATTATTGAAGGGGGCGCATTCTAAGAACCCGCTCTCTTCTTTTCACAAGTTTAATTATTGGTCCTGCTTGATTTGACAACACACTGTTAAAAAAATAATAATAAAAGATGAGAGCGGGTTCTTGAAACACGCCCCCATTAAATTATTGAAGGTGGCGCGTTCTAAGAACCCGCCCTCTTGAATATGATAAAAAAATAATTGAATATGGTTCTGACAAACATTTAAAAGCATGATGTGATTTGACACTAAATAAAAAAATGATGTGACAACACTACACAAAAAAACAAATCACTATACATAATAAAAACATATCACTGCGTCCAAAAAAAAAACAAATCACTATACATTAAAAAATGATGTGACAACACTACAAAAACAAACAAACACATCACTGCAAAGATGAGGGTGGGTTCCGAGAACCCGCCCTCCTTTCCCTATAAAAATCCGCCCTCTTCAGTATGGTTTTCGCAACTCTGTGGTCAAATTAACTCTGTGTCCAAATTCTCTTCTCTTATCTAAATCTTTCAGGGATTAAAATATCAAAATAATTTCAATGGAGAATCAACCATTCGACAAATCACTACTCATAGATCAAAACGAACACAGATCTTTCAATATATTACACGGAGAGGAAAAATTCAAAACTTATTCAATTTTTTTTAATTCCCCATTTCTTTTAATTCTAATAGTTGAAAATAACATGATTTAATTTTGCAGGGTGGAGATAATCTCACAGTCGTCAGCCATAGTTCTGACAAGTGGCAAGTTACCGACCAGCGAATAATCGAGCGGATTCGAAGGGCCGGATTTTATGAAGCTTCATTGCTTCGTCATATCCAAATCGGCCACAGTCTCATTACCTCTCTTATTGAGCGTTGGAGAAAAGAGACCCGCACTTTTCATTTAAGATGGGGTGAGGCCACTATCACACTCCAGGATATTGGCCTGTTACTTGGTTTACGGGTCAATGGGCTTGAATTGGTCGGAGGAAAAATTGTTGGTCAAGATACCGACCACCCATACTGAGATACTATGGCGAGTCTGCTCTCGGACAGATAAAAAAATTAATGTCAATAAACTCTCGATATCTTTTCAACACCAAATATTGTTTTATACCTTATTAAAAACTAGATATTATTTTTAATATAATTATGAAGTTTAAATTTTAGCTAAGTAAATTATTTATATTTAATATTCAGATTCAGATTCTCTCTTATTTCCCCTCTTTAGTGTACCTATTGCATGGACATTTTGTACATTATTTTTAGCTTTAATATTTCACAAAAAATGCTAATATCAGGCACCAGGAGGCTATAGTAAGGGGTATAAGATCAGTTTAAACTGGTTGAAAGATGCATTTACTAATATCTCTGATGAAGCCACCGATGAAATCTTGGATAGACATGCACGTGCCTAAATTCTGTACATGATCGGTTCTTGGTTGATGCCGGACCAATCGGCAACGCATGTCCATCCTTTATACCTTGGGTTCCTTACGGACTTTGATATGTGTGGCCAATATGCTTGGAGAGCAGGGGTCCTGGCCTATCTTTACAAGGAACTCGATAAGGCATGTGCTCCAACGAAGAATAAAATTTGTGGCTGCATTCTATTACTTCAGGTACATTCCTTGTTTTTAACAGCTAGATATTTGCAAAATTGTAATGTTGGTTTTTTCTCTTATCATTTGACACTTTATTTATAGATTTGGTCATGGGAGCACATGTGTATGGGAAGACCGGATCGAATTCAAATCACTGCCGTGGATACCCCTGGAAAGCCCCTCGGCTCTTGGTGGAATGGCAAGAAAGCTTATAAGGCTCCTCGTCGAGTACTTATGTACTATAGAGATGAGTTGGATCGCATGGAGGCGACTCAGGTAACCATAATTTAGGTAATTAACTTTGTTTTAAAATTTTAAATTGCCTTCGTTACAATTTGGTACTATGTTATTTGCGCAGTTCACGTGGATGCCTTATACATCATATCATCTGCATGGATTACCCGGCATTTGTATCGAAGGAGAGCCGGTTTGGCGGGCTCGAATGCCCACTCCTCTGCATTAATATCGTTGTCATGCACCTACCGGACCGGGTGTTGCGACAGTTCAGTAGATTGCAACATATTCCTGTCCCGCCTCCTGCGCCTATGACAATAGAGGGAGACATGCGAGGAGGAAAGGCGGAGCGTGATTGGAGAGAGCATCTTCATCAATATTTGCTGAGATGGGAGGATAGGCAGCGTAATATTGCCTTACAGCAAATAGGTGACCAAACAACCACCGACGCTACCAAAGCATATCTACAGTGGTATAAGCGTGTCACCATAAAATATTTTTCTGCTCCCCCTAACGACTTCCCAAACATCCAGCGGTACGAGCCTAGAAGCCACGTGGAACGAGAAATGGTAAGTTGAATTCTTTAAATTATATTACTTTTTAACATCCTGCGGTATGAGTTAATACTTATTTCTTATTTCTAATGTAACGATAGGCTCGTGGGTTGCATTATATACAATCAATGATGCAAGATCCATATCCGACTGATGCTGGTCCTGATACTCAGGCTTTATTTTCAAATGTAGACTCATATATTGGTGGTATATTCGGTTCATATAATATACTTCCACATTTATCGCCGGCACCAGAGCAGCAGCATGAGCCGGCACCGGAGCAGCAGCATGAACCGGCAATAGAGCCGCAGCATCAGGGAGATCCAGAACAGCAAGATCAGTGGTTTGGATCACCATAATGTCAGCAGCAACCCTGGAATACCGGACAAGCGCAACAACCGGAGGAACAACAGTTTTGGAGGACCGGTTTTGCGCAACAACACCAGTCTTGGGGGTCAGTTTTTGCACAACAGCCGTCTTGGGGGTCAAGTTTTGCGCAACAACAGCAAACTTAGGGGTTAGGATTTGTGCAACCATGGGGCCCAGGTTTTGTGCAGCAGCAGCCGCATGAAACTGGGACAGGTTCTTCGCAACAGCTGCCCAGTTGGGAGACGGATTTTTCGTCCTACATACAGTTGTTGAGAGGCATCACATATCCGACACCTATCTCACATTCAGGATTTGCGGAACAACAGCCTGTCCAAGACGCTGCTGAAGACGAAGCAGAAGCCGAAGCAGAAGAGCAGACGTCGCCGCCGCCGCCATATACCCAAGAAACGGAAGGGTTCTCCAGTCATCCTAAGAGGCATAGGATTATGTCAAGCCTCCTCGGATTGGGAAAGGGAAAGGGAAACCGATAGTTATATATTTTTACAAACAGATATGATTTTTTTGTATTATAAATTTGACGGATTCATTTTGTTATTAAAATGTATACCAGATTCATATTTAAACAACAATAATATTATACAATTTTTATTCTTTTATCGGATATTTAATTCATTTCGTTATTAAACTATTTTTTATTTAATTTTTTTTTAAAAAAATGGGGCGGGTTTTTCTCAGAACCCGCCCTCTTCCCATTATAGGGGAGGCCGGGTTCTAGGAACCCGCCCTCCCCTATATAGGGTAGGGGGCGGGTTCCTAGAAACCGCCCTCTAAGCAGAGGGGTGGGGTCGGGCTCAAACCGTCCTATTTCAATAAATTTAAAACAAATCATTTTATTTTAATAATTTTAATATTATAATACCCTATTTCAGAAAAAAAAAAAAACCTTTATCAAAAGGGTTTTTTTTGAAGGGTTTTTAGTCCTTTATTGCATGGAAAATTAGACTCCGCCACTCTAGTTTCAAGAAATCTGCATTTAGCCTCTTATTGCAAGAAATTAATCCTCTGGCCTCAATAATTTAAGTTAATATGCATTTGGCCCATTCTAAGCTTATCTTTAAATTCATGCAATATATTTTCCGATGAATTATCTGGATTTATTTTCATACGAGTTATCAATCTCTAATCTAGATTGTAGAGTGAGTAACATCTATAGAAGGTATATTCTTCATGGACACATGTGGATGGAAAATTAGATAATGTCTTTGATATCTTTTGAAAATTGCATTCAACTCATCCATTATTAATTTGTATATGTACATGTATGGAAAATTAGATGAGGCTAGATGTATTTTGAAAAATTGCAGTCAACACTTTTGTTGTTACTTAGTATACATTCTCATCGATCGGATACATCCGTCCACTATTACTTTGCATAAATACATGCATAAAAATTATATAAGGCTTAGATACGTTTTGAAAATTTGTAATTAATATTTTCACTATTACTTCTGTATACGTTATTGTTAGATTATGAGATATTTGAATATAACTGTATTAAATATTATGCTTATCATAAATCAGATAAGTTCTGATTTATATTATTGAGATTATGATTGGTATGTTAAATTGTTAGGATTGTTAGCTATCAGTTTGTTATATTATGAGATGTATAAATTGAGATAATTTATCTTTTAATAAAATTGATTGAGTTTATTTCTTTCTTAACATCGTATCAGAGCCAATGGCTCGATCCAAAATTTATCTTTATTTATATTTTTAGTTTATTATTCTAAAATAAATAAAGTTGCATCAATACATCCAATTCAGAAATGAGTTCTCTCAATTTGATCATAAGCAGTTGCCTCCATAAACATCAAGTCCAAGCAGCTATTCTTTTCTTACGACGTCTTCTAGCAGCACGATCTTATTCTTTTAGCATTTCTAGCGAAAGAGACTGCAGGTTATTTGGTCCACCTTGCAATCCGCGAAAGAGACAAAAGTGTATCAGTCCGCCATACTCTATATTTTAGATCTGTTATTCTTCTCTGTCGTTCTATAAGTTGTATATTTGGTTCAAGATATTATCCGAACTCTCGGTTATCCACCGTGTGTTTGAGAGAGGCTGTTCGATTAGAATATAACTGTATTAGATATTATAGTTATCATAAATCAGATAATTTTTTATTTATATTGTAGAGATTATAATTAGCGTGTTAGATTGTTAGGATTATTAGTTATTAGTTTGTTATGTTATGAGGTGTATAAATTGAGATAATTTATCTCTTAATAAAATTGATCGAGTTTATTATTTTCTTAACGGTTATCATCGATCGTATATGGATCGGATGTAGATATTACCATATTCGTATTATAATATGGATATAGATAGTTATAAAAAATGAAAATCTGTATATTATAAATCGACTACCAATAAGTCTATGAAATATATATTAATATGAAATATATATTAAAAATTATATACACTTGTTAAATATATATTAAAAGCAGTAAGTTGAATTATATAACATAAAATTTAATAAGAGAAGAGTACATGATGATGTGAAGATAACTATCGTTTGAAGAAGGATGGAGGTAAATAACAATCAGTGATGATGTAAGAAGATTCCGAAGATTTTTTTTTCAAATTTAAAATGCAATCAATGATGATGGCAGAAATTTTCGAATGCAATTTGTCATCTGGTGATATATGCAACAAGTAGAAATGTATAAAGACATATACTTTTGTGGAATTGTTTTGAAAGAAAATAAAGATTTTTTCTAAATTGTTTCTTGAGAATTTAGGTTAAGCTAGAAAAATTTGCTTGCAATAAAATTTAGTTACGATTCGGTCATCTATGCGATAGCATATTTTTTGGAAAACTCCATTGAAAGCAATCTTAGAGAGGGGGAGGGTGAATAGGGCTATATGGCAAATTCAGGGTATTTTTGCGAAAACAAAAATATGAAGCGGAATAAAACAATTTTAAATGTACTAAATTATCACAGTCATAGAATCAATCACAGAGATACAAAATGTAAAAATAAATACAGATGGCATAGAGGATTTTTAACGAGATTCACCACCTCTGTGGCTAGTCCTCATCTGAGACTACAGTTCGGGATTCACTAACTCCTTCACAGGTGAAGAAACCCTGATTTTTTCCCTGACTCAGATCCGAACCTTACACTTGCAGGCAGTGAACGCCTAAACTTTTTACAACAGGCGCAAGTCCTAAATCATTACAATTGTGAAGAACTTAAAGCTCTTTTCACTAAGTTATTACAATTTCAAAATTATCACAATCTTAATATATACCAATTTTGACAATCCTAGTGATCTCAAAAAGATTAATAAAATATAGATTCTATGAGATGAAGGATTGTACTTTGGAAATTACTAAAATTTTAAGAATCAATTTGAAGAAGTTTTTCAAAAAGTTAAACAAGTTTAAAACAAATTTCTTCTTCGAAATTTTAACAATTTTTTCTTTTCTAAAAGAGTAGAAAAGTCTAGAAACCTTAGAAAGATTGTTTCTCTTTGAAAGTTAGAATAACAAAGGCTTAAAGGCTTGTAACAACCTTAACTTTCTGTACGAAATTTTTTCAAAATACAGAAAGGCATACTTAAGCCTGAGCACGAGTTATAAGTTTGTTTTGCTTTAGAATAGTAAGAAGGAGCTTGTAGCTTACTGGTAAGACCTTGCACTGCTGAACCAAACCAACATAGTTTAAATCCCATCAGCCACATATTCTTTTTATTTTAAATTATTTTAATCTTTTAGAAGCCTAAGAGACTACACGTGCACTACACGTAAACTGAAGAGACACAAGATAATCAAACGCGTGCACTGTAGAATACCAAACGATCCCGCCTAATACCCCAACACTAGCCCCACCCGACGGTACAAAACCGGCGACACCCACACAAAGAACCAGCACCGCCGATCTAAACCGATCGTATTGCCCCCAAACTTTGGCCCCTGCAACCTTTCAGCTACCCCACTAACCCCACATTGCTTGTTTACTCTGAATATTTCTAGAGAGCAATAAAATGCCATTTAATCCCAATTTTAATGCATATTTTTAATGCTTTTTCATCACCTCTAAACCCAAATTTTCCTTATAAATACCATCCTAATTTCACACCTCCTCACTCACAATTCCCTGCCAAAACTCTCAAGAAATTTCCAAGTTCCCATAGTGTGCAAGTGGAGTTAACAAAGGGCGAAACTCCGACGAAGTTCCGATGACGATACAAGGAGTTTCCGGCAACGAAATGAAGCACCGACGAATCCTAGACCTCTTCCTATCTCTCCCCTCTCATCAAAGCCAGTAAGTCCCCCTTCTCTCTCTCTTTTGTCATTCCAAAACTCTTCATTTTTAAAACGTGTCGGAAGCGGAGTTATCCGGCTTCCGATTCTCTTTTCTTTTAAAAATACAACTTTTTCTTAATAACAAACCTACATCTTTTGATATATTGTTTATTAATCATTAACAAAGACTATAGAATAAGTTTGACATCAAAATGATAACCACAGCAAGTTATATTTCAATTTTACATTAAAATACCTTTATGTTTCATATCGACATGTTTATACCTTTTAACCGTGTTATCTTTAGAAAACTCATGGGGTAATGACCTACCTCCTCACAACACACATATCTAATATAACACGATGGAATTTGAGAACATAGATTCGGGAAAATACGACTTTACATATAACTACCTTCAACTTATAAAACATTTTTCTATAGGAAGTGTATTTAACAAATCATTGCGCCTCTACAACCCACTATTGGGGACCCCCGTTCGGTATGGTGCGGTTTATCACACATCCTCGGGCCTAGTAAAGCGAGATGCAGACCTCCTCACGGAGCATACGATCTCGAAAGATTTTTAATATATTTTTCTTTAGAAAATGTGATTTCTATTATAAATAAAACTTATGTTTTTAATAAATATATATATATGTAATTAATATCAAAATATCTATTTTTAATATTTATAATATTCCACATTTCCAAATTCAAGAAAAATATCCCATTTACAAGAAAATACCATACAATTCCAACATTTCAAATAAATACCTTATACTTTAAAAACTAGGTAATATTCACTAGAAATTTCACATTTAATAAAAAAAACATCTATGAAAACTCTAAAGACGATAATTAAATACTTGAGCTATATGTTGAAAGTATAGCAAAACTATTTTACATAAAACCCACTCAAGTTATACTAAATTACAATAAGGACTCTAGTAAACATAGGTTTAAGCGGAACCAGTCTCTTGAGTCTCAGGGAGCCGGAGATATGGGTACTTGCCTATTTAAGGTAGACAATATAACAAACGGTGTTATCAACACGGTAATTGTTTTGGAAAAAGACACAAATCCTGCCGTCCATGTGCAGCAGTTAACGATAACACCAAAACAATCACGATTTCAAGCTCTTTTAAAAGTGTCTGACTCAGACCGAGTCTCAATATAATCAATCTGACTTGAAGGAGATTCAAGTATAAAACTACAATCCAACATGAATCCATATATTCAAGCTATATCAATCTATACCACTTGGCTGAACCGAACCATAGATATACTCCATCTACATGTTCATCCATTATATCCATTCCATTTACTGATATCATAGATTCGGCAAGTCATCCATCTATACAAATTATAATACAAGACAAGACAATACAATCCATACAATCAATACATAAACACTATGGAGTTATAAAGGGGTAGACTGGTACGGAACATGTTAAAGGTGGCACGAGATGGTCACTTAAGATGTAATTACATCCATACCGTTGTTCCGTGGTATTATTGACGGAGCCTTGTACTACGGGTTACCAAAGTCTCCGGTGTAAGTGGGACTCCTCTCGTATACACTGGTATTTTCTGTACCAAGCTACAAACAACTGCGTTAATATTATAATAAAAATATTATAAAACTATACTCTCTCTCTCTCTGTCTATTCTACTTCTTCCTCATCCTTAGGACTTACCGAGCGATTTGTTCGCTGACGACATTCTCTTTCTTCTTCTTTGGAATGTCGTCAGGTGATTCGGACTCACTGGAGATCGAGCCCAGCAGCGAGGACTTGGACCAGTTTGCTGAAGATCCAGAGCTATAGTTTCACTTGTACATTTCCTTTACATTTCTATTATGCCCATGTTTAGGCATTGCTTTCATGCCATGTATTTAGCTTTCCAGATGTTTTATAAAAGAATGTTAATAAATAAAGTTGATGTTTATTTACATGTTGTCTCTTGTGTGCATTTTACTTTATATTGCTTAGATACGCTTAGTGTGTTTACTTCTGAGTAAATACGTAGCGGCCTCGTCGCATCCTCTGCCCGTATACTGGGAAGCGAGGCGTGACACGTTTTGTTGGTGGCCCATGCAGGTCCGCTCAGTGTGGACATACAGGCCAGCTCTATATGGACATACAGGTCAGCTCTGCGTGAACAACCTAAGCAATATAACACAAGAACCAGCAACTGAAAACATTCTTTACAATTCAAATTCCTTGAATCTTCCTATTCTATATATTTTGAATCTGTCCCAACCCAAATTTTTTTTAAGGTTATGGATTCCCCAAACAACACCAGCACGAATGTCAACAACACTCCTCCACCACTATCACTCACACCTGCCGTCACTGCTCCAATCAACGAGCGGACTTCTGCTTGAGGCGATCCGCAGCCTCCTGTAGGGACAGCAGCAACAGACTGCTATCTTGATGAACCGTCCCGAGGCAGAAGCACCTGGGGTGAAACAATTCAGGACATTGCACCCCAAGCAGTTCGCTGGAAAAGAGAGCCCTCTAGAAGCTGAGGAATGGGCTCAGAGTATTGAAGATGACCTGGCAGCAGCACAAGTGCCAGAAATAACTTGGGTTCGTGTTGCGAAGTTGCAGCTCACGGACAATGCAAGGGTTTGGTGGAAGACAGAAGAAAGCCGTCTCACCCAACCGATCGAATGGAGGACTTTTCGTGATATGTTCGACGCAAAGCACTTCCCCGAGACTGCAAGCTTCGACATGGAACAGCAGTTCATCCACCTACAACAGGGTTCAATGTGGACCAAATCCGTGGATGAGTATGATACTAAGTTTACCATGCTCAGTCGGTAAGATATGTCTCTATATTTCGATTTTCAAATATCACATACTACATAGCTAACACTAGACCGCAACAGATTCGCGGCACACTTGATACCGACTGCTGAGATCAGGGCCAGAAGATTTCAGCAAGGGTTGGACCAGGAGATCCAGGCTATATTAGCTACAGGGGATTTCCCAACCCATGATTTGGCTTTGAAGGCTGCCCGAAGATACGAGGCAGTGGTGAAGAGGAAGGGCAGATCTCAATCTGCCGGAGTGAAACGCCTTGCCACTCAGATGGCAGGAGGAGCCTCTTCAAGGCCAACTGTTGAACCGAGGAGACCGGAAGAACCAATAACCATCCTGTAGGGTGTTTTTCGTCACCCTATTGAGATGGGAATACGCGCGCGCTTGTTAGGCGCATTACAGATTCCCCCTGCTTAGGGTAGGCTGGGGTTTATTGATTGTAGGGATCCGAATCTCCGGCAGCCGCGGACTAAGCTGCCGTTAATTACCACTCGCCTTTTGGAGCGAGGGAACCTCCGATTGACGGGTTAAACTGGTTATGCGAACTCAATGTGCAGTGTTGTGTTTTGAAGGGGTTTTGGATATATCGGGGGCCCCGTAGAGTTTTTACGGGGGTGCCGCTACCCGGATAGTGGGCTGGGGGTCAAGAGGGCTAGCGGCCCCCTTACGGGGTGCAGGGCAGCGCCGATGTGTGTGTGTGTGTGTGTGTGAAGGGGAAAGGGCATCCAAAGGATGCGTGAGAAAAAAGCGCCAGCGCTTTGGATGCTAGTGCTTTGAGCGCAAGAGCGCTAGCGCCCCACGTGTCAGCACGTGGGCGCTCAGGCGCTAGCGCTTTGGGCACTAGCGCTCTGAGTGCAAGAGCGCTAGCGCCCCACGTGTCAACGCGTCGGTGCTCGGGCGCTAGCGCTCTGAGTGCAAGAGCGCTAGCGCCCCACGTGCCAGCACGTGGGTGCTCGGGCGCTAGCGCTTTGAGCGCAAGAGCGCTAGCGCTTTGAGCGCTAGCGCCTACGTGTCAGCACGTGGGCGCTCGGGCACTAGCGTCTTGGGCGCTAGCGCTCTGAGCACAAGAGCGCTAGCGCTCCATGTGTCAGCACGTGGGCGCTCGGGCGCTATCACTCTGAGCACAAGAGCGCTAGCGCCCCATGTGTCAGCATGTGGACGCTTGGGCGCTAGCGCTCTGAGCGCTAGCGCTTTAAGCGCTAGCGCCCCACGTGTCAGCACGTGGGTGCTCGGGCGCTAGCGCTCTGAGCGCAAGGGCACTAGCGCTATGAGCGCTAGCGCCCCATGTGTCTGCACATGGGCGCTCGGGCGCTAGCGTTTTGGGCGCTAGCGCTTTGAGAACTAGCGCATTGAGCGCTAGCGTCCCACGTGTCAGCACGTGGGCGCTCGGGCGCTAGCGTCTTGGGCGCTAGCGCTTTGAGCGCTAGCGCCCCACGTGTCAGCACGTGGGCGCTCGGGAGGCAAAAAGGGACTTGGTCCCTGCAATGGGAGTTGTACTCCCAGAAAGGAGCACTTATTATTTTGTGTGTGTGTAACACCCGAGCCCAATGCTACTAATTTCAGTTACCGTTCGAACGTAGTGTGGCACTTATTTCATTTATCTTGCTTGTTGGTTAATTATTGTAAATTCTACCCGGAAATTAATTTCTGCATATAACAATTTTTGGTATCTAAAATAAAATTAAAAATATTCATCTTGGCCTTCTTGACACCCCTAACCCTGTTGTAGCGTCCGTGCATCGTGTTCTCGTCCCGTTCAGTGAAACGGGCGAGTTTGGACGGCTACGTGCACGTACGTATGTCCGTTTTGGGGGTATGCTTTTTGATCATAAAACACTTCATTTTAAATTTTGGATCCCGTCTAAAATTCTATTATTTCAATTTCAAATTTTTGGACCCGACCCGGGTGCGATTTGGAAATGTTTTACTTTGCGCCAAAATCCCAGATTTTAATATATTTAAACCATCATATATAATTTAGTTAACCATATAATATTTTTACAATCTTTTATATCCTTCTCAATTTATTCTCTCAGCCAATCGCAACCTTCCCTTTAACCCAGTGGGCCCCACTTCTCTCCACTTTCTCTCTCTCCCTCTATCTCTCCACTTTCTCTCTCTCCCTCTTCTCTCTCTCCACTTTTTCTCTCTCTCTCTCTCATATATTCTCTCGTACTTTTCTTTATCATTCTTTCTCTTCTTGCTTCATGTCTCGTTTCTCATTTTTTTTAACTGTTCTTTTGTTGCCGGAATTCCGTCGTGCCGGCGACGCTTCACGACGTTCCAGCGAGGTACCCCGACCCGTGTGGTTCATTTGTTCGTCGTTTGGGTTCATTCCGTGAACCGTGCGCCCGTCACGAGTTTTCCCCGCCGACGGTTAACGTTCTGTTTTCCCGATTCGCGACCCATCGAGGCAAGTTAATCTTGCTACATGCTATATAATTCATTTTATACCTATTTAAATAAATACCATACCTATAGTTTAAATCTAGTGCCCCATGTTTAATTTTATAACGTTTCGATGTTCCGTTTGCATCCGTTTATATCATATTAAATCTAGATCATGAAAACTTATCTTGTGACATACTAGATTACATTATACTGCAACCATATCAATTAAAATATATATATCGTCGTAATATTTCTTATTATTATCTTTAATTAGTTTATAATCTGCATTTTATAATATTATATATTTGAAAATATTATAGTTTACACATGAAACGTCGTTGAAAAAGCGGATACGACAAATCTGAAATTTATTGTACACCTTACCTTATAAAATTCATTATAAATCATAGAAAAATCATTAGTATACGTTCTTTAGTTTGTTACGAAGATAACTCAGAATACTATAACTCTATGAAATATTTACTTGCAAAATAAATTGTTTAAATAATGTAAAATGCAAATGAAAATGTCTCCAAACTGCTGTCCAGGGAAATTCCAGCAGCAAACTTTCAACTTCGAATGTTCATAACTTTTTGTAGGGACAACCTGAGATACTTATACTTATAAAAATGAAAACCTTATTGAATTATCTTTGTTTTGGTATAAGACACGTCCCTTTTGGAGAACGTTTGTTATTTTTAAAATATTTTACAAATTAGGGTGACGCTGAATTTCTGAACGGAACTTTCTTGTGCATGGTTAATCAATACCACTTTTATAGTTATTAATCGCTTTGAATATGCTATCCATATTAATATTATTAAATCAATATTTATATCACATATTGCTTAGTTGTACATCCCACATTACCATTTTATAGTTTTATAACTTTTCGGATACCCGTTTGCATCCATCGCATTTAAGATACATATAATTGCATCCATAGATCACATTACTACATAATAATGTGATATCAACACTCCATGTTTAATAAATTGCATCCTAATTAATATTGGAACTATAAATGTAACCCTAATAGATAACTGTGCATCCATATCCTTGAAATTATATCTATTTGCATATCATATTACATGTTCCAGTTTATTGTTCTGATAGTACTCATGCTTGTTTATTTATACACATGCTTATGTTAGTTTGATTATGAGCACCCACATGACATCTTGTGCTTCCTGACATGATCTGTTACACTTCCTACTTGACATGACATGGTACCGTACACTCTTGACATGACATGACACCTTTATACATTACCTGGCTTGACCTGATGTACCATGGCTTTACCTGTTACCTGATCTTGTGTCTAATGCCAACAAACATAACATGTAGTCCTCATGGACCGTTCCTGTTGTCTATCCAGACAAACCTGTTTACCTGATCCTGTGTTGGCATTAGTTTCTTAATTACTGGATACCTAACTTGACATACACATATAACTTGGGGGTATGGGGAAATCAAAGGTGAAATCTGACTTGTAACTCGACAGTTCACTACCTGTATTGAGTGTACACATTCCTGTTTTGTGCCTAGCGGCATGTCTCAGTTTCAGCCGAGAATATTGTGGCCGTGGTCCCGGGTATGTATGGGATACTATCGAGTGTACACATTCCTGTTTTGTGCCTAGCGGCATGTCTCGGCTGCAGCCGAGAATATTGTGGCCGTGGTCCCGGGTATGTACGGGATACTATTGAGTTACATCAATGATTCATCAATTTGGTTTCAAAGACTTTAGAACAGAGAACCTGATAGAACAATCCAGTTTACCCACTGCACACTACCCTGTACTGCTCTGATTTATATTATTGTTACCCTTGCTTTATCATGTTTATATTCGCATTGCCTGTTTACTATGTTATTACTTGATGACTTGACGCACTGACGTCTGGGTTTTGCATGGCCCAGATTCTTCTACCTTGCTGCAGACTGATTAGGAGTTTTGCCACTGTTAGACGAGCGGTGAGGTTCCTATCGGTACGTAGTTTCACTCCAGGTGTTTCATTTATTGTATCTTTTGGCTTCTGCATATTGTTATCTCTTTATTCTTTTACTCTGGCTTATGGACATGTACTAGGTAGTTAGTTTACTTTCCTGTTCATGATATCTCCACAGCCGTAATGTGACTGTGGAAGGATTTTTCCTATCCACAGGTAGCATGGTTGGCTATGTCACGTGCCCACTTTAGCGTACTTTGGGAAGCGGGGCGTGACATGGTTCTTTTGGTATCAGAGCCATAGGATAGTCGGGTTGATTCTTTTGTAGTTGGGTGTTGTACCCAATACACAAATCAAAATACCCATGTTTAGGAAACATGTCCTGCCACCTTACCGTTTACCATTCTTGAATCACATTCTTCCTGATTATATCTTTTACGATATGCAAACTTCCTTTGCATATCGACTCGAAACCTGATTCCTTGTTATCTCTAGGACTTAGGTGACTTGGGTAGAGTTATGTAATTGTGGCTATGATACCGCGGCATAGTTACAATGCGGTACTCTATTTAAGTATCTTGGAGTTCTAGCCTTGATCTATATTCAGAATCTATCATCTTGCTAATGTTGGGTGTTTTGAGTTCAGGAATATGGCCGGTAAGAATTTGAAGACGTACCAAGGCGTGTGGACAAAGCCGCCATGCTTGGAGTGATAAGGGGAATGCTGGAGAATCAAAAGAAACAGACCGAGCTGATCCAGCAGCAAGCGGACTCGTTTCAGGAAGGTTTGCAGATCGTTCAGCAGTCTGTGAACAATGTTGGAGCTAAGCCAGTTGACCGAGTAAGGACAGTAGCAGATTTCAGACGTTTGGGTCCGTATACATTTACTGGATTGGAGGAGCCGTTGCCAACAGAGCAGTGGCTAGTTGACACAGAGAATTTGCTTATTGCGGCACAGATTCCAGATGAGAAAGAGTTGATGTGGTATGCATTCAGTTAGTGGATTACGCCAGAGAATGGTGGCTTGTAGAAGAGAACCGTTTGCCCAAGCCGATCAAGTGGGCGGATTTTTCGAAGAGTTTCCTGGAGAAGTTCTTCCCGCGGACTGCACGGGAGGAAATGGAAGAGAAGTTCATCGGACTAAAGCAGAAGGGAGCACCCGTAGATGTGCATGCAGCAGAATGGATGAGACTTAGTAGTTTCGCTGGACCTTTAGTTGCCAACGATGCAGACAGGGCACGGAGGTTCATGCGCAGCCTGGACGTGGACATCCAGAGGCAGATTGTCTCCCTGGGTTTGACCACTTTCTCACAAGTACTTGCGGCAGCCGAGAGCAGCAGAGTTTATCTGGGATGAAGGGGAGTTTTTCTGTCGGGCCAGTCGAGTTTAGGGCTAGGCCGACAAATAATATTCTTGCATCAATAGAAGTGATGAAAGTGAAGAGCCGGCTGTTGTTCGTGATTTTATGGACGTGCTTGAAGATATATCGGGTTTACCGCCAAAGCGAGACGTGGAGTTCGCAATTGATCTTATTCCTGGGGCAGCGCCAATATCCGAAGCGTATTATCCAATGGCGCCAGTAGAATTGGAAGAAGTCAAGAAACAGGTTGCTGAATTGCTTGAGAAAGGTTGGATTCGAAGCAGTAACTCGCTTTGGGGAGCTCCAGTTCTTCTAGTAAAGAAGAAGGATGGCACAAGAAGGATGTGCATCGACTATCGAGAATTAAACCGGGTGACTATTAAGAACAAGTACCCGATCCTTCGCATTGGCGAACTTTTCGAGCAGCTTAGTGGCGCGAGGGTATTCTCGAAGCTGGATTTGCGATCCGGATATCATCAGGTCCGAGTGAAAACAGAAGATATTTGCAAGACGGCGTTCCGAACTCGGTATGGACATTACGAGTACTTAGTGATGCCCTTCGGAGTAACGAATGCGCCTGCAGTATTCAGGGACTTGATGAACCGAATCTTTTCACCGTTCTTGGACCAGTTTATCGTGGGTTTTTTTTTATTGACGATATTCTGGTTTATTCGAAGAGTTTTGAGGAACATTCTGAGCATTTGAAGATCGCACTACGGACGTTGAGATGGGAGAAGTTATATGCGAAGATGAGCAAGTGCGAGTTTTGGCTGAAGGAAGTAGAGTTTTGGGGCATGTTGTGTCTGGTTATGGAATTGCCGTCGATCCAGAAAAGATTGCAGCAGTTCGTGATTGGCCGATTCCAAAGAATGTTGCGGAGATAAGAAGCTTTCTTGGACTCGCCGGGTATTACAGAAGATTTATGGAGAACTTTGCTCGTCTGGCGGAGCCGTTAACCAAGCTTACGCGCAAGGAGGTACCTTTTGTACGGACGGATAAGTATGCGTTAGCTTTCGAGACGTTGAAGCAGAAGTTGATAACCGCCCCTATTCTGACCGTGCCAGACAATTCCGGAGGATTGGTGATTCACAGCGACGCATCTGGGAAAGGATTGGGATGTGTTTTGATGCAGCATGGGAAGGTTGTAGCATACGCATCGAGACAGTTGAAGACCCATGAGAAGAATTACCCAACTCATGACTTGGAACTTGCGGCTGTGACTTTCGCTTTGAAGGTTTGGAGACACTACCTTCTGGGCGAAAGGGTCGAAGTTTTTACTGATCATAAGAGCTTGAAGTATGTGTTCACACAGAAGGAGCTTAATATGAGGCATCGTAGATGGTTGGAGCTGATGGCTGACTACGATCTTGATCTTAAGTACCATCCGGGGAAGGTTAACGTCGTGCCGGATGCGCTTAGTCGGTTACCAGCAATTCAGGTGTTAACTACGCAGAAGGAGATCGTTGAAGATTTTCGAAGATTTGACTTGGAGGTTGTGCTATCGCATTCTACGGGACAGTTGATGCAACTGCAAGTACAGTCATCATTGATCGAGAATATTAAAGCAGCACAATCGCAGGACCCTAGACTGCAAAAGTTTCGAGGACAAGTTGAAGCCGGACTACGAACAGATTTATTAATCCCCGAAGATAGTTCGTTGAGGTTTGGTACCCGTTTGTGTGTGCCAAAGGGAGATATTCGTGAAGAGCTTATGAAGGAGGCACACAGTTCAGCTTATTCTGTACATCCAGGAGGCACAAAGATGTACCGAGATATTCGACAACATTTCTGGTGGGAAGGCATGAAACGGGAGATTGCTCACTTTGTGGCAAAGTGCTTGGTGTGTCAGCAAGTTAAGGCTGAACATCAAAGGGTTGCTGGTTTATTGCAACCACTTCCGATTCCTCAGTGGAAGTAGGAATATATAACCATGGATTTCGTGACGGCTTTACCGCGAAGTCCAAAAGACAACCATGCTATATGGGTGATTGTTGACCGATTGACCAAGGCAGCTCATTTTATTCCTTTTCGGGTTGGTCAATCAACAGAGACTTTGGCAGAGCGGTACATGCAAGAGATTGTAAGATTGCATGGAGTACCGGTGAGCATTGTGTTCGATCGGGACACTCGGTTCTTATCACACTTTTGGCGGAGTCTACAGGAAAGTTTGGGGACTCGATTGAAGTTTAGCACAGCTTATCATCCTCAAACTGATGGTCAGTCGGAGAGAACGATCCAAACTCTTGAGGATACGTTGAGAGCATGCAGGTTGGACTTTAAGGGGTTTTGGGAGGATCATCTACTTTTGGTGGAGTTGTCTTACAACAACAGTTTTCAGGCAACTATTCAGATGGCTCCATTTGAAGCTTTGTATGGTCGTAAATGCCGTTCACCTGTTTGTTGGGACGATGTCGGTAAACGAAGATTATTGGGACCAGATTTGGTTGTGCAGACAGTTGAGAAGGTTAACCCTATCAGAAATCATATGAAGGCAGCACAGGACCGACAGAAGAGTTGGGCAGATACATCAAGAAGACCTCTAGAGTTCGCCGTGGGTGATTTGTTATTCTTGAAGATATCACCGACTAGAGGGGTGATTCGTTTTGGAAGTCGAGGAAAGCTTAGTTCTCGATTCGTTGGACCCTTTGAGATCTTGGAGCGTGTTGGTGAGGTAGCGTATCGTTTGGCGTTACCGCAGTCCTTGGCGAATGTGCACGATGTGTTTCACGTATCTCAACTCCGTAGGTATGTTCGAGATAAAACACGCGTATTGGATCATTCAGAGCTAACAGTACGAGAAGACTTGACTTTTGAGGAGCGACCGATTGGAATCGTGAATCGAAGGGAAAAGGTTCTTAAGAACAAGGTAATCCCTCTTGTGCTTGTTTCTTGGGGTAATCACTCGCATGGAGAGTCCACTTGGGAACGAGAAGATGAAATCCGGCAGAAGTTTCCTCACCTTTTCTTGTAGTTATCTATCTTTGTATTTTTGGAATTTCGAGGACGAAATTCTTTTTGTAGTTGGGTATAATGTAACACCCGAGCCCAATGCTACTAATTTCAGTTACCGTTCGAACGTAGTGTGGCACTTATTTCATTTATCTTGCTTGATGGTTAATTATTGTAAATTCTATCCGGAAATTAATTTCTGCATATAACAATTTTTGGCATCTAAAATAAAATTAAAAATATTCATCTTGGCCTGCTTGACACCCCTAACCCTGTTGTAGCGTCCGTGCATCGTGTTCTCGTCCCGTTCAGTGAAACGGGCGAGTTTGGACGGCTACGTGCACGTACGTGTGTCCGTTTTGGGGGTATGCTTTTTGATCATAAAACACTTCATTTTAAATTTTGGATCCCGCCTAAAATTCTATTATTTCAATTTCAAATTTTTGGACCCGACCCGGGCGCGATTTGGAAATGTTTTACTTTGCGCCAAAATCCCAGATTTTAATATATTTAAACCATCATATATAATTTAGTTAACCATATAATATTTTTACAATCTTTTATATCCTTCTCAATTTATTCTCTCAGCCAATCGCAACCTCCCCTTTAACCCCGTGGGCCCCACTTCTCTCTCTCTCGCTCTCTCTCTCTCTATCTCTCCACTTTCTCTCTCTCCCTCTTCTCTCTCTCTCTCCACTTTTTCTCTCTCTCTCTCATATATTCTCTCGTACTTTTCTTTATCATTCTTTCTCTTCTTACTTCATGTTTCGTTTCTCATTTTTTTTTAACTGTTCTTTTGTTGCCGGAATTCCGTCGTGCCGGTGACGCTTCACGACATTCCAGCGAGGTACCCCGACCCATGTGGTTCCTTTGTTCGTCGTTTGGGTTCATTCCGTGAACCTTGCGCCCGTCGTGAGTTTTCCCCGCCGACGGTTAACGTTCCGTTTTCCCGATTCGCGACCCATCGAGGCAAGTTAATCTTGCTACATGCTATATAATTCATTTTATACCTATTTAAATAAATACCATACCTATAGTTTAAATCTAGTGCCCCATGTTTAATTTTATAACGTTTCGATGTTCCGTTTGCATCCGTTTATATCATATTAAATCTAGATCATGAAAACTTATCTTGTGACATACTAGATTACATTATACTGCATCCATATCAATTAAAATATATATATCGTCGTAATATTTCTTATTATTATCTTTAATTAGTTTATAATCTGCATTTTATAATATTATATATTTGAAAATATTATAGTTTACACATGAAACGTCGTTGAAAAAGCGGATACGACAAATCTGAAATTTACTGTACACCTTACCTTATAAAATTCATTATAAATCATAGAAAAATCATTAGTATACGTTCTTTAGTTCGTTACGAAGATAACTCAGAATACTATAACTCTATGAAATATTTACTTGCAAAATAAATTGTTTAAATAACGTAAAATGCAAATGAAAATGTCTCCAAACTGCTGTCCAGGGAAATTCCAGCAGCAAACTTTCAACTTCGAATGTTCATAACTTTTTGTAGGGACAACCTGAGATACTTATACTTATAAAAATGAAAACCTTATTGAATTATCTTTGTTTTGGTATAAGACACGTCCCTTTTGGAGAACGTTTGTTATTTTTAAGATATTTTACAAATTAGGGTGACGCTGAATTTCTGAACGGAACTTTCTTGTGCATAGTTAATCAATACCACTTTTATAGTTATTAATCGCTTTGAATATGCTATCCATATTAATATTATTATATCAATATTTATATCACATATTGCTTGTTTGTACATCCCACATTACCATTTTATAGTTTTATAACTTTTCGGATACCCGTTTGCATCCATCGCATTTAAGATACATATAATTGCATCCATAGATCACATTACTACATAATAATGTGATATTAACACTCCATGTTTAATAAATTGCATCCTAATTAATATTGGAACTATAAATGTAACCCTAATCGATAACTGTGCATCCATATCCTTGAAATTATATCTATTTGCATATCATATTACATGTTCCAGTTTATTGTTCTGATAGTACTCATGCTTGTTTATTTATACACATGCTTATGTTAGTTTGATTATGAGCACCCACATGACATCTTGTGCTTCCTGACATGATCTGTTACACTTCCTACTTGACATGACATGGTACCGTACACTCTTGACATGACATGACACCTTTATACATTACCTGGCTTGACCTGATGTACCATGGCTTTACCTGTTACCTGATCTTGTGTCTAATGCCAACAAACATAACATGTAGCCCTCATGGACCGTTCCTGTTGTCTATCCAGACAAACATATTTACCTGATCCTGTGTTGGCATTAGTTTCTTAATTACTGGATACCTGACTTGACATACACATATAACTTGGGGGTATGGGGAAATCAAAGGTGAAATCTGACTTGTAACTCGACAGTTCACTACCTGTATTGAGTGTACACATTCCTGTTTTGTGCCTAGCGGCATGTCTCGGTTTCAGCCGAGAATATTGTGGCCGTGGTCCCGGGTATGTATGGGATACTATCGAGTGTACACACTCCTGTTTTGTGCCTAGCGGCATGTCTCGGCTGCAGCCGAGAATATCGTGGCCGTGGTCCCGGGTATGTACGGGATACTATTGAGTTACATCGACGATTCATCAATTTGGTTTCAAAGACTTTAGAACAGAGAACCTGATAGAACAATCCAGTTTACCCACTGCACACTACCCTGTACTGCTCTGATTTATATTATTGTTACCCTTGCTTTATCATGTTTATATTCGCATTGCCTGTTTACTATGTTATTACTTGATGACTTGACGCACTGACATCTGGGTTTTGCATGGCCCAGATTCTTCTACCTTGCTACAGACTGATTAGGAGTTTTGCCGCTGTTAGACGAGCGGTGAGGTTCCTGTCGGTACGTAGTTTCACTCCAGGTGTTTCATTTATTGTATCTTTTGGCTTCCGCATATTGTTATCTCTTGATTCTTTTACTCTAGCTTATGGACATGTACTAGGTAGTTAGTTTACTTTCCCGTTCTTGATATCTCCACAGCCGTAATGTGACTATGGAAGGATTTTTCCTATCAACAGGTAGCATGGTTGGCTATGTCACGTGCCCACTTTAGCGTACTTTGGGAAGCGGGGCGTGACAGTGTGTGTGTGTGTGTGAGGAGTTAAACTCCTAGGATATTTTGAAGCTGATGAAGGGGCTTCTCCCCTTGAGCCCTAGTTCTTCCCCAAAGTGGGGTTTCTGGAGATAGGTCTCCTTCTTCTTCCTTTGTTGGCCGGATCATCAAGAAATATGTGATTTTAAAAATCTCTCCTTTCTGAGATCTGATGGCAGATCTGAGTTCCCCTTTATGGGTTTTATGGTGAAAAACTATTTAGTTTTGGAAAAGGAAGAGTAAAACTCTTTTCAAACGAAAGAACAAGGTTTAGAACCTTCAGAAAGAGGAAAGAGGCACAAACCCTAGATTTTGAGGGGAATGAAAATTATATCTTTATTCATCATCATGTTGCCTTATATAAGCTTACATATTTACATATAGCCCATTGGGCTTTACAAAATGACATTTTGCCCATCACATGGCTCATGTGCCATTTCTTTTTGCACATAAGCCATGGGCTTTACAAAAATTTGGCTTGATGCCCATTTTGCTTACATTCATGCACAAAAAATTACATCAAAATTATTTATTACATGATTTCTATGTTGGCATGGGTAGGCTGGCTGCGGGCTCGACTTGGGCATAGGCCCGCTTGACCTGGGCTTGGGCCCACCTGGCTTGGGGTTGACCTTGACTTTGACTTGGTCAACCGGGGTGCAATTTTCGACTTCAACAAATTGTCCCCCATCAATAAATGCACACCACATATGTGAGTCGTATGCATGAAATTGATGGATCTTCTTTTGCGTGGAAGCGACTTTCTTTGGTTTCCACTTCTTGGGATGCACTGCCCTTTTTACGACATGGACGGTCGACGTTTGCGTCTCCGAGGCGGAGTGTCCGTGGTAGACATTTCCCTGGCCCAGAGCGTTTTGGTTCCCGATTTGTCGGAAGCCCGCACTGCCCTTTTTACGACATGGACGGTCGACGCTCTGATCTGGAGCGATTTGGTTCCCGATTTGTGGGAAGCCTGCACTTCCCTTTTTACGACATGGACGGTCGACGCTCTGATCCGAAGCGATTTGGTTCCCGATTTGTAGGAAGCCTGTACTGCCCTTTTTACGACATGGACGGTCGACGCTTGACGCGTCTCCGAGATGGAGTGTCTGTGGTAGACTTTTCCCTGGCCCAGAGTGATCTGGTTCCTGCTTTGTAGGAAGCATGCACTGCCCTTTTTGCGACATGGACGGTCGATGTTTGCGTCTCCGAGACGGAGTGTCCGTGGTAGACGTTTCCCTGGCCTGGAGCGATTTGGTTCCCGATTTGTGGGAAGCCTGCACTGCCCTTTTTACGACATAGACGGTCGACGCCCTGGCCCGAAGCGATTTAGTTCCCGATTTGTGGGAAGCCTGCACTGCCCCTTTTACGACATGGACGGTCGACGCTCTGATCCAGAGCGATTTGGTTCCCGATTTGTGGGAAGCCTGCACTGCCCTTTTTGCGACATGGACGGTCGACGCTCTGATCCGGAGCGATTTGGTTCCCGATTTGTGGGAAGCCTGCACTGCCCTTTTTACGACATGGACGGTCGACGCTCTGATCCGGAGCGATTTGGTTCCCGATTTGTGGGAAGCCTGCACTGCCATTTTTGCGACATGGACGGTCGACGCTCTGATCCGGAGCGATTTGGTTCCCGATTTGTAGGAAGCCTGCACTGCCCTTTTTACGACATGGACGGTCGACGCTCTGATCCGGAGCGATTTGGTTCCCGATTTGTGGGAAGCCTGCACTGCCCTTTTTACGACATGGACGGTTGACGCTCTGATCCGGAGCGATTTGGTTCCCGATTTGTGGGAAGCCTGCACTGCCCTTTTTACGACATGGACGGTCGACGCTCTGATCCGGAGCGATTTGGTTCCCGCTTTATAGGAAGCCTGCACTGCCTTTTTTACGACATGGACGGTCGACGCTCTGATCCGGAGCGATTTGGTTCCCGATTTGTGGGAAGCCTGCACTGCCTTTTTTGCGACATGGACGGTCAACGCTCTGATCCGGAGCGATTTAGTTCCTGCTTTGTAGGAAGCCTACACTGCCCTTTTTACGACATGGACGGTCGACGCTTGACGCGTCTCCGAGACGGAGTGTCCGTGGTAGACTTTTCCCTGGCCCGGAGTGATCTGGTTCCTGCTTTGTAGGAAGCCTGTACTGCCCTTTTTGCGACATGGACGGTCGACGCTCTATTTTACTTGCTCTGCTTCCTGCAGTGTCAGGGGTGAACTTGACTTGCTCCACTTCTTGCGGTGTCGAGATTGGATTCTGACTTGCTCCGCTTTCTGCGGTGTCGGAGTTGCAGTTGACTTGTTGATTGTGATTTGGGTTGACATCAGCATCGCTATACTGGAATATGGTACCAGGAGCGAATCATCATCTGTCTTTGAGAGGATTTAAGGATTTGGTTTTGGTTTGGCATCTGCATTGCTGCATTGGAATAATGCCAGGAGCAACTCATCATTTGCCCTGGTAGGATTTGGGAATTAGCTTTTTGGACGGCATCTGCATTGCTACATTGGAATAATGCCAGGAGCAACTCATCATTTGCCCTGGTAGGATTTGGGAATTGGCTTTTTGGACGGCATCTGCATTGCTGCACTGGAATAATGCCAGGAGCAACTCATCATTTGCCCTGGGAGGATTTGGGAATTGGTTTTTTGTTTGGCATCTGCATTGCTGCACTGGAATAATGCCCGGAGTAACTCATCATTTGCCCCGGGAGGATTTAGGAATTGGTTTTTGTTTCGCATCTGCATTGCTGCACTGGAATAATGCCAGGAGTAACTCATCATTTGCCCCGGGAGGATTTGGGAATTGGTTTTTTGTTTGGCATCTGCATTGCTGCACTGGAATAATGCCAGGAGCAACTCATCATTTGCCCCGGAAGGATTTGGGAATTGGTTTTTGTTTGGCATCTGCATTGCTGCACTGGAATAATGCCAGGAGCAACTCATCATTTGCCCCGGAAGGATTTGGGAATTGGTGGCTTAGGAGACAGGTTTAGATCCCTATCACCTAAGGCTTTTCAATTTTATGGGTCGTAAGGGTCCCATAAATGCATTTTCTTCCTACGAGTCGGAAGGATCTCGTAGGTGTATTTTCTCCTTAGGAGTTGTGGGGACTCCTAAGTGTGTTGCTCTTTTGTGAGTCGTAAAGATCTCACGCGGGAATTTTCTCCTCACAAATTCGAGAGGACTTTGCGAGTGCATTTCATCGTTTTTTTTACGAGTTTGCGCCCTTTTGGGTTTTCACAAACTCGTCGGCAGTCCTGCTTTTTTTACTCACGAAGCCCTTTCGGGTTTTCATCCGTGCCCATTTTGCTTGTGGACATACCATTTTTTTTTTATTTATTTTTTATTATTTTATTTTATTTTTGGTGGGACTTTGAATGTGGTCTCACCGGTAGGACATGGGAGAGATTGGGATTGCTTTACGCCCGTAGATTGTATACGGTTTTGCAGGATGTATGATCCAGACCGTAGGGCCGGAAATATTTCGGGACTTCGTTGGCGTCTGCATCGCTGCACTGCAATATGGTACCAGGAGCGACTCATCATTCGCCGTTGGGGTATGGGATTTGGAATTTGATTGGCGTCTGCATCGCTGCACTGAAATATGGTACCAGGAGCGACTCATCATTCGCCAATTGGGATTTGAGTTTGGAATTTGGTTGGCGTCTGCATCGCTGCACTGCAATATGGTACCAGGAGCGACTCATCATTCGCCATTTGGGATTTGAGTTTGGAATTTGGTTGGCGTCTGCATCGCTGCACTGGAATATGATACTAGGAGCGACTCATCATTCACCACTTGGGGATTGGGGAGCGATGGCTTAGGAGACGGGTTTAGATCCCTATCACCTAAGGCTTTTCAATTTTATGGGCCGTGAGGGTCCCATAAAAGCATTTTCTCCCTACGAGTCGTAAGGATCCCGTAGGTGCATTTTCTCCTTAGGAGTTGTGAGGACCCCCAAGTGTGTTTTTCCTTTGTGAGTCGTAAGGATCCCACGAAGGTTTGTTCTCCTCATGCATCGTGAGGACACATGAGTGGGTCTTCCCAATGGACCATAATTCCAAGGGCGGAGACCAGCCGTGTAACTGGTGATTGCGGTGGGATATGGGTATGATGAGAATTATTTGAGCCCGTGGATTGTATACGGTAGTCAATTTGGGGATTGGCCGTAGTGCCGGAAGAATTTTGGGAAACTGAATTTTGGTTGGCGTCTGCATCACTGCACTGGAATATGGTACCAGGAGCGACTCATCATTCGCCGTTGTTTTTTTTTTCTGTTTTACCGCGATTGCTCTATCATTTCAGCTTTTATTATCGCGAAAGTCGCGATTGCCCTATCATTTCGGCTTTTTATTCGCGGTTGCCCTATCATTTCGACTTTATTTTTCATCTTTATTTTACTCGCTGATTTTTATTGCGAGTTGCCCCATCATTTCGGCTTTTCTCTTTTCTTTCTTTTATTTACACATTTTTTGTTTATTTACATATCCTTACATTCCCAGTTTAATGACATAGAGGTCGATTGTTCCCAGTTTAACGACGTGGTGGTCATCTTTGCTTATCCCAGCTCCTTGAATTTTGATCTCGGCGGAGCTGTATTGATGACCGTAGCTCTGTGGCTTGCCGATACATCCGAGGACTGTGAGATTTTTCCAAGCTTGTATTGGTCCTCTGCCCAATCTTTGAAAACACAGCAGTCTTCAATGGCATGATTCACCACCCTATGGTATGGGCAGTATACGGGATTGCCGGTCATATTCATTTCATATGGCCTCTTCGGAATAGGTAATTGCAGACCGTTGTTTAAGGCTTCCTCGAATATATTGCGGACCTCATCCCTCCTGAAGGAGTAAACCTTCTTCTTTCTCTCCATTAGAGTAGGTGCCCTTACTGATGCTGGTCCTTGAGGCCGATCAGTCTTTGGTTCGCCCTTTTCAGATAATGGCACATGTCTGGGAGGATTAGGTTTCCGAAAGGCTTCGGTCTCCATTTGTATGAAATCGGCGGTCGTAGCTTGACTGTTTGCTAACACGCCTTTAGACAGTTCTATCTCTCCCGTCTTGTATTGCCTTTCAACCCAATGTTTGAAGACGAAGCAGTCCTCAATGGCATGACCTATCACTCTATGATAGGGGCAATATTTTGGGTCGTCGGTCATATTCGCTTCTTGCGGTCTCTTTGATTCTGGCAATTGTAGATCGTTTCTTAGGGCGTTCTTGAATATCTTGTGGACTTTGTCTCTTTTGAAGGAATAGACCTTATCCAGCTTTTCTTTCAGTGGAGATTCTCCTCCAGTGTATGTATCGGAGGGACTGGAGGCTGATTGCGGCCGTTTTCTGCGAAGGCGCTCCACTCTTAGGTTGAAGGGGGTATCAGTTGGCTGCCTCTGGGTATCAATCCTTGGCTCATGAACCAAAATTTGATTCTGCGGTAATTGCAATTGGGTGACTTGGGTCGCGAGATCTGCCGCGACGTTTGCTAATTCGTCGACCTTGGACTGTACCTTGGCTAGCTTCTCATCCCTGTCCTGAAGCCGCCTCTGTAGCCATTGGAACAATGCTTGTTTTGTAGTTCCGGATATGACAATCGGGTCATCCGTATTGCCTGAGCTCAATTCCGCAGGAACCATGGGCTCTTTTGGCTTATCGTCCAGAGCGAGCTCTTCGTCATTTAGACCGAGTTGACGTTGGGTAGCGTCCACCGCATCATCACCCTGGCTGTGAAGCATAGGAGGGTTAGTTTCTTCATGTCCGACCATGTAGACGGTGTGGACCGCGTATCCAGCCGTCTCTTTATTTTTGGCGGTTGATTTCGCGGAGCGGTCCGGGCTTTGGAAATTCATAAATTTTAACATGGCCAGAGCCCTAGCCCTTTTGTTGGCTCTGTATCTGGGCCGCTTCTGCCTCAGCTTCTCTGCCTTGAGCGCTTGGCAGGCTTCAGCTCTTCGGGAAGCCACCATGGGCTGAGTGATGGGGAGGCTTGAGAAGACACCCAATCGAGCATTTTTCAGAGGCGCCGCTAGAACTTGTCCGAGATGCCTTGTTGCTTTGTTGGTGTTGATGGTCTTGCCCCCAGGTGGGGCCAAAGAAAGTCGTTCAAACACCGACTTGCTTTTGTGTTGGGGCGCCCTCGCGACCGTGACATTCAGCCTTTTCCCCTTTGAGACCGGTTTGTTTGTTACCGGAGCTTGAGGAGCTGGGATGGCATTAGCCGAGACAAACAGAATAGACCCAAATTGTAGCAGCGGTTCTTCCCGCTGTCGTCCGAGACTTGCCGGGAGGACCGTCCTGGAGTCCATCTTCATCGTGTATGAGATGGGAGCTGAGTTCATCTTTGGAGACATTGTTGGAAAGTGATTGCTTAAAACCTGCACAAAAGAGCATTATTTTAGTATAAATACAGATATGTTTATTAACTGACTTCGCATGAACGTTTAACCCAAAATATGGGAGGAGAGACAGGTCCCACCGGGCGTGCCAGAATCTGTAGGGTGTTTTTCGTCACCCCATTGAGATGGGAATACGCGCGCGCTTGTCAGGCGCATTACAGATTCCCCCTGCCTAGGGTAGGCTGGGGTTATTGATTATGGGGATCCGAATCTCCGGCAGCCGCGGACTAAGCTGGCGTTAATTACCCCTAGCCTTTTGGAGCGAGGGAACCTCCGATTGACGGGTTAAACTGGTCATGCGAACTCAATGTGCAGTGTTGTGTTTTGAAGGGGTTTTGGATATATCGGGGGGCCCGCAGAGTTTTTACGAGGGTCCCGCTACCCGGATAGCGGGCTGGGGGTCAAGGGGGCTAGCGGCCCCCTTGCGGGGTGCGGGGCAACGCCCCGGCCCAAACTTTTTGAGGGGGACAGTGTTGTGGAGTGTGTGTGTGTGTGAGAATGTATGTGTGTGTGTATATATATATATGAAAAAGGAAAAGGGCATCCAAAGGATGCGTGGAAAAAAGCGCCAGCGCTTTGGACGCTAGCGCTTTGAGCGCTAGGGCCCCACGTGTCAGCACATGGGCGCTCAGGCGCTAGCGCTCTGAGCGCAAGAGCGCTAGCGCCCCACGTGTCAGCACGTGGGCGCTCGGGCGCTAGTGCCTTGGGCGCTAGCGCTCTGAGCGCAAGAGCGCTAGCGCCCCACGTGTCAGCACGTGGGTGTTCGGGCGCTAGCGCCTTGGGCGCTAGCGCTCTGTGCGCAAGGGCGCTAGCGCCCCATGTGTCTGCACATGGGCGCTCGGGCGCTAGCGCTTTGGGCACTAGCGCTCTGAGCGCAAAAGCGCTAGCGCTTTGAGCGTAGCGCCCCACGTGTCAGCACGTGGACGCTCGGGCGCTAGCGCCCCACGTGTCAGCAGGGCACTCGGGAGGCAAAAAGGGACTTGGTCCTTGCAATTGGAGTTGTGCTCATAGAAATGAGCACTTATTATATTGTGTGTGTGTGTGTATGAGGAGTTAAACTCCTAGGATATTTTGAAGCTAATGAAGGGGCTTCTCCCCTTGAGCCCTAGTTCTTCCCCAAAGTGGGGTTTCTGGTGATGGGTCTCCTTCTTCTTCCTTTGTTGGCCGGATCTTGAAGATCAAGAAATATGAGATTTTAAAAATCTCTCCTTTCTGAGATCTGATGGCAGATCTGAGTTCCTCTTTGTGGGTTTTATGGTAAAAAACTATTTAGTTTTGGAAAAGGAAGAGTAAAACTCTTGATTTAATTCAAAAGAAAGAAGAAGATTTAGAACCTTCAGAAAGAGGAAAGAGGCACAAACCTTAAATTTTGAGGGGAATGAAAAGTATATCTTTATTCATCATCATGTTGCCTTATATAGGCTTATATATTTACATATAGCCCCTTGGGCTTTACAAAATGGTATTTTGCCCATCCCATGGCTCACGTGCCATTTCTTTTTGCACATAAGCCATGGGCTTTAAAAAAAATTGGCTTGATGCCCATTTTGCTTATATTCATGCACAAAAAATTACATCAAAATTATTTGTTATATGTTGGCATGGGTAGGCTGGCCGCGGGCTCGACTTGGGCATGGGCCCGCTTGACCTGGGCTTAGGCCCACCTGGCTTGGGGTTGACCTTGACTTTGACTTAGTCAACCGGGGTGCAATTTTCGACTTCAACACATCCGAGTCTCGATTTTTTCTTCTATTGCAAGAGGGAAGGACACTTGTGGAAGGACTGTAGGCGCGCAAAAGGCCTGTGCTTAGTTTGTGGCGCATCCAATCACGGAATTAGAACCTGTCCCTATAGACGCAACTCTGCTCATACACCCACCAACTATCCGCAGCGGCCAGCTATCCAGGCTCCTGCACCTCATCTGGCACTCCCAGCTCCACCTCCTGCATAGCTTAATCGCCAATTCCATCAGGCTCTGAGGAACATGCCTCGAGGGCAGAGAAACATGCCGCAAGGACAGAGGAATGTGCCCCGGCTAGGAGGAATGAACCACGGCGTCAGGCTTTCCTTTTAGCGGCTGAAGAAGCAGAGGCCGTAGAACAAGGTAACCCTGGTAATTCTCTTCAATCTTTTCAAACCCTTGTACCACTTTGTTATTTTTCATACACTATCAGTACTTCTATTACCAAACTTTCCTTGAATCTGTTACACTTTCCTTTTACAAATTTCGAGGACGAAATTTTTATAAGGAGGACAGAATGTAACAACCCTAACTTTCTGTATGAAATTTTTTCAAAATACAGAAAGGCACACTTAAGTCTGAGCACGAATTATAAATTTGTTTTGGTTTAGAACAGCAAGAAGGAGGTTGTAGCTCACTGGTAAGACCTTGCACTGCTGAACCAAAGCAACAGAGTTCAAATCCCATTAGCCACATATTCTTTTTATTTTAAATTCTTTTAATCTTTTAGAAGCCCAAGAGACTACACGTGTACTACACGTAAATTGAAGAGACACAAGATAATCAAACACGTGCACTGTAGAATACCAAACGACCCCGACCTAATACCCCAACACTAGACCCACCCGACGGTATAAAACTGGCGACACCCACACAAAGAACCGGCACCGCCGGTCTAAACCGGCGGTAGTGCCCCCAAACTTCGACCCCTGCAACCTTTCAGCTACCCCCATTAACCCCACATTGCTTGTTTACTCTGAATATTTCCATAGAGCAATAAAATGCCATTTAATCCAATTTTAATGTATATTTTTAATGCATATTCATCACCCCTAAACCCTAATTTTCCCTATAAGTACCACCATAATTTCATACCTCCTCACTCAGAATTCCCTTGTTCTCCGCCGAACACAGGGACGAGACCGCATAGGTCCGTCTTGCCTGAATTTGGGGGCAGATGCTAATTGGTGCTATCCGTCCATTTCTCCGAAAATGCCAAGTTGATTTATGGTACCGTATATCGAAGGTTTAAACGGATGCGACCGATGTAGCAGACTTCGTCAGATTCCCCCTCGTTGAGGGGTTTTTGATTGTGGGGACGCTCTTCCCTGCAGGCACAAGCCCCTACAGTTAATTACGCTACCGCATCGTGGTAACCATTTTCTCTTTCTCCAGATGGTCACTTCGTGTCGTGTGTGTTTGTTTTGTTTTTGGTTGCCCGTGGATTGTATACGGAGACTAATTTATGTTATCGCCCGTAGGGCGTGGATTAGTCCAAATCCGTATTTTCTTAAATTTGGGTTTGGGTTGGGTTTAAGGATACGTTAGTCTCATTTGAGACTAAGATCAACTTAAACGTTTGTTAAGGATACGTTAGTCTAATTTTAGACTAAGATCAACTTAACAGGATCATTTAGATTTGACAAAAGAGTATTTGAGCTCTATTGTTTAGTTTAGGGACATTGCGGTCCATAATTAGTTTAAGGACGTTACGGTCCAAGGTTAAGGACATCATAGTCCATGGGTTTAAGGACCCCACAGTCCAAGGTTAAGTACATCATAGTCCATGGGCTTAGGGACCCCACAGTCCAAGGTTAAGGACATCATAGTCCATGGGTTTAAGGACCCCACAGTCCAAGGTTAAGGACATCATAGTCCATGGGCTTAGGGACCCCACAGTCTGAGGTTAAGGACATCATAGTCCATGGGTTTAAGGACCCCACAGTCCGAGGTTAAGTACATCATAGTCCATGGGCTTAAGGACCCCACAGTCTGAGGTTAAGGACATCATAGTCCATGGGCTTAAGGACCCCACAGTCCGAGGTTAAGGACATCATAATCCATAGGTTTAAGGACCCCACAGTCCGAGGTTAAGGACATCATAGTCCATGAGTTTAAGGACCCCACAGTCCATGGAATGTCTGGTTGTCGGGACCCGTCATCTCTCTGAAGACGTTGAAGGATTACAACGACAAATTTCAGAGGAGTGAAGAGATGTACCCTTGAACCAATTTTGGTTGGGAGATCTGTAGTCCAATTAGGACTAAGATCTGAGATTTATGAGCATATGGGCTCAATTAATCTGAATGAGGGGTTTATGGCCAATTTGGGCTCGGCCCACTCAGTTAAAATGTTAAACATTTGATAATGCTGAGCATTGATTTGGGTTCTGACAGTATTTTTTTCTTTTATTAAACGCTGAGCATTCCTCATAGCTCTAGGGCTTTATTTAAAAAATAATTTATGTTCTTTCAGCGCACACGTGAGGAACACGTGGCGCGCTTGGCGCTAGCGCCAGTTAATGAGCGCAGTGCGCTATATTTGGAGCGCTGAGGCGCTACAGCGCTTTGCGCTAGATGCAGAGCGCTGAGGCGCTACAGCGCTTTGCGCTAGATGCAGAGCGCTGAGGCGCTTCTGTTAAGTAGCGAACACGTGAGGAGCACGTGGCGCGCTTGATGCTGTGTGCCAGTCTTGAGCGCAGAGCGCTTCTTAAATTTAGAGCGCTAAGACTCTTTTAAATTAGGAGCGCTAAGGCTCTGCAGCGCTTTGCGCTAGATGTGGAGCGCTGAAGCTCTTTAAAATTATGAGCGCTAAGGCTCTGAAGCGCTTTCCGCTAGATGTGGAGCACTGAAGCGCTCCTTTTTAATTGGAGCGCTAAGGCTCTTCTTTTATGCAACTTTGATCAGCTCTGCACTCTGAGAATTAAATTCTCTCTTATAAGAGACTTTGTCTCAAGGTTCTGAGAACAAAGTTCTTATTTTATAGGAGATGTTTCAATCTCTTATTTTGGTGAAAGGTTTTGCCTTTATAGATCTGTGATCCTAAGATAATTGAATTATTCTTCCCCCTTTTTATAATGAGATATTATGATCTCTGAAAGACAATTTGTCATATAGATCTATGATCTGAAGAAGGTTAAGTTCTTCCTTTTCTTTTTAATGATGAGATACTTCGATCTCTTTTTGAAAGACCTTGGTCTTATAGATCTGTGATCTTAGAAAAAGAAGTAAATTCTTCTTTTATATGAGACGATTTCGTCTTTCTGTTCTTTTACCTTGAAGAAAATCTTCTTCTTCCGAAAGCTTGCTCCTCTTTCTGAGATTTCTCAAAATTTATAGGGGGTTCCTCTTTATGAGACTTGAAGTCTTGGGGCCTTTATATAGAGTATGGCTGATTTGTTCAATCAGTTAAGGAGATCTTTTCTCCAATTGATTTGGGGATTTCCCCATCGTTGGATTTTTGATCCAAGGGCTTCTGATTTACAGAAGGCAATCTTCTTGTTTTTAACAAGATTGGGAAATCTTTCCCCACACAGAATTTATTCTGTATTTTAGTGATTTTTAATCACCACTGGATCATTGATCCGACGGTGCTCTGATTTACAGAGCACAATCTTCTTGTTTGGAAAGATTTTGAGGAATCTTTCCTTAACAGAATTTTATTCTGGTTAATTGATGATTTATCATCTTTATTGCATCTTTGATCTGACGGTGGGGAGCTTTTAGTTCCAGCGCTAGCGCACTCGTGCTTTGCGCGTGGTGCGCTGCTTAGAGTGCAGCGCTCTTAGTGCTAGCGCACACGTGCTTTGCACGTGGTGCACTACTTGAGGCGCGGCGCACTTGGCGCTGCTATGAAGCGTTGCTTCATTTCAAAATTTGAAATTTGAACAGAGCTTTGCTCTGATTGGGGGAAACATCCCTGCCAAAACTTTCAAGAAATTTCCAAGTTCCCATAGTGTGCAAGTAGAGTTAACAAAGGGCGAAACTCCGACGAAGTTCCGGCCACGATACAAGAAGTTTCCGGCAACGAAACGAAGTATCGATGAATCCTAGACCTCCTCCTACCTCTCCCCTCTCATCAAAGCTAGTAAGTCCCCTTTCTCTCTCTCTTTTGCTATTCCCAAACTCTTCATTGTTAAAACGTGTCGGAAGCGGAGTTATCCGGCTTCCGATTCTCTTTTCTTTTAAAAATACAACTTTTTCTTAATAACAAGCCTACAACTTTTGATATATTGTTTAGTAATCATTAACAAAGACCATAGAACAAGTTTGACATCAAAATAATAACCATAGAAAGTTGTATTTCAATTTTACATTAAAATACCTTTATGTTTCATATCGACATGTTTATACCTTTTAACCGTGTTATCTTTAGAAAACTCATGATTTTTTTTCTAACAGGGACAGTGTTGTGGAGTGTGTGTGTATATAAAAAAGAGGGAATAATAGCGTCCAAAGGATGCATGGGTGTCAGCGCCTCACGTGCCTAGCACGTGGGCGCTGGGCGCTGGCGCCTCACTCGCTTGGCACGTGGGCGCTGGGCGTCAGCAGGAAAAGGGACTTTATCTCTGCACTGGGAGTTGTGCTCCCGATTTGACTTCTGGAGTTAAACTCCTAAAAAGAGATTAATTTATGGAGTTGAACTCCAACAGATCTTGAATGGAGTTAAACTCCTAGAAATCTTTAGAAATGATTAAAGGGGGGTGGCCCCTTTGTTTCTCTCCCCTTTGGCCCTGGATCATCCCAAGATGGGATTTTTGAAGATGGGTCTCCTTTTTCTTCCTCTCGGTTGACCGGATCTTGGAGAAAGGGGGTGAGATTTAAAAAAATCTCCCATTTTTGAGATCTAATGGAAGATTTGAGCTTTCCTTTGTGGGTTTTGTGGTGAAAAACTATTTAATTTTGGAATAAGAAGAGTCAAACTCTTAATTTAATTGAAAAGGGAAAGGAGATTTAGAACCTTGAGGAGGGAGAAGGAGGCATAAAATTGCTAGAGTTTGAGAGAATGAAAAAGTTGTTTTTTATATCATCATCATGTTGCTTTATATAGGCTTACACATTTACATATAGCCTCTTGGGCTTTACAAAATGGTATTTTGCCCATCCTATGTCTCATATGCTCATTTCTTTTTGCACATGAGCCATGGGCTTTAAAAAATTTGGCTTTAAGCCCACTTTTCTTACATTCATGCATAAAAAAATTACATCAAAATTATTTATTACATGATTTCATTTTGGAATGGGGGAGGCCGGCCGCGGGGCTCGACTTGGGCATGGGCCCACTTGATCTAGGCTTGGGCCCGCTTACTTGGGGCTGACTTTGACTTTGACTTGGTCAACCGGGGTGCAATTTTTGACCCCAACAGCTGCCACTTGCGCTAAACCCGCTTAGTGCATGCTCGGATGGACACGGGATTCTAGTGCCCGTCTTGTCCTCGTTTCTGCTATCGACTCTGAAGTTGGTACTTCTTCATCTCATTTTCCCCCTCCACCCACCACATTGACCGAGATGGACGGTTCTCCATCAGATTTTACCAACACACCTCTGCCACCACCCGTAGGTGCGCAGAATCCACCGTGCATCTCTCTCCAAGAGAGATGCTACCCGATATGCGGTCCCCTTCCTACAGTCTATCCCTTCCACCAGCCAATGGGGATAATTTTGAAATTAAAGCCCACTTCATCAACATTTTGCCCAAATTTCACGGGCTTGAGTCTAAAGACGCATACGTATTTATCACCAAATTCGAAAACGTATGCGCAATGATGGGCACTTCACAACTTTCAGTGGATGCTATGAGACTACGTCTTCTCCCTTTTAGTTTGTGCGATCTAGAAGAAAAATGGCTTTATAACACTGCCGCACACTCTATTTTCAATTGGGATGAATTTGTTATAGCATTCCTTAAGAAATTTTATCCCAATCATAAGACCGCCCGTGTTCGGAGCGAGATCAACCAGTTTACCCAGCTTCCCAACGAACCATTTTGGAAATGCTTTGAACGGTTTAAAGATCTGCTAGTCCAATGCCCTCATCACGGAATTAATAGATGGGATCTTTGTCGCATTATATATGAGGTTATTAATCCAGAGACAAAATAGATGCTTGAGACCATTTGCCAATGCCATTTCATGTCCAAAGACGATGGTGAAGCTTGGCAATTCCTGGAAGATCTCGCTGAACAAACTTTACAGTGGGAAAGCGTTAGACCAACATCGTCTAGGGGAGGTATCCATCAGCGTGATGTTTCCATCGCAGTGAAAGCCGAAATGGCCGCGATACAAAGGAAACTCGACGCTATAGAAAACAAAGTCACTTTAACTTCTCTAAATCAGGTTACGCTCTCCAAAACTGTGTGTGGTTGCTGTTCCGACCCATCACATTTGATGGAAGAATGTCCTTTGAGTCCACCGTTTCAAGGTCAAGAACAAATTAATGCTACTTTTCAGCAACGACCTAGAAACGATCCTTATTCTTCTACATACAATTAGGGATGAATGAATCATCTTAATTTTGCTTGGAACCAAAACCAAAACCAAAATCAAAACCAGTTCCCAAGCAACTATCAAAGACCTCCCCCATAGCAACAGCAACCACCACTACAGAGTCAGCACACCTTTCAATCGCAAACTTTTCAAAATCCAGCCAACAATTTTGCACCGATTAATGATTCTTTCCATACGGTTGGTACCGAAAAACCCTCCGCACTCGAACGAAGCATGGATACGTTTATTAAACATTCCATGCGAACGACGAATACTTTAACGTCTTCTATCCAAACGTTAATGCAGAACACCGCTTCCCACAATGAAAGTATAAAATCGATAGAAGCACAACTTGCACAGTTAAATACCATGATGAGTGCGAGAGAGAAAGGGAAACTTCCATCTCAACCCCTACCGAATCCTGGCCACCCACAAAGCTATATTATGAGTGTCGTTACCACGTTGAGATCGGGAAGAGTGATAAACAACCAAGTCGGTGAATAGGTTGATGATGAGGAATCAATTGATACCCCGGCTTCTACTTCTAACCCTATTTCGTCAAGTCCACCCTCTTCCGAGCCTATTCTCCGTTTTCCCCTAAGCTCAAACCCTTAGCCCACTTCCTCGAGTCAACCTAAAACGATCTCAACTCCAATTCTGGGATCCATTTCATCCCCACAATCTTCTCCAATGTTGGACTCAACCCTTATTGATAAAACTCCTTATCCACATAGGTTAAGGGGCAACAGACCAAGTCCACAAATGAAGAAGATTGTGGAAATTTTTAAGCAAGTTAACATAAATATTTCTCTCCTAGATACTATTCAACAAGTTCCGTCTTATGCGAAAATGCTAAAGGACTTGTGCACTAGGAAGAAAAAAATGCAAGTGCCTAAAAAAGTTTTCTTAACGAGTAATGTGAGCACTGCGTTTACCCAAAAAATACCCACTAAACGAAAGGACTCCGGAAGTCCTACAATATCTATTTCTATTGGGGGTAAAAATATCAATCATGCTCTACTCGATTTAGGCGCCAGTGTTAACTTGCTTCCATATTCTGTCTATGAGCAATTAAGGATCGGAGAGTTAAAACCGGCACACTGCACTCTTCAGATGGTCGATCGATCTATCACCCAATCTAGGGGTGAGCTAGAGGATGTGTTAATCAAAATCGGGGAATTTATATTCCCTGTGGACTTTATCGTTATAGATACATAGCCTGTGGCGAACCCACGAAACCAAATCCCGGTGATTCTAGGTCAGCCTTTTCTTGCGACTTCCAACGCAATAATCAATTGTCGAAACGGCTCTATGACCCTATTCTTTGGGAAGATATCAATTGAGCTTAACATTTACAAGTTGGGAAGTGAACCCTTTGAACCCTATGCTTAAGTATTTTCTGTTAAAACGATAAATTCCAACAGCAGCGAATTTGAACAGCTTCACGATACTGATCTCGACTCCGCTAGTACGTTGTTGTTTGACCCTGCTATTTGTTATACACATACGGACCCTTCTATCGAGCTGTCCGGGTCAACATCTAATGCTAATTATGAACCTTTTATGGAGTCCGAGTATCATCCTATTCTTTTCGATGGGATTATTATTCGGGATATCGATGAATGCTTTGAAGAAATCTTTGCTGAAGAACTCGCATTCTTAGAAAACATGGGAATTGTAATGAATCAACCCCAACCGAAAGAAGTTGAACCGCCAACTCTTCTTCTTATCGATAACGAGAATGTGGGTAATCCACCATCATTGTTTCGTCTCTACAAACCGTGACGTACACCCATTCTATTCCACCTCTTATCCCCTCCCCACTTCTTCACGTCTATAGGTGATATGTTCTTCTACCAACCTTGGGGCTACATTGATAAAAATTTTGAATGGTTGGTGTTGACTTTTGGTCTTTGTAAAATTTTATATTAACCAATAACTTTAACCCCCCCTCAAAATTTTACATGCTTAATACTATTTCACTCAAGTTTGGGGGGAGGAGAAAATATTAGAAAATAATTTTTTACAAAATTATGAGCCAAAAATAAGTTTGAGGGAGGATTTCTGTCACGCTCCGCTTCCTAGAGTGCGCTAAGATAGGCACGTGACAGAGCCAACCATGCTATCTGTGGTTAGGAAATTCCCTCCACAGTCATATTACGGTTGTAGAGATATCAAGAACAGTAATAAACTATCTAACACATGTCCATAAGCCAGAATAAATGAGTCAAGAATAAAATAATGCGGAAGCAAAAGATCCAATAAACAATAATAATCTGGAATGTACGTCCCAAAATACGGGCTCACATCAGGAATAAAATAATACTGAAAGGAACTGAACTAAACTAATACAGGTCCTCACTGCTCGGCCTGTTCACTGAAATACTCCTGCTCGGCCTGCAGCAAAGGTAAATGATCTGGGCCATGCAAAACCCAGACGCCAGTGCATCATAATATCAAACAATAATAAAATCAAGGAGTAGCAAGACATGCAGGTATGAGTATGAACGGTAAATAAGGTATAACGGTAACATAAATAAGGGTAGTGAAGGGTAAAGGCACAGGTGACGTGCAGTGAGTAATCTAAACTGGTCTACTGGGTTAACTACTCTCAAGTCCTTCAAATCAATTTAATGAATCGTCGATGTAACTCAATAGTATCCCGTGCGTGCCCGGGACCACGGTCAAAGACTCTCGGGCTGAATCCGAGACATGCCGCTAGGCAGTAAAAGATAGTATGTAAAGACGAATGATGTCAGCAGCAGCATCCCGGGGCTGGCCTAGCCCGTAAGACTGATCAGTAAAGGCATCGAACTGACGAGTTACAAGTCCGGTTTCATCATTGATTTTCCTATACCCCCAAGTTATGTGTTCAAGTCAGGTATTGATAATAAATCTGAGACTAATGCCAACACAGGAATCAAGCAGGAACAGGTTTGTTTATACAAACAGTAGGATATGTCTATCGGGACAACAGGTCAGGATTGTCGGCATTAGAAACGGGATCAGGTAACAAGTCAAGTAGTAATATATCAGGTCATGTCAAGTAGTGTACAAGTATCAAGTCTGGTCAAGTAATGGTGTATCAGATCATGGCAAGTAGTATACATGTATCAAGTGGGTGCTCATGATCAAACTGTAATAAGTATGGGTACACAAAATCAAGTATGGAGTACTAATATAACAATGAAATGATATAATGTGACATGATAATAAGTGCATCCAAATTCATATTATTTTATGGCTTCACTTCACTGTGTCACGCCCCGCTTCCCAGTGTACGGCGAAGTGGACGCGACGAGGCCCGCTACGTATATACTCAGAAGTATATACGCTAAGCGTAAATAAGCAATATAAAGTAAATCACAAGAGACGAATAATATAAAAATAACAGCAACTTTTATTAATAACATTCTTTTTACAATGCAGGAAAAGAAAATACAACTGGAATGAAAAGCAATGCCTAAACAGTGGCATAACAGGAAATGAAATAAACTGGAAGGAACAAGGTACAATTATCTAGAACTCTGGGTCTGCCTGGAACTGCTCCAAATCTTCACCGGTGGGCTCGATCTCAGCTTGGTCCAACGCACCTGACGACATTCAAAGAAGATAGAAATAGAATGTCGTCAGCGAACAGGTCGCTCGGTAAGTCCCAAAGATAAGAAGAATGAGAATGACAGAGTAACAGTATTTTCTAAAGTATTATATTGTTTAATATTATGGAATATTGTGTAACGCTGTTGTTTGTAGCTTGGTACAGAAGGATGCCAGTGTATACGAGGGGGATCTCTATATGCTAGAGATCATGGCAAAAGGAAAGTACAAGGAACCGTTATGCCACGGTACAACAGCAATAGAATTCAGGTTAGGTGTCTTAATCTGACCATCTCGTGCCACCTTTAACACCTTCCGTACCAATCTACCCCTTAAACCCCGTAGTGTTTTAACAGTATTGTAGTATTGGAATATGTAAGTTGGATGACTGACCAAAACCATGATATCAGTAAACATGTTGCAACTGTATAATCAGGTAAATGGAATATCAGGATAATGGGTGAATATCCATGGTTTGATTCAGTCAAGAAGAATATATTGTTAACTGGATTCAGGGTTTCATGTATTCAAATTGCATTGGAATATAAAAGAATAAAGATTGACTTGAATCATATTCAAGTCAGAAATAGTCAGACTCTAACCCGGGTCAGACTAAAAGAAGAGAATTTGAAGTTCAATATTAGCTAGGGGCCTTATTGTAATTTGTAAAACTTGAGGGGGTTTTATGTAAAAATACTTTTGTATAGTTTTCAAAATACACCTCAAGTATTTAATAATCGTCTTAATTGTTATAATGAATGTGAATTTTATTTGTGTTATTCTAGTGAATATATCCTAATAAAAGTATTAATTGTTTTATCTGAAATTCATGGTATTTTAGTGTAACTTTTAATCTTGTAATTTTTAGGAAAAAGTGGAAACTTTATATTATGATAAAATAGGTGTTTAAATGATAATTATATATATATTAACACATGAATAATTTTTAAATGGATATTTTATTTTCAAAAATCTCATTTTCCTTAAATATCGTATTTTAAACCTTTCGAGACCGAATGCTCCTTGCGGAGGTCTGAATCTCGCACTACTAGCCTGCGGGTGCACGATGAACCGTACTATCCCTAACAGGTTCCCCAAAAGTGGGTTGTAGCGGCGCTTTGCTTAGGTTTAACAAATACTTTTCATTTGGGAAAACGGTTTTATAAATATGGGGTATTTATTTGCAAAAAAGTATAGTTTTCCGTATTTTAGTTATTAGGGTTTCCTAAGCCAACTAGCCTACTTCTAAGTCTAAACGATGAGTCATTAGAAGCCTCAAATCGCCTCTTCACCATCAATTGCGGCCAGGTAAGTGCCAGGTAAGTGGGAAGGAACCACAGTCGTGGGCCTAATTAAAAACCACTAGCCTTAGACACACTTGCCTAGGCACCACAAGACAGTTTAGATAAACGATCGATGTCCATGACCAATCGTGTTTTCATTTTATTAAAAGATTTTATCTAGAAAAGTTTACAACTTAAAGCTTTAAATAAAAGTTATAAAGATTATGGTATTTTAGTGAAAAGTCCTGTAATTTCGTATTCTGTATTTTTGATATTTATCAATTAGGGTTAGATTGAGTGTGTGTAGGGGTAGGTCATTACCCCGTGACTTATATTAAGTTTTGGTGAAGTTTAAAGGTAAAACATGACAAGTTAAAGTTGAAGGTATTAAAGTGCAAGAATACGGTATTTAAAAACGTTATCATTTTATGTGTGAAATTTCATTCAAATTGGGTTCTACAAGTTTAGTGATCAAGATAAACCTATTTAGGAGTGAGGGAATTAATTGAACTAAGAAAAATGAACTTCATGGTATTTTTATGAAAAGAGTACGGTTTTGCAAAGAACTTATCATTTCATGTGAAAAAGTTTGGTTAAATTGGTTTATGGGTGATTAATAGTCAACATGAATATGGGTAGATAGTATGTATTAGGTGACAAGTGGAAATTTATAGAAAAACCGAATCGGAAATCGGTTTGTCCGATTTCCGTCGGGTTCCAAAAAGTCGTATTTTTATACTTATAGAGAAGAGAGAGAGAGGGGATGGGACTTACGGTTTGGACAAGCTAAGGAAGCTAAGGGATGTGGTGGTTGTCGATTCGTCGAAAACGTCGCGAAGGTTCTGATCCGGTCGCCGGAATCCGTCGTCGATTTCGGCAGCGCTTCGCTTCTCGCTCTTCGTACCGAATTCTCGAGAATTTGAGAGAGTGGAATTAGAGTTGTGAGGGGAAAAGGTAGAGGATAGGGGTCGTTATATAGGGCTAGGCTAGGGTTAGGGTTTGGATTAAAAAAATATTTTAAAAAATATAAAAAAAACATTAAAAATTCATTACAAATCATTAAACCTAGGAGTAAAAGGGATTTATTGGCCAAATCAAAACCGATCCAGGTATAATAAGTGTGCAAGAGGGTTGACCAAGTCAAGAGCCAACTTTTCTCAGTTGGTGACTCGGCCGTCCGGCCCAGTCCGGCCGGCGGCGCCGGATCGAGTCGGCCGAGTCGCCGGCCGGCGGCGCCGAGTCGGGGGTCCATTGGCCGGGGATTTTCTGGGGGTACAATTTGGTATATTTACTTTTTCAAGTCCAGTACATATTTTGGGAGTTATGGCCTTTTTACCGTTGACTTCCCAAAAAATTAAACAAAATAAACACAAAACTAATGTGGGGCATGGGATTTGAACTCCGGTGGCTTGGTTCAGCAGTGCAAGGTATTACCAATGAGCTACAAGCTCCTTCTTGTAATTATTATGGTTTTTAATTAGTTAAACTGATAGCAGCAAGAATAAATACTCCTAGAATACATTAAATTTAAAGTAATTTCTTGTACACTAAAAATGGAGTTATTTCATTCTTATAGCTTGTAATTAAAAATAAAAATAATTACCTGAATCTTGTGCTCAGGCTTAAATACCCCTTTGTGGATTTTAAAAATATATTTGAAAAATTTTGTATAGGAAAAAGTGTATCAAAAATTAGGGTTGTTACATTCTACCCTCCTTATAAAAATTTCGTCCTCGAAATTTGTAAAAGGAAAGTGTAACAGTTTCAAGGAAGTTTTGGTGCTGGTGTACTAACAATATGCGAAAAAAATAACAAGGTGGTGTAAGTATTTTAGAAATGTGAAGAATATGTGAAGGAATGAAAGGATGCGAAGGTTTTGGTAAAATTGTAAAAGAGATGAGGGAATTTTGGATTAGGTCAGATTCAAGATATATGATTCAAAGAATAAGAAATGATGGGATTCAAGGAACATGATTGTAAAGAATGTTTTAGTTGCTGGTTCTTGTGTTATATTGCTTAGGTTGTTCACGCAGACCAGAACTGCATGACAGGGATTCATATAGCTCTGACCTGCATGGGCAACCAACAAAACCTGTCACGCCCCGCTTCCCAGTGTACGGCGAAGTGGACGCGACGAGGCCCGCTACGTATATACTCAGAAGTATATACGCTAAGCGTAAATAAGCAATATAAAGTAAATCACAAGAGACGAATAATATAAAAATAACAGCAACTTTTATTAATAACATTCTTTTTACAATGCAGGAAAAGAAAATACAACTGGAATGAAAAGCAATGCCTAAACAGTGGCATAACAGGAAATGAAATAAACTGGAAGGAACAAGGTACAATTATCTAGAACTCTGGGTCTGCCTGGAACTGCTCCAAATCTTCACCGGTGGGCTCGATCTCAGCTTGGTCCAACGCACCTGACGACATTCAAAGAAGATAGAAATAGAATGTCGTCAGCGAACAGGTCGCTCGGTAAGTCCCAAAGATAAGAAGAATGAGAATGACAGAGTAACAGTATTTTCTAAAGTATTATATTGTTTAATATTATGGAACATTGTGTAACGCTGTTGTTTGTAGCTTGGTACAGAAGGATGCCAGTGTATACGAGGGGGATCTCTATATGCTAGAGATCATGGAAAAAGGAAAGTACAAGGAACCGTTATGCCACGGTACAACAGCAATAGAATTCAGGTTAGGTGTCTTAATCTGACCATCTCGTGCCACCTTTAACACCTTCCGTACCAATCTACCCCTTAAACCCCGTAGTGTTTTAACAGTATTGTAGTATTGGAATATGTAAGTTGGATGACTGACCAAAACCATGATATCAGTAAACATGTTGCAACTGTATAATCAGGTAAATGGAATATCAGGATAATGGGTGAATATCCATGGTTTGATTCAGTCAAGAAGAATATATTGTTAACTGGATTCAGGATTTCATGTATTCAAATTGCATTGGAATATAAAAGAATAAAGATTGACTTGAATCATATTCAAGTCAGAAATAGTCAGACTCTAACCCGGGTCAGACTAAAAGAAGAGAATTTGAAGTTCAATATTAGCTAGGGGCCTTATTGTAATTTGTAAAACTTGAGGGGGTTTTATGTAAAAATACTTTTGTATAGTTTTCAAAATACACCTCAAGTATTTAATAATCGTCTTAATTGTTATAATGAATGTGAATTTTATTTGTGTTATTCTAGTGAATATATCCTAATAAAAGTATTAATTGTTTTATCTGAAATTCATGGTATTTTAGTGTAACTTTTAATCTTGTAATTTTTAGGAAAAAGTGGAAACTTTATATTATGATAAAATAGGTGTTTAAATGATAATTATATATATATTAACACATGAATAATTTTTAAATGGATATTTTATTTTCAAAAATCTCATTTTCCTTAAATATCGTATTTTAAACCTTTCGAGACCGAATGCTCCTTGCGGAGGTCTGAATCTCGCACTACTAGCCTGCGGGTGCACGATGAACCGTACTATCCCTAACAGGTTCCCCAAAAGTGGGTTGTAGCGGCGCTTTGCTTAGGTTTAACAAATACTTTTCATTTGGGAAAACGGTTTTATAAATATGGGGTATTTATTTGCAAAAAAGTATAGTTTTCCGTATTTTAGTTATTAGGGTTTCCTAAGCCAACTAGCCTACTTCTAAGTCTAAACGATGAGTCATTAGAAGCCTCAAATCGCCTCTTCACCGTCAATTGCGGCCAGATAAGTGCCAGGTAAGTGGGAAGGAACCACAGTCGTGGGCCTAATTAAAAACCACTAGCCTTAGACACACTTGCCTAGGCACCACAAGACAGTTTAGATAAACGATCGATGTCCATGACCAATCGTGTTTTCATTTTATTAAAAGATTTTATCTAGAAAAGTTTACAACTTAAAGCTTTAAATAAAAGTTATAAAGATTATGGTATTTTAGTGAAAAGTCCTGTAATTTCGTATTCTGTACTTTTGATATTTATCAATTAGGGTTAGATTGAGTGTGTGTAGGGGTAGGTCATTACCCCGTGACTTATATTAAGTTTTGGTGAAGTTTAAAGGTAAAACATGACAAGTTAAAGTTGAAGGTATTAAAGTGCAAGAATACGGTATTTAAAAACGTTAACATTTTATGTGTGAAATTTCATTCAAATTGGGTTCTACAAGTTTAGTGATCAAGATAAACCTATTTAGGAGTGAGGGAATTAATTGAACTAAGAAAAATGAACTTCATGGTATTTTTATGAAAAGAGTACGGTTTTGCAAAGAACTTATCATTTCATGTGAAAAAGTTTGGTTAAATTGGTTTATGGGTGATTAATAGTCAACATGAATATGGGTAGATAGTATGTATTAGGTGACAAGTGGAAATTTATAGAAAAACCGAATCGGAAATCGGTTTGTCCGATTTCCGTCGGGTTCCAAAAAGTCGTATTTTTATACTTATAGAAAAGAGAGAGAGAGGGGATGGGACTTACGGTTTGGACAAGCTAAGGAAGCTAAGGGATGTGGTGGTTGTCGATTCGTCGAAAACGTCGCGAAGGTTCTGATCCGGTCGCCGGAATCCGTCGTCGATTTCGGCAGCGCTTCGCTTCTCGCTCTTCGTACCGAATTCTCGAGAATTTGAGAGAGTGGAATTAGAGTTGTGAGGGGAAAAGGTAGAGGATAGGGGTCGTTATATAGGGCTAGGCTAGGGTTAGGGTTTGGATTAAAAAAATATTTTAAAAAATATAAAAAAAACATTAAAAATTCATTACAAATCATTAAACCTAGGAGTAAAAGGGATTTATTGGCCAAATCAAAACCGATCCAGGTATAATAAGTGTGCAAGAGGGTTGACCAAGTCAAGAGCCAACTTTTCTCAGTTGGTGACTCGGCCGTCCGGCCCAGTCCGGCCGGCGGCGCCGGATCGAGTCGGCCGAGTCGCCGGCCGGCGGCGCCGAGTCGGGGGTCCATTGGCCGGGGATTTTCTGGGGGTACAATTTGGTATATTTACTTTTTCAAGTCCAGTACATATTTTGGGAGTTATGGCCTTTTTACCGTTGACTTCCCAAAAAATTAAACAAAATAAACACAAAACTAATGTGGGGCATGGGATTTGAACTCCGGTGGCTTGGTTCAGCAGTGCAAGGTATTACCAATGAGCTACAAGCTCCTTCTTGTAATTATTATGGTTTTTAATTACTTAAACTGATAGCAGCAAGAATAAATACTCCTAGAATACATTAAATTTAAAGTAATTTCTTGTACACTAAAAATGGAGTTATTTCATTCTTATAGCTTGTAATTAAAAATAAAAATAATTACCTGAATCTTGTGCTCAGGCTTAAATACCCCTTTGTGGATTTTAAAAATATATTTGAAAAATTTTGTATAGGAAAAAGTGTATCAAAAATTAGGGTTGTTACATTCTACCCTCCTTATAAAAATTTCGTCCTCGAAATTTGTAAAAGGAAAGTGTAACAGTTTCAAGGAAGTTTTGGTGCTGGTGTACTAACAATATGCGAAAAAAATAACAAGGTGGTGTAAGGGTTTTAGAAATGTGAAGAATATGTGAAGGAATGAAAGGATGCGAAGGTTTTGGTAAAATTGTAAAAGAGATGAGGGAATTTTGGATTAGGTCAGATTCAAGATATATGATTCAAAGAATAAGAAATGATGGGATTCAAGGAACATGATTGTAAAGAATGTTTTAGTTGCTGGTTCTTGTGTTATATTGCTTAGGTTGTTCACGCAGACCAGAACTGCATGACAGGGATTCATATAGCTCTGACCTGCATGGGCAACCAACAAAACCTGTCACGCCCCGCTTCCCAGTGTACGGCGAAGTGGACGCGACGAGGCCCGCTACGTATATACTCAGAAGTATATACGCTAAGCGTAAATAAGCAATATAAAGTAAATCACAAGAGACGAATAATATAAAAATAACAGCAACTTTTATTAATAACATTCTTTTTACAATGCAGGAAAAGAAAATACAACTGGAATGAAAAGCAATGCCTAAACAGTGGCATAACAGGAAATGAAATAAACTGGAAGGAACAAGGTACAATTATCTAGAACTCTGGGTCTGCCTGGAACTGCTCCAAATCTTCACCGGTGGGCTCGATCTCAGCTTGGTCCAACGCACCTGACGACATTCAAAGAAGATAGAAATAGAATGTCGTCAGCGAACAGGTCGCTCGGTAAGTCCCAAAGATAAGAAGAATGAGAATGACAGAGTAACAGTATTTTCTAAAGTATTATATTGTTTAATATTATGGAACATTGTGTAACGCTGTTGTTTGTAGCTTGGTACAGAAGGATGCCAGTGTATACGAGGGGGATCTCTATATGCTAGAGATCATGGCAAAAGGAAAGTACAAGGAACCGTTATGCCACGGTACAACAGCAATAGAATTCAGGTTAGGTGTCTTAATCTGACCATCTCGTGCCACCTTTAACACCTTCCGTACCAATCTACCCCTTAAACCCCGTAGTGTTTTAACAGTATTGTAGTATTGGAATATGTAAGTTGGATGACTGACCAAAACCATGATATCAGTAAACATGTTGCAACTGTATAATCAGGTAAATGGAATATCAGGATAATGGGTGAATATCCATGGTTTGATTCAGTCAAGAAGAATATATTGTTAACTGGATTCAGGGTTTCATGTATTCAAATTGCATTGGAATATAAAAGAATAAAGATTGACTTGAATCATATTCAAGTCAGAAATAGTCAGACTCTAACCCGGGTCAGACTAAAAGAAGAGAATTTGAAGTTCAATATTAGCTAGGGGCCTTATTGTAATTTGTAAAACTTGAGGGGGTTTTATGTAAAAATACTTTTGTATAGTTTTCAAAATACACCTCAAGTGTTTAATAATCGTCTTAATTGTTATAATGAATGTGAATTTTATTTGTGTTATTCTAGTGAATATATCCTAATAAAAGTATTAATTGTTTTATCTGAAATTCATGGTATTTTAGTGTAACTTTTAATCTTGTAATTTTTAGGAAAAAGTGGAAACTTTATATTATGATAAAATAGGTGTTTAAATGATAATTATATATATATTAACACATGAATAATTTTTAAATGGATATTTTATTTTCAAAAATCTCATTTTCCTTAAATATCGTATTTTAAACCTTTCGAGACCGAATGCTCCTTGCGGAGGTCTGAATCTCGCACTACTAGCCTGCGGGTGCACGATGAACCGTACTATCCCTAACAGGTTCCCCAAAAGTGGGTTGTAGCGGCGCTTTGCTTAGGTTTAACAAATACTTTTCATTTGGGAAAACGGTTTTATAAATATGGGGTATTTATTTGCAAAAAAGTATAGTTTTCCGTATTTTAGTTATTAGGGTTTCCTAAGCCAACTAGCCTACTTCTAAGTCTAAACGATGAGTCATTAGAAGCCTCAAATCGCCTCTTCACCATCAATTGCGGCAAGGTAAGTGCCAGGTAAGTGGGAAGGAACCACAGTCGTGGGCCTAATTAAAAACCACTAGCCTTAGACACACTTGCCTAGGCACCACAAGACAGTTTAGATAAACGATCGATGTCCATGACCAATCGTGTTTTCATTTTATTAAAAGATTTTATCTAGAAAAGTTTACAACTTAAAACTTTAAATAAAAGTTATAAAGATTATGGTATTTTAGTGAAAAGTCCTGTAATTTCGTATTCTGTATTTTTGATATTTATCAATTAGGGTTAGATTGAGTGTGTGTAGGGGTAGGTCATTACCCCGTGACTTATATTAAGTTTTGGTGAAGTTTAAAGGTAAAACATGACAAGTTAAAGTTGAAGGTATTAAAGTGCAAGAATACGGTATTTAAAAACGTTATCATTTTATGTGTGAAATTTTATTCAAATTGGGTTCTACAAGTTTAGTGATCAAGATAAATCTATTTAGGAGTGAGGGAATTAATTGAACTAAGAAAAATGAACTTCATGGTATTTTTATGAAAAGAGTACGGTTTTGCAAAGAACTTATCATTTCATGTGAAAAAGTTTGATTAAATTGGTTTATGGGTGATTAATAGTCAACATGAATATGGGTAGATAGTATGTATTAGGTGACAAGTGGAAATTTATAGAAAACCCGAATCGGAAATCGGTTTGTCCGATTTCCGTCGGGTTCCAAAAAGTCGTATTTTTATACTTATAGAAAAGAGAGAGAGAGGGGATGGGACTTACGGTTTGGACAAGTTAAGGAAGCTAAGGGATGTGGTGGTTGTCGATTCATCGAAAACGTCGCGAAGGTTCTGATCAGGTCGCCGGAATCCGTCGTCGATTTCGGCAGCGCTTCTCTTCTCGCTCTTCGTACCGAGTTCTCGAGAATTTGAGAGAGTGGACTTAGAGTTGTGAGGGGAAAAGGTAGAGGATAGGGGTCTTTATATAGGGCTAGGCTAGGGTTAGGGTTTGGATTACAAAAATATTAAAAAATATATTAAAAAAACATTAAAAATTCATTAAAAATCATTAAACCTAGGAGTAAAAGGGATTTATTGGCCAAATCAAAACCGATCCAGGTATAATAAGTGTGCGAGAGGGTTGACCAAGTCAAGAGCCAACTTTTCTCAGTTGGTGACTCGGCCGTCCGGCCCAGTCCGGCCAGCGGCGCCGGACCGAGTCGGCCGAGTCGCCGACCGGCGGCGTCGAGTCGGGGGTCCATTGGCCGGGGATTTTCTGGGGGTACAATTTGGTATATTTACTTTTTCAAGTCCAGTACATATTTTGGGAGTTATGGCCTTTTTACCGTTAACTTCCCAAAAAATTAAACAAAATAAATACCAAACTAATGTGGGGCATGGGATTTGAACTCCGGTGGCTTGGTTCAGCAGTGCAAGGTATTACCAATGAGCTACAACCTCCTTCTTGTAATTATTATGGTTTTTAATTACTTAAACTGATAGCAGCAAGAATAAATACTCCTAGTATACATTAAATTTAAAGTAATTTCTTGTACACTAAAAATGGAGTTATTTCATTCTTATAGCTTGTAATTAAAAACAAAATTAATTACCTGAATCTTGTGCTCAGGCTTAAATACCCCTTTGTGGATTTTAAAAATATATTTGAAAAATTTTGTATAGGAAAAAGTGTATCAAAAATTAGGGTTGTTACATTCTACCCTCCTTATAAAATTTTCGTCCTCGAAATTTGTAAAAGGAAAGTGTAACAGTTTCAAGGAAGTTTTGGTGCTGGTGTACTAACAATATGCGAAAAAAATAACAAGGTGGTGTAAGGGTTTTAGAAATGTGAAGAATATGTGAAGGAATGAAAGGATGCGAAGGTTTTGGTAAAATTGTAAAAGAGATGAGGGAATTTTGGATTAGGTCAGATTCAAGATATATGATACAAAGAATAAGAATGATGGGATTCAAGGAACATGATTGTAAAGAATGTTTTAGTTACTGGTTCTTGTGTTATATTGCTTAGGTTGTTCACGCAGACCAGAACTGCATGACAGGGATTCATATAGCTCGGACCTGCATGGGCAACCAACAAAACCTGTCACGCCCCGCTTCCCAGTGTACGGCGAAGTGGACGCGACGAGGCCCGCTACGTATATACTCAGAAGTATATACGCTAAGCGTAAATAAGCAATATAAAGTAAATCACAAGAGACGAATAATATAAAAATAACAGCAACTTTTATTAATAACATTCTTTTTACAATGCAGGAAAAGAAAATACAACTGGAATGAAAAGCAATGCCTAAACAGTGGCATAACAGGAAATGAAATAAACTGGAAGGAACAAGGTACAATTATCTAGAACTCTGGGTCTGCCTGGAACTGCTCCAAATCTTCACCGGTGGGCTCGATCTCAGCTTGGTCCAACGCACCTGACGACATTCAAAGAAGATAGAAATAGAATGTCGTCAGCGAACAGGTCGCTCGGTAAGTCCCAAAGATAAGAAGAATGAGAATGACAGAGTAACAGTATTTTCTAAAGTATTATATTGTTTAATATTATGGAACATTGTGTAACGCTGTTGTTTGTAGCTTGGTACAGAAGGATGCCAGTGTATACGAGGGGGATCTCTATATGCTAGAGATCATGGCAAAAGGAAAGTACAAGGAACCGTTATGCCACGGTACAACAGCAATAGAATTCAGGTTAGGTGTCTTAATCTGACCATCTCGTGCCACCTTTAACACCTTCCGTACCAATCTACCCCTTAAACCCCGTAGTGTTTTAACAGTATTGTAGTATTGGAATATGTAAGTTGGATGACTGACCAAAACCATGATATCAGTAAACATGTTGCAACTGTATAATCAGGTAAATGGAATATCAGGATAATGGGTGAATATCCATGGTTTGATTCAGTCAAGAAGAATATATTGTTAACTGGATTCAGGGTTTCATGTATTCAAATTGCATTGGAATATAAAAGAATAAAGATTGACTTGAATCATATTCAAGTCAGAAATAGTCAGACTCTAACCCGGGTCAGACTAAAAGAAGAGAATTTGAAGTTCAATATTAGCTAGGGGCCTTATTGTAATTTGTAAAACTTGAGGGGGTTTTATGTAAAAATACTTTTGTATAGTTTTCAAAATACACCTCAAGTATTTAATAATCGTCTTAATTGTTATAATGAATGTGAATTTTATTTGTGTTATTCTAGTGAATATATCCTAATAAAAGTATTAATTGTTTTATCTGAAATTCATGGTATTTTAGTGTAACTTTTAATCTTGTAATTTTTAGGAAAAAGTGGAAACTTTATATTATGATAAAATAGGTGTTTAAATGATAATTATATATATATTAACACATGAATAATTTTTAAATGGATATTTTATTTTCAAAAATCTCATTTTCCTTAAATATCGTATTTTAAACCTTTCGAGACCGAATGCTCCTTGCGGAGGTCTGAATCTCGCACTACTAGCCTGCGGGTGCACGATGAACCGTACTATCCCTAACAGGTTCCCCAAAAGTGGGTTGTAGCGGCGCTTTGCTTAGGTTTAACAAATACTTTTCATTTGGGAAAACGGTTTTATAAATATGGGGTATTTATTTGCAAAAAAGTATAGTTTTCCGTATTTTAGTTATTAGGGTTTCCTAAGCCAACTAGCCTACTTCTAAGTCTAAACGATGAGTCATTAGAAGCCTCAAATCGCCTCTTCACCATCAATTGCGGCAAGGTAAGTGCCAGGTAAGTGGGAAGGAACCACAGTCGTGGGCCTAATTAAAAACCACTAGCCTTAGACACACTTGCCTAGGCACCACAAGACAGTTTAGATAAACGATCGATGTCCATGACCAATCGTGTTTTCATTTTATTAAAAGATTTTATCTAGAAAAGTTTACAACTTAAAACTTTAAATAAAAGTTATAAAGATTATGGTATTTTAGTGAAAAGTCCTGTAATTTCGTATTCTGTATTTTTGATATTTATCAATTAGGGTTAGATTGAGTGTGTGTAGGGGTAGGTCATTACCCCGTGACTTATATTAAGTTTTGGTGAAGTTTAAAGGTAAAACATGACAAGTTAAAGTTGAAGGTATTAAAGTGCAAGAATACGGTATTTAAAAACGTTATCATTTTATGTGTGAAATTTTATTCAAATTGGGTTCTACAAGTTTAGTGATCAAGATAAATCTATTTAGGAGTGAGGGAATTAATTGAACTAAGAAAAATGAACTTCATGGTATTTTTATGAAAAGAGTACGGTTTTGCAAAGAACTTATCATTTCATGTGAAAAAGTTTGATTAAATTGGTTTATGGGTGATTAATAGTCAACATGAATATGGGTAGATAGTATGTATTAGGTGACAAGTGGAAATTTATAGAAAACCCGAATCGGAAATCGGTTTGTCCGATTTCCGTCGGGTTCCAAAAAGTCGTATTTTTATACTTATAGAAAAGAGAGAGAGAGGGGATGGGACTTACGGTTTGGACAAGCTAAGGAAGCTAAGGGATGTGGTGGTTGTCGATTCATCGAAAACGTCGCGAAGGTTCTGATCAGGTCGCCGGAATCCGTCGTCGATTTCGGCAGCGCTTCTCTTCTCGCTCTTCGTACCGAGTTCTCGAGAATTTGAGAGAGTGGACTTAGAGTTGTGAGGGGAAAAGGTAGAGGATAGGGGTCTTTATATAGGGCTAGGCTAGGGTTAGGGTTTGGATTACAAAAATATTAAAAAATATATTAAAAAAACATTAAAAATTCATTAAAAATCATTAAACCTAGGAGTAAAAGGGATTTATTGGCCAAATCAAAACCGATCCAGGTATAATAAGTGTGCGAGAGGGTTGACCAAGTCAAGAGCCAACTTTTCTCAGTTGGTGACTCGGCCGTCCGGCCCAGTCCGGCCAGCGGCGCCGGACCGAGTCGGCCGAGTCGCCGACCGGCGGCGTCGAGTCGGGGGTCCATTGGCCGGGGATTTTCTGGGGGTACAATTTGGTATATTTACTTTTTCAAGTCCAGTACATATTTTGGGAGTTATGGCCTTTTTACCGTTAACTTCCCAAAAAATTAAACAAAATAAATACCAAACTAATGTGGGGCATGGGATTTGAACTCCGGTGGCTTGGTTCAGCAGTGCAAGGTATTACCAATGAGTTACAAGCTCCTTCTTGTAATTATTATGGTTTTTAATTACTTAAACTGATAGCAGCAAGAATAAATACTCCTAGTATACATTAAATTTAAAGTAATTTCTTGTACACTAAAAATGGAGTTATTTCATTCTTATAGCTTGTAATTAAAAACAAAATTAATTACCTGAATCTTGTGCTCAGGCTTAAATACCCCTTTGTGGATTTTAAAAATATATTTGAAAAATTTTGTATAGGAAAAAGTGTATCAAAAATTAGGGTTGTTACATACTGCCTATAAATACTCTAGATCAAAGGAAAATAAACGATGCAAATTTTTCCTAGTTTTAGTTATAATTTAGTGTAAACTTCTTCTTCTTCTTCATCTTTCCTCCATTAAAAATTGTATGGGTGCTTTTGAGTGGATGATAAATGAAGTTGAGAGTTTTATGTTCATGTCTTGCTTCAATTGTTAATTAGTTTTACTTACTTGCTTTTGTTTTTCTTAGCAGTATAAATTGTTATTTATCGGTTTTTATTTCTTCTTTTTCTATTTTGTTTATCATTACAACCATGATACTCAAGTGTGATTCTTACTTAGGTGAGATCCTAAGTAGTTAGTTACTGTCTTCTACCTCATTTCTTTTTATCTTCTCTACTTGTTTTATTTTTGTTTTTTTATAATGAGTGAGTAGTTTTCTCACTTGTTAGAGTAGGATAAGAAAAGTTTGAGAGAAGAAAATTTCCCTCTCTCTTTTCTTTACCCAACAACTTGAATTGAACTCCCGTCAAGGCATCCATAATCCACTCACTACGGCACCCTATCCTATATGATAGTGGTGACACCCTAGTGAGACCGGTTGTGTTTGAATTTGCTGGAGGTTATAGCTAAGAGCCAAGAACGGACGGACAAGGACTAAAGTGAAGAAACTAAACGTTGGAAAGCCTAAGTTGTAACGACCCCAATATTACTATACCTTCGTATTTTCTTTATTTAGTAAAATATTGTATTTATTTATTCTTAGTATTTTCCGTATATTTTGTTTTCTATTAAATATATTATTTTATTATTCCATCTATTTTTCCCAAACCCATTTCTTTAAACTAAATCTTAACCTATTTTAAATTAAACACAAGACCTGACCCAGCCCATAACCCAAATCCAATCTCATTTTCATTTTCTTTTATAAAACTATGAGCCTAAAAGCCCACTTTCTTTTCAAGCAACAGGATATATTTAATTCTAATTAAATATGTGCATGAACAACCTTATAGCTCATTGGTTAAGTCCTTGTATTGTTATTCCATAGGTCACATGTTCAAATTCGCATTCTTACAATTATTTTTTTTATCAATTTTTATCCTTCACATAACTTACAAACGAGACCTTTCATTTCATCTTTTTTTTAACTCCCAAAATAATTAGAATGGTTATGAGCTATAATTTATTAGAATTATGGTGGCCATAAACCTTTTTTATATGCCACTCTTCTTTCTTTTTTTCATCTCACATTTTTATCATTTTCTACCTCTCTCTTCATCTCTTTTTCATCCCACCATAGCCATTTCCTTTTGATCATTTCTAAAAATAAAATAAAATCTTTTTTCTCTTGAGTTTGGAGAAACACCGTTCCATCAAATTTCAAAAACTCGGTTGAGGATTTTATCTAAACGGTGAGCCAGTTGTTATACCGACTCACACAACCTGTAAGTCCCTTTTCTCCCTCTCCATCTCTTTCACTCTGTTATTGTGTTTTCTCCATGAATTCATTTTCTTGATCGTGGTACATAATCGAGTGCATAAACATACATACATACATACATACACACACACACACACACACACATATATATATATATAAATGAATATAGTTACATATATATATTTTTAAAATATTGCTTTTTATACTTAATCTTCATGTTTATTCATTGTTTTCTTATAGAATAAAAATACCTCCATGTCATAGATTTACTTTTACGTTAACTAGGAATATCATGGACTGAATATAAATAAACAATACGCGATAACACAACTTTACATAAACTCTCTTGAAATTAGGACTTTCCTAGTACAGAACGTTGTCGAAATTCATGATCCATATATTGACATTAGAGGATCCAATTTGAAGTATATATTGCATGTGCTATTTATTTTATAATTGTTTAATTTTTTTTATATAAAAGTGAAAAACGAAGCTGCAAATAAATCCAGTAGTTTTGTCACCTTTAAATACGGTCCTAGATAACTTTTGTCCTTAAAATAATTTTTAAAAATTAATTTTCACATCTGGAAATCCTAGAAAAATTAGGATAAATAATATATAGAATTTTAGGTTTACGGAAAAAATTTCATATCAAACCGAATAACGGTTTAGGAGTTACAAATTTTTTTATTCACGGTTTTTAAAACCAGAAAACTGCCAATAAGGGTCTTCTTCGAGAGATCATAACTCTTTAATCGTTGATCCAAATTAAGCGTTTTCAGATATTTTGAATATCCACATCTAATGATCTAGATTTTGTTAGTTTTAAGTTTTTATTGAAAATCGACGTATAATATAGAAAACCGCGTTACAATATTAAGCGACAAATCTGGACAGAATCTGTCCTGATTCGCACACTATTTTTAAATAGGATATAACTCGAACTCCCGATGTCCGTTCGTGACAAAATTATGGTGGATGTAAGAATCCACAGCGAATCGTGTCCTTCAAGTCGCACGTTGCTTTCTACCACATCGTTTCAAATGAAGTTTTACCATGATGTGTAGATGCACAATTGATAGAACAATAATTTTCTGCATACTATGTTACTTGAACTGCATGAAATAACCCAATATAGGTTTTGCAATACAATATATAGTTGTTGTCCAGAAATCTGAATTTCTGTTTTAAACGCTAATGTTAAAATGATCATAACTAGAGCTTCAGGAATCCAAATCATATGAATCTTGGTGTTTTGGATAAGTACATCGAAATACTTACAATTTTCTATTAATCTTTATAACCTGAAACCTGATGAAAATTAACTCAAACTGCGTTTTAAAAATGTGTGATGGTGCTGAACAGATTCTAATTTGTTTTGCGCGACGATACAAAAACATGTATATCTCCCAAACCGGTAGTCGTATTTAGGCGAGACTGGAACTCATGTGTGCATAACACTTAAGTCTATGTTTTCGTTTATATTCTTATTTCAAATGTCTTGATTAACTATTCATACATATTATATATTTACAACATTGTTTTGGACGTTACATGTATACTTATCTCATATCATGTTCTGTGATTGCTTATTTATTTTTATTTATATGAATTGTGATTAAATCATTACATGTTAGAATTGACTTGATCTTGACACGACTCAATCATGAATACTTGAACCCAGTATGTACATTTGAACCAATTTGACTCGAACCATGAATACAATTGGTATGACTTGCACTTGACATGACTACATGAACTCAATTTTGAAAACTTGATATCATACATCACCTTTTGTATTCATGGATTCGATCAAGACTCATAACATTAATCATAACCTAATAAACACGGGGTGTTGGGGTAATTTGAGTATGAATTTAATGGAATCTCATGAGTCCCATTAATACAAATCATGTTGTTGTGGTACCGGACTGAAACGGTACAAATCACGAATTCACGAATGATGGCCCATGTTTCCAAGCCCCCGGATGGTAGCCTGTTGGGTTTGGAATAGTTCAATAACAATTGAAGTCCCGCTATTTTGGGCCCGTGATTCCTTACTCCTAGACGATAGCCTTGGGTTCAAGAATACTTTTGAGATTGGTTGACATTCACACTTGAACCCACGTTAGTTACTTTTACCCTTTTAGAGACCTTTTAGGACACTTACATTCACTTTATGTTCACTATATCTACATTCCACGGTCATGCAATACTTGTTTACTATGCTCATGTTATATTGCCATGCTTACATAGTTGTCATTAACATTACCATGTTATACTTGTTCATATTTTATTTCCATTCATATTATATCACATGTCACCTTGCATGTTCATTTATATACTTTCACATCCCACCTTTCTTGGAGACTTACCAAGCGCACTCATTTCTTTGTTTCTTGGAATGTTCATCAGATAATCTAAAGATTGAGGAGATCGAGCCGAGTCAGGAGAATTACTCTTAGCTTACGTAGCAAACTGACTACTAGTTCTTTCTTTTTAGCTTTTACTTCCTGTATGCTACCTGTTTAGGCACTTTCTTTTATACATCTTTGTTTTCAGACATCATGTATTCAGTTTGAAACTTGTGAAAGTTGGGAATGTACAAATATAAAGCTGGATTTTCATTATCATGTCTTTTCTTGTCATTTTATATTGCTTATATACGCTTAGCGTATTTGTTTCGAGAAATGACCTTCTCGGAATAAATATATCGCGGGCTTGTCACATGCCGTTACCGCTCTTTTGGAAAGCGGGGCGTGACATAAGTTATACTCGCAAGTATCCTTCCTAGTCGTGCTAATCCTCGTTGTTGCCGATTACCGTAACATTAATTTCAAGAGAGGCAAATGAAAGAAGTGAGCGAACTCCTAACTCAAACTAACCTAATCCTAACCCTAACAAGCTTCTATTAACATACATATCAAAACACATAGTTAGCATTGAACAAACTTGGACCAACTTAAATTAACTTATTAAAACATAAAGAAAAACACTCCTATCTCTTCGTGGATCAATCCGTACTCAACCGGTTAGCTACCAAGCGAACCCGTCTTGATTGTAGAATAGGACTTTAAAAACTAGGGTGGAAAACCTTTTCAATCAAATGGCGTCGTTGTCGGGGAGACGGTAGTTTATTTCTTTTTGTAATTTTGGATTAATTTGTGAATAAAAAAACAAAACCATAAACATTATTTTGTTATTCTTAGATTCTTTTTGTGCGAGAGTGCAGGATAGGGAGAAGAGCAAGTTCGGTGCCAAAATAGTGGGAAGATAGACCCACATCTCGTAGCTACACCGCGGTGGATCAAGACGAAACCGCGGCTAACCATACCAAAATCCGGAGAAAATTCAGTGACCAAATCAAGAACCAAGGGCTAAACCATAAAAGAACGAAACCAGAGGAGTACACCCAAGAAATTTTAAGTCAAGACTCCAAATTTCCACCGCCCTTCCACAGCCAATGAAGGGATTTGACCACGGTTCCGCAGCCTGAACATCGCTGCATTGCCTAAATTTTTTTGTGAGTGCTTCTTTCTTTTAGAAACTCCCTCTTAACTCCACTGAATTGCTTTTTCTGCAATATTCTTTGTGCAAACTCTCTCCTCCTTTCCATTAAACTGTTTTTGTGCAGGATTCTTTGCACCGACGCCAAATAAAATTTTTGCAAGTGTTTTAGATTTTGTTTGTTATTGTTTTGTATAAATAATACGAACTTTAAGGGCTATAACACCAATTCAGATTGGGTGGGGATTTCATCACCCTTCCTGAGACCCCAAAAATCATAAAAGAGAGCTTAATTAAAAATTATCTAGACTCAGCCAATTAAGGACTTGTCGTGCTCAGTAGGACAGAGGAAGGTTGTAGGTATTCGGTCATTTATATAAACTTGACTTTATGGTGCCTAGGCTAGATAAATGAAAGGTAACTTTAAAAGGTCCGTCTCACGGTAATTCGTGAGCGGAACCCTCCTTACCTCACTTGTGCTTACCTGACCACAATTGACAGTGAAGAGGTGATTCAAGGGTTATCTCACAACTTATCGCTTTGGAACAATTAAGAGTGGTCTAGTTGGACTTTAAGGATCGTAGCTCTAGGTGTAATTGTGCATATTGTGACTGTGATTGTTTGAAATTGTGTCCTTAATTCCGTATATCTTTTCAAAACTCTATAAAAAAAGAAAAAAGAAAAAAAGAAAACCCAAAAAATTTCATAAAAACTTACTATTTGTCACAAAATTTCCATTCCACTTACCTTTCACCTACATTTCTTATAATCATTTTCTTACTCTCACATTCTATCAACATGCTTTGATAACACTAAATGTGTTTAGTGTATGTCCGCTTGGACTTGGGACACTAGTGCCCGATTAGTCCGCCTTACGCTAGTCCCTGCCGACTACACGATCGACTCCGAAATCGATTCATTTTCCCCTACGCACACCTTACCTTTACCGGTCAACACCGAGATTGACCGAGATTCTGTTCACACATCTTCACTTTCTTTATCATGTACCTCTTCTCGTGAAATGTCGGGACCTCCACCTTTTCTCGACCAAACCAATCCCTTATTTCCCAACATGATTCCACTACCTCTTGGTGCAAATAATCCACCTCCTCGAGGAATGATTTCACCTCTTCTTGGTGCGAATAATCTACCATCTCCTGTAGGAGCACCGCCACATATCGGGTTATAAGACTGATGCTATTCTATCCGTACAGCCCTTCCCACCTGCCTTTTTGTGCCACCAGTCAATGGGGATAATTTTGAAATTAAGCCCTATTTTCTCAACATTCTGATAAAATTTCATGGACTTGATTCTGATGATCCGTACGTCTTCATTAAAAAAATTTAAGCAACTTTGCCAGATTATGAAAATGACTCAGCTTTTTGATGATACGATCCGCTTAAGGATGATCCCTTTCACCCTTTGCGATTTAGCAGAAAATAGCTTTATTCCACCGCATCTCATTCCATATCCGGTTGGGATGAGTTTGTAAAAGAATTTTTAAAGAAGTTTTACCCAAATCATAAGACTGCGTGCGCACCAGAATTAAAATCATTCAATTCACTCAGTTTTCTAATGAACCATTTTGGAACTGTTTTGAACGGTACAAGAATCTCCTTGTGCAGTGTCCTTATCATGGTTTTGAAAAATGGCAACTTTGCTGAACTTTATATGAAGGACTGCTTTCAGAAACTAGACAGTTACTGAAAACCATTTATCAAGGCCACTTCTTATCTAAATCCGACGAGGAAGCCTGGCCGTTCTTAGAAGATCTCGGTGAGCAAACTTTGCAATGGGGAAGCATCCGACCGACCTTTTCATCTTCTACATCTTCTTCCGGTCAACCAAGAGCAGGAGTTCATCATCTGGATATCTTAATTGCGATAAAAGCCGAACTGGTCTCAATCACGCAGAAACTCAAAGCGATTGAGAGCAAATTTTCATCCCCTGCCCCTTGTTGCTCCCCTCCGCACCATTTGTGATTGTTGTTTGGATCCGTCACACTTAGCGAAAGAGTGTCCTCATAATCCACCATCTCAAGGACATGATCAGATTAATACTGCATTTCAGTAAAGACTAAGGAACGATCTATACTCTTCTACATATAATCCCGGTTGGAGGATTCACCCTAATTTTGCCTGGAACTAGAATCAAAACCAAAACCAGTTTCAAGGCCAAAATAACTTTCAGAGGGCCCCTCCACAACAACAACCACAACAGCAACAATTTCAGCAACCTTTCCAACCGCAACGTTTTCAAAACCCGACGAACCATGTTGCTCCGTACAACAATTCGTTCCCTCTGAACAATAACTTTGCTGCGTCCAGTACTGATAAGGTTTCCGCTCTCAAACGAAGTATGGAAGATTTTATTAAGCCATCCACACAATCCACTGTAAACATCCAATCTTCGATCCAAACGCTTGTTTCTCATGGACAGAACATAAAATCCATCGAGACCCAGATTGCACAACTTAACACTGCGATGAGCGAGAGGGAGAAAGGAAAGATCTCATCTCAACCCTTATCAAACCCTGTTCATCCACAAAATCCGCATGTTGTTCTTGAACAATAGAACCATAATGTGAGTGTTGTTACTATGTTGAGTTCAGGGAGACTGCTGAAAAACCACGTTGACGTCCCAATTGCTGACGATGACACCCCGGCTGCTTCTTCTTCCAACTCACTTTCTTCTTCTTCTTCTGAACCCGTTCTCCACAATTCACTGGGTTCTTCTCACAAACCTGCTTCTTTGGACGGACCCACATCTCACTCAACTCAAACTTAAGTTTTAGGTTCCGTTTCGTCTCCACAGCCTTCTACATGGGTATTGGACTCAACCAATTTAAACAAAACTCCTTTTCCAAACCGGTTGAGACCCAATAAGCCCAGTCCATATATGGAGAAGGTTGTGGAGTTGTTCAAACAAGTAACATCAACATCTCTCTTTTAGATGTGATCCAACAACTTCCTTCATATGCAAAATTCTTAAGACTTGTGCACTAAAAAGAGGAAATCTCAAGTACCAAAGAAGGTTTTCTTGGCTAGTAATGTGAGTGATGTTCTTACCCTTAATTTGCCGAAAAAAAGGAAGGACCCTGGTTTCCCTACAATCTCAATTACCGCCGATGATAAGAATATCAATCGCGCTCTTCTAGACCTCGGGGCCTATGTTAACTTGCTTCCATATTTAGTTTTCGAGCAATTCGGTATAGGAGAACTGAAACCCACACACTGTACGTTGCAAATGGCCGATCGAAATATCACCCATCCTAGGGGTGAGTTAGAGGATGTGTTGATTAAAGTCGGGGATTTCATATTCTGAGTGGAATTCATAGTCTTAGACACATAACTTGTGGCTACCGCGCGGAATCAAATTCTGGTGATTCTCGGTCATCCATTTCTGACCACCTCAAATGTTGTAATTAATTGTCGCAATGGTTCTATGAACCTATCATTTGAAAAAATGACAACTGAGCTCAATAACTTTAGGTTGGGAAATCATCCCTTCGACCCGAGTGCTCATATTCTGGATATCTGTTTCGTCCAAGAAATCGATCCGGAATCCTGTGAGTTTGAGAAATTTCTTGTTCGTCCTGATTATCTCGATGCTACTAGTGCGTATCTTTTCGATCCGATTGCTTTCAGGACAGAGAGAGAATACGACTGTTTTACTTTTTCGGATACTCCTGACATGTCACCACTCGAGTAGGAATCCTTCGAATTTGCGGATGAGTTAATTGAACCATCCAACTCTGTTTCCTACACCCACTTTGAGCCCCACTTGGAATTCTTTGAGTTTGAGACACGTTCTCCAATCTTACTTTCAGTTATTTCTTCACCGGAGCTCAAACTCAGGCCGCTGCCATCTCACCTTAAGTATGCTTACATAGGTGAAAACGAGACTCTCCCGGTGATCATTTCGGCTTATCTGGCTTTAGAGCAAGAGAAAACCCCGCTTTCAATCTTACGATCAAATCGGCAACCTTTTGGCTGGACTATGGCGGACATCAAGGGGATTGGTTCCCTAATCGTTGAACATTATATTCACATGATGAACGATGCCAAGCCAGCTAGGGATCCACAGAGACAATTAAATCCAGTTATGAAAGAGACCGTGAAGAAGAAAATCATCAAATGTCTGGATAGTGGTATCATTTACCCGATATCCGACAGTCGATGGATCAGTCTGATACACGTTGTCTCTAAGAAGTTGGGTATTACGGTCATCACCAACGAGACGAATGAGTTAATCTCCACTCGCACCCAAACTGGGTGGCGAGTATGCATTTGTTCCCCGCCGAAAACACGGAGACGCAACTGCGCGGGTCCGTCTCGCCGGAATTTCGGGGTAGATGCTAATTGGTGCTATCCGTCCACCTCTCCGAAGATGCCAAATTGATTTATGGCACCATGTATCGAAGGTTTAAACGGATGCGGCCGATGTAGCAGACTTCATCAGATTCCCCCTCGTTGATGAGGGTTTTTTTATTGTGGGGACGCTCTTCCCTGCAGGCGCAAGCCCCTGCAGTTAATTACGCTACCGCATCGCGGTAACCACTTTCTCCTTCTCCAGATGGTCACTTCGTGTCGTGGGTGTTTGTTTTGTTTTTTGGTTGCCCGTGGATTGTATACGGAGACTAATTTGTGTTGTCGCCCATAGGGCGTGGATTAGTCCAAATCCGTATTTTCTTAGATTTGGGTTTTGGTTTGGGTTTAAGGATACGTTAGTCTTATTTAAGACTAAGATCAACTTAAACATTAATTAAGGATACGTTAGTCTAATTTTAGACTAAGATCAACTTAACGGGATCATTTAGATCCAACAAAAGAGCATTTGGACTCTATTGTTTAGTTTAGGGACATTGCGGTCGATTATTAGTTTAAGGACGTTACGGTCCAATGTTAGTTTAAGGACATCTCGGTCCAAGGTTAAGGACATCATAGTCCGTGAGTTTAAAGACCTCACAGTCAAGGTTAAGGACATCATAGTCCGTGAGTTTAAAGACCTCACAGTCAAGGTTAAAGACATCATAGTCCGTGAGTTTAAAGACCTCACAGTCAAGGTTAAGGACATCATAGTCCGTAAGTTTAAAGACCTCACAGTCAAGGTTAAGGACATCATAGTCCGTGAGTTTAAAGACCTCACAGTCAAGGTTAAAGGACCCCACAGTCCGTGGAATGTTTGGTTGTCGGGACCCGTCACCTCTCTGAAGACGTTGAAAGATTACAACGACAAATATCAAAAGAGTAAAGAGATGTACCCTCGAACCAATGTGAGTTGGTTGAAAGATCTGTAGTCCAATTTAGGGCTAAAATCTGTTAACATATTTACGAGCTGATGAGCTCAATTAATATGAGTTGAGGACCTATGGCCAATCTTGGGCTAAGTCCAACAAATGTTTAACATTTTATTTTGGGCTGTTGAGCCTTTATTTGGGCTTGGCCCTTTTAACAATACTGAGCATTGACAATGTTTTTGTCTTTTATTGAATGCAGAGCATTCATCGGAGCTCTGAGTTTATTAAAAAACAATTTATGTTCAGTCAGCGCAACACGTGGTGCGCTAGGCGCTTTGCGCCAGTCAAAGAGCTCAGTGCACTTCTGCCAAGTAGTGCACATGTAAAGGACACATGTCGCGCTCAGCGCTAGGCGCCAGATGATGAGCGCATGATGCCAATTCATAAGCGCTGAGCGCTAATCCATGAGCGCATTGCGCTTTCAGTTTAGTGGAGCATACATGAGTGACACGTGGTGCGCTTGGCGCTGAGCGCCATCCCATGAGCACAATGCGCTATTTCAGAAGCGCAAAGCGCTAGTTGTTAATTGGCGCATACGTGATTGACACGTGGCACGTTTGGCGCTGAGTGCCAGTCCAGAGAGCGTGGAAGTGTAGTTCAAGAGCGTAAAGCGCAGTTCAAGAGCGCAAAGCGCATCTGATCAATTTTAAGATCTGGGAAACAGATTTATGTTCTTTTATAAGAGACTTTGTCTCAAGATCTAAGAACAACGGTTCTTATTTTGCAGGAGATATTTCCAATCTCTTATATTGATTAATGGCTTTGCCTTTATAGATCCATGATCTGTGAGAAGAATTATGTTCTTCTTCTTATTATTTTATGATGAGATCTCTTGATCTTTTTGTGAAAGACCTTGGTCTTGTAGATCTATGATTTTTAAAGAAATAAATTCTTCTTTTTATGAGATGATTTCATCTCTATGTTCATCATTATCATTTTTACCTTGAAAAAAGATCTTCTTGCAAGAGCTTGCTCTTTATCTTTGAGTTTCTCAAAGTTTATAGGGGGGTTTCTCTGTCTCTTTTTCTGTATATCTGAGACTTGAAGTTTAGGGGCCTTTTTATAGGGTAGGCTGATTTGTTGAATCAGTTGAAGAGATCTTTCTCTGATTGATTTAGGGATGTTTCCCATCGTTGGATCTTTGATCCAAGGGCTTCTGATTTACAGGAGGTAATCTTCTTGTTTTCAACAAAAATTGGGAAATCTTCTAAACAGAATTTATTCTGTATTTTTTAGTGATTTTTAATCACCATTGGATCATTGATCCAACGGTGCTCTGATTTACAGAGCACAATCTTGTTGTTTGGAAAGATTTGAGAGATCTTTCCTTAATAGAATTTAATTCTGATCAATTAATGATTTATCATTATTATTAGATCTTTGATCTAACGGTGAGTAGCTTTTAGTTCCAGCGCTAGCGCATCTGTGCTTTGCACGTGGTGCGCTGCTTAGAGCGCAGCGCACCTAGCGCTAGCGCACCTGTGTCTTACACGTGGTGCGCGTGATGCGCTACTTAGAGCGCAACGCACCTAGCTCTAGCGCATCCGTATCTTACACGTGGTGCGCTGCCTAGAGCGCAGCGCACTTGGCACTGCTTCTGAAGCGTTGCTTCAATTTGAAATTTAAATTTCAAACAGAGTTTTGCTTTGATTGGGGGAAACAAATACCCCCCACCGTTGTGCTCACGTGGCCCATATGTGAGTGCAGCGGTGGTAGCATCTGCGCCCTCGGATCAACTAAGAAGTTGAAACGGCACTTATTGCCTATAAATAAGACCTTTGGTCCTCTGGGATGATCACTGCTCATCGTCTTCCTTGTTTTTCTGAGAAATTTCATTCTCTCACAGAGCATAGCTCTCCATCTTAAGAAATTTCAAGAGTCAAAACTCTGCCAAAACTTAGGTAAAGATTAAATATTTTAAAGTTCTAGGGTTTTACCCATTAACAGAGCCTTACTCTTCATAGATCTTTGATCTAAAGAAAACCTTTTTAGGGTTTCATTAATAGAGCTTTGCTCTTCTTGGAATTATAGATCTAAAGAGATCTTTTTCAGGGTTTCTTAACCCATTAACAGAGCTTTGCTCCTTTCAAATCATGTAGATTTATTAATCTTCTTATGAAGAACTCTTAAGAGTTTGTTCATGGATCTTGAAGATCTCAGAATTTTTCATCCATGTATAAAAATTGATTTCAATTTCTTTTTTCTGATGGATTATTCCATAATTTTCTTCCAGAGCAAGGCTCATAGCATTCTTGGGGAATTTCTTTAAATTCCCCTCATAATTGACTTTGACAGGTGTCACTCCTGTCTGCAGAGAATTGCTCTCGAGGAGTTTAATTCCCTGACCTAAGGGGTCGCTCATTAAATGAGATTCCTTTTTTAGGATTTCTCGCAAATTCAAATTTGTTAGGTGTCATAATTAGCATTTGTTTTCTCCATGGGGATATCAAGAGTCGTTTAAATCCCTGTGCCTGTTTTTAATAAGAATTTTCTTAACCAGTCTGTCCGCTAACTCTTGCTGATTTTCTTTTTCAGGAGTTATGGACGCTCATATGTATGACCTTGATGAAATTATCTCTTATGGCAACATTCGCGTACTCGGTCGTTCTCAAAACCGAGAATTCACAAACGCCCAATGTGCCAAAATTATGGTCGCTTTAACGCATACAATGGTCGACTGCTTCCTCGACGTTCTACTCTCTTGAAGCTTATTGTGGAAGCGATCTGGGGAGCACTTCCTCTATTCTGTGCCAGCATGCCGCTTAAGGTATTGGATGATGCGGAAGATAAGGTGCACTCGGTGTATCTAATGGGACTAATCTTAAAGAAAGGCGAGACAATCTTGTTGATCTTCTGCATCAGGCTTTTCAACAGGCGGTAATACTCGCTGCCTGTCGGAGAGTGGAGGACATCAGTGAGGAACCCGACGCTTGTGATCGCGAGAAGAAGCATACTAGGATGGTTCGAAAGGCCTGGAACATTTTAGATGGCCTTACTTTTGAGTTTCTCAATCCATGCCCTGGATTTGATGTCGTGCCTTTGTAAACATATCCAATTATGTTTTTATTTGCTGTTTTCCTCACTGTAGGCATTTTCTGAAGTATGAATAGCAAGCCTTTTCATTTCTATGTGTTTATTTTATACATCAAACTTTTTCGCACATGCATGAATGGGTATACCTTGAACGCTTAACTGAATGTGAATAAAATGTTCTCCTCACCGTCGCTTTCTTCTCTTTTCTTTGTTGCTGACATGTCACTTTAGTAAGCGTGGCCTGCAGATGATAGAGAGCATCCCATCTGGAATTCTTCGAAAGGTAGTGATGGCTTAGGAAGCAGGTTCAGATCTGCTGCCTAAGACTTTTCAACTTCATGAGCCGTGAGGGTCTCATAAAGACTTTTCTCCCTACGAGTCGAGAGGATCTCGTAGGTGTATTTTCTCCTTAGGAATCGTGAGGATTCCTAAGTGCGTTTTCTCTCATAAGTCGTAAGGATCTTACAAGAGAGTTTTCTTCCTTACGGGTCGAGAGGACCTGTAAGTGATTGATGGTGTTGCCATTATCCGCACTTTGCGGAGTCAGGAGTTGCTCTGGGCGTTTCCCACGGGGTCAGGATTGACTTTAACCGTGTTCCACGGGACCAGGAATTTGCTCTGGATGCTTCCCACGGGTCATAGCCGTGTTCTGCGAGGACCAGGCTCCGCTTTGGACGTTTCCCACGGGGTCATGATTGATATAAGCCACATTCCACGTGACCAGGAATTTGTTCTGGATGCTTCCCACGGGGTCATAGCCATATTCTGCGAGGACCAGACTCCGCTTTGGATGCTTCCCACGGGGTCATAGCCGTCACTAGTAAAATAAGGGGTTGCCCCTACGGATAATATCATCCGTAGGGGCAATAAAAGTTTGGCCCTACGGATTAATACGTAGGGCAAAGTGGTTGCCCCTACGGTCGTTCAATATTTATTTAAAATTTATTAAATCTTAAAGTGTTTTTTGCCCCTACGGTGGCGCAAACCAAGCACCTACGGGTATATCCGTAGGGGCATCTAAATAGCGATTTAAGTGATCGATCCCTACGCTGATTATTTCTTATTCCCTTTATCATTGCGCGCGAACCCAAATCCCCAAACCTTGACGTTCCCGCCGATCGCCGTTCTCGTCATCGCCAGCGCCGGCCGAATCGTCGTCGCCACCGCCTGCAGTGATCTCGTCGTCGCCACCGCCGGCCGAATCGTCGTCGCCACCGCCTGCAGTGATCTCGTCGTCGCCACCGCCCTCGTCGTCGCCGATTGCGTCTCCGTCGTCTCCTCCACCGCCTAGCCTACAGGTTAGTTAAACATTATTTTAATGATGTTAGGGTAGCGATGAGGGTTAGGGTTAGGTATCGGTTGGGGTTAGGGTTAGGATTAGGGTTAGGGTACGGGTTCGATCGGTTGGGGTTCGACTGGTGTTGGGGTTAGGGTTAGGGTTAGGGTTCGGTTGGGGTTTAGTGTTGGGGTTGGGGTTCGGCTGGGGCTGGGTTGGGGTTAGGGTTTGGTGTTGGGTTGGGGTTCGGCTGGGGCTGGGTTGGGGTTAGGGTTAGGCCGGGTTAGGGTTTGGTGTTGGGTTGGGGTTCGGCTGGGGCTGGGTTAGGCTTAAAAAGGTGAAATTTTAGGGGATTGATCTGGAAAATAGTGAAAGTCGATACTGTTTATTTGTGAATAACACAGTCCATGATTTTTATATGAGAAAATGGTCCATGAAAGTCTATGGGATTTATCTAAAAAACGCTGAAAGTTCATGTATTTATTTGTAAACAACAAAATTCATGGTATTTATCTGGAAAACGTTGGAGGTCAATGGTATGTATTTGTAAACAACAAAATCTATGAAAATTATGTGAAACGTTAAAACTTCATGGTATTTATTTGTAACAAACAAAGTCTATGGTATTTGTTTGATAAATATTGAAAGACCATGACATTTATATGTAATGGGTCAAAGTCATTTGGGTTATGTCAATCTTATTGGCGATACTTTCTTTTTGTGCATATCCAAAAACTTTGAAAGTTCTTGGTACCTATTAGAAAATATAAAGGGTTTTGTAGTGAAAGGAAAGAATTGGATTTAGAAAAACCGTGTGTAACTTTTAGAAATTCTATACACTCAAGTATATAGAAAAGGGTTAATTGCGGATACAGCCTATGTACTATGGGGATCAAGCACTTATAACCTCTGAAGTATAATAATAAGCACTTTTGTTTGTTTTTCATTAGTGATTAATTTTTAGTTTGCTATTTATTCTTTTTCAGTATGGATACTTGATAGAATTATAATTGCTTTACTATTGTTTGCCTTTTTCCTTTTGTGTAGAAAATATATCCATTGTGTCATATGGACACTATTAATTTCACATCGATTCAAGGGAAAAATTGAGGAAGATTGTGTTTGTTATATCAAAAACCTTTTTGTTGAACCCAACAGGTGAAACTTTAGAGTTGTTATAGATAGCTCTACATGTTTAATGCATGTACCATTGTTAAGAGAGTGCAAGGTGGAGAACAATAATTTGTTTCAACGGCACGTTTTTCAAGTTATAACCAATATATGATACTCGATGATAATATGAAACCTTCATATTCCCATCGATACCCATATATGAAACTAAAAGCGCCACTTAGTCCCCGTCTATCGGTTAACATACGTGCGATGCTCGTCGTGACCTAGAACTATACGAAGGTTGTTAAATATCGGACAGTATAGCTCGATACTAACAACCGTCGTATAGTCTACGCGACGAGAAAATTCAATCGTATGGTAACCCATAGATTTGTCCCGTGTGGACAAGTTAAGAATGTATAAAGCAAACGCCTTCATTCACTTGTGTTTTCATCCGTTTCGAGATATTTCGTCGGTATCTTTCCGCTGGTTCTCCGTGTACAAAGATAGATTAGATGTTCATTTCAACGTTGTTTCACAGCTTTGAAATGATTATCTATTCTATTACAGTGTACTCGGAGAACAGCGGGGAGGTGCTGCCGAAATTTACTCGAAACGGTTGAAAGCACAAGTGATGGGCGTTCGCTCTATACATTCTTAATGGGATAGAAGCCTACCCCCGACAGCCGGAACACATACATACAAACGCATAATTAGAGAGCGATTCGAGATGTTCGGGTTAAAACCAATATATGATACTCGATGATAATATGAAACCTTCATATTCCCATCGATACCCATATATGAAACTAAAAGCGCCACTTAGTCCCCGTCTATCGGTTAACATACGTGCGATGCTCGTCGTGACCTAGAACTATACGAAGGTTGTTAAATATCGGACAGTATAGCTCGATACTAACAACCGTCGTATAGTCTACGCGACGAGAAAATTCAATCGTATGGTAACCCATAGATTTGTCCCGTGTGGACAGGTTAAGAATGTATAAAGCAAACGCCTTCATTCACTTGTGTTTTCATCCGTTTCGAGATATTTCGTCGGTATCTTTCCGCTGGTTCTCCGTGTACAAAGATAGATTAGATGTTCATTTCAACGTTGTTTCACAGCTTTGAAATGATTATCTATTCTATTACAGTGTACTCGGAGAACAGCGGGGAGGTGCTGCCGAAATTTACTCGAAACGGTTGAAAGCACAAGTGATGGGCGTTCGCTCTATACATTCTTAATGGGATAGAAGCCTACCCCCGACAGCCGGAACACATACATACAAACGCATAATCAGAGAGCGATTCGAGATGTTCGGGTTAAAACCAATATATGATAATATGAAACCTTCATATTCCCATCGATACCCATATATGAAACTAAAAGCGCCACTTAGTCCCCGTCTATCGGTCAACATAACGTGCGATAATTTATTCTTTTCAACGACAAACGCACACACAAAGCATATACATGGATTTTCTCCTTTGTCAGTAACTATCCCGTTCTTATATTTCTCAATATAGTCAGCATAACCTACAATTTATATGTTATTCAGTCTAACATGGCCCATGAGTACGTCAGAGTTAAGGACTGGATGTATGTGGATTGGAAACAACGTATGCAACCTAAGTTTGTCGCAGGAGTTGCTGCTTTCCTTGAATTTGCACGAGCACATAATAAGATCATAATAGAGAAGATTCTCTGTCCGTGCGATAGATGTGGCAATAAGTACTGGCAGAAGGTAGAATTGGCAGAGCTTCATATTGTAAAACATGGGTTTACTAGACTTTATTCAACTTGGAAATATCACGGGGAAGGAGAAGAATGCAGTACTGCGGTAGAAGAAGGAGAACACGATAATGCGGCAGGAGAAGAAGAAGAATTCGGTAATACGGCAGGATACGGAGATTTATTTCCATCAGAAGAAATGGAGGATATGGTAGAGGCTGCCCTAGGTGAATCTATTCGTACCGAAGATGACATTCCTTCCGGTCAAGGACCGCGTGCGGATAAATATGAAAATTTCATGAATGATGCTAGGAAACCAATTTATGAGAATGCGAAGTATTCCACCCTCTCATGGTTCGTCCAACTTTTCCAAATTAAGTGCCTAAATGGATGGAGCAACAAGTCATTCACAATGCTTCTTTCGTTCTTGAAAGATTCTATGCCTCCGGGAAATAATGTGCCCGAAAGCTGGTACGAAGCCCAGAAAATGATGTCTGATTTGGGTCTAAAGTGCGAGAAGATTCAAGCATGTCCTAAAAATTGCGTGTTGTACCGGAAAGAGAATACAGATTTGAAAGAGTGTCCAACATGCGGAGAGGCCAGGTATAAGCCGAAAGATTCTGATAAGAAGCCTGATATACCTGTGAAGATAGCACGATATTTTCCCATAACACAGAGGCTACAGAGGCTATTCAGGTGCAAGAAAACAGCCGAGGCAATGATTTGGCATCACCGTGCTCCTCCAAGCGAAAATTGAAAAATGAGCCATCCAAGAGATTCACCGGCATGGAAGGATTTCGATAGGAGGCACGCAATATTCAGTAGCGATCCTCGCAATGTCCGGCTCGGACTGGCTGCCGATGGCTTCTGCCCATTCAACTATATGGCTGGAAGTCACAGTACATGGCCCGTTGTAATGATAATTTATAATCTGTCGCCTTGGTTGGCTATGGACCAATCATACTTTATGATGCCTCTTCTTATCGACGGACCAAACTCACCGGGGAACAATATCGACGTCTATCTCCGACCTCTGATTGAGGAGCTGAAAACTTTGTTCATTGATGGTGTAGAGACATATGATTCAAACACAAATACAACCTTCATACTGCGTGCGGCTTTAATGTGGACAATTAATGACTTTCCTGCGTATGGAATGCTTTCAGGTTGGTCCGTACATGGTCACAAAGCATGTCCTCATTGCCATGAACACACAATATCAAAATTTTTGAATTTTAGTAGGAAGGTTTGTTATTGCGGCCATCGACGTTTTCTGCCTCCAGACCACCCCTATAGGTTAGACACGGTTCACTTTGATGGTCATCAGGAGCTTCTTGGGCCTCCATCCCCATTGTCCGGAGAGGACGTGACTGCTAAATGGGATGGTTACAATAATGTGACCTTCGGGATGGATCCGACGAGACAGGTCAAACCACAATATTGGAACAAGTTAAGCATTTTCTTCGAGCTTCCGTACTGGTCTACAAATTCAGTGAGTCATTGTCTGGACGTCATGCATATAGAGAAGGGAGTATCAGAGCACATACTTAACTTGCTTCTGTGTAAAGACGGGAAATCGAAAGACAACATGAATGCCCGGATGGATCTACAAGAGTGGGGAATAAGAAGTGAACTGCACCCTAAACCGGTAGCGGGTAAACCGGGCAAGTTTGTGCTTCCCAATGCCGCTTATCATATGTCACAACCGGAGAAGAAAAGATTCCTGCAGGTGTTGCATGATTTGAAAGTCCCCACAGGTTTCTCAGGATCATTCAGCAAGAAAATAAAAATTGTGAAGGGCAAGATCGATGGGCTGAAAAGTCATGACCACCATGTTATCGTGGAGCACCTTCTTCCATTAGCCCTCAGGACTTCTCTCCCCGACTCGGTTGGTCTAGTAATCAACGACCTATGTTGTTTTTTCAGGGAGTTGTGTGCTAAAACGCTGGAGGTTGCGACGCTGGATAAACTAGAAAATTCTATTGCGTTGATACTTTGCAAGTTTGAGCGTATTTTCCCACCGTCATTCTTCGATATCATAATACACTTGACGGTTCATCTTGCAACTGAGGCGAAATTAGCCGGACCGGTACAATATCGATGGATGTATCCCGTCGAGAGGTACGTTAAATTTTTCGTTTCGCGCAATTTATAAATTTATTTTTGTCATGTATGCCCGTGTTTATTTATTCAACATATTCTCATTAGGTACCTTTACACTCTTAAGAAGTATATACGCAATAAAAATCGACCAGAGGGTTCTATCATGCAAGGTTATCTTCTTGATGAAGCAACCACATTTTGTTCCCGCTATCTGGACGAGAACGTTGAGACAAGGCTTAACCGACCACGAAGAATTCAAGACGGGCCATATGGTAAAGCCGAGTATAAGAGGGTAGACACTATGTTTATCAACAAGATATACCGGTTTATCTTGCTTAATTGCGTATGTCTTGAACAAATTAGAGAGTAAGTTCTTTTGGATTAATTGTTATATCTGTGTTTGTGTGTGTATGAAATGACATAATATTAATGTCACAATTATTTGTCGAAAACAGAACTCATTTTAACGAGGTACGTGAGGGGCATCCTGATTGGAACGAAGAGCGTTTGGAAAAATACCATCAGGATAATTTTTGTGATTGGGTCACAGAGCATGTAAGTTATTCGAATTACATTTTATTGCTATCAGTTTTAATCTAAACTTGTATCGTTATGTATTTATCGTAAAATTTATTTTGTTAGATCCACGATCCGAACTTGTCTGCATCATTTGAGAGTGATTCAAGATGTTTAGCTCAATTTCCTAGTATGGAGGTTGCACATTACAAAGGATTTGGTGTCCTTGGATACAAATTCGAAGTTAAGGACATAGAAACATCTAGAATCACTCAGAATAGTGGGATTGCGACGGTAGGATCGGACGGTGTGATTTACTATGGGTACTTAAATTGTATACTCGGCATCCACTATCCCGGACGATCAGAACCCTTTTATATATTCCACTGTACTTGGTACGATCCGCGAACCGATACAGACAGGTGGAGAAGCAGTCTTGGGACCTGGAAAGATGAATATGGATTGACCAGTGTGAACACACTTCGATTTTACGGTCAGGACGATCCGTTTATCTTTCCGAACCAAGCGTTCCAAGTATACTACTCACAGTGTTTGAAGCATCCGGGGTGGAGTGTTGTATGCCGATGGAAACCTAGAGATGTCTACGATGTCCCAGAATACGAGGACAGCGATGAGGACGAAGAAGTGAGAAGGCTTAAAGTGCTCCGACCGTCTGTTTCGAAGGACGGGTTGTCTTCGACCGATCATGAAGTTACGTGGGTTAGAAATGACATCGACGATGAAATCCAAGTAGATATGTATGATGCGCCCACGAAACGAAAAAGGTTATCAGTAATGTTATATTATTACTTCACATTTTACGCTCTAGATCATATATAGTCAATACTTTTAATGATTGTCTAATGCGTCCATGAACCGTTTATCTAGATTTGATGACGATGTCGGGAGCAGCGAGGGGCGGCAGGAGCTCCAGCCGCGGCAGAGGCAGAGGCAGAGGCAGAGGCAGAGCGGTTCTGCCGCCCGGAGAGCTCCGTAGGGAGCTTCAGAGGGCCGGTCTTGCACCCAGATCGGAGACCCCTTCGGATGCCTCCTTCCGTGTTGATTTGGCCACACCTCCAGGTATACTGCACGCATATCCATTTTGAATGTAATATTACAGATATTCATGCATGTTTATGTCAAAATTACTTATATTGTCAATGTTTGATTGTCTAGTTGTTGGTGATGCGTCCACATCTGGGACAGAGGCCACCCCCGCTCCTCCAGGTATGTTTATATATCATATAGTGTATGTATATTAATTTAGAATGCTATATCATAAATATACACATTCCTTTTGCTCTTACTTAGCAATTTTTATTATTGTCTAGCTGTAGGTGGTGACACCACCGCACCTGCGGGTATGTTTATATGTCCTATAGTGCATGCATATTTATTTAGAACGTTATATTATTGATCTACACATTCTTTTTGCAATTACTTATAAAATCTATTTTTAATTGTCTAATTATAGGTGGTGCGTCCACACCTTCCACAGGGGCCATTCCTGCCGCTTCCATACCCTCCGCATCGTCTGCAGGTTAGTATGAATAAATTTAAAATATTTATTTATTTTACATATGCTCTATAGAATAAATATGAACTTCATGGAGATTTAGCGTCGATGTTTATTTTATAGTTGGAGGGGATGCGTCCGGGTCCGGGACCCCGGTTGTTCCTCACCGGAGGAACTATCGTCCCGCTCGTGCTGCTGCTCGGGCCCAGGCTCGTGCGCTATTCACCGGAGGTATATATCACACTTGAATTCTTAATACAACTTTGTCTTATTATTGATTGTCTTGATATTTCGTGCAGACGCAGGGCCTCTCCATCCCCAGAGGGGGACTCGAGGCCCGAATCAGTCCCATAGGCTGAGGCCTGATAGAGCTAGGGGGGAGGCAGCATTCCCCCTATTTTTTACCCTTGACTATCGCTATACCGGTCCTCATGCCGAGAGGTTCGGCCGGTATTTGGGGGACGAGAGCCGGATCGTGAAGAACTATCCACTTCACGTTGAGTGGGGCGAGCAGCACCAGCGCTCATTCGCCCTCTTCTTTGAACAGGCTCGGGTATGTATTAATATATATTTTCATTTGATCTATCCAATATATTTATTATTAACACTTGCAATCTAATAACAATGTTTTTTTTTGTATTTTCAGTTGGATTACGATTTTCAGCCTGTAGCCGACCCTGATCACCCGGGGAGGGTGCTCGACCTTCATGCTCTGTACAATGGCCTGATGAAGAACATGCAGGCCAAGGTCCGATACAACAGGAATGAGCTGAAGGCCGACTGCTACTCCCTGTGGATAGCGACCCCCGAGGCAGAGAGAGCGGCCCTCCTATCTACTCCGGCGTTTGCGAGAGTCGACGTAGAGACATGGCCTATATTGTGCGCTTATTTCGACTCCGAACGCAAACGAGTATGTATTTTAAATTTAATTCATTATTTATGATATAATTTATTTCTTTGTGTTTCTTAATTAGAAAACTAAATGTTAATGCGTTGTGCAGAAACAGGCCGCTCAGAATACGGAGAACAGGAAGTCGGCGAAGAGGGGTCGCCCCACTTACACAGGTGGCTTGAGGAACATTACTCGAGCCATGGAGTTATCGGTAAATTAAGAGTTATTCTCTAATATTCTGCAATATTAAGAGTTATTCTCTAATATTTCTAATATTAAGAGTTACTTTCTAATATTGCAGACATCTCGGACCGTGGCGTCAGGTGGTACACCGAGCGTGCTGTCCGCATATCTTGCCGTCCACGGCACCTCGACAGATCCCGCCACGGGCGAGCTTCGATGTCCCGACGTCGCTACCCAGGAGTACTGCGTAAGTGTTAATATTTTTTCTACCCAAATTTGAAATTTTAGTTTTGGAAGGTTCAAGTTTAAATTTTATACTTATACTTTACTGCTTAATGTAGGTGTAGGAGCGGGTGGTTGAGCAGGCCCAGGCCTCGGGGATCGATTTTACCGGACAGAACGATCCGAGGCTGCTGACCCCAGTTCTGGACGCCGCACACGGAGGGCACCACGGAGGTTGGGAGAGAGGCCGGGGATTGGGCCCTAGCAGGGCCCATATGAGGTTGGACTCCACCCCGGCGGTTACTTCCTCCGTCTCCAGTGGCCGGCATGTCCATCAGGAACTGGATAGCTTGAGGGCCACCGTTCAGGAGTTGAAGGAGATGCTGGTATGTATACTACTTTATAGTAAAATATCATTTCATATTATATACATATCAACATATCCATAATTAGTACGTAGCTTGAACTTATTTGGTTTTAGAATTAAGTTTGATTAATCATACATACATATGTAATTAAAATAAACAACGCTTTTCCAAACTAGATATCCAAACAGGGTTTCGAAATAACTTAATAATGAAACGAATTCGAATAATACACAGTTCTTACACGCTTCTTACACACGTTATGTCCAGACGCGACAGGGTAGATCGGCCGAGCCTCCACATGCATCTCCTTCGGCTGCGGCTCCGCAAGCCACTACATCGGCTGCGGTTCCGCAGACAGCTCCTGTAGCTCCACCGCCCACTCAGACTCCCGCAGCCGCGGCTCCGCAAGCGACTACCTCGACGGCGGCTGCGCAGACCACAACGCCAGCTCCACATGCCGCTCAGACTCCCTTATTTGTAGCATTGGAGAGTGTATTTACCGAGGAGCAGGCGCGCGTTATTTTAACGTTATTCGGAGGTGGAGCTGGACCGAACTAGGGTAGCTTTTTGGTTCTTATTTTTTGAAACATGTATTTATTTATATCACATTGTACTACATTTTGAAACGATATTGATATTGGTTTGTATTTATATCATATTCAGTTTTTGGGTTTCTTTTGTATATTATATATATGCGTGAGATGTGATTATGAATACTGCAATATATGATTTGATTGATGTATATAGTATTGTGCACAGGGCGGGAAAAAATCTAGCAGCCCATTTTTAAAAAAAAATACAGACAATATGTACCTACGGATTAATCCGTAGGTATATATGTTGCCCCTACGGGTCAATCCGTAGGGGCAAACTATCAGGAAACCTGATATTTTCCCACCTGATATCAGTGCAGGGTGTTGGGGGTGCCCCTACGGATATGTCCGTAGGGGTCACTGTTTATCCCCTACGTATTTATCCGTAGGGGCAAAATATCAGGTTTCCTGATATTTTCCCCCCGATCTCAGTGCAGTGTGTTGGGAGTGGCCCCTACGGGTCAATCCGTAGGGGCTACTTGATATACCCTACGGATGTATCCGTAGGGGTCTAAATAGGACCTACGGGTATATCCGTAGGTATATACAATATATTCAAAAAAAAAATTAAATATATGATTTTATTACCCCTACGGGGTACTCCGTAGGGGCTATAGCACCTACCAAGGTATCCGTAGAGGCATAAATTTGTCCGTAGGGGCAAGTTCAGGGCCTCAACTTGCACCTGCGGCCTTTGCACCTACGGGGTCTTTTTTCGCCCCTACGTATATATCCGTAGGGGCAGTGGGTTGCCCCTACCGATAAATCCGTAGGGGCAACCCTTATTTGTAGTAGTGCGTGTTCTGCGAGGACCAGGATCCGCTCTGGACGTTTCCCACGGGGTCGGGATTGACATAAGTCGCGTTCCACGTGACCAGGAATTTGCTCTGGATGCTTCCCACGGGGTCATAGCCGTGTTCTGCGAGGACCAGGCTCCGCTCTGGATGCTTCCCACGGGGTCATAGCTGTTGGATATAGTGCCCTTAGAGTCAATTATTGGATCACAGGCACGTGATTGCAATGATTGAGGGAGGACCTATACCGGTAGGACAATCTTACTCAAGATGATAGTATACTATCTGGTTTATCTTTATCATCGTGTACAGCTTTAGGTGACCTTACAGATCACTATTACACATTGATAGAGCCCTTAGGATTCTTGCTTCACTACCAGCAGTATGATGGCGATCATATACGTGGGAGCTGGGGTCTATAAGCACATCCTTAAAAGGTCCCTAGTCGTAGGAGTTTCGAGACTGGTCATCGATACTCCATTAGTAGACTAGTGTATACAGTTGAAACCCCGACGAGGGGCGGTGGCCGGTCTCACAAGCCATTAGTGTCAGTCGGTTCACCTAAGATGTATACAGGTGTTCATTGGGTTATGAGTACACCGGACTGGACTCGCCGGGAACATGCTAGTTGGTATTATACCTGATGTCAAATAGCAGTTCCCTGGTGACATGTGTACAGGTTAGTTCATCGACCTGAGATCATAATTTGTCTCGTGTGAGTTCCCACTGTGCTTTGATTATTACCCTACCACGGCTCAAAGGAGTCGTGCAAACAGGTTTTAGTTGGGTACAGTCCCGAGCCACATGGAGGTAGTGAGCGGATCGGCAGGGGTTTCGTCTCTCCCGATATTGGGGGTGAGATCGCGCTGTGTCTAGGAGAGCCATAACACGAAGTTCTTGGCCAAGGTAGGATATTTGCTGGTAGGTATTCCAGTAGTATCTCAGGGTGTTCTGGGCTACACTCCGACACGACTTGTACCGCTTTTGGGGGTCTGACTTTTACCAACCCCCTAGGCCCGACATGCGATGTTCATAGACGAACGGACCAGACTGTACGGATATTGTCACTGACAGGCTCAGTAGGGTGTCGGATGAGTTCGCTCATCGACCTCCCTTTTGGTCAATACCTGGTACCTCGTTACGTACGGCTAGTATCACTGACGTGCTGGTGGTTAAATCCACAGCCAGAGTATTGACGAGTCTTTAGAGTCCCCCACAGACAGTTTCTCTAGTTTCGGGCGAAACGTTGTAGAGGCCATATGATATATGGCAGGGTTTGATCATATACGTGCAGTAGTGCACGGATCATGATCAAGCGGATCATACTAGTGGGCTTTGGTTTAAGCCGGATCATAATATTAGATTTGTTGGATTACTTTAGTCTCATCGCATTCGCATTCAGTCGGAATGCGGATGTAGGAATGTATATACAGGTGAGGGGTATCCTTGTGATCCGTCACGAGTTTACTTTAGATGTTGCCGTATCTTTTTATTGTTGTAAACATTTGGGTTAATGTTTACTTTGGTGGAAATAGTGAGCTTAATTCATGATGAGGTGCATTAATTATGACATGGACAAGGGTGGTGACTCATGGTTTTATTCTTTGAACCATGTCATGTTTAGTGATTGATTTAAGTGTTGAAATGATAAGATGAGAGAGAGAGGGCAGCCAAGGGGAGGTTTGCTCTTGTATTATTCTTCATCTCACTCTCTCATTTTATCATTGCAACATAAGAAAGAAAAGGCTCCTCTTCTTCTTCCTCCTATAGCTCACCATTTCCACCAATGGCATCATCTCCAACCTCCATCCATACACTCTCATGTGTTGAGAATCAATGGATGCTTGAGACAAAGTTATCACACACATTCTCTACATCACCTTGGACACGTCGGCTAGCAAACTTCGTGTCCGAGTTGCTTCGGACGAAGCGGAAGCCCGTAAAAAGACTCATTGATGTGGTGCCCTTCCGACGAGAAGACCGAAGATCGGAGATGTCGCGAGGAGCTTGGGTTGGTGGCCAAATACCGAAGGATACGGATCGATCGGTATATCTTTTCTAACCCTTCTCTAGTTTGCTAGTTATAGGTTAATGGTTCGATCCGGGATTAAAGTCTGCGATAGCGCCGGTTTCAAGTTTTGAAAAAGTTTTCGTTTCCGCATTTTGGCCTCGGACAGACGGCCGGGGCACTACCATAGAATTACATGGTATCAGAGCCACGCCATTAACCTTTACTAGCTTGCTCTAACGTGTTTAAAATATCGATCGAACGAAATTTCCGAAACCGCGATTCAATTTCATGAAGTTTCTGTCGAAATTTTTTTGTCGTCGAAAAATTGTTTTGAGTGTGTCAGAAAATCAGGCAGGCTTTTCTAAGACCACTGCAGAAAATTGGTAGAAAGATATCACTGTAGCGCCGCGGAACCGCGTCCTTATCCATGTTTTGGCCGCGGTTCCGCCGCAGTACTGTAGCAACACTGCACCAAATTTTCTGCAGTGGTCTCTGACTTGGAATTGGGTTTCTGGTATTTTTAGTTTTGGCCCAGATTATTTTGAGTGCTGGATTTGTGCTTGGGGCCCACTTCAGGAAATTTTGTCGATCGAAAAATTTAAATATGTTAGTTCACAGTGCTTACTTTATATCTGTGACCGTGAATGTCATTCGAGCGATAAATCTTGTCTAATTGCTATAGTTCTTTTAGACGGATTTGCGAACGTGACATTCACGTTGATGTTCTGTGTTGTGCTGTGATGTTGCGGATTTGTCGTGGTGGATAGCTGATTGAATGATTTAGCGTGCTTGCGCTTTCTAAAAGATAAATCAAAAATATTTGTAACCGCAATCAAGAACGGCGTCGCATGAAGCTAGCCGGTGAGTACGGGCCGGTCTACAGGGATGTTGTGAATTTCCAATTCGCGATAACGAGTTAATTCCGAAGGGTGTTCGGATTGATTATTAAATCTAAAAACTAAATTAATCTATATCTAAATCTTGCTAGGGTTAGGTCTAGGTTAAGTTTGGAAAGTCAATAAATCTCACCGCTTTCTATACCTATATGAAGATCTAATTAGGTGTTATGGTAAATATTAATAAAAGGGATTAGGATGATTGGGAAGATTGTTCTTCCTCTAGATCCTTATCCTTCCTTTCTTAATCTTTACCCTAACCTCCATGGAAAACCTTAAACTCCGGGCCTTTAGACTACGGTATCACCGCTACCTCGTGGGTAGAGTGCCGTAGGGAGCGGAATAAGAAGGTATGCATAGAGTTCTATGAAAATATATGACGGGCAAGAAAGGGGATGAGAGATCTTCGTCTCTCAAACCTTCCCCAGATCTAACCCTAACAAGCGAGGAGACTACTCACTCATTAGGGAATTGAAGAACATTTATCTAGGGCAGAGAATAAAAGATTAACTAGGGCAAGGAATTAAATTTATCTAGGGAAATTAAATAAATCTACTTACTTTACAGATGGCTCTCTCCAAACATTTACGCAGGGTTGTCAGATCTCAATAGATGATATGAAAAGAGACATCGATACTCACCAAAAGAATTCTAAATTTTATTCATAGAAAGAGGCATAGGGAGGCATAAAGAAATTACAATCTTTAGAGTTCTATTTATAGGAAATGGAAACCCTAGGTTACATTTTGATCCGCATGTCTGAAATTACAAAAATAACCCTTAGGTTGACTAGTCAGCGCAGCTTAAACATTTTGGTAAAAATTTCACAGAATACGGGCTTCTTATGGCCGCGGAACCGCGGCAATAGTAGGCTTGGGCCGCGGTTCCGCGGCCCACTAGTAGGATCACATGCTGAAATTTTGTGGTAATGTTTTGGGCTTTCTGGGCGTTAATATTATTTGGTTCTTTCTTCACTTGGGCTTCTTCATTGGTTCCAGATCTTCAGTGAACAATTTTGCAATGGCTTTTTAACCGTTTGCCTTGATATTCTGGATCTTGCGTTGCCTTGTTGATTGTGAATTTTATCTTTGATGTAGGCTTGATCAAGAGTCCTCTGTTTGTTGGTTAAAGTCCATATTTTCATCGTTTTTACATTGTTTGCACTGTTGTCTGTCCAAGAACCTGTAACCTGTAACATGTAGCAGACATGCGTCAAAAGCACCTGTTTATTTATAAAAAGAATAAGAATGGGGAATATAATAATACAATATTCTAGTGTGAACAAATACCCCCAAACTTATGTTTTGCTCGTCCTCGAGCAAACTTATTTTTATTCACTAAAATCCTAACCGCACTTTCGCAGGGAAACGCGATTGCACTGAGCACGTGCAACAAGCCGTTAAACCTCTAGGTGTCCCTAGTAGGAGGAGTGTTGTCTCCTGAGGGTTTTCAGCGGATTACACCCACAAAATCCTATCAACTCGGCCCATTGACTTTTGTTCTCCAATTAGGTTTTCTAACAAGGAATTCTATTATCTATTGACTCGCAATTTATCCACCCACATTCTTAACACTTCCTCATTATTTAACTTAAGATTATATATGTTATGTAGACCTACTTAGCTTTCGGCATCTCTTAAGTTTTCCTTCTAGGGTTCCATCTCCACTTAGGAATTTTTATCAACTCTATTAAAGATACAAGTTCTATTCTTCACTCCTTTCTCTCATCTAAACTCCAATTACATACTTTCTACCGTTAAACTTTAAGGAAGGTTATTTTTAGGGTTTTTAATTTACTAAGTCTAAGATCTAGTTGTTCCTAGCTAGTTAACCTATCTGTCAAACTCAAGTCAATTAGCCAAAATTGAATACAATAATTTTTATAATTTTTGAAAATTTTCAATTTTTATGGTTTTTCAAATAAGTATGCAAATGCAAAAAAAATATGTACAAATGAATGCGAAGGAAGAAGACGTACCGAGCATACCCCCAAACTTGAACTTGACAGTGTCCTCACTGTCATACTGAACTAAGAGGGTCAAAATACCGGCACTCCCCTGTTTATTTATTTATAATTTTTATATTTTTAATGTTTTGAAATTTTTTTTATTTTTTTATAGAAAAGAAAACAAAAAATATATACATATATACAAAGATTCCCCCAAACTTAAGCTTGGCCTTGCACAAGCCAAAAGTTAGCACCAACCATTCAAAAATCTTATCGTGGAAATGGTATAGTTGGTGCAAGAAAATGAGAAGCATGCGAGACCGTGTGGAAAGAAGAATGGTAGAATATGGTCTCGGCGGGGGAGAAGAATGGCGAAAAAAAGAAGGAAGTGGAGTACGATCTTGAGGGTGTAAATTGAGTGAATAAATTAGCGCAATTTGTGATGACCGATATGTTATAAGCGATTGCGCTAACCTATCTATTCGTCGAGAAATGGGATCAAATCCCTCAAGATTCGCAAGAAAACATGGGTACGCCGAACTTGGTATCGGAGATGAAAGCGTAACGGTCATTTGTACGGTCGGGACATTAGGAGAGACGAAAGGGAGTGAATTAGGGATAGTATCTTTCTCACCGTAGTAAACTGTTTCGAACTTGAAAGATTCCATTAATGGTTCGAAACTACTATAATCAACCGAGCCTGATAGCTCATCTGAAAATGTATAGGACTCAAACTCGGGCGGTGAGTCATCAACATCGTCCGAAAAAATGAAACACTCGTAGGTGTTATCGGCTGTGAGAATTGTGTTAGATTCAAAGGAAAAGGTTTCAAGCTCACAGTCTTCAAGCAGGGTCGGAACGATGGGAAGGAGGGAGGGTGATATAACAGTCAAAGGTTCAGGAGGATGAATTGGAAAATCAGATACATCAAACAAAAATGATTCAACCTCAATATTATCCTCAAGACTCTCCTCAATACTATCCTCAATATTTAACTCATCCATGCCGTTATCATCAAAATCTAGACGCATATGAGATTCGGGAGAAACATTTAATAACTCAGGATAATGATTTGAACATAAAATTTCAAGCAAATCGACAGGTTCATCATCCGAAATATTCCCGGCGTCTATATCCTCAATCAAGTGAAAATCAATTTCTTTAGACACATCATCAAAAGCATGGATATCTATCGATTTAGGTTCTAGAGTGGAGGTGTAAATATCGAAAGGATTAGGTGCGGTTTCACTCGAAAGGGGTTCCTCACAATCTGGAAAATCAAACACTATAAAATCACACAACTCATTTTTATTTTCAACAGGTGAACTATTTAGGGCAATCGATGGAAAACAGGAGTTGTGGGCTTCAATTGGGTAAGGGTAGGTTTGATTTGAAAATCCTCTCTCATTCTCACTCTGTCCAACTGCCGCCTCATACATTGAAAAATTTGGAGCTAACGGGACACTAGCTACCGGTTCACTAGGTTGCATAAGGGCGGCCATGGACGCTTCCACATTCCTCATCATTTTATTTGTTGCAGCAATATAAGCCTCCAACGACTCTTCCAAACTAGACTTGGGTGGTGAGGGGGTTTCGGTAAAAGATTCAAAATTGGTTGGATATGTGAAACTCCCTAATGGCTGTGTTGAAACAGTGTCTAGTGAAGGTGGGAAGGTCGGGTATGACTTGTAGGAAGTGGGTGGTTGGGCAGGGATAGGGTCAACATATGGATAAAAAGGAGAATAATCGTGCGGATCCCTAGAACTAGATGAGTGGAGAGGGATGAAAGATCGACTGCGAGATTGAGCAATATGCTCAGCAATGGACATCGGCCTAGGAGTTACAGCAGGACTTAGAAAAGTGGTGTCAACATATGGAGGTGGTAAAGGTTGACTCGGTTGACAAAAAGTGGGTTGAAAAGTCAAACTATTTCTCCTAGACGCCTCTATGTGATCTTTCAAAGATTTTTTAGGCATGGAAGGATCGTCTTTAAATTGACCGAATAAATTAACATACGACGCAAAATTAGGTTGGGGATACCAAAGTTCGGCTAATGATTTATTATGTGGGGTACCCATGTTGGAAGAAAAGGTGAAAAGAAAGAAGGTTTGTGGTGGTGCAAGGATCTATTTGCGGCCAAAAATTGTGCAAGTTTCTATAAAATATTTGTCCTTTTTATTTTCATTTTTCATTATTATTATTCTTTCTCTTTATTTGGAAAATTTTTGTTGCAGAAAGATTTTAGAGCAAAGATATGCAACGGCAAAATATTTTATAGAAAAGATATGCAACAGCAAAATATTACTTGCAATCAATTTAGTTCAAGCGGGGCCCAAAAATCCTGCACAAAATTGTTATATGGAAGGGAAAATATTTTTAAAGTGCACAAAATCCTGCAGGAATTTTTCAGAAAATATATTTCAAAAATTACAGAGGAGAAACAGAAGATCTTACAGAAAATTTTTCAGAAGAAGATGCCACTGTACCGCCGCCTTTCCGCGGTAAAAACGCGTTTGTACCGCGTTTTCGCAGCGAGATTGTCGGCTCGAGTCCCCAAAAAATTTTATATGCTCTGATTCCACTAGAAGGCCGCGGTTCCGCGGCCTAAGGTGGGTTTTGGCCGCGGAATCGCGGCGGGTTTGGGGGTTTGGGGCTCCTAAATTTTTGTGCTTCTCTGTTTTTTAAAATCCCTTCTGTTCCGATATCTCTTTTTCCGTTTCGCTTTCTGGAAATCTCCAGATCCGAATTTGTATATCCTGCAAAATTCAAACAACAAAGTATTCCTTCCAAAAATAACAAAATATATATTTTATATATTTTTTTTGATTTTTTCAGATTTTTATGATTTTTTAAATTTTATGATTAACCCGAAATTGCGAAAAGAAAATTCTACGCCATCCCCGGCAACGGCGCCATTTGATTGAATGATTTAGCGTGCTTGCGCTTTCTAAAAGATAGATCAAAAATATTTGTAACCGCAATCAAGAACGGCGTCGCATGAAACTAGCCGGTGAGTACGGGTCGGTCCACAGGGATGTTGTGAATTTCCTAATCGCGATAACGAGTTAATTCCGAAGGGTGTTCGGATTGATTATTAAATCTAAAAACTAAATTAATCTATATCTAAATCTTGCTAGGGTTAGGTCTAGGTTAAGTTTGGAAAGTCAATAAATCTCACCGCTTTCTATACCCATATGAAGATCTAATTAGGTGTTATGGTAAATATTAATAAAAGGGATTAGGATGATTGGGAAGATTGTTCTTCCTCTAGATCCTTGTCCTTCCTTTCTTAATCTTTACCCTAACCTCCATGGAAAACCTTAAACTCCGGGCCTTTAGACTACGGTATCACCGCTACCTCGTGGGTAGAGTGCCGTAGGGAGCGGAATAAGAAGGTATGCATAGAGTTCTATGAAAATATATGACGGACAAGAAAGGGGATGAGAGATCTTCGTCTCTCAAACCTTCCCCAGATCTAACCCTAACAAGCGAGAAGACTACTCACTCATTAGGGAATTGAAGAACATTTATCTAGGGCAGAGAATAAAAGATTAACTAGGGCAAGGAATTAAATTTATCTAGAGAAATTAAATAAATCTACTTACTTTACAGATGGCTCTCTCCAAACATTTACGCAGGGTTGTCAGATCTGAATAGATGATATGAAAAGAGACATCGATGCTCTCCAAAAGAATTCTAAATTTTATTCATAGAAAGAGGCATAGGGAGGCATAAAGAAATTACAATCTTTAGAGTTCTATTTATAGGAAATAGAAACCATAGGTTACATTTTGATCCGCATGTCTGAAATTACAAAAATAGCCCTTAGGTTGACTAGTCAGCGCAGCTTAAACATTTTGGTAAAAATTTCACAGAATACGGGCTTCTTATGGCCGCGGAACCGCGACAATAGTAGGCTTGGGCCGCGGTTCCGCGGCCCACTAGTAGGATCACATGCTGAAATTTTGTGGTAATGTTTTAGGCTTTCTGGGCTTTAATATTATTTGGTTCTTTCTTCACTTGGGCTTCTTCGTTGGTTCCAGATCTTCAGTGAACAATTTTGCAATGGCTTTTTAACCGTTTGCCTTGATATTCTGGATCTTGCGTTGCCTTGTTGATTGTGAATTTTATCTTTGATATAGGCTTGATCAAGAGTCCTCTGTTTGTTGGTAAAAGTCCATATTTTCATCGTTTTTACATTGTTTGCACTGTTGTCTGTCCAAGAACCTGTAACCTGTAACATGTAGCAGACATGCGTCAAAAGCACCTGTTTATTTATAAAAAGAATAAGAATGGGGAATATAATAATACAATATTCTAGTGTGAACAATAGCCTGGATGCAATGGTAATACAGTTTGGTTGTATTTTTACATTGGATATTGCGGGACGAGCGTCCGACATGTGGACTGCCGTCACTGCCTGTTTGTATATTATTCTTTTTGGGCACGACCGGGCTGAGGTCGATGTACCCGTTGTATATTTTACTTTCTGTACTAGGATTACCCTGCGGTGGAGTGCACGGATAGCCGGGTTCTAGAGGGCAACGAGCCCGCATCTCATGGCTTTGAGACGGAGGTTGCTTTACTCTAGAATTGGCGGGCTATTCGCTGCACTCGTAAGGGGTATAGGTTGACCCAAGGAGGGGTGCTCAAATTACCGGATTCCGTGAAGTGCTGGGTGGTCCATTCACTTTGTTGTAGGGGGATGCCTCGCTTCAGGTTTTGGCGGGTAACTTGTCGCACCCGTAGGAGTCTAGGATTTCATTGCACAGGCTATCCATACGACCAGGGGAACGTCGGGTTTCAGTAGCGGCTCTATGAAACCCGGGGATCCCAGATTATCTGTATTGTTCTGTGATGCTTATTACATTTCTGTGATGTTGCATTTTATCACGCCATGAGCGAATATTATATATTGATATATATACTAGTAAATGTTGTATATGTTTTACACCCGCGCTAGTCCAGTCCCTGCTCTGTCGTTAGTTAAGTAACCTAACGGGTGATGACGGGACCCAGTGGCGAATGCGGATGGCATATACGTACATCATATTTTCGTTCTTTTGTGGTGTGATTAATTGATGGGACTGCATTGATTCGGATCAATGCAAGCTAAACAAACCTATTCTGATGTTGTTGGAGCATTTTTCAAAAAGTTGTTATTACAAGGACGTTCTCTTTTGTTTTGCACAGTGGTATTCGGTTATGAATATCCAGCACCTCAGTCGACGAGGCAAGGGCCGAGATCCCTTCACCGAGAATGACCCCTTAGACAGAAGTTTGCGTCAGGGTAATAACTTCACTATAGTCGATTACTTTTTGCTTTGCATCGTGGTATTCAGTTGGAATATCCTGCACCTCATTCTACGGGGAAAGAGCCGAGATCCCTTCACCGGGAGTGACCTCTTTAGCAAAGGTTTTCGCCACTATATTTTTATAAAAAGCTATCCGGTTCCTTCAACGATATCAAGTTCATTACGTTAAAGGTTTTTCGCCAAAAACCATTCGTAGCCCTCCGTCATTTCAGAAAGGTAGCACTTAGTATTCATGCTATGTTTGTTGGCCTTCGTCAAGGCATAGTGAATGGTAGCTGCTTGTTGCCTTTCTGCTGCATAGATAGATGTGTTGGTTTGGGACAGTCGTATAGCCTTGTTGACCTTCGTCAAGGGCTTGTACGGGTGGGTTCAAATTAACATGGACAATGACGGGTAGAACTTGACATGTGACTTATGATTTGTTAACCTTCGTCAAAGTCATAAGAGCATAGGGTAAAAAAATCACATTGGGAGTTTCTAAAGAAACTGAAACTTGCCAGATATGCGGATACCTTCTGGAGTGTGATAACGTGAGTGGATTCCATCACGTTATCATGCGATGATAGTTGTATTCTCTGGTGTGATTTATTTTTGCTCAGGTCTCAGGTTTACAGAGAAGTTTTGGAGCAAAATCTAATGGGTTTGATCGATCGAAATTATACGATATTTGCTTGTTTGATTATATCTGTGAACTGTATTATGTGTTCGTAAACCTCCCCTAACTGCTAGTATGACGGTTGGCGGGGGGTGCAAATATCTGTAATGTTTTAACTGTTTGTGATTATGAACTCTATTGGACTGTTGTGATGATTAGCCGGGGTTTTGTGATGAGTTATTGTATTAATTCATTCGATATAATTGTAATAAGTTATAATATTATTTTGCGGGGCACATCCAGGTTGCGGTTGTTGCCACCGTTGTATTATTTCTTTTTACTATTTTTGCTCCTAGGATAGACCCAAGGTGGGGTGCACAAACTACCGGGTATTTCGAAGTGCTTAGTGGCCTACTCACGTTGATGAGGGAGACCGCTTCACTTCGGGTACTTGGCGGGTAGTTTGCCGTACCCGTAGGGGTCTGGGGTGGGGTAATGGCTATTCATCACAACTGTGTAATCCATCTTTTCTTACAGGCTCAAAAGAAACGCGGATTGCTTGCATATCCAATAAAGTTTATCTGTGATCTGGAATGCATATTATTGCGTCTGACGAATGTACAATATCTATATATGATAGCTATTTAGACGTCACTTATGTTTTACACCCGCGCTAGCCCAGCCCCCGCTCTGCCGTTAGTTAAGTAACCTAACGGGTGATGACGGGACCCCGTGGCGAATGCGGATGGCATAAGAGGACGTTGTATTTTCGTTGTTATCTGTAATGATAGGTTAAAGATGTGACGCATTATTTTTAATGCAAAGAAAAATAAAACCTAAACTGAATCGTTGGAACAATTTCAAAACCACTCGGTTTTCTTCAAAAAGCAAATTTTAAATGCGGAGCTTAAACCACTCCTTTTTAATAAAGGCTATCATGGTTCCTTCGATCATATCAAGTTCATTACGTTAACGGTTTTTTGCCAAAAACCAGCCGTAACCCTCCGTCGTTTCAAATAGACAGCACATCGTATTCATGCTATGCTTGTTGGCCTACGTCAAGGCATAGTGGATGGTAGCAGTGTGTTTGCTTATTTGTTGCATAGATAGATGCATTAGTATAGGACAGACGTATAGCCTTGTTGGCCTACGTCAAGGGCATGTACGATGTACCTAAATTAATCAGGACAACGACTGGTAGAACTTGACTTGCGTCTTATGACTTGTTGGCCTACGTCAAGGTCAATAAGAGCTTGGGGTAAAAATCACATCGGGAGTTTCAAACATAAAGGAAACCTGCAGATTTAGCATAACTTCTGGAGTGTGGTGACTAGAGTGGCTTCCATCTAGTACATCATGCAATGATAGTTGGATCCCGATCCCATTGATGAGTAGGATTACTCTCGGAAAACTTTCTCACTTAACAATCAGTGCTATAAACCAAGTAGGTGTCCAGAAAGGTGTTAGAGGGGCTACGCCTCCAGGGAAAAGAGGTTATTTAATTAAGAAACTTCGCAAAAGCGTTGGAAAACCTCCCTCGAAGTACCAGCACCAGCCTGGCTGAAAGGTTAAGCAAGTATTGTGACGTGTGATTAAATCCTGACTAGTTCTTCTTTTAGGTTTTGAAGAAGGATTTGAGGGAACAGTGGGAGCCATCCTGTTTAGATAAACTAATAACCAATCTAAACTTGCAAGAAGCATATGCTGAGTGTTTTCTTTTCTCTCTCTCTAGTAGCTACCATGACAGGACTAAAACTATTACTTGAAAAAAATATACTGACCGGGCAGAACTATAAAGATTGGCTAAGGAACGTCAACATTGCACTGACTTATGACAAAGTAGCATATGTTACCACCGCTGTTCCTCCCCTTATCCCTCGACCAGATTCCTCAGTTGTGGACAAGGAAGTTCGCAAAACCTGGGATCTAGATTGTGAGCGAGCTAAGTGTATCGTGCTGGCGTCCATGAACAATGAACTCCAGAAACAGCACGAGAGTATGGATATTGTATCCATCTTTCTCCATGTTAAGGAATTATATGGAGAGCACTCCCGTATCGCGAGGTACGAGACCTCAAGGAAACTCTTCCAGATGAGGTTAGCTCCAGGATCTCCTGTAGGAGAGCGCGTCCTCAAAATGATCAGCCTCATTGAGGAACTCGCAAACCTGGGATGCGTGCTAGAGAATGATTTGTATATCGACTTGATTTTGCAGTCCCTTCCCCACACCTTCTCTCAGTTCGTGCTTAGCTTCAACATGCATGAAATGGAAGCTGATCTTCCAAAGCTCCTCAACATGTTGAGGGTAGCAGAGACCTCCTTGAAAAAGGAGAAGGCCCCCGTTCTGTATGCTGGCCAATCATCCTCTTCTAAATCTAAAGCGAAAGCTAAAGGGAAGAAGAAGATGAAAGCCATCAAACCGAAAGGCGGGGTCAAGAAGGTGCAGGGTACGAACAAGGCAGGAAGGGTGAAGGCGGATAAGAACGAATGCTATTATTGTTACAAGCAAGGGCACTGGAAGAAGGACTGTATGGCCTTCAAGGCAAAGGACACGAAGCAGGCTGTTGCTTCTGCTTTAGGTGTGTTTGTAACCGAAAATTTTCTTTCAGTAAACTCTACATCATGGGTACTTGATACCGGTTCTGGTTCTCACATCTGTAATTCTTTGCAGGATCTGAGAAATAGTAGAGTACTGGAGACAGGTGATATGACTCTCCGGATGGGCAATGGAATGCATGTAGATGCAATTGCAATAGGGGAATATCACCTAGGGTTGACTAGTGGGAACATTTTGGTATTGTACGACTGTTTTTGTATTCCCAGTATGCTGTGTAATATTATATCAGTATCTTTGTTGTCTAATAAAGGATATAATTTTGCGCTTGAAAGAAATGTCATGAACATTCTCCTAAATCAAGAACTGAGTGGGTATGGCATACTGGAAAACGGCATATACATACTTAATCAACCTCAAATTTTCAATATTCAAAACACACGTAAAAGAAAGGCTCCAGATTCAAATCAAGCCTTCCTATGGCATTGCAGACTTGGTCATATAAACGAAACAAGGTTGACTAAGTTATATAAAGATGGATATCTAGATCCGTTTGAATATTCATCATATGCAACTTGTCAATCATGTATCAAAGGAAAAATGACCAAATCTCCATTCACCGGACACGGAGCAAGAGCCACAGAACTCTTGGGACTTGTACACAGTGATGTATGTGGTCCAATGTCTATGCATGCGAGAAGCGGTCACTCCTACTTCATCACTTTTACTGATGACTTCTCTAGGTATGGACATGTGTTCTTAATGAAATATAAATTCGATGCCTTTGAGAAGTTTAAAGAGTATAAAAATGAAGTAGAGAAACAAACTGGTAAAAGCATCAAGACACTTCAATCTGATCAAGGTGGAGAATACTTAAGTACCAGTTTCCTTGAATGCTTAAAAGAGAATGGAATTCTCTCTCAGCTTACTCCGCCTTATACACCTCAGTATAATGGTGTATTAGAAAGGAGGAATCGCATGCTATTAGATATGGTGTGTTCAATGATGAGTAGTGCTGAGTTGCCACTTTCCTTCTGGGGATTTGCTCTAGAATCAGCAGCATACTTATTGAATAGAGTTCCAACTAAGTCTGTGCCTATCACTCCATATGAAATGTGGAGCGGGAAGAGACCATATCTCAAGTATATCAAGATATGGGGGTGTCCGGCATATGTTAAAAAGCATAGTCCGGACAAGCTCGAGGCACGATCGGTTTTGTGCAAGTTTGTAGGATACCCCAAACATTCAAGGGGGTACATGGTCTACCACACTGAAGAACAAAAGGTGTTTGTAGCTCGCCACATTGTCTTCTTAGAAAGCGAATTTCTTGCAAAAGAAATTAGTGGGAGCACGGTAGAGCTGGAAGAAATTCCAGAACCTCAAACTGCTACCGAGGACTTAGTAGAACCTCAGATTTCAATAGAACATGACGAACCAACGCCACTCCGCAGATCTAGTAGGCTTTCTCATCCTCCTGAGAGATACTATGGTTTTCTTCTAGATGGGGATCGAGAGGATTGCATCATCGATGATGATGAGCCTACTAGTTTTCAGCAGGCTATCACGAGTATTGACTCGATGAAGTCGCTGGATGCTATGAGATCCGAAATGGAATCCATGTACACCAATAAAGTATGGACTTTAGAAGTTGCTTCTTCTGGAGTGAAACCAGTTGGATGCAAATGGATCTTCAAAAAGAAGATTGGTGCACTTGGACAAGTGGAAACCTACAAAGCTAGACTCGTTGCAAAAGGTTTTCGTCAAAGACCAGGATTGGACTATGATGAAACCTTTTCACCTGTAGCTATGCTTAAATCCATTCGGATCCTGCTTGCCATTGCTGCCTTCCATGACTATGAAATCTGGCAAATGGATGTAAAAACGGCTTTTCTAAATGGACATTTAGAAGAGAGTGTTTACATGGATCAACCAGAAGGTTTCTTAGACAGTGGGAGCAGCGGAAGAGTGTGCAGGTTGCTTAAATCCATCTATGGATTAAAGCAAGCATCACGAAGTTGGAACATCTGCTTTGATGAGACAGTCAAAGATTTTGACTTTATCAAAAATGTAGATGAACCATGTATTTATAGGAAGATTGTAGAAGGAGCAGCAGTCTTCCTCGTTTTGTACGTCGACGACATACTACTAATAGGGAATGATTTCCCTATGCTACAATCAGTAAAGCTTTTCTTGTCACAGAAATTCTCCATGAAAGACTTGGGTGATGCAACCTACATTTTGGGCATTAAGATCTATCGTGATAGATCTAATAGAATGTTGGGACTTTCACAGTCCAGGTATATTGACACTATACTAAAGAGATTTAGTATGGAAGATTCCAAGCGCGGTAATATGCCCGCTTGTCACGGGATCACCCTCTCCAAAGAGATGTCTCCAAAGACTGATGAAGAGAGGAATCGCATGGGCATTATACCCTACGCTTCGGCGGTAGGATCTATAATGTATGCGATGTTATGTACAAGACCGGATGTAGCTTACGCACTTGGTGTGGTAAGCAGGTATCAGTCTGACCCAGGTGAGAAGTATTGGATAGCGATAAAGAACATTCTCAAGTACCTGAGAAGGACTAAGGAGATGTTTTTGATTTACGGTAATGGGGACCTCCAAGTAGAGGCTTTTACCGACTCCGGCATCCAAAGTGACAAAGATGATTCTAAATCCATTTCGGGTTTTGTGTTTACCCTCAATGGAGGGGCGGTATGTTGGAAGAGTTCCAAACAGGATACCGTCGCAGACTCAACTATGGAGGCTGAGTATAAAGCTGCTAGTGAAGCCGCAAAAGAGGCTGTCTGGATGAGGAAGTTCATTTCTGAACTTCAGGTGGTTTCATCCATTGTCAATCCAATACATTTGTATTATGATAACAATGGGGCTGTAGCATTAGCGAAGGAACCGAGGTCCCATCAGAAATCCAGGCATATCTTAAGACGGTTTCACCTGATCAGGGAGATCGTTGATCGTCGGGAGATCGAGGTACGGAGAGTGGACACAAAAGACAACACGGCAGATCCATTCACCAAGGCCATCCCTCAAGTTCAGTTCGAGAGGCTGTTTGAGATGTTGGGCATGCGGTACTCCAGCAACTGGATCTAGTGAAGACAGTGGGTACTCATTGCACCAATTGTAGGCCTTAGTGCAAGTGGGAGATTGTTGGATATATATACCCTAGAGGCCTTCATTGTATAGGATACTAGGGATATGTATGTACATGACAGTCTTGCTTAATATGATAGTACGCTATTTAGTTTGTCTTTATCTTAACATATGATATATTTTGCGTAGTATTCATATATATATATACATGTTCGTAAAGCCCATAGGGTGTTTTGCCTGACTACCGGCGTTGTGATGGCAGTCATACTAGTGGGAGCTGGATAGTCAATAGGTCCATCCTTAGATGTCCCTGGTCGCAGGAGTATCGAGACTGGGCATCGATACTCCGGAGTAGACTGGTGTATACATATCTAGACCCTGAGGAGGGGCGATGGATTGGTCCCGCAGCCATTGGTGGAGTACACCTAAGATTGTATACAGATGCTCACTGGGTGTGAGTACACCGGACAGGACTCACCGAGAACTGACTGGATGGTATTTATACCTAACGTCAGATAGCAGTTCTCAGGTGACATGTATGCAGATAGTCCGTTGACTTAAAGTCGTCATTTTTCTCGTGTGAGTTCCCACTGTGCTTTGATTACTACCTTACCACGGTTCAAAGGAGTCGTGCAAACAGGTTTTAGTTGGGCACAGTCCCGAGCCACGTGGAGGCAGTGAGTGACTGTGAGGGATTCGTCTCTCCCGGTATAAGGAGTTGATATCGCACGGTGATCAGTTGGTCATTACCATAAGTCCCTGGCGAGGGCTGATTGAGAATTACTGATAGATTGATCAGTAGATTCTCGGATGGTGATAGAGCCATACCGACACGACTTGTACGGTTATTAGGGGTCTGACGTTTACCACCTCCTTAGACCATACATGCGATACTCTTAGACGAACAGACCGGACTGCACGGATATTGTCACGGATAGGCTCAGTAGGAGTTCAGATGGTTTCCTCATCGGCCTTCTTATCGACATCTACCCGGGGACCGTTACGTACAGCTAGTGCCGCTTGTGGTCTGTGGTTAAACCCACTGCCAGCGTAGTAGTCAAGTCTTTAGAGTCCCACACAGAGTTTTCCCAACTCCAGGCGAAACGATATAGAGGTCATACGGTTTTACGACAAGGGTTCGGACGAATATGTGTTTAAACGCACGTACGACATTCGGACAGTTTTTTCTAGATGGCTTTGGTTTAAGCCAGATTCTAGTATCAGGTTATCGGATTTATACAGTCTAAAGTTTTTCCGTGTTTTCACAGATGGGAGGGGCGTTCTCGTAATTTCCGGGAAGCTTCTAGAAGCATGGTGACTTGAGGGGTTAAGGTGGCATTGTCATTAATGTTATTGTGACTCATTATGTGTGATTCACTATGTCATTAATGCATTATTAAATGCTTAATGACTCATAAAGTGAATCACTCATATATATTTATGAAGCATGATGAATAATCTCTTATTATTCATTTTATTGATTTATTCATTATGCTTGATATATTAAGTGAGAAACAATTTCATTTCATAATTCTAGTTCACCTTCTCTCTCCTCAAGCCCACTCTTTCTTCAAGCTCTAATCCTACCACTCATGAGTTGAGAACAAGGAATAGAAAAGACTAAACATCCCATAACCTAACTCTATATGATCTAAGTTCCTTTGATTAGCAACTAGAGAAACTTAGTTAGCTCAAGTTTTGAGGTAAAGCTTGGATTAGGGTTCTCGGGTGGATCATCTATCACTTGAAGGAGGCCGAGGAGGACAAAGAGATTGTAAAGACGAAGGACACGTATCACTAGGTATAATCTCTTTACATAGTAGTTTAGAACTTCTATGGTAGTTGTTAATTATCGTTTAGCAAAGATCTTCGGTTAGTCGATGTATGCTTCAAGAACAAGATCGTTTTTCATATTTCCGCCTCCCCGCAACTCGTGGGGTGTTGCACATCGACTTACAGTGGTATCAGAGCCTCACTAAACAATAATTAACTCACTTGCAAAGTCATATGAATTTCGAACGCAAAACGAATCAGAAAATACACCGATATCACATAGTTTCTGTCGATTTTAAAATGAGGTCCAAAAATTTTTCAGGTTCCTCCAGAACACCCCAAATGAAATTATAAGAACACACAGAAAAAATGGGCTCCTGAATCGGCCACCGAGCTGCGGAACCGCGGCCGATCCCACCGATCCGCCGCCGCGGATCCGCGGCCAAGTTGAGGCCGATTCAGCCCAGTTTTTCTCTGTGCATCTTCTGTGATATTTTGTATTCTCTGGTGTGATTTATTTTTGCTCAGGTCTCAAGTTTACAGAGAAGTTTTGGAGCAAAATCTAATGGGTTTGATCGATCGAAATTATACGATGTTTGCTTGTTTTATTATATCTGTATTATGTGTTCGTAAACCTCCCCTAACTGCTAGTATGACGGTTGGCAGGGGGTTGCACATATCTGTAATATTTTAACTGTTTGTGATTATGAACTCTATTGGACTGTTGTGATGATTAGCCGGGGTTTTGTGATGGGTTATTGTATTAATTCATTCGAAGTAATTGTAATAAGTTGTAATATTATTTTGCGGGGCACATCCAGGTTGCGGTTGTTGCCACCGTTGTATTATTTCTTTTTACTGTTTTTGCTCCTAGGATAGACCCAAGGTGGGGTGCACAAACTACCGGGTATTTCGAAGTGCTTAGTGGCCTACTCACGTTGATGAGGGAGACCGCTTCACTTCGGGTACTTGGCGGGTAGTTTGTCGTACCCGTAGGGGTCTGGGGTGGGGTAATGGCTATTCATCACAACTGTGTAATCCGTCTTTTCTTACAGGCTCAAAAGAAACGCGGATTGCTTGCATATCCAATAAAGTTTATCTGTGATCTGGAATGCATATTATTGCGTCTGACGAATGTACAATATCTATATATAATAGCTATTTAGACGTCACTTATGTTTTACACCCGTGCTAGCCCAGCCCCCGCTCTACCGTTAGTTAAGTAACCTAACGGGTGATGACGGGACCCCGTGGCGAATGCGGATGGCATAAGAGGACGTTGTATTTTCGTTGTTATCTGTAATGATAGGTTAAAGATGGAACGCATTATTTTTAATGCAAAGAAAAATAAAACCTAAACTGAATCGTTGGAACAATTTCAAAACCACTCGGTTTTCTTCAAAAAGCAAATTTTAAATGTGGAGCTTAAACTACTCCTTTTTAATAAAGGCTATCATGGTTCCTTCGATCATATCAAGTTCATTACGTTAACGGTTTTTTGCCAAAAACCAGCCGTAACCCTCCGTCGTTTCAAATAGACAGTACATCGTATTCATGCTATGCTTGTTGGCCTACGTCAAGGCATAGTGGATGGTAGCAGTGTGTTTGCTTATTTGTTGCATAGATAGATGCATTAGTATAGGACAGACGTACAGCCTTGTTGGCCTACGTCAAGGGCATGTACGATGTACCTAAATTAATCAGGACAACGACGGGTAGAACTTGACTTACGTCTTATGACTTGTTGGCCTACGTCAAGGTCAATAAGAGCTTGGGGTAAAAATCACATCGGGAGTTTCAAACATAAAGGAAACCTGCAAATTTAGTATAACTTCTGGAGTGTGGTGACTAGAGTGGCTTCCATCTAGTACATCATGCAATGATAGTTGGATCCCGATCCCACTGATGAGTAGGATTACTCTCGGGAAACTTTCTCACTTAACAATCAATGCTATTAACCATAAGTACAGTTTTTAACCTACGACACACGGGGAATGAGTTATTAGACTCAGGGGACTTATACAGAGTATTGTATGTTGTCCAGTGTTCATTAGGACAGAGGGGTTGGTACTCGTACTGTATTCTGTTTACTTATGACTTCTCTAGTTCTTAGACATTTGTTTCATAGAAACAAAGGGTCCAAGTTTTGAGAAGTTATAGGTATAAGAATAAAGTAGAGAACCAGGTATTGCAAGTATCGGGATTTTCAAAGAGATCGAAGATGTAGATACTTGTGTATGGTATTCAGTTGATAGTAATGGTTTTGAGAAACTTGTTTCTCTTTCAGGTTACTCATGTTTGGATGCACTCCTAAGTTGAGTAATGCTGATCGGCCTCTCTTCATTTAGTTTACATGCACTGGGGACAGCTGCATGATTTGATTCTGGTTCCAATTAAATCAGTGCCTCTGTTTCTATATTGGATATAGAACGGTTCATATCTTAACGATGTTAAGATATGGGGAGTTGTCTGGTTTATGCTTAAAACCAGACTCTGGATAACTCAAGGCACGTTTCTGTAATGGTTGTTTGTGGGTTGACCCGGGCTATGACGAGGGTTGATTTTCTACCATCTGGAAGATCAATAGTGATATTGTTCTTGACTCGCCACAGTTTTAATAAAAATGGATTTTTCAGAAAACAGTAGTGGGAGTATGGTAGAACTGGAAGTGATTCCGGAACCACAAACGATTACTGAAAATTTAATAAGAACCTAAACATTCAATCTGGATTGACATTTCATTAGCCACTCCGCAGATATGGTGAGTAACCTCAGGCACTCGAGATGTACTTCGGTATGCTCAAAGACGGTGATAGGGAGGTTCTTGTTTACCCAGACTTGACACTGCTGTTGTTCCAGACTATGAGATCCGGCAGGAAGATGAGTATAGCGTCGTTCTAAATGAGTTTTAGAAGTGCACGTGTATATTATTCTGCCGGAGGGTTGTCGTAGTCAGTGGGAGCAGCGGAAGCATAGTGGACAAGTAGCTTATGTCTATTTATAGACTAAAGCAGATATGGTGGAGATAGATCATCTATTTCTGATATGACAGTCATAGGTTTGACTTCGTCAGAATAGGGAATGGATCTGTTAAGAAGGTAGTAGGGTGTGATGTCCTGGTATTTGGATGACATACACATAGTAGGAAGTGAAATTCCTATACTACGATCGGTTATACTTTGGTTGTCACACAGTGTTTTCTCCACATAGGAATTGGATATTATATCAGATATTCTGGTTACTAGATCTATGGTTTTAGATCTAGATTTGGGTAGTTTCCCAATCTGGGTACTTAGACAGCATTCTAAAGGTGTTTTGGAATGGACGACTCCTGGCACGGTAATGTACCTGCAGGTGATAGAGTTACCCTCTCTAAAGCTGTCTTACAGACTAAAGGGGAGAGGGATGTGCATGATTGGCACATCACTTGCTTAGGCAATTGAGTCAATCATGAAATGTCAAGTACTACACCAGATGTTGTTTTTGCACTAGATGCAATAAGTTGTGACAATAAGTTGTGATATTAATCCTATCCTGGAGAAACGTTCGGAAGCAGTTTTAGATCATAAGTGGATGTTCTAGGGATATGATAACAACAACCTCTTTTAAGAGACGGTTATCATTCCAGGCTTCCAAGGTGACCTGGTTGACAGATTGACTGTCAGAGTTATAGTTTTCCCTCTGACGAGGGGCAGTAGTTTGGACAGATGGTCCAAACGGACACCGAGGGAGGCATGGCGCAGGATACTGATTAAATTCAGTTGACGATACAGTCTAAGAAGTTTGGATTTGGAGTTCATGTATGAACTAGGTCCCATCAGATATCCAGACATATTCTGAGACAGGCATTGCTCATTTCGGGAGATGGTTTTCTCTGCAAACTTGAGATAAAGAGAGACATAGAAAGAAACATTTGGGCGGATCCACTCACTGAGGCTATTCCTCGAACGCAATAGTTTCGCAAACGGGCTTTGTGAGACAGATTAGTAGAGGAGTTGGGTGTTCGATATCACACGGGCTGTGAGTATGCGACATCGCAATAATTATCCTTAAGTGCAAGTGGGAGATTGTTGGATATAGTGCCCTCAGAGTCAATTATTGGATCACAGGCACGTGATTGCAATGATTGAGGGAGGACCTATACCGGTAGGACAGTCTTACTCAAGATGATAGTATACTATCTGGTTTATCTTTATCATCGTGTACAGCTTTAGGTGACCGTACAGATCACTATTACACATTGATAGAGCCCTTAGGATTCTTGCTTCACTACCAGCAGTATGATGGCGATCATATACGTGGGAGCTGGGGTCTATAAGCACATCCTTAAAAGGTCCCTAGTCGTGGGAGTTTCGAGACTGGGCATCGATACTCCATTAGTAGACTAGTGTATACAGTCGAGACCCCGACGAGGGGCGGTGGCCGGTCTCACAAGCCATTAGTGTCAGTCGGTTCACCTAAGATGTATACAGGTGCTCATTGGGTTATGAGTACACCGGACAGGACTCGCCGGGAAGATGCTAGTTGGTATTATACCTGATGTCAGATAGCAGTTCCCTGGTGACATGTGTACATGTTAGTTCATCGACCTGAGATCGTAATTTGTCTCGTGTAAGTTCCCACTATGCTTTGATTACTACCCTACCACGGCTCAAAGGAGTCGTGCAAACAGGTTTTAGTTGGGTACAGTCCCGAGCCACATGGAGGTAGTGAGCGGATGGGCAGGGGTTTCGTCTCTCCCGGTATTGGGGGTGAGATCGTGCTGTGTCTAGGAGAGCCATTACACGAAGTTCTTGGCCAAGGCAGGAGATTTACTGGTAGGTATTCCATTAGTATCTCAGGGTGTTCTGGGCTACACTCCGACACGACTTGTACCGCTTTTGGGGGTCTGACTTTTACCAACCCCCTAGGCCCGACATGCGATGCTCATAGACGAACGGACCGGACTGTACGGATATTGTCACTGACAGGCTCAGTAGGGTGTCAGGATGAGTTCGCTCATCGACTTCGCTTTTGGTCAATACCTGACTGGTAGCTCGTTACGTACGACTAGTACCACTGACGTGCTGATGGTTAAATCCACAGCCAGAGTATTGACGAGTCTTTAGAGTCCCCCACAGACAGTTTCTCTAGTTTCGGGTGAAACGTTGTAGAGGCCGTATGATATATGGCAGGGTTTGATCATATACGTACAGTAGTGCACGGATCATGATCGGGCGGATCATACTAGTGGGTTTTGGTTTAAGCCGGATCCTAGTATTAGATTTGTTGGATTACTTTAGTCTCATCGCATTCGCATTCAGTCGGAATGCGGATGCGGGTATGTATATACAGGTGAGGGGTATCCTTGTGATCCATCACGAGTTTACTTTAGATGTTGCTGTATCTTTTTATTGTTGTAAACATTTGGGTTAATGTTTACTTTGGTGGAAATAGTGAGCTTAATTCATGATGAGGTGCATTAATTATGACATGGACAAGGGTGGTGACTCATGGTCTTATTCTTTGAACCATGTCATGTTTAGTGATTGATTTAAGTGTTGAAATGATAAGATGAGAGAGAGAGGGCAGCCAAGGGGAGGTTTGCTCTTGTATTATTCTTCATCTCACTCTCTCATTTTATCATTGCAACATAAGAAAGAAAAGGCTCCTCTTCTTCTTCCTCCTCTAGCTCACCATTTCCATCAATGGCATCATCTCCAACCTCCATCCATACACTCTCATGTGTTGAGAATCAATGGATGCTTGAGACAAAGTGATCATGCATATTCTCTACATCACCTTAGACACGTCGGCTAGCAAACTTCGTGTCCGAGTTGCTTCGGACGAAGCGGGAGCCCGTAAAAAGACTTATTGATGTGGTGCCCTTCCGACGAGAAGACCGGAGATCGGAGATGTCGCGAGGAGCTTGGGTTGGTGGCCAAATACCGAAGGACAATGATCGATCGGTATATCTTTTCTAACCCTTCTCTAGTTTGCTAGTTATAGGTTAATGGTTCGATCCGGGATTAAAGTCTACGATAGCGCCGGTTTCAAGTTTTGAAAAAGTTTTCATTTCCGCATTTTGGCCTCGGACAGACGGCCGGGGCACTACCGTAGAATAACAATAGCCGTGTTCTGTGAGGACGAGGATCCGCTCTGGACGCTTCCCATGGGGTCTTAGCCGTGTTCTGCAAAGACCAGGCTCCGCTCTGGATGCTTCCCACGGGGTCATAGCCGTGTTCTGCGAAGACCAGGATCCGCTCTGGACATTTCCCACGGGGTCAGAATTGATATAAGCCGTGTTCCACATGACCGGGAATTTGCTCTGGATGCTTCCCACGGGGTCATAGCCATGTTCTGCGTGGACCAGGCTCCGCTCTGGATGCTTCCTACGGGGTCATAGCCATGTTCTGCGAGGACCATAATCCACTCTGGACGTTTCCCACGGGGTCAGAATTGACATAAACCGTGTTCCACGTGATCAGGAATTGTTGACTTTGATCCGCATTTTACGGAGTCGGGGTTTGACTCTCGGTCATCTGTGCACCGCCGAGTCATGGAACTGGGAATTGTCGCGGTTCTGCTTTACTTGATGTTGCGTCTGTTGTAATGAGACGAATGTTGAGATGATCTCCAGGCTGTCTGTGAACCGTTGAGATTTGGCTTTTTCTTTTGATGGAGCCTGGGGAGGGAAGGTGTGATTCCTTCTTTGTTTGCGCCCCTGGATTGTATACAGGGATTGATGTGATATCACCTGTAGGGCAAAAGGTTTCATTTTATATATTTTTCTTTCCACGATGCTCTATCATTTCAGCTTTTATATCGCGAAAGTCGCGATTGCCCAATCATTTCGGCTATCTCTAGCGGTGCCCAATCATTTCGGCTATTTTTTTTATTTTTACTCGCTGCTTTTTATTGTGAGTTGCCCAATCATTTCGGCTATTTTGAATGCATACATTTTTACTTGCTGATTTTGTTGCAAGTTGCCCTATCATTTCGGCTATTTCGTATGCATGTGTGGCTCGTTGGCTTTTCGCTGCAAGCTTGGAATTAGACACCGATTTCGGCATCAGCACTGCTACAACTGGGATATTGCCAGGAGCGAATCACCATTTGCCTCTGTCGATGTCGAACAAAGGTGGCTTAGCGAACAGGGCTAGTATCCTGTCGACTAAGGCTTTTGACTTCATGAGCCGTAAGGGTCTCATAAAGGTATTTCTCCCTGCGAGTCGTGAGGATCTCGTAGGTGCGTTTTCTCCTTAGGAATCGTGAGGACTCCTAAGTGTATGGCTTCTCATAAGTCGTAAGGATCTTACAAGAGTATTTTCTCCTTCTAAGTTGAGACGACTTACAAGGGCTGTTCACCGTGTAGACATATCCCTAGTCACAGATGGGACTTTGTTAGGGAAATGTTTATTCGTGCCCCGTGGATTGTATACAAGAGTCAGCATTGAGCCGCTTGTAGGGCAGCATTGTAGGTTGTGGTAGCCGCTTAAGAATAGGTTCAGATCCCTGTAGCTTAAGATTTTTGAATCTTATGAGCCGCGAGGGTCTCATAAGAGGGTTCTCCTTACGAGTCGTGAGGATCTCGTAAGTGTATTTCTCCTTAGGAATCGTGGGGATCCCTAAGTGTGTTGCTCCCTTGTGAGTCGTAAGGATCTCACGCAGGTGGTTTCTCCTCACAAGGTCGAGAGGACCTTGCAAGTGTCTTTTAACGAGGTTGCGCCTTTTCGGGTTTTCACAAAAACTCGCCGGTAGCCCTGCTGTTTTTACTCACGGGGCGCTTTTGGGTTTTCATCCGTGCCCATTTTGCTTATGGACATACCGTTTTCTTTTTCTTTCTTTTTATTCTTCTTCTTTCTTCTTCTTTTTTTGTGTCAGCTTTGAGATGCTGCAGTCCACAGTAGTTTATCGACGTCTCGGTCAACAGCTAGTTTTAGGACATAGTGGTCCATTGTTAGTTTAAGGACGTTTCGGTCCAACGCCAGTTTTAGGACATAGTGGTCCATAGTTAGTTTAAGGACGTTTCAGTCCATTGTTAGTTTTAGGACATTTCGGTCCGTTGTTAGTTTTAGGACATTTCGGTCTGCTATTAAGGAAGCCGACTACTACTTACAGAGTTTGGGCTTAGGAAGATAGCGAGCGGACATAGGCGTCGTCATCTATCGTTGACCTAGGCCGTAACTCGTCAGGCGTAGTATTTCTTTAGGAAGCGACCGTTTATTGGCCTGAAAGGTCTTTCACCATGCATGTCCATGAGTAGGTAAGCTCCACCCTGGTAAACTTTGTCTATGATATACGGGCCTTCATACTTCGGCTCGAATTTCCCCCGCTTGGCGCGATTGGGGATCATAGGTCTTTTAATTACTAGCACGAGTTCGTCTTGGCGGAACGTTCTCGGCCTAGTCAATTTTTCATATGAGCGCGTCATCTTTGCTTTATAAGCCTCCAGACTCTGTTGCGCTACGAGCCGGTTTTCATTAAGGGCATCAAGCTCCTCAAGCCGAAGGTGGGCATTCTCTTCATCTGTTAGCTCGTAGTGAACCGCCACTCGTAGAGAGGGTAACTCTATCTCAAGGGGGAGTACCGCTTCTGTGCCGAATAACAATGTGTACGGCGTTGTGTTCGTGGCCGTTTTGAACGTAGTTCGATACGCCCAGAGAGCTTCATGCAGTCTTTCGTGCCAGTCCTTCTTATTTCGAGACACCGCCTTTTTCACGATCTTCGTCAAGGTCTTGTTAAAAGCCTCAGCTAGACCGTTAGCTCGGGGATAATAGACTGATGAATATCTCCAGTCTATGTTATGCTGTTGTGCGAAGTGGCTGATCTTGTGGCTTCTGTAGGCTGGCCCGTTATCGGAGATGATCCGTCGCAGAGTGCCGAACCGATAAATGACGTGCGTCTTGAAGAAATGGAGGATGTAACACCCGAGCCCAATGCTACTATTTTCAGTTACTGTTTGAGCATAATATGGTACTCATTTCATTTAACTTGCTCGTTTGTTGCTTACTGTAAAAATTTACCCGGCAAAGTCATTTCTACATATAACAAATTTTGGCATCTAAAATAAAATTGAAAATATTCATCTTGGCCTACTTGACACCCCTAGCCTCGTGGTAGCGTCCGCGCATTGTGTTCTCGTCCCGTTCAGTGAAACGGGCGAGTTTGGATGGCTACGTGCACGTACGTGTGTCCGTTTTGGGGGTATGCTTTTTAATCATAAAACACTTAATTTTAAAATTTGGATCCCGCTTAAAATCCTATTATTTCAATTTCAAATTTTTGGAATCGACCCGGGCGCGATTTGGAAATGTTTTATTTGGCGCCAAAATCCCAAATTTTAATATTATTAAAACCATCGCATATATTTTTCTAACTAACCTGATATCTTACTGTTCATTACCTATCTTTTAAATCTTTAAGTTAACCATATAATATTTTTACAATCTTTTATATTCTTCTCAATTTATTCTCTCAGCCAATCGCAACCTCCCGTTTAACCCCGTAGGCCCCACTTTCTCTCTCTCTCTCGCTCTCTCTCTCTCTCTACTTTTTTCTCTCTCTCTCCCCCTCATATATTCTCTCATACTTCTCTTTATCATTCTTTCTCTTCTTGCTTCATGTCTCGTTTCTCATTTTTTTAACTGTTCTTTTGTTGTCGGAATTCCGTCGTGCCGGTGACGCTTCTCGACGTTCCAGCGAGGTACCCCGACCCGTGTGGTTCCTTTGTTCGTCGTTTGGGTTCATTCCGTGAACCGTGCGCCCGTCGCGAGTTTTCCCCGCCGACGGTTAACGTTCCGTGTTCCCGATTCGCGACCCATCGAGGCAAGTTAATCTTGCTACATGCTATATAATTCATTTTATACCTATTTAAATAAATACCATACATATAGTTTAAATCTAGTGCCCCATGTTTAATTTTATAACGTTTCGATGTTCCGTTTGCATCCGTTTATATCATATTAAATCTAGATCATGAAAACTTATCTTGTGACATACTAGATTACATTATACTGCATCCATATCAATTAAAGTATATATCGTCGTAATATTTCTTATTACTATCTTTAATTAGTTCATAATCTGCATTTTATAATATTATATATTTGAAAATATTATAGTTTACACATGAAACGTCGTTGAAAAATCGGATATGACAAATCTGAAATTTACTGTACACCTTACCGTATAAAATTTATTATAAATCATAGAAAAATCATTAGTATACGTTCTTTAGTTCGTTGCGAAGCTAACTCAGAATACTATGACTCTATGAAATATTTACTTGCAAAATAAATTGTTTAAATAACGTAAAATGCAAATGAAAATGTCTCCAAACTGCTGTCCAGGGAAATTCCAGCAGCAAACTTTCAACTTCGAATGTTCATAACTTTTTGTAGGGACAACCTGAGATGTTTATACTTATAAAAATGAAAACCTTATTGAATTATCTTTGTTTTGGTATAAGACAAGTCACTTTTGGAGAACGTTTGTTATCTTTAAGCTATTTTACAAATTAGGGTGGCGCTGAATTTCTGAACGGAACTTTCTTGTGCATGGTTAATCAATACCACTTTTATAGTTATTAATCGCTTTGAATATGCTATCCATATTAATATTATTATATCAATATTTATATCACATATTGCTTAGTTGTACATCCCACATTACCATTTTATAGTTTTATAAATTTTCGGATACCCATTTGCATCCATCGCATTTAAGATACATATAATTGCATCCATAGATCACATTACTACATAATAATGTGATATTAACACTCCATGTTTAATAAATTGCATCCTAATTAATATTGGAACTATAAATGTAACCATAATCGATAACTGTGCATCCATATCCTTGAAATTATATCTATTTGCATATCATATTACATGTTCCAGTTTATTGTTCTGATAGTACTCATGCTTGTTTATTTATACACATGCTTATGTTAGTTTGATTATGAGCACCCACATGACATCTTGTGCTTCCTGACATGACCTGTTATACTTCCTACTTGACATAACATGGTACCGTACACTCTTGACATGACATGACACCTTTATACATTACCTGGCTTGACCTGATGTACCATGGCTTTACCTGTTACCTGATCTTGTGTCTAATGCCAACAAACATAACATGTAGTCCTCATGGACCGTTCCTGTTGTCTATCCAGACAAACATGTTTACCTGATCCTGCGTTGGCATTAGTTTCTTAATTACTGAATACCTGACTTGACATACACAACTTGGGGGTATGGGGAAATCAAAAGTGTAAACTAAAGTGTAACTTAAAAGGGTATTACTTGATCCGTGGTCCCGGGGGGTAACGGGACAGAGCCATTCGTGACTCTTACATTTTCCTGATCCGTGGTCCCGGGGGGTAACGGGACAGAGCCATTCGTGACTCTTACATTTCCTGATCCGTGGTCCCGGGGGGTAACGGGACAGAACCACTATTGGTTCACATATTCCTGATCCGTGGTCCCGGGGGGTAACGGGACATATCCTTTGAGTTACATGGAGGATTACTCAAATTGATTTCAAAGACTTTAGAATAGAAAACCTGATAGAACAGTTTAGTTTACCCACTGCACGCTACCCTGTACTGGTATGATTCATATTATTGTTATTCTTGTTGTATTCATGTTTATATTACATTGTCTGCTACACTGTTCATATTATATTACTTGATGACATGGCGCGCTGACGTCTGGGTTTTGCATGGCCCAGATTCCGTACCGCTGTTTCAGTCCGAGCAGGAGTACTTCAGCCAGCAGGCTGAGCTGTGAGTTCAGTAGTAGTTAGTTTTATTTCCTGCATTTATTTCCTGATGTGAGCCCGCATTATGGGACACACTTTTCAGTTATTTGTATTGGATCATTTGCTTCCGCATTTATTTATTATTGACTCATGTTATTCTGGATTATGGACATGTTTTAGATAATTTTATCTTGTTCTTGATATCTCTACAGCCGTAATGTGACTGTGGATGGATACTTCCTACCCACAGGTAGCATGGTTGGCTATGTCACGTGCCCAATCTAGCGTACTCTGGGAAGCGGGGCGTGACAGAGGATATTCTCCGTCTTCACTTCCCTTAGCGGTACTGCTTCTGCCCATTTGGAGAAGTGATCAGTTGTCGCCAAAATGAATCGATGTCCTCTAGACGATGCTGCTTCGATAGGGCCGATTATATCAGTTCCCCACATTTCAAACGGCCAGCTAGCCACCGTTGGATGTAGTGGATTTGGATACTGATGGATAAAGTCCCCGTGAATCTGGCACGAGTAGCATTGCTTCGCGTATTCGAGGCAGTCCTGGATCATTGTGGGCCAATAGTAGCCCATCCGTTTGATCTTCAGCTTCATCTTCGGGCCGGCTTGGTGAGAACCGCAAAGTCCGTTGTGAGTTTCTTGGACGACTCTTTTTGCTTCTTTCGGTCCCAGGCATCTTACCCATAAAGATTCAAACGATCTCTTATACAGAGTATCATTGACGAATGCAAAAGAAAGAGCTCGTTTCATGAGCTGATGTCTTGACGACGCATCTTCAGGTGTTCGACGGGATTTGAAGTAATCTATAAAGACTTCCCTCCAATCCTTAGCTTTTTTCCGGTCTTCTATTTGTAGGGTCGCTTGCTCGGTCACTCCCTTTTCTTCGGAAGATTCCAGAGATATTTCTTTCGGGGCAAGAACCCAACGGCTTTGCACAATGATCCTCACGTCATCGAGGTTCTCGTCGGCCAATTCTTTAGCGAGTTTGGATAATGCATCCACCTTGCTATTTTCCGCACGCGGTGTACTTTCCAGGGTGTAGGAAGGAATTTGAGTCAGCAGTTGTTATACTTTCTCGCCGTACTTCACCAACTCAGGCTTGCACGTCTGATAGTCGCCATTTACTTGACTAACGACCAGCTGGGAGTCTCCGTATATGAGGAGGTTTCCAATTCCCATATCGATAGCGATCTCGAGGCCTGCTATCAAAGCTTCATACTCGGTTTCATTATTCGTCCTCCGCTCTGTTAAGGAGAAGGCAAAGCGCATTATCCCTCCTTGTGGAGTCACGAAGATGAGGCCTATCCCTGATTTGATTATGGGCGTGCTTTGTTTGCGCTTCTTCATGGAAGACGCTTCATCAAAATAGAGTTCCCACCGGGTATCATCCCCGTCGATCGTGTCAAACGCATGTTCGTCTAGCAATTCGCAGTTCAAAGGAGAATCGACGGGTATCGGGTGCTCAGCGAGGAAGTCGGCGATGGCCTGGCCTTTCACTGCCTTAAGAGGTCAATAAGCTATCGAGAATTCCATCAAGAGCAGAGCCCATTTAGCGAGACGTCCTGTTAATATGGCTTTCGACATCAAATACTTGAGAGGATCCACTTTTGATATGAGACGGACCTCATGCGCCAACGCGTACTGTCTGAGCTTCGTTACCGCGAAGATCAATGCTAGGCAGTGTTTTTTGATTGCTTTCTGCCCCCAGTAGAACTCGACTCAAGTAGTTGAGGGCTATCTCTTTTCCTTGATCGTTCTCTTGTGCCAACAGCGCGCCTAAAGAACCTTCAAGGGCTGTCGTATACAGGACGAGAGGTTTTCCTTTAACAGGAGTGGCCAGCACTGGCGGATTCTGGAGGTATTGCTTGATTTCATCCAGTGCGCTTTGGCATTAGTGATCCCAGACGAACGGGGTTCCTTTCTTCATTAGGTAACTGTAGGGGCGGCACTTGCCGGAAAGATTGGCTATGAATCGCCGGATATACGCGAGCTTTCCTTGGAGAGACCGCAGCTGTTTGAGAGTTCTTGGCGGAGGCATTTCTATGACTGCCTTGATCTTCGAGGGGTCTATCTCGATGCCTCGGTGTCGGACGATGAATCCCAGGAACTTTCCTGAGGACACTCCGAAAGCGCATTTGAGAGGGTTCATCTTCAAGTTGTATTTCTGAAGGCGCTGAAACACGATCTTTAGATGCTCTAAATGTTCCTCGTATGATTTGCTTTTAACTACGAGATCGTCGATATAGAATTCGACGATTCCATGTATGAGGTCATCGAAAATCTTCGTCGTGGCCCTCTGATAGGTGGCACCAGCATTATTTAGACCAAAAAGCATCACCTTGTAGCATAATATACCTAAAGGGGTCCGGAAGCCGATATGCTTTTGGTCCTCGGGATGCATCTTTATCTGATTGTAACCTGACGAGCCGTCCATGAAGGAGAAAACTTCATGAGTGGACGTATTGTCTATCATCAGCTCGGTAACTGTCACTGGGAAGTCGTCTTTTGGGCAGGCTTTGTTGAGATCCTGAAAGTCAACACATATGCGCACCGTCCCATTCTTCTTCATCACCGGAACAATGTTGGCGATCAAGTCAGGATATTGAACCTCTTAGATGAAGCCGGAGTCGATTAGCTTCTTAACCTCGGCGTTGATGCTCATCTCAAACTCGAGCCGCATTCTTCTCGGTGCCTGTTTGATCGGCTTGACGTTCGGGGATATCGCCAATTTGTGTACAGCAATCTCTGGATCTAGTTCTGGCATCTCAGAATAGTTCCATGCGAAGCAATCTTTTTGCTGCATGAGCACGTCCTTTAGCGTAGCCACCCTTTCTTCAGACAACAGCTTACTGACGAATGTCGGCCGCGGGTCACTTGCCGTCCCCAAATCAATTTTCTTGAGGTTATCTGCAGTAGTATGTATTCCATCTTCCAGCTCTTTTGGCGCCGGTGGAAACTCTGAGATTACCTCGTCATCATCGTTTTCGAAGCACGAGGGGAGGTTATCCATATTCTCGGGTTCTTCTTCTGACAACGTTATCATATGACAGGTACGAGATCACTTCCAAGACCAACATTGATCTGGTTCCATTTTCGCTGCATACGTGGCTCTCGGTTCATGCTTCTACGGTGGGATTACCCTCCAACTGCTGGATAGAGCGAACCTGCCGAGGTTATATTGGTCTTCGACCCAGTTCTTGAAGGTGAAGCAGTCTTCAAGAGGATATCCTATTGCTCGGTGATAGGAGCAATAGTCTGGATGATTAACTTCACCTGCGTGCTCGGGGTGCTTGGACTCTGGGAGGGTAATCATCTGATACTTTATGACAAGATCAAGTATCTTTCTTATCTTGTCTTGGGGAAAAGAATATGCTCGACCCATCTTCTTTACAAAAGACGAGACCAGGCTGCTCGATTCTCGATCGCGGGGATTCTTGGTCCCGTTTTGTCGCTGTCGAACGCTTTTTTCATTCTTGGGTTTATTTTTGCCTCTGCGCCGGGTCTTTTGTATGACGGGTCGACAAGGAAGAGCATTTTCATTTTTCAGGACCTGCTGAAAGAGGTGCTGCGTTCTGGCTTTCTCATAGATGGCCATTTCGCGATTATGATCGTCTTGAACCTTTTGACCCACTTCCCTTATAAGCTTATCCATCTGTTCTTCAAACGATAGATTTGGCATTTTCACGGCGGGAGCTCGTTCTGGTTCAGGGTTAGCATCTTCCCACAGAGCATCTCCTTCTTCATCAAAGTCATGTAAGATGTAGCAGTTGCAGAATAGCTCTCGTTTCTTGGATCGAACATATCCAAGCCCGATCGTTTCCATTCTCCAGTTGGGCAACTTTCGTTGAGTTCCGGGAACGTTCCAGATCCTGTTATAGACCCGTGCTTGTCGCGCAGTTTTCTTAAGGGGTTCACCTTGGCATTTCAAGAGTCTCTTTAGTCCGTCTGTGTAATATCTAGGCAAACGGATGGGCTGGAGCCTGTCAAGTGTAGAATCTGCACCATGCCAAATTTCTTTCTCCACTTTGGTTTCCCCGGATCGGTAGAATAGGATCGCCTTTTCCTTTTTTCGCCTGGGAGGGACGTATAATGTCTGCAGTTCTTCCACACTGTAGGTATCAAGCGCGTCTATCTCTTTATGATGCTTTGGCGGAACCATGGCAACTTGCAAACTTTGATCTTCATCAGCGAAGGCTTGTATTGATGGCCGAGCAGAGAATACGGCATTGACTTCATCCTCCGAGTCGCTGCCGAAGATCAACATAGGGATGGACGGTCCTGGCTTGTTGCATTGGGGCGGCCCTGAATAAACTATCTCTTCTTCTTCTTTGGTATCACTCCCGAAGACCGGAATAGTGGTGATAGCTTTGTTCTTGTCCTCCAATTTGCGACATCTTTCCGAGTCTTCGAAATCTGGCAGGAAGTATTTTGCATCTTCGTATTTTCGGACTTCGTTCACAGAGAATGGGTTCAGCTCCCCTGTTACGGTATACTCGAGACCATCCTTGAAATACTTCATACACTGGTGTTGTGTAGAAAGATGATGTTGTACTCGTGTAACCAAGGCCTGCCGAGCAAAGCATTGTAGTATGTCTTGGCGTCAATGACGTGAAATTTAATATCCATGACGAGTAGCCCAAAGCGCAGTGTCAATATTACAGACCCAAGTATCCGTGATGACTAGGAGTCAAACCCGGAAATGGTGATTTTATCACGAGCGAGGTGCTGAACGCTCATGCAGATTTCCTTCAACACTCTCACATTGAGGAGATTGACGGAGGACCCATTATCAACCAGGATTTTGCCTATCTTGATGTCATGACAGTACCCGGAGACATAAAGGGGATGGTTATGTTCGCATGTCCCAAGGAGGAGATCTTCATCGCCGAAAGTAATATCGGCCGTATGCACTTCTTCCAGCTCGTCCTTCATCTTTTCTTCAGCGATGAAATCTTGGAATTGCTCGGGTTCTTGCAGTGCCTTGATCAAAGAATCTCTCGCCTCTTTGGATAGCAGAAGGGCGTCGAGAATGCTTAGCTGCGAAGGTAGCTTTCTCAAGTGTGCCAGAACGTTGTAGTCCACCTTGTTTTTCTTGGGCGGGTCCTTGGCTGCTAGCTCTTTGACGACTCGATCATCAAGGGCGATATCCTCAGGGACTTTTTCTTTCCCTTTATCCTTTTTGTTCGAGCCCTTATTTACGGGTCCGAGATTCTTTTCAGGTAATGTGCGATTGCGCAGCTGAATGTTCTCGCAGCTCTTCGGTTCTTCCTCTTTTCCCGAGGTGGATTCTTTGAAGAGAGGGCCAAGAGTCATTTCTTCGTCAGAGTCGCTCACGAAGGTAAGAACTTGCGGCCTCCCAGCGTTGACCATGCGACAGTTGCTGGTGGTTCTTTTATGCCCCTCGGTCGTATTTCTTTGCTCCCGACGAGCTTTGCGTTTCATCCGCTTGAAATGTTGTCGGTGGGCAACATATCCCTGCCACCATCTTTTAAAAGCGTTGCACTCTTCAGTGGGGTGCGCAATCTTTCGATGATATAAGCAGTAGCTAGTATGTGTTTTCGCTTCACCAAGGGCGTTCGCTTCGGAGGATGGCTGCTTCATTCCCATCAATATGGCTCTGGCGAACCTCTTCCTCGTTTTGAACCTGCTTTTATTTGGGGCCGATGTACTTTGATCTGGCGGGAGTGTTTCAACCCTTTCGTCCAATCGCCGGCGTTTGGCTTTTTCAAATATGCTCATCTCACGCTCTCGAGCAGCTTTGCTTTTAAGAAGAGCCTCGTCCAGGAATGCATCAATCATTTCGCCTGATGGCCCTAGAAGTTCCGGCTCAGGATTTGCCCCCAGCTTCTCTGTGTAAGGAGCTTCTTCATCGTCTATCGACGAGTGAGAGATCACATGGCAACTTGCCACATAATCTTCAGATTCATCCGACGAGTCTTCTCCATTGTCATCATCTCCGTCCTCAAGGACATGGTTGAGAAATTCTTAGAGTGTGACTGGAGTCCGCGCTTTTTGATTATATTCTTTCAACGCGTCAATCTGTTTTCGCAGGTCCGTGCGCTTGTCACCAGGCTTCACGGGCTTTTTGGGCTTCTTCTTCTTCGAAGACTTTGACGGCTGGGTGTGAGTGCTTTGGCTATCACCATCAATCTTTAGAGTTGGGCGCGGCTTTAGCATTCCCTTGATGATCTCGGGTTCCAGTGGATTCTTCCACCTGATTGCCGGGCATGTTTGGAGATCCTCCAGCATTCTTTTAGTCTTGGCTGAAAGAGCGACCTCCCATGGAGCTTCTTCTATGAAGGAGCATGATACCCCCGGTGTATCTGTCTTCTTGGGAGCGTGTGGCTATGGTGGGTTCACTTTCCAATTATCGGACATGGCAAATTTGCCCTATTGATACTGGTCTTCAATCCAGCCCTTGAAGACGAAGCAATCTTCAATTGGATGGCTTACCGTTTGATGGTAGGGGAAATAATTGGGATTATTAATCTCGCCGGGTTGCAATGGTCATTTTGGATTCGGCAGATTGATGAGCCTGTTTCGCACCGCTAGCTCAAACAATCTCCTTGTTTTGTCCCGGGGAAATGAATAAGGACGCTTCATTTTCTCATTATAGTATCGCCGTCTTTCCTCTAGGCGATCCGTTAATTTTGGACCATTGGGCTGCTGTTGAGTATTCGCAATGAATGTCGCCTTCCCTTTGCCCTTTTTGTTTCGCGGCTCCGGCTTTGGAGGAGACGGTCTATGACCCATCTGGTCCATTTGGGCCAGTTTGTCAATCAAGGCCTGAAACGTGGTCGGCTTGAAAAACATCATGAATTGGGAAATAGTTACCTGAGGGTCCAGAGTGCCCATGAACATGCCCACTGCCGGCGCTTCCTCGATGCGCTGCTCACATTTTGACCATAGATTCCGCCACTGTATCACGTATTGTACCCAAGTTTCGCCTGGCTTCATCCTGGCGTTAATTAATGCGATAATCGGGGTACGCTCGCTAGCGCTCGTGAATCTCTGCATAAACAGCAGTTCCATCTTCGTAAATGTCTTGACAGAGTCGTTTGGAAGTTCAGAATACCACTCAAATGCTGTCTCCGACAAGCTACCAACAAACTGGCGGAGCAGAAGTTTATCATCACCTCCGGTGTTGCCACACAAGGCTCTGAATTGAGCGACGTGCTGATGCGGATTTCCCGTCCCTTTATATACATGGAATTTAGGGATCGTATATCCCGGCAGGTACCTTATTTAGTCATACCAGCCTAGATATGGTCACCCAGTTTTAACAATTTGGCCGGTCGCTTCATTCGCCTGGTGAGCTCGTATTTGCTGAGCAATGTAGTCATCCAGAGCGGCCTTAGAGATTGTTTCCTCTTTGGCTGCTGAAAGAGCCGGAGGAGGGTTCGATGGTTCCCCTCTGTCGTCTTCAATGATGATCGGAGGGTCTTCAGCTGGAGGTTCTGGCTGTAACATCATCCCAGCTATGTCTTGGAACAAGAGCGCCATTCGTTTTATATTGGCTGCCTACTCTGCCGCCTCTTTTTCTTTCCTCTCGAGCATTCTTCGGAGGAACTCGGTATCAGTTTCTTATTCCCGACGCTGCTCCGAGGTTTCTGGATTTTTTTTTAGCCCGGTGAGTACGGCCATTGCAGTCAGCATCTCCTGAAGTTTCTGCTGCTGTTGTTCCTGAGCCTTTGTTATCGATCGGGTAAGCGGTCGATAACCCGTAGAAGCACGACTTTCCTCATTTTCTGAAGCCATATAAACAGTATGCACCATCATGCCCCCAGATTTGGGGCGTTTAGGTTCGGTGTCTCTGCGGTTCGTCGCGGACACAGGGGCTTTCTCTGGCCTCCTACTCTTGTGAGCAGTTGAAGTCGAGGGAGCCGTTGCAGCGGGCACCCAGACGGATGACGTCTTCTGTGGTACCACGAGATGGATCTTTTCTTGCTGAGCTTTAAGCTTCTTTGACCGGTGAGAGTAGTCCTGGTCAATCACCGATTCCTGGACCTGTCGCCAGACTTTATTAATTTTGGAGGACAGCCGCTGAGGGGGCTGCTCCGGCTTCTTTTCTGTAGCAATCTCCACAGGTGGAGGAGATCTTTTCAGCACGGCAGTCGGAGAGTTCTTGCGAATCCTCCTAAGCGGTTCAAAGCTGTTCCCAGTTGGACTAGCAGCATTGATTTCCACCATGGGAGCTGGTGGAGTTAGCCCAGAGGGGGAGTGATTGAGAAGAGCTGCTTTTCTCGTATGCGCGTTTTTTAAAAATCAAAGTTAAGAATATACCGCAATCAATAACGGTGTCGCTTGGTAGCTAGCTGGTTGAGTACGGGTCGGTTCACAGGAAGATGGATTCCTTTTCTTTATGTTCTAACGAGTTAAGCCCCGAAAATTGGTGGTTTTATTGTAGATCTATGAATGAGAATAAATTGATAAAAATGCTTGCTAGGGTTAGGATTAGGTTAGTTCGAAAAAGGGATTCTTCTCGCTTCTATCAATGCCCTAATTAAGAATATAGGTGTTAGGGTAATAATCAACAACGGGGATTAGCACGACTAGGAAAAAACTAAGTTTCTTCCCTTTGGTCCTTGTCCGTCCGTTCTTGGCTCTTAGTCCTAACCTCCAGTTAATTCAACCACAACCGGTCGAACTAGGGAATCACCGCTATCATTTAGGATAGGGTGCCGTAGTGAGTGGTGTGTGGTTGGATTAAAGAGAGTCCTTTAAATAAAATTATTTGGGTAAAGAAAGGAGGGAGAGAGATTTCCTTCTCTCAAACCTTCCCTATCCTAACCCTAACAAGTGAGGAATAACTCACTCATTAGGAAGGTGACAATCAAATTCATTTTTTTATAATTTTTAATATTAGAAAACTAAATTGCAGATAATTAAAAGAACAGATAAAAATTGCAGAAATTAAAATTGCAGATAAAAAGAATGCAAGATAAAAATAAAAAAAATACCTTTATTGATGATCTCTCAACGATTCATTACAAAATGAGAATTAAATCTAGAAATTGAAAAGAATTTAAGAACTAAAGAAAGGCATCTCAAAAGAGGCACCCAAAAGAGGCACACCAAATTAGGCTCTCAACTTTCCTATTTATAGATAGGAAAAAACCCTAGGGTTACATTTGATCCATACACAAAATGACAAAACTACCCCAAGAGCCGAGTCAAAGCACCGTCACTGCCACCGACATGTGCACCACACGGCCGCGGTTCCGCGGCAGAAAGCCATGTTTGGCCGCGGTTCCGCGGCCGTGTTGAGGGTTCTCTGCCTCATTTCTTCAGGGTTGTTTTATGTTGCCTTTTTCTTCTGTTCACTTGGTTCTTCAGAATCTTTTCTACTTTCTTCCAGATTTCCAACAGTGCAGAATTTGTGGACTTTTATCGTAAACTTCGCTTTGAAGTCTTGTATCTTGTGCTGCCCTTGAACTTTGTGCATTGAACTGTCTAATGATTTTCAGTTGTTCCTTGAAATGGTGGGCGGTATCATACAGATTCATCTATTGTTGGTCGTAGTCTCACATTTGTAACGTCTTTTCATGAATTTCATTGTATTGTTCTGAGAACCTGCAACTTATTTAGCAGACATGGATCAAAAGCACCTATTTATTTGTAATATGATTAAGAATGGGCGATATAATAATGCAAACTTCTGATATGAACAAATACCCCCAAACTTATCTTTTGCTCGTCCCGAGCAAAGCCAATTTATTCTCGAAAAATCCTAACCTCACTTTCGCAGGGAATCACGATTGCACTGAGCTTGTGCAACAAGCCGTTAAACCTCTAGGTGTCCCTAATAGGAGAAGTGTTGTCTCCTGAGAGTTTTCAACGGATATTACCCACAAAATCCGATCAATTTGGCCTGTTGACTTTCATTCTTCAATTCAGTATTCTAGCAAGAAGTTCTATTATCTTCAACTTAGAAATCATCAACCCATATTTTTCACACTCACTTATCATTTAACTTAAGATCGTATATGTTCTGCAAATTTATTAAGTTTTCAACATCTTTTGAATTTTCCTTCTAAGGTTCCATCTCAACTTAGGAATTTTTATCATCTCTACTGAAGGTATAAGCCCTATCTTTTATTCCTATCTCTCATCCAAACCCCAATCATATACCCCTACGTGTGTGTATATATCACCCCTACACTTGGAATTTCAATTCAAACTATCATACTCTTGTCCATCGTCCAAAGTACTTTTAGTTGGTGAATTTTAGATGAAATTGCTCACACATCCTTCATGCGACCGTTAATACTTCTTAAGGTACTGACGACCGATTACAAAGTGTGTTTGCGCATTTAGGCGTAAATTCTCGTCTTGCAATACCTAAGGTTTAGCAGTGACTCCCAAACCAGTTGGTGTAAGACACTAGGTGATAAAGCACCCTCGCTATATATTTTTTATTTATGCAGCCTTAAGTAATTACAAAACCAATGTTCATTTTATGTCTCTTTATTCACCTTTTATACTTTTATTTTATTTTCCTTCATACTAAAGATTTTAGACAAGAGCATTTCAAGGTATCCTCTACTATTCCAAGTTTCAAGATGTGTGTTAGTGCATGTAGTAGGGTATATATTTTCAGAATTTAGACTAAAGTTTCAGAATTTATTTTTCAGACTTACACTTCAAATAAAAATTTCAATATTTTTCCCTTATTTTGACTTAGCCCAAGAACTGAACTCAAAATTTGCCTATTTCTAAATAAACTGCAATGACATATATTTTCTATAGTTAAACTTTAAGAAAGGTTATTTTTAGGGTTTTTAATTTACTAAGTTCAGGATCTAGTTTTTCCTAACTATTCAACCGTCATGTTGAACTTAAATCAAATATGACCAAATTGAACTTTTCAAATTTTATAATTTATAATTTTTTTTATTTTTATGGATTTTAAAATAAGTATGCATATGCAAAAATATACATATGAATGCGAAGGAAGAAAGCTTACCGAGCACACCCCCAAACTTAAACTTAACAGTGTCCTCACTGTCAGGCTACACCAAGAAGCTCAAAAATTGTCGGCACTCCCCTGTTTTTTTTTATTTATTAACAGAAAAAGAAAACAAAATATATATACACAAAAAGGTCCTCCCCAAACTTAAGTGAAACAGTGTTTCCACTGTTGAAGTATTAAATTTCAGAGTTAGGGAGGAGAAAAAAACACAGTATCAAGCTATATAAGGCCTTACACAGGCCAAAGGTTAGCACCAACCATTCAAAAAAGTTATCGTTATAATGGTGTGGTTGGTGAAAGAATTGAGTGTAGAGAAAAGAAATGAGAAACACACGAGACCGTGTGGAGATAGAAGCAGTATACAGTCTCGGTGGAGAAGAAGAATGGCTGAAGGGAAAAAGAAATGGTGATGGTTCAACTTCTTCAGGTGGAGGTTGATTAATCACAAAATCCGTATCATTTAGGAATGCGAGTTCGTCGGCGAAAATATCTTCGAAACTTTCGTCGATGGTCCGATTGAAAGTTTCAATGTCAATAAGTGTCGCGCCAGAATTCAACACACTTGATTTTTCAAAAATTACGGAGCTAGGAGACTCGTAAGGCTCATCTACCTTATTCTCAAAAGAGTCTAAATCAAGCTAGAATTATCGAACTCAAAATATCGGATTGTGATTCATTAATACTCGCTATCATTAAAGGAAGATTAGAAGAAGAACCAGAGAAAGTGGGAGAAAGAAGTTGAATACGAACTTGAGGATGGAAATGGAGTGTATAAATTAGCACAATTTGTAATAACCGGTGTATAAAAAGCGATTATGCTAATCTATCAACCCACTGAGAAATGAGGTCATATCCCTCAAGATTCGTGAGAAAACATATGTACGTCGAACTTGGTAAACCAGACATTGAAAATGAAAGTGTAACGGTTTCTTGCAAAGTCGAAATAAGGATGGAGAGAAGTGATTGAGGAAGGGTATCGGTTAAAAATTCAGGAGGGTTTGCGCAGTCAATGAAAGGGATAGAATGAATTGGAAAATCCGACTTCTCAAGTAAAACTGCTTCATCCTCAATAATTTCCTCAATACTCTCCTCAAATTTTAGCTTATCCATGCCATTCTATAAAAATCAAGACGTATATGAAGTTCGGGAAAAACATTTAATGACTCGGGATGATGAATTGGAGAGAAAAATTCAGTCAAATCTGCGGGTTCATCATCCAAAATATTCCCAGCGTCAATATCCTCGATCAAGTGAAAATTAAATTTCTCAGACACCTCATCAAAAGCATCGACATCAATTAATTCAGGTTCTAGAGTGGAGGTGTAGAGGTCAAAAGGATTGGTGGTGATGTCACTCGAAAGGGACCCTTCATAATCAGGTAAATCAAACACTACAAAGTCGCACAACTCATTAGACGTTTTATCTTCAACTGGTGAATCATTTGGAACACTTGATAGACATTCAAAACCGGAGTTTTGGGATTCAATTGGGGATGGGTAGGTTTGATTTGGAAGTGTGTACAGCTCACTCTCACCACTCAAATTCTCAATCTGTCCAACCACCTCATCATACATTGGAAAATTTGGAGCCAGTTGGAAACTAGCTACCGAGTCACGAGATTGTAATAGGGCGGCCATGGACGCATTCAAATCCATTATCTGTTGTCTTGACGCTACCATAAAATCTTCCAACGACTGTTCCTGACTAGACATGGGTTGTGAAGGGGTTTCAGTAAAAGATTCAAAGTTGTTGGATACTAGAAACTCCCAAATGGTTGTGTAGAAGCAATGTCTAGGGAAGGTGCAACAGTTGGGTAAGATGGATAGGAATTGAATGGTTAGACAGTATTAGGATCAACATTTGGATAAAAAGGTGAATGGAATTGTTGATCCCAAGAATTGGAAGTGTTGAAAGGAGTGAAAGATCGGCTACGAGATTGTTCAATATGTTCAGCAATAGATATGGGTTTCGGAGTTACCATCGGACTCTCAAAAGGGGTATCAACGTAAGAAGGTGGTGAAGGTTGAAATGGTTGATACAAAGTGGATTGCGGAGTCCAACTGTTTCTCCTAGACGCGTCTATTCGATCTTTCAAAGAAATTTTGGGCTTGGAGGGGTCATCCGAAATTCGACCAAAACAATGCGCGTAGGAAGTAATGTCTGGTTGAGGGTACCAAAGTTCGGCAAGAGTTTTGCGATGTGGGGTACCCATGATGTGAGAAAGGAGAAGAAAAAGAATGTGATGATTTTTTTTATATTTTTTTTTTAAAAAAATATTATTTAAAAAAATTGTTTGTTTTTGGAGTTTTGAAATTTTTTAAAGTGTTTTCTTAGAAAGAGTTTTGCAAAAATTTGTACGGAACTACGGCACAATTTCAAACAGTCACAATTTATACATGCACAATCAAGCCTAGATCTAGGGTCTTCTAAGTCAACTAAACTGCTTCTAACTGTTCCAAAGCGACAAGTTGTGAGATATCCCTCAAATCGCCTCTTCACCGCCAATTGTGGCCAGGTAAGCACAAATAAAGAAAGGAGGGATCCGCTCACGAATCACCGTGAGACGGGCCTTTTAAAATTACCTTTCCCACTTGTCTAGCCTAGGTACCACAAAGTCAGGTTTAGATAAACGACCGATTGCCCACAACCTTCCTTTGTCATAATGAGCGCGACAGTCCTTATTGGCTGAGGCTAAATATTTTTTAATTAACTCGAGGGTTGATGCATATGCTTTTTGTGATTTTTGGGGTCCTGGGAAGGGTAATGAAATACCCACCCAATCTGGATTAGTGTTATAGCCCCTTAAAAGTCCGTATTAATTATGCAAAGCAGTGAACACACCAAAAACACTTGCAAAATTCTTTTTATTTGGCAGCGCAAAGAATCCTGCACAAAAACAATTTATTGGAGAGGGAGAAAGATTTTTGCGCAAACAACCTTGCAGGAAAATTTTTCAGTGGAGTTGAGAGGGTAGAAAAGAGGACAAAAATACTTACAGAGAATTTTGGGATGCTGACGTCACTGGTTGACCGCGGTTCTGCGGTCAACTGCATATATCCGCCGCGGTTCCGCGGTGGTTCTGTTAGTTTGGATCTCCAAAAATTTTCTATTTGTTGTTATGATTCTCCTCTGTCTGTTCAGATCTTGTGTTTCTTGATTTGTTCACTGGGATTTTCCAGATCTGAATCTGTCCGTTTTCTTTTTCTGCACAATTCACACAATACCTCTCAAAAAGAACAAGATGAATTTTTTTTAGTTTTTATATTTTATTTTATTTTGTATTAAATTTTTTCAATTTTTATAATCTTTTTATAATTTTTTTTAATTAACACGAAATTACGCAAAGAAAGAGACTACCGTCTCCCCGGCAACGGCGCCATTTGATTGAGAAGAGTTGCTTTTCGCGTATGCGCGTTTTTAAAAAATCAAAGTTAAGAATATACCGCAATCAATAACGGTGTCGCTTGGTAGCTAGTCGGTTAAGTACGGGTCGGTCCACAGGGAGATGGATTCCTTTTCTTTATGTTCTAACGAGTTAAGCCTAAAAAATTGGTGGTTTTATTGTAGATCTATGAATGAGAATAAATTGATAAAAAGGCTTACTAGGGTTAGGATTAGGTTAGTTCGAAAAAGGGATTCTTCTCGCTTCTATCAATGCCCTAATTAAGAATATAGGTGTTAGGGTAATAATCAACAACGGGAATTAGCACGACTAGGAAGAAACTAAGTTTCTTCCTTTTGGTCCTTATCCGTCCGTTCTTGGCTCTTAGTCCCAACCTCCAGTTAATTCAACCACAACCGGTCGAACTAGGGAATCACCGCTATCATTTAGGATAGGGATCCGTAGTGAGCGGTGTGTGGTTGGATTAAAGAGAGTCCTTTAAATAAAATTATTTGGGTAAAGAAAAGAGGGAGAGAGATTTCCTTCTCTCAAACCTTCCCTATCCTAACCCTAACAAGTGAGGAATTACCCACTCATTAGAAAGGTGACAATTAAATTCTTTTTTTTATAATTTTTAATATTAGAAAACTAAATTGCAGATAATTAAAAGAACAGATAAAAATTGCAGGAATTAAAATTGCAGATAAAAAGAATGCAAGATAATAATAAAAAAATACCTTTATTGATGACCTCTCAACGATTCATTACAAAATGAGAATTAAATCTAGAAATTGAAAAGAATTTAAGAACTAAAGAGAGGCATCTCAAAGAGGCACGCAAAAGAGGCACACCTATTTAGCTATCAACTTTCCTATTTATAGATAGGAAAAAACCTTAGGGTTACATCTGATCCATACACAAAATGACAAAACTACCCCAAGAGTCGAGTCAAAGCACCGTCACTGCCACCGACACGTGCACCACACGGCCGCGGTTCCGCGGCAGAAAGCCATGTTTGGCCGTGGTTCCGCGGCCGTGTTGAGGGTTCTCTGCCTCATTTCTTCAGGGTTGCTTTATATTGCCTTTTTCTTCTGTTCACTTGGTTCTTCAGAATCTTTTCTACTTTCTTCCAGAATTCAAACAGTGCAGAATTTGTGGACTTTTACCGTAAGCTTCGCTTTGAAGTCTTGTATCTTGTGTTGCCCTTGAACTTTGTGCATTGAACTGTCTAATGATTTTCAGTTGTTCCTTGAAATGGTGGACGGCATCATACGGATTCATCTATTATTGGTCGTAGTCTCACATTTGTAACGTCTTTTCATGAATTTCACTGTATTGTTTTGAGAACCTGTAACCTGCAACTTATTTAGCAGACATGGATCAAAAGCACCTATTTATTTGTAATATTATTAAGAATGGGCGATATAATAATGCAAAATTCTGATATGAATAGGGAGTCGTCCCCAGCTTTCCTTACTCGGCGCCAGTGGTGACGTCGAGCGTGTCGAGCGGATGGAGTTGGTTCAGCTATAGGGGTGACTTCCTCATGCCCCCTGTTTTGGCGAAGGGTCGCTGCCGGCGTCAGTCTCTTAAAGACCGAAGCTCGTTGAGAAGCAATGTCCAATCTGTCAAAGACGGACCTCTGGGCAGGGGTGACTTCGCCTGGAGAGGGAGTCGGAACGGCCGGCCTTATGAAGACCGACTTCTTGGAAGAAGAATCCTTTCTGATAATTTCGTCTGCTTGAGCCGGGATGGCTATCCGCTTTGGGATGGCTGCTTCAGGTATCGCGGGCTTGTTGGCATTTTGGCCCAGTCTGTTGAAAACTGAGGCGTTAGATTTGAACAACCTGTTGAGAGGGGCCGCGGCAGTGGTAAGTCGATCAAAGACTGACTTCTTTGGGGCTTCTTGCGGCAGCATCGGAAGCTCATGGGTGGGATCATAGTCCCAAAGAACAGCCCAGTGGTGGCCTGAGTTACTTGGTCCACCGGTATTGTGAACGGGGAGGCTGCTTGGGGCCCGTAAGTTACACCTCCAGATGAGGCGGAACGGGAGTTGCAGTTGCAGCTGGAACATTTTGTGTAGGTAGACGCCATTGATCTTTCATTTTTTGCATCGAGCAAGACACCAAATCTTAGTACCTCGAACCCAAGAGCAACTATAGCAAACCGCGATTCGTTCGTGAACACGACACACGAAGTGTGGAGTGGAAAGAGGAAGAGGTCCCACCGGGCGTGCCAGAATCTGTTCCCCGCCGAAAACACGGAGACGCGACAGCGCGGGTCCGTCTCGCCTGAATTTCGGGGCAGATGCTAATTAGTGCTATCCGTCCACCTTTCCGAAGATGCCAAGTTAATTTATGGCACCATATATCGAAGGTTTAAACGGATGCGGCCGATGTAGCAGACTTCGTCAGATTCCCCCTCGTTGATGAGGGGTTTTTGATTGTGGGGACGCTCTTCCCTGCAGGCGCAAGCCCCTGCAGTTAATTACGCTACCGCATCGCGGTAACCACTTTCTCCTTCTCCAGATGGTCACTTTGTGTCGTGGGTATTTGTTTTGTTTTTTGGTTGCCCGTGGATTGTATATGGAGACTAATTTGTGTTGTCACCCGTAGGGCGTGGATTAGTCCAAATCTGTATTTTCTTAGATTTGGGTTTTGGTTTGGGTTTAAGGATACGTCAGTCTTATTTGAGACTAAGATCAACTTAAACGTTAGTTAAGGATACATTAGTCTAAATTTAGACTAAGATCAACTTAACGGGATCATTTAGATCCAACAAAAGAGCATTTAGACTCTATTGTTTAGTTTAGGGACATTGCGGTCGATTATTAGTTTAAGAACATTTCGGTCCAATGTTAGTTTAAGGACATCTCGGTCCAAGGTTAAGGACATCATAGTCTGTGAGTTTAAAGACCTCACAGTCAAGGTTAAGGACATCATAGTCCGTGAGTTTAAAGACCTCACAGTCAAGGTTAAGGACATCATAGTCCATGGGTTTTAAAGGACCCCACAGTCCGTGGAATGTTTGGTTGTCAGGACCCGTCACCTCTCTGAAAACGTTGAAGGATTACAATGACAAATATCAGAGGAGTAAAGAGATGTACCCTCGAACTGATGTGAGTTGGTTGAAAGATCTGTAGTCCAATTTGGGGCTAAGATCTGTTAACATATTTACGAGCTGATGAGCTCAATTAATATGAGTTGAGGACCTATGGCCAATCTTGGGGTAAGTCCAACAAACGTTTAACATTTTATTTTAGGTTGTTGAACCTTTATTTGGGCTTGGCCCTTTTAACAATGCTGAGTATTGACAATGTTTTTGTCTTTTATTGAATGCAGAGTATTCATCAGAGCTCTGGGCTTATTAAAGAACAATTTATGTTCTATCAGCGCAACACGTGGTATGCTAGGCGCTTTACGCCAGTCAAAGAGCGCAGTGCACTTCTGCCAAGTAGCGCACATGTAAGGGACACGTGTCGCACTCAGCGCTAGGCGCCAGATGATGAGCGCATAATGCCAATTCATAAGCGCTGAGCGCTAATCCATGAGCGCATTGCGCTTTCAGTTTAGTGGCGCATACGTGAGTAACACGTGGTGCGCTTGGCGCTGAGCGCCAGCCCATGAGCGCAATGCGCTATTTCAGAAGCGCAAAGCGCTAGTTGTTAATTGGTGCGTACGTGATTGACACGTGGCGCATTTGGCGCTGAGCGCCAGTCCAGAGAGCGCAGAAGCGCAGTTCCAGAGCGCAACGCACGTAGCGCTAGCGCACCCGTGTCTTACACGTGGTGCGCTGCTCAGAGCGCAGCACACGTAGCGCTAGCGCACCCGTGTCTTACACGTGATGCGCTGCTCAGAGCGCAGCGTACCTAGCGCTAGCGCGTCCGTGTCTTACACGTGGTGCGCTGCCTAGGGCGCAGCGCACTTGGCGCTGCATCTGAAGTGTTGCTTCAATTTGAAATTTAAATTTCAAACAGAGCTTTGCTCTGATTGGGGGAAACAGCATTGATTATCGAAAACTCAACGCCGCAACGTGGAAGGATCACTTCCCGCTTCCATTCATTGACCAAATGCTCGAAAGATTAGCTGGACATGAGTTTTACTGTTTTTTGGACGGTTACTTAGGTTACAACCAGATTCCCATCCTCAAAAAAGATCAGAAAAAACCAATTTCACTTGTCTTTTCAGCACGTTCGCATATCGCCGCATGCCCTTTGGGTTATACAATGTGTTGGATATATGTATGCCCTAAAGGCCATTATATGATAGTGTATATACCGGTGTGTGTGTGTGTATTCAGGGGACATTCTTGCTCGACATGATAGTATGCTATCTGGTTGTACTTTATCTTGACATGTTCATTTGATCATGCTTTCACTCATTTGGTACATGTTGATAAAGCCCTTAGGATATTTGCTTGACTACTGAGATTATGATGTGGATCATACTAGTGGGACATATGTAGTTTATGAGCATATCTTCAAAATGTTCCTAGTCGTGGGTGTATCGAGACTGGACATCGATATTACCAGAGTAGACTAGCGTATACGTTACTTGTCCCATATGATGGGCGATGGATGATCCCATATCCATTGGTGTGGTGACACAAAAGATTGTATACGGGTGCTCAGTGGAGACTGGGTACACTGAACAGACTCGCCGAGAACTCCTATGTGGTATTATATCTATCGTCGGATAGCAGTTCTCGGGTGACAATGGTATAGGTTAGTCTGTAGACCCGAGATCGTCATAGAGTCTTGTGTCCCTCCCACTGTACTTTGATCTCCACCCTACCACGGTTCTACTGAGTCATGCAAACAGGTGGATTTTGGGTACAGTCCCGAGGCCCATGGAGGCAATGAGCGATAGGAGGGGTTTCGTCTCTTCCGATATTAGGGGTTGATGTTGCACCATGTACGATTGGCTATAACAGGAAGTCCCTGGCCAGGGCTGCTGAGATTTACTGATAAGTGTTATCAGTAATTTCTCGATCTGTTATGAGCCATATACCGACATAACTTATTGAGTTATTAGGGTCGATGATACCATCCCTAGACTTGATATGCAGCATATCTGACGAAGAGACTGGACTGTATGGTAAGTGTTGCCAGTTGGCTCGACGGGAGTTTTAGCAGGTTTGCTTGTGTTTCTTTTGATCGCTCAATACCTGGAAGCCGTTACGTACAACTTATGCCACTGACGGTTTGTGGGCATGTGATGTGATCACTGCCTACTGCTAGCGTATTGACGAGTCTTAGAGTCCCACAAAGGGGTTTCCTAGTTCATGCGAAAAGATGTGGGGTGCATATGTGATATGCGCGGGAGCTCGATTAAATGCGTGTATTGGATACCGTATTTTAATCGGGCATTTTCTATTGGACGGGTCGTATGTGATATGACCGGGATATTAGATCAAGTGTTGATTTAATATTAAGTCCATTAGCTCATTTATTAAAACCTGTTTCTTTATGATGCATGCATAAGTTTATGTATATGTTGATATGGATGCACACATGCAAGCATGCATGTGTCATGGTTGATGATACAATGGTGGTGGCAATGCAAGACTCACAGGGTTGCATATTTATATATTTTGTTTATTTGAGAAAAGCAAAATGGCAATTAAATCATGGTTGACTATTCAACCCTCATTTCTTGTGTTGACAAAGTCAATACCATGGTTTCATTGCCCATGGTTTTGCTTAAACTCAAGTTACAAAATATCTAGATATTTTGTAACCATAGTTTAGCATGGCATAACTCTCACTTACTCTCTTGAGTTTAGTTAGAGTTATTCATATGATTCTCTTGAGTTAAGCTTGAGCCATCTCCTTCTTCCTCTCTCTCCTCAAAGCTCTCTAGGGTTTAAAAAGAAAGAGAAGAAATTAAAAAAGAAAAGGTTTTTAAGTGAGATCCAAATCCACATCACCATTCCACTTTAGTCTAGCTCACTAGTGTGGAGTGTTTGCTTCATCTTCATCCTTGATCAAGTGAAGCTTGGAGCTTGGTGCAAAGGGACTGCGTGGTGGATCATCGTGGACTTGGAAGGACACAAGCCAACCGATTCAAACCCCACTCGATCCAAGGAGTCAAGGAGGAGGTCTACAAAGGTTGTATTTTCTCCCCACTTAGTGTTAGACACTATATAATATGTGATACTATAGTTTGTTACTCTATTTTTCTAGTTCGATTCATGGTTGGATTGTTTAGCACCCCCTTAAATTTTTGTTATAGCATGTGTGATGCAACCCTAAACCTAGGCATGGTGCTAAAGAATCCCTACACAATGCTCCTGCTACATTTCAGCGGTGTATGATGGAAATATTCTCCGACATGGCTGAGAAGTTTCTGGAGATATTCATGGACGATTTCTCCATCTTTGGAGATTCTTTTTACGAGTGTTTACAACACATTGACACTATCCTTACCTGATGTAAAGAAAAGAACTTGACTTTATACTGTGAGAAATGCCACTTTATGGTTCGTGAAGGTATTGTCTTAGAACATATTATTTCACAAAGTGGCATTAAAGTCGATAAGGCCAAAGTCGATGTCATTTCAAATCTGCCTGCTCCCAACTCCATCAAAGACATCCGTTTCTTTCTTGGCCATGCCTGTTTTTATAAATGGTTCATTAAGGACTTTAACAAGGTTGTTAGACCCTTGACTTTTTTACTGGCCAAGGACTCGACGTTCCATTTCAACTCGGAATATTTTTCCGCCTTCAACTTGCAGAAACAGTCACCCCCTACCGCTCCTGTCTTGTCATCCTACGACTGAAACCACCCGTTCGAAATTATTTGTGATGCTTCCGACTTCTCCATCAGTGCTGTTTTAGGACAACATATCGATAAGAAGCCGCACATAATTTATTACGCGGGTCGTACCCTAAATGACGCCCAATTGAACTATACGACGACTGAGAAGGAATTCTTAGCTGTTGTATTTGCTTTAGAGAAATTCAAGCCATACCTTATCGGCTTCCCAGTCGCCTGTTACACAGACCATTTAGCTCTGAAGGATCTTTTCGCTAAAAAGGATGCCAAGTCTCGGTTAACACGTTGGATTCCCTTGCTCTAAGAATTCGACCTTGTCATCAAGGACAAAAGTGGATGTGAAAACGTTGTCTCCGACCATCTTTCTCGACTCCCTTCTGATCCATCGTCTGTCGTGCCAATCAATGATTCGTTCCCTGATGAACAACTCTTGACAATATCATGCGAACCTTGGTTCGCGGACATTGTAAATTACATTGCCACTGAACTTGTACCAAACGAATGGTCAAGTCAGGACAAACACCGTTTTCTTTCCCAAGTAAAACACTTTTACTGGGAAGAACCCTACCTGTTAAAGTATTGTCCTGATCAGATCATTCGCTGGTGCATGCTCAACACTGAATTTTAGAGTGTTCAATTTTTCTACCATGATCAATCATGTGGAGGTCATTTCGGCTCCAGGAAGACTGCGGAAAAGATATTGCAATGCGGCTTTTACTGTCCGACGCTATTCAAGAATTCAAATGAATATTACAAGACCTGCTCTAAATGCCAGCACATTGGCCGAATTTCGGGAAGAAATCAAATGCCGCTCCAACCAATCTTGGTTGTTAAGATTTTCGACGTCTGGAGAATTGACTTCATGGGCACATTCCCTAACTCATGTGGGAACCTGTACATTCTACTTGCGGTCGATTATGTCTCAAAATGGGTCGAGACCATCCCAAGTCAAACTAACGACAACAAGGTTGTCGTTAAGTTTCTAAAAGAAAATATCTTCTCTCGGTTTAGGCACCCTCGAGCTATTAGCAATGATAACGGATCGCACTTCTGCAATCGGTCTTTCAAGACTGTAATGCGAAAGTATGGAATCAACCAAGCTCTCCACGCCCTATCATCCCCAAACATGCGGGCAAGCCGAGGTCTCCAATCGGTTTGTCTTTGGTAAGGCTTGCCACCTCCAGGTCGAGATTGGGCACAGAGCTATTGGGCAATCAAGGAACTTAATGCCGATCTTTCTCAAGCTGGTAGCTTTCGGAAGCTACAAATAAATGCATTGAACGAGCTTCGGGATGAAGTGTACGATAATGCAGTTATCGTGAAGAACAGGACGAAGGTGTTTCATGATAAACATCTTGTGCGCAAAACGTTCACGCCAGGACAACAAGTCCTTCTTTACAATACCCGACTGCATTTTCATCCGGGTAACTTACGATCTCGTTGGACGGGACCTTTCTTGGTGCGGTGTGTGTACCCGCACGGTGCGGTGGATTTGGAGAATCTAAAGGATGGTTCACTATTCAAACTGAACGGACACAGATTAAAACCGTTCTTTATCGCAGAACCATCGGAGGAGCTCCGATGTTGCAGGAGTCGGTTTACCTTGTCTGATCTTCCTTCATTTACCACCAAACGCTGTTTCAAATAACTTTGGGGGTATGTATAAACTATCTTGTGTGTGTGTGTGTGTGTGGATATTCTTGTTCGGAGCGTATCCATTTTTTGTTCTTCTGACGAGCATCCATGTCTTGTAAATACTCAGTTTTGTATGTTGGGATATTTCTTACCTGGTGAAATTTCCTTTTGAAAAAAAAGAAAAAGACAAAAATAAGGGTTCTTTTTGTAAATATTCAAAAGGAAAAGGGAATTTTTTTGGAACAATACCAAGTGGAGGGGTTTTAGTGCAAAAGAGGTAATTTTTTGACTACCTTTTGACTAACCCCTTTAAAACACATCTGCTCTTCTCCTTTTCCAACCCGAGGCTCCTTCTTCCCCAACTCACCAAACCCTAACCGCCACAAAAAATTCCACCGGCGATCTGCCCAAGAGATCGTGCATCCGCTGACGAAGGGAGCAATATTTCGCGCATCCGCCGCCTTCTTGACTCGTCACCTTCTGAAATTTTCAGGGGACGTTTGCATTCTCTAACTTTCTCTCCAGAACTGTTAAATCTGTGATTTTTTTCAATGGCTCCCAAATTTCAACCCGAGAGAGACTTTTCCTCCATGTTCGCTCATGACTTTTACGATAGTTACTTTGGAGACGAAATCCGAAAACACGGTTGGAATTACTTATTGTACAACCATCCAAACGCATTCGCGCTTCCATATCTCGTTGAATGCTTCTATGAGAGCATAGAAGAGGGGTGTTTAGGAAGTTATGGGTACATACGCTTGTTTTGGAGATCGAGAAATTGTTGTAGATCGGGACATGTTTCATGAAGTAACTTTGATCCCCCGCATCCCGCTCATGACCAACCCCTTCAATTTGAGTATACATGCCGTTGATGGGAGAAAATTGTGCTAGGGAGCCAAAGAAAGGAATTCTTGGAAGTACGCTGTATGCGAACGTGTTGACCATATACCATTGGGCACAAAATAATATCTTTGGTAGTTCGCATAACACTACTTTTTTTACTCCATCCCTACAAATTATGCACACACTAAGAATGAAAAATCCAAGTTATGACATGTGTACAGTATTGTTACACTCAATTGGCACCGGCAAAGGGGCAGTCAATTATCCGTGCCCGATATTAGGGACACAACTGTGTCGCTATTTTCTTCCTATTGAAGAATTCGATACTTATATGCAGATGGGGGTACCCATTCGACCTTTAGTAGAGAGTGCATCCACTTCATACACTAGGCTTCACGAGTTTTGGTCACGCACCGAGCTGACCAAGGATGTGATAGCAGAGACCCCTAGCTCGAGTTCCATAGCGAGTGATGAGGAGCTAACCCCCGCGAGAAAGCGTGTGGCGCACTAGTAGGGGGGTCGAGAGGGTGTTAGGGATGATGACGAGTTTTGATCAGCGTATTACGAGTCTGGAGTAAGGGATGTCTACTCTGTTAGCACGTGGTGATAAGGCAAGGTATAGGGGTCGTGGTGCTGGCACGAGTGGTACTGCATCTGGTTTTAGGAGACGTAGTAGGCAGCAGTGAGGGCACTGCTGCGAGTATGTTTGGGGGTGGGATTTGTTGTAAATAGCTATCCATACATTCTGCATTTGCACGTTTATTTTTTTGCTTGTAAATATTTTTTCTTTGTTTAGATGTTTAAATTCTGCATTACATCATGTTTATATTTCTGCATTGCATTATTTTTTTTTCAAAAAACCATAAAAATTTGAAAATCCTATAAACCCATAAAAAATTGAAACCTTCTTTTCCAAAAAAAACCATAAAAATTTTGTTGTCGAAGTTGGCTATTTAGATTCGAGTTCGACATGATGGTTGACCGGTTAAAAATAACTAAATGCTAGGCTTAAAAATTGAAAATCCTAAAAATAACCCTCCTTGGAGTGTAACCGTAGTAAATATACGTCCTTGCAGTTTGTTTAGAAGTAAGTAATCTTGAATTCAGTTCTTGAGTTAAGTGGAAATGAAGGGAAAGTATTGAAAATTTAATTGAAGGATAAGTCTGAAAAATAGTTTCTTTTCTTGAGTCCAAATTCAGAAAGTATATATCCTACAAACTGCACTTACACACACCTTGAAACTTGGGATACCAGAGAATACCTAGAAATACTTTTGCCTGAAAGCCTAGTATGAAAGAAAAAATGGTATTTGAAGCTAACCACCAAAAGAGCGTCGCTGAAAAGTATATCCGATCTTGAAAAAAAAGAAAAATGTGTATATTATAAGACCTGGAAACTGCTATTTACGCCTTAATAAGCTCATGCACTCGGTAATCGGCTGATTAGTGCCTTAGGAAGCAATAGTAGTCGCATGAAAGGTGTGTGAGCGAATCCTCACATCATTAATAAAAAGAAGTGGTATTAGGTACTAGGGTAAGGATATTGTAGCTTGAATTGAATTCATGAGTATAGGGGTGAATTTACACACACATGTAAGGGATATGATCGATATTTGGATGAGAGATAGGAATGAAGAATAAGTCTTATAGCTTCCTTAAAGATCATAAAAATTTCGGATTGGAGACTACGCTTTAGAAGGAAAACTCAAGAGAACTGAGGTCTTTATAAACTGACAAAACGTATAGGATCTTAAGTTAAATGGATAGGAGGTGTGAAGAATAATGTGTGGATATTTCTAATTTAGAATGATAGAATTTCTAATTAGGATGCTAAACTGTAGGATTAAAGTCGACGACCGACTTGATAGGATTTTGTAGGTAGTATCCGCTGAAAAGCCTCAGGAGACAAAACTCCTCCTCTATGGCAACTTACGGGTTTAACGACTTGTTGCACATGCTAAGTGCAACCGTGACACCTACGAAAGTGAGCTTAGGACTTTTTGAAAATAAAATTGTTTACTTAGGGTGAGCAAAAGATAAGTTTGGGGGTATTTGTTTATATCAGAATTTTCCACTTTTATACCACCCATTCTTGATCGCATTGCATATAGGTAGGTGCTTTTGATCCGTGTTTGCTACATAATTACAGGTTACATGTTCTCAGTCCAAAACAATACAAATCATGCACAGTTATGACAAATTCAGGACAACCGCCGACAAACGGATAAAAATACGGGTTCCGCTCATCCACGTCCGTCAGGTGCCGCTTACCAGTACAGGAGACAAGATCAAGCATGGTCATTCGTGTCTCAGACAAGCACAAAGCACGAGGGTAGAAGCACAAGAATCAAGAAGGCAACACGGAGCTCGAGGAAGATCAAGGCAATAAGTCCAATCGTTTTTCATTTTGGGATTGTTGAAAAATTTAGGAGTATTTTGGAATGATTATGTAAATATAAGTGTACCAAATTGAAAAATAAAGCAACACAAAAAAACACAAGAAAAACGATGCACCAATTCCTAAATTCGACCGCAGAAGAACGAAGTTTGGCATGTTTTGGCGGCGGATCCACGGCCATGTCGTAGCCAACTGTGACAAATTTTATGGGTGTTTTGGTCATTGTACATGGGTTCAGAAAAAGACCCTAGGGCTTCACTTCACTGCTTATAAATACTCTTGATCAAAGACAAACAAAGGATGCATATTTTTCCTAGTTTTAGTTATAATTTAGTGTAAACTTATTCTTCTTCTTTATCTTTCCTCTATTAAAAATTGTATGAGAGTTTTTTGAATGGATGATAAATAAAGTTGAGAGTTTTATGTTCATGTCTTGCTTCAATTGTTAATCAGTTTTACTTACTTGCTTTTGTTTTTCTTAGTAGTATAAATTGTTATTTATTTCTTCTTTTTCTATCTTGTTTATCATTGCAACCATAATACTCAAGTGTGATTCTTGTTTAGGTGGGATCCTAAGTAGTTAGTTGTCGTCTTCTACCTCATATCTTTCTATCTTCTCTACTTGTTTTATTTTTCTTTTTTTATAATGAGTGGGTAGTTTTCTCACTTGTTAAGATAGGATAAGGAAAGTTTGAGAGAAGAAAATCTCTCTCGCTCTTTTCTTTGCCAAACAACTTGAATTGAACTTCCATCAAGGCATCCACAATCCGCTCCCTACGGCATCCTATCCTCTTTGATAGTGGTGACATCCTAATGAGATCGGTTGTGGTTGGATTGACCGGAGATTATGGTTAAGAGCCAAGAACGGACGGACAAGGACAAAAGGGGAGGATCTAAGCGTTGGAAAGCCTAGCTTATACTCGCAAGTATCCTTCTAGTCGTGCTAATCCCTGTTATTGCCTATTACCATAATATCAATATCAAGAGAGGCAAATGAAAGAAATGAGCGAACTCCTAACTCAAACTAACCTAATCCTAACAAAATTCTATTAACATACATATCAAAACACATAGTTAAACTTGACTTAACTCGTTAAAACATAAAGAAAAAGACTCCCGTCTCTCCGTGTATTGACCCGTACTCAACCGGTTAGCTACCAAGCGAACCCGTCTTGATTGCGGAATAGAACTTTAAAATCTAGAGTGAAAAACCTTTCCAATCACGGCTATCAAGGCTAAAGGTCCTAATTCTCATTATGAACACTCAAATCTCACTTCTTCCTGTTTTTCGTTCATTTCGAGAAAATTTCGGCAGCATTTCCCCCCTGTTCCCCGTGTTTGTATATAAATCTGTACACGGAGAATAAGTGAAAAGCACCATTGAAACTGTTCGAAATGGACGAAAATACAGGATGATGTGGGATGTGAGTCTTGTTGCATTCATAACTTATCCGAACTGGACAAATCTAACAGTTACTATATGTCAAACCCCCTCGTCGAATACGACACGTACGTTTGAAAAAATTGAACATAACGCTTAACTCTCACAAACATTTGTGATCGTATTCGACGGTTAAAACATTTGACATACAATAATTGTCAGACAGGAAACTATAGGTCGATTTTAAACAAGTTTAAGACCTTTTGATCTTAAACTTACTAATTAAATGAAAAATAAAACCCTACTTAATTTTCTAATCATAATTTTAGGTTTTCCTTAACTTTCTACTTAATCGTTTTTTAATTAGGATCTCGATTTACTGGTATCTCGTTTTTATTAAGGTTTTTTAATTAGTGTAGTTATTGTTATAGCTTAATCAGTGTTAATTTTTCTTATTGGGTTTGATTTTATTTTTTATTCATGCAACTAGTATAGTTTAATTAGTATTGAAGGATTTGATTTTTATTTTGATTTGGTTTATAGATTATGCTACAATTTAAAAATCTAAGCAATAATTATTCATAGACAACAAGATATCGAATCATTAAATTTATAAAATACAGAATATCGAATCATTAAATTTACAAAATACAAGGTAGAAGTTAAGATGGATATATTTTTGGAAAGATTTCATATGTGGGGGCACACACACATACACTCTCACACACTCACATATACGCGCGCACTCAAACACTCATACATACACTCGCTCACACACTCGCTCACATGCGTACAGACTCACACATATGCACAAACGCACATGCGCGTGCACACACACACTCGCTCACACACACATACCCTCAATTACCTATAATTCATCTTCCCCTAAATTCATCTAACTAATTCCTATAATCTATCTTACCCTAAATTAATCTAACAATTAAATTCATCGAACTCTTCTCAAAATTCATCTAACAATTAACTATCAATTACCTATAATCCAACTCTAACCCTAAATACCAAATTTCTATTTCAATTTCTCATCTATTTTCAAATCTAATCCATCTAAAACAATTTTCGTCAATTATATTCCAATTCTAAAACCCATCAACCCCTAAATCATAATAAATTTCATAACCTAAATAATTTCATAATTTTATGATTTCATTAAAAATACATAATAATAAGGGAGAAAACACTGACCTTGCTGAGTAAGAAGACGCGGCAGCAACATGAACGACAAATTAACACCAAACAACCGAAAAAAATTTCAGAAAAAATTAAAAGGAAAAACAAAAAAAAAACGAAAGGATTTGGGGCAAAAAACTCACTCGGTTTTAGATTAGGTTGTGATAATGGGATAGGGGGAAGCCCTCGCGGCTAAAATTATCCTAAAATGTATTGGGGACCGTCCATATCATACGATCGCTAATAACATATTAGCGATCATACATATTTCAACGGCCGCTAATAAACGATCCCTAATGCACACAGTTTTTACTAGTGGCTCCACCCTCCAAGAAAAATTATTCCATATATCCCGCTGCTAGAAACTTTCCCCTCTTTAATCTCCACTCCGGATGTACAAGAAGGCAATTCCAATAATTCGTCCGTTCTCCAATTCATCAAATACCCAACTCCCAGATGCATACACAAAAAGCCAAAGCAAAAGCCAAGGCTCACGTGCTCCCCGCACGTCCCCACCTCATCACAAAAACCCTGGCTCCCCCTCTCGCTCGCTTTCTCCGCTTCCTTTGACAATGGCCTCGATCTCTAGTGCCTCCCCTTCGCTCAAACCCCTCCAAAAATGGAAAAACCTGCAAAGATCCCACCTTTTTCAAAAAATAGCAAAGATTTCGGTTCCAAGCCATCGCCATCTCCATCTCCAATCGATCGCGCGCGAGATCCCAGCGGATCTCGCTCGGATCAGCAACAGAAGCTGCGTCAAGCCCATCGACAAGGATCCGATCGATCTGTGGAATCGGTACGTCGACTGGCTGTATCAGAACAAGGAGCTAGGGATTTTCCTCGATGTGAGCAGGATAGGTTTTAGCGATGAGTTCTTGGAGGCGATGGAGCCGAGGCTGCAGAAGGCGTTCGAGGCGATGCGGGAGCTCGAGAAGGGGGCGATCGCGAATCCCGACGAGGGGAGGATGGTGGGCCATTACTGGCTGCGGAATCCGAAGCTGGCGCCGAATTCGTTCTTGATGTTGAAGATCGAGCAGACGTTTGATGCAATCTGCGAGTTTGCCGATAAGATTATTAGCGCAAAGGTCAGTTTGATCTTGAGAAAAAAATGTTTAAAAGAAATAACTCTGACTTTTACAATTTTTGTTTAATTATGTTTCTTGAATTAAGTTAAATGATTGCAGTCTATGATGCATGAACCTTTGACTTGCAAACTTGATGAATTTTTACTTTAGACTTTACATTGTCAACCTTATAATCGATAGAAAATTTGATATGGACAGTTAACCAAATGGCTGAATATGCATAAGTGGAAATCTATTCAACTAAAAAGTCAAGAAAGCCAGGATTTTTTAAGACATACTTTTACCGGTCATAGGGAAAAGGGGAAAAAAGGTTAAAGAAAAGGACAATTTTTTGGAATAAACCATTTTAAATTAATATTATTAAAAATAAACCACTTTCAAAAGATATTACAAAAGTATGTCACTTTCTGCCACCGGGCGCCACGTAGGTGCAACGTCAGCACCAGATCAGCGCTAGCGCGTAATTTTTTTTAAAGGAACTGCGTCCATTACAAATGTAATGGGTGCAGTTTTAAACTGCGCCATTAAAAATGAAGTAAAAAATATGAATCATTAATGGATGCACTTTCAAACTGCGCCAATTAATTTTATCAATGGGCGTACTTTGAAATTGCGCCTATTGATTTTCATTGGGCGCAGTTCCAAAGTGCGTCCAATACACCATTTTCATTGTTGGGACTTTGTTTTTTTAGGGCGCAGTTTCAAACTGCGCCCCAAAAAGAAATATACTCATTTACGGGTTTGTGTCTTTTTATGTCGTGGTTTGCAGGTGCGCCCAAAAAAGAAATACAATCATTCACGGGTATGTGTTTTTCTAGGACGCAGTTGCCAACTGCGCCAAAAAAATACATATCCATGAATGATTGTGTTCCTTATATGAAGAGTTCGATCTCTTCCTCTCATCTTAAATCCCACTCTCTGTGCCGCGCTCTCTTTCACTCTTAAATCGCATCGCCATCACCATCTCTATCTTTCTCCTTCTTAGGTCTTAGTCTCGCTATCTCTCTCAATATCGGGATCTTCATCTGTAAGATTTTCATCAATCAATGAAATCAAGAGGTGCATCCCTTACACCGTCGTGAAATTGGTATACATGAGGATAGACTACTCTAGTTATGAAGGTATTCTCTATCGATTACAGGGTATGAACTGGCCGATGAAGATCAATCGTGAAATCCTACGACTCTTGCACTTAGTCGTATTGGATGCACTCCCGTCTCTCCCTGAAGAAGTAACTCATGTCCATCATGGGGAAGCAAATTGTTGTCTCCACTTCTTTCATTCTATGGATCTTCTTCTGGTCGCAATATCGAGTACTCTGCAAGCTCTCTACTGCATCTTTATGCACCGTCGGAATTTGAACCATCTCGAATTCACTTGAGATTCTGCGGTAGGTGATAAGGCCATTGATGCCATTACAGAGCGGATCAATTCTGTTGTTGCGGAGCTCAGTACTGAAGAGAATTTATTTTTGAAATTTTAGTGAAGAATTATGGTGCTACTGTTCTTGTTATCTATTTTGTTTGTGACATTTGCGTGCATGTTGTGGATATGTGTACTATGTTTGTGTAATATATTATGTATGAACATGTGTTTGCGTGAGAGAGAATTAACGTTTGAATTAAAATGAATTAAAGTGTTTTATAAAGAATTAATGTTTGAAAATTGGACAGCACCTCTTTTATAAATTTTGAATAAAATTCATATACAAGAATAGTAAAATAATAGCATCCACAGACGGAACTAACTGACTCAACGTTCAAACGGCGGAGACACAATCCATGCAATATATACGACGCCCAAACGGCAAAGACCAATATACTTAAAACAATAAACGCTGTAATATAAATAAAGTTAAGTTGACTCCACATAAGTTCGACTACAACACAATACAACACAATACTTTGTGCAGTCTAACGAAGTCATCGCAACATCCCTGGTGTCATCTTCTTCGCTATAAGACGACGATACTGTGACGGTCTGGCTTCGTCGTCGGCAGCTGGTTGAGACGGCTCTAACTGTGATGATCCATGCTCGTACTTATCGAGATTCTGAGACGGCTTTGGCTGTGCCCGTCTAAGTCCCGTTCATCCATATGTGATATGAATGGCTGGTGCGGACATAGGTGGTTGAGGCACGGTTGGTGCAAGACTGGCTGGTGCGGGCACGGATGGTGCAGGCACGGCCGGTGGACATATGAATCTGTGCCTTGTCATCACTTCTGATGAGTCTTGATGTTCATAAAGCGGCTCGCTGAGTCCCCATGCCACTAATCCCCTCATCAGCTTATCCTCTAACGCGTAAATGGTTTAGACCTATTTTGATTGTAAATAAGATAATGAATTTTATAAAAATAAGATTATAGTTTTATAAAGTTTGATATAAAGTTACCAAATCCCTCTCTATCGTTTCTCGAGACGTATATGAGGTGGGCGCAGGGGCGGCTGTGACGACGAATCTGCAGGTAATCATACAATACCAGGTAAGGTTTTGGTCTATCGGTAGACCTGGCTATATCTCATTGACTATGTGGTTTACCCGACCGTACTATCGACTCACCCAAATATGATACTTCACGAGCCAAGCATCTCCAGCTAGCGTTCCATCTTGACGCAGTGTCCGCTCCACCACGCTTGGTATATGCTGCCTCAAGCCGGACTGGCGTAGGACACGGTCTGGCACGTGCATATGAATAACATCATTATAGATGATCGGCATCCGCGCACACCAAAAGCCGGCGTCTGCCAAGCATAATGGATGCAGAGTGCCCAACAGGTCAGGTGTGTACGATGTCCACGTAACCGATGACTCCATGACATCGAACTCGTTGCAGTAGAAGTGGAGGCTGCGATCCGGTGTCACATCCCATGACCTGGACACATTCTACTGTATATAGATTACACACAAGTTAATATTTCAAAAACTTGAAATTTAAAATATGTGCATATGTTCAATTACTTACTGGCAACCATATGGCCCTTGGCCATCTAAAACGAACCGGATCATAATGGTCGGACGACCAATAGAGAGATGTGTTCATGACCATATCTGAAATAAAATATGATTTACATTGAATATCAATTTAATTACGCAAAATTAATAGAATGCGACTTTAAGTATTTTATACTTGAAGAAGCGTTAAACAACCCCAAAACTCTTTTGCTCCATCAATGCAGCCATCATCAGCTCGCTGTAAAGGAATGACAGAACTGCACTCCCGCACGATAGTGACACACTGGTTGAGATCAGCTAAAAGCGTCAACCAAGCAAGACTAACTCTGCTCTAACTCTTATCCGGGAATAAGTGAATCCCTATCTGATGTAAAATATAGGCTCGTGTGTGATGCTCGATTGCCGCAGGTGTAGCATATGGTAGACTTAGCACTAAACACGTCCCACAACCAACTCAAGTTAATACTACTGTCTCTCCTCTGCCCAACAAGCGAAATCCTACCCAATAAGCTGGGACATAAATCTGACCAATCGTGGTTGTACTCCACAGCAACCACCTATCCGTTTATAGGCAGACCAAGCAGCACAACGATGTCCTGCATGGAGATGGTTATCTCACAAACTCTAAAATGAAATGTGGAGGCTTTGCTCTCCATCTATCTACCAAACATGTAATCAAGTCTTTATGTGGACGTATATATTCTAATCTGGATAGAAAATGAAAGCTTGCCCGTTGCAGCTCAGCCTACACACGGACATCTTCAGATAGGATCCTGTTGTTCTGGACTGAGTGGTCAACACATGTAATTGTCTTATCACTCTGCCAATTACAATAAGAGGACTTGTGTCCGTAACGTATAAACAACATATGTAATTAGAGAAAATAAAATTACAAAGTTTTATTTGTATTAATGCAGCGTTGGCTGACCTGTGGTCAGCCTGCAAGTACATAACAATCGTATCTAAAGCTTGCCAGTTGCAGCTCAGCCTACACATGGACATCTTCAGATAGGATCCTGCTGTTCTGGACTGAGTGGTCAACACATGTAACCGTCTTATCACTCTGCCAATTACAATAAGAGGACTTGTGTCCGTAACGTATAAACAACATATGTAATTAGAGAAAATAAAATTACAAAGTTTTATCTATTTAATGCGGCGTTGGATGACCTGTGGTCAGCCTGTAAGTACAGAACAGTCGTATCTATAGGTCTAGGCTTTATAAGTATATCTGCACAATGAAAAAGTCAAGTTATATTATCTTTGCAAAAATGAGCCTATGTATAACAAAGAACATATGTGTGTATATATATGTTTGTTTTTTGTGTTTGCACGTGTGTATGCATGTGTATATTTCAAAATATAGGCGGTGATTACCAATGGCGGCGTGGTGCTGGAGAATTTTTGTATCGTGTCTTGTTATGACCATACTCGTTGCAATTGCTGCATCTATTTTGTCTACGTCCTTCTCGTGAATCATCCATAATATCTTTGATACGGGTAGAATGTGGTTGTCCTGCTTGTCTCCCACCGATAGATGGTAATACCAATGAACCGTTGTACGCCTCTCAATATCGGCTATCAGATACAGGATGGAACAACGGAGCATAAGCAGTTTTGTATTTGGAGACGGAATACCATTTCGAAGCAAGATTGTGATGTGCAATGTCCCCCCTGCTCGTGTACATACTGAAATTACATGTGAACAAGGCAACTTTTGCAACTTAGGTATATTGCACGTATAACTGCAATTCTTACCATCGATGACTACGGGGTAATTTTTTCATCATTGTAAGTCATCTGCCATTTGGACTGGCTGAACCTCACGAGCCAAGCATGCCTAGCATCAGTAGTCTTTTTTGTTATTAATTGTTCGAACTTAGAACATAACTTTATCGTCCACTCTTGTCCCTCCCGATGTGCAAAGAACTATTTGTTTGCTCGGTAAAAAGTCCATGCTACTAAGGCCTGAATAGGCAAAGATCGAGATCTTTTTAAGACCCTGTTAAACCTTTCTGAAGCATTCGTAGTCATCATGCAAAATTGCCCACCACCATCTTTCGAGAGAGCCTTTTTTTTATATTTTAGACTACTTTCAATCCAAGCATCAGCTCTTGGACATATACATTTAAGTTTTTTTTTCAGCTCTGTATATGTCGAGTCATCTGGTGCACATGCAATTTGAGAGATCAAACTCTGTAAGGTTTTGTTACTAAATCCAGCAGTTGAGAAGTTGGTTCTGGTACGTCGTATACAATAACGATAACTATGAAGTTCCGGCTATGAATTTCTTAGTGCAGTCGGAATCCCTTTCATCCGGTCAGATATGAAAGTAATGTGCCTTTCCCGCACAGATGGAATCTAGAGATGAATGCAAGCAATGAAACACTCCTAATTTTCTGTTGTTTCACTTCCAACTACAGCATATGCTAAAGGATAAGGGCCATCATTTGCATCGGCACCGGTAGCAATAAGCAAAATTCCTTTGTATCTGCCGTATAAGTGTATCCCATCAATATTGAGAACAAGACGACAATAAGTGAAATCATTAATGGCCGGTCCAAATGTCCAAAATACACCGGTAAAATATCTCATTCTTTTTGACATTGATGCGTTGGTTATCTTGAAAACGGTACCGGAATTAGTAAATTTGATGGAGGCAAGGTATCGTGGCAAATATTCATACGAATTTTTTCAATCTCCGTATATTTTAGACAATACCTTGTTCAACGCATTCCATGCTCACATATAATTTATTTCAATGAATAATGTATCTTTTATAAGCACTTAAATCATTTTGGGTCAAATCGACATCCGCTTTCACGAAAGGCAAGATCCTGTTACATAAGAATGTAGAAGTGGCATGTTTATGATTTGAATTCACTACAGAATTCACATAAGTATGATTCCCCGCATACTTTATCTGTCAATGTCCTGTCGGTAATTTCTTCGAGATATATACATGAAGTCTCCACAGGCAGTTCGCGTCTGTTTTACAAACGACGGTGTACTTAGTCGTGGTAGTCTTGGTTGGTTTAAAAGAAACTCCGTATTTAATTGACCGAACGTTGATTGCCTGAATTAACTTCTTCTTATTCTCGAATAAATTGCCGACCTTCAACTTACTTTCAATATCGACCGCCGAAAGTCTATCGGCATGAAAATTGACATTCTCCATTACCGCTGTAGATAATATGTGAGCATCTATCATGTTATCGGTAAGTGGATCTTCAAACGCAACGAAATTATTATTAATACATGAATTAGTAATCCACTGCATATCATTTTCATCATTAAAAACATGCAATTGGCATGCTATCTTGTGCTTGAATCTCGTCCTCATCTCTAGCATCATCACCATCACTTTTATCTTCATTAGGTTCTAACACTGCTGGATCCGTAGCAGGTACATCGGTTGGATGTGCGGGCCCAACATTAGGAATGCATGGTACTTGATATTCTGGTTTCATACCGACGAAATCATGACCTATCGTCTGCAAACAGTGTCCATCCTGTATTGTATCTTGTATTGTATGATTGCATGTGCTCGGTATTTTGGGGCAGAATATTGAAGCCAAAACTTTGCGTTGGTACGCAATTAAAACCGAAACTTTGCGGTGATATGCAACTATAACCGACCAGCGGTATATAAGAACTGCACATAAATTTATGAATACTTAGTAAGTATAGCATACCTCCACTCTCAATAAACAGTGTTCCGCTAAATGTACATGCAATATAAAGATATGCAAGATAATACTTACTTCGTAAACTGTTAATTCACTGGCGTCCCGCTTGATGTGCCTTCACCTACGTAACTTTGATCTTTATACTGTTTATCATTGGCGGAAGACATAAAACCGGTAGAATCAGTATTCATTTTGAGCATGCGTGTCATTTTTCCTTGCGGGTAATGCTCGGATGCTCGAAAAGAAGGATGAGACACTTCAGAAGAAGATTCGAGCAGTTGAGTGGACGTCAATATCTCCTTCACAAATAGCTCGATCGATTTCGATTCCGATACAAGCATGACTTGTGTATCCTCGTCATCAGATACTTCAATGGTGGTTTATTCATGCTCCGTCGGCCATTTGCATATTAAGAAGATATTGAACTCTAACGAATTGATTTTGGTAGCTTTATACACTACTTGGCACAGCCCGTTGTATGCACTAGACTTTTTGACTCTAGTCATCTTAGTTTTTCTTCCAATATATTCAGAAATATTATTTTTTCCAATTGATAATTGGTCAACGAAATAGCAAATTAGATGGATGTAATTACCCATCATTTTTCCACCTATCCAGAAAATTTGCCGTATGCTTTGAGAGTTCTTATCAAACAATCTACATATTTATTTTCACATTTATACTCGTCTAATTACATAAACTTACAATAAAATCCATAGCATGTAATAAGTTGTAAGAAATTGTATCCTACTCATTGATCTGTCACAAGTAAAATGGAGGAAAACCCCATATATACCCAATTTTTTTGAATTGTTTTACTAATACCAAATTTGAACCAAATATTTTTATGAATGATTTTTTAAAAAAATTAGGGTTTTGCTAACCTTTTTGATGCTCATGGTAGTGATGACGATAGCGAGGGTGAAGGTGACTGTTCGACGGTGAATTTCTACCTAAACCTGTACGAGAGAGAATGTGAGATCCGGACTGAGAAAGAGAGAGATGAGAGAAAGTGAGAGATCGAGAGAAGGGAGACAGAGAGATGGGAGAGAGACCAAGAGGGAGAGATCGGGGGTGGGAAGAGAGATCGGGGAAGGATGAGAGGGAGAGCAGAGAGAGATCGAGAGAGATGAGAGAGGAATGAGAAAAATAAATAGATCGCATATATTTATTCTTAAGTTGTGGAATGAGACACACTTTCAAAGTGCATCCTATTGTTTTTCAGTAAAATATATGAGCGCATTTTGAAAGTGCGTCCATTGATAATTGTAATGGACGCAGTTTGAAACCCTTAAAAAAAAAATTACACGTCAGCGCTGAGCTGGCGTTCAGGGGGAAAAAGTGGCCTACTTTTGTAATATCTTTTGAAAGTGGTTTATTTTTAATCATATTAATTTAAAATGGTTTATTCCAAAGAAATGTCCTAAAGAAAATTACGATTGCAAGGGTTTATATTGTTCAAATCACATAACAGAAAAAACGTAAGCTAGAGTTGTGAACCAATACCAAACAGAAAATACCATTTTCAATGGCATCGATTTGTAGATTTGTTCAATGAGTACTATGCAAGTTCAATTGAGAAACAAGCCGAAGGAAGTACTGTGATGACCTGGCAGTGTCTATATGGGTAGCTTAATCTTAAATAATTCTGCTACAACTTTGTATTTTCTTATGTACATCCTTTTTTCTATAAACCTATTGAATTAATACATATCAAATGATTCGATGTGATCACCATTTATCCTAGAAAACTGAAATTAAGAAGTATAAATGTGCAGTGGATAACTAGATAGCTGCCGCAGTGTGAGCTATAGAATTGGATGGAATGGGATGAAAAGTCAAAGCACTTGAGCAGCCTAACATTTGAAATTTGAAAAGCAACACATAAGCGCCTTAAATTTGAATCCTCATCATGAATTTGAAAATTTCATTTAGTAGTTGAAATACGACATTTAATCTAGCAGAACTTGTTGGAAACTATTGGTCCTAATGTCCTTAGCAATTGAAGTAATATTCTTCTTTTCACACTAGAGCTCTTTGTTTTCCTATGTTATCTCATATCGCTTTCCTTTCCACATTCTAGTTCCTTATGGTTGCAAAAATTTGGCAAGTTTTTATTGCCCACCGCGGGAAAAAACTTTCTTTGTGGCTGCCACTTTTTCCTCACTATTCATGTGTTCCTTTATTTTCGACTCTTTGTTACTTCTGTAGTTGACTTAGTCTAAGGTTGTAAAAAGTGTTAGGCGGTTGCGGTTTGAGTATTTTTAGTTAAATATGTTTGGGGATTAAGAGAAAAGGTTTTCGAGTAGGAAAATGGTAAATTTGGGAATTTTATTGGGTTTGGTATGCATTTTTTTTGTTGAGAAAGGACAAAAATATACTAATTTTGACCATTTGCGATAAAAAGGTCAAATGAAAAAGCGGTTTTAGACCGCCTAAGCCCCACTTAAGCAGGTGCCTAGGTGGCTCAACCCAATTATGCGGAAAAGCTGCTTAATTCGACCGCTTAAGTGAAAGTAGAGCGGTTTTGTGCCGCTTCCGCTTAAGCGGACGCTTAAACCGCTTCTTACAACGCCGACGTAGACTTAGACCAACCTTCACAACACACCTACATAATTGTCTGAAACTCAACTGTGAATAATTTTGTTTATATTTAGATCAAAACAGATATACGAGCTTGGTTAGCTAAATGGAATGTGCAGTGGATAGCTATATATAGCTGCAACAACATGAAATATAGAACTGGATGGATGAAAAGTTAACACACGAGCAGCCTAACATTTGAAATTCGGGAAGTTACACATAAGAGGCCTAAGATTTGAATCCTCGTCACAGATTTGAAAGTTTCGTTTGGTAGTTGAAATATGGCATTTTATCTAGCAAAACTTGCTGTTGGAAACTATTGGTCCTAATATCCTCTACATTTAAAGTAAAGATTTTTCTTTTCCCACTAAAACTCTTTGTTTGCTTAGGTTACCTGATCTCGCTTCCCTTGCCACATCATAATTACTTATGGTTGCAAAAATTCAGCAAGTTTCTGATGTCTACCACAGGAAGAAAAAGAAACTTCTTTCAGGTTGCATCCTTTGGTTTCACTCTTCGTGTGTTCCTTGCTTTTTGACTCTTTGTACTTCTGTAGTTGACTTAGTCTTAGAAAATTCTTTACAACCTACCTCCATAATTGTCTGAAACTCAACCCTAAATAATTTTGTTTATATTTAGATAATGACAGGTTTGTGAGCTCAGTTAGCTCAATGGTCCTACCTTGTACATTTCTTTGAAAGCAATTATCATAGTCCTAGATTGATGTGGCATTCTTCGTGTCCCTTACTTAAAGTGTAAGAAACTCTATATCTTTCCTTTATTCATCTCAGTGAGAACAAGGTTCACATTTTCTAATCGAACAGTGTGTAAATCACTCAAAGAAAATACAGGTAAGTAATGTATAAATGACACATACTTTTGTTACCTTGAGAAAAAATGTACAAATTATGTGGCGTTCATAAAGAAAACACAGGAATTCACATACCCATCAGCTTAGTCTTCGTAAATGCATTTTTGCAGTTTTACTATGACCTGCATGGTTACTACACTTCACTTTCTTAAGGCTGAAAGTGTTTTTGTCAGATGCCTATCTATGAAATATGATAAATTATTTTACTTACTGGGTATATTTAGTATTATCTCGTTATAGACCCAACAAATCCACATCCTAGTAGTTTGACTATTCTTATGTTTAAAAATTGGACTTCAAATCTTAGTTTTAAGGCCACAGGATCTTTGTAGTTACACCTGCTTCTAGATACCACAATCCTTGCTTCATAAATAAATTGCGGAATCATCCTCAATCTGTAATGTATTTATGCAAATATGTTGGGTGAGTATCAAATGTCTAAGTGCTTGAAGTAATCTGTCTAAGTCTTCAAAAACTTGGCATGTGGGCATGTCTACTCTTAATCTTAAATATACATATTGCAATGCATGTGATTCATGTACAGTAATTTAGTCATACAGTTCTGTTGGTGTATTAAATTGATTCCTCATGATGACGATGCTAGAATTGAAGACTTTGACGCAAGTGTTTTGATTGTTTTAATCGAATCACAATTTAATAAATTTATTGTTTGATGTCTGATCAATGTTCTAAAATATTTATTCCTTCTCTATTCTATTGGCTAGTGCATAAGACATAAACTGATTATACACTGCATAAGTGGATTACACAAAGACACACAGAAATAAAAAATTTAGTACACTCACCGGAAGAAAATAGAGAAGATAGAAGAAAAGACTTGGATATTGAGTTGGGTATATTACTTTGGGTATTGGGCAGGTTATGCACATTGTATGAGCTCTCAGTTAAATTGACATCCACATCGCATAGGGATGCTTATGCTTATCGGAAGAAAATAGAGAAGACAGAAGAAAAGACTTGGATATCGAGTTGGGTATATTACTTTGGGTATTGGGCAGGTTGTGCACATTGTATGAGCTCTCGGTCATTCACATGCATATTTCGTATAAGGATGCTTATGCAGTATGACCGCATAACCGGCCCTTTTAATCATGTTCAGTCAGTGGCTAGCCAAAAAGGCATATAATTGTTCGTTCAAGGTTTAAACCTTGTTTCAAAAATCACGGTTTCTAAATGCAATGCTTTATAGTTTTGAACCATGAAATATTTTCGCATCAAATAACTTGAATTTTGAAGTTTGGGTGAACATGCTTCTGTTGCAAAGCTATTGTAACATAATTGGATCGTATTTTATTTTATTTGTTAATTATCTTACGACGAATGATTAAGTCTATCATAGAAGTCTTTCGATTATAACTGTTACAGATAACATTATATTCTTATTTTTTGATCATATCCTTCTAAAACTTATAATGTCATCATTATTATTTTTTTCGTATTGACATTTTGATGTATAAACAGATTATGCCCCCATCATCTCCCGCTGGTCGCTTTACACAGATTCTATCTGTTGGGATAGGAGGTTCAGCTCTGGGGCCTCAATTTGTTGCCGAAGCATTGGCTCCAGACAATCCTCCTCTCAAGGTATCTCTCTTGTTTTGCTGCGAGCAAATTTATGATATTTTATTCATTGTTGAGTTAACTACATATTTGGGCTTTCTATAGTATGTATGATTTTAATGCCTGCTCTCATTTTCATTAATTCGGAAAATTGATTTTCCTCTATCAATACTTATATTTGAATTCCTTTGGTTTGCCTGGTTATTTTTTGATTTTTACTATATTGACCTTTCTTTGAGATTTACAACTATGTAATATAAAAGTGATCTCTTAAGTGTCATGATTATATAATTTTCTAAATATTAATAGGCATAGCGGTAAAAGAAATAAGAAATTTTGCGAGTTGTGATTACATACTGAACATGTAATGGTTTATCATTTTCTTTTTTGTTATCACCATGTTTGTTAATACTACCATCAAGGCTTCAAAATTTTATATTGCAGCATATAAAATTTCCCTATGCAACCCACATGCTTAAAGCCTTAAAGTAATGGCCAAATATATAGGCAATTTTTCTTGGCCTGTTGGTTCTGTTGAAGATGGGAGTTCGGGTCACCAATGCACATCAAACTGGTGGCCTGAATCCATGCCCTGATCTTGAATATCTAATTTATTTGTCTTAACCAAGATTAATGGGTCTAAGAGCAATAGCCTAGTAGCGGAGCTGCCGGTTGGGTCATGGCATGGCCATTTTTCTCTCACAACATGTTGTTTATCGTTTCTTTAGTTATTATGTGGAGGAGAGTTTTGAAATTTTAGTCAACAGAGAAGAATATAGATTTCTTTTCTGCTGTCATCTTGCTCTCAAGACTTGCAAAATTTGATATTGAAAAGTATGGGAGTCCACTACCAGTGTATCATTTGTTTATTTGTTCTGCTAAATCCTATATTTCTCATCAAATTATCTGCCTGGTCTGTGATATCTAAGTCAATAACTTGTTTCTAACTGCAACGATTGATGTAAATTCTTTTCAGTTTTTCCTTTACTAGATAAATTTAATATATGTAAATTTTTATCTTCATATTACCCATAGGCACCCATGGTCATTTTGTTATATACTGTGATTCAACATAGTTTGGGCTGATGATACTGTTTCAATTACCCTTTAGTATCATTTTGAAAGCATCCCAACTCCTGATGTTATTTTTATGGCAGATCTTGTCTGTGTAACACATCACGTTCAGACAAAAATGTTTGCCTCGCCTTTTTTTCTTGAAAATATTGGAGCCATTCTCACTCCAAAATAATCTTCACTTTCCATATTTACCTTACAAGCGGTGTTTTAAAAGCGAAAGACGATGAAGCTTGCCTTTCGCCTGAGACGAGAGGCGCTAAAAAGACGACCGCCTGAGTGAAGTGAGACGACAAATATTTAGATCACCAACATAACCTTACTAGGTTGGTGAAGATTAGAGAAAGAATGTGAAAAAAAAGAATAAAATACTTTTCAGTTTGGAATTAAAAATCTAGTTTTTCGTCATTTTTGGTTTAATTCTGTTCTAATAAAAAACTTCTCTATGATTAAGGAGAAAGCAAGTATATATGAACAAAAATGAGATTGAAAAATAACATGAAATTTATTTTATTTTTTAAATAAAAAACACTTAGATGCTCGCCTCAAAGTCCCGTCTTGGATGCTGAGGCGATCGCCTGGGAACTTGAGGTGATAGCAGCTCAGATCGTCTTGCCCGGGTGCCTGAGTGCCAAGGCGCTCCGCCTTTAAAACACTGCTTACAAGTGTGGTGCTGCTGTAAAATTGCTACTAGTTTAACTTCAGGATCCTACATCCAAAAGCTGATATAATATTTACATATTGTTTAAATCCTCTTAAATGTGCCAGATCAGGTTTATTGACAATACAGACCCAGCTGGAATTGATCATCAAGTTGCTCAGCTTGGACCAGAGCTAGCATCTACACTTGTTATTGTAATTTCAAAGGTTTGCATATTCTCTCTTTGTTATCTTTGAGGCTTCGGGTAGGCAAAATATATAAATCTGAATTTTGGTAACATGGTTCACCTGAAGTTTGAATGTTCATGTCCACAATCAGAGTGGAGGTACCCCTGAAACTCGAAATGGTTTATTGGAAGTACAAAAGGCGTTTCGAGAAGCTGGATTGGAATTCTCAAAACAGGTTTTAAATCTGTTTTTTCCCTTCTTTATACAACTGCTGGATGGATTTAGATCTTTTTTATTCACATGCTGAAGCGTAAGATACTTCTACCCTTTCCAAACTTAATGCTATTATATATTAACTACTGATTTTTTTAATAATGTAATTGCATTTCTCCGCTAATTCAGCTGAACATAGGACTTTAAATAAAGCTTTCTTGTTGTCCTTGTCAAAAGCAGCTTAATAGTATTACTCTTATTATTTTATGCCAATATAGAGAATACGGTCATAGGTTTATGAATATTGTCTTACAATTATGATTTTCGTACTGTTTAATTACAGGCTGATATCAGTCAGACAGTCATGATTTTTTAAATAAAAAATGCCAAACCGTATGGCCTATACCCTTTTATTATGCAAATACGTGCGCTCCTAATTCAGCTAGGAAATTTTATCCATGCAAAATAATGATTGCTGTGATGCTGTAGACTTCCAAAATAATACATGCATGCACCCATGTATACAACATGATCAATGGCTAAAAAAATCGGTTACACCTGTTACAACGCCAGGCAAAAAGAAAATATTAAAACAAGAACAATCCAGCTGAGACTTCTGTAGGAACCCAGCTAAAGCTTGGAATCAGAACGATGTAATATTATTGTCAAAGAAGCCTAACAAGTTTACATGCTAATGATTAAATCACAAATACTACTCACTAGGCCAGTTAAAAATAAAAAATTCAGAAGCGTTTGGCCATCATAGATTAGTCAACCCATTCAAACACCTGACTTTGAAAAGCAAATAATTTTAGTTTCAGCAGCATTTAAAGGTCCTGGCAGGTCCGTACCTGAACTGCTTAAGTGCGTACCTAGTTAAAGTGGCTTGAAGGCCACAATGCCAGGTTTACTCTGGAATCTGAAGGGGAGAGAAATTTTAAGGTATGCCATTTATTAGGTACTGTGACAGAGCAAGACTTAGACATTTGTTCCTTGTATGCTCAACGCTTATCTGTTAAGCTTTATGAGCTCGTTGAAAAATTGTAAAACTAATCGTATGATGTCAATTGAGAATGGTTAGAAATAAAATTGATCCATATAGTTAAGTTATATGTGATGAAACTGAGGATATTGTGTCAACACAATTAGAGAACCTAATTTTTGGTTGTCTCAACTGATATATGTAAGCATATTGTTTGGACTCCCAGGTCATCCCCTTTACATGAAGCAAGGTTACAACACCAAAGGGTTCATGATGCATCTAGTTTGTACCCAAGTTGGGAGCGCATATTATGTAGTGTTTTCTCGGTCATTGCAAGTGGCAGCAACTCAGGGTTCATGATTCTTATGCCAATTATATATATATATATATATATATATATATATATATATAGGGGAGTGATCTATTGCAAACCAGTCCGTGTTTCTTAAAAATGGAAACTCTCGATCCACAACATATTTGAACGATTCGAATCGTTCAAGTAGATCACCCTATCCGCAAATGCATGTGTTTCAAAGGGTTTGAAGACCTCTAACCCATGCATTTTGATTTTTCATACACATAGACTTGAAGGTAGGGTGATCAACTTGAACGGTTCGGATCGTTCAAATATGTCGTGGATCGAAAATTCCCGTTTTTAAAAAACGCGGATCGGTTTGCAATGGAGCGCTCTCCAATATATATATATATATATATATATATATATATATATATATATATATATATAGTTGATCCTATGAGGCCGGACCTCATCTCTTATTTTGAGGCTAAATTTTTAAACACACAACCCGCCGTGTTTTTCACCGATCCGTACCATTTACTTTAATCTACATGTTTTAGATAGGTTGTGCATAAAATTTCACGAGATTCGGAGATTTCTAACACATCCATCAAGCGATAACATTTACCATTCACCAAAAGGCCGATGAATTTTTGGTATACTTGATGGGTGTGTTAAAGGTCTCTAAATCTCGTGAAATTTTATACATGTTTGTATTAGTTTACTTTTTTATTGGATGTATCACAAAAATCAATGCATCTGCTTTAATTTTTTTCCCCATGAACTTTGTTATAAACAATTTAAACATTTATTGATGCTTGGCACTTTATTCAATTTCCATTATTTCCCACAGCTGTTGGAGCATTTGTGATTTTGAGTATTTTAGACTTCACTAGCTTTTCTATCTTTTAGGAGTACAGATAGTATTGTAGTAATAAATCACTGTGTTTCTTCTGGATTCTTTTAACCAGAATATGTAAGATAATACTTCTGTAGCTAAATCTTCAATGTTTTTTTTTTTAATTTAATGAAAAAGGTATTTTTATGCAGGGTGTTGCCATTACCCAAGAGGGTTCCTTGTTAGATAACACTGCTCGAATCGAAGGGTGGCTTGCAAGATTTCCCATGTTTGACTGGGTGGGGGGTAGAACCTCAGAAATGTCTGCAGTTGGCTTACTTCCAGCAGCACTTCAGGAATGCTTTTTTTGTCCCCCTTTCTTACAGTTCCTTAAATAGAATCGCAAAGTTCTTTACCATCGAAATCCCTGTTAAACCTTTATTATTTCTTATACAGGCAATTGACATTAGAGAGATGCTTGCGGGTGCATCTTTAATGGACGAGGCAAATCGCACAACTGTGGTACAAAGCTAATGGGATGGTTTAATATACTACGGAGTGTGGATTAATGTTAATACTTACCACTTTCTAATATATCCACTTTATACAGGTGAAGAATAATCCAGCAGCCTTGCTTGCACTATGCTGGTATTGGGCTACAGATGGAGTAGGATCTAAGGTTTGTAATTCTGGATTATTCTTTTGTTTTAGAACTTTTTCCTTTTCTTTTCCCTCCATTTCCCCCCTCTTGTATTTAACTCATTTTTAGCAATCCCTAATGACTGATTGGTTTTTACAGGACATGGTTGTACTTCCTTACAAGGATAGCTTATTACTCTTTAGTAGATATCTGCAGCAGTTGGTCATGGAATCACTTGGAAAGGAGTTCGACCTTGATGGGAATCGGGTATATATGAATATGGATTATGTTATCAACATCATCTAGCTTACTTGAGTTAAATTTTTTACTGTGTATGTTCTTGTTACAACTTCCATGTTTGGTTGATAGAGCGGTCTGCAAATTGAGGTTGTAGGATTGATCTTTTCCTACTCACTCATCCCTTTCATTTGAATTGTAAATCGTTATTGATTATTTCTAGCTTGGCAATCTGCCTATTCATAGTCATCTGTTTAAACCTTTTCCAGGGCTTCCATGTGATGATAACATGAGGCATCTCACTCTCCAATTTATAGTTCTTCATGGACCAATATTTCCAAATCTCATTAATCTGATTTCCACCTATTCTTTAGCATATCATCCCCACTTTCATATTGCATGCTTGGACACTGCTGCAAGGAGTTCAAATCTTTCTCAAATTCCATTGCGCACAACTACACAAGGCATAAACAAATTACATAACAATCAAATCTATACTTTCTACTTTAACTGCATGCAAGGTGCTATCCATATTTTTCTCTATGCTAGATCAAGAACAGCACCATGGTTGTAAACTATGGTTTATGCAGCTGCCTATCTGGTTTCATAAGTGTTTTCACATAATTCTCAAAGGCTGTATACAAATGGGGTCCATGGAATCAAACTTAAAACGTTTCAGTTAATATAGCATTATAACTTGATTTGCTAGTATAATACATAATAGTAGTATTCTTGTGGTTTGCTTAACCAATGGTTATAAATTGATGAACTGTTTCAGTTAACATAGCTTGATTTGCAATATGCATATTGTTGTTTTCTTTAATTTGTTATTCACTTATTCTAAACCATATTTCATATTTGTTTTCTGATGGCAGGTTAATCAAGGAATAAGTGTATATGGAAATAAAGGAAGCACCGATCAACATGCGTGGGTATCTCTTAATTTTGTTTTTGCATTCTTGTGTACCAAGAACATCATTATCTGATATGTAGTTACGTTTGAATTACAGCTATATTCAACAGCTGAGAGATGGGGTCCATAACTTTTTTGTCACCTTTATTGAAGTATTGCGTGATAGGCCCCCTGGTCATGACTGGGAACTTGAGCCAGGAGTCACTTGCGGCGACTACCTATTTGGAATGCTACAGGTGGACTTTTTATTTTTACTAGCAAATTCTGAATATTTAGAATAATATTGTTCTCATCTTTGCCCTGATAATAAATGAGTTTTGACTGTGGTAAAATGGTTAATTCTTGTTTAGGCATATCTTTGCTGAGCAATGTCTTGATCTTGTTTATTCAACTATTCTTGAGTCCATATAAGACAAAGGATAGACTTTGCCTCAGATGATAACAGATTGGTGTATTATAGTTTTTCATTATACAAAAAACTCTGATGTCCAGACCTTTGATCATCAATCCAAGCTCTCTTCACCAATGACTTGGAATGTGTGGATTTTTGCGCATTTTGGAACATTGCTTAAACCCGACCTGGTTCCTTTCATTTTCTCTTGATAAGCATTGGCTTATAATCAGTTTATACCTTCAGGCATCTTGCAATTTCCATCTTCTGAACAAGCATCGACTCTGCTGTTATTACTGCATTATTTCACATGCAGTGCACAAATATCCGAAAAATTCAATTTTAATGCCATGAGCTAATGTTTATAATGGCATCTATGTGAACTGTCTTTTATCATTTTGAAAGAAAAATATTAGAAAAGCTTTTAAATCTGTCTTATCATAGTGAAAAGCTGATATATCTCGAACAACCATGTGGTCATTGATAGCTGTGTACTTCACCATAAATATTTAAATTTTCAACGAGTAAGATGAGGCACTCCACAATTTCAACCTTCAATAGTGCAGGAGATGGTTTTTTTTTAAAGAAAATAAAATTCCCAACTCTATAATCTGGGTGCTAGTTTGATCTCATGAGAAAATACACTAGCGATAAGAGATTACAAGACAACTAGCTTTGTAACTTGTAAAAAAAGTTTTGAAATGATGATAATCAGCATTTAAATGCTTTTGGATAGCGACCACATTGAATAATATTAAAAGGTTGAATGATCACATATTTGGTCATATGCAAAATATGCGGATAATACACTGCTTTACCAGCATATATTATGTGCATAACCCGCTAGATAGCTGAAACACGGTGCACAATCTCAATATTTCACTAAATAAGATTTAGCTTTGTCCTCCCCATTCACATTCTGTCCTATCTCTCTTTTTCTTTCTTTCAGGCTTTTCAACAGACATACATGGTAAAGTCTATTTTGTGTCATTCTGCTTCGATTATACAGTGTATATTCCTTTTATCCGCTATGGCTGATCAAACGAATAGAAAACGGAGTATATTAACATATCTTGGACTTTAACCTTCGGTTGGCATAAGAATATATAAACATAAGTATATTCTGTTTATGACAAATATCTTGTATTCCCTGTAGTTCTTCACTTAGACTTGCAGTATAATTTCCTATTGAATTTTGCAAAAGAGAAAAGGCAGCCTTTGATATTTTGGTGTAAAGTCTTTTATTTACCCCGTTTTTAGAATTTCCAAAGAAAACCAATTTTTTACGTATTTCTCAAGTCCCTAAATTTATTGATCCAATTCTGCTATTTATCACAATGTGGGTACTATATTGTATATGGTAGGGTCTGCAATACTGCGCACATAGCATGCCATCTAGTACAAGCATGATAAGTAATGCTTCAGTTTTTGTGATTGAAGGCTTTTCAATTTTATAAAAGAATTTTTAAATGACCCCAACCTGTTTTGAGAACTGAATTGCCCCAACCTCTGAACTATGATGGACATACATACTTTGCTAATCGATTCAGTGATTTCTATTGAGATTTTGGGATTTTTTTATACATTGCACTATGTCAAATGGTACAGGCTCCTTATGTTAATATATTTCTTCGTTTGATTACAGACCGAGGCAGTAAAAGAATATGTTAATTTTCATTTAGCTCCATTTCCATTCAATGACAAGTGAAATTTCCAGGGTACACGTTCAGCCCTTTATGCAAATGACCGGGAGTCCATTACAGTGACTGTACAAGAAGTAACTCCTAGATCAGTGGGAGCCCTAGTTGCTCTATATGAACGAGCTGTTGGAATTTATGCATCTCTGGTCAATATTAATGCCTATCACCAACCTGGTATTTGCCTTGGTCCCTTTTATGATTGTCTGCAGAATCTGAAATTTATTTTTAGAGGATATTTAACCCTTGACAAAACAATATCTCCAATATTTGTTGTGGTTGCAGGTGTAGAGGCTGGGAAAAAGGCAGCAGGAGAAGTTTTAGCTCTTCAGAAGAGAGTTCTGGCTGTTCTGAACGAGGCCAGGTTTGATGCCTCGTTGTTTGCTGTTCTGTATTTTCTTCTAATTTTGACACCGTCATCTTGTCATCTAAGACTCTAAAATAACTTGTATGACTTTGGTTCGTCCGATTTTCTTTTTTCCAGCTGTAAGGAGCCTGTGGAGCCATTGACACTCAATGAAATTGCAGATCGCTGCCATTGCCCTGAAGAGGTATCATTTTCCCCTGATTGTAGTTACCTTACAAATTTGCAAAGAATTGTACTATACTTTCTGGAAAGGTTAAACAAAAATGGTTGTATGAGTATATGCTGTGGATATATATATATATATATATATATATATGCCCCTCAAAAAGGCCAATTGATATGAGTGTGGTTTTGTACAACTTAAAACCCTAGTAGTTAATTTAATAATCTATCCTCTGATATTGGGACCATTAATTTACAACACAATGCTTTAACTCGTAAAATTACTTCCTATAAGCGGAAATGCAAATGCATCCTTGTTGCTCCTGCTAACTGCCTTCCAAACTCAATTATATGTGAAGTGATGAATAAATATAAGCATGAAAACCAACGGACACGAGTTTTTTTTTTTTTTAATATGAAAAGATCATCCAGTAGGGTTTCCAACTGCCCAAGTTTCGCTTGGTTCATATTGTTGCCCATCGACCCTTCATTTTTTTTGAATCGAAACCCTTTCCAGACTAGATTGTATATTGATATTGACTACCAAGATCGAATTAAAACTTCAAAGTCCACCCTGACTCATATTACTTCAAAGATGGCTTATTGTCAAAATATTATGAACCCAAAATTAGAGAAAAATAATATAATAAATCATAAATGTGAAGGAGGTGAGTTGGGATGTTTGTCGTATTTAATTTATTTTTGTTAAATATTCTATCATGTTTTGGGAAGTTGGGTTACTATAACTATATGCATGCGTGCGTTTGTTTGTGTCCATTTGTGCTTGTGTCCATCCGTTCCGTCCGTTTGTTTGTTCATTTGTGTGTGCGGCCGTCCATTCCGTCTGCCCGTCCGTTCGAATATCAATTGATCCAAGTCCTAAAAGTCCCAATGTGCAAAACTGCAAATAGACATGACACATGCGATCGGTTATAAAGAAATATATTTGGAGTCAACTTGGTGTTTGGGGCCTTAAGGCTAATTATCGGTCCTAAATCAATTTGTACAAGTACAACACTATAATTTGAAGTCAGTCATATTAATTAGTGTTTCTTAAATCATCATGTTTTTAGCTTAAAGTGATAGTGTTTTCAATGTTTTGCTATGTACTGGATATGTAGCAAGAATGACACGCCACCTCCATGACTCCAACACCCCCCCCCCCCCCCCAAACCCTCACTCTTTTACTTTTTGTGCTCTTTTTAATTCTCTTGCTGTTTTGGTTGCGCAGATTGAAATGATATACAAGATAATAGCACACATGACTGCTAATGATAGAGCTATCATAGCCGAAGGCAGCTGTGGATCTCCTTCAAGCATCAAAGTTTTCCTCGGAGAGTGCAATGTAGATGACTTGTATTGAGCATTATTTTTTAATGTTGTCACGACTAGAACATATTTTATCTTTGTATTCATTTAACAAGGGCAAAGAGGATTACAGGGGATTAAAAAAACCTAAAATAAACTTGTAGGGAATTTTTTTCCTAGGACTTCTATTCATGCCTTGATACATTGTTATTGTCTTTATACTTGAGCTTTACCTAAAATATCATGATTACATTATCAGGTCAATATCAGTTAATATATTTGAACCTTCAACTTTCATATATCCTGTCTACATTGCAGCTAACCCAAGGGTGTATTTTTTGATGCCACCTGACGGAAAAGGCCTCACAAGGCCTCTTTCCTTCATTATTCTCGTCTCTCTGTGTGTGTGTAGAGAGAGACATGCTACATTGTGTATAACCAACTAGACCAGTGTACCTCCAGCAACGGCCACTTGATCACCTCCAGCTTGGTAATTGATATCAGCAAGAGCAACACGAACTCCATGTCCTTTCAGCCAACACCAGTAGCCTGCAGCAATCCGAATGGCGAGAGTAATGAAAGCCATGCAAGACGATGACCAACATAATGTGCATCGTCTTTTTGGGGATGAATATTAGCGACACGAGCCAAAAGAAACAGCAGACGTCTGAAGACGGAGTTACAAACGTCTGCCATACGTCTGTCCAAATAGCAGAGCGTGGCCAGACGTCCAAAAGAATTGCAAACGTCTGTATTATGTCTACTAAATAATAGAGCAGGGCTAGATGTCTGAAGAAGACGGTCCAGACGTGTGGCCATAAAACCACCGTTGTAGCGGTTATCAATCAGACGTCTACTTCGGACGCCTGACCATCGCGAGTGCAGCTGTTGTGGATTTCAATCACGCCAATCTTTCCATAACTTCCAAATTGATTTTATTTTAATAAGTTTAGAGAAGATTTTATTTGATTCTATTAGGTAAATTGTAATATACATACATCATTTATATTCAATACAATTACCAATTTCAAATCCCTAAAAACCATCTTCTCTAAGAATTTCTATTAAGTGATCAACTCCCGCATAGTAGTTTTCCACTAGGTCTGAGACCTATCCAATATATCACTTGGATATGCAAATGAATTGCATTTGCATGTATATATACTTGTTAGAATGCTAATGATATGCTCTTACTTGTACCTTTCCACTTCAGATTTTTGATATTGCCTCTTAATAGTGTTTGATACAAAATTTTCTAGTTCTTCTTTGATTCATTAATGCAGGACCAAGCTTTTCTCGTTAAAAAACACTAGATAAAATAATTAATACAGTAGGATTTGAACCCATGGTTTCATATTTTGGAATCTAATATTCTAGAAAAGCTTTGGGTCCGCCTTGCTTACACACACACACTTACAACATGCATAGAATTAAGTTACGCACCAAGACAATTTAGTGTAATTGACTGGTTATGAACTTATTAGTTGGTGGAAGATTTGAAATCTTATCCAGGGAGTCGATGAAAAGGATAACCATTCATGGCAACACATGAAACTTGGCAACCAAAACAACAGCTATATAAAGGAAGAAGGAAGAAACTATTCTAGCTATAGGTACCTTAAATTACGTTCAATGATGGCTCAGATTTCAGCTTGTTTGTTGCTTGTAGCACTGTGCCTTGCTCTTTCTGCTAATTATGGCTTAGCAAGTAGAGAGCTGATCTCAAATGAGGAACACCTCAACAGCGAGAAACAGGCGAAGGAGGCAAAGGTAATCGACAACAACAATGGAACTAGCAAGGCCGGCAACGATCGTGTTCTTTCTATATATATACAACTTAGTGCAAATTTTTCCGTCCGAAGATATGATTTAGGTTTCTTTAGCTAGCATTTCATGATATATATATCTCTTTTAAGAAAAGGATGCATGCATTATTAAGCCTTTTCTATTTCTATATAGAACTTGTTGAATTGCTTTTCCAACGATGATTGTTTTACCCAAATATATTGTTTATCTTGGCAACCTAAAACTATTACCTTGAAATATTATATTTACTGGTATATATTGGTCCATGCATGACCGGTACCGACATTTACTGGTAAACCGACTCGTATCTTGACCGGTACCGACATTTAAATAGTTTATTCTATGGGTTAAAACTATGTCATATTCATTTTAAATAGTTTTATAGAATAAACTATTTAAAATGAATATGATATAGTTTTAACCTATAGAATATACATTTGTAATATAATTTATTGTATATGGATACCTTACTTGTACCAATCTACTCATTTGAACTCTACTATTACTTGAAAGAATTATTGTAAACGCTAAAATCATGTTAACAAAGAGAAAAATTAGGATCCTGTGAATTTAGCAAATAATTCTTCTTTGGAGAGAATAATAGTTAATTTAGCCCTCCCCTTTCTCATGGTTAATATTTTAATCAACTTTTCCTTTACAAAATTTTAATCCTAGCTAGGCTTCGGGCGTGTATGTACATGAATAGGGTATGTAATTCATTTGAGATTGTGTATGCTTTATGCAACTCATAAGCATTAAGATTTATGTAGCCTTTTCAACTAAGCACTATAAATGTACCTTATGACAATTATTTTGTGCAGCATCTATCCATTTCATATGTGAACGGCTCAATGAAAGCGGCGCCAAACAAAACCTTACTCTCACAAGATGAAGGAGGCAACAAAGGGGGGTTATTTGTAGAGGAATTTAGCATGCAAGAGCTTACAAGAAATAAATCAGCTTCAAATATCAGATCAAATGATAATGAGGTTTTTCTCAATCATGTGAGTTGCATTCTACATATATTCTTTTTCCCTGAATTTATTATATATACGTATCATCATACACATTAAAATTTTCAGATCATCGAGGTTTGTAAATCTAGAGTAATTAGGGTTTACTTTAGCCCATGTATATGAAACCAACATTATACTCATATCCGAATTGAAGAGGTTAGTATCTTTCTTATACAACTGTGGGCATCCACCCTCATCATTAAAAAGAATATCGTTTCAAATAATTTCCAATTATTATTGTTCCTTATAGATTTTAAAAGACTATATATAATCCAGTGATGTGAAATTGAGATTTCGTTTAGGTTTTCTACAGACGGCGACCGAATGTTAGGTGCTATGGAGTTTACCTGCCAAGACAATTAAGTAAACATGTCTCTGTTTAGGCTACTTTGATGATTTCATATCCATCAACTCCATCTCTGTTATCAACCTAATTTTTCTTTTTCCAAAAAAATAAATAAAAATACTCTAATCTATATGAGCCTAATTTTTTCTATCAGCTCTGAAAATCATGAAGTCCGAAAAGTTGTCTCCTTTTTCTCATTTCTACTTTATATTGTCCTAAAAGTTTCCTACAATCTCTCCTTTATTTTTCATCTTCTACCCAGAAAAATCCTGAAATTCTATTATTTTTCTTTTGTTTCTCATCTACTAGTTCCTAAAATGCTAAAAAGAATTTCGAGAGACGGGAAAGACAACCCCAAATCCTACAGTTGAGAAAAAAAGTTTGACTCAATTATAAGTTAGACCTTGATGGAATTTTCAAAATTTTACCGCGTATCTGGTTTAGGGACCATTACGTAGACGAATATGTTAAGAGCACGCAGTAATTTTTGGAGGGAGCACTTGTAGAACCTTTCTTTTTAACCTTTTTTTTGTTTGAATAAAATGATGATATATGATTTAGTTCATATATTAATATCTACAAAATTCTGATAAATTGTTTTGCGTATAATAAGAAGTAAATATCTTTTTTCTGTTCTAATTCTTTCTCTATGTACATAGTGGGCAGTAATACAACAAGTAAAAGGAGAATATTTCGGCACTAAAGCAACATTGAATGTATATGGTTTGCCTGAAGTTGGTCAAAATCAAATAAGTGAAGTTATAATCTGGGTCGTGAACGGTTATGGTAGCTCACCCGACAACTTCAACGCGATAAAAGCAGGATGGCATGTAAGTGCAATCATTTACCATGTGGAAAATATTGATAATAACTTAATCTCTTATGATCTACTTGTTGTTTTAATCAAACTTCACAATATTGATCAATAATTCCATATGTGATGTATTGAGAATTTAATTTTCAAAGCTAATTGTATAATTCTTAAGTTTCTTTGTCAACATTAATTAAATTGCTTCTTCTTCAAACCAGCATATCAATTAGATATCTATTATAAACCAATAAATTGATATAAGCATATATTTCATCTTAATATATAGGATCTACATTGCTGAAATGTTTATAAGCTTTTGCTAGCTATAACATTAGCTTTCAAAAGATACCTTTTAATTCACTCTGTTTCAGGTTCATCCAAAACTATATGGTGATCATGATACTCATTTTTTCGTATATTGGACTGTAAGTGTTAATATAGAGCATTTATACACATATAAAAAATATGCCCTCCATGGTTTTTTTGCCCTGACGAATGGCTTTCATAATATTCATCTTTATCATCTAAGATCACGTGGATACACCAAATTTCATGTGATTCTACCGGTTTTCACTTGAATTAGCAATGTAAAAAGTTATATTGTTAGTAAACCGTTAATTTTGCACCCACTGAATCAACAATGAAAAAGTGGTAGAATCATATGAAATTTGGTGCATTCACGTCTTAAATAATAAAGATGAAGATGATGGGAGGGCATATTTTTTCGACGCCTCATGTGGCCTCTTTTCTACATTATTCTAATATATATATAATATTCATCATGCACCATGATATATGTTAGGTGGATTCCAATTATAAGACAGGATGTTACAATATGAAGTGTCGGGGTTTTGTACTGGTTAAATCTTCAAGATATGTTCCAGGAACAATAATTCGACCATTGTCGACCTATAAAGGGAAGCAATATTTTATCACTCTCAGGATATCAACGGTAAGATGCCGCGCATTGTCTAAAATTTCATGGATTCCTGGTTTCTTATATAACTACTAACTTATTCTCAAATCTTAACAAGGATCAAGTAAATGGAGGTTGGTGGTTGCATGCTGGGCGCAACGGAGATAGCCCGGTAGGTTATTGGCCAAAGTCTTTGTTTACCAGCTTAGCAGAGAGCGCGTCGTATATTGAATGGGGTTGGGTTGTCGGATTTCACAAGGATGAAAAGGGTCCGCCGATGGGTAGCGGTCATTTTCCGTCCGCGGGTGAAAGTGGAGCTGCATCCTTGTCGGATGTAAGATTGGAATCAAGAAATGGCGAACTCTATGATCCCGAATTTTTTCCCCTAGAGGATAAACCAGGATGTTACAAGATTCTAGAACAACCATTTCATTTGTTTGGGGGTCCTGGTGGTTGCATTAATTGATTAAAACAGAATAATGTAATCTTACATATTTAGAGTTGGATATTTCTAAATAAAAAAGTTAGTTAATCATTATTGGGATTGTTTTCTTTACTTATTAGTATTATATATTATGTTCTTTAATTTCTCTCCTAGGGAAAATAAACTGTTTGCCCATCCAGTTTATTATTACCACATTCCCAAAGGTTTGCTAAATTAAATTATATAAATTTTAAATCATATGCATTCATACTTTTATAATCACATGCCCCAAGAATTGAATTTACCCACCTAAAATCTAAAAAAGTATAACAGCAACCACAACAACAACAAGACACTAAAATAATATGGTCAATGCTTTTTAACAAATTAATTTTGCACAAAACAACAAGCTAATAATTAGTCCATTGAATAACTATAAAATGTAGAAGAGAAAAAACTTGAATATCAAGATGAATTTTCTATTTAAGAATCATTATCATCATTATAATTATTTTAAATATTATTGTTGAGAAAATGGTCAGGGTCGGGTCAATAAGACCCTATTGTAATAAAACATCACATGAATTAATTATGAAATGGGAAAACTTACAATTACAAAAGAAGATAAGTATAAAAATTTTCAAGAAAACTCATCATTTATTACTGAACAAAAAATATCAACTACATAGAGATTTTAAACAACCGTTTCTTTGCAATTATCTTCCAAAAGTTTCAGCATATGAATACGGGAGAGGTTGGTGATGGGTAGGATCGACCCGTCCGAATAACGGATTGCTCGAATCCACGAATGAAGAGAACTTCACTCGTTGATAATAAAAAATTGAAAATACAATAATACTAATCCCCTCTATATATTGTTACAAAAGATAAAATTTGGATAGCAATGAAATCTAAAAAAAATATTTAAAAAGATCTAAGACAAACTACTCCTAGTCCAATTAAGAGTTTATTAGGAAATAAATAATTCGAAAACCCTCACTTAAAATGGAAATAAAGTTTATTATATCTTTAACCAATTTTTCCTCCATCGATTAGCCTTGATGCATCCTACATCACCAAAAAAGATTTTTTTTCCCACAAAAATAACAAGTTGAAGATTATCTTCATTAGAAATTCCAGAACTAGATCGGCATATCAGAACCTAGCATTACAAAATTAACAAGTTGAAGGTTATTTTCGTTAGAAATTTCAAAACTAGATCGGCATACCAAAACAACTACGTTCTTTTTCAAGTTATCCTCCTGTTTGATGTCGAAAATTCCTAGAAAGCAAAGAGAGAGACTTAATACTGAACATGATCTCACAAATTAAAACTCTTAAACCCGCCTAAAACGATATATTATTTGTCTCGTATTAAGCAATTATAGATTCATTTAAAAAAGAAGAAAGATACATTTCATTGCCCCTGAACTTTTAATGTTTAATAGTAAACTATGCTTAACTTGTTTCGTAAGGACGGCGCGAAAACAACCTCTGACCATGTACTCATCATACTATTTGATGGGAAGGATGAAAGAAGGCCAGATACAAAAAAGTTTTGGTTTGAAAAAAGATGGTTGGAAAATTTGACTGTTCATGATATCAACAAGAAGAGCTGGACGTGTTCTACGAACTCTGTAGACGCCGCAAGTATCCTAGTGGTTAAATTGAGAATGCTTAGACTGGTTTTGAAGAAGTGAGACAAGAAGCAAAGGGCAGCAGAGAGACAAAGAAAGAAAGAACTTATAGCATTTTATCGAAGAGATGGAGAAGCGGGAGGAAGATCGAGACCTAACACTAGGAGAACATGGCTGTCTTCAATCATGGAGGGTGGAGTTAAAAAAGATTTATGCGATCGAAGAGTTGGATTGGAGTTAAAGGGCAAAGGAGGACTGGTTGAAGGAAGGAAACGAAAATACAAGCTATTTTTCCATGATGGCGAATATGAAAAGAAGTTCTAACCATATTCACGTGATCGAGGAAGATGACGAGCTCTCTACAGATGGGGAAAATTTAAGAAGGATGGCATTAAGATTTTATAAGAAGCTAATGGCACGGTGAAGAAGGATAGATGGATGATGAAGGACGATTTTTGGAATGATGGGGAAAGGCTTATAGATGGACAGAGAGAAGAGTTGGACACATGGTTCTTAGAAGAGTAGTTTAAAGCAACGGTTTAGAAGATGGGAGCAGTTAAGGCATCTGTATTAGATGGATTCCCAATTTCTTTCTATCATACATTTTGGGATATTATGAAAAAGGATATTTTGAGGTTGTTTGTGGCGATGGAGGAGAATAGACTTATTTTGGATCGCCTTAATTGCTCGACTCTGGTTCTTATTCCAAAAAAAGTGAGGCTGGGTGTCTTAAAAAATACAGACCGATAAGCTTAGTAAATTGTTCATGCAGGATTATCTCAAATGTGTTAGCTAATCGATTGAGGAAGGTTTTGGGAGATATCATCAAAGATACGCAGACCGACTTTGTGGTAAAACGGTACATCATAGACGGGATAGTTATAGCTAATGAAGTCATTCAAGATTCTCAAAGGCGAGAAAAAAAAGGATACATTCTTAAATTAGATTTTGAGAAAGCTTATAATATGGTGGACTGGAGATGTATTTTAGAGTGTCTACATCTTAAAGGATTTCGAAAAAAGTGGAAGTCTTGGATTAATTTATGATTATTCTCCGCATCTGTCAATATCTGCATAAATGGAGAAGACACGAATGAGTTTTGGTGTAGACATGGCCTGCGCCAAGAGGATCCACTTTCACCGTTTATTTTTACTTTAGTGATGGATGGACTTGCACACATGATTCAAAGAGGAAGAAATAGGGGATTATTGGAAAGAATGGGTCCTGAAGGCACAAGAACATAGATTATAAACTTGCAGTGTGTGGATGGTACATTGCTTTTTGGTAAGCTGTGCGAGAATCAGACCGCGATAATCAAATGGGTCGTTTATTCTTTTGAACTTTGGTCAGGGTTGAGTATCAATTTTCACAAAAGCTTGATGTTGTGCTTAGGTGAAAGATCGATCTGGAAGGAGCGTCTGGTATCCATTTTTAACTGTAAAGCGGAAGACTTTTCGGTTAAGTATCTAGAGCTACATCTGCGGCCCGGCACGTTGAAGAAGTCAGACCGGTTGCCGTTGATTGATATGTTGCAAAGTCGATTGGAGGGCTAGAAGAGTCGGTGTCTGTCAATAAGTGGGAGAGTGACTTTGCTAAATTCGGTGTTGTCGGCTGTCCCACAATATTATATGGCATTTTACTTGCTATCAGGTTGGATGGTTATAAGGATTGATTAGATTCAACAAATTTTCTTGTGAAGAGGATCATCATCGGGAAAAAAAATACCATCTGGTTAGATGGGGGAAAGTCTGTAGACCAAAAGAAGTAGGAGGTTTGGGTTTGAAGAATATTAAGGAAATGAATTGGGCACTACTCGGCAAGTGGTTGTGGAGGTGAGTGGCAGGTAATGGGAAGAGATGGATGACTAGTATCAATGCAGCTTATGGTAATAAGTTTGGAGCTATAAACACACCAAATAAGAACGTGTCAACAACATCTGCTTTTCTCAAAGGTTTTATGTCGGTAAAGGATTCCTTTTTCAAAGGTATCACTTATGCGATAAGGAATGGCAGCTCAATTAACCTCTGGAAAGATTATTTAAGTGGAGATATCACTTTGCTGGAGAGATTCTCTTTGCTTTTTGATCTCGCAAAGTATAAGAAGACGTTAGTTCTTAGTCAATGGAAAGGAGTTAAGTGGTGGCCAAGATTTCAAAGAGCGTTATTGTGAGGGAAGAGGAGACATCGATGCATGTTGATTGATTATCTTGAGTCATGGAAACCGATGGATGGAGAAAGTCTGGATAAGGCAGAATGGAAATGGTCAATGAGTAAGGATTTTTCAGTTAAGTCCTTTTATAATATTTTGAACTACGGAGGGATGGTGTCCACAAACGATAAGAAAATTTGGAAGATCCCTGTGTCGTTAAAGGTTTGTATCTTCTTGTGGCTGGCGTCTAATAATGCAACCTTGACGAGAGACAATCTATGCAAGCGGAAGTGGGTAAGGCCATCGTGTTGCGGTGTTTGTGAGGCATAACCAGAATCAGTGGATCATTTTATTTTTTTGTGTCCAGTCGCTGGAAGTGTTTGGGATAAGTTTTTGACTGGATTTGGGTTGTCTTCTCTTTCATGCAACTTGGGTGATTTATTACATTGGGTTGGATAGAGAGAAATTAGGGGGATGGGAGATTATGGTTTCCATCATGTGCTGAAATATTTGGTTAGAGCGGAATAATAGAATTTTTAAAAATATTAAGAAATCTAATCTGAGTATTCAAAATACGACTGAAACAATCATTAACTTCTGGACAGATGGTGCGGAAAAGAGGACAAAGAAAAAGGCAAGGACCAAGACGCATGACGAGGAATCAGTAGCTGGTTTGAGGCTTCCAATATGGATAGGGACGGAGCGATGCAACCAGGAAGAGGACAACGTTGATCGTTAGGAAGGAAGGGTTAAGGGCGACGGTAGCTTTTTAAGTATTTAGTATTTAGAAAATAAAACCTATATTTCTTTTTAGGGTATGTGTTATCCTCTTTTTTTTTTTTTTTTCTTTTCTTTTATTCGGACATTATTTGATGTTGTTTGGTTAAATTGTCGTTTAATGAAATGCGGGGGCATTTAGCTTTCGTTTTAATTCCTATATATTTTCAGAATACTCCCTGTTATTAATATTCGGTTCAAGATTACTAGTACATACATAGCACATATTTGTTTATGACCTAATACCCCTAAGAATTTAGATTATCATATAATTCTAAATAGTTTTTTTTTTAAATATTTAAAATCTCGTAATGTAATGGATTATCTAATTTCTACTCTTTCCCCCGATTCTTGATATTCTCCAGGATAGTCATGAGTAATTAAGCAAGCTAGGGGTAGTTTACTGGAAAACCGTGAAAGTTAACTTGAAATTAACCCAAAAAAGGAAAAAGAAGGCTTATTTTGGTGGTTATAAAATCATTTTATTTATATTTACATGCTTCTTATCTCATTCATTTTGTTTCTTTCTCTGTTAAAAATCTTTACTCGCCACTATCACACTCACCCTCTGTGATAGAAATCTCTAGGGTAAATAAATCCCCCGAAAACGATTATTTTGTGTTCACTAGTTTCAAGGGGGAACAAAAAGAAGAAGAAAGAAGAAAAAGGGCAACTTTTTATCAATCGAAGAGAGAGAAAAAGGATGATTTGGGAAGAATTGGAGCTAGAATCAGAAGATGAAGATGAAGGAGAGGAACAGCAGCAGAGGGAGTCCCCTATCGATTTCGATTTCCTTTCGATCTTATCCAAGCCCAAGGTATTTTTGTTTCTCGATTTCTTAAACCCTTTTCGTTTTAATTAAATTTTGGAGTTTTCTCCCCTTTGACAATTTTATTGAGATTATATTGAAGTGGATTAGTTTGAAGAGATGCAATTTTAAGATGAGGAGGTTAATTTTTTTAATGGTATCTTTGGGTTGTTTTTTGTTGATTGAAATTGCAAGACTCAGTTTACTAACTTTGATTAAATCAAGTTAGAATTTTGAAAGGTGTTGGTTTGCAATTTTTTGTTGCGATAAGACGATCATGACGCAATAACACGGACGATATAGAGAAGTAATCAAACCACACGTAAATAAGAAATACGAATACTAACCAATAGGCGAAGGCGAAACTTTATTAATATTCAAAAGTGAAGGAGTACAAAACCAATGGACGAATACAAAATCCCTCAAAACCCTAACTCTCTCAAAATAACAAAAGGGTTCTCTCAAATATCACAAAAGCCATCTTAAGGCCATTTCATCTTGGGTTGCCACATACTTCAATATATATAGCATACAAAAGATTTTACCAAATAACAAATTTCCGAACTAAAGCAAAATATCCGGTCCAAACACATCAGAAGTCTGAACAAGTAATGCGCTGACGTCTGCCAAAGAGTCTCCAAATTAACATAGGAACCCCAGGCGTCTGAATAAGGATGTTCAGACGTCTGGTATTGAGATCTACGAAAGAACAGATTGCTCGCAAGACGTCTGAACTTTTCGAGTCAGACGTCTGCCTGAAGTATACCGTGTTTACGGAGTATTGACAGACGTCTGTAGCTGTATCTCCAGACGTTTTCCCTCCTTGCTTGCAGATAAGAATCTCCATCAACTCTGAGATAACGTCGAATATATTAAGAAATTAGATATGGATCGAATGAGAGGCATACATAACAAATCTCTACCTTACCTTGCATTCCCAACAACACTCCTCCATAAAATTAATACTAGCTCCACCTTCACCACAAAACCCCTAAAGGGCTCAATGAATGCAACGCACTCCAATTAAGTTTAATCAATGCTCAAACTTAACAACCGAAAGAGACTTCGTCAACATGTCGGCCGGATTACCCGATGTGCCAACCTTTGCCACAACCATCTCTTCTTTTTAATGATTTCCTAAACAAACCAGTATCGTACATCAATGTGTTTCGTCCTATTATGATGCATCTGATCTTTCGTGAAGTGAATCGCGTTTTGACCATCACAGTAGACCATTATGGTATCCTTTTGAATACAAGTTCCGAAAATAGCCACTTCAACCGGATCGTTTCCTTAACGGCCTCAATAACGGTTATATACCCCGTCTCCGTCGTAGACAATGCTATCGTAGGCTGTAACGAAGCACGCCAACTAATAGCACATCCTCTTAAAGAGAATACATAACCGGTGATCGATCTTTGTCTGTCGAGGTCATCTTCATAATCGGAATCGCTGAATCCAATCAAACCGCCGTTCTTCCCAAACACTAACCCCACATCAAACGTATCTCGCTGGTATCGTAAAATCCATTTCACTGTCTGCCAATGGTCTTTACCAGAAGATGCCATATAGCAACTAACAACACTAACATGTGAAATATCGGGTCGGGTACATACCATGTCATACATAATGTTACCCACCACACTCGAATACGGAACATTTGACATACACTTAATTTCATTCTCTGTTTGCTGTGATGAACGAGCTGAAAGTTTGAAATGAGCATCCAACATAGTACATACAGATTTGGTGGCTGCCATGCCAAAACGCTCCAAAACTTTCTCAATGTATTGTTGTTGAGACAAATAAAGTTTTCATCCCTTGCGATCGCGCCTAATTTCCATACTAAGTATTTTCTTGGCCGCTCCTAAATCCTTAGTCTCGAACTTGCCTTTTAGTTTTAAATTCTGAATATCAACCATATACTTTGCTGCTATCAACATATTATCAATATAAAATAGCAAGTATATGAAAGAACCATCGGCGAGCTTCTTTGAATAGACACAACTGTCGTCCATACTTCTCGTAAATTCAATTTCTTTCATGAAGGAGTCAAACTTCTTATACCAACGTCTAGGTGACCGCTTCAAACCGAAGAGAGAACTTTCTAGCAAATAAACGTTGTCTTATTTGCCTTCAACTTCAATCCTCGGGCTGTTGCATATAGATCTTCTCTACCAAATCACCATGCAAGAATATTGTCTTCACATCGAGCTACTCAAGATCCAAATCTTGCATAGCTACCAAACTGAGCAAGACACATATAGAAATGTGTAACAACCGGAGAAAATACCTTATTGAAGTCAACTTCCCGAACTTGTGAATAGCCTTTAGTTACCAACCGTGCCTTGTATCTCGTATCTACCGCCCCTTGGTCATCTTTTTTCTTGAAAACCCACTTGCAGTCAACTATTTCCTTTCTTCTTTGGGGCTTTACAAGCTTCCAAGTTCGGTTCTTGTGAAGAGACCCAATCTCTTCATTCATAGTGATTAACCAGCGAGCTGACTCATCGGATGAGATGGTTTTTTGATAGCTCGTCGGCTCGCTACTATAAACTGTCTCTACAATGGACAACGCATACGCCACTAGATTATCGTAATCATATCTTTGTGGCAGTCTAATATCCTTTTTTCTCATCATGGGTGCAAATACTCATCATGGCAGTCTAATATCTTTGTGGCAGTCTAATATTGTCGGTCACGAGCGAGCAAATACTCATCATAGGACTGCTCATCAAGAGCTTCATCAGACGACGGTGAAGGAAAGATCTCTTGCGAACCCTAGTTTTCACCGACTTCAATTTCAAGTACCGGCTATCCTTTCTTGAATCGTCTTTACTTGGAGATTCCACAATTTTTAGCTTTAACATAGCAGGTTCATTAAAAATCACATTTCTGCTAATCATAAATTTAGACGACTTAGGATCCGAACACCACAATATATAATCTTTGACGCCTTTAGCATAACCAAGAAATATGCACTTCTTTGCTTGAGAATCCAACCTGCCTTCACGGCAATGTGCTTATGCGGGATAACCAAACACTCGAAGTGTAGAATAATCGGCATGCTTTTCAGATCATACCTGCTCCGGTGTTTTACTTCCTAGCGATATATGAGGCGACTGATTCATAATGAAGCATGCTGTGTTCATCGCTTCTGTCCAAAACTCCTTACCGAGCGCTGCATTAGTCAACATGCATCGAGATTTCTCCATAAGTGTCTGATTCATACGCTCCACGACTCAATTCTGTGATGTTGACAACGGTATGATGCCGAACAATCCTTTCATTTTTGCAGAAATCATTGAAATCTCCACCGCAAAACTAACCCATTATCCATCGCCAGTCTCTTGATCTGCTTTCCTGTCTGCTTCTCAAGCAACGTTTTTCATTACTTGAACGTAGCAAACACATTACTTTTGTGCTTCAAGAAATAGACCCAAACTTTCCTAAAAAAACTATCGATGAAAATAAGTAGATACCTGGCACCGCTTCCTTTAGAAGCAACTGGAGAGGGTCCCTAAAGATCTAAATGGATATAATCAAGAGTACTTTTTGTGTTGTGCACTGCCAAACTGAAACTAACACGTTTTTGCTTCCCAAAAACGCAATATTCACAAAACTCCAGCTTTGTTGTACTTTTCCCACCTAGTAGACCTTGTTCGACAACTCGGTCATAGCTCTCTCACTCATACGTCCGAACCTCATGTGCCATAATCCGGTAGTGTCCGAATCTGTCATAGATTTAGATGACGAAATGGTCGCCGAATCGAAAGTCGTCGAACCCTGCAATGAATATAAGAACCTCTTTTTCAAGCCATTCATCACAAACTAGAACACCTTTGGTTATCTTCAAAATTCCACCTTCAACGGAAAACTTGTAACCCTTGTCGTCGAGTGCACCTAAAGAGATGCGATTCTTTTGCAAGTCAGGCACATACCTGATTTCTGCCAATGTTCTCACAACACCGTCAAATATCTTTATTTAGATCGTCTTCTCGCCAATAGTTTGACACAAACTATTGTTGCCTATCAAAACCATTCCACCATAACGGACTCATAGGTGGTGAACACATCCTTATTGAGACACATATAGTAGGAACAACCTGAATCCATAATCTACTCGTCCTTAGATCGATATGTGCTGTCAAGACCCATAAGAAGATCTCCTTCTCCTTCCGTTATATTAGCTTCGGCTGAAGGCTTCTTCGATTTGTCTTCCAACTTATGCTTGTTTTGCAATTTGAAACAATCGGCCTTAAAGTGCCCTGGCTTTTTACAATAGTTGCAGATCAAGTTCTTTTTATTCTTAGAGTTCGATCTTGACTTCTTCCTATTACCTTCCAGATTTTTCTTTTTCGCTTGCCCTCGAACAAATATGCCGGAAGATGAACTATTAGTTTCGCTAGAAATCAACTCCTTATCGATCTTCTCTTTATTCATCATATTTTCTTGACATTCTTAATCGAGATAGTATCCCGTCCATAAACCATGGCGTTACAAAAGTGCTTATATGAGGGTGGCAACGAACATAACAAAAGAAAAGCCTGATCTTTATGATCGATCTTATCCAGACCCGCAATGATTGAATTAAACTCAACGACGTGGGATTTCATTGGAGAGCCTTATGACATACGAAGTGTGCAGAGACGATGTTTCAACGGGAGTCGATTCGTGAGAGATTTTCTTAAATATGACTTCTCGAATTTTTGCCGCAAATTAGTAGGTGTCTTTTCTACCAAAATATTTTATAGAACTTTGTTTGTCAGACACAACTGGATAGTCGTGAGGGCCTTTTTATCTAACCCTTCCAAACTTCCTTCGTCATAGTGGAAAGTTTTGCATTCTTCTTAAGAATCGACTTTCTCAAATTATTCTCAGTCAATACGGCAATCATACCGACTTGCCATAAACAGAAACTCATATTTCCATCAAACTTCTCGATATCGAACTCCATGGTTGTCGGAGACATGATGCGGGATCAATCTAAAACACTTTGAGTGCTAACGAACTCTAAAATTTCAAAATCACGATCTAAGAAAGTGGGGATGAGGAAACAAGGGTCGTTACTCACCGTTAATTTAGATCGCAAAATTAAAGACCTAACGGTTCAACCCAAAAGATTCCTAAATGCAACAATGCTCTGATACCAATTTGTTGTGACAAGACGATCACGAAGCAATAACACATACGATATAGGGAAATAATCAAACCACAGATAAATAAGAAATACGAGTACTAACCAATAGGCGAAAGCGAAACTTTATTAATATTCAATAGTGGAGAAGTACAAAACCGGTGGAGAAATACAAAATCCCTCAAAACTCTAGCTCTCTCAAAATAACCTAAGGGTTCTTTCAAATATCACACAAGCTATCTTAAGGCTATCTCATCTAGGGTTGCTACATAGTTCAATATATATAGCATGCAAAAGATTTTACCAAATAACAAATTCTTAACTAAAGCAAAATATCCGGCCCAGACACAACAGATGTCTGAACAAGTAATGTGCAGACGTCTGCTAAAAAGTCTCCAAATTAACAGAGCAACCTAGACGCCTTAACAAGAATGTTCAGACGTCTGATCTTGAGATTTACGAAAGAACAGATCGCTCGCAAACATCTGCCCAAAGTATACCGTGTATACAGAACATCGGCGGGCGTTTGAAGCTGCAGCTCCAGACGTCTGCCCCCCTTGCTTGCAAATAACTTTGAATCTCCATCAACTCCGAGATAATGCCGAATATATTAGGAAATCAAATAGGGATCGAATGAGAGGCATACACAACATTTTTTATATAAAAAATGTTGTTATACATTAATTTATGTGGGCGGTACCTGTACTAATATAATTTGCGGAAAAAAAGGCTGAACATAGTTCCTGTTAAAATATGCTTTCTTCTTCTTCTTTTTTTAAAAAGAAAAAACACCAAGGGTTAATTGTAACTAGGGACCAAAGGAGCATGAACATAGTTCCTGCTGTGAAATTTTGAAGCCTGTATAACAGGAAAGGCCTTGTTGTAATCAGTGATCCAGTGATGACGACATGAAAGCAATTTTCAGTTGACGTGGTTAAGTATTTGGTTGGAGAGTAGTAAAATTTGATATGGTGGAAATGCTTGCATGATTAAAATTATCACTAATAGGAGAGTTGTGGTCGATTCAATGGCTGTGTTTGTTGTACTATTCAAATTTATGCTTGCAGACTTGTAGTTAGATCTGGGTTACCATAAATCGCTAAATCATTAGTGATTCGCGATTTAAAATGATTGGATCACTACCATTCCGGATTAAAAGAATTACTTTTCCTCTTTTACCCATTAAGAAATTAAGAACGAGGATAAAATTGGGTTTGTGTTAAATTATACTAAAAAATATCTTATTCTTTTTCAAGAACTTAAATAGACAACAAAAGAAATTAAATTATAAATATGTATATTATATGTACTATATACATATATACACATACAAACGATCCAAAAACACTCCACGATCAAGACCTACGTTTTTCATTCCGTATAAGTGCATCGAAGAAAACTACTCCTATCATACCATGTTCCATGACTAGTGGCGTTCCGCTTTCATGTTTTCATTCTGTGTACCGAAATGTTCCATGTTCCAGGTAATATTGATTTAGATTTTTTTTAAAAGAATGGGCTTTAATATATATATATATATATATATATATATATATATATATATATAAAGAATGGGCTTTAATATTATTTTTCTCAATATTTGTAGAAAACTAACATACTGCAATAACCTTGACTATTTATCTTGATATATAAGCAGAAGTCCAAGTGAGTTTTTTTCGTATTCAGCTTCATGATACAGCCTACCTGTAGCTAGGCGCCTAATTTTTATTATCCATAACAAGCCTTTGTTCTAGTGATCTGCAATAATCCACATAAGCCTTTCTTCAATCATTCCAATAAGCGTCTATTTTATATTTAATGCTTTTGTGGCAGATCATGTTTGGGTGAAGTCTAGCATTAGCGAAAATTAATTAAAATTCTATCATAATTTAAGCTTTATATTTTGATCATCTTTACACCTAATGTCAACCCTTAGAATTATATCTTAGAAATCTGTTTGTCATTGCATTATATTTAACCACATTTGGACTCTCACTATGAATGCATCATAATATTTTGGAGTTTGTATAGAAAATTTAACTAGAATATTTGTTTCTCTAATTCATTAGTTTTCCTTTTGATTTTTGTTTTATTTTTGAGATATGGCTTTATTTTGCTATGCGTTAAAGTGTTGTGGAAATACTTATTCATAGATATTTGAAATTTTTAGAAGGCTCAACTTTACAAGCCACCATTTTCTTAGTGTTCTGAGATTGTTGTAGTTAACATGCAATCATTATTAATTGGGGATACTTGACGTTTTCTTAATTTCATAGGAGTCGATAATTTACTTAGCATGATGTTAATGTATTATAGTTGCCCTCAAGTTCTATCATCGTGTAAATCGTTCTATCAATTACCTTTGGTATTATGCTAGAGTTTAGTTTAGCCCAAACTTATGCTTCCAGAGGATAGTCATTACAATCTCATAAGGTGAGTCGTGTGTATATGAAAATTGTGAAAAAGTGCTATCAGTGATGAGCACAGAAACTCTATGTAAATTCCAATACCAAAATAGTACCAAATCACATGACATCGTTGCATATCTTTAAATCAAAATTGATCACAACTACAAGGTGTAAAGTTGCTGATGTGTCTATTTCAAGGTACAAACACTACTACAAAGATGGGATGCCCCTACGGCTATGACCGCGGGGGCAAATCACTGCCCCCATGGTAGTAACCGTAAGGGTTAAATTAGTAACCGTGTGGGCAAAAGGCAAGGAGCAAGTGTATACCTTCACGATTGAAATTTTGCTCCTAAGGTTAGAACCGTAGGGGCTTCTGCCCCTAAAGTTTATTCCGCAGGGGCATTTTTTATTTCCAAATTATCTGGAAAAAATAGTAATATGTTGCCCCTACGGTTTAATTCGTAGGGGCACATATTTCCACTACGGATTGAACCGTAGGAGCTAAGTTTAATTTTTTTTAGTTCATTTTAATTTTTTATATGCCCTTACGGACTTAACCGTAAGGGCATATATTTGCCCCTTCGGATTCTAACGTAGGGGCAAGTATAAAAATTATAAATTAGCTTTTTAAAAAATATTTTTAATATGCCTCTACGGTTATAACCGTGGGGGCAAGTAAATACCCCTACGGTTATAACCGTAAGGGCTAAATATCAGAAAAAGTAGGAGATAAATATCAGCGGTTACAGCCATAGGGGCATCATTTGCCCCCACGGTCATAACCGTACGGGCATATAATTATTTTTAAAATGGTTTCCCGTTTTCTTTTCGTCCTGTACATGATAATATATATAACACACATGAATACAGAAATATTTATCCAAAACATCCCTATATATATAACGAAATAACCAAACAAAATGCAAAATCAAAATAAAAAATCAAGACATACAACAAACAATATCCAAGATATATGATACATATCAAATATAGTACATACATTGCATAAAAATAAAAAAAATTATAAATGCATCGCTACTGGCTCGGTCCAGATGCTCCATCTCCAAGTATTTGGGAAATCCGGCGCATCTGATATTCACTGTAGCCCCAGGCCGACAAAAACTGGATTGTCATGAGTAGGGGTGGGCTGCAGAGTCGCGAACTAGTGGGATGCGGAGCCGAAGCAGCGACCTGCGGAGCTGAAACCGGAACCGAGGGAGTAGCCTGCGCAGCTGTAGCCGAAGTAGTGGCTTGCGGAACCGGAGCCACAACCGACATAGTGGTTTGCGGAGCCGCAGCTGCGGTAGTGGCCTGCCGAATCTGTAAAATTTAAAAGTTTGTGTAATTTAGGGTTTGGGATTAGGGTTTGGACTTGTTTATGCATGTCTAAGTGTTTGTATGTGTGCACGTGTGTGTGCGTACGCATGTGTGTATGCCTGCCTGTGCCTGTGTATGTTCGTGCGTGTATGTGGGTGTGTATGTGTGTATGCACACACACATACACACTCGCACACACATACACAAACCCCTAACTATTGTTGTTTTTCACTAAAATACCTTAAAAATTTCACTAAACGATTCATGTTCTTAAATTAACTAAATTACTATAAATTTCACTAAAATACCCTTAATCACTATTGTTTTTCACTAAACTATCACGGAAATTTTTAATAAAAAATATCATCTGCTCAATTTTACTTATTTACACTAAAATACCCTTAACTATTATTGCTTTTTACTAAAATACCCTTAACTATTGTTACTTTTCACTACATTACCTGCCGAGTCTTAGAAATAAGGGTATTTTCTTAAAGGTTAGGGGTATTTTCTTAAATATCTCATTTTGAAAATCTTGTTTTTTAACAATTAACTTGTACATAATTAACAAATTGTAAATAAAAATCCTAACCATCGATTTCACAAACAATATAGAATTTCTTCATGTGTGTGTGTGGGGTAGGTCATTACCCCGTGTGGTATCATCTAAATTATATTTAACATATTCTAAAATTTATATCAAAACATAATATAGTAGGGTTGGATTTGACAAGAGTTGAATGTAGACGAGAATGATGATGAATTATGGTTGGGCCTTGTTTTTGTGTGCGCGTATGTGTGTATGTGTGCATGTGTGTTTATGTGTGTTAATGTCTGTGTTTAGGTGTGTGTATGTGTAGATGTGTGTATGCGTACCATTGACTCCTAAAAAGCACGGAATTCGGCGGTCAGCTCGTCCAACCGCTGCTCCAAACGTCGCTCACGTGGGGTATCAGAAATAACTGCCGGAGAGAAGGACAACTTCAGGTGTGATCTGCTGGGACCAGTTCCCTGGCCTCTTTCCTAGCTACCGTAGCGCCTTCCATGTACGCGGTCTAGGACAGGGGTCAGCACGGCCGGATCGGTCTCTGTGTTGAAATCAATACCTGATGCCTCCGCCTCTTGAACCACCCGCGTCTACACCATGTAAAGCATTCAAACGTAAGTAAACCATTTAAATTTAAACTTATCAATACAAATTTTCATACGAAACAAAACAAATATTAACACTTACGCAATACTTCTGAGTACCAGCGTTGGGATATCGAAACTTGTGTGTGACCGGATTTCTAGATAAAATGTGGACGGACAGATAATCCGTCAACATGCTCGTGGTGCCATCGAGAGCCACGGTCTGAGCTCTATGCAATTCACCAAATACACACACATATAATATATCTTTTCATATTGCATTATATCAAAAGAGATATCTTGTAATTTACCTTCGCCTCTATGGCCCGATTCACGTTCCTCGATCCACCGGTGTAGGTTGGTCGACCCCTCTTTGTCGACTTCTGATTCTCCTTATTTTGAGCGGTCTGTTTCAATTTGGGTTCAGACGCCCAGAACTTGCACAAGAGAAGTCATGTCTTTAAATCGACGTTGGTAAAGACCGGAGAATGTAGGAGAGCCGCTCTCTCTGTCTCGGGGGTTGCCAACATATCGTAGCAATCAGACTTCTTCTTACCCCTATTACACCGGACATGACCATGCATGCTGACTGTGAGGCCTCAGTAAATAGCCTGAAGATCGAGTCCTCTATTATGGTCATCGGGATCGAGGGTCTAAAAGTCGTAATCCATCTGCAAATACAAGAAATTAAAGTCGTTAAATTATAACTTCCGAATGATAGTAAATTTATTTTGATAAATCAAATAAAAATATTTAATAATACCTAGGCCTGCTCAAAGAAGAGGTCAAAGGAGCGCTTGTGCTGATCGTCCCATTTAAAGTGAAGGGATACTTCTTGAAGTGACGACTCTCATCCCTCATATACTAGCCGAACTTCTCGGCATACCGGTCATTGGGTCTGCATCTGGCGGTAAAAGGGAGGGGGAACGGTTCTTGGCTCATAGCGACATCGGGTTTCAGCTTGTGAGACTGAGTCGGCTCTCGAGTCCCACAGACGGGCCGTGGTTGTCCTGCATCCGTAAAATATATAGATATACATGCAATATCAAGACAAAACAAATTATGTGTACAATAATCAATAAAATAAGGATATATACCTGCAGCGATAATAGCACGAACCTGAGCCCGGACAACAGCATGAGCGGGTCGATAGTTCCTCCCACGAGGAACAACCGGTGGCCTGAACGTGGATGAATCCCTTCCAACTAGATGATAAACAATGACGATATAAGTAACTTATGAATAAAATAATACATGATCAATTTAAAGTATTATATATGTAAAGATACTAACATGCAGACTGCGCGGAGGGTACGGATGGTGCGGGAGCGGCCTGTGCTCCGGATGCAGAGGCACCCACCCCAACTAGAAAAAATGACTATATAAGTAATTTCAAAATAAATATGCATGTATATCAATAATATAACAATCAAAATGAATATGCATGCAATATAGAATATATAAACGTATCTGCTGCAGGTGTGGTATCTAGGTGCATCCCAGATGTGGAGACATCCCCTACAACCATAGTCACAAATTCGCCGTTCGGGAATTATTCGGCGTGGTCGAAAATTCGGATTCGGGAAACTATTCAGAAAAAATCGGCAGGTATTCGGGAAAGATTTGGTAAGTATTCGGGAAATGTTCGGGAAGGATTTCGAGCAAGAAATTAATATATGAGGCACCGGTTTTTGATATTGCGAATTATTCGCTGTTTTTATGAATTATTCGTGAATTATTCGAAGCGTTCGTCGGTGGCGATTAAATCGGAGAATTAATCGGCCGATAAAAAATTCACGAAAAATTCGTGAATAAGCCGAATTATTCACGAATTATGTGACTATACCTACAAATAGACAATAAAAAATGACTATATAAGTAATTTCGAAATGAATATGCATGTATATCTATAATATAACAGTCAAAATGAATATGCGTATAATATAGAATATATAAACGTACCTGCTATGCTACAGGTATGGAATCTAGGTGCGTCTCGGATGTGGAGGCATCCCTTACAACTAGATAATAAAAAATGACTATATAAGTAACTTCAAAATGAATATGAGTGTATATCTACAATTTATCTTTCAAAAATAAATGAGTATGCGTGCAATATACCTGCGGGTGCGAATGGTATAGACATAGTGGGTACAGACGGGGGTGCAACACTAGCCCTCTGGAGCAACCTACGCAGCTCCCCGGGTGCAAGAACCGATCCACCCTTGCGGCCCGAAGAGCTTCCTCCGCCGCCGTCCCTGCCGTTGCCCCTACCGTCCCTGCCCATCGATGCTCCCGACATCTCCATCATCCCTAAATGTATAGATAGTTGCAATCATTACATATGCATGCAATACATGTATATAAGAGAAATAATAACAATACATGTATAGATCATATAAAATGTAAAGACATAATATAATATTATTGATAACTTTTTTCGTTTCGTAGACATAGATGTCGTACGATTATCTATTTGGATTTCATTATCAATATCATTCCTAACCAAGTAATTTCACGCCCAGCCGAAGACAATTTGTTTACAGAGATGGACGATTGGAGTACTCTAAGTCTTCTATCTTCTTCATTCTTATCGACGTCGTCCATGCGACTCTCGAATTCTGGGACATCATAAATAACCCTGGGTTTCCATCGGCATATGACACTCCATTCCGGATGCTTCAAGCACTTTGAGTAATATACTTGAAATGCTTGATGCAGAAAAATGAACAGATCGTCCTCACAGCAAAATCGACGAGTGTTTACACTAGTCAACCCATATTCATCTTTCCAAGTCTCTCCATCTATTCGTATCGGTTTGTGTATCGTACTAAATACACTGAAATATATAAATCGGTTTTTATCGTTCCGGACATTGGATAAACGGCGATGTGGTGCATTTCGTCTTTTTATCAAAGGAGGACTAAGTCTTCCTTGGCTCTCCCCTATATCTTTTGTTTGAGATGAGCTCCCGGCTTTGAGGTATGCAATCTAAGTACCCATAATAAACCATACCGTTTGATCCTACGGTCGCAACCTCACTATTCTGGGTGATTCGAGATTTTTCTATGTCCTTAATTTCAAATTTTTATCTAAGGATACCGATCCTTTGTTGTATGCAACTTCCATGCTAGGATACTGAGCTAGACATCTTGTGTTTCTCTCCAATAATACAAACATGTTCGGCTTTTAGGTCTGACAAAACAAATTATGCGGCAAATACATAACGATATAAATATAGATTAACACTACTCGCAAAAACATGAGATTCAAATATCTTATATGATCTACAAACCGGTCGCAAAATTTTTCATGATATTTATCCAATCGATCATCAGTCCAATTAGGATACTCCTCACGTACTTTATTGTTATGAATTATGTTATCAACATTAAATTTTGACATCAACATTATATTATTTTATATGTTTATATATAAAAAACAATTAATGCAAAACATACTCTCAAATTTCATCAAGATATCCGCTATTGAGAAGGACAAACCGATGCATCTTATTGATAAATATGGGTTCTGCTCTCTTGTATTTAGCTTTACCGTATGTCCCGTCCTGAATTCTCTGAGGTCCGTTAAGTTTCGTCTCAATGTCTTCGTCCAGATAGTAGGAACAAATTATGGTTACTTTCTCTAGAAGATAACCTTCCATGATAGAACCCTCTGGTCGATTTCTATTGTTTATATAATTTTTTAGAGTATAGAGGTACCTAAAAACATATGTTAAATAAAAGAATACAAGCATATATATAAGATAACAAAAATTTTATAAAATGCATGAACCGAAAAATTTAAGGTACTTTTCGACGGGATACATTTATCTATATTGTACCGGCCTGACAAGCTTGGCCTCGGTTGCAAGATGAACCGTCAGGTGTATTATCATATCGAAGAACGACGGCGAGAACATCTGCTCAAGCTTACACAGTATCAAGGGGATCGCGGTTTCTAGCTTCTCAAGCACCATAATATCGCTGTTTTTAGTGCATAATTCCTTAAAGAAACAGCAAAAATTGTTGAGTACCAGACCTGACCGACTCAGGAAGGGAAGTCCTGAAGGCTAATGGGAGAAGATACTCCATAATAACATGGTGATCATGACTTTTCAGTCTATCGATCTTGTCTTTCACAATCTTTATTTTCTTACTAAATGATCCTGAGAAACATGTGAGAACTTTCAAATCATGTAACACATACAAAACCTTTTCTTCTCCGGTTGTGAAATATGATATGCGCATTGGGAAGTACAAACTTGCCTGATTTACCCGCTATCGGTTTAGAATGCAATTCACTTCTAATTTTCCAGTCCTGAAAATCCATTCGAGTATGGAGATTGTCTTTCGATTTTCCGTCTTTACAAAAATATAAGTTAAGTACGTACTCGGATACCCTCTTCTCGATGTATATGACGTTCATACAATGACACACTAAATTTGTTGATCTGTACGGTAGTTCGTAGAAAATACTTAACTTGTTCTAGTAGGGTGGAGTGTCCTGTCTTGCCGGATTTATCTCGAAGATCACGTTATCGTAACCATCCCATTGGACCATCACGTCATCTTCAGACAATGGGGATGAAGACCCATGAAGCTCCTGATGACCATCAAAGTGAGCACCGTCAAGCCTGTAGGGATGGTCTAGTGGCAGGAAACGCTGATAACCACAATAACAAACATTTTTGCTATAAATCAACCGTCTCGATGTTGTATCTTGGTGGCAGTAAGGACATGCTTTGTAACCATGTACGGACCAACTTGATAGCATTCTATATGCAGTAAAGGTATTGCCCACCTTAAAGTCGCACACACCGTGAAGGTAGTATCTGTGTTAGCATCATAAGTCTCCACACCATCAGTGAATAAAGGATTTTAACTCATCGATTAGTGGTCAGAGGTAGACATTGATATTGCTCCTCGGTGATTTCGGTCCGTCAATAAGAAGAGCCATTTTAAAATAGGACTGATCCATAACTAACCACGACGACAGATTATAAACCATCATTACAACGGGTATGTGCTGTGGCCTCCATCCATATAATTGAAAGGGCAGAATCCATCACTAGCCAGTCCGAGCCTGATATTGCGATGATCACTACTGAATGTTGGATGCCTCCTATCTAAATTCTTCCTTACTGGCGAATCTATTGGATGACTCATTCTTCCGTTTTCGCTTGAAGCAGTACGGTGATGCCAAATCATTGCCTCCGCTGTCTTCATACACTTAAATAGCCTCTGTAGTCTCTGTGTTATGGTAAAGTATCATGCTATTTTGATAGGTATATCTGACTTTTTATCAGATTCTTTCGGTTTATATCCGTCCTCTCCACAGGTGGGACACTCTTTCAAATTTGAATTCTCGTTTCAGTACAACACGCAATCATTGAGACATACATAAATCTTCTCACAGTTCATACCTAAATCAGACATTATCTTCTGGGCTTCGTACTAGCTCTCAAGCACGTTTCTTTCCAGAGGCATAGAATCTTTCAGGAACTTAAGAAGTATCGTGAATGACTTATTGCTCCATCTATTTATGCATTTAATCTGGAAAAGATAAACGAATCATTATAGCGTCGAATACTTTGCATTCTCATAAATTGGTCTTCTGGCATCATTCATGTAATTCTCATACTTATCCGCATGAGGAACTTGACCGGAAGGAAGATTACTATTACTGAGAGCAGCCTTTACCATATTTTCCATTTTCTCTTATGAAAACAAGTTATCTTCTTATTCCGCCGCATTATCTTCTCCTTCTCCGTGATATAACCAGGTCGAATAAAATCTGGTAAAACTATGTTTAACGATGTGAAGCTCTACCACTTCGACGTTCTGCCAATACTTATTCACACACCTGTCGCACGGACAAAGGATCTTCCCCAAGATTTCCTTATGATCGCGTGCAAATTTGATGAAAGCAGCGTCTTCATCGACGAACTTAGGGTTCATGCATTGATGCAAATCCACGTACATCCAGTCTTTAACTCTGATGTACTCATGGGCCATATTAGACTATATGACATATAAATTGTAAGTTATGGAAATTCATTTTTTATGACGATTTGAGAAATCTAAGAACGGAATGGTTATTGACAAAGAAGAGAATAGGAAGTGCAAGCTTGTCGTTAATTTCAATTTTTGATTTCTCTTAGATGTAGGGTTGTTATTGTGTATGTCTTTGTGTATGCATGTGTGCTGTGTATGTGTGTTTCGGCTGTCGGAGATAAGGCTTCTATCTCATTAAGAATATATAGAACAAACGCCCATTCGCTTGTGGTTTTATCTGTTTTGAGAAAATTTCGGCAGCACCTTCCCGCTGTTCTCCGAGTATACTGTAATAGAAAAGATGATCATTTCAATACTGTCAAACAATATTAAAACGAATATCTAATCTATCGTTGTACACGGAGAACCAGCGGAAAGGTATCGACGAAATATCTCAAAGCGAATGAAAAACGCAAGTGAATACAGGTGTTTGTTTTATACATTTCTAACTTGTCCACACGGGACAAATCTATCGGTTATCATACAATTGAATATTCTCGTCATATGGACCACGTGACGGTTGTTAGAAACCGAAAGATACCTTCCGATATTTAACAACCTTCATATAGTTTTATGTCATGACGAATATCGAACATATGTTAACCGATAGATGGGAACTAAGTCGCGTTTTGATTTTCACATATGATTATCGATGATAATATGAAAAATTCATATTATCATCGAGTATCATATACACACTTAGCGTAAGATTTAACTTGAATTGGTTTTACCGTTTACATTTCAATTATACGGTTTTGAAGTTTTTAATTTAGGGTAAAGTTTTTTACATTTACGGTAAAGTTTAACGTTTACGTTATTATCTAGTATCTTACATTTGGTTATTGTTGTTTTTTACTAAACTACCTTAAATTTTTTCCTCAGCAAGCTATTTTTTCAATTTTACTAAATTGCACTAAAATACCCTTAACTATTGTTGGTTTTTCACTAAACTACCTTGACAAATTTAACTAATGATTCATCTTCTTAAATTATCTAAATAACTATAAATTTCACTAAAATACCCTTAACTATTGTTGTTATTCACTAAACTATCATTAAAATTTTTTATTAAAAAACCCATTGCTAAATTTTATTTTTTTACACTAAAATACCTTTAACAATTGTAGGTTTTTCACTAAAATACTCTAAACTATGGTTGCTTTTCACTAAACTACCTACAACAATTCACTAAAAAGTTATCCAACCCTAGCACTTAAACTTAATTGATAATAAGTTTAGCCCTAAATCAAGTCATAATAATAATCCTAACCATTAACCCCAAATTAACCCTAATCATAATAATAACTCTAATTAACCCTAACTCTACCCCTAATCATAACCCTAACCTTAACCCTAATCACCCTAATTAACCCCTAACCCCGCCCCTAACCCCTAACCTTACCCCTAAATTCAACAACATTAACAACAAAAACAACCAAATAATAAATTAATTCTTATAATTAAAGAAACCGAAATCAAAATTAATTAGGAAAATTAAAATTCAAAATGGAATAAATAACTAGCCTGTGGAGGAATCGACGGCCGGCTTGACGGCGAGACGGTGGAGGAATCGACGGCTCCTGCTCGACGAGGCTACGCCGGGAAGTAGGAGGAGGAGGGTATCGACAGAGCTCGAGGATAGAGAGGAGACGCTGAAGATGATGGAGGCGGCGCTGGAGATTGTAGAAGGTCGGAGAAGACTTGGGAAGAGGCGACAAGGTTGGAGGAGGCGACGATGACGCTGGAGGTCGGAGGAGGCGATGATGCTGAAGATCGGAGGCGGCGATGAGGTCGGAAGAGATGACTCGAGGGCGGGGAAATTTTGGGGAGAAATAAATTTGGGGAATATTAGGGTATTGTGGGAACGGGGAGGGGAAAATTTGATTTTTATTTTTTTAACTGCCCGACTTTGTCCATACGGTGATAACCGTAGGGCGTTCTCTTGAGGTACTGTAGGGGTAACTGCATATGTTAAATTTTTACAATTTTGTATATATGCCCCTACGATTTAGACCGTAGGGACATTCGTTGTCCCAACGGTGGGAACCGTATGTCAACGTAAAATTGCCCTTACGGATTTTCCCATCCGCAGGGGCAAGCCATCTTTGTACCGGTGAAACCTCATTTCAATGTGATGATTTAGGGACACCTAATGATCTCCAAGCGCTAATGTATAAGGATTATTGTAGATAAGAGAAAAGCCGATGAAAAAGCAAAAGAATCGAGCCATGGCTTCTCAAATTGTGTATGGTTGGATTATCGGACATATTCCTACTCTAATTTATGGAAAATCTTAAATAAAATAATCTCCTTCATTTTGTTGAAAATTACATGTTATGATATTATTATCATTTCCCTTGTTAAAGAACTCTAATGTTACAACACTTCGAAAGTTCATATGTTTATTATTTTATTAATACGAATTGTCAATTTGATAAAATTGTATCTGTTATTATTAACATAGAAAATATAAGAGAGGTATATCCCAAAGCGTATCTAGCAAGTGAGTAAATTATGATGGACGTGTTTGTTGATTGTCTAAGCTAAAATTATTTCTACTGGTATAATGTCAGAAGGTGAGCATGTTGTCCATCATCGTGAAGGCTAATTTACATAATTATTCATCATATTTTCTCTTCAAAGTCTAAAACGAATTCGTATCCCCTAGTTTGTGCTTTCCTAAAGCTAGTTCATACCATTTACATACCATCATTTTTCAGTGTGCTAATAAATTGATTAATGACTAAGTTTTGATTTACATCGTACCTGTATTTATATGCTCATCTGTTCGTACTATTATGTTTTGTGGATCTATGTCTCTAGGACACATCTCAATTTCTTTGTATTAGTGGATCTGTATTTTATTTTGGAATTGATACTTCATTAAATTTCCCTTATCATATAGAAATATTAGTATAATACCCGTGAGAAGTTTTCTATGCATGTGTATGACAGTGCAACTTCTGACACTTTATTGTGAGATTTTATACAGGACTACTACAAAATACTGGAAGTTGATTGTGATGCAACCGAAGAAACTATCCGGTCTAATTATATCCGACTGGCATTGGTATATACTACTTTCCATCACACCATTCACTTATTTGTTGCTATTTAGTTAGAATTAGCCTGTATTTTGCTGCTTCATGGCAACTAACATGTTGCTTAGCTTAGTTGATTTTACTGTCATGTGTTTTTAGGAAAATTTTTATTCTTGATTAAGAACCAACCACACACATTGTCAACTTTTTAGATTTTTTCTGCCTGTCCTAATGAATTTTGTGCCTTTTTGTTTCTTGGAAATATGTAAGATCTCTGGATAGTTTATCTTATTTCAGGAAAGTTGACGCATCTCTTTTATTCTCATTTGTGACAGAAATGGCACCCAGACAAGAAAAAAGATGAGGATAATGCAACATCAAGATTTCAGGAGATAAACGAGGCATACAAGGGTAGGTTTGTTGTTTCATTTGAGACTGCCAATGGAAGTTTGACACGATATCTTATTATTTTACTTTCCGTCACCTCGTCGGAGAAGAACCACAATGCATTTTGTGCCAACATCAAATATTTTATTTTACTTCTTCATATTGAGTTCTACTAAATGTAGATGTTGTTTTGATGCATTCTAATTGAACCGCTAGGATGGATTTTGAAATATTCTACCATCGTGCTTTATTATTGCATTATGCCCATGAAACTTCTTTTAAAATTTTCCTACTCTATCATATAATTAGCTTTTTATTTGGTTTCCAATTTTAATTCGTATTGTCAGTCACAACCTAGATCAACGTTTGTTTGGTAGTATATTCGATTTTTACTATGAAGCTGCTTCCAGACAACATTTCATTACTGATGGAATCTTTATTGTGGGCTGGGGCTCAAAAAATTATCAGATTCTCATGAGAGCGGTAAATCTTGATTGTTTTATTTCTTTATAAAGAGTAGCAAAATGGGATTTGCTAATGAGCCATGTACCTGAGAACTTTGCTGTTGTGTTTAAAATGGGATCTGCAAATGATTCATAAACCTAAGAACTTTGCTGTTGAGTTCCATATATATTCTGAATCCCTTGAAATATGTTCATGGCTATTGGTCTCTCTGATTTTTTATTTTGTTCATAACTTGACTTGGGTAAGAAAATAAGGAATATGGAACAAAAGAAAAGAAGAAAACAAGGAACAGATTAAGTGAACTCATCAGAGTTAGGATATATTCTCATATTGCTTTCGTTTCTTTGTCCGTAAATTAATCTGATTAACTAAACAAAAATTTCTTCTACAGTTCTAAGTGATCCTGCCAAAAGACGAGAATATGACAGGAAAGGAGTTCTTTACATTCTAGACTATAATGCCATGGTTAGTATCATTCTCTTTGTATTTTATGCTTAATTAAATTTTATTTGTGCTGATAGATTCCAGATTATATGATTGATCTTGTGTATTGTTTTCTATTACCATGACGATATTGGCATTTCTTGTCACTGTATAACTAGATAAATCTCTCTCTTCTTATATTGCTCTCTTAAGAAATCCATAGGGTTGACATATCTCCATATAAATCAGGCAGAAGTCAAATTACAAGAAAAATTGTTTGAATCTTTATTAAATTTTTTTTCTAAATAATGAACATTGGTCTGGGACAACCATATGGAGTTGGCATAATTGATAATCATTTCTGCAAGTTCTCCATTCATGCTATTTCTCATCTGTCATGGATAGAAGGAAGTATGAACTACAATAAACCCCCATGAAGTTTAAAAAAAAAGAATTGCACTTTACATTTGACATTGAACTGCCGCTTTTCATTTTAAGGGTGTTATCTGTAACTTTAAGGTTGTTATCTGGAACTGAAAAGTATAACGGGATCTGTAGAACAGTAAAGATTCATGGGTGTTTAGTATAATTTTGCGTAAAATGAAACTAAAATGCAATGTTCCGAATCTTTTCTGCTTAGTTATTCGGCATGCTTAAGAATTCAATTTCTTTGGCGATTTCTTGTTGACATATTGATTGAATTTCAGGATTATCTGAATCGCTACAAGGGTTTGATATTGACATGCAATGGCCTTGGAACCAGATATTCAATATGATAATGCAATGAGGCATTTCACTTAAGCATGATGCATTCAATGTGCGAAGGATGAATGGAGATTAATACCATTGAAAACTCTTAAAATCATTTTGCTTAGTTAGTTGCTGAAGATGTAATTTGATGCTAATGTATTTTTGTTGCGCTGATGTAGTTATTGATATTTGGCCATTTTTCTTTATCCTGGTCGTCGTTGATGACTAAGTTGTGCAAAGCATATGGTAAGCGATTGGGTTATTGATGCATTATTTTCTCAGCAACTTTCCAATAGATGGTTTGATATTAAGTTGAGAGCTATTAGAAAATTTTGTCAATTTTTTTATGGAGTTTGCTGTTGTCATTTTGAATCATTTTATATTTCTTTCAGTTGCAATTTTTATCAGTGGAATGAAAGCAGATTCTCTTACTGTGTCCCATTGAAATCATTTTGAAGAATAATTCTCAAAGTAAATTAAGGCAGGCAAAAATAGTTGGGGATCTCCATCTCAATGTCCGATATTCAAGTGCTTTTGATACATTATAATCATAAGTTTAAGATTTAAGAAAAAGGATATTCATATATGAGAATAATGGAGGAAAGAGGCCATAGGAGGAATCGAAAAAATACGCCTTCCATCGTGTATTCCGACAATCGGAATCCATCATCTTCATCGTTAGTATCTAAGATGTGGGTACACCAAATTTCATGTGATTCTAAACCTTCTCACCGTTGATTTAGCAATGTAAAAAGTTCTATTGTCGGTAAACCGTTAATTTTGAACCCACTAATTCAACGGTGAAAAAGTTGTAGAAGCACATGAAATTTGGCGTACCCACATCTTAGATGGTAACGATGAAGATGACGGATTTCGATTGTGGGAAAACACGATGGAGAGCGTATTTTTTCGACGCCATACAAGGAAACTCCTCTTTAATTAGGGCATATATAAAGGTTTATAAAGTTGGTGAGCCATTTAGACTCTAAATGCATGAGCACTTGTAAGTTGGTGAGCAATCACAAAATCTTTAGGCTAGGTTTTCTTTTTAATTTAAAAATAAACACAAAGTGAACGTTGACAACTTATATGAAATCAAGGTAAAAATATGAAAATATAAAGGTTTATAAAGTGAAATATATAAACTAATATGTTTTAGGGATGGTATATAGACCTAAAAAATTGTAATTGATCGATGAGATCACCAACTAGTCGAAAATTGTTATGATTGTGGTCGCTCACCATAAGAAGAGAAAGTGAGATAAATTACTACATTTCCCCATATCTGGAGAGATTAAATGTTACCCAATACAACTATATCAATGCATCATTTAGTTGTGATTGCATTAGCCATTTATGAGTAAAAATCGAAGGACAATAGCTTGACCGTTAAACTTGAGACAAAAGAGACCATGTTGAAAAGAAAACGGAAGTAAAATGAACAATTAGTATGTCGATAACACATGACAAATTCAATTCGAAAAGACACTATGCAATCTCGTCATTTCTTAATTATCCGTTGAAACTGAAGGAATAAAATGAGTAATAAAATAGTCATATACGGATTTAAATTTCATTTAGAATCTTTCATTTTCAGAGAATCGAACCGGAAACCTTACAATTTATTCTGGACAAAAAACAGTTGTTGAATTCTTAGAGGAGCATTGCTTTATGGACAATGGCATTCTAGTAAATTGATTAAAACTGAAGTGCCAGACATGGAAATCCCAACACCATCCCCCCGCCCCGGCCAAAAACCACAATTATAACCAAATCACCCAAAAAATCTAAAGCACCCTTTCAACTCAATTACCATATCATCATCATCATTTAATCACACCATCCCATGCCCAAACCCAAACCCAAAAATAAAAGGGTATTTTATTAACATAGCAAATTCTTTTCTAAACCCCAAATGCATGATATTTACTTTTTACTCCAAAACTAATAGATACATCATTTTACTCTTCTTTATGATTTCTGTCAAAAAAAATCTCATTAACTTTAACTTTAATTTTTCTCAATAGAATTTAGGTTTTCAGGTTTACCATTTACCCGAAATTAACAAATAAGACCGCAGAAACACTCAACTTCTTCATGACTAGAGAAGGATGTTGAAAATCCTTCTAATTTTATGGTCGATTTTGAAAATGATACAGCAGAAGCCTAAACCTTAATTTCAATTTAGGGAATAAATTGCGTATTTCCAAATAAGAAGAGAGATTGGGATATTTTAAAAAAAATTCTGATTGTTATGCCGTTAAAAGTTGATGGAAATCGTAAAGGGGTAAAATAATGTATCTTATTAATTTGGAGATAAAAAGTAAATACCAAGTTTTTGGGACGGAAAGAAATTTGCTATGTTTAAGATGGCTACGGGTAAAAAAACCCAAAATAAAAAGAATAATTAAAACTAAAAATAAAAAGAGACACAAAGCAAAAAAGAGTTTTAATATTTTATTTTTTAATCATTTCCTCCTCTTTTCTCTTTCCAATTTGTCCCTTATTTTTTTTGCCCAAATAGTAATAATAGTGCTTCTCCATTAAAAACTCTCACACAAAGCAAAGAAAAGCTCTTCTTCTTCATCTTGAAGAGCTCTTCTTTGCTTCAATCCTCATCAAAACTCAAACTTTTCCATTCTTCTAACAAATGGGTCTGAACTATGGCACAGCTTCTTCTATCCTCCTTTGTGCTGAGGACAACAACAACATCCTCTGCTTTGAAGATGAGTTTGAGGATGAGAATGCTCATGATTCGGCTCCTATGAATCAAAGGTGTGCGCTTTATGGAAATTTGTTGATGGGTTTTGATTTGCCATCTCATGAGTGCTTGGACTTGATGATGAAGAGAGAGGTTGAACATTTGCCAAGGAGTGATTATGTGAAGAGGCTGATTGATGGAGATTTGGACATGTCCATTAGAAGAGATGCCATTGATTGGATTTTGAAGGTGACCATTTTTTTCCTCTCATTTTATTTCTCCCTTTTTTGTCAATGTCATTAGTCATTACTTTCCTTTGACTATTTTTGTTTCCTATTCTCTAATAAAAATGGGCCTTTTTCTTTCCTTTTTCATGAAAATTTCCATGAAACTTGGTTTTTTTTTCTCCAGTGTCATTATATTGTTTATACATTGTATTGAACAGGTTCATGCCCATTACAATTTTGGACCTATGAGTGCATATCTCTCAGTAAATTACTTGGATCGATTTCTCTCGGCCTACGAACTTCTTGTGAGAATTCAATTTTCAATGGCATGAATTAACCTCCAATCTATTTTAGATACGATACATGAAAAAGTTGTAATTTTAAAGTATGAATTTGTTGATAGAAAGGAAAAGCTTGGATGGCTCAGTTGTTATTTGTGGCCTGCTTATCTTTGGCTGCAAAGATGGAGGAAACTGAAGTCCCTCTACCTCTTGATCTTCAGGTGGTTATCACAATTTTGTTTTGATTTTTCGAGGCAAATTTCGCTTATTTGTGGAATTGTTTGTGTGAAATTTAATCAGGTTTGTGAGTCAAAATATGTGTTTGAAGCTAAAACTATACGAAGAATGGAGCTTTTGATCCTTAGCACTCTCAAATGGAGAATGCAAGCAGTGACTCCTTTTTCTTACATAGACTACTTCCTTCACAAACTCAATGATGGTCATGTTCCGACTAAGTCGTCAATGGCTCAAATCGTGGAGCTCGTCTTGAGCACAATTAGGGGTACGATTTTTGTCGAATTTTACGTTGAATTGCTTTTGGTTGTGCAGGTTATTTTTGCATTGGTATTCATAAATTAAGTTGATATGAATCTTGCAACTAAAATTGCTCCAACTTTGAATACAGGAATTGAATTCTTAGAATTCAGGCCTTCTGAGATTGCTGCATCAGTAGTATTATCAGCATTGGGAGAAACTCAAGTGGTGGAGATTGAAAAGGCCATGACTTGCTGCAATTATGTTGTAGATAAGGTGAATCTTTGATTTTGTTTCTCCTTGGTGTTTTATTCTTATTACTGTAAGCTACCTTACGGTAGTTTGGTGAAAAAAATAAGGGTAAATTGTCAAAAACCCATGGCAGGTTGTACCGCTGACTAAAAACCTTGGCCCCGAAGCGGTTGTAAAAAACCTCTTGGAAAATTTTCCTGCGGTATCTTAGTTGCCTGCCATATTTAATTAGCTTGTACATATCGCAGATAACTGTATAGATATCGCAAACAAACTGCATACATAACACATAATAATTAGATATAATAGGCAACTATACACATATCGCAGGCAGGGTTTTTTCGGACAGCCGCCTCGGGGCCAGGGTTTTTTGTAACCTGCTTGGGTTTTTTTTGTTGATAATTTACCCAAAAAAATAACCATAGTTAATGGTAGTTTAGAATAATTTAGCCTATGTATGATGTTGTTCAATTGTTCAATGTTTTTTGATTGCTTTTTGTGTATTGGATATTGGTGGCAGGAGAGGTTCATGAGATGTTATGAAGTGATGCAAGAAGTGATTAGGAAACTAAAAAATGAGATCACATCAGCTTCTTTTGTTCCTGAGAACCCTAAGGGAGTTTTGGAAGCTGAATTTTTGAGCTATAAGAGTGATGATAGTTCACATGCAAATGATTTTCATTGCTCTCCAGCTAGCAAGAGGAGGAAGCTAAGCAGGCCTTAAAAAACTAGATGGTTTTGTTTCTACTTTCATTGAAAATCAGTCTGGTTTTGTGTTAGTAGGAGTTTTGGTGTGGTTATGAAAATGATAGAGAACAAAAAAACAAAAGAAGAAGAAGAAGAAGAATAAAAAAGAGAGGAATAAATGGAGCTGAAGAGAGTTGCTCATGCTTTTGCGATGTTGAAACAGGAGATGCATTAATATTTGTTGTTTTGTTCTTCTAATATATTTTTGTTGTAAGATCTGGAAAATCCCTATGGGATCAACAAAAAAATTGAGCGATATAAAAATTTACAGGATAAAAAAGGGCAAGGGGGTTCCTTTAATATAATTAAATTTTATTATAATTAATTAATCCATTTATATGATATTGTTCTTTCTTTTACATTGTTCTAATGTTTGACTACTGCATGGTCTGCTTAAAACTTTGGTGTTTGCCTCCCCATGATTTAAAGAACTGCTTACAGCCAGGAGAGATCTAGATAAAACATGGAACACAGATGCATTACAAATGTACTTAAATATTTAAAAAAATTCCACATCAAAACTTTCAAGTTTAGAAATTTCGATTTGAACACGAACAACAGGTTGAACGTCTTTTATATGAGTTGAGATTGAATTCATATAACAGTATAATCCTTTATATATATATATATATATATATATAACCGCGTGTCCGGTAAGATTTAAGATTTACACGGGAGTTAATATATGATATCAATTTAAAGTCCGTGACAATGCATTAATGTTAGAATATAGGGATGTATTCTTCAAATCTCATCACAACTTCAAAATTTTGCTCTAGAGGCACATATATTTAAGATGGTATCAGAGCAACAGATTCCATCAGTTGCGTAATTAGATGGTGGATTTTAAAAATATAGCATTGGGTAAAATATTTAAGGCAGTAAAAGTACATTCAACCCGTGGGCGCGTGTTAAACCATAAACATATATCCTTATACCCTCATCACATTTCCAAATTTATGGTGCAGCAGGGACATTTTAGATGAAACAAAAATCAAAAGTTTTGATGAAAATGAAAATGTATATTCTAATATTCTAACATAATGAAGCTATGGTTCAATTAGTTTATATGAACATGAATTGAGACATCTTATAATGATATTGATATGATATTTGTTGATCGCTGTTTTGAATAGTCGTAACAAAGTTAGTTGGAAGAAAATGATTCAACGAGCATAATGCTGAGAGTTCCGAGTAAGGATTTTGTAGTTGCAGGGTTAAGCTTTAGTACTTGGGAAATGATGGGAAGAATCATTCCCTGCTGCCTTTGTTTTTCTTTTGGTGCTTAACCCTTGATTAACAAAAAAATTACTTTTCCTAAGATCTAATCTAGACCATGCCAAATTGTGGATTATAGAATCGTGGGTCACTTAAACACTGTGGTGTTAGTGCACGTGTTATTTAAACAAAGCCCTAGACTCCCTCTCAAATGCCTGTACAAAGTTCCCACTGAGATCACTCTACTTGCAAAGCCAATGACATGTGCTCACTGTATGTTACCTGTGCATGGGACCACAATGATTATGTTATGCAAACCCCTTATAGTTTCAATGATGTGCAATATTTTTGTCCCATCTGGGATTAGCAGGTGAATTTTTTTTACACTTTCCCTGTTATGTACATTAGTATTTAACATGCACGTTAAATTTTGAATTTATCACATATTTATTGGAAAGATAAACTGGTTAGTGTTTCTCACAAGAAAAATCTACTTCGTTGGTTATTCTTTGTCGGCCCATGCTCCAGAATGGTTTCGATATGAGAACGAATATCAGGGTAACATGTAAAAACTTGGTCCAACTTTTTTAGCTTACCATCTATTCTTTAATAGGACAGTCAGTCAATTGAAATGGAATCGAGAGTACTGCCACAGAGAATGGTCACCTGAAAGCTACATTATACACAGCAATCTCATTTTATTTCTTCTAAAGTCGTTTCTGAGAACAAATATCTAAAAGATATGGAGATTGCATATTCATTTCAAGTAGTAAATATATTTTTAGCCTTCTATGAAAAGTTTGGAAAAGATGAGAAACAATTTTTTTTGTGGGGTGGGGTCAAAGTAAGCTTCTTTACTATTTACTCTCTCTATATATATAGGGTGGGGTCAAAGTAAGCTTCTTTACTATTTACTCTCTCTCTATAGGGGGCGGGTTGGGGGCGGGGGGGGGAGGGGAGGGGGTCAATATTGCATGAAGCTGGTATGTGGTAATGTGTGCAAGAGGTTAAAAAGAGCAGCTCTATTTTGTACGGTAGCATTTATGTTGCAGATCACTTAGCCAAACAGAGAAGGCTTGACCTGTTGCTATCATGTGTCATTCATTATTCATGCCCCTCCATGGACCAATCCTGACTCATTAAACTATATATACACATGAAATTCATTCATATATCTATATCATCCACGCCTATGATACAGAAAGCCAATTCTGGACGAAAAATTTAAAGGGTATAAAATGTCATAGTGATGGAAGCATAAATTATTTAACTTGTACAGATGTAATTAAATTCGTTATTGTTTATTTTTTTAAAGTTCATTTACATATGAATAGCTATTGTTTATTTAATGGATGAATTCATTTTTCAATTACTTGCCTTCTACAATATTGCATAGGCTTTTATTAAAGAAATGTTCCTAAAAAATAATTATCAATTTTGCATAAGCTTTTATTAAAGAAATATTACTAAAAAATAATTATCAAGAAAAATAGTACACCCAAGGCCTCGGATCCTCGATCTGAAGCAACAGATCGCTTCAAGCCTCTACAAACAGCCCCATTGATCCTACTTAAAACATTCTATGGCACAAATTCTATACACGTATAATTACCCCATTGATTGCCCATACTATATCGACGCCGCAAATCCAGAAAGGACGACCGTCTATCCTCATCTCTACGTAGATCCACCCCTGATATCATCATATAACAAATAATGAAGTATATCCATCTTTAAATTTTGAATATGACCGGTATGCCCGAGGTATTGATATTTGAAAATAATTGGCAAGTATACATGTTGATATCATTTCTGTCGGTAGTTGACGCCAAATCAACGCTGGTATAAATGGTAAAATCTTTCACGAAGACTACATTATTGACAAAAAGCCTAAATGATAATTAATGATGAGATAAGGCTTATAGATTGTTATTTCTAATCACTGCCCAATTTGATTTAAGTTAAGGCCCTATGGTATTATATTATTCAATTTATTAGGCCTTAATCCTATTTAATGCAACAGTCTAATCATGCGTATAAACAAAAAGCTAAATTGCACAAATGTATTCATGATCTTTCATGTTTTTTGCGATTGATACCATAAACTTTAATAATTGTAAATAGGTACAATGAACCTTGGTTTGCATCCGAATGTTTTTTTGCGATTGATACCATGTAAATGGTATTAGTTGCAATCGGAAATGATAGTTCATGATACTTATTTGTAATTAAATTAGTTCGTGATATCCATCGCAAAAAATATGAAAGTTTATGGGGTGTATTTGTGCAAATTAGCCTAAACAAAAACCATTTTTTTAATAAGAAAGTGGGTGAATCATGCTCAAAAAAATAAAGATGATTTTTTTTTTGAAGCACAATGGGAATCCCAATCAGTTGATTATAATCATGCTGACAATGCAAAGCACACATTAGATGTTTAACTATCAATTAGTACATTTTTATTTGAGCCCGACATAAATAGTTTTTCTTCTTCTTTTTCCTGCACATCAGAAGCTGTAGGTGTTGGTAACATGCTGGTTGTACTTTTCCAATTCTAGTAAAATTTTGCAGGGAATATGGATGAGTTACTGCCAATGGAAACAAGCAGAATAAGAAATCTTAACTATTTGATTGTAATTTTTTGATCCGGGCTCTTAGTAAATCGAACTGATCGACCTCTCGCTTTGGGGAGGAAATTCTTCCGCAATGCAGGTAGTGGTTTCTTTATAACTTAAGAAAAACAGAAATAAATAAAAATATACTCCATGCAATCAATCAATAAATAAAACCCCGCTTTCAATCTCAGCACGAGCTAAAACTTCATGTGACATGGTGAATTGATAGGCCAAAGCACTATGTTTGGACCATGGATCATAGAACTGGCAAATATATATATATATAGGACCACAAACTGTCTACATGATGCATTGCAAGGCAAGAGATCTAGCTATTTAAAGAGAAAAATAACAATTTTAGTGTGATGGTCATAAATAAAAAAGTTAGGGTACGAGCCACAGCAAGGCATGCAGTGTGCCCTTTTGTTCTCTACTGTTAGATTTCTTCCTACAGAAAGTAAACTGGTGTGAAACTTTGTGGACCCAAAATTTGAAAATAATTCTTGTGTTATCAATTCACTGTCAGTTCTCTTCAATGATGGAGCAATGAAATATTGTGGAACTAGCAATAAACATTTTCTATGCAACATTAATCAAAATCATCATAACATGATTTGTGTATCCTATATTTAGTGATCCGTATCCGATCCTTGTTGAGCCTTAGCGGTCGAGTCATGTTTGCATTATTTGTTGAGCTCTATGTCTACCCTATGAAGTTGTTCGAGCCCATTTTGAAGTCGAGCCCGTAAGGCAAGCCGATGCCGTGGACGGAGGGCTTAGCCCTGTAGGAATTGGCTAAGCCTGAAGCCGACCGCTCAGGGCTTCGGGGGTGGAGTCCGGTGGTTCAGACTTTTACTTGAGATGCAAGTATACTATATATATTTCTGTGCGGGTTAGGGTTTCATGCGCAAATTTTTTTAAGAGAAAAAGGTAGCCCTTTTTGGTGTGAGATTTGGGGTGTATTTGGTATTAGCAAGGATTTTAAAGTTTCTCTGCTGTTATTGTGCCCTCGCAATTTCTGAGATTATATTCGATTGCTTCTCTTTCGTAGGGGTAGGACAGATTGGCCAAACCTCGTTAAATATGCATGTTCCTGTTCGTTCTGATTCGATCACTTCTCTTTATGGTTTTGGTTCTGCCTTGAGTTATTGTTGTATCAGATTCCGTTACGGTTATGTAACTGGGACTAGAAATTTAGTTCCGCTACGCGTAAGATGCTCTCTCTCTCTCTCTCTCTCTCTCTCTAACACACACACAGACACTTCTGTTGTGTTATGGCACTATAAACTCAAATCACCGTCTTGTATCCTTATAGGCTCCAAACAAATTGAATGCAGGAACGAGTCCTGATCCAACAAATAACGCAATGCTCAGGCTAGAAACAATCAAAGACAGCTGAGCTCTTTGAAGAAACCTGAGCTGGCTTCATGCATGGTCCTTTGTATCAATGCTAGCTAGCTTGTGAATGCATGGCACATTATAACATGTGTCAGACAATTTGAAGGTGATTCCAGGCTTCAGATCTTTCCAAAGAAGCTATGGTACGTAGTTGAAGGTAACTCAACCCAAAATGCCAGTATAAGAAACAAAGAAAAGCATTGAACTTTCATATCTCCGTATGCCCTTTAAACGACATTATTACACCACGATAGACTTTAACAGCTAATTAATAGGGTGAGATGGGCCACTGGTTTAAGCTGTGGCGGGGCTTTTTATTAGTACGTTTGTGAACGTTCACAACCCCATTTTTCACTAATTATATATCCATATACCTGGACAAAATGAGTTTTATGCTACTTTGAGGGGTTATTAATTACTAAAGAAAATTAAGGTGTTTACATAAATTTCTTATAAAATCGGAGGCTTTTGAGTTCTGCCCAGTTCAGCTGCAACCGAATTCTCGGCTTTGTAACAACCGCTAAACCAGCACTGAAACTGCATTTTCCCAGTTGCAACAAGTCACTATACTTGTGAGTATACAAGGTCTTTAGGGTCCGACTCCGTTCACGAAATTAATGGAATAATTCCGGAATCCTAATATTTTGCAAAAGGATGTTTCTCGGACATGATTCCAAGAAATTGTATAACCGTGCTCAGCATAAGTTAAAAGAAAACAATCGTATTTTCTGTTATGAGGCCAAAATTTGCAGGGAGTTTCTTGCAATTAGCCAAAAGAGCATGACTAGTGATCAAGTTCGCAGAAAATTTGGAATCTAACTTTTTTTTCGTGATGCAAAAACTATGGTCTTCTCGCAGCTCATGAACTAAAAAAGCCTCTCAGCCTATTAAAAAAGCCCAATATAAATTCACATTTAAATAAAATTTTGACGAAAATAAAATTTAGGGTAAATTGTCAAAAAAGCCTCCGGCCAGCTTCAAACTTGTGTCAAAACCCCTGCTTTTTTTTCTTTCGATAAAAAATCCCTGTATATCAGTTGCCTGTAATATCTAAGCAATTGCATGTAATATCTAAGCAGTTGAGAAAATACAAAGCCTAAATGAAATACAACCCAGGGGTTTTTCACAAAGATTTTAAACAGCCGGCCCTTCCCAACAATTCCAAAAATTACAAGAGTTTTTAGACAGCTCGTGAGTGGGCCGGGAGCCTTTTGACAATTTACCCTAAAATTTATTCCAGGCTTTCCTTAGGCATGTCGATATCTTATAACAACAAAACTCAAAATCTTGTACAAATAAAATTTTGTAGTTGAATTACTGGCTTTCCTTAGGCATGTCAATGGGTGGGATCGGATCCGGAATGACTTATTCCAGATCTAGATCCGTTTATCTTTAATGAATTCAGATTCTTCCATTTATCCAACGAGTCCAGACTTAATGGATCTATATCTACATTCATTAATAACTGGGTCAGACATGTTTCTCTAAATTATTTTAACTAGTTTTCATAATTATAACAAATTTCATTCTAAATGATCATATCATTCATGGTTAAAGGAATATTGTGTAATGAAGAAGCTTAAAGTAGCTTAAGACTGAAAAATGAGAGACAGAAAGGAAAAAACATATAGGACGATTATATAAAAGATTTTAGTTTGAACTATAGGGAAGAGTCAGTGATGGAGACGGCTGTAGAGAAAGGGAATGGAAACTTGTATAAAAATTATTGTATAGTCAACTAAATATTTTCCTAATATGACTTGGTCAACTAATTATATTATTTTTGATATGATTTAACCAACTAAATATTATATAAGATTTGTAAGCGTACATGATCAAGCAGATACAAATAAAGTTTACTACAAGTCTGGTCTAACCACAAGCCTAGCATCAATTCACCCAAAAGAAAAGGCAAAAAAAGGCAGGAAGAAACAGATTTCTTAAATCATAAGGACATATGTGTGAATACCAGATTAATGACTTTATTTTCTTAATTAGAAAAAGACTAAAGCAAATTAGAGTAAGAGAAATAAATTTAGCATTCATTTATACATGACCACTAAGCTTAGATAGTCTCCTTTAATTATCAATATGAGAGAAGATAAACAGGGGGAAAAATTTAGTAAAATGAGTGCCAGATCTCTGAAAGACATTGACCTTCTATAGGATCGGGAAGTGAGCAAATAAAAAAAAACTTCATTTTATAGAATTATGTACAATAAACGTGGAAAAATGCTTGACATGCCAGCCTGGTAAATTCTACTTAGGCTACCAGAATGAGGATTTATCAACAAAATAGGATTAGCGTTCAAGTTCCTACCATGTCTCCATACGCAGCCACTGATCTAAGACTTGGCTCCCCCAAGAAAATTTTCTGCCTCCGTCACTGCCTATGCCTGTTAAAATTGCGAAGAAACTTCCAGCAGATGTCTGATGTGAGGAGTACAGACGTCTGGACATGCATTGAGGGCCATGTCAGAAATTCAGAGTAACGCCAGACGTTGGATGGAGAGCATGCAGACGTCTAGTCAAGTCGAAATCAAAAGTACAGAGCATAGCCAGACGTCTGGGGCAGACGTCCGGAGATGTTGAAGCCCGATTCAGAGCAAAGAGAGACGTCTGATGGTAAAGATGAAGAAGTTTTCCCCAGAAGACGAAGCCTTACTGATGACGCTCTATATTGGCGACCTCCAAGATCAGGACACGTGGCAGATGACGTGTCCCAAGGTTCAGAAGAAAGGGCTCACGGGGGCCGATCAGGTCCCCTGTGCCCGACCTGCAAGTGCAAACTGGCCCTCCTCGGGCCCCCCCTGCAAATTAGCCTCCTCGGCCCCTTAGCTCGCCCGAGCTGCCACAGGACAAAGACTCCTCGGCCTCCTCGCTCGTCCCCGAGCCTTCAGCCGAGGCCGTCTTCATCGTCCCTCCAACCAACTCCACCACTCACAGGCGTAACCGCCGCTCCGCGAATCTCGCCATGCGCAGATTCTACGCCAACAACATCCCACGTTCCACGCCCTCCCGATCCCCATTAATGGGCGATCCGCTCTCTGCGCGGGCGTGACGTCGGGAGCGTAACTGCCGGCGAGATTGTCGCGCCTGCCGCTGCGTGCCACCACCGCTATATAAACCCCCATCACAGAGGGGTCGGGTAAGCCATTTTTTTTGACACTTTACGCCGTTACTCTGCTCGGATCTCATCACTAACTTGAGCGTCGGAGGGTCCTCGATGGTACCAAACCACCCCGGGGCTTCTTTGCAGGTACTCGGCGACGGCCTCCTCACCCCGCTTTCTCCTCTCAAAACCCATTAAGACCCACACACAACGAAGGATAACCAGTCGAGTTCGCCTCGAGATCAAAGAGAGACAACATCTGACGGAGGCCCGAAAAGGTGCTCCATCAGTTGGCGCCGTGATCGCACGCCAAAAAGCGTGTCGGATATTTAAAGTTCTAAAGTTTAACCGCGATCAGGACGGTGTCGGTTTGCAGCTAGCCGCGATGAGCACGGGTCGATCCACAGGGAGATGGTAAGTTTTACGTTCTTGTTCTAACGAGTTAACAACATGGAGGATTTGTTCGTTATCTAACCTATGTGTATATTCAAGTATAAGGCTTGTTAGGAAACGATAGGATAGTGTAAGTTAATGGATTCCGTATTCAAGTACTTTGAGCCGAACTCAACCAATGAAGCTAGAACAATCGGCAACAACGTGGATTAGGGGACTTAAGCACGGTATTCATGGAATCCGGCTTATTGACTCTTGTCCTTCCGTTCTTGTCACTTGCTTTCGCCTCCTGCCAAACCGAATGCAACCGGTCACGGTTAGGAATCACCTTTACCTTGGTAGGGTAGGGTGCCTAACGGAGCGTTTGCATGAGATTTGGGCGGAGTTTCAAATGGGAAAAGACGGGAAAAGGAAATGAGGAGCGAAATGTTAACTTACAAAATCTTTCTCTTTTCCTAACAACAATATTCACACCAACATTCACAAAACAACAAAGAGGAAAAAAGAAAAGCTACAAAGAAAAGAAAAGACTACAAACAAGTAATTAAATGACATGGTAATAAATTGCAAGTAATAAAAGACAAGAATGAAAATGCATGTAAGTAAAAGAGCGAGTAAGAAAGACTAAGAACCATAGAACCCAAAACAAGACATGGGTTCAATAACCAAATCTTAAACTTGCAAGCTCAATGAAGATGTTGCAAGATCAAGAAGAGGCAAAGAACTCATGGTGAATGAAAGCACAAAAGAGATCTTTATTAATCATCAAGAACGATACAACCCCTTAAGATCAATAACCAACCCTTAAACTTTCAAGCTCAATGAAGAGATTGAAGGATCACGAGAAGGTTAAGAACTCAAGGGGACGAAGCTATTTACAAGAAAGGAGAATAGAAAACTTGGACAAAGAATGACAATCCAAGACTAAAGAATGACTAAAGAATGACCTTTGAACCTTTGCCCCATGGTCTGTATTTATAGGCTCCAAAGAATGGAGGGAAATTCGAATTTTTAAATCAACACAAAATCTTTAGCATTGAATGCTCATTACTTCATGTCCATTTGTGGCTTGATTCATGGCTGCCCCCATTATGGTCCATGTTGATTTGTCTAGTTGATTTTGGTTTGCACTTATTTTTGGAGGGAAATTTGAATCTTTAAATCAACACATAATCTTTAGCATTAAATGCACATTACTTCATGTCCATTTGTGCCTTGATTCTTGTCTTCCCCATCATGGTCCATGCTGATTTGTCTATTTGAATTTGATTTGCACTCAGTTTTATAAGGAATTTTGAATGTTTAAATCACACACATAATCTTAACCATTAAATGCTCATTACTCCATTCCCACATGTGGCTAAAAGTCTTGTGTACACATTTGTTGTGTTGGACCATTTAGATAGAAAAATGTGTACACAAACTTGTTGCAAAAAGGGACTCCTGAAGTATCGGTCGGATTGCGGTTCTAGTTGCAGTGTCGGCTCTCAATTGATATATCCATGCTTTTAAATGTATTTCCAGTATTTTATCACGGATACCTGTAATCTGTATTACTGAGCAGACACTGGTTAATAGTACCGATAAATACAACAAATAGATAATGAATGAGCGGTATTAGAATGCAGTTTTATGATATGAACAAATACCCCCAAACTTATCTTTTGCTCGTCTCGAGCAAAACCATTTATTCACAAAAGAAAATCCTAACCGCACTTTCGTAGGGAACGCGATTGCACTGAGCGTGTGCAACAAGCCGTTAAACCTCTAGGTGTCCCTAGTAGGAGGAGTGTTGTCTCCTGAGGGTTTCAGCGGATACTGCCCACAAAATCCCGTCAAGCTAGTTTTGCGGAATAACTATGATTCAAACCCTAAGGTTTTGTTTAAAAGATAACAATTCTATTATCCTAAATTTAGAACTATCGAACCTTTATTTTTCACACTTCGCTTCTCTTTTAACTTAAGATTTTATATGTCTTTACGTGCAGTGCAAATAGTGTCGTTAAGTTTCAAAAGGATCGATTAAAGTCGCCATGTCACAAAATAAAGCCCAGATAAAAATTTAAAAAGGATCACATAAGTTTTATAAAGAGTTAAGTATTTCTCAAGTTTCGTTTTCCAGTAAGGTTTCAAATTCAGAATTTCTATCTTCCTTAACAGGAAACTAGGTCTTATTTTTCACTCCACCTTTTTCTTGTTTTCATTTCATACACACCTTTGTGAACGTACGATAGTCTTTATCATAAAATGAAACCTTCATATCTCCGCTAGAAATATTTTTTTTTATAAAAATCTATCTTTTGTCAAGATTATTCTCACACAAAGAACCGCTAGGAATTTTAACTCGGAGGGAACACTTGCTTGACTTTGTTTTAATTTGGACTTTCTAGGCTTCTTAGCGAGCTTTGGGCCAATGCTCCCAAACCAGTTGGTTTTAGGGCATTAGGTGTAGAGACACTCCAGCGGACTTAATTACTCAAGTTACCTAGGCCCAAAAACAAAAGACGATTTTAGCGTGAAAATCATGACGATTTAATGCGAACGGAGATATAACCGGTAGTTCAATTATTTTTTGGATAAAAGACGTTTTTAGTGGGTTAGGTGTTAATCATTCCAATCAAGTTCCAGATGGGTTATTCTTCAGAATTAGTTCCAATTAAGGCATCAATAACATCCCTTCATATCCGCTTCACTTCATAAACTATTCTTGATATTACTTATTTCAGAACAAACCTATTTGATCCTCAGAAAATAATTTATCCATTTAAAAGTTTTCAGACATAATAGACTTGTCATCTAATTTTCAAAACTCACGACACGTGTAGTGTGATGTAAAGACGTATATTATCTATAGTTAACTTCAAAGGAGAGTTATCTTTCAGGTTTTCAAAATCTAAAAATAGGATTTAGTTATTCCTATCTTATTGAAAAAAACCATCGAAATATTGAATCTAAGTTCTCCCACTAGCTAACTTGGCGACAAAGTTTTTATGTTTTTAGAATTTTTTTTGATTTTTGTGGGTTTTTAAGTAAGTATGCAAATACAGAATATACAAATGAATGCGAAGGTAGAAAGCTTACCGAGCACACCCCCCAAACTTAAACTTGACAGTGCTCTCACTGTCAGGCTACACTAAGAGGGTCAAAATTGTCGGTGCCTTCCCAAAACCAAATTATATACAAAAATAAAAACCAAAAATATGTACACCAAAATGTTCCCCCCAAACTCAAATAAACAGTTCCACTGTTAAGCGTTGAAGTTCAGGATTAGGGAGGAAAGAGAACAGTATCAATCTATACAAGGCCTTACACAGGCCAAAAGTGAGCACCAACCATTCAAAAATCTTATCGCTATTATGTGCAGGTTGGTGAAAGAATACGGTGAGGAAAGAAATGGAGAATACGCGAGACCGTATGGAGGTAGAAGTGATATACGGTCTCGGTGGAGGAGGAGATTGGCGGAAAGGAGAAAGAAATGGAATACGAACTTGAGGGTGAAAATAGAGTGAATAAATTAGCACAATTTGTAATGACCGATGTGTAAAAAACGATTGTGCTAATCTATCAACCCGTCGAGAGATTGGGTCAAATCCCTCAAGATTCGCCAGAAAACATGGATATGCCAAACTCGGTAAACCAGACATAGGAAATGAAAGTGATACAGTTTCGTGCAAGGTCGGAACGATGGAAAGGATGGAGGGTGATTTAGGAAGTATAACAGTTAAAGGTTCAGGAGGATGAATTGGAAAATCCGACACATCAAACAAAAATGGTTCATCCTCAATACTATCCTCAATACTCTCCTCAATACTATCCTCATAATTCTCCTCAAAAATTATCTCATCCATGCAAATCTCATCAAAATCAAGACGCATATGAAGTTCGGGAGAAACATTTAATGACTCGGGATGATGAATTTCAGTCAAATCTACGGGTTCATCATCCAAAATACTCCCTGCGTCAATATCCTCAATCAAGTGAAAATTAATATTCTCAGACTCCTCATCAAAAGCATGGATTTCAATCGATTCTGGTTCTAAGATGGAGGTGTAGAGGTCAAAAGGTTTAGGACTGGTTTCACTTGGAATGGACCCTTCACAATCGGGTAAATCAAATACTACAAAGTCGCACAACTCATTAAACGTTCTATTTTTAATCGGTAAATCTTTTGGGACACTAGATAGACATTCAAAACTGGAGTTGTGTGATTCAATTTGCAATGGGTAGGTTTGATTAGGAAGGGTGTACAGTTCACTTTCACTACTCAAATTCTCATCCTGTCCTACCGCCTCATCATACATTGTAAAATGTGGAGCTAGTTGAAAACTAGCTACCGGGTCACAAGGTTGTATGAGGGCGGCCATGGACGCATTCAAATCCATCATCTGTTGGCATGACGCTACCCTAAAGTCTTCCAACAACTGGTCTAGACTAGACATAGGTTGTGAAGAGGTTTCAGTAAATGATTCAAAGTTGTTTTGATACTGGAAACTCCCAAATTACGGTTCAGAAGCAATGTCTAGGAAGGTGTACAAGTCGGGTAGGACTGATAGGAATTGAAAGGCTGGACAGGGGTAGGATCAACATACAAATAAGAAGGTGAATGGAATTGTTGATCCAAAGAATTTGTAGTGGTGAAAGGAGTGAAAGATCGGTTACGGGATTGTTCAATATGTTCAGCGATGGAAAAAGGACGAATTGCGAAAGGGGTATCAACATAAGAGAGTGGGGGAGGTTGAAAAGGTTGATACAAAGTGGATTGCGGAGTGCAAGTGTTTGTCCTAGACGCGTCTATGCGATCTTTCAATGAAATTTTGGGCATGGAGGGGTCGTTCGAAATTCGACCAAAGTAAGAACTGTAGGAAGTTATGTCTGGTTATGGGTACCAAAGTTCGGAAAGGGTTTTCCGAGATGGGGTACCCATGTTATGGAGAGAGAAAGAAAGAAAGGAAGAGAAAAGGAGGGAAAAAGAATGTGATTTTTTTAGTTAGTTATTAACAAAAGAATGAAATATACAAAAAAGAATCTGGACAAAAACAATCACGACACAAAAATACCACACACCTAATCGTTGTAGGGTTCACCTAGGTCAACTAGACCTGCTCAAGAACTTGATTGGCGAGGTAAAACTGTGTTGAGAAACAGGCTCAAGATATACTGATCACGAAGCCAGGTAAGTGCAGAGATAAGGGGAGGTTTTCCGACGCTTTCGCGAAGGTCCTTATTAAATAACCCTTTCTCTTTTGCCAGTTTCGCCGTTAACACTTTCCTAGACACCCCGTAAACAATATACCGTTAAGCGGTATTCTAAACACAGTTAACCTCTCCTAGTGAGCACGAAGTCCTTAAAGTCTTAAAGTCTAGTTTCTTTTAAAATTTGTGCGGGTAAGCGTTATGCTCAGTTTCATGATTTGTGGGCCACGGAAAAGGTGATGAAATCCTTTACCGTATATTGTGGGGTTCGCTTGCCCTTAAGTCCGTATTAATATATGCAATGCGCAATTCAATGAAAAAAATTATTCAAAGAATCAAACAATCGTTTTTTTTAGTTTAAGCTCTGCACTGCAACAAATACGGGTTAGTCAATTTTTGACGTTTGCTAGCGAACTTGCAAAGAATCCTGCAAATATTTTATATTGGAAGCGTCGGATTTGAGAAGAAGGTGTTAGTAAAGTACGTACCGTTAAGTTGTGGGTTAAGAAACCCCCGTTGAATCGAATCCAAGTAGCTTGAAAAGCTCGCTTGCGCGGATCAAACTACCCGGATCTTTGGCACTGTACTTCGTAATCACCCTAGCTTTGAACGTACATTTTGCTCCCCATAATCGCCGTTCGCAATTCCGCAAAATCTACGAATGTCGGAAAAATGGATTATTATTGCGAAAAAGCTATACGAATGCCCAAATACCTGCACACTAAAAATTATAAAAAACAAACAATACAAATAGGACAAAAATAGAACACTGGGGCACAGAGGAGAAATTGGAGGCAAAAGGTGGTGAACGGGCCGGCGTCGCCGGTTTTGGTGATGATGTCGCCGGTCAACTTGATGAGGTAGGGCTCAAAATTTCAACAGTAGTCTTAGTATTCCACTAATGCCACACTGGTATTGTTTATCTTTTTATTTTAGTTACAGAGTGCAAGCAGGTATAAAATCCAGAGAGCAAAAAAATGAGTTAAGAATGTTATTTTTTTTTGTTTGATTTTGAAAATTTTGAGATTTTTAGTTTGTTTTGAAAAAGTGTTAGATGGATATTCACAAGATTAACCCGAAATAACAAAAACTAAAAACGTTACCGCCTCCCCGGCAACGGCGCCATTTGATCGCACGCCAAAAAGCGTGTCGGATATTTAAAGTTCTAAAGTTTAACCGCGATCAGGACGGTGTCGCTTTGCAGCTAGCCGCGATGAGCACGGGTCGATCCACAGGGAGATGGTAAGTTTTACGTTCTTGTTCTAACGAGTTAACAACATGGAGGATTTGTTCGTTATCTAACCTATGTGTATATTCAAGTATAAGGCTTGTTAGGAAACGATAGGATAGTGTAAGTTAATGGATTCCGTATTCAAGTACTTTGAGCCGAACTCAACCAATAAAGCTAGAACAATCGGCAACAACGTGGATTAGGGGACTTAAGCACGGTATTCATGGAATCCGGCTTATTGACCCCTGTCCTTCCGTTCTTGTCTCTTGCTTTCGCCTCCGGCCAAACCAAATGCAACCGGTCACGGTTAGGAATCACCTTTACCTTGGTAGGGTAGGGTAGGGTGCCTAACGGAGCGTTTGCATAAGATTTGGACGGAGTTTCAAATGGGAAAAGACAGGAAAAGGAAATGAGGAGAGAAATGTTAACTTACAAAATCTTTCTCTTTTCCTAACAACAATATTCATACCAACATTCACAAAACAACAAAGAGGAAAAAAGAAAAGCTACAAAGAAAAGAAAAGACTACAAACAAGTAATTAAATGACATGGTAATAAATTGCAAGTAATAAAAGACAAGAATGAAAATGCATGTAAGTAAAAGAGCGAGTAAGAAAGACTAAGAACCATAGAACCCAAAACAAGACATGGGTTCAATATCCAAATCTTAAACTTGCAAGCTCAATGAAGAGGTTGCAAGATCAAGAAGAGGCAAAGAACTTATGGTGAATGAAGGCACAAAAGAGATCTTTATTAATCATCAAGAACGATACAACCTCTTGAGATCAATAACCAACTCTTAAACTTTCAAGCTCAATGAAGAGGTTGAAGGATCAAGAGAAGGTTAAGAACTCAAGGGGACTAAGCTATTTACAAGAAAGGAGAATAGAAAACTTGGACAAAGAATGACAATCCAAGACTAAAGAATGGCTAAAGAATGACCTTTGAACCTTTGCCCCATGGTCTGTATTTATAGGCTCCAAAGAATGGAGGGAAATTCGAATTTTTAAATCAACACAAAATCTTTAGCATTGAATGCTCATTACTTCATGTCCATTTGTGGCTTGATTCATGGCTGCCCCCATTATGGTCCATGTTGATTTGTCTAGTTGATTTTGGTTTGCACTTATTTTTGGAGGGAAATTTGAATCTTTAAATCAACACATAATCTTTAGCATTAAATGCACATTACTTCATGTCCATTTGTGCCTTGATTCTTGTCTTCCCCATCATGGTTCATGCTGATTTGTCTATTTGAATTTGATTTGCACTCAGTTTTATAAGGAATTTTGAATCTTTAAATCACACACATAATCTTAACCATTAAATGCTCATTACTCCATTCCCACATGTGGCTAAAAGTCTTGTGTACACATTTGTTGTGTTGGACCATTTAGATAGAAAAATGTGTACACAAACTTGTTGCAAAAAGGGACTCCTGAAGTATCGGTCGGATTGCGGTTCTAGTTGCAGTGTCGGCTCTCAATTGATATATCCATGTTTTTAAATGTATTTCCAGTATTTTATCACGGATACCTGTAATCTGTATTACTGAGCAGACACTGGTTAATAGTACCGATAAATACAATAAATAGATAATGAATGGGCGATATTAGAATGCAGTTTTCTGATATGAACACGCCGTCTGTGGGAACGTTAAATTCCACAAAATACAAAGTTGGCCTTCCTATCTCCTCTCTCATGGCAGACGACCATCCTGGGGATCCCAGTACCAGCCGCCGCCTTCCGCTCACCGAAGGTGGGGATGAACCTCCCCCCATGACCGTCATCAACGCCCTCGCAGGCCGGATAGATCGCCTGCAGCCCCTCGTGGAGGCCTTCGTCCGCGTCCAAACGACCGCGCCCGGTCCCCAGATCGCTGTTCCTCCGCCTCCAGAAGACTCTGTCCTTGTATAGATGGCCAATCACCAGCAGGCTGCATCCTCTCGCCACCGGTCCCTCGAACCGGTGCTCCCTGAGGCCCGCTGGGCGCCCCAGGGCTCCACGCCAAGATCCGCCGCCAGGGAGCCTCGCCCCGAGCCACCTCGCGACCCTTACCCCCCTGAGGAAATGTCAGGCACCTCTCCTATCCATGGGCGTGGCCGACCCCACCATGATCGGCGAGAACGCACTGAAGGAGTCCGCCCCGGCGACTCAAGAGCTACCCCATCCCGGGACCTGAGGCACCTTATCGAGAGAAATCGGGGCCGCTCCCAGATGCAGTCCACCCGTAGCGGGGTCCGGGAATCCCGAGGCGCCGATTCCTCAAGGTACCACGGTCGGCTTGACGCCCTCGAGAAGAAGATCGAGGGCATGCACCGAGAAGCTAACTTCTCGAGTGACGGGGCTAAGTACTCCTCCGACTCGCTCACGAAACCATTCACCGAGGGACTGCTCGCCATGCGCGTCTACTAGCGTAATAAGCCCCCGAAGGTCTCTCTGTTCGATGGGAAAACCGACCCGAAGGACTACTTGGACGCTTTCACCGCGGGAATGAGCTTCCAAGATCACTCCGACCCCGCCCAGTGCAGGGCCTTCCCGGCCACCCTCATCCGCGCGGGCCGGGACTGGTTCCGGGGGCTCGAGCCCTGCTCAATTTCGACCTTTGACGAGCTGGCCACCCAGTTCCTCGGCCATTTCATGGGGAACCATCGACAGAAGCGCACGGTCGACTACCTCTTCACGGTTAAGAGCGGGGACAAGGAAACGTTCAAGGCCTATATTACCCGCTTCTATAACGCCCTCCTCGAGGTGCCCGAGCACCGGGACGAGACCGTCATAACGGCACTCAGATCTGGTCTGAGGCACAAAGAATGGTTCCGCTCCTTCGCGCTGGCTCAACCTAAGACCATGGCCGAAGTCAAGGCGTGGACCGAGCGCGAGGTCCGGCTAGAATCCGAAGTGAATGCTAACCTTCTCTGGGCGGACCGGCCCGACCAGAAGAAAAGGACTCGGGAGGACAGGCCAGAGTGTCAGCAGCCCTACCACCCGAAGTTCCAGGAGTATACCCCCCTCAACGTCTCCCTCGCGGTGTTACTGGAGGAGGCCCAGAATGAGGGGTTCTTCAAGTTCCCCCCGGTCCCACGTCAGGCCGCTAAGCGAACCCGGGGTCCCTACTGCGCTTTCCACCGGGTGCTCGGCCACGCCACGGAAGACTGCAAACAATTGAGGGACTACATCGAGGAGCTCATACGGTCCGGGCACCTCGCCACCTACTTAAGGGATAAACGGCAAGCCGACCGCGAGCAGGAGCAGCCTCGCCCAACCACCGACCTGACCATCAGCCAAATCATGCTTGTTTCGGCGGACAGCCAGCCCGAGACTCAGGGAGCCCCATGCCTTATGCCAAGCGCGGGGGCCGGCGGCCCTTCAGGGGGCTCGGCCCGAACTAACAAAGTCATCCTTTAACCTGTACCTGTTCTTCTTTTTTAAGCAATCCTAGAATCTACTGTTGACTAAATAAGGATCAATGGAGCATTGCGAAAAAGAAAGGAAATATTTGTTTATTCAAAAGGTATTATGGGCTCCTCAGCCGTAAATGCAAAAAAAGGGGGTGGGGGCCAAGTTACAATAGTGGGGGTAAGGGGTGCAGCGAGCACTGCTCGTGGTACTCGGCGAAGATCTCCGCCAACCAGGGCCGCGCAAGTTCCAGCCTCTGCTCCCGATTCCCCCCACGGGCGCTGACCCCGAGCCTCAGCTCATAGCATTCGCGGACTAGCGCCTCCGAGCTCGCCAGCCGGTTCGCGGAGATCAATCCGAAGCGCCTCAAGGACCGCAGCTTGCCCACGGCCTCGTCGAAGAGCTGCTCCGACAGGGGGTTGTAAAGCCCCGGCGATGCCCTCCAGATGGAGTACATCAGTAGCTGCAGCAGGGAGGAGCGCCTGGGGAGCAGCCGACCGAAGTGCTCCTCAATGCGAGCAACAACCAACTGCACCGTGTCCTCGGTGCGGTCGCGGTCATAAAGGTACACATCCGCAGAACTGATGATGAATGGGAAATCCTCCATTTTCGATGGCTTATCTGCGAAGGGGGAAGAACCGGTACTCCTTATATAGCCCGCTCTGCAGCCCAACGGCCGCCACGCGGCGTCCATCGATCGATACCCGGTGGAAACGAAGCGACGCGCCACGCGGCATCCTTCAACGTTACTCGGAAGGGAACGAAGTGATGCGCCCCTGTCGCTTCGCCTCCCCCCGCATTCAATGCACTAGATGCGCGCGCCGCTGCCCTGACCGTTCCCATCCCCCGCACCAACAGCCGAACGACCAGGCTGCGCCTCGTCAAAGGTTCAAACCACCAGCCGCCCTGCTCAGACATCCCCGACCGGAAGCTTCCTTGCCACAACGCCGGGGATCCAAAAGTCCTCCCAGAGGCAGTCGAGGCCAGAGTTTCCCTCGCTCGACTATCCCCCGCGGGAAGCTTCCCTGCCACGATGTCGGGGATCAAAAAGCCCTCCTAAAGGCAGTCGAGGCCAGAGAATCCCTCGCTCGGCTATCCCCCGCGGGCAGCTTCCCTGCCACGACGCCGGGGATCCAAAAGGCCTCCCAAAGGCAGTCAAGGCCAGAGGTTCCCTCACTCGGCTATCTTTCAGGACAAAAGCCCTCGCCAAGAGGCACCGGGCAGTAACCTTGCCTGGCCAAAGGTCCTTGGCGGGCTTCCTACAGCCTTATAGCTTTCCTCGCGCCAAAGGCCAAAGTCCTCCCAGAGGCAGTCGGGTCCTTGCCCGGCTATCCTCGGCTGGTAGCCTCCTACCGTAACCGACATGGATCAAAGTCCTCGCCAAGAGGCACCGGGCAGTAACCCTGCTCGGTCCCCGTTCTGTAGGATCTGAAAGCCCTCCCAGAGGCAGCCGAGCCCGAGGTTCCCTCGCTCGGCTATCCCCGGCGGGCAGCTTCCCTGCCACACACCGGGGATCAAAATGCTTCCCCAAGGCTGTCGGGCCCTTGCCTGGCCATCGGCAGCTGGTAGCTTCCTACCACCGTCCTTAAGGATCAAAAGCCCTCATACAAGGGGACCCGAGCAGCTACCCTGCTCGGTCAAACTCCAAACCCTACCAATGGGCTACTCCAAGCATCCTACCATCTACGCCAGGGATCAAAGCTCTCACAAAAACATCGGAGCGGCTACCCCGCTCAACCCCCCAAGGCTGGTAGTCGCCTACCAACAACTCTAAAGCCCCCTAACGCCGCAATAGATGCGTAAAGCCTTAGCAAGAAATGACGGCGCAGCTACCCTGCCCGGTCACCCCCAGATGACAGCCGATACTCTAAATTAGAAACATATGTCAGGTCTGCCAAAGCCTAAACTATCTCCCACTCGACCTCGGGGCCCCAGGAGATACCTCCTCAGAGACGCTCGTCGGCAAACAACTGTAGTCAGCTCGACGGACGATCGTTGGACAGAGAGCCAACCTGACATGAAAACTCAACGACGCAAGTAAAAATATCCCAAAGCGAGTATTCTTCACAAACAGATGGCAAAAAGGAAAACTTTATCACAGCCGAAGAAGAAAAACTTTATTACTATTGCCAAACATGAGTTTTTGTTACAAAAGGTATTTTTTGGCTCCTCAGCTTTACAAAATTCAAAGGAAAACAAAATGAAGATAGGAGAGTGGGGGCTCTACACCTCGGGCCCGGGCACGACCTCGATATCCTCAACCTCCACCACTGGGGGCACTGGGTCTTCGGCCCCCTCCCCGCCGGCAGCCTCTCCCCCTTGCTCGTCGATGCCCACGAGGGGGAACTCGGCCTGCAGATTCGCGTCGTCAAACTCCGGCATCCGAGACTTGACGAAATCAAGGGCGTCGTCCCAAATGCGAGTCGTTGCCACGGCCAGATCGTCATAAAAGCCCCTCGACCCTTTGTAGCTCGCCATGGCCCTCGATTCCGCCGACTTATAGGCCTCGGCCGCCGCCCCCAGCTCCTTCCGGAGGTCCTTCACCATCTTCTTAAGGTTGCCGGCGAGCACCTGGGAGTCCTCGAACTTGCCCTCGGCGATTGCGGCGGCCTCGCGATGCCGGGCGACCTCCCTCTTCCCGGCATTCACCTCGCCCTCCAGTGCGGCGATCCTCGCCGACATCGCCTCCCGCTCCCGTCTGGAGCTCTCTTGCAACGCGGCGAGCTGGCCCGCGGCCTCCACCGTCGGTGTTACTACCTCGGTCTCTATGCGAAGGGCGAGGGCCACGTGCTGAAAAGTCTGGGAAGGCATAAAAAGGAGAAGGATCCGAAAGTATGAAGGAAAACACTAAATCTCATCGTGCACTGGGGGCTTACCTGCACGGTTTCCTGGGCGATCGACGCCAGCCGAGCCTTGAGGGTTCCCCCGGGAACCCGACCCTCAGCAGAGGTCTCTATCTCATGGAGAAGGCTGTCCGCGACCGACAGCCCGGACGGCACCGTGAACCGGAGCCCCCCTTCCTCCACCACGGTCGGCGAAGACCGGCCTCGGGAAGGTCTCCGGGAACTCCTCTTGAGCGCCTCCGGGGGGGGAGCCGATCTCCTCTTCCGAGGCCGTGTCCTCCACAATCAGGGCCCGCTTCCGGCCTGACACTCTGCTGGGGCCCAGGGCGGGATCCACCACCGAGCGTCCTCGGGGCACCTCCACCGGGGCGGTGGGAGCGGGGGCAACCTGCGCCCGGGAAGAGCTGGTGCCCCCAGCCTTAGCAGGCTGCCTCGGTTGGCGCATAGCATCTCGGAGAACGCCGAAGTCCATAGATCCTGCACAGAACAAACACCCCACTTATCAGCAACGCGAGTAAAACATAAACCCAAAAAGCAAGCCTAACTTACCAACGAACTCGACGGGGCTAAGCCCGGCCCAGCTCAAAACCCTCTCGGACAGAAGCACGTCGTATCGATGGATGGGTTCCCACGACGCCACTCTCACCGCAGTGGGGTCATCGGACAGGTTCCCCGGCAAACTCTTCTCCCTCGACCACTTAGTGGGCACCGGCCAGTCCTCGCCCTCGGGAGGGGAGACAAAGAAAAACTTCTTCTTCCAGTCGTGAATGGAGGAGGGCAAGGCCACGACCCCGGCCCCGGCGGCGACCCCGGGCCACTTCCTAAAAGTAAAATAAACCCACCTCGGGTCGCCAGCCCGATCGCCGAGGTGACTCTTAAAAGCAAGGGAGGAATCGAGAAGGGAAAGGCTGAAAGGAATCGTCTGCAGCCTCAGGCGGATCAGGAACCCAAGGAGGATCCTCCACGCATTCGGCACTAACTGGCTGGGAGCCAAGCCGAAGAAATTCAGAGCGGCGACGACCTCAGGAGAGAAGGGCAAGCACATTCTGCCCCAAAAAGCTTCCAAATACAGGGCAATCTCCCTGCCCCATGCCCGGTCTGCCCTCTCTCCTTCCTCGGCCAGACAAAGTGTGTAGCACGGGGCAATGTGGAAGCGGGCTCGAGCATTGGCGAGCTCGTCCTCATGCCTCACCCAGCACGGGGTGCTGGGGGCTACATCTACCGCCTCCTCCCTGGAAGCGGCCCCCGCCTCACGACCTCGGGGAAAGGGCCCAGCCCCTGCTCCCCGAAGGGACTCGGACACATCTAAAGGAACCCTATCATCTACTCTTACGACGTGTACTGATTCTACAGGGTAAGACATCTAACCTAGGAAGGAAACTCTTCAAAGGTGGGGAACGAGAGAGGGGAGACGAGCACCGGGCAGCTGGGGCTTGAGAATGAGGAATATGAGAGAGTAAGGGCCCTAGGGCGGGCCCCACCCATATTTATTACTGCATACGGCCTCATCCAATGGCGCCCATCGTCTCCCGCCGAAACGGCCCCTTGCGCCCAGCGGCTCCGATCGCTCCATGTGGCAGCCCAGCGATTGGCCGCGTCCCGTCAGACGCTGCAGACCTGCGCACGTCACATCAGCAAGTCGACGCTCGACACATGGACCGTCGCTTCGACTGCAGAGTGCACGAACTGGCGCACCCTACTTAAATGCAAAGATCTCGCCTCGATTCGCTAGCGGAAAAGACAACTGACGGCTCGAGGACTCATCCCGGCATAACCTCGAGAAGGAGCTCACCTCGGGGGGCCCGACAGTCCACTCCTGACTCGACCCGCTAGCTGGATAGGGCAAGAGTGTGGGGCTAATGATGACGCTCGATATTGGCGACCTCCAAGATCAGGACACGTGGCAGATGACGTGTCCCAAGGTTCAGAAGAAAGGGCCCACGGGGGCCGATCAGGTCCCCTGTGCCCGACCTGTAAGCGCAAACTGGACTTCCTCAGGGCCCCCTGCAAATTAGCCTCCTCGGCCCTTCAGCTCGCCCGAGCTGCCACAGGACAAAGACTCCTCGGCCTCCTCGCTCGTCCCCGAGCCCTCAGCCGAGGCCGTCTTCCTCGTCCTTACGACCAACTCCACCACTCACAGGCGTAACCGCCGCTCCACGAATCTCGCCATGCGCAGATTCTACGCCAACAACATCCTACGTTCCACGCCCTCACGATCCCCATTAATGGGCGATCCGCTCTCTGCGCGGGCGTGACGTCGGGAGCGTAACTGCCGGCGAGATTGTCGCGCCTACCGCTGCGTGCCACCACCGCTATATAAACCCCCATCACAGAGGGGTCGGGTAAGCCATTTTTTTGACACTTTACGCCGTTACTCTGCTCGGATCTCATCACTAATTTGAGCATCGGAGGGTCCTCGGTGGTACCAAACCATCCCGGGACTTCTTTGCAGGTACTCGGCGACGGCCTCCTCACCCCGCTTTCTCCTCTCAAAACCCATTGAGACCCACACGCAACGAAGGATAACCAGTTGAGTTCGCCTCGAGATCAACGGACGACAACATCCGACGGAGGCCCGAAAGGAGCTCCATCACTTACAAAGAGTTGGCAGACGTCTAACCATTTCTTGATCAGACGTCTGTCGGCGTGTTTTCTGGGCGAATCAAATATTTCAGATTTGGGTTTATCTCTTACTTTAAATAGGATTAGAGTTTTCCTATATATAGGGACCTCTCATATGATTAATGTACCGCCATTAAAAAAGACTATTGTATTGAGAGGGTGGTGGTTTAGATCTAGAGAGATTTGAGAGAAAGCACCTAGGGTTGCTCGTGGGTGTACTTGATTCAAGATTATAATAGACTTTGCAGATTCCGCTCTGCCGGAGACTAGTCATACGGTGGATGAATCTCGTTAACAAACCCTTTATCTTTTCTCGTTTGGTTTGTGATTTTATTTTCTTATTCTCTCACTTTATTATTATTTATGATCTTTCGTTGGTATTACGTTTGTTGTTGCGTGATTGTTTGTCGTAGCATTGATTCTCCGCCATAGGGTTATCTCTTAACAACTTGTATCAGAGCGTGGTTAGGGAACCTAGGGTTCTTCAATTCTACGATCTAGGTTAACGGTGGGTAACGACGCCTGTATCCTCTTCTCCACTTTCTTAGATCGTCGTTTTGAAGGCGTTGGTTCAGATCGAAGGAGAAGTTGAGTTTACTGTGATATAGACGAAAAAATGGCGAAGGATAAGATTAGAATTGAGAAATTCAATAGTCGCAATTATGGATGGTGGCACATGTATATGGGGGACTACCTATACCAAAATAATTTGTATCTTCCGTTGTTGGGCAAAAATCCCGAGAAGATGTCCGATGAGACATAGAATCTACTGGATAGGAAAGCCTTGGAAACAATTAGGCTATCATTGACTCCGCAGGTGGCATTTAACATCTCAAATGATTAGACAACCGTGTGTAGGGCATACACACACACACACACACCCTAGAGGCCATTATTTATAATGGATATATAAATATATATGTGTGTGTGTGTGTGTGTGTGTGTGTGTGTGTGTGTGTGTGTCAGAGGCCATTATTTATAATGGATGCTATGGATATGTATAGATATACAGAACAATCTTACTCGAAATGATAGTATGCTACATGATTTACCTTTATCTTAACATATGCGTATGCTTTACTCGTTATTATATATGTTGATAAAGCCCGTAGGATTACCGCTTGACTACCAACGTTGTGGTGGCGGTCATACTTGTGAAGGCTGGATAGTCTATAAGCATATCCTTAAATTGTCCTTAGTCGTACGAATATCGAGACAGGGCATCGATATTCCATAGTAGACTAGTGTATACATTTCTAGATCTCGACGAGGGATGATGGTTAGTTTCAAAGCCATTGGTGTGTTTCACCTAAGATTGTACATTGATGCTCACTGTGTGTGAATACACTTGACAGACTCGCTGAGAACTGCTGGATGGTATTATACCTAACGTCAGATGACAGTTCTCATGTGGCATGTGTACAGGTAGTCTGTAGATCTAAGATCATCATTTCTCTCGTGTGAGTTCCCACCGTGCTTTGATTACTAACCTACCACGGCTCAAAGGAGTCATGCAAACAGGTTTTAGTTGGGTACAGTCCCGAACCATATGGAGGCAGTGAGTGATTGTTAGGGATTCGTCTCTCCCGGTATAAGGAGTCGATGTCGCACTGTGTTTGGTTGGTCAACACCATAAGCTCCCGGTCAGGGCAGTTGAGAATTACCGATAGTTAGATCAGTAATTTCTCATATGGTCTTAAGCCACACCAGCACGACTTATCGGGTTAGTAGGGATCTGACGTTAACCGCTCCCTAAACCCGGTATGTGATACTCTCAGACGAACAGACCGGACTGTACGGATATTGTCACGGATAGGATCAGTAGGGGTTCAGATGAGTTTGCTTATCGGCCTTCTTTTCGACGGGTGACTGGGTAGCCGTTACGTACAGCTAGTACCGCCGACGCCTGTGGTTAAAACCACTGCCAGCGTACTGTCGAGTCTTTAGAGTCACACACAGAAGTTTTCTCTGGTTCAGGCGAAATGATGTGGAGGCCGTATGTTTATACGTGCAGGGTTCCGATTGATTACATGTACTAGTTGCGCGGAATTTAATCGGATGGATTTTAATACTTGCGGGCTTAGGATTAAGCGGGTTCATTAAATCAGATATTGATTTAATACTAGTATTATTTTAGTGGTATTATTCTATATCTTGGGTATTCGTATTTTGATACGAATACGAGTATGTATATACGGTAGAAAGTATTTTGTATACAAAATACCTTCTAGAAGGTGACACCTCATAATGTGTATTTCTATTTATTAATAAATAGAAAAATGAGGTGTAAAGATGGCATGGTATGAAGCATGTCTTGAGCATTTATTTGTGATACTATTGAAGTATGGCTAAATATTTTTGAAAAGAAAAGTGCTTGATATTCTAAACCAAGCCATTCTTCATTCTCATTCTTGGATTGCCATTCTCCCTCCTCTTCTCTTCCTCAACCCTATCATTCTCATGTGTTGATAGCCAAGGGTCTTGAGATAGAAAAATTTACCACTAAATATCTTCACATCCTCTAAGCAAACTAGACTAGCAAACTAGTTTGCTTAATTTGCTTCTTTTAGAGGTAGGAGCTTGAATCAAGAACCTTCAGGTGGATCATCTAAGATCGAGAAGGCCGAAAACCAAGCTTGATCTGGGATCGGAAAGAAGCTTAAGAAGAGGAACAAAGACCCGAAGGACACGAATCTCATAGGTATAACTTTCTATCATAGTAGAATAAACACCTATGAAGTTTTTGCTATTTAGGGCTTATGGTAGATCTTGGGTTACAGTCTTTGTTGCATGCTTCAAAAATTGTTTTTTGAAAATTCCGCCTCTCTACAAACACCGTAGAGTGTGCAATATAGACTTACATGGTTTCAGAGTTACTCCATAAGCCTTAACTAGTAGTTTACGATACTTTAGTTTCAAAACCGGAAAAATTCCGATCTTTAAACCCACTTTCTGTTCGAATTTTTTTGTGGTCTCTGAATTTTTTTTAAACAAGTGCAGAGGATTACTCTTTGATAAGTTAGTAACGCATAATGAAAACGAGGACATTTGACCGTACAAAAACCGCCAGAATTCCCATTATCCCAGCCACCGGCGGTTTTTTGGCATCCCCTGTTTCTCGTTTTCATTCTGTGTCTTGGGTTTTAAGAATTGGGATTTTTTATATTGTTTGATTTGCCCCACATTTCACTTAGTGTTATCTTTGTTTTGGGCCAACTTGGAAAGTTCAGAACTTGAAACTTTTACATCGTTAATCTCTATAATATTGTGTATGTGTTTTCAAACCTCGTCTATTTACTATATATCATTTAGACGGGGTTTCACATACTTGCTTTTTTGCCGTGATGGTTTATTCGGATTGTCGTGTTGGATAGCCCCTAGTTCAATGGTAGTTGTACGGTTTAGATCATTTGTATACTCATTATTGCGGGGCAATCGTTCTACACGTGGACTGCCGTTTCCGCCAGGTTTTATATTCTTTTATTGGGGCTCGGCCGGGTTAAGGTCGATATCATCATCGTATATATATATATATATATTCTTTTCTGTACTAGGATTATCCGGCGGAGGAGTGCTCGAGTAGCCGGGTCCTAGAGGGCAACGGGGCTCCATCTCATAGCGTTGAGACTGGGGTGCCTTACTCTAGAATTGGTAGGTTACTCACCGCACTCGTAGGGGGTATAGGATGACCCATTATGGGGTGCTCAAGTTACCGGATTCCGTGAAGTGCCGGGTGGCCCATTCACTTTGTTGATTGGGGTTGCCTCGCTTCCGGGATTGGCGGGTAACTTGCATTAATCCTCATTAATGCAAGATAAGAAACTTAAAAAGATGTTGTTGGAAAATTTTGAAAACCCACTCGGTTCTTTTCAAAACACTTGTCTAAAAGGCGAAACTTGAACCACTTCAAAGCTATCGTTTTTTCAACGATATCAAGTTTATTACGTTCAAGGTTTTCGCCAAAAACCAACCGTAGCCCTCCTTCGTTTCAAATGAGTAGCACATCATATTCATGATATGTTTATTGGCCTTCGTCAAGGCATAGTGAATGGTAGCGATGTGTTGCTTGTTTATGGCATTGATAAATGCATTGGTTTAGGACAGTCGTATAGCCTTGTTGACCTTCGTCAAGGGCAAGTACGAGTGGGTCTAATTAAATCAGGACAACGATGGGAAGGACTTGACTTGCATCTTATTTTCTTGGCCTTCGTCAAGGTCATGAGAGATTAGGGAAAAAACCATATCGGGAGTTTCAAACACAAAGGAAACTTACAGATTTAGCATACCTTCTAGAGTGTGGTGACTATAGTTGCTTCCATCTAGATCATCACATAATAATAGTTGGATTCCAATCCCACATATGGGAATGATTACTCTTGGGAGATACTTTTCACTTCACACTTAGCCAACCTATTAGGTATATAAAATGTTTTAACGAGGCTACGCCTTTGCGAAAACGAGCTTTATTTTAATTAGGTCCATGCGAGAGCACGGGGAATCTCCTTCGGAGTACCAACGCCCACCTGGCTGAACGGTTAGCGAACCTGTAAAGTGTGAATGATCCCAACTAATTCTCCTTTTAAGGTTTGATGGATAATTCAAGAAAACAGTAGGAGTCATCCTGGTTAGATAAGATAATAAACCAATCTAATCTTGCAACAACATTTGCTGAGTGTTTCTTTTCTCTCTCTCTGGCTGTAACGATCATAAAATTCCTATATTTTCGCGTTTCATTTCTTTAATAAAATATTGCAATTATTTATTTTTGGTATATTTTCTTTTCTAATAAATATATTATTTTATCACTTCATTTATTTTATCCATTTTATAATTTTTCAAAGCTCAAACCCAAACCAAACCAAATCCATTTGATTTCTTTCTTTTCTTTTTCTAAGCCCACTTTCTTTTCAAGGTACGACATATATTTAATTCTTGTTAAATATGTGCATGAACAATCTTGTAGCTAATTGGTTAAGTCCTTACATTGATATTCCATAGGTCACATGTTCAAATCCTCATTTTTTGCAATTATTTTTTTTTATCTATTTTCATCCATCTCATAACCTACAAATGACCTTTCATTTCATATTTTTTTAACACCCAAAATAATTAGCATGGTTATGAGCTATAATTTATTAGAATTATGGTGGTCATAGACCTTTTTTTATATGTCACTCCTCTTTCTTTTTTTCATCACATTTCTATCATTTCACATCTCCCTCTTCATCTAGATTTCTCGAAGAAGAACATGAAGAAGTCCTCAAGAAGATCTCGCTAAGAACATGAAAAGTTCTCAAGAAGATCTCGCAAGTAACATGGGGCTATTGGCGGATAGACAAATCCGGTGACAATACTGGCTTGTGTATGTAAGTCCCCTTCGTTTCTTCTCCTCTTCTTGTTGAATCATCCTCATCTTGTCATGTCTCCATACTTGCCAACTTCGTCTGTAAACTCCTTATTTAGAAAACACACATAAAATAAATAGATAATCTAATAGTTAATTATTTTGTAAACTTATTTACCTTCATGAATAGGATACATTTTTAACTAATAGTGATTATCTTGTTTCATATTTTAGTAGTTATGAAAATATGTGAATCGTATCACCTTATATTGCATACCATCACATACTATCACATAACACTAGCGTTTAATAATTTTTGTGTAGAATCTTTATTAATCTTTTATATCAATTTTAGTATATATATCATGATCGATTCGTATGCTTGTCCGTATGCCTTTCATAATTTATTGCTCTCTATTTTTTTTATTTTATTTATATTTAGTTTTAAAAGAAAATGAGAATTCAAATAAATATCATGACCTTGTCAATTTCAAATACCACCTTGAAGAAATACATTTACCTTCAAAATAATTTTTAGAAAATCAATCTTGACTTTTGGACATTCTAGGAAAATTAGATTATATACTAAATATAATTTTAGGTCTACAGTAAAAATTTCATATCAAACCGAATAACGGTTTAGCTGTTACGTAGTTTTTTATTCACTGTTTTTAAAACTAGACACCTGCCAATAAGAGTCTTCTTTGAGAGACCATAACTCTGTAATCGTTGATCCGAATAAATTGTTTTAAGATGTTTTGGACATCTACATCGAAAAATATTGATTTTCTTAGTTTTAACTTTTTACTAAAAACCGACATAAAATATAGTAAACCGCGTTACAATATTTAGTGACGAATCTGGACAGAATCTGTCAGGATTTACACACTGTTTTTAAATTGGACATGACTCGAACACCCGATTTCCGTTAGTGACAAAATTTAGATGTGAAGATGCATAATTGATAGATCTATAATTTTATGTATATTATATTACTTATAAATGCATGAAACAACCCGATATAGACTTTGCAATACAATATATAGTTGCTGTCCAGAAATCTGAATTTTTGTTTTAAACGCTGATTTTAAAATGATTATAACTAGAGCTTTAGAAATCCAAATCACGTGAATCTTGGTGTTTTGGATAAGTACATCGAAATACCTAAAATTTTATTATAATTTTGTAACCTGACATCCGATGGAAATTAACTCAAACCGCGTTTTAAAAATATATGACGGTGCTGAACAGATCCTGATCTGTTTTGCTCGACGATAAGAAAACGAGTATATCTCCCTAACCCGTAGTCATATTGAGGCGAGACTGGAACTCATGCGTGCAAAACACTTAAATCTATATTTTTGTTTATATTCCGAAATTGATTGACTTGACTGATTAGTCGTATACCACACTTATTTACAACATTCTTTTTGGACGTTTCTCGTATACTTATCACATATCATGTTTTGTGATTGCTTACTTATTTTCATCTATATGACTTATGATTCGACCATCACATGATAGAATTGAATTAATCTTGACACGACTCAATCATGAATACTTGAACATAATTGTTTCCTGATTTAAAATCAGGAAAACTTAAGGAGGAGACATCACGTGTTGGCACGTGATATTTGAAAACAGCGGCAAAAGGCAGATTCGATTCCCTGATTAAATTAAAGAAAAGGCTCCAGAAGAGGGTCACGTGCTCACACGTGACCAGGGGTCACGTGGTGGCACGTGACGGTTGAACAGCAGCCAGAAAACAAAGCACAGAAAGGAGAAGGAAGCTGTTTCAGGGGGTCACGTGCCTACACGTGACTAGGGGTCACGTGGCCACACGTGACCGGCTTTCAAAGCCTATCTATTTAACAGAATTAAATTCTGAACAGCATTCAAATCTTTCCAAAGGAGAATGATTATTTGGAACCGATTGGATTAAAGATTTAAAGGTGATTAAATATCATCTATTTATGGAAAAATCTTGAACTTGGAAAGATTTCCCCTTAAAATCTAACCGAAATAACAAAGCAAAACCTTTGGATTTAAAATCCAATGGTGAATAAAATTCACCTAATAATCCAAAGGTCCAGATGAATGATGAATGCAAATTAAATCTCTCAATGAAAGATTCACTAAAACTGATTGATTTTGCTCCTTCTCCTATAAATAGGAGCCAACATACATGCATAAAAAAGAAGAAGGAGGGGGACATACAGAGGACACACAGAGAGAAAGAGACAGGGAAAAAGAGAAAAAAAAGCCCTAAGACTTTGGAAGAATTGGATATTCTGCGGAAGAAAACCTTAGGTAAGAAAGGGAAGTCCTCTAAAAGAGAATTTAATTCTCAAAAGACTTTAACTCTTATATATTAAAAAGAAGAACTTAGTTCTCTCTTTAGTAGAGGATCTGCAAAGTGCACATCTCCCCATGAATAGAGAATTTAATTCTCATTGGGTTGAGATCCTGCCATGCAGATCCAAAATATAGAGAGGGAATGAAAGTTTGAGAATTTGATTCTCACAGAATTATAGGAATTTAATTCCTTTAAGATGAATTAGGGTTCAACCCTATGTTATAGGAATTTAATTCCTTCAGAATGAACAGAATCAGGGTTTAACCCTATTTAAGAACTTAGTTCTGTTAAAATAACAGGAATTTAATTCCCTTAAGAAAGAAGAAATTAGACAGAATCTGATTCCTCAGAATATAAGTTAGGGTTTAACCCTATCTAAGAGTAATTCTCTAAAGAAAGTGGGAATTTAATTCCTCTAAAGTTATTAGGGTTTAACCCTATGATATAATTCATTTCTTCATATCTATGAGGAATTTAATTCTTACAGAAAAATCAAATTTCAACCCTATCAGAAAATATAATTCTTCAGAGAAAAATGGGAATTTAATGAAGAATTTAATCAGAAATTGCAAAGAGGCAGAGTCACGTGCTACTACGTGACCCCCGAAAAGATCCACAGAAAAGGGCTTTTGAGGCAATGCCTCACGTGACCCACGTGACCCTTGGCAGAAGCTTTAACACACAAACACTTAAATGCCCATCACGTGACAGCACGTGATGCTCCGAAGTATTCAAATACTCTCAGCAGAACAAAAAAAGGGAAGGGCGCCCTCACATGCTACCACGTGACCCCTCTTACTTTAGTGTTTAACACTAAATTGGAACCTCTGAATCCACCGTTTAACACTGTTTTGCCTTAGTGTTCAACACTAATCGAAGAGATTTCTTGCAGTGTTTAACACTGAATTTCTTAGTATTTAACACTAAATTAAATCTCTGTTAACAGAGTTTAACATTAATTTTCTTAGTGTTCAACAATAAATTAAAATCTCTGTCACCAGTGTTTAACACTGATTATCTTAGTGTTTAACATTAATTTGAGATCTCTGTTGCCAGTGTTTAACACTGATTTGTTTTAGTGTTTAACACTAATTTGAACTCCCTACTGCTAGTGTTTAACACCAACTATCTTTTAGTGTTAAACACTAACTTGTTTCTAGTGTTCAACACTGCTGGCTAAGTGGCTAGAGGCAAAGCCTCTCCTTCAATGGACCAACAGAAAGCCAAAATTCCAAACATGATTGGACTTAGCCTAAGATGGCCATAAGTCTTCAATTCAAACTTAACTGGGCTGATGGGCTCATAACATAATTAATTGGTCCTGGTCCTAAACTGGGCCAAAGACTGTTTAATCCATCTTGGTCTAAGGGTACATCTCTTCACTCCTTTGATATTTGGCGTTGTAATTCCTCAACGTCTTCAAAGAGGTGACGGGTCCCGATGACCATACATTGATACGGACTGTGGGGTCCTTAAACTCATGGACTATGAGGTCCTTAACCTTGACCGAGATGTCTTAAAACTAACAACGGACTGTGGGGTCCTTAAACCCATGGACTATGACGTCCTTAACCTTGACCGAGATGTCTTAAAACTAACAACGGACTGTGGGGTCCTTAAACCCATGGACTATGACGTCCTTAACCTTGACCGAGATGTCTTAAAACTAACAACGGACTGTGGGGTCCTTAAACCCATGGACTATGACGTCCTTAACCTTGACCGAGATGTCTTAAAACTAACAACGGACTGTGGGGTCCTTAAACCCATGGACTATGACGTCCTTAACCTTGACCGGAATGTCTTAAAACTAACAACGGACTATGACGTCCTTAATCTTGATCGAGATATCTTAAAACTAACTTTAGACTGTGAAGTCCTTAAATACACGGACTATGACGTCCTTAACCTTGACCGCAACGTCTTAAAACTAACATTGGACCGCAATGTCCTTAAACTACCTATTGACCGCAATGTCACTAAACTAAACAACAGGGCTCTCTTAATTGCTCTCTTGTTGGATCTAAACGATCCCGTTAAGTTGATCTTAGTCTAAAAACTAGACTGATGTATCCTTAACAAATGTTTAAGTTGATCTTAGTCTCAAATGAGGCCAACGTATCCTTAAACCCAAACCCCCAAACCCAAATCTAAGATAAATACGGATTTTGACTAGTCCACGACCTACGGGCGACGACATAACTCAGTCTCCGTATACAATCCACGGGCAACTAAACACAAAATAAGCACACACGACACGAAGTGACCATCTGGAGAAGGAGAAAGTGGTTACCGCAGTGCGGTAGCGTAATTAACTGCAGGGGCTTGCGCCTGCAGGGAAGAGCGTCCCCACAATCAAAAACCCCTCAAGTGAGGGGGAATCTGACGAAGTCTGCTACATCAGACGCATCCGTTTAAACCTTTGATACACGGTGCCATAAATCAACTTGGCATCTTCGGAGAGGTAGACGGATAGCACCAATTAGCATCTGCCCCGAATCTCAGGCAAGACGAGCCTACGCGGTCGCGTCTCTGTATTCGGAGGGGAACAGATTCTGGCACGCCCGGTGGGACCTTTTCCTCTTTCCACTCCACCCTTTGTGTGTCGTGTTCGCGAACCAAACACGGTTCGCTAATGGTTGCCCTTGGGTTACAAGATACTAAGATTTGGCGTTTTGCTTATTGCAGAAAGCAAAGAATCAATGGCTTCCACTTGTGTGAAATGCTCCAACTGCAACTGCAACCGATGCTCCGCCTCGCCAGGAGGTATAGCCTACGGGCCCCAAGCTGCTTCGCTATTCACAATGCCCGTGGAACAGGTCACTCGAGCCACCACAGGGTTGTTTTTTGGGACCATGCTCCCGCTAACAAGCTTCACCGCTCCTGTGCTGACAACGGAAGCTCCCAAGAAGTCGGTCTTTGACCGGCTTACCCCTACCGCGGCCCCTCTCAACGGGTCGCCCAACACCAGCGCTTCGGTCTTCTCCAGACTAGGCCAGGGCTCCTGTAAAACCGCAACAGGGCCTGCAATCCCAGAGAAGGCTGCTCCTGAGAAAATAACCAGTCCTGCTCCTGAAGTCGTCAAGGCGGCTTCTCCTGCCAAAAAGTCGGTCTTTACGAGATTGACTGTTCCAGCTCCCGCTCCTGCTACCCAAAGGACATCAGTCTTTAACAGGCTGACACCAGCAGCGACCCCCCACCTACACAGGGGGCAAGATGAGGCTATCGCCATCACCGAGCCGATTCCATCAGCACGACACGCTCGACGTCGTTACTGGCGCCGAGTGAGGAAGGCCGGAGGCAACTCCCCTTCTGGGATAACTCCTCCAACCCCGATGGCAGAAGTTAATGCTACTGTTCCAACTGGGAACAACTTTGAGATGTTAAATAAGGTGCGCAGGAATTCTCCTACCGCGGTGCTAAAGAGGTCTCCCCCTCCACTAAAAAATGCTGTGGAAATGAAGCCAGAGCAGCCCCAATCTCCTCAACGGCTGTCCTCCCGAATCTATAAAGTTTGGCGGCAGACCCGAGACTCGGTGATCGATCCAAATTTCTCCCGCCAGCACAAGAAGCTGAAAATCCAGCAGGAAGTCAGTCACCAGGCTAAGCCACGAAAAACTGTATGGGTGCCCACTTCAACGGCCCCCTCAACTTCCATTGCTCATAAGAAGAAGAGGCCAGAGAAGATCCCCGGGACTGCAATGAGAGCTAAAGGTGCTGAGCCCAGACGCCCTAAGGCTGGGGGCAGGATGGTCCACACTGTATACACGGCGTTAGGAAAAGAAGACAACCACATATCAACAGGTCATAGACCGCACACGCGGTCAGTGACCAAAGCTCAGGAGCAACAGCGAAAGCTCCAAGAGATGATGAACGCTATGGCAACACTCACTGGGCCAAAAGAAACCCCTGAAACGTCCTCGGATCATCAACAAGAACAGGAAACCGACGCCGAGTTCCTCCGGAGGATGTTGGAAAAGAAGGATAAAGAGGCTGCGGAACAAGCGGCCAATATAAAGCAAATAGCACACCTATTTCAAGACATGGTTGGGATGATGATCCAACAAGATCCTCCCGCTGAAGATCCCCCGACCATACTCGAAGACGATAGGGGAGAAACGTCGAATCCTCCACTGGCTCTCTCAACGGCTAAGGAGGAGACAATCTCTAAGGCTGACTTGGACGACTATATAGCCCAGCAAATCCGGGTTCATCATGCGACTGAGGCAGCTGGTCAGGTCGTAAAAACGGGGCGACCGTATCCAAGCTGGTACGACCAGATCAAATATCCGCCGGGTTATACAATACCGAAATTCCATGTGTATAAGGGGACTGGCAATCCCCACCAACATGTTGCCCAGTTCAGGTCCCTTTGAGGTAACACCGGCGGTGATGATAAACTGTTGCTTCGCCAGTTCGTGGGCAGCTTATCAGAAACAACGTTCGAATGGTATTCGGAACTCCCGAACGATTCTATCAAGACGTTCGCCGAAATGGAACTGCTATTCACCCAGCGATTTGCAAGCACCAGCGAACGCACTCCGATAACAGCATTAATTAATGCCAGGGTGAAACCAGGCGAAACTTGGGTCCAGTATACTATACGCTGGCGAAATTTGTGGTCAAAATGCGAGCAACGCATTGAGAAAGTGCCCGCGGTAGGCATGTTCGTGGGGACTCTAGATCCTCATGCAACTATCTCACAGTTCATGATGTTTTTCAAACCAACCACGTTCCAGGCTTTGATCGACAAGCTTGCCCAGATGGACCAGATGGGTCACAGACCGTCTCCCCCGAAACCGGAACCTCGGAACGACAAGGGTAAAGGGAAGGCAACCTTCGTTGCGAATGCTCAGCAGCAACCCATTGCCCCAAAGCCGGCGGATCCATTGGAAGAAAGAAGGCGGTATTATAATGAGAAGATGAAGCGCCCCTACTCGTTCCCGCGGGACAAGACGAAACGATTATTCGAGCTGGCAGTATGCAACAGACTTATAAACTTGCCAAATCCAAGGCGACCGCCACAACCCATTGAGGTGAATAGCCCCAATTATTGCCCTTACCACCAAACGGTAAGCCACCCGATTGAGGATTGCTTCGTCTTCAAAGGATGGATTGAAGATCAATACCTCCAGGGAAAGTTTGCGCTGTCCAAAAAGTGGAAGCTGAACCCGCCACAGCCGCATACTCCCAAGAAAGCAGATACACCGGGGGTAACCTGTTCCTTTATTGAAGAAGCTCTATGGGAGGTCGTGCTATCGGCTAAAACCAAAAGGATGCTGAGTGATTTTCATGCGTGTCCGGCAGTCGAATGGAAGAACCTGCTTGAACCTCAAATCATTGAAGGGATGCTGAAGCCACGCCCAACTACAAAGATCGGTGGTGATGGCCCAAATACTCACACCCAACCGTCAAAATCTTCGAAGAAAAAGAAGAAGAAATCCAAGAAGCCCGTGAAGCCTGGAGACAAGCGCACGGATTTGCAGAAACAGATTGACGCGCTGGAGGAGTACAATCAAAAGGCGCGGACTCCCGTCACACTCCAAGAGTTCCTCAACCACGTCTTTCAGGAGGAAGATGATGGAGAGAGTTCGCCAGATGAATCCGAAGAATATGTGGCGAGTTGTCATGTAATTTCCTATTCGGAAGATGAGAAAACTCCTGGCACTGAGAAACTGGGGGCACAGCCTGAGCCAAAACTTGTATGGCCAACAGATGAAATGATCGACGCCTTTCTAGACGAGATTCGTTTGAAGAGTAAAGCGGATCAGGAGCGTGAGATGGCTGCATCGGAAGGAGCCAAGCGCAAGCGACTGAACGAAAGAGTCGAAGCACTCCCGCCAGATCAAAAGATATCCGATGCGAATAAAAACGTGTTCAATACGAGAAAAACGTTTGCCAAAGCCATGTCAATGGGGATGAAGCTACCACCCGCGGAAGAGAACACGTTCGATGGGGCGGAGAGGCACCCTAATTATTGCTCATATCATCGGAAAATTTCATACCCTACGGAGGAGTGCGACGCTTTCAGGATATGGTGGCAGGGATATGTTGCTCACCGGCAACATTTTAAGCGCATGAAACGCAAAACTCGTCGGGAACAAAAAGGTACGGTCGAAAGACACAAAAGAACTGCCGGCAATTGTTACATGATCAACGCCGGAGAATCACATGTTCTCACCTTTGGGAGCGACTCTGATGAAGAAATGTCTCTGGGCCCTCTCTTTAAAGTATCCGTTTTTGGGAAAGAGGAAAAACCGGAGGCCTGAGAAAACATTCAGCTGCGCAATCGCACGCTCCCGGAAAAAAATCTCGGACCCGCGAATAGAAAAGATAAGGGAAAGGAGAAGGTCACTGAGGATATCACCTTAGATGACCAAGTCATGAAAGAGTTGACTGCCAAAGACCCTCCCAGGAAGGGTAAGGTGGACTACAACATCCTAGCGCACCTAAGGAAGCTACCTTCTCAGCTCAGCATTCTTGATGCCCTCCTATTATCAAAAGAAGCACGAGATTCATTAATCAAGGTGTTACAAGATCCCAAGCAATTCCAAGCCTTCCTCGCCGAAGAAAGGATGAAGAATGAACTGGAGGAAGTGCATACAGCCGACATCACTTTCGGTGACGAAGACCTTCTCCTCGGGACGTGCGACCACAACCGTCCCCTATATGTCTCTGGATACTGCCATGATATCAAGATAGGCAAGATCCTGGTGGATAATGGATCATCCGTCAATCTCCTTAATGTTCGGGTGTTGAAGGAAATCTGCATGAGCGTGCAGCACCTCGCTCGTGACAAAATTACCAGCTCTGGTTTCGACTCCCAGTCATCACGGACTCTCGGATCTATAATACTAACGTTACGCTTCGGACTGCTCATCGCGGACATCAAGTTTTACGTCATTGACACCAAGACCTGCTACAACGCCTTGCTCGGCCGCCCTTGGTTACACGAGTACAACATCATCCCTTCTACACAGCATCAGTGTATGAAGTACTTTAAGGATGGTTTAGAGTATACCGTAACAGGTGAGCTGAACCCATTCTCCGTGAACGAAGTCCGCAAGTACGAAGATGCAAAGTACTTTTTGCCAGACTTCGAGGATACAGAAAAGTGTTGCAAGCCGGAGAACAAAGCCGCCGCCACCATCCCTGTTTTCGGGAGCGATACCGAAGAAGAAGAAGAGATAGTTTACGCTGGGCCGTCTCGACGCAACAACCCGGGACCGTCCGCTCCCATGTTGATCTTCGGAAGTGACTCGGAAGATGAGGTTAACGCCGTGTTCTCCAGTCGTCCGTCAATACAAGCATCCCCTGTCGATGAGCAGAGTCTGCAAATCACCATGGTGCCGCGGAAACACTATAAGGATCTCGACGCACTTCAAGCTCACAATGTGCAAGACCTACAGACGTTTTACGTCCCTCCCAGGAGAAAGGGTGAAAAGATGATCCTATTCTACCAATCCACAGAAACGAGAGTGGAGAAAGAGATATGGCATGGCGCGGATGCTACACTCGACAGGCTCCAACCCATCCATCTGCCCAGATATTACACAAATGGACTAAGGAGGCTATTGAAGCGCCAAGGAGTACCCTTAAAACAGACTGTTCGACAAGCTCGATTCTACAACAGGATTTGGGATGTCCCCAGAACTCAACGCAAATTGTCCAACGGGAGAATTGAAACGCTCGGGCTTGGATATGTGAGATCTGGGAAACGGGAGCGAGTCCACGACAGCTACGCCGTATATAACTTCGATGAGGAGGAGGACACCTTGTCGGGGAATGCTAACCCCTCGTCAAAACTGGATCCCGCGAGCGAAATGTCGAGTCCGTCATTTGAAGAATGAACGGGAAAGCTTATCAGGAAAGCGGGTCAAACGGCTCGGGAAGATCACAACCGCGAGATGGCCATCTACGAGAAGGCCAGGATGCAACGTCCGTTTCAACAAGCTGCAAAAGACGAAGATGCTCCTCCCTGTCAACCCGTTGTGCAAAAGGCCCGATGCAAAGGCAGAAGTAAGTCAAGTAGCGGAAAAAGGAGTCGACAACAACGACGCAGGATTAGAGAGTCATGTGAGCGGGCATTGCGCGGTACGGATTTTTCCCTCACGAAGAAGATGAGTCGAGCGTATTCCTCCCCTCGAGACAAGACGAAGAAGTTACTCGAGCTCGCTATAAAACATCAAATGATCGCGATTCCGGAGTCTAAGCACCCTGAGCAAGCTAACAAAGTTTCTCATCTGGGTTATTGCTCTTATCACCGAGCCATACGACACCCTATCGAAAACTGCTTCACCTTCAAGAACTGGGTCGAAGACCAGTACCAACAAGGCATATTTGCTTTATCCAGCAGCTGGAGGGTAATGCCGCCACAAAAGCACGAACCCAAAGCCGCAAGAGCAGAGCCAGATCCACATCGGTCTTGGAAGCGGATTCGCACTTGTCACATGATTACAATATTAAAAGAAGAGCCCGAGAACATGGATGACATTCCCTGGTGCTTTGAGAACAGCAATGATGAGGTGATCTCAGAATTTCCGCCGGCTCCGAAAGAACTGGAAGATGGCATACATACTACTGCAGATAACCTCAAAAAGATTGAGTTGGGGTCGACAGATGATCCGCGACCGACATTCGTCAGCGAGTTGCTCTCTGAAGAAAGGGTGGCTACGTTAAAAGACGTGCTTATGCAGCACAGAGATTTCTTCGCATGGAACTATTCCGAGATGCCAGGATTAGATCCAGAGATTGCTGTGCATAAATTAGCAATATCCCCAGATATCAAGCCAGTCAAACAGGCACCGAGAAGGATGCGGCTCGAGCTTGAAATGAGCATTAACGCCGAAGTTAAGAAACTGATTGATTCTGGGTTTATCCAGGAAGTACAATATCCTGACTGGGTCGCCAACATCGTCCCGGTAATGAAGAAAAACGAGACAGTGCGCATATGTGTGGACTTCCGAGATCTCAATAAAGTCTGCCCGAAGGACGATTTCCCAGTACCGGTCACCGAACTGATGATAGACAATACGTCCACTCATGAGGTTTTCTCCTTTATGGACGGTTCATCAGGGTACAATCAGATAAAGATGCATCCCGACGACCAGAAGCATACCGCTTTCCGGACCCCTTTGGGTATATTCTGCTACAAGGTTATGCCCTTCGGTCTAAAGAACGCCGGTGCCACCTATCAAAGGACCATGACAAAGATCTTCGATGATCTCATACATGAAATCGTCGAGTGCTATATTGATGACCTCGTAGTGAAGAGCATGTCATACGAAGAGCATTTAGAGCATCTGAAGACCGTATTTCAACGCCTTCGGCAATATAATTTGAAGATGAACCCCCTCAAATGCGCGTTCGGAGTCTCCTCGGGTAAATTCCTGGGATTCATCATCCGACACCGAGGTATCGAAATAGATCCGTCCAAGATCAAGGCGATTATGGAAATGCCACTGCCAAGGACTCTCAAACAGCTGCGATCTCTCCAAGGAAAGCTCGCGTATATTCGGCGGTTTATCGCCAACCTGTCAGGCAAGTGCCGTCCTTACAGCCACCTGATGAAGAAGGGAACTCCGTTCGTCTGGGACCACAAATGCCAAGGTGCACTGGATGAGATCAAGCAATACCTGCAGAACCCGCCGGTGTTAGCTGCTCCGGTCAAGGGAAAGCCTCTTATTCCTTATACAACAGCCCTCGAAGGTTCCTTAGGCGCATTATGGGCACAAGAGAATGATCGAGGGAAGGAGAGAGCTCTTTATTACTTAAGTCGAGTTCTGCTGGGGGCAGAAAGCAATTACTCCCCCATCGAAAAACACTGCCTGGCATTAATCTTCGCGATAACAAAACTCAGGCACTATGCATTGGCGCATGAAGTCCGTCTTATATCAAGGGTGGACCCCCTCAAATATCTAATGTCAAAGGCCATATTGACAGGGAGACTCGCTAAATGGGCCTTGCTCTTGATCGAGTTTTCAATAACCTATCAGCCTCTTAAGGCAGTGAAAGGCCAAGCCATCGCCGACTTCATTGCTGAGCATCCAGTACCTGCCGGTTCTCCTCTAAATTGCGATTTGCCGGACGAACATGCGTTTGACGCGATCGGCGGCGGTGATACCCGATGGGAGCTTTATTTCGATGGAGCGTCCTCCATAAGGAAGCACAAACAAAGTACCCCAATGATCAAATCGGGGGTAGACCTCATCTTCGTAACTCCACAAGGAGGGATAATGCGCTTCGCTTTCTCCTTGACGAAACCGAGGACGAACAATGAAGCCGAATACGAAGCTCTGATAGTAGGCCTCGAGATCGCCATTGACATGGGAATTGAAAACCTCCTCATATACGGGGATTCTCAACTGGTCGTTAGTCAAGTAAACGGCGACTATCAAACGTGCAAAACGGAGTTGGTGAAGTACGGTGAAAAGGTGCAACAACTGTTGACCCAAATTCCCTCCTATACTTTGGAAAGCATACCACGCGTGGAAAATAGCAAAGCAGACGCGTTAGCTAAGCTCGCTAAAGAACCGGCTGACGAGAACCTCGAGGACGTTAAAATCGTGGTACAAAGCCGTCGAGTGCTCGCTCCAGCAGGAATATCTCCGGAATCATCCGAAGAAAAGAGAGCGACTGAGCAGACAACCCTACAAATAAAAGACCGTGAGAAGGCTGAGGATTGGAGGGAAGTCTTCATAGACTACTTTAAATCCCACCGAATGCCCGAAGAAGCGTCCTCAAGACATCAGCTCATGAAACGAGCTCTATCTTTCGCTTTCGTCAATAATACTCTGTACAAAAGGTCATTTGACTCTCTGTGGTTGAGATGCCTAGGACCTGACGAAGCAGAAAGAGTCATTCAGGAAGTTCATGACGGAATCTGTGGTTCTCATCAAGCAGGCCCGAAGATGAAGTTAAAAATTAAACGGATGGGATACTATTAGCCCACGATGATCCAGGACTGCCTCGAATATGCGAAGCAGTGCCACTCATGCTAAATTCATGGGGATTTCATCCACCAGCATCCGAATCCACTACATCCGACGGTGGCTAGCTGGCCATTTGAAATGTGGGGAACTGACATAGTCGGCCCCATCGAACCAGCATCGTCCAGGGGACATCGTTTCATCCTGGCGACGACTGATTACTTCTCCAAATGGGCAGAAGCAGTACCGTTGAGGGAAGTGAAGACGGAGAATATACTCCACTTTTTCAAGACGCACGTCATTTATCGGTTTGGAACTCCGAGATGGACCATCTCCGATAACGGGTCAGCCTACAGAAGCCACAAGATCAGCCGCTTCGCGCAACAGCATAATATAGACTGGAGATACTCCTCAGTCTATAATCCACGAGCTAACGGTCTGGCCGAAGCCTTTAATAAGACCTTGACAAAGATCATAAAAAAGACGGTGTCCCGAAATAAGAAGGACTGGCACGAGAGACTGCAAGAGGCTCTTTGGGCATATCGGACTACGTTCAAGACGGCCACGAGCACGACGCCATACGCATTGGTATTCGGTACGGAAGCGGTACTCCCCATCGAGATAGAGCTGCCTTCTCTACGAGTGGCAGTTCACCACGAGTTGACAGACGAAGAAAATGCTCACCTTCGGCTTGAGGAGCTTGACGCCCTCGATGAAACCCGGCTCATAGCGCAACAAAATCTGGAAGCTTATAAAGCAAAGATGGCGCGCTCGTATGAAAGATTGACCCGACCGAGGACATTCCGCCAAGGCGAACTCGTGCTAGTGGTCAAAAGGTCTATGATCCCCAATCGCGTCAAGCGGGGAAAATTCGAGCCAAACTATGAAGGCCCGTACATCATAGACAAGGTCTATCAGGGTGGAGCCTATCTACTCATGGATATGCACGGTGAAAGGCCTTTCAGGCCAATAAACGGCCGCTTCCTAAAGAAATACTACGCTTAATGAGCCACAGCCTAGGTCAATGATAGATGACGACGACTATGTCCGCTCGCTATCTTCCTAAGCCTAAGCTCTATAAGTAGTAGCCGGCCCTCTCCATAACGACGGACCGAAACGTCCTTAAACTAACGACGGACCGAAACGTCCTTAACTACTACCGCAGCATCCTTAGGCTGACGAGAAAAAAAAGGAAGAAAAAAAAATATAATAAATAAAGACGGTATGTCCATCAGCAAAAAGGACACGGATGAAAACCTGAAAGGGCTCCGTGAGTAAAAACAGCAGGGCTACCGGCGAGTGTTCGTGAAAACCCGAAAGGGCGAGACCTCGTAAAAAAAAAGAAGAAAAAAATATATAATAAAAAAACGGTATGTCCATAAGCAAAATGGGCACGGATGAAAACCCGAAAGGGCTCCGTGAGTAAAAACAGCAGGGCTACCGGCGAGCGTTTATGAAAACCCGAAAGGGCGCAACCTCGTTAAAGGACACTTGCAGGGTCCTCACGACCCTGTAAGGAGAAACCACCCGCGTGAGATCCTTACGACTCACAAGGGAGCAACACACTTAGGGATCCCCACGATTCTTAAGAAGAAAATACACTTGCGAGATCCCCACGACTCGCAAGGAGAACTCTCTTATGGGACCCTCACGGCTCATAAGACTTGAAAGTCTTAAGTTACAGAGACCTAAACCTGTGCTTAAGCAAAATTCCCCCATGACCTTCGACAATGCCCTACAAGCGGCTAATACCGACCCTTGTATACAATCCACGGGCGCGAATAAACGTTTCCCCAACAAAGTCCCGTCCGCGACTAGGGATACGTCCATATAATGAACAACCCTTATAAGTCCTTTCAACTTATAAGGAAAAAGTCCTCTTGTAGGATCCTTACGACTTACAGAGGAACATACACTTAGGAATCCTCACGATTCCCAGGGAGAAAATACACCTACAAGATCCTCACGACTTGTAGGGGGAAATACCTTTGTGAAACCTTTACGGCTCATGAAGTCAAAAGCCTTAGTCGACAGGACCCTAACCCTGTTTGCTAAGCCACCCTTGTTCAACATCGACAGAGGCAGATGATGATTCGCTCCTGGCAATATCCCAGTAGTAGCGGTGCTGATGCCGAAATCGGTGTCTACTTTCAGATTCATGGCGAAAAGCCAGTACGCCGCACGTGCATACGAAATAGTCGAAATGATGGGGCAACTTGCAATAAAAAGCAGCAAGTAAAAATGTATGCACGCAAAATAGCCGAAATGATGGGGCAACTCGCAATAAAAAGCAGCGAGTAAAAATAAAATAAATAGCCGAAATGATTGGGCACCGCGAAAAATAGCCGAAATGATAGGGCAATCGCGACCTTCGCGATATAAAAGCTGAAATGATGGAGCATCGCGGAAAAAGAAATGAAATAAAATAAAATTTTTTTAATTTATGCCCTACAGGAAATGTTCCATCACACCCTGTATACAATCCAAGGGCGTAAACAAAGAAGTGATCATACTTCCCCCCAGGTTTCATCAAAGAAAGAAGCTAAATCTCGACGGGCCGCAAGCGACCTAGAGATCATCCCAATACTCGTCTCGTAACGACGGACACAACTTCAAACAAAGCGGAGCAACGGCAACCCCTAGTTCCATGGCTCGGCGATATACATATCACCAACAGTCAAACCTCCATTCCGTGAAATGCGGATACAATCAGCAAAATTCCTGGTTACGTAGAATGCGGATAACGTCACTCTTTGACCCCGTGGAAAACATCCAGAGCGGATCCTGGTCCTCGCAGAGCACGGCAGTGAACCCGTATGAAGCATCCAGAGCGGAGCCTAGTCCTCGCCGAGCACGGCAGTGAACCCGTGTGAAGCATCTAGTGCAAAATTCCTGGTTACGTGGAACGTGGATAACGTCACCCTTTGACCCCGTGGAAAACATCCAGAGCGGATCCTGGTCCTCGCAGAGCACGGCAGTGAACCCGTGTGAAGCATCCAGAGCGGAGCCTAGTCTTCGCCGAGCACGGCAGTGAACCCGTGTGAAGCATCTAGTGCAAAATTCATGGTTACGTGGAACGCGGATAACGTCACTCTTTGACCCCGTGGAAAACATCCAGAGCGGATCCTGGTCCTCGCAGAGCACGGCAGTGAACCCGTGTGAAGCATCCAGAGCGGAGCCTAGTCCTCGCCGAGCACGGCAGTGAACCCGTGTGAAGCATCTAGTGCAAAATTCCTGGTTACGTGGAACGCGGATAGCGTCACTCTTTGACCCCATGGAAACGTCTAGAGCGAATCCTGGTCCTCGCAGAGCACGGCAGTGAACCCGTGTGAAGCATCCAGAGCGGAGCCCAGTCCTCGCCGAACACGGCAGTGAACCCGTGTGAAGCATCTAGTGCAAAATTCCTGGTTACGTGGAACGCGGATAACGTCACTCTTTGACCCCTTGGAAAACATCCAGAGCAGATCCTGGTCCTCGCAGAGCACGGCAGTGAACCCGTATAAAGCATCCAGAGCGGAGCCTAGTCCTCGCCGAACGCGGCAGTGAACCCGTGTGAAGCATCTAGTGCAAAATTCCTGGTTATATGGAACGCGGATAACGTCACTCTTTGACCCCGTGGAAAACGTCCAGAGCGGATCCTGGTCCTCGCAGAGCACGGCAGTGAACCCGTGTGAAGCATCCAGAGCGGAGCCTAGTCCTCGCCGAACACGGCAGTGAACCCGTGTGAAGCATCTAGTGCAAAATTCCTGATTACGTGGAACGCGGATAACGTCACTCTTTGACCCCGTGGAAAACATCCAGAGCTAATCCTGGTCCTCGCAGAGCACGGCAGTGAACCCGTGTGAAGCATCCAGAGTGGAGCCTAATCCTCACCGAACGCGGCAGTGAACCCGTGTGAAGAATCTAGTGCAAAATTCCTGGTTACGTGGAACGCGGATAACGTCACTCTTTGACCCCGCGGAAAACGCCCAGAGAGGAGCCTGGTCCTCGCCAAGCACGACAGTGAACCCGTGTGAAGCATCCAGAGCAAACACCGGACTGTGGAGTCCTTAAAATCCACGGACTATGATGTCCTTAGCCTCGACCGTAATGTCTTAAAACTAACGATCAACCACCCTGATTCTATATTGATTCCACCTTGGTTTAGGGGTACATCTCTTCACTCCTTTGATACCTGGCGTTGTAATTCCTCAACGTCTTCAAAGAGGTGACGGGTCCCCGCAACCACACATCGGACTGTGGAGTCCTTAAATCTACGGACTATGACGTCCTTAACCTTGACCGTGATGTCTTAAAACTAACATCGGACTGTGGAGTCCTTAAATCCGCGGACTATGACGTCCTTAACCTTGACCGTGATGTCTTAAAACTAACATCGGACCGTGGAGTCCTTAAATCCACGGACTATGATGTCCTTAACCTTGACCGCGACGTCCTTAAACTACGATGCCTTGAGCAACCCCTGACCCCGTGAAACACGGATAAGGGTGACCACATCCAGCACTTGCAGGTCTTCATAACCTGTAAGGAAGAAAAAATTCTCTGGTGAGATCCTTACGACTCTCAAGGGAAAACCTGCTTAAGAATCCTCATGATTCTTAAGAAGAACTTACACCTATGGGATCCTCTCGACCCATAGGGAGAAAAACTCTTTATGAGACCCTCGTGGCTCATAAAGTGCAAAAGTCTTAGGAAGCATATCTTAACCCTGAATCCTAAGCCATCGCTGCCCTGCAAAGAGATCAAGATAAATTGTCCGCAAAACACATTCAATGAAAAGAGACACACCATCGAGAAGAAAATGTATCTTTTATTCATAAACCAAAATGGATACAAACTACAATCCATGAAAGAACAAAAAGAAAATACTCTTGCTCAAGAGTATGTACAAGAAGAAAGGAAAAGATATAAGTTTTTCAAGCGGGCGGGCGATTCAGCAGTTTCGCTAGCTCATCCTGCTTTTGCTGGGCCACGGCTTCATGATTCAGGATCGCCAGAAGACGGGCCTCCGCCTGAGCCTGCTGGGCCTGATACGAAGCAAGCCGAACTTCAAGCTCTTTCTCGGTGGCCTTATGGGCCTCGACCCTTTCACGAGTGAACGTGGCAGCTTTATCGAGAGCCACCACCTCTTTGATGGACTCCTGAAGCACCCGCCAGAGTTCATATGCTTTGTTGGCCTTGGCGGTAAGATTAGCTTGAAGCTCGCTCAGCGCCTTAGAAGCCAGCTCCCTCTCCGAGAATTTGCGGCCGAGCCTCTTCTCGTACGACGTCATGTTTGCTGCGCACCGTGCTATCAGCCCCCGTAACTCCGCCTTTGCAGCCACAGCTTCCGAGGAAAGGTGGGAACATTCAAGGGCGTGAAAACAAGCCTCCACCTTCCGACAGAACTCCACCCAGACCCGCACCACCTCTTCACTATGACAGGTGGCAAGAAAAGGGAGAGAGCCGTTAGCTCCAGCGGCAAACGCTTCGGCTGTGGTCGCGCTACCAGCACGGAGCTCCTCGATGAAAGATGATAGGGAGACAAGGCTTAATTGGGCCAAGCGTTCTGAAGCCCGCAAAGCATAAGGGCCGGGCGGCATCATGATGCGTGATTCCAACGCCATGGAGACTGGCAGGACTGTTCAAATTTGAAAGATGTTAATAAAATTCTTAAGCACAGAACGAACGGGATTATAATAAAATGTCGCTTACCGACAGTCATGCAAGTAGGAGCTGAAGGTTCCCCTGGCCCTTCAACGACCTCGACCTTATCGTCAGCTTCCAAAACTATAAGAGACATCAACGTCATTTCGCAAAATAGTAACTATGCTATGGTGAAAGAAAAAATGGCGAATGATGCTAACCTTGCCCGGAGGAAAGGATAATACGCTGAGGGGAGATCGCCTGCGGAGCTGCCATCTCCAATAAACGCTGAAATGACTGTCGAGGCGACAGATCAGCGATAGTGGCCGCCAAACCGTGCAATTCTGGGAAAGATAAAAGAGTTTAGACCATGGAAGGGTTGCTAATTTAAAATGCAGAGGGTTACCTTCAACACTTCTCCCGTTCTGAGTCGGGGGGATAGCGGCTTCGACAGCCTCTGCCAGAACCTCGGGCTCCAACAGAGGGAGGGTACTCCCCACTACCTCCATCTCAGCCTCTGGGCCGCCTTCGGGAAGAGCCGTTGGAGCAGTAACCTCCAAAGGAGCCTCCCCCAAAGGGGCAAGCACTCCCTAATCAAGAACCGCCGCTGGAGGCTTTACCATGAGAGGAGCAGCCTCATCAGCCCCCTCCACATTAAGCAAGGCTTCATCGAGAATTTCGGCAGGCTTTACCTTTAATGAGCCCGTAGGGAGCTCCCCCAGCGTCGAAGATTCTGCACGATTCAAATAAGAATAAGGATACATATGTACGGGCATAAATAATCTGAAGAACTACAAAAAGAACCACAACGTACCGATGCGCAAGGAAGCCTTCAATATGGCCTCTTCAAGTCGCTGCTCCTTCTCAAGGAGGCGTGCTCGCCAGGGTTCAAGGGTAGACTCATGGCCGCCGGTCCATAAAGAAAGTGCGTCCGCTGCGTCTTCTGAAGCGGCCTGCTTCAGGGCCTTTTCCCCCCATTCCTCCAAAGGACCGATAAACCGCCGCCGAATCCACGAAGGGTCTTCGTAAAAGATTACAGCGGGATAGGGCTTCTTCGGAACCCTGGCGTTATGAGACACGTCTTTGGAACGCCGTATGGCCTCGGCCAACTGTGCGGCTTCCTCATCGGCCGAACTCGGAAAGAGAAGTCCAGCGTCTGACTCTTGCAAGGCAAATGGTTCGTCTTCAAGAATAGGCTCAGACTCCGCCAAAGAATCGAGCAAATTGGTGGCCGTTTTCCTCCGCCGCTTAGACCCAGAGCCGGTCGCCGAGGATGACCGCTTCCTCCCCCACGAAGCCTTAGGGCGGCGCCGACCCACATCGCCCTCGACACCCTCATCCCTATTACTCTCGCTCGGTGCCACAACCAAGGATGACACCGCTATTGTCGACGCCACGAGGGGCGGTACTGCCACTGGCGGTGGTGCTACTACTGGGGCCCGTCTGCCCTGCGATCGGGAACCTAGAGGCATACCAGCTGTTGGAGTAAGGTCCATCCCTGACTCTCCCGGAATGAGCGCGGTGCCAATATCCCTCAGAGGAAAGCGGACCGGAGCCCTCGTTTGCAGCTTAGCTCCCGGAACCTGAGGAGGGGCGTCATGACCAAGAAGCACCCTCCTTTCCTCAAGAATAATTGGGCTGATCCGATGAAGATACCAACCCGTAAACGAGCCCACGCACCGGGGCATGTACTCAGCTTCAGTGACCATGAAGAGGGAACCGGTGTTCAACCTCACGAAATGATGACCGGCATCACGAACGGCATCAAGCGAAGGGACCGGTGCGACTATGAAAGCCTCGAAAGGAACACCCTGGTCGTATCCAAGCTGTCGGGCAAAGCGATACGGGTTGTACCGCATGAAAAGAGCCGCACTGTCCTGGCGAAACACCAGGTAGCCTGGTCTAATTGTATACAAGTGCGCGGCCTCCCGGGGCTTCAAAGAAGGTATGTTGTCTTTTGACCGGTCCCAGAGTTGTTGAACTGGACCTGAGGGAGTAGACAAGACTCGATCATTAAAAACCAGCCCGCCAGCGGCAGCGTAAGGAGAAATCAGCACCCGAATATCCCCAAATTGGGTCGGGTCGGTGGCAGAAGCATCCACTAATCGCATAAGTCGCGGGAAGGGGTAGGCATCGTAAATTGTGGGCCTTTGATGCATAGAAAAAGCCCCCAACACGTGCATTTCGATCCAGGATGTGAAGTAATGAAGCGAAAAATTCACCACGTCTACGCCGGGGCTGGAAGTGTTGGCCACAACGCCCAACCCATGGTAAAGATGCGCCAGCGCCGGGATGCCGATAGCCATCCGCGTCTCCTCAGCAATACAATGAGCCGGGTAGATAACCGAGGCTTTCATGAAGCGGCGATGCATGAGAATAACAAACTAACTGAGCCATACACTGACAAACCCCACGAAGAACGTCTCCTCATCCATACCGGGTGCTGCAATGGACTCAAAAGACATCGGCGACATGATGAGGATATAGTATTGAGGTAGATCCGATTCAGTGGTCGGCAGCTTCTTTAGACCAAACCCAAAGGGGTCTTTGATGTTGGCAAACTTCGGAGCTGTCTTCGACACGGCGTCTTCACGAAGGAAGCAAGCAATGAAGCTCTTCAAAGTAACGCCCTGCTCCTCAGATTCGGTGAACAATCGGTCAAAAATACCTAGCGCCTTGATCAAGCTGGGACGCTTGTGGCGAACGGCGTTCTTAGTAGACAAGCCGTCAACCGGTGCAGGCTCGGGCTCAAAGACGTACTCGTCAGGAGGCAACAACTCCACATACAGGGTACCCCTGATTGGCAATCCCAAGATTTCATAAAATTCTGCCAGAGAAATCGAGACCTCGCAATCTCCTAGAATAAAAGTGTTGGTGGGGAGATTCCATTGATTCAGGAACGCCCTAACCCACCAGACATGCGGGGAATTATAATGGAAGAGTGACGCGTATCTTTCCTGGTAAAGCCCGACCTTCTGCAGCCGCGCACGATGGGTGGCAAGGATATAGCGAGCCCAGAGAAGGTAGCCCATGGGGTGTCGAGGAGTAAGCCCTATCTTATAAATCTGCCCCCATGGGTGGGCCTCACCCTGACAAATGCGACGCCCCGGGATATCTATAGCGGGGACCGGATGGTTCGGGATACCTGTTGTTGAAGGCTCGAGTCGTCCCGTTGGAGCCCAGTTGGGCATCTCCACAGCAAAAACCATTCTCGGAGGGTCCATCGGCAAGAATGGGAAAGTAGGCTCTGTCGGTACTGCACAGAGGAAACTCCGGCGACCCCGGATAATATGGCTATACCAAGTTCCCCATAGAAGCAAGTTGGTGCAGTTCGGGTCATGAGCCCGGATCATCGCCATCGCTTCCTCGTCAGATGGTGATTGAGGAAAAGCGGCCTCCGAACAAGTGAAGGGAAAACACGGAACAAAAGCCATCGCACCTGAAATTGAATAAAAGAAGACTGTCAAAAGCAAAGCCAGCAATATGTGTATATAGATGCATGAACATGAAGACTAGTTAAAGAAAGCAGCAGCAGACTCTTTTTATGGGGCCATTGGCTACAAAACATATGGGCCCCATAGAATCAGGATGACGGCTTGTTAATAATGAGACCAAACAGTTATAATAAAACAAAAGGAATATCCTCATTAAATAAAAGAGCGGGTTTCGAGTAACCCTACGCATTTCCCACTAGAGGACAAATTCGCCTTGGGCTCTACAACAGATCAAACAAGATCATGGGAATTAAATTCCCACAGGAGACATCATTACAAAGCCTCTGTTCCATTAATCACAGAAGGACAACCTAGGGCAAGGAGACCCTAAGAAGACTCCAGGTGAGGAAACCGAGTTCTTCATAGGAATTAAATTCCTTATTAAGAAAAGGGAATTAAATTCCCAAAAGCATTTTTTCTGTAAATGAAGTTAAACTCCATGGATCATCATATAAACCCTAAAAAGATCTACTGTTGAGGGTTAAGTGGTTTCATATTTTGGTTAAGAAACTTGAAGAAAAATGGGTTCTTTGTTAAAAAAGGAGTGAAACCCTTGATATGGATTTAAAATCCAGAAGAATGTGAAAGTTCATCGTTTGTTCAAGAACATTACCTGAGGAAAAGAGTCTTTTTCGAACAGAGTTAAATTCTGAAAAGTTCAAGGCAGGGAACTAAGCTCTGGAAGAAGAGAATTAAATTCTCAGAAAAAGTTTGCAAGGAAGAAGAGGAGCAAAATGGAGGCTCTTCTAAAGGGACATGGGCATTTATAAGATGTGATGGAGACGCTTCATCTCCCTAAATCCTTAGAGGAATCCAACGGTCACAAAAAGTGACAGCGTTGCACTCACGTGCAGACACGTGAGAACAACGCTGTGGGGGCATTTGTTTCCTTATTTAAAATCAGGAAAACTTAAGGAGGAGACATCACGTGTTGGCACGTGACATTTGAAAACAGCGGCAAAAGTCAGATTCGATTCCCTGATTAAATCAAAGAAAAGGCTCCAGAAGAGGGTCACGTGCTCACACGTGACCAGGGGTCACGTGGTGGCACGTGACGGTTGAACAGCGGCCAGAAAACAAAGCGCAGAAAGGAGAAAGAAGCTGTTTCAGGGGGTCACGTGCCTACACGTGACCAGGGGTCACGTGGCCACACATGACCGGCTTTCAAAGCCTATCTATTTAACAGAATTAAATTATGAACAACATTCAAATCTTTCCAAAGGAGAATGATTATTTGGAACCGATTGGATTAAAGATTTAAAGGTGATTAAATATCATCTATTTATGGAAAAATCTTGAACTTGGAAAGATTTCCCCTTAAAATCTAAACGAAATAACAAAGCAATATCTTTGGATTTAAAATCCAATGGTGAATAAAATTCACCTAATAATCCAAAGGTCCAGATGAATGATGAATGCAAATTAAATCTCTCAATGAAAGATTCACTAAAACTGATTGATTCTGCTCCTTCTCCTATAAATAGGAGCCAACATACATGCATAAAAAAAAGGAGGAGGACATACAGAGGACACACAGAGAGAAAGAGACATGGAAATAGAGAAAAAAAAACCCTACGACTTTGGAAGAATTGGATCTTCTGCAGAAGAAAACCTTAGGTAAGAAAGAGAAGGCCTCTAAAAGAGAATTTAATTCTCAAAAGAGTTTAACTCTTATATATAAAAAAGAAGAACTTAGTTCTCTCTTTAGTAGAGGATCTGCAAAGTGCACATCTCCCCATGAATAGAGAATTTAATTCTCATTGGGTTGAGATCCTGCCATGCAGATCCAAAACATAGAGAGGGAATGAAAGTTTGAGAATTTGATTCTCACTGAATTATAGGAATTTAATTCCTTTAAGATGAATTAGGGTTCAACCCTATGTTATAGGAATTTAATTCCTTCAGAATGAACAGAATCAGGGTTTAACCCTATTTAAGAACTTAGTTCTGTTAAAATAACAGGAATTTAATTCCCTTAAGAAAGAAGAAATTAGACAGAATCTGATTCCTCAGAATATAAGTTAGGGTTTAACCCTATCTAAGAGTAATTCTCTAAAGAAAGTGGGAATTTAATTCCTCTAAAGTTATTAGGGTTTAACCCTATGATATAATTCATTTCTTCATATCTATGAGGAATTTAATTCCTACAGAAAAATCAAAGTTCAACCCTATCAGAAAATATAATTCTTCCGAGAAAAATGGGAATTTAATGAAGAATTTAATCAGAAATTGCAAAGAGGTAGAGTCACGTGCTACCACGTGACCCCCAAAAAGATCCACAGAAAAGGGCTTTTGAGGCAATGCCTCATGTGACCCACGTGACCCTTGGCAGAAGCTTTAACACACAAACACTTAAATGCCCACCACGTGACAGCACATGATGCTCCGAAGTATTCAAATACTTTCAGCAGAACAAAAAAAGGGGAGGGCGCCCTCACGTGCTACCACGTGATCCCTCTTACTTTAGTGTTTAACACTAAATTGGAACCTCTGAATCCACCGTTTAACACTGTTTTGCCTTAGTGTTCAACACTAATCGAAGAGCTTTCTTGCAGTGTTTTAACACTGAATTTCTTAGTGTTTAACACTAAATTAAATCTCTGTTAACAGAGTTTAACATTAATTTTCTTAGTGTTCAACACTAAATTAAAATCTCTGTCACCAGTGTTTAACACTGATTATCTTAGTGTTTAACATTAATTTGAGATCTCTGTTGCCAGTGTTTAACACTGATTTTTTTTAGTGTTTAACACTAATTTGAACTCCCTGCTGCTAGTGTTTAACACCAACTATCTTTTAGTGTTAAACACTAACTTGTTCCTAGTGTTCAATACTGCTGGCTAAGTGGCTAGAGGCAAAGCCTCTCCTTCAATGGACCAACAGAAAGCCAAAATTCCAAACATGATTGGACTTAGCCCAAGATGGCCATAAGTCCCCAATTCAAACTTAACTGGGCTGATGGGCTCATAACATAATTAATTGGTCCTGGTCCTAAACTGGGCCAAAGACTGTTTAATCCATCTTGGTCTAAGGGTACATCTCTTCACTCCTTTGATATTTGGCGTTGTAATTCCTCAACGTCTTCAAAGAGGTGACGGGTCCCGATGACCATACATTGATACGGATTGTGGGGTCCTTAAACTCATGGACTATGAGGTCCTTAACCTTGATCGAGATGTCTTAAAACTAACAACGGACTGTGAGGTCCTTAAACCCTTGGACTATGACGTCCTTAACCTTGACCGAGATGTCTTAAAACTAACAACGGACTGTGGGGTCCTTAAACCCATGGACTATGACGCCCTTAACCTTGACCGAGATGTCTTAAAACTAACAACGGACTGTGGGGTCCTTAAACCCATGGACTATGACGTCCTTAACCTTGACCGAGATGTCTTAAAACTAACAACGGACTGTGGGGTCCTTAAACCCATGGACTATGACGTCCTTAACCTTGACCGGAATGTCTTAAAACTAACAACAGACTATGACGTCCTTAACTTTGACCGAGATGTCTTAAAACTAACTTTGGACCGTGAAGTCCTTAAATACACGGACTATGACGTCCTTAACCTTGACCACAACGTCTTAAAACTAACATTGGACCGCAATGTCCTTAAACTACCTATTGACCGCAATGTCACTAAACTAAACAACAGGGCTCCCTTAATTGCTCTCTTGTTGGATCTAAACGATCCCGTTAAGTTGATTTTAGTCTAAAAACTAGACTGATGTATCCTTAACAAACGTTTAAGTTGATCTTAGTCTCAAATGAGGCCAACGTATCCTTAAACCCAAACCCCCAAACCCAAATCTAAGATAAATACGGATTTGGACTAGTCCACGCCCTGCGGGTGACGACATAACTCAGTCTCCGTATACAATCCACGGGCAACTAAACACAAAATAAGCACACACGACACGAAGTGACCATCTGAAGAAGGAGAAAGTGGTTACCGCAGTGTGGTAGCGTAATTAACTGCAGGGGCTTGCGCCTGCAGGGAGCGTCCCCACAATCAAAAACCCCTCAAGTGAGGGGGAATCTGATGAAGTCTGCTACATCGGACGCATCCGTTTAAACCTTCGATACATGGTGCCATAAATCAACTTAGCATCTTCGGAGAGGTAGACGGATAGCACCAATTAGCATCTGCCCCGAATCTCAGGTAAGACGAGCCTACGCGGTCACGTCTCTGTATTCGGAGGGGAACAATAATATGTACACTTGACTTGACTTGACCCGAACCATGAATACGTAATAACTTGACATGAACACTTGACATGAATACATGAACAATTGACTTGAATACTTGAACTTGACTCGATACGTGAATTGCACTCTCTTATGTATTCATGGATTTGGGCAAGACTTGTAACTTTAATCACAGACTAATAAACGCGGGGTGTTGGGGGTAGTTTGAATATGAATCCGACGGAATCTCAGGAGTCTCATTACTAAAATAACGTTACTGTGGTACCGGACTGAAACGGTACAAATAATGTTGATGTGGTACCGGGCTGAAATGGTACATCACGAATTCATGAACGAGGGAGCGTGTTTCCAAGCCCCTGGATGATGGCCTGTTGGGTTTGGAATACTTCAATAACAATTGAAGTTCCGCTATTTTGGGTCCGTGATTTCTCGCCCCTGGACGATAGCCTTGAGTTCAAGAATACTCTTGAGATTGGTTGATATTCACACTTGAACTGACGTTAGGATATATTACCTTGTAGAGACCCCTTAGGACACGGACATCCACTTCATGTTCACTATACCTACACTCCATGGCCATGTTATACTTGTTTGCCATGCTGACATAGTTGCCATATACATTACTATACTTGTTCACATATTACAATTTCTATTTATACTATATTACATGTCATCTTGTACTCAATTTATATATTACACATCTTTATTAGGATTTACCGAGCGCAAGTTCGCTGACGGGCATTCCACCTATTTTTTGTTTCTTGGAATGTTCGTCAAGTGACTTAGGATCAAAGGAGGTGGAAGTGATTGCAGAGAATTACAACCAATTCACATCTGAAGAAGATTATTAGTTTTCATTCCCGCTTTTTTTTTTCCAACAAGTTACATGTTTAAACACTTCCTTTCCATGTTCAGACTTCTTATATCAGTTAAACTCTGTAAAGTTGAGAATGTAAATACATAAAGCGGTTGGATTTTATTTTCACTTTTCTATTCTTGTGTCATTTTTATGTTGCTTATAGACGCCTAACGTATTCTTATAGTAAATACCTTGCGGGCTTGCCACGCCACCGTTTCCGTCTACTGGGAAGCAGGGAGTGACACTGGCAGTAACCATAACGGGACATAAACCACTACTCGAAAAAAATACACCGACTAGGCCAAATTATAAAGATTGGCCGAGGAACGTCAATATTTCACTCACTTATGACAAAGTGGCATACGTCCTCACTAGTACTGCTCACCCTGTCCTAGGACCAGACTCCTCGGTTGTGGACATCGGGGTCCGCAAAACACGGGACCTGAATTGCGAGAAACCTAGGTGCATAGTGCTGGCTTCCATGAATAATGAACTTCAGAAGCAGCACGAGAATATAGATATAAAATCAATTTTTCTCCATTGCAAGGATTTGTATGGAGAGCACTCTCGTATCGCAAGGTACGAGACCTTAAGAAAATTATTCCAGATGAGGTTAGCTGTTGGATCACCTGTAAGAGAACACATTCTAAAGATGATCAGTCTCATTGAGGAACTCGCAAATCTGGGATGCGTGTAAGAAACGAGTTATATATTGACTTGATTCTACAGTCTCTTCCTCACACCTTCTCTCAGTTCGTGCTGAACTTTAACATGCGCGGCATGAAAGCTGATCTTCCAAAGCTCCTCAACATGTTGAGGGTAGCGGAGAGCTCCTTGAAAAAGAAAAAGACACATGTTCTTACTGTTGGGGAATCTTTCTCTTCTAAATTCAAATCAAAAGTAAAGGGGAAGAAGAAGAAGAACTCTACCAATCCGAAAGGAGGTGTCAAAAAGGTGTAAGGTACGAACAATTCGGAGAGAGTAAAAGCAGGAAAGGATGAGTACTACTACCGTCACAAGAAAGGTCACTGGAAGAAAAATTGCAAAGCTTTAAAAGCCAAGGGTAAGGACACGAAGTAAGCTGATGGTTTGGCTTCAGTTGTGTTCGTGATTGAAAACTGTTTTTCAGTAAACTCTACATCATAGGTATTAGATACTGGTTCTTGTTCTCACATCTGTAATTATTTGCAGGTACTGAGAAACCGTAGAGTGCTGAAGGCAGGTGATATGACTCTCAGGATTGGCAACGGAGCAAACGTAGATGCTGTTGCAGTAGGGGATTATCACCTGGGTTTGACGAGTGGACACATTTCGGTGTTATATAACTATTTTTGTGTACCCAGAATGCTATATAATATTATATCAGTATCTTTGTTGTCTAATGAAGGATATATTTTTGCTCTTGAAAGAAATGTCATGAATATTCACCTAAATCAAGAATTGATTGGGTCTGGCACACTGGATAATAACATATACATACTCAATCAACATCAAGTTTTCAACGTCCAAAACACACTCAAAAGGAAGACTCCAGATTCAAACTAAGATTTCTTATGGTATTGTATATTTGGTCATATTAATGAAACGAGGTTGACTAAGTTATATAAAGATAGATATTTGGATACGTTCAAATATGTATCATATGCAACTTCTCAATCATGTATCAAAGGAAAGATGATTAAATCTCCATTCACAGGACACGGAGAAAGAGCCACTGAGCTCTTAGGGCTCATACACAGCGATTGTTTACCGTCGAGAGACGCGACTGGGACATTAGGACGTCTGGCCTGAATTTTGGGGGCAGATACTATTTGGTTTTATCCGTCCACCTCTCCGAAAATAGCAAGTTGATTTATGGCACCGTGTATCGGAGGTTTGGACATATGCGGCCGTTGTAGTAGACTTCGTCAGATTCCCTTTCGTTTACGAGGGGTTTTTTTTTATTGTGGAGACGCTCTTCACTGCAGGCACAAGCCCCTACAGTTAATTACGTTACCGCGTAGCGATAACCACTTTCTTCTTCTCCAGATGTTTATTTCGTGTCGTGTGTGTTTATTTTATTTTTGGTTGCCTGTGGATTGTATACGGAGACTAATTTATGTTGTCGCCCATAGGGTGGGGATTAGTCCAAATCCGTATTTTCTTAGATCTGGGTTTGGTTGATTCAAGGATCGTAAACCTCGTTTGAGATTAAGATCAGTTTAAATGGTTGTTAAGGATACGTTAGCCTAATTTTAGACTATGATGTACTTAACGAGGGTTCATGATCATTTTTGATCCAGCGAAAGAGCATTTGGGCTCCATCGTTTTAGTTTAGGGACATTACGGTCCATAAGTTTAAGGACATCATAGTCCATGTTTAAGGACATCATAGTCCATAGAGTTTAGTTTAGGGACATTGCGGTCCATTGGGTTTAAGGACATCATAGTCCATAGAGTTTAGTTTAGGGACATTGCGGTCCATAAGTTTAAGGACATCATAGTCCATAGAGTTTAGTTTAGTGACATTGCGGTCTAAGAGTTATTGGTTATTGGGATCTTCCACCGCTCTGAAAATGTTGAAGAATTACAACGATATATATCAGAGGTGTGGAGAGATATACCCTTGAACCAGTTTCCAAATCGAGGAGTTATCAGTTCTGAGCATAGAGGCTCGGTTTGTTTGGAGATTTAATCTCAGGAGGAACTTAACTGATTTGAGGTTGGAGTTGGTTCCTTATAGTGTTAAACACTAATGTACCTTTAGTGCCCACGTGCTCCTACGTGATGCTCTGAGGCAGTGTAAAACACTGGAATTTGAGAGCGCTCATGTGTCCCACGTGATGCTTTTGAAGATGGTGCTGTTCGCTTGATTTTATTCCCCATCTTTATATAAGTGTTAAACACTTTATCCATATGGCCACCACGTGTGAGCACGTGAGAGCGCCTCAGAGTCAGGCATTGTTTCTTTGGGTTTATTCCCTTTTCTTTTAAAAAGTGGAAAGCACTATCAGCGAGGGGGGTCACGTATGAACACGTGATCTATTTCAACTTTTCTTTTGAGTTCATCACAGATGGTCACGTGTGAACACGTGACCATCAATATGCATGGAATTCTTTCTCCGAGTCTTAAAAATATCAAATCCCTTATTATATATATATATATATATATATATATATATATATATTTATAAGGATTTAATTCCTTGGACTTGTTCTTCCCTTATATTTTGGATCCGCATGGCAGAGTCTCCCCGATGAGAATTAAATTCTCAACTTGTAAAGATCTGCTTCTGCAGATCTTTCACCAGAAGGGAGAACTAAGCTCTTATATGAAGGGTTAAACCCTAGTTTTATCAGAGAAATTAAATTCCTATATGCCTTTTGGGAGAATTAAATTCTCTGAACTTAGATCTTCCCCTAGGTTTTAAATCTGCATGGCAGAATTTTCCCGATGAGAATTAAATTCTCAACTTGTGGAGAGATCTTCTTCTGTAGATCTTTTACCAGAAGAAAGAACTAAGTTCTTTGGAAGAGTTAAACTCTTGTGGAGACTAAGAAGAAGTAAGATGTTCTATGTGTTTCGTTCCTTCTTACCTAGGGTTTCTTCTTTTCTTTTGAACTTGCAGTTTCTGGTGGGGGGAGGCTTCCTCTGTACAAGATTTGAAGACTTGGGTCCTTTATATAGGGGAGGTTAATTTGTTGATTAAGTTAAGGAAATCTCTCATTGAGAGATTTTTTAATTGATTTGGGGAATTTATCCACTGTTGGATCTTTGATCTAAGGACTTCTGTTTTACAGAAGACATTTTTCTTGTTTTTAACAAGATTGGGAAAATACTTTCCCATACAGAGCTTATTCGGTATCTTGGTGATTTTTAGTCACCATTGGATGTTTGATCCAATGGTGCTCTGATTTACAGAGCACAATCTTTCTTGTTTGGAAAGATTTGAGGAGTATTTTCTCAATCAGAATTTAATTCTGTATCTTGGTGATTTTTAATCACCATTGGATCTTTGATCCAATGGTGCTCTAATTTACCGAGCACAATCTTTCTTATTTAGAAAGATTGGGGAAAATATTTCAAAATAGGGTTCTGATCCCTTATATATAGAATTTAATTCTATTGGGTTAGAAGATATTAGGAATCCTCACGTGTAGCACGTGACCCAGTGGCACTAGGCCGGTTTGCCTATATGCAGCAGTCCTAAAGAAGAGCATCACGTGTTGGCACGTGATGCGCCTTCTGGTCTGCTATTTGTTTTATAAAGGCGCCTATATACTTTTTATATAGGTGCTCACGTGTGGCACGTGAGTCCCAACTTCAGTCCCATTTGTTAAGTGTAACGCTTGTAATTTTGGCTCCAAGACGCATCACGTGTGGGCACGTGATGCTCTCTTCGGGAAATTTTCTCATTGCTTTTTTATTTATTATTTATTTTTCCAAAGGGAAAAAATGCCCCCACAGCGTTGTTCTCACGTGGCTTGCATGTGAGTGGAACGCTGTCACCTTTACAGCCTTTGGATTGCCTAGGGGAACGGGGAGGTGAACCGCCCTTGTCATGTCTTATAAATGTAAGTGTTTGGTCTTTAGGCAGACACTGTTCTTTCATCTTTTTCCTTCTTTGTTTTCTATGAGAACTTAATTCTCCTCCTCAGAGCTTAGTTCTCTGCCACTGCAATTCCAGAGTCAAACTCTTTTGGAAAAAGAAACCCTTTTAGGTAAAGATCTTGAACATTTAGAGAAACCCTTTTCTTTAAAGTAAACTTCTGAATTTTAAATCCACAATGAGAGCTTTGCTCTCCTCTAAAACCCATCTTTTAGAGATGCAAAGATATAATTTTTGAGTAATAACTCTCTATGCTTTGGGCATTCCTCCTCTGACCTTTATGGCATTTGATTTTTCATTTTCTCTTTATGGGGTTTCTGGAATTTAATTCCATTGCATAAAAGGAATTTAATTCCTCACCGACGAGCTTAGCTCTAAAAGATCAAGAGGGCGCTTCGGGAATTTGATTTCCCTGTGTTCCTGAAAATCTTTTCAAGGGATTTTTCCTTTATTTTTACCCATTTGACAAAGTTTGTAATGGGTGTTCTTTTGTGAGGATGTCTCAAGTCGTTTAAACTCTAATGTGCATTTATTGAGAATCTTTTTTAATTCTCACAATGATTACCCTGCCTCGTGATTGGCTAGCCGTCATACTGATTTTGTGGGGTCCATTATTTTTTTGCAATCAATGGTCCCATGGAATAAACTTCTTGTCGTTTTCTTCTGCTGTTTATATATATATATATATATATAGGCTGCATTAATAGTTTTTTCCTCCCTTTATTTCAGGAACAATGGCTTCTCTTCCCTACTTTTCTTTTACTCGCTCAGACGCTGCTTTTCCACAATCACCGTCGGATGAAGAAGCAATGGCGATGATCAGGGCCCATGATAGGGACTGTACCAGTTTGTTCTTGTGGGGAACTTGGTATAGGCATATCATCCGGGGCCGCCGCAGCTTTATTTGCGAAGTGCCAACAGAGCCTCTTAGCCCAATTTTGCCGATGGAGTGTCCGCAGACTGCTTTTGCGGTGGAGGCGGCTGATTGGACTCCTATAGGCCGGCTTGAGCCGTCGACAACTGGGATACCCAACCAGCCTTTGCCGACCATAGACATTTTGGGGCGTCGCATTTGTCACGGTGAAGCCCAACCCTGGGGACAAATTTATAAGATAGGGCTTACCCCTCGCTACCCAACGGGCTACCTTCCATGGGCTCAATATGTTCTGTCCGCTCATCGTGCACGATTACAAAAGTTCGAGCTCTATCAGGCGGTATATGCGTCCCTCTTTCTTTATCAGTCTCCTCATGTCTGGTGGGTTAAGGCTTTTGTGAACCAGTGGAATCTTTCCACCAACACCTTCTTGCTAGGGGATCGCGGGGTCTCTATTTCATTAGAAGAGTTTCGCGAGGTTTTGGGACTACCAATCAGGGGAGAGCATTACGAAGAGTTGCTGCCTCCCGATGAGTATGTGTTTGAGACGATGCCGACTTCTCTTGACGGCTTGACGGCTGAAAACGCCGTCCGCCATAAGCACCCTAGCTTAATCAAAGTTTTGGTTATTTTTGAAAAACTGTTCGCAGCGTCGGAAGGGCACGACGTCACTTTTGAGAGCTTCATTTCCTGCTTTATCCGCGAAGATGCTTTGTCCAAGACGGATTCAAAGTTTGCGAGCATCGACGACCCTTTTGGGTTTGGGCTAGATAAACTGCCGGCCAAAGAAGAAGATTTACCGCAATTTTATATCCCGATCTTGTCGGTCGTGTCCTTCGATTTGATCGTGGCTCCCGGCATGGACGAAGAGACCTTCTTTGTCGGCTTTATCAGCCTTTGGCTCAGCTGGCTCTCCATTCCAACGCACCATCGCTTCATGAGAGCTTCGGTCATCTGTCCTGCTCATCGTGTGGCTGAAGGGGCACGACTGGCCGTGGGCATCGTAGGGCTATCACACTTATACCATGGGCTGAGCGCTGCGGCCAATAATTCGACCCCGGGTGTAGATGTTGTGAGTTTCTCCCTCCACTACTTTACATCGTGGATCGAGATGCATGTACTGAGGGCGTTCGCAGCGCATCGGAGGCCAGATTTCTATGATGTTTACACCTTCCCGCGGCTCATGAGGTTGGTGGATACTTCTGCTACTGATCCAACTCAGCCAGGGGCCCTTCGTGTGTTGCTTAACCCGTATGCTAACGAAGGTGAGATGGTATTCAATGATCGAATCCTCTCTGCTCCTTCGGGACCTGTTCAACAGCTATTCGATTTATCGAAAAGGGGAGCACCGTCCTTAAAGCCTAAGGAAATTATGCCCTTGTATTCGATTAGGCCGGGTTATTTGGTGTTCCGTCGAAATGATATGGCTCTTTTCATGCGGTATAATCCGCACCGCTTTGCTCGGTAATTGGGTTATAACCAGGGTGTTCCCTTCGAGGCATTTTTGGTGGAGCCCAGCTCGTCTCTGGGAGTTGTTCGTGACATCATCCATCACTTCATGCGGCTGAACACCGGCTCTCATTTCGTGATCCCCGAGGTGGACTATATTCCAAGGAGTGTGGGGTCCTTCACGGGTTGGTACCGTCATCGAGTTGGTCCCGTCATCGCCGAGGAGAAGCGAATACGCTTTGGATATAGAGCTCCCGTCCCGACCCAAGCCACGGGCATTCCGCCATGATCGCGGACAGTGGTTCGCCCTCTATTGAGGGGTAACAGTGCCTTACTTATTCCTGAGGCGGCGGATGCGGAATCGATTCCTCCCACAGTTGGTATGCCAATGCACACTAGAGCCCAGGCAAAGGCTTCCGATAAGGCGCCAACAGTAGTTTCATCAGTTGCCGCGTCATCAATGGCGGTGTCATCACCGGTAATACCTCTAAAAGAGTGTATTGAAGGCGAGGTTGGGCAGCGTCGTGCCAAAGCGCCGAAGGGAAGGAAGCGATCCTCTTCTAGCGTTAGCTCCAGCTCGAAAAGGAGGAAGAAAACAGTTGCTGGCTTTCTTGACCTTATGCTGGAATCCGAGCCTATTGTTCAAGACGAACCACTATCGATGCAAGAGCCGGATGATGGTCTCATTTACCCTGGCTCGTCTGCTGAGGAAGCTGCACAATTGGCTGAAGCTTTAAGGCGTTCACAGGATGAGACCGAGAATGTACACATCCTGAAAAGGCCCTATCCCCCGGTTATCTTCTACGAAGATCCTCCATCGCTCGGAGAGTACATATGGTTCATTTGCCACAGGAAGATGAGATAGACCTCAAGCAGCCTATCTCAGCAGCTTCCGAAGATGAGCTGGTATTGAAGACCGGTGGCCATGAATATGCTTTCGAAGCCTGGCGAGCACACTTCCTCAGGAAGGAACGACGGCTTGAAAAAGCTATAATAGAAGCATCTTGGCGCATTGGTACATGTGCTTTCCATAATTTTTCTTTTGGCAAATAATTTGTATTGCTTTTATATCTTCTCATCTTTTCGAAAACTTTGCAGGGACTTCAGCAACGACAGAGGATTTGAGCCCAAGTCGCGCCCGGACTGTGAATGCTATAAATGTTTCTGATGAGGCATTGGTAGGTGCAGAAGAGATCATTATAGCTGCTATTCCTGTTGTGGAGCTTCCACTGGTATCCTTCGTTCCCCCGGTGTCTGTTCTTCCTGAAAAGGTGCCCTTATCGGCCATAGATCTAATGGATCTTTCTGGTGACGGCTTGAAGATTGTGGAAAGGGTAGTTAAGACCTCTGTCCCTTCATTGGAGCCTGAAGTGGCGGTTGTTGCCCCTCAATTAGAAGCTGTCACACCAGCAAATGTCTCCGGTGATGTTCCTGAGGGCATGGAGGAGGCTGCCGAAGCTGCTATCCCTCCGGTTCAAGGCGGGAAGAGCATCGAAGGTAGTCTTCTTATACTTTGTTTTAATAGTATTTCCATTATCTGAACCTTTCCTTCCTTTCAGAACTACGGGAATTGGCGGATTCTATTGTGGACCTATCTCCCAGGAAGTCCTTCCAGTGCTTACTTGACATAGCTGCCGTACGGGCGATATCCCCGCAAAGCATCGTCCTTTCTTCTGGGCAAGGTCTGCGTTCTTTGACCCTTTTGCTTTATTATCGCTTTTTTTTACGATGATGCTAACATGTCCTCTGCAGTTCTGGAAGCTGATGATGAAGTGGAGATCCTTGATGGGCCTCGGGATCTTTCAAACCCCCATTGCATGGCTGTGGGTAAGTAAAACTCTACCCTTAGTATTGTTTTGTTTATTCCATGTTTGCTAGTCTTGCTGACTGGTCATAAACTTTGACAGCTTTGCCAACTCTGGCTCTGTTAGAATCCCGAATCTCTATGCCACCGGGACTATATGCCCGACGTGCGTCTGAAAGGATGGCGAGAGAAAGCATTCACTCCTTGTCGGCCCTTATTGAAGATCTTCATGCTGGAAGTTCTATACGGCCGAAGAATTTGCTGCCGAAGCCAATACTTCTTTGCCCTTCCTTGCTACTTATCATGATGAGGCATTGGTGCAAGTTTGGGTTGAGTATTGTCGCAGGGTGGAGGCTTGCTTACATAATATCGAGTGTATACACCTTCCTTCCGAGCTCTTAACTGCCAAGGTGAGCTTGCAAGTGTGGATTGAGCGGTGCGCCACTAATCATCAATCTTGCGAAAAGAGGCTCAACCAAAAATTTTCGGAGAGAGAGCTAGCTTCAAATGCTTTGGGGGAACTTCAAGCTCAACTCACTACTAAGACCACCCGTGCGTACGAACTTTGACGGGTGCTTCAAGAAGCCATCATGGAGGTGGTAGCTATTGATAAAGCCGTTATCTTTACCCGCGAGATGGTTGAAGCTCATAAAGTTGCTGAAAAGGAGCTTGAGGGTCGGCTCGCCTCATATCAGGCTCAACATTCTCCGGCGGAGGCCCGTCTCATGGCAATAACAAAACTTGAAGCCGAGGCTCAGCAGAAGAAGGACGAACCGACGAACTTATTACACCGTCCGCCGGCTTAAAGATTTTTTGTATATTCTCCTTTTCTTGTATTCACTCCGGAATGAGAGAATTTTTTGTATCCATTCTGATTCTTTTTATGACATGTATCTTGTATTCATTTTGAACTCATGAATAAAAGACATATATTTTTTTATATCATGTTTGCATGTAACTCTGGTGAATGTGGCCTATATGTAGTTTATCTTGATCTTCTTATAGGGCAGCGATGGATTAGGAAACAGGTTCAGGTCTACGGCCTAAGACTTTTCAACTTTATGAGCCGTGAGGATCTCACAAAGACTTTTCTCCCTACGAGTCGAGAGGATCCCGTAGGTGTATTTTCTCCTTAGGAATCGTGAGGATTCCTAAGTGTATATTTTCTCTCGAGCGTCGTAAGGATCTCACAAGAGAATTTTCCCTTTTACAAGTCGAGAGGACTCGTAAATGGTTGTTTCCCTCCATGTCGAGATTCGACTTTGGAGAGTGTGGCCCGTGAATAGTATACAATGGCCCATCCTAGACCGACTTGCAGGGCCCCAATGCTTAGGTAACAAGTCCTTATCCCCATTGCCTAAGGCTTTCCTCTACGAGTAGAGACGAATCGAGGGATCATTGGTTGACTTGTTTCTGCCTTCTGCGGTATCGGGGTTGACTTGCTCCGCTTTATGCGATGTCAGGGTTGACTTGCTCCGTTTTCTGCAGTGTCGGGTTTGACTTGCTTCGCTTTCTGCGGTGTCGGGTTTGACTTGTTCCGCTTTCTGCGGCGTCGGGGTTGACTTGCCCTGCTTTCTGCGGTGTCGGGGTTGACTTACTCCGCTTTCTGCGGTGTCGGGGTTGACTTGCTCCGCTTTCTGCAGTGTCGGGGTTGCAGTGTCAGGGTTGACTTGCTCCGCTTTCTGCGGTGTCGTGACTGACTTGCTCTACTTTCTGCGGTGTCGAGAAGGAACGCCGCGTTGATCTTCTACGATGCAGATATTGCCGTCGAGATCTGATTCTCCCTTTGACGGAATCTGTTGGAAAATGTGGTTCCCTTTTCATTTATGCCCATGGATTATATATAGGGGTCGGTATGGAATCGCCTGTAGGGCAAAAGTTTCATTCTTTCATTTTTTAAATTTTCTTCCGCGATGCTCTATCATTTCAGCTTTTTATATTGCGAAAGTTGCGATTGCCCAATCATTTCGGCTATTTTTTCTTTTTACTCGCTGCTTTTTATTGCGAGTTGCCCAAACTTTTCGGCTATTTTTATATGCATATATTTTACTCGCTGATTTTTATTGCGAGTTGCCCCATCATTTCGGCTATTTCATATACATTTTTGGCTCGCTGATTTTATTGCGAGTTTAGAACTTGAGATCTGATACCAATCTTAGCATCAGTATCGCTGCGACTGGAATATTGCCAGGAGCGAATCATCACTTGCCGCGAAAGGGCTTGGAATTTGTTACCGATTTAGGCATCAGCATCGCTACAACTGAGATATTGCCAGGAGCGAATCATCATTTGCCTTTGTCGATTCGAACAAAGGTGGCTTAGTAGACAGGGACTTGACGACTAAGGCTTTTAACTTCGTGAGCCGTAAGGGTCTCATAAAGATATTTCTCCTACGAGTCATGAGGATCTCGTAGGTGTGTTTTCTCCTTAGGAATCGTGAGGATTCTTAAGTGTGTGTTCTCTTATAAGTCATAAGGATCTTACAAGAGTATTTTCTCCTTATAAGTCGAGAGGACTTACAAGTGGCGTTCACCACATGAGGACATTTCGCACCATTGGTGGAACTTGGTGAGGGAACGTTTATTTATGCCCGTGGATTGTATACAAGGGTCAATATTGAACCTCTTGTAGAGCAATCTGGGAAATGTGATGGCTTAAGAACAGGTTCAGATCCCTGTAGCTTAAGGCTTTTGAATCCTATGAGCCGTGAGGGTCTCATAAGGGAATTCTCCTTACGAGCCGTAAGGATCTCGTAAGTGTAATTTCTCCTTTGGAATCGTGGGGATACCTAAGTGTGTTGCTCCCTTGTGAGTCGTAAGTATCTCACGCATGTATTTTCTCCTTAAAAGGTCGAGAGGACCTTGCAAGTGTGCATGAATTTTTTTGCGAGTCTGTGCCCTTTCGGGTTTTCACAAACTCGCCGGTAGCCCTACTGTTTTTACTCACGGAGCCCTTTTGGGTTTTCATCCGTGCCCATTTCTCTTATAGACGTACCGTTTTTTTTTGCCGCGTTAGCCTAAGCATGCTGCGGTTCGTAGTAGTTTAAAGACGTTTCGGTCCGTTGTTTTCCGTGTTTGGGATGGGGTATCGTTGGATACTACTTTTAGAGTCTTGACTCAAGAAGATAGCGAGCGGACATAGGCGTCGTCATCTATCATTGACCTGAGTCGTGATTCATCAGGCGTAGTACTTCTTAAGGAATCGGCCGTTTATTGGCTGGAAAGGTCTTTCGCCATGCATATCCATGAGCAAGTAAGCCTCACCTTGGTAGACTTTGTCTATAATGTACGGGCCCTCATAGTTTGACTCGAATTTCCCCCGTTTGACACGATTGGGAATCATAGGTCTCTTTACCACTAGCACGAGTTCGCCTTGGCGGAATGTTCTCGGCCTAGTTAATCTTTCGTATGAACGTGTCATCTTTGCTTTGTAAGCCTCTAAGTTTTGCTGCGTCATGAGAAGAGTTTCATCGAGGGCGTCGAGCTCCTCAAGCCGAAGATGAGCATTCTCTTCGTCTGTTATTTCGTACCGAACCGCTACTCGTAGAGAGGGTAGCTCTATCTCTAAGGGAAGTACCACTTCTGTGCCGAATACCAACGCGAATGGTGTCGTATTCATAGCCGTTTTGAATATGGTTCGATATACCCAGAGAGCTTCATGTGTGCCAGCCCTTTTTATTTTTGGACACCGTCTTCTTTATGATCTTTGTCAAGGTTTTGTTGAAAGCCTCAGCTAGACCATTAACTCAGGGATTATAGACCGAAGAGTATCTCCAGTGTATGTTATGCTGCTGTGCGAAGCGGCTGATTCTGTGACTTCTGTAGGCCGGCCCGTTATCGGAGATAATCCGTCGCGGAGTGCCTAACCGATATATGACGTATGACTTGAAGAAATGGAGAATATTCTCCGTCTTCACTTCTCTTAGCGGTACTGCTTCTGCCCAATTGGAGAAGTAATCAGTTGTCGCCAATATAAATCAATGTCCTTTGGATGACGTTGGTTCGATGGGCCTAATTATGTCGGTTCACCACATTTCAAACGGCCAGCTAGCCACTGTTGGGTGTAGCGGGTTTGGATGCTGGTGGATGAAATGTTAGTTCTATGTATGCCCTAGAGGCCAGTATTGTACAGATGATGTATATTATATTGGATGCTTGGACATATATAGAGATGACTTTCTTGCTCGACATGATAGTATGCTATCTGATTACTCTTTATCTTAACATGTACACTAGTCTCTTTAAACTGTCTTATGGTTACATGTTGGTAAAGCCCTTAGGATGTGTACTTGACTACCTGGACTATGATGCAGATCATACTAGTGGGGACATGGTAGTCCATAAGTACATCCTTCAAGGTCCCTAGTCGTGGGTGTATCGAGACGGGGCATCGATATACCAGAGTAGACTAGCGTATACGCTTCTCGACCCATGGGATGGGCGATGGATGATCCCATATCCATTGGTGTTTGACATCAGAGATGGTATACGGGTGCTCAGTGGAGACTGGGTACACTGGACGGACTCGCCGAGAACTCCCAGATGGTATTATACCTCACATCAGATGGCAGTTTTCAGGTGACACTTGTGCAGGTTAGTCTGTAGACCCAAGATCGTCATAGAGTCTTGTGTGATTCCCACTGTGCTTTGATCTCCACCTTACCACGTCCATGAGGGCGTGCAAAACGGTGGTCTTTGGGCACAGTCCCGAGTCACATGGAGGCAATGAGCGATAGGAGGGGTTTCATCTCTCCCGGTATTGGGGGTTGATGTTGCGCTGTGCTCGATTGGCCCTAACAGGGAAGTCCCTGGCCAGGGCTGATCAGAGATTTGCTGGTAAGTGTTACCAGTAGTTTCTCGACCCGTTATGAGCCTCACATCGGCACGACTTATCGGTTATTGGGGTCTGACGTTTACCACCCCTAGACTTGATATGCGACGTATCAGACGAACAGACCGGATTGTACGGTAAGTGTTACTGGTTGGATTCACAGGAGTATGAGCGGGCTAGCTCGTCGATCTTCTGATCGCTCAATACCCGGATGGCCGTTACGTTTAGCAGACCGCTTGCGGCTTGTGGGTGCTTGATATGATCATCATCTGCTACCGGCGTATTGACGAGTCTTTAGAGTCCTACACAGAGGTTTCCTGGATCAAGCGAAACGAAATAGGAGCGCATATGAGATATGTGCGGGACCGAGAATAATGCGTGTATGTGATACCGCATTTCATTCTCGCGATAAATGTTTCGATTGGTTATATTCGATATGACCTAGTTATCGAATCATTGATTCGATAAACCGATACATTGGATACTAGTCGGTTATATGCGATATGACCGGATCGTTAAATCAAGTGTTGATTTAATGATTTAATGTATAATTATATATATTTGATATACTATATTGCATTAACTAGTATTGGTTCACTTTATATGGATTTTCTCACTTGATGTGCAAGAAGTATATGTGATATACTTTTGTGCACATATTTGTATCATGTTTGATGATACTTGATCTTGTTGTTAAGTATAAAGAATTAAACCATGGTTAAGTGTTGATTAGGGTTTTGCATTTTCATTTATTTATTTATTTATTTATTTAAAAAGGATTATGATGAGAATGGTGGCTTTCTTTGTTTTAAGTTGAAGCTTAATGAAGCTTTGACTTTTGTAACCATTCTTGTCATCATGCTTAACCCTAACCCATCCAAGTGACCATGGTTTATTCTCTACACTTAACCTAGGTTAGAACATGATAAGTATTTGATTTTATTATTATTTTTCACAACACTTATCATATTCTATTTGCTTCTTCTTCTTCATCTTCAAGAGAAAAGCTTGATGTCATCAATGACATCTTGAGTTCCAAAGTGAGAAATCCAATTCTAAAGTGAACCCACCTCCTATTTCTTCACCCTTTACCTCTTGCCAAGTTGTTTTGGGTGTTTTCTTCACAAGTTTCACAAATTTGTGAAGTCGGAGCTTGAACTTGTGATGCCTCGACGTAGATCATCTTCGGCACGAAGCCGACGACCTAGTCCGCCCATTTCTCCGATGAAGCCGACGTTCGAGTTTGGGAATCGAGATGGACAGCGAGAGGATGCCTACGTGGAGCCAAGGAAGTGGGCAACCGGATCTACAAAGGTTGTAGCCTCTCTCCTATAGTTAATATGTTAACTAGATTCGTTTTTCGCCTAGGATTCTAGCCGACGATCCGAATTAGGGTTTCTCGGCACCATAATTTTTGTAAATTGGCATGGTTGATGCCTTGTGAGACCACTATAGGGTGCCTAGGAACCTTCAACTGGTATCAGAGCCTAGCTAGAGCCTTAGGCGAAGTCTAGACGACGTTTGAAACCCGAACGAACCCGAAACCCTAAAACCAGAGTACTCTCTGGACTTTTTCTAAAATCTGGGATTTTTCCAGATTAAAAATGCCTAAAAAATTCAGCAGGAAGATCTAAGAATTTTGGTGAAACACGAGCTCATGATGCATCTAAACAGCCGCGGAAATGCGGCAGAAGCATGGCTTCTGCCGCGGTTCCGCCGCCTACTGTTCAAATTGCGCAATATTGTTTGCCCAGTAATTCTTCTTTTCTGGTGCTGAGTTTTATGGGAATTTTTAATATTTATTCAAGAGTTGAATTTTCTGGGGTGTTTTAGAGCTTCGGTGTTTCGACCGGGTTATCAAACTTCGTCTTTGTGTTTTTCCGGATAATTTTTTGGAATATGTTAAAAAGTTCGACCGGATATAAATACCCATTTTTTCCCCTGTCGGGAAATTTCCAAGTGTTGGATTTTTCCGTAGTTTAACGACGTTCTAAGTAGTGCAAGTAACGTGATGGACCCTCTAGAAAACAACAAACCTTAACTCGATTATGTGACCGTCTTGAACTGCCCTTTGAACCTTCGGGTTTGGGGCAGTACGGCGTGCCACATGTGAGGCGTTGGCTTGACCCTTCTACGGCTGGACCGTTGGTACTGAGGCACGAACTGAATGTTGTTAGACTTATTTCATGTGTTGAGCTGTATCGGGAAAACTTGGGTATTCGACTGTTCGATCGGAAAGTACATTTTCTGTTTATCTGGAATGTGATACAATAATTGGAATTCACAAACAGTTATAAGATAACTGAATGAATGTTATAAATCTAGCAGTTTAGTCCCACATGATATTGAAAAGAGTTTTCGATAATGAGACTAAAATGCGGGATTTATATCTGTTAGGCATGTGATGTCTAAGTATTTCATTTGATTAGGCATGCGATGTCTAAAGAAGTTGCGGATTCCAATTGTTGTAGTTTTACACTTTCTTTTCTGTGACCGTAAGTGTAATATGTGATATCGCCGGTTTCGTTGCTATATGTCAACGACAATTGGGATGCTCATATTTACTTACGTTGATGACATGTGATGTTATGTGTTGCTGGATATGTTATATTGGATCGTCGTGTTCGAATAGCCGGGTTTTTTTTATGTGAGATGAGTGTTTTTCATTTTCATTCATGTAAAAACTTGTATGTAATATTCTTTTATTTGGGGCACTTCCAGGTAGCGGAAGATGTCACCTTTTGTATATTATTTACTTTTCCGCATTAGGATAGACCCAAGGAGGGGAGCACAAGTAACCGGGTTCTGGGGTCCAGTGGGGGACCAACTCGAGGAGTCGAGTCCGGGTCTCCTGACCCTAGAATTGGCAGGGTTGCTTGCCGCTCTCGTAGGGGTCTAGGGGTGTGGGATTGACTATTCATCACGACCATGGAATCCATGTTTTATACTGGCTCGTATTGAAAACACGGACGTCCTAGTATATCCAATGTTTCATATGTTTCTTCTGCTGCGATATCTGTGATGCGATCATGTGATGTTCTGTGATAGATATAGTATATAGTATATATGATATATTATATAGACGTTACTTATGTTTTACACCCGCGCTAGCCCTGCCCTGCTCTGTCGTTAGTTACCTAACCTAACGGTGCACGAGGGGACATCGAGGCGAATGCGGATGGCATAAGTGTACGTCATATCTATCTGTGATGTTTAGGTTTATAAATGATGGGACTTCATTAATGTGATTAATGAAAGACAAGAAACCTAAGATGTTGTGGAATCGAATTTCAAAATAAAAATAGGTAGCTACAGTTCTTGCTTTGCATAGCGGTATATATGATATACCCTGCATCTTATTCGATGAGGAAAGGACCGAGATCCCTTCATCGGGAGTGACTCCTTTAGCAATAACTGACAGATGCTACACACTCGGTTTGCTTTTGACTGCTTTTGGGTTTTTTCTTTGCACAGCGATATATATGATATATCCCGCACCTCATTCGACGAGGAAAGGACCGAGATCCCTTCACCGGGAGTGACTCCTTTAGCAAAACTAGAAAAGCCTCAAAATCACTCCATTTCAAAACTTCATTTGATTCTACAACGATATCAAGTTCATTACGCTCATGGTTTTCAGAAAAACCTGGCGTAGCCCTCCGTCATTTCAGATGAGTAGTAGTTAGTATTCGTGCTACGTTTGTTGGCCTGCGTCAAGACGTAGTGTGCGGTAGCTAACTAGTATTTATCTGCTTATGCATATGATGCAGATTGGATTAGGGTAGTCGTGCGACTTTGTTGGCCTGCGTCAAGGGTCGTACGGGTGGGTTTAATTCGATCAGGAAATGACGGGTTGAACTTGACTAGCGCACTATGGTTTGTTGGCCTGCGTCAAGGTCATAGGACGCTAGGGGCAAAAGTATTATCGGGAATTTCAAGTGTTGAAATTTGCAATGAGATTGCATACCTTCTATGAGATAGTTGGATCCCGATACCCACTGCGAGTAAGAGTTACTCCTGGGAGAGTTTTGCACATTGCAATTAGCCAATCAAGTAGGTGTCTAGAAAGGTGTCAACGAGGTTACGCCTCTGGGAAAACGAGGTTTACATTAATTAGGTTCGTGCGAAAGCACAGGGGACCTCCCTCAAAGTACCGACACTGGCCTGGCTGAAAGATTGGCGAACTTGTAGTGTGTAATTAATCCCGGCTAGTCTTTCCTTTTAGGGTTTGAAGGAAGATTTGATAAAAAGCAGTGGGAGCCATCCTGATTAGATAAGATAATAACCAATCTGATCTTGCACGAGTATACGCTAAAGTGTTTTCTTCTCTCTCTCTCCAGGTAGCGACCATTTCATGCCCTAATGAAGATAATAATATGGATGTATTGACCGAACCCGCATGTTATACTGTGCTGGGGAACGTTGGTTCCGTTCTTGCTTATAAGAGTTATAGGAATGAACAGGATATAGGGGAATACCAGGATTCCCATGCCACCCGAATGAAGAAAGTACATGTTGATGCATTTTCTTTGGGTGTGTTCGTTACTGAGAACTGTTTCTCCATTTGCTCTACGTCCTGGGTATTGGATACCGGGTCAGGATCCCATATATGTAATCAGTTACATGGGCTTAGGAAAGGTAGAGAACTTGGAGAAGGTGATAAAGACATAAGAGTTGGAAATGGTGCAATTGTTGCAGCTAAGACTATCGGGGAATATCACCTTGTATTACCAACTGGTAATACATTGGTTCTGAACGAATGCTATTACATGCCGAACCTGATATGCAACATTATATCGGTTTCTTTATTAAGTAAAGAGGGATATAATTTTGTATTACAGGACAATGTTATGAACATTTTCCGTAACCAAAAGTTGGTTGGATCAGGCACGTTGTGCAATGGCATTTATGTTCTAAATCAATCAACAGTTCTGAGCATAACAAACACACACAAGAGGAAGAGTTCTGAACTCAACGAATCCTTCTTGTGGCATTGTAGACTGGGTCACATCAATGCGACAGACTAGCTAAGTTGCATAAAGATGGATATTTAAATCCGTTTGAATTTTCATCTTATGACACTTGCCAGTCATGTCTCAAAGGCAAGATGACCAAAACTCCGTTTACGGGACACGGAGAAAGAGTTACCGAACTCTTGGGACTGATACATAGTGATGTATGCGGTCCCATGTCTACACATGCCAGGGATGGTTCTTCGTACTTCATTACATTCACTGACGATCTCTCTAGATTCGGATATGTGTTCCTGATGAAACACAAATCAGAAGCTTTTGAGAAATTTAGAGAATATAAACAAGAAGTCGAGAACCAAACCGGAAAAAGTATTAAAATCCTTCGATCTGATCGAGGAGGTGAATACTTGAGCAATGAATTCCTAGACTTCCTAAAAGAGAATGGGATTCTCTCTCAGCTGACTCCTCCATATACACCACAGCACAACGGTGTATCAGAACGGAGGAACCGCACCCTATTAGATATGGTGCGCTCTATGATGAGCACAGCTGAGTTGCCTATTTCCTTCTGGGGATATGCACTGGAAACAGCTGCAGACCTATTGAATATGGTTCCCACCAAAACCGTGCCGACCACTCCATATGAGATATGGAAAGGAAAGAGACCATGTCTTAATTATGTTAAGATATGGGGTTGTCCGGCCTATGTAAAAATGCAAAATCCGGACAAACTCGCGGCAAGGTCTATTCTGTGTAAGTTTATTGGATATCCCAAACATTCGCGAGGGTATATCTTTTACCATACCGAGGAACAAAAAGTGTTTGTTTCTCGACATGCCACCTTTTTAGAAAAGGAATTTCTTGAAAAAGAGATTAGTGGCAAGGAGGTAGAACTGGAAGAGGTTCCAGCAATAAACAGTACAACAGAAGATTTGGTTGAACCAGAGGATTCAGTAGCTCCCGACGAACCTCAGCCTCTCCGTCGATCTAGTAGGGTTCCTTGCCAACCTGAGAGATACTACGGTTTTCTCATAGATGGTGGGAGCGAGGATTGCATCATGGAGGATGATGACCCAACTAGCTTCGAGCAGGCCATCACAAGTGGGGACTCAGTGAAATGGCTGGATGCTATGCGGTCCGAGATGGAATCCATGTACACCAACAAAGTATGGACTTTGGACGTTGCTCCTGAAGGGGTAAAACCCATTGGGAGCAAGTGGATCTTCAAGAAGAAACTTGGTGTAGATGGGAAAGTGGAGACTTTTAAAGCTAGACTTGTAGCAAAGGGTTTTCGTCAAAGACCAGGTGTGGACTATGACGAGACCTTTTCTCCAGTGGCTATGCTTAAATCCATCCGGATTATGCTTGCCATCGCTGCATATCATGATTACGAAATCTGGCAAATGGATGTTAAGACCGCCTTTCTAAATGGTGATTTAGAAGAGTGCGTGTACATGACTCAGCCAGAGGGCTTCGTAGACAGTGGGAGCAGCGGGAAAGTGTGCAAGCTGCTTAAATCCATTTATGGATTAAAGCAAGCATCGCGGAGTTGGAACATCTGCTTTGACATCGTTGTCAAAGAGTTTGATTTCGTCAAAAACCCAGATGAACCTTGTATCTACAAGAAGGCCGCAGAGAGTAAAGTTGTCTTCCTCGTATTATACGTGGACGACATACTCTTTATAGGAAATGACATTCCTATGCTGCAATCGGTCAAGCTCTTCTTATCACAAAGATTCTCAATGAAAGATCTTGGTGATGCCTCCTGCATATTGGGAATTAGGATCTATAGAGATAGATCCAAACGGATTTTGGGATTGTCCCAATCTAGGTACATTGACACCATACTAAAGAGGTTTAGTATGGAAGAGTCCATGCGTGGGAACTTGCCCACGATCTCTGGAGTCACTCTCTCCAAAGAGATGTCTCCCAAGACTGATTTGGAGAGAGCTCGCATGCAAGGGATACCCTATGCTTCGGCAGTTGGCTCTATCATGTATGCGATGCTATGTACCAGACCCGATGTAGCATACTCACTAAGTGTAGTGAGCAGGTATCAAGCTGATCCAGGAGAGAGTCACTGGACAGCTGTGAAGAGCATTCTCAAGTACTTGCGAAGGACTAGAGATATGTTCTTGGTGTATGGTAACGGAGAACTCTAAGTGGAGTCCTTTACCGATTCGAGCTTCCAGAGTGATAAGGACGACTCTAAGTCGCAGTCGGGCTTTGTCTTTACCCTTTACGGAGGGGCAGTTAGCTGGAAGAGTTCCAAGCAGGAAACCGTGGCAGACTCGACGATGGAGGCTGAATACATCGCTGCCAACGATGCTGCCAAAGAGGCTGTCTGGATCAAGAAGTTCATTACTGAACTTGGAGTGGTTCCATCCATTGAGCATCCAATACCTTTGTATTGCGATAACAATGGAGCGGTGGCTTTGTCCAAGGAACCCAGGTCCCATTAGCGATCCAGGCATATTCTGAGGCGGTATCACCTGATCCGGGAGACAGTTGATCGCCGGGAGATCGAGGTCAGGAGGGTTGACACGAAGAACAACACAGCGGATCCACTCACGAAGGCCATTCCCCAGATACAGTTTGAGAGACTCTTCAGGATGCTCGGTATGCGATACTACAGCAGCTGGCCCTAGTGCAAGTGGGAGATTGTTAGTTGTATGTATGCCCTAGAGGCCAGTATTGTACAGATGATGTATATTATATTGGATGCTTGGACATATATAGAGATGACTTTCTTGCTCGATATGATAGTATGCTATCTGGTTACTCTTTATCTTAACATGTACACTAGTCTCTTTAAACTGTCTTATGGTTACATGTTGGTAAAGCCCTTAGGATGTGTACTTGACTACCTGGACTATGATGCAGATCATACTAGTGGGGACATGGTAGTCCATAAGTACATCCTTCAAGGTCCCTAGTCGTGGGTGTATCGAGACGGGGCATCGATATACCAGAGTAGACTAGCGTATACGCTTCTCGACCCATGGGATAGGCGATGGATGATCCCATATCCATTGGTGTTTGACATCAGAGATGGTATACGGGTGCTCAGTGGAGACTGGGTACACTGGACGGACTCGCCGAGAACTCCCAGATGGTATTATACCTCACGTCAGATGGCACTTCTCAGGTGACACTTGTGCAGGTTAGTCTGTAGACCCGAGATCGTCATAGAGTCTTGTGTGATTCCCACTGTGCTTTGATCTCCACCTTACCACGTCCATGAGGGCGTGCAAAACGGTGGTCTTTGGGCACAGTCCCGAGTCACATGGAGGCAATGAGCGATAGGAGGGGTTTCGTCTCTCCCGGTATTGGGGGTTGATGTTGCGCTGTGCTCGATTGGCCGTAACAGGGAAGTCCCTGGCTAGGGCTGATCAGAGATTTGCTGGTAAGTGTTACCAGTAGTTTCTCGACCCGTTATGAGCCTCACATCGGCACGACTTATCGGTTATTGGGGTCTGACGTTTACCACCCCTAGACTTGATATGCGACGTATCAGACGAACAGACCGGACTGTACGGTAAGTGTTACTGGTTGGATTCACAGGAGTATGAGCGGGCTAGCTCGTCGATCTTCTGATCGCTCAATACCCGGATGGCAGTTACGTTTAGCAGACCGCTTGCGGCTTGTGGGTGCTTGATATGATCATCATCTGCCACCGGCGTATTGACGAGTCTTCAGAGTCCTACACAGAGGTTTCCTGGCTCAAGCGAAACGAAATAGGAGCGCATATGAGATATGTGCGGGACCGAGAATAATGCGTGTATGTGATACCGTATTTCATTCTCGCGATAAATGTTTCGATTGGTTATATTCGATATGAACTAGTTATCGAATCATTGATTCGATAAACCGATACATTGGATACTAGTCGGTTATATGCGATATGACCGGATCGTTAAATCAAGTGTTGATTTAATGATTTAATGTATAATTATATATATTTGATATACTACATTGCATTAACTAGTATTGGTTCACTTTATATGGATTTTCTCACTTGATGTGCAAGAAGTATATGTGATATACTTTTGTGCACATATTTGTATCATGTTTGATGATACTTGATCTTGTTGTTAAGTATAAAGAATTAAACCATGGTTAAGTGTTGATTAGGGTTTTGCATTTTCATTTATTTATTTATTTATTTATTTAAAAAGGATTATGATGAGAATGGTGGCTTTCTTTGTTTTAAGTTGAAGCTTCATGAAGCTTTGACTTTTGTAACCATTCTTGTCATCATGCTTAACCCTAACCCATCCAAGTGACCATGGTTTATTCTCTACACTTAACCTAGGTTAGAACATGATAAGTATTTGATTTTATTATTATTTTTCACAACACTTATCATATTCTATTTGCTTCTTCTTCTTCATCTTCAAGAGAAAAGCTTGATGCCATCAATGGCATCTTGAGTTCCAAAGTGAGAAATCCAATTCTAAAGTGAACCCACCTCCTATTTCTTCACCCTCTACCTCTTGCCAAGTTGTTTTGGGTGTTTTCTTCACAAGTTTCACAAATTTGTGAAGTCGGAGCTTGAACTTGTGATGCCTCGACGTAGATCATCTTCGGCACGAAGCCGACGACCTAGTCCGCCCATTTCTCCGATGAAGCCGACGTTCGAGTTTGGGAATCGAGATGGACAGCGAGAGGATGCCTACGTGGAGCCAAGGAAGTGGGCAACCGGATCTACAAAGGTTGTAGCCTCTCTCCTATAGTTAATATGTTAACTAGATTCGTTTTTCGCCTAGGATTCTAGCCGACGATCCGTATTAGGGTTTCTCGGCACCATAATTTTTGTAAATTGGCATGGTTGATGCCTTGTGAGACCACTATAGGGTGCCTAGGAACCTTTCATGAAATCCCCATGAATTTGGCACGAGTGGCACTGCTTCGCGTATTCGAGGCAGCGCTGAATCATTGTGGTGCAATATTAGCCTATTCTTTTGATCTTCTGTTTCATCTTTGGCCCAACTTGATGAGAACCGCAGAGTCCGTCATGAGTTTCTTGGATGACTCTCCTTGCTTCTTCCGGTCCCAGGCATCTCATCCACAGAGAGTCGAACGATCTCTTATACAGAGTATCATTGACGAAGGCGAATGACAGAGCTCGTTTCATGAGCTGATGTCTTGAGGATGCATCTTCAGGTGCTCGACGGAATTTGAAGTAGTCTATAAAGACTTCTCTCTAATCCTTAGATTTTTCTTGGTCCTCTATTTGTAGGGCTGTTTGCTTGGTCGTTTCCTTTTCTCCAGACGAATCTAGAGATATTTCTGCTGGTGAAATAACCCGATGGATTTGTACAATGATCCCTACGTCATCGAGGTTTTCGTCGGCTAATTCTTTAGTGAGTTTGGGTAATGCGTCCGCCTTGCTATTTTCCGTACGTGGTATGCTTTCCAGGACGTAAGAAGGAATTTTAGTCAGTAACTGCTGTACTCTTTTGCCGTATTTTACCAACTCTGGTTTGCACGTTTGATAGTCGCCATTTACTTGGCTAACGACTAGCTGGGAGTCTCCGTATATTAGGAGGTTTTCGATTCCCATGTCGACGGCGATCTCAATACCTGCTATCAAAGCCTCATATTCTGCTTCATTGTTTGTCCTCGGCTCTGTTAAGGAAAAAGCAAAGCGCATTATCCTCCTTGTAGAGTCACGAAGATGAGGCCTACCCCAGATTTGATTATGGGGGGGGACTGTGCTTTCGCTTCTTCATGGAAGATGCCCCATCGAAGTAGAGTTCCCATCAGGTATCACTCTCTCCTCTCTCCCTGTAGATCGTGTCAAACGTGTGCTCGTCTGACAATTCACAATTTAGGGGTGAATCGGCAGGTATCGGATGTTCAGCGAGAAAGTCGGCGATGGCCTGGCTTTTCACTACCTTGAGAGGTCGGTATGTTATCGAGAATTTCATCAAGAGAAGGGCCCATTTAGCGAACCGTCCTGTTAGCATGACTCTTGAAATCAAATATTTGAGAGGATCCATTTTTGATATGAGATGGACCTCATGTGCCAAAGCATAATGCGAAACTTCGTTACAGCGAAAAGTAACGCCAGACAGTGTTTTTCTATAGGGGAGTAGTTGTTTTCTGCCCCCAGGAGAACTCGACTCAAATAGTAGAGGGCTCTCTCTTTCCCTTGGTCATTCTCCTGTGCCCATAATGCGCCTAACGAACCTTCGAGGGCTGTTGTGTACAGAATGAGAGGCTTTCCCTTGACCGGAGCGGTCAGTACCGGCGGATTCTGCAGGTATTGCTTGATTTCGTCTAGTGCACTCTGGCATTTATGATCCCAAACGAACGTGGTTCCCTTCTTCATTAGGTGACTGTAGGGACGGAATTTTCCGGAGAGGTTGGCTATAAACCGCCAGATATACGCGAGCTTCCCTTGTAGAGACCGCAATTGTTTTAATGTTCTTGGGGTGGGCATTTACATAATCGCCTTGATCTTTGATTGGTTTATTTCGATGCCCCGGTGTCGTACGATGAATCCTAGGAATTTTCCTGAGGAAACTTCGGACGCGCATTTCAAAGGGTTCATCTTCAGGTTGTACTTCCGAAGGCGCTGGAACACTATCTTCAGATGCTCCCAGTGCTCCTAGTACGATTTGCTTTTCACCACGAGGTCTTCAATATAACATTTGACAATCTCGTGTATGAGGTCATCGAATATCTTTGTCATGGCCCTCTGGTAGGTGGCGCCAGCGTTCTTCAGACCAAAGGGCATCACTTTGTAGCAGAATATGCCCAGAGGAGTCCAGAAAGCGGTATGCTTCTGGTCTTCGGGATGCATCTTTATTTGATTGTACCCCGTTGATCCATCCATGAAGGAGAAGACTTCATGAGTGGACGTGTTATCTATCATCAGCTCGGTAACCGGTATGGGAAAGTCATCCTTCAGACAGGCTTTGTTGTGGTCCCGAAAGTCTACGCAGATGCGCACCATCCCATTTTTATTCATCACTGGGATAATGTTGGCGATCCAGTCGGGGTATTGAACTTTTTGGATGAAGCCAGAGTCGATTAGCTTTTTGACTTCGGCATTGAGGCTCATCTCAAGTTCGAGCCCCATTCTTCTTGGTACTTGTTTGACTGGCTTAACGTCCAGAGATATCGCCAATTTATGCATAGTTATTTCTGGATCTAGCCCCGGAATCTCGGAATAGTTCCATGCGAAGCTGTTTTTATACTGCATGATCACGTCTTTTAGCATAGTCACCTATTCTTTAGACAGCAGCTCACTGACGAACGTAGGCCGCGGGTCGTTTGCCGTCCCCAAGTCAACTTTCCTTAGCTTGTCCGCAGTAGTATGTATTCCATCTTCTAACTCTTTTGGCGCTGGTAGAAATTCTGAGATCAACTCCTCTTCATCCTTGTTTTCGAAGCACCATGAGAGGTCATCCATATCCTCATGCACTCCTTTTTCCGCCAGCGTTATCACGTGACAGGTAGGAGATCGTTTCCAAGACCGATGTTGATCTAGTTCTACTTTCGCTATATACGTCGCCTTTGGCACATGCTTTTGAGGTGGGGTTACCATTCAATTGTTGGATTGAGCGAATCTGCCGAGTTGATATTGGTCTTCGACCCAGTTTTTGAAGGTAAAGCAGTCTTCAAGAGGATGTCCTATCGCTCGGTGCTAGGAACAATAATCCGGGTGATGAACCCCATTTGCTTGATCGGGGTGCCGAGGCTCCGGGAGTGTCATCATTTGATGTTTCATGACAAGGTCAAAGATTCTCCCTGTTTTGTCTCGAGGGAAAGAATATGCTCGACCCATCTTTTTCAAAAAAGACGGATTCAGGCTGACCTTTTCTCGATCGTGTGGCCTTTTGGATCCGTTTTGTCGCTATCGAATGTTTTTTCGTTCTTTAACTTGTTTTTGCCTTCGCGTCGGGCCTTTTTCTTATCTTGGGAATACATGGCGGGCCGACGGTGAAGGGCATCGTCATACTCCGTAGCCTGCTGAAGGAGGCGTTGCGTCTTGGTTTTCTCGTAAATGGTCATTTCGCGGCTGTGGTCGTTCCGCATCTTTTGACTCGCTTCCCTTACTAGCTTTTCCATCTGTTCTTCAAATGACAGATTTGGTATTTTTATGGCAGGACCTCGTTCTGGTTCAACGTCAGCGTCTTTTACAAGAGCATCCCCTTCTTGATCGAGGTCATTTATGACATGGAAGTCATGGAATTGCTCCCGTTTCTTGGACTGGACATTTCTAAGCCCAATCGTTTCCATTTTTCCGTTGGGCAATTTTCGCTGAGTTCCGGGGACGTTCCAGATCCTATTGTAGAATTGGGCCTGTCGCGCGGTTTGCTTAAAGGGCACCCCTTGGCATCTCAATTACCTTTTTAATCCCTCTGCGTAGTATCTGGGCAGACAGATGGGTTGGAGCCTATCGAGCGCAACATCGTCATCATGCCAGACCTCTCTTTTGACTTTAGTCTTCGTGGATTGATAGAATAGGATCACCTTTTCACCTTTTTGCCTGGGAAGGACGTAGAATGTCTGCAGCTCTTACACACTATATGTTTCAAGCGCATCAAGCTCTCTATAGTGCTGCCGCGGATCCATGGTGATTTGCAAACTCTGATCATCTCCAGTGAAGGCCTGCATTGATGGACGGACCGAAAACACTGCGTTGACATCGTCTTCAGAGTAACTGCCAAAGACCAGAATAGGGGTAGATGGTCCCGGCCTGTTGCATTGGGGCGGCCCCGAATAGACTATCTCTTCTTCGTCCTCGGTATCGCTCCCGAAGACCGGAATAGTGGTGATAGTTTTTTGCTTATTCTCCGGCTTATGGCATCTTTCTGTGTCTTCAAAGTCTGGTAGGAAATACTTTGCATCTTCGTACTTTTGGACTTCATTCACGGAGAATGGGTTTAGTTCCCCCGTCACGGTATACTCGAGACCATCTTTGAAATACTTCATACACTGATATTGTGTAGAAGGGATGATGTTATACTCGTGTAACCAAGGCTTGCCGAGCAAAGCGTTATAGCAGTTCTTGGCGTCAATGACATGAAATTTGATGTCAGTGACGATCAGCCCAAAGCGTAACGTCAGTATTACAGACCCGAGCGTCCGTGATGACTGGGAGTCGAACTCGGAGATCGTGATTTTATCTCGAGTGAGGTGCTGAATGCTCATGAAAATTTCTTTTAGCACCCTCACATTTAAGAGGTTGACAGAGGACCCGTTGTCAACTATGATTTTCCCTATCTTGATGTCATGGCAGTACCCGGTGACATACAGGGGACGGTTATGCTCACACGTTCCGAGGAGGAGATCTTCATCGCCGTAAGTGATGTCAGCTGTGTGCACTTCTTCCAGCTCGTCCTTCATCTTTTCTTCGGCAAGGAGAGCTTGCAACTGGTCGGGCTCTTGTAATGCCCTGATAAGAGAATCTTGTGCCTCTTTAGACAAGAGAAGGGCATCCAAAATGCTTAATTGTGACGGTATCTTCCTCAGGTGTGCCAGGACATTGTAATCCACTTTGTCTTTCTTAGGCGGGTCCTTGGCTGCAAGTTTTTCAATGACTCGATCATCGAGGGAGATATCCTCAGGGCCTTTTTCCTTCCCCTTATCTTTTTTGTTCGATCTCTTGTTTGTAGGTCTGAGATTCTTTTCGGGCAACGTACGGTTGCGCAGCTGAATGTTTTCACAGTTCTTTACCTCTTCCTCTTCTCCCGAGGTGGATTCTTTGAGGAGAGGGCCGAGGTCTACTTCTTCGTCAGAATCGCTTCCGATGGTGAGAACTTGAGATCTCTTGGTATCAACCTTGTGACAGTTGCCGGCAGTTCTTTTGCGCTCATCTGTCGTATTTCTCTGCTCCCGACGAGTTTTGCGTTTCATCCGCTTGAAATGTTGTCGGTGAGAAATGTATCCCTGCCACCATTTCTTGAAAGCATTGCATTCTTCAGTGGGATGTGTAACCTTCCGATGGTACAAGCAGTAGCTCGGATGAACGTCCACTTCGTCAAGGTACATACCTCCAGGAGTATCTCCTTTGAAAGGTGGCAGCTTCATTCCCATTGACAGGGCTTTAGCGAACCGTTTCCTTGTCTTAAAACTGTTTTTGTCTGCCGCAGGCGTGCTTTGATCTGGTTGGAGTGCTTTGTGACCTATCCCTACCATGACTCATTTAACTTGATGCCGATGCCTAGCCCTTTCGAATATGGCCATTTCACGCTCTTGATCAACTTTGCACTTCTGACGGGCTTCGTTCAGCAACATGTCAATCATTTCGTCTGAAGGGTCTAAGGATTTTGGCACCGATCTTGTCCCTAGCTCCACTATATTATCTTTTGATGCTGAGTGAGCTTCTTCCTCGTCTATTGGTGAATAAGAGATCATGTGACAACTTGCCACATAATCCTCGAGTTCTTCTGACGAGTCGTTTCCGTCGTCATTGTCATTTTCTCCGCTCTCAAGGATATGGTTGAGAAACTCTTGGAGTGTGACCAGGGTTCGCGCCTTCTGGTTATATTCTTCCAGCGCGTCAATATGCTTTTGTAGGTCCGTGCATTTGTCGTCAGACTGCGTGGGATTTTTGGTCTTCTTCTTCTTCTTCGAAGACTTTGACGGCCGGGCCTGGTTGTTTTGCCTATCGCTACCAACTCCCGATATTGTGCGCGGTTTCAGTATCCCCTCAATGATTTCTGGCTCTAGCGTGCTTTTCCACCTAATCGCCGGACATGCTTGAAGATCTTTCAGCATTCTTTTAGTTTTAGCCAAAAGAACAACTTCCCATGGAGCTTCCTCTATGAAGGAGCATGATGCCCCTGGCGTGTCTTTCTTTTTAGGAGCGTACAGTTGAGACGGGTTTACCCTCCAGTTTTCCGACAGCGCGAATTTTCCTTGTTAGTACTGGTCCTCAATCCAGTTCTTGAAGACGAAGCAATCGTCAATTGGGTGGCCCACTATCCTGTGGTACGGGCAAATTAAGATTGTTGACGTTGCCCAGTTGCAACGGGCGTCTAGTATCCGGTAGAGTGATAAGCCTGTTGCGCACCGCCAGTTCGAACAGTCTTCTCGTTTTATCCCGAGGGAATAAGTAAGGATGTCTCAGCTTTTCTCCGAGTGATTGTTGTTTATCGTTTTGGCGAGCAGCTGGTTTCGGATCACTCGGCAGCTACTGAGCGTTGGCGACGAAGGCAGCTTTCCCTTTACCCTTTTCGTTTTGAAGCTCCGTTTTCGAGAAGGGCAGTCTATGGCCCATCTGGTCCATTTGGGCCAGCTTGTCGATCAAGGCTTGGAAAGTGGTCGGCTTGAAGAATATCATGAATTGGGATATAGTTGCCTGCGGATTCAGGGTCCTCACGAACAACCCCACGGCAGAAGCTTCTTCTATACGTTTTTCGCATCTCGACCATAGGTTTCGCCACCGAATCGCATACTGAACCCAAGACTCTCCTGGCTTCACCCTGGCATTGATCAATGCCATGATAGGGGTGCATTCGCTGGCGCTTGCAAAACGCTGGGTGAATAGCAACTCCATTTATGTGAATGTTTTAATGGAGTCATTCGGAAGCTCCGAGTACCATTCGAATGTCGTCTCCGCTAAGCTGCAGACAAACTGGCGAAGTAGCAATTTGTCGTCACATCCAATATTGCCGCAGAGAACCCTGAACTGGGCGACGTGCTGATGGGGGTTGCCTGTCCCCTTATACACGTGAAATTTAGGGATTGTATATCCCGGCGGGTACTTAATTTGATCGTACCAGTTTAGATAGGGTCGCCCAGTTCTGACGACTTGGCCAGTTGCTTCATTTACCTGATGAGCTCGTATTTGTTGAGCTATATAGTTATCAAGCGCAGCTTTCGAGATCGTCTCCTCCCTGGCCGCTGATAAAGCCGGGAGAGGGTTTGATGTCTCCCCTCTGTCGTCTTCAATGATTATTAGGGGATCTTCGGCTGGAGGGTCCAGCTGGATCATCATCCCCACCATATCTTGGAATAGGAGTGCCATTTGTTTTATGTTAGCTGCTTGTTCCGCGGCTTCTTTATCTTTCTTTTTGAGCATTCTTCGGAGGAACTCGGCGTCGGTTTCCTGCTCCTGGCGTTGATCCGACGATACTTTCAGACTTTCTTTCTGCCCAGTAAGTGCGGCCATCTTCGTTGGCATCTCTTGGAGTTTCTGCTATTGCTTTTGAGCCTTAGTTATTGATCGTGTAAGTGGTCGATGACCCCCAGAAGCACGGCTTTCCTCTTTTCCGGAAGCCATGTAGACGGTGTGCACTACCATGCCCCCAGACTTGGGGCGTTTAGGTTCAGTGTCCTTGAGATTTGTCGTAGGCACGGGGATCTTCTCCAGCCTTCTCCTTTTATGGGCAGTCAAAGTTTAGGGGGATGTCGCAGACGATACTTTCCTCGGTACGACAGCGTGATGATCCTCCTCTTGCCGGACCTTCATTTTCTTCTGTTGGCGGGAGTAGTCTTTGTCGATCACATAGTCTTAGATTCTTTGCCAGACCCTATGGATTTTGGAGGACAGCCGCTGAGAGGGTTGTTCCGGCTTTGCCTTAGTAATATTTTCCACAGGTGGAGGGAGACCATTTCAGCACGGCGGTTGGAGAGTTCTTGCGCACCCTCCTGAGTAGCTCAAAACTGTTCCCAATTGGAATAGCAGCATGAACTTCCACTATTGGAGCTAGTGGGATAAGTCTAGAAGGGGAATGCCCCCAGCTTTCCTTACTCGCTGCCAGTGACGACGTCGAGCATGTCGTGAACCCGGGATCACCTTTATCGTCGGTGTAGATTCGTCATGCCCCCTGTTTTGAGGAGAGGCTATTATTGGCGCCAGCCTGTCAAAGACTGACATCCGCTGGGAAGGAATGGTCAACCTGTCGTAGGCCGACATTTGAGTAGGGGAAGTAGTTTGGACGACTTCACCTGCAGAAGGAGTCGGGATAGCCTTCTCCGTTATTGCGAGCCTCTTCACGGGCCCATTTGAGCTTAAGCTCAGCCTGTCGAAAACTGAGGCAGTAGACTTGGACGACCCGTTGAGAAGGGTCACGGTAGTTGCAAGCCGATCGAAGACCGACTTGTTCAGAGCTTCCTGTGATGGCACTGGGGAGTTGAAGCTCATTGGTGGGAGCATGGTCCTAAAGAACAATCCAGTGGTGGCCTGTGTCACCTGTTCCACCGTCATTGCGAAGATGGAGGCCTCTTGAGGCCCGTAAGTTACTCCTCCAGACGGGACGGAGCGGGAGTTGTTGTTGCGGTTGGTGCAGCTGGAAACCATTGATCTTATTTTCTCTGCACGGGAGCAAGACGCCAAATCTTAGTATCTCAAATCCAAAGGCAACCATAGCAGACCGCAATTTGTTCGCGAAACACGACACACGGAGTGTGGAGTGGAAAGAGGAAAAGGACCCATCAGGCGTGCCAGAATCTGTTTACCGCCGAGAGACACGACCGGGACGTTAGGACGTCTGGCCTGAATTTTGGGGGCGGATGCTATTTGGTTTTATCTGTCCACCTCTCAGAAAATACCAAGTTGATTTACGGCACCGTGTATCGGAGGTTTGGACAGATGCGTCCATTGTAACAGACTTCGTCAGATTCCCCCTCGTTTGCGAGGGGTTTTTTAATTGTGGGAACGCTCTTCCGTGCAGGCACAAGCCCCTACAGTTAATTACGTTACCGCATAGCAATAACCATTTTCTCCTGCTCCAGATATTCATTACGTGTCGTGTGTGTTTATTTTATTTTTGGTTGCCCGTGGATTGTATACGGAGACTAATTTATGTTGTCGCCCGTAGGGTGGGGATTAGTCCAAATCCGTATTTTCTTAGATTTGGGTTTGGTTGATTTAAGGATCGTTAACCTCGTTTGAGATTAAGATCAGCTTAAAAGTTATTTAAGGATACGTTAGCCTAATTTTAGACTAAGACCTACTTAACGAGGGTTCAGGATCATTTTTGTCCAGCGGAAGAGCATTTAGGCTCCATCGTTTTAGTTTAGGGACATTACGGTCCATAAGTTAAAGACATCATAGTTCGTGTTTAAGGACATCATAGTTCATAGAGTTTAGTTTAGGAACGTTGCGGTCCATTGGGTTTAAGGACATCATAGTCCATAGAGTTTAGTTTAGGGACGTTACGGTCCATAAGTTTAAGGACATCATAGTCTATAGAGTTTAGTTTAGGGACATTGCGGTCCATAACTTTAAGGACATCATAGTCCATAGAGTTTAGTTTAGTGACATTGCGGTCTAAGAGTTATTGGTTATTGGGATCTTCCACCGCTCTGAAAATGTTGAAGAGTTACAACGATATATATCAGAGGTGTGGAGAGATATACCCTTGAACCAGTTTCCAAATCGAGGAGTTATCAGTTCTGAGCATAGAGGCTCGATTTGTTTGGAGATTTAATCTCAGGAGGAACTTAACTGATTTGAGGTTGGAGTTGGTTCCTTATAGTATTAAACACTAATGTACCTTTAGCGCTCACGTGCTCCCACGTGATGCTCTGAGGCAGAGTAAAACACTGGAATTTGAGAGCGCTCACGTGTCCCACGTGATGCTTTTAAAGATGGTGTTGTTCGCTTGATTTTATTCCCCATCTTTATATAAGTGTTAAACACTTTATCCATATGGCCATCACTTGTGAGCACGTAAGGACGCCTCAGAGTCAGACATTGTTTCCTTGGGTTTATTCCCTTTTCTTTTAAAAAATGGCAAGCACTATCGGCGAGGGGGGTCACGTGTGAACACGTGATCTATTTCAACCTTTCTTTTGAGTTCATCACAGGTGGTCACGTGTTCATACGTGACCATCAATATGCATAGAATTCTTTCTCCGAGTCTTAAAAATCTCAAATCCCTTATTATATATATATATATATATATATATTTATAAGGATTTAATTCCTTGGACTTGTTCTTCCCTTAGATTTTGGATCTGCATGGCAGAGTCTCCCCGATGAGAATTAAATTCTCAACTTGTGGGAAGATCTGCTTCTGCTGATCTTTCACCAGAAGGGAGAACTAAGTTCTTATATGAAGGGTTAAACCCTAGTTTTATCAGAGAAATTAAATTCCTATATGCCTTTTGGGAGAATTAAATTCTCTGAACTTAGATCTTCCCCTAGGTTTTAAATCTGCATGGCAGAATTTTCCCGATGAGAATTAAATTCTCAACTTGTGGAGAGATCTTCTTCTGTAGATCTTTTACCAGAAGAAAGAACTAAGTTCTTTGGAAGAGTTAAACTCTTGTGGAGACGAAGAAGAAGTAAGATGTTCTATGTGTTTCGTTCCTTCTTACCTAGGGTTTCTTCTTTTCTTTTGAACTTGCAGTTTCTGGTGGGGGGAGGGTTCCTCTGTACAAGATTTGAAGACTTGGGTCCTTTATATAGGGGAAGTTGATTTGTTGATTAAGTTAAGGAAATCTCTCATTGAGAGATTTTTAAATTGATTTGGGGAATTTATCCACTGTTGGATCTTTGATCTAAGGACTTCTGTTTTACAGAAGATATTTTTCTTGTTTTTAACAAGATTGGGAAAATACTTTCCCATACAGAGCTTATTCGGTATCTTGGTGATTTTTAATCACCATTGGATGTTTGATCCAATGGTGCTCTGATTTACAGAGCATAATCTTTCTTATTTAGAAAGATTTGAGGAGTATTTTCTCAATCAGAATTTAATTCTTTATCTTGGTGATTTTTAATCACCATTGGATCTTTGATCCAACGGTGCTCTGATTTACCGAGCACAATCTTTCTTATTTAGAAAGATTGGAGAAAATATTTCAAAATAGGGTTCTGATCCCTTATATATAGAATTTAATTCTATTGGGTCAGAAGATATTAGGAATCCTCATGTGTAGCACGTGACCCAGTGGCACTAGGCCGGTTTGCCTATATGTAGCAGTCCTAAAGAAGAGCATCACGTGTTGGCACGTGATGCGCCTTCTGGTCTGCTATTTGTTTTCTAAAGGCGCCTATATACTTTTTATATAGGTGCTCACATGTGGCACGTGAGGCCCAACTTCAGTCCCATTTGTTAAGTATAACGCTTGTAATTTTGGCTCCAAGGCGCATCACGTGTGGGCACGTGGTGCTCTCTTTAGGGAATTTTCACATTGCTTTTTTTTATTATTTATTTTTCTAAAGGGAACAGCGATATATGTGGTCCGATGTCTACACATGCACGAAGTTGTTACTCCTACTTCATCGCTTTTACTGATAATTTCTCAATATATGGACATGTAATCTTAATGAAACATAAATCTGAGACCTTTGAGAAATTTAAGGAGTATAAGAATGAAGTGAAGAAACAAAAAGGTACAAGTATCTAGATACTTCGATCTGATCAGGATAGAGAATACTTAAGTACTAGTTTCCTTGTAAAAGAGAATGGAATTCTCTCTCAGTTTATTTCTCCATATACACCATAGCATAATGATGTATGAGAGAGAAGGAATTGCACGCTGATCTGTTTATCGCCGAAAACCGGGAAAGACAAACGTCTTGCCTGAAATCGGGGGCAGATGCTATTTGGGTTTATCCGTCCACCTCTCCGAAGATGCCAAGTTGATTTATGGCACCGTGCATCGGAGGTTTGGACGGATGCGACTGTTGTAGCTGACTTCGTCAGATTCCCCCTCTTTTGCGAGGTTTTTTTTATTTATTGTGGGGATGCTTTTCCCTGCAGGCGTAAGCCCCTCCAGTTAATTACGTTACCGCGTAGTGATAACCACTTTCTCCTGCTCCAGACGATCACTTCGTGTCGTGTGTGTTCGTTTTATTTTTTGTTGTCCATTAATTGTACACGGAGACTAATTTATGTTGTCGCACGTAGTGCATGGATTAGTCCAAATCCATATTTTCTTAGATTTAGGTTTGGTTTGATTTAAGGATCGTTAATCTAGTTTGGGATTAAGATCAACTTAAATATTTGTTGAGGATATGTTAGTCTAATTTTAGACTAAGATCTACTCAACAGGGTTTTTGGGATCATTCAGACCAAACAGAAGAGCATTTGAACTCTATATTGTCTTAGTTTAAGGACGTTGCGGTCCATAGCTAGTTTAAGGACGTTGCGGTCCAAGGAGTTGTTGGTTGTCGGGACCCGCCACCTCTTTGAAGACGTTGAAGAATTACAACGACATATATCAGAGATGTGGGTAGATGTAGCCCGGAACCAATGAATATTCGTCAGAAGTTTGGTAGTCCTGTTTGGGACTAAGACCACTCTGGAAAATAAAGAGCCCATGTGCTCGGTTGACTAGGAGTTTGGCCAAACTTGGGCTCAGCCCAGTCATTTCATTTTTGAATAAAGTGTTAAACACTCGCTTGGGCCTGGTCCCCTTTCTGTACCAACGATGCTGAGCTTCCATATGGGTTCTGACGCCCACACTTTATCATGCATTTTCCCTTTTTTTGTTTTTTATGGGGGGTGTTAAACACTCTTTATGGCGCCTGCGTGTGGAGCACGTAAGGCGCTTGGCGCTAGACGCTAGGCGTTGTTTGATGAGTGCAGAGCACTCCATGTTAAGCAGCGCCCATGTGATTGGCACGTGAGGCGCTTGGCGCTGAGCGACAACTACTGAATGCTAAGCACTCTCTATCTGAGCAGCGCCCACGTAAGGGACACGTGAGGCGCTTGGCGCCGTTTCTTTCTTTATGCATTTTTCTGAAGATGTTCAATTCTTCGTTCTCCCCTGGATCTTCGATCCCCAAGAACAAATCCGTCCCCACGAGAATTAAATTCTCATTTGTAGGAGACTTGTCTCATGGGTCTCGGATCCAGGGGAAAGAACTATGTTCTTTATGAGGGTTAAACTCTTGGGTATGTAGATGAGATACTATGATCTCTATTATCTTAATTTACCTTGAAGAAAGTTCTTCTTCCTCCTTCTCTCTTAACTTTTTTGCTTGCTCTTCTTTTTGAACGTGAAGTTTATGGGGGGGGGGTGTTCCTCTGTACAAGACTTGAAGTCTTGGGTCCTTTATATAATAGAGGCAGATTTTTTGATCCAGTTAAAGGAAATCTCTCATTGAGAGATTTCTTAACTGATTTGGGGATTTATTCACTGGTGGATCTTTGATCCAAGGACTTCTGTTTTACAGAAGATATTTTCTTATTTTTAACAAGATTGGGAAAATATTTTCCCATACAGAGTTATTCTGTAGCCTGGTGATTTTTAATCACCATTGGATTTTTAATCCAACGGTGCTCTGTTTTACAGAGTATAATCTTTCTTGTTTAGAAATATTGAGGAAATATTTTTCCATACAGAGCTTATTCTGTAGCTTGGTGATTTTCAATCACCATTGGATCTTTAATCCAATCGGTGCTCTGTTTTACAGAGGGTAATCTTTCTCGTTTAGAAAGATTTAAGGAATATTTTCTCAACAGAATTTAATTCTGTATTTTGATGATTTATCATCTCCGTTGGATCTTTGATCCAACGGTGGAGAAATTTTAGTTCTGGCGCCGGCGCCCTCGTGCGGGGCACGTAAGGCGCTGCCTCAGAGTTTTTAACTCTTGGCACTGGCGTCCTCGTGCAAGGCACGTGAGGCGCTGCCGTAAAGTTTTTAACTCTTTGCGTTTGCGCCCTCATGCAAGGCACGTGCGGTGCTGCCTCAGAGTTTTTAAATCTTGGCGCTGGCGCCCTCGTGCAAGGCACGTGATGTGCTGCCTCTTTCAAATTTTGAATAGAGCTTTGCTCTTTTATTGAGGGGAAACACATGCCCCCCCATAGTTGCGCTCACATGGCTTACACATGAGTGCAGCGGTGGCGACTTTTCCACCGTTGGATCTTTTTGGAAGTTGGATCGTCTTCCTATACCTATAAGTAGGGCCTTTGGCCCTTGAGATGACTGTTGTTCATCTTCTTTTGTTCTTCCTTCCTCTGAGAATTAATTTTCCTTTCAGAGCTTAAATCTCTGCCTTAAAATCTTTTAAAGTTAAACTCTACAAGACTTCTCTTTAGGTGAGGACCTTGCACGGCCCCCTCTTACTTTCTGCCCTGGATTTTAAATCCATTATCAGAGCACGACTCTTTTCTTGGATCGGTTTCTTAAAGATCTCAAAATGTATATAGATATATATTCTTTTTTTTTGTAGATATTGAAATTTTGAATCAATGGGCAATTTTAATCCTCTTCTTAAGGTTTTACCCCATCACAGATTTTTAAGAACCTTGGAATTTAATTCCGTATTCACAGAGATTGGCTTAGAGAGAGACTCATATATTTTTAGGAATTTTATTCCCTATCGCTCTTGAATATTTGAGGGTTTTAATGGCCCTAATGCAGATTTGAGTTTGTCATGCTTTTAGCAGAACTTGCTTTAAGAGTTTGTTAGGAGTTGTTTAAACTCCAGTGTTCATTTGACGAGAATCCTTTTAGATTCTCATAATAAGCATTTTCCTGATCATTTCGATCGCTAAACTCTTGCTGATTTTTGTTTTCAGATACTATGGCCGTTTATCAATATGATCTTGACGAAATTATCTCCTATGAAGATATTCGCGTTCAAGGCCGCCGTCAAAACCAAGAGTTTTCGAATGCTCAATACGCTTCGATGAATACAACGGTTGACTACTCCTCCATCGTTCCGCTCTTTTGACGATCATCGTGGGGGCGATTTAGGAAGCACTTCCTGAATTTAATGAAGCATGCCGCTTGAGGCACTTGGTGATGCCGAAGACAAGGTGCTATCAGTATATCTGATGGGCTTGATCTCGAAGAGACGGCGAGATGATCTTGCATCAAGTTTTCTAACAGACGACGATAATCTTTGCCTACCAGAGGACGGACGACATCAGCGAGAATCCCGACGCTTGCATTCGTGAGAAGATGCACACGAAAATGGTCAGAGAAGCTAGAAGCATTTTAGTCGGCCTTGCTTCTGAATTCCTCAATCCATGTCCAGGATTTAGTGTCTTACCATTGTAAAAAAATTTGTTTTTATACCATGTATAAGTTCCCAGAGCATGAATGGAAAAACTTCCTCTTTCCCCCCTTTTTTGCTCACATGTATTCTGCATGAAGTGTCATTATACTGTTGTTACCATTCACGTGTTTTGGTCATGAGGCGCTATTGGGGATTTTAATCCTGAACTAGCGCCGGTGCTCACGTGTTATGCATGTACGGTGCCGCTTTAGTTTTCAAAAGGATAAACACGGGTGCTCACGTCCCATGCGCGTGAGGCTCTGCTGATGAGATCGTTTCGCCTCCCTACTCTGATTCTAATAAGTCACCCCTTTCTTTTCCCATGCCCCCCTTTTTTTAGGCCTTGGGAATAGCTCCACCATGCACGACATTTTCTGTGCATAGCTTTGAATGCTTCTCTTTATAATCCGAAGCTACGTCTTCCTCTTTTTTCACACAGAGAGAACCATTTAGACCTTAGGGTGATCATTTTGAGAAACAAACAAAAGGTTATGGCTTGCAACCATCCCCACGCTCGTCGGCAACCCTGGGAGGTGCCTATCAAGGAGAGTATTCCTTGTTTAGCCGCGGGGTTAGCGGATCCTCTTTTCACTGATGACCAATGTGACGCGGCACTGTACGAACTCTTGGCCCGTAGGGGCTCTCCTCTTCTTATGGGTTCCATTTGGCTCAGGATGATTTTCTTGTTCGTGCTTGCTGATATCCCTCCTCATCCGGCGGAGATGACTCCGGTGATTCTTGATACGGCGGAGGACAAAATTGAGTGTTTCTATGAGGCACACTTAATTACTCAGCCGCTAAAGGATCGTTCTATTTATTTACTGAGTCGGATAAGAGCTCGGCGGGCCATCATGTCCGCTTTCGCTGATGAGCATGGTGCTAATCGGTGGGAAGCAACTCCTCAAAAAGACCATCGCTTCGACATGGTGGAGAGAGCAGAGAGGGAGTTCGAGAACTTTGTATTTTGTTTTGTTAAACCCCGTATCTCTGATCCCATATTTGGTGATCTTTTCCCTGTAGAGTAGTATATTTATATCGATGTATTTCTCTTATTTTTGACTGTTGAATGTTTTATGTTGAATGTTTTCTGTTCATCATATATTCGTACGTGTATCCCGTCTCTGTATATGAGCTTTATACTTTACCCTTTGGAATTTTCTTTTAAGTGCGAACGCTATTGTCATGTTGCCTGCAAATCAGCGCGTTTTGGATACCATTTCCATTTAAGAAGGCATACAGTCACGAATGCATGCTTAGGGGGGGTGTGCACCAAAGACTCTCCTTATTGCCTTCCATAGTACATGGTTTGTGCATGTTTGGGTTGAGTATTGGTGTGGTGAACCCTGAGACTGTGCCGTCTGAAGAAGTATTGCCGGTCATCGCTCTGACGGTCGATGTCCCCTCGCTTTCTTCTGTGCCCTCTCAAATATTGGAAGGTATGGGTTTGCGACTTATCTGTTTTACTGTGGGTACCATCCCCCTTGTATTGACAGTATATTGTCGCAACTCTGCAGGAGTCCTTTTTGACCATCTATACCAGGTGTTGAACCCGCATTTCTCCTTTCAGCCGAAAGTCGTTCCGCCTCCTAGTATTGGTAAGTATATTCTTCAACCGACGTCTCTTATTTTCTTTTACGAATATACGTATTGTTGCTAAGCTTTCTTTGTGTTGATCATAGTGTCACGGGTCAGAGGAGGAGACGAGAGAATAGCCGTGCCTCCGGTACACCCCATCTTGCCGCCTTTCATAGCCGGTATAATAGACTTCACTGCTGATGTGTTTTCTTTATTCCCCAAGTCGACCTTTTGACCCTAATTCATTTTGCAGCAATTGGGCCAGCTCCAGCTCCTTTCGAGTCCCACATTCCAATGCCCACAGGGCCCTTTGCGAAACGCATGTCTTTTAGGGGCGCCGCAAATAGCCGGCGAACGTTGAACGAATTAATTGAGGATCTCAATGCCGAAGCCCTCACTTCTGCTATGGATTTTTCCATGGAAGTCAATCCAAAGCTGGAGACACTCGTGACTTTCCATGATGAAGCTATTGTCGGCTCTTGGGTTGATTACTGCAGAAAGATCGAGGCTTTCCTGCACGAGATTGAGCTCCAGGGTCCAGCTCCTGAAGTATTAACTTTGAAATCTCAGCGGGCTGCTTGGGTCGAGCGTAGTGTTCCTTTCATTCGCCATTTTGAACAAGAGACGACCCTGAGACGAAAGGAACATGAGGTGGCTTTCAGCAAATCCGTCCGACTGCGGGCCCAGATTGAAGCGAATGCTGCACAGCTAAAATCTGTGTTTGACAATCTCCAGAGATGTATTTCGGATGGGTTGACGCTGAGGTGGATGCTTGACTTCGCCGAGCGGGTCAATCAAGACAATGAAGCTGCCATGCTAGAAGCCGATGGGAAGCTTTCGTCCTGTTTACAGCAACGGGCTCACGCTGAAGCGGAGTTGGCCGCGGTGGCTGATCACGAGAAAGTATTGAGAGGAGCGCGCGAGCGGCTTGCTGATTTGTTGAAGACGCCTTCTCCTTAATAACCGTCTTTGTACCCCTCTTTTTTTATTGACTGTAATCTTGCGATTTATGAATAACATGCATTCATTTCGATTCCTTTGTGAAATGTATCTCGTATTCATTTGCATTCATGAATAAAAGACATATTTTATTTCATACTGGCATGTCCATTTAGCAAATGCATCTTGTAGATAACCTATCTTGATCTCCTTGCAGGGCAGCGATGGCTTAGAAGACAAGTTCGGATCTGCCGCCTAAGACTTTTCAATTTTATGAGCCGTGAGTGTCTTATAAAGATTTTTCTCTTTACGAGTCGAGAGGACCCCGTAGGTATATTTTCTCCTTAGGAGTCGTGAGGACTCCTAAGCGTGTGTTTTCTCTTCAGAGTCATAAGGATCTAACAAGAGAAATTTTCCCCTTACAAGTCGAGAGGACTCGTAAGTGGTTGTTTCCTTCCTTATCGATATTCGACTTTAGAGAGTGTGGCCCATGAATAGTATGCAATAGTCCATCTTGGACCGACTTGCAGGGCCCCAATGCTTAGGAAACAGGTCCTTATCCCTATTGCCTAAGTCTTTTCCCTACGAGTCGATACGAATCGAGAAGTTCTCGCAAGTACACTAATTTCCTCACGAGTCGAGACGAATCGAGAAGTTCTCGCAAGGGTGTCCTAACATCACAGTTAACTCCTGCTAATAGAAGTCCGTTAGGGTCTATGGTACTAGGGTTTTTTATCCGTAGCACCGTCGTGCTGGCCGATGTATTCCCCGGTATGCAATCTTGTTGTTCGGGTAGCCCCGCGACTGTCATGTCTCTGATCCCTTCGGGGGCTGGACAAGATGTCTTCAAGTAATCTTCCAGGTGATATTACCGTCGAAAGAGAAAGCGTTAGGGATATTCCATGTCGCTTTTTACTTGAGGTTAGGCTCAGTTTGGGATCCCCGATGAGCCATGACCACTTCGCGCTGGAGCAGGATGATATCCAATGGTCTTTCAGGTCTCATTTGAGTTGCCGTCAAGACACTGAAGCTAGGGATATTCCTTTGCTTTGTTTATTGACATTGTGTCTGCAATATTGTGACGAATGTCGAGGTTGACTTTGGGTTGTCTGTGAACCGTAGAGATTTGGAACTAAGGGACTTTACCGTGGCTCCATTTTATTGACGTCGTATCTTCTTCTGGTTGGAACGAGAAGGAACGCCGCTGTTGATTTTTAGGCTGTAGATGTAGCCATCGAGATCTAGCTTCCCTTTAACGAAGCCTGGTGGGATAATGTGGTTCCCTATTCGTTTGTGCCCATGGATTGTATACAGGGGTCGATGTGATCTCACCTGTAGGGAAAAAGTTTCATTTTTTTTTATTTCTTTCCGTGATGCTCTACCATTTCATCTTTTTATATCGCGAAAGCCGCGATTGCCCAATCATTTCGGCTATTTTTCCTGGTGCCCAATCATTTCGAAAATTTTTATTTTCTTTACTCGCTGCTTTTTATTGCGAGTTGCCCAATCATTTCGGCTGTATTTATATGCATATATTTTGCTCGAATATTTTTATTGCGAGTTGCCCATACATTTTGGCTATTTCATATGCATTTTTGCTCGCTGATTTTTATTGCGAGTGTAGAATCCGAGATCTGACACCAATTTTGGCATCAGCATCGCTGCGACTGGAATATTGCCAGGAGCAAATCATCATTTGCCGTAAAAGGACTTGGAATTTTGATACCGATTTAGGCATCGGCATCGCTGATTGTTAGAGTTTTTGCGTGTTCAAGTTTAGTTAATTACCGCAATCAAAACGGTTTCTGTAGCTAGCCGGTTGAGTACGGGTCGTCCGCAGGGAGATGGGAATCTTTTTCTATGTGCTTTAACGAGTTAAGTCCAAAAGTCCAGATTGTTTATGATTAACTAAGTGTTAAAATGATATGTAAAGAGAGCTTGTTAGGGTTAGGATTAGGTTAGTTTGAGTTAGGAGTCGCTCACTTCTTTCGTTGCCACTCTTAATATCGGTGTTACAGTAATCGGCAACAACGGGGATTAGCACGACTAGGAAGGAACTTGCGAGTATAAGCTAGGATTTCCAACGCATAAGTTCTTCCTTTTGGTGCTTGTCCGTCCGTTCTTGGCTCTTAGCCTTAACCTCCGGTTAATTCAACAACAACCGGTCTCACTACGGAATCACCGCTATCATGTAGTATATGGTGCCGTAGGGAGCGGATTGTGGTTCAATTAACGGGAGTTCGATTTAAGATGTTGGGCAAGGAAAGAGTGAGAGAGATTTCCTTCTCTCAAACTTCCCTTATCCTACCCTAACAAGTATGGAAACTACTCACCCATTACAAGAAGAACGAAAAATAAAACAAAGGAGGAAGATAGAAAGAAGGAGATTAGAAGATAACAACTAGCTATTTGCGACCTCACCTTGGCAAGGATCAAACGTAAGCATCATGGTTGTTTAAGGATAAAGGAAAAGAGAATAAGAAAGAAACAACAATAAATAACAACAACTAAATTATCAATTGAAGATTACAAGCAATTAACAAAACAAGAGCAAGACAAGTATAATAACAAAAAGAACTTCTTTATTCATCATTCTTCACTCATAAAAGCTCACTACAAGTTTTTAATGGAGAAGAGATGAGAAGAGGAAGAAGAACATCAAGTATTCTAAAACCTAAAAATACAAGATTAAGCACCCTTGGCTTCACAAGGTTCTGGGCTATTTATAGGCAGGGAAAAGGAAATCTAGGGCAACAATTAGAATAAATATGAAATGACCAATCTGCCCCTGAAAATTCATCAGCTGAAGAGGCCGTATGGCCGTGGTTACGCGGTCTAGACCCCCTATTGGCCGCGGAACCGCGGCCGTTTAGGGGAGTTGGGCCCTCCAAATTTTTATGCTTCCCTGGTCTTCTATGTCCTTTATTCTGGTACATGTTTTTTTCTCAGATTTTCTTCACGATTTTTCCAGAATTTCTGTTGAGCAAAAGGTGATTTGATGTGGATCTTTTTGTCATGATTTCCTCGAGCTCCACGTAGATTTCTTGGATCTTGTGTTGCCATTGAGCCTTGTGCATGAAAATGACATTGATTTGCCATTTTGTCTCTTGAACTGGTGTGTGGCAACATACGGATAGAGAGCGGAGACCCGTGTTTTATCTGTGGTTGGTAGGAACCCGGATTTTGTCGTGTTTTTCCATGAATTTCACCGTTTAGAGCCGAGAACCTGTATCTTGCAATTGACTAGCAAACACGGCTCAAGAGTACCTACCGATAAGCAATATGATAAAAATTGGGCGGTATAAAAATGCAAAAATCTGATATGAACAAATACCTCCAAACTTATCATTTGCTCGTCCCGAGCAAAGCCAGATTATTCACAAAAAATTCCTAACCTCACTTTCGCAGGGAACGCGATTGCACTGAGTATGTGCAACAAGCCGTTAAACCTCTAGGTGTCCCTAGTAGGAGGGATGTTGTCTTCTGAGGGTTTTCAGCGGATACTACCCACAAAATCAGGTCAAGCTAGTTTTGCAAAATAACTATGATTCAAACCCTAAAGTTTTGTTTCAGAAAATAACAATTCTATTATCTTAAGTCTAGACTATCGAACCCTTATTTTTCACACCTCGCTTCTTATTTAACTACAGATTTTATATGTCTTTACGTGCAGTGCAAATAGTGTCGTTAAGTTCCAGAAGAATCGATTAAAGTTATCATGTCACACAATAAAAGCCTAGATAAAAATTTTAAAAGGATCATATAAGTTTTATAAAGAGTTAAGCATTTTTCAAGTTTCGTTTTCCAGTAAAGTTTCAACTTCAGAATTTCTATCTTCCTTAACAGGAAACTAGGTCTTATTTTTCACTCCATCTTTTTCTTGTTTTCATTTCATACACACCTCTGTGAACGTGCAATAGTCTTTATCATAGAATAAAACCTTCATATCTCCGCTAAATTTTTTTTTTATAAAAACCTGTCTTTTGTCAAGATTATTCTCACACAAAGAACCGTTAGGAATTTTAACTCGGGGAGAACACTTGCTTCACTTTGTTTTAATCTGGACTTTCTAGGCTTCTTAGCGAGCTTTGGGCCAATGCACCCAAACCAGTTGGTTTTAGGGCATTAGGTGTAGAAACACCCCAGCGGACTTAATTACTCAAGTTACTTATGTCCAAAAACAAAAGACAGTTTGGCGTGAAAATCATGATGATTTAATACGAACGGAGATATAACTGGCAGTTCAATTATTTTTTTGGATAAAATACGTGTTTTGTGGGTTCGGTGTGTAATCATTCCAATCAAGTTCCAGATGGGTTATTTTTCAGACTTAGTTCCAATTAAGGCATCAATAACATTCATTCATATTCACTTCACCTCATAAACTATTCTTGGTATTACTTATTTCAGAACAAACCCATTTGATCCTCAGAAAATCATTTATCCATTTAAAAGTTCTTAGACATAAAGGACTTGTCATCTAATTTCCAAAACTTATGACACGTGTAGTGTGATGTAAAGACGTATATCAGTTATAGTTAACTTCAAAGGAGAGTTATCTTTCAGGTTTTCAAAATCTAAACATAAGATTTAGTTATTCTTATTTTATCAAACAAAACCGTCGAAATGTTGAATCGGAGTCCTCCCACTAGCTAACTTGACAGAAAAGTTTTTATGTTTTTATAAAATTTTCTGATTTTTATGGATTTTATGGATTTTAATATGCAGATGCAAAATATACATATGAATGCGAAGGTTAGAAATACGTACCGAGCGTACCCCCAAACTTAAACTGGACAGTGTCTTCACTGTCATCGCATGAAGAGATCATTTGAAGGGTCAAAATTGTCGGTTAGATATACACAATTTTTTTTTAATGTTTTTTAAAGAGTAAAGAAAAAGGAAAAGAATATCCACAAATAAATACAAAAAGGTATATACATACCCCCAAACTTATTTGGAACAGTGTCCACTGTTCTTGGCTGGATAACTGAAGTTTGGTGGTAGGCAGAGGAAGATTATGCAGGGTAAACCGGCTCCTGTAAGACCAGGAGCTCCTCTGTTGGTTCGGCGCTAAGGTACGGTTTTAGTCGGTGTCCATTTACTTTGAAAAATGAACTATCCTTTGGATTCTCCAAATCCACAGCGCCATGCGGATACACATTCGGCACAAAATACGGCCCTTTCCAGCGAGATCTGAGCTTTCCTGAATGGAAGTGTAGTCGGGTTTCGTAAAGCAGTACCTGCTGACCAGGTACGAAGGTTTTGCACAAAAGGTGTTTATCGTGAAACACCTTCGTTCGATTCTTAACGACAACCGTGTTATCGTAAGCCTCATCCCTAAGCTCGCTTAATTCGTTCAACTGCAGCTTCCGATGGCTGCCCGCATCTTCGAGAGACAGATTCAGCTCCTTTATCGCCCAAAATGCGCGATGCTCTATTTCGACAGGTAGGTGGCAAGCCTTTCCGTACACAAGCCGATAGGGAGACATGCCAAGATCGGTCTTATAAGCGGTTCGAAATGCCCAAAGGGCATCAGTGAGTTTCAACGACCAATCTTTTCGGTTCTTGGAAACCGTCTTCTCCAGTATCTGCTTGATTTGCCGATTTGAAACTTCGGCCTGTCCACAGGTCTGGGGGTGGTAGGGCGTAGATAGCTTATGATTAATGGAATATTTCCGCATCAAGGCCTCGAAAGTCTTATTGCAGAAATGAGTTCCATTGTCGCTAATGATCGCTCGGGGGTGCCCAAAACGGGAGAAAATGTTTTCTTTAAGAAACCTAACGACAACCTTGTTGTCGTTAGTCCGGCTGGGCACAGCCTCGACCCACTTAGAGACGTAATCAACAGCAAGAAGGATGTACAAGTTCCCCAAAGAGCTGGGAAACGGCCCCATGAAATCTATCCCCCAAACGTCGAAAATCTCCACAACCAAGATCGGTTGGAGCGGCATCTCGTTCCTCCGGGATATCCGGCCCAAGTGTTGGCACTGGGAGCAAGTCTTGCAATAGTCATGAGCGTCTTTGAAGAGTTGTGGCCAGTAGAAACCACATTGCAAGATCTTCTCAGCTGTCGTTCTGGGGCCAAAATGCCCGCCACATGCTTGATCGTGGCAAAATGATAGCACACTCTTGAATTCCTCGTCAGGGACACACCGACGAATAATCTGGTCGGGACAGTACTTGAACAGATAGGGTTCGTCCCAGTAAAAGTGTTTTACTTGGGATAAGAATCGAAGTATGTCCTGACTTGACCATTCAGTCGATAATAACCCTGTAGCCAAATAGTTCACAATATCTGCGAACCAGGGTTCGCAAGATACTGTCAAGAGTTGTTCATCCGGGAAAATGTCGTTGATCGGAATTTGAAGCGAAGGCGAAGAAGGAAATCGTGAGAGAAGGTCGGAAACTACGTTTTCACATCCTCGTTTGTCCTTAATGACAAGGTCAAACTCTTAAAGCAAGAGGATCCAACGTATTAGCCGAGATTTTGCATCTTTCTTCGCAAAAAGATGGCGCAGAGCAGAATGGTCTGTGTAGACAATGACTGGAGAGCCGATGAGGTAGAGCCTGAACTTTTCTAAAGCAAATACAACAACCAAGAATTCCTTCTCAGTTGTTGTATAATTGAGTTGGGCATCTGATTAGTCGAAAATATTGCATATTTTGGCTGGCAATTTCCTCATCATTTGCATTCATATAGAAGTGTTCGGCATTCATATTTCACATATTAGCAAAACTGTCGCAAAATATCAGATTACATGTGTTAGACCCTAAAACCGGCACTATACAGGAAATTGACCGCATTTCATGGCATCGCATCATCCCTATATTGCGCAACACTTGTTTTCAAGGCTCTGTGCAGGAAAATCCAGAAGAAAGGCCAAAAATTTACATGGTACCGATCAAACTTTACGCCAACTCAATGATTTCAGTTCTGGTACCAATTCAAAAGGCAAAACAAAAATCAACATATCAAAGAAAGGCCCAAGTATCAAACCAAGACCACACCAGAAGAACCAAGCCACAAGGACCCTACACGGCCGCGGAACCGCGGCCGGAGCCTGCTTGTGCCGTGGTTCCGCGGCGGCCTTGCCACTTCAGCCATCCAATTTTGCTGCATAATGTTTCTCTCAGGGCCTACAGTTCAGAAAGACACTCCAAGTTCCAGAAGACTCCAGATACTTCTGCCAGATCAGCAAGCTTTGGGATCAACACTAAACTAGCCTATCTTTCTAGAAACTTCTCCCTAAACCCTAGCTTAAACCCTAAGCTAAGCCTAACAAACTCTTTCTAGAAGTTCCTCAACAAACTTTTGGAGGGAACTTCATAAAGGCTTAGGGTTTGGGTGATCTATAAATAAGACCCTAGGCTCACTTGTAAATGATCATGGAAAAATCCCTCCAATAATAGCCAATTTAGATCCATTCCCTCTTATTCTTCATCCTCTTCTTCCACAAGTCTAGTGAGAGGACTTGTGTGAAACCCTAGCCCTAATTCCAATCAAAAGCCAAGATCCCGAGTACCCTATCAAGCAAGAAGCCTTGCAACCTTTTATGAGCCGAGCCGATCTTCAACGGAGCAAGTGGTCCAAGCCGATCCGCGACTCACGGAGCCGAGTGAAGCCAAGTCGACAATTTAGTTCTTCCTCTTGTAGTTCTTGAGCGACTGTAATCAAATTGTTGATATAAATAAAAGGTGATATTCTTTTATCTTGTTTTCTTTAAATTCTTGCATCATGATTCAATCTAAATTTCTAGTTGTAATTCTTGTTATGATGTCTGAGTAATACTCCGCTCGTCGAGGAGTCGAGACGATCAATAGAATGATGATGTAATATATCTTAAATCGATTCTTGAATCCTACGAATTTTGTAAACCCTAGCAAGTTCAAGAATTGACGACCCAATTCGTTGCGATGCTTTCTTGATTGATATCGCTCGAGATTGGGGAGTTACGATCGTTTCTTGAAATTGCTAGAGGCTAGAATATGAATGATATCTACGAAAGAACAATGGTTAAATGATGAAACCCTAGTTTCATCAAGAAAGCCTTAACTCTCGTCGATCATCATCGATCTAGTATCAATCCTTCGAAGGACAAGAACACGAAATCTTGAAATTACATCACGTCTATAGATCCGATCGATTCCTACGAGCCTCATTTAGATTCTTGACATTTGATTGGAAATATCATCGAAACCCTGATTCTCGATTGTTTATCAATTTCTTGATTCTTGATTAGAATTGTGACACTTGAAACATTTTATAAAATCTTGAATCATGTTTTTTTTTCTTTTCGATTAACTTTTCAATTCAAACAAAGCAAATATAAAAACGAATCGCACAATCCTTGTGGACGATCCGCACTCGCTTACGATCTACAACTGACACCATAATTGATTGCGGTCAAATATAATTCTTTGATTGTGAACTTTATTCAATTTTCTAATTACCGACACAAAGAGACTCTTATCGATCAAATGAAACCGTTATCGGGAATCGTTTGAGTTGATTTACTTACTCAGTCTCAAATTTTACGAACAATCAAATGGTGCCGAAATCGGGAACTATTTGAATTGATACTTTTTACATTTACACAATCAGGAAATTATCTCAATCAAAATGGCGTCGTTGCCGGGGATTACGCGCTAATTCGTTTCATATTATAGTTTGAATTGAAAGATTTATTTCATTGAGATTTTTGAGATCAAAATTCGTGCAAACCCTAAATAATTTGTTGTGTTTCATTGCAAGGAGATCTGGAGGTTGCTGGAAATTTGGAAATTTTTTTTGGAATATACCAGAGAGCAAAAGAAATCAACAACAGCTTGCTGTTGAATTTTGGCGCAAAGATCGCATCATACGACCGCGATTCCACGGTGGGAGCCCCCTATTGCGGCGGTTCCGCGGCACTGTAGCCTCTTCTCTGTACAAAATTTTCTCAGGTAACTTCTTACCTTCTCCTCTCTCCTCTTTTTAGCTCCAACTGACAATTTTCTGCAGGATTCTTTGCAAATAATCACAGCTCGCAAATTGCAAAATTAAATTTGTGCGTGATTTTGTTTCTTGGTTGTTTGCATTATAAAGACGGAAATTAAAGGGCACGGCCAAATCCAAATGAGGTGGGGATTTCATTACCCTTCCTAGGCCCCGAAAACCACAAAACTTTGCATCCACATTGACCCACATTAACTAAAAGAAATCTAGAGATGACTCTAAGGACTGTCGCGCTCAATTAGGACAAGAGAAGGCCGTGGGTAATTCATTGCTTATCCGCGTTTTCTTGTGGTGCCTAGGAAAGTGTGTCGAAGGCTAGTGGTTATTAATTAGGCCCACTACTTATGTAGTGGAGTACCTTCCCACTTACCTGGCACTTACCTGGCCACAGGGGAACAAAGAGGCAGTGTAGGATTCTATCCTGCGACTTGTCTTTTGGCAGTTAGGAGCGGTCTAGAGCCGGACCTAGGTGACCACTAGATTCTAGGGTTTGTGTGCAGCATTTGTTGTGTCGCATCATTTTTCAAAAATCCGTCCCTTTTTCAAAGCAAACACCGCATTCATTCATTACCACTAATTATAAGCCAACGCTGCCACTTGTACTAACCCTTTTTAGTACAAGATAGGCTGGACACGGGATTCTAGTGCCCGTTTAGTCCGCGTACCTTTTATCGACTCCGAAGTCGATATTTCTCCATTTACTTCTTCTTTACCCACTACCACACCCACACCGATGGATCCGACTCCATCAAACTTCTTTAACCCTAATCTGCCGCCGTCCGTTGGTGCGCAGAATCCACCCCGCATGTCTCTCCAGGAGAGGTGCTATCCACTTCGAGGTCCTCTTTCGACCTGTTTATCCACACCACCAGCCAATGGGGATAACTTTGAGATTAAGCCCCAGTATATCAATCTTTTACCCAAATTCCACGGACTCGAGACTGAGGACGCTTACGTTTTCATTACCAAATTTTAAAACGTATGCGCAATGATGGGTACGTCACAACTTTCAGTGGATGCGATGCGTCTACGACTTCTTCCTTTTACATTGTGCGATATAGCCAAGAAGTGGCTATATAACACTACCGCACACTCTATTACGAATTGGGAAGAATTCGTCGCTGCATTCCTTAAGAAATTTTACCCAATCCAAAAGACAGCTCGAATCCGTAGCGAACTGAATCAATTTGCCCAGCTCCCTACCGAACCATTCTCTAAATGCTTTGAACGTTTCAAGGATCTTTTGGTTCAGTGTCCTCATCACGGCATCCCGAGATGGGAGCTTTGCCGAATCATTTATGAGGGCATTAACCCAAACACTAAACAGAGCCTTGAAAACATGTGTCAAGGTACTTTTATGACTAAGGATGATGGGGAAGCTTGGAAGTATTTAGAAGAGTTCGCTGAAAAATCACTACAGTGGGAGAGTGGAACCCAACCATTGAATAGGGGTGGCGTACACCAAATAGATGTGTCTATAGGTGTTCGAGCTGAGATGGCAGCAATGCAAAAGAAGCTCGACGCTATGTAACACAAATTTTCTGCAGCCTCCCTAAACCCAATGTCGCTCCCCAAAACTGTTTGTGGGTGCTGTTCTGATCCGTCTCATTTAACGGAAGAATGTCCATTAAACTCTGCGTTTCAAGGTCACGAGCATTCTAATGCCGCATTTCAAAGACCTCGAAACGATCCATATTCTTCCACGTACAATCAGGGTTGGAGGAATCACCCTAATTTCGCTTGGAACCAAAACCAATCTCAAAACACGGTTCCAAACACGAATAATTTTCAAAGGGCTCTTCCTCCACCACAACAGCAACCCCTTCAACTCACTCAGCACCCCTACCAGTCATAAAATTTCCAAAACCAGGGCAACAATCCTGCACAGTCTAATCCTTTGCAGTCGTCCTGTTCTGACGAGTTCTCTCAATTCACTCAAACCATGAAATCACTTTTATCAAATTTCATAGAGGTTTCGACTGAGGTTAGATCTTCCGTCAGTGAGATAAAGAAAAACTCAGCGTCCCAAGCTGAGAGTATCAGATCGATGGAAGCTGAAATCGCACGCCTAAAAGCCGAAATGAGTGCGAGAGAAAAAGGGAAACTTCCCTCTCAACCCCTACAGAATCCTAGGCATTACAATGTAAATGCCATCACAACGTTGAGATCGGGAAGAGTGCTGAACAATCATGTTGGGGAAGGTATTGATGATACTGAAAATCATGTCAACACCCCGGCTGAGACCTTTCCACACACACACACTTCTCCTTCTGATCCTTCTTCTTCTACCATACCACCTTCTCGAGAGCCTATTCTCCATTTCCCACTACGCTCGACACCTTCTCCCAACCTTTATAGTTCTCCACAGACGGTCCACACACCTCTTTTGGGACCTCGTCTACCCCCTCTTCCTTCTCCTATGATGGACCCTTCGCTTATTGCGAAAGCTCCTTACCCGAATCGGTTAAGGGGTAATAGAACGAGTCCTCATATGGAGAAAATTATGGAAATGTTCAAACAGGTTAACATCAATATCCCTCTCTTAAATGCAATTCAGCAAGTCCCTGCATATGTGAAAATTCTTAAGGACTTGTGCACTAGGAAGAGGAAGACCCAAGTGCCGAAGAAGGTCTTCATGGCTAATAATATCAGCACTGCTTTTATTCCCCAGCTACCAAAGAAACGAAAGGACCCAGGATGTCCTACAATATCGATTTCTATTGGGGGTAAAAACATAAATCGTGCTCTTTTAGACCTTGGCGCAAGTGTTAACCTACTTCCTTATTCTGTCTATGAGCAATTAGGGATTGGAGAGCTGAAACCTGCTCACTGCACTCTCCAGATGGCAGACCGATCCATCACCAAACCAATGGGTGAATTAGAGGATGTGTTGATAAAGGTCGGGGAATTTGTTTTCCATGTAGACTTCATTGTGCTCGACACACATCCTGTAGCAAACCTCCGGGGCCAAATTCCGGTGATTCTGGGTCGTCCTTTCCTTGCCACTTCCAACGCTGTTATAAACTGTAAAAACGGTTCAATGAACTTATCATTTGGAAATATGACCATTGAACTAAATATCTACAAAGTTGGAAGTCAGCCATCAGAACCCTCTGCTCATATTTTAGATGTGTGCTCTGTCCTTGAGATCGCTTTCGATAGTTGTGGAGCTAAGAAACTTTGCTTTACTGATCTCGATGACATTACCACATCTCTGTTTGACTTTACACAAGATCTTAGTGAGGACACTTTTTCTACACTTGAGTCCTGCACTTCTGACTTTTCTCCACCCGAGTCTGTATCTTTCACAGGCTCTGAGTTTCTTTGTAAATCCAAAAATCACTCAATAATCCCTCCTTCTATCATTTCTCCGCCCGAATTAGATCTAAAAATTTTACCGTCTCATCTGAAATATGCTTATTTAGGTGAGAAGGAGTCTTTATCGGTTATAATATCCGCTTCTCTAGCATTAGAGCAAGAGAATGCACTTTTATCGGTATTGAGATCTAACAAAGAGGCGTTTGGTTGGAGTATGGCGGACATCAAAGGGATTAGTCCCTTGATAGTTGAACATCATATACATGTGATGGATGATGCCAGACCAACCCGAGAACCACAGAGACGGTTGAATCCCGTCATGAAGGAAGCTGTCATGAAAGAGATCGTCAAATGCTTAGATAATGGTATTATATACCCCATCTCCGATAGCCAATGGGTGAGTCCTATACATGTCGTTCCTAAGAAATCCGGCATCACTGTTATAACCAATGAGGCGAATGAGTTGATTCAGACACGCGCCCAAACTGGGTGGCGTGTATGTATCGATTATAGAAAACTCAATGCTGCCACGAGGAAAGACCATTTTCCTCTACCATTCATTGATCAAATGCTGGAACGCTTAGCGGGACGAGAGTATTATTGTTTTATGGACGGATACTCAGGCTATAATCAGGTCCCCATCGTCAAGAATGATCAAGATAAAACCACTTTTACTTGTCCTTTTGGTACTTTTGCTTACAGTCGCATGCCCTTTGGGTTATGCAATGCTCCCGCTACCTTTCAGCGGTGTATGATGGGGATATTCTCTGATATGGTAGAGAATTTTCTGGAGATCTTTATGGACGACTTCTCGATTTTTGGAGACTCTTTTTCCGATTGCCTAGCGAATCTTGACGCTGTTCTTACTCGTTGCAAAGAGAAGAACTTGACTTTGAACTGGGAAAAATGCCATTTTATGGTCCAAGAAGGAATTGTTCTTGGACATGTCATTTCACAGAAAGGCATTGAGGTTGACAGAGCTAAGATAGATGTCATTCAAAATCTCCCTCATCCCAAAAGCGTCAAAGATATTCGATCTTTCCTTGGCCATGTGGGCTTTTATAGGAGATTCATTAAGGATTTTAGCAAAATTGCTAGACCTTTAACTCTTCTCCTGGCCAAGGATACGACCTTCCATTTTGACTCGGACTGCGAGATAGCTTTCGACTCACTTAAACACTCACTCACTTCAGCCCCCATTTTATCATCACCAAACTGGGACTACCCCTTTGAGCTGATGTGTGACGCATCTGATTTTGCAGTAGGTGCAGTCTTAGGACAGCACATCGAAAAGATGCCACACGTGATTTAATATGCAAGTAAGACCCTGAATGATGCGCAAATCAATTATACAACCACAGAAAAAGAACTTTTAGCGGTTGTATTTGCATTAGAAAAATTCAGGCCTTACTTAATTGGCTCACCTATAGTTGTGTATACTGACCATTCCGCTTTAAAACATCTTCTGGCAAAGAAAGATGCAAAAGGCCGACTAATACGTTGGATCCTACTGTTACAAGAATTTGATCTTGTTATCAAAGATAAGAAAGGATGTGAAAACGTAGTAGCTGACCATCTTTCACGCATCTCTTCTTCCCCCGTGACCCTGCCGATCAATGATTCGTTCCCTGACGAACAGCTCTTGAGCGTATCCAATGAACCATGGTTCAGGGATATTGTGAACTATCATGCCACAAGACTGATACCCAGCGATTGGTCAAAACAGGACAAATACCGTTTTCTATCCCAAGTAAAACACTTTTACTGGGATGAACCCTATCTGTTTAAATATTGTCCTGATCAGATCATTCGCCGGTGTGTCCCGAATGAATAGTTCAAGAGTGTTCTTTTTTTTGTCATGATCAGGCCTGTGGGGGTCACTTCGGTCTTAGAAAGACAGCGGAGAAGGTTTTGCAATGTGGATTTTATTGGCCGACCTTATTCAAGGACGCATTTGACCATTGCAAAACCTGTACACAATGTCAGTATACGGGTAGAATCTCCCAGAGGAATGAAATGCCTCAGCAACCCATTCTGGTTGTTGAAATATTCGATGTTTGGGGTATAGATTTTATGGGTCCTTTCCCAACTCCTTTGGGAATCTGTACATACTGCTGGCGGTTGATTATGTCTCAAAGTAGGTTGAAGCCATTCCATGTCGCACTAATGACAAGAAAGTTGTCATTAAGTTCTTAAAAGAGAATATCTTCTCGCAATTTGGACACCCACGCGCTATTATTAGCGATAATGGGACACATTTCTGCAACAGATCTTTTGAGACTCTGATGCGGAAATACTCAATCAACCACCGACTTTCTACACCCTATCACCCCCAAACAAGCGGGCAGGCTGAAATTTCAAACAGACAAATCAAACTTATCCTGGAGAAAACTGTTGCTAAAAATAGAAAAGACTGGTCGACCAAACTGACAGATGCTCTTTGGACATTCCGAACTGTATTTAAAACCGACCTGGGGATGTCTCCATATAGGATAGTGTTTGGGAAAGCATGTCACTTACCTGTCGAGATAGAGCATAAAGCATTATGGGCTATTAAGGAAATAAATTTTGATCTAAACCTTGCTTGTAACTTTCGGAAGCTGTAACTTAATGAGCTAAGCGAACTCCGCGATGAAGCTTATGATAACGCTGTAATCACAAAGAATAGGACTAAGGTTTTTCATGATAAAAACATTTTGAGGAAAACATTTTCACCTGGTCAACAAGTCCTTCTTTATGATTCACGATTACACCTTCACGCGGGTAAGCTCCGATCTCGATGGAAGGGACCTTTTGTTGTGTGGTCTGTATACCCGCACGGGGCAGTAGAAGTAGAAAATATTAAAAACGGCACCTTTTTCAAAGTGAATGGACATAGACTAAAGCCGTATTTTTCCACTGACCCCACGGAGGAGCTCATGTTCTTACAGGAGCCAGTTTATTTGGATTAAAATTCCTCCGTCTCACCTTCATATCCTGTATATCACTACATCATCTTTTGAATGAAGGTGAGTGAAAAGAGTAAGTTTGGGGGAAGTTCTTCACTTATATATTTTGCCCCCACTAATAATTCCTCCCAGATTTACAGGTTTTGTAGATATAGCTATTGGCAACAGTGAGGACACTGTTGAAAACAAGTTTGGGGGAGGTTTGTGCTTATTTTTGCATCATTTGCATATTATTTGCATAAGCACAAAACATTTCTTTTAAAATCTATAAAAATCGAAAAATTTTCAAAACCCATAAAAATTTAAAAATTTTCAAGTATAAAAATAACTTTAATATTTACACTTTTTTTTGTATATAAATAAGATAATGAAAGTTTAGATAGTGAACAATTACATCCATGAGATTAGAAAAATTTAAGAAAACTAAGAAAATTAGAAGTTTTCTTATACGAACTAGTAATAAATAGTTATGAGCCGTTGTCCCAAGGGTTAGTAAGATGAAGGACGTCACTAATCTGAGGATAAAACTAAGTCTGAAAAATAGTTTCTATTCTGGAAGCCAAACATTTTGAACGTTGCTACCCTGCTATTCGCACTTACACACGTCTTAAAGCCTGGGATAGTAGAGGATACCTTGAAATGCTCTTGTCTTAAAGCCAAAAGTATGAAGGAAATAATAATAAAAAAAATGAATAAAAAATATAAAGTGGTGAGAAAAATGGACACTGGTTTTGTTATCACCGAGGGCAATAAAAAAATATATAGCGAGGGTGCTTCTTCACCTAGTGCCCTAAGGCCAACTGGTCTGGGAGTCACTGCTATGCCTGAGGTGGTGCAAGACGAGGAAAATACACCAAGTAAGCATGCATAGGAGTAATCGGTCGGTTAGTACCTCAAGAAGTATTAACGGCCGCATGAAAGTGTGTGAGCAATCTCATCTAAATATTCATTAATTAAAAAGTACTGAGGCTGATGGGCAAGAGTATGATAGCTTGAATTGAATTCTCCGGGTGTAGGGATGTCTTTACACACACGCAGGGTTATATGATCGATGTTTGGAAGAAAGATAGGAATGAAGAATAAGACGATGTTTTATTGAGGGAGGACGTGATTTCTGACATCTTTTCATGACTATTAAGATAGGGCTCATGACAACCGAAAAGCTAGCTTAGTTGGAAACCCTAATTTTCAAATCTTTTCTTTTACAATTCTTGTCTTTAAATGTAATATTCATGATCTTTCTTTTATTATTGGATTTTGTGGGTGTAATCCGGTGAAAACCCTCAGGAGACAACACTCCTCCTACTAGGGACACCTAGAGGTTTAAACGCTTGTTGCACGTGCTCAGTGCAATCGTGTTTCCTACGAAAGTGTGCTAGTTAGTTTTTCTCTTTCTTTATTTTCTCCTTCTCTTTTTAATAAAACAGTTCGCTCGAGACGATCGAAATTAAGTTTGGGGGAATTTGATTAGTCGAAAATATTGCATATTTTAGCCGGCAATTTCCTCATCATTTGCATTCATATAGAAGCGTTCGGCATTCATATTTCACATATTAGCAAAACTGTCGCAAAATATCAGATTACATGTGTTAGACCCTAAAACCGGCACTATACAGGAAATTGACCGCATTTCATGGCATCGCATCATCCCTATATTGCGCAACACTTGTTTTCAAGGCTCTGTGCAGGAAAATCCAGAAGAAAGGCCAAAAATTTACATGGTACCAATCAAACTTTACGCCAACTCAATGATTTCAGTTCTGGTACCAATTCAAAAGGCAAAACAAAAATCAACATATCAAAGAAAGGCCCAAGTATCAAACCAAGACTACACCAGAAGAACCAAGCCACAAGGACCCTACATGGCCGCGGAACCACGGCCGGAGCCTGCTTGTGCCGCGGTTCCGCAGCGGCCTTGCCACTTCAGCCATCCAATTTTGCTGCATAATGTTTCTTTCAGGGCCTACAGTTCAGAAAGACACTCCAAGTTCCAGAAGACTCCAGATACTTCTGCCAGATCAGCAAGCTTTGGGATCAACACTAAACTAGCCTATCATTCTAGAAACTTCTCCCTAAACCCTAGCTTAAACCCTAAGCTAAGCCTAACAAACTCTTTCTAGAAGTTCCACAACAAACTTTTGGAGGGAACTTCACAAAGGCTTAGTGTTTGGGTGATCTAAAAATAAGACCCTAGGCTCACTTGTAAATGATCATGGAAAAATCCCTCCATTAATAGCCAATTTAGATCCATTCCCTCTTTTTCTTCATCCACTTCTTCCACAAGTCTAGTGAGAGGACTTGTGTGAAACCCTAACCCTAATTCCAATCAAAAGCCAAGATCCCGAGTACCTCATCAAGCAAGAAGCCTTGCAACCTTTTATGAGCCGAGCCGATCTTCAACGGAGCAAGTGGTCCAAGCCGATCCGCGACTCACGGAGCCGAGCGAAGCCAAGTCGGCAATTTAGTTCTTCCTCTTGTAGTTCTTGAGCGACTGTAATCAAATTGTTGATATAAATAAAAGGTGATATTCTTTTATCTTGTTTTCTTTAAATTCTTGCATCATGATTCAATCTAAATTTCTAGTTGTAATTCTTGTTGTGATGTCTGAGTAATACTCCGCTCGTCGAGGAGTCGAGACGATCAATAGAATGATGATGTAATATATCTTAAATCGATTCTTGAATCCTACGAGTTTTGTAAACCCTAGCAAGTTCAAGAATCGACGACCCAATTCGTTGCGATGCTTTCTTGATTGATATCGCCCGAGATTGGGGAGTTACGATCGTTTCTTGAAATTGCTAGAGGCTAGAATATGAATGATATCTACGAAAGAACAAGGGTTAAATGATGAAACCCTAGTTTCATCAAGAAAGCCCTAACTCTCGTCGATCATCATCGATCTAGTATCAATCCTTCGAAGGACAAGAACACGAAATCTTGAAATTACATCACGTCTATAGATCCGATCGATTCCTACGAGCCTCATTTAGATTCTTGACATTTGATTGGAAATATCATCGAAACCCTGATTCTCGATTGTTTATCATTTTCTTGATTCTTGATTAGAATTGTGACACTTGAAACATTTGATAAAATCTTGAATCATGTTTTCTTTTCTTTTCGATTAACTTTTCAATTCAAACAAAGAAAATATAAAAACGAATCGCACAATCCCTGTGGACGATCCGCACTCACTTACGATCTACAACTGACACCGTAATTGATTGCGGTCAAATATAATTCTTTGATTGTGAACTTTATTCAATTTTCTAATTACCGACACAAAGAGACTCTTATCGATCAAATGAAACCGTTATCGGGAATCATTTGAGTTGATTTACTTACTCAGTCTCGAATTTTATGAACAATCAAATGGTGCCGAAATCGGGGACTATTTGAATTGATACATTTTACATTTACACAATCAGGAAATTATCTCAATCAGCATCGTTCAGGGTTTGGCTCGCATAATAGATTACATGCGGCATCTTGTTGATGTGTTGTCCAAGGACAACACCAATGGCAAAGTCGGATGCATCGCACATAATCTCAAATGGGTGCGTCCAGTCAGGTGAAGAAAGTACGGGAGCAGAAGTGAGTGAGCTTTTCAATGACTCGAACGCAGTCACACAGCTCGAGTTGAAGTCGAATGGCGTGTCCTTAGCCAGCAAAAGAGTCAAGGGCCTAGCAATCTTGCTAAAGTCCTTGATGAACCGTCTATAGAAACCGGCATGGCCAAGGAAGGCTCGGATGTCTCGGACGCATCTGGGAGGAGGGAGATTGGAAATGACCTCAATCTTCGCTTTGTCAACCTCTATGCCATTTTGCGAGATGATATGTCCTAAGACAATACTTTCGCGCACCATGAAGTGGCACTTCTCCCAATTCAAAGTGAGGTTCTTATCCTTACATCGTGTAAGGACAGCGTCGAGATGCAGCAAACACTCGTTGAAGGAATCGCCGAAGATGGAGAAATCGTCCATGAAGATCTCCAAGAATTTTTCCACCATGTCTGAGAAGATTCCCATCATACACCGCTGGAAGGTAGCGGGCGCATTGCATAACCCAAAGGGCTTGCGACGATATGCAAACGTGCCGAAAGGACAAGTGAATGTGGTCTTGTCCTGGTCTTTTTCGGCGATGGGAATTTGATTATAGCCGGAGTAGCCATCAAGAAAGCATTAGTACTCGTGTCCGGCCAATCGTTCAAGCATTTGGTCAATGAAAGGTAGCGGAAAGTGGTCCTTCCACGTTGCGGCGTTGAGTTTTCTGTAATCGATGCATACTCGCCACCCAGTTTGGGTGCGAGTAGGGATTAACTCGTTCGCCTCGTTAGTGATGACCGTTATACCTGATTTCTTGGGGACAACGTGAATGGGGCTAACCCACTGGCTATCAGAGATAGGGTAAATGATACCACTATCCAGACATTTTACGATCTCCTTCTTCACAGCCTCCTTCATGACTGGATTGAGTCTCCTTTGTGGATCTCTGGCTGGTTTGGCATCATCCATCAGATGAATGTGATGTTCAACGATCAGAGGACTAATCCCCTTGATGTCCGCCATGGACTAGCTGAAAGCTTGCCTATTGCTATGCAAGACCGCAAGAAGGGCTTTCTCTTGCTCTGGAGCTAGAGAAGCCGAGATGATGACAGGGAGGGTCTCGTTCTCACCCAAGTAAGTGTACTTAAGGTGAGACGGCAAAGTCTTGAGTTCGAGCGTTGGAGGTGAAACGATTGAAGGCAAGACTGGTGAAAAGGTCTCGAACTCAAAAGATTCCAGCAAAGGTTCAAAACGAGTGTAAGCGACCGAGTTGGATGGTTCAGGTAACTCATCAGGAAATTCGAAGGATTCAAACTCGGGTTGTGAGCGGCTAAGATCGTTCAAGAACGTGAAACATTCTTAGTCCTTGTCGGGCGCAGAAATAACAGCAGGTTCGAAGAGGAACGCACTAGTGGCGTTAAGGTTATCGTGATCGAACAAAAACTCCTCGAATTCACACTCTTCAGGGGTGATCTCCTGGATTGAGCAAACGTCCAGTATATGAGCATTAGGTTCGGAGGGCTGATTCCCCAACCTAAAAATGTTGAGTTCAATTGTCATGTTTCCAAAAGAGAGGTTCATCGAACCATTGCGACAATTGATCACAGCATTTGAGGTTGCAAGGAATGGGCGACCGAGTATCACCGGAATTTGATTCCGGGGGTTAGCTACAGGCTGTGTGTCTAATACAATGAAGTCAACGGGGAATATGAAGTCCCCGACTTTGATTAACACATCCTCAAGCTCACCCCTAGGATGGGTGATTGATCGGTCGGCCATTTGGAGAGTACAGTGTGTGGGTTTCAGCTCTCCTACGCCTAATTGCTCGTATACTGAGTACGGAAGCAGTTTAACACTGGCACCAAGATCTAATAGTGCGCGGTTGATGTTCTTATCCCCAATGGTAATAGAAATCGTAGGACAGCCAGGGTCCTTCCGTTTTTGTGGTAAAGATTGGGTAAGAGCATCACTCACAGCACTAGCCAAGAAAACTTTCTTTGGTACCTGAGACTTCCTCTTTTTCGTGCACAAGTCCTTTAAGATTTTCGCGTAGGACGTGACTTGTTGGACGGCATCTAAAAGAGGAATGTTAATGTTAACCTGCTTAAATAACTCCAGAATCTTCTCCATTTGTGGATTTTGTTTATTGGACCTCAACCGGTTTGGAAATGGAACGTTTTTAAAATTAGTTGAGTCCAATGCTGGAAGAGGAGATTGTGGAGTTGGAACGGATCCCAGAACTGGTGTTTTCGTGGAGTGAGAATTGGGTCCGTTTAGAGCAGAAGAAGAGGAAGAGCCTTTTGAAGAATGGAGAATAGGCTCAGAAGACGAAGACGAAGAAGAAGAAGAAGAAGAAGTGGCCGGGGTGTCATTGTTGATCCGTGTGCCGACGTTGTTTTGCAGCATCCTTCCCGATCTCAATGTGGTCACGACACTCACATTATGGTTCTGTTGTTCAAGAGCAACATGTACATTATGTGGGTGACCGGGATTTGGGAGTGGCTGGGATGGGAGCTTCCCCTTCTCTCGCTCGCTTAAGACCGCATTCAGCTGTGCAATCTGGGCTTCGATGGTCTTGATGCTTTGCCCGTGTGCAGCAGTGTGTTGTACCAAAGACTGAATGGACGACTGGATGTTGGCGGTGGATTGTGTCGATTGTTTAACGAACGCCTCCAGACTTCGTTCTAGCGAGGAAACCTTATCGTTGTTTGACGGAACAAAGTTGTTTGGTGGAAAAGAATTGTTGGGTGCAAAGTTGTTCGTCTGATTTTGAAAAGGTTGGGGTTGGAAGGGCTGCTGAAACTGATGTTGAGTTTGTTGTTGCGCTTGTTGTTGCGGAGGAGGTGGCCTATGGAAATTATTACCTTAGAATTGATTCTGATTCTGATTCCAGGAGAAATTGGGGTGGTTCCTCCAACCGGGATTGTAGGTGGAAGAGTATGGATCATTCCTCGGTCTTTGCTGAAATGCAGTATTAACCTGATCCTGTCGTTGAGATGGTGGATTGTAAGGACACTCTTCGGTTAAGTGAGAAGGATCGGAACAACAAGCGCAAATGGTACGAAGGGGAAGAACAGGGGCAGGAGCAGGAGAAGAAAATTTGCTCTCTATCGCTTCAAGTTTTCTCGTTATTGCAGCCATTTCAGCTTTCATCGCAATAGAGACATCAAGTTGGTGAATTCCTACCCTAGACTGACCGGTAGAAGTGGAGGTAGAAGAAGAAGAAGTCGGTCTGGTGCTCTCCCATTGTAGCGTTTGCTCCGCAAGGTCGTCGAAGAATTGCAACGCTTCCTCGTCAGATTTCGATAGGAAGTGGCCCTGACAAATGGTTTCCAACAACTGCTTGGTTGCTGGGTTCAGGCCCTCGTATAAGGTTTGGCAAAGTTGCTATTTCTCTATACCGTGGTGAGGGCACTGAACAAGAAGGTCTTTATACCGGTCAAAGCACTTCCAGAAGGGTTCAGAAGGAAGCTGAGAGAATTGGTTGATTTCGTTAAGGATCCTTGCGGTTTTATGATTCGGATAAAATTTCTTGAGAAACGCTTTCACAAACTCGTCCCAACTGGTTATGGAGTGGGAAGCGGTGCTATACAGCCATTTTTCGGCAAGATCGCACAAAGTGAACGGAATGACCCGTAGCCGTATAACATCGTCCGACAGCTGGGTGGTTTTCATCATGGCACAAACGTTTTGAAATTTGTTGATGAAGATATAGGCATCTTCAGATTCAAGCCCATGAAATCGCGGAAGCATGTTAATGAAGTGGGGATTAATTTCAAAGTTATCCCCATTGGCCGGTGGAAGAGAAAGACAGGTGGGAAGTGCAGAACGGGTGGGGTAGAAACGATCCTGGAGCGCGATTCGCTGTGGCGCTACAACAGGCGGAGGTGGTGGGTTATTTGCCTCCATAGGAGGTGGAGTCAATCTCGGGGGAGTCAAAGAGATGTTTGGATTAAATCCTGACATCGCGGAAGAAGAGGTTGGTGAAGGTGAAGGTGAGGATGTATGAACAGAATTCCGGTCAACGTCGGAGTTGGCCGGCAAAGGTAAGGGTGAAAGAGGCGTGGACGGAGTTTCGACGTCTGAGTCGATCGCGTAGTCGGTAGCGATTAACGTAACGCGGACGAGGCGGGCGCTAGTGTCCCGAGTCCAAGCGGACATACACTAAACGGGTTTAGTATAGTCAAAGCGGAGAAGGTGAGGGTAAGAAAACGTCAATGGAGAAATACGATGGGCGGTGGGTGAAAAATGGATTTTGGCGACAAAGGGCAAGTTTTTATAAAAGTTTTTGATTTTTTTTTGTTTTTTAGAAAGAGCTTTACAGAAATATGTACGGACTTACGGCTTTAAACAATCACAAACAAGATATGCACAATCACACCTAGATCTAGGGTCACCTAGGTCAGCTAGACAGCTCCTAACTGTTCTAAAGGGCTAGAAACAGGACCTCAAACCGCCTCTTCTCCAACAATTGCGGCCAGGTAAGTGCCAGGTAAGTGGGAGGCTCCCCACTACGTAATTAGTGGTCCTAATTAAGTAACCACTTGCCTTCGACACACTTTCCTCGACACTGCAAAAGTCAGGATAGGATAAACGACCGATGCCTGTAACTAGTCCTCTGTCCTATTGAGCGCGAAGTCCTTAGGGCTGAGTCTAGTATTTTTTAATTAACAATGGTAAATGCATATGCTTTTTGTGATTTCTGGGGTCCTGGGAAGGGTGATGAAATCCCCACCCAATCTGAATTGGTTTCAAGCCCCTTAAGTCCGTATTAATGAATGCAAAGCGGTAACAAATCAGCTGCAAACAATTTTTTATTTTTTTAAGCGCGGCGCAAAGAATCCTGCACAAGAACAGTTTATTGGAAGGGGGGAGAGAATTTGCGCAAAGAATGCAGCAGAAAATACAGTTTAGTGGTTTTTCGGTTAGATTTATATTCACAAGTTAACCCGAAATTACACAAGGAAATAAACTACCGTCTCCCCGGCAACGGCGCCATTTGATTGTTAGAGTTTTTGCGTGTTCAAGTTTAGTTAATTACCGCAATCAAAACGGTTTCGCTTGTAGCTAGCCGGTTGAGTACGGGTCGTCCGCAGGGAGATGAGAATCTTTTTCTATGTGCTTTAACGAGTTAAGTCCAAAAGTACAGATTGTTTGTGATTAACTAAGTGTTAAAATGATATGTAAAGAGAGCTTGTTAGGGTTAGGATTAGGTTAGTTTGAGTTAGGAGTCGCTCACTTCTTTCGTTGCCACTCTTAATATCGGTGTTACGGTAATCAGCAAACAACGGGGTTTATCACGACTAGGAAGGAACTTGCGAGTATAAGCTAGGCTTTCCAACGCATAAGTTCTTCCTTTTGGTGCTTGTCCGTCCGTTCTTGGCTCTTAGCCTTAACCTCCGGTTAATTCAACCACAACCGGTCTCACTACGGAATCACCGCTATCATGTAGGATAGGGTGCCGTAGGGAGCGGATTGTGGTTCAATTAACGGGAGTTCGATTTAAGATGTTGGTCAAGGAAAGAGTGAGAGAGATTTCCTTCTCTCAAACTTCCCTTATCCTACCCTAACAAGTATAGAAACTACTCACCCATTACAAGAAGAACGAAAAATAAAACAAAGGAGGAAGATAGAAAGAAGGAGATTAGAAGATAACAACTAGCTATTTGCGACCTCACCTTGGCAAGGATCAAACGTAAGCATCATGGTTGTTTAAGGATAAAGGAAAAGAGAATAAGAAAGAAACAACAATAAATAACAACAACTAAATTATCAATTGAAGATTACAAGCAATTAACAAAACAAGAGCAAGACAAGTATAATAACAAAAAGAACTTCTTTATTCATCATTCTTCCTCATAAAAGCTCACTACAAGTTTTTAATGGAGAAGAGATGAGAAGAGGAAGAAGAACATCAAGTATTCTAAAACCTAAAAATACAAGATTAAGCACCCTTGGCTTCACAAGGTTCTGGGCTATTTATAGGCAGGGAAAAGGAAATCTAGGGCAACAATTAGAATAAATATGAAATGACCAATCTGCCCCTGAAAATTCATCAGCTGAAGAGGCCGTACGGCCGCGGTTACGCGACCTAGACCCCCTATTGGCCGCGGAACCGCGGCCTTTTAGGGGAGTTGGGCCCTCCAAATTTTTATGCTTCCCTGGTCTTCTATGTCCTTTATTCTGGTACATGTTTTTTTCTCAGATTTTCTTCACGATTTTTCCAGAATTTCTGTTGAGCAAAAGGTGATTTGATGTGGATCTTTTTGTCATGATTTCCTCGAGCTCCGCGTAAATTTCTTGGATCTTGTGTTGCCATTGAGCCTTGTGCATGAAAATGACATTGATTTGCCATTTTGTCTCTTAAACTGGTGTGTGGCAACATACAGATAGAGAGCGGGGACCCGTGTTTTATCTGTGGTTGGTAGGAACCCGGATTTTGTCGTGTTTTTCCATGAATTTCACTGTTTAGAGCCGAGAACCTGTATTCTGCAATTGACTAGCAAACACGGCTCAAGAGTACCTACCGATAAGCAATATGATAAAAATTGGGTGGTATAAAAATGCAAAAATTTGATATGAACAATCGCTACAACTGGGATATTTCCAGGAGCGAATCATCATTTGCCTTTGTTGATTCGAACAAAGGTGGCTTAGCAAACAAGGTTAGGATCCTGTCGACTAAGGCTTTTGACTTCATGAGCCATAAGGGTCTCATAAAGGTGTTGCTCCCTACGAGTCGTGAGGATCTCATAGGTGTGTTTTCTCCTTAGGAATCGTGAGAATTCCAAAGTGTGTGTTCTCTTATAAGTCGTAAGGATCTTACAAGAGTGTTTTCTTCTTATAAGTCGAGAGGACTTACAAGCGCCATTCACTTCATGAGGACATTCCTCGTCGTTGGTGGGACTTGGTGGGGGAAACGTTTATTTGTGCCCGTGGATTGTATACAAGAGCCAATATTGACCGCCTATAGGGCAAAATGGGGGATGTGATGGCTTAAGAACAGGTTCAGATCCCTGTAACTTAAGGCTTTTGAATCCTATGAGTCGTGAGGGTCTCACAAGGGGGATTCTCCTTACGAGTCGTTAGGATCTCGTAAGTGTAATTTCTTCTTAGGAATCGTGGGGATCCCTAAGTGTGTCGCTTCCTTATGAGTCGTAAGGATCTCACGCAGGTATTTTTCTCCCTACAAGGTCAAGAGGACCTTGAAAGTGTGCATGAATTTTTTTTGCGAGTCTGCGCCCTTTCGGGTTTTCACGAACTCGCCGTCAGTCCTGCTGTTTTTACTCACGGAGCCCTTTCGGGTTTTCAACCGCGCCCATTTCGCTTGTGGACGTACGTTTTTTTTTACGGTGGGACTTCGCTAACCGGGGTAGCTGTGGAGCCAGAGGGACTTAAGTTGCAATCCTCGCTGCTAGGACTTGTGGACCTGGATTCCACTATCGCCAAGTTTTGAGGCGGCGTATTTAGTTTAAGGACATCATGGTCCATCTTTAGTTTAAGTACATCTCAGTCCATAGCTAGTTTAAGGACGTTGCGGTCCGTTGGGATTTTGAGGCGAGGTTTCGCTGGATACTACTTATAGAGTTTAGACTCAGGAAGACAGCGAGCGGACACGAGCGTTGTCATCCATCATTAACCTGAACCGTGACTTGTAAAGCATAGTATTTCTGAAAGAACCGGCCATTTATTGGCCGGAAGGGTCTTTCGCCATGCATATCCATGAGCAAGTAGGCCCTACCTTGGTAGACCTTGTCTATGATGTACGGGCCCTTATAGTTCTGCTCGAATTTCCCCCGTTTAGCACGATTGGGGATCATAGGTCTTTTTACGACTAGCACGAGTTCTCCTTGGCGGAATGTTCTCGGCCTAGTCAATCTTTCGTATGAGCGCATCATCCTTTCTTTGTAAGCTTCTAGGTTTTGCTGCGCCATGAGACGAGTTTCATCAAGGGCGTCTAGCTCCTCAAGCCGAAGATGGGCATTTTCTTCATCCGTCAGTTCGTACCAAACCGCCACTCGTAGAGAGGGTAGCTCTATCTCCAAGGGAAGTACTGCTTCCGTGCCGAATACTAACGCAAATGGCGTTGTGTTCGTGGCCGTCTTGAACGTGGTCTGATAGGCCCAGAGAGCTTTATGCAATCTCTCGTGCCAGTCTTTTTTTTATTCTGGACACCGTTTTCTTTATGATCTTTGTCAAGGTCTTATTGAAAGCCTCAGCTAGACCGTTAGCTCGGGGATTATAGACCGAAGAGTATCTCCAATATATTTTATGCTGCTGTGCGAAGCGACTGATCTTGTGGCTTCTGTAGGCTAGCCCATTATCCGAGATGATACGTCGCGGAGTGCCGAACCGGTAGATGACATGTGTCTTGAAAAAATGGAGGATGTTCTTCGTCTTCACCTCTCTTAACGGTATTTCTTCTTCCATTAAGAGAAGTAATCGGTTGTTGCTAGTATAAACCGATGTCCCTTAGATGATGCCGGTTCGATAGGCCCGATTATATCGGTTCCCCACATTTCGAATGGCCAGCTAGCCAATGTTAGGTGTAATGGATTCGGATGCTGGTGGATGAATTCCCCGTGAATTTGGCATGAGTGACACTGCTTCGCATATTCGAGACAGTCCTGAATCATCGTGGGTCAATAGTAACCCATCTTTTGATCTTCAGCTTCATCTTTGGCCCGACTTGGTGGGAATCGCAGAGTCCTTCATGAGTTTCTTGGATGACTCTCCTTCCTTCTTCTGGTCCTAGGCATCTCAACCATAGACAGTCGAATGATCTCTTATAAAGAGTATCATTGACGAAGGTGAAAGACAGGGCTCGCTGCATGAGCTGATGTCTTGACAACGCGTCTTCGGGCATTTATGGGATTTGAAGTAGTCTATAAGGACTTCTCTCCAATCCTATGCCTTTTCTTCATCTTCTAATTGAAAGGCCGCTCGTTCGGTTGCTTCCACTTCTTTAGACGTCTTCGGAGATATCTCTGCTGGTGCGAGAATCCGACGGCTTTGCACAATGATCCTTACGTCATCGAGGTTTTTGTTGGCCAGTTCTTTAGCAAGTTTGGCTAACGCATCCGCCTTGCTATTTTCCGCATGCGGTATGCTTTCCAGGGTGTAGGAGGGGATTTGCGTCAGTAATTGCTGCACTATCTCGCCATATTTTACCAACTCGAGTTTACACGTCTGATAGTCACCATTTACTTGGCTAACGACCAGTTGGGAGTTTCCATATATAAGGAGGTTTTCGATCCCTATGTTGACAGCAATCTTGAGACCTGCTATCAAAACTTCATACTCAGCCTCATTGTTTGCTCTTGGCTCCGTTAAGGAAAGGGCAAAACGCATTATCCCTCCTTGTGGGGTCACGAAGATAAGGCCCACCCCGGCTTTAATAATGGGGGTGTTTTGCTTTTGCTTCTTCAAGGAGGATGCTCCATCGAAGTAAAATTCCCATCGGGTATCACTCCTTTCTTTCTTCCCGTCGATTGTATCAAACGCGTGTTCGTCCGGCAATTCGCAGTTTAAGGGAGAGTCGGCGGGTATCGGATGCTCAGCGAGAAAGTCGACGTTGGCCTGGCCTTTTATTGCCATGAGGGGTCGATATACTATCGAGAACTCCATCAAGAGGAGGGCCCATTTGGCAAGCCTTCCTGTTAATATGGGTCTCGACATCAAATACTTGAGAGGATCCATCTTTGATATGAGATGGACTTCATGTTCCAGGGCATAATGTCGGAGCTTCGTTACCGCGAAGATAAGTGCCAAGCAATGCTTTTCGATGGGGGAGTAATTGTTTTCTGCCCCTAGGAGAACTCGACTCAAATAGTATAGATCTCTCTCCTTCTCATGGTCATTCTCTTGTGCCTATAGCGTGCCTAAAGAACCTTCAAGGGCTATTGTGTATAGGATGAGCGGCTTTCCCTTGACTGGAGCGGTCAGTACCGACGGGTTCTGCAGATATTGCTTGATTTTGTCCAATACGCTTTGGCATTTACGATCCCAAACGAACGGGGTTCCCTTCTTCATTAGATGACTGTAGGGGTGACATTTGCCGGAGATGTTAGCTATGAACCGTCGGATATACGCGAGATTTCTTTGGAGAGACCGCAATTGCTTGAGAGTTCTTGGCGAAGGCATTTCTATAATCGCCTTGATCTTTGACGGGTCTATTTCGATGCCCCGGTGTCGTACGATGAATCTTAGGAATTTGTCTGAGGAAACTCCGAACGCGCATTTCAGAGGGTTCATCTTCAGGTTGTACTTCCGAAGGCACTGGAACACTATCTTCAGATGCTCCCAGTGCTCCTCGTACGATTTTCTTTTCACCATGAGGTCGTCAATGTAACATTCGACAATCTTGTGTATGAGATCATCGAAGATCTTTGTCATGGCCCTCTGGTAGGTGGCGCCAGCGTTCTTCAGACCAAAGGGCGTCACTTTGTAGCAGAATATGCCCGGCGGAGTCCGGAAAGCAGTATGCTTTTGGTCTTCAGGATACATCTTTATTTGATTATATCCCGAAGATCCATCCATGAAGGAGAAAACTTCATGGGTGGATCTGTTATCGATCATCAGCTCGGTAACAGGCACTGGGAAGTCTTCCTTCGGATAAGCTTTATTGAGATCCTGAAAATCTACTCAGATGTATACTGTCCCATTTTTCTTTATTACCGGAACGATATTGGCCATCCAGTCAGGGTATTGAACTTCTTGGATGAAGCCGGAGTCGATTACCTTCTTGACTTCGGCATTGATACTCATCTCAAACTCGAGCCGCATTCTTCTTGGTGCTTGTTTGACTGGCCTAACGTCCTGTGATATTGCCAGTTTATGCACGGCTATTTTTGGATCTAGTCCCGGCATCTCGGAATAGTTCCACGCGAAGTAGTCTTTATACTGCATAAGCACATCTTTTAATGTAGCCATCTGCTCTTCAGACAATAGCTCACTGACGAACATTGGCCCTTGCTTGTTTGCCGTCCCAAGTCGATTATTCTCAGGTTTTCTGATATGGTGTGTATCCCATCTTCCAGCTCTTTTGGAACCAGTGGAAATTCTGAGATCACCTCATTCTCATCTTCATTTGCGAAGCACTGGGAGAGGTCGTCCATATTCTCGCTCTCTCTCTCCTTTGAAAATGTTATCATATGGCAGGTACGAGTTCGTTTCCAAGCTCGATGTTGATTTGAACTTCCCTTCGCACTGTAGCTTGCTTTTGGCTCATACTTTCGTGGTGGGATTACCCTCCAACTTTCAGATAGAGCAAACATGCCTTGCTGATACTGGTTTTCGACCCAATCTTTGAAGGTGAAGCAGTTTTCAAGAGGATGTCCTATTGCTCGGTGATAGGAGCAATAAGCCGGGTGATGGACCTCGTCTATTTGTTCGGGACGCTGAGACTCCGGAAGCGTCATCATTTGATGCTTCATGATAAGGCTGAATACTTTCCCTGTCTTGTCTTGAGGGAAAGAGTAATCCCGACCCATCTTCTTCATAAAATACAGGTTACAGCTGACTTTTCCTCGTTCGCGTGGCTTCTTGGATCCGCTTCGCTGTCTTTGAACACCGTCCTTGTTCTTGATCTTATCATTGCTTCTGCATCGGAATTTTCTCTTGCTGCGAGAGCGCACAACAGGCTGAGGGTGAAGGGGATTGTCATCCTCCGTAGCCTGCTGAATGATACGTTGCGTCCTGGCTTTTTCGTAAATGGCCATTTCGCGGCTGTGGTCATCCCGAACCTTTTGACATTCTTCTATTATTAGCTTGTCAATCTATTTTTTGAATGACGGGCTTGGCAGTCCCACGACTAGATTTCGCTCTGTTTCAATATCAGCACTATCTGGAAAGGCATTCTCTTTTCCATCGAAATCATTTATAACATGGCGGCCATGGAATCACTCCCGTTTCTTGGACCGAACGTATTCAAGGCCAGTCATCTCCATTCTCCAGTTGGGCATCTTTCGCTGAGTCCCGGGAACGTTCCAAATCTTGTTATAGAACTGGGCTTATCGAGCAGTCTGTTTGAAGGATACGCTTTAGCGTCTCAATAGCCTTTTCAGTCCCTCTGCGTAGTATCTGGGCAGACGGATTGGTTGAAGTCTGTCTAGCGCAGGTTCGGCACCGTGCCATACTTCTTTCTCTATTTTTTTCTCCGTGGATTGGTAGAAAAGGATCGACTTTTCACCTTTTTGATTAGGAGGGATGTAGAAGGTATGCAGCTCTTGCACGCTGTACGTATCAAGTGCATCAAGTTTTTTGTAATGCCGCTACAGAACCATGGTAATTTATAAACTCTGGTCAGCTCCAGCAAAGGTCTGTATCGACGGGCGGACGGAGAACACTGTGTTGGCTTTGTCCTCAGAGTCACTGCCAAAGACCAGAATAGGAGTAGATGGTCCTTGCCTGTTTCCGAGTAGACCATCTCTTCATCCTCCTCGGTATCACTCCCAAATAACGAGATAGTAGCGATGGATTTTTGTTTATTCTCCGGTTTGCGACATCTTTCCATGTCTTCTAAGTCTGGTAAAAAGTACTTGGCGTCTTCATATTTGTAGACTTCCTTTATGGAGAATGGGTTCAGATCCCCTGTAACTGTGTACTTGAGGTCGTCCTTGAAGTACTTCATACACTGATGTTGTGTAGAAGGTATGATGTTGTACTCATGTAACCAAGACCTGCCGAACAAAGCGTTGTAGTAAGTCTTGGCGTCAATAACATGGAACTTGGTGTCAGTGACAACCAACCCGAAGTGTAATATCAGTATTACAGACCCGACCGTTTGTGATGATTGGGAGTCAAAGAACATGCCTGAAGAACTCTTCCGGTGTGATTGGGGTCCATGCTTCTTGGTTGTATTCCTCCAGTGCATCGATGTATTTTTGCAGACCCGTACGATCGCCGTCGAGCTGGACGGGCTTCTTGGCCTTCTTCTTTTTCTTTGAAGACTTCGAAGGCTTGGCCTGGAAGTTTTGTCCATCATTACCAACTTTTGGCGTTGGGCGCGGTGTCAGCATTCCGTCAATAATTTCAGGCTCCAGCAGGCTTTTCCACCTAACCGCCGGACATGTTTGATGATCCTTCAGCATTCTTTTAGTTTTAGCTGAAAGGACCACTTTCCACGGAGCTTCTCCTACAAATGAGCATGATGCCCCGGGCGTATCCACTTTTTTAGGAGCGTGCTGCTGCGGCGAGTTTACCTTCCAGTTTTCGGACAGCGCGAACTTGCCCTATTAGTACTGGTCTTCAACCCAGTTTTTGAAGATGTAGCAATCTTCGATTGGGTGGCCCACTATTCGGTGGTAGGGGCAGTAATTGGGATTGTTGACGTCACCCACTTGCAGTGGGCGTCTCGAATCCGGCAGAGTGATGAGCCTGTTGCGCACCGCCAGTTCGAATAGTCTCCTCGTTTTATCCCGGGAGAACGAATAAGAACGTCGCAACTTTTCTTCTAAGGATCTTGGTTTGTTGTTTTAGCGAGCAACCGGTTTTGGGTCACTCGGTTGTTGTTGAGCGTTGGCGATGAAGGTCGCTTTCCTTTTGCCCTTTTCATTCCGAAGTTCTGTCTTTGAAGAGGATGGCCTATGGCCCATCTGGTCTATTTGGGCCTGTTTGTCAATAAAGGCCTAGAAGGTGGTCGACTTGAAGAACATCATAAACTGGGATATAGTTTCCTGAGGATCAAGGATCACCACGAACATGCCCACAGCAGGAGCTTTTTCTATGCGCTGTTCACACTTTGACCATAGGTTACGCCACCAAATTGCATATTGAACCCAGGTCTCTCCCGGCTTCACTCTGTCGTTGATTAATGCCGTGATTAGGGTGCGCTCGCTTGCACTTGCGAACCGCTATGTGAACAGTAGTTCCATCTCCGTAAATGTCTTGATAGAGTTATTTGGAAGCTCAGAGTACAATTCAAATGTCGTCTCCGACAAGCTGCCAACAAACCAGCGAAGCAACAGTTTGTCATCGCCCCCGGTATTACCGCACAAAGCTCCGAATTGAGCAACGTATTGATGCGGATTGCTTGTCCTTTTATACATATGGAATTTAGGGATTGTATATCCTGGAGGGTACTTAATTTGGTCGTACCAGCCTGGATAAGGTCGCCCAGTTCTAACGACCTGGCCTGCCGCTTCGTTCGCTTGATGAGCTCGTGTTTATTGAGCTATGTAGTCATCAAGGATAGCTTTGGAGATCGTCTCCTCCATGGCTGCTGATAAAGCCGGAGGAGGGTTTGATGTCTCCCCTCTATCGTCTTCAATGATTATTGGAGGTTCTTCGGCTGGAGGATCCGGATGGATCATCATCCCAACCATGTCTTAGAACAAAAGTGCCATTTGTTTTATATTAGCCATTTGTTCCGCGGCCTCTTTATCTTTCTTTTCAAGCACCCTTCATAGGAATTCGGTGTCGGTCTCCTGCTCCTAGCGTTGTTCCGACGATACTTCCAGGCTTTCTTTCTGCCGAGTGAGTGCGGCCATCCTTGTCAATATCTTCTGGAGCTTTTGTTGTTGCTTCTGAGCTTTTGTCACAGACCGTATGAGTGGTTGATGACCCGTGGAAGTACGACCTTCCTCTTTCCCGGAAGATATGTAGACGATATGCACAACCATTCCCCCTGATTTGGGGTGTTTGGATCCACTGCCTTTGAAATTTACCGCAGGTATAGGGATCTTTTCCGGCCTTCTCCTCTTATGGGGGGTCGAAGTTGAGGGGGCCGTTGCAGCAGGCACCCATGCAGATGATACCTTCCATGGTATGACGGAGAGATGGTCCTCCTCTTACCGAGTATTCGTCTACTTTAGCCGCCGAGAGTAATCTTTGTCAATTACAGAGTCTTGGACATTGCGCCAAACTCTGCGGATCTTGGAGGACAACCGCTGAGGAGGCTGTTCTGGATTCACCTGTGTTGTGTTTTCGACAGCGGATGAGACTTCTTCAGTTTGGCGGTTGGAGAGTTCTTGCGCACCCTCCTGAGCAGCTCGAAGCCGTTCCCAGCTGGAACATCAGCATTAATTTCCACCATTGGAGCTGGTGGGGTAAGTCCAGAGGGGGAACTTCCCCCAGTTTTCCTCACTCGGCGCCAGGGGCGACGTCGAGCATGTCGTGTTGATGGGACCATCTCTATTGTCGGAGAGACTTCGTCATGCCCTCTGCTCTGATGGGGTGTCATTGGTGTCAGCCTGTCGAAGACCGACGTCCGCTGAGAGGGAACGGTCAATCGTGCAAAGGCCAAATTTTAGGCAGGGGAAGCAGCCTTGGTGACTTCGCCTGAAGCGGGAGTTGGAACGGCTAGTCTTGTGAAGACCGATCCTTTAAAAGGAGAAGCCCCTTTAACGACTTCGTATACCGGAGCTGGAATGGATATCCGCTTCGGGATAACCCTTTCAGGTATAGCGGGCCTCTTTGCGGGCCCACTGGAGCTTTGGCTCGGCCTATCGAAGACTGAGGCGGCAGACTTGGATGACCCGTTGAGAGGGGCCATTGTGATAGCGAGCCGATTAAAGACAGACTTCTTTGGAGCCTCTTGTGATGGCATTGAGGCATTGAAGCTTATTGGCGGGAGCATGGTCCCAAAAATTAGTCCAATGGTGGCCCAAGTCACCTGTTCCACCGGCATTGCAAAGATGGAGGTCGCGTGGGTCCCATAAGTTACTCCTCCAGCAGTGACGGAGTGGGAGTTGCTGTTGCAATTGGTGCAGTTGGAAGCCATCGATGTCATCTTCTCTTCTGCATGGAGCAAGACACCAAATCTTAGTACCTCGAATCCAGAAGCAACCATATTAAACCGCGATTCGTTTGCGAACACGACACATGAAGTGTGGAGTTGAAAAAGGAAAAGGTACCATCGGGCGTGCCAGAATCTGTTTACCGCCAAAAACCGGGAAAGACAAACGTCTTGCCTGAATTCGGGGGCAGATGCTATTTGGGTTTATCCGTCCACCTCTCCGAATATGCCAAGTTGATTTATGGCACAATGCATCGGAGGTTTGGACGGATGCGGCCGTTGTAGCAGACTTCGTCAGATTCCCCCTCTTTTACGAGGGTTTTTTTGGATTGTGGGGACGCTCTTCCCTGCAGGCGCAAGCCCCTGCAGTTAATTACGTTACCGCGTAGCGATAACCACTTTCTCCTGCTCCAGATGTTCACTTCGTGTCGTGTGTGTTTGTTTTATTTTTGGTTGCTCGTAGATTGTATACGGAGACTAATTTATGCTGTCGCCCGTAGGGCGTGGATTAGTCCAAATCCGTATTTTCTTAGATTTGGGTTTGGTTTGATTTAAGGATCGTTAATCTCGTTTGGGATTAAGATCAACTTAAATGTTTATTGAGGATAAATTAATCTAAATTTAGACTAAGATCTACTCAACAGGGTTTTTGGGATCATTCAGACCCAACAGAAGAGCATTTGGATTCTATATTGTCTTAGTTTAAGGACATTGCAATCCATAGCTAGTTTAAGGACGTTGCAGACCAAGGAGTTGTTGGTTGTCAGGACCCGCCACCCCTCTGAAGACGTTGAAGAATTACAACGACATATATCAAAGGTGTAGGGAGATGTACCCTGGAACCAATGAATATTCGTCAGAAGTTCGGTAGTCTTGTTTGGGACTAAGACCACTCTAGAAAATAAAGAGCCCATGAGCTCGGTTGATTAGGAGTTTGGCCAAACTTAGGCTTAGCCCAGTCATTTCATTTTAGAATAAAGTATTAAACACTCGCTTGGGCTTGGTCCCCTTTTTGTACCAACGATGCTGAGCTTCTATATGGGTTCTGACGCCCACACTTTATATTGCCTTCCCCCTCCTTTTTTTTGTTTTTTATGGGGTGTTAAACACTTTTTATGGCACCCGCGTATGGAGCACGTGAGGCGCTAGACGCCAGGCGCTGTTTGATGAGCGCAGAGCACTCCATGTTAAGCAGCGCACACGTGATTGGCACGTGAGGCGCCTGGCGCTGTTTCTTTCTTTATGCATTTTTCTGAAGATGTTCAATTCTCTGTTCTCCCCTGGATCTTCGATCCCCAAGAACAAATTCGTCCCCACGAGAATTAAATTCTCATTTTTTAGGAGACTTGTCTCATGGGTCTCGAATCGAGGGGAAAGAACTATGTTCTTTATGAGTGTTAAACCCTTAGGTATGCAGATGAGATACTATGATCTCTATTATCTTTATTTACCTTGAAGAAATTTCTTCTTCCTACTTCTCTCTTAAAGCTTTCTTTTTTTCTTGCTCTTCTTTTTGAACTTGAAGTTTATGGAGGGTTCCTCTGTACAAGACTTGAAGTCTTGGGTCCTTTATATAGTAGAGGAAGATTTGTTGATTCAGTTAAGAAAATCTCTCATTGAGAGATTTCTTAATTGATTTGGGGATTTTATCCACCGTTGGATCTTTGATCCAAGGACTTCTGTTTTACAGAAGATATTTTTCTTGTTTTTAACATAATTGGGAAAATATTTTCCCATACAGAGCTTATTCTGTAGCTTGGTGATTTTTAATCACCATTGGATCTTTAATCCAACGGTGCTCTGTTCTACAGAGCATAATCTTTATTGTTTAGAAAGATTGGAGAAATATTTTCCCATACAGAGCTTATTCTGTAGCTTGGTGATTTTCAATCACCATTGGATCTTTAATCCAACGGTGCTCTGTTTTACAGAAAGTAATTTTTATCGTTTAGAAAGATTTGAGGAATATTTCCTCAACAGAATTTAATAATGTATTTTGATGATTTATCATCTCCGTTGGATCTTTGATCCAACGGCAGAGAACTTTTAGTTCTGGCACCGGCGCCCTCGTGCAAGGCACGTGATGCGCTGCCTCATAGTTTTTAACTCTTGGAGCTGGCGCCCTCGTGTAAGGCACGTGAGGCGCTGGTGCCCTCGTGCAAGACACGTGAGGCGCTGCCTCAAAGTTTTTAACTCTTGGCGCTGGCGCCCTCATGCAAGGCATGTGAGGAGCTGCCTATTTCAAATTTTGAATATAGCTTTATTCTTATTATTTGGGGGAAACATGTTCGATATGGAGCGTTCCATGATGAGTAGTGCTGAGTTGCCACTTTCCTTCTGGGGGTTTGCACTGGAATCAGCTGCATACCTTTTGAATAGGGTTCCAACTAAGTATGTGTCTACCACTCCATACGAGATGTAGAGTGGGAAGAGACCGTGTCTTAAGTATCTTAAGATATGGGGGTGTCCAGCTTTTTTCAAAAAGCAGAATCCGGACAAAGTCGAAGCACGATCGGTTTTATGCAAGTTTGTGGGATACCCCAAGAATTCACGGGGATATCTTTTCTACCAGACTAAAGAACAAAAGGTATTTGTCGCTCGCCACATAGTATTTTTAGAAAAGAAATTTATTGTAAAAGAAATTAGTGGGAGCACGGTAGAACTGAAATAAATTCCAAATCCACAAACTACTGCTGAAGACTTAGTAGAATCTCAGGTCTCAATAGAGCCCGACGAACCGACGCCGCTGCGCAGATCTAGTAGGCATTCTCATCCGCCTGAGAGATACTATGGGTTTCTCATAGATGGGGATCTAGAGAATTGCATCATCAATGATGATGGGCCTACTAGTTTTCAGCAGGCTATCACGAGTAAAGACTCGGTGAAGTGGCTGGATGCTATGAAATCCGAGATGAAATCCATGTACACCAACAAAGTATGGACTTTGGAAGTTGCTCCTTCTGGGATAAAACCCGTTGGATGCAAACGGATTGTAACATTTCAGAAAAATAAAATATTATTTTTTGGGGAATTTTTATAATTAAATAATAAATATATTGAATATTTTAATAATGCGGTATAATTAAACACCAATAAATCGGGAAAAATTTGGAAAATTATAGAAATTTCTAAAAAGAATGTGTTTTATGTGATTTATGCAAATTATGAAATTTTATGATTATTATACACAATTTTTATGCTAATCGCGATTTATTATCGCTAATCGCGCATTAAGCTTGTTTTGTACACATGACATGCACCGTGTCGTATTTTACACCTGTGTTACATTTCATAACCATGGTTTCATTTGGGATTTATGTGTTTGGTTTTAAAAATGAAATGAGAAGAAAATAAAAGAAAAGAAAAGAAAGGAATAGAATATAGAAGTATGGGCAAGAGAGAGAAAGAGAGGATGAGGGGTCAAACCTTGGTCTTGAGTCATTCTCTCTTCACTCATTTTCTCTCCTCTCCCTCTCACATGGCTGCTGTTGTTGCCCTCTATCCCTCTCCTCTCTACCTCCTCACAAATCCCCCAAAAATCCATTAAAAGTCCGTCTCACTTTCACAAAAAATATGCACAAGCTCACAAGCTTCACTATGGACCAAGAAAGCAAGGATTTTGGACACTAGGGACAACTCAAGAAAATTCTTGAGTTGCCAAAGGAGATAATTTATCCATTATTAGTGTAGTTTTCCCAATTACTTTGTATCCATGTTAACTTAGAACTGATTTAGTGTCGTTTAGCGAGGTTTAGAAATTTCTAGTTAGGGTTTGAGGAATTCTTGAGTTGTGATGTACAATTGAGGTTAGTAGAGGCTATACAACCCCTGTTGTGATGATATAGTGGACCGGACCTGAGACTTAAACCCCGGATTACGAACTTAGAAAACCCGATATCGGAGAATTGTGGATTCTGTGAGGGTATAATGAAATCTGCTAACACCCGGGTGACCTGAAAATTATTTAGCAAATACAGGGGAGTGTGCAGGCAACCTAGGACCCCCCACTGAAACCCTAGACCCTAATTCCTCTCCATGGCCGCAAATATATTCGTTCTGGCCGCAAATTACGGCCAGACCTGGTTCAAATTGGTTCGTATTAGTTCTGTAGATTTATCTCCAGTAAATTAGACCCCTCCTGTATGCAAAATTGGCTAGTTTGGCCTAGGGTTAAATCTGGAGCTTATTTTCAAGAATTCTGATTTCGTTTACGGCTTTTAATGAACTTGGACTTGGTATTTTATATCGTGTTTCCGTCTTGTGGCGTTTGAACGTCCCCGACTAGGGTTACTGATCGTGTTTTGCATGCGAGACTATAGGTTTTGACCTATGGCGAAACGTGTGCCGTTTTTGTTTCCGACTTGATTTTAATACGCATTTGCGATGTGTTTTGATATGTAGGTACCCCATAAGGATTTCGAGACGACCAACAAAGCGCGTGGCGACGTCGGCAGTGACGAGCGAAGAGCAAGTGAGTAGATACATATCTACGGGGGAAGTCGGGTGGATGGCGTATAGCACCCCCGCAGTTCGTAGTGTAGTGTATGGTAAATATTATAGGGATATATTATATGAGATTATGATTATCTAGTTAGACTTTGGGAGTTATGGATTATTTTAGTATAATTGGATGATAGCATCATTAGTTAGTTAGTTGCGGACCTTAGAATAAGGTTTACACCCACACGCACGCACACACATGCTTACTTTGTTTTACTTGTGCGTTTATGGGAATATGTACACACACACACACAGGTATAGGACTGTGTATATATATATGTATACTTATACATGGATGATGAGGATTGTTATGGTATTTGGAGATGAGTCGATGAGATTGGGCATGATGCGATGAGATCGGTGATATGTTTTGATCCGTATTATGAGATACGACATGAGATTTTAGCGGGCCTTTAGGCGTGTGTTTTCATACACGCATATATATATGCAGATGATATCAGTTTGTACTAGACTTAGATCAGTACCCCCAGTTCATGAGATATGATGATAAGGATACCGGATAATTGATGAGATATATATGATATTCGACCCGTACCTAGATTGGGATGTCGTATGATGGATTTACCGTACGAGCTTTATATTGATGATAGATCCACACTCTTGACTCGAGGATGTCATGTTATATATTGTATCGTATGTGATATTATTGAGGCGGGATCACCGACTATTATATTTATATGTATCGACTCAGATTTTGGTGGTTTCCTTACCTTTCGATAGTCCTGTAGTTTACTTATAGATGTAAGACTAGACTCGAGTCATACCTATTTCAAAACTAACGAATCGTGAGTATTTTAAAGACAGGCCAAGGGATTATACGGATATTTTCAAAAGACGCATATTTTCTTAAAAACACCGTAGCCCTTATTTTTTCTAAACACCACGATTCGTGTTATTTCAAATGGCAAAACTGTATGACATATATATATTGATGTAGATTCTTCACTGTTGCGTTTATTATTCAATTTCCGCATATTCTTGTTATTCGCATCGCATTGCATCTTTAAATGTGTTTATTGTTATATTAAACCCATGCTGTCAGGACACCAGCACCATTATCGATGATGCGTATGTTCCACGTACACCTGCTTGCCGGCTCACACACTTCATCATCGATAATTGCCATGTCACTACCCAGTAGGATTTTCCATCAGGATATGACTCCTTGTATGACATACTGGTACACATGCATATTGTACACTCATACTTGCGTATATACCTACTTGTACATCCATATTGGCGCACAGGTATATTGTACACTCATAATTGCGTATATACCTACTTGTACATCCATATTGGCGCACAGGCATATTGTACACTCATTCTTGCGTATATACATACTTGTACATCTATATTGGCGCACAGGCATATTGTACACTCATACTTGCATATATACCAACTTGTACATCCATATTGGCGCACATGCACATTGTACACTCATACTTGCGTATATACCTACTTGTACATCCATATTGGCGCACAGGCATATTGTACACTTATACTTGTGTATGTACCTACTTGTACATCCATATTGGCGCACAGGCGTGTTGTACACTCATACTTGCGTATATACCTACTTGTACATCCATATTGGCGCACAGACATATTTTACACTCTTACTTGCGTACACACATATTGTACACCCATACTTGCATACATATGTATTTGCACATACATAGATGATTCTGGCTTGATTTTGGAGATTTGGGAACCGCAAGATATATTTTTAAACTGGATTCATTTAAAAGAGCGATTTTCCCTCGATGTGTGCATATTACTATTCCATGTTTCATGATAAACGGATATGCTTACGTTTCTGTTATATGTCACATACATCATGCTTTACGCTTTTACGCATTGAGATATGTTGTTTTCATGAGATTTCTGGATTTGAGAACCGTGGCGATTTCAAAAGAAACCATGTACTGTTCTAAAAACCCGGTTTCTCTTGATATGATATTTCGGTGCGTCCACCATGTGTTTTCTCGGTTCGGAGAGTGACATGTGAAACCCGATTCGAGGAGGTGGATGATTCCGTTTGCGGGTACATGGTGGACCCGGTATGGTACCCCAGGGCGAGAGAGAGATTTCGTATGGATGACGATGAGCCTGGCAGAGGGACCACTACCTACCGGTGATGGTATTTAGGCTCGGCGGATATCCGGAGGATACCGACTGAAGTCGAGAGATGATACGGGCCGATCCGGACTGACGGAGCCCATGGGCCGATCCGGACTAACGGAGCCCGATATATGAGGATTTACATGCCGATGCTGGGAACGGGTTTCATGATGTTTTCGAGTGTCGATGCTAGACACTCAGGTTCCATGATTTTGATGTGTCGCGGGGAACACACGTTGATTTATATCCTCATACCTTCATGCATATGCTTTATGATATTTACATGCATGATGTTTTATGTCATTGGTTGACCTGTGGACAAGATCCACACGCATACAGGCATTGATTACATAGTTGGATGATATCCACATACTTATAGACTTCATGATATAGTTGACACTGATTTCATGTTGATTACATTGACCATACCTCATATTTGTGATATGTTGCTACTTGAGGCACTGACATGAGCACTTGGTATTACACTTATGTATAGATGTTTACCCTTGCCACCTTATCATGCTTCAGACTTTATCATTTTGAGGATATATATATATATATATATATATATATATATATATATATATATATATATATTGATTGTATTGACCTAGGATTGAGTCATACAAACGATTTCTGCTCTATGATGTTTTCTACTCACGAGTTGGCAACTCACCCCCGTTGTGCCACAGTTTCTTGCAGGTTTTGCCGTACAGGTTTCATTGCGGTTTCTGGCACACTGTTCCCATTCCGAGTGATTGCTTTGGTAGGCGGGTTCACTCGCATCGTGACCACCATTGTATTTATTTATTTTATTTTCAGTTGTATCTAGTAACTCCATCAACCAGACTTGTATATTATTTCAGACTTAGAAAACCAGTTGTTTATTCTTTCGGCCGTAGAGTCGCGTTTGTATTATTATGGTTTTCTTGTTGTTTTGAGTTTCATTTTGAGTTTTGATCCTCGTCCTTCGACATTGTATATTGTATTGCTTGCGTGGTTGTGACCGTCAATTGACGAAGAGCTAGCTCCTGCTTAGGGATGCCTTTATTCATATTATGTATATTGTACCCTTTTGGGGCCAGTATTTACAAAGGAAACTCTGCCGAAATTTTCAGAAAAGACTTGGAATTTTAAAAACGCATAATTCGGCTTATGCTATTAAACCCACTTATTTAAAACCACTTTTTCCTTCATTTACTATTTAAAATGGTTTTAGATTTCTGGGCTTTTGGCTTACTTGAGCGATAGGAGGGGTTTCGTCTCTCCCGATATTGGGAGTTGATGTTGCGCTGTGCTCGATTGGCTATAACAGGAAGTTCCTGGCCAGGGCTACTTCAGAGATATACTGGTAAGTGTTATCAGTAGTTTCTCGACCCGTTATGATCCTCATATCGGCACGACTTATCGAGTTACTGGGGTCTGACGTTTACCACCCCTAGACGAGATATGCGACATATCAGATGAAGAGACCGGACTATACGGTAGTGTTACTGATTAGATTTGCAGGAGTACGAGCAGGCTTGCTTGTTGATCTTCTGATCGCTCAATACCCGGGTGGCCATTACGTTTAGCAGACCGCTTGCGGCTTGTGGGTGTTTGATATGATCATCACCTACTGCCGGCATATATACGAGTCTTTAGAGTCCTACACTGGGGTTTCCTGGCTCAAGCGAAACGGAGTAGGAGCACATATGTGATATGTGCGGGACCGAGATTAATACGATATGTGATACTGTATTCTATTCTCGCGATTTGTGACATCGGTCGGTTATATGAGATATAGCCAGGTTATCGGATCAAGAGTTGATTCGATAAGTTGTTACATATAAATATTAGTCGGTTATATGTGATATAGCCGGATTATTAAATCAAGAGTTGATTTGATAATCTAATGTATAATTATATATTTGATTATTAATTTACATTAACTAGTATTAGCTCACTTATGATTTCTTTTCTCACATTTGAAATACTTTACATATATGTGATATATGTATTGTTTTCTTTTTTGCACAAAATATATATGTGATATATATAAGTGTGTCATGCTAGGTTACACTTGCAACATAGTTAGTATGAGACTCAAACCATGCTCGGTTAAGTTAGGGTTTTATTTTTCTTAAGTATTTTAAACATTTGGATAATGAGTCATGGTTCAAAACTTGTAGGTTTCATTGACTAAGTCCACTTGTTTGTCAACCTTAAGATATTTGTTAACCCAACCCTTAACTCATAGCTATGGTTTATTCTCTACATGAGTTAGGAATGACACTAACTCACCATGGTTGCAATTCTAGCCTAACACAATAATTCATTCATCACTTGACTTGATCTTCTTCTTCCTCTTGAGCTTGCTCTCTAGTTTGTGATAAAGTGATGATTTTGAATGAGAAAATGATTTTTAATGTGAGCAAAATTCCTACGTCATCATCCTCTACTACTTTCCATTTAGTATAGGGTGTTTTCTTCACTAATTCTATGATTAATGAAAAGATAGTTTAGGTTAGTGTCTCCTCGATGTAGACCATCTTCGGCCTCGAAGACTTCGAAGCAAGCATGTTTGTTTCTTCAAGGAAGCCTCTCTAGAGTCCGAGACTTCACGATCGTAGTGAAGGGACTACTACACGGAGCTATTGAAGTGAAGGACCGGTCTACAAGGTTGTATTCCTTGCTCACTTTACTTGCAAAAGTGTTTGCATTTACATTCCGTCGGATTTCTAGTTAACGATTCTTAGTTAGGGTTAGCTAGAACGACAAATTTTTGAATTTGGCATGGACGATGCCTCCCAAAACCTTGCTGCCATCCTAGGTAACCCTGCAATGGTATCAGAGCCATGCTAGAAAATTAGACGGATTTTGTTAGAATTACGAAACCGAAATACTCCGAAACTTGAAACACGAAATTGAAGTTTCTGTCGAATTTAAAATGTTGTCAAAATTTTTTTTAAACAAGTACAGAGTGTTATATGGGATATGACATGAACACAAAAGAAATTTAAGGCATTTTTGAGACATTTTGGCCGGCCACTACCCCCCCTATCTTGGCCAAATTCCGAGCACCCCCCTCAAATTTTGTCTGTGTTCCAGTTTCTATGTTTTGATATTTCAGGTGTTGTTTGTTTTTACTAATTTTGCATGTGATGTAATCTTACACTATAAGCAATTCGGAGTGTTTCGTATTCGTAGTTTTAACATTGTTTCGGGTTATTCACCTATTGTCTAGGCGAAGTTAAAAAGTTCGATCGAATGTCAAAAACCCATTTTTCCAAGTTTATCATACTCGGAAAAACATGCAAGTAATTCTATGAACCCTCTAGAAGAATGAAACCCTAACTCGACTTTTTGGATCGCAGAACCGCGGTCAAACCCTAGGGTTTGTCGTAGTTCAGTGGCAACATGAGTGAGGCTTGGGTTTGCCTTTCTACGGCTGATGCATAGGTACTGTGGCATATTCTGGGTATTATTAAAACTGTGCTCAAGTGTTGAGCTGTCGGGAAATTGTTGGACTTTGATGAATCGATCGAAAAATTTAACGTCGTCCGGATATTATGTGATGGGATACAATATTTGGAATCCACAAGTAGTTATGAGATAACTAGTTTGAATTTTATAAATCTAGCAGTTTAGTCTCATTTGATCGGTTGCAACGGGATTTTGATGTGATCAAAGTCCGTCGCAATCACGTAGCATACGCGGATACTCACCGGGTAACCTTATTAGATAGCCACACCCCATAGCCCCGACAACCCCGTCGCCAAAAGCATCTGTTCGGGTGCTCGCGGCAGCGGTGTTCCGCCTTAGTGCACTTCGTCGACGGTATCGAGGGGTGCGGCAGTCTAATAAAGTTTCCGACGAGCATTCGATCAGGATGTCAGGAATCTTGTTGAATTTCCCGACTAGATATTAAAAGGTGTTTTGAATATCGAGACTAAAATGCAGGGTTTATAATTGTTAGGCATGAGATGTCTAAGGAATTCATTTGGTTAGGCATGAAATCCGGAATATGAGATATTTCAAGTTTATGATGTCTAAGGTGGTTGCGGATTCCAACTGTTGTAGTTTTTCACTTTCTTTTCTGCGACCGTAAGTGTAATATGTGGTGTATCGTCGGTTTCGTTGCTATATGTCAACGACAATTGGGATACGCATATTTACTTACGTTGATGACATGTGATGTTATGTGTTGCTGGGATATGTTATATTGGATCGTCGTGTTTTGAATAGCCGGGGTTTTTATGTGAGATGAGAGTTTTCATTTTCATTCATGTAAAATTCATTGTATGCAATATTCTTTTATTGGGGCACTTCTGAGTTGAGGATGATGTCACCATTGTATATTATTTACTTTTCCGCATTAGGATAGACCCAAGGCGGGGAGCACAAGTAACCGGGTTCTAGGTTCCAGTGGGAGACCATCTCGAAGAGTCGAGACCGGGTCTCCTAACTCTAAAATTGGTAGGGTTGCTCTCGTAGGGGTCTAGGGGTGTAGGATTAGCTATTCATCACGACCGTAGAATCCGTGTTTTATACTGGCTTAATTTAAAACACGGAAATCCTAGTATATCCAATATTTCATATGTTGTATTCTGCTGCGATATTCTGTGATGTGATCACTGTATATGTTGAGATAGATACTGGATATAGTATATGTGATATATTATATAGACGTTGCTTATGTTTTACACCCGCGCTAGCCCTGCCCCTCTCTGTCGTTAGTTACCTAACCTAACGGTGCATGAGGGGACATCGAGGCGAATGCGGATGGTATAAGCGTACGTTGTATTTATCTGTGATGTTTAGGTAACTAAAATGATGGGACTTAATTAATGAGATTAATGAAAGAAAATAAACCTAAAAATGTTGTAGAAACTTGTTTAAAAATTGGTAGCTCTAGTTCTTGCTTTGCTAGAATATCCATCACCTTATTCGATAAGGAAAGAGCCGAGATCCCTTCACCGGGAGTGACTTCTTTAGCGAAACTAGCAGATGCTACACACTCGGTTTGTCTTTTGATTGCTTCTATAGTTTTTGCTTTGCATAGTGGTATTTGTGAAATATCATGCACCTTATTCGATAAGGAAAGAGCCGAGATCCCTTCACTGGGAGTGACCTCTTTAGCAAAACAAGTAAAAGCCTAAAAAACACTCCTTTACAAAATCACTCGATTCTACGACGATATCAAGTTCATTACGCAAAAGGTTTTCTTAAAAACGTGTCGTAGCCCTCCGTCATTTCAGATAAGTAATAGTTAGTATTCGTGCTGCGTTTGTTGACCTTGTCAAGGCGTAGTGTGTGGTAGCTGATTAGTGCTTATCTGCATAAGCATATGATGCGATTGGATTAGGGTAGTCGTGCGACCTTGTTGACCTTGTCAAGGATCATGCGGGTGAGATTAATTCAATCAGAAAATGACGGATTGAACTTGACTTGTGGTCTATGGTTTGTTAACCTTGTTAAGGTCATAGATCGCTCGGGGCAAAACATTATCGGGAATTTCAAGTGTTGAAATTTGCAATGAGATTACATACCTCCTATGAGATAGTTGGATCCCGTTACCCACTGCGAGTAAGAGTTACTCCTAGGAGAGTTTTACACATTACAATTAGCCGATCAAGTAGGTGTCTAGAAAGGTGTCAACGGGGTTATGCCCCTGGAAAAACGAGGTTTATTTTAATTAGGTCCGTGCGAAAGACGGGGAACCCCCTTGAAAGTACCGGCACTGGCCTGACTGAAAGATTGGCAAACTTGTAGGGTGTAATTAATCCCGACTAGTCTTTCGTTTTAGGGTTTGAAGGAAGATTTGACTAAAACAGTGGGAGCCATCCTAATTAAATAAAATAATAACCAATCTAATCTTACAGGTGCATACGCCGAGTGTTTTCTTCTCTCTCTCTCTCCAGGTAGCGACCGTGTCACGCCTTTATCAAGATAATAATATGGATGTATTGACCGAACCCGCTTGTTATATACTGAGCTGGGGAACGTTGGTCCCGCTCTAACTTATAATTGTTATAAGACCGAGTAGGAAATATGGGATTACCGGGATTCCCGTGCCGCCCAAACGAAGAAAGTACATGATGATGCATCTTCTTCGGGTGTGTTCATTACCGAGAATTGTTTCTCAGTTTCTTTACGTCCTAGGTATGAGATACCGGATCATAATTCCACATATGTAATATGTTACATGGGCTACAGATAGGTAGAAAACTGAGAATGGGTGATAAGTTAAGAGTTGGAAACGGTGAAAGTGTTGCAGCCAAGTATGTTGGCAGTTATCACCCTGTATTACCGAATACATTGATTCCGAATGAATGTTATTAGATACCGAACCTGATATACAACATTAAATCAGACTCTTTATTTAGTAAAGAAGGATATAATTTTATATTGTTGGATATTGTTTTGAACATTTCCTATATCAAGAGTTGATCGGTTCAGGCACGTTATCTAAAAGCATATACGTTCTAAATCAAACAACAGTTCTTAACGTACAGAACACACACAAGAGGAAGAGTTCAGAAATGAATGAATCCTTCTTGAGGCATTGTAGACTAGGTCATATCAATGCGGCCCGACTAGCTAAGTTACATTAAGATGCAGATTTAAATCAGTTTGAATTTACATCTTGTGAAACTTGCCAGTCATGTCTCAAAGATAAGATGACCATAGCTCCGTTTATTGGAAACAGAGAAAGAGTTAGTGAACTCTTGGGATTGATACATGATGATGTACGTGAATGACATACTCTTGATAGGAAAGGAGTTTCCTATGCTACACTCGGCTAATCTCCTCTTATCACAAGGATTCTCCATATAGGATCAAGATGATACCTCCTGAATCCTGAGATTTAGATCTATGAGATAAATCTCAATGGATGTTAGGATTCTTACTAGGTGTAGTGAGATGGTATCAATCGATCCTAGGGAGAATCACTGGATAGCTTCCATGGTGGTAAGGTCGACTGAATGTCAGTCACAAGCATTGTCTTTACCCTCAGTGGAGGGACGGTATGTTGGAAGAGTTCCAAGCAAGATGCCGTGGCAAACTAGACGATAAAGGCTAGATACATTACTACCAAGGATGTTACCAAAGTGGTAGTCTGGATGTACATTAGTTCATGAGATGAACTTCGTTCCTACCATTGTGTGACAATGGAGTTGTGGCTTATGCCTAGGAACCCCCGTCCCATCAGAGATCCAGACATATTCTTAGGCAGTATCACCTGATCATGGAGATGGTTGATCTCCAGGGAGATCGAGGTTAGGAGAGTAGACACAGAGGAGAACAGGGCGAATCCACTCACAAAGGCCTATTCCCAGGAGAGACTTTTATAGGATGGTTGAGTATGGCATACTACAACCAATGCTAATTGTTGGGTATTGGATACTACAACAGATGGCCCTAGTACAAGTGGGAGATTGTTAGTTATATGTATGCCCTAGAGGCCATTACTGTACATACGATGTATATTGTAGTGGATACTTGGACATATATAGGGAGGACTTTCTTGCTCGACATTATAGTATGCTATCTGATTGCTCTTTGTCTTAACATGTACACTGATTGTCTCTATGTTACATGTTGATAAAGCCCTTAGGATGAGTACTTGACTACCAGGATTATGATGCAGATCATAGTAGTGGGGACAGAGTAGTCGCTAAGTACATCCTTCAAATGTTCCTAGTCGTGGGTGTATCGAGACAGGGTATCGATATACCAGAGTAGACTAGCGTATAGCTTCTCGACTCATGTAAATGGGCGATGGATGATCCCATATCCATTGGTGTTTGACATCAGAGACGGTATACGGGTGCTTAGTGGAGACATGGCACATTGAAAGGACTCGCCGAGGACTCCCAGATGGTATTATACCTCACGTCAGATGGCAGTTATCCAGTGACACCGGTACATGTTAGTTTGTAGATCCGAGATCGTCATAGAGTCTTGTGTGATTCCCACTGTGCTTTGATTTCCACCTTACCACGTTCAAGAGAACGTGCAAAATGGTGGCTTTTGGTTACAGTCCTGAATCACATGGAGGCAATGAGCGATAGGAGGGGTTGCATCTCTCCCGGTATTGAGAGTTGATGTTGCACTGTGCTCGATTGGCTATAACAGGAAGTCCCTGCTCCTGCCAAAAATTTTTTTTTTGCACAAAAGAGCCCAAGGTATCTAATGGCAGCGATACGTTTAAGAAAATGTGAACCAGTATTTTAAGGGCTGTATTTTGATAAACTCGTGAATGCGAAATAGCTAAATTATAATGGTATCGAAAGCGTCTCGAAAAATCCTTTGATTTGATAAATTATGGGCCTCATAATTCATCCGGGATCAAAAGTTATGAGAAAATATGCTATGCACGTGTAATCTAAGGAAGAAAATGCGAACCAGTATTTTCCGGGCTGCATTTTGACAAACTCCCAAATGAGAAACAGCTAAATTCTGATGGTATCGAAAGTGTCTCAAAACATCCTTCGATTTGATATATTATAGGCCTCATAATTCATCCGGGATCAAAAGTTATGAGGCATCACGTGCGCACACATGATCAGGGGTCACTTGCCGACACGTGATGGCTTCCTGAAGGCTCTGAAATGATAAGAATTGAATCTTAATCAAATGGGTCACGTGCCCACACGTGATGGGCCTTTAAACCCACTGAAAGAATTAAAGGTATAATAAAATAACAAGGAAAAACCCAATGAGGCATCACGTGCCAACACGTGACCAAGGGTCACGTGCTGACACGTGATAATTCCCGAGTACTTTAAAACCAGCAGAATTAAATTCTGGTAAAATGCTTAATCAGGGGGTCACGTGCCAACACGTGATGGGTTCCTAAAGATCTATAAATTAATAAAATTAAATTCTAAAAAAGGGAAATCAAAGATCCTAACTGAGAAAGTATTTCTTTAAATCTTTCCAAACAAAAGAGGATTATGCTCTGTAAAGTGGAGCACCGTTGGATTAAAAATCTAATGGTGATTAAAAATCACCAATTTATGGAAAGATTTTAATTAAGAAAAAATTTCCCTAAAATTGACCAAGAATAACAAACAGAATATCTTTTGGATTAAAAATCCAATAGTGAATAAAATTCATTGAGTGATCTAAAAGATCACATTAGTTAAGAAAAACAAACAAAATCTTTCAACAAAAGATTTAATAAACAAATTGATTATTTTCCTTCTCCTATAAATAGGAGCCAAGAAGAGAAGAAAAGGAGAATTTTGGGATCTTGAAATTTTCTAAAAGAAAATAGCAGAGAGAAAAGAAAGGAGAATTTAATTCTCAAGAAAGAAAACCCTAGGTGAGAAAAAGGAAAGGGATCAAAACTTAAAAAAGAGAATTTAATTCTCAATCTATGAGTTTAACCTTTCTGCAAAAACAACTTAGTTCTTCCTCTGGTTGAAGATCTGCAGAAGCAAATCTCCCCATAGGTTGAGAATTTAATTCTAATCGGGTTGAGATTTTGCCATGCAGATCCAAAACTTAGAGGGGGAATTGAGTTTAGAGAATTTAATTCTCCCAAAGATAAAACTAGGGTTCAACCCTATATGAGAATTTAATTTTCCTAAATTTATAGGAATTTAATTCCTCCAAATAAAATTAGGGTTCAACCCTGCATGAAAATTCAATTCTCCTAAAATCATAAGAATTTAATTCCTTCAAGACAGAACTGGGGTTTAACCCTATATAAGAATTTAATTCTTTCACATGCATAGGAATTTAATTCTTCTAAAACATAATTAGGGTTTAACCCTACAGAGAATTTAATTCTTAAAACAAGAGACTTAAAGCTCTCCATGCACGTAAAGAACTTGGTCACGTGGTAACACGTGACCCCCCATTCTCAATGAGCAGAAAAGAGAGAACAAAACTAGGGTCACGTGGCCCCATGCGACCCCTAAACAAATCCCCCAAAAATGAGAAGGAAAAAGCTTTGAGGCAAATACCTCATGTGACCCTCATAATATAGGGAACAAAAGCAAAGACAGTATTGGCTTTGGGCGCCCTCAAGTGTTACCACGTGACCCCTAATAAATGTTTTAATAATCAGCGCAAAAATCTCATCATGTGCCAACACGTGATGGCCAGAAAATCAAAAGTGTTTAACACTAATTTACGGAACAAAGTAAAAAGGATCTGGCCCCATCTTTGGGTATCCTCACGTGTCCCCACGTGACCCATCCCCATTTAGTGTTTAACACTAATTTGAGAGTTTTATTTCCAGTGTTTAACACTAATTCGAGAATTCTATTTTTAGTGTATAACACAAATTTTAGAGTTTTATTTCCAGTGTTTAACACCGTTGTTCTCTAGTGTTTAACACTATTTCTTGCCAAATTGGCTAATTTTCGAGAGGCAAAAGTCTCCCCTTCAACTGAAACTCAAAATTAAGTAAAACTCAGGTCTATAATGTTTAATGCCCATTCAAAGATAAAATGTTATCAGAGCCCTCAAACTCTTGTTTAGCATTGCTAAGTGATGAGAGGCTGAACTCAGAAAAATGTCTAATGATCCAATAAAGGGCCAACACTTCAAATCTAATTGGACTTAGCCCAAGTTGGCCATAAGTCCTCAATTCAGATTTAACTGAGCCAATGTGCTCATAATATAATTAATTGACCTTAGTTCCAAATTGGACTACATATCACTTAATCCACCTTGGTTCAAGGGTACATTTTTTCACTTCTTTGATATTTGTTGTTGTAATTCCTCAACGTCTTCAAAGAGGTGACGGGTCCCAACAACCACACATTTCATAGACTATAAAGTCTCTAAACATTAGACTGTGGGGTCCTTAAACTCATGGACTATGATGTTCTTAATCTCGACCGTGATGTCTTTAAACTAATATCGGACTGTGGGGTCCTTAAACTCATGGACTATGATGTCCTTAACCTCGACCGTGATGTCTTTAAACTAACATTGGACTGTGGGGTCCTTAAACTCATGGACTATGATGTCCTTAACCTCGACCGTGATGTCTTTAAACTAACAATGGACTGTGGGGTCCTTAAACTCACGGACTATGATGTCCTTAACCTCGACCGTGATGTCTTTAAACCAACATCGGACTGTGGGGTCCTTAAACTCACGGACTATGATGTCCTTAACCTCGACCGTGATGTCTTTAAACTAACATGGTACCGTGGGGTCCTTAAACTCATGGACTATGATGTCCTAAACCTCGACTGTGATATCTTTAAACTAACATCGTACTGTGGGGTCCTTAAACCCATGGACTATGATGTCCTTAACCTCGACCGCGATGTCTTTAAACTAATAATAGACCGAGATGTCCTTAAACTAATGCTGGACCACCATGTCTTTAAACTGATAATCGACCGCAATGTTACTAAACTAAACAATAGAGTCTAATTGCTCTCTTGTTGGATCTAAACGATCCTGTTAAGTTGATCTTAGTCTAAAAATGAGACTAACGTATCCTTAACAAACGTTTAAGTTGATCTTAGTCTCAAATGAGACTAACATATCCTTAAACAAAACCCCCCAAACCCAAATCTAAGAAAATACGGATTTGGACTAGTCCACGCCCTACGGGCGACAACATAAATTAGTCTCCGTATACAATCCACGGGCAACCAAACACAAAACAAACACCCACGACACGTAGTGACCATATGGAGAAAGAGAAAGTTGTTACCGCTATGTGGTAGCGTAATTAACTGCAGGGGCTTGCGCCTGCAGGGAAGATCGTCCCCACAATCAAAAACCCCTCAAGCGAGGGGGAATCTGACGAAGTCTGCTACATCGGTTGCATCCGTTTAAACCTTTGATACATGGTGCCATAAATCAACTTGGCATCTTCGGAGAGGTGGAAGGATAGCACCAATTAGCATCTGCCCTGAATTTCAGGCAAGACGTTTATCGCGTCTTCGCCGCGTCTTTCGGAGGGGAACAGATTCTGGCATGCCCGGTGGGACCTTTTCCTCTTTCCACTCCACACTTCATGTGTCGTGTTCGCGAGCGAATCGCGGTTTGCTATGGTTGCCTGTGGATTCGTGGTACTAAGATTTGGTGTCTTGTTTCGTGCAAAAGACAGAAGATCAATGGCTTCAACCTGCACTAACTGCAACTGCAACTCTCACTCTGTCCCGTCCGGAGGAGTGACTTACGGGCCCCAAGCGGCCTCCATCTTCGCTATGCCGGTGGAACAGGTCACTCAGGCCACCACTGGATTGTTCTTCGGGGCCATGCCCCCGCCAACGAGCTTCAGTGCTCCTGTACCATCACAAGAAGCTCAGAAGAAGTCGGTCTCTAATCGGCTCACAACTACCGCGGCCCTTCTCAGCGGGTAGTCCAGCTCCAACGCCTCAGTCTTTGATAGACTGTGCCAAAACTCATGTGGGCCCATGAAGAAGCCTGCAATACTAGAAAGGGTTATCCCAAAAAGGATAGACATTCCTGCTCTCCAAGTCGTCAAAGCGGCTTCTCCTGCTAAAGGGTCGGTCTTCACAAGATTGACTGTTCCGGCTCCAACTCCGGCCCCCGTTCCTGCTCAAAAGTCTGTCTTTGATAGATTAGACACTGCTGCTCGACGGACGTCGATCTTCAAGAGGCTGGTACCAGCTGCGCCTCACCTGAATAGGGGACATAACGAAGTCACCCCTCAAGCCAAAACAATCCCAACAGCTCGACATGCTCGACGTCGCCACTGGCGCCAAGTAAGGAAGGCTGGGGGCAACTCTCCTTCTGTACTGACTCCGCCGGCTCCAACGGTGGAAATCGATGCTGCTGTTCCAACTGGGAACAGCTTTGAACCGCTAAAGAGGGTGCGCAAAAACTCTCCGACTGCCGTGCTGAAGAGATCTCCTCCACCCATGGAGAACGCTACTAAGGCGAAGCTAGAGCAGCCCCCTTAGCGGCTGTCCTCTATAATTTACAAGGTTTGGCATCAAGTCCAAGACTCGGTGATTGATCAAGATTACTCTTGCCGACAGAAAAGATGAAAGTTCGGCGAGAAGACGACCACCCTGTCAAGCCACAGAAGGCGACAACTAATTGGGTGCCTACTGCAACGGCCCCCTCAACTTCGACCACCCACAAGAGGAGAAGGCCGGAGAAAATCCCTGAGTCTGCAACGAATCGCAAGACCACTGAACCCAAATGCCCTAAGTCTGGGGGCATGGTGGTGCATACCGTCTATATGGCGTCCGGAAAAGAAGAAAGCCGTGCTTCTACGGGTCATCGACCGCTTACCCGATCAGTGACTAAGGCTCAGCAGCAACAATAACAAAAGCTCCAAGAAATGCTAACAGCCATGGCCGCACTCACAGGACCGAACGCAAGCCCAGAGACATCCTCGGAGCAGCGCCGTGAGCAGGAAACTGATGCCGAATTCCTTCGGAGAATGCTTGAGAGAAAAGACAAAGAGGCCGCGGAATAGGCGACCAATATAAAACAAATGGCCCTTCTGTTCCAAGATATAGTGGGCATGATGATCCACCCGGACCCTCCAGCTGAAGAACCTCCAATAATAATTGAAGATGATAGAGGAGAGAAATCAAATCCTCTACCGGCTCTGTCAATAGCCAAGGAGGAGACAATCTCCAAAGTTGCCCTGGATGATTACATCACTCAGCAGATACGAGTTCATCGGGCGAATGAAGCAGCTGGGCAAATTGTTAAAACGGGACGACCCTATCCGGGTTGGTACGACCAAATAAAGTATCCGCCGGGATACACGATCCCCAAATTCCACGTATATAAGGGGACGGGAAATCCACACCACCACGTTGCTCAATTTAGGGCTCTGTGCGGTAATACTGGAGGTGGTGATAAACTACTGCTTCGCCAGTTTGTTGGCAGCTTGGCGGAGACGGCCTTTGAATGGTACTCCGAGCTCTCAAACGATTCCGTTAAAACATTCACGGAGATGGAGCTGTTATTCACCCATCATTTCGCAAGCGCCGGCGAACGCACCCCAATCACGGCGTTGATCAATGCCAGGGTGAAGCCAGGCGAAACATGGGTTCAGTACACGATACGGTGGTGGAATCTATGGTCGAAGTGAGAACAACGCATAGAAGAGGCTCCTGCAGTGGGCATGTTTATAGGAACCCTCGATCCACAGGCGACCATATCCCAGTTCATGATGTTCTTCAAGCCGACCACCTTCCAGGCCTTGATCGACAAGCTGGCCCAAATAGACCAGATGGGCCATAGACCATCCTCCTCAAAGACAGAACCTTGGAATGAAAAGGGCAAAGGGAAAGCAACCTTCGTCGCCAAAGCTCAACAACAATCGAGTGGCCCGAGACCGGTTGTTCGCCAAAGCATTAAGCGGCAATCCCTTGATGAGAAGTTGAGACGTCCTTACTCGTTTCCCCGGGATAAAACAAGGAAACTGTTTGAACTGGCAGTGCGCAATGGGCTCATCACTCTACCAGAGTCGAGACACCTACCGCAACCGAATGACGTCAACGATCCCAATTACTGCCCCTACCACCGAGTATTGGGTCATCCGATCAAAGATTGCTACGTCTTCAAAAATTGGGTTGAAGACCAGTATCAGCAGGGCAAGTTCGCGCTGTCCGAAAACTGGAAGGTAAATCCGCCACAACCACATGCTCCGAAAAAGATGGACATGCGGGGGGCATCGTGCTCATTCATAAAGGAAGCTCCATGGGAAGTTGTTCTCTCGGCAAAAACTAAAAGAATGCTGAAAGATCTTCAAACATGTCCGGCGACCAGGTGGAAAAGCCCACAAGAGCCGGAGATCATCGACGGGATGCTGAAACCATGCCCAACATCGGGAATTAATAGCAATGGTCAAAACGCTCAGGCCCAACCGTCAAAGTCTTCGAAGAAAAAGAAGAAGACCACAAAGCCCGCGCAGTCTAACGACAAGCGCATGGATCTGAAAAAGTATATTGACGCGCTGAAAGAATACAACCAGAGGGCGCAAACCCCAGTCACGCTTCAAGAGTTCCTCAATCACATCCTTGAGAATGAAGATAACGACAATGATGAGGGAGACGACTTTTCAGAAGAATCCGAAGATTATGTGGCAAGTTGCCACATGATCGCTCATTTGTCGCTAGGTAAAAAAGTAGCTCACTCGGCGTTAGGAGATAACGTAGAGGAGCTAGGGGCGGAGCAGTGCCAAAACCCTTGGATTATGTGACAAGGTCTATCAAGGAGAAACCTACTTGTTCATAAAGCATCCGGCAAAACTTCGCCTCAAACCTACAGCGAAACGAAATGTCCCTAAACTAACGATGGACCGCAATGTCCTAAAACTTGCAACTGACCGAGACGTCTATAAACTACTATGGATCGTGGCATCCCCAGGCTGACGTGGTGTAAAAAAAAAGGTATGTCCATAAGCAAAATAGGCACGGATGAAAACCCGAAAGGGCACCGTGAGTAAAAACAGCAGGACTACCGGCGATGTTTGTGAAAACCCGAAAGGGCGCAGACTCGTAAAAAAAACGGTACGTCCACAAGCAAGATAGGCATGGATGAAAACCCGAAAGGGCTTCGTGAGTAAAAACAGCAGGACTACCGACGAGTTTGTGAAAACCCGAAAGGGCGCAACCTCGTTAAAAGACACTTACAAGGTCCTCTCGACCCTGCAAGGAGAAAATACCTGCGTGAGATCCTTACGACTCACAAGGGAGCAACACACTTAGGAATCCCTACGATTCCTAAGGAGAAAACACACTTACGAGATCCTCATGACTCGTAAGGAGAATTCCCCTTTGAGACCCTCACGGCTCACAGGGTTCAAAAGCCTTATGCTACAGGGATTTAAACATGTTCTTAAGCCATCACAATCTCCAATGCTGCCCTACATGCGGTTAAATATTGACCCTTGTATAAAATCCACGGACGCGAATAAACATTTCCCTAACAAAGTCCTACCAGCGACCAGGGATATGCTCATACAGTGAACGACCCTTGTAAGTCCTATCGACTTATAAGGAGAAAACACTCTTGTAAGATCCTTACGACTTATAAGAGACTATACACTTAAGACTCCTCACGATTCTTAAGAAGAAAACGCACCTACGAGATCCTCACGACTCGTAGGGAGAAACACCTTTATGAGACCCTTACGGCTCATGAAGTCAAAAGCCTTAGTCGACGGGATCCTAACCCTGTTTGCTAAGCCACCTTTGTTCGACATCGACAAAGGCAAATGATGATTCGCTCCTGGCAATGTCCCAGTGGTAGCGATGCTGATGCCTAAATCGGTATCAAATTCCAAGCTCTTTCATGGAAAATGATGATTCGCTTCTGGCAATATTCCAGTCGTAGCGATGCTGATGCTAAGATTGGCACCAGATTCCAAGTTCCACACTCGCGATAAAAAATCAGCGAGCCAAAAATGCATATGAAATAGCCGAAATGATGGGGCAACTTGCAACAAAATCAGCAAGTAAAAATGTATGCATACAAAATAACCGAAATGATTGGGCAATTCGCAATAAAAAGCAGCGAGTAAAAATAAAACAAATAGCCAAAATGATTGGGCACCGCGAAAAATAGCCGAAATGATTGGGCAATCGCGATTTTCACGATATAAAAAGCTGAAATGATTGAGCATCGCGGAAAGAATTTTAAAAAATGAAAGAATGAAACTTTTTACCCTGCAGGTGAGGTCACATTGACTTCTTTATACAATCCATGGGCACAAACAAGAAGGGAACCATATCGTCCCACCAGGCTTCGTCGAAGCGAAGCCAAATCTCGACGGTTCATAGACAACCTAAAGAGAATCTCGACATTCTTCGTAATATTGCAGACACAATGTCAACAAACGAAGAGAAGGAAGATCCCTAGCTTCAGGGTCTCGACATCGACAATTTAGAGATCAACACCGGCGTTCTTCCTCCCTCCAATCGGATGCAGACGCAACATTAACAAATGGAGCCATGGCAAAGTCCCTAGTTCCAAATCTCGACGGTTCACATACAGCCTAGAGACTACTCCGGAACTATTGCAAAGTACTCTAGTTCCAAATCTCGACGGTTCACAAACAGCCTAGAGATCACCAACGACGTTTCTCCTTACTCCAGCAGGATGCAGATGCGACGTCAACAAACGACCCCAGGGTCAAAACAACGGAACCATGGCAAAGTCCCCTAGTTCCAAATCTCGACGGTTCACAGACAGCCTAGAGATCACCAACGGCGTTTCTCCTCACTCCAACCAGATGCAGACGGGACGTCAACAACCGACCTTGGAGTCACAACGAGACAGAGCCATGGCAAAGTCCCTGGTTCCAAATCTCAATGGCCACATTTATAGCCTGGAGACCAAAAATGGTGTGCCTCCTCATTCCAGCAGGACACAGATGCTACACCATCAATCAGAGCCACGGCAAAGACCCTAGTTCCAAGACTCTACGGTCCATAGACAACCAAGAGTCAACCAATGACCTCCCTGCCGGATCAACGCTCCGTCTCGGAAACAAGTCAACCAACCCGCAGGAAAATCAGTGTCCTAGGCAAAAACCTCGATTCAGGGAAATCAACGTCCTTGATGAGATCATTTCGATTCGCGTCGACCCGCAAGGAAATCAGTGTCTTTGCAGGAATACCTCGATTCGTTTCAACTCCGAGAAAATCAGTGTCCTTGGTAAAATAAACCTCGATTCAGGAAAATCAGCGTCCTTGACGAGAGCATCTCGATTCGCGTCGACCGGCAGAGAAATCAGCGTCTTTGCAGGAATATCTCGATTCGTTTCAACTGCGAGGAAATCAGTGTCCTTGGCAACCTTCTCGATTCAGGGAAATCAGCATCCTTGACGAGAGCATCTCGATTCGTGTCGACCCGCAGAGAAATCAGCGTCTTTGCAGGAATACCTCGATTCGTTTCAACTCCGAGAAAATCAGTGTCCTTGGTAAAAAACCTCAATTCAGGGAAATCAGCGTCCTTGATGAGAGCATCTCGATTCGCGTCGACCCGCAGAGAAATCAGCATCTTTGCAGGAATATCTCGATTCGTTTCAACTCCGAGGAAATCAGTGTCATTGGCAACCTCCTCGATTCAAGGAAATCAGCGTCCTTGACGAGAGCATCTCGATTCACGTCGACCCGCAGAGAAATCAGCGTCTTTGCAGGAATACCTCGATTCTTTTCAACTCCGAGGAAATTAGTGTCCTTGGTAAAAAAACCTCGATTCAGGGAAATCAGCGTCCTTGATGAGAGCATCTCGATTCACGTCGACCCGCAGAGAAATCAGCGTCTTTGCAGGAATATCTCGATTCGTTTCAACTCCGAGGAAATCAGTGTCCTTGGCAACCTCCTCGATTCAGGGAAATCAGTGTCCTTGACGAGAGCACCTCGATTCGCGTCGGCCCGTAGAGAAATTAGTGTCTTTGCAGGAATACATCGATTCGTCTCAACTCCGAGGAAATCAGCGACCTTGGCAAAAACTCGATTCAGGGAAATCAGCATCCTTGACGAGAGCATCTCGATTCGCGTCGACCCGCAGAGAAATCAGCGTCTTTGCAGGAATAACTCGATTCGTTTCAACTCCGAGGAAATCAGTGTTCTTGGCAAAAATCTCGATTTAGGGAAATCAACGTCCTTGACGAGAGCATCTCGATTCGTGTCGACCCGCGGAGAAATCGGCGCTTTTGCAGGAATACCTCGATTCGTTTCAACTCCGAGGAAATCAGTGTCCTTGGCAAAAACCTCAATCCAGGGAAATCAGCGTCCTCGACGAGAGCATCTCGATTCGCATCGACCCGCAGAGAAATCAGCGTCTTTGCAGGAATACCTCGATTCGTTTCAACTCCGAGGAAATCAGTGTCCTTGGCAAAAACCTCGATTCAGGGAAGTCAGCGTCCTTGACGAGAGCACCTCGATTCGCGTCGACCCGCAGAGAAATCAATGTCTTTGCAGGAATACCTCGATTCGTTTCAACTCCTCAATTTAAGGAAATCAGCGTCCTTGACGAGAACATCTTGATACGCGTCGACCCGCAAGGAAATCAGCGTCTTTGCAGGAATACCTCGATTCGTCTAAACCTCCAGGGAAATCAGTGTCCTTGGCAACCTCCTCGATTAGGGAAATCAGCGTCCTTGACGAGAACATCTTGATTCGCGTCGACCGGCAAGGAAATCAGCGTCTTTGCAAGAATACCTCGATTCGTCTCATCCCCAGGGAAATCAGTGTCCTTGGCAACCTCCTCGATTCAGGGAAATCAGCGTCCTTGACGAGAGCATCTCGATTCGCGTCGACCCTCAGAGAAATCAGCATCTTTGCAGGAATACCTCGATTCGTCTCAACTCCGAGGAAATCAGTGTCCTTGGAAAAAACCTCGATTCAGGAAAATCAGCATCCTTGACAAGAGCATCTCAATTCGCGTCGACCCGCGGAGAAATCAGTGTCTTTGCAGGAATACCTCGATTCGTTTCAACCTCCAGGGAAATCACTGTCCTTGGCAGAACCTCGGTTCAGAGAAATCAGCGTCCTTGGCGAGAGCATCTCGATTCATATCGACCCCCAGAGAAATCAGTGTCTTTGCAGAAATACCTCGATTCGTCTCAACCTCCGAGGAAATCAGCGTCCTTGGCAAAAACCTCGATTCAGGGAAATCAGCGTTCTTGACGAGAGCATCTCGATTCGCGTCGACCCGCAGAGAAATCAGTATCTTTGCAGGAATACCTCGATTCATTTCAACTCCGAGGAAATCAGTGTCCTTGGCAACCTCCTCGATTCAGGGAAATCGGCGTCCTTGACGAGAGTATCTCGATTCGCGTCGACCTGCAGAGAAATCAGCGTCTTTGCAGGAATACCTCGATTCGTTTCAACTCCGAGGAAATCAGCGTCCTTGGCAAAAACCTCGATTCAGGGAAATCAGCATCCTTGACGAGAGCATCTCGATTCGCATCGACCCGTAGAGAAATCAGCGTCTTTGCAGGAATACCTCGATTCGTTTCAACTCCGAGGAAATCAGTGTCCTTGGCAAAAACCTCGATTCAGGGAAATCAGCGTCCTTGACGAGAGCACCTCGATTCGCGTCGCCCCGCAGAGAAATCAGTGTCTTTATACCTCGATTCGTTTCAACTCCAAGGAAATCAGTGTCCTTGGCAAAACCTCGATTCAGGGAAATCAGCATCCTTGGCGAGAGCATCTCGATTCGTGTTGACCCGGAAGGAAATCAGTGTCTTTGCACGAATACCTCGATTCATATCAACTCCGAGGAAATCAGTGTCCTTGGCAAAAACCTCGATTCAGGGAATCAGCGTCCTTGACGAGAGTACCTCGATTCGCATCGACCTGTAGAGAAATTAGCTTCTTTGCAGGAATACCTCGATTCGTTTCAACTCCGAGGAAATCTGTGTCCTTGGCAAAAACCTCGATTCGCATCAACCTGCAGAGAAATCAGCGTCTTTGCAGGAATACCTCGATTCGTCTCAACCCCAGGGAAATCAGTGTCCTTGGCAACCTCCTTGATTCAGGGAAATCAGCGTCCTTGACGAGAACATCTCGATTCGCGCCGACCCTCAGAGAAATCAGTGTCTCTGCAGGAATATACGACGTCAGCAAAGCGGAGCCGCGACAAAGTTCGCAGTTCCATGACTCGGCGGTGCACAGACAACCCAAAGTCAACCCTCGACCTTCCTGTTGAAGCAATGCTTTGACTCGGCAGTAGGTCAATTCATCAATCACTTACGAGTTCTCTCAACTTGTAAGGAAGAAAATTCTCTTGTGAGATCCTTACGACTCTCAAGAGAAAACACACTTAGGAATCCTCACGATTCCTAAGGAGAAAATACACCTATGATATCCTCTCGACTTGTAGGGAGAAAAAATCTTTATGGGACCCTCACGGCTCATAAAGTTGAAAAGTCTTAGGCGGCAGATTTGAACCTGTTTCCTAAGTCATCGCTTCTTATCTCGATTCAGGAAAATCAGTGTCCTTGACGAGAACCTCTCGATTCGTTTCGACCCGCAAGGAAATCAGTGTCTTTGCAAGAATCTCTCGATTCGTCTCAACTTGCGGGGAAATCAGTGTCACTAAGCATAAAGAAAATTCTCTTGTGGGATCCTTACGATTCCCAAGAGAAAACGCACTTAGGAGTCCTTACGACTCCTAAGGAGAAAAGACACCTACGAGATCCTCACGACTCATAGGGAGAAAAGCCTTTGTGAGACCCTCACGGCTCATAAAGTTGGAAACTCTTAGGCAACAGATTCTAACCCTGTTTCCTAAGCCATCGCTACCTTATAAAGAGTTCAAGATGAACTGTTATCTACCATCTATGGGCCACACTTGCCAAAGCTACATGCCACTGAAATGGAGAAGTTACTCATGAGCATATAAACTACTTCACACCAGAGTAAAACATAAAGAAATAGAAGGGTGCAACTCATGAACCTCAGGGTTTGGAACTATATCCCTTAAGAGACAAGATTTGAGTCAATGATAAATGACGACGTTTGTGTCCGCTCGTTATCTTCTCAGATCAAGATTCTAAAAATTATATACCAACCCGAAACTGGTCATACGCTGTGAATTACTCTGCACTACTTCATCCATGTATATACTTACGTGGGCAAAGTAATGGGGGGCATTTGTTCCCGCCAAAAAAAAATTCGCAAAAGAGCCCAAGGTATCTAATGGCAGCGATACGTTTAAGAAAATTTGAACCAGTATTTTCCGGGCTATATTTTGACAAACTCGCGAATGCGAAACAGCTAAATTCTAAGAGTATCGAAAGTTTCTCGAAAAATCCTTCGATTTGATATATTATGGGCCTCATAATTCATCCGGGATCAAAAGTTATGAGTAAACATGCTATGCACATGTAATCTAAGGAAGAAAATGCGAACCAGTATTTCCCGGGCTGCATTTTGACAAATCCCGAATGACAAACAGCTAAATTTTGATGGTATCGAAATTGTCTCGAAAAATCCTTCGATTTGATATATTATGGGCCTTCTAATTCATCCGGGATCAAAAGTTATGAGGCATCATGTGCGCACACGTGATCGGGGGTCACGTGCCGACACGTGATGGCTTCCTGAAGGCTCTGAAATGATAAGAATTGAATCTTAATCAAATGGGTCACGTGCCCACACGTGATGGGACTTTAAACCCACTGAAAGAATTAAAGGTATAATAAAATAAGAAGAAAAAACCTAATGGAGTATCACGTGACCAAGGGTCGCGTGCTGACACGTGATAATTCCTGAGTTCTTTAAAAACAAAAAATTAAATTCTGGTAAAATGCTTAATCACAGGGTCACGTGCCAACACGTGATGGGTTCCTAAAGATCTATAAATTAATAAAATTAAATTCTAAAAAAGGGAAATCAAAGATCCTAACTGAGAAAATATTTCTTTAAATCTTTCCAAACAAAAATGGATTATGCTCTGTAAAGTGGAGTACCGTTGGATTAAAAATCCAATGGTGATTAAAAATCACCAATTTATGGAAATATTTTATACAAGAAAAGATTTCCTTAAATTTGACCAAGAATAACAAACAGAATATCTTTTGGATTAAAAATCCAATGGAGAATAAAATGCACTGAGTGATCTAAAAGATCACATTAGTTACGAAAAACAAACAAAATCTTTCAATAAAAGATTTACTAAACAAATTGATTCTTTTCCTTCTCCTATAAATAGGAGCCAAGAAGAGAAGAAAAGGAGAATTTTGGGATCTTGAAATTTTCTAAAGGAAAATAGCAGAGAGAAAAGAAAAGAGAATTTAATTCTCAAGAAAGAAAAGCCTAGGTGAGAAAAAGGAAAGAGATCAAAACTTCAAAAAGAGAATTTAATTCTCAATCTAAGAGTTTAACTCTTCTGCAAAAACAACTTAGTTCTTCCTCTGGATGAAGATCTGCAGAAACAAATCTCCCCATAGGTTGAGAATTTAATTCTCATCGGGTTGAGATTCTGCCATGCAGATCCAAAACTTAGAGGGGGAATTGAGTTTAGAGAATTTAATTCTCCCAAAGATAAAACTAGGGTTCAACCCTATATGAGAATTTAATTCTCCTAAATTTATAGGAATTTAATTCCTCCAAATAAAATTAGGGTTCAACCCTGCATGAGAATTCAATTCTCCCAAAATCATAGGAATTTAATTCCTTCAAGACAGAACTGGGGTTTAACCCTATATAAGAATTTAATTCTTTCACATGCATATAAATTTAATTCCTCTAAAACATAATTAGGGTTTAACCCTACAGAGAATTTAATTCTTAAAACAAGAGACTTAAAGCTCTCCATGCATGTAAAGAACTTGGTCACATGGTAACACGTGACCCCCCATTCTCAATGAGTAGAAAAGAGAGAACAGAAATAGGGTCACGTGACCCCTAAAACATCCCCCAAAAATAAGAAGGAAAAAGCTTTGAGGCAATGCCTTACGTGCCCCCACGTGACCCTCATAATATAGGGAACAAAAGCAAAGGCAGTATTGGCTTTGGGCACCCTCACGTGTTACCACGTGACCCTTAATAAATGTTTTAATAATCAGCGCACAAATCTCCATCACGTGCCAACACGTGATGGCCAGAAAATCAAAAGTGTTTAACACATATTTACGGAACAAAGTAAAAGGGATCTGGCCCCACCTTTGGGTATCCTCACATGTCCCCACGTGACCCATCCCCATTTAGTGTTTAACACTAATTTGAGAGTTTTATTTACAGTGTTTAACACTGTTGTCTTCTAGTGTTTAATACTAATTCGAGAATTCTAATTTTAGTGTTTAACACTTAGAGTTTTATTTCCAGTGTTTGACACTGTTGTTCTCTAGTGTTTAACACTATTTCTAGCCAAATTGGCTAATTTTCCAGAGGCAAAAGCCTCCCCTTCAACTGAAGCTCAAAATTGAGTAAAACTCAGAGCTATAATATTTAATGCCCATTCAAAGATAAAATGTTATCAGAGCCCTCAAACTCTTGTTTAGCATTGCTAAGTAATGAGGGGCTGAACTCAGACAAATGTCTAATGATCCAATAAAGGGCCAACACTTCAAATCTAATTGGACTTAGCCCAAGTTGACCATAAGTCCTCAATTCAGATTTAACTGAGCCAATGTGCTCATAATATAATTAATTGATCTTAGTTCCAAATTGGACTACAGATCACTTAATCCACCTTGGTTCAAGGGTACATCTCATCACTCCTTTGATATTTTTCGTTGTAATTCCTCAACGTCTTTAATGAGGTGACGGGTCCCGACAACCACACATTTCATAGACTATAACGTCTCTAAACATTGGACTGTGGGGTCCTTAAACTCATGGACTATGATGTCCTTAACCTCGACCGTGATGTCTTTAAACTAACATCGGACTGTGGGGTCCTTAAACTCAAGGACTATGATGTCCTTAACCTTGACCGTGATGTATTTAAACTAACAATGGACTCTGGGGTCCTTAAACTCACGGACCATGATGTCCTTAACCTCGACCGTGATGTCTTTAAACTAACATCGGACTGTGGCGTCCTTAAACTCATAGACTATGATGTCCTTAACCTCGATCGTGATGTCTTTAAACTAACATCGGACTGTGGGGTCCTTAAACTCATGGACTATGATGTCCTTAACCTCGACCGTGATGACTTTAAACTAACATCGGACTGTGGGGTCCTTAAACTCTTGGACTATGATGTCCTTAACCTCGACCGTGATGTCTTTAAACTAACAATGGACCAAGACGTCCTTAAACTAACGCTGGACCACCATGTCCTTAAACTGGTAATCGACCGCAATGTCACTAAACTAAACAATAGAGTCTAATTGCTCTCTTGTTGGATCTAAACGATCCTGTTAAGTTGATCTTAGTCTAAAAATGAGACTAACGTATCCTTAACAAACGTTTAAGTTGATCTTAGTCTCAAATGAGACTAACGTATCCTTAAACCCAACCCCAAACCCAAATCTAAGAAAATACGGATTTGGATTAGTCCATGCCCTACGGGCGACAATATAAATTAGTCTCCGTATACAATCCACGGGCAATCAAACACAAAACAAACACCCACGACACGAAGTGACCATATGGAGAAAGAGAAAGTTGTTACCGCTATGCGGTAGCGTAATTAACTGCAGGGGCTTGCGCCTGCAGGGAAGAGCGTCCCCAAAATCAAAAACCCCTCAAGCGAGGGGAAATCTGACGAAGTCTGCTCCATCGGTCGCATCTGTTTAAACCTTCGATACATGGTGCCATAAATCGACTTGGCATCTTCGGAGAGGTGGTCGTATAGCACCAATTAGCATCTTCCCCGAATTTCAGGCAAAACGTTTATCGCGTCTTCGCCGCGTCTTACGGAGGGGAACAGTCCCTGGCCAGGGCTGCTTCAGAGATATACTGGTAAGTGTTATCAGTAGTTTCTCGACCCGTTATGAGCCTCATATCGGAATGACTTATCGAGTTACTGGGGTCTGACGTTTACCACCCCTAGACGAGATATTTTTAGTTGTATGTATGCCCTAGAGGCCAGTATTGTACAGATGATATATATTATATTGGATGCTTGGACATATATAGAGATGACTTTCTTGCTCGATATGATAGTATGCTATCTGGTTGCTCTTTATCTTAACGTGTATACTAGTCTCTTTATACTGTCTTATAGTTACATGTTGGTAAAGCCCTTAGGATGTGTACTTGACTACCTGGACTATGATGCGAATCATACTGGTGGGGACATGGTAGTCCATAAGTACATCCTTTAAGGTCCCTAGTCGTGGGTGTATCGAGACGGGGTATCGATACACCAGTGTAGACTAGCGTATACGCTTCTCGACCCATGAGATGGGCAATGGATGATCCCATATCCATTGGTGTTTGACATCAGAGATGGTATACGGGTGCTCAGTGGAGACTGGGTACACTGGACGGACTCGCCGAGAACTCCCAGATGGTATTATACCTCACGTCAGATGGCAGTTCTCAGGTGACACTTGTGCAGGTTAGTCTGTAGACCCGAGATCGTCATAGAATCTTGTGTGATTCCCACTGTGCTTTGATTTCCACCTTACCACGTCGATGAGGGCGTGAAAAACGGTGGTTTTTGGGTACAGTCCCGAGTCACATGGAGGCAATGAGCGATAGGAAGGGTTTCGTCTCTCCCGGTATTGGGGGTTGATATTGCACTGTGCTCGATTGGCCGTAACAGGGAAGTCCCTGGCCAGGGCTGATTAGAGATTTGGGGTCTGACGTTTACCACCCCTAGACTTGATATGCGACATATCAGATGAAGAGACCGGACTGCACAGTAGTGTTGCCGGTTGGCTCGACGGGAGTTGTAGCAGGTTCGCTTGTTTTCTTCTGATCGCTCTATACCCGGATGGCCGTTACGTTTAGCTGACCGCTTGCGGCTTGGGGGTGCTTGATATGATCATCACCCACTGCCGGCGTATTGACGAGTCTTAGAGTCCCACAAAGGAGTTACCTAGTCCAGGCGAAATGTTGTGGTGCGCGTATGCGATATGCGCATGGACCCGATTAAAATGCGCGTATAGGATACCGTATATTGATCGGGCGGCTTGCTTTTGGTGGGGTCATATGTGATATGGCTGGATTGATAAATCAAGTGTTGATTTATCATTTAACCATTACTTTTCTCACTTGAAACCTTTTCTTGTACATGATGGATGTATGCATGCATGTATGTTTTCTTTCTTTTAGTTTCATGCACATATGGATGTGCATGCATACATACATACATACATCATATATCATGGTTGCTTATACAAAGAAGATGGTGGCAATATAAGACTCACACCATGAGTTTTTAATATGGATTATTATTGTATTTATACTAAAACAAAAAGGAAAGAAAAAGGGTTAATTATTGGATTGTTTCTACACTCTTCTTCATCTTACCATGCTCACCCAATAGTTAACCCTTGGTTATTTTTCCTTAGGTGTTTTAAACTATGATACAATAATATCTTTATATTCTAACCATGGTTTGAGATGAGAAGAAATAAATATATATAGATATATTTTCATTTCTTTTCATAAGTTAATCTTTTCTCTTCTTCAAAAAGAAAAGCCATCATCTTCTTCCTCCTTCTTCCTTTGCTCTCTAATTTTTTATAGTGAGCAAAACACACATCAAGAAAGGTTTTTGAAGTGAGAATTAGAACCACAACATCATTCTACACAAGTCTAGCCCACTTGTTTAAAGTGTTATCTTCTTTTCTTATCTTGGAAAGTGAAGTCGATAGCTTGGACGAAGGAGCTTCGGGTGGATCGTCGTGGACACTAGAAGACTTCAAGGGAACCTTCCTCCAACACCCAAGAGGCCAAAGAGTCTAGCGAAGGGAGCTACAAAGGTTGTACTCTCGAAACCCTAGTCTTTGTTGCCTTTAATTTTTAGAAACCCTAATTTTCTAGGATCGATCCTTTGTATGCTTGCTTAGCACCATAAAAATTTGAACTTTGTGACATGTGATGCTTCCAAACTCTACATAGGGTGCTAGGTAAACCTTTCCTTGGTATCAGAGCTGACCTAGAACATTAGGCGACACTTTAGCGAAGTCAAAACCCCGATCGAAACAAAATACGATCATTTCGGTCACTCTCTGGACATTTTTTAAAATCTGGATATTTTCACTATTAAAAATATGCAAAAATTTCAGCAGGTAAATATAAGAATTACTGTGAAAAACGATGCCATGAAGAGTTAATTCCACCGCGGCAATAGCCTGCTTAGGCCACGGTTCCGCGGCCATTCTGTTGCTTCATAGTGTCATTTTTGTACAGTAACTAATATATCTGCTTGTATACTGTTTTGGAGTATTTTTAATCTGAATTTAGTACTGTAAATTCTGGAGATGATTTTGGACTCGTTGATTCGATCGGAATTTTGATTTCGTGTTTTTTCCGGGTAAATTAGAAAGTATCGAATTGTTCGAACAAGTGTCATTTGCTCACTTTTCACGGGGTTTAAATCTTTCGGAGATACATGCAAGTTTTGTGGTGGACCCTCTAGAAGACAACAAACCTTAACTCGATTATGTGACCGTCTTGAACTGCCCTTTGAACCATAGGGTTTGGGGCAGTACGGCGTGCCACATGTGAGGCGTTGGCTTGAGCCTTCTACGGCTGGACAGCCACTACTGTGTCGCACTCCGGTTTTTGAACTCCGCTCAAGAGTTATCTTGGGTATTTGATCGTTCGTTCGAAAAACTTTAATACTGTCTAATTATCTGGAATGTGATGCAATGTGTGGAATTCATATTACTAGACATGAAATACGAAGTATGTGATATTTCGCATTTACGATGTCTAAAGAGAATGTGGATTCCAGATATTGCAGTTTTACACTTTCTTTTCTGTGACCATAAGTGTAGTATGTCAATATCGCCGGTTTCGTTGCTATACATCAACGACAATTGGGGTACGCATACTTACTTACGTTGATGATATATGATATTATGTGTTGCTGAGATATGATGTGCAAGATTGTCGCAATTGAATAGCCGGGGGGTTTTATGTGAGATGAGAGTTTTATATTTTCATTCATGTAAATTTAAATGTAATGTAATATTCTTTTATTTGGGGCACTTCCGGGTTGAGGTCGATGCCACCAGTGTTGTATATTATTTACTTTTCCGCATTAGGATGGACCCAAGGAGGGGAGCACAGGTGACCAGGTTCTGGGGTTCAGTGGGAGGCCATCTCGAGGAGTCGAGACCGGTCTCCTAAACTCCAGAATTGGTAGGGTCGCTTGCCGCTCTCGTAGGGGTCCAGGGTGTGGGTTTGGCTATTCATCACGACTGTGGAATCCGTATTTCCTATTATTGGCTAAATACTAAATACGGACGTCCTAGTATATCCCACATTATATCTATGTTTCTGCTGCGATATCTGTGATGTGATCATTTGATATGTTCTGATGGATACAGTATATAGTATATATGATATATTATATAGACGTTACTTATGTTTTACACCCGCACTAGCCCTGCCCCGCTCTGTCGTTAGTTACCTAACCTAACGGTGCACGAGGGGACATCGAGGTGAATGCGGATGGCATAAGTGTACGTCGTATTTATCTGTGATGCTTAGGTGATTAAATGATGGGACTTCATTAATGTGATTAATGAAAGAAAAGAAACCTAAAAGATGTTGTAGAATCAAATTTTAAAATCAAAGGGTAGCTACAGTCTTGCTTTGCATAGCGGTATATATGATATACCCTGCACCTTATTCGATGGGGAAAGAGCCGAGATCCCTTCACCGGGAGTGACCTCTTTAGAAAAACTAGCAGATGCTACAACACTCGGTTTGACTTTTGATTGCTTTTGGAGTTTTGCTTTGCACAGTGATATATATGATATATCCCACACCTTATTCGATGAGGAAAGAGCCGAGATCCCTTCACCGGGAGTGACCTGTTTAGCAAAACTAATAAAAGTCTCAAAATCACTCCATTTCAAAACTTCACTTGATTCTATAATGATATCAAGTTCATTACGCAATAGGTTTTCAGAAAAACCTGTCGTAGCCCTCCGTCATTTCAGATAAATCCCACTTAGTATTCGTGCTACGTTTGTTGACCTCCGTCAAGGCGTAGTGTGCGGTAGCTAACTAGTATTTATCTGCTTATGCATGTGATGCAGATTGGATTAGGGTAGTCGTACGACCTTGTTGACCTCCGTCAAGGGTCGTACAGGTGGGTTTGATTCAATCAAGAAATGACGGGTTGAACTTGACTTGCACCCTGTGGTTTGTTGACCTCCGTCAGGGTCATAGGATGCTTGGGGCAAAATATTATCGGGAATTTCAAGTGTTGAAATTTGCAATGAGATTGCATACCTTCTATGAGATAGTTGGATCCCGATACCCACTGCGAGTAATTGTTACTCCTGGGAGAGTTTTACATAGGACAATTAGCCGATCAAGTAGGTGTCTAGAAAGGTGTCAACGGGGTTACGCCTCTGGGAAATCGAGGTTTACTTTAATTAGGTCCGTGCGAAAGCACGGGGAAGCTCCCTCAAAGTACCGACACTGGCCTGGCTGAAAGATCGGCGAAGTTGTAAGGTGTAATTAATCCCGGCTAGTCTTTCCTTTTAGGGTTTGTAGGAAGATTTGATAAAAACAGTGGGAGCCATCCTGATTAGATAAGATAATAACCAATCTGATCTTGCAAGAGCATACGCTAAAGTGTTTTCTTCTCTCTCTTTCCAGGTAGCGACCATGTCATGCCTTAATCAAGATAATAATATGGATGTATTGACCGAACCCGCAAGTTATACTGTGCTGGGGAACGTCGGTTCCGTTCTTTCTTATAAGAGTTATAAGACTGAACATGACATAGGGGAATACCAGGATTCCCATGCCATCCGAATGAAGAAAGTACATGATGATGCATTTTCTTCGGGTGTGTTCGTTACAGAGAACCGTTTCTCCCTTTGTCCTACGTCTTGGGTATTAGATACCGGGTCAGGATCCCATATATGTAATCAGTTACATGGGCTTAGGAAAGGTAGAGAACTTGGAGAAGGTGATAAAGACATAAGAGTTAGAAATGGTGCAATTGTTGCAGCTAAGACTGTCGGGGAATATCACTCTGCATTACCAACTGGTAATACATTGGTTCTGAACGAATGCTATTACATGCCGAACATGATATGCAACATTATATCGGTTTCTTTGTTGAGTAAAGAGGGATATAATTTTGTATTACAGGATAATGTTATGAACATTTTCCGTAACGAAAAGTTGGTTGGATCGGGCATGTTGTGCAATGGCATTTATGTTCTAAATCAATCAACAGTTCTGAGTATAACAAACACACACAAGAGGAAGAGTTTAGAACTGAACGAATCCTACTTGTAGCATTGTAGACTGGGTCACATCAATGCGACAAGACTAGCTAAGTTACATAAAGATGGATATTTGAATCCGTTTGAATTTTCATCTTATGACACTTGCCAGTCATGTCTCAAAGGAAAGATGACCAAAACTCCGTTTACAGGACACGGAGAAAGAGTTACTGAACTTTTGGGACTAATACATAGTGATGTATGCGGTCCCATGTCTACACATGCCAGGGATGGTTCTTCGTACTTCATTACATTCACTGACGATCTCTCTAGGTTCGGGTATGTGTTCCTGATGAAACACAAATCAGAAGCTTTTGAGAAATTTAGAGAATATAAACAAGAAGTCGAGAACCAAACCGGAAAAAGTATTAAAATCCTACGATCTGATCGAGGAGGTGAATACTTGAGCATTGAATTCCTGGACTTCCTAAAAGAGAATGGGATTCTCTCTCAGCTGACTCCTCCATATACACCACAGCACAACGGTGTATCAGAACAGAGGAACCGCACCCTATTGGATATGGTGCGCTCTATGATGAGTGTAGCTGAGTTACCTATTTCCTTCTGGGGATATGCACTGGAAACAGCAGCATACCTACTGAATAGGGTTCCTACCTAATCTGTGCCTACCACCCCATATGAGATATGGAAAGGGAAGAGACCATATCTTAATTTTATTAAGATATGGGGTTGCCCGACCTATGTCAAAAGACAAAAACCGGACAAACTCGAGGCAAGGTCTGTTTTATGTAAATTTGTTAGATATCCCAAGCATTCGCGAGGGTATATCTTCTGCCACAGTGAGGAACAAAGGGTGTTTGTTGCTCAACATGCCACCTTTTTAGAAAAGGAATTTCTTGCAAAAGAGATTAGTGGCCCTGAGGTAGCACTGGAAGAAGTTCCAGCTATACAAACCACAACAGAAGATTTGGTAGAACCAGAGGATTCGGTAGTTCCCGATGAACCCCAGCCACTCCGTCGATCTAGCAGGGTTCCTCGCCCACCTGAGAGATACTACGGTTTTCTCATGGATGGTGGGAGCGAGGATTGCATCATGGAGGATGATGACCCAACTAGCTTCAAGCAGGCCATCACGAGTGGGAACTCAGTGAAATGGCTGGATGCTATGCGGTCCGAGATGGAATCCATGTACACCAACAAAGTATGGACTTTGGAAGATGCTCCTGAAGGGGTAAAACCCATTGGGAGCAAGTGGATCTTCAAGAAAAAACTTGGTGTAGATGGGAAAGTGGAGACTTTCAAAGCTAGACTTGTTGCAAAGGGTTTTCGTCAAAGACCAGGTGTGGACTATGACGAAACCTTTTCTCCAGTGGCTATGCTTAAATCCATCCGGATCATGCTTGCCATCGCTGCATATCATGATTACGAAATCTGGCAAATGGATGCTAAGACCGCCTTTCTAAACGGTGATTTAGAAGAGTGCGTGTACATGACTCAGCCAGAGAGCTTCGTAGATAGTAGGAGCAGCGGGAAGGTATGCAAGCTGCTTAAATCCATTTATGGATTAAAGCAAGCATCGTGGAGTTGGAACATCTGCTTTGACGTCGTTATCAAAGAGTTTGATTTCGTCAAAAACGTAGATGAACCTTGTATTTACAAGAAGGTAGCAGGGAGTAAGATTGTCTTCCTCGTATTGTATGTAGACGACATACTCCTGATAGGAAATGACATTCCTATGCTGCAATCGGTTAAGCTCTTCTTATCATAAAGTTTCTCAATGAAAGATCTAGGTGATGCCTCCTGCATATTGGGAATCAGGATCTATAGAGATAGATCTAAGAGGATATTGGGATTATCCCAGTCCAGGTACATTGACACCATACTAAAGAGGTTTAGTATGGAAGAATCCAAGCGTGGGAACTTACCTACGATCTCTGGAGTCACTCTCTCCAAAGAGATGTCTCCCAAGACTGATTTGGAGAGAGCTCGCATGCAAGGGATACCCTATGCTTCGGCTGTAGGCTCTATCATGTACGCGATGTTATGTACCAGACCCGATGTAGCATACTCACTAAGTATAGTGAGTAGGTATCAAGCTGATCCTAGAGAGAGTCACTGGACAGCTGTGAAGATCATTCTCAAGTACTTGCGAAGGACTAAGGAGATGCTCTTAGTGTATGGTAACGGAGAACTCCAAGTGGAGTCCTTTACCGATTCGAGCTTCCAGAGTGATAAGGACGACTCTAAGTCGCAGTCGGGATTTGTCTTTACCCTTAACGGAGGGACGGTTAGCTGGAAGAGTTCCAAGCAGGAAACCGTGGCAGACTCGACGATGGAGGCTGAATACATCGCTGCCAAAGAGGCTGTCTGGATCAAGAAGTTCATCACTGAACTTGGAGTGGTTCCATCCATTGAGCATCCAATACCTTTGTATTGCGATAACAATGGAGTGGTGGCTTTGGCCAAGGAACCCAGGTCCCATCAGCGATCCAGGCATATTCTGAGGCGGTATCACCTGATCCGGTAGATAGTTGATCGCCGGGAGATCGAGGTCAGGAGGGTTGACACGAAGAATAACACAGCGGATCCACTCACGAAGGCCATTCCCCAGATACAGTTTGAGAGACTTTTCGGGATGCTCGGTATGCGATACTACAGCAGCTGGCCCTAGTGCAAGTGGGAGATTGTTAGTTGTATGTATGCCCTAGAGGCCAGTATTGTACAGATGATGTATATTATATTGGATGCTTGGACATATATAGAGATGACTTTCTTGCTCGATATGATAGTATGCTATCTGGTTGCTCTTTATCTTAATGTGTATACTAGTCTCTTTATACTGTCTTATAGTTACATATTGGTAAAGCCCTTAGGATGTGTACTTGACTACCTGGACTATGATGCAGATCATACTGGTGGGGACATGGTAGTCCATAAGTAGGTCCCTAGTCGTGGGTGTATCGAGACGGGGCATCGATACACCAGTGTAGACTAGCGTATACGCTTCTCCACCCATGAGATGGGCGATGGATGATCCCATATCCATTGGTGTTTGACATCAGAGATGGTATACGGGTGCTCAGTGGAGACTGAGTACACTGAACGGACTCGCCGAGAACTCCCAGATGGTATTATACCTCACGTCAGATGGAAGTTCTCAGGTGACACTTATGCAGGTTAGTCTGTAGACCCGAGATCGTCATAGAGTCTTGTATGATTCCCACTGTGCTTTGATTTCCATCTTACCATGTCCATGAGGGCGTGCAAAACGGTGGTTTTTGGGTACAGTCCCGAGTCACATAGAGGCAATGAGCGATAGGAGGGGTTTCGTCTCTCCCGGTATTGGGGGTTGATGTTGCACTGTGCTCGATTGGCCGTAACAGGGAAGTCCCTGGCCAGGGCTTATTAGAGATTTACTGGTAAGTGTTACCAGTAGTTTCTCGATCCGTTATGAGCCTCACATCGGCACGACTATTGGCCGCGGATCCGCGGCCAACTTGATGACTTGGGTCGTCGTATTTTGGGTGGTTTCCTGGTTTGTATTTGTCTACTTTGTGGTATATGAATTTTCTCAGAAACTCTTCACAATTATTCCAGAATTTTAGTAGAACAAAAAGGTGATGTGATGTGGATCTTTTGCCATGATTTCCTCGAGCTCCGCGTAGATTTCTTGGATCCTGTGTTGACCTAGAGCTTTGTGCATGACATGACAATCGATTTGCCATCTTGTCCCTTAACTGGTATGTGGCAACACACGGATAGAGAGCGGAGACCGTGTTTTATCTGTTGTTGGCAGTAATCCGGAATTTGTCGTACTTTTCCATGATATTCATTGTTCAGAGCCGAGAACCTGTCTTCTGCAATTATCTAGCAAACACTGATTAAAAGCACCTACCTATAAACATACGAGCGTAAGAATGGGCGGTATAAATTGCAATATTCTGGTATGAACAACGACTTATCGGTTATTGGGGTCTGACGTTTACCACCCCTAGACTTGATATGCGACATATCAGACGAAGAGACCGGACTGCACGGTAGTGTTGCCGATTGGCTCGACGAGAGTTGTAGCAGGTTCGCTTGTTTTCTTCTGATCGCTCAATACCCGGGTGGCCGTTACGTTTAGCTGACCGCTTGTGGCTTGGGGGTGCTTGATATGATCATCACCCACTGCCGGCGTATTGACGAGTCTTAGAGTCCCACAAAGGAGTTACCTAGTCCAGGCGAGACGTTGTGGTGCGCGTATGCGATATGCGCATGGACCTGATTAAAATGCGCGTATAGGATACCGTATATTGATCGGGCGGCTTGCTTTTGGTGTGGTCATATGTGATATGGCCGGATTGATAAATCAAGTGTTGATTTATCATTTAACCATTACTTTTCTCACTTGAAACCTTTCCTTGTACATGATGGATGTATGCATGCATGTATGTTTTCTTTCTTTTAGTTTCATGCACATATGGATGTGCATACATACATACATACATACATACATACATCATATATCATGGTTGCTTATACAAAGAAGATGGTGGCAATATAAGACTCACACCATGAGTTTTTAATATGGATTATTATTGTATTTATACTAAAACAAAAAGGAAAGAAAAAGGGTTAATTATTGGATTGTTTCTACACTCTTCTTCATCTTACCATGCTCACCCACTATTTAACCCTTGGTTATTTTTCCTTAGGTGTTTTAAACTATGATACAATAATATCTTTATATTCTAACCATGGTTTGAGATGAGAAGAAATAAATATATATAGATATATTTTCATTTCTTTTCATAAGTTAACTTTTCTCTTCTTCAAAAAGAAAAGCCATCATCTTCTTCCTCCTTCTTCCTTTGCTCTCTAGTTTTTTATAGTGAGCAAAACACACATCAAGAAAGGTTTTTGAAGTGAGAATTAGAACCACAACATCATTCTACACAAGTCTAGCCCACTTGTTTAGAGTGTTATCTTCTTTTCTTCTCTTGGAAAGTGAAGTCGATAGCTTGGACGAAGGAGCTTCGGGTGGATCGTCGTGGACACTAGAAGACTTCAAGGGAACCTTCCTCCAACACCCAAGAGGCCAAAGAGTCTAGCGAAGGGAGCTACAAAGGTTGTACTCTCGAAACCCTAGTCTTTGTTGCCTTTAATTTTTAGAAACCCTAATTTTCTAGGATCGATCCTTTGTATGCTTGCTTAGCACCATAAAAATTTGAACTTTGTGACATGTGATGATTCCAAACTCTACATAGGGTGCTAAGTAAACCTTTCAGATATGCGACATATCAGACGAAGAGACCGGACTGTACAGTAATGTTACTGATTGGATTCGCAGGAGTACTAGCAGGCTTGCTTGTTAATCTTCTGATCGCTCAATACCCGGGTGGCCGTTACGTTTAGCAGACCGCTTGCGGCTTGTGGGTGTTTGATATGATCATCACCTACTGTCGGCGTATTGACGAGTTTTTAGAGTCCTACACAGGGGTTTCCTGGCTCAAGCGAAACGGGGTAAGAGCACATATGTGATATGTGTGGGACCGAGATTAATACGATATGTGATACCGTATTCTATTCTCGTGATTTGTGACATCGGTCGGTTATATGAGATATAGCCGGGTTATCGGATCAAGAGTTGATTCAATAAGTTGTTACATACAAATATTAGTCGGTTATATGTGATATTGCCGGATTATTAATCAAGAGTTGATTTGATAATCTAATGTATAATTATATATTTTATATATTAATTTACATTAACTAGAATTAGCTCACTTATGATTTCTTTTTCTCACATTTGATATACTTTACATATATATGATATATGTATTGTTTTCTTTTTGGCACAAAATATATATGTGATATATATTAGTGTGTCATGCTAGGTTACACTTGCAACATAGTTAGTATGAGACTCAAACCATGCTAGGTTAAGTTAGAGTTTTATTTTTTTTTAAGGATTTTAAACATTTGGATAATGAATCATGGTTCAAAGTTTGTAGAAGCTTGTAAGTTTCATTGACTAAGTCCACTTGTTTGTCAACCTTAAGATATTTGTTAACCCAACCCTTAACTCATAGCTATGGTTTATTCTCTACATGAGTTAGGCATGACACTAACTCACCATGGTTGCAATTCTAACCTAACACAATAATTCATTCATCATTTGACTTCATCTTCTTGGGCTTGCTCTCTAGTTTGTGATAAAGTGATGATTTTGAATGAGAAAATGATTTCTAATGTGAGCAAACTTCCTACATCATCATCCTCTACTACTTGTCATTTAGTATAGGGTTTCACTAATTCCATGATTAGTGAAGAGATAGCTTGGGTTAGTGTCTCCTCGATGTAGATCATCTTCGGCCTCGAAAACTTCGAAGCAAGCATGTTTGTTTCTTCAAGGAAGCCTCTCTAGAGTCCGAGACTTCACGATCGCAGTGAAGGGACTACTACATGGAGCTATTGAAGTGAAGGACCGGTCTACAAAGGTTGTATTCCTTGCTCACTTTACTTGCAAAAGTGTTTGCATTTACCTTCCGTCGGATTTATAGTTAACGATTCTTAGTTAGAGTTAGCTAGAACGGAAAATTTTTGAATTTGGCATGGACGATGCCTCCCGAAACCTTGCTGCCGTCCTCGGTAACCCAGCACCACTGAACACCCGTATACTATCTCTGATGTCAAACACCAATGGATATGGGATCATCCATCACCCATCTATATGGGTCGAGAAGATATACGCTAGTCTACACTGGGATATCGATGCCCTGTCTCGATGCACCCACGACTAGGAACATTTGAAGGATGTACTTAGCGATACACTGTCCCCACTAGTATGATCTGCATCATAGTCCTGATAGTCAAGTAATCATCCTAAGGGCTTTATCAACATGTTATATGGAGACAATCAAAGTACATGTTAAAATAAAGAGCAACCAGATAGCATACTATCATATCTAGCAAGAAAGTCATCCATATATATGTTCAAGCATCCACTACAATATACATCGTATGTACAGTAATGGCCTCTAGGGCATACATATCACTAACAACGCGTGCACAACACTTAAATCTATATTTCTGTTTATATTCCAAAATTTATTGACTTAATTGATTAGTCGTTTACAACACATATTTACAACATTATTTTTAGACGTTTCTTGTATACTTATCTCATAACATGTTCTGTAATTGCTTATTTATTTTTATCTATATGTAACAACCCTAAACTTTATGTACAAATTTTTCCAAAAATACTGTCAAGACCCGAAATATTAGCTCGTTACCGGCACTTAAATCACGCCACGTCTAAAGGCGTAACGTAATTCGAGTAAGCCGAAACCCAGAAATCTAAACTTTTTTAAGAAAATAAAAGATGTGAAGTTTTGAAATAAAGCTAGGGTGAAATCAAAGTTTTCTAAATGCATAAGTAAAGAAACATGAAAAATGCAAGTGGAATTTATTAGTTGAAAAACATGTTTCGCCTTTTTTTAAAAATTTGGGCAGTACCTCCTTTGTATTTTTTTGATCTAAAACCACATATACATAATAATGATAAAGGCATACCCAAACGGGAGCTAGCTCTTCGCCAATCGACGGATCCACAACCACACAAAGCATAAATTTAAGTATACGACGCCCAACGGCGAAGATTACCACAAATGATAAAGAAATAAGCAAGACATCAAACCATAAGTAGCGGAAAACCCCTCGCTCTAAGTCTCGCAACCATAAGTCTCACTAAGTCTCATTACTTATACAAATACTAGTTTGATTGATGGAGTTGACTAGATACAATATGAATAATAAATACAAGAGGGGTACAATCCAATATGTACCACCTACCAAAGCAAACACCCGAAAGCAACTGTGTGCCAGCGATGCCGTTACTGATCCATGCGTTCAACCTGCAAGAACTGTGGCACAACGGGGGTGAGTTGCCAACTCGTGAGTAGAAAAACATCAACAAGTAGAAATCAAATAAACAATGACTCATAGGTCAACTGTATCATAAAGGTAATACTAAGATATCTAGGGTGACCGTGTCTGCATATGTGACAACAACATAAATAAACACCTAACAGCATGTGGATATCATCCAACCAAATAATCAATGTATGTATGCATGTGGATCTCGTCCAACCAGAGAATCAATGACACAACAACATCATGCGTGTAAATATCATAAAAGCATATGCAAGAAAGTATGAGGATATAAATCAACGTGTGTCCCTCACGACACATAAAAAATCATGCATCCTGAGTGTCCAACATCGACACTCGAAACATCATGAAACTCGTGTCCGGCATCGACACGTAAATCCTCATATCTCGGGCTCCGTCAGTCCGGATCGGCCCACAGACTCCATCTGCGGGATCGGCCCTCGGGCTCCGGCAGAACGGGTTGGATCCTATCCATCTCTCGACTCCGGTCGGTATCCTCCAGATAACCGCCAGGTCCAACCAATCACCGGTAGGTAATAACCCCTCTGCTAGGCTCACCGTCTGCTGCACAGCAATCCGTTCTCGCCCCGGAGTACCATACCGGGTCCACCATGTACCCGCAAACGGATCATCCAACTCCTTGAATCGGGTTTCACATATCACACGTCTCAGAACCGAGAAAAAGCATTGTGGACGCACTGAAATATCATATCAAGAGAAACCGGGTTTTAAAACAATACATACTTTCTTTTAAAATGACCGCGGTTCTCAAATTCAGAAATCTCATGAAAACAATATATCTCAATGCGTATAAGTGTAAAGCATGATGTATGAGACATATAACAGGAATGTAAGCATATCCGTATATCATGTAACATGGAACAGTAATATGCACATATCGAGGGAAACCGCTCTTTTAAATGAATCCAGTTTAAAATATATCATGCAGTTCCCAAATCTCTAAAATCGAATGCAATATCGTATAAAGGTGCATATGTGTATGTACGCAAGTATGGACGTACAAATGTGTATGTCAGCAAATATGGGTGTACAATATGTATGTACGCAAGTATGGATGTACAATATGTATGTACGCAAGTATATCATGCAAGGAGTCATATCCTGATGCAGCGATTCTACTGTGTAAGTGGCATGGCAATTATCGATGATGAAGTGTGTGAACCGGCCAATCTGTGTAAGTGTAGCATACGTATCATCGATAATGGTGTAGGTGTACTAGCACAGGTATATGTAATGCAATAAGAATAACATGAATGCAGCATAAGGTAAATCATCAGCTAAAAGCTATAAGGTATACATATCTAACATGATCGATTCGGTGAATCTAAACATCGGCATCTAGCCTCATGACATCATGTACGGTATAATCCATCGCACGACATCCTCTAGTCAAGGGTATGGATCAAACATCAAGTCAAACTCATAACGTACGGAAAATTATCGTACGCCGGCATTAAACCAATAGGGATCCTATCAGCCTATATGACAATGAGGGTACGGACCTAACGTCTCGTACGGCTTATCATTCAAGATTCGCAACATTATATATATATATATACCTATGTCTCAGGTCACATCCATAACAATCTCATATCAGGGGACCGGCAAAGGTATCAATCACCTCAATCGACTCGCATCCGCATACCAACATATCATCAAATCATCATATCACATCGTATTTTCTTTTCATCGCCTTATCTCCCACATCAAGTCAATTCTACCAATACATTCTACCATTACTATAAGCATACGTATCTAATCTAACATACACACCCGAACCATACAATCGGTTTTAGAAGATGCAGATCGTAGTTTTGAAAGTAGGGGCTACGGTGTTTTAAGGAAAATATATCATTTGAAAATCCGTAACATCCCTCAAGGTATATGTTTAAAAGATGCATACGATTCTTCAGTTTGAAATAGGTATGGTTCGGTTAACACATCTACGTCGGTTATCTAGTCCTATAGTATCCAATACGGCAATATCATCGAACATCATCCTCAAATCTCATCATCATGTATTAATCGTATCATATCACTTCTAACTAACCCTTAGTTTCTAATATGGTTTCTCTAATATCTTTTAACTCTATCCATAGTTTTCTATTAAAGGTTTCCTTAACCATATTCTATATATAAATCTGTTTCCATCAAAGTTTGCGGGGGTGCTATACGCCATCCACCCGACTTCCCCCGTAGATATAGATCTACTCACTTTGCTCCTTGTTTCGCCCAATCAGAGCAAAGCTCTGTTGAAATTCAAAATTCAAAATTTTGAAGCAACGCTTCAAATCTCGGGCGCAACGCGCCACATGTCAGGCGCTGATACGTCAGTGCAGCGTCCAAGAAGGCGCGCCCAATCAGAGCAAAGCTCTATTTAAAGGAAGCAACGCTTCAATTGCGCATGCACTGCGCTGCACGACACGTGTCAGCGCAGATGCACTCACGCAGTTGCGCTGCGCTGTGCGCTGCGCGACACGTGTCAGCGCAGTGGCGCTGCGCTGTGCGCTGCGCGACACGTGTCAGTGCAGATGCGCTACAACAGTTGCGCTGCGCTGTGCGACACGTGTCACGCGCTGGGGCATCTGCGCCAAACAGAATTAAATTCTAAGAAATCTTTTCTGTTCTTGTTAAAACAAGAAGATTTTCTTCTACAAAGCAGAAACCCTTGGATCAAAAAACCAACGGTAGGGAAAATTCCCCAAATCACTCAGAGAAAGATCTCTTTAACAAATTTAACTAATTTATGGGCACTATAAAAAGGACCCTATGCCTCAATTCAAGGAGGAACATTTTTTTGAAAAAGGTCAAGAGCTTCAAACAGAGAGAGAATTCTGAGAAAATTTCAAAGAAAAAGGTAAAAAACCTTCATGAGAGAAAACAAATCTCTTTTAATAAATCATTGATCTAAAAACCAGATCAATGTTCTTCACATAATAAACAGTGCTTTGCACTTCTCATGAACCCCTGGTTCTTCAAAAACAAGAAAACAACAAAATAAAAACAGTGCTTTGCACTTTTTATGAACCTCTAGTTCTTCAAACAAAAAGAAAAACTTATTTTTCTTTGATCTAAATTAGTCAAGAAATCAAATAGTGCTTTGCACTTCCAAACTGCGCTGTTGCGCTCTTAAGAAAGCGCCACGTGTCAGCTACAGAACAACTTGCGCTACGCGCTCTTGAAATAGAGCTTTGCTCTCTGGAATTGGCGCAACTCACCAGAGCGCGCCACGTGTCAGCAGCGCAACAACGCAGCACACTAGCGCAGCGCACTGCGCTGTTGCGCTTGCGCTCGCCAGAGCATGACACGTGTCCTCACCACAAGCGCTTGCGCTCAGTAATTGGCGCATAGCGCCTGACAAATGCAATGCATTTATTTTCCTGAAGGGCCAGGCCCAATTAAAAGACCAAACAGGCCTAATTAAATTGATGCTCTGCATCATTCATAAATGGGCAGAGCCCAAACAAAATAATAAGAATGCTATGCAAAGGCCTTGCAGAGTCCAAGTGAAATTGATGCTCTGCATCTTTTATGGGCAGAGCCCAAAACAAAAAAATAGAAGTAATGCAGTGCATTATTTAAGTGTGGGCAAAGCCCTAGCACAGGTCTAATAGACCAAAAATAAATAAGAATGTTGAACATTTTCAACTGGACTTAGCCCAATTCTGGCCGTAAGTCCTCAAATTAAATTGACTGAGCGATATCGCTCGCTTAAATCAATTTATATCCGGTTCGAGGGTACATCTCCGAGCTCCTCCGACACCTCTCATTGTAATCCTTCAACGACGTCAGAGAGGCGACGGGTCCCAACAACCACACATGAATATGGACTGCGGGGTCCTTAAACTCGTGGACCGAAATGTCCTTAAACTAATATCGGACCGAAACGTCCTTAAACTAATATCGGACCGAAACGTCCTTAAACTAATGTTGGACCGAAACGTCCTTAAACTAATGTCGGACCACCACGTCCCTAAACTGGAACATGGACCACCACGTCCCTAAACTGGAGCATGGACCGCAACGTCCCTAAACTACCTATGGACCACTACGTCCCTAAACTGGAACAATAGAGCCTCCAAATGCTCTTTTGCCGGATCTAAACGATCCCGTTTAAGTTGATCTTAGCCCTCAAACACGGCTAACGTATCCTTAAACATTCAAACGGACTATAAAACTCCAAATCAACCTTGGTTCAAGGGTACATCTCTGAACTCCTCTGACATCTGCCGTTGTAATCCTTCAACGACGTTAGAGAGATGACGAGTCCCGATGGCCAGATATTAAATAGATTATCACGTTAAGTTGATCTTAGTCTCAAACAGGACTATCGTATCCTTAACGAACGTTTAAGTTGATCTTAGCCGCAACGCGACTAATGCATCCTTAAACTAAAAACACCAAACCCAAATCTAAGTAAATACGGATTTGGACTAATCCACGTCCTACGGGCGACGGCATTACTCAGTCTCCGTATACAATCCACGGGCAACCACAAAAAAAACAAACACACACAACACGAAATGAAATTCTGGAGAAGGAGAAAGTTGTTACCGCGATGCGGTAGCGTAATTAACTACAGGGGCTTGCGCCTGCAGGGAAGAGCGTCCCCACAATCAAAAAAACTCAAGCGAGGGGGAATCTGACGAAGTCTGCTACATCGGCCGCATCCGTCTAAACCTCCGATACACGGTGCCATAAATCAACTTGGCATCTTCAGAGAGGTGGACGGATAAAACCAAATAGCATCTGCCCCGAATCTCAGGCAAGGCGTCTTCACGTCGTCGCCGTCATTCGGAGGGGAACAGATTCTGGCACACCCGGTAGGACCTCTTCCTCTTTCCACTCCACACTTCGTGTGTCGTCTTCGCGAACCAATCGCGGTTTGTTAATGGTTGCCTTCGGATTTCAAGTTACTAAGATTTGGTCTTTTGCCTGGCGCAGAATCAAGATTCAATGGCCTTCAACTGCACCAACTGCTCGAAATGCCACTGCAACGGACGCTCCACCTCACCAGGAGGTGTAGCATATGGGCCCCAAGCGGCTTCCTTCCTCACTCTGACAGTAGACCAGGTGACCCAAGCCACCACTGGCCTGTTCTTCGGGACCATGATCCCACCTACAAGCTTCTCTGCGCCAATACCTGCACCGGAAGTGAACTAAAAGTCGGTCTTCGACCGACTCGCTGTTACGACGGCCCCTGTCAACGGGTCGCCAACTACCAAACCGACAGCCTCTGTTTTCACAAGGCTAGATCAGGACTCTAAACTGGCTGTCCCAAGGAAGGCAATAACTACTGCTCTAGAAGCTGTCAAGGCGGCTTCCCCTGTCAAAGAGTCAGCCTTTTCAAGACTGACGATTCCTGCTCCTGTCCCTGCTCGAGGATCTGTCTTCGATAGGTTGGATATCACACCTCAGAAGACAACCTCAGTCTTTGAGAGGTTAACACCCACGGCGCCTCATTCAGGCAGGGGGCAAAAAGAAGATATCTCTATCTCCGAGACAGTCCCTGTTAATTGTATGTATGCCCTAGAGGCCAGTATTGTACAGATGTTGTATATTATATTGGATGCTTGGACATATATAGAGATGACTTTCTTGCTCGATATGATAGTATGCTATCTGGTTACTCTTTATCTTAACATGTACACTAGTCTCTTTATACTGTCTTATAGTTACATGTTGGTAAAGCCCTTAGGATGTGTACTTGACTACCTGGAGTATGATGCAGATCATACTAGTGGGGACATAGTAGTCCATAAGTACATCCTTCAAGGTCCCTAGTCGTGGGTGTATCGAGACGGGGCATCGATATACCAGAGTAGACTAGCGTATACGCTTCTCGACCCATGTGATGGGCGATGGATGATCCCATATGCATTGGTGTTTGACATCAGAGATGGTATACGGGTGCTCAGTGGAGACTGGGTACACTGGACGGACTCACCGAGAACTCCCAGATGGTATTATACCTCACGTCAGATGGCAGTTCTCAGGTGACACTTGTACAGGTTAGTCTGTAGACCCGAGATCGTCATAGAGTCTTGTGTGATTCCCACTGTGCTTTGATCTCCACCTTACCACGTCCATGAGGGCGTGCAAAACGGTGGTCTTTGGGTACAGTCCCGAGTCACATGGAGGCAATGAGCGATAGGAGGGGTTTCGTCTCTCCCGGTATTGGGGTTGATGTTGCGCTGTGCTCGATTGGCCGTAACAGGGAAGTCCCTGGCCAGGGCTGATCAGAGATTTGCTGGTAAGTGTTACCAGTAGTTTCTCGACCCGTTATGAGCCTCACATCGGCACGACTTATCGGTTATTGGGATCTGACGTTTACCACCCCTAGACTTGATATGCGACGTATCAGACGAACAGACCGGACTGTACGGTAAGTGTTACTGGTTGGATTCACAGGAGTGTGAGCGGGCTAGCTCGTCGATCTTCTGATCGCTCAATACCCGGATGGCCGTTACGTTTAGCAGACCGCTTGCGGCTTGTGGATGCTTGATATGATCATCATCTGCTACCGGCGTATTGACGAGTCTTTAGAGTCCTACACAGAGGTTTCCTGGCTCAAGCGAAACGAAATAGGAGCGCATATGAGATATGTGCAGGACCGAGAATAATGCGTGTATGTGATACCGCATTTCATTCTCGCGATATATGTTTCGATTGGTTATATTCGATATGACCTAGTTATCGAATCATTGATTCGATAAATCGATACATTGAATACTAGTCGGTTATGTGCGACATGACCGGATCATTGAATCAAATGTTAATTCAATGATTTAATGTATAATTATATATTTGATATATTACTTTGCATTAACTATTATTGGTTCACTTTAAATGGATTTTCTCACTTGATGTACATGTTGTATATGTGATATACTTTAGTGCACATCTTTGTATCATGTTTGATGATACTTGCTCATTAGGTTAAGTGTGAAGAATTATACCATGGTTAAGAGATGATTAGGATTTTGCCTTTTTATTTATTTGCTTATTTATTTAAAAGAGGTTTAGATGAGAATGGTGGCTTTCTTTGTCTCTTGTTGAAGTTTCTTGAAGCTTTGACAAAGTCCACCATCCTTATCTCATCCTTAACCCTAACCATTCCTTCTAACCTTAGTTTATTCTCTACCCTTGACCATGGTCAAGATATGATAAGTATTCATATTAGTTTCATTTTTAAAATAGAAGACTTATCATTCTTTCTTGACCTTCATCTTCTTCTTCAAGAAAAGCTTAAGGTGCAACAATGGCAACTTGAGCTAAAGTGAGATAAATCCAATTCTAAAGTGAACCCACCTCCTATTTCTTCACCCTCTACCTCTTGCCAAGTTGTTTTGGGTGTTTTCTTCACAAGTTTCACAACTTTGTGAAGTCGGAGCTTGAACTAGTGCAACCTCGACGTAGATCGTCTTTGACACAAAGCCGACGACCTAGCTTGCCCGTTTCTCCGATGAAGCCAACGTTCGAGTTTGGGAATCGAGATGGACAGCGAGAGGATGCCTTCGTGGAGCCAAGGAAGAGGATAACCGGATCTACAAAGGATGTAGCATCCGAACTTTAGTTAATTTGTTAACTAGATTTGTTTTTCGCCTAGACATCTAGCAACGATCCGTTAACTAGGGTTTCTCGGCACCATAATTTCTAAAATTGGCATGTTCGATGCCTTGTGAGACCTCTATAGGGTGCCTAGGAACCTTTCACTGGTATCAGAGCCTAGCTAGAGCCTTAGGCGAAGTCTAGACGCAATTTGAAGCCCGAACGAACCCGAAACCCTAAACTTAGCATGCTCTCTGTACATTTTCTAAAATCTGGGATTTTTCAAGATTAAAAATGCCTAAAAAATTCAGCATGAATATCTAAGAATTATGGTGAAACACGAGCTCATGAAGCTTCCAAACAGGCGCGGAAACGCGGCAGAAGCATGGCTTCTGCCGCTGTTCCGCGGCCAACTGTTCACATTACCCTATTTTGTTTGCACAGTAATTCTTCTTTTCTGGAGCTGAGTTTTATGGGAATTTTTAATAATTATTCAAGAGTTGAATTTTCTGGGGTTGCTTTGGGGATTCGGTGTTTCGATCGGGGTATCAAATTTCGTCTTTTGTGTTTTTCCGGATAATTTATAGAATATGTTAAAAAGTTCGACCGGATATAAATACCCAACTTTTCCCCTGTCGGGAAATTTCCAAGTGTTGGATTTTTCCGCAGTTTAACGACGTTCTAAGTAGTGCAAGTAACGTGATGGACCCTCTAGAAGACAACAAACCTTAACTCGATTATGTGACCGTCTTGAACTGCCCTTTGAACCTTCGGGTTTGGGGCAGTACGGCGTGCCACATGTGAGGCGTTGGCTTGACCCTTCTACGGCTGGACCGTCGGTACTGAGGCACGAACTGAATGTTGTTAGACTTATTTCATGTGTTGAACTGTATCGGGAAAACTTGGGTATTCGACTGTTCGATCGGAAAGTTTAACATTTTCTGTTTATCTGGAATGTGATACAATAATTGGAATTCACAAACAGTTATGTGATAACTGAATGAATGTTATGAATCTAGCGGTTTAGTTTCACTTTGTATTGAAAAGTGTTTTCGATAATGAGACTAAAATGCGGGGTTTATAACTGTTAGGCATGTGATGTCTAAGTATTTCATTTGATTAGGCATGTGATGTCTAAAGAAGTTGCGGATTCCAATTGTTGTAGTTTTACACTTTCTTTTCTGTGACCGTAAGTGTAGTATGTTCATATCGCCGGTTTCGTTGCTATACGTCAACGACAATTGGGGTATGCATACTTACTTACGTTGATGACATGTGATGTTGTGTGTTGCTGGATATGTTATATTGGATCGTCGTATTCGAATAGCCGGGGTTTTTTATGTGAGATGAGTGTTTTTCATTTTCATTCATGTAAAAAACTTGTATGTAATATTCTTTTATTTGGGGCACTTCCAGGTAGCGGAAGATGTCACCTTTTGTATATTATTTACTTTTCCGCATTAGGATAGACCCAAGGAGGGGAGCACAAGTAACCGGGTTCTGGGGTCCAGTGGGAGACCAACTCGAGGAGTCGAGTCCGGGTCTCCTAACCCTAGAGTTGGCAGGGTTGCTTGCCGCTCTCGTCGGGGTCTAGGGGTGTGGGATTGGCTATTCGTTACGACCGTGGAATCCGTGTTTTATACTGGCTCGTATTGAAAACACTGACGTCCTAGTATATCCAATATTTCATATGTTTATTCTGCTGCGATATCTGTGTTGTGACTCTGTGATGGATATAGTATATAGTATATATGATATATTATCTAGACGTTACTTATGTTTTACACCCGCGCTAGCCCTGCCCTGCTCTGTCGTTAGTTACCTAACCTAACGGTGCACGAGGGAACATCGAGGCGAATGCGGATGGCATAAGTGTACGTCATATCTATCTGTGATGTTTAGGTATTTAAATGATGGGGCTTCATTAATGTGATTAATGAAAGATAATAAACCTAAGATGTTTTGGAATCGAATTTTAAAATAAAACAGGTAGCTATAGTTCTTGCTTTGCACAGCGGTATATATAATATACCCTGCACCTTATTCGATGAGGAAAGGACCGAGATCCCTTCACCGGGAGTGACTCCTTTAGCAATAACTGGCAGATGCTACACACTTGGTTTGCTTTTGACTGCTTTTGGGTTTTTGCTTTGCACAGCGATATATATGATATATCCCGCACCTCATTCGACGAGGAAAGGACCGAGATCCCTTCACCGGAAGTGACTCCTTTAGCAAAACTAGAAAAGCCTCAAAATCACTCCATTTTAAAACTTCATTTGATTCTACAACGATATCAAGTTCATTACGCAATAGGTTTTCAGAAAAACCTGCCGTAGCCCTCCGTCATTTCAGATTAGAACTGTTTAGTATTCGTGCTGCGTTTGTTGGCCTTTGTCAAGGCGTAGTGTGCGGTAGCTGAATAGTGCTTATCTGTTAATGCATCTGATGCAGGTTGTTTCAGGGTAGTCGTACGACCTTGTTGGCCTTTGTCAAGGGTCATGCGGGTGGGTTTGATTCAATCAAGAAATGACGGGTTGAACTTGACTAGCATCTTGTGATTTGTTGGCCTTTGTCAAGGTCATAGGACACTAGGGGCAAAATATTATCGGGTATTTCAAGTGTTGAAATTTGCAATGAGATTGCATACCTTCTATGAGATAGTTGGATCCCGATACCCGCTGCGAGTAAGAGTTACTCCTGGGAGAGTTTTACACATTGCAATTAGCTGATCAAGTAGGTGTCTAGAAAGGTGTTAACGAGGTTATGCCTCTGGGAAAACGAGGTTTACATTAATTAGGTTCGTGCGAAAGCACGGGGGACCTCCCTCAAAGTACTGACACTGGCCTAGCTGAAAGATTGGCGAACTTGTAGTGTGTAATTAATCCCGGCTAGTCTTTCCTTTTAGGGTTTGAAGGAAGATTTGATAAAAAGCAGTGGGAGCCATCCTGATTAGATAAGATAATAACCAATCTGATCTTGCACGAGCATACGCTAAAGTGTTTTCTTCTCTCTCTCTCCAGGTAGCGACCATTTCATGCCCTAATGAAGATAATAATATGGATGTATTGACCGAACCCGCATGTTATACTGTGCTGGGGAACGTTGGTTCCGTTCTTTCCTATAAGAGTTATAGGAATGAACAAGATATAGGGGAATACCAGGATTCCCATGCCACCCGAATGAAGAAAGTACATTTTGATGCATTTTCTTCGGGTGTGTTCGTTACTGAGAACTGTTTCTCCATTTGCTCTACGTCCTGGGTATTAGATACCGGGTCAGGATCCCATATATGTAATCAGTTACATGGGCTAAGGAAAGGTAGAGAACTTGGAGAAGGTGATAAAGACATTAGAGTTGGAAATGGTGCAATTGTTGCAGCTAAGACTGTCGGGAAATATCACCTTGTATTACCAACTGGTAATACATTGGTTCTGAACGAATGCTATTACATGCCGAACCTGATATGCAACATTATATCGGTTTCTTTATTAAGTAAAGAGGGATATAATTTTGTATTACAGGACAATGTTATGAACATTTTCCGTAACCAAAAGTTGGTTGGATCAGGCACGTTATGCAATGGCATTTATGTTCTAAATCAATCAACAGTTCTGAGCATAACAAACACACACAAGAGGAAGAGTTCTGAACTCAACGAATCCTTCTTGTGGCATTGTAGACTGGGCCACATCAATGCGACACGACTAGCCAAGTTGCATAAAGATGGATATTTAAATCCGTTTGAATTTTCATCTTATGACACTTGCCAGTCATGTCTCAAAGGTAAGATGACCAAAACTCCGTTTACGGGACACGGAGAAAGAGTTACCGAACTCTTGGGACTTATACATAGTGATGTATGCGGTCCCATGTCTACACATGCCAGGGATGGTTCTTCATACTTCATTACATTTACTGACGATCTCTCTAGGTTCGGGTATGTGTTCCTGATGAAACACAAATCAGAAGCTTTTGAGAAATTTAGGGAATATAAACAAGAAGTTGAGAACCAAACCGGAAAAAGTATTAAAATCCTACGATCTGATCGAGGAGGAGAATACTTAAGCAATGAATTTCTGGACTTCCTAAAAGAGAATGGGATTCTCTCTCAGCTGACTCCTCCATATACACCACAGCACAACGGTGTATCAGAACGGAGGAACCGCACCCTATTAGATATGGTGCGCTCTATGATGAGCACAGCTGAGTTACCTATTTCTTTCTGGAGTTATGCGCTGGAGACAGCAGCATACCTATTGAATCAAGTTCCATCTAAATCTGTACCTACCACACCATATGAGATATGGAGTGGGAAGAGACCATGTCTTAAACGAGTTAAGATATGGGGTTGCCCGGCCTATGTCAAAAGGCAAAATCCGGACAAGCTCGAGCCACAGTCAGTTCTATGCAAGTTTATGGGATATCCCAAACATTCACATGGATATCTTTTCTACCGTACAGAGGAACAAAAAGTGATTGTTTCTCGACATGCCACCTTTTTGGAAAAGGAATTTCTTGCAAAGGAAATTAGTGGCGATGAGGTAGAACTGGAAGAAATTCCGGCTACACAAACTCAAACTGAAGATTTAGTGGAACCAGAAGATTCAGTAGCTCCCGACGAACCTCAGCCTCTCCGCCGATCTAGTAGGGTTCCTCGCCAACCTGAGAGATACTACGGTTTTCTCATGGATGGTGGAAGCGAGGATTGAATCATGGAGGATGATGACCCAACTAGCTTCGAGCAGGCCATCACGAGTGGGGACTCAGTGAAATGGCTGGATGCTATGCGTTCCGAGATGGAATCCATGTACACCAACAAAGTATGGACTTTGGACGTTGCGAGTGGATCTTCAAGAAGAAACTTGGTGTAGATGGGAAAGTGGAGACTTTCAAAGCTAGACTTGTAGCAAAGGGTTTTCGTCAAAGACCAGGTGTGGACTATGACGAGACCTTTTCTCCAGTGGCTATGCTTAAATCCATCCGGATCATGCTTGCCATCGCTGCTTATCATGATTACGAAATCTGGCAAATGGATGTTAAGACCGCCTTTCTAAATGGTGATTTAGAAGAGTGCGTGTACATGACTCAGCCAGAGGGCTTCGTAGACAGTGGGAGCAGCGGGAAGGTGTGCAAGCTGCTTAAATCCATTTATGGATTAAAGCAAGCATCGCGGAGTTGGAACATCTGCTTTGACGTCGTTATCAAAGAGTTTGATTTCGTCAAAAATCCAGATGAACCTTGTATCTACAGGAAGGTGGCAGAGAGTAAGGTTGTCTTCCTCGTATTGTACGTGGACGACATACTCTTGATAGGAAATGATATTCCTATGCTGCAATCGGTCAAGCTCTTCTTATCACAAAGATTCTCAATGAAAGATCTTAGTGATGCCTCCTGCATATTGGGAATTAGGATCTATAGAGATAGATCCAAAAGGATTTTGGGATTGTCCCAATCCAGGTACATTGACACCATACTAAAGAGGTTTAGTATGGAAGAGTCCAAGCGTGCGAATTTACCCACGATCTCTGGAGTCACTCTCTCCAAAGAGATGTCTCCCAAGACTGATTTGGAAAGAGCTCGCATGCAAGGGATACCCTATGCCTCGGCAGTAGGCTCTATCATGTATGCGATGCTATGTACCAGACCCAATGTTGCATACTCACTAAGTATTGTGAGCAGGTATCAAGCTGATCCTGGAGAGAGTCACTGGACAGCTGTGAAGAGCATTCTCAAGTACTTGCGAAGGACTAGAGATATGTTCTTGGTGTATGGTAACGGAGAGCTCCAAGTGGATTCCTTTACCGATTCGAGCTTCCAGAGTGATAAGGACGACTCTAAGTCGCAGTCGGGCTTTGTCTTTACCCTTTACGGAGGGGCGGTTAGCTGGAAGAGTTCCAAGCAGGAAACCTTGGCAGACTCGATAATGGAGGCTGAATACATCGCTGCCAACGATGCTGCCAAAGAGGCTGTCTGGATCAAGAAGTTCATTACTGAACTTGGAGTGGTTCCATCCATTGAGCGTCCAATACCTTTGTATTGCGATAACAATGGAGCGGTGGCTTTGGCCAAGGAACCCAGGTCCCATCAGCGATCCAGGCATATTCTGAGGCGGTATCACCTGATCCGGGAGATAGTTGATCGCCGGGAGATCGAGGTCAGGAGAGTTGACACGAAGAACAACACGGCGGATCCACTCACGAAGGCCATTCCCCAGACACAGTTTGAGAGACTCTTCGGGATGCTCGGTATGCGATACTACAGCAGCTGGCCCTAGTGCAAGTGGGAGATTGTTAGTTGTTGTATGCCCTAGAGGCCAGTATTGTACAGATGTTGTATATTATATTGGATTCTTGGACATATATAGAGATGACTTTCTTGCTCGATATGATAGTATGCTATCTGGTTACTCTTTATCTTAACATGTACACCAGTCTCTTTATACTGTCCTATAGTTACTTGTTGGTAAAGCCCTTAGGATGTGTACTTGACAACCTAGACTATGATGCAGATCATACTAGTGGGGACATAGTAGTCTATAAGTACATCCTTCAAGGTCCCTAGTCGTGGGTGTATCGAGACGGGGCATCGATATACCAGAGTAGACTAGCGTATACGCTTCTCGACCCATGTGATGGGCGATGGATGATCCCATATCCATTGGTGTTTGACATCAGAGATGGTATACGGGTGCTCAGTGGAGACTGGGTACACTGGACGGACTCGCCGAGAACTCCCAGATGGTATTATACCTCACGTCAGATGGCAGTTCTCAGATGACACTTGTACAGGTTAGTCTGTAGACCCGAGATCGTTATAGAGTCTTGTGTGATTCCCACTGTGCTTTGATCTCCACCTTACCACGTCCATGAGGGCGTGCAAAACGGTGGTCTTTGGGTACAGTCCCGAGTCACATGGAGGTAATGAGCGATAGGAGGGGTTTCGTCTCTCCCGGTATTGGGGTTGATGTTGCGCTGTGCTCGATTGGCCGTAACAGGGAAGTCCCTGGCCAGGGCTGATCAGAGATTTGCTGGTAAGTGTTACCAGTAGTTTCTCGACCCGTTATGAGCCTCACATCGGCACGACTTATCGGTTATTGGGGTCTGACGTTTACCACCCCTAGACTTGATATGCGACGTATCAGACGAACAGACCGGACTGTACGGTAAGTGTTACTGGTTGGATTCACAGGAGTGTGAGCGGGCTAGCTCGTCGATCTTCTGATCGCTCAATACCCGGATGGCCGTTATGTTTAGCAGACCGCTTGCGGCTTGTGGATGCTTGATATGATCATCATCTGCTACCGGCGTATTGACGAGTCTTTAGAGTCCTACACAGAGGTTTCCTGGCTCAAGCGAAACGAAATAGGAGCGCATATGAGATATGTGCAGGACCGAGAATAATGCATGTATGTGATACCGCATTTCATTCTCGCGATATATGTTTCGATTAGTTATATTCGATATGACCTAGTTATCGAATCATTGATTCGATAAATCGATACATTGAATACTAGTCGGTTATGTGCGACATGACCGGATCATTGAATCAAATGTTGATTTAATGATTTAATGTATAATTATATATTTGATATATTACTTTGCATTAACTAGTATTGGTTCACTTTAAATGGATTTTCTCACTTGATGTACATGTTGTATATGTGATATACTTTAGTGCACATCTTTGTATCATGTTTGATGATACTTGCCCATTAGGTTAAGTGTGAAGAATTAAACCATGGTTAAGAGATGATTAGGGTTTTGCCTTTTTATTTATTTGCTTATTTATTTAAAAGAGGTTTAGATGAGAATGGTGGCTTTCTTTGTCTCTTGTTGAAGTTTCTTGAAGCTTTGACAAAGTCCACCATCCTTATCTCATCTTTAACCCTAACCATTCCTTCTAACCTTAGTTTATTCTCTACCCTTGACCATGGTCAAGATATGATAAGTATTCATATTAGTTTCATTTTTAAAATAGAAGACTTATCATTCTTTCTTGACCTTCATCTTCTTCTTCAAGAAAAGCTTAAGGTGCAACAATGGCAACTTGAGCTAAAGTGAGATAAATCCAATTCTAAAGTGAACCCACCTCCTATTTCTTCACCCTCTACCTCTTGCCAAGTTGTTTTGGGTGTTTTCTTCACAAGTTTCACAACTTTGTGAAGTCGGAGCTTGAACTAGTGCAACCTCGACGTAGATCGTCTTTGACACAAAGCCGATGACCTAGCTTGCCCGTTTCTCCGATGAAGCCAACGTTCGAGTTTGGGAATCGAGATGGACAGTGAGAGGATGCCTTCGTGGAGCCAAGGAAGAGGATAACCGAATCTACAAAGGTTGTAGCATCCGAACTTTTGTTAATTTGTTAACTAGTTTTGTTTTTCGCCTAGACATCTAGCAACGATCCGTTAACTAGGGTTTCTCGGCACCATAATTTCTAAAATTGGCATGTTCGATGCCTTGTGAGACCTCTATAGGGTGCCTAGGAACCTTTCAGTCCCGACGGCTCTTCGTGCTCAACGTCGTCATTGGCAACGAGTGAGGAAGGCAGGGGGCAACTCCCTCTCAGGGCTAACTCCACCGGCTCCCGTGGTGGAAGTCAACGCTGCTGTTCCAACTGGGAACAGCTTTGAACTGCTGAGGAGGGTACGGAAGAACTCTTCAACCGCTACACTGAAAAGATCTCCTCCACCTATGGAGAGAGATCCAGAAACGAAGCAAGAACAGCCCCTTCAACGGCTGTCCTAAAAAATATACAAGGTTTGGCGAAGGGTTCAAGACTCCGTGATCGACCCGGATCACTCCCGTCAACGAAAGAAGACAAAGGTGCAAAAAGGAAAAGACCGTCCTATTGAACAGCAAGCGACAACAATCGCTAGGGCACCCACTGCAACGGCCCCTTCAACCTCAACGGCCCACAAAAGAAGTAGGCCAGAGAAAACTTCCGCGTCAGCGGCAAAAGTTAAAAATGGTGAACCTAAAGGCCCCAAGACAGGGGGCATAACAGTTCATACGGTTTACATGGCATCGGGAAAAGAAGACAGCCGCATATCTTCGGCTCATCGACCGCTCACCCGATCAGTGACCAAGGCACAGGAGCAACAGCAAAAGCTCCAAGAAATGATGAATGCTATGGCTGCACTTACCAGACCAAAAGAAAGCCCTGAAACGTCCTCAGATGAGCGCCAGGAGGAGGAAACCGACGCTGAATTCCTTCGTCGGATATTGAAGAAGAAGGACAAAGAGGCTGCTGAACAAGCAGCCAACATACAGCGTATGGGCCTCCTCTTCCAGGACATGATAGGGATGATGATACAACAAGATCCCCCGGCTGAAGAGCCCCCGATCGTCCTGGGTGACGATAGGGGAGAAACATCAAATCCTCCACCAGATCTGTCGACGGCTAAAGAGGATACAATCTCCAAGGCTGATTTGGATGAGTACATCGCCCAACAAATACGGGTTCATCATGCGACCGAAGCAGCCGGTCATGTCGTAAAAACGGGACGGCCATATCCGAGTTGGTACGATCAAATCAAGTACCCTCCAGGTTATACAATTCCCAAGTTCCATGTCTACAAGGGGACGGGCAATCCTCATCAGCATGTTGCCCAGTTCAGGACACTCTGCGGCAACACCGGCGGTGATGACAAGCTTTTGCTTCGCCAGTTTGTTGGAAGTTTATCAGATACGGCGTTCGAGTGGTACTCTGATCTCCCGAACGACTCCATCAAAACCTTCGCGGAGATAGAGCTGCTGTTTACTCAACGTTTTGCAAGTGCCAGTGAACGTACCCCAATGACGACACTGATTAACGCCAGGATAAAACCCGGCGAGACGTGGGTTCAGTACGCTATACGATGGCGGAACTTATGGTCGAAGTACGAGCAGCACATTGAAGAAGCTCCCGCGGTGGGTATGTTTGTGGGGACCCTTGATCCGCAAGCAACCATCTCATAATTTATGATGTTTTTCAAGCCAACTACCTTCCAGGCCTTGATCGAAAAGCTAGCGCAGATGGATCAGATGGGCCATAAACCCCCTCTTCCAAGGCTGGACTCCCGAAATAACAAAGGGAAGGGAAAAGCGATCGTCGTCGCTAATGCTCAACAACAACCGAGCGACTCGAAGCCGGTTGCTCGTCAAAATAATATGTGCCCGTACGTACCCCTTGAGGATAGGATGGGACGTCCTTATTCCTTTCCCCGTGATAAAACGAGGAGGTTATTCGAGCTGGCATTGCGCAACAGACTCATAAATCTGCCGGATCCAAAACGTCCGTTGCAACCAAGTAACGTCAACGAGCCCAACTACTGTCCTTATCATCGAGTACTAGGCCATCTGATCGAAGATTGCTACGTTTTCAAAAATTGGCTTGAAAACCAATACCGACAGGGCAAGTTCGCGTTATCTGATAAATAGAAGGTGAATCCCCCGCAGCCCCACACCTCTAAAGGGACGAATACGCCGGGGGCAACATGCTCCGTTATTGAAGAAGCTCCTTGGGAGGTTGTATTATCAGCCAAGACAAAGTGGATGCTAAACGATCTTCAGACATGTCCAGCGATCAAGTGGAAGAACCCCTTGGAACCACAGGTCATTGAAGGGATGTTGAAGCCACGTCCAACTCCAATGACGACAAGCTTTTCAAGCACTCGCAGCCAGCTATCAAAATCTTCGAAAAAGAAGAAGAAGAAATCTAAGAAGCCCGTGAAGCCTGGCGACAAGCGCACGGACTTACAAAAGCAAATTGACGCGCTGGATGAATACAACCAAAAGGCACGGACTCCCATTACGCTCCAAGAGTTTCTCATTCACGTCTTTCAAGAAGAAGATGAGGGAGAAAGTTCATCGGATGAATCCGAGGAATATGTGGCGAGCTGTCATATGATTTCCCATTCGATCACGAACGATGAGGAGACTCCTTGCACTGAAAAGCTGGGGGCAGATCTTGAACCAAAATTTCCGGAGCTATCAGATGAAATGATTGACGCGTTCCTTAACGAAGCTCGATTGAAAAGTAAAGCTGATCGAGAACGCGAGACGGCTATATTTGAAAGGGCCAAGCACCAGCGACTTGATGGAAGGGCTGAGACGATCCCGCTGGAGCAAAACACCTCCGTTACCGACAAAAGCCAATTCAAGATGAGGAAAAAGTTCGCTAAGGCCATATCAATGGGCATGAAGCTACCATCCTCTGAAGGAAAAATTACTGGTGAAATAGAAATGCACCCCTCCTATTGCTTATATCATCAGAAGGTTTCGCACCCCACTCAAGAGTGCAAAGCTTTCGATAAATGGTGGCAAGGATACGTTGCTCATCGACAACGCTTTAAGCGGGAAAAGCGCAAAACTCGTCGGGAGCAAAGAAATACGACCGAAGGGCTTGAAAGAACTACCGGCGATTGTCGCATGGTTAACACTGGCGGGTCACAAGTGCCTACATTCGGGAGCGATTCTGATGAGGAGCTGGAACTCGCCCCTCTCGTTAAAGAGTCAACTTCGGGAAAAGAAGAAGAGCCGAAGGTTTGCGAGAATATCCGGCTGCGTAATCGCACGTTGCCCGAAAAGAATCTCGGACCCTCAAACAGAAAAGATAAAGGGAAAGAAAAGGTCTCTGAAGATATCGTCTTAGATGACCAAGTTCTGGAGGAGCTAGCCGCCAAGGACCCGCCAAAGAAGAATAAGGTGGATTACAACGTCTTAGCGCATCTGAGGAAGCTACCCTCACAGCTCAGCATTCTTGACGCTCTTTTGCTATCAAAGGAGGCGAGAGATTCGTTCATTAAGGCACTCCAAGAGCCGGAACAATTCCAAGCTTGCCTGGCCGAGGAAAAGATGAAGGATGAATTGGAGGAAGTGCACACGGCCGATGTTACTTTTGGCGATGAGGACCTTCTCCTTGGTACGTGCGAACACAATCGCCCCCTCTATGTCTCAGGATACTGCCACGATATTAAGATAGGCAAAATCCTGATCGACAATGGATCCTCCGTTAATCTCCTCAACGTGCGGGTGTTAAAAAAAATCTGCATGAGCGTCCAGCACCTTGCTCGGGACAAGATCACCATCTCCGGGTTTGACTCCCAATCGTCAAAGACTCTTGGATCTGTGATACTGACGCTACGCTTTGGGCTACTCGTCACGGACATTATGTTCCACGTCATAGACGCCAAGACATGCTACAACGCTTTGCTCGGCCGACCATGGTTACACGAGTACAACATCATCCCTTCTTCACAACATCAGTGTATGAAGTATTTTAAGGAGGGTTTTGAGTATACCGTGACGGGAGAACTGAACCCGTTCTCTGTGAACGAGGTCCGCAAATACGAAGATGCCAAATACTTCTTGCCGGATTTCGAAGACACGGAGAAGTGTCACAAGCCGGAGAACAAAGCTAACGCCACCATCCCTGTCTTCGGCAGTGATACCGAGGAGGAAGAGGAGATAGTGTATTCGGGTCCGTCCGCTCCTACGTTGATCTTTGGTAGCGACTCGGAAGATGAGATCCGTGTTGTATTCTCTGCTCGACCTTCAATACGAACGTCTGCTGACGAAGAGCAAAGTCTACAAGTCGCCATAGTGCCGCTTAAACACCATAAAGAACTGGATGCACTTAATACTTACAATGTAGAAGAGCTACAAACATTCTACATCCCTCCCAGGCTAGAGAGCGAGAAAGCAATTTTATTCTACCGCTCTGAAGAAACCAACGTGGAGAAAGAAATCTGGCATGGCGCAGATCCTACGCTCGACAGGCTTCAGCCTATCCGACTTCCCAGATATTATACGGAGGGTTTGAAAAAGCTGCTGAAACGCCAGGGGATATCCTTCAAGCAGACCGTTCGGAAAGCCAAGTTATATGACAAAGTCTGGAACATTCCCGGGACTCAACGCAAACTGCCTAATGGGAAAATGGAGACAATCGGACTTGGATACATCCGGTCAAAGAAGTGAGAGCTACTAAACAGCTGCTATATCGTGTATGACTTCGATGAAGAAGCGGATGCTCAATGGGAGGACGCTAATCCTAAGCCAGTGAAAGTTCCGGATGCAAAAGTGCCCAATCCGTCGTTCGAAGAACAAATGGACAAGCTTATAAGGGAAGCGGGTCAAAAAGTCCGAGACGATCATAACCGCGAAATGGCCATCTACGAGAAAGCCAGAACGCAACGCGTTCTCCAACAGGCCGTGAAAGATGAAAAGGCTGCTCCCTGTCAACCTGTTATAAACAAGGCTCGATGCAAAAGCAGAAATAAGTCGAAAGGCCGAAAAGGCGCTCAACAGCAACAAAGAAAGGCTAAGAAGCCACACAAACGGGAGTCAAGTGCTATTGATCTATCCTTTATGAAGAAAATGGGCCGAGCGTACTCGTTTCCACGGGACAAGACAAAGAAGATACTTGATCTTGCTCTAAAACATCAAATGCTTACACTGCCGGAGTCCAAAAACCCCGAACGAGCAGGTGAAGTCTCTAACCCAAATTATTGCACTTATCACCGAGTGATAGGACACCCTCTCGAAGATTGCTTCACCTTCAAAAATTGGGTTGAAGATCAGTACTAGCTCGGCAAGTTTGCTCTGTCTGACAACTAGAGGGTAGTGCCGCCACAGAAGCACGAGCCCAAGGCCACGAAAGAAGAACCAGTTCCGCATTGGGATTGGAAGCGAATCCGAACTTGTCACGTGATAATGATATTAAAAAAAGAACCCGAGGACATAGATGAGCTCCCTTGGTGCTTCGAAAACAGCAGCGACGAGATAATCTCAGAATTCCCACCAGCGCCAAAAGAGCTGGAAGATGGAATCCATACCACTGCAGATAACCTCAAGAAAATTGAGTTAGGGACGGCAAACGATCCACGACCGACATTCATCAGCGAGCTACTATCTGAAGAAAGGGTATCTGCGTTAAAGGACGTGCTCCTACAGCATAAAGATTGTTTCGCATGGAACTACTCAGAAATGCCGGGATTAGATCCAAAAATTGCTGTGCACAGATTGGCGATGTCTCCGGACGTCAAGCCAATCAAACAGGCGCCGAGAAGAATGCGGCTCGAGCTTGAAATGAGTATCAATGCTGAAGTCAAAAAGCTGATCGACTCTGGCTTCATCCAGGAGGTTCAATTCCCTGAATGGATCGCCAACATCGTCCCGGTGATGAAGAAAAATGGGACAGTGCGTATATGCGTGGACTTTCGGGATCTCAATAAAGCTTGCCTGAAAGACGATTTTCCAGTGCCAGTCACTGAACTGATGATAGACAATACGTCCACTCATGAGGTTTTCTCCTTCATGGATGGCTCATCAGGGTATAACCAGATAAAGTTGCATCCTGAAGATCGGAAGCACACCGCTTTCCGGACTCCTTTGGGAATATTCTGCTACAAGGTGATGCCCTTCGGTTTAAAGAACGCCGGTGCCACATACCAAAGGGCCATGACGAAGATCTTCGACGACCTTATACACAAAATCGTCGAATGCTATATCGACGATCTCGTGGTTAAAAGCAAATCATACGAGGAACATCTCGAGCATCTGAAGACCGTATTTCAATGCCTTCGACAATACAACTTGAAAATGAACCCGCTCAAGTGTGCATTCGGAGTTTCCTCAGGCAAATTCCTGGGATTCATTGTTCGACACCGAAGTATTGAAATAGATCCGTCAAAGATCAAAGAGATCATGCCTCCGCCGAGGACTCTCAAACAGTTGCGATCTCTCCAAGGGAAGCTCGCATACATACGGCGATTTATAGCCAATCTTTCAGGCAAGTACCGGCCCTACAGCCACCTGATGAAGAAGGGGACCCCGTTCGTCTAGGACCAAAAATGCCAAAGCGCACTAGACGAGATCAAGCAATACCTGCAGAACCCGCCTGTGTTGGCTGCTCCAGTTAAGGGAAAACCCCTCATTCTTTATACAACCGCCCTCGAAGGTTCCTTAGGCGCATTATGGGCACAAGAGAACGATCAAGGGAAAGAAAGAGCACTCTACTACTTAAGTCAAGTTCTGCTGGGGGCAGAAAGCAACTACTCTCCCATTAAAAAACACTGCCTGGCGTTGATCTTTGCGATAACAAAGCTCAGGCACTATGCGTTGGCGCATGAAGTCCGTCTCATTTCAAAGGTGGACCCCCTTAAATACTTGATGTCAAAGGCCATATTGACGGGACGACTCGCTAAATGGGCCCTGCTCTTGATGGAGTTCTCGATAACGTATCAACCTCTCAAGGCAGTGAAAGGCCAGGCTATCGCCGATTTCCTCGCTGAGCACCCGATACCGGCCGACTCTCCTTTAAACTGCGATCTTCCAGACGAACATGCGTTTGACGCGATCGACGGTGGTGATACCCAATGGGAACTTTATTTCGATGGAGCATCTTCCATGAAAAAGCGCAAACAAAATACCCCTATAATCAAATCAGGGGTAGGACTCATCTTTATAACTCCACAAGGAGGGATAATGCGCTACGTGTTCTCCCTAACAGAGCCGAGGACAAATAACGAAGCCGAATATGAAGCTCTGATAGTAGGCCTTGAGATCGCCATTGACATGGGAATTGAAAACCTCCTCATATACGGAGACTCCCAGCTGGTCGTTAGTCAAGTAAACGGCGACTACCAAACGTGCAAACCGGAGTTGGTGAAGTACGGCGAAAAGGTGCAACAATTGTTGACCCAAATTCCCTCTTATATTTTGGAGAACATACCGCGCGCGGAAAACAGCAAAGCAGACGCGTTGGCCAAACTTACTAAAGAACTGGCTGACGAGAACCTCGATGACGTTAGAATCGTGGTACAAAGCCGTCGAGTGCTTGCCCCAGCAGAAATATCTCCGGAATCATCCGAAGAAAAAGGAGCGAATGAGCAGACAACCCTGCAAGTAAAAGATTGGGAAAATACCGAGGATTGGAGGGAAGTCTTCATAGATTACTTTAAATCCCACCGAATGCCTGAAGAAGCGCCAGCAAGACATCAGCTCATGAAACGAGCTCTGTCTTTCGCCTTCGTCAACGATACTCTGTACAAAAGGTCATTTGATTCTCTGTGGCTGAGATGCTTAGGACCTGACGAAGCGAAAAGGGTCGTCCAGGAAGTTCACGACGGACTCTGCGGTTCTCACCAAGCAGGCCCGAAGATGAAGTTGAAGATAAAACGGATGGGCTACTACTGGCCTACGATGATTCAGGACTGCCTCGAATATGCGAAGCAATGCCACTCATGCCAAATTCATGGGGACTTCATCCACCAGCATCCAAATCCACTACATCCAACGGTGGCTAGCTGGCCATTCGAAATGTCGGGGACTGATATAGTCGGCCCCATCGAACCAGCATCGTCTAGAGGACATCGTTTCATCCTAGCGACGACTGACTACTTCTCTAAGTGGGCAGAAGCGGTACCGCTGAGAGAAGTAAAGACGGAGAATATCCTCCATTTCTTCAAGACGCATGTCATATATCGGTTTGGAACGCCAAGGCGAATCATCTCCGATAACGGACCAGCCTACAGAAGCCACAAAATCAGTCGCTTCGCGCAACAGCATAATATAGATTGGTGATATTCCTCAGTTTATAATCCGCGAGCTAACGGTCTAGCTGAGGCCTTCAACAAGACCTTGACGAAGATCATGAAGAAAACGGTGTCACGAAATAAGAAAGACTGGCACGAAAGACTGCAAGAAGCTCTCTGGGCGTATCGAACTATGTTCAAAACGGCCACGAACGCAACACCATATGCGTTGGTATTCGGTACAGAAGCAGTACTCCCCCTCGAGATAGAGTTACCCTCTCTACGAATGGCAGTCCACTACGAGCTAACGGACGAAGAAAATGCTCACCTTCGGCTTGAGGAGCTTGACGCCCTTGATGAAACCCGGCTCATAGCACAGCAAAATCTGGAAGCTTATAAAGCAAAGATGACGCGCTCATATGAAAGATTGACCCGACCGAGCACATTCCGCCAAGGCAAACTTGTGTTAGTGGTCAAAAGGCCTATGATCCCCAATCGCGCCAAGCGAGGAAAATTCGAGCCAAACTATGAAGGCCCATACATCATAGATAAGGTCTACCAAGGTGGGGCCTATCTACTCATGGACATGCACGGTGAAAGGCCTTTCAGGCCGATAAACGGTCGCTTCCTAAAGAAATACTACGCTTAATGAGCCGCAGCCTAGGTCAATGGTAGATGACGACGACTATGTCCGCTCGCTATCTTCCTAAGCTCAAACTCTATCAGCAGTAGCCAGCCTTCTTAAATATCGGACCGAAATGTCCTTAAACTAATAGCAGACTGAAACGTCTTTAAACTACTACCGCAGCATCTTCAGGCTGACGAGATGAATAAAAGAAAAAGGAAAAGAAAAAATATATATATAAAAACGGTATGTCCATAAGCAAAAAAGGGCACGGATGAAAACCCGAAAAGGCTCCGTGAGTAAAAACAGCAGAGCTACCGGCGAGTGTTCGTGAAAACCCAAAAGGGCGCGACCTCGTAAAAAAAAGAGAAAATAAAAAGAATAAAAAAAATGGTATGTCCATAAGCAAAATGGACACGGATGAAAACCCGAAAGGGCTCCTTGAGTAAAAACAGCAGGATTACCGGCGAGTGTTTGTGAAAACCCGAAAGGGCGCAATCTCGTTAAAAGACACTTATAAGGTCCTCTCGACCTTGTAAGGAGAAACCACCCGCGTGAGATCCTTACGACTCACAAGGGAGCAACACACTTAGGGAGCCCCACAATTCCTAAGGAGAAAATACACTTGCGAGATCCTCACGACTCGTAAGGAGAACTCTCTTATGGGACCCTCACGGCTCATAAGATTTGAAAGTCTTAAGTTACAGAGACCTAAACCTGTGCTTAAGCAACCCCCACAACTTCCGATATTACCCTACAAGTGGCTCAATACTGACCCTTCTATACAATCCACGGGCGCGAATAAACATTTCCCTAACCAAGTCTCATCCGTGACTGGAGATATGTTCGCATGGTAAACAACCCTTGTAAATCCTCTCGATTTATGAGGAGAAAACCCTCCTGTAGGATCCTTACGACTTACAGAGGAAACAAACACTTAGGAATCCTCACGAGTCCTAAGGAGAAAATACACCTATAAGATCCTCACGACTTGTAGGGAGAAATAACTTTGTGAGACCCTTACGGCTCATGAAGTCAAAGCCTTAGTCGACAGGACCCTAACCCTGTTCGCTAAGCCACCTTTGTTCGACATCGACGGAAGCAGATGATGATTCGCTCCTGGTAATATCCTAGTTATAGCGGTGCTGATGCCGGAATCGACTTACGGCGAAAAGCCAGTAGGCCGCACATGCATACAAAATAGCCGAAATGATGGGGCAACTTGCAATAAAAAGCAGCAAGTAAAAATGTATGCATGCAAAATAGCCGAAATGATTGGGCAGCTCGCAATAAAAAGCAGCGAGTAAAAATATAAAAAAAATAAAATAGCCGAAATGATGGGGCAACTGGCAATAAAAAGCAGCAAGTAAAATGTATGCATGCAAAATAGCCGAAATGATTGGGCAACTCGCAATAAAAAATAGCGAGTAAGAATAAAATAAATAGCCGAAATGATTGGGCACCGCGAAAAAATAGCCGAAATGATTGGGCAATCGCGACCTTCGCGATATAAGAGCTGAAATGATAGAGCGTCGCGGAAATAAAACAAAAAAATGATGATAAAACTTTGGCCCTACAGTTAAGATCACATCGATCCCTGTATACAATCCAAGGGCGTAAACAAAGAGGGAACCATACTTTCCCAACAGGCTTCGCCAGAAGACGAAGCCAAACCTCGACGGTTCATTCCAACTCCGAGGAAACCAGTGTCTTCAGCAAACTCCTCGACTCACGGATACAAACACTCCTTGACGAGAGCCTTCTGATCCGCGTCGACTCGCAGAGCCACCAGTGCCTCCGTGGGAAATCCTCGACTCGTTTCAAACCCCAAGGAAACAAATAATCCTTGGCGTTTGGAAAACAAATAATCCCTAGCAAACTCCTTGACTCACGGATACAAACACTCCTTGACGAGAGCCTCCTGATCCGCGTCGACTCGCAGAGCCACCAGTGCCTCCGTGGGAAATCCTCGACTTGTTTCAAACCCCAAGGAAACAAATAATCCTTGGCGCTTGGGAAACAAATAATCCATGGCGCTTGGGAAACAAATAATCCCTAGCAAACTCCTCGACTCACGGATACAAACACTCCTTGACGAGAGCCTCCTGATCCGCGTCGACTCGCAGAGCCACCAGTGCCTCCGTGGGAAATTCTCGACTCGTTTCAAATCCCAAGGAAACAAATAATCCTTGGCGCTAGGGAAACAAATAATCCCTAGCAAACTCCTCGACTCACGGATACAAACACTCCTTGACGAGAGCCTCCTGATCCGCGTCGACTCGCAGAGCCACCAGTGCCTCCGTGGGAAATTCTCGACTCGTTTCAAACCCCAAGGAAACAAATAATCCTTGGCGCTAGGGAAATAAATAATCCCTAGCAAACTCCTCGACTCACGGATACAAACACTCCTTGACGAGAGCCTCCTGATCCGCGTCGACTCGCAGAGCCACCAGTGCCTCCGTGGGAAATTCTTGACTCGTTTCAAACCCCAAGGAAACAAATAATCCTTGGCGCTAGGGAAACAAATAATCCCTTGCAAACTCCTCGACTCACGGATACAAACACTCCTTGACGAGAGCCTCCTGATCCGCGTCGACTCGCAGAGCCACCAGTGCCTCCGTGGGAAATCCTCGACTCGTTTCAAACCCCAAGGAAACAAATAATCCTTGGCGCTAGGGAAACAAATAATCCCTAGCAAATTCCTCGACTCACGGATACAAACACTCCTTGACGAGAGCCTCCTGATTCGCGTCGGCTCGCAGAGAAACCAGTGTCTCCGCGGGAAATTCCCAATTCGTCTCAACTTGCAAGATGAAGCCTCAGGCAGCAGGAACCAAAAAACTTGCTTCCTGAACAATGGGACCCTGCAAGTCAATCCAAAATGGTCTCTTGCATACTATTCACGGGTCTCACTCTCCAAGGTCGAGTTTCGACAAGGAGGGAAACAACCGCTTACGGGTCCTCTCGACTCATAAGAGGGAAAAATTCTCTTATAGGATCCTTACGACTTATAAGAGAAAACCATACTTAGGAATCCTCACGATTCCTAAGGAGAAAACCCACCTACGAGATCCTCTCGATCCATAGGGAGAAAAGTCTCTATGAGACCCTCACGGCTTATAGAGTTGAAAAGTCTTAGGCAGCAGATCCGAACCTGCGGCCTAGGCCATCGCTATTTCTTAAGAAAGTCAGGATACTCGTTCTAATCATTCGTCAACCATGTTTGCTAAGGTGATATGCTGATAGTAAAAGAAAGAAAAGACGGAGAAAATGACACATTATAAAAAAGGTGTATCTTTTATTCATAAACTTGATTGGGTACAGGATACATTATTTCAAAGAATAAAAATATATATATATACATTCTTTTATCTACAAGTACAAACGATACAAAGATGGATAGCTACTGAGGAGGAAGTGCCTTTAGTAAATCCACAAGCTGCTCTCGCACTTCCTTCAGCGCCTCTTCCTGAGTGACAGTCGCAGCCACCTCCGCCTCGACCTGGGCCCGCTGCTGCAAGAAGGATGAAAGTTGCTCCTCCACCGCCTTCTGGGCTGCTTCCTGGCTGGCTGCATCTCGCTCGACAACGTCAAGTTGTTGCCTCAATGATAACCCTTCAGAAAGACACTGCAGAAGGCCCTCAAAGACAACCTTCAGCCGTGCGGCATTGGCCTCCACCCGAGCATGCAGTTGGGTAGACTTGCTCGAAGTCTCACCACGCTCCTTACGCCTTGAAATGACTTCTTGTTCGAGGTGGCGGAAGTAAGGAGCGCTCTGCTCAATCCACGTTGTTCTTTGATTACTGGCAGCCAAGGTCTCGGGATCGGGACGCAGCGACTCCAACTGATATAGGCGACCCTCGATCTCCCTACAATGGTTAACCCAGGATGCGATGATGCCCTTATCATGAAAGTTCATGAGTATTGCTAGCATCGGGTTAACCACCATAGCGAAGTCTGCGGCAGATGTAGGAGTTTCAACGTCGAGTTCCTCGACGTAGTCACTCAACATGCGCAGACTATTCGCGGCGCCTTTTGAAGACAGGCTTCTCAGATAAGGACCCGCCGGCATTGTAATACGAGGCTCGAAGGGCGACGAGGCCGGAACGACAACTGAAAAGAAACAGGATGCGATCAGATAACAGTACAGAAAATAAAGAGAGGGAAGTTATCAACGTGATAGTCACTGTACCAGTCGAGACAGGTGGCAAGGTCGGAAGGGCCGGTGGCGCAACTGATCTTTTATCCCCTCCTTCAATCTGTAGCACTGCAGTCGAGATAAAAAAAGGGGGGTTAGAGGTAACTCCATCAATGAAAAAAGAAAGACGTCAATGGAAATCATACTCACCAACGCCACCAGGGGAAGAAGCAAGTTCGGATGGAAAAGAGAAGTGGGGGAGCAACATCTGATATACATGATCAAAGAGCACTCCTGAAGAGACACAACAATATGACTTTAGTACACAAATTATATGTCTGAAGTATAGGATTAATAAATTGCAAACCCATACCTTCCAACATCTTAGAAGGTATGAGAGAGGGTTGAGAGGTGACCATCGCCAAGGCAGTTGTTGAAGGCGCTCCCTCAAGCAGTGGAGCATCGGCACTGGCTGCACCTGCGTTACAACAAATGCGAATTTGTCAGAAAGGATTGTAAGATTAAAAAAAAAGCAACTTGGGATTTACCTGATGAGCTGCCGGCTGAAACGGAGGCGATTCCCTCCTCTATTGACATGAGACCACCGCCCGTGGCCTCATCACCCGACTCAATGGGAACCGTTGTGGTGCTCGCGAGACCTGGAGATGGCGGAGGACCATAAACGGGGAGGGCTATGACTGGAGTATTGCCAGATTCCAGAGAAGGAGCGGTTGGCTCGTCCTCAGGAATCATGGCCACCTCACCCACTACTCTCTCAGGTTCAGTAGTCGCGGTTGTATCATCCACCATCACCACGAGATCGCCGGCCTCGAGCTCCTTATCCGCCGCCGCCCTGGGCTCAGTTATAATGATCATATCATCTGCCACCACTTCAGGTTCGGCATCAATGACTTTCTCGGCTGCAGGCCCCTCGACCTCCACCTCAGGCTCCAAAGCTACAACGACGTTGCCCACCGTCGGCTCGAGTTCGGCAGGTACCGCCTCCTCTGTTTCTTTAGGATTAACGGTTTCCGCCTCCCCCTCGATCGGACTTGGCCCTGCAAGACAAGAGATATAAGGACCAATGACATTAAAATCCTTATAACAAAAACTCTGAAAGAAATATTACCTGAAGCGGATTTACCATTTGCGCTCCGAACTGCGCGCGCCACCTCTCTGCGGGCAGTGGATAGGGCGACAGGGGCCTCTTCAGATGGAGTATCAGCACGAGGGGCGGTGCTGGGACCCGCTCCCATAGCCAAGGCAGCCCTGCGCGCCTTCGCCTCACGCCTCAGCCGCTCCCGTTCCTCCCGGGCTGTCGCGATGGACCTTTGTGACGCCTCCTTCAAGGCGTCGTCATCCTCGTTCAGGGATGCCTCCAGAGTCTTTAAGGCATCTTTCATCGGCTCTTCAAGACGAATCTTCTGCGGTGGCCCAGAGGAAGCAGGAACATCGGCAGCTGGTAGAACATCTGCGTCACTTGGAGGGAACGACATTGAGGTTCCTGTGATTAAAAGGGAAAGGTTAGATCGACCGTAACACAAGGGAAATGAAAACTTGATGAATCGAAACTTACTAAGGCCCATGGATGCTCTAAGACGTTCCTCCTCCTGGAAAGTCTTCAGAGAAGCGGCAATGGCTTCTTCATCAGTGATACCTGTTGAAAGAAAAGAAAGAAAAGCGTTAGTCAAAGGCGATGAAGAGGATATGTTGCAATAAAGAAAAGGCGACTAGTAGTTACCTGATTGCGCAAGCTTAGCTAGCCACGCGTCACGCCTCGCCAACAACGCAGAAGCTTCGAGAGCAGCCTCCAAGACTGTATCGTCCGGCGGCGGCATCACTAATCCTTCGTTAGTCCCGTATTCGATCAGTCTCTCGGCATAGGGAGCATGGGGTTCCTGACCGAACACGACGTCCGCAGCGAAGAGTGACTTCTTTTTCTTTTGCCCTCCGACCCTAGGCTCACGTGGGATTGACTTCCGCTTAGCAGCCACTTTGGAACGACGGGTCCCGATGTCCGCACCCACGCCAGACTCCGGTGAGGATACAACCACTGTCTCCACTGGAGCACAGGGTGCGGGAGGTGCATATGTGATATCAGGGAGCGGCAACTCACGTGGAGGACTTTGCGCACGCGATGGTCTGCCCCCGGCATCTTTTAGAGGAGGAACCACTGGGGTCCTTGGCACTAAGGGAGCATTACGGTTGGTGCCGGGAGGTGCTTCTTTACGGTCGATCAACACTCGCCTCTCTTCCTTTATAACGGCCCCCGTCGCATGAGTGTACCACTCTTTATATACATTAAGGAGTCGTGGAGCGCAAGCCGGCGCGCTGATGAAAAAACGAGAACCCGTGTTCAGGCGCATGAAGTGATGCAACGCGTTCTCCATCCCTTCTTCATTGGCAGCAGGTTCCAGTAAGAAAGCTTCCAAGGGTACCCCTTGATCGTAGCCCAGTTGTTGGGCGAAACGATGCGGGTTATATCTCATGAAGATTGCCGCACCGCCCTGCCTGAAGACTAGGAAGCCCGGTCTAATAGAATACAAGTGGAGGGTCTCCCGGGCCGTCAACACTGAAGCTCCATCCTTAAAGGAGTCCTGTAATGGTCGCACCGCAGTGGTGGACGCTTTTCCAATGGTTAATACCTTGTCAATGAAGGACATCCCGACTCCAACGGTGTGAGGACGAAGCAGTAAACCTCTAGCGTTCCGTGGTGAAGGGGTCACGATTGATGCGCCAATCAACTGAATAATGCGAGGGAAACCACACTTGTCAAAGAACGAAGGCCTTTTATGCATGCCGAAGACACCCTCCGTATGTAGCTCGAACCACAACATAAAGTAGTGCATCGGGAAGACCACGTGCAATGCCCCGGGCTCGTTAGCATCCGCTGCTCGGTTGAGACCATGATATTGGTGCGCCAAGCCAGCGATCCCAACAGCCACCTTTACCCTGATGGCCATCCGGTGGGCTGGGTAAAAGACAGAGGGCCGCATACGATGAAAGTGCATTGGGATCGCAAACCAGCTTAGCCACAATCCAAGAAATCCTAAGAAAAATGCCTTCTCATCCATTCCAGGGGCCGCAATTTCTGCAAATGACATGGTAGGGAAGTCCGGAAGGAAAAAACCCTTTTGATCTATCTCCTTCTCCGGTAGGTTGTCCACACCTAAATCGAAAGGGTCATCCAGAGTGGCAAACTTGGCAGCCTCTGATGAGAGGACGCTTGGGCGAAGGAACCGAGCGATAAAATCTTCAAAGTTAACCCCCCGACTCCCATGTTCGATAAAAAGAGATTCATAGATGTTCAACACCTTAATCAAACTTGGGAATTGAGGTTTAACGGCATTCTCCGGTGTGACCCCCCTTACCACTGGCCTAGCACCAAAGACGTACACATCTGTCGGAAGCAGCTCCTCATAATGTTCTCCCATGACTGGTAGACCGGATACCTCCGTGAACTCCTCCAAAGAGATGGACACTTCCCGATCCATGGCAAGGAAAGTGTGGGTGGGAATGTTCCACTGCTCCAATAAAGCCTTAAACCACCAGGTGGGGAGCGTGGGATACTGGAAGAGAGAGACGTAGACCACGGTGTACAATCCTAATCTTATCAACTGCGACTTCTTCGTCGACAGGATGTACCGGGCCCACGGCAGGTAGACAATCGGATGGCGGGGGATCAGATCAATGTTATATGATTGCCCCCAGGGTCTCGCCTCGCCCTGACAGATACGACGTCCTAGGATATCCAAGACCATAGGACGTTGGACCGGAACCGCATCCATAGCGGGGTGAAGAAAGCTGTTCGCGGTCCAATCCACCATCTCCACGGCATACTGCACCGAGGGTGGGGTAGCATAATGAATTGCCGTGATGGGCTCGGACGGCGCTGCACATGTGAAGCTGCGTCGACCCATGATGATCTAGTTATACCAAGACCCCCAAAGGTGGAGGTTCTTGTACTCCGGGTCGTATTCTCTAATCATGGTCAGGACTTCACGGTCCAAGGGCGCCTCGGGAAATCCCTCCTCCGAGCGGACGAGCGGGAATGAAGTGTCTAGAGACATGATCGCTGCAAAAGAACAATTTAGCCGTTAGTGTTGTAATTCCAATGTTTGGCATCTAAAGAAGAAAATGCATTAATTACACCACACAGCAGTGCAGTGAGTAGGAGACCAAAGAGGGGACCCACAAAATCTGAATGACAATACGTCAGTTAATAAGACAACCTCATCATTGGATGAGATTGTCAGTTGGTCCCCAGGAAAACATTCCCATTTATAAAAAAAGGGGGAAGAATCCCTAGAGACAAGGAGAAAATCTCCTCTTTCAGAGCAAAGCTCTGTTACAGAGTGACACTTGTCAAACTCTGGTCCCAGGAAAATAAGATTCCTTAAAGAAGCATGGCTCTGTGGTAATAATGGAAAAGGTCCATCAGAAAAAATTTTACACTTGAAAGAATCAACAATTTTAGAATCTTGAAAGATTCATGAAAAACTTATAAAAAGATTCCTCATTTTTAAAATTTAAAAGAGCTATTTTTGGATCCATGAGCAAACCTCTGATCATGGGTTAAAACCCATGAACAAGATCTCTATAGATCTATGGATTCATAAGAGTAAAGCTCTGTTGATGAAACCCCAAAGAGAATTTCTTTAGATCAGAAGATCTGTGAGAGCAAAGCTCTATTGGTTAATTAAAATTAATTTAACTTAAGATTAATTTTACCTAAAATTTTCTAACTTGGAAAATGAGAGCAAAGCTCTAAAGTTCTGGAAACGAGAGCAAAGCTCTGGAGTTCTAAGAAAGAGCAAAGCTCTGGAAATCAAAATCTTGAAATGATAAGATTTTTCTAAGGGCCAGAGGTCCTATTTATAAGGCGCTTGCGCCCTTGAGCTCACCCCTTGATCCAACGATCAGGAATTTGCCACCGTTGCACTCACGTGTGCGCCACGTGAGCGCAACGGTGGGAGGGCATTTGTTTCGCCCAATCAGAGCAAAGCTCTATTGAAATTCAAAATTCAAAATTTTGAAGCAACGCTTCAAATCTCGGGCGCAACGCGCCACATGTCAGGCGCTGATACGTCGACGCAACGCCCAAGAAGGCGCGCCTAATCAGAGCAAAGCTCTATTTAAAGGAAGCAACGCTTCAGTTGCGCATGCACTGCGATGCACGACACGTGTCAGCGCAGATGCGCTCGAGCAGTTGCGCTGCGCTGTGCGCTGCGCGACACGTGTTAGCGCAGTTGCGCTGCGCGACACGTGTCAGCGCAGTTGTGCAGCGCGAAGTGCGCTGCGCAACACGTGTCAGCGCAGATGCGCTAGCGCAGTTGCGCTGCGTTGTGCGCTGCGCGACACGTGTCACGCGCTGAGGTATCTGCGCCAAACAGAATTAAATTCTAAGAAATCTTTTCTGTTCTTGTTAAAACAAGAAGATTTTCTTCTGCAAAGCAGAAACCCTTGGATCAAAGATCCAACGGTGGGGAAAATTCCCCAAATCACTCAAAGAAAGATCTCTTTAACAAATTTAACTAATTTATGGGCACTATAAAAAGGACCCTAGGCCTCAAATCAAGGAGGAACATTTTTTTGAAAAAAGTCAAGAGCTTCTAACAGAGAGAGAATTCTGAGAAAATTTCAAAGAAAAAGGTAAAAAACCTTCACGAGAGAAAAGAAATCTCTTTTAATAAATCATTGATCTAAAAACCAGATCAATGTTCTTCACATAATAAACAGTGCTTTGCACTTCTCATGAACCCCTGGTTCTTCAAAAACAAGAAAACAACAAAATAAAAAATAGTGCTTTGCACTTTTTATGAACCTCTGGTTCTTCAAACAAAAAGAAAAACTTATTTTTCTTTGATCTAAATTAGATCAAGAAATCAAATAGTGTTTTACACTTCTGTTCTTAAATCTAAAAGATTCTTAGTGCTTTGCACTTCCAAGTTGCGCTGTTGCGCTCTTAAGAGAGCGCCACGTGTCAGCTACAGAACAACTTGTGCTACGCGCTCTTGAAATAGAGCTTTGCTCTCTGGAATTGGCGCAACTCACCAGAGCGCGCCACGTGTCAGCAGCGCAACAGCGCAGCGCAACAGCGCAGCGCACTGCGCTGTTGCGCTTGCGCTCGCCAGAGCATGACACGTGTCCTCACCACAAGCGCTTGGGCTCAGTAATTGGCGCAAAGCGCCTGACAAATGCAATGCATTTCTTTTCCTGAAGGGCCAGGCCCAATTAAAAGACCAAACAGGCCTAATTAAATTGATGCTCTGCATCATTCATAAATGGGCAGAGCCCAAACAAAATAATAAGAATGCTATGCAAAGGCCTTGCAGAGTCCAAGTGAAATTGATGCTCTGCATCTTTTATGGGCAGAGCCCAAACAAAAAAATAGAAGTAATGCAGTGCATTATTTAAGTGTGGGCAAAGCCCTAGCACAGGTCTAATAGACCAAAAATAAATAAGAATGTTGAACATTTTCAACTGGACTTAGCCCAATTCTGGCCGTAAGTCCTCAAATTAAATTGACTGAGCGATTTCGCTCCCTTAAATCAATTTATATCCGGTTCGAGGGTACATCTCCGAGCTCCTCCGACACCTCTCGTTGTAATCCTTCAACGACGTCAAAGAGGCGACGAGTCCCAACAACCACACATGAATATGGACTGCGGGGTCCTTAAACTCGTGGACCGAAACGTCCTTAAACTAATATTGGACCGAAACGTCCTTAAACTAATATTGGACCGAAACGTCCTTAAACTAATGTCGGACCACCACGTCCCTAAACTGGAATATGGACCACCACGTCCCTAAACTGCAACATGGACCACCACGTCCCTAAACTGGAATATGGACCACCACGTCCCTAAACTACCTATGGATCACTACGTCCCTAAACTGGAACAATAGAGCCTCCAAATGCTCTTTTGCCGGATCTAAACTATCCCGTTTAAGTTGATCTTATCCCCCAAACACGGCTAACGTATCCTTAAACATTCAAACGGACTATAAAACTCCAAATCAACCTTGGTTCAAGGGTACATCTCTGAACTTCTCTGACATCTGCCGTTGTAATCCTTCAACGACGTTAGAGCGGTGACAAGTCCCGATGGCCAGATATTAAATAGATTATCACGTTAAGTTGATCTTAGTCTCAAACAGGACTATCGTATCCTTAACGAACGTTTAAGTTGATCTTAGCCGCAACGCGACTAATGCATCCTTAAACTAAAAACACCAAACCCAAATCTAAGTAAATACGGATTTGGACTAATCAACGTCCTACGGGCGACGGCATTACTCAGTCTCCGTATACAATCCACGGGCAACCACAAACAAAACAAACACACACAACACGAAGTGAAATTTTGGAGAAGGAGAAAGTTGTTACCGCGATGCGGTAGCGTAATTAACTGCAGGGGCTTGCGCCTGCAGGGAAGAGCGTCCCCACAATCAAAAACCCCTCAAGCGAGGGGGAATCTGACGAAGTCTGCTACATCGGCCGCATCCGTCTAAACCTCCGATACATGGTGCCATAAATCAACTTGGCATCTTCGGAGAGGTGGACGGATAAAACCAAATAGCATCTGCCCCGAATCTCAGGCAAGGCGTCTTCACGTCGTCGCCGTCATTCGGAGGGGAACACTCCTTGCTCGCCGAAGTCGATGACGCCACGCTCCATTGCCTCGGAATCCACGCGAAGGTACCTACAATATTACACAAACGCAATCGCTATTAAAACCGAATCCGGAAAACCGATACGGCACACGGCGCGCTCATAGGTTAGAACCTATGGCCTACGCATGCAAAAACAATCAAACAACCCTTGTTGTCGATGTACAAACATCCAACAACCAAAATAATATCAAAAACCAAAACCAAGCATTCAAAATACGGAAAACATAACCAAAAATCACACCAATGTGCTCCCAGATTTTCCATCAGGAAAAATAGCCAATTTTGCATATGGGGTTGCTCTAGATATAGGATAACAATGCCCCAGACCTAAAATCACAAGATTTCACTCCAACTTGGCCGAAATTTGTGGCCTATAGAAATAAATCTGCGGCCAGACTAGGGGATATTGGGCTCAGGTTTCAAGTGGTGGTTCATGGTTACCTGCACGTCTCATGGTCATGGGAACTTCTTTTATGGTTGTCTCAGGTCATCCCAGATCTCTAAATACCATCACTAAATCCACAAAAACCCGATATCGACGAATCTAAAGTTCATATTTTGGGGTTTCGTCACTGGTCAAGGTCAAGAATTGGTCCCTAGGGCCTTATAACAGCCACTAGGCATCATCCAATCTACACAACACTTAAACCCTTCTCTAGGAATTTCCAAGTTCACAAATCCACACCTTAACCCAATTCTAACTAACTAGAATGCTAGGAAAACATAAACTAAACTAAATGGAAGGTATTACACCTCATGGATGTCACCAAGCAAAACCCTAGAAATCCAAAGTCCTCAAAATCCAACATTGATGGGTCCAAAGTGTAGAGGGTGAAGAGGGGATCAACTTTTGTGAAGGGGGTTTAGGATTTGGATGAATATTTTGAGATGATATCATGGGTTGAAGGTGGAGGGAAGTGAGGAAGAAGAAGGAGAAGGAAATGATGGGGGAGGAAAGATGTGGCTGCCCTCTCTCTCTCTTCTTTATTCTCACCCTCTCTCTCACTAATTTACCATATTGCCCTTTCTCTTATTCTTTTCTTTTTCCCTCACAAAACCAAAACACAATATGAAACTAATAACACAAATGAACCACATGCAACTAAATGCAACATGATATGGTGCACAAGCCACTGAAAACTGTAGAAACACGAATTTGGCCTATTCGCGATTAGCAGTGCATTAATCGATTTTTATCCAAATCGCATATAATAAATTTTAAAAATGCCAAATCTAGTAAATATCTTTTTAAACGAATAAATTATTTTAATTTCCATTTATTTCACAAATATTGGTATATATTTATACCCATTTTCGAAAACCCCAATTTCGCAAATCGGGCAGTTTTCGGGAAAATATTATTTTAATATTAAATTCCAAAAATAATGTTTTATATTTTCTGAAATGTTACAATCTTCCCCTCTTAAATAAATTAGGTCTCCGAATTTAAATTTAAACCCCCAAAATCTAAAACATTTCAATACTCAACTCAAATCAACGGGGCTCCGAAATCACGGAAGATACAGAAATATCACAGCACATCCTCTGCGCCTGAAAACGAGTGTGAAACTCACAATCGAAATCCATCAAGCGTCACGCAAATCATAGGATTTGCACGGATATCATCGGAGTTACAATGGAGATACGGATCTCGAAATCCAATGCTGAAATCCAATATACACTAGTCAAATATTATAGTATGTATATAGTACGCATCCTTGAAAAATCTCCAAAAACTGAATAAAATACATGCAAAATCTTTTCCGAATCGCCGTGTGATGCGTAACACACGGCATAAGTGACGGACGCTCATTTGTAAAGTAATAATATACGTTCATATATGTTTTTCTAAAATATACGTTCCGCCCTTTTTGAAATATCCTAAAAGGTTTTCCTTTGTAAACGTTCGCGTCGCTCACGGGCAGTAGGAAAATAGCGAGACTATAGCTCCTTTTCGAAAACCTCTTGTTAAATTTTTAATGCATGCAAAGTACTCAGGTATTGTCCTCGGATCAGTCCTGTTCGGCTACTACGTAACATAGTGCTCATCATGAAAACAATGTGCTCAAAAGCAAAATCAGCCTCAAAAGGCGTATCCAACAATCACATGCGTCTGGTGCGCATGGAAATCAAATCCAAATACAGGTACCACAATATGCACAAAAGTAAAACTAAGTGCAACAGTTGTGCACGAAAGCATCTGTCCAGTGCAACGGGTGTGCACGAAAATAATATCAAGTGCACGAAAACCTCAATCCGGTGCAGCTAACATGCACGGATGAAAATCCCAATCAAGTGCATCCGGTGTGTACAAATCACATCTCATATCATGCGCCCAACATGCGCGAAAATCTAAATCAAGTGCATCTTTCATGCACGAAGGAAATCGAATTCTCGTGCATCCTACATGCACGAATAAAAATCTAAACGAAGTACAGTCAGACCCAGGTGAGGACCACTGGACAGCAGTGAAGAACATTCTCAAGAACCTAAGAAGGACTAAGGAGATGTTCCTGGTTTACGGTAATGGAGACCTCAGGGTCAAGTCCTTTACCGATTCAAGCTTCCAGAGTGACAAAGATGACAGCAAGTCTGTCTCGGGTTTTGTGTTTACCCTCAACGGAGGGACGGTATGTTGGAGGAGTTCCAAACAGGATACCGTCGCAGACTCGACGATGGAGGCTGAATACATTGCTGCAAGCGATGCCGCAAAAGAGGCGGTCTGGATGAAGAAGTTCATTAGTGAACTTCAGGTGGTTCCGTCCATTGTTGACCCAATACCTTTGTATTGCGATAACAATGGGGCTATAGCTTTAGCGAAGGAACCAAGGTCCCATCAGAAATCCAGGCACATCTTAAGGCGGTATCACCTGATCAGGGAGATCATTGATCGCCAGGAGATCGAGGTGCGGAGAGTGGACACAAAGGACAACACAGCGGACCCATTCACGAAGGCCTTACCCCAGACTCAGTTCGAGCGGCTGATCAAGATGATAGGTCTTCGATACGCCAGTACATGGCCTTAGTGCAAGTGGGAGATTGTTAGTGTATATGCCCTAGAGGCCATTACTGTATCATACTAGTATGTATATTACTTGATGGAAGCTTGGGATATTCACAGTTGTACAGACAATCTTGCTCGAAATAGTAGTATGCTACTTGGTTTGTCTCTGCTTTAATGTGTACATGTGTGTTTCTTTATTATATCACATTTACGCATTAGTAGAGCCCTTAGGATCTTTGCTTGATTACCGGCGTTGTGATGGCGATCACACTCGTGGGGGCTGGGTAATCCACAAGCACATCCTTATACACGTCCCTAGTCGTGGGATTATTGAGACAGGGCATCGATACTCCGGAGTAGACTAGCGTATGCGCTTCTCATCCCAGTACAGGAGACGGTCTGTCCCACAGCCGTCAGTACGTCGTACTTGACATAGTATGTGGGTGCTCGTTAGGTTACGAGTACACTGGACAGGACAAGTCGGGAACTGATGGTTGGTATTATACCTATCGTCAGTTATCAGTTCCCAGGTGACATGAGTACAGCTTAGTCCGCTGACTTGACACTGTCACTTCGCCTCAAGTGTGTTCCCACTGTTCTTTGATTACTGCCCTACCACGATTCTACTGAGTCGTGCAAACAGGTAGTAGTTGGGAGCAGTCCCGAAGCACTTGGAGGCAGTGACGGTTAGACAGGATTCGTCTCTCCCGGTATTGGGGGTTGACATCGCGCTGTGTCTAGGAGAGCCATTACACGAGTAGTCCCTGGCCAGGGAAAGCGAGATATACTGGTAGGTTTCCAGTGTTATCTCAGGGTGTTCTGGGCTTCACTCCGACACGACTTGTACCGCTATTAGGGGACTGACGTTTACCGCCCCCTAGGCCCGCCATGCGATGTATCAGACGAACAGACCGGACTGTACGGAGATTGTCACATACAGGCTCAGTAGGAGTTCGGATGGGTTTACCTCATCGGCCTTCTTATCGACATCTACCTGGGGACCGTTACGTACAGCTAGTGCCGCTTGCGGTCTGTGGTTAAACCCACTGCCAGCGTAGTGTCGAGTCTTTAGAGTCCCACACAGAGAGTTTCCCTGCACTGAGCGAAACATGTAGAGGCCGTATGGTTTTACGGCAGGGCTGCGATCACTTACGTACACTTGTGTGTGTGTGGTGTTCGGGCAGGCAATACTAGTGGGCTTTGGTTTAAGCCGGATCCTAGTATTGCACGGATGGATTTGTTTTGTCTTCTGTGCATCCGCATTCTACGGAATGCGGATGCAGGTGTGTATGCACAGTTTTCCGGAGCGATGAAGGAGGAGGTGCCTCATTAGGGTTTTGGCAGTTGGTTCGGACAAAACCGTTATGTGGCAGGCTCATTAGGGTTTTGACAGTTGATTCGGTCAAAACCATTTTGAGGCGGACTCATTAGGGTTTGGACAGTTCGTTTGGTCGAAACCATTATGAGCCGCGGCCATCATTTACTAATCCTTTTATTGATAATTTTATGATGGCTAATTGCATTGACCATTTTACCACGTTGGCCTCTCTTGACTTTTTTGACCGGTTGACCGTGTTGACCATTGACTTTCAAGAGGGATCTACACTCTTCTTTTCTTTTTCTTTTTCTTTTTCTTTTGGATTATGATAATGGTCATTTCAATGTAGCCATCAACTTTATCTTGATAGGATTTGTAATGATGGTTTTAGTGCATTATTGCAACCATGGTTAATTTCTTTAGTTCATAATTTCTTTCTCATTCTCTCTCTTGCCTTTTTCAAGTGAGAAGAAAAAGATATGAACCATGGTTGCTAGCTCCTCCTTCTTCTTCCTCCTCTTGATTCATCTTTTGATCTCATGTGTTGAGAGATAAAGATCCCACAAAGACAAAACCATCCCTCCATCACTTCTACACAACCTAGGGCTTCTAGATTAGCAATCTCTTTGCCCTAGTTACCTCGGCTCGAGGTGGAGCTCGGTGTACATCTCTCGGGTGGATCGTCTTCGACTCAAGGAGGCCACGGAGGTGACCAAAGTCCGGATCAAGCTTCGGAGCAAGCAAGGAGAAGAACAACAAGAAGAGAAGGAGTTCAAGTTGAGGTATAACCCCTAACCGAGTAGATAAATCTCTAGTTAGGATGCTAGTGTATTGTTTACCAAAGATCCGACTTTTACGGTCCATGTTACCAAGTCTAGAAAAAAATTTGTTTTACCGTTTCCGCAACCCCGAAAGTACCGGGAGAGGTAACGTGGACCTAACAGTGCCAACGTGCACGAAAACACGAATCTGGTAAAACGAATGCTCAAAGGCATAAATTGGGTGCCACCAATTGTACAGAGTATAAATCTAGTGCAACTAATGCACAAATATCCGTCCGGTGCAACAAATGCACGAAATACAAATACGGCGCATCCAGTGCACAAAATACAAATACGTTGTGCATCAATTGCACAGTGTAAAAAAAACCTAGTTCGACAATTGCACGAAATATAAATCAGGTGCAACAAGAGCACAGAAACGCATTAATAACTCAAATGCGTATAAAAGCCACGCCGAGTGTACCCAGGTATACAAAATCACAAACGCGTGCAACTGCGTGCACAAAACATGTATCAATGCACTACAAGAATATGTGAGCTATACCGAATGCAAGAATATAATCGAGTGCATACCACATGCACAAAATCAAGGCAACTATATGAAATCCATGAAATCATAAACATGTGCAGCCAAGGCACAAAATCAATATCAAGTGCAATAGATGTGCACAAATCATAAATCAACACAACGGTGTATAAAAACATATCTCAAGTGCAATAACTATGCACAAAGTAAATACCCAGTAGGTGCAGCCATGGTGCACGGAAACGATATCATGAAACTCAATCATCAAAACTCAAATCCAAGCGATATAAATGTGATACTCGGATCACAATGCAAATCGCAACAAATGACATTGAGGCACACCTTCTACAATGTCGAAAAGAAAAAGCGGTGCGACACAACTGGCAGAGCAAGAACATTCGCTTGTCTTCTGCTCACGGTCCGGTGTCCCTGTCTCAGGGTCTTCATTTCACCTGTGGATTACCAATCTCGCAATCCATCGGCTCATCAGTCCGGTCAGGTGTGCTAACGGAAACGATTCCGCTCTGGCACTCCATTGGTCATCTCTCGGACAATTATCACGACCACTCGTAAAGCAGCACGTCACTAGCGTCGGCCTCTGGCCCTCTGAGTACACGTCACACGTCTAATCCTCAGTGCAAATCTTACTGCAGAAGTGTCCTGGAAGGAACCTGCTCAAGGTCTCTTCCAATCTCCGTACCCTTAGCTATTTTCTTGATGTGTTCCATAGTCTAATAATGACTCTTTCCTTTCAGGCCATGGCCCATCCTGGAGCAGCGCCACATCTGGATGAGGATGCACAGTCATGCGTTTCCTTAGACCGCACGCTGATGAGTTCTGACGATGTGGTCAACGACCCCCAGGTCATCTTCGGAAACAGCGATTCCGAGGACGAAGGAGCCGCCACCCCAGAGGTTGACATGATAGACGATTCCGACGAAGAGGAAGGAGACCCTGAAGAGAACCAGATAGAGGAAGATCCCGAGGAAGACCCGATAGAAGAAAATCTAGTAGAGAAAAATCCCATGGAAGGAAATCCAGAAGAAGAGAATCACATGGAAGAAGATTTCGATGAAGAAGCTCCAGCAGAGGAAGGAGGACCAGAAGAACAAGACCCTGAGGTGGAAGAACTCCCAATGGCGATCCCTGCGAGGCGATATGGGAATGGACGCCCCTACCTGAGCGCGCGAGCCTACCGCAACCTGCTGAATCTCCACAACCGCGACTGAAGGAATTTTTAGATGTTGTCTTCCCTGGCCAAATAAATTTTTGTATAGTTTAGGGCCACCTTCGTTTTGCGAGAGTGTTTTGTTTCGAATTTTCTTGAATGAAATAAATCTTCTGAGTTCGCAAATCTTTTGTTTACTGGTTCACTCGATTCTTTGATTTTTCCTTTACCGTTTTCCTCCTGAGACCCCTGACTGTCCACCCCGATACCCTGTGCTGTTTCGACCCTCACTCAGATTAACCAGTACCACACCCCGATCTTTGGAATGGGCCACCCTTCATCCTTCGTCTATGCCTCGTTTAAGATCCTTCTGGGAGGGGAAATTGATAGTAAGATTTCCGAGTTAGCTGACCCTTCGGATTTTTGATTCACATGATGTATCGATCGTCATCTTCCCCATACATTCTTTTCCCCTTGTCGTCCTTTGCTGCCCACCCTTACTCCCTGTGCTAACCTGACCCTAATCTCTTCGACCTTCAACCTAAAGCCGCCACACTCCGACCTTTTGAATGAGCCACACTTCCTTGTAATTCCTACCCTAGCTAGCCTATACATATCTGTGTTTTTCCCTGCTACCCTAACTATATTTAGGGACACTGTTATTCAAAAATTTAGTTTGCATTATTTTGTATTTATCAAAGAGTGCGTGTTATTGATTACTCCGTTTTATGTATTTTAAGTACACTATTATTATTCTCATTTTCGGTAGCGCAACCTTACATCGCGCATATTTTCGTTCCATGTTTCTTATTTCCACTATGTGAGTTTTCTAAGTTATTTGATCGATACATTATCCTAAAATGTTTTAACCTACCAACAAATCTTTCACTACTTTATTGTCGTTACTTTATTTTCGGGTATTGTGCCTATGGTTACTATTATAATGGTTGTGCCTTATACACATAATTTTAGCTGCGCTACCTTTGATATGCGAGGTATGCATATGTTAAGGATCTCGATTTTATTTAGCACGCCTCGAATGTTATTATTCGTTGTTGCTATTCTATTTTTGTACATATGGGTTTCCCTCATAATTAATTTCTACTTTATATTTATTTAGACCTATTCTTTTAGTTGTATCATTTGCATATATATATAAACCTTCAAATTTCTTCATCCGCCTATTTCAAGTAAATCATTATGTGTTAGTTTGCGATATAATAGCTTTCGCTTATTATTTTATAGCTTGTCGTTTCTTTTAAATTTCGAGGACGAAATTTTTGTAAGGGTGGTATGATGTAATACCCAGCCCCTTTTTATACCAATATCTGTATTTTTGTTATTCTTGAATTTTATTTAATTTTATTCTTCTAAACCCCAAACCCTAAATCTTTACTTTTCTATTTTCCATAATTCCACAGCCAAACCAATCCCTCAGCCCAACACCATTTCTCCCTTTTATTAATAAATTCCCCCAGCCCATTCTTTTTAACTTAAACTTAATTTCTTTTATTCTTAAAACCCGGCCCACTCCCTCTTTTCTCCTCAAATTTCCTTTATTTTTTACTCCTCGGCCCAACCCCTGGCCCGGCCCGTTTCCTTTCCCTTATAATTCTTTTAATTTTCACACTGGCCCGGCCCATTCTCTTCAGCCCGCACCCGCGCCTCCTACCCGACCCGCCACCTACAGTGCCCCTCCATCTTCCCAACGGCTAGTTTCTTCCTCCCGCTCACTCCGCCGCTTCCGTCGCCAACACTCACGCCCACGTCGCAGCGCCCACGCCCACGCCCACGCCTTGCCGTTACCCCTCGCGATCCCCCAATCTCCTCCCTTACCTCCCTCACTCCTCTCTCACTCACAAAACTCTCCTCCCTCTCAAAAATTTCCCTCGAACCCACTGCGCACCCTTCACCCGCTCACCCCGACAGCGACGACCATAACCTCTCACCCTCCTCACCTTCGCTCGCCTCCTCCTCACCTTCATTCTCTCCACTTTCTCTCTCCCTCCACCTACTTTCCCTGACTCACTCCCCTGCACCCACTCGGGTCCCTACACACCCGTCGTCCCCTCACCGCCGGCTCTCCTCCACCCTCGTCCTCATTCCTCCCCTCCTCGACAATCCTACCTCCTATCACTAACGCCCTCGCCTCCATCTCAAACCCCCACTCATCCACAACCCGCACCCGAGCTCCACCCCTGCGCCCTCTCGCCGGCGAGCCCCACTGCATCTCGTCGACACCCCCGCACCATCGTCGACCGCATCATCATCGTCGTCGTCGTCTTCGCCATCATCCCCTCTCTTTCTCTCTCTCTCCGGTCCTCTCTCACTCCCTCTGTGTCTCTCTCTCTCTGTCCCTCCCTCTCTCTGCAATCTCTCTCTCTTGATCTCTCTCTCTCTCTCTTGATCTCTCTTTCTCTCTCTCTCTCTATAACTCCCTTTCTATCTCTACACTTCTCTCTCTCTCTCTCTCGCCCCTCTGGCAACCCCCACTGCACATCACCGTCGCTAAGTCACCACCGACGAGCCCCTACAAACCACCGCACAACCACCATCGCTACAAGCCCCCAAGCTTCAAGCCAAATAGCCCGGAAATTCATCGAACACCTGCAATCTTCGGAGACTCCGCTATTCCAGCCGCCGTCATCGCCGTCCAGGCCATCTCCACCATCATTGTGCCCATCGCCGTCATCGACGCGGCAGCCGTCGCAACGCCAGCGCACGTCCGTTGCACTCACCGAGCCATCAAGCACAAGATCAAGCTTTACTGAAGCCAACCCTTGTCACCGTGCCGTGCCCGTGCTGTACTTCGCTGCCGTGCGTCTCCAGGCAAGTTCCCTACTTGCTACATGCTACTTTATATTAATTACAAACTAAAATAGTATAGATTCCACATTTCCTATTTCCGTTAAACTATATAGTGTAACTGTTCGATGCATGATCTCAATGGAACTCCTCATTTAAATTGACGAAACATGAGGGAATTTGCTGGCCCACGTGATATTGAATGTTATGTATAAATTTCACTGGATAATACGACCGTTAGTGGCTAAAATGAATACCCCCAAGTATACCTGTAAAACTGGAAATTTCTTGTACCTGAAAACCATTAAAATCACCATAAATTATGTACATACTGGAATGATGCGTTCGAGGGCTTAAATCAAAAACGACTCGACGAACTATAACCCTATGCAAGTTTCTCATGGTTTCTATACTTAAATTGTGACAATATTTAGATCGGAGTGCGACTCTGGACTGCAGTCCAGAGCGACTCTAGTTGTTGATTACTGTCCCATAATGAGTGCCACCTTATTTCCTGAACTCGTATATTGCGAAACTCCACTGCATATTAAAGTTGAATCTGTTAGCTAGATAACACAAGTGATTTCATCCTGTTTCGTCATCTTTTTCTATTTAATCTGTAATTTAAAAGATGGGGACGTATAACAGTCCCAACAGAATCTGAATTGACACACTAGTATTGAACAGTGTATATCTCCTGACGTACAGATGAGATTGAGAATCCATATGTTGCGTTGAAAACCTTACTGAAAACCCTAGATTTCATTCAACTGTAGCGTCGCTAAAATCTGATCCCAACTGGGATTAAAATGCGTTGCGAAACGGACTTCCGATTCTGAAACCGGAATTCCAGCCGTGAACGCTTAAAATGAAATGGCCATAACTAGTGATTCTGAAACCCGATTGACGTGAAACTAAATTCGCTGGATAGATAATTGAACATCCTATTTATTCCCCATTCATTGTTTTGCTAAAATGTACCCTTATGAATTATGATAAATTGTGCAAGTGGTAGAATACTGTTCTATGACATCTTAATTATGCTTTACATACTGTTTCCTCATCATATCATACATATGTCACTGCATTGATAATCTAGTGATCATGTGCATTACCCAGTGTTAGGTATTAGTGATGATTGTGGCAAGTACGTAGTGTTCGTGCATGAGTGAATAAGTGGAAGTGACACGTACTTGTACACAATCAGTGAACCTTATTATTCTATTGCATTGTCGACGTCTGTGGGACGCGTGTACGTGTGACTATAAGTGGTATGGGACACTTATGGAAGCTCTTGCATGGGTGTCACAGATAAGGCACCAGACACTGCCATTTATCTTAGATATTAGTCGGGACGTGCTTGATGGAGGTCCTGCCTCCAGTTCTCGCACAGACTTGTCACAGACCGATTAGTATTTGAGGTTATGGTTAGCGTTTGATGTAGACCACGGGGTGTGGGGTAGTTTGAGTGTGAGTTCAACAGAATCTCGGGAGTCCCATGCCGGCTTATATATAGAGAGATATATGGAGATTTACAGGGTACATGATTATTACCGTGAGTTACATGTTGGGCCCATGGTCCCTTGTCCTTGGGTTCTACCCTTGGGTGGAGGACACTCGCGAGTGGTTGACTCTCACATTTAGACTGACGATAGGTTTAGTGACCTGTACAGTGAGACTTAGAGACTGATAGGGATAATGTCATTGATATACATTACTTACCGATGTTGACATACCTGGCATACTATATTACTGTTTTACTGTTCACCTGATACATTAGACACTTCATTGTTTACTGCATGTTCATATCTATACCGTTTTGATTTACTGTTATATATACCTATTATCACTGTTCGAGGTCTCACTTGTATCTATACATTATATTGCTATTGTGTCACTCTGACGACCTGAGTATGCATGCTCAGTGGGAGGAGTGGATTTAGCCGGGACCAAGACCAGACGCACATCGCAGACATCTTGATTAGCTATCCAGAGTTATACCCTTTTGTTTCCCATCAGGTCAGTTCTTTATATTTTTTTGTTTCAGTTACTGCATTTCTCATTACCTGCGCATTCTTTACTGATTACCATGTAAAGCTAGAAGCCGGAGTGTGACTGCGGCAGGACATTTCCTTGACCGTAGGAGCATGGCTGGCCTTGTCAACCCCTCGTATACCGTATTTTGGGAAGCGGGGCGTGACAACAAGTCCTCGGGAACTCATCCCAACCATCGGAGGAATACTCAACACTCGTCCGCTCTCGATCAACTCGCAACACATCTGGGTGAGGTCCTCTATCCGAAGCTGGTCAGCTTGCTGATCTCTTATCACATGATATTCGGACAACGTCAAACCTTTCGATCGAGTCATCAAAGTCCCAAAATTTTCTGAAAGCTCAACACCTGAGCACAGTTTAATAATATTCGGTATATGCCACAGTACCTATGGACCAACCGTAGAAGGGCAAACCCAGGCCTCACTGATGGCACCGCTAAACTACCATAAACCCTAAGGTTTAAAAGCAGTTCCATGGTCATCATGTCGAGTTAGGGTTTCAATCTTCTAGAGGGTCCACCGAATCACTTGCATGTTCCTCTGAATATCTTAAACTTGGAAAAATGGTTTTTTTGACATTCGTTCGAACTTTTCAACTCTGCCTAGACGACATGTGAATACCCTTCGTCTGCATGCTAAACAATGCCTCAATCCTCAAGGATAGACGATACATTAACGGTCATCTCTGGATCGGTCTACTCTAGATCTGAGTAAGACTCTCCACACTGGAAATCTTCAACTCAACTGGGCCTGCGTCGGCGCATCAATCTGACGAATCACCTTCGTCTCTTAACTCGGGATAGACTAGCTATCACCTGTCGCATCTTTTCCTGGAAGCTCCAGCGATCTCAGCTCGTAAGCCCTGGAGGCGACATCACATAAATCTTAGCAACAGCTGGGTCATCTGTCTGCACGGTAGAGACATCACTATCTCTGAGGTAGGCTGTACATCAACAGTCCTCTCACAACTGGCAGCCTCTATAAATGGCCCGATCATCCGGTGCAAAACCAAACACTCGCCTCCACAAGAGGTCACTACATCGAGATGTTCCCATGTCACCAGAAAACACAATGGTCAGCCCTCGTACCAGACGGGCTCGCCCTGACCGCAACACTAGCAGCAGCTAAATTTGCGCTCAAACCCTGGTGACAGGAACCTCAATCGTGTAAATCGATGAAAACGGATCAAGGGAATGAAAGGAAACGACAGATCCAGAATGGATACATGATCATAAGAAGGAACAGCATCAATGAGAGTATGATCATGGAACGGATAGAATCAAGGATCTCAAATGGATGTATAATCATGGGTACGAAGAGAATCACAGATCTCAAAATGTGTACATCTAAGGTTTCTTAAGTGGAGTATCGTATCGTGAATATGCCGCGGAACATACGTACGGTACGTCACTCTACTCAAGCTACCTACTCTATCAATCAGGGTCAACCTATGAAACGAAAGTTCGGGTCTAATACCCCTCCCCCCCCCCGTTCAAGTCTAAGTTCCGTAAGGTCAAGCCTTGGTTCCGAATACATACTCGCCCTAGACTTTGCATAGTCAAACATAGACTCGAACCAAGGTTAAACCTAGCGCTCTGATACCAACTTTGTCAAGACCCGAAATATTAGCTCATGACCGGCACTTAAATCACGCCACGTCTAAAGGCGTAACGTAATTCAAGTAAGCCGAAACCCAGAAATCTAAACCTTTTTAAGAAAATAAAAGAGGTGAAGTTTTGAAATAAAGGTAGGGTGAAATCAAAGTTTTCTAAATGCATAAGTAAAGGAACATGAAAAATGCATGTGGAATTTATTAGTTGAAAAACATGTTTCGCCTTTTTTAAAAATTTGGGCAGCACATCCTTTGTATTTTTTATCCAAAACCACATATACATAATAATGATAAAGTCATCCCCAAGCGGAAGCTAGCTCTTCGCCAATCGGCGGATCCACAACCACGCAAAGCATAAATATAAGTATACGACGCCCAACGGCAAAGATCACCACAAATGATAAAGAAATAAGCAAGACATCAAACCATAAGTAGCGGAAAACCTCTTGCTCTAAGTCTCGCAACCACAAGTCTCACTAAGTCTCATTACTTATACAAATACAAGTTTGATTGATGGAGTTGACTAGATACAATATGAATAATAAATACAAGAAGGGTGCGATCCAATATGTACCACCTACCAAAGCAAACACCCGAAAGCAACTGTGTGCCAGCAATACCGCTACTGATCCATGCGATCAACCTGCAAGAACTGTGGCACAACGGGGGTGAGTTGCCAACGCGTGAGTAGAAAAACATCAACAAGTAGAAATCGAATAAACAACGACTCCTGGGTCAACTGTATCATAAAGGTAATACTATGATATCTATGGTAACCATGTCTGCATATGTGCCAACAACATAAATAAACACCTAACAGCATGTGGATATCATCCAACCAAATAATCAATATATGTATGCATGTGGATCTCGTCCAACCAGAGAATCAAAGACACAACAACATCATGCGTGTAAATATCATAAAAGCATATGCATGAAAGTATGAGGCTATAAATCAACGTGTGTCCCTCGCGACACATCAAAAATCATGGAATCTGAGTGTCCAACATCGACACTCGAAACATCATGAAACCCGTGTCCAGCATCCACATGTAAATCCTCATATCTCAGGCTCCGTCAGTCCGGATCGGCCTACGGGCTCCGTCTGTGGGATCGGCTCTCGGGCTCCGGCAGAATGGGTCGGCCCCTATCCATCTCTCGACTCCGGTCGGTATCCTCCGGATAACCGCCAGGTCCAACTAATTACCGGTAGGTAGTAGTCCCTCTGCTAGGCTCACCGTCTACTGCACAGCAATCCGTTCTCGCCCCGGGGTACCGTACTGGGTCCACCATGTACCCACAAATGGATCATCCAACTCTTTGAATCGGGTTTCACATATCACACGTCTCAGAACCGAGAAAACGTATAGTGGACGCACTGAAATATCATATCAAGAGAAACCGGGTTTTTAAAACAATACATACTTTCTTTTAAAATGACCGCAGTTCTCAAATCCAGAAATCTCATGAAAACGACATATCTCAATGCGTATAAGCGTAAAGCATGATGTATGAGACATATAACAGAAATGTAAGCATATCCGTATATCATGTAACATGGAACAGTAATATGCACATATTGAGGGAAAACCGCTCTTTGAAATGAATCCAGTTTAAAATATATCATGCGGTTCCCAAATCTCCAAAATCTAATGCAATATCGTATAAAGGTGCATATGTGTATGTACGCAAGTATGGACATACAAATGTGTATGTCCGCAAATATGGGTGTACAATATGTATGTACGCAAGTATGGATGTACAATATGTATGTACGCAAGTATGGATGTACAATATGTATGTATGCAAGTATTTCATGCAAGGATTCATATCCTGATGCAGCGATTCTACTGTGTAAATGACATAGCAATTATCGAAGATGAAGTGTGTGAGCCGGCCAATCTGTGTAAGTGTAGCATACGCATCATCGATAATGGTGTAGATGTACTAGCACAGGTATATGTAATGCAATGAGAATAACATGAATGCAGCATAAGGTAAATCATCAGCTAAAAGGTATAAAGTATACATATCTAACAAGATCGAGTCGGTGAATCTAACCATTGGCATCTAGCCTCACGACATCACGTACGGTATAATCTATCGTACGGCATCCTCTAGTCAAGGGTATGAATCAAACATCAATTCAAACTCATAACGTACGAAAAATCATCGTACGGCAGCATTAAACCAATAGGGATCCTATCAGCCTATATGACAACGAGGGTACGGACCTAACGTCTCGTACGGCTTATCATTCAAGATTCACAGCATTATATTTATATCTATATACCTATGTCCCAGGTCACATCCATAACAATCTCATATCAGGGGACCGGCAAAGGTATCAATCACCTCAATCGACTCGCATCCATATACCAACATATCATCAAATCATCATATCACATCGTATTTTCTTTTCGTCGCCTTATCTCCCACATCAAGTCAATTCTACCAATACATTCTACCATTACAATAAGCATACGTATCTAATCTAACATACACACCCGAACCATACATTCGGTTTTAGAAGAAGCAAATCGTAGTTTTGAAAGTAGGGGCTACGGTATTTTAAGGAAAATATATCATTTGAAAATCCGTAACATCCCTCAAGGTATCTGTTTAAAAGATGCATATGATTCTTCAGTTTGAAATAGGTATGGTTCGATTGACACATCTACGTCGGTTATCTAGTCCTATAGTATCCAATACGGCAATATCATCGAACATCATTGTTCCCTGCCGAAACACGGAGACGCGACCGCGCATGTCCGTCTTGCCTGAATTTCGGGGCATATGCTAATTGGTGTTATCCGTCCACCTCTCCGAGGATGCTAAGTTGATTTATGGCACCATGTATCGAAGGTTTAAACGGATGTGTCCGATGTAGCAGACTTCGTCAGATTCTCCCTCGTTTGAGGGGGTTTTGATTGTGGGGACGCTCTTCCCTGCAGACGCAAGCCCTTGCAGTTAATTACGCTACCGCATCGCGATAGTCACTTTCTCCTTCTCCAGATGGTCACTTCGTGTCATGTGTGTTTGTTTTGTTTGTGGTTGCCCGTGGATTGTATACGGAGAGCAATTTATGTTGTCGCCCGTAGGGCGTGAACTAGTCCAAATCCGTATCTTCTTAGATTTGGGTTTGGGGGTTGGGTTTAAGGATATGTTAGCCTCATTTGAGACTAAGATCAACTTAAACGTTAGTTAAGGATACGTTAGTCCTATTTTAGACTAAGATCAACTTAACGGGATCGTTTAGATCCAACAAGAGAGTAATTGGGCTCTATTGTTTAGTTTAGTGACATTGCGGTCGATTAGTTTAAGGACATTACGGTCCATTCTTAGTTTAAGGACATCTTGGTCCATTGTTAGTTTAAAAACATCACGGTCGAGATTAAGGACATCATAGTCCGTGAGTTTAAGGACCCCACAGTCCAATGTTAGTTTAAAGACATCACGGTCGAGGTTAAGGACATCATAGTCTATGGGTTTAACGACCCCACTGTCCAATGTTAGTTTAAAGACATCACGGTCAATGTTAAGGACATCATAGTCTGTAGGTTTAAGGACCCCACAGTCTAATGTTAGTTTAAAGACATCACGGTCGAGGTTAAGGACATCATGGTCCGTGGGTTTAAGGACCCCACAGTCCAATGTTAGTTTAAAGACACCACGGTCGAGCTTAAGGACATCATAGTCCGTGAGTTTAAAGACCTCACAATCAAGGTTAAGGACATCATAGTCCGTGAAATGTGGGGTTGTTGGAACCCGTCACCTTTCTGAAGACGTTGAAGGATTACAACGACAAATATCAAAGGAGTGAAGAGACGTACCCTCGAACCAAAGTGGATTAAGTGATCTGTAGTCCAATTTGGAACTAAGATCAATTAATTATATTATAAGCACATTGGTTCAGTTAAGTCTGAATTGAGAACTTATGGCCAACTTGGGCTAAGTCCAATTAAGTTTGAAATATTGGCCCTTTGCTGGACCATTAGACATTTGTCTGGGTTCAGCCCCTCACCACTTAGCAATGCTAAACAAGAGTTTGAGGGATCTAATAACATTTTTATCTTTGACTGGGCATCAAACATTATAGCTCTGAATTTTACTCAATTTTGAGATTCAGTTGAAGGGGAGGCTTTTGTCTTTGGAAAATTAGCCAATTTGGCTAAAAATACTGTTAAACACTAGAGAACAACAGTGTTAAACACTGGAAATAAAACTCTCAAATTAGTGTTAAACACTAGAAGACAACAGTGTTAAACAATTGGAATAAAATTCTCAAATTAGTGTTAAACACTAGAAATAAAATTCTCAAATTAGTGTTAAACACTGGAAATAAAATTCTCAAATTAGTGTTAAACACTAGAAATAAAATTCTTAAATTAGTGTTAAACACCAGAAGACAACAGTGTTAAACACTGGAAATAAAACTCTCAAATTAGTGTTAAACAATAGAGAGGAAGGGGTCACGTGGGAACACATGAGGGTACCCAAAGGTGGGGCCAGATCTCCTTTACTTTGTTTTGCAAATAAGTGTTAAACACTTTTAATTTTCTGACCATCACGTGTTGGCACGTGATGGAGATTTGTACGTTGATTATTAAAGCATTTATTAAGGGGTCACGTGGTAACAAGTGAGAGCGCCCAACGCCAATATTGCATTTTCTTTTATTCTCTCTATTTTGAAGGTCACGTGGGAGCACGTGAGGCATTGCCTCTGGGCTGTTTCCTTCTCATTTTTAGGGAATCTGTTTAGGGGTCATGAGGGGCCACGTGATCTTAGTCCTTTGCATGCATGAAGATCATTCAAGTCTCTTTATTTTTAAGAATTAAATTCTCTGTAGGGTTAAACCCTAATTATGGTTTTAGAGGAATTAAATTCCTATGTATGTGAAAGAATTAAATTCTTATGTAGGGTGAAACCCTAATTTCATTTAGGAGGAATTAAATTCCTGTGAATTTGAGAGAATTAAATTCTTATATAGGGTTAAACCCTAGTTTTGTCTATTTTGATGGAATTAAATTCCTATATATTTAGGAGAATTAAATTCTCATATAGGGTTAGACCCTAGTTTTATCTTAAAGGAATTGAATTCCTGTATGTTTAGGAGAATTAAATTCTCATATAGGGTTAAACCCTAGTTTTATCTTGGAGGAATTAAATTCCTGTGAATTTGGGAGAATTAAATTCTCTAAACTCAATTCTCCCTCTAAGTTTTGGATCTGCATGGCAGAATTTCAACCCGATGAGAATTAAATTCTCAACCTATGGGGAGATTTGCTTCTGCAGATCTTCAACCAGAGGAAGAACTAAGTTCTTTTGCAGAAGAGTTAAACTCTTAGATTGAGAATTAAATTCTCTTTTTGAAGTTTTGGTCTTTTCCCCTTTTCTCACCTAGGGTTTCTTTTCTTGAGAATTAAATTCTCCTTTCTTTTCTCTCTGCTATTTGCCTTTAGAAAATTTCAAGATCCCAAAATTCTATCTCTTTCTTCTCTTCTTGGCTCCTATTTATAGGAGAAGGAAAAGAATCAATTTTTTTAGTAAATCTCTCATTGAAAGATTTTGTTTGTTTTTCGTAACTAATGTGATCTTTTAGATCACTCATTGAATTTTATTCACCATTGGATTTTTAATCCAAAAGATATTCTGTTTTGTTATTTTTGGTGCAATTTAGGGAGATCTTTCCTTGTATCCAATCTTTCCATAAATTGGTGATTTTTAATTACCGTTGGATTTTTAATCCAACGGTGCTCCATTTTACAGAGCACCATCTTTTTTGTTTGGAAAGATTTAGAGAAATATTTTTCCAGTTAGGGTCTTTGATTTCCCTTAATTAGAATTTAATTCTATTAATTCAGAAGGCTTTTAAAGCCCATCACGTGTTGGCACGTGATCCCAATGTTTGATCATGGAAATAGAATTTAATTCTATCAATTAAAGAGCTAAAGGGCATGTCACGTATTGGCACGTGACCCTTCTTTTAATCAGAATTTAATTCTGCCTTTTAACAGAGCTAAGGGACCATCACGTGTCAACACGTGACCCTTGGTCACGTGTGAGCACGTGATGCCCCATTGGGGACTTTCCTTAGCTGTTTTGTTACATTTTTTTTTGATATAGAATTTTAATTCTATAAAGTGGAGATCATAGGAAACTATCACGTGTCAACACGTGACCCTTGGTCACGTGTGAGCACGTGATGCCCCATTGGGGTCTTTCCTTAGCTTTTTTGTTACATTTTTGTTTGATTTAGAATTTTAATTCTATAAAGTGGAGATCATAAGAAACTATCACGTGTCAACGCGTGACCCTTGGTCACGTATGAGCACGTGATACCTCATTGAGGTATTTCCTTAGCTGTTTTGTTACATTTTTGTTTGATTTAGAATTTTAATTCTATAAAGTGGAGATCATAGGAAACTATCACGTGTCAACACGTGACCCTTGGTCACGTGTGAGCACGTGATACCTCATTGAGGAATTTCCTTATTTTTATCAGGGAACAAATGCCCCCACAGCGTTGTTCTCACGTGTCTGCATGTGAGTGCAACGCCGTCACCTTTGTGACCATTGGATCTGTCTAGAGAATAGGGGAGATGAAACGTTTCCCATCACATCCTATAAATGCCAGCGTCCCTTTAGAAGCGCCTCCACTTTGCTCATCTTCTTCCTTGCTTACATTTTTCCCTTTGAGAATTTAATTCTCTTTCCCAGAGCTTAGTTCTCTGTCATGTATGTGCAATACCGCTTTATCTTCCAATCAAGGCTTGTGCTCACGTGTTGCGCATGCGGGGTTTTGCTGGATGGGGATGTTTCATTTCTCTGATCTGATTCCAATGCGTCATTGGATTTCATTTCCAACGCTTTCCCCTTTTTTCCGGGCTTTGAGAATAGTCCCACCATGCATAACATTTTTTGTGCATAGTATTAAATGCTCCCCTTTATAACCTAACACCATGCCTTTCTTCTTTTCCTCACAGAAAAACCTATTTATAGTTTAAGGTGATCATCTTTGAGAAACCGATCAATCGCTATGGCTTGCAATCGTCCACATGCCCGTCGGCAACCATGGGAGGTGCCCATTGAGGAGATAATCTCTCGCTTCGCTGCGCGGCTGGCAGATCCCCACCTCACCGATGCTCAATGTGACGCGGTGATGTATGAGTTTCTGACTCGTCGGGGCTCTCCTCTTCACATAGGCTCCATTTGGCTTCGGATGATCTTTCTGTCTGTGCTTGCCGATATACGCCCTCATCCTGCGGAGATGACTTCGGCGATCCTTGACGCGGTGGAGGATAAGCTCGAGTGCTTTCACGAAGCTTGTCTAATCACTCAAGCTCTGAAGGATCATTCAGTTCATATACTGAGTTAGATAAGGGCCCGACGGGCCGTCATGTCCGCTTTCACTGATGAGCATGGCGCCAATCGATGGGGAGCGACTCCTCTAGAAAACCGTCGTTTTGACATGCTGGAGAAGGCGGAGAGGGAGCTGGAAAATTTTGTGTTTTGCTTTGTTAACCCTTGCATTTCCGATCCCTTGTTTGGTGATCTCTTTCCTTTAGAGTAATATCAATGTATTTTCTCTTATCATTAATCGTTAAATGTTCTCTGTTGGCTTTTCTGGTTGATGTGTATTCGTACGTGCATCCCACCTGTGTACACGAGCATCGTACTTGACCCCCTGGGAATTTTCTTTAAGTACGAACGTGAGAACTTTCCTTGTTGCTAGAAAGAGAAAATTCCTTGTGCATGTTTTGGATCAATGATTGGCGTCGAGTGGAGGTCTGTTTACATGATCTTGAGTGCACACGCCTTCCCTCTGAGGTTGTGGCTGCAAAGGTGAGCTTGCGGGGTCTAATTGAGCGGTTTGCTGCGAACATGATATCATGTGAGAAAAGGCTCAGCCGCAAGTTTTCGGAAAGGGAGCTGGTTTCCAAAGCGCTGGGGGAGCTTCAAGCCAGCCTTACGGCCAAGACCACTAAAGCGTATGAACTTTGGAGGGTGCTTCAAGTGGCTATCAAGGAGGTGTTAGCCATTGATAAGGCTGTCGTGTTTACTCGTGAAATGGTCGAGGCTCATAAGGCTACTGAGAAAGAGCTTGAAGGCCGGCTTGCCTCATACCAGGCCCAGCAAGCTCAGGCGGAGGCCCGTCTTTTGACGATACTGAATCATGAAGGCGAGGTTCAGCGAAAAAGGGATGAACTGGCAAATCTGCTAAATCGCCCTCCGACTTGAAGAATTGTATATATAGTTTTATTCTTCCTTTGTACATACTCCTGAATGAGAGTATATTTTTTTGTTCTTTCACGAATTGTACTTTGTATTCATTTTGATTCATGAATAAAAGACATATTTTTCTTCACGATGGTGTGTCCCTTTTATTAAATGTATTCTGTGGGTAGTCTATCTCGATTTCTTTGCAGGACAACGATGGCTTAGGATTCAGGGTTAGGATCTGCCTCTTAAGACTTTTCAACTTTATGAACCGTGAGGGTCTCATAAAGAATTTTCTCCCTACCGGTCGAGAGGATCCCGTAGGTATAATTTCTCCTTAAGAATCGTGAGGATTCCTAAGTGTGTTTTCTCTTGCAAGTCGTAAGGATCTCACAAGAGAATTTTCTCCCTTACGAGTTGTGAGGACCCGTAAGTGATGGGTGAGGTTATCATCATTCGCATTTCACGGAATCAGGAGTTTCTCTGGATGCTTCCCATGGGTTCACTGCCGTGTTCTGCAAGGACTAAGCTCCGCTCTGGACGTTTCCCACGGGGTCAGGATTGATATAAGCCGCGTTCCACGTAACCAGGAATTTTGCTCTGGATTCTTCCCACGGGTTCACTGCCATGTTCTGTGAGGACCAGGCTCCGCTCTGGATGCTTCACACGGGGTCATTGCTGTGCTCTGCGAGGACCAGGATCCGCTCTTGACGTTTCCCACGGTGTCAGTATTGACATAAGCCACGTTCCACGTAAACAGGAATTTGCTCTGGATGCTTCCCACAGGTTCACTTCCGTGTTCTGCGAGGACCAGGCTCCGCTCTGGATGCTTCATACGGGGTCATTGTCGTACTCTGCGAGGACCAGGATCTGCTCTGGACGTTTCCCACGGGGTCAAGATTGACATAAGCCGCGTTCCACATAACCAGGAATTTGCTTAGATGCTTCCCACGGGTTCACTGCCGTGTTCTGCGAGGACCAGGCTCCGCTCTGGATGCTTCACACGGGGTCATTGCCGTGCTCTGCGAGGACCAGGATCCGCTCTGGACGTTTCCCACGGGGTCAGGATTTACATAAGCCACGTTCCACGTGACCAGGAATTTGCTCTGGAAGCTTCCCACGGGTTCACTGCCGTGTTCTGTGAGGACCAGACTCTGCTCTGGATGCTTCACACGGGGTCATTGCCGTGCTCTGCGAGGACCAGGATCCTCTCTGGACGTTTCCCACAGGGTCAGGATTGACATAAGCCGCGTTCCACGTAACCAGGAATTCTTGACTTTATCCGTATTTCACGGAGTCGGGGTTTGACTCTCGGTCATCTGTGCACCGCCGAGTCATGGAACCGGGAGTTGCCGCTGTTCCGCTTTGCTTGATATTGTGTATGTTGTTATGAGACGAATATTGAAGTGGTCTCTAGGTTGTCTTGTGAACCGTTGAAATTTGGCTTCTTCTTCTGATGGAGCCTGGGGAGGGAAGGTGTGATTCCTTCTTTGTTTGTGCCCCTGGATTGTATAAAAGGATTAATGTGATATCACCTGTATGGCATAAATTTCATTTTTCTTTATTTCTTTCCCCGGTGCTCTATCATTTCAGCTTTTATATCGTGAAGGTCGCGATTACCCAATCATTTCGGCTATTTTTCGCGGCGCCCAATCATTTCGGCTATTTATTTTATTTTTACTTGCTGATTTTTATTGCGAGTTGCCCAATCATTTCGGCTATTTTGCATGCATACATTTTTACTTGCTGATTTTGTTGCAAGTTGCCCCATCATTTCGGCTATTTCGTATGCATGTGTGGCTCGCTAGCTTCTTGCTGCAAGCTTGGAATTAGACACCGATTTCGGCATCAGCACCGCTACAAATGGGATATTGCCAGGAGCGAATCATCATTTTCCTCTGTCGATGACGAACAAAGGTGGCTTAGTAAACAGGGTTAAGATCCTATCGACTAAGGCTTTTGACTTCATGAGCCGTAAGGGTCTCATAAAGGTATTTCTCCCTATAAGTCGTGAGGATCTCGTAGGTGCGTTTTCTCCTTAGGAATCGTGAGGACTCCTAAGTGTATGGCTTCTCGTAAGTCGTAAGGATCTTACAAGAGTATTTTCTCCTTCTAAGTCGAGAGGACTTACAAGGGTTGTTCACCGTGTAGATATATCCCTAGTCACGGATGGGACTTTGTTAGGGAAATGTTTTTTCGCGCCCGTGGATTGTATGCAAGGGTCAATACCGAACCGCTTGTAGGGCAGTATTGGAGGTTGTGGGGGCTGCATAAGAACAGGTTCAGATCCCTGTAACTTAAGACTTTTGAATCTTATGAGCCGTGAGGGTCTCATAAGAGGGTTCTCCTTACGAGTCGTGAGGATCTCGCAAGTGTAGTTTCTCCCTAGGGATCGTGGGGATCCCTAAGTGTGTTGCTCCCTTATGAGTCGTAAGGATCTCACGCAGGTGGTTTCTCCTTACAAAGTCGAGAGGACCTTGTAAGTGTCTTTTAACGAGATTGCGCCCTTTCGGGTTTTCATAAAACTCGCCGGTAGCCCTGCTGTTTTTACTCACGGAGCCCTTTCGAGTTTTCATTCGTGGCCATTTTGCTTATGGACATACCGTTTTCTTTTTTTTCTTTTTTTTAATTCTTTTTTTTCGTACCAGTTTTAGGATGCTGCAATCCACCGTAGCTTATCGACATCTCGGTCAACGGCAAGTTTTAGGACGTGGTGGTCCGTTGTTAGTTTAAGGACGTTTCGGTCCGTTGTTAGTTTAAGGACATTTCGGTCCGTGGCCGGTTACTACTAATAGAGTTTGGGCTTAGGAAGATAGCGAGTGGACATAGTCGTCGTCATCTATCATTGACCTAGGCCGTGACTCGTCAAGCGTAGTATTTCTTCAGGAAGCGGCCGTTTATTGGCCTGAAAGGACTTTCACCATGCATGTCCATGAGTAGATAGGCCCCACCCTGGTAGACCTTGTCTATGATATACGAGCCTTCATAGTTCGGCTCGAATTTCCCCCGTTTGGCACGATTGGGGATCATAGGTCTTTTGACCACTAGCACGAGTTCATCTTGGCGGAACGTTCTCGGCCTAGTCAATCTCTCATATGAACGCGTCGTCTTTGTTTTATAAGCCTTCAGATTTTTTGCGCTATGAGCCGGGTTTCATCAAGGGCATCGAGCTCCTCAAGCCGAAGGTGAACATTCTCTTCGTCCATTAGCTCGTAATGAACTGCCACTCGTAAAGAGGGTAGCTCTATCTCGAAGGGAAGTACTGCTTCTGTTCCGAATACCAATGCGTACGGCGTTGTGTTCGTGGCCGTTTTGAACGTAGTCCGATACGCCCAGAGAGCTTCATGCAGTCTCTCGTGCCAGTCCTTCTTATTTCGGGACACCGTCTTTTTCACTATCTTCGTCAAGGTCTTGTTGAAAGCCTAAGCTAGACCGTTAGCTCGGGGATTATACACTGAGGAGTATCTCCAGTCTATGTTGTGCTGTTGTGCGAAGCGGCTGATCTTGTGACTTCTGTAGGCTGGCCCATTATCGGAGACAATTCGTCTCGGAGTGCCAAACCGATAAATGACGTGTGTCTTGAAGAAATGGAGGATATTTTCCGTCTTCACTTCCCTCAGCGGTACTGCTTCTGCCCATTTGGAGAAGTAATCAGTTGTCGCCAAAATGAATCGATGTCCTCTGGACGATGCTGGTTCGATGGGGCCGATTATGTCAGTCCCCCACATTTCGAATGGCCAGCTAGCCACCGTTGGATGTAGAGGATTTGGATGCTGATGGATGAATTCCCCGTGAATCTGGCACGAATGGCACTGCTTCGCATACTCGAGGCAGTCCTGGATCATCGTGGGTCAATAATAACCTATCCGTTTGATCTTCAGCTTCATCTTCGGCCCGGCTTGGTGAGAACCGCAGAGTCCATCATGAGTTTCTTGGACGACTCTTTTTGCTTCTTCAGGTCCCAGGCATCTTAACCACAGAGAATCAAATGACATTTTGTACAGAGTATCGTTGACGAAGGCGAAAGATAGGGCTCGCTTCATGAGCTGATGTTTTGAGGGCGCATCTTCAGGCGTTCGACGGGATTTGAAGTAGTCTATAAAGACTTCTCTCTAATCCTCAACCTCTTCTTGGTCTTTTACTTGTAGAGCCATTTGCTCGGTTGCTCCCTTTTCCTCGGACGACTCCGGAGATATTTCTGCCGGTGCAAGAACCCGACGGCTTTGTACCACGATTCTTACGTCATTGAAGTTCTCATCGGCCAATTCTTTAGCAAGCTTGGCTAATGCATCCGCTTTGCTATTTTCCGCACACGGTATGCTTTCCAAGGTGTAGGAAGGTATTTGCGTCAGCAGTTGTTGTACCCTATCGCCGTACTTTACCAACTCTGGCTTGCACGTTTGATAGTCGCCGTTTACTTGACTAACGACCAATTGGGAGTCTTCGTATATGAGGAGATTCTTAATTCCCATGTCGATGGCGATCTCGAGATCTGCTATCAAAGCTTCATACTCGGCTTCATTGTTTGTCCTCGGCTCTGTTAAGGAGAAGGAAAAGCGCATTATCTCTCCTTGTGGAGTTACGAAGATGAGACCTACCCCTGATTTGATTATGGGGGTGCTTTGTTTGCGCTTATTCATGGAGGATGCTCCATCGAAGTAAAGTTCCCACCAGGTATCCCCTCGATAATCTCAGGTTCCAACGGATTCTTCCACCTGATCGCCGGGCATGTCTGGAGATCGTTCAGCATTCTTTTGGTTTTGGCTGAAAGAGCGACCTCCCATGGAGCTTCTTCAACAAAAGAGCACGATGCCCCCGGTGTGTCCGTCTTCTTAGGAGTGTGTGGTTGTGGTGGGCTTACTTTCCACTTCTCACACAGCGCAAACTTGCCTTGTTGGTACTGATCCTCGATCTATCCCTTAAAGACGAAGCAATCTTCGATTGGATGGCTTACCGTTTGGTGGTAAGGGCAATAATTGGGACTATTAGCCTCGCCGGGTTGCAGTGGTCGCTTAGGATTTGGCAGATTGATGAGCCTGTTGCGCATCGCCAGTTCGAACAGTCTCTTCGTTTTGTCCCGAGGGAACGAATAAGGACGCTTCATTTTCTCATTGTAGTATCGCCGCCTTTCTTCCAGCTGATCCGCTATTTTTGGGGCACTGGGCTGTTGTTAGGTATTCGCAACGAAGGTCGCCTTCCCTTTACCCTTTTCGTTCCGCGTCTCCGGCTTCAGAGGAGACGGTCTATGACCCATCTGGTCCATCTGGGACAGCTTGTCGATTAAAGCTTGGAACGTGGTCGGTTTGAAGAACATCATGAATTGTGAAATAGTTGCATGAGGGTCTAGGGTGCCCATGAACATGCCCACCGCCGGTGCTTCTTCGATGCGATGTTCGCATTTCGACCACAGATTCTGACATCGGATTGCGTATTGAACCCACGTCTCGCCTGGCTTCACCCTGGCATTGATCAATGCCATTATTGGGGTGCGTTCACTAGCACTCGCGAATCGCTGGGTGAATAACAACTCCATTTCTGCGAAATTCTTGACGGAGTCATTTGGAAGTTGGAGTACCATTCAAATGCCGTCTCCGACAAGCTGCCGACGAATTGGCGGAGCAAAATCTCATCATCACCCCCGGTGTTGCCGCAAAGAGCCCTGAACTGAGCGACATGTTGATGGGGATTGCATGTCCCCTTGTACACATGGAATTTGGGGATTGTGTATCCCGGCGGGTACTATATTTGGTTATACCAGCCTGGATATGGTCGCCCAGTTTTAACGACTTGGCCAGCCGCTTCATTTGCCTGGTGAGCTCGTATTTGTTGAGCAATATAGTCATCCAGAGCGGCCTTTGAAATAGTTTCCTCTTTGGCTGCTGAAAGAGCCGGGGGAGGATTCGATGTCTCCCCTCTGTCGTCATCAATAATGATTGGAGGGTCTTCAGCTGGGGGATCCGGCTGTAACATCATCCCGACCATGTCTTGGAAGAGAAGCGCCATTCGTTTTATGTTGGCAGCTTGTTCTGCAGCTTCTCTATCCTTCTTTTCGAGGACTCTGCGTAGGAAGTCAGCATCGGTTTCTTGTTCGTGACGCTGCTCCGATGACGCCTCCGGGCTTTCTTTTGGTCCGGTGAGTGCGGCCATTGCAGTCAGCATCTCCTGAAGCTTCTGCTGTTGTTGTTTCTGAGCCCTTGTTATTGATCGGGTGAGCGATCGGTGGCCCATCGAAGTGTGGCTTTCCTCTTTTCCGGAAGCCATGTAAACAGTATGCACCGTTATGCCCCCAGACTTGGGGCGTTTGGGCTCAGCGTCTTTGCGATCTGTCGTAGTCACAGGGGCTTTTTTTGGCCTCCTTCTTTTTTGAGCAGTTGACGTTGAGGGGGCCGTTGCAGCGGGCACCCAGGTGGTTGTCGTCCTTTGCGGCTTGCCAGGACGGTTCTCTTCCTGTTGGACTTTCAGCGTCTTCTATCGACGGGGATAGTCTTGATCAATCACCGATTCTTGGAACCGTCGCCAGACTTTGTAAACATTGGAGGACAGCCGTTGAGTCCACCGGTGGAGGAGATCTTTTCAGTACGGCGGTAGGAGAGTTCTTGCGCACCTTGTTCAGCAGTTGAAAGTTGTTCCCGGTTGGAACAGCAACATTGACTTCCACCGTTGGGGCTGGTGGAGTTAACCCAGAGGGGGAGTTGCCCCCAGTCTTCCTTACTCGGCGCCAGTGGCGACGTCGAGTGAGTCGAGCTGTTGGGATTGTTTCGGCTTGAGGGGTGACTTCGTCATGTCCCCTGTTTAGGTGAGGCGCTGCTGGTACCAGCCTCTTGAAGACCGACGTTCGTTGAGCAGCGGTGTCTAATCTATCGAAGACAGACTTTTGAGTAGGAACGGGATCCGGAGTTGGAGCCGGAACAGTCAGTCTTGTAAAGACCGGCCCTTTGGCAGGAGAAGCCGCCTTGACGACTTCGGGAGCAAGGATGGTTACTCTCTTCGGAAAAACCTTTTCTTGAATTGCAGGCTTCATCATGGGCTCACAGGAACTTTAGCCCAATCTGGCGAAGACCGAGGCGCTGGAGCTAGATGACCCGTTGAGAGGGGCCGCAGTAGTTGTAAGACGATCAAAGACCGACTTTTTGGGAGCTTCTGGTGTTGGTATAGGAGCGTTGAAGCTCGTTGGCAGGAGCATGGTCCCGAAAAACAATCCAGTAGTGGCCTGAGTGACCTGTTCCACCGGCATCTTGAACAGGGAAGCCGTTTGGGGCCCGTAAGCTATGCCTCCAGATGAGGAGGAACGTGGGTTGCAGTTGCAATTAGAACACTTCACGTAAGTGGACGCCATTGATCCTCCGCTTTCTGCACCAAGCAAAACGCCAAATCTCAGTACCTCTAACCCAAAAGCAACCATTAGCAAACCGTGATTCGTTCGCGAACACGACACACTAAGTATGGAGTGGAAAGAGGAAAAGGCCCCACCGGGCGTGCCAGAATCTGTTCCCCGCCGAAACACGGAGACGCGACCGCACAGGTCTGTCTTGCCTGAATTTCGGGGACGATGCTAATTGGTGTTATCCGTTCACCTCTCCGAAGATGCCAAGTTGATTTATGGCACCATGTATCGAAGGTTTAAACGGATGCGGCTGATGTAGCAGACTTCGTCAGATTCCCCCTCGTTTGAGGGGTTTTTGATTGTGGGGACGCTCTTCCCTACAGGCACAAGCCCCTGTAATTAATTACGCTACCGCATCGCGGTAACCGCTTTCCCCTTCTTCAGATGGTCACTTCGTGTCGTTTGTGTTTGTTTTGTTTGTGGTTGCCCGTGGATTGTATACGGAGACTAATTTATGTTGTCGCCCGTAGGGTTTAAGGACCCCACAGTCCAATGTTAGTTTGAAGACATCACGGTCGAGGTTAAGGATATCATAGTCCGTGGGTTTAAGGACCCCACAGTCCAATGTTAGTTTAATGATATCACGGTCGAGGTTAAGGACATCATAGTCCGTGGGTTTAAGGACCCCACAGTCCAATGTTAGTTTAAAGACACCACGGTCGAGGTTAAGGACATCATAGTCCGTGAGTTTAAAGACCTCACAATCAAGGTTAAGGACATCATACTCCGTGAAATGTGGGGTTGTTGGGACCCGTCACCTCTCTGAAGACGTTGAAGGATTACAACGACAAATATCAAAGGAGTGAAGAGATGTACCCTCGAACCAAAGTAGATTAAGTGATCTGTAGTCCAATTTGGAACTAAGATCAATTAATTATATTATGAGCACATTGGCTCAGTTAAGTCTGAATTGAGGACTTATGGCCAACTTGGGCTAAATCCAATTAAGTTTGAAATATTGGCCCTTTGCTGGACCATTAGACATTTGTCTGGGTTCAGCCCCTCACCACTTAGAAATGCTAAACAAGAGTTTGAGGGCTCTAATAACATTTTTATTTTTGACTGGGCATCAAACATTATAGCTCTGAATTTTACTCAATTTTGAGATTCAGTTGAAGGGGGGCTTTTGCCTCTGGAAAATTAGCCAATTTGGCTTAAAATAGTGTTAAACACTAGAGAACAACAGTGTTAAATACTGAAAATAAAAGTCTCAAATTAGTGTTAAACACTAGAAGACAACAGTGTTAAACAATGGGAATAAAATTCTCAAATTAGTGTTAAACACTAGAAATAAAATTCTCAAATTAGTGTTAAACACTAGAAGACAACAGTGTTAAACACTGGAAATAAAATTCTCAAATTAGTGTTAAACACTAAAAATAAAATTCTCAAATTAGTGTTAAACACCAGAAAACAACAGTGTTAAATACTGGAAATAAAACTCTCAAATTAGTGTTAAACAATAGAGAGGAAGGGGTCACGTGGGGACACGTGAGGGTACCCAAAGGTGGGGCCAGATCTCCTTTACTTTGTTTTGCAAATAAGTGTTAAACACTTTTAATTTTCTGACCATCACGTGTTGGCACATGATGGAGATTTGGGCGTTGATTATTAAAGCATTTATTAAGGGGTCACGTGGTAACACGTGAGAGCGCCCAACGCCAACATTATCTTTGCTTTTATTCTCTTTATTTTGAAGGTCATGTGGGAGCACGTGAGGCATTGCCTCTGGGTTGTTTCCTTCTCATTTTTGGGGGATCTGTTTAGGGGCCACGTGACCTGAGTTCTTTGCATGCATGGAGATCTTTCAAGTCTCTTTATTTTTAAGAATTAAATTCTCTGTAGGGTTAAACCCTAATTATAGTTTTAGAGGAATTAAATTCCTATGTATGTGAAAGAATTAAATTCTTATGTAGGGTGAAACCCTAATTTCATTTAAGAGGAATTAAATTCCTGTGAATTTGAGAGAATTAAATTCTTAGGTAGGGTTAAACCCTAGTTTTGTCTATCTTGAAGGAATTAAATTCCTATTAATTTAGGAGAATTAAATTCTCATATAGGGTTAAACCCTATTTTTATCTTGAAAGAATTGAATTCCTGTAAATTTGGGAGAATTAAATTCTCATATAGGGTTAAACCCTAGTTTTATCTTGGAGGAATTAAATTCCTGTGAATTTGGGAGAATTAAATTCTCTAAACTCAATTCTCCCTCTAAGTTTTGGATCTGCATGGCAGAATCTCAACCCGATGAGAATTAAATTCTTAACCTATGGGGAGATTTGCTTCTGCAGATCTTCAACCAGAGGAAAAACTAAGTTTTTTTGCAGAAGAGTTAAACTCTTAGATTGAGAATTAAATTCTCTTTTTGAAGTTTTGGTCTTTTCCCCTTTTCTCACCTAGGGTTTCTTTTCTTGAGAATTAAATTCTCCTTTCTTTTCTCTCTGCTATTTGCCTTTAGAAAATTTCAAGATCCCAAAATTCTATCTCTTTCTTCTCTTGGCTCATATTTATAGGAGAAGGAAAAGAATCAAATTTTTTTAGTAAATCTCTCATTGAATGATTTTGTTTGTTTTTCGTAACTAATGTGATCTTTTAGATCACTCATTGAATTTTATTCACCATTGGATTTTTAATCCAAAAGATATTTTGTTTGTTATTTTTGGTGCAATTTAGGAAGATCTTTTCTTGTATCCAATCTTTCCATAAATTGGTGATTTTTAATCATCGTTGGATTTTTAATCCAACGGTTCTCCATTTTACAGAGCACCATCTTTTTTGTTTGGAAAGATTTTAAGAAATATTTTTCCAGTTAGGGTCTTTGATTTTCCTTAATTAGAATTTAATTCTATTAATTCAGAAGGCTTTTAAAGCCCATCACGTGTTGGCACGTGATCCCAATGTTTGATCATGGAAATAGAATTTAATTCTATCAATTAAAGAGCTAAAGGGCATGTTACGTGTTGGCACGTGACCCTTCTTTTAATCAGAATTTAATTCTGCCTTTTAACAGAGCTAAGGGACCATCACGTGTCAACACGTGGCCCTTGGTCACGTGTGAGCACGTGATGCCCCATTGGGGTCTTTCCTTAGCTGTTTTGTTACATTTTTGTTTGATTTAGAATTTTAATTCTATAAAGTGGAGATCATAGGAAACTATCACGTGTGAGCACGTGATGCCCCATTGGGGTCTTTCCTTAGCTTTTTTGTTACATTTTTGTTTGATTTAGAATTTTAATTCTATAAAGTGGAGATTATAGGAAACTATCATGTGTCAACGCGTGACCCTTGGTCACGTGTGAGCACGTGATACCTCATTGAGGTATTTCCTTAACTGTTTTGTTACATTTTTGTTTGATTTAGAATTTTAATTCTATAAAGTGGAGATCATAGGAAACTATCACGTGTCAACACGTGACCTTTGGTCACGTGTGAGCACGTGATACCTCATTGAGGTATTTCCTTATTTTTATCAGGGAACAATCATCCTCAAATCTCGTCATCACGTATTAATCGTATCATATCACTTCTAACTAACCCTTAGTTTCTAATATGGTTTCTCTAATTATCTTTTAACTCTATCCATAGTTTTCTATTAAAGGTTTCCTTAACCATATTCTATATATAAATCGGTTTCCATCAAAGTTTGCGGGGGTGCTATACGCCATCCACCCGACTTCCCCCATAGATATAGATCTACTCACTTTGATCCTTGCTTGCCGAATTAGATGACGCCAAGCTCCGTTGCCTCGGAATCCACGCGAAGGTACCTACAATAATACACAATCGCAATCGCTATTAAAACCGAATCCGGAAAACCGATACGGCACACGGCGCGCTCATTTGTTAGAACCTATAGCCCACACGTGCAAAAACAATCAAACAACCCTTGTTGTCGATGTACAAACATCCAACAACCAAAATAATATCAAAAAACAAAACCAAGCATTCAAAATACGGAAAACATAACCAAAAATCACACCAATATGCTCCCAGATTTTCCATAGGCAAAATTAGCCAATTTTGCATATGGGGTTGCTATAGATATAGGATAACAATGCCCCAGACCAAAAATCACAAGGTTTCACTCCAACTTGGTCGAAATTTGTGGCCTATAGCAGTAAATCTGCGGCCAGACTAGGGGATATTGGGCTCGGGTTTCAGGTGGTGGTTCATGGTTACCTGCACATCTCATGGTCATGGGAACTTCTTTTATGGTTGTCTTGGGTCATCCCAGATCTATAAATACCATCACTAAATCCATAAAAACCCGATATCGACGGATCTAAAGTTCGTATTTTGGGGTTTGGTCACTGGTCCAGGTCAAGAATTGGTCCTTAGGGCCTTGTAACAGCCATTAGGCATCACCCAATCCACACAACACTCAAACCCTTCTCTAGGAATTTCCAAGTTCACAAATCCACACCTTAACCCAATTCTAACTAACTAGATGTTAGTGATATGTATGCCCTAGAGGCCATTACTTTACATACGATGTATATTGTAGTGGATGCTTGGACATTTATATGGAGGACTTTCTTGCTCGACATGATAGTATGCTATCTGGTTGCTCTTTATCTTAACATGTACTCTGATTGTCTCTATGTTACATGTTGATAAAGCTCTTAGGATGAGTACTTGACTTGCAGGATTATGATGTAGATCATACTAGTGGGGACAGTGTAGTCGCTAAGTACATCTTTCAAATGTTCCTAGTCATAGGTGTATCGAGACAGGGCATCGATATACCAGAGTAGACTAGCGTATAGCTTCTCGACCCATGTAGATGGGCGATAGATGATCCCATATCCATTGGTGTTTGATATCAGAGACAGTATACGGGTGCTCAGTGGAGACTGGGTACACTGGACGGACTCGCCGAGAACTCCCAGATGGTATTATACCTTACGTCAGATGGCAGTTCTCTGGTGACACTAGTACTGGTTAGTCTGTAAACCTGAGATCGTCATAGAGTCTTATGTGATTCCTACTGTGCTTTGATTTCCACCCTACCACGTTCAAGAGAACGTGCAAAACGGTGGCTTTTGGGTACAGTCCCGAATCACATGGAGGCAATGAGCGATAGGAGGGGTTTCGTCTCTCCCGGTATTAGGAGTTGATGTTGCGCTGTGTTCGATTGGCTATAACTGGAAATCCCTGGCCAGGGTTGCTGAGATTTACTGGTAAGTGTTATCAGTAGTTTCTCGAACTGTTATGGACCTCATATCGACACGACTTATCGGTTACTGGGGTCTGACGTTTACCACCGCTAGACTAGATATGCGACATATCAGACGAAGAGACCGGACTGTATGGGAGTGTTACTGATTGGATTCACAGGAGAATGTACAGGCTTGCTTGTTGATCTTCTGATCGCTCAATACCTGGGTGGATGTTACGTTTAGCTGACCGCTTGCAGTTTGTGGGTGTTTGATATGATCATCACCTACTGCCGGCGTATTAACGATTCTTTAGAGTCCTACACAGAGGTTTCCTGGCTCAGGCAAAACGGAGTAGGAGCACATATGTGATATGTGCGGGACCAAGAATAATATGTATATGTGATACCGTATTCGATTCTCGCGATATATGATATCGGTCGGATATATGGGATATAGCCGGGACATCGGATCAAGTGTTGATTCGATGAACTGATACATTTTATATTAGTCGTTTATTTGTGAAATAGCCGGATTATCGGATCAAGTGTTGATTCGATAATTTAATGTATAATTATATATTTGATATGTTACATTACATTAACTAATATAAGCTCACTTAAAGATTCTTTTTCTCACTTGGATAATACATTGATGTATATGCGATATATGTTAATTGTATTATTTTATTTTGTTACTATAAATATTATATATGTGATATATAATATTGTAACATGTTAGGGTTACAAATGCAACATAGTTGTTGAGTTTAAATCAAGTTAAGGTTTGGATTAGGGTTAGCTTTTGGGTTAGCTTTTGGATGAATCTTTCATGAAGCTTCATGAAGCTTTGACTTTTGTCATCTAGCTTGATATTTTGTGTAGATATTCTTTAACCCAACCCAAACCCTTAACCTATGGTTTATTCTCTACATGGGTTAAATCTTTCATTCTTAACCCATGGTTGCAATTGTAACCACAACAATAATTCATTATTCATCACAAAAGGATTTATTCTTCTTCCTCCTCTTAAAAAGCTTTCTAGCTTTTGGATTTGTGATGATATTTTGTGAGAAATTGAAAACAAAAGAGAGCAAAATTCCTACTCCATCATCCTCATCTATTCTAGCCACTTAGATTAGGGTGTTTGCTTTACTAATACTTGATTAGTGAAGCAAGAGCTTGGGTTTGAGTTTCTTCAAGGTAGATCATCTTAGTTTTTGAAGATTGGAAGTAAGGTTGCATCTTTCTCTTTATGGAGCTTCTCTAGAGTCCGGGTACTTGATGATCGCACCGAAGGGACCTCAACACGGAGCTTATGAAGCGAAGGAACGGACTACAAAGGTTGTAATCCCATACTCTTAGATGTTAAAGTGTTAACATGCTAGTTTTGTTTGATTCTCTAGTTAAAGTTCCTAGGTTTAGGGTTATCTTCAATGGCAAAATTTTAACTTGGCATGGATGAAGCCTCCCGAAACGTTGCTGCCGTTGTAGGTAACCCAACACTAGAATGCTCGAAAAACATAAACTAAACTAAATGGAAGGGATTATACCTCATGGATGACACCAAGCAAAACCCTAGAAGTCCAAAGTCGTCAAAATCCAATATTAAGGGGTCCAAAGTGTAGATGGTGAAGAGGGGATCAACTTTTGTGAAGGGGGTTTAGGGTTTGGATGAATATTTTGAGATGATATCATGGGTTGAAGGTGGAGGGAAGTGAGGAAGAAGAAGGAGAAGGAAATGATGGGGGAGGAAAGATGTGGTTGCCCTCTCTCTCTCTCTCTCTTCTTTATTCTCACCCTCTCTCTCACTAATTTACCATATTGCCCTTTCTCTTATTCTTTTCTTTTTCCCTCACAAAACCAAAACACAATATGAAACTAATAACACAAATGAACCATATGCAACCAAATGTAACATGATATGGTGCACTAGTCACGGAAAACTGTAGAAACACGGATTTGGCCTAATCGCGATTAGCAGTGTAATCGCACGCCTAAAGCGTGTCGTGTATTTGAAATTCTAAAGTTTAACCGCGATCAGGACGATGTCGCTTTGCAGCTAGCCGCGATGAGCACGGGTCGATCCACAGGGAGACGGCGCGTTTTATGTTCTTGTTCATACGAGTTAACGCGCGTGGCGGATTTGTTCGTTATCTAACCTATGTGTTATATTCAAGTATAAGGCTTGTTAGGAAACGATAGGTTAGTGTAAGTTAATGGATTCCGTATTCAAGTACTTTGAGCCGAACTTAACCAATGAAGCTAGAACAATCGGCAACAACGTGGATTAGGGGACTTAAGCACGGTATTCATGCAATCCGGCTTATCAACCCTTGTACGTCCGTTCTTGTCTCTTACTTTCGCCTCCGGCCAAACCGAATGCAACCGGTCACAGTTAGGAATCACCTTTACCTTGGTAGGGTAGGATGCCTAACGGAGCGCTTGCGCAAGATTTGGGCGGAGTTTCAAATGGAAAAGACGGGAAAAGGAAATGAAAAACGAAATGTTAACTTACAAAATCTTTCTCTTTTCCTAACAACAATATTCGCACCATTCACAAAACAAACCAAAAAGAGATAACAAAAGAGAAGAACAAAGAAAATAAAAGATTACAAGCAAGTAATTAAAGTGCATGGAATTTAAATGCGAGAATTGAAAGAGCAACAATAAAATGCAAGTAAGTAAAAGATTAGGAACCAAAGAACATATTGCAAGACATGGGTTCAATAACCCAAACTTAAACTTGCAAGCTCAATAAAGAGGTTGCAAGATCAAGAGAGGGAAAAGAACTCATGGTGAAGGAAGCACAAAAGAACACTTGATTAAACTTCAAGAATGATACAACCCCTTAAGATCAATAACCAACCCTTAAACTTTCAAGCTCAATGAAGAGGTTGAAGGATCAAGAGAATGTTAAGAACTCAAGTGAACTAAGCTATTTACAAGAAAGAAGAATAGAAAACTTGGACAAAGAATGACAATCCAAGACTAAAGAATGACCCCATGAACCTTTGCCCACTGCCTGCTTTTATAGGCAGAAAAGAAAAGAAAATAAACAATAAAATTAGGGCTACGTGGCAGCAAAGAAATCACTGTGGGGAGCTGGGGCCCACTTGAGGAGGTAGGGCCGGCCAGGCCGGTCCAAGAGGTAATGTGGCCGGCCACATCATGTTGGAACGATCTCGTACTTTGTGTGTTGACTTGTTAGGTCCCCCGCATCACTTTGGCGTAGTTTGTTTTCTCTGTTCTGACTTGATTTGCACCCAATGCTTGGAGGGTAATTCGAATTTCTAAATCAACACTAAATTTTTAGCATTAAATGCTCATAACTTCATTCCCACATGTGCCTAAATCATGGCTGCCCCCATTATGGTTTTGTTGATTTGTCCAATTGACTTTGATTTGATTTCAGTTTTGGAAGGAAAAAATCAACACATGATGTTTAGCCTTGAATGCATATAATATTTTGCCTTGAATGCATATTATATCATATCCACATGTGCCTAAAAGTCTTGTGTACACATTTGTTGTGTTGGACCATTTAGATAGAAAAATGTGTACACAAACTTGTTGCAAAAAGGGACTCCTGAAGTATCGGTCGGATTGCGGTTCTGGTTGCAGTGTCGGCTCTCAATTGATGTATCCGTGCTTTTAAATGTATTTCCAGTATTTTGTCACGGATACTTATAATCTGTATTACTGAGCAGAAACTGGTTAATAGTACTCATAAATACAACAAATAGATAATGAATGAGCGGTATTAGAATGCAGTTTTCTGATATGAACAAATACCCCCAAACTTATCTTTTGTTCGTCCCGAGCAAAACCATTTATTCACAAAAGAAAATCCTAACCGCACTTTCGCAAGGAACGCGATTGCACTGAGCGTGTGCAACAAGCCGTTAAACCTCTAGGTGTCCCGAGTAGGAGGAGTGTTGTCTCCTGAGGGTTTTCAGCGGATTCCACCCACAAAATCCCGTCAAGCTAGTTTTGCGGAATAACTATAATTCAAACCCTAAGGTTTTGTTTTAAAGATAGCAATTCTATTATCCTAAATTTAAAACTATCGAACCTTTATTTTTCACACCTCGCTTCTCATTTAACTTAAGATTATATATGTCTTTACGTGCAGTGCAAATAGTGTCGTTAAGTTTCAAAAAGATCGATTAAAGTCGTCATGTCACAAAATAAAGCCCAGATAAAAACTTAAAAAAGGATCACATAAGTTTTATAAAGAGTTAAGTATTTCTCAAGTTTCGTTTTCTAGTTAGGTTTCAAATTCAGAATTTCTATCTTCCTCAACAGGAAACTGGGTCTTATTTTTCACTCCACATTTTTCTTATTTTCATTTCATACACACCTTTGTGAATGTGCAATAGTCTTTATCATAGAATAAAACATTCATATCTCCGCTAGAAATACTTTTTTATAAAAACCTGTCTTTTGTCAAGATTATTCTCACACAAAGAACCGTTAGGAATTTTAACTCGGAGAGAACACTTGCTTGACTTTGTTTTAATCTGGACTTTCTAGGCTTCTTAGCGAGCTTTGGGCCAATGCTCCCAAACCGGTTGGTTTTAGGGCATTAGGTGTAGAGACACCCCAGCGGACTTAATTACTCAAGTTACCTAGGCCCTAAAACAAATGACAATTTTAGCGTGAAAATCATGACGATTTAATGCGAACGGAGATATAACCGGTTGTTCAATTATTTTTTGGATAAAAGACGTGTTTAGTGGGTTTGGTGTGTAATCACTCCAATCAAGATTCAGATGGGTTATTCTTCAGAATTAGTTCTTATCAAGGCATCAATAATATCCCTTCATATCCGCTTCACTTCATAAATTATTCTTGATATTACTTATTTCAGAACAAACCTATTTGATCCTCAGAAAATAGTTTATCAATTTAAAAGTTTTCAGACATAATAGACTTGTCATCTAATTTTCAAAACTCATGACACGTGTAGTGTGATATAAAGACGTATATTAGCTATAGTTAACTTCAAAGGAGAGTTATCTTTCAGGTTTTCAAAATCTAAAAATAAAATTTAGTTATTCCCATCTTATCAAACAAAACCGTCGAAATATTGAATCTAAGTTCTCCCCCTAGCTAACTTGGCGACAAAGTTTTTATGTTTTAGAAAATTTTCTGATTTTTATGGGTTTTTAAATGAGTATGAAAATGCAGAATATACAAATGAATGCGAAGGTAGAAAGCTTACCGAGCACACCCCGAAACTTAAACTTGACAGTGCCCTCACTGTCAGGCTACACCAAGAGGGTCAAAATTGTCGGTGCCTCCCCAAAAACTAATTATATACAAAACAAAAAGCAAACCAAAAATATATACACAAAAAGAAGCCCCCCCCCCAAACTTAAGTAAAACAGTGTTTCCACTGTTAAGCGTTGAAGTTCAGGATTAGGGGGGAAAGAGTGGTTTCAAATTATACAAGGTCTTACACAGGCCAAAAGTGAGCACCAACCATTCAAAAATTCTATCACTATAATATGCGGGTTGGTGAAAGAAGATGAAGAGAAAATAAATGGAGAATACGCGAGACCGTATGGAATTAGAAGCGGGATACGGTCTCGGTATATGAGAGGAAGAATGGCGGAAGGGAAAAAGAAATAGTGTACGAACTTGAGGGTGAAAGTGGAGTGAATAAATTAGCGCAATTTGTAATGACCGATGTGTGAAAAGTGATTGTGCTAATTTATTAACCTGTCGAGAAATGGGGTCAAATCCCTCAAGATTCGTGAGAAATGGGTACGCCGAACTTACTAAACCAGACATGGGAAGTGTAAGTGATATTGTTTCTTGCGCGGTCGAAACGACGGAAAGGATGGAGGGGAGTGCTTGAGGAAGGTTATCGGTTACAGGTTCGGGAGGGTGTACACAGTCAATGAAGGGGATAGGATGAATTGAAAAATCCGACTCATCAAGAAAAATTGGTTCATCCTCAAAAATATCCTCAAAATTTTCCTCAAAGTTAAGCTCATTCATGCAAATTTCATCAAAATCAAGACGCATTTGTAGTTCGGGAAAAACAGTTAATGACTCGGGATGATGAATTGGGGAGAAAAACTCATCCAAAACTGCGGGTTCATCATCCAAAATATTCTCAGCGTCAATATCCTCAATCAAGTGAAAATTAATTTTCTCAGACACCTCATCAAAAGCATGGATTTCAATCGATTCTGGTTCTATGGAGGTGTAGAGGTCAAAAGGTTTAGGATTGGTTTCACTTGGAAGGGACCCTTCACAATCGAGTAAATCAAATACTATAAAGTCGCACAGCTCATTAACCCTTCTATCTTCAATTGGTAAATCTTTTGGGACACTAGATAGACATTCAAAACTGGAGTTGTGTGATTCAATTTCCAATGGGTAGGTTTGATTAGGAAAGGTGTACAGCTCACTTTCACTACTCAAATTCTCAGCCTGTCTTACCGCCTCATCATATATTGTAAAATGTGGAGCTAGTTGAAAACTAGCTACCGGGTCACTAGGTTGTATGAGGGCGGCCATGGACGCATTCAAATCCATCATCTGTTGGCATGATGCTACCCTAAAGTCTTCCAACGACTGTTCCAGACTAGACATAGGTTGTGACGGGGTTTCAGTAAAAGATTCGAAGTTGTTTGGATACTGGAAACTCCCAAAAGGCTGTTCAGAAGCAATGTCTAGGGCAGGTGAAAAAGTTGGGTAGGACTGGTAGGAATTTAGTGGTTGAACAGGGGTAGGATCAACATACAAATAAGAAGGTGAATTGAATTGTTGATTCAAAGAATTTGTAGTGGTGAAAGGAGTGAAAGATCGGCTACGGGATTGTTCAATATGTTCAGCGATGGACGAAGGATGACTTGCAAAAAGGGTATCAACATAAGAGGGTGGTGAAGGTTGAAACGGTTGATACAAAGTGGATTGCGGAGTACAAGTGTTAGTCCTAGACGCGTCTATGCGATCTTTTAATGAAAGTTTGGGCATGGAGGGGTCGTTCGACGTTCGGCCAAAGCAAGAACTGTAGGAAGTTATGTCTGGTTGTGGGTACCAAAGTTCGGCAAGAGTTTTGCGAGGTGGGGTACCCATGATATGAAGAGAGGAAGAAGAATAAGAGAAAAGGAAGGGAAAAGAATGTGGGTTTTTTTTGTTTTTTTAAGTTAGTTATTAACAAAAGAATGAAATATACAAAAAAGATCTGGACAAAAACAATCACGACACAAAAATACCACACACATAATCGTTCTAGGGTTCACCTAGGTCAACTAGATTTGCTCAAGAACTTGATTGTCGAAGTAAAACTGTGTCAAGAAAAGGGCTCAAGATATACTGATCACGAGGCCAGGTAAGTGCAGAGATAAGGGGAGGTTTTCTGACGCTTCCGCGAAGGTCCTTAATTAAATAACCCTTTCTCTTTTGGCGGTTTCGCCGTTAACACTTTCCTAGACACCCCGTAAACAATATACCGCTAAGCGGTGTTCTAAACACAATTAACCTCTCCTAGTGAGCGCGAAGTCCTTAAGGTTTAAAGTCTAATTTCTTTTAAAATTTGTGCGGGTAAACTTTATGCTCGAGTTCGTGATTTGTGGGCCACGGAAAAGGTGATGAAATCCTTTACCGTATGTTGTGGGGTTCGCTTGCCCTTAAGTCCGTATTAATGTATGCAATGCGCAATTCAATGAAAAATATTTATTCAAAGAATCAAACAATCGTTTTTTAGTTTAAGCTCGGCACTGCAACAAATACAGGTTAGTCAATTTTTGGCGTTTGCTAGCGAACTTGCAAAGAATCCTGCAAAGATATTATATTGGAAGCGTCGGATTTGAGAAGAAAGTGTTAGTAAAGTACGTACCGTTAAGTTGTGGGTTAAGAAACCCCCGTTGAATCGAATCCAAGTAGCTTGAAAAGTTCGCTTGCGCGGGTCAAACTACCCGGATCTTTGGCACTATACTTCGTAATCACCCTACCTTTGAACGTACACTTTGCACCCCATAATCGCCGTTCGAAATTCCGCAAAATCTACAAATGTCGGAAAAAATGGATATTAGTGCGGAAAAACAATACGAATGCCCAAATACCTGCACACTAATAATTATAAAAAATAAACAATACAAATAGGACAAAACCAGAACATTTGAGCCCAGAGGAAAAATTGGAGGCAGAAGGAGGTGGTAGGGCCGGCGACGCCGGATTTGGGGATGATGTCACCGGCCAACTTGATGAGGTAGGGCTCCAAATTTCAACAGTAGTCTCAGTGTTCCACTAATGCCATACTGGTATTGTTTATCTTTTCTATAGAGATCCAAAGTGCTTGCATGTCCAATTTCCATAGAACAAAAATGGTTAGTTTTTGTTTTGGTTTTAGGTTTCGAAATTTTTATGTTATTTTGAAAAATAGGGTTAGATGGGTATTAACAAGATTAACCCGAAATAACAAAAACAAAAACGTTACCGTCTCCCCGGCAACGGCGCCCATTTGATCGCACGCCTAAAGCGTGTCGTGTATTTGAAGTTCTAAAGTTTAACCGTGATTAGGACGGTGTCGCTTTGCAGCTAGCCGCAATGAGCATAAGTCGATCGACAGGGAGACGGAGCGTTTTATGTTCATGTTCTTACGAGTTAACGCACGTGGCGGATTTGTTCGTTATCTAACCTATGTGTTATATTCAAGTATAAGGCTTGTTAGGAAACGATAGGATAGTGTAAGTTAATGGATTCCGTATTCAAGTATTTTGAGCCGAACTTAACCAATGAAGCTAGAACAATCGACAACAACGTGGATTAGGGTACTTAAGCACGGTATTCATGGAATCCGGCTTATCGACCCTTGTCCGTCCGTTCTTGTCTCTTACTTTCGCCTCCGGCCAAACCGAATGCAACCGGTCACGGTTAGGAATCACCTTTACCATGGTAGGGTAGGGTGCCTAACGGAGCGCTTGCGCAAGGTTTGGGCGGAGTTTCAAATGGAAAAGACGGGAAAAGGAAATGAAAAACGAAACGTTAACTTACAAAATCTTTCTCTTTTCCTAACAACAATATTCGCACCATTCACAAAACAAACCAAAAAGAGATAACAAAAGAGAAGAACAAAGAAAAGAAAAGATTACAAGCAAGTAATTAAAGTGCATCGAATTTAAGTGCGATAATTAAAAGAGCAAGAATAAAATGCAAGTAAGTAAAAGATTAGGAACCAAAGAACATATTGCAAGACATGGGATCAATAACCCAAACTTAAACTTGCAAGCTCAATAAAGAGGTTGCAAGATCAAGAGAGGGCAAAGAACTCATGGTGAAGGAAGCACAAAAGAACACTTGATTAAACTTCAAGAATGATACAACCCCTTGAGATCAATAACCAACTCTTAAACTTTCAAGCTCAATGAAGAGGTTGAAGGATCAATAGAAGGTTAAGAACTCAAGGGGACTAAACTATTTACAAGAAAGGAGAATAGAATACTTGGATAAAGAATGACAATCCAAGACCAAAGAATGACCCCTTGAACCTTTGCCCACTGCCTGCTTTTATAGGCAGAAAAGAAAAGAAAAGAAACAATAAAATTAGGGCTACGTGGCAGCAAAGAAATCACTGTGGGGAGCTGGGGCCCACGTGAGGAGGTGGGGCCGGCCAGGCCGGTCCAAGAGGTAATATGGTTGGCCACATCATGTTGGAACGGTCTCGTACTTGGTGTGTTGACTTGTTAGGTCCCCTGCATCACTTTGGCGTAGTTTGTTTTCTCGGTTCTGACCTGATTTGCACCCAATGCTTGGAGGGAAATTCGAATTTCTAAATCAACACTAGATTTTTAGCATTAAATACTCATAACTTCATTCCCACATGTGCCTAAAGCATGGCTGCCCCCATTATGGTTTTGTTGATTTGTCCAATTGACTTTGATTTGATTTCAGTTTTGGAAGGAAAAAATCAACACATGATGTTTAGCCTTGAATGCATATAATATTTTGCCTTGAATGCATATCATATCATATCCACATGTGCCTAAAAGTCTTGTATACACATTTGTTGTGTTGGACCATTTAGATAGAAAAATGTGTACACAAACTTGTTGCAAAAAGGGATTCCTGAAGTATCGGTCGGATTGCGGTTCTGGTTGCAGTGTCGGCTCTCAATTGATGTATCCGTGCGTTTAAATGTATTTCCAGTATTTTGTCACGGATACCTGTAATCTGTATTACTGAGCAAACACTGATTAATAGTACCGATAAATACAACAAATAGATAATGAATGAGCGGTATTAGAATGCAGTTTTCTGATATGAACACAGTGCACTAATCGATTTTTATCCAAATCGCATATAATAAATTTTAAAAATACCAAATCCAATAAATATCTTTTTAAACGAATAAATTATTTTAATTTCCATTTATTTCACAAATATTGGTATATATTTATACCCATTTTCGAAAACCCTAATTTCGCAAATCGGACAGTTTTCGGGAAAAATATTATTTTAATATTAAATTCCAAAAATAATATTTTATATTTTCTGAAATATTACAAAGAGCTTGTAGCTTATTAGGTAAGACCTTACACTGCTGAACCAAAGCACCAGAGTTCAAATCCTATCAACCACACATTTTTTAAATTAAATTCTTTTAATCTTTTAGAAACCTAAGAGTCTGCACGTGCAATACACGAAATAGGGTAAGTTACAGAATAAACAAACGGGTCCACATATCAAGACCAAGTGTCGGGGACACGTGGCAAGGAGACGCGGCCCGACTCGGCATACTCGGGCCGGCGACTAGCCCAACTCGGCTGGCGCCGCCGGCCCGACTCAGCCCAAACCCTAAATTCTTTTAACCTATGCGACCCGTGAACTCCCCCCATAATCTCTGTATTATTTAATTTCCCTGCACATTTACAGAGCAAATTAAAACACACATTTAATCCATTTTAATACAAAATTTTAATACATCCTTTAATTACCCGAAACCCTAATTTTTCCTATAAATACCACCCCTCAAATCACCCCCTTCACTCCCAAATACATGCCCAAACTCTCAAGAAAATTCCCAAGACTTTTTGTGTGCAGGTGGAGTTAGCAAAGAGCGAAGCTCCGACGAACTTCCGACGACGAAACGACGCACCGGCACCTCATACCTCTTCCTCCTTCTCTCTTCTAGTCTAATAATCTATAATTCCCTACTTCTTCTTCTTTTCTCTATTCTAAAAACATTCCAAACTAAAACCCGACGAAAGCAGAGTTAATCCGACTTCCGATTCGGTTTTTCCTTAAAATGTTCTATTTTTCTTAAACGCGATAATACCAAACTCTTATGTCATGACCATTAAATATTAACAAAGATAATAGAATAAGTTTGGCATCAAAATAATAACCGTAGCAAGTTTTATTCCACTTTTACATTAAAATACCATCATGTTTCATTTCAACATGCTTAAACTTTTTAAACCGTATTACCTTAGAAAACTCACGAGGTAATGACCTACCTCCTCACAACACACATATCTAACATAGCACGATGAAATTTGGGAACATAGATTTACGAAAAATACGACTTTACACATAACTACCTCCGACTTATAAAAATATTTTTCTATAAGATGTGTATTTTAACAAATCTTTGCAATTGCGTCTCTACAACCCATTTTGGGGAACCCGTTCAGGATGGTGCGGATTATCGCACATCCTCGGGCTTATTAGAGTGAGATGCATACCTCCGCAAGTAGCATACGATCTAGAAAGATTTAAAATGCAATTTTCTTTAGAAAATGTGATTTCTATTATAAATAAAACATATATTTTTAATAAATAAATATATATGTAATTAATATCAAAATATCTATTTTTAATATTTATAATATTCCACATTTCAAAAATTCAAGAAAAACATCTCATTTATAAGAAAATACCATACAATTCCAATATTATAAATAAATACTATATATAATGAAATTAGGTTAATTTCACTAGAAATGTCACATTGATAAAATATACATTCATGAAAACTCTAAAGACGATAATAAAACACTTGTGGTGTATTTTGAAAATTATACAAAATTATTTTTACATAAAAACCCCTCAAGTTATAATAAATTACAATAAGTACCCTCGTAAATATAGATTTAAGCGGGACCAGTCTCTTGAGCCCCAGGGAGCCGGAGATATGGATGCTTGCCTATTTAAGGTAGACAACTTAACAAACGGTGTTATCAACACGGTAATTGTCTTTGAAAAAGACACAAATCCTGTCGTCCATGTGCAGCAGTTACCGATAGCACCAAAACATAATTCAGGATTCAATTTCTTTTCTAATTGTCTGACTCAGACTGAGTCTTAATATAATCAATCTGACTTGAATATGATTCAAGTATAAACTATAATTCAACATGAATCCATGAATCCATATATTCAATCTAATCAAACTACATTGACTGAACCGAACCATGGATATATTCCATCTACCCGATCATCTATTATATCTATTCCATTACTGATATCATGGTTTCAACAAGTCATCCATTTATATACAATATACACTTCAAACAATATATCGATACAATCAAGACATCGCGGGGGTTTATAAGGGGTAGACTGGTACGGAAGGAGTTAGAAGTGGCACGAGACTGTAACCATAATACACCTAACCTGAATTCAATTAACGTTGTACCGTGGATGAACGATTCCTTGTGCTCCTTATACCTTAGTCCACGGGGAAAGTTGGACTCCTCTCGTATACACTGGCCTCTTCTGTACCAAGCTACAAACAACATCGTTAACAATATAATACAACTTTAAAAGTTACACTCTCTCTCTATCTATTCTATTTCTCCTTCATCTTTGGGACATACCGAGCGATTTGTTCGTTGAAGACATTCTCTTTCTATTCTTTGGAATGTCGTCAGGTGATTCGGACCTTCAGGAGATCGAGCCCACCTTCGAGAACTTGGATCAGCTAGCTTTCGACCCAGAGCTTTAGATTCCTTGTACACATTTACATTCTGTATTTTCCATTTCTGTTATGCCACTGTTTAGGCATTGCTTTCCATTCCTTGTATTTACTTTTCAGATGTATTGTAAAAAGAATGTTAATAAATAAAGTTGTTGTTCATTTACATCCTATTGTTTCCCCCAATCAGAGCAAAACTCTATTCAAATTTTGAAATTTGTAATGAAGCAGCGCTTCATAATAGCGCCAGCGCTAAGAGTCAAAGACTCTGCTGCAGCGCTCACGTGTAACGCACATGAGCGCTGCATCCTAAGCAGCGCAGCGCTAGTAGCGCAGCGCTCTAAGGAGCGCACCACGTGCAAAGCACGTGGGCGCTAGTGCTAATAGAGCTGCACTCTAAGCAACGCACCACGTGCAAAGCACGTGAGCGCTAGCGCTAAGCGTGCTGCAATGCAAGCAGCGCACCACGTGCAAAGCACGTGGGCGCTAGCGCTAGGAGCGCTGCACTCTAACTAGCGCACCACGTGCAAAGCACGTGAGCGCTAGCAATAGAACAAAATGTTCCTGACCCTTGGATCAAAGATCCAACGAACTTGATTAAAAATTATCAGTTGACCAGTTGAGGAAATATTCCTTAGAATCTTTCCAAATAGGAAAGATTGTGCTCCGAAAATCAGAGCACCGTTGGATCAATGATCCAATGGTGATTAAAAATCACCAAATTACAGAATAAAATTCTTTATGGGAAAAGATTTTCCAATCTTGTTAAAAATAAGAAAATTGTCTACTGTAAATCAGAAGCCCTTGGATCAAAGATCCAACAGGGGAAACATCCCCAAATCAATTAGAGAAAAGATCTCATCAACCGATTCAATAAATCAGCCTTCACTATATAAAGGCCCCAAGATTTCAAGTCTCATATAGAGGAACCCCCCATAAACTTTGAGAAATTTCAAAGACAAAGAGAAAGCTCTCAGAAGAAGAAGATTTTCTTCAAGGTAAAAAGAACAGAAAGACAAAATCGTCTCATATAAAAAGAATAATTTACTTCTTTTTCTAAAATCATAGATCTATAAGACCAAAGTCTTTCACAAAGAGATCAAAGTATCTCATCATAAAAATAAAAGGAAGAACTTAATCTTATTCAGATCATAGATCTATAAGATAAATTGTTTTTCACAAAAGAGATTATAATATTTCATTATAAAAAGGGGGAGAATAATTCAATTCTCTTAGGATCATAGATCCATAAAGGCAGAGCCTTTTATCAAAAACATAAGAGATTGAAATATCTCTTATAAAAAAATAAGAACTTTGTTCTTAGATCCATGAGACAAAGTCACTTATAAGAAAGAGAATTTAATTCTCAGAGCGCAAAGCTGCCTAAAAGAGCCTTAGCGTTCCAATCAAAAGAAGCGCTTCAGCGCTCCAAAACTAACGCATAGCGTTGCAGAGCCTTTGCGCTCCAAATTTCACAAGAAGCGCGCTCCGCTCATTGTCTGGCACGCAGCGCCAAGCGTGCCACGTGCTCCTCACATGTGCGCTACTTCACTAGAAGCGCACTGTGCTTGTAACAACTCCAATTTTTGTATACATAAATTTGATTTAAATTTGAAGTATACTTGGAGTATTTAATGTTGTTGATATCACTTTAAGTATCTATTTTCCTACAATAATTACAAGAAGGAGCTTGTAGCTCATTGGTAATACCTTGCACTACTGAACCAAGCCACCAGAGTTTGAATCTCATGCCCCATATTATTTTTAGATTATTTTTCTTTTAAAATTCTTGGAAGCCCAACAGTCCAAAGGCCATAACTCCCAAAAGTTGAACTGAACCCTGAAAAGTGAGTATACCAGAGCCTACATCAGGCAAACCCACGCCCGACAACACCCGGACTCGGCCGGACTCGGCTGGACAGCCCAGTCGCCAACACGAAAATTTTGTCTTTTCGTCTTCCCAACTCCCATGTTAACTCTAATTTAATTGATCGGTTCTCAAATGATAAATACATCCTATTTAATACGAATTTTAATGTTTTTTCTTTAATTTTTTCATTTTTTTTAAATAAAAACCTTTCATCTACCCTACCCTAGCTACCCTATAAATAGACCCCTACCCTCTACCCTCTCATCACAAAACCCTAGATTTACTCTCTCAAAATTTCTACAAGAAAGGTGTGCTTTGAAACCAAGTTCACGACGAAGCGCTGACGGATTTCCGGCGACGTTCTTTGAAACAACCGGCGACGAAACAAAGCCTCGACCACTCACCTTGTTCCTCTATACTCTTTAGTATAGATCGAAACCCGTAATTCCTGTTCTTTCTTCTTTCTATATCTTAAAAATACGACTTTTTAAAACCCGACGGAAATCGGAAGAAACGATTTCCGATTCGGTTTTTCTACAAAATCTCACTTGTCACCCATACCATAATACCTAAACATATTCATGATGACCATTAATCACATAACAATTAATTTGGACAAAATTTCTCACATGAAATGATAGCTTTCTTTTAATATCGTACTCTTTTCACAATAATAGCATAATGTTTATTTTTCTTCTTCTAATCAATTACATCATTCCTAAACATGTTCATCTTGATCACTAAACTTGTAAAAATCAATTTGAATGAGTTTTCACATATGAAATGATAACTTTTGCAAATACCGTATTCTTTCACCTAAATACTCTCATGTTTAATTTATCATATTTAACCCCTAAACTTCACTATACCTTAAAATAAATCACGAGGTAATGACCTACCTCCACACACACGTAAATACAACCCTAAAATGATATCATCAAAACTTAGAATACGACAAAACAAATTTTTCATTAAAATACCATAATCTTCATAAAACCATTCTTAAAAGGTTTTAGATTGTTACACTTTTAAGTAAATATTTCTTACTGGGAAAATACGATAAGTTGTGGACATCGATCGTTTATCTAAACTGACATTGTGGTGTCTAGGCTAGGCAAGTGAGCTTGGATAACTTTAAAAGACCCGCCTCATGATTCGTGAGCGGATCCCTCCCTCCTCACTTACACTTACATGGCCACAATTGACGGTGAAGAGGCGATTTGAGGCTTCTAACGACTTGTCGTTTAGACCATTTAGAAATATGCTAGTTGGCTTAGGAAACCCTAGAACCTAAAATACGGAAAATTACACTTTTCAAATAAATACCTTTTAATTTATAAAACCGTTTTCTAAAAGATTAGTATTTTACAATCTTTGCAAAGCGCCGCTACAATCCATCTTTGGGGAACCCGTTCAGGATCGTGCGGTTTATCGCGCACCCCCGGGCTAGTAGTGCGAGATTCAGACCTCCGCAAGGAGCATTCGGTCTCGAAAGGTTTAAAATACGACATCTTAAGAAAATGAGATTTTTAGAATATAAAATATTTATTAAAATTATTTTTATATAAATATATGTAAATTCATCATTTAAATATCTATTTTATTATAATATAAATTTTCCACCTTTTTCTAAAAAATCACAAGAATAAAGGTTACACTAAAACACCATGAACTTCAAATAATCAATATTACAGATAAATACCATTATTTATGAAACTAGGATATTTTCATTAGAAATGTCATAACATAAAATCCACAACTCTAAAGACGAAGTGAGGTGTATTTTGAAAAGTATATAAAAGTATTTTTACATAAAACCCCCTGAAGTTTTATAATTTACAATAAGGACCCTAATAATTATAGAACTTCAAATTACCTTTCTTTTAGTCTGACTCGGGTTAGAGTCTGACTATTTCTGACTTGAATATAATTCAAGTCAATCTATATTCTTAATAATCCAACTCAATATGAACACATGAATCCCTGAATCCAGTTAACAACCTATTCAACTTGACTGAATCAAACCATGGATATACATCCATTATTCCGTTATTCCAATTATATGATACAATCCGTTTACTGATATCATGGCTTTGGTCAGTCATCCAACTTACATAAAACAATACAACAATACTGTTAAAACACTACGGGGTTTAAAGGGGCAGATTGGTACAGAAGGTGTTAAAGGTGCACGAGGTGGTCAGATTAAGACACCTAACCTATATTCCGTTGTTATTGTACCGTGGCTTAACGATTCCTTGTACTTTCTGTTTGCCCTAGTCTCTAGCATATAGAGACCCCCCTCGTATACACTGGCATTCTTCTGTACCAAGCTACAAACAACAGCGTTGACATAACATTATAACAATAGTTTACACTTTAAAATGTATCTTCTTATTCTGTCTTCTCTACTTCCCTCTTACCTTTGGGACTTACCGAGCGATCTGTTCGCTGACGACATTCTGTTTCTCTCTTCTTTGAATGTCGTCAGGTGACTTGGACCCGGCAGAAGTTGAGCCATCACAAGAAGACTTGGAGCAGTTTACTCAAGACCCTGCAGTATAATTTCATTGTACACTTTTCTTTCCAGTACTTTACATTTCCTGTTATGCTACTGTTTAGGCATCTTTATTTCAGTTGTACTTCCTTTTCATGTATTGTACAAAGAATGTTAATAAATGAAAGTTGATGTTCTTTTTATACTCTTGTCTCTTGTGTATTTATTCCTATATTGCTTAGCTACACTTAGCGCATCTACTTCTGAGTACATACGTAGCGGACCTCGCCGCATCTCCTTCGCCGTTCATTGGGAAGCGGGGCGTGACAGGTTTTGTTGGTGGCCCATGCAGGTCAGAGATGTATGAATCCCTGTCATGCAGTTCTGATCTGCGTGAACAACCTAAGCAATATAACACAAGAACCAGCAACTAAAACATTCTTTACAATTCATGTACCTTGAATCTTGCAAATTTCTATTCCTTGAATCTTATCATTTCATGTATTTGAATCTGTCCTAACCCGAATTTTTCTTCAAGGTTATGGATTCCCCGAACAACACCAGCACCAACGTCAACAACACCCCTTCAGCACTACCTCTTACACCAGCTGTTCCTGCACCACCCACTGAGCAAACAATGCTATTTGAGGCGATTCGCAATCTTCTCGAGGGACAACAACAACTTCTGAACTGTTCCGAGACTGACGCACCAGGAGGAAAGCAATTCAGGGCTTTACATCCCAAGCAGTTCTCTGGTAAAGGAAGCCCTCTTGAAGCGGAAGAATGGGCACAAAGCATCGAAGACGATCTGGCAGCAGCTCAAGTGCCAGACAACGCTTGGGTCCGTGTAGCAAAACTACAGCTCACGGATAATACTCGCAACTGGTGGAAGGCGGAAGAAAGCCGTCTGGTACAGCCGATTGAATGGAAGACCTTTCGCGAGAAGTTCGACGCGAAATACTTCCCCGTGACTGCCAGGTTTGCAATAGAGCAGCAGTTTATTCATCTACAACAGGGTTCAATGTGGGATAAATCAGTTGATGAATACGATGCTGAATTCACCATGTTAAGCCGGTAAGATATATCACAATAGTTCAATTTTTAATTATCACATACAACACAGCTAACACAATCTTAAAACAGATTCGCGGCACACTTGATACCGACGGACGATATCAGAGCCCGTCGCTTTCAACAAGGTTTGGACATAGAGATTAAGGCTACTCTAGCCACAGGAAAGTTCTTGACTCATGAGGATGCTCTAGAAGCTGCCCGCAGTTATGACGCAGTGATAAAAGAGAGGGGCAGACCTCAGTCTGCAGGAGTCAAACGCCCTGCCAACCAGATAGTAGGTGGAGCCTCGTCCAGACTACCTTTCGTGCCAAGGCAACCCGAAGTACCAACCCATCGTCCTAGCCCAGCCTTTTGCACCTACTGCAAGAGACCTGGACATATGATGAAGGACTGTCGTCGATCCAACCGCCTTTGCTTAGTCTGCGGCTCAGCTACTGATGATATTGGGTCTTGTGCTCAAAGACAAAACCCAGTTGCTACACCCAGGCCAGCAATTACCTATCCGCAGCGACCAGCTCTTCAGGCACCTGCTCCCAGACTTGCACTGCCTGCACCACCCAGGGGACCACAAGCTGCACCACCTCCTCGACAGTTCCATCAAGCTTAAAGGAACGTTCCGAGGAATGCTCCTCAGGCCAGGAGGAATGTGCCAAAGCGCCAGGCTTTCATGATGTCTGTGGAAGAAGCTGAGGCCACTGGCCAAGTCATTACTGGTAAACTTCCTTCTCAAACTTATCTTTTAGTCTTGTTTACCTACACACTTTCCCTATACCTAAAACCTATCCCATATACCTTAGGTACAATCCTAGTAGCTTCACTACCTGCACTTACACTGTTTGATACTGGAGCATCTCACTGCTTTATGTCGCAACGGTTTGTCCGAACCCATGCGATTCCAGTCTCACCGCTTATATCCAGCTGGAATGTCAGTTCCGGAAATGGCGTTCTAAAGGCGACTATGGGATACAGCCTGTGTCCAGTCGTCATCTGCAGTCGGGAGTTTTATGCTGACTTCAAAGTACTGAACATACCGAACTTCGATGTGGTTCTAGGAATGGACTGGCTTGGAACCTTTTATGCTACCATCGACTGTCGTCAAAGGAGGGTAGTATTCGAGATTCCAGACCATCTGGTCTTCTATTTTAAGAGTGGAGATCGTACCCTGGAGCCAAGTACCTACAAAGTGAAGCCAAGAGAAGCAGTAGTTGCGGCAACTCAAGCAGAGGAAGAATCAAGCCCAGAGGTAGTTCGAGAGTTCGACGATGTATTTCCTGACGATATATCAGGTTTGCCTCTCGATCGAGCTCTTGAATTCAGTATTGACTTAGTACCAGGAGCACAACCGGTGATCAAAACACCTTATAGACTATGTCCGAAAGGTTTGAAGGAAGTCCGAACACAATTAGACGAATTACTGGCGAAAGGATGGATTCGTCCTAGCACTTCAAGTTGGGGAGCACATGTGCTACTGGTGAAGAAGAAGGAAGGTTCATACAGAATGTGCATTGATTATAGGGCCTTGAACGAAGTCACTATAAAGAACAAGTATCCACTTCCGCGCATCGATGATTTATTCGATCAGCTAAGTGGATCTTGTGTTTTCTCTAAATTGGATCTTCGTTCAGGTTATCATCAGGTGAAGGTCAAGGAAGCTGATATTCACAAAACAGATTTCAGAACTCGCTATGGACATTAAGAATTTCTAGTGATGCCATTTGGAGTGACCAATGCACCAGCAATATTCATGAACCTAATGAACCAAGTTTTCCGGGAGTATTTAGACAGGTTTGTTGTCATCTTCATCGACGACATCCTGGTATATTCTAAGAATCGGAAAGAGCATGCAGAGCATCTACGAATTGTCCTGAAAACTCTTCGACAACATAAGCTTTATGCCAAGTACAGCAAGTGCGAGTTTTGGCTAAATCAAGTTGGTTTTCTTGGACATATCGTATCAGGAGAAGGAATCTCTGTGGGTCCAGCGAAAGTTTCGGCAGTTAGCGAATGGCCTACACCAAAGTCAGTGAAGGATATTCGAAGTTTCTTAGGCTTAGCTGGATATTACAGAAGGTTCATTGAAGGATTCTCAAAGATAGCAACACCCCTGACCAAGCTCACACAAAAAGATGAAGAATTTGTGTGGTCAGAAGCATGCGAGCAAGCTTTCGTAGAACTCAAGTCAAGACTGACATCTGCACCTATTCTCGTAATACCGAATCAATCTGGAGGATTCGAAGTGCATTGCGATGCATCCGGTAAGAGATTAGGATGTGTTCTACATCAGCACGGTAAGGTTGTGGCTTATGCTTCAAGACAACTGAAGACTCATGAGCGCAACTATCCGACGCATGATTTGGAGTTGGCAGCCGTCATCTTTGCTCTCAAGATTTGGCGTCATTACCTACTTGTTGAACGAGTGAACATCTACACAGATCATAAAAGTCTGAAGTATGTGTTTACTCAGAAGGAGTTGAATATGCGGCAGAGAAGATGGTTAGAACTCATGGCGGACTTTGACATCAACTTGCAATATCACCCAGGAAAGGTGAACGTAGTACCTGATGCTCTTAGTCGCCAACCATTATCATTGAATCTCACCGCTCAGTGGAAGCTTCAGCAAGACTTACATCAGATGGAGATTAAAGTAGTCATGCCAGGTGATGCTTCAATTTTGATGAATCTACAAGTTCAATCAACCATTGTCAATCAGATCAAAGCAGCTCAAGCCAGCGATGCTAAGTTGCAAAAGATCAGAGAACAAGTGGAGAATGGACTCAGAACAGATTTCATCTTCCATGAAGACGGATCTTTGAGATACGGCAGCAGATTGTGTGTACCAAAAGGTCCTGTTCGGGAAGAGTTAATGAAAGAAGCTCACAGCTCTCCTTACTCAGTACCAAAATGTACAAAGATCTACGTCAGAATTGTTGGTGGCATGGAATGAAGCGTGAAGTAGCCAGAAGCATCGCAAAATGTTTGGTGTGTCAGCAAGTAAAGGCTAAACATCACAGGACAGCTGGACTACTTCAACCATTACCAATCCCAGAATGGAAGTGGCAACACATCACGATGGACTTTGTAACTGCTCTTCCTCGCAGTACAAAGGGTAACGATGCGATATGGGTCATTGTGGATCGACTCACAAAGTCGGCTCACTTCATCCCATTTCGAGTTGGTCAATCAACTGAGACACTAGCAAAGAAGTACATGGAGGTAATAATCTAATTAAGATTTAAACACTTCATAATGTACTATCTCTGATACCCATGAACTCAGACAGGAAATTGTGAGACTTCATGGAGTACCGGTCTGCATTGTCTCCGATCGTGACACCAGGTTCCGATCGCATTTTTGGCAAAGTCTGCAAACTAGCTTGGGAGCAAGTCTGAACTTCAGCACGGCTAATTATCCACAAACAGATGGTCAGTCGGAACGAACTATTCAGATCTTGGAAGATATGCTCAGAGCATGTATGCTAGACTTCAAAGGATCGTGGGAAGATCACCTGCATCTTGTGGAGTTCGCATACAACAACAGTTACCAAGCAAGCATAGGAATGGCACCTTTTGCAGCATTATATGGAAGGAAGTGTCGATCACCATTAAGTTAGGACGACATCGAAGATACGGAACTTCTTGGACCAGAGATGATAGTAGCGACCGTTGATGTGGTTCGTACTATCAGGGAAAGAATGCACATAGCCCAAGATAGACAGAAACACTGGGTTGATGCAAAGAGATGACACTTGGAGTTCCAGCCAGGAGACCATGTATTCTTGAAGATATCTCCGAACCGCGGAGTGATCCGATTTGGAAGACGGGGTAAATTGAGTCCGAGATATATTGGACCGTTCGACATACTCGAACGAGTCGGTGAAGTGGCATACCGTTTAGCGCTTCCACCCTCATTGGAAGGAGTGCATAACGTGTTTTCACATATCCCAACTCAGAAAGTATGTGAGTGACCCCAGCCATGTACTTGATCATTCCGAGCTCACTATACAGCCCGACTTGTTTTGTGAGCAACAACCTGTGGAGATCCTGGACAGGAAAGTGAAGACACTTCGGAACAAGGAAGTTAACTTGGTCCGGGTAATGTGGAGAAAAGACACTCCAGGAGAATCCACGTGGGAAAGGGAAGATGAAATGCGTGCAAGATATCCGCACCTTTTTGTAAACTAGTCCTCAAATAAAAGTTGTAAATTTCGAGGACGAAATTTTTGTAAGGAGGGTAGATTGTAACAACTCCAATTTTTGTATACATAAATTTGATTTAAATTTGAAGTATACTTGGAGTATTTAATGTTGCTGATATCACTTTAAGTATCTATTTTCCTACAATAATTACAAGAAAGAGCTTGTAGCTCATTGGTAATACCTTGCACTACTGAACCAAGCCACCAGAGTTCGAATCTCATACCCCACATTATTTTTAGATTATTTTTCTTTTAAAATTCTTGGAAGCCCAACAGTCCACAGGCCATAACTCCCAAAAGTTGAACTGAACCCTAAAAAGTGAGTATACCAAAGCCTACATCAGGCGAACCCACGCCCGACGACACCCGGACTCGGCCGGGATCGGCCGAGTCGCCAACACGAAAATTTTGTCTTTTCGTCTTCCCAACTCCCCTGTTAACTCCAATTTAATTGATCGGTTCTCAAATGATAAGTACATCTTATTTAATACAAATTTTAATGATTTTTCTTTAATTTTTTCATTTTTTTTAAATAAAAACCTTACATCTACCCTACCCTAGCTACCCTATAAATAGACCCCTACCCTCTACCCTCTCATCCCAAAACCCTAGGTTTACTCTCTCAAAATTTCCACAAGAATGGTGTGCTTTGAAACCGAGTTCACGGCGAAGCGCTGACGGATTTCCGGCGACGTTCTTTGAAACAACCGGCGACGAAACAAAGCCTCGACCACTCACCTTATTCCTCTATACTCTTTAGTATAGATCGAAACCCGTAAGTCCCGTTTTTTTTTCTTTCTATTTCTTAAAAATACGACTTTTTAAAACCCAACGGAAATCGGAACAAACGATTTCCGATTCGGTTTTTCTACAAAATCTCACTTGTCAACCATACCATAATACCTAAATATATTCATGATGACCATTAATCACATAACAATTAATTTGGACAAAGTTTCTCACATTAAATAATAGCTTTCTTGTAATATCGTACTCTTTTCACAATAATACCATAATGTTTATTTTTCTTCTTCTAATCAATTCCATCATTCCTAAATATATTCATCTTGATCACTAAACTTGTAAAAATCAATTTGAATGAGTTTTCACACATGAAATGATAACTTTTGCAAATACCGTATTCTTTCACCTAAATATCCTCATATTTAATTTATCATATTTAACTCCTAAACTTCACTATACCTTAAAATAAGTCACGAGGTAATGACCTACCTCCACACACACGTAAATACAACCCTAAAATGATATCATCAAAACTTAGAATACGACAAAAATAATTTTTCATTAAAATACCATAATCTTCATAAAACCATTCTTAAAAGGTTTTAGATTGTTACACTTTTAAGTAAATATTTCTTACTAGGAAAATACGATAAGTTGTGGATATCGATCGTTTATCTAAACTGACATTGTGGTGTCTAGGCTAGGCAAGTGAGCTTGGGTAACTTTAAAAGGCCCGCCTCACGATTCGTGAGCGGATCCCTCCCTCCTCACTTGTACTTACCTGGCCACAATTGACGGTGAAGAGACGATTTGAGGCTTCTAACGACTTGTCGTTTAGACCATTTAGAAATAGTCTAGTTGGCTTAGGAAACCCTAGAACCTAAAATACGGAAAATTACACTTTTCAAATAAATGCCTTTTAATTTATAAAACCGTTTTCTAAAAGATTAGTATTTTACAATCTTTGCAAAGCGCCGCTACAACCCATCTTTGGGGAACCCGTTCGGGATCGTGCGGTTTATCGCGCACCCTCGGGCTAGTAGTGCGAGATTCAGACCTCCGCAAGGAGCATTCGGTCTCGAAAGGTTTAAAATACGACATCTAAAGAAAATGAGATTTTTGGAATATAAAATATTTATTAAAATTATTTTTGTTTAAATATATGTAAATTCATCATTTAAATATCTATTTTATTATAATATAAATTTTCCACCTTTTTCTAAAAAATCACAAGAATAAAGGTTACACTAAAACACCATGAACTTCAAATAATCAATATTACAGATAAATACCATTATTTATGAAACTAGGATATTTTCATTAGAAATGTCATAACATAAAATCCACAACTCTAAAGACGAAGTGAGGTGTATTTTGAAAAGTATATAAAAGTATTTTTACATAAAACCCCCTCAAGTTTTATAATTTACAATAAGGACCCTAACAATTATAGAACTTCAAATTACCTTTCTTTTAGTCTGACTCGGGTTAGAGTCTGACTATTTCTGACTTGAATATAATTCAAGTCAATCTATATTCTTAATAATCCAACTCAATATGAACACATGAATCCCTGAATCCAGTTAACAACCTATTCAACTTGACTGAATCAAACCATGGATATACATCCATTATTCCGTTATTCCAATTACATGATACAATCCGTTTACTGATATCATGGTTTTGGTCAGTCATCCAACTTACATAAAACAATACAACAATACTGTTAAAACACTACGGGGTTTAAAGGGGTAGATTGGTACGGAAGGTGTTAAAGGTGGCACGAGGTGGTCAGATTAAGACACCTAACCTATATTCCGTTGCTGTTGTACCGTGGCTTAACGGTTCCTTGTACTTTCTGTTTGCCCTGGTCTCTAGCATATAGAGACCCCCCTCGTATACACTGGCATTCTTCTGTACCAAGCTACAAACAACAGCGTTGACATAACATTATAACAATAGTTTACACTTTAAAATGTATCTTCTTATTCTGTCTTCTCTACTTCCCTCTTACCTTTGGGACTTACCGAGCGATCTGTTCGCTGACGACATTCTGTTTCTCTCTTCTTTGAATGTCGTCAGGTGACTTGGACCCGGCAGAGGTTGAGCCATCACAAGAAGACTTGGAGCAGTTTACTCAAGACCATGCAGTATAATTTCATTGTACACTTTTCTTTCCAGTACTTTACATTTCCTGTTATGCCACTGTTTAGGCATCTTTATTTCAGTTGTACTTCCTTTTCATGTATTGTACAAAGAATGTTAATAAATAAAAGTTGATGTTCTTTTTATACTCTTGTCTCTTGTGTATTTATTCCTATATTGCTTAGCTACGCTTAGCGTATGTACTTCTGAGTACATACGTAGCGGACCTCGCCGCGTCCCCTTCGCCGTTCATTGGAAAGCGGGGCGTGACAGGTTTTGTTGGTGGCCCATGCAGGTCAGAGCTGTATGAATCCCTGTCATGCAGTTCTGGTCTGCGTGAACAACCTAAGCAATATAACACAAGAACCAGCAACTAAAACATTCTTTACAATTCATGTTCCTTGAATCTTGCAAATTTCTATTCCTTGAATCTTATCATTTCATGTATTTGAATCTGTCCTAACCCGAATTTTTCTTCAAGGTTATGGATTCCCCGAACAACACCAGCACCAACGTCAACAACACCCCTTCAGCACTACCTCTTACACCAGCTGTCCCTGCACCACCCACTGAGCAAACAATGCTATTTGAGGCGATTCGCAGTCTTCTCGAGGGACAACAACTTCTGAACCGTTCCGAGACTGACGCACCGGGATTAAAGCAATTCAGGGCTTTACATCCCAAGCAGTTCTCTGGTAAAGGAAGCCCTCTTGAAGCGGAAGAATGGGCACAAAGCATCGAAGACGATCTAGCAGCAGCGCAAGTGCCAGACAACGCTTACGTCCGTATAGCAAAACTACAGCTCACGAATAATGCTCGCAACTGGTGGAAGGCGGAAGAAAACCGTCTGGTACAGCCGATTGAATGGAAGACCTTTCGCGAAAAGTTCGACGCGAAATACTTCCCCGTGACTGCCAGGTTTGCAATGGAGCAGCAGTTTATTCATCTACAATATGGTTCAATGTGGGATAAATCAGTAGATGAATACGATGCTGAATTCACCATGTTAAGCCGGTAAGATATGTCACAATAGTTCAATTTTTAATTATCACATACAACACAGCTAACACAATCTTAAAACAGATTCGCGGCACACTTGATACCGACGGACGATACCAGATCCCGTCGCTTTCAACAAGGTTTGGACACAGAGATTAAGGCTGCTCTAGCCATAGGAAAGTTCTTGACTCATGAGGATGCTCTAGAAGCTGCCCGCAGTTATGAGGCAGTGATAAAAGAGAGGGGCAGACCTCAGTCTGCAGGAGTCAAACGCCCTGCCAACCAGATGGCAGGTGGAGCCTCGTCCAGACCACCTTTCGTGCCAAGGCAACCCGGAGTACCAACCCATCGTCCTAGCCCAGCCTTTTGCACCTACTGCAAGAGACCTGGACATATGATGAAGGACTGCCGTCGATCCAACCGTCTTTGCTTAGTCTGCGGCTCAGATACTCACGATATTGGGTCTTGTCCTGAAAGACAGAACCCAGTTGCTGCACCCAGGCCAGCAATTACCTATCCGCAGCGACCAGCTCTTCAGGCACCTGCTCCCAGACTTGCACTGCCTGCACCACCCAGGGGACCATAAGCTGCACCACCTCCTCGATAGTCCCATCAAGCTCAAAGGAACGTTCCGAGGAATGCTCCTCAGGCCAGGAGGAATGTGCCAAAGCGCCAGGCTTTCATGATGTCTGTGGAAGAAGCTGAGGCCACTGGCCAAGTCATTACTGGTAAACTTCCTTCTCAAACTTATCTTTTAGTCTTGTTTACCTACACACTTTTCCTATACCTAAAACCTATCCCATATACCTTAGGTACAATCCTAGTAGCTTCACTACCTGCACTTGCCCTGTTTGATACTGGAGCAGCTCACTGCTTTATGTCGCAACGGTTTGTCCGAACCCATGCGATTCTAGTCTCACCGCTTGTATCCAGCTGGAATGTCAGTTCCGGAAATGGCGTTCTAAAGGCAACTATGGGATACAGCCTGTGTCTAGTCGTCGTCTGCAGTCGGGAGTTTTATGCTGACTTCAAAATACTGGACATACCGAACTTCGATGTGGTTCTAGGAATGGACTGGCTTGGAACCTTTTATACTACCATCGACTGTCGTCAAAGGAGGGTAGTATTCGAGATTCCAGACCATGCGGTCTTCTATTTCAAGAGTGGAGATCGTACCCTGGAGCCAAGTACCTACAAAGCGAAGCCAAGAGAAGCAGTAGTTGCGGCAACTCAAGCAGAGGAAGAATCAAGACCAGAGGTAGTTCGAGAGTTCGACGATGTATTTCCTGACGATATATCAGGTTTGCCTCTCGATCGAGCTCTTGAATTCAGTATTGACTTAGTACCAGGAGCACAACCGGTGATCAAAGCACCTTATAGACTAAGTCCGGAAGGTTTGAAGGAAGTCCGAACACAATTGGACGAATTACTGGCGAAAGGATGGATTCGTCCTAGCACTTCAAGTTGGGGAGCACCTGTGCTACTGGTGAAGAAGAAGGAAGGTTCATACAGAATTGCATCGATTATAGGGCCTTGAACGAAGTCACTATAAAGAACAAGTATCCACTTCCGCGCATCGATGATTTATTCGATCAGATAAGTGGATCTTGTGTTTTCTCTAAATTGGATCATCGTTCAGGTTATCATCAGGTTAAGGTCAAGGAAGCTGATATTCACAAAACAGATTTCAGAACTCGCTATGGACATTACGAATTTCTAGTGATTCCATTTGGAGTGACCAATGCACCAGCAATATTCATGAACCTAATGAACCAAGTTTTCCGGGAGTATTTAGACAGGTTTGTTGTCATCTTCATCGACGACATCCTAGTATATTCTAAGAATCGGAAAGAGCATGCAGAGCATCTACGAATTGTCCTGGAAACTCTTCGACAACATAAGCTTTATGCCAAGTACAGCAAGTGCGAGTTTTGGCTAAATCAAGTTGGTTTTCTTGGACATATCGTATCAGGAGAAGGAATCTCTGTGGATCCAGCGAAAGTTTCGGCAGTTAGCGAATGGCCTACACCAAAGTCAGTGAAGGATATTCGAAGTTTCTTGGGCTTAGCTGGATATTACAGAAGGTTCATTGAAGGATTCTCAAAGATAGCAACACCCCTGACCAAGCTCACACGAAAAGATGAAGAATTTGTGTGGTCAGAAGCAAGCGAGCAAGCTTTCGTAGAACTCAAGTCAAGACTGACATCTGCACCTATTCTCGTAAGACCGAATCAATCTGGAGGATTCGAAGTGCATTGCGATGCATCCGGTAAGGGATTAGGATGTGTTCTACATCAGCACGGTAAGGTTGTGGCTTATGCTTTAAGACAACTGAAGACTCATGAGCGCAATTATCAGACGCATGATTTGGAGTTGGCAGCCGTCATCTTTGCTCTCAAGATTTGGCGTCATTACCTACTTGGTGAATGAGTGAACATCTACACAGATCATAAAAGTCTGAAGTATGTGTTTACTCAGAAGGAGTTGAATATGCGGCAGAGAAGATGTTTAGAACTCATGGCGGACTTTTACATCAACTTGCAATATCACCCAGGAAAGGTGAAGGTAGTACCTGATACTCTTAGTCGCCAACCATTATCATTGAATCTCACCGCTCAGTGGAAGCTTCCGCAAGACTTACATCAGATGGAGATTAAAGTAGTCATGCCAGGTGATGCTTCAATTTTAATGAATCTACAAGTTCAATTAACCATTGTCAATCAGATCAAAGCAGCTCAAGCCAGCGATGCTAAGTTGTAAAAGATCAGAGAACAAGTGGAGAATGGACTCAGAACAGATTTCATCATCCATGAAGACGGATCTTTGAGATACGGCAGCAGATTGTGTGTACCAAAAGGTCCTGTTCGGGAAGAGTTAATGAAAGAAGCTCACAGCTCTCCCTACTCAGTACATCCTGGAGGTACCAAAATGTACAAAGATCTACGTCAGAATTATTGGTGGCATGGAATGAAGCGTGTGTTCCCCTCCGAACGGCGGCGACGGCGTGAAGACGCCTCGCCTGAGATTCGGGGCAGATGCTATTTGGTTTTATCCGTCCACCTCTCCGAAGATGCCAAGTTGATTTATGGCACCGTGTATCGGAGGTTTAGACGAATGCGGCCGGTGTAGCAGACTTCGTCAGATTCCCCCTCGCTTGAGGGGTTTTTGATTGTGGGGACGCTCTTCCCTGCAGGCGCAAGCCCCTGCAGTTAATTACGCTACCGCATCGCGGTAACAACTTTCTCCTTCTCCAGAATTTCACTTCGTGTCATGTGTGTTTGTTTTGTTTGTGGTTGCCCGTGGATTGTATACGGAGACTGAGTAATGCGGTCGCCCGTAGGACGTGGATTAGTCCAAATCCGTATTTACTTAGATTTGGGTTTGGTGTTTTTAGTTTAAGGATGCATTAGTCGCGTTGCGGCTAAGATCAACTTAAACGTTCGTTAAGGATACGTTAGTCCTGTTTTAGACTAAGATCAACTTAACGTAGTGGTCCGTTTAATGTATGGTCGTCAAGACTCGTCACCTCTCAGATATCGTTGAATGATTACAACGACATGTGTCAGAGGAGCTCGGAGATATACCCTCGAACCAGAGATGATTTGGAATTTTATAATCCATTTAAATGTTTAAGGATACGTTAGCCGTGTTTGGGGCTAAGATCGACTTAAACGGGATCGTTTAGGTCCGGTAAAAGAGCATTTGGGGGCTCTATTGTTCCAGTTCAGGGACGTGGTGGTCCATACTCCATTTTAGGGACGTGGTGGTCCACTTTCCAATTTAGGGACGTGGTGGTCTATCGCCAGTTTAGGGACGTGGTGGTCCATATTCCAGTTTAGGGACGTAGGGGTCCATGATTAGTTTAAGGACGTTTCGGTCCGATATTAGTTTAAGGACGTTTCGGTCCGACATTAGTTTAAGGACGTTTCGGTCCAACATTAGTTTAAGGACGTTTCGGTCCATATACGCGTGTGGTCGTCGGGACCCGTCACCTCTCTAACGTCGTTGAAGGATTACAACGACGGGTGTCAGAGGAGTTCGGAGATGTACCCTCGAACCGAAGGTAAATTGATTTAAGAGAGCAATCTTGCTCAGTCAATTTAATTTAAGGACTTACGGCCAAAATTGGGCTAAGTCCAGTTGAAAATGTTCAACATTTTTCTTGATCTTTGGCCTATTAGGCCTGTGCTAGGGCTTTGCCCATATTTAATAATGCACTGCATTCTATTCTGGCCTGCTAGGCTTTTGATTTGGGCTCTGTCCCTTTATTTATGATGCAGAGCATCTATTTTAGTTTGGGCTCTGCCCCTTTTTAAAATAATGCATTGCATTTTATTAGACCTATTAGGCCTTCTTTAATTGGGCTTGGCCCCTTTTGTTAGCAATGCAGTGCATTTGTCTGGCGCTTTGCGCCGAGTAATGAGCGCAAGCTCATAGGGTGATGACACGTGTCATGCTCTGGTGAGCGCGAGCGCAACAGCGCAGTGCGCTGCGCTGTTGCGCTGCTGACACGTGGCGCGCTCTGGTGAGTTGCGCCAATTCCAGAGAGCAAAGCTCTATTTCAAGAGCGCGTAGCGCAAGTGGTCCTGTAGCTGGCACGTGGCGCTCTCTTAAGAGCGCAACAGCGCAGTTTGGAAGTGCAGAGCACGAAGAATCTTTTAGATTCAAGAACAGAAGTGCAAAGCACTATTTAATTTCTTGATCTAAATTTAGATCAAAGAAAAATAATAAATTTTCCTTCTTTTTTTGTTTCAAGAACCAGAGGTTCATAAAAGTGCAAAGCACTATATTTTTTTTTATTTTGTTTCTTCTTGTTTTTAAAGAACCAGAGGTTCATAAGAAGTGCAAAGCACTATATTTTTTTTGTAAAGATCATTGATCTTTTTTTTAGATCAATGATCTATTAGAAGAAATTTCTTCTATTTTATGAAGGTTCTTTACCTTTTTCTTGGAATTTTCTCAGAGTTCTCTCTGTTTGAAGCTCTTGACTTATTTCAAGAAAAATGTTGATGCCTTTGAATTGAGGCCTAGGGTCTTTTTTATAGTGCCCATAAATTAGTTAAATTTGTTAAAGAGATCTTTCTTTGAGTGATTTGGGGAATTTTCCCCACCGTTGGATCTTTGATCCAAGGGCTTCTGCTTTGCAGAAGAGAATCTTCTTGTTTTAACAAGAACAGAAAAGATTTCTTAGAAATTTAATTCTGTTTGGCGCAGATGCCCCAACGCGTGACACGTGTCGCGCAGCGCAACTGCGCTAGCGCATCTGCGCTGACACGTGTCGCGCAGCGCAACTGCGCTAGCGCATCTGCGCTGACACGTTTCGCGCAGCGCAGTGCTTGCGCAGCTGAAGCGTTGCTTCATTTAATTTTTATTTAAATAGAGCTTTGCTCTAATTGGGTGCGTTGCCTTGGGCGCTATGCTGATGCATCTGCTCCTGACACGCGGCGTGTTGTTCAGCGCGGATACACTGAAGCGTTGCTTCATTAAAAATAGAGCTTTGCTCTGATTGGGCGCGCCTTCTTGGGCGCTGCGCTGACGTATCAGCGCTGGACACGTGGCGCGTTGCGCCCGGGATTTGAAGCGTTGCTTCAAAATTTGAATTTTGAATTCCAGCAAAGCTTTGCTCTGATTGGGGGAAACAAATGCCCCCCCCCCCACCGTTGCGCTCACGTGGCGCGCACGTGAGTGCAGCGGTGGCAAGCCCCTGACCGTTGGATCAAGGGGTGAGCTGGAGGGCGCAAGCGCCTTATAAATAGGACCTATGGCCCTTTAGAAAACTTCACCATTTTCTAGATTTTGATTTCAGAGCTTTGCTCTTGCTTAGAACTTCAGATCTTTGCTCGTTTCCACAGTTAGAACACTTTTTAGGTAAAATTAATTTAAATCAATCTTAATCAAAATTGCTTTGCTCTTACAGATCTTTTGATTTAAAGAAAATCCCTTCGGGGTTTCACCAACAGAGCTTTGCTCTCATGAATCCATAGATCTATAGAGATCTTGTTCATGGGTTTTAACCCATGAGCAGAGCTTTGCTCATGGATCCAAAAATAGATCTTTTTGATCTAAAAACGAAGAACTTCTAATAGCCTTCAAAATATTTTAATTTCTTTAGGAGTTTTAAATAAATTTTCTCAGCATCATCACAGAGCTAGGCTCTTTTAAGGAATCTTATTCCCCAGAGACCAGAGTTTGACAAGTGTCACTCTGTGACAGAGCTTTGCTCTGAAAGAGGAGATTTTCTCCTTGTCTCTAGGGATTCTTTATTAATGGGAATTTTTTCCTGGGGACCAACTGACAATCTCATCCAATGATGAGATTGTCCTATCAACTGACGTACTGTCATCCAGATTTTGTGGGTCCCTCCTTGGTCTCCTACTCACTGCACTGTTGTGTGGTGTAATTAATTAATTTTAATTTAATTTAATAAATGTATTTTCCTCTCTCTTTTTTTATACGCCAAACGTCGGAATTACAACACTAACGGCTAAATTGTTCTTTTGCAGTGATCATGTCTTTAGACACTTCATTCCCGTTCGTCCGCTCAGAGGAGGGGTTTCCCGAGGCGCCCTTGGACCGTGAAGTCCTGGCTATGATCAAGGAGTACGACCCGGAATACAAGAGTCTCCATCTTTGGGGGTCGTGGTACAATCAGATCATCATGGGCCGACGGAGCTTCACCTGCGCGGTGCCGTCAGAACCCATCAAAGCAGTTCACTACGCTACCCCACCTTCAGTGCAGTATGCCGTGGAGATGATAGACTGGACCGCGAACAGCTTTCTTCATCCCGCTATGGATGCGGTTCCGGTTCAGCGTCCCATGGCCTTGGATATCCTAGGATGCCGTATTTGTCAGGGAGAAGCACGGCCCTGGGGGCAATCATATAACCTTGGTTTGATTCCCCGTCACCCGATTGGCTATCTGCCGTGGGCCCGGTACATCCTGTCGACGAAGAAGTCGCAGTTGATAAGACTAGGACTGTACACCGCGGTCTACGTCTCTCTCTTCCATTATCCCACGCTCCCCACTTGGTGGTTCAAGGCTTTCTTGGAGCAATGGAATATTCCCACCCACACTTTCCTTGCTATGGATCGGGAAGTGTCCATCTCTTTGGAGGAATTTACGGAGGTATCTGGCCTACCGGTTATGGGAGAACATTACGAGGAGCTGCTCCCGACAGATGTGTACGTCTTTGGTGCTAGGCCGATGGTAAGGGGGATCACGCCGGAAAATGCCGTTCAACACCAATTCCCGAGCCTGATCAAGGTGTTGAACATCTACGAGTCCTTTTTTATCGAACACGGGAGTCGGGGGTTAACTTTGAGGACTTCATTGCTCATTTCCTCCGTCCAAGCGTCATTTCATCGGGATCGGCCAAGTTTGCCACCTTGGATGACCCTTTCGGTTTAGGTTTGGATAACCTGCCAGCGAAAGACATAGACCAAAAAGACTTTTTTCTTCCTAAATCCCCAACCATGTCTTTTGCAGAAATTGCGGCCCTTGGAATGGATGAGGAGGCTTTCTTTTTAGGATTTCTCGGACTGTGGCTGAGTTGGTTCGCGATCCTAATGCACTCTCATCGCATGCGGCCTTCCGTCTTCTACCCAGCCCACCGAATGGTCATAGGGATAAAGGTGGCTGTGGGGACCGCTGGCTTGGCGCACCTATATCATGGCCTCAGCCGAGCAGCGGATGCCAACGAGCCCGGGGTACTGCACGTGGTCTTCCCGATGCACTATTTTGCATCGTGGCTCGAGCTACACACGGCGGGTGTCTTCGGCATGCATAAAAGGCCTTCATTCTTTGACAAGTGCGGTTTTCCTCGCATTTTACAGTTGATTGGCTCATCAATCGTGACCCCTTCACCACGGGACGCCAGAGGTTTACTGCTTCGCCCTCACACCGTTGGAGTCGGGATGTCCTTTATTGATAAGGTATTAACCATTGGAAAAGCGTCCACCACTGCGGTGCGACCATTACAGGACTCCTTCAAGGATGGAGCTTCATTGTTAACGGCCCGGGAGATCCTCCATTTGTATTCTATTAGACCGGGTTTCCTAGTCTTCAGGCAGGGCGGTGCAGCAGTCTTTATGAGATATAACCCGCATCGTTTTGCCCGACAACTGGGTTACGATCAAGGGGTACCCTTGGAAGCTTTCTTACTGGAACCTGTTGTCAATGAAGAAGGGATGGAGAACGCGTTACATCACTTCATGCGCCTGAACACGGGTTCTCGTTTTTTCATTAGCACGCCGGCTTGTGCTCCACGACTCCTTAATGTATATAAAGAGTGGTACAATCATGCGACGGGGGCTGTTATAAAGGAAGAGAGGCGAGTGTTGATCGATCGTAAAGAAGTACCCCCCGGCACCAACCGTAACGCTCCCTTAGCGCCAAGGATCCTGGTAGCTCCTCCTCTAAAAGATGCCGGGGGCAGACCATCACGTGCGCAAAGTCCTCCACGTGAGCTGCCGCTCCCTGATATTGCAGATGCACCTCCCGCACCCTGTGCTCCAGTGGAGACAGTGGTTGTACCCTCGCCGGATCTGGCGTGGGTGCGGACATCGGGACCCGTCGTCCCAAAGTGGCTGCTAAGCGGAAGTCAATCCCCCGCGAGCCTAGGGTCGGAGGGCAAAAGAAAAAGAAGTCGCTCTTCGCTGCGGACGTCGTGTTCGGCCAGGAACCCCACGCTCCCTATGCTGAAGGTCTGCTCGAATATGGGACTAACGCAGGATTAGTGATGCCGCCGCCGGACGATACAGACTTGGAGGCTGCTCTCAAAGCTTCGGCATGGTTGGCGAGGCGTGACGCGTGGTTAGCTAAGCTTGCGCAGTCAGGTAACTACTAGTCACACCGTTGTGTTTTCAGGAGTGCTTTTTGATCATGTATATCAGATGTTGCTCCCGCACTTTTCCTTCCCATCTGAGCTTGCTTCTTCCTCTGGTGGTGTTGGTGAGTATGATTTCTGTTGACATCCTTCTTCTCTTTTTTGTTATTGATGGAATTACCTCTAACCTCTTTTTCTCATCCCAACTGCAGTGCTACAGATTGAGGGAGGGGCTAAAAGATCAGCTGCGCCACCAGCCCTTCCGACCTTACCACCTGTCTCAACTGGTACAATGACCATTATATTGGTAACTTTCCTCTCTTTATTTTCTATACTGTTGTCTGATCGCATCATGTTTCTTTCAGCTGTCGTTCTGGCTTCGGCGTCTTTCGAACCTCGCATCATAATGCCGGCGGGTCCTTATCTGAGGAGTCTGTCTTCAAAAGGCGCCGCGAATAGTCTGCGCATGTTGAGTGATTACGTCGAGGAACTCGACGTTGAAACTCCTATATCTGCCGCAGACTTCTCTATGGTGGTTAACCCGATGCTAGCAATACTCGTGAACTTTCATGATGAGGGCATCATTGCATCCTGGGTTAACCATTGTAAGGAGATCGAGGGTCGCCTATATCAGTTGGAGTCGCTGCGTCCCGCTCCCGAAACCGTGGCTGCCAGTAATCAAAGGACAGCGTGGATTGAGCAGAGCGCTCCTTACCTCCGCCATCTTGAACAAGAAGTCATTTCAAGGCGTAAGGAGCGTGGTGAGACTTCGAGCAAGTCTGCTCAACTGCATGCTCGGGTGGAGGCCAACGCCGCGCGGCTGAAGGTTATCTTTGAAGGCCTTCTGCAATGTCTCTCCGAAGGGTTATCATTGAGGCAAAAACTTGACGTTGTCAAGCGAGCCGCACCCAGCCAGGAAGCAGCCCAGAAGGCGGCGGAGGAGCAGCTTTCATCCTTCTTGCAGCAGCGGGCCCAGGTGTAGGCGGAGGTGGCCGCGGCTGTCACTCGAAAGGAAGCGCTGAAGGAAGTGCGAGAGCAGCTTGTGTACTTACTAAAGACACTTCCTCCTCAGTAGCTATCCATTTTTGTATCGTTTGTATTTATAGATAAAAGAATGTATATATATATTCTTTATTCTTTGACATAATGTATCCTGTGTCCAATCAAGTTTATGAATAAAAGATACACCTTTTTTGTAATGTGTGATTTTTTGTCTTTTCCTTCTTTTATTATCAGCATACCACCTTAGCGAACATGGTTGACGGATAGTAGGGCACGCATCTTGACTTTTCTAAGAATCAGCGATGGCTTAGGCCGCAGGTTCAGATCTGCTGCCTAAGACTTTTCAACTCCATAAGCCGCGAGGGTCTCATAGAGGCTTTTCTCCCTACGGATCGAGAGGATCTCGTAGGTGGGTTTTCTCCTTAGGAATCGTGAGGATTCCTAAGTGTGGTTATCTCTTATAAGTCGTAAGGATCCTATAAGAGAATTTTTCCTTCTTACGAGTCGAGAGGACCCATAAGCGGTTGTTTTCCTCCTCGTCGAAATTCGACTTTGGAGAGTGAGACCCGTGAATAGTATGCAAGAGACCATTTTGGATTGACTTGCAGGGTCCCATTGTTCAAGAAGCAAGTTTTTTTAGTCCCTGCTGCCTGAGGCTTCAGTTGCAAGGTGAGACGAATCGGGAGTTTCCCGCGGAGACAATGGTTTCTCTGCAAGCCGACACGAATCAGGAGGCTCTCGTCAAGGAGTGTTTGTATCCATGAGTCGAGGAGTTTGCTAGGGATTACTTGTTTCCCAAGCGCCAAGGATTATTTGTTTCCTTGGGGTTTGAAACGAGTCGAGGATTCCCACGGAGGCACTGGCGGCTCTGCGAGTCGACGCGGATCAGGAAGCTCTCGTCAAGGAGTGTTTGTATCCGTGAGTCGAGGAGTTTGCTAGGGATTATTTGTTTCCCAAGCGCCAAGGATTATTTGTTTCCTCGGGGTTTGAAACGAGTCGAGGATTCCCACGGAGGCACTGGTGGCTCTGCGAGTCGACGCGGATCAGGAGGCTCTCGTCAAGGAGTGTTTGTATCCGTGAGTCGAGGAGTTTGCTAGGGATTATTTGTTTCCCGAGCACCAAGGATTATTTGTTTCCTTGGGGTTTGAAACGAGTCGAGGATTCCCCACGGAGGCACTGGTGGCTCTGCGAGTCGACGCGGATCAGGAAGCTCTCGTCAAGGAGTGTTTGTATCCGTGAGTTGAGGAGTTTGCTAGGGATTATTTGTTTCCCAAGCGCCAAGGATTATTTGTTTCCTTGGGGTTTGAAACGGGTCGAGGATTCCCTACGGAGGCACTGGTGGCTCTGCGAGTCGACGCGGATCAGGAAGCTCTCATCAAGGAGTGTTTGTATCCGTGAGTTGAGGAGTTTTCTAGGGATTATTTGTTTCCCAAGCGCCAAGGATTATTTGTTTCCTTGGGGTTTGAAACGAGTCGAGGATTCCCACGGAGGCACTGGTGGCTCTGCGAGTCGACGTGGATCAGGAGGCTCTCGTCAAGAAGTGTTTGTATCCGTGAGTTGAGGAGTTTGCTAGGGATTATTTATTTCCCAAGCGCCAAGGATTATTTGTTTCCTTGGGGTTTGAAACGAGTCGAGGATTCCCACGGAGGCACTGGTGGCTCTGCGAGTCGACGCGGATCAGGAAGCTCTCGTCAAGGAGTGTTTGTATCCGTGAGTTGAGGAGTTTGATGAAGACACTGGTTTCTTCGGAGTTGGACTGAACCGTAGAGATTTAGCTTCATCTTCTGGCGGAGCCTGCTGGGAAAGTATGGTTCCCTCTTTATTTACGCCCTTGGATTGTATACAGGGATCGATGTGATCTTAACTGTAGGGCCAAAGTTTTATCATTTCTTCTTTTTATTTTATTTTATTTCCGCGATGCTCTATCATTTCAGCTTTTATATCGCGAAGGTCGCGATTGCCCAATCATTTCGGCTATTTTTCGCGGTGCCCAATCATTTCGGCTATTTATTTTATTTTTACTCGCTGCTTTTTATTGCGAGTTGCCCAATCATTTCGGCTATTTTCCATGCATACATTTTCTTTACTTGCTGTTTTTTTATTGCAAGTTGCCCTATCATTTCGGCTATTTCGTATGCATATGCGGCCTATTGGCTTTTTGCTATAGACCAATTTCGGCATCAGCACCGCTACAACTGGGATATTACCAGGAGCGAATCATCATCTGCCTCTGTCAATGTCGAACAAAGGTGGCTTAGCGACCAGGGTTAGGGTCCTGTCGACTAAGGCTTTTGACTTCATGAGCCGTAACGGTCTCAGGAAGTTATTTCTCCCTATAAGTCGTGAGGATCTTGTAGGTGTATTTTCTCCTTAAGAATCGTGAGGATTCCTAAGTGTATGTTCCTCTGTAAGTCGTAAGGATCCTACAGTAGGGTTTTCTCCTCATAAATCGAGAGGATTTACAAGGGTTGTTCACCATGCGAACATATCCCCGGTCACGGATGAGACTTGGTTAGGGAAATGTTTATTCGCGCCCGTGGATTGTATACAAGGATCGGTATTGAACTACTTGTTGGGCAATATCGGAAATTGTGGGGATTGCTTAAGCACAGGTTGAGATCTCTGTAACTTAAGACTTTCAAATCCTATGAGCCGTGAGGGTCCCATAAGAGAGTTCTCCTTACGGGTCGTGAGGATCTCGCAAGTGTATTTTCTCCTTAGGAATCGTAGGGATCCCGAAGTGTGTTGCTCCTTTGTGAGTCGTAAGGATCTCACGCGGGTGGTTTCTCCTTACAAGGTCGAGAGGACCCTATAAGTGTCCTTTAACGAGGTTGCGCCCTTTCAGGTTTTCACAAACACTCGCCGGTAGTCCTGCTGTTTTTACTCACGGAGCCCTTTCAGGTTTTCATCCGTTCCCATTTTGCTTATGGACATACCGTTTTTTTTATTCTTTTTATTTTCTTTTTCTCTTTTTTTTACGAGGTCGCGCCCTTTCGGGTTTTCATGAACACTCGCCGATAGCCCTGTTGTTTTTACTCACGGAGCCCTTTCGGGTTTTCATCCGTGCCCTTTTTTTCTCATGGACATACCGTTTTTATTTATTATATTTTTTATTTATTTTTTTTTTCATCTCGTCAGCCTAAGGATGCTGCGGTATTAGTTTAAGGACGTTTCGGTCCACTATTAGTTTAAGGACATTTCGGTCCGTTATTAAGAAGGCTGGCTACTGCTTATAGAGCTTGAGCTTAGGAAGATAGCGAGCGGACATAGTCGTCGTCATCTATCATTGACCTTAGCTGTGACTCATTAAGCATAGTATCTCTTTAGGAAGCGACCGTTTATCGGCCTGAAAGGCCTTTCACCGTGCATGTCCATGAGTAGATAGGCCCCACCCTGATAGACCTTATCTATGATGTACGGGCCTTCGTAGTTTGGCTCGAATTTTCCCCGTTTGGCGCGATTGGGGATCATAGGCCTTTTGACCACTAGCACGAGTTCGCCTTAGCGAAATGTTCTCGGTCGGGTCAGTCTTTCATATGAGCGCGTCATCTTTGCTTTATAAGCTTCCAGATTTTGTTGCGCTATGAGCCGGGTTTCATCAAGGGCGTCAAGCTCCTCAAGCCGAAGGTGAGCATTTTCTTCGTCTGTTAGCTCGTGGTGAACTGCCACTCGTAGAGAGGGTAACTCTATCTCGAGGGGGAGTACTGCTTCCGTACCGAACACCAACGCGTACTGCGTTGTGCTCGTGGCCGTCTTGAATGTAGTTCGATATGCCCAAAGAGTTTCTTGTAGTCTTTCGTGCCAATCTTTCTTATTTCGGGACACCGTTTTCTTTATGATTTTTGTCAAGGTCTTGTTGAAGGCCTCAGCTAGACCGTTAGCTCGCGGATTATAAACCGAGGAATATCTCCAGTCTATATTGTGTTGTTGCACGAAGCGACTGATCTTGTGGCTTCTGTACGCTGGCCCGTTATCGGAGATAATCCGTCGCGGAGTTCCAAACCGATATATGACGTGCGTCTTGAAGAAGTGGAGGATATTTTCCGTCTTCACCTCTCTTAACGGTACTGTTTCTGCCCATTTAGAGAAGTAGTCAGTCGTCGCCAGGATGAAACGATGTCCTCTAGACGATGCTGGTTCGATGGGGCCAACTATATCAGTCCCCCACATTTCGAATGGCCAGCTAGCTATCGTTGGATGTAGTGGATTTGGGTGCTGGTGGATGAAGTCCCCATGAATTTGGCATGAGTGGCATTACTTCGCATATTCGATGCAGTCATGAATCATCGTAGGCCAGTAGTAGCCCATCCGTTTTATCTTCAACTTCATCTTAGGGCCTGCTTGATGAGAACCGCAGAGTCCGTCGTGAACTTCCTGGATGACCCTTTTTGCTTCGTCGGGTCCTAAGCATCTCAGCCACAGAGAATCAAATGACCTCTTGTATAGGGTATCATTGACGAAGGCGAAAGATAGAGCCCGCTTCATGAGCTGATGTCCTGTGGATGCTTCTTCAGGCAATCGGTGGGACTTAAAGTAGTCTATGAAGACTTCCCTCCAATCCTCAGCCCTTTCCCGGTCTTTTATTTGCAGAGTCATTCGCTCAATCGTTTCCTTTTCTTCGGGTGATTCCGGAGATATTTCCGCTGGGGTGAGCACTCGACGGCTTTGTACCACAATTCTGACGTCATCAAGGTTCTCGTCAGCCAGTTCTTTAGCAAGTTTGGCCAACGCGTCTGCTTTGCTGTTTTCCGCGTGTGGTATGTTCTCCAAAGTATAGGAGGGAATTCGGGTCAACAGTTGTTGCACTTTTTCGCCGTACTTCACCAGTTCTGGCTTGCACTTTTGGTAGTCGCCGTTTACTTGACTAACGACCAGTTGAGAATCCCCGTATATGAGGAGGTTTTCAATTCCCATGTCAATGGCGATCTCGAGGCCTGCTATCAGAGCTTCGTATTCGGCTTCGTTGTTTGTCCTCGGCTCCGTCAGGGAGAAAGCGTAGCGCATTATCCCTCCTTGTGGAGTTATAAAGATGAGTCCTACTCCCGATTTGATTATAAGGGTATTTTGTTTGCGCTTTTTCATGGAAGATGCTCCATCGAAATAAAGTTCCCATCGGCTATCATCACCGTCGATCGCATCAAACGCATGTTCGTCTGGAAGATTGCAATTCAGAGGAGAATCGGCCGGTATCGGGTGCTCAGCGAGGAAGTCGGCGATGGCCTGGCCTTTCACTGCCTTGAGAGGTTGATACGTTATCGAAAACTCCATCAAGAGTAGGGCCCATTTAGCGAGTCTTCCCGTCAATATGGCCTTTGACATCAAGAATTTAAGGGGGTCCACCTTTGAAATGAGACGGACCTCATGCGCCAACGCATAGTGCCTAAGCTTTGTTATCGCAAAGATCAACGCCAGACAATGTTTTTCAATGGGGGAGTAGTTGCTTTCTGCCCCCAGTAGAACTCGACTTAAGTAGTAGAGTGCTCTTTCTTTCCCTTGATCATTCTCTTGTGCCCATAATACGCCTAAAGAACCTTCAAGGGCGGTTGTATAAAGAATGAGAGGCTTTCCCTTAACCGGAGCAGCCAACACCGGCGGGTTCTGCAGGTACTGCTTGATCTCGTCTAGCGCGCTTTGGCATTTTTGATCCCAGACGAATGGGGTTCCCTTCTTCATCAGGTGACTGTAAGGACGGCACTTTCCAGAAAGGTTGGCTATAAATCGCCGTATGTACGCGAGCTTCCCTTGGAGAGACCGCAGCTGTTTGAGAGTTCTCGGCGGATGCATTTCCACGATCGCTTTAATCTTTGACGGATCTATTTCAATACCTCGGTGTCGAACAATGAATCCCAGGAATTTGCCTGAGGAAACTCCAAATGCACACTTGAGCGGGTTCATTTTCAAGTTGTATTGTCGAAGGCGTTGAAACATGGTCTTCAGATGTCCGAGATGTTCCTCATATGATTTGCTTTTAACCACGAGATCGTCGATATAGCATTTGACGATTTCGTGTATAAGGTCATCGAAGATCTTCGTCATGGCCCTCTGATAAGTAGCACCGGCGTTCTTTAAACCGAAGGGCGTCACTTTATAACAGAATATACCTACAGGGGTCCTGAAGGCTGTGTGCTTCTGGTCTTCGGGATGCATCTTTATCTGGTTATACCCTGATGAGCCGTCCATGAAGGAGAAAACCTCATGAGTGGATGTATTGTCTATCATCAGTTCGGTGACTGGCACTGGGAAATCATCCTTCGGGCAAGCTTTATTAAGATCCCGGAAGTCTACGCATATACGCACTGTCCCATTTTTCTTCATCACCGGGACGATGTTAGCGATCCATTCAGGATATTGAACTTCCTGGATGAAGCCAGAGTCGATCAGCTTCTTGACCTCAGCGTTGATACTCATTTCAAGCTCGAGTCGCATTCTCCTCGACGCCTGTTTGACTGGCTTGATGTCCGGGGATATCGCCAATTTGTGTACAGCAATTTCTGGATCTAGTCCCGGCATTTCGGAATAGTTCCATGCGAAGCAATCTTTATGCTGTAGAAGCACATCCTTTAACGCAGCCACCCTTTCTTCAGATAGCAGCTCGCTGATGAATGTTGGTCGCGGGTCATTTGCCGTCCCCAACTCAATTTTCTTGAGACTATCTGCAGTGGTATGGATTCCATCTTCCAGCTCTTTTGGCGCTGGTGGGAATTCTGAGATTATCTCGTCGCTGCTGTTTCCGAAGCACCAAGGGAGCTCACCTATGTCCTCGAGCTCTTCTTTTAATATTGTAATCATGTGACAGGTGCGAATTCGCTTCCAATCCCAATGTGGAACTGGTTTTTCTTCCGTGGCCTTGGGTTCGTGCTTTTGTGGTGGCGTTACCCTCCAGTTGTCAGACAGAGTGAATTTGCCAAGCTGGTACTGATCTTCGACCCAATTCTTGAAGGTGAAGCAATCTTCGAGAGGATGTCCTATTACTCGGTGATAAGAGCAATAGTCTGGGTGTGAGACTTCGCCTGCGTGTTCGGGGTGTTTGGACTCCGGCAGTGTGAGCGTCTGATGTTTTAGAGCGAGGTCAAGTATCTTCTTCGTCTTGTCCCGAGGAAACGAGTACGCTCGACCCATTTTCTTTATGAGGGATAGATCAACAGCGCTCGACTCCCGTTTGCATGGCTTCTTAGCCCTGCTTTGTTGTTGAGCGCCTTTTTGGTCTTTCGTCTTATTTCTGCTTTTGCGCCGAGCCTTCTTTATAACAGGTTGACAGGGAGCAGCCTTTTCATCTTTCATGGCTTGTTGGAGAAGGCGTTGCGTTTTGGCTTTCTCGTAGATGACCATTTCGCGGTTATGGTCGTCTCGGACTTTTTGACCCGCTTCCCTTATAAGCTTGTCCATTTGTTCTTCGAACGACGGACTGGGTTCCTTTGCATCTGGCACTTTTATTGGCTCAGGATTAGCGTCCTCCCATTGAGCATCCGCTTCTTCATCGAAGTCATATATGACATAGCAGCTGTTTAATAGGTCTCGTTTCTTTGACCGGATGTATCCGAGCCCGATCGTCTCCATCCTCCCATTAGGTAGCTTGTGTTGAGTTCCGGGGACGTTCCAAACCCTGTCATAGAATTTAGCTTTCCTAACAGTCTGTTCGAAGGGTATCCCATGGCGCTTCAGCAGCTTTTTCAAACCTTCCGTATAATATCTGGGTAGACGAATGGGTTGAAACCTGTCTAGCGTTGGATCTGCTCCATACCAGATTTCTTTCTCCACTTTATTTTCTTCAGAGCGGTAAAACAGAATTGCTTTCTCTCTCTTTCTTCTGGGAGGGATATAGAATGTCCGCAACTCTTCTAGACTGTAGATATTAAGTGCATCCAGTTCTTTATGGTGTCTAAGCGGCACCATGGCTATCTGCAGACTTCGCTCTTCATCGGCAGAAGCTCGTATTGAAAGCCGAGCAGGGAATACAGCATGAACTTCATCCTCCGAATCACTACCGAAGATCAATGAAGGAATGGATGGTCCCGGCTTGGTGTATTGGGGTGGACCCGAATAAGTTATATCCTCTTCTTTCTCGGTATCGCTGCCGAAGATCGGGATGGTGGCATTAGTTTTGTTCTCAGGCTTGTGACACCTTTCCGTATCTTCGAAACTCGGCAAGAAGTATTTGGCATCTTCATACTTACGAACTTCATTCACGGAAAACGGATTCAATTCTCCTGCCACAGTGTACTCGAGACCATCCTTGCAATATTTCATACATTGATGCTGTGTAGAAGGGATGATATTGTACTCGTGTAACCATGGTCGACCGAGCAGAGCATTGTAGCATGTCTTGGCATCTATGACATGGAATTTAATATCTGTGACGAGCAACCCGAAGCGTAACGTCAATATCACAGATCCAAGAGTTTTTGACGACTGGGAGTCGAACCCGGAGATGGTGATCTTGTCTCGGGCGAGGTGTTGGACACTCATGCAAACTTCCTTTAACACCCGCACATTGATTAAATTAACAGACAATCCGTTATCGACCAAGATTTTACTTATCTTTATGTCATGGCAGTATCCTGAGACATAAAGGGGACGATTGTGTTCGCACGTCCCGAGGAGCAGGTCTTCATCGCCAAAAGCAACATCGGCCGTGTGCACCTCTTCCAACTCATTCTTCATCTTTTCTTCGACCAGGAAGGCTTGGAACTGGTCCGGATCCTGTAGCACCTTAATCAACGAATCTCTCGCCTTTTTTGATAGTAACAGGGCATCAAGAATGCTGAGCTGTGAGGGTAGCTTCCTCAGATGCGCTAAGACGTTGTAATCTACCTTATTTCTCTTCGGCGGATTCTTGGCGGTTAGCTCTTCTGCAACTTGGTCATCTAGAGTAATATCCTCAGAGACTTTTTCTTTCCCTTTATCTTTCTTGTTTAAGGGTCCGAGATTCTTTTCAGGTAGCGTCCGATTGCGTAGCTGGATATTTTCGCAAACCTTTGGCTCTTCTTCTTTTCCCGAAGTTGACTCTTTAAAGAGAGGGGCGAGTTCCAGTTCCTCATCAGAATCGCTCCCGAATGTAGGCACTTGTGACCCGCCAGTGTTAACCACGTGACAATCACCGGTAGTTCTTTCAAGCTCTTCGGTCGTATTTCTTTGCTCTCGACGAGTTTTACGTTTTTCCCGCTTGAAGCGTTGTCGACGAGCAACATATCCTTGCCACCATTTATCGAAAGCTTTGCATTCTTGAGTGGGGTGCAAAACCTTCCGATGATATGAGCAATAAGAGGGGTGCATTTCTATTTCACCAGTAATTTTTCCTTCAGAGGATGGTAGCTTCATGCCCATTGATATGGCTTTAGCAAACCTTTTCTTTATCTTGAATTGGCTTTTGTCGGTAGCGAAGGTATTTTGCTCCAGCGGGATCGTCTCAGCTCTTTCATCAAGTCGCTGGCGCTTGGCCCTTTCAAAAATAGCCATCTCGCGTTCTCGATCAGCTTTACTTTTCAGTCGAGCTTCGTTAAGGAACGCGTCAATCATTTCGACTGATAGCTCCGGAATTTTTGATTCGGTATCTGCCCCCAGCGTTTTAGTGCCAGAAGTCTCCTCATCGTTCGTGATCGAATGGGAGATCATATGACAGCTCGCTACATATTCCTCGGATTCATTCGATGAACTTTCTCCCTCATCTTCTTCTTGAAAGACGTGATTGAGGAACTCTTGGAGCGTAATGGGAGTCCGTGCCTTTTGGTTGTATTCATCCAGCGCGTCAATTTGTTTTTATAAGTCCGTGCGCTTGTCGCCGGGCTTCACGGGCTTCTTAGATTTCTTCTTCTTCTTTTTCGAAGATTTTGACGGCTGGTTGCGAGTGCTTGAGCCACCACCATCGGTCTTTGGAGTTGTACGTGGCTTCAACATCCCTTCAATGACCTGCGATTCCAGCGGGTTCTTCCACTTGATCGCTGGACATGCCTGAAGATCGTTTAGCATCCTCTTTATCTTGGCTGATAATACAACCTCCCAAGGAGCTTCTTCAATGACGGAGCATGTTGCCCCCGGCGTATTCGTCCCCTTAGAGGTGTGGGGCTGCGGGGGATTCACCTTCCATTTGTCAGATAACGCGAACTTGCCCTGTCGGTACTAGTTTTCAAGCCAATTCTTGAAAACGTAGCAATCTTCGATCGGATGGCCTAGTACTCGATGATAAGGACAGTAGTTGGGCTCGTTGATGTCACTTGGTTGCAACGGACGTTTTGGATCCGGCAGATTTATAAGTCTGTTGCGCAACGCCAGCTCGAATAACCTCTTCGTTTTATCGCGGGAAAGGAATAAGGACGTCCCATCCTATCCTCAAGGGGTACATACGGGCGCATATTATTTTGACGAGCCAGTGGCTTCGGGTCGCTCGGTTGTTGTTGAGCATTAGCGACGACGATCGTTTTTCCCTTCCCTTTGTCATTTCGAGAGTCCGGCCTTGGAAGAGGAGGTTTATGGCCCATCTGGTCCATCTGTGCTAGTTTGTCGATCAAGGCCTGGAAGGTAGTCGGCTTGAAAAACATCATAAACTGCGAGATGGTTGCTTGTGGATCGAGGGTTCCCACAAACATACCAACTGCGGGAGCTTCTTCAATGCGTTGCTCGCACTTCGACCATAAATTCCGCCATCGTATAGCGTACCGAACCCACGTCTCGCCGGGTTTTACCCTGGCATTAATCAGGGCCGTCATCGGGGTATGCTCACTGGAACTTGCAAAACGCTGAGTAAACAGTAGCTCCATCTCCGCGAAGGTTTTGATAGAGTCATTCGGGAGTTCAGAGTACCACTCAAACGCCATATCCGATAAACTTCCAACAAACTGGCGCAGTAAAAGCTTGTCATCACCACCGGTATTGCCGCAGAGTGCCCTAAACAGGGCAACATGCTGATGAGGATTGCCCGTCCCTTTGTAGACATGGAACTTAGGAATTGTATAGCCTGGCGGGTACTTAATCTGATCGTACCAACTTGGGTATGGCCGCCCTGTTTTTATGACCTGACCGGCCGTTTCGGTCGCATGATGCACCCGTATTTGCTGGGCGATGTATTCATCCAAATCAGCTTTTGAGATGGTATCCTCTTTAGCTGTGGATATAGCCGGTGGAGGATTCGACGTCTCTCCCCTATCGTCTTCAAGAATGATCGGGGGATCTTCAGCAGGTGGATCTTGTTGAATCATTATACCCACCATATCCTGGAACAGGAGGGCCATTTTCTTTATGTTGCTGCCTGCTCCGCAGCTTCTTTATCTTTCTTCTCTAGTACGCGCCGAAGGAATTCGGCGTCCGTTTCTTGTTCTTGACGTTCTTCTGAGGATGTTTCCGGGGTTTCTTTCGGCCCTGTAAGTGCGGCCATAGCATTCATCATCTCCTGGAGCTTCTGTTGCTGCTCCTGAGCCTTAGTCACTGACCGTGTAAGCGGTCTATGACCCGTGGATGCACGGCTGTCTTCTTTTCCCGATGCCATGTAAACCGTATGAACTGTTATGCCCCCTAACTTGGGGCGTTTAGGTTCACCATTTTTAACTTTTGCCGCTGACGCGAGGGTTTTCTCTGGCCTCCTTCTTTTGTGGGCCGTTGAGGTTGAAGGAACCATTGAAGGGGGCACCCTAGCAGCTGCTGTCCCCTGCTGTTTAATGAGACAATCCTTTTCTTTTTCCATCTTCGCCTTTTTCTGGCGACGAGAGTGACCTGGGTCAATCACAGAGTCTTGAACCCTTCGCCAAACTTTATAAATTCTTGAAGACAACCGTTGAGGGGGCTGTTCTCGTTTCGTTTCTGGAACTCTCTCCGCAGGTGGAGGAGATCTCTTCAATGTAGCGATTGGAGAGTTCTTCCGTACCCTCCTTAGCAGTTCAAAGCTGTTCCCAGTTGGAACAGCAGCGTTGACTTCCACCGCTGGAGCCGGTGGAGTTATCCCTGAGGGGGAGTTGCCCCCTGCCTTCCTCACTCGTTACCAATGGCGACGTCGACCACGACGAGCCGTTGGGATTGGCTCAGAGATAGAGATAACTTCTTTTTGCCCCCGGTTTGAATGAGGCGCCGCCGGTGTTAACCTCTTAAAGACTGAGGTTATTCCTTGCGGGGTAATATCCAATCTGTCAAAGACAGGTCTTCGTGCAGGGGCAGGAGCAGGAATCATCAGTCTTGAAAAGACTGACTCTTTGGCGGGAGAAGCCGCCTTAACGACTTCCGGAACAGCGGCCGTTGCCTTCTTTGGGACAGCCAATTTAGAGTTCTGATTTAGCCTGGTGAAAACAGAGGCTGTCAGTTTGGTAGCGGACGACACGTTGGCAGGGGCCATCGTGGTAGTGAGCCGGTTGAAGACCGACTTCTTGTTCACCTCCGGTGCAAGTATTGGCATAGAGCAGCTTGTAGGTAGGATCATGGTCCCGAAGAACAGGCCAGTGGTGGCCTGGGTCACCTGGTCGACCGGCAGAGCGAGGAAGGAAGCCGCTTGGGGCCCATATGCTATACCTCCCGGTGAGGTGGAGCGTCCGTTGCAGCGGGATTTCGAGCAGTTGGTGCAGTTGAAGGCCATTGAATCTTGAGTTCTCTGCCAGGAAACAGACCAAATCTTAGTAACTTGAAAATCCAAAGGCAACCATTTAACAAACCGCGATTGGTTCGCGAAGACGACACACGAAGTGTAGAGTGGAAAGAGGAAAAGGTCCCACCGGGCGTGCCAGAATCTGTTCCCCTCCGAACGGCGGCGACGGCGTGAAGACGCCTCGCCTGAGATTCGGGGCAGATGCTATTTGGTTTTATCCGTCCACCTCTCCGAAGATGCCAAGTTGATTTATGGCACCGTGTATCGGAGGTTTAGATGGATGCGGCCGGTGTAGCAGACTTCGTCAGATTCCCCCTCGCTTGAGGGGTTTTTGATTGTGGGGACGCTCTTCCCTGCAGGCGCAAGCCCCTGCAGTTAATTACGCTACCGCATCGCGGTAACAACTTTCTCCTTCTCCAGAATTTCACTTCGTGTCGTGTGTGTTTGTTTTGTTTGTGGTTGCCCGTGGATTGTATACGGAGACTGAGTAATGTCGTCGCCCGTAGGACGTGGATTAGTCCAAATCCGTATTTACTTAGATTTGGGTTTGGTGTTTTTAGTTTAAGGATGTATTAGTCGCGTTGCGGCTAAGATCAACTTAAACGTTCGTTAAGGATACGTTAGTCCTGTTTTAGACTAAGATCAACTTAACGTAGTGGTCCGTTTAATGTATGGTCGTCAAGACTCGTCACCTCTCTGATATCGTTGAATGATTACAACGACATGTGTCAGAGGAGCTCGGAGATGTACCCTCGAACCAGAGATGATTTGGAATTTTATAATCCATTTAAATGTTTAAGGATACATTAGCCGTGTTTGGGGCTAAGATCGACTTAAACGGGATCGTTTAGGTCCGGTAAAAGAGCATTTGGAGGCTCTATTGTTCCAGTTCAGGGACGTGGTGGTCCATACTCCAGTTTAGGGACGTGGTGGTCCACTTTCCAGTTTAGGGACGTGGTGGTCTATCACCAGTTTAGGGACGTGGTGGTCCATATTCCAGTTTAGGGATGTAAGGGTCCATGATTAGTTTAAGAACGTTTCGGTCCAACATTAGTTTAAGGACGTCTCGGTCCGATATTAGTTTAAGGACGTTTCGGTCCGATATTAGTTTAAGGACGTTTCGGTCCGACATTAGTTTAAGGACGTTTCGGTCCAACATTAGTTTAAGGACGTTTCGGCCCAACATTAGTTTAAGGACGTTTCGGTCCATATACGCGTGTGGTCGTCGGGACCCGTCACCTCTCTAACGTCGTTGAAGGATTACAACGACGGGTGTCAGAGGAGTTCGGAGATGTACCCTCGAACCGAAGGTAAATTGATTTAAGAGAGCAATCTTGCTCAGTCAATTTAATTTAAGGACTTACGGCCAAAATTGGGCTAAGTCCAGTTGAAAATGTTCAACATTTTTCTTGATCTTTGGCCTATTAGGCCTGTGCTAGGGCTTTGCCCATATTTAATAATGCACTGCATTCTATTCTGGCCTGCTAGGCTTTTGATTTGGGCTCTGTCCCTTTATTTATGATGCAGAGCATCTATTTTAGTTTGGGCTCTGCCCCTTTTTAAAATAATGCATTGCATTTTATTAGACCTGTTAGGCCTTCTTTAATTGGGCTTGGCCCCTTTTGTAAGCAATGCAGTGCATTTGTCTGGCGCTTTGCGCCGAGTAATGAGCGCAAGCTCATAGGGTGATGACACGTGTCATGCTCTGGTGAGCGCGAGCGCAACAGCGCAGTGCGCTGCGCTGTTGCGCTGCTGACACGTGGCGCGCTCTGGTGAGTTGCGCCAATTTCAGAGAGCAAAGCTCTATTTCAAGAGCGCGTAGCGCAAGTGGTTCTGTAGCTGACACGTGGCGCTCTCTTAAGAGCGCAACAGCGCAGTTTGGAAGTGCAGAGCACTAAGAATCTTTTAGATTCAAGAACAGAAGTGCAAAACACTATTTAATTTCTTGATCTAAATTTAGATCAAAGAAAAATAATAAATTTTCCTTCTTTTTTTGTTTCAAGAACCAGAGCTTCATAAAAGTGCAAAGCACTATTTTTTTTTTGTTTCTTCTTGTTTTTAAAGAACCAGAGGTTCATAAGAAGTGCAAAGCACTATATTTTTTTTTGTAAAGATCATTGATCTTGTTTTTAGATCAATGATCTATTAGAAGAAATTTCTTCTATTTTATGAAGGTTCTTTACCTTTTTCTTGGAATTTTCTCAGAGTACTCTCTGTTTGAAGCTCTTGACTTTTTTCAAGAAAAATGTTGATGCCTTTGAATTGAGGCCTAGGGTCCTTTTTATAGTGCCCATAAATTAGTTAAATTTGTTAAAGAGATCTTTCTTTGAGTGATTTGGGGAATTTTCCCCACCGTTGGATCTTTGATTCAAGGGCTTCTGCTTTGCAGAAGAGAATCTTCTTGTTTTAACAAGAACAGAAAAGATTTCTTAGAAATTTAATTCTGTTTGGCGCAGATGCCCCAACGCGTGACACGTGTAGCGCAGCGCAAAGCGCAGCGCAACTGCGCTAGCGCATCTGCGCTGACACGTGTCACGCAGCGCAACTGCGCTAGCGCATCTGCGCTGACACGTGTCGCGCAGCGCAGTGCTTGCGCAGCTGAAGCGTTGCTTCATTTAATTTTTCTTTAAATAGAGCTTTGCTCTGATTGGGTGCGTTGCCTTGGGCGCTGCGCTGATGCATCTGCTCCTGACACGCGGCGTGTTGCGCAGCGCGGGTACACTGAAGCGTTGCTTCATTAAAAATAGAGCTTTGCTCTGATTGGGCGAGCCCTCTTGGGCGCTGCGCTGACGTATCAGCGCTGGACACGTGGCGCGTTGCGTCCGGGATTTGAAACGTTGCTTCAAAATTTGAATTTTGAATTTCCAGCAGAGCTTTGCTCTGATTGAGGGAAACAGCGTGAAGTAGCCTGAAGCGTCGCAAAATGTTTGGTGTGTCAGCAAGTAAAGGCTGAACATCACAGGACAGCTGGACTACTTCAACCGTTACAAATCCCAGAATGGAAGTGGCAACACATCACGATGGACTTTGTAACTGCTCTTCCTCGCAGCACAAAGGGTATCGATGCGATATGGGTCATTGTGGATCGACTCACAAAGTCGGCTCACTTCATCCCATTTCGAGTTGGTCAATCAACTGAGACACTAGCAAAGAAGTACATGGAGGTAATAATCTAATTAAGATTTAAACACTTCATAATGTACTATCTCTGATACCCATGAACTCATACAGGAAATTGTGAGACTTCATGGAGTACCGGTCTGCATTGTCTCCGATCGTGACACCAGGTTCCGATCGCAATTTTGGCAAAGTCTGCAAGCTAGCTTGGGAACAAGTTTGAACTTCAGCACGGCTTATCATCCACAAACAGATGGTCAGTCGGAACGAACTATTCAGATCTTGGAAGATATGCTCAGAGCATGTATGCTAGACTTCAAAGGATTGTGGGAAGATCACCTGCATCTTGTGGAGTTCGCATACAACAACAGTTACCAAGCAAGCATAGGAATGGCACCTTTTGCAGCATTATATGGAAGGAAGTGTCGATTACCATTAAGTTAGGACGACATCGGAGATAGGTAACTTCTTGGACCAGAGATGGTAGTAGCGACCGTTGATGTGGTTCGTACTATCAGGGAAAGAATGCGTATAGCCCAAGATAGACAGAAACACTGGGCTGATGCAAAGAGACGACACTTGGAGTTCCAGCCAGGAGACCGTGTATTCTTGAAGATATCTCCGAACCGCGGAGTGATCCGATTTGGAAGACGGGGTAAATTGAGTCCGAGATATATTGGACCGTTCGACATACTCGAACGAGTCGGTGAAGTGGCATACCGTTTAGCGCTTCCACCCTCATTGGAAGGAGTGCATAACGTGTTCCACATATCCCAACTCAGAAAGTATGTGAGTGACCCCAGCCATGTACTTGATCATTCCGAGCTCACTATACCGCCCGACTTGTCTTGTGAGCAACAACCTGTGGAGATCCTGGACAGGAAAGTGAAGACACTTCGGAACAAGGAAGTTAACTTGGTCCGGGTAATGTGGAGAAAAGACACTCCAGGAGAATCCACGTGGGAAAGGGAAGATGAAATGCGTGCAAGATATCCGCACCTTTTTGTAAACTAGTCCTCAAATAAAAGTTGTAAATTTCGAGGACGAAATTTTTGTAAGGAGGGTAGATTGTAACAACTCCAATTTTTGTATACATAAATTTGATTTAAATTTGAAGTATACTTGGAGTATTTAATGTTGCTGATATCACTTTAAGTATCTATTTTCCTACAATAATTACAAGAAGGAGCTTGTAGCTCATTGGTAATACCTTGCACTACTGAACCAAGCCACCAGAGTTCGAATCTCATGCCCCACATTATTTTTAGATTATTTTTCTTTTAAAATTCTTGGAAGCCCAACAGTCCACAAGCCATAACTCCCAAAAGTTGAACTGAACCCTAAAAAGTGAGTATACCAGAGCCTACATCAGGCGAACCCACGCCCGACGACACCCGGACTCGGCCGGGATCGGCCGAGCCGGCCGGCCGAGTCGCCAACACGAAAATTTTGTCTTTTCGTCTTCCCAACTCCCCTGTTAACTCCAATTTAATTGATCGGTTCTCAAATGAGAAATACATCCTATTTAATACAAATTTTAATGATTTTTCTTTAATTTTTTCATTTTTTTTAAAATAAAAACCTTACATCTACCCTACCCTAGCTACCCTATAAATAGACCCCTACCCTCTACCCTCTCATCCCAAAACCCTAGGTTTACTCTCTCAAAATTTCTACAAGAAAGGTGTGCTTTGAAACCGAGTTCACGGCGAAGTGCTGACGGATTTCCGGCGACGTTCTTTGAAACAACCGGCGACGAAACAAAGCCTCGACCACTCACCTTATTCCTCTATACTCTTTAGTATAGATCGAAACCCGTAAGTCCCATTTTTTTTTCTTTCTATTTCTTAAAAATACGACTTTTTAAAACCCGACGGAAATCGGAACAAACGATTTCCGATTTGGTTTTTCTACAAAATCTCACTTGTCACCCATACCATAATATCTAAACATATTCATGATGACCATTAATCACATAACAATTAATTTGGACAAAGTTTCTCACATGAAATGATAGCTTTCTTGTAATATCGTACTTTTTTCACAATAATACCATAATGTGTATTTTTCTTCTTCGAATCAATTCCATCATTCCTAAACATGTTCATCTTGATCACTAAATTGTAAAAATCAATTTGAATGAGTTTTCACACATGAAATGATAACTTTTGCAAATACCGTATTCTTTCACCTAAATACCCTCATGTTTAATTTATCATATTTAACCCCTAAACTTCACTATACCTTAAAATAAGTCATGAGGTAATGACCTACCTCCACACACATGCAAATACAACCCTAAAATGATATCATCAAAACTTAGAATACGACAAAACGAATTTTTCATTAAAATACCATAATCTTCATAAAACCATTCTTAAAAGGTTTTAGATTGTTACACTTTTAAGTAAATATTTCTTACTAGGAAAATACGATAAGTTGTGGACATCGATCGTTTATCTAAACTGACATTGTGGTGTCTAGGCTAGGCAAGTGAGCTTGGGTAACTTTAAAAGGCCCGCCTCACGATTCGTGAGCGGATCCCTCCCTCCTCACTTGTACTTACCTGGCCACAATTGACGATGAAGAGGCGATTTGAGGCTTCTAACGACTTGTCATTTAGACCATTTAGAAATAGTCTAGTTGGCTTAGGATACCCTAGAACCTAAAATACGGAAAATTACAATTTTCAAATAAATACCTTTTAATTTATAAAACCGTTTTCTAAAAGATTAGTATTTTACAATCTTTGCAAAGCGCCGCTACAACCCATCTTTGGGGAACCCGTTCGGGATCGTGCGGTTTATCGCGCACCCTCGGGCTAGTAGTGCAAGATTCAGACCTCCTCAAGGAGCATTCGGTCTTGAAAGATTTAAAATACGACATCTTTAGAAAATGAGATTTTTGGAATATAAAATATTTATTAAAATTATTTTTGTATAAATATACGTAAATTCATCATTTAAATATCTATTTTATTACAATATAAATTTTCCACCTTTTTCTAAAAAATCACAAGAATAAAGGTTACACTAAAACACCATGAACTTCAAATAATCAATATTACAGATAAATACCATTATTTATGAAACTAGGATATTTTCATTAGAAATGTCATAACATAAAATCCACAACTCTAAAGACGAAGTGAGGTGTATTTTGAAAAGTATATAAAAGTATTTTTACATAAAACCCTCTCAAGTTTTATAATTTACAATAAGGACCCTAACAATTATAGAACTTCAAATTACCTTTCTTTTAGTCTGACTCGGGTTAGAGTCTGACTATTTCTGACTTGAATATAATTCAAGTCAATCTATATTCTTAATAATCCAACTCAATATGAACACATGAATCCCTGAATCCAGTTAACAACCTATTCAACTTGACTGAATCAAACCATGGATATACATCCATTATTCCGTTATTCCAATTACATGATACAATCCGTTTACTGATATCATGGCTTTGGTCAGTCATCCAACTTACATAAAACAATACAACAATACTGTTAAAACACTACGGGGTTTAAAGGGGTAGATTGGTACGGAAGGTGTTAAAGGTGGCACGAGGTGGTCAGATTAAGACACCTAACCTATATTCCGTTGCTGTTGTACCGTGGCTTAACGGTTCCTTGTACTTTCCGTTTGCCCTGGTCTCTAGCATATAGAGACCCCCCTCGTATACACTGGCATTTTTATGTACCAAGCTACAAACAACAGCGTTGACATAACATTATAACAATAGTTTACACTTTAAAATGTATCTTCTTATTCTGTCTTCTCTACTTCCCTCTTACCTTTGGGACTTACCGAGCGATCTGTTCGCTGACGACATTCTGTTTCTCTCTTCTTTGAATGTCGTCAGATGACTTGGACCCGGCAGAAGTTGAGCCATCACAAGAAAACTTGGAGCAGTTTACTCAAGACCCTGCAGTATAATTTCATTGTACACTTTTCTTTCCAGTACTTTACATTTCCTGTTATGCCACTGTTTAGGCATCTTTATTTCAGTTGTACTTCCTTTTCATGTATTGTACAAAGAATGTTAATAAATAAAAGTTGCTGTTATTTTTATACTCTTGTCTCTTGTGTATTTATTCCTATATTGCTTAGCTACGCTTAGCGTATGTACTTCTGAGTACATACGTTGCGGACCTCACCGCATCCCCTACGCCGTACATTAGGAAGCGGGGCGTGACAGTGCTAATTGTCTGGCGTGCAGCGCCAAGCGCGCCGATTGCTCCTCACGTGTGCGCTACTTCACCAGAAGCGCAATGCGCTCATTGTCTGGCACAGCGCCAAGCGTGCCACGTGCTCCTCATGTGTGCGCTACTTCACCAGAAGTGCACTACGCTCATTGTCTGGCTCACAGCGCCAAGCGCACCACGTGCTCCTCACGTGTGCGCTACTCCACTAGAAGCGCAATGTGCTCATTGTCTGGCGCTCAGCGCCAAGCGCGCCACGTGCTCCTCACATGTGCACTAAGAAAACATAAACTGTTCTATAAAAAAGGCCTCAGAGCTATGATGAGTGCTCAGCATTCAATAAAAGACAAAAAGATTGTTAGAACTCAAACCAATGCTCAGCATTGTTAAATGTTTGACATTTTAACTGAATGAGCCGAGCCCAAAGTGGCCACAAAACCTACCTCAGATTAATTGAGCCCATATGCTCATAAATCTTTGATCTTAATCCCAAATTGGACTACAGATCTCCCAGCCAATATTGGTTCAAGGGTACATCTCTTCACTCCTCTGATATTTGTCGTTGTAATCCTTCAACGTCTTCAGAGAGGTGACGGGTCCCAACAACCAAACATTCCATGGACTGTGGGGTCCTTAAACTCATGGACTATGATGTCCTTAAACTTTACAGACTATGACGTCTTTAAACTACGGATTGTGGGGTCCTTAAACTCATGGACTATGATGTCCTTAAACTTCTGGACCGCGATGTCCCTAAACTAAACAATAGAGCCCAAATGCTCTTTTGTTGGATCTAAACGATCCCGTTAAGTTGATCTTAGTCTAAAATTAGACTAATGTATCCTTAACAAACGTTTAAGTTGATCTTAGTCTTAAATGAGACTAACGCATCCTTAAACCCAACCCTAAACCCAAATCTAAGAAAATACGGATTTAGACTAATCCACGTCCTACGAGCGACAACATAAATTAGTCTCCGTATACAATCCACGGGCAACCAAAAAACAAAACAAATACACACGACATGAAGTGACCATCTGGAGAAGGAGAAAGTGGTTACCGCTATGCGGTAGCGTAATTAAGAGCAGGGGCTTGTGCCTGCAGGGAAGAGCGTCCCCACAATCAAAAACCCCTCAACGAGGGGGAATCTGACGAAGTCTGCTACATCTGCCGCACCCGTTTAAACCTTCGATACATGGTCTCATAAATCAACTTGGCATCTTCGGAGAGGTGGACGGATAGCACCAAATAGCATCTGCCCTCGAAATTCAGGCCGGACATCCCAACGTCCCGGTCGCGTCTTTCGGCGGTGAACACCTGTCTCTTGTGTACATTACATTTTGTATTGCTTAGATACACTTAGCGTGTTTACTTCAGAGTAAATACATAGCGGCCTCGTCGCGTCCTCTGCCCGTATACTGGGAAGCGGGGCGTGACAGGTTTTGTTAGTGGCCCATGCTGGTCAGAGCTATATGGAACCTTACCATGTAGTTCAGTTCTGCGTGAACAACCTAAGCAATATAACACAAGAACCAGCAACTGAAAATATTCTTTACAATTCATACTTCTTGAATCTCATCATTTCATATACTTTGAATCTGTCCTAACCTAAATTCCTCTTTCAAAGGTTATGGATTTCCCAAACAACACCAGCACAAATGTCAACGACACTCCCCACCACTACCACTCATACCTGTCGTCGCTACTCCGATCAATGATCAGACGGTATTTCTTGAGGCGATCCGCAGCCTCCTGGAAGGACAGCAGCAGCAGACTGGTATTCTCTTGAACCGTCCAGAAGCGGAAGCACCCGGAATGAAGCAATTTCGGGCACTGCACCCTAAGAACTTTTCGGGAAAAGAGAGCCCTCTGGAAGCGGGGGAATGGGCTGAAAGCGTTGAAGATGACCTGGCAGCAGCACAAGTGCCAGAGGTCGCTTGGGTACGAGTTGCAAAGCTGCAGCTCACTAACAATGCACGGGTTTGGTGGAAGGCGGAAAAGAGCTGTCTTGACCAACCTATCGAATGGAAGACTTTCCGTGACATGTTCGATGCAAAGTACTTTCCTGAGACTGCCCGCTTTGATATGGAACAGCAGTTCATACATCTGCAACAAGGTTCAATATGGACCAAATCAGTACATGAGTATGATACCGAGTTTACCATGCTCAGCAGGTTTGCGGCCCATCTCATACCGACTGCTGAGATCAGAGCTAGAAGATTTCAGTAAGGGTTGGACCCGGAAATTCAAGAAGCATTAGCTACAGGTGATTTCCCAACCCATGATTTGGCTTTGAAGGCTGCCCGACGATATGAAGCAGTGGTAAAGAGGAAGGGCAAAGCTTAATCTGCTGAAGTGAAGCGTCATGCCAATCAGATGGCAGGAGGAGCCTCTTCAAGGCCAACTGTTGAACCCAGGAGACAGGAAGAACCCAATAACCAGCCGAGTCCAGATTTTTGCTTCTATTGCAAGAGGAATGAACATTTGGGTGAAAGACTGTAGGTGCGCAAAAGACCTGTGCTTAGTTTGTGGCGCATCCAATCACGGAATTGGAAACTGTCCTCATAAACGCAACCCAGATCACACACCCACCAACTACCCACAGCGGCCAGCTATCCAGGCTTCTGCACCTCGTCTTGCACTCCCAGCTCCACCACTTGCACAGCCTACTCGCCAATTCCATCAGGAACTGAGGAACATGCCTCGAGGGTAGAGAAACATGCCTCAAGGACAGAGGAATGTGCCCCCAGTTAAGAGGAATGTACCACGGCGTCAGGCTTTCCTTTTAGCGGCCGAAGAAGCAGAGGCCGTAGACCAAGGTAAACCTGCTAATTTCCTCAACTCTTTTCAAAGCTCTCGCATTCTTTCGTTTACTCACATATTTTTTCAGACACTACCAATACTTCTATCACCAAACTTTCCTTAAATACGTTACACTTTCCTTTTTTAAATTTCGAAGACGAAATTTTTTAAGGAGGGTAGAATATAACAACCCTAAACTTTCTGTACAAATTTTTCAAAAAATACAGAAAGAGATACTTAAGCCTGAGCACAATTTATAAGTTTGATTTAGTTTTGAACAGCAAAAAGGAGCTTGTAGCTCATTGCTAAGACCTTGCACTGCTGAACCAAAGCACCAGAGTTCAAATCCTATCAACCACACATTTTTTTAAATTAAATTCTTTTAATCTTTTAGAAACCCAAGAGTCTACACGTGCACTACACGTAATAGGGTAAGTTAGACTTACAGAATAAACAAACGGGTCCACGAGTCAAAACCAAGCGTCAGGGACATGTGGCAAGGAGACGCGGCCCGATCGGCCGACTTGGGCCGGCGACTCGCCCGACTCGGCCGGCGCCGCCGGCCCGACTCAGCCCAAACCCTAAATTCTTTTAACCTATGCGACCCTTGAACTCCCCACATAACCCTTATATTATTTAATTTCCCTGCATATTTACAGAGAAAATTAAAACACGCATTTAATTCATTTTAATACAAAATTTTAATACACCCTTTCATTACCCTAAACCCTAATTTTTCCTATAAATACCACCCCTCAAATCACCCCCCTCACTCACAAATCCCTGACCAAACTCTCAAGAAAATTCCCAACACTTTTTGTGTGCAAGTGGAGTTAGCAAAGGACGAAGCTCCGACGAACTTCCGACGACGATCCGAGGAGATTCCGATGACGAAACGACGCACCGGCACCTCTTACCTCTTCCTCCTTCTCTCTTCTACTCTAATAACCTGTAATTCCCTATTTCTTCTTCTTTTCTCTATTCTAAAAACATTCAAAACTAAAACCCGACGGAAGCGAAGTTAATCCGACTTCCGATTCGGTTTTTTCTTAAAAAGTTCTATTTTCTTAAACACAATAATATCAAACTCTTATGTCATGACCTTTAAACATTAACGAAGATAATAGAACAAGTTTAGTACCAAAATAATAACCGTAGCAAGTTTTATTCCACTTTTACATTAAAATACCTTCATGTTTCATTTCGACATGCTTAAATTTTTTAAACCGTATTACCTTAGAAAACTCAAGAGGTAATGACCTACCTCCTCACAATACACATATCTAATATAGCACGATAAAATTTGGGAACATAGATTTGGGAAAAATACGACTTTACATATAACTGCCTCCGACTTATTAAAAACCTTTTTCTACAAGATATGTATTTTAACAAATCTTTGCAATTGCGCCTCTACAACCCATTTTGGGAAACCCGTTCGGGATGGTGTGGATTATCGCATATTCTCGGGCTTAATAGAGTGAGATGCAGACCTCCGCAAGGAGCATACGATCTCGAAAAATTTAAAATACAATTTTCTTTAGAAAATATGATTTCTATTATAAATAAATAAATATATTTTTAATAAATAAATATATATGTAATTAATATCAAAATATCTATTTTTAATATTTATAATATTCCATATTTCCAAAATTCAAGAAAAACATCTCATTTACAAGAAAATACCATACAATTCCAATATTACAAATAAATACTGTATATTATGAAATTAGGTTTATTTCACTAGAAATATCACATTGATAAAATATACATCCATGAAAACTCTAAATATGATAATAAAATACTTGAGGCGTATTTTTAAAATTATACAAAAAAAATTTTACATAAAACCCCCTCAAGTTATACTAAATTACAATAAGGACCCTAGTAAATATAGGTTTAAGCGGGACCGGTCTCTTGAGCCTCAGGGAGCCCGGAGATATGGATGCTTGCCTATTTAAGGTAGACAACTTAACAAACGGTGTTATCAACACGGTAATTGTCTTTGAAAAAGACACAAATCTTGTCGTCCATGTGCATCAGTTACCGATAGCACCAAAACATAATTCAGGATTCAATTTCTTTTCTAATTGTCTGACTCAGACTGAGTCTCAATATAATCAATCTGACTTGAATATGATTCACGTATAAACTATAATTTAACATGAATCCATGAATCCATATATTCAATCTAATCAAACTACATTGACTGAACTGAACCATGGATATATCCATTATATCCGTTCCATTACTGATATCATGGTTTCGGCAGGTCATCCATATATATACAATATACACTTCAAATAATACATCAATACAATCAAGACATCGCGGGGTTTATAAGGGGTAGACTGGTACGGAAAGTGTTAGAAGTAGCATGAGACTGTACCCATAATACACCTAACCTGAATTCAATTGCCGTTGTACCATGGCTAAACGATTCCTTGTGCTTCTTATACCTTAGTCCACGGGGAAAGTTGGACTCCTCTCGTATACACTGGCCTCTTCTGTACCAAGCTACAAACAACAGCGTTCACAATATAATACAACTTTAAAAGTTACACACTCTCTCTGTCTATTCTATTTCTCCCTCATCTTTGGGACATACCGAGCGATTTGTTCGCTGACGACATTCTCTTTCTTTTCTTTGGAATGTCGTCAAGTGATTCTGACCTTCAGGAGATCGATCCCACCTTCGAGAACTTGGATCACCTAGCTTTCGACCCAGAGCTTTAGATTCCTTGTACACATTTACATTATGTATTTTCCATTTCTGTTATGCCACTGTTTAGGCATTGCTTTCCATTCCATATATTTACTTTTCAGATGTATTGTAAAACGAATGTTAATAAATAAAGTTGTTATTCATTTACATCCTGTCTCTTGTGTACATTATATTTTGTATTGTTTAGATACGCTTAGCGTGTTTATTTCAGAATAAATACGTAGCGGCATCATCGCGTCCTCTGCCCGTATACTGGGAAGCGGGGCGTGACACTATATGACTTGTGATTAAATCATTACATGCTAGAATTGACTTAATTTTGACATGACTCAATCATGAATACTTGAACCCAATATGTACACTTGACTCGACTTGATCCGAACCATGAATACGTAATGACTTGACATGAACACTTGACATGAATACATGAACAATTGACTTGAATACTTGAACTCGACTAGATACGTGAATTGCACTCTCTTATGTATTCATGAATTTAGGCAAGACTTGTAACTTTAATCACGGACTAATAAACACGGGGTGTTGGGGTAGTTTGAATATGAATCCAACGGAATCTCAGGAGTCTCATTATTAAAATAACGTTGCTGTAGTACCGAGTTGAAATGATACAACCAATGTTGCTGTGGTACCGGGCTGAAACGGTACATCACGAATTCATGAACGATGGCGCGTGTTTCCAAGCCCCTGGATGATAGCCTGTTGGGTTTGGAATACTTCAATAACAATTGAAGTCCCGCTATTTTGGGCCCGTGATTTCTTGCCCCTGGACGATAGTCTTGAGTTCAAGAATACTCTAAAGATTGGTTGATATTCACACTTGAACTGACTGTTTCCCCCAATAAAAGAGCAAAGCTCTATTCAAAGCTCAAGAGGCAACGCCTCGCGTGCCTTCCATGTGAGCGTCAGCGCCAGAGTTAAAAACTCTTATATGAGCAGCGCCCGTGTAAAAAGTATACAAAAATCTTAGGCAGCGCCTCACGTGCTTTCCACGAGGGCGCCAGCGCCAGAGTTAAAAACTTTTATATGAGCAGCGCCCATTTGCAAAGCACACAAAAATCTTAAGTAGCGCCTCACGTGCCTTCCACGAGTGCGCCAGCGCCAGAGTTAAAAACTTTTATTAGCGCCACATGTGCTCCTCATGTGGGCGCCAATGTGCAAAGCACATGAAAGAATTAAAACCTTAATAAGCGCCCACGTGCACAGCACGTGAGCGCCGGCGTCTGGTAGAATTAAATTCTCCTCTCTGTTAAACAGAGCCGTTGGATCAAAGATCCAACGGAGACGATAAATCATCAAGATGCAGAATTAAATTCTGTTTAGAGGAAATATTCCTCAAATCTTTCTAAACAATAAGGATTGCCTCTGTAAAACAGAGTACCGTTGGATTAAAAATCCAACGGTGATTAAAGAATCACCGATCTACAGAATAAATTCTATATGGGTAAATATTTCCCTAATCTTGTTAAAAACAAGAAGAATACTTTCTGTAAAACAGAAGTTCTCGGATCAAAGATCCAACGGTAGGTAAATCTCCAAAATCAATTAGAATCTCTTAATGAGAGATTTATTCAACTAATTAACAAACTATCTCTACTACATAAAGAACCCAAGACCTCAAGTCTAAAAAGGAGGAAACCCCCCCCCCCATAAACTTCGAAAAAAACAAAGCAGAAAACTTCAAAAAGGAAGAAAGAAGAAGATCTCACTTCTCAGAAAAAAGCGCTAAGTAAATAAAAAAGAAGAGAGATCAAACCATCTTGTTTACCTATTGAAGGATTTAACCCCTTTAAAAGAAGAACTCAGTTCGTTCTCTGAATCTGAGATCCACAAAACAAGTCTCCAACAAGTTGAGAATTTAATTCTCATCGGGACGAACTTGCTCTTGAAGATCAAAGATTCAAAAAAGAACCAGGAAATTGAATTCCTCAGAATAAAATATACAAGGAAAAATCACCGCCCAGTGCCTCACGTGCCTCTCACGTGGGTGCCACTCAATAAGGAGTGTCTAGCACTCAGTGAGCAACGCTCAGCGCCCAGCGCCCCACGTGACCCTCATGTGGGCGCTACAAAATAAAGCAGCGCCTAACACTCAGTGAGCGGCGTCCAGCATCTCACGTGCCCCTCACGTGGGCGCTTCAAAAAAAGGAGTGCTTAGCACTCAGTGACTAGCGCTCAGCGCCCCACGTGCCTCTCACGTGGGCGCTAAAAAATAAAGGAGTGCTTAGCACTCGGTGAGCGGTGCCTAGCTCCCCATACGTGGGCGCCAAAGAATAAAAAGTGCTTGACATTCACTAGGCAGCGCCTCACGTGCTTCGCACGTGGGCATCATAAAGAGTACTCAGCACTCCATAAAGAGACAAAAAGGGTAAAGTGTTTAACATTTATTGGACAAATCCCCATGACTGAAAACCACACATGGCTAGGTGTGAGCGTCAGAACTTAAATAAGTGCTCAGCACTTTTTGCACAAAAAAGGGGACTGAGCCCAAACAAATGCTTAGCGCTCTTTTTCAAATAAAAAGAATACTGAGTGGATCAAGCCCAAGTTGGCTAGGTCCCTAATTCAAATCAACCGAATCCATGGGTTCACTACTTTTCAAACTGATCTTAGTCCCAAATACGACTATCGATCTTCCAACTGATGATATCCCAAAACGATATTCATCCCACATTCCCCTGAGGAATTCATAGCATCAAAATATGACTAATGATTTCTGGGTTTACCCCCGATTCCTTTTTCCCTCAAATACAGGAATTGGTTCAAGTGTACATCTCTCCACACCTCTGATCTATGTCGTTGTAATTCCTCAACGTCTTCAGAGAGGTGGCGGGTCCCGATAACCAACTGCTTTTTGATGTACTTCCCAAACTGATGTGCACATCCCAAATCAAATCACATCCCAGACTGGATGCATCCCCTATCATCGTTGTTCATCCCGTCACGTAACAAATACATATGCACGCAAGATGGACAACGGACCGATATGTCTTTAAACTAACCATCGCCTCAAAAATGGCGACAATGGACCAAAACGTCCTTAAACTAAACGTTGCCTCCAAAATGGCGACAACGGACCGTAACGTCCTTAAACTAAAACCACACCTCAAAAATGGTGATCTACAGACCGAAACGTTCTCAAACTAAATGTTGCCTCCAAAATGGCGACAACGGACCGTAACGTCCTTAAACTAAAACCTCACCTCAAAAATGATGATCTACAGACCGAAATTTCCTCAAACTACAACTTCGCCTCCAAAATGGCGAAATGGACCGAAACGTCCTTAAATTAAAACAACAGAGCCCAAGTGCTCTCTTGTTGGATCTGAAACAAAAATGATCTTAAAAGCATGTTAAGTAGATCTTAGTCTCAAATTGGACTAACGTATCCTTAACAAAAAACCAACTGAGCCTCTAAATGCTCATATATGTTTAAATCGATCTTAATCCCAAAATAGATTAATGATCCTTAAATATAAAAAAAAAACCAAATCTAAGAAATACAGATTTGGACTAAGGAGACAACATAAATTAGTCTCCGTATACAATCCACGGGTAACCCAAACAAACAAAAACACACACGGCACGAAGTGAACTTCTGGAGCAGGAGAAAGTAGTTATCGCGATGTGGTAACGTAATTAACTGCAGAGGCTTGCGCCTATAGGGAAGAGCGTCCCCACAATCAAAAACCCCTCGCAAACTAGGGGGAATCTGACGAAGTCTGCTACAACGGCCGCATCCGTCCAAACCTCCGATATACGATGCCATAAATCAAATTGGCATCTTCGGTGAGGTGGACAGATCAATCCAAATAGCATCTGCCCCCAAATTCAGGCAAGACGGTCCATCCCGGTTCGTCTCTGTTTTCGGCGGTAAACAGATTCTGGCACGCCCGGTGAGACTTTTTCCTCTTTTCACCTCACACTTCGTGTATCGTGTTCGCGAACAAAATCACGGTTTGCTATGGTTGCCCTTTGATTCGAGCTACTAAGATTTGGTGTCTTACTCCTGTGCAGAAATAAGAAGTGAACATCAACGGCTTCCAGCTGCACCAACTGCTACAACAACTCCCGCTCCACCCCAACTGGAGAAGTGACATATGGGCCCAACGCGGCCTCCATCTTTTCAATGCCGGTGGGGCAAGTGACTCAAGCCACCACTGGATTGTTCTTCGGGACCATGCTCCCGACAGCGAGTTTCAGCGCCCCAGTGCCACCACAGGAAGCTCCCAAGAAGTCGGTCTTCGATCGACTTGCACTTGCAACCACCTTGGCCCCTCTCAACGGGTCATCCAAGTCTTCCATCTCAGTATTCAACAGGCTGAACCAAATCTCAAGTGGGCCCGAAAAAGGGCTCGCGATACCTGAAGGGACTATTCCAAAACGGATAGTCGTCCGAACTCCTGATGTGGGTGAAGTCATCAAAAGTGCTTCCCCTACTAGAAAGTCGGACTTCGAAAAATTGGTTGTCCCCTCTCAACGGACGTCAGTGTTCAATAGGCTGTCACCAGCAGTAGCCCTTCACCAAAGCAAGGAGCATGACGAAGCCGCTTCCACAACTAAGGTGATCCCACCTACAAGCACTCTTGACGTCGCCACTAGCGCCGAGTGAGAAAAGCTGGGGGCAACTCTCCCTCTGTACTTACTCCACCAGCTCTAGTGGTGGAAGTTGATGCTGCTGTTCCAACCGGGAACAGCTTTGAACAGCTTAGGATGGTGCGCAAAAACTCTCCAACCGCAGTGCTGAAGGAATCTCCACCACCTGCTAAAAACATGACGCGGGCAAAGACGGAGCAGCCCCCTCAGCGGCTCTCCTTCCTAATCCATAGGGTCTGGTGCAAAGTTCAAGATTCTGTGATCAACAAGAACTACTCTCGTCAACCGGAGAAAATGAAGGTTCGACAAGAGGAAAATCATCCCTCCACCATTCATCGAGAGACTTCTTTCACACAGGCGCCTGCTATAAAGGCTCCTTCAACTTCGACCTCCTACAAAAGAGGAGGCTGGAGAAAATACCACCGCCGGCGGCAAATTCCAAAGGCAATGGACCCAAATGTCCTAAGTCTGGGGGCATGATAGTGCACACGATTTACATGGATTCCGGAAAAGAGGAGAGTCGTGCTTCCGTGAGTCATCGCCCGCAAACTCGATCGTTAACAAAGGCTCAGGAGCAACAATAAAAGCTCCAGGAGATGCTGACAAAATGGCAGCACTCACCGGACAAAAAGAAAGTCCGGAGTCAGCGTCTGAACAGCGCCAGGAACAGGAGACCGATACAGAGTTCCTGCGAAAAGTACTGGAAAGAAAGGATAAGGAGGCCGCGGAACAAGCTGCTAATATAAAGCAGATGGCGGTTTTGTTCCAGGACACGGTTGGAATGATGATCCAGCCAGAACCTCCAACCGAAGATCCACTGATAATCATCGAGGACGACAGAGGGGAAACATCAAACCCTCTTCCAGGTTTATCGACAGCCAGGGAGGAAACGATCTCCAAAGCTGCCCTTGATGATTACATAGCTCAACAAATACTAGCTCATCAGGAAAGTGAAGCGGCTGGCCAAGTCGTCAGAACTGGGTAACCGTACCCAGGCTGGTACGATCAAATCAAATACCCGTCGGGATATACTTCCCAAAATTCCATGTATACAAGGGGACAGGAAATCCACATCAGCACGTCACTCAGTTCAGAGCTTTGTGCGGCAATACTGGAGGCGACGACAAATTGCTGCTCCGCCAATTCGTTGGCAGCTTGTCGGAGACGGCATTTGAATGGTACTCGGAGCTTCCAAATGACTCCGTCAAAACATTCACAGAAATGGAGCTACTGTTCACACAGCGGTTCGCAAGCGCAAGCGAACGCACCCTGATCACGGTATTAATCAACGCCAGGGTGAAGCCAGGAGAGATCTGGGTTCAATACGCAATCCGATGGCAGAACCTCTGGTCAAAATGCGAACAACGTATCGAAGAAGCTCCTGTCGTGGGCATGTTCATAGGGACTCTCGATCCTCAAGCGACTGTGTCCCAGTTCATGACGTTCTTTAAGCCGACCACCTTCCAGGCTCTGATCGACAAGTTGGCCCAAATGGACCAGATGGGCCACGGACCTTCAAAAACGGAGCAGTTCCCACTGTGCTTTAATACTACCCTACCACGGCTCTACTTAGTCATGCAAACAGGTTTAGGTTGGGTGCAGTCCCGAGCCACATGGAGGCAGTGAGTGATTGTCAGGGATTCGTCTCTCCCAGTATTAAAAGTTGATATCGCACTGTGTCCGGTTGGCTAGAACCATAAGAGCTTGACCAAGGCAGTTGAGAACTACTGATGATTAGCTCAGTAGTTTCTCGGATTGGTTATGAGCCAAATCGACATGACTTATCGGGTCAGTAGGGGTCTAACGTTTATCACCCCTAGACCCGGTATGCGATACTCTTAGATGAAAAGCACGGATAGGCTCAGTAGGGGTCTAGATAAGCTTGCTCGTCGGACTTTTTTCGACAGGTACCTAGATAGCCGTTACGTTACCGCTGACGTGCTTATGGTTAAATCCACTGCCAGCGTACTGTCAAGTCTTTAGAGTCCCACACAGAGGGTTTCTCTGATTCAGGCGAAACGATGTGGTGGATGTATGTTTATACGTGCAGGGTTTCGATCGAATGATAATACTAGTCGGCTGAGAATTAAGCCGGATTATTAAATCAAGTATTGATTTAATAATTTACGAGTACATATTTTTTATATGTATATTCTAATGCTATCCAGATTTTCGATCGGACGGTTGATAATACTGGCGGGCTTAGAATTAATCATGTTCATTAAATCGGATATTGATTTAATGCTAGTATTATTTTAGTGGTATTATTCTATCTCTTGGGTGTTCGTATTTTGATACGAATACGGGTATGTATATACAGTAGAATGTATTTCGTATTTATACGAAAAGACATTGTAGAAGGAGGACACCTTATCATGTATTTTCCATTTTATTTGCAAAATGGAAAATGAGGTGTAAAATAGGAAATGAGGTGTAAAGGAAAGAATGGTGTGAACCATGCTTGAATAGTGTTGACAAATGAATTGTAAATTCATTTGTGCAAACTATTCAAGCATGGTTGTGTTATTTTTATTGAAAAATGGTTTTTACAAAACCATGCATCATGATTTTCTTCACACAAGTTTTTCATTCTCAACACAAGGTTCTCTCTCCTCACTTGCCTCTCTCTTGAGTTCCTCCTCATTCATCTTCATCTTCCTCCCTACCATCTTATGAGTTGAGAATTAAGGAAGAAAGAGAGATAGAAATACATTAGAAAAATCACTACATCTTCTTAGTAATCTAGACTAGCAAACTAGGTCACTAAGTTGCTTCATTTATGAAGCCAAGCTTGAATCAAGAACTCTCGGATGGATCATCTAGGATCAAGAAGGCGGTCTAGCAAGGTTGATCAAGGATCCCGAGGAGCTCTAGAAGAGGAGTGAAGACCTGAAGGACACGGATCTTTAGGTATAAGCCTCTATCACAGTAGATAGATCTCTTTAGCTAGCTAGTTTCGGTTTATGGTTAGATTCTAAGATGTGTTTTCTAGCACCGGATTTTTAAAAGTTAAAGTTTTTCATTCCGCAACAGCCGCGGTAGACGGCCAGGGCTCTAGGAAACCCAACACGGAAAGTAAGACATCGGCCCGCTGGATCTGTTCCCACTGCAACACCACCCTCGCCTCTACGACATTCAACTGTTTGACCCTAGGGCAATCGGCCCTATGCCACTTGGTGGGCACGGGCCAATCCTCACTCTTCGGAGGCCCGACGAAGAAAAACTTCTCCTTCCATTCATGGATGGAAGAAGGGACGACCACTATCTCAGACCCAGCCGTCCTACCCTTATGTTTTTTACAAGAAAGGTATACCCAGTTAGGTTCGTCATTGTTGGTACCGGGGTGATTCTTATAACAAAGAAAGGAGAAAAGAAGACTCAAGTCAAAAGGGATCCGATTAATCTTCAACCGGACCAGAAACCCGCGAAGGATTCTCCATGAATTCGACGCTGGCTAGCCCGAAATGAGACAAAAGCAATGGAGTACGGCGCAAACTTCATATGAGAAGGGCAGACGCATCTCTGTCCGGAACGTTTCCGGGTACATGGCAATCTCATTACCCTGCACCTAGTCTGCCCGCTCGCCCTCCCTAGCCAGACGAAGTGAATAGCCAGAGGGAATGCGGAAACGAGCCCAGATATCGGAAAGCTCATCCAAGCGATTCAAAATCGAGGGCGCATCACGAGTATTTTAGATGCGCACCTTGAAGGCCCTCTTCACCCCCCGACGATGAAGGGCAAGGGCATCGCCCCCTCTGAGGAGCGAGCCCGATGTAGAAGATAAAGAGGAAGAGGAAGAAGAACTTTCTCGGCTATCGGAAGCCGAGAAGGAAGAAGACCTACTGGATTCGACTTCAGAAGCCGAAGCTTCATCGCCTGACTCGACCCCAACTACGTTTACGGATACTTCGGAAGAAGATATCTAACCTGATTCAAGGAAGAATTGGCCGAAGAAGGGGGGTTTTGGCTGAAGTTCCGACCTAAGCAAAGATGCGCCGAGCAATCTTCAGACGGCAGGAAACGATTAGGGCAAAATATCTGCCAAGAAATAGCATCCCCTATTTATACACTCGGCAAGAAAACATCCAACGGACCAAATCTGTTCCCACCGATATGAAGCGTCACACCCAACGGCCACAAGGACTCTACATGGCGATCGACCATAGGACAGCTCCCCCTTACTCGGATTCGAATGACAACCCTTCGCGTCCCGCCACCCTGCGGCAGTCACATGGCACGAAGGCCAACAGACCAAGCGAGCGAAGCAGCATCCCTTTTAAAGCGCAATCATTTCATCGATCCACTGACGTCACCAAAGATACGCGCGGAAATCGGGGCGCCTCATGAGTCGCCACCTGGATCCAAGAATCTAAGAGGCGTGGCCGTCAAACGTCACGTCTTCCTCGGACAACCCATTATGAAGAATTCTCGACAATGAGGCTGAATTATTGAAAACCAAGCAGGTCACTCTCGACCCGAATCATAAATAGGTCAGAATGAAAGTGGGGGCTAATGATGATACTCATAAATGGAAATTCCCCAGATCACGACATACAGCAGACGACGAGTCATCCACGTAAGCCCACTAGATTCCTAGAGGCTACGGAGCGGGAATAAGTATGATACATTTGGGACATTTCTCGGTGCCTCGCCTCCGAAGTCGCGCCCGACCCTTTAGAAGATCTCCCCGGAGTATGTCCCCCTTCGAATGGCACCAGCCAATAGCTCGTCTCCGAGCTATCCTATAGCTGAGACTCCTCAGCTCACTCGCTCGTCTCCGAGCTATCCTGTATCTGAGATTCCTCAGTGTCCTTATTTCGCCAGGAGCACAGAGCCCGAGCGGTGGAGCCGTATCTCGCCACGACGAGATCTCCGCCGCTCCGCGTCCCGCATCCCACACTAGCGTATCTCGTCATTAATGGCCGTATCCCACCATCAACGCGAACATGACGCGGGGGTGTAACGGACGGCGAGAATCTCGCATCGCCTCGCTCCATACGACCGCAATATAGACCCTTCTTCCAGACGACTCAGATAGGTGGAACTCAATCCAACAAGCTGCTATTCTCCGTCAATATTTCTCGTAACCTACTTGATCGTCGGATGGTCCTACGGTGGTTTTCCCACCTCGGGACTTTCCTTGCAGGTAGCTTCGCGTGCAGGTAGCTTCGCGTCAACAATAGCCAACAACCCATTGAGATCCACACGCACAACTCTCATCTTAAATCTCAACCGTTGCAGTATCGCTGGCTGCAAAATCGACGGAGGACAACATCTGAGAGAGATTCCGACCTCCATCAAATCCCTAGTTGTTAATTCAATTCTATCTTTCGGTATTCTTCCCCAATTTTCTCCATTTACCCCAAATTTCACCCAATTAAACCCTAATTTGGTCTTTATGGCCAAGAAAACCACAAAAGTGAGCCAGCGAGCTCATTATAATTCTTTAAAAATCTTTTAAAATCCTTATGATGTAAAAATATAGAAACGTCCACCATATGTGCAACATACAAATAGTTATAATGGTAGAGATTTGATCTCTTGAAATTAAGCAGTATTCAAAATATATAATGCAGCGAGCTCATGTGAGTTGAGGCGAAATTCCCCCTTAATGATTAATTGATGACAATTGTTAATGCGCTTAAATCTTGGAATTAACGAAGTTGCCCAAGGACCAAGTGTATGGTGTTTATTGTATGTGCTGTGGATGCATTTATTTATTTTTTGGGGGAGTTTTTTAGTTCGTTAAATATTTTTTTAATGAAACATGATGGACTTACTTATCTCATCCTATTCTCAAAATAAAAAAATGGTTGCACACATTCCATGGAAACATTAATGTTCATCATTTTTATTTCAAAAAAAATGAATTGATTATATCACACAATATTTGATTAAAGATTTGCCATCCAATCATTTTACCAGCTACTCAATACGATATGACGATAATGATATGCCATATTTGATTTCAAGAAAATGCCAATCGTATACTAGTAATATATACTTAAGGCATATGCATTAATATAAGAAATTTGGTCATGCATTTTCGAACATGAAAAATGTTGATACTAGTTGGCATTCTGAGGTTTCTATCGATAGTTAGAGAAGGAAGTCATTATTGTAGAATCTAAACTGTATCTTCCTTGTATTTTAATTCTTGTTTTCTTACTTGATTTTTTTTTTCCTTTCCCTGAGCGGGAGAAGTTGTTGCCTGTAATCTATGACCTTTTGTTGTACTTGCGTAACTTTTAATATCTTATAAATTTAATAAAATATTTTACCTAGCTAGAATCATAATAACTATCCATGTTACCTTAAAAAACAACAGCAGAGAAGCATGATTTAGTCTGATAATAATCCGTAGATAAGCAAACTAATTAGACTAATAAAAATTGATGAGGCTTGCATGTCCATGACAAAAACATTGGTGGAATGGGCTGTATATATCTGATTATGAGAAAAATACGAAGCCCATAATGTTGTACGAAGAATACACCCGAATAGTTCTATCGCCTTACATATATATGGAACTTTTTGTGAATAAAATAGTTCGGCATGTAAGATGCGGCCTAAATAAAAAGATTTATGGCTCGTGGTAAAGATAGGGCCCAAAGGAAGATTCAATTAAATTGAAGATATTCAATAAGGAAAGAAATCAAGGAATTATGATATTTGAATAAAAGAAAATCTAGCATTTTGGAATTACTTTCTATCAAACCCTAGACTTGTAAAAGCCGAAGTGTAAAATGAAGAACAAATCCTCTCTAATCAATCAAAACTCTAGATATCAAGTTTACATCTCCTAAGGCCTAGTTAATTCTAACTTAGAACTCCGACAATCTTCATCGGCAACCATCCAGGCCCTATCAAGACTGAGACATCCAGTTTTCTTCGAACAGGTAATACCTCCATCATCTTCTTTAATCAACATAGCAAAAAAATAGATGGGAAGAAGAGCCTCGACCTTACTGTCAGCACGCCTCCAATTCAATGATGAGTAGCGTCGATAGGGAATTAGCCGAGTGCGCCTACGACCAGAACTGCTTCAGGTTTAGATCTGATCTCGGTCAAGAAGAGGTAGTCGGTTCCACCCGGTAGGTATTGTTAGGTCGAATGATCCAGAAGTTTAGTCCTGCATTCTGCAGAGTGACCCAGATATCCAATCGTGCATCTGGTTAGGTGTTCCAAATGTCCAGTCATGTGCCTAAACCAGTGAGAACAGACTGAGTATGACTAGAGCCGACAATCCCTGACTCGGTTTAACACTCGTGTTGTAAACGATCCAGTTGTCCAGTCCTGCTTTCGATGTTGTCTTCAAACCAAGTCTCGGTCGGAGTTAGTGATATTTTAATCATAGAGGTTCCTTATATTTGTAATCATTAACTTCACTTTGTTTAGTAGATTATTTGAATAAAATTGATTAGATTGATTCGCATAGTTTGTTTACTATGTATTTTCCTCAATACAATTCAAGGGCCGAATCCATATAGAAGCTTGTTCTTCTCTTTCTCGATGAATAGCTCATCTATCCAAAAGAACGTGTTCAGTTAGACTAGTCTACTTGTCAATGAAGAAATTATGCGAACAAAAACATAGAGTGGCTTCTCCATGATTGTTTGCTACATCGGTAGGGCTAACTCGTCCGTGTATAATTTTGAGATTTACTCCGCTAAATAAATGTTTTTGCATTTTCTTTTCTTTTCTTTTTTTATTGGGGTGGGGTGGGTGGGGGTGGGGTGTGGGTGGGAAAGGGAGGGGGTTCATATCCAATAACCAATAAGTTTTCATCTTGAAAATTAATTAAAATCTTAAGAATGGATATCTTATATATTGGAAAGTAACATACTTTTGACTAAGCCCTCTAGATATCATTAAGAATGGATGTCTTGTAGAGATTATACCAAGTCATTTATTAGCTAACAAATATTTGAATCATTGATTCATCTTGATTATGAGGATGCTAAGTGGAAAGAAAAATTCTCATAAGAGAAAATAATATTTTGAAGGGGGGAAAAAACATAACTGATATTTCACATCATGCTAAATTTTTTATAATCCCTAATAGAAGTCCTTAAAATCTATATAATCTGAATTACAATTTTCTAAAAAATTCATTTTGAAATATTTGGTCGAAGAAGAAAAAGAAACTCAGGACTCCCTTCTTCTTCTTCATCATCATCATCATCATCATCATCAACTCCCACCGTCATCATCCATCTCCTCCTCCTACCTCCGCGACCCTCACCACCGCAACCCCCTTTTCCCCTTACTGTCTCCACCACCATCGCATCCATCCACCACCGCCGCCATTATCATCATCTTCCATCATCATCACAACCCTCTTTCTCCTCACCGCAACCACCGCCATCCGGTCCCATCACCACCGCACAACCACCACCATTATCATCGTCCTCCATCATCATCACAACCCCTTTCACCGCAACCGCAACCACCATTCTCATCATCTTCCATCGTCATCATGAGCCCATTTCCCCTCACTATCCCTATCACCTCCCCATCACAGTCATCATCACCACCCCATCACAATCATCATCACCATCATCATCTTCTTCTTCGTTTTCAATTTCTTTAAAAAAAATCTAAAAAATAAAATCACCACCACCGCCACCGGGTTCCATCACCACTCACCGCCGCCGCAACCACCCACCCCCACCATCGCAACCACCCACCACTGTAACCACCATCACCACAACCCCTTCCCCCTCACTGCCCCCATCATCCTCATTATCACAATCATCATCATCATCATCATCATCTTCTTCTTCAATGTCTTGTGACATGAGAGATGAGCTCAAATTGCCCCCATCATCCACCATCACCCCCATGATTAAAAAATGTAAAGATTTAATCTTTATGGAAAGGAAAACCCAAATATTGAAACAGAAATGCTAATTGAAAAATGTAACATGAGATAAGAACTCTAACTCATCTCAAAGAGTATAAAAATTGCATCTTTATGCAAAAAGAATCAAAAGAACAAACTTGAATGACTTTGTGATTATGATGATAAGTTAAGCAAAGAGAGCAAAGAGCCCCATTCATGCAATCCTAGCAGTACATATTGCATTCGCTCCTGTGTGAATCAGCATGAAGCTTGCATTGAGCAAAGAAGGGAATTTTCAGTAATGGCTTCAGCAAAGGAGGTCAGTGGTTGTCCTCATCATTTCCAAACCCCCTGTTTTTTAAGGGAAAGAGATAAGAATGGGTGTCGGTGGCGGCGGTTGCTGCGGCGGAGAGAGGAGGAGGATCGCGGAGGTGGAGGATGAGAAGGCGATGACGACGACGATGATGATGAAGGTGATGAAGATGAAGAAGAGGAAGAAGAAGAAGATGTTGATGGGAGTCGGTGGTGGTGGTTGCAGTGCCGGAGGGAAAAGGAGGGTCGTGGATGTGGGAGGAGGAGGGAGGAGGTGCTGGCCTGAGTTTTTCTTTTCTTTTTTTTCTTTTTTGGAATTGAAGGATATAACGGTGCATCCATGCATAATTTTAAACCCTGTGTGGTAGCTATGTTAAAAAAAAATCATGATAGCAATTTCTAGTTATTAAAATCTATGGTATCAAGCAGACAAAAGGCGATAGTTTATGCATACAATTTTGCAATTTTTTTTTGGGGTCCCTTGTCATGAAGTGCCAAAACTGTTGTTTCTTGTAAATTCTCAGGCTATATATGTTCCCTCCTTGCAAAATTCTTTCAAGAAGTCCTCACCATAATAACTGGGCACAACTGACCATTCAAAAAAACCTCAAAATTCTTTCTAGAATAAGAAGGATGATGATGACGAACGACAATGGTAATGTTATAAGGCTGAAGGGAGCCGTGGTGTTGATGAAGAAGCATGCCATGATGGACATGACCTATCTTCATGCGTCAATGATCGGTAGGATATATGAGGTTTTCGGACTGGAAGATCTTGTTCCGGCTTGTTAGTGCTACCAGTCAGTGATTCAAGTAAATGAAATATTCTACCTAATTAGTTTCGATTTTGAAATTTTTGTGATGTGAATTTTTAGTGGAAAGCATTTGGAATATCAATTTTCAAATGTCAGAGTAGTTTTTTTTCCCGATCTTTGCATTGTTATTTTTTTTTTTCTTTTTTGAACATGAGGTAATTAGCGGCGCTGCGCAACAAGGAGTTGAGTAGCACCACGCTGTAATGCGAAACAAGGGGTGAAGCAGTGGGCCCAGCTGCAAATGCATGCTTGGGCAAAACCCCTGTTTTGTGTAATATGTGCAACACCCACACTAAACCTTCGTTGCGTGATGTTGATATACTAATATACATTCTTTTGGGGGGGGACCTTCCAGCATTTAGTTTAAGGAAGTTGAAATTATTTTGGGTAAATTACCAAAAAGCCCCTGCCCCACTCTGGAGTTGTCTGAAATCCCTGTAATTTTCAAATTATATGGAAGGATTTACCGTTTGAACTCTTTATGAAAAAACCCTTGGGTTTTATTTCATTTGAGTGTTGTTTTAAAGGCAACTACTTGGATATCACAGGCATTGCTTAGATGTTACAGGCAGCTGCAACGTTTTAGATGTTACAGGCAGCTGCAACGTTTTAGATGTTACAGGCAGCTGCAACGTTTTAGATGTTACATGCAACTGTTTAGATATTATAGATAACAGGTATTAAGAGGGTTTTGATTGGGCCCATGGGTTTTTTAACCATAGAAAAAAGCCATTGGGTTTTTATACAAGTTTGAAGCAGGCCAGGGCTTTTTGATAATTTACCCATTTATTTTTTTAAAATAGGATTTCAACTTAAAAAAGAGTATTTGTAGTTTTGTGGATCACGCTATGCACAATGGTCAAGTTTACCCCTACGGTAACAAATTCGTGATTTTGGGCGAGATCGAAAATTCGTATTCGGAGAATTATTCGGAAAAAATCAGCAGGTATTCGGAAAAGATTCGGTAAGTGTTCAGAAAATATTCGGGAAGGATATCGAGCAAAAAATTAATATATGAGACGCTGGATTTTGATTTTGTGAATTATTTGCTGTTTTTTGAATAATTCGTTGTTTTTTTGAATAATTCGAGAAAAATCGGGAATTATTCGCGAATAATTCGCCGCGTTCGGCGACGACGCATAATTCACAGATTTAATCGGCATATCAATAATTCGCGAATTATTTGCGAATTCGCCGAATAATTCACGAATTATATGACTATGGTTTAACCCCCTTGGTTGCTTTTAATGTCGAAGCCTAATTTTTATATAAACTTATCCGACATTTTATAGCTACCTAAACAATGAAACTACGATGTCATAAGTTACTTGTTACTGCATATTGTAACTCCATTTTCACAGAAAGAATTTAGTGTTGGAAACATATATATGTCCAATTATAAAAGAGAAATAGATACTATCATAACCCCTTCAAAACTACTTCAAATTAGATTTTCCCATCTTTCTCTTTCTTCTACACGGTTGCATCGCATCACCAAACAACTCGAAAAACATTTGTTTAATTAATTTCGGTCAGAGGTCGTTGATAATGGAATTGTAGACCTACAGATAAAATTACTGGATAACAAAATAAAATATAAATATGGAGGTTGGTGAAACCATTGAACCACTCATCGATATCTCACTCTCTATACATAAATGCGTGCTGCTGCAGTTGGAATTAATTATTCTCCCTTCTGATTTAGCTTCAACGGGTCAGTGACCTCTCACCATTTCGTCCTTACTTCTTGCACTAAATTAAGAGCAAAAGCTTTTTTGTTCATACCGCAAAGTTTTATATAGTATAGTTTGATGTGTGAAAGAACTAAGGGTTCCGTTTGTTTGTTGTCTCTTAAAACGATGACATGAGAACTTGGAAAAATCTTTTCTGCACAGCTCCTAGAGAAATTTCTCAGTAAACTCCTTACAAGACATTAGATAGGCTTTGCATCCAAGAGCCGGTAAAAGGATTCAAGAAAAATTTCTCTTGAGATGATTTTTCCGAGAATATAGCCAGGTCAAATTCCAATCTTAAATCCACGTAATTGTCACTTATAAAAGACCGAGAGAGTGATGGTCAACCGCTCAATGAATATGATAAGCCCTAATCCTTAATTTCTCAAACAACTGTAGCTAGTGGCCATTAAACAAAAGCCAATGAAATAATCATGCATAAATAGTCCAAAGATAAATGACAAAGTCCATGTGTGCACCAGTTGCATGCTCAAATAATCTACTACCGACAAAAACAATACAATATAAATTTTTTTATTAAAATTCCAACAATCCTTTCTTTTAATAATAGACCAGTATTTGATTCAAGCTGGATTTAAACTTCAGACTATTTCTATTTACTCAGAAAGCTTTACCGCTAAGCCACTTGGCACTCACTCTAGTGACGACCCTCGCTCTTTTTGAATAATAGACTATAACCAGATACAATCGGGATCTGAATCCAGACTTCTTACTCAATTGCAAAAGGGCTTTACCGTATTAGCTATGCTGCAAGGTCTCTCGCATTACAACAGTTTAAGACTTCTAGATATTATTATTTTGACGCAAATGACAGAGGCTGAGGAAAAGCAGGGGAGCAAGCATTCTTAGAAGGATGGATCACAAAAATCTCGTCAATATACAAAACAGATGAGGTTCTACTCGATGTCAACTTCTCATGGGATCAAAGACAAGGAGTCCCCGAGGCTGTTATCATTAAAAATAATCACCGTTATGAATTCTATCTGAAGGCTTTGACGGTGGAGGGTTTGGCCGTTTAGGACGGTTTGCATTTCGTGTGCAACTCATGGGTTTATCATACGAACAAATATTCATAGGACAGGGTTTTCTTTGACAACAATGTAAGGGTGAATATATTAATAGTTTTCTCGGATGCGGACCTCTGTGAGCGCATGGTGGCGCCATGCCCTGACCCTATTTTGAACTTGTTATACTTTAATTAAATTATATTGAGCTTGATAGATTGAAATTGTTATACTTTATACTGTATTGAGCTTGGCAATCTATCAATTTCAATCTAATCCTTTCAGTTAATTGATCTATCAATTATTTTGAACTTTAATATATTTTTGCATCTCTAATATTTTTGTTGTTTGAATTTATGATTTTTATTAAAGAAATGAATCATGCAATTGAGTTTTTTTATAACCAATATTAATATGTTTAGCCCCATCTTTTGGAAATTCCTAGATCGGCTGTTGAGTCTTCTTAATATACAGTGTGAAGATAAAAGAGAGAGGTTCAAACCACTGCCAACAACAAAGAGAAGTCATGTTCAAACTGGCGAACACCACTTAAATTACCTACCACCAAATCTAGCACTATTTAGTGGTATAAAAAACGGTCGCTTCTGTTATTAAACTAACTGTACGGTGTTTTTCGTCACCACATTTAGATGAGAATATACGTCGTTTGTCAGGTGTACTACAGATTCCCCTGCCCGGGATTGGATGAGGTTTATTGATTGTAAGGAACCAAATCTCCGACAGCCGCGGACTAAAATGTCGTTAATTACCCCTCGCTTTTGAAACGAGAGAAGATCCGATTGACGGGTAAACTGGTCATGCGAACTCAATGTGCGGTGTACGTGTGTTTTGTTTTGAAGGAGATTTAGACGTATCGGGGATCTCGCAAAGTTTACGGGGATCTCGCAGAATATTGGAGGCCCAGCAGAGTATCGGTGGCACGCGACCGCTGGAAACACCAGCAAAAAAAGGGGCTTAGAATCTGGGTTGGGAGTTGAACTCCTAAGGGGCTTTGGAGTTGAACTCCTAAACAGAAATTAGGTATATATTTGTAGTTAAACTCCTAAGTAATAAATTAGACGTGGATTTGGAGTTAAATTCCTAAAAGGTCTGCATGTGGAGTTAAACTCTTTTGAGGATTTGGATCTTGAAGTTAAACTCCTCGAAGATCTTCGGAGACAATCAAATGGGACCCATTTCTTCTCCCTAGAGCCTCGGATCCTCCCAAAGTGAGATTTTTTGAGATAGGTTTTCTTCCTCCTCTCCTTTTGCTGGATCTCGAAGAAAAAGGACGGTGGGATCAAAAATCTCCATTTTAGGGATTTGATGGGAGGTCTGAACTCCCTTTCAAGGGTTTTAGGGTGAGAAATTATTTCATTTTAGAAAAGAAGAGTTAAACTCTTGATTTAATTGGGAAAAAAAAGGAAGAACTTGAGAGAAAGGAGATTCTAACACTCTACCACGATTGTAAGTTTTCTTCTTCTTCTTCTTCTTCTTCTTTTTCTTTTGAATGTAATAGGTTTTGTTATATCATTATTATTATTTTAAATTGGAGTTTAATACTTTCTACTTAAGATAGAACATATTATTATAATTGTTTTAAATTTGTTGTAGTTATGGTTTTCCAAATTTGTTAAATAATTATATTATTAGTATTTATGTTTATTTAGCATTTGATTAATATCTTAAATTTCTATACATATAATATTTATTTGTTTAACATTAATTTCGTAACTAAATAAATAATATTAGTATATTTGCTGTAACAGAAGATATTTAGTATTTAAGATTATTTGATAATTTATTAATATCTTATTTTAATTTGAATTTAATATATTTTCAAATGCTAGATATGTAAACAAATATATTATGGTTATCTAAGTTAGTTAAGTATGTGATATTTAACTTTCAAAGTTTTGTTATGCTAAATCTAATTATATATTATTTATATTCTAATACAATATTTTGTCTACCATAATATACTATTAATAATCTTTTAATTTTTAAATTCTATTTTAAATCTTTCAAATTAAACTATTGAGGGCTATGAGAATTATTTTTCTAAAGTTATATATATTTTTTTATATTCTCTCTCCAAATATATTTTATCTCCCCAAACAAATCTATATCTATTTTAATCGTGCACATTTAAACTAATGTATATGCATCATATCTATTTAAAATCGTATATATATTTATATAAATGTTTCCTATTATCCTATATAATAACAAATCGTACACCTATTTTAACTACATACACAAACAAAACAATCATTATAAACCTCACATAATTTAATCTCTTTAACAATATTTGATTTCTTCAAATATATTTTTCTCCTCGATATTTTATTCTCATACCTTATAACAACTTTACATATCATCATTATCATCATCTCTTTCCTTATATAAATCAATCTTCTCTTTCTTTCCGATCACAATATTTTCTTCTTTCCCATCACAATATTTTTTCTTCTTCAAAATTAGCCGAGTAATCAAACTGTCACGACCCGCAGGGTACGGAACGTGACTGGCACTTAAGTTTACGAAACGTCTAAAGACGTCCGTAAAATAAGCAAGCCAAAGCCCAGAAAACAAAACCAATTAAGCAAAAGAGTGAAGAAAACCCAATCAGTTGAAAGCGAGTTTATCAAATAAGTCATGTAAAACCCTTTTTAAAAACAATACCAATTTTTTCCGAAAATTTCGGCAGAGTCTTCTTTGTAAATACTGGCCCCCAAAATGGGTACAACAAGAATATACATGAATCCAACAAAATAGGTCATCCCCAAGCGGGAGCTAGCTCTTCGCCACAAGGCGGTCACAAATCCCACGCAATATAAAATGACAACATGCAAAATAATCATAAGGAAGCATGAGAAAAGCAGCATGTCGGCTCAAGTGAGCTCGACCCCAAAATACAGCATAAAAGTCCACAAACCTCACAGTCTCATCTCTAGATCAATATACAATAGTACTGGTAGATACAGTAGATGGAGTGCTCTAGATACAAAGAATATACAAGGTGGTACAAAAAATTAATGATATAACCCACCTAAGAGCAAAACCTCGAGTCCAGGCAAGAGAGCAAAATAAGCAAGTGCGCCCGCCGCTACTGTACTGACGGAGCGGACCTGCAAAAGGCTGTGGCACAACGGGGGTGAGTTGCCAACTCGTGAGTAATAAATAACATCTACAAAGGCTATCGTATGCATGCACACAAGCATCCTAGCATCTAAAATACAGGTATGACTGGATGCACTAGCAGGTGTGTATACAACATCAGTGTACTAATGTGTATGCAACATGAATATCTGAGGTCTCAATAGGTATATATAAGAAACATTTTATCTCTTTTTGTTTTTGGAAACTCTTTTAGAATGCCAGCATAATACTCAACGAATCGACGAGAACCGGTGTCCAGCAACGACACCTAAAAGCTGTCTCAAATCTCATGAATCCATGTCATAGTGTCTCTGGCCTCAGCCATCCGGCCGACCCATCTCAATATCAATATCTCATCCTCTCGCGGCCCCGGTCGGTATCCTCTGGATATCCGCCGTGCCCAATGAAGTCACCGGTAGGTAATCCGTCCCCTGCCAGGCTCATCGTCAGCACCACGAGCTTCTTACCCCGGGGTACCCTACCGGGCCCACCATGTACCCAAGACGGTTCATCCAACTCCTCGAAACGGGTCTCAAAAACCACAGCAAACTCATGGTGGACGACACTTACATCACTAGAAAACCGCAATTTACATGTTTTAAAAATATAATAAGTTTAGAAATTTTGCGGCTTTCCCCCGAAATCCAGAAATATCATAAAATCTCAAGAAATCCTCATAAGTGCATATATCAATGATAATGAATGCATATGGTATCAATAATCAAGTTGCGATGTGTGATTAATAGATTAGGCATGAACAATTAATATGATGAAGTACATGCACATGAATAGCAATCCTACGGTTTCATTTTAAGGAATTAAAGGCAATAGCACAAGTTTAAGTATCAATTAGTAAAAGGTTTCAATTTAAAGGTTATCTAGTGTGGTGGCATGGCAATTACCAGGGTGTGTGTGTAAGCATGAATAGTGCTCGTGCTGTATATAAAAACCCTGGCAAGGGTGCATGTGTCCTATAAAATGGTTTCGTATAGGTATGTCAATATAGGGCATGAATGTAGCAAATAATCATACAAGTATTACACCCCTAATTACTAACATTACTAAGAATCTTTTAAGTTACTAAAACTATCGGGCGGCTTGCGCCATCCAACGATAGTCCCCCGTAGATGTTACATCTACTCACCGGAATCCCTGGCTAGCTGTGTCCAATCACTGCTTTCCCCTTTCGTGCCGCGTCTGACGTCTCCGCGACCGAACCTGGAATTTACATCAATACCAAACATAAGGTTACCTATCAAGACTGACGCAAAACCCAAACGAAAATACTAATGTCCACTAGCTAGGTACAACGTGCACAGGGTCCGCGGAACACACGCGAAAATCGCAAAAATCTACAAGAAAGTCGATTTGGCCGCCCGGCAAAACTACAACCTGACTACTTAAAAAAAAATCCGCACACACGCATCCTAAATGTCATAGGATATCTCAAAAATATCGCCAAGATCTCGCAAATAGTTCATCACAATACTTTTAATAAAAACTAGTAAGCACAAAACTTGCTAATTTGGTGCAACATCGAAAATTAAAGATAAAGTTATCACAATCCAACACAAACAACTAGTTAGCCACAATCACATAATTCCAACTCATTTACCATGCTACAAAACCATTTTCCAAACACAACCCTTTCTTGATTTTTTTTTCTTATAAGCAATTGCAATTAAAAACCATACTAGAAAAACTTAACTAACACTAATTTCAAACCCAATAGCAAGTTCACTTCTTAGATTTAGGTTAGCAAAACAATAGATAGCAAAGTAAATTAATTAACCTAATAATGGATTTCTAAACCCTAATTACAACTCAAGCCATGAACTATAAAAAAAACTAGATTAGAATTTAGCACAAAATTAACACTTCAAGGTTCTAATTTAGCATACATTAAACTACAATTTAACCAAGATTGAAATTATACCTCACAATCTATGGATCTAGCATGATCATTTGCCTCCAAAAATACCTCATTTCCACAAGATTTAAACCAATGTGGGCTTGAAAAGAGATAGAATAGGGTTTTGTGTTGAATTTGTGAAGAAAATTGTTGATTTTTGGAGCAATTTTGGATGAATTTTGATGAAGAAAAGAGATGAGACAAGGAGGGGGAATGGGGCTGCTGCAACTGCAGAATTTCGGCTGCAAGGGAGTGGGGGAAGTGGTGTGGGGTGATGTGGGAAAAAGCCCAAGTCAACCCTCTCCAATCAAAGCACACATACTTCCAAATTTACCCTTTTAAAACCCTTTTAAAACCAACACTTCTTCACATGGTTTAAAGTCAAAAAGAGGCAAGGAAAATTCTTGAGCTGCTGCTGGTGGGGCCGGCCTAGGGCTGAGGGAAGAGAGAGAGGGGTTTTACAAAAGAAATTTTATGCAAAAAGACCCCCTACAAGTCAAAAATTGCAAGTTTAGGCTTAAATTCAATAAATTTCGTTTCCTATAATAAAAATTAGTTAAAAATCAAAATAAAATACTAAAAATTTATGTTAGAACTAGATTTTAATTAACATAATTTTAAGGATTAAAATTAGCCCGGAAAAATTTGTATTTATCGCTAATTTAATGTATTTTCTTACCTGCTTAAAATAATATTAAAAAATTGAAAAATAGGGAAAAAATTTTAAATGACCAAAATTTAATAAGTAACTCATTAGCTACTAAAAACAAGCAATTACCTATCCATTTTAGATATAATTAGCCCTAAACTGCAAAATAACAAAAAAGACGGTTTTCGGAAAAATACCGAATTTTCACCGATTTTCAGGAAAACACCAAAACGACTTTTCAAGACGCTACACAAACCTTGGAGTCGCGCTTCGTGTCATCGTGTTTATCCATCTCCGAAACAAGTACTCTTACTCTTTTCTTTTTTAGTCGATGCAATATCGGCAATTCTCTAAATAAATTATTAAGTTACAATATTTAAATAAAATTGTAATATTTTACCATTTTATTAATATATTTTATAATACTTGTACATATGATGAAAACTCTAGGATCTAGAATACCCATTAATACTTTCATCAAGTGAAAAACTGTAAAAATACAGGCATAATAAAATAATTATTAACATGTAAATGTGGTTTAATATATAAAAAGTTTTATAAATATTCTGTTGCAACAATATTGGTATACACTGGCATGCAAAATGTCAACACTTATATTCTAATCTAAAACATAAAATTATACCATTATTACTGTTAACCAATAAACGCTTTGGATTTAATAATTAATATATATAAATTGAACTTTCTACACCATCACTCCTTATAATATCACCGCACTCTATGTGTCCTAATCATATAAACTATTTTAATACTATAATTTGTATTAATATTTTCCGTTATCACATGATTATAAAACTTATTATTAGCTTACATGATGACTAGTCAATCTGTCACTTAGTCAATATGTCTTTTATTTTATCTTATTTACTATTATCTTGTAAATATACTATTACCACTATCCGCTTTATGCATCTGTAATTTGTCATTCTTATTTAATCATATTAACCCTTTAAAACCATATTTCACTTTATTATTCTTTCCAATAAATAAACCCGGATATTAAATACAGATGCTTGCATATTTATGTTGAGTCTTATTTACATTTTTGATTTTATCATATCATATCGTCTATATTTAACATTTATTTGAGACTATTATTGTCGGCATGCTTGAGAAACTTTAACATGCTATTCTTATTTATGGACACTATCATGTTATAACTATTGTACTTGACATGCCATGACTACTCATTATTCCAGACTGCTCATATTAAAACGAGATCTCTAATTAGAATGTTGAATTACATGTCATGACATAATCTACACCGTTTACAAGTTTCCTTTTTATACAATTAACATGATATTATAAGTTCCAGTCTATTCAGTATTCTTAATTAGTGATTTAGCTATTACCATATTAGATATGAATACGCGGGGTGTTGGGGTAGTTTGAGTGTGTGTTCGTGCAACAGAGTCCCATATCGGCAGCTCGTACCGGGCTATATCGATCGCATGTTATTACAACTCGTACCGGACTATATCGGTCGTATGTTCATTTTGTAGTTGGGCCCATGTTTCCTAGCCCCTGGGGCCCTACCCTTGGGTTAGGAATACTCCTGCAAAGGTTAACGCACACACTCAAACTCACAATAAAATAGATTACCTTTTAGTGACTAGTTAGGATTTGGCTTGACCGACTTGACATATTTACATGTCTGTTTTATATTATTACTATATCTATATTTGTATAAACATGTGTACACGGGCTTCACTACATTCATATATTCATGTTATCACACCACACAAACCTTATACATTGAGTACTTATTGGGATGTTCTGACATCTCTGAGATTTGCCATCTCAGGTTTAGGGACGGATTTTCAGGCCGAGCAGGATTAGAGCGATTATCAGGAGTTTACAGAAGACCAGTAATCCGTAGGTTTATTTTTTTCAGTTAGCATTTAATATGTATGCTCTTGTGGGACATTAGGGCTTATATATCTCCTTTCGGATCTTGTTTTTATTTCGAACCTATTGTATCGGATTTTTATTTGCATCGATTATCTAGTGGGCCTATTTTTAGTATTTCTTGTGGTTTCGTTGCTGCATGATTATCAGTGTCATCTCTTCTGGATATTATCTTTGGCAGGTTAGCTAGACAGTTTTTATATGACTATGGAATGACATTTCTTTACCGTAGATAGCACGGCTGGCCTTCGTTGCTCTCCGTATTCCATATTTTGGGAAGCGGGACGTGACAGAGATGGAGGCACAAACTCTAGAATTTTTCGAGAGAATGAAATGTTGTTATTGATTTTTTCATCATGTTTTCATTTATAGGCAACATACTTTACATATAACCCCTTGGATTTTTCTATATGGCACTTGTGCCTCCCCACGCCTCATGTGCTTATTTCTTTTTGCACATAAACTATGGGGTTTACAAAATTTTTGTTTTTTGCCCATTTATCATACATTTATTTCTAGAAATTGCATTTAAACTAATTTATTGCTCTCTTTTTGGTATGGAACCGGTCCCTTCCATACTTGGTCTTGACTTGGGATTGTATCCATTTGGCTTAGGGGCGATTTTGACTTTGACTTGGTCAACCGGATGCAATTTTTGACCCAAACACTAACCGCTTGATATTCTAGATGTGAAAATGACAAGTAACTAAAATATATTTTAAAAAACCAAATAAATAAAATTATGTCTTTTTAACATTTTTATCGGTAACATAGAAAAAAATTGAGATGAAATTTTCATAATTCTATATTAAGGAAACCTAGCATGTTGTAGAAGTGATCGAGAAACCAACCCTATTGATGGAGCTCATTTTCGGGCCTCCGTCAGATGTTGTCTTCCGTTGATCTCGCGGTGGACATACTTGATTATCTTCCTTCATGTGCGGGTCTCAATGGGTTTTTGGAGGAAGAGGAGAGGAAGGGAAGTTGTTGCCGAGTACCTGCAAAGAAGTCCCGGGGTGGTTTGGTACCACCAAGGACCCTCCGACGCTCAAGTTAGTGATGAGATCCGAGCAGAGTAACGGCGTAAAAGTGTAAAGAATCGCTCACTTGACCCCTCTGTGATGGGGGTTTATATAGTGGTGGAGCACGCAGCAGTGGGCGCGAGAATCTCGCCGGCAGTTACGCTCCCAACATCATGCCCGCGTAGAGAGCGGATCGCCCACTAATGGGGATCGTGATGGCGTGGAACGTGGGACGTTGCTGGCGTAAAATCCGTGCATGGCAAGATTCGCGGAGCGGCGGTTACGCCTGGGACTGGGTCGGAGGGCCGAGGAAGGCGTCCTCGGCGGGAGCTCGGGGACGAGAAAGGAGGCCGAGGAGTCTTGGTCCTGTGGTAGCTCGGGGGCGAGCTGAGAGGCCGAGGAGGCCAATTTTCAGGGGGCTCCGAGGGGAGCCAGTTTGTGCTCGCAGGTCGGGTACAGGGGTGGCCCGGTGGGCCCCCGGTGGGCCCTTTCTTCTGAGTTCTAGGGCACGTCATCTGCCACGTGACATGATCTTGGGGATCGCCAATATCGAGCACTATCATTAGTCCCCACTCTTGTCTCGACCAGCTGGCGGGTCGGTCAGGAGTGGACTGCCGGGCCCCCCAAGGCGGGATCCCTTCTGGGGTTTCGTAGGAAAGAGTCCTCGGGCCGTCGGTTGTCTTTCCCGCTAGCGAATCAAGGCGAGATCTTTGCATCTGAAGAGGGCGCGCCGCTTCGTGTGCCCTGTAACTGAAGCGGCGGTCCACGCGTCAGGCGTCGATTGGCCGACGCGACGTATGCATGCCTGCGGCGTTAGATGGGATGCGGTCCAATGTAGGGTCGACACGTGGAACGATCAGGACCACCGGTCTGGGGGGTGCTTAGGCGGGAGATGACGGTCGCTATTGAATGAGGCCGTACGCAGCAATAAACAGGGATGGGGCCCGCCTCAGGGCCCCCAATCTTCCCTTTTCCCCCTTCCTCGAGGCGTCGTTGCTCGGCGTTCTTCTTTCTTTCGAATACATGGTTCGCTCTCACTTTTTGGGTTGCTGGCGCCAGAAGGAGGCTGGTGGCGCGGCCGAGCCCCCGGGAGGGCCGTCCGCTTCATCGACGGCATCCGGGGGTTTCTCCGGCGACGGCCAGGGACGTTCACAGTTACCCGAGCTCCCGACGGGGGACAGAGGGAAGGGCGAGGGCAGGCCCTCTCTCAAGAGAAAGAGGACGGTCTATCGCGCGTCGTCGTCGAGGGCCCCTGAGGGAATTCCTGTGCAGGAGGGGGGCGCCATCTTCACGGTTCCGTCTGGACTCTCCGTCGCCGCTGGCCTGCTCGCCGGGATGGAGGAGTCGGCCGGGGGGAAGCTTCCTTCCGACTCCCTGAGGGATCAACTGGAGGCCATGGCCCAGGGGGCGGTCCAGGTACAGACCCCTTTATGCGTATTTCTCTTAGTATACCTTACCCTGGCTCGGGGGCCTCCTAGTTTCTCATCGGTTTTCTGTCAGGTCCTCCAACATTGTGCCTTCGCCACTCGTATGGAGGCCGAGGGGGCGTTCCGCGCCCCGAGGCCAGTAGAAGCGTTCCCTTCAGAGGTCGAGGGTTTGCGACGTGACCTGCGCTCGGAGAGGACCAGGGCCGACGTCTTGGAGGGCCGGGCGGAAGCTGCGGAACTTGCCAATTCGGCGAATCGGGGTGTCCTTCGCCGCCTGAACGCGTCCCTCAGGGTCGCCGATAGGAAGCTGGCAGATTTGGCTGGACGCTTCGCGGCCCTGGAAAAAGAGAAGGACGCCGGCAGGGGAGATGCCGAGGCGGCGCTGCTGAAGGCCCAAGTTGCCGAGGCTCGGGCTAAGAAAGTTGTGGCCGAGTATAAGGCATCAGAGCAGTTTTACGCTGAGCTCAGGGAGTATTCTGCCGTCGCGTGTAACAAGGCTCTGGACACCGTGAAGGAACAGCTTCCTGGGTTCGACGATGGTGAACTCCGTGCTCGGGTTCCGCTTCCGGCGGTGAGGCCTCCGGTGGGAGATGGCGAGGGAAGTAGGCCGCGCCCCTGGTGGCAAAGTCTCTAGTGGTAGAGCCTTGGGCCGTGACGCCAGCGATGAAGTGGCCAAAGTAAGCCCCCGAGCAGTTTATAGGGCTGGGGGGCCCCAGAATACCCTTTGTAAAGACCTTGGTTTTGGCAATAAAAGAAAATCCTTGATTCGTTGGTTTGCATTTTGTCTTTTGTGTGTGAAAGACGTTCGTTCGTAGGATATCCTCGCTTGTATTGTCATGTTCTCATGTCAGGTTGGCCATTTGTCTGGCGATCTCCTGTCGAGTTGACTTCAATAACTAGCTGGCGAGTGTGTCAAGTGCTGCCGCGGAGGTATCCTCATGTATGGCCCTCGAAGTCGATGGGAGATCGTTCAGACTTGGATGAACCTGACGTCCTTCCGGGTGTCTTGGATCCCCATGTATGGCCACAGGGGACTTTTGAGCATCGATTCCCAGATGTGGGGGATTGGGCAGGTGTTTTTGCGTGGTATTACCGATCGCCGGCGTTGGGGTAGGGAGCTACCAGCCGGGCTTGACCGAGCAGGGTGGCTATTTGGTTGCCTCTTGCGAGGGCTTTGATCCTTGTCGATTGTGGTAGGAAGCTACCAGCCGGGGATAGCCGAGCAAAGGCTCGACCGCCTCTGAGAGGACTTTGGGCCTTAGCGCTGGAAGGGCTGCGGAGGGTCATTAAGAATGACCGGGCAGTGAGGCTGCACGGTTGCCCCTTGGTGAGGGCTTTGACCTCTGGCGTCGTGGGTAAGCAACTACCATCCTGGGATGAATGAGCGGGGTAGCCGCTCTGGTGCCTCTTGTGAAGGCCTTTGATCCCTGGCGTCGAGGGTAGGGCTACCAGCCAGAGTAGAATGAGCAGGGTAGCTGCTCGGTTGCCTCTTGCAAGGGTTTTGATCCTTCAGGACGGGGACCGAGCAGGGTTACTGGCCAGTGCCTCTTGGCGAGGACTTTGATCCCTGTCGGTTATGGTAGGAAGCTACCAGCCGAGGATAGCCGAGCAAGGACCCGACTGCCTCTGGGAGGACTTTGGTCCTTAGCGCGGGAAGAGCTATAAGGCTGTAAGAAGCCTACCAAGGACCCTTGGCCGGGTAGGGTTACCGCCCGGTGCCTCTTGGCGAGGGCTTTTGTCCTGAAAAGATAGCCGAGCGAGGGAACCTCGGGCTCGACTGCCTCTGAGAGGGCTTCTTGATCCCCGGCGTTGCGGCAGGGAAGCTGCCCGCATGGGATAGCTGAGCGAGGGAGCCTCGGGCTCGACTGCCTCTGGGAGGGCTTCTTGATCCCGGCGTTGCGGCAGGGAAGCTGCCCGCAGGAGATAGCCGAGAGAGGGAACCTCGGACTCGACCGCCTCTGGGAGGGCTTTTTCGTTGTACAGGGGAACTCTGCCGGGGAAAAAGATTCGAAGTTTCTTTATTCGTATGAGTAGGAATTTTAGACAACGGTTTACATCATCTTGTTAAAGGGAAATCCCGAGAGGTGGCTGGGGTGCGACACTTCGCTAGCTTTCACCTCATTGGTATAGCTTGAGCTTTTCGGCGTTGTAAGGCCGAGGGAGCTTCCGTCCGTCCGCATCCTGTAGGCGGTAGGCTCCGCCGGAGAGCGCTTCAGAGATGAGGAAAGGACCTTCCCACTTTGGGGAGAACTTGTGAAGCCTGCCTTGGTCGATGAATTCGTTCCGCCGCAGGACTAGGTCTCCGGTCTTGAAGGAGCGGTGTTTTACCCGAGCGTTGTAGTATCGGGCCGTCTGCTGTTGGTAGGAGGCGGCTCTGATCTGGGCCCGATCCCTTTTCTCCAACAGTATGTCGAGGTTGGTTTGTAGTGCCATGGTGTTTGCGTCATCGTCGAAGTGCTCGACCCAGTGACTGGGTAGCCCGATCTCCGCTAGGACCATCGCTTCGGTCCCGTAGTAGAGGCTGAAAGGGGTCTCCCCGGTGGGAGTCTTTTTTGACATGCGTAGGGCCCATAAGACCCGGGGTAGCTCTTCGACTCAACTGCCTTGTCTCCCTTCCAGGCGGGTTCGGAGACCCCGGAGGACGTCCCGGTTAGCGACCTCGGCCTGCCCGTTACATTGGGGATGCGCGACCGCGGCAAACTTCATGAGGATATGGTATTCTTTGCAGAAGTCCCTTACTTTCTCGTTCTCGAAGTTCATCCCATGGTCGGTGATGATGTACCTCGGGATTCCGAACCGGTGTATCAGGTTGCTTTGGAGGAACTTGATGGTTGTGGCGGCGTCCGGCTTCATGATGGGAACGGCCTCGATCCACTTGGTGAAGTAGTCCACCGCGACGAGAACGTATTTATGCCCGCCAGTTCCGGTGGGGAACTAGCCGATCATATCCAATCCCCACTGGGCGAATGGCCACGGGGACGTCAGGGTAGTTAGCTCGGTAGCCGGGAGGCGGGGAATACTGCCGTGGAGTTTGTAGGGTGTTTTTCGTCACCCCATTGAGATGGGAATACGCGCGCGCTTGTCAGGCGTATACTACAGATTCCCCCTGCCTAGGGTAGGCCGGGGTTTATTGATTGTGGGGATCCAAATCTCCGGCAGCCGCGGACTAAGCTGCCGTTAATTACCCCTCGCCTTTGGGGCGACGGAACCTCCGATTAACGGGTTAAAATGGTCATGCAAACTCAATATGCAGTGTACGTGTGTTCTGTTTTGGAGGGGGGTTTAAATATATCGGGAGCCACGCAGAGTTTTTACGGAGGTCCCGCTACCCGGATAGCGGGCTGGGGGTCAAGGGGGATAGCAGCCCCCTTGCGGGGTGCGGGGCAGCGCCCCGTTAGAATTTTTTTTTCTAACAGGGACAGTGTCGTGGAGTATGTGTGTAAGCACATATGTATACATACATACATACATACATATATATATATATGTATATATATATAAGAAAAAAATAGGGGGAAAAGGCATCGAAAGGATGCGTGGGGCCAGCGCCTTGAGCGCTGTGCGCTTAGGTATTGTGCGCTCAGGCGTAAGCGCACCACGTGTCGGCACGTGGGCGTTTTGCTCTTGAGCGCAGTGCGCTTGAGCGCAAGCGCGCCACGTGTCGGCACGTGGGCGCTTTGCGCTCGAGCGCAGTGCGCCTGAGCGCAGCATGCCACGTGTCGGCATATGGGCGCTTTGCTCTCGAGCGCAGTGCGCCTAAGCGCAAGTGCGCCACGTGTCGGTACGTGGGCGCTTTGCGCTCGAGCGCAGTGCGCCTGAGCGCAAGCGCGCCACGTGGGCGTTTTGCGCTCGAGCGCTGGGCGCTGGCGAGATAAAGGGACTTTTAGTCCCAGAACCAGAAGCTATGCTTCAGAAAGGAAATATTTATTATGTATATATATATATATATATCTATGTAAATATATGGAGTTAAACTCCTAAAATGTTTTGGTTGATGAAAGGGGTTCTTCCTCTTCCTCCTCTGTTGGCTGGATCTTGAAGATCAAGAGATGTGAGATCTCAAAATCTCTCCTTTTTGAGATCTGATGACAGATCCAAGTTCCCCTTTGTGGGTTTCGTGGTAAAAAACTATTTTGTTTTTGAAAAGAGTAAAACTCTTGATTTAATTCAAAAGAAAGAAGAAGGTTTGAGACCTTCAGAAAAGGGAAAGAGATACAAACCCTACGTTTTTTGTGAGAATGAAAAGTTGTTTTTTATTCATCATCATGTTGCCTTATATAGGCTTACATATTTACATATAGCCCCTTGGGCTTTACAAAAATGGCGTTTTAGCCATCCTATGGCTCATGTGCCATTTCATTTTCGCACATAAGCCATGGGCTTACAAAATATTGGCTTTATGCCCATTTTGTTTACATTCATGCATAAACAATTACATAAAAAATATTTATTACATGATTTTGTTGTTGGCACGGGGAGGCTGGCCGCCGGCTCGACTTGGGCATGGGCCCGCTTGACCTGGGCTTGGGCCCATCTGGCTTGGGGTTGACTTTGATTTTGATTTGGTCAACCGGGGTGTAAATTTTTGCCCTAACAAATTGCCCCCCATCAATAAATGCACACAGCATATGTGGGTCGTGTGCATGAAATTGATGGATCTTCTTTTGTGTGGAGGCGACTTGCTTTGGTTCCCAGTTTTTGGGATGCACTGCCCTTTTTACGACATGGACGGTCGACGCTTGACGCGTCTCCGAGACGGAGTGTCCGTGGTAGACGTTTCCCTGGCCCAGAGCGATCCGGTTCCTGCTTTGTAGGAAGTCTGCACTGCCATTTTTGCGACGTGGACGGTCGAAGCTTGACGCGTCTCCGAGACGGAGTGTCCGTGGTAGACGTTTCCCTGACCCGGAGCGATCCGGTTCCTGCTTTGTAGGAAGCCTGCACTGCCATTTTTGCGACGTGGACGGTCGACGCTTGACGCGTCTCCGAGACGGAGTGTCCGTGGTAGACGTTTCCCTGACCCGGAGTGATTTGGTTCCCGATTTGTGGGGAGCCTGCACTGCCCGTTTTGTGACATGGACGGTCGATGCTTGACGCGTCTCCGAGACGGAGTGTCCGTGGTAGACGTTTCCCTGGCCCGGAGCGATCCGGATCCTGCTTTGTAGGAAGCCTGCACTGCCCATTTTGCGACATGGACGGTTGACGCTCTGATCCGGAGCGATTTGGTAGACGTGTCCCCGGCACGGAGTGTCGCTGGTCGACGTTTCCCCGAGGCGGAGTTTCGTTGTTGGATGTTTCCCTGATGTCGAGTGTCTGTGTTGGACGTTTCCCCGATGCAGAGTGTCGCTTGCTGACGTGTCCCCGGCACGGAGTGTCTGCTTGACGTTTCCCCTGCACGGAGTGTCGTTGATCGACTTTTCCCCGGCACAGAGTGTCGGGTTGACTTTTCCCCGGCACGGAGTGTCGCTGATCGACTTTTCCCCGGCGCGGAGTGTCGGGTTGACTTTTCCCCGGCACGGAGTGTCGCTGATGGACTTTTCCCCGGCGTGGAGTGTCGCGGGTTGACTTTTCCCTGGCACGGAGTGTCGCTGATCGACTTTTCCCCGGCGTGGAGTGTCGCGGGTTGACTTTTCCCTGGCACGGAGTGTCGCTGATCGACTTTTCCCCGGCGCAGAGTGTCGGGTTGACTTTTCCCCGTCACGGAGTGTCGCTGATCGACTTTTCCCCGGCGCGGAGTGTCGGGTTGACTTTTTCCCGGCACGGAGTGTCGCTGATGGACTTTTCCCCGGCGCAGAGTGTCGCGGGTTGACTTTTCCCCGGCACGGAGTGTCGCTGATGGACTCTTCCCCGGCGCGGAGTGTCGCTGGTTGACTTTTTCCCGCCACGGAGTGTCGCTGATCGACTCTTCCCCGGCGCGGAGTGTCGGGTTGACTTTTCCCCGGCACGGAGTGTCGCTGATGGACTTTTCCCCGGCACGGAGTGGCGGGTTGACTTTTCCCCGGCACGGAGTGTTGCTGATGGACTTTCCCCTACGCGGAGTGTCGCTGGTTGACTTTTCCCCGGCACGGAGTGTCGCTGATCGACTTTTCCCCGGCGCGGAGTGTCGGGTTGACTTTTCCCCGACACGGAGTGTCGCTGCTGGACTTTTCCCCGGCGCGGAGTGTCGCGGGTTGACTTTTCCCCGGCACGGAGTGACGCTGATCGACTTTTCCCCAGCACGGAGTGTCGGGTTGACTTTTTTCCGAGGCGGAGCATAATTCCTGCAGGGAAGGTAGATATCCCGAGGTGAAGCATGATTTCAACACGGTGTAAATTCTGGGACAGAGCATGATTTCGCCGTAGAGGTTGTTGGTTTGATTTGATTCCGAGACGAAGCATAATTTCGACAGGGAAGGCAGGTACACCGAGACGAAGCATCATTTCGACACGGGGTGTATTTTGAGACGAAGCATAATTCCGACGAGGAGGTCATTATCCCGAGGCGAAGCATGATTTCGACACGGGGTACATTCTGGGACGAAGTATGATTTCGCCGCAGAGGTTGTTGGTTTGATTTGATTTGGGTTGACATCAGCATCGCTACACTGGGATATGGTATCAGGAGCGAATCATCATTTGTCATGAGAGGATTTGGGGATTGGTTTTTTTTGTTTGGCATCAGCATCGCTACACTGGAATATGGTACCAGGAGCGAATCATCATTTGCGTTTGCTTATTAGGAAACGATGGCTTAGGAGACAGGTTTAGATCCCTTATCACCTAAGACTTTTCAATTTTGTGAGCCGTAAGGGTCTCACAAAGCATTTTCTCCTTACGGGTCGTAAGGATCCCGTAAGTGTAATTTTTCCTTGGGAGTCGTGGGGACCCCCAAGTGTGTTGCTCCTTTGTGAGTCGTAAGGATCTCACGCGGGAATTTTCTCCTCACAAAGTCGAGATGACTTTGTGAGTGCATTTTATCTCTTTTTCACGAGTTTGCGCCCTTTCGGGTTTTCACAAACTCGCTGGCAGTCCTGCTGTTTTTACTCACGGAGCCCTTTCGGGTTTTCATCCGTGCCCATTTTGCTTGTGGACATACCTTTTTTATTTTATTATTTTTGGAGAGATTGGGATTGTTCTACGCCCGTGGATTGTATACGGTTTTGCAGAATGTATGATCCAGACCGTAGGGCCATAAAAATTTCGGGACTTTGTTGGCGTCTGCATCGCTGCACTGGAATATGGTACCAGGAGCGACTCATCATTCGCCGTTAGGGTATGGGTGTTGGAATTTGGTTGGCGTCTGCATCGCTGCACTGGAATATGGTACCAGAAGCGACTCATCATTCGCCATTGGGGTATGAGATTTGGAATTTGGTTGGCGTCTACATCGCTGCACTGGAATATGGTACCAGGAGCGACTCATCATTTTCCATTGGGGTATGGGATTTGGAATTTGGTCGGCGTCTGCATCGCTGCACTGGAATATGGTACCAGGAGCGACTCATCATTCGCCATTGGGGTATGGGATTTGGAATTTGGTTGGCATCTGCATCGCTGCACTGGAATATGGTACCAGAAGCGACTCATCATTCGCCACTTGGGGATTTGGATTTGGAATTTGGATGGCGTCTGCATCGCTGTAGTGGAATGTGGTACCAGGAGCGACTCATTATTCGCCACTTGGGTTGGGGAGCGATGGCTTAAGAGACAGGTTTAGATCCCTATCACCTAAGGCTTTTCAATTTTATGGGCCGTGAGGGTCCCATAAAAGCATTTTCTCCCTACGAGTCGTAAGGATCCCGTAGGTGTATTTTCTCCTTAGGAGTCGTGGGGACTCCTAAGTGTGTTGCTCCTTTATGACTCGTAAGGATCCCGCAAAGGTTCGTTCTCCTCATGTATCGTGAGGACACATGAGTGGATTTCTCTCGTTCCCAGTTTAATGACTTAGAGGTCGATTGTTTCCAGTTTAACGACTTAGAGGTCATCTGTTTCCAGTTTAACGACGTGGTGGTCATCTGTTTCCAGTTTAAAGACTTAGAGGTCATATGTTTCCAGTTTAACGATGTAGAGGTCATCTGTTTCCAGTTTAAAGACTTAGTGGTCATCTGTTTCCAGTTTAACGACTTAGTGGTCATCTGTTTCCAGTTTAATGACTTAGAGATCATCTGTTTCCAGTTTAACGACTTAGAGATCATCTGTTTCCAGTTTAAAGACTTAGAGGCCATCTGTTTCCAGTTTAACGACTTAGAGGTCATCTGTTTCCAGTTTAACGACGTAGAGGTCATCTGTTTCCAGTTTAACGACGTAGAGGTCATCTGTTTCCAGTTTAAAGACTTAGGGGTCTATTGATGGTGAGCTTGGAATTTTGGGGTAGGGGCCGGCATCAGCGTTGCTGACACTGAAGCAGAGGTGCCAGGACAATTCATCATTTGCCTATTCCTGTTAGGGGAGCGATGGCTTAGGAGACAGGTTTAGGTCCCTATCGCCTAAGGCTTTTCAATTTTATGGGCCGTGAGGGTCCCATAAAAGCATTTTCTCCCTGCGAGTCGTAAGGATCCCGCAGGTGTATTTTCTCCTTAGGAGTCGTGAGGACTCCTAAGTGTGTTTTTCCTTTATGAGTCGTAAGGATCCCACAAAGGTTTGTTCTCCTCATGTATCGTGAGGACACATGAGTGGACCTTCTCAATGGAGCATAATTCCAAAGGCGGAGACCAGCCGCGCAACTGGTGATTGTGGTGGGGCATGGGTATGATGAGAATTATTTGAGCCCGTGGATTGTATACGGTAGTCAATTTGGGGACTAACCGTAGGGCCGGAAAATTTTTGAAAAAATGGATTTTTGTTGGCGTCTGCATCGCTGCACTGGAATATGGTACCAGGAGCAACTCATCATTCGCCATTTTTTTTACCGCGTTTGCTCTATCATTTCAGCTTTTCTTATCGCGAAGATCGCGATTGCCCTATCATTTCGGCTTTTATTCGCGGTTGCCCCATCATTTCGGCTTTATTTTCGTTTTTATTTTTACTCGCTGATTTTTATTGCGAGTTGCCCCATCATTTCGGCTTTTCTTTATTTTTCTTTTATTTACACATTTTTTGTTTATTTACATATATATATATTTTTACATTCCCAGTTTAACGACTTAGAGGTCGACTGTTCCCAGTTTAACGACGTGGTGGTCAGCTGTTTCCAGTTTAACGACGCGGTGGTCCTTTTTTCTTATCCCAGCTCCTTGAACTTTGATCTTGGCGGAGCTGTGTTGATGACCTAGCTCTATGGCTTGCCGATACATCCGAGGATTGTGAGGTTTTTCCAAGCTTATATTGGTCCTCTGCCCAATCTTTGAAAATATAGCAGTCTTCGATAGTATGACCCACCACTCTATGATATGGGCAGTATATGGGATTTCCGGTCATGTTCATTTCCTGTGGCCTCTTTGGAACAGGCAGTTGCAGACCGCTGTTCAGGGCGTCCATGAATATTTTGCGGACTTCATCCCTCCTGAAGGAGTATACCTTCTTCTTTCCCTCCATTGGAGTAGGTGCCTTTACTGATGCTGGTCCTCGAGGCACATGTCTGGGAGGATTAGGTTCCCGAAAGGTTTCGGTCTCCATTTGCATGAAATCGGCGATCGTAGCTTGACTGTTTGCTAACATGCCTTTAGACAGTTCTATCTCTCCCATCTTGTATTGCCTTTCGACCCAATCTTTGAAGACGAAGCAATCCTCAATGGCATGACCTATCACCCTGTGATAGGGGCAATATTCTGGGTCGTCGGTCATATTCGCTTCTTGCGGTCTCTTTGATTCCGGCAGTTGTAGACCGTTTCTTAGGGCGTCCTTGAATATCTTGTGGACTTTTTCCCTTTTGAAGGAATAGACCTTTTCCAGCTTCTCTTTCAGAGGCGATTCCCCCCCGACATATGTATCGGAGGGAATGGAGGCTGATTGCGGCCGTTTTTCGCCAAGGCGCTCCGCTTTTAGGTTGGAAGGGATATCAGTTGGCTGCCCCCGGGTATCAATCCCTGGCTCATGAGCCAAAATTTGATTCTGCTGTAATTGCAATCGGGCGACTTGGGTCGCGAGATCTGCCATGACGTTTGCCAGCTCGTCGACTTTGGAATAGACCTCGGCCATCTTCTCATCCTGTTCATAACATAATATTGCATTTTGTATTCCCCATTCTTATGCATTTTACAATAAAAACAGGTGCTTTTGACCCATGTCTGCTACATGTTACAGGTTACAGGTTCTTGGAACGAAAACAGTGAAAAACACAGAAGACGACACAAAAGAAGGACTTTTGACCAACAATTAGGAGAATCTTAGTAAAGCCCAGCAGAAGAACGGTTCACCATCAACAAGGCAACTCAAGATCCAAATTTGCAAGAAAGACGGTTAAAGGATCGGTACAAGTGTTCACTAAAGTTTTGGAATCACTGCAGAAGCCCAAATGGAAAAAGAAATAAAGAAACAAGAAGCCCAGAAGAACCAAACCAAGCCCAAGAAAAATCAAATGATGATCCCATCATTGGGCCGCGGAACCGCGGCCCAAGAGCGCCCATGCCGCGGTTCCGCGGCCGTCCTGTGCCCTAGTGCGCAGGAAATTTTGCCATAATTTTTGGCAGCTTTGGAAAGATTTTTCTAGGGGTATATTTGTAATTGTAGACATGCGGTGCAATTGTAAACCTAGGGTTTCTATGTCCTATAAATAAAACCCAAGACCTTGTATTTTCTTATGCCTCCCTTTAATGAATAAAATTTAGAAATCTTTTGGAGAGCATCGGTGTTTCTTCTCCATTCAGAAATTCAGATCTGACAACCCTGCATGGATGATTGGAGGGATGCATCTGTAAGTAATTTAATTTCTTGCTTTAGTGTAGATTTAAATTCCTTGCCCTAGGTAGATTTAATTTCATGCCCTAGGAACTTGTTTAGAGTTAGCTTTGGGGAAGGATTTTGAGAGATGAGATCTCTCATCCCTTTCTTACCCACCAAATATTTAGAATAGGACTCCATGCATACATGCACATACCGCTCCCTACGACACTCTATCCCTCGAGGTAGCGGTGATACCGTAGTATAAAGGCCCGGGTGTGATGTTTTCCATGGAGGTTAGGGTAAGGATCTCTAAAGGAAGGACAAGAACCTAGAGGAAGGAACACCTTCCCGAACGGATCTAATCCACTTTATTGATAATTACCATAACTCCTCATAGATCTTCATTCGAGTATTGAAAGCGGTGAGATTTAATTACATTTCCAAACCATCCCTAAACCTAGCCCTAGCAAGAGTAGATTTCAATTATTGCCCTAGGTTAATTAGGTTTTTAGATTTAATAATTAATCCGAACACACTTCGGAATTAACTCGTAAGCGCGAATCGGAAATTCACAACATCCCCGTGGACCGACCCGTACTCACCGGCTAGTTTCATGCGACGCCGTTCTTGATTGCGGTTACAAATATTTTTGATCTATCTTTTAGAAAGCGCGAGCACGCTAAATCATTCAAATCAAATGGCGCCGTTGCCGGGGATGGCGTAGAATTTTCTTTTCATAATTTCGGGTTAATCATAAAAAAAATTCTAAAAAATCAAAAAATTCAAAAAAATACAAAAATATATAATTTGTTATTTTTGGAAGGGATACTTTGTGTTTAAATTTTTTGCAGGAACAAACTTGGATCTGGAAATTTACAGAAAGCCAAACAGAAATCAGAAGATCGGAACAGAAGAGATTTTAAACAACAGAACAGCTGAAAAAATTTTGGAGTCTCGAACAGTCCAACTCACCGCCCTTCCGCGGCCAAAACCAACCTTAGGCCGCGGAACCGCGGCTAACTTGTAAGATCAGAGCGTCAGAAAAAATCTTGGGACTCGAGCCAGCTAACAGACCGCGGAAACGCCGCGGGAGGTGGCCTCAGACCGCGGGAACGCGGCATCTTGGTGACTTTAGCTCTTGAAAATTGCACTGTAAGTCTCCTCTGTTTTTTCTCTGTACATTTTTGAAATGTCTTTTCTGAAAATTCCTGGAGGATTCTGTGCGCTATAAAAATATTTCCCCTTCCAAATAACAATCTTGTGCAGGACTTTTTGGGCCCCGCTCAAAATAGAAATTGATTACAAGTAATTTTTTTTTGTTGCATATCTTTTCTCAAATATCTTTTTGCAACAATTTTTTCCAAATAAAGATTCTTATGATATGCTTAAGATAATAACTGATTGCAGGTAATATATTTTCGGTTGCATATCTTTAATTAAAAATCTTTTTGCAACAATTTTTAAATAAAGAAAAAGAAAAAGGAAAATTTTTGTTACAAGAACTTGCAAACTTTTGCCGCAAATAAATCCTTGCACCATCACCCAACTTTCTTTCTTTCCCTCTTCTTCTAACATGGGTACTCCACATAAAAAATCATTAACCGAACTTTGGTATCCCGAACCTAATTTTGCGTCATATGTTAATTTGTTCGGTCAATTTAAAAACGATCCTTCCTTGCCTAAAAAATCTTTGAAAGATCACATAGAGGCGTCTAGGAGAAACAGTTTGACTTTTCAACCCATTTTGTGTCAACCAAGTCAACCTTCACCACCTTCGTATGTTGACACCACTTTTTCAAGTCCTGCTGTAACTCCTAGACCGATGTCCATTGCTGAGCATATTGTTCAATCTCGCAGTCGATCTTTCACCCCTCTCCACTCATCTAGTTCTAGGGATCCGCACGATTATTCACCTTTTTATCCATATGTTGACCCTACCCCTGCCCAACCACCCACTTCCTACAAGTCATACCCGACCTTCCCACCTTCACTAGACACTGTTTCGACACAGCCATTAGGGAGTTTCACATATCCAACCAATTTTGAATCTTTTACTGAAACCCCCTCACCACCAAAGTCTAGTTTGGAAGAGTCGTTGGAGGCATATATTGCTGCAACAAATAAAATGATGAGGAATGTGGAAACGTCCATGGCCGCCCTTATGCAACCTAGTGAACCGGTAGCTAGTGTCCCGCTAGCTCAAAAATTTTTAATGTATAAGGAGGCGGTTGGACAGAGTGAGAATGAGAGAGGATTTACAAATCAAACCTACCCTTACCCAATTGAAGCCCACAACTCCTGTTTGCCATCGATTACCCTAAATAGTTCCCCTGTTGAAAATAAAAATGAGTTGTGTGATTTTGTAGTGTTTGATTTGCCAGATTGTGAGGAACCCCTTTCGAGTGAAACCGCACATAATCCTGTCGATCTTTACACCTCCACTCTAGAACCTAAATCGATAGATATCCATGCTTTTGATGAGGTGTCTAAGAAAATTGATTTTCACTTGATTGAGGATATAGACGCCGGGAAGATTTCGGATGATGAACCTGTCGATTTAATTGAGATTTTATGTTCAAATCATCATCCTGAGTTATTAAATGTTTCTCCCGAATCTCATATGCGTCTAGATTTTGATGATAATGGCATGGATGAGTTAAATATTGAGGATAGTATTGAGGAGAGTCTTGAGGATAATATTGAGGTTGAATCATTTTTATTTGATGTGTCTGATTTTCCAATTCATCCTCCTGAACCTTTGACTGTTATATCACCCTCCCTCCTTCCCATCGTTCCGACCTTGCTTGAAGACTGTGAGCTTGAAACCTTTTCCTTTGAATCTGACACAATTCTCACAGACGATAACACCTACGAGTGTTTCACTTTTTCGGACAATGCTGATGACTCACCGCCCGAGTTTGAGTCCTTTACATTTTCAGATGAGCCATCAGACTCGGTTGATTATAGTAGTTTCGAACCATTAATGGAATCTTTCAAGTTCGAAACAGTTTACTACGGTGAGAAAGATACTATCCCTAATTCACTCCCTTTCGTCTTTCCCATTGTTCAGACCGAACAAGTGACCGTTACGCTTTCATCTCCTATACCAAGTTCGGCGTACCCATATTTTCTTACGAATCTTGAGGGATTTGACCCCATTTCCCGACGGGTTGATAGGTTAGCGCAATCGCTTATAACATATCGGTCATCACATATTGCGCTAATTTATTCACTCAATTTACACCCTCAAGATCGTACTCCACTTCCTTCTTCTTTTCGCCATTCTTCTCCCCCACCGAGACCATATTCTACCATTCTTCTTCCCACACGGTCTCGTGTGTTTCTCATTTCTTTCTTCTACACCCCATTCTTTCACCAACTTGACCATTACCACGATAAGATTTTTGAATGGTTGGTGCTAACTTTTGGCTTGTGTAAGGCCAAGCTTAAGTTTGGGGGAATCTTTGTATATATGTATATATTTTTGGTTTTCTTTTCTATAAAAAATAAATAAAAATTTCAAAACAATAAAAATATAAAAAAAAAATTTGTAAATAAATAAGCAGGGGAGTGCCGACATTTTGACCCTCTTGGTTCAGTATGACAGTGAGGACACTGTCAAGTTCAAGTTTGGGGGTATGCTCGGTACGTCTTCTTCCCTAGCATTCATATGTATATTTTTGCATTTGCATATTTATTTGAAAAACTCATAAAAATTGAAAATTTTCAAAAATTATAAAAATTATTGTATTCAATTTTGGCTATAATTGACTTGAGTTTGATAGATAGGTCAACTGGCTAGGAACAACTAGATCTTAGACTTAGTGAATTAAAAACCCTAAAAATAACATTCCTTAAAGTTTAACAGTAGAAAGTATATGCCTTTGTAGTTTATTTAGAAATAGGCAAATTTTGGGTTCACTTCTTGGGCTAAGTCGAAACAAGGGAAAAGTATTGATGTTCTTATTAGAGTATAAGTTTGAAAAATAGTTCCTGGCTTAAGTCTAGATTCTGAAAATGTATACCCTACAACTTGCACAATCACGCATCTTGAAATTTGGAATAGTAGAAGAGACCTTGAAATGCTCTTGTCTAAAGTCCTTAGTACGATGAAAATAAAAGAAAAAAATGTGTGAATGAAGAATAAAAAATGGACACTGGTTTTTGTGATTACTTAAGGCTGCAAAAATAGAAAAATATTTAGCGAGGGTGCTTCATCACCTAGTGCCTTAGACCAACTGGTTTGGGAGACACTGCTAAAGCCTTGGGTGTTGCAAGACTAGGAATTACGCTTTAAAGTGCAAACATATCTTGTAATCGGTTGTTGGTACCTCAAGAAGTATTAACGGTCGCATGAAGGATGTGTAAGCAAAAAATTCACCAATTAATAAGTACTTTGGACAACGGACAAGGGTATGATTGCTTGATTTGAATTTCCAAGTGTAGGGGTGATATTTACACACACGTGGGGATATGTGATTAGAGTTTAGATAAGAGAAAGGAATGAAAAATAGAACTTGTATCTTTAGTAGAGTTGATAAAAATTCCAAAGTGGAGATGTAACCCTAGAAGGAAAACTTAAGAGATGTTGAAAGCTAAGTAAGTCTGCATAACATATATAATCTTAAGTTAGATGATGAGGAAGCGTGAAGAATATGGGTGGATAATTTGCGGGTCGACGATAATAGAATTCCTTGTTAGAAAACCTAATTGGAGAACAAAAGTCGAAAAGCCAAATTGATAGGATTTTATGGGTGTAATCCGCTGAAAACCCTCAGGAGACAACACTCCTCCTACTAGGGACACCTAGAGGTTTAACGGCTTGTTGCACGAGCTCAGTGCAATCGCGTTTCCCTGCGAAAGTGCGGCTAGGTTAGATTTTTATCGAGAATAAATAATAAGTTTGCTCGAGGGCGAGCAAAAGATAAGTTTGCGGGTATTTGTTCATAACATAATATTGCATTTTGTATTCCCCATTCTTATGCATTTTACAATAAAAACAGTTGCTTTTGACCCATGTCTGCTACATGTTACAGGTTACAGGTTCTTGGAACGAAAACAGTGAAAAACACAGAAGACGACACAAAAGAAGGACTTTTGACCAACAATTAGGAGAATCTTAGTAAAGCCCAGCAGAAGAACGGTTCACCATCAACAAGGCAACTCAAGATCCAAATTTGCAAGAAAGACGGTTAAAGGATCGGTACAAGTGTTCACTAAAGTTTTGGAATCACTGCAGAAGCCCAAATGGAAAAAGAAATAAAGAAACAAGAAGCCCAGAAGAACCAAACCAAGCCCAAGAAAAATCAAATGATGATCCCATCATTGGGCCGCGGAACCGCGGCCCAAGAGCGCCCATGCCGCGGTTCCGCGGCCGTCCTGTGCCCTAGTGCGCAGGAAATTTTGCCATAATTTTTGGCAGCTTTGGAAAGATTTTTCTAGGAGTATATTTGTAATTGTAGACATGCGGTGCAATTGTAAACCTAGGGTTTCTATGTCCTATAAATAAAACCCAAGACCTTGTATTTTCTTATGCCTCCCTTTAATGAATAAAATTTAGAAATCTTTTAGAGAGCATCGGTGTTTCTTCTCCATTCAGAAATTCAGATCTGACAACCCTGCATGGATGATTGGAGGGATGCATCTGTAAGTAATTTAATTTCTTGCTTTAGTGTAGATTTAAATTCCTTGCCCTAGGTAGATTTAATTTCATGCCCTAGGAACTTGTTTAGAGTTAGCTTTGGGGAAGGATTTTGAGAGATGAGATCTCTCATCCCTTTCTTACCCACCAAATATTTAGAATAGGACTCCATGCATACATGCACATACCGCTCCCTACGACACTCTATCCCTCGAGGTAGCGGTGATACCGTAGTATAAAGGCCCGGGTGTGATGTTTTCCATGGAGGTTAGGGTAAGGATCTCTAAAGGAAGGACAAGAACCTAGAGGAAGGAACACCTTCCCGAACGGATCTAATCCACTTTATTGATAATTACCATAACTCCTCATAGATCTTCATTCGAGTATTGAAAGCGGTGAGATTTAATTACATTTCCAAACCATCCCTAAACCTAGCCCTAGCAAGAGTAGATTTCAATTATTGCCCTAGGTTAATTAGGTTTTTAGATTTAATAATTAATCCGAACACACTTCGGAATTAACTCGTAAGCGCGAATCGGAAATTCACAACATCCCCGTGGACCGACCCGTACTCACCGGCTAGCTTCATGCGACGCCGTTCTTGATTGCGGTTACAAATATTTTTGATCTATCTTTTAGAAAGCGCGAGCACGCTAAATCATTCAAATCACATCCCTGTCCTGAAATTTCCTTTGAAGCCATTGGAATAATGCTTGTTCTGTAGTTCCGGCTATGACAACCGGGTAATCTTTATTGCCTGAGCTCAATTCCGCAGGAACCACGGGCTCCTCTGGCTTATCGGCCTGAGCGGGCTCTTCATCATTTAGATCGAGCCAATGCTGGGTAGCGTCAACCATATCATCACCATGGCTGTGAAGAAGAGGAGGGTTCGTTTCTTCATGTCCGGCCATATAGACAGTGTGGATAACACATTCAGCCATTCTTTCATCACTGGCAGCTGGTTTCGCAGAGCGGTCCGAGCTTTGGAAATTCATAAATTTTAACATGGCCAGAGCCCTAGCCCTTTTGTTAGCTCTATATCTGAGCCGCTTCTGCCTCAGCTTCTCTGCCTTAAGCGCTTGGCAGGCTTCTGCTCTTCGGGAAGCCGCCATAGGCCGAGCGATGGGGATGCTTGAGAAGACATCTGCCCGCGTGTCGGTCGAAGGTATCGCCTGGGCTTGCCCACTACGTCTGGCAACTTCTTTTGTTCCGATGGCTTTGCCCCCAGTTGGGGCCATGGAAAGTCGTCCAGACACCGATTTGCGTTTGGGTTGGGGCGCCCTCGAGATTACCACATTCGGTCTCCTGCCTTTCGAGATCGGTCTGTCTGTTGCTGGAGCTTGAGGAGCCGGGATGGCATTAGCTGACACGAACAGGATAGAGCCGAATGGTAGCGGCGGCTCCTCCCATTGTCGCCCGAGACTGGCCGGAAGGACCGTCGTGGAGTCCATCTTCATCGTGTAGGAGACGGGAGTCGTGCTGAGAGCTGAGATCGTCCTTGGAGACATTGTAGGAGAGTGATTGCTTAAAAACCTGCATGAAAAAGCATTATTTTTAGTATAAATACAGGTATGTATATTGATTGAGTTCGCATGAACGCTTAACCCGAAATATGGGAGGAGAGATTGGTCCCACCGGGCGTGCCAGAATCTGTAGGGTGTTTTTCGTCACCCCATTGAGATGGGAATACGCGCGCGCTTGTCAGGCATATACTACAGATTCCCCCTGCCTAGGGTAGGCCGGGGTTTATTGATTGTGGGGATCCAAATCTCCGGCAGCCGCGGACTAAGCTGTCGTTAATTACCCCTCGTCTTTGGGGCGAGGGAACCTCCGATTAACGGGTTAAAATGGTCATGCGAACTCAATGTGCAGTGTACGTGTGTTCTATTTTAGAGGGGGGTTTAAATATATCGGGAGCCACGCAGAGTTTTTACGGGGGTCCCGCTACCCGGATAGTGGGCTGGAGGTCAAGGGGGCTAGCAGCCCCCTTACGGGGTGCGGGGCAGCGCCCCGTTAGAATTTTTTTTCTAACAGGGACAGTGTCGTGGAGTATGTGTGTATGCACATATGTATACATACATACATATATATATATATATATGTATATATATATATATAAGAAAAAAATAGGGGGAAAAGGCATCCAAAGGATGCGTGGGGCCAGCGCCTTGAGCGTTGTGCGCTTAGGTGCTGTGCGCTCAGGCATAAGCGCGCCACGTGTCGGCACATGGGCGTTTTGCGCTTGAGCGCAAGCGCGCCACGTGTCAGCACGTGGGCGCTTTGCGCTCGAGCGCAGTGCGCCTGAGCGCAGCATACCACGTGTCGGCATGTGGGCGCTTTGCGCTCGAGCGCAGTGCGCCTGAGCGTAAGTGCGCCACGTGTCGGTACGTAGGCGCTTTGCGCTCGAGCGCAGTGCGCCTGAGCGCAAGCGCGCCACTTGTCGGCATATGGGCGCTTTGCGCTCGAGCGCAGTGCGCCTGAGCGCAAGCGCGCCACATGTCAGCATATGGGCGCTTTGCGCTCGAGCGCTGGGCGCTGGCGAGACAAAGGGACTTTTAGTCCCAGAACCAGAAGCTATGCTTCAGAAAGGAAATATTTATTTTGTATATATATATATATATATATATATATATATATATATATATATATATATATCTATGTAAATATATGGAGTTAAACTCCTAAAATATTTTGGTTGATGAAAAGGGTTCTTCCTCTTCCTCCTCTGTTGGCTGGATCTTGAAGATCAAGAGATGTGAGATCTCAAAATCTCTCCTTTTTGAGATCTGATGACAGATCCAAGTTCCCCTTTGTGGGTTTCGTGGTAAAAAACTATTTTGTTTTTGAAAAAGAAGAGTAAAACTCTTGATTTAATTCAAAAGAAAGATGAAGGTTTGAGACCTTCAGAAAAGGGAAAGAGATACAAACTCTAGGTTTTTTGTGAGAATGAAAAGTTGTTTTTTATTCATCATCATGTTGCCTTATATAGGCTTACATATTTACATATAGCCCCTTGGGCTTTACAAAAATGGCGTTTTAGCCATCCCATGGCTCATGTGCCATTTCATTTTTGCACATAAGCCATGGGCTTACAAAATATTGGCTTTATGCCCATTTTGTTTACATTCATGCATAAACAATTACATAAAAATTATTTATTACATGATTTTGTTGTTGGCACGGGGAGGCTGGCCGCGGGCTCTACTTGGGCATGGGCCCGCTTGACCTGGGCTTGGGCCCACCTGGCTTGGGGTTGACTTTGATTTTGACTTGGTCAACCGGGGTGTAAAATTTTACCCCAACAGAGTTGACAGCTCTTGCACCTCCTGACCAGCTTCAGGGCGTCCTTGTGTATGGTGGGCCAGTATTACCCTTGGAGTAGTGCCTTTTGGATCAAGGTTCGAGCCCCCTGTTGTGCGCCGCCCACCCCTTCATGGATTTCCCACAGAACGTAGTCGGATTCGTGGGGGTCAACGCACCGGAGCAGGGGCTGGGTGAAGGCCTTCTTGTAGAGGTTCCCGTTGCTCCAGACGAAGTGGGTGGCTTTGGCCCGGAGGCGGCGGGCGGCCGCTCTGTCCTCCGGGAGCGTGCCGTCCTTCAGGAATTCTACGAGGGCCTTCCTCCAATCCTGGTCGTTCTCCTGCGTCGTGTACACGTGGTGTGTCGCCGCCTCGTCTCCCACGCTGGGTTGGGTCAAGGTTTCGAAGAGTGTCGACTGCCTATTGTTGGCCGAGTACGATGAAGCCAGCTTGCTCAGGGCGTCTGCTTGGGCATTCATTTGCCTGGGTATTTGTTCCACCTGGACTTCGTCGAAGTTTTTTCGGAGCTTCCTCACCTCGTCTAGGAACTTCATCATTAGAGGCTCCCGAGCCTCGAAGCAGCCAGTCACTTGGCCGACAACTAGGGCCGAGTCGCTGCGAATCCGGATAATCTTCAGCCCCAGCCCGACGGCCATGCGCAGTCCGGCCAGGAGGGCTTCGTACTCTGTCGCGCTGTTCGACGCTTTGAAACCGAGCCTCAAGGAATACTCCATCTCAGCTTCGTTTGGGCCCTGGATAATGAGGCCGACACCGCAGCCTTCCTCGGTAGAAGACCCGTCGACATAGATGATCCACTCCGGAGCCGAGCTAGGGCCTTCCTGGACGGGATGCCGGGCTGTGAGGGGAGGCGCGGAATCCGGCTTCCTGCTAGGGATGGTGCATTCGACGATGAAATCGGCCAGGACCTGCGCCTTGATGGCTTGCCTCGGGCGATACCTTACGTCGAATTGAGATAGCTCCCATCTCCATTTCTCTAGACGGCCTGAGGATTCCGACGATGCCAAGATAGCCCCCAACGGGCGCTCAGTGAGGACGATGATGGTGTGTGCTTGGAAGTAGTGCCGCAGTTTCCGCGAGGTTACCACGAGGGCCAGGACAATCTTCTCTATGGCGGGGTACCTCTCTCCGCGTCCTTGAACACATGTCTCACATAGTACACCGGCTTCTGTGCCCCCTCGGCCTCTCGGACGAGCACCGAGCCCGCTGCTTGGTCGGATACTGCCAGGTACAGCGACAGCTCGTCCCCTTCCACGGGCCGGGTGAGCAGGGGCGGTGTTGCGAGGTGTTTCTTCAGTTGGTCGAAGGCGGCTTGGCAATCCTCCGACCACTCGAACCTTGGAATTTTCCTCAGTGCTTTGAAGAACGGGAGGCACTTCTCTCCCGACCTGGACATAAAATGGCTCAGAGCGGCGACCCGCCCTGTGAGCCGCATGATCTCGACGTTGGTCTTGGGCGCGGTCATGCTCAGGATGGCATCGATCTTCTCTGGGTTAGCTTCGATTCCGCGGTGAGTGACCATGAACCCGAGGAATTTCCCTCCGGTGACTCCGAATGCACACTTGGCAGGGTTCAGCTTCATGTTGAATTTGCGGAGCACCCCAAACTCCTCGCCCAGGTCCCTGACATGGTCGGCCGACGAGACGGACTTGACGAGCATGTTGTCAACGTAGACTTCCATGTTCCTGATGATCTGTAGCTTGAACATGCGATTGACCAACCTCTGGTATGTGGCCCCGGCATTCTTGAGGCCGAAGGGCATCACCCTGTAGCAGTACACCCCCCGGTCCGTTGTGAATGCGGTCATATCTTCGTCGTCAGGATTCATGCGGATTTGGTTATAGCCGGAGAAAGCGTCCATGAAGCTCAGAAGCTCGTGCCCGGCCGAGCTGTCGACGAGCTGGTCTATGCGGGTGAGCGGGAAGTTGTCCTTGGGGCAGGCCTTGTTGAGGTCGGTGAAGTCGACGCACATACGCCACTTCCTACTCGACTTCTTGACCAGAACCACGTTTTCCAGCAACTCCGAGTAGGGCACATTCCTGATGAAGTTGGCGGCGAGGAGCCGGCTAACTTCCTCTTCGATAGCCTTCTGTTTGACCGGGGGGAAGCTTCTTTTCTTCTGCCTGACGGGTCGGGCCGTAGGATCAACTCCGAGCTTGTGGGAGATGATCTTGGGGTCGATCGCAGGCATGTCTGCCGGTGCCCAGGCGAAGACTTCTGAGTTGCTTCGGAGGAACTCGATCAGGTTATCCCGCTGAATCTTCGTTAGGAGTGACCCGACCTGGACGGTCTTTCCTGGGTCTCCTTCCGCTAAGGGCACCTCGGTCAGAGGCTCGACCGGTGCTCCACGGACCTCCTTCCGCTCGTCCCGGGTGTCCAGGGACCCTTTGATGTCGCCGCATGCTTCGTCGCTATCAGCGTGCTGCTCGGGGGAAGATGCCTCTGTCAGGCCTACCTCCGCGACCCGCTGGCTCCCGTATGCCCGGCCTACCCCACCCTGATCGAGGGGGAATTTTATCGCCAGGTGGTATGTCGAGATCTGGGCCTGGAGGGGGTTCAGCGTCGGCCATCCGAGGAGGACGTTGTAGGCCAGTGGGACCCTCGCCACAATGAAGTCCACAGGCAGTGTGCGCGTGCGGCCGAGCTCCCCGATCGTGAACTGCAGGGTGACCACCCCTTGTGCTGGGATAGAGTGGTTGGTGAACCCCGAGAGGACGTGGGAGGTCGGTCTCAAGTCTGCTGGGGCAAGCCCCATACGCATAAAGCAGTCGTGGAAGAGGATGTCCGCCGAGTTGCCCAAATCGATGAGTATTCGGTGGACCTCGTATCGGTGAATTTGTGCTACGATCACCAGCGGGTCGCTATGGGGCACACATATGCAGTGGAGATCCTCGTCGCCAAAGGTGATGGGCTCTCGGCCCCTAGCCCTTTTGCTCGGGCGGCCGCCGGAGCCTGTGAGGCGGCAGCCAGCGGGGAGACCGACGACCTTAGGCGAGGGTTCGCCCGCGTCTCCGTTGCGGGGGAGGCGACAGCGGGCGCTTGGATCTTTAGAGGAATCGGTTGTCATGTGGGCGGAGATCGGAAGGCCAACTTTGTATTTCGTGGAGTTATGTTCCCACAGACAGCGCCAACTGATGGAGCTCCTTTTCGGGCCTCCGTCAGATATTGTCTTCCGTTGATCTCGCGGTGGACTTAGTTGATTATCTTCTTTCGCGTGCGGGTCTCAATGGGTTTTTGGAGGAAGAGGTGAGGAAGGGGAGTTGTTGCCGAGTACCTGCAAAGAAGTCCCGGAGTGATTTGGTACCACCAAGGACCCTCCGACGCTCAAGTTAGTGATGAGATCCGAGCAGAGTAACGGCGTAAAAGTGTAAAGAATCGCTCACTTGACCCCTCTGTGATGGGGGTTTATATAGTGGTGGAGCACGCAGCAGCGGGTGCGAGAATCTCGCCGGCAGTTACGCTCCCGACGTCACGCCCGCGTAGAGAGCGGATCGCCCACTAATGGGGATCGTGATGGCGTAGAACGTGGGACATTGCTGGCGTAAAATCCGCGCATGGCGAGATTCGCGGAGCGGCGGTTACGCCTGGGAGTGGGTCGGAGGGCCGAAGAAGGCGTCCTCGGCGGGAGCTCGGGGACGAGCAAGGAGGCCGAGGAGTCTTGGTCCTGTAGTAGCTCGGGGGTGAGCAGAGAGGCCGAGGAGACCAATTTGCAGGCGGTTACGCCTGGGAGTGGTTGGTGAACCCCGAGAGGACGTGGGAGGTCGGTCTCAAGTCTGCTGGGGCAAGCCCTATACGCATAAAGCAGTCGTGGAAGAGGATGTCCGCCGAGCTGTCCGAATCGATGAGTATTCGGTGGACCTCGTATCGGTGAATTTGTGCTGCGATCACCAGCGGGTCGCTATGGGGCACAGATATGCCGTGGAGATCCTCGTCGCCAAAGGTGATAGGCTCTCGGCCCCTAGCCCTTTTGCTCGGGCGGCCGCCGGAGCCTGTGAGGCGGCAGCCAGCGGGGAGACCGACGACCTTAGGCGAGGGTTCGCCTGCGTCTCCGTTGTGGGGGAGGCGACAGCGGGCGCTTGGATCTTTAGGGGAATCGGTTGTCATGCGGGCGAAGATCGGAAGGCCAATTTGCAGGCGGTTACGCCTGGGAGTGGTTGGTGAACCCCGAGAGGACGTGGGAGGTCGGTCTCAAGTCTGCTGGGGCAAGCCCTATACGCATAAAGCAGTCGTGGAAGAGGATGTCCGCCGAGCTGTCCGAATCGATGAGTATTCGGTGGACCTCGTATCGGTGAATTTGTGCTGCGATCACCAGCGGGTCACTATGGGGCACAGATATGCCGTGGAGATCCTCGTCGCCAAAGGTGATGGGCTCTCGGCCCCTAGCCCTTTTGCTCGGGCGGCCGCCGGAGCCTGTGAGGCGGCAACCAGCGGGGAGACCGACGACCTTAGGCGAGGGTTCGTCCGCGTCTCCGTTGTGGGGGAGGCGACAGCGGGCGCTTGGATCTTTAGGGGAATCGGTTGTCATGCGGGCGAAGATCGGAAGGCCAACTTTGTATTTCGTGGAGTTATGTTCCCACAGACAGCGCCAATTGATGGAGCTCCTTTTCGGGCCTCCGTCAGATGTTGTCTTCCGTTGATCTCGCGGTGGACTTAGTTGATTATCTTCCTTCGCGTGCGGGTCTCAATGGATTTTTGGAGGAAGAGGTGAGGAAGGGGAGTTGTTGCCGAGTACCTGCAAAGAAGTTCCGGAATGATTTGGTACCACCAAGGACCCTCCGACGCTCAATTTAGTAATGAGATCCGAGCAGAGTAACGGGCGTAAAAGTGTAAAGAATCGCTCACTTGACCCCTCTGTGATGGGGGTTCGTCTCCGTTGTGGGGGAGGCGACAGCGGGCGCTTGGATCTTTAGGGGAATCGGTTGTCATGCGGGCGAAGATCGGAAGGCCAACTTTGTATTTCGTGGAGTTATGTTCCCATAGACAGCGCCAATTGATGGAGCTCCTTTTCGGGCCTCCGTCAGATGTTGTCTTCCGTTGATCTCGCGGTGGACTTAGTTGATTATCTTCCTTCGCGTGCGGGTCTCAATGGATTTTTAGAGGAAGAGGTGAGGAAGGGAAGTTGTTGCCGAGTACCTGCAAAGAAGTTCCGGAATGATTTGGTACCACCAAGGACCCTCCGACGCTCAAGTTAGTAATGAGATCCGAGCAGAGTAACGGGCGTAAAAGTGTAAAGAATCGCTCACTTGACCCCTCTGTGATGGGGGTTTATATAGTGGTGGAGCACGCAGCAGCGGGCGCGAGAATCTCGCCGGCAGTTACGCTCCCGACGTCACGCCCGCGTAGAGAGCGGATCGCCCACTAATGGAGATCGTGATGGCGTGGAACGTTGCTGGCGTAAAATCCGTGCATGGCGAGATTCGCGGAGCGGCGGTTACGCCTGGGAGTGGGTCGGAGGGCCGAAGAAGGCTTCCTCGGCGTGAGGAGACCAATTTTGCAGGGGGCTCCGAAGGGGCCAAAGTTTGTGCTCGCAGGTCGGGTACAGGGATGGCCCGGTCGGCCCTTTCTTCTGAGTTCTAAGGGCACGTCATCTGCCACGTGTCGTGATCTTGGGGATCACCAATATCGAGCACTATCACCTATCAATTACATGTCCATTTTTAGATGTAAGTTAGAATATATATAAACAATATTTGAATCTTAAGTTCGGTTTTTGATACCATGTCAGAATTTCAAATGTTCGGAGTATTGTGTTTTTATTAGTGTTTATGGAATTCAATATGGTTGAATTTTCGTCCAGATGACTTGTCCATTTATATTTGATACGCAGATACATCTTTTATTTTTCTCGATATGGGACTACCCAACACTTTTTTTCCCGTTTAGGACTACTCCAACGTAACCAAAAGGGATCCTAGTGCTCCATTTAAATAAATAACATCACGGTTGTCGCATGAGGTGACTAACATAATAAAATTTGTTTGGCAAGTATATAATGAGAGTCCTACTTTAAATAAATAATAAACAAAAAAATCCATACAAATTGGCAAGTTTTTTAACTTCGCCAATTGACTTAGTTTTTTGAAATAGTAATTATTGATTTTAGTTATGATGTGAATTGTACAAGTTAACAAACTTTATTATAGGACTTTTTGTAAGTCATCATTAATAATTTGGACTTTGTCCTTCGTGAATGTTCCAAAAAGAGTATATTCGACTTTTCTTATTGAGGCTACAGTACATTAGGATATCTGATTAAAGTCGACTTAATTCTATATAAAGAAGCCTTAATTAATAAAACAACCGTCGGCTGGTTTTTGATATGGCTCAATCCGACCATCAAATACAATATCGCCACCGTCTACCTATTTTTCATGCCAAGACGAGTATTTATATAAAAATTTAAATGATTTGAACTATTGTAAGAGATTAATCAAGTGTTCCAACTCTATGTAAATTTTATGATACATAATTAGATATTCAGATCGAGCCATATCAAGCACAGGCTGACGGTTGTTTTATCAGCCTCTCAAGTTATTAAGTTAATACATCATTAATGTAAGGCTTTGGGAATACATAAAGAGAGAGAAAATCCATCCCAAATTCTTGAGTTGAAAAATGGCTAGAAAAAGACACGAGAGCTGAGCATACAATCTAAATAACAAGAAAAAATAGAAAAAGAGATGTGTAGGTCGTGTTAAATCGGAAACTCATCAGTTTTGACCCGATCGGATTTTGTTTCACACGTACAGAATTTGGATACAACTAAAATGCTATATCCAAATTATCTGATTTGATTATTCAGACTTATAAATTTTTAGCAGATAAATAGTTGAGTTGGTTTGGATGGTTGGCTTTGAGTATATAACATTAGAGTTGATTTTTGCGCATTTTGAGTGGAAACTATATATAATACCTAGTAGTTAACTTCTTATTAACTTTGGGATAATTTTCAATTTTATTTTTCAAAAGAAAAAAAGAAGAGAAAAACTTCTTCTTATATATCAAGACAAGAGCTAGGTTTGGCCAGAATGCCCGTAACCCTGCCGGTATATTATATTAGGATCATAGGATGGGTGAACCATATTTATTTATGCTTGATCAATATCTATTTATTTTGAGTTCAGGATTAGGATTTAAGGCTAGAATGTCTCGAATTGTAATTCTAATCCGGTCTTGATAAACACGTGCATGGGTCAGGCCTTCCTGTTTCGCCCATTAATTTTCCAGCTACAACGAACACGAACAGCTATCGTATAGACGCTCACGTGTTTAACACGTAAGGCTTATTTAGCATATTAGTTGTTTGATTGCAGCGTCTATATGATCTGCATAAAGACGCACGCGAGGCTTATTTAGCATATTAGGTGTTTGATTGCAGCGCCTATATGCTCTGCATATAGACGCTCGCGTGTTTAACACGTGAGGCTTATTTAGTCTATTAGTTGTTTGATTGCAGCGCCTATATGCTCTGCATATAGGCGCTCACGTGTTTAACATGTAAGTCGATGTTAGACACCCCACATGATGTGGGGAGGCGGAATAGGTAAAACAATCATTTTGTTTAAGTTAATATCGACTAACTTTACGGATGTTTACTAAACCCTAACTAACAACTATTTAGAAGTGATTAACTACTATGATAGATGATTATACCTCAAGATTCTAGTCCTTTTTATTCTTGTAGTTCACCTCCTCGTCGACCTTCTCGATGTGATCTAATATCCACCCGAGAGCTCATTCTCCAAGCTTTAACCTCTCACTTGAGATAACTAGGTGGCTATGATTGCTAATCAAAATAACCTAGAGGATATAGATGAGGATTAAGGATGTATTAGTCTTGCTAACCCTTGGGATCTCAACACATGAAAGGATTAGGGTTAGGTCATTGAAGAGAGAGAGCTTGAGAGAGAGAATGTGTTTGTGAGAATGAATATAAATCTTGAGTCATTTGGATAACTAATGAAGCATGAAAATATCTAAGTAATAATATATAAAATTATCAACCATGCTTCATTAAATACTTTGAGCTGAATCACCTCATGACCCATGATGTAATTAATGCAAATTTCACATCATCTCCTCTACCTCATTAAGCTTAATTCATAAATGAATTAAAACATAATGAGTCACCTTTCTTCTAGAAGCTTCTCGAGTAATTACGAGAATGCCCCTCCCATCCGTAAAACACGGAAAATCTGAGACTGTATAAATCCAATAATCTAATACTAGAATCTGGCTTAAACTAAAGCTCTCTAGTAAAAACTGTCCGAACATCGTACGTGCATAAATACACGTATGTATCCGAACCCTGTCGTAAAACCATACGACCTCTATATCGTTTCGCCTGAAGCAGGGAAACTCTCTGTGTGGGACTCTAAAGACTCAATACTACGCTGGCAGTGGGTTTAACCACAGGCCGCAAGCGGTACTAGCTGTACGTAACGGTCCCTAGGTAGATGTCGATAAAAAGGCCGATGAGGAAACCCATCCGAATACCTACTGAGCCTGATGTGACAATCTTCGTACAGTCCGGTATGTTCGTCTAAGACTATCGCATATCGGGTCTAGGGGCGGCAAGCGTCAGTCCCCTAAAAGCTGTATAAGTCGTGTCGGAGTGAAGCCCATTACACCTTGAGAAGCTACTGGAAATCCTACCAGTAAATCTCGTTTGCCCTGGCCAAAGACTTTGCGTAATGGCTCTCCAAACACAGCGCGATATCAACTCCCAATACCGGGAGAGACGAATCCTATCTAACCGCCACTGCCTCCAAGTGCTTCAGGACTGCACCCAACTGCTACCTGTTTGCACGACTCCTTTGAGCCGTGGTAGTGCAGCAATCTAAGAACAGCGGGAACACACTCGAGACGAAGCAGCAGTGTCAAGTCTACGGACTATGCTGTACTCATGTCACGTGGGAACTGTTAACTGACGACGTGTATAATACCAACCAACAGTTCCCTGCGAGTCCTGTCCGGTGTACCCGTAACCCAACGAGCACCTGCATACTATCTCCAGTACAACGTACTAATGGTTGTGGAACAGACCATCTCCCCTGCAAGGATGAGAAGCGTATACACTAGTCTACTCTGGAGTATCGATGCCCTGTCTCGATAATCCTACGATAGTGGATGTATTTATACATGTATATATATATATGTATATATATATATATATATTCAGTGTACATTCTTGCTCGACATGATAGTATGCTATCTGGTTCTACTTTATCTGACATGTTGATTTGATTATGCTTTTATTCATTCATACATGTTGATAAAGCCCTGAGGATATAGACTTGACTACTGTGATTATGATGGAGATCATACTAGTGGGACATCTGTAGTTTATAAGCATATCCTGAAATTTCCCTAGTCGTAGGTATATCGAGACGGGCATCGATATACCAGAGTAGACCAGCGTATATGATACTAGACCCATATGATGGGCGATGGATATTCCCACATTCATCGATGTTTGACATCGAGATCGTATACGGGTTGTAACAACTCCAATTTTTTTTGTATACCTAAATTTGATTTAAATTTGAAGTATACATGGAGTATTTAATGTTGCTGATAACACTTTAAGTATCTATTTCCCTACAATAATTACAAGAAGGAGCTTGTAGCTCATTGGTAATACCTTGCACTGCTGAACCAAGCCACCAGAGTTCAAATCTCATACCCCACATTATTTTTTATATTGATTTTTTTTAAACCTTTAGAATACCAAGAGTTTACACGTGCATATCTCACAAAAACCCCACTACATCCAAACATGTAACACTTGCAGGAGTTTGATGAACCGTCGGGGGGGATCCAGGTCACCGGACTCGGTCGGGAATCGGCCAACTCGGCCTTGACTCGGCCGACTCAGTGGTCCGACCGAGTCACGGCCGAGTCACCCCCGATTCGGCCGATTCCGGCGATGGTCACAACATGAAAGTTGTGTCTTTTCATATTCCCTACGCACCTGTAAAGTTTCAGCCTCATACCACTTCCAGAGCTCTTTAAAAACCCCAATTACTCCACTTTTAATACATTTTTATTACATTTTATCACATTTTTATTTTTAACTTTTCATCTACCCTAACCCTAGTCCTCTTTACTCTTTAGAAGAGTTTGAAAACCCGTAAATCCCAATCTTCCCTCTTTTCTATTTCTTAAAATACGGAATTACGAACCCCGACGGAAATCGGAACAAACCGATTTCCGATTCGGTTTTTCTACAAAATCCCACTTGTCACCTAATCCATAATACCTACCTATATTCATGATGACTATTAATCACATAGAAACCAATTTAAACAAAGTTTCTCACATGAAATGATAGCTTTCTTGTAAAACCGTATTCTTTTCATAAAAATACCATGAAGTTTATTTTTCTCGTTTAATCAATTCCCTCATTCCTAAATATGTTTATCTTGATCAATAAACTTGTAGAAATCAATTTGAATGAATTTTCACACATAAAATGATAACGTTTTCAAATACCGTATTCTTGCGCTTAAATACCTTCAAGTTTAATATATCATATTTAACCTCTAAAACTTCATTAAAACTTAAAATAAGTCACGAGGTAATGACCTACCTCTACACACACACAAATATAACCCTAATTGATAAACGTCAAAACATAGAATACGAAAATACATGACTTTTTACTAAAATACCATTATCTTTATAAACCTTTCTTGAAAGCTTTAAGTTGTACACAATTTTAAATAAAATCTTTTATAATGAAAGCACGATATGTTATGGACATCGATCGTTAATCTAAACTGACTTTGTGGTGTCTAGGCAAGTGTGTCTAGGCTGGTGGTTTTTAATTAGGCCCACTACTGTGGTTCCTTCCCACTTACCTGGCACTTACCTGGCCTCAAATGACGGTGAAGAGGCGATTTGAGGATTCTAATGACTTGTCGTTTAGACCTTAGAAATAGGCTAGTTGGCTTAGGAAACCCTAGAAACTAAAATACGGAAATCTATACCCTTTTACAAATATATACCTTATATTTATAAAACCGTTTTTCTAAATGAATGGTATTTGTTAAACCTAAGCAAAGCGCCGCTACAACCCATCTTTGGGGAACCCGTTAGGGATAGTACGGTTCATCGTGCACCCACGGGCTAGTAGTGCGAGATTCAGACCTCCGCAAGGAGCATTCGGTCTCGAAAGGTTTAAAATACGACATTTAAGAAAAAATGAGATTTTGGAAAATAAAATATTATTTAAAATTATTCTTGTATTAATTTAATTATCTTTTAAACACCTATTTTATCATAAGATAAAGTTTCCATTTTTTTTTCTAAAATTACAAGATTAAAAGTTACATTAAAATATCATGAGTTTCAAATAAATCAATTAATACTTTTATTATGATATATTCACTAGAATAACACAAATAAAATTCACATTCATTATAACTATAAAGACGAATAATAAATACTTGAGGTGTATTTTGAAAAATATACAATAGTACTTTTACATAAAACCCCCTCAAGTTTTATAAATTACAATAAGGCCCCTAACAATTATTGAACTTCAACTTACCTTCTTTTAGTCTGACTCGGGTTTGCGTCTGACTATTTCTGACTTGAACATGATTTAAGTCAATCTATATTCTTTTATATTCCAACTCAATACGAATACATGAATCCCTGAAACCAGTTAACAATCTATATAACTTGACCGAACCGAACCATGGATATATTCCTTTTACATGTTTCCCAGTATTCCATTTACATGACTCTACGGTTTTAGCCATTTCCTGATATCATGGTTTCGGTCAGTCAGTTAATCAATCTTACAATCAATACAATTTTACAAGATAACAATACAAACAAGACATCGCGGGGTTTAAGGGGTAGATTGATACGGAAGGTGTTAAAGGTGGCACGAGGTGGTCAGATTAATACACCTAACCTGAATCCCATTGCTGTTGTACCGTAGCATAACGGTTCCTTGTACTATACGTGCCCCAGTCTCTGGCAAGTGAGACTCCCCTCGTATACACTGGCATCCTTCTGTACCAAGCTACAAACAACAGCGATAACATAACATTATAACAATAGTTTATACTTTAAAAATGTATCTTCTTATTCTGTCTTCTCTACTTCCCTCTTACCTTTGGGACTTACCGAGCGATCTGTTCGCTGACGACATTCTGTTCTCTCTTCTTTGAATGTCGTCAGGTGGTTTGGACCCGGCGGAGATCGTGCCATCTCAAGAAGACTTGGAGCAGTTTGCCGAAGACCCTGCACTTTAGTTTCATTGTACACTTTTCCTTCCAGTACTTTTCATTTCCTGTTATGCCACTGTTTAGGCATCTTTATTTCAGTTGTATTTCCTTTTCATGTATTGTACAAAGAATGTTAATAAATAAAAGTTGCTGTTCTTTTTATACTCTTGTCTCTTGTGTATTTATTTTATATTGCTTAGCTACGCTTAGCGTATGTACTTCTGAGTACATACGTAGCGGACCTCGTCGCGTCCCCTTCGCCGTACACTGGGAAGCGGGGCGTGACAGGTTTTGTTGGTGGCCCATGCAGGTCAGAGCTGTATGGAACCCTAAGCAATATAAAACACAAGAACCAAGACCGGAGGTAGTTCGAGAGTTCGATGATGTATTCCCTGACGATATATCAGGTTTGCCTCCCGATCGAGCTCTTGAATTCAGTATTGACTTAGTACCATGAGCATAACCGGTGATCAAAGCACCTTATAGACTAAGTCCGGAAGGTTTGAAGGAAGTACGAACACAGTTGGACGAATTACTGGCGAAAGGATGGATTCGTCCCAGCACTTCAAGTTGGGGAGCACCTGTACTATTGGTTAAGAAGAAGGAAGGTTCATACAGAATGTGCATCGATTATAGGGCCTTGAACGAAGTCACTATAAAGAACAAGTATCCACTCCCGCGTATCGACAATTTATTCGATCAGCTAAGTGGATCGTGTGTCTTCTCTAAACTAGATCTTCGTTCAGGTTATCATCAGGTGAAGCTCAAGGAAGCTGATATTCACAAAACAGATTTCAGAACTCGCTATGGACATTACGAATTTCTAGTAATGCCATTTGGAGTGACCAATGCACCAGCAATCTTCATGAACCTTATGAACCAAGTTTTCCGGGAATATTTAGACAGGTTCGTTGTCATCTTCATCGACGACATCCTAGTATATTCTAAGAATCGGAAAGAACATGCGGAGAACCTACGAATTGTCTTGGAAACTCTTCGACAACATAAGCTTTATGCCAAGTACAGCAAGTGCGGGTTTTGGCTAAATCAAGTTGGTTTTCTTGGACATATCGTATCAGGAGAAGGAATTTCTGTGGATCTAGCAAAAGTTTCGGCAGTTAGCGAATGACCTACACCAAAGTCAGTGAAGGACATACGGAGTTTCTTAGGATTAGCTGGATATTACAGAAGATTTATTGAAGGCTTTTCGAAAATAGCAACACCCCTGACCAAGCTCACACGAAAAGATGAAGAATTTGTGTGGTCAGAAGCATGCGAGCAAGCTTTCGTAGAACTCAAGTCCAGACTGACATCTGCACCTATTCTCGTAATACCGGATCAATCTGGAGGATTCGAAGTGCATTGCGATGCATCCGGTAAGGGATTAGGGTGTGTTCTACATCAGCACGGTAAGGTTGTGGCTTATGCTTCAAGACAACTGAAGACTCATGAGCGCAATTATCCGACGCATGATCTGGAGTTGGCAGCCGTCATTTTTGATCTCAAGATTTGGTGCCACTACTTACTTGGTAAACGAGTGAACATCTACACAGATCCTAAAAGTTTGAAATATGTGTTTACTCAGAAGGAGTTGAATATGCGGCAGAGAAGATGGTTAGAACTCATGGCGGACTTTGACATCAACTTGCAATATCATCCAGGAAAGGTGAACGTAGTACCTGATGCTCTTAGTCGCCAACCATTAGCAATGAATCTCACTGCCCAGTGGAAGCTTCAGCAAGACCTACATCAGATGGAGATCGAACTAGTCATGCCAGGTGATGTTTCGAGTTTGATGAATCTACAAGTTCAATCAACCATTGTCAATCAGATCAAGGCAGCTCAAGCAAGCGATGCTAAGTTGCAAAAGATCAGAGAACAAGTGGAGAATGGACTCAGAACAGACTTCATCATCCATGAAGACGGATCTTTGAGATACGGCAGCAGATTGTGTGTACCAAAGGGTCCTGTTCGGGAAGAGTTAATGAAAGAAGCTCACAGCTGTCCCTATTCAGTACATCCTGGAGGTACCAAAATGTACAAAGATCTACGTCAGAATTATTGGTGGCATGGAATAAAGCGTGAAGTAGCCAGAAGCGTCGCAAAATATTTGGTGTGTCAGCAAGTAAAGGCTGAACATCACAAGACTGCTGGATTACTTCAACCGTTACCAATCCCAGAATGGAAGTGGCAGCACATCACGATGGACTTTGTAACTGCTCTTCCTCGCAGCACAAAGGGTAACGATGCAATATGGGTCATTGTGGATCGACTTACAAAGCCGGCTCATTTCATCCCATTTCGAGTTGGCCAATCGACTGAGACACTAGCGAAGAAGTACATGGAGGTAATAATCTAATTTAGATTTAAAAACTCTTCATAATGTACTATCTCTGATACCCATGAACTCATACAGGAAATTGTGAGACTTCATGGGTACCGGTCTGCATTGTCTCCGATCGTGATACCAGGTTCCGATCGCAATTTTGGCAGAGTCTGCAAGCTAGCTTGGGAACAAGTCTGAACTTCAGCACGGCTTATCATCCACAAACAGATGGTCAGTCGGAACGAACTATTCAGATCTTGGAGGATATGCTCAGAGCATGTATGCTCGATTTCAAAGGATCGTGGGAAGATCACCTGCATCTTGTGGAGTTTGCGTACAACAACAGCTACCAAGCAAGCATAGGAATGACACCTTTTGCAGCATTGTATGGAAGGAAGTGTCGATCACCATTAAGTTGGGACGACATCGGAGATAGGGAACTCCTTGGACCAGAGATGATAGTAGCGAACGTTGATGTGGTTCGTACTATCAGGGAAAGAATGCGCATAGCCCAAGATAGACAGAAGCACTGGGCTGATGCGAAGAGGCGACACTTGGAGTTCCAGCCAGGAGATCATGTATTCCTGAAAATATCTCCGAACCGCGGAGTGATCCGATTTGGAAGACGGGGAAAGCTGAGTCCGAGATATATTGGACCGTTCGACATACTCGAATGAGTCGGTGAAGTGGCATACCGATTAGCGCTTCCACCCTCATTGGTGGGAGTGCATAATGTGTTCCACATATCTCAACTCAGAAGGTATGTGAGTGACCCCAGCCATGTACTTGATCATTCCGAGCTCACGATACAGCCCGATTTGTCTTGTGAGCAACAACCTGTGGAAATCCTGGACAGGAAAGTGAAGACACTTCGGAACAAGGAAGTTAACCTGGTCCGGGTAATGTGGAGAAAAGACACTCCAGGAGAATCCACGTGGGAAAGAGAGGATGAAATGCGTGCAAGATATCCTCACCTTTTTGTAAACTAGTCCACAAATAAAAGTTGTAAATTTCGAGGACGAAATTTTTGTAAGGAGGGTAGATTGTAACAACTCCAATTTTTTTTGTATACCTAAATTTGATTTAAATTTGAAGTATACATGGAGTATTTAATGTTGCTGATAATACTTTAAGTATCTATTTCCCTACAATAATTACAAGAAGGAGCTTGTAGCTCATTGGTAATACCTTGCACTGCTGAACCAAGCCACCAGAGTTCAAATCCCATACCCCACATTATTTTTTATATTGATTTTTTTTAAAACCTTTAGAATACCAAGAGTTTACACGTGCATATCTCATAAAAACTCCACTACACCCAAACATGTAACACTTGCAGGAGTTAGATGAACTGTCGGGGGGGATCCAGGTCACCGGACTCGGTCGGGAATCGGCCAACTCGGCCTTGACTCGGCCGACTCAGTGGTCCGACCGAGTCACGGCCGAGTCACCCCCGATTCGGCCGATTCCGGCGATGGTCACAACATGAAAGTTGTGTCTTTTCATATTCCCTACACACCTGCAAACTTTCAGCCTCATACCACTTCCAGAGCTCATTAAAAACCCCCAATTACTCCACTTTTAATACATTTTTATTACATTTATCACATTTTTATTTTTAACTTTTCATCTACCCTAACCCTAGTCCTCTTTACTCTTTAGAAGAGTTTGAAAACCCGTAAGTCCCAATCTTCCCTTTTTTCTATTTCTTAAAATACGGAATTACGAACCCCGACGGAAATCGGAACAAACCGATTTCCGATTCGGTTTTTCTACAAAATCCCACTTGTCACCTAATCCATAATACCTACCTATATTCATGATGACTATTAATCACATAGAAACCAATTTAAACAAAGTTTCTCACATGAAATGATAGCTTTATTGTAAAACCGTATTCTTTTCATAAAAATACCATGAAGTTTATTTTTCTCGTTTAATCAATTCCCTCATTCCTAAATATGTTTATCTTGATCAATAAACTTGTAGAAATCAATTTGAATGAATTTTCACACATAAAATGATAACGTTTTCAAATACCGTATTCTTGCGCTTAAATACCTTCAAATTTAATATATCATATTTAACCTCTAAAACTTTATTAAAACTTAAAATAAGTCACGAGGTAATGACCTACCTCTACACACACACAAATATAACCCTAATTGATAAACGTCAAAACATAGAATACGAAAATACATGACTTTTCACTAAAATACCATTATCTTTATAAACCTTTCTTGAAAGCTTTAAGTTGTACACAATTTTAAATAAAATCTTTTATAATGAAAGCACGATATGTCATGGACATCGATCGTTAATCTAAACTGACTTTGTGGTGTCTAGGCAAGTGTGTCTAGGCTAGTGGTTTTTAATTAGGCCCACTACTGTGGTTCCTTCCCACTTACCTGGCACTTACCTGGCCGCAAATGACGGTGAAGAGGCGATTTGAGAATTCTAATGACTTGTCGTTTAGACCTTAGAAATAGGCTAGTTGGCTTAGGAAACCCTAGAAACTAAAATACGGAAATCTATACCCTTTTACAAATATATACCTTATATTTATAAAACCGTTTTTCTAAATGAATGGTATTTGTTAAACCTAATCAAAGCGCCGCTACAACCCACCTTTGGGGAACCCGTTAGGGATAGTACGGTTCATCGTGCACCCGCGGGCTAGTAGTGCGAGATTCAGACCTCCGCAAAGAGCATTCGGTCTCGAAAGGTTTAAAATACGGCATTTAAGAAAAAATGAGATTTTGGAAAATAAAATATTATTTAAAATTATTCTTGTATTAATTTAATTATCTTTTAAACACCTATTTTATCATAAGATAAAGTTTCCATTTTTTCTAAAATTACAAGATTAAAAGTTACATTAAAATACCATGAGTTTCAAATAAATCAATTAATACTTTTATTAGGATATATTCACTAGAATAACACAAATAAAATTCACATTCATTATAACTATAAAGAAGAATAATTAATACTTGAGATGTATTTTGAAAAATATACAATAGTACTTTTTACATAAAACCCCCCCAAGTTTTATAAATTACAATAAGGCCCCTAACAATTATAGAACTTCAACTTACCTTCTTTTAGTCTGACTCGGGTTTGGGTCTGACTATTTCTGACTTGAACATGATTCAAGTCAATCTATATTCTTTTATATTCCAACTCAATACGAATACATGAATCCCTGAAACCAGTTAACAATCTATAGAACTTGACTGAACCGAACCATGGATATATTCCTTTTACATGTTTCCCAGTATTCTATTTACATGACTCTACGGTTTTAGCCATTTCCTGATATCATGGTTTCGGTCAGTCAGTTAATCAATCTTACAATCAATACAATTTTACAAGATAACAATACAAACAAGATATCGCGGGGTTTAAGGGGTAGATTGGTACGGAAGCTGTTAAAGGTGGCACGAGGTGGTCAGATTAATACACCTAACCTGAATCTCATTGCTGTTGTACCGTGGCATAACGGTTCCTTGTACTATACGTGCCCTAGTCTCTGGCAAGTGAGACTCCCCTCGTATACACTGGCATCCTTCTGTACCAAGCTACAAACAACAGCGTTAACATAACATTATAACAATAGTTTATACTTTAAAAATGTATCTTCTTATTCTGTCTTCTCTACTTCCCTCTTACCTTTGGGACTTACCGATCGATCTGTTCGCTGACGACATTCTGTTCTCTCTTCTTTGAATGTCGTCAGGTGGTTTGGACCCGGCGGAGATCGTGCCATCTCAAGAAGACTTGGAGCAGTTTGCCGAAGACCCTGCTCTTTAGTTTCATTGTACACTTTTCCTTCCAGTACTTTTCATTTCCTGTTATGCCACTGTTTAGGCATCTTTATTTCAGTTGTATTTCCTTTTCATGTATTGTAAAAAGAATATTAATAAATAAAAGTTGTTGTTCTTTTTATACTCTTGTCTCTTGTGTATTTATTTTATATTGCTTAGCTACGCTTAGCGTATGTACTTCTGAGTACATATGTAGCGGACCTCGTCGTGTCCCCTTCGCCGTACACTGGGAAGCGGGGCGTGACACGGGTGCTCAGTGGTGACTGGGTACACTGGACGGACTCACCGAGAACTCCTATATGGAATTATATCTATCGTCGGATAGAAGTTCTCATGTGACACTAGTGCAGGTTAGTCTGTAGACCCGAGATCGTCATAGAGTCTTGTGTGTTCTCCCGCTGTACTTTGATTACCACCCTACCACGGCTCTACTGAGTCGTGCAAACAGGTGGCCGTTGGGTACAGTCCCGAGACACACGAAGGCGATGAGCGATAGGAGGGGTTTCGTCTCTCCCGGTATTGAGAGTTGATGCTGTGCTGTGCTCGATTGGCTATATCAGTAAGTCCCTGGCCAGGGCTGTTGAGATTTACTGATAAGTGTTATCAGTAGTTTCTCGATCTGTTATAGACCACTCATCGGCACGACTTATTGAGTTATTGGGGTCGACGTTACCATCCCTAGACTCGATATGCAGCATATCTGACGAAGAGACCGGACTGTACGGTAGTGTTGCCGGTTGGCTCGACGGGAGTTGTGACAGGTTCGCTTGTTTTCTTCTGATCGCTCAATACCCGGGTGACCGTTACGTTTAGCTGACCGCTTGCGGCTTGGGGGTGCTTGATATGATCATCACCCACTGCTGGCGTATTGAAGAGTCTTAGAGTCCCACAATGGAGTTGTCTAGTCCAGGAGAAACGATGTGGTGCGCATATGAGATATGCGCGTGGACCCGGTTAAAATGCGCGTATGAGATACCGTATATTAATCGGGCGGTTTGCTTTTGGTCGGGTTGTATGCGATATGACCGGTTTGCTAAATCAAGTGTTGATTTAGGATTGACCATTAGTTTCTCACTTTAAACCCTTTCTTGTCTTTTTATTGTATGCATGCATGTATGCATTTATTCTCATTCATGCACATAGGATGTGCATGCACACATACATGCATACATAATTCTATCATGGTTGTTGATATAGTGGATGGTGACAATATAAGACTCACACCATTTATAAAATATATGGATATTATTTTTGGAAAAAGAAAAATGGAAATGGAAATTGTTATCATGGTTTAATATTTTTTCTTGCATTAACCCTTTGGTTTAACCATGATTCATTTTCTATGGCCATTTTTGTTTCAAACTAAAATATCTAGATATTTTATAACTATGGTTAAGAATGAGGAAGTGAAAATATATATATTTTCATTTCTTATTTTTATTCACAAGTTTATCATTATCTTGAGCTCTTTACAAGCCATCATCTTCTTCCTCCTTTCTCTCTTGCTCTCTAATTTTCTCAAGTGAGCAAAAGAGTCACCAAGTTAGGATTTTGAAGTGAAAAAACAAACCACATCACCATTCTACACTAGTCTTGACCATTAGTGTAGAGTGTTAGCTTCCATTTCTTCTCTTGATCCAGTGGAGCTTCAAGCTTAGACAAAGAGGACTTCGGGTGGATCGTCGTGGACCTAGAGGATCTCAAGCGAACCCTTTTCCCAACCCTCAAGTAGCCAAGGAGTCTAGCGTAGAGAGCTACAAAGGTTGTACTCTCAAAACCCTAGCTTTTACTACTTGTGTTTATGTTGCCCTAAACTTTCTAGCATGATCCTTAAGATAGTTTCTTTAGCACCATATAAAATTTAAATATGGCATGCGTGTTGCCTCCGAACCCTTGTAGTGGTGCTGTAGGAAACCCTTCATGGTATCAGAGCCAGGTTAGAGCTTTAGGCGACGTTTAGGCGAAGTTAAAACTCCGATCGAACCACGAAATACGGATTTTGACCCTTCTCTAAACATTTTTTGAAACTGTGTTTTTTTCTGAATTAAAAATACTTAAAAAATTCAGCAGGTAAATATAAGCAATACTGTAGAAAACGACACCATGATCCGTACATATCGCCGCGGAACCGCGGCCATACCTTGCTTGGGCCGCGGATCCACGGCCGTACAGAATCCTTATGGCATCGATTTTGTGTAGTAATGTCAGTAGTTGCTTGTACATATTTTTGGGTATTTTTAATCTGACTCAAGTGTTGAGTGTTCTGGGGATTATTTTGGATTCGTTGATTCGATCGGAAAATTTAATTTCGTGTTGTTTTTGGGTAATTTAGAAAGTATTAAAAAGTTCGAACGGATATCATTAACTCACTTTTTCCCGGCACGAAAAACTTTCAAATGTTGAATTTTTCTCGAGTTTAAATCTTTTGGAAATACGTGCAAGTAACGTGGTGGGCCCTCTAGAAGAACACAAACCTTAACTCGATTATGTGACCGTCTGAACTGCCTCTAAACCTTAGGGTTTGGGGCAGTACGGCGTGCCACATGTGAGGCGTTGGCTTGACCCTTCTACGGCTGGACCGCTGCTACTGTGACATGTTCCGGGATTTTTGAACTCCGCTCAAGTGTTGAGCTATTAAGGAAATCTTGGGTATTTGATTATTCGATCGGAAAGTTTAATACTGTCTATTTATCTCGAATGTGATACAATATGTGGAATTCATATAGTTAGGCATGAAATGCGAAGTATGTGATATTTCGGATTTACGATGTCTAAAGTGATTGTGGATTCCAAATGTTGTAGTTTTACACTTTCTTTTCTGTGACCGTAAGTGTAGTATGTCGCATATCGCCGGTTTCGTTGCTATACATCAACGACAATCGGGGTACGCATACTTACTTACGTTGATGATATATGATATTATATGTTGCTGAGATATGATGTGCAGGATTGTCGCGATTGAATAGCCGGTTTTTTTTATGTGAGATGAGAGTTTTCTTTTCATTCATGTAAAATTCAAATATAATGTAATATTATTTTATTTGGGGCACTTCCGGGTTGAGATTGATGTCACCAGTGTTGTATATTATTTACTTTTCCGCATTAGGATAGACCCAAGGAGGGGAGCACAAGTGACCGAGTTCTGGGGTTCAGAGGGAGGCCATCTCGAGGAGTCGAGACCGGGTCTCCTAAACTCCAGAATTGGTAGGGTCGCTTGCCGCTCTCATAGAGGTCTAGGAGTGTGGGCTTGGCTATTCATCGCGACTGTGGAATTCGTATTTTCTATTGTTGGCTAAATACTAAATACGGACGTCCTAGTATATCCTATATTATCATATATATGTTTCTGCTGCCTGTATACTGTGATGTGATATCTGAGACGAATGATATATTATATATGAGATATATAGTAGACGTTGCTTATGTTTTACACCCGCGCTAGTCCCGTCCCGGTATGCCGTTAGTTAAGTAACCTAACGGTGCATAACGAAACATTGCGACGAATGCGGATGGCATAAGCGTACGTTGTATTTTCGTTTCTTTTCTGTGATTGGCTTAAGGACTTAAATGATGGGGCTACATTAATATGATTAATGTAAAGAAAATAAACCTAAAAAGATGTTGTAGAATCGGATTTGAAAACCACTCGGCTCTTTATGAAAAAGCTATATTTCAAAACTGCGGAGCTCAAGCCACTCCTTTTAAAAAGCATTTGATTCTACGACGATATCAAGTTCAAAGCGTTAAAGATTTTCTTAAAAATCATCCGCAACCCTCCGTCATTTTAGGAAGTAGAGTACTTAGTATCCGTGCTACGTTTGTTGACTATAGTTAAGACGTAGTGTACGGTAGCTAAGTGATGTCTTCCTACACTGCATATGATGCAGATTAATTAGGACATTTATGCGACTTTGTTGACCATAGTTAAGGGTCATATGAGTGGGTCTAATTAATCAAGAAATGACGGGTAGAACTTGACTAGTACTTATGATTTGTTGATCATAGTTAAGGTCATAGGTACTAGGGGTAAAAACCACATCGGGAATTTCAATAGTTGAAATTTGCAATGAGATTGCATACCTTCCATATGATGGTTGGATCCCGATCCCACTGTGGGCAATAGTTGCTCCCAGGAAAGTTTTGCAGTTTACAATTAGCTAACCCATTAGGTGTCTAGAAAGGTGTTAACGGGACTATGCCTCTGGGAAGACGAGGTTTACTTTAATTAGGTCCGTACGAAAGCACGGGGAACCTCCCTCAAGTACCGACACTGGCCTGGCTGAACGGTTGGCGAAGTTGTAGACTGTAATTAATCCTGGCTAGTTTTCTTTTTAAGGTTTGAAAGAAAAACTTGATTAAAACAGTGGGAGACATCAATTAGATAAGATAATAACCAATCTGATCTTTGCAAGAGCTTTCACTGAGTGTATTCTTTTCTCTCTCTTAATGGCAGATACCAATGACAGGAATCAAGCTTCTACTAGATAAAAATAAACTGAATGAGACCAATTATAAAGACTGGCTGAGGAATATTAACATTGCCTTGACTTATGATAAGGTATCATATGTCCCCACGGCTCCAGCCCCGCCCGTCCCAGGTCCAAAATCCTCAGTTGCGGATATTGAAGTCCGCAAGACATGGGACGCTGACTGTGCCACGGCTAAATGCCTCGTGCTTGCATCGATGGATAACACACATCAAAAGCAGTACGAGAATATGGACGTTCACGCCATATTCCTCCATACAAAGAAGTTGTATGGAGAGCAATCCCGCGTATTACGATACGAAGCATCAAGGAAACTGTTTCAGATGCGAATGGCCCCTGGCACACCAGTAGGAGACCATGTTCTGAAGATGATAGCTCTCATAGAAGAGCTTAAGGACCTTGGATGGACGATGGACAATGAACAATATACAGATATTATTCTACAATCCCTCCCCTCCACCTTTGCTCAATTTATAGTTAACTTCAACATGCACAACATGGAGAAGGAACTACCTGAACTCCTTAATATGTTAAGGAGTGCAGAGAGCACACTGAAATCAGTGAAAACTCCCGTTTTGAGTGTTGGGCAATCTTCCTCTTCTCGCCCAAAGGCTAAGGCCAAGGGAAAGATGAAGAAGAAGCCCACCAAGCCTAGGGGTGGAGTTAAAAAGGTTAAGGGGAAGGACAAGTCCAAAGCTGGAAAATCGGGGAAAGGGGAATGTTATCACTGCCACAAAACAGGACATTGGAAGCGCAACTGCACGGAGTACTTAAATCTCAAGAAGAAGCATGGGGATGCTTCCACTTCAGGTATGTTTGTGACAGAAAACTGTTTTTCAATAAACTCTACTTCCTGGGTATTAGATACCGGTTCAGGTTATCACATTTGCAATTCCATGCAGGGGCTGAGAAATAGCAAGGTTTTGAAGACAGGTGACCATACTCTCCGCGTTGGAAATGGTTCCAATGTACATACAGTTGCAGTGGGAGAGTATCATTTGGGGTTGCCGTCTGGGTGTATATTGGTTTTGAACCCATGTTATTTTGTACCTAGTATGCTTTGTAATATAATATCCGTTTCTTTGTTAGACAATGAAGGATATAATTTTGTATTGCAGAACAATGTTATAAACATTCACCTGAATCAAATGTTGGTTGGGTAGGGTACGCTTAATAACGGGATATACGTCCTAAATCAACACACAGTTTTCAGCATACAACACACTAATAAAAGAAAACTTTCGGAAATAAATGAAGCTTTTCTTTGGCACTGTAGACTTGGTCATATTAACGAAACAAGACTAAACAAGTTACACAAAGATGGATATTTAAACCCTTTTGAATATAAATCTTATGCGACTTGCAAGTCTTGTATCAAGGGTAAAATGACCAAAACTCCGTTTACCGGACACGGAGAAAAAGCTGCTGAGCTCCTAAGCCTCATACATAGTGATATATATGGACCAATATCTACACATGCTAGAGGCGGTTTTTCATACTTCATTACTTTCACTGACGATTTCTCAAGATTCGGTCATGTATTTTTATTAAAGCACAAATCCGAAGCTTTCGAGAAATTCACTGAATATAAACTTGAAGTAGAAAAACAAACCGGCTTGAGTATCAAAATGCTTCGATCAGATCAAAATGGGGAGTATCTCAGTACAGAATTTGCAAACTTCCTAAAAGAGAATGGGATTCTCTCTCAGCTCACTCCTCCTTACACACCACAGCACAACGGTGTGTCAGAACGACGGAATCAGACCCTATTAGATATGGTCCGTTCCATGACGAGTGATGCTGAGTTACCCGTCTCATTTTGGGGGCATGCATTGGAGACTGCAGCGTTTCTACTGAACAGGGTTCCAACCAAAACCGTGTCTACCATGCCATATGAGATATGGCATGGGAAGAGACCATCTCTTAAGAGAATTAAGATTTGGGGTTGTCCGGCCTATGTTAAAAAGCAGAATCCGGACAAACTCGAGACACGGTCGGTCATGTGTAATTTTGTGGGATATCCAAAGAACTCTTATGGATATCTATTCTACCACAAGGAGGAACAAAAGGTGTTTGTTTCTCAGTATGCCACATTCTTGGAAAAAGAGTTTTTCACAACTGAAACTGATGGCAAAGTGGTGGATCTAGAAGAGGTTCTAGAGACACAAACTATAAATGACGACTTGGTTGAACCGGCTATTGCAATAGAAACTGAGGAACCTCGACCACTCCGTAGGTCTGGTAGAACTTCTCGCCCACCGGAGAGGTACTACGGTTTCCTCATTGATGGTGACAGAGAAGACTGCATCATGGAGGATGATGATCCTACCAGTTTTCAGCAAGCTATCACGAGTGGAGACTCTGTAAAGTGGCCGGATGCCATGAGATCCGAAATGGAGTCTATGTACACCAACAAAGTATGGACTTTGGACGTTGTACCCCCTGGGGTAAAACCTGTGGGGTGCAAATGGATCTTTAAAAGAAAGATTGGTGTAGATGGGCAGGTAGAGACCTATAAGGCAAGACTTGTGGCGAAGCATTTTCGTCAAAGACCATGTTTGGACTATGACTAGACTTTTTCTCCCGTAGCCATGCTTAAATCCATTCGGATCCTACTTGCTATTGCTGCTCACTACGACTATGAAATCTGGCAGATGGACGTTAAAACAGCATTTCTAAATGGAGATTTAGAAGAATGCGTTTATATGGATCAGCCAGAGGGCTTCATTGACAGTGGGAGCAGCGGGAAAGCATGTAGATTGCTTAAATCCATATATAGGTTAAAGCAGGCATCACGGAGTTGGAACATCTGTTTCGATGATGTTATCAAAGAGTTTGATTTCATCAAAAATCCAGGTGAACCTTGTGTTTATAAGAAGGCTGTAGGTAGAGCTGTCACATTTCTCGTATTGTACGTGGATGACATTCTTCCGATAGGAAATGATATTCCTATGCTACATTCGGTCAAATCTTTCTTATCACTAAGGTTCTCCATGAAGGACCTGGGTGATGCCACATACATTCTGGGCATTAGGATCTATAGGGATAGATCCAAGAGGTTATTGGGATTGTCCCAAACCAGGTACATCAACACCATCCTAAAAAGGTTTAGTATGGAAGACTCCAAGCGGGGTGCCTTACCCGCTTGCCATGGGGTCACTCTCTCCAAGGACTCTTGCCCAAAGACCAATGAAGAGAGAGCTCGCATGAGCATTATACCCTATGCTTCGGCAGTAGGATCTATAATGTATGCGATGTTATGTACATGCCCAGATGTAGCTTATGCACTTAGTGTTGTAAGCAGGTATCAATCCAACCCAGGGGAGAATCACTGGATAGCTGTGAAGAACATTCTTAAGTACTTATGAAGGACTAAAGAATTTTTCTTGGTGTATGGTAATGGAGATCTCCAAATGGAGGCCTTTATCGATTCGAGCTTCCAGAGCGATAAGGACGACAGCAAATCTATCTCTGGGTTTGTATTTACTCTCAATGGAGGGACGGTAAGTTGGAAGAGTTCCAAACAGGATACCGTTGCAGACTCTACGATGGAGGCTGAGTACATTGCTGCGAATGATGCCGCCAAGGAAGCCGTCTGGATGAAGAAGTTCGTCTCGGAGCTAGGAGTAGTTCCAACCATTATTGATCCAATACAATTGTATTGTGATAATAATGGGGCTATGGCGTTAGCCAAGGAGCCCAGGTCCCATCAGCAGTCCAGACACATCCTGAGGCGCTTTCATTTGATCCGGGAGATTGTAGATCGCCGCGAGATCGAGATTAGGAGAGTAGACACAAAGAACAACGCCGCGGATCCACTCACCAAGGCCCTCCCTGAGCCGCAGCATGAGCGACTTTTTGAGATGTTGGATATGAGATACGCCAATAACTGGCCTTAGTGCAAGTAGGAGATTGTTGGATATATGTATGCCCTAGAGGCCATTATATGATAGTGGATGTATTTATACATGTATATATATATATATATTCAGTGTACATTCTTGCTCGACATGATAGTATGCTATCTGGTTCTACTTTATCTGACATGTTGATTTGATCATGCTTTTATTCATCCATACATGTTGATAAAGCCCTGAGGATATAGGCTTGACTACTGTGATTATGATGGTGATCATACTAGTGGGACATCTGTAGTTTATAAGCATATCTTGAAATGTACCTAGTCGTAGGTATATCGAGACGGGGCATCGATATACCAGAGTAGACTAGCGTATATGATACTAGACCCATATGATGGGCGATGGATGTTCCTACATTCATCGATGTTTGACATCGAGATCGTATACGGGTGCTCAGTGGTGACTGGGTACACTGGACGGACTCACCGAGAACTCCTATATGGAATTATATCTATCGTCGGATAGCAGTTCTCAGGTGACACTGGTGCAGGTTAGTCTATAGACCCGAGATCGTCATAGAGTTTTGTGTGTTCTCCCGCTGTACTTTGATTACCACCCTACCACGGCTCTACTGAGTCGTGCAAACAGGTGGCCGTTGGGTACAGTCCCGAGACACACGAAGGCGATGAGCGATAGAAGGGGTTTCGTCTCTCCCGGTATTGGGAGTTGATGCTGTGTTGTGCTCGATTGGCTATATCAGTAAGTCTCTGGCCAGGGCTGTTGAGATTTACTGATAAGTGTTATCAGTAGTTTCTCGATCTGTTATAGACCACTCATCGGCACTACTTATTGAGTTATTGGGGTCGACGTTACCATCCCTAGACTCGATATACAGCATATCTGACGAAGAGACCGGACTGTACGGTAGTGTTGCCGGTTGGCTCGACGGGAGTTGTGACAGGTTCGCTTGTTTTCTTCTGATCGCTCAATACCCGGGTGGCCGTTACGTTTAGCTGACTGCTTGCGGCTTGGGGGTGCTTGATATGATCATCACCTACTGCCGGCGTATTGACGAGTCTTAGAGTCCCACAATGGAGTTGTCTAGTCCAGGCGAAACGATGTGGTGCGCATATGAGATATACGCGTGGACCCGGTTAAAATGCACGTATGAGATACCGTATATTAATCGGGCGGTTTGCTTTTGGTCGGGTCGTATGCGATATGACCGATTTGCTAAATCAAGTGTTAATTTATCATTGACCATTAGTTTCTCACTTTAAACCCTTTCTTGTCTTTTTATTGTATGCATGCATGTATGCATTTATTCTCATTCATGCACATAGGATGTGCATGCACACATACATGCATACATAATTCTATCATGGTTGTTGATATAGTGGATGGTGGCAATATAATACTCACACCATTTATAAAATATATGGATATTATTTTTGGAAAAAGAAAAATGGAAATGGAAATTGTTATCATGGTTTAATATTTTTTCTTGTACTAACCCTTTGGTTTAACCATGATTCATTTTCTATGGCCATTTTTGTTCCAAACTAAAATATCTAGATATTTTATAACCATGGTTGAAGTGAAAATATATATATTTTCATTTCTCATTTTTATTCACAAGTTTATCATTATCTTGAGCTCTTTACAAGCCATCATCTTCTTCCTCCTTTCTCTCTTGCTCTCTAGTTTTCTCAAGTGAGCAAAAGAGCCACCAAGTTAGGATTTTGAAGTGAGAAAACAAACCACTTCACCATTCTACACTAGTCTTACCCATTAGTGTAGAGTGTTAGCTTCCATTTCTTCTCTTGATCTAGTGAAGCTTCAACCTTAGACAAAGCGGACTCCGGGTGGATCGTCGTGGACCTAGAGGATCTCAAGCGAACCCTTTTTCCAACCCTCAAGTAGCCAAGAAGTCTAGCGTAGTGAGCTACAAAGGTTGTACTCTCAAAACCCTAGCTTTTACTACTTGTGTTTATGTTGCCCTAAACTTTCAAGCATGATCCTTAAGATAGTTTCTTTAGCACCATATAAAATTTAAATATGGCATGTGTGTTGCCTCCAAACCGTTGTAGTGGTGCTGTAGGAAACCCTTCACCAAGAACCCAACGCCGCATTCCATCGCCGCCGACTCCCTCATCTCATCGCCATCTCCTTCCTCCCCCTCTCTTCCTCTCCTCTGCCGTTCCCGAGCACCAGAACCCACATCAAAACAAACCCTAGCACCCGAGCCATTCCCTGCAACCTAGGACCTTGCTGCCTTGCCGTTGATCTCGCCGGCGATCCCTTGCCGACGACTTCCCACCTTTGCAACCACATCCTAGCCGTCTCCCAACCCCAGTGAGCAACCCTTCTCTCTCTCATCCCTCTCTTCTTCTTCTTTCTGTTCTTCTTTATTTTAAATTTTCTTTTCTGTTTTTTTAAAAGGGTACCTCTGTTGATCGTCGGAGCTCCGTCGACGCCTCACCGACGACGCTGTCACCCCTCTGCAATCCAGTGAGTAAATTTCTTTCATCAATCTCCTCTGTTCTCTTTCATTCTTCTTGTTTCCTCTTCCATGCATTCTCTTTCAATCAAAATGTTCACTGTGTTTCTTGATTGCCGGGATCCGACCGTGTTGGCGACGATCACGACGACCCAGCAGGCATCTCTGATCCGTGTGATCCCATCGTGCGTTGTTTGGACTCATTCCGTGTACCGTTCGCGCGTCGCGACTTTTCTCGCCGACGTGAGACGTTCCGTTTTGTTGGAGATAGTGCCCTCAAAGTCAATTATTGGATCGCAGGTACGTGATTGCAATGATTGAGGCAGGACCTATACCGATATGACAGTCTTGCTCGAGATGATAGTATGCTATCTGGTTTGACTTTATCATCATATACATGCTTTAGTTCACTATTGCATGATGATAGAGCCCATATGATTCTTGCTTGACTACCAGCAGTATGATGGCGATCATATTCGTGGGAGCTGGGGTCTGTAAGCACATCCTTAAAGTGTCCCTAGTCGTGGGAGTTTCGAGACAGGGCATCGATACTCCAGAGTAGACTAGTGTATACAGTCGAGATCCCGACGAGGGGAAATGGCCGGTCTCACAAGCCATTGGTGTCAGTTAGTTCACCTAAGATGTATACAGGTGCTTATTAGGTTATGAATACACCGGACAGGACTCGCCGGGAACCTGCTAGTTGGTATTATACCCAGCGTCAGATAGCAGTTCCCTGGTGACATGTGTACAGGTTAGTTCATCGACCTGAGGTCGTCATTTGTCTCGTGTGAGTTCCCACTGTGCTTTGATTTCTACCCTACCACGGCTCAAAGGAGTCGTGCAAACATGTCTTTTTTGGGTACAGTCCCGAGCCACATGGAGGCAAGTGAGCGGATCGGCAGGGGATTCGTCTCTCCCGGTATTGGGGGTGAGATCGCGCTGTGTCTAGGAGAGCCATTATACATAGCCCTCGGCCGAGGCAGGAGATTTACTGGTAGGTACTCCAGTAGTATCTCAGGGTGTTCTGGGCCACTCTCTGACACGACTTATACCGCTAATGGGGGTCTGACGTTACCAGCCCCCTAGGCAGATATGCGATACTCATAGACGAACGGACCGGACTGTATGTATATTATCACTGTGAGGCTCAGTAGGGTTTGGAGATGAGTTCGCTCGTCAGCTTCCCTTCCAATCAATACATAGGCAAACGTTACGTACAGCTCGTACCTCTGACGTGCTAGTGGTTATACCGAGTGCCTGTGTGTTGATGAGTCATTAGAATCCTCCACAGACACTTTCCCAAGTTCGGGCGAAACGTTATAGAGGCCGTATAGTTTTATGGCAGGGTTCGAAAAATGCACGTGCGTTTTCGCACGTGTCATTTTTCGGGCAAATAATACTGGTAAGCTTTGGTTTAAGCCGGATCCCAGTATTATACTGTGTAGATATAATATCTTTGTCTCTGTTGCATTTGTATTCGGTCGTAATACAAATGCGGGTATGTTTATACTGTTACGGGGTTATCCTGAAATTCGTTTCAGGATAACTTTTGGAAGTTGTCAGTTTTCTATCAGCCGTATTTAACATTCGGTTAAATGCGGATTTATCTTTTCTTGATGAGTGTGGAAGGTTCTAGAAGCATCTAGATGGTGACTAGGATGATGAGGTGGCTTGTGACTCATTTGTGCTTTAAATGATCATTTAATGTTTTTGATGACAAGGTTAAGTGATTCATTAGTTCATTAAATGAGTTCATACTAGGTGTATCATGACTCATTTTGTTTCATTCATCTTGTGGTCACCTTTCCCTCTCATACACTCACCCCCTCTCTCTATTTAGTGGTCGGCCACCTCTTGGTGAGGATGATGGTTGCTTGGAAAAAAGATTGATATTGTTTTGGATTCATGGAAATTAGATAGCCTCATTTCTCATTTCACCCGATTCCAAAAGGCAACTTCATTAACCGTTCGTCCATGACTTTGGACGAAGCGAGACAAAGTGTTCTACTCATTCTCTACTTCATCTTAGTCGTCTCTTTTGGCAAACTTGACGACCGAGTTGCCTCGGTTCAGAGGCGGGAGCCCGTTTAAAGATCCGTCGACATGGTGCCACCTGGACGAGAAGACTGGAGATTCAGGAGATCGGAGCAGCCGCAACAAAGCGTGGGATGATGGTTGAAGACCGAAGGACTCGGATCGTTCGGTATAACATTTCTACCTACTTTGTAGTTTGTTAGTTTTGCTTTAATGGCAGATCCGGGTTATAGTACGCGATAGCGCCAGTTGTAAAAAGTTTTTGTTCCATATTTGGCGTCTGTTAGACGGCCGGGGCGCTACCGTGGACTTACAGTGGTATCAGAGCCTCGCCATTAAGCTATACTAACTTGTGCTAACACGTTTAAAATATTGATCGAACGGAATTTCGAAAATCACATTTTTCAGCACTAAAGTTTCTGTCAATTTTTAAAAGGGTCTTAAAATTATTTTGAGCATCACAGAAAAACAAGAAGGCTTTTTAAAGAATAATAGAGAAAAAAGGTCCACTGAATCGTCCGTACGACCGCGGAACCGCGGCCATCTTGGCGTTTCAGTTGGTCAATTTTCTACTGTTGGTTCTCTATTGGAAATTGTGGTTTTTGGTATAGTTCTTTTGGGCCCAGTTTTTGTTACAGTACAGCAGATGTTTGTGGGGCCCACTATGGGATGTTTGGTCGATCGAAATTCAAACGTGTTAGTATACAGTACTTACTTTATATCTCCGACCGGGAATGTCATTCGAGCGGTAAATTGCGTCTAATTGCTATAGCTCTTTTAGACGGATTTGCGAACGTGACATTCGTGTTGATGTTCTGTGTTGTGCTGTAATGTTGCGGATTTGTCGTGGTGGATAGCAGGGTGCAATGATAGTGCAGTTTGGATTTATTTGTACATTTGATATTATGGGGCGAGCGTCCAACATGTGGACTGTCGTCACTGCCTGTTTGTATAATATTCTTTTGGGGCACGACCGGGTTGAGGTCGATGTACCCGTTGTACATATTTTTATTTCGGTACTAGGTTTATCCCGCGAAGGAGTGCACGGATAGCCGGGTTCTGGAGGGCAACGGGTCCGTATCTCATGGCTTTGAGAGGCAGAGGGGCCTCACTCTAGAATTGGCAGACTATTCGCCGCACTCGTAGGGGGTACAGGTTGACCCAAGGAGGGATGCTCAATTTACCGGATTCCGTGAAGTGCCGGGTGTTCCATTCACTATGTTGTGGGGACTACCTCTCTTCAGGTTTTGGCGGGTAACTTGCCGCACCTGTAGGGGTCTAGGTTTCATTGCATAGGCTATCCACACGACCAGGGGAACGTCGGGTTCAGTAGCGGCTCTGTGAAACCCGGGGATCCCAGATTATTTGTATTGTTCTGTGATGCTTATTACTTTTCTGTAATGTTGCATATTATCACGCCTGGAGCGATTATTATATATTGGTATATATACTATTAGATGTTGTATATGTTTTACACCCGCGCTAGTCCAGCCCCCGCTCTGTCGTTAGTTAAGTAACCTAACGAGTGATGACGGGACCCAGTGACGAATGCGGATGGCATATACGTACATTTTATTTTCGTTCTTTTCTGGTGTGATTGATTGATGGGACTGCATTGATTCTTATCAATGCAAGGATAAAACAAACCTATATTTGTTGTTGTTGGAACAAATTTAAAAAGGGTGTTATTACAAAGATGTTTCCTTTTGTTTTGCATAGTGGTATTCAGTCGGAATATCCTGCACCTCATTCGACGAGGCAAGGGCCGAGATCCCTTCACCGGGAGTGACCCCTTGGGCAGAAGTTTACGTCAGGGTAGTAACTTCTATATAGTCGATTACAAGTTGCTTTGCATCGCGGTATTCAGTTGGAATATCCTGCACCTCATTCCATGAGGAAAGAGCCGAGATCCCTTCACCGGGAGTAACCTCTTTAGCAAAAGGTTTTTCGTCACTATATTTTTATAAAAAGCTATCAGGTTCCTTCAACGAGATCAAGTTCATTACGTTAAAGGTTTTTCGCCAAAAACCAGTCGTAGCCCTCCGTCGTATCTTATGGATGGTCAATAGTATTCAAGATATGTTTGTTGACTAAAGTCAAGGCATAGTGTTTGGTAGTTGCTGGGTATTCATCTGTTGCATAGATAGATGTGTTAGTTTGGGACAGTCGTATTACCGTGTTGACTAAAGTCAAGGGTATGTACGGGTGAGTTCAAATCAACCTGGACAATGACGGGTAGAACTTGACATGTAACTTATGATTTGTTGACTAAAGTCAAGGTCATAAGAGCATGAGGCAAAAATAACATCGGGAGTTTCAAACATACAGGAAACTTGCCAGGCATGCGCATACCTTTTGGAGTGTGATAACTTGAGTGGCTTCCATCAAGTTATCATGCAATGATAGTTGGATCCCGATTCTACTGATGAGTTGGTTTACTCTTCGGGTGATCCCGACTAATTCTTCTTTCAGGTTTGGAGGAGAATTTGAGATTACAGTAGGAGATTTCCTGATTAGATAAAGTGATAACCATTCTGATCTAGGTTAGAGTGCACGCAGAGTGTTTCTTTTCTCTCTCTCTTTGGCAGCGACCATTGACCGACCCTAAACTTTGACTCAGTGATCAAGTTGACCAAACTTTCTTAAAATACTGGCCTTTGGATTGTCTTAGTTGCATAAGTCATTGCCGCTCCATCTTTTACCCTTTGTATTTCTCAGAACACCCCGTATTACTACGGATATCCACTTCCATTGGATAGATCCATCGTATGGTTATATACGAACTCGAAGGGACTTCTTCGAGGATGGATCCAGGTTCAGGAGAAATAGAATTAGTTTATTCAGTTGTCTTTTATTATCACCTTCTCTCAGGTTGCGAGGGCTCCTTAGTTTAGGAGAGTACACCTATTAGGCTTATTGGATAATCTTCTTCCAAACCATAGGCTGGTACCGAACGGTAGGGAAGAAAGAAAACCATTTAGCCTAACGATGGTGTACAAAAGGTAACGACTAAAGACAAATAAAGGGATTTGGAGAGATGGCAATGAAATATACGGTTAAATTCATGAATTGGATTATGGAAGAGGCATTACTAGGAATACCAGGATACCCCTACGAAACATTTTCATGTTTCAGTGCATTGTTAAAAGAAAACTGTTTTCCCGATTAGATACTTACTCCAGGATATGTATTTACCAGGTATGATTCTCACATCTGTATGGTTTTACAGATGATGAATGGGAGGAAGTTATTGGGAATAAGGTGATCATCCTCATTATTTCGGAATTCGTTGTAATTGGTGATATTTGAGGAAGTCGCCTGGGTGATTGCCGGCAGGCATGTATTTGGTTTTGAGTATCCGTTGTTGTGCACCAATTTCAAAATGATATATCTGTACGTTTATTTTTATAAAGTGAGATATAACTTTTTGATATTATGTCGGTGACATTTACCTATATTAGTTGATGATTGGGTAAGGAGCATTGAACAACGGAGTAGTTCTTAAACCATAAGTACAGTTTTCAACCAACGACACACAGATTTTGAGTTATTCAACTCAGCGGACTTATACAGAGTATTGTATGTAGTCCAGTGTCCGTCACGACAAAGGGGTAGGTCCTCGTACTCTGTTCTGTTTACTTGTAACTTCTCTAGTTTTTAGACAAGTGTTTCGTAGAAATACAATGTCTAAATTTTGAGAAGTTGTGGGTATAAGAATAAGGTAGAGAACCAGATGTCACAAGTATCGGGATTCTTCAAAGAAATCGAAGATGTAGATACTTATGATTGGTATTCAGATGATAGTAATGGTTTTTGAGAAACTTGTTTCTCTTTCGGGTTACTTATAATTGGATGTATTCCGAAGTTGAGTAATGCTGATTAGCCTATCTCCATTAAGTTGATATGCACTGGAGACAGCTGCATGATTTGAATCTGGTTCCAATTAAATTAGTGCCTCTATTTTTATATTGGATATAGAATGGTTCATATCTTAACGATGTTAAGGTACGGGGAGTTGTCCAGCTTATGCTTAAAACCAGACACTGGATAACTCAAGGCACGTTTCTGTAATGGCAGTTTGTGGGTTGACCCGGGCTATGTCGAGGGTTGAAATTTCTACCATCTGGAAGATCAATAGTGATATTGTTCTTGACTCGCCACAGTTTTAGTAAAATGGATTTTTTCAGAAAACAGTAGTGGGAGTATGGTAGAACTGGAAGAGATTCCAGAACCGCAAACGATTACGGAAAATTTAATAGGACCTATATATATTCAATCAGGTTTGACATTCCAATAGCCACTTCGCAAATATGGTGGGTAACCTCAGACACCTGAGAGGTACTCCGGTAGCCTCAAGGACGGTGACAGGGAGGTTCTTGTTTACCCAGACTTGACACTACTGTTGTTCCAGACTATGAGACCCGGCAAGAGGATAAGTATAGCGTCGTTCTAAACGTGCTTTAGAAGTGTACGTAGATATTATTCTGCCAGAGGGTTGTCGTAGTCAGTGGGAGCAGCGGAAGTATAGTGGGCAAGTAGCTTATGTCTATTTATAGGCTTGAGCAGATATAGCGAAGATAAGATCATCTATTTTTGATGTGAAAGTCATGGGTTTGACTTCATCAGAATAGGGGATGGATCTGTTAAGAAGGTAGTAAGGTGTGATGTTTTAGTATTTGGATGACATACATAGAGTAGGAAGTAAAATTCCTATACTACGATCGGTTGTACTTTGGTCGTCACACAGTTGTTTCTCCACAAAGAATATGGATATAATATCTGACATTCTGGTTACTAGATCTATAGTTTTAGATCTAGATTTGGGTAGTTTCCCAATATGGGTACTTTGACAGTATTCTAATAGTATTTTAGAATAGTTGACTCCTGACATGGTAGTGTACCTGCAGGTGATGGATTCACCCTCTCTAAAGGTGTCTTAGAGACTAAAGAAGAGAGGGATGTGCATGATTGGCAGATCACTTGCTTAGACAATTGAGTCAATCATGAGATGTCAAGTACCACACCAGATGTTGTTTTTGCACTAGATGCGATAAGTTTATATTAATCCAATCCTGGAGAAACATAAGCAAGCAGTTTTTTAACATAAGTGCATGTTCTACGGATTTGATGACAACAACCTCCTTCGGGAAACGGTTATCATTCCAGGCTTCCAAGGTGACATGGATGACAGAGTGTTTGTCAGAGTTATAGTTTTTCCTCTGTAGAGAGACAGTATTATGGACAGGTGGTCCAAGAGGATACTGTGGGAGGCCTGGTGCTGGATACTGATTAGGTTCAGTTATCGATACAGTCTAAGAAGTTTGGATTTGGAGTTCATTTATGAACTAGGTCCCATCAGATATCCAGACATATTCTAAAACAGGTATTACTCAATTCGGGAGATGGCGTTCTACGCGAACTTAAGATTAAGAGAGACATAGAAAGAAACATCAGGGCGGATCCACCCACTGAGGCTATTTCTCGAACATAAGAGTTTTACAAACTAGCCTTGTGAAACTGATTAGTAGAGGAGTTGGATGTTCGGTATCACACGGGCTGTGAGTATGCGACATCGCAATAATAAGCCTTAAGTGCAAGTGGGAGATTGTTGGAGACAGTGCCCTCAAAGTCAATTATTGGATCACAGGTACGTGATTGCAATGATTGAGGCAGGACCTATACCGATATGACAGTCTTGCTCGAGATGATAGTATGCTATCTGGTTTGACTTTATCATCGTATACATGCTTTAGTTCACTATTGCATGATGATAGAGCCCATAGGATTCTTGCTTGACTACCAGCAGTATGATGGCGATCATATACGTGGGAGCTGGGGTCTGTAAGCACATCCTTAAAATGTCCCTAGTCGTGGGAGTTTCGAGACAGGGCATCGATACTCCAGAGTAGACTAGTGTATACAGTCGAGACCCCGACGAGGGGCAATGGCCGGTCTTACAAGCCATTGGTGTCAGTTAGTTCACTTAAGATGTATACAGGTGCTCATTAGGTTATGAGTACACCGGACAGGACTCGCCGGGAATCTGCTAGTTGGTATTATACCTAGCGTCAGATAGCAGTTCCCTGGTGACATGTGTACAGGTTAATTCATCGACCTGAGCTTGTTTCCCCCAATCAGAGCAAAGCTCTGCTGGAAATTCAAAATTCAAATTTTGAAGCAACGCTTCAAATCCCGGGCGCAACGAGCCACGTGTCAGGCGCAGATACATCAGCGCAGCGCCCAAAGCAGCGCACCCAATCAGAGCAAAGCTCTATTTTAAAGCAAAATTAAAGGAAGCAACGCTTCAGTTGCGCAAGCACTGCGCTGCGCGACACGTGGCAGCGCAGATGCGCTAGCGCAGTTGCGCTGCGCGACACGTGTCCGCGCAGATGCGCTAGCGCAGTTGCGCTGCGCGACACGTGTCAGCGCAGTTGCGCTGCGCGACATGTGTCAGCGCAGATGCGCTAGCGCAGTTGCGCTACGCGGTGCGCTGCTTGACACGTATCACGCGCTGGGGCATTTGCGCCAAACAGAATCAAGATTCTAAAGAAATCTTTCTGTTCTTGTTAAAACAAGAAGATTTTCTTCTGTAAAACAGAAGCCCTTGGATCAAAGATCCAACGGTGGGAAAAATTTCCCAAATCACTCAGAGAAAGATCTCTTTAACTAATTTATGAACACTATAAAAAGGACCCTAGAGCTCAATTCAAAGGCATCAACATTTTTGAGAAATCAAGAGCTTCAAACAGAGAGAACTCTGAAAAAGTTTCAAGAGAAAGGTAAAAAACCTTCATAAAATAGAAGAAATTTCTTCTAATAGATCATTGATCTAAGAACAAGATCAATGATCTTCACTTAATAAACAGTGCTTTGCACTTCTTATGAACCACTGGTTCTTTAAACAAGAAAAAACAAGAAATACTTGTTTTCTTTGATTCTCATTAGATCGAAGAAAACAAATAGTGCTTTGCAATTCTTTTATGAACCATTGGTTCTTGAATATAAAAGATTCTCAAATTAATAGTGCTTTGCACTTATAAATCTGCACTGTTGCGCTCTTGGGCTGGCGCAAGCCACCAGAGAGTGCCACGTGTCAGCATCTGAACTATTTGCGCTATGCGCTTTTGAAATAGAGCTTTGCTCTCTGAAATTGGCGCAACTCACCAGAGCGCGCCACGTGTCAGGAGCGCAAGCGTAGCGCACCAGCGCAGCGCACTGCGCTGCATGACACGTGTCATCATCATAAGCGCTTGCGCTCTCTGATTGGCGCAAAGCGCCTGACAAATGCAATGCATTTCTTTTGCTAAAGGGCCAGGCCCAAGTCAAAAAGACCTAGCAGGACAAAATAAATTGCAAAGCAATAAAAGGTCAGAGCCCAAATAAAATTGATGCTCTCCATCTTTTATAAAAGGGCAGAGCCCAAATAAAATTTATGCTCTGCATCATTTATAAATGGGCAGAGCCCAAAACAAATTGATGCTCTGCATCCTTTATGGGCAAAGCCCTAGCACAAGTCTAATAAACCAAAAACAAATAAAAATGTTGAATATTTTTCAACTGGACTTAGCCCAATCATGGCCGTAAGTACTCAAATTAAATTGACTGAGCACACCTGCTCTCTTAAATCAATTTACAACCGGTTCGATGGTACATCTCCGAACTCCTTTGACTCCTATCGTTGTAATCCTTCAACGACGTCAGAGAGGTGACGGGTCCCGACGACCACACATCAAGACGGACTGTGGGGTCCTTAAACTCATGGACTTAAGCGTCCTTAAACTAAAAGACGGATTGTGGGATTCTTAAACCCGCGGACTTATGCGTCCTTAAACTAAAACACGGACTGTGGGGTCCTTAAACTCACGGACTCACGGACTAAAGTGAAATATGGTCCACCACGTCCTTAAACTGGAATATAGACCACTATGTCCCTAAACTGGCGATGGACCACTACGTCCATAAACTGGAACAATAGAGCACTCAAATGCTTTTTGTCGGATCTAAACGGTCCCGTTTAAGTTGATCTTAGCCTCAAATATGACTAACGTATCCTTAAACATTCAAACAGACTTTAGTCCCAAATTGGACTATAGATCCCCCAATCAACTTAGGTTCAAGGGTACATCTCCGAACTCCTCTGACACATGTCGTTGTAATCCTTCAACGTCGTCAGAGAGGTGACGGGTCCCGACGACCATATATTAAATGGACCACCATGTCCCTAAACTGGAAATGGATCTAGATGATCCCGTTAAGTAGATCTTAGTCTGGAAATTAGACTAACGCATTCTTAACAAACGTTTAAGTTGATCTTAGCCTCAAATATGGATAACGTATCCTTAAACCAAAACCCCAAACCCAAATCTAAGTAAATACGGATTTGGACTAATCCACGTCCTACGGGCGACGGCATTACTCAGTCTCCGTATACAATCCATGGGCAACCACAAACAAAACAAACACATACGACACGAAGTGAAATTCTGGAGAAGGAGAAAGTTGTTGCCGCGATGCGGTAGCGTAATTAACTGCAGGGGCTTGCGCCTGCAGGGAAGAGCGTCCCCACAATCAAAAACCCCTCAAGCGAAGGGGAATTTGACGAAGTCTGCTACATCGGCCGCATCCGTCTAAACCTCCGATACACGGTGCCATAAATCAACTTGGCATCTTCGGAGAGGTGGACGGATAAAACCAAATAGCATCTGCCCCGAATCTCAGCGTCAGGACTTCGCAGTCTTGTGCGCCGTCCTTCGGAGGGGAACAGATTCTGGCACGCCCGGTGGGACCCTTTCCTCTTTCCACTCCACACTTCGTGTGTCGTCTTCGCGAACCAATCGCGGTTTGTTGATGGTTTCCTTCGGATTTTAAGTTACTAAGATTTGGTCTTTTGCCTGGCGCAGAACTCAAGCATCAATGGCCTCTAACTGCACTAACTGCTCGAAGTGCCATTGCAACGGACGCTCCACCTCCCCTAGAGGTGTAGCATATGGGCCCCAAGCGGCCTCCTTCCTCGCTCTGCCGGTAGAACAGGTGGCCCAGGCCGCCACCGGCCTGTTTTTTGGGACCATGATCCCGCCTACAAGCTTCTCTATGCCAATACCTGCACCGGAAGTGAACAAGAAGTCGGTCTTCGACCGGCTCACTGCTACGACGGCCCCTGTCAACGGGTCGCCCACTACCAAACCAACAGCCTCTGTTTCCGCCAGGATGGATCAGAACTCTAAATCGGCTGTCCCAAGGAAGGCAATAACTGCTGCTCCAGAAGTCGTCAAGGCGGCTTCCCCATTCAAAGAGTCAGTCTTGAAACTCTTTTCAAGACTGACTGTTCCAGCTACTGCCCCTGCTCGAGGATCTGTCTTCGACAGGTTGAATATCATCCCTCAAAAGACAACCTCAGTCTTCAAGAGGTTAACACCAGCGGCGCCTCATTCAGACAGAGGGCAAACAGAAGCTATCTCTATCTCCGAGCCAGTCCCAACGGCTCGTCATGCTCGACGTCGCCATTAGCGAAGAGTGAGGAAGGCAGGGGGCAACTCCCCCTCAGAGCTAACTCCACCGGCTCCAGTGGTGGAAGTCAATGCTGCTGTTCTAACTGGGAACAGCTTTGAACTGCTGAGGAGGGTACGTACGAATTCTCCAACCGCTACATTGAAAAGATCTCCTCCGCCTGCGAAGAGAGTTCCGGAAACAAAGCAAGAACAGCCCCCTCAACGGCTGTCCTAAAAAATATACAAGGTTTGGCGAAGGGTTCAAGCCTCCGTGATCGACCCAGATCACTCTCGTCAACAAAAGAAGACGAAGGTGCAAAAAGAAAAAGACCGTCCTATTAAACAGCAGGGGACAACAATCGCTAGGGTGCCCACTGCAACGGCCCCTTCAACTTCAACGGCCCACAAAAGAAGAAGGCCGGAGAAAACCCCCGCGCCGGCGACAAATATCAGAGGTGGTGAACCCAAACGCCCTAAGTCAGGGGGCATTGTAGTTCATACCATCTATGTGGTGTCTGGTAAAGAGGACAGTCGCATATCTACGGGTCATCGACCGCTTACGCGATCAGTGACCAAAGCGCATGAGCAGCAACAGAAGCTCCAAGAGATAATGAACGATATGGCCGCACTTACTGGGCCAAAAGAAAACCCTGAAACGTCCTCGGATGAACGCCAAGAGGAAGAAACCGATGCCTAATTCCTTCGTCGAATATTGGAGAAGAAGGACAGAGAGGCTGCTGAACAAGCAGCCAACATACAGCGTATGGGCCTCCTGTTCCAAGACATGGTAGGGATGATGATACAACAAGATCCTCCGGCTGAAGATCCCCCGATCGTCCTTGGTGACGATAGGGGAGAAACGTCGAATCCTCCGCCAGCTTTGTCAACAGCTAAGGAGGATACAATCTCCAAAGCTGATTTGGACGAGTACATAGCCCAACAAATACGGGTTCATCATGCGACTGAAGCAGCCGGCCAGGTCGTAAAAACGGGGCGGCCATATCCAAGTTGGTACGACCAAATAAAGTACCCGCCGGGTTACACAATTCCCAAGTTCCATGTCTACAAGGGGACGGGCAATCCTCACCAGCATGTTGCCCATTTCAGGACACTCTGCAGCAACACCGGCGGTGATGACAAGCTTTTGCTTCGCCAGTTTGGTGGAAGTTTATCAGATACGGCGTTCGAGTGGTACTCTGAGCTCCCGAACGACTCTATCAAGACCTTCGCGGAGATGGAGCTGTTGTTTACCCAGCGTTTTGCAAGTGCCAGTGAACACACCCCGATGACGACACTGATTAACGCCAGGGTAAAGCCAGGCGAGACGTGGGTTCAATATGCTATACGGTGGCGGAACTTATGGTCGAAGCGCGAGCAGCGTATTGAAGAAGCTCCCGCAGTGGGTATGTTTGTGGGAACCCTTGATCCGCAAGCAACCATCTCGCAATTTATGATGTTTTTCAAGCCGACTACCTTCCAGGCCTTGATTAACAAGCTAGCGCAAATGGATCAGATGGGCCATAAACCCCCTCTTCCAAAGCCGGACTCCCGAAATGACAAAGGGAAGGGAAAAGCGATCGTTGTCGCTAATGCTTAACAACAACCGAGCGACTCGAAGCCGGTTGTTCGTCAAAATAATATGCGTCCGTACGTAGCCCTTGAGGAGAGGCTAGGACGTTCTTACTCTTTTCCCCGCGATAAAACGAGAAGGTTATTCGAGCTGGCGTTGCGCAACCGACTTATAAATCTGCCGGATCCAAAACGTCTGTTGCAACCAAGTGATGTCAATGAGCCCAATTACTGTCCTTATCATCGAGTACTGGGCCATCCGATCGAAGATTGCTACGTTTTCAAAAATTGGCTTGAAAACCAGTACCGACAGGGCAAATTCGTGTTATCTAACAAATGGAAGGTGAATCCCCCGCAGCCCCACACCTCTAAGGGGACGAATACGCCGGGGGCAACATGCTCTATCGTTAAAGAAGCTCCTTGGGAGGTTGTATTATCAGCCAAGACAAAGAGGATGCTAAACGATCTTCAGACATGTCCAGCGATTAGGTGGAAGAACCCGTTGGAACCGCAGGTCATTGAAGGGATGTTGAAGCCACGTCCAACTCCAAAGACCGATGGTGGTGGCTCAAGCACTCGCAACCAGCCGTCAAAATCTTCGAAGAAGAAGAAAAAGAAATCAAAGAAGCCCGTGAAGCCTGGCGACAAGCGTACGGACTTGAAAAAACAAATTGACGCGCTGGAGGAATACAACCAGAAGGCACGGACTCCCATTACATTCCAAGAGTTCCTCGATCATGTCTTTCAAGAGGAAGATGAGGGAGAAAGTTCATCTGATGAATCTGAAGAATATGTGGCGAGCTGTCATATGATTTCCCATTCGTTCATGGACGATGAGGAGACTCCTTGCACTGAAAAGCTGGGGGCAGACCCTGAATCAAAAATTCGGGGGCCATCAGATGAAGTAATTGACGCATTCCTCAACGAAGCTCGATTGAAAAGTAAAGCTGATCAAGAACGCGAGACGGCTATATTTGAAAGGGCCAAGCGCCAGCGTCTTGATGAAAGAGCTGAGACGATCCCGCTGGAGCAAAACACCTCCACTACCGACAAAAGCCAATTCAAGATGAGGAAAATGTTTGCTAAGGCCATATCAATAGGCATGAAGCTACCATCCTCCGAGGGAAAAATTACTGGTGAAATAGAAATGCACCCCTCCTATTGCTTATATCATCGGAAGATTTCACACCCCACTCAAGAGTGCAAAGCTTTCGATAGATGGTGGCAAGGATACGTTGCTCATCGACAACACTTTAAGCGGGAACGACGCAAAACTCGTCGGGAGCAAAGAAATACGACCGAAGGGCTTAAAAGAACTACCGGTGATTGTCGCATGGTTAACACCGATGGGTCACAAGTGCCTACATTCGGGAGCGATTCTGATGAGGAGCTGGAACTTGCCCCTCTCTTTAAAGAGTCCACTTCGGGAAAAGAAGACGAGCCGAAGGTTTGCGAAAATATTCGGCTGCGGAATCGGACGCTGCCTGAAAGGAATCTCGGACCCTCGAACAGAAAAGATAAAGGGAAAGAAAATGTCTCTGAAGATATCATCTTAGACGACCAAGTGGTGGAGGAGCTAAGTGCCAAGGACCCGCCGAAGAAGAATAAGATGGATTACAACGTCTTAGCGCATCTGAGGAATCTACCCTCACAGCTCAGCATTCTTGACGCCCTTTTGCTATCGAAGGAGGCGAGAGATTCATTAATCAAGGCACTACAGGATCCGGAGCAATTCCAAGCTTTCCTGGCCGAGGAAAAGATGAAGGATGAATTGGAGGAAGTGCACACGGCCGATGTCGCTTTTGGTGATGAAGACCTTCTTCTCGGGACGTGCGAACATAATCGCCCCCTTTATGTCTCAGGATACTGTCATGATATAAAGATAGGCAAAATCCTGATCGACAATGGATCCTCCGTTAACCTCCTCAATGTACGGGTGTTAAAAGAAATCTGCATGAGCGTCCAACACCTTGCTCGGGACAAGATCACCATTTTCGGGTTCGACTCCCAATCATCAAGAACTCTTGGGTCTGTGATACTGACGCTACGCTTTGGGCTACTCGTCACGGACATTAAGTTCCACGTCATAGACGCCAAGACATGCTACAACGCTCTGCTCGGCCGACCGTGGTTACACGAGTACAACGTAATCCCTTCTACACAACATCAGTGTATGAAATACGCTAAGGATGGTCTCGAGTATACCGTGGCGGGAGAACTGAATCCATTTTCCGTGAACGAAGTCCGCAAATATGAAGATGCCAAATACTTCTTACCGGATTTCGAAGACACGGAAAGGTGTCACAAGCCGGACAACAAAGCTAACGCCACCATCCCTGTTTTTGGGAGTGATACCGAGGAGGAAGAAGAGATAGTGTATTCGGGTCCGCCCCAACACAACAAGCCAGGACCGTCCACTCCTAAGTTGATCTTGGGTAGCGCCTCGGAAGATGAAGTCCATGCTATATTCCCTGCTCGACCTTCAATACAAACGTCCGCTGACGAAGAGCAAAGTCTACAAGTCGCCATGGGGCCGTTTAAACACCATAAAGAACTGGATGCACTTGATATTTACAGTGTAGAAGAGCTACAAACGTTCTATATCCCTCCCAGGCGAGAAAGAGAAAAAGCAATTCTATTCTACCGCTCTGAAGAAACCAAAGTGGAGAAAGAAATCTGGCATGGCGCGGATCCTACGCTCGACAGGCTTCAGCCTATCCGTCTTCCCAGATATTATACGGAAGGTTTGAAAAAGCTGCTGAAACGCCAGTGTTCCCCCAATCTGAGCAAGGCTCATTTGAATTTTGAAAATTCAAATTTTCTGAAGCAACGCTTCAAATTCCGTGCGTTGCGCAGTGCGCAAGCGGTCCACAGTGCGACACGTGTCTGCGCAGTTGCGCAAGCGCACCGCTGCGCGACACGTGTCTGCGCAGTTGCGCAAACACTGTTGCGCAAGTGCACAGCTGCGCGACACGTGTCTGCGCAGTTGCGCAAGCATTGTTGCGCAAGTGCGTAACTGCGCGACACGTGTCATTCAGTGAGGAGTTGCGCAGAAACAGAATAAAAATTTAATAAAATCTTTTCTGTTCTTTCCAAAACCAGAAGATTTTCTTCTGCCTTTGGATCAAAGATCCAATGGTGGGAAAATTCCCAAAAATCATTCAGGAAAGATCTTGTTAACAAATTCAACAAATTGGTGAGCACTATAAATAGGCTCCCAGACCTCATTCGAGAATGATCAACTTGAAGAATCAACTTCTGGCAAAAAAAAAAGAAGAGAAAGAACTCTTGAAGATTAATCAAGAACACAAAAAAAAGAGGTAAAAACTTCTTTTGGAAGAAGAGAAAAATCTCTGAAGAACAGAGGATAAAAAAATGAATAATTCAATAAAAAGAAATAAATAGTGTCTTGCACTTGATATGAACCCTTGGTTCTGTGAAATCAGGGAAAACAAGAAGAAAAACTTGTTTTCCTTTGATCCAAATTCAGATCAAAAGTGCAATGCACTTTTGTTCTTGAATCTGGAAAATTCTTGGGGTTTTGCACAAATGCAACCCATTATTTAAAAGGGCCTGGCCCAAATCAAATTGCAAAATAATAGAAGGGCAGAGCCCTGTTTGGAAAATTCTTAAATTTCTGCAGAAATGCAACTCATTATTTAAAAGGGCCTGGCCCAAATCAAATTGCAAAATAATAAAGGGGCAGAGCCCTGTTTGGACTGATTCTTTTAGTCAGGCAGAGCCTAAAATAAAAAAAAAAAATTGGACTTAACCCAATCCTGGCTGTAAGTCCTTAAATTAAATTGATTGAGCAAAATGGCTCTCCTAAACCAATTCACGACCGGTTCGAGGGTACATCTCCGAACTCCTTTGACATCCCTCGTTGTAATTCCTCAACGACGTCAAAGAGGTGACGGGTCCCAACGACCACACATCAATATCGGACCGAAACGTCCCTAAACTAATATCGGACCGAAACGTCCCTAAACTAATATCGGACCGAAACGTCCCTAAACTAATATTGGACCACTACGTCCTTAAACTGGCGACGGACCGAAACGTCCCTAAACTAATATCAGACCACCACGTCCCTAAACTGGAATATGGACCACTACGTCTTTAAACTGGCGACGGACCGAAACGTCCCTAAACTAATAATGGACCACTACGTCCTTAAACTGGCGATGGACCGAAACATCCCTAAACTAATAATGGACCACCACGTCCTTAAAACTGGCGATGGACCGCCACGTCCTTAAACTAGCGCAATCGAGCCCGAACGCTCTTTTGCCGGATCTAAACGGTCCCGTCTAAGTTGATCTTAGCCCCAAATACGGTTAATGTGTCCTTAGATCTTTAAATAAACAATAAAACTCCGAATCAACTTTGGTGCAAGGGTACATCTCTGAACTCCTCTGACGCCTGTCGTTGTAATCCCTTAACGACGTCAGAGAGGTGACGAGTCCCGACGGCCAGATAATTAAATCAATCACCACGTCAGGTCGATCTTAGTCTAAAACAGGACTAACGTATCCTTGACGTACGTTTAAGTCGATCTTAGACGCAACGCGACTAATGCATCCTTAAACTAAAAACACCAAACCCAAATCTAAGTAAATGCGGATTTGGACTAATCCACGCCCTACGGGCGATGGCATTACTCAGTCTCCGTATACAATCCACGGGCAATTACAAACAAAACAAACACACACGACACGAAGTGAAATTCTGGAGAAGGAGAAAGTTGCTACCGCGACGCGGTAGCGTAATTAACTGCAGGGGCTTGCGCCTGCAGGGAAGAGCGTCCCCACAATCAAAAACTCCTCACCCTGAGGGGGAATCTGACGAAGTCTGCTACATCGGCCGCATCCGTCTAAACCTCCGATACAAGGTGCCATAAATCAACTTGGCATCTTCGGAGAGGTGGACGGATCAAACCAAATAGCATCTGCCCCGAACCTCAGGCCACGGACGCGAAGTCCGGGCCGCCGTTCGGAGGGGAACAGATTCTGGCACGCCCGGTGGGACCTCTTCCTCTTTCCACTCCACACTTCGTGTGTCGTCTTCGCGAACCAATCGCGGTTTGTTAAATGGTTGCCTTCGGATTTCAAGTTGCTAAGATTTGGTCTTTTGTCTGGTAGAGAACTCAAGCATTCAATGGCCACCAACTGCACCAACTGCTCGAAATGCCACTGCAACGGACGCTCCACCTCACCGAGAGGTGTAACATATGGGCCCCAAGCGGCTTCCTTCCTGACTCTGCCGGTAGACCAGGTGACCCAAGCCACCACCGGCTTGTTCTTCGGGACCATGGTCCCACCTACAAGCTTCTCTATGCCGACACCTGTACCGGAAGTGAACAAAAAGTCGGTGTTCGACCGGCTCACTACTACCACGACCCCTATCAATGGGTCGCCTGCTACTGAACCAACAGCCTCCGTTTTCACCAGGCTAGGTCAGAACTATAAGGTGGCTGTCCCAAAGAGGGCAACGGTCGCTGCTTTGGAAGTCGTTAAAGCGGCTTCTCCCATCAGAGAGTCGGTCTTCACAAGATTGACGGTTCCTACTCCTCCCCCAGCTGGTCAGAAGGCATCAGTCTTCGATAGGCTGACATCAGCAGTTACCCCACGCTCAAACAGGGGGCAGCAAGAAACCATCTCGATTTCCGAGCCAGTCCCAACGGCTCGTCGTGCGCGACGTCGCCATTGGCAGCGAGTAAGGAAAGTAGGGGGCAACTCCCCCTCAGGGCCAACCCCACCTGCTCCAGTGGTGGAGGTCAATGCTGCTGTTCCAACGGGGAACAGCTTTGAATTGCTGAGGAAGGTGAGAAAGAACTCTCCGATTGCTACATTGAAAAGATCTCCTCCGCCTATGAAAAAAGCTCCGGAGACAAAGCAAGAACAGCCCCCTCAGCGGCTGTCGTCAAAGATTTATAAAGTTTGGCGGAGGGTTCAAGACTCCGTGATTGACTCAGACCACTTCCGTCGCCAGAAAAGGGCAAAGGTGGAAAAGGACAAAAACCGCCCCATTAAACAACAGGGGGCAACAAATGCTAGGATGCCCATTTCAACGGCTCCTTTAGCCTCAATGGTCCACAAAAGAAAAAGGCCGGAGAAAGCCTCCGTGACACTGACAAAGTTTAAAAGCGATGAACCTAAACGCCCCAAGTCAGGGGGCATAACAGTTCATACGGTCTATATGGCTTCTGGAAAGGAAGAAAGTCGTACTTCTACGGGTCACCGACCGCTTACCCGATCAGTGACCAAGGCTCAGGAGCAGCAACAAAAGCTCCAGGAGATGATGACTACAATGGCTGCACTCACGGAGCCAAAGGAGAACCCTGGGACGTCCTTAGACGAACGCCAAGAGGAAGAGACCGACGCCGAGTTCCTCCGCCGAGTACTGGAAAAGAGAGACAAAGAGGCTGCTGAACAAGCAGCCAATATACAACGTATAGGCCTCCTCTTCCAGGACATGATAGGGATGATGATACAACCAGAGCCCCCGACTGAAGAACCCCCGATCGTCCTTGGGGATGATAGGGGAGAAACATCAAACCCTCAACCCGTTCTATCGACGGCTAAAGAAGACACAATCTCTAAAACTGATCTGGACGAATATATAGCCCAGCAAATAAAGGTTCATCACGCGGCCGAAGCAGCCGGCCACGTCGTAAAAACGGGGCGACCGTATCCGGGCTGGTATGACCAAATCAAGTACCCGCCGGGCTACACAATTCCCAAGTTTCATGTTTACAAAGGGATCGGCAATCCCCATCAACATGTCGCCCAGTTCAGGGCGCTTTGCGGTAACACCGGCGGCGACGACAAGCTTTTGCTGCGCCAGTTTGTTGGAAGCCTATCAGATACGGCTTTCGAATGGTATTCCGAGCTCCGCAACGACTCTATTAAGACCTTTGCGGAGATGGAGCTGCTCTTCATCCAACGTTTTGCAAGTGCCAGCGAGCGTACCCCGATGACGGCACTGATTAACGCCAGGGTAAAACCCGGCGAGACATGGGTTCAATACGCTATACGGTGGCGTAATCTATGGTCTAAATGTGAACAGCGCATAGAAGAAGCCCCTGCGGTGGGAATGTTTGTTGGAACCCTTGATCCACAAGCAACCATTTCACAGTTTATGATGTTCTTCAAGCCGACTTCCTTCCAGGCTTTGATCGACAAATTGGCGCAGATGGACCAGATGGGCCATAAACCCCCTCTCCCGAAGCCGGACTCCCGAAACGATAAAGGGAAGGGAAAAGCGATCATTGTCGCCAATGCCCAGCAACAACCAAGCGACTCGAAGCCGGTTGCTCGTCCAAACAATACACGCCCATACGTACCCCTTGAGGACAGGATGGGACGTGCTTACTCCTTTCCCCGTGATAAAACGAGGAGGCTATTTGAGCTGGCATTGCGCAACAGGCTCATAAATCTGCCAGATCCAAAACGTCCGTCGCAACCAAGTGACGTCAACGAGCCTAATTACTGCCCTTATCATCGAGTGCTAGGACATCCGATCGAAGACTGTTACGTTTTCAAAATTTGGCTTGAAAACCAGTACCGCCAGGGCAAATTTGCGCTATCCGACAAATGGAAGGTGAATCCCCCGCAGCCCCACACCTCTAAAGGGACGAATACGCCGGGGGCAACATGCTCCGTCATTGAAGAAACTCCCTGGGAAATTGTATTATCGGCCAAAACGAGGAGAATGTTAAATGATCTTCAGACCTGTCCAGCGGTCAAGTGGAAGAACCCCTTGGAACCGCAGGTTATAGAGGGGATGTTGAAGCCACGTCCGACTCCGAAGACCGATGGTGGTAGTTCAAGCGTTCATAACCAGCCGTCAAAATCTTCGAAAAAGAAGAAAAAGAAATCTAAGAAGCCCGTGAAGCCTGGAGACAAGCGCACGGACTTACAGAAGCAAATCGACGCACTGGATGAGTACAACCAAAAAGCGCGGACTCCCATTACGCTCCAAGATTTCCTTGATCACATCTTCCAAAAAGAAGATGAGGGAGAAAGTTCATCGGATGAATCCGAGGAATATGTGGCGAGCTGTCGTATGATCTCCCATTCGACCACGGACGATGAAGGGACTTCTGGCACTGAAACGCTGGGGGCAAATGCCGAATCAAGAGCCCCAGGGTTATCAGTTGAAATGATTGGCGCGTTTCTTAATAAAGCTCGATTAAAAAGCAAAGCTGATCGAGAACGCGAGATGGCTATATTCGAAAGGGCCAAGCGCCAGCGACTTGAGGGAAGAGCTGAGATGATCCCGCTGGAGCAAAATGCCTCCACCGCTGACAAAAGCCAATCCAAGATAAAAAAGAAGTTTGCTAAGGCCATATCGATGGGCATGAAGCTACCACCCTCTGAAGAAAAAGTTACTGGCGTGGTAGAAATGCACTCTTCTTATTGCTTATATCATCAGAAGGTCTCGCATTCCACCCAAGATTGCAAAGCTTTCAATGGATGGTGGCAAGGATACGTCGCTAATCAACAACGCTTTAAACGGGAAAAGCGTAAGATTCGTCGGGAGCAAAGAAACACGACCAAAGAGCTTGAAAGAACTGCCGGCAATTGTCACATGGTTAACACTACCGGGTCACAAGTGCCTACATTTGAGAGCGACTCTGATGAGGAGCTAGAACTTGCCCCTCTCTTTAAAGAGTCAACTTCGGGAAAAGAAGAGGAGCCAGTGGTTTGCGAAAATATCCGGCTGCGGAATCGAACACTGCCTGAAAAGAACCTCGGACCCTCGAATAGAAAAGATAAAGGGAAAGAAAAGGTCTCTGAAGACATCGTTTTAGATGACCAAGTTCTGGAAGAGCTAAACGCCAAAAACCCGCCAAAGAGGAGTAAAGTGGATTACAATGTCTTGGCGCATCTGAGGAAGCTACCCTCACAACTCAGCATTCTCGATGCCTTGTTACTATCAAAGGAGGCGAGAGACTCTTTGATTAAGGCGCTACAAGATCCGGACCAGTTCCAAGCCTTCTTAGCCGAAGAAAAGATGAAAGACGAATTAGAAGAACTGCACACAGCCGACGTTGCTTTTGGTGATGAAGACCTTCTTCTCGGGACTTGTGAACACAATCGCCCTCTTTATGTCTCAGGATACTGCCATGACATAAAGATAGGTAAAATCTTGGTCGATAACGGATCGTCTGTTAATTTACTCAATGTGCGAGTGTTAAAGGAGATTTGCATGAGCGTCCAACACCTCGCCCGGGACAAGATCACCATCTCCGGTTTCGACTCCCAATCATCAAAAACTCTCGGATATGTGATATTGACGTTACGCTTCGGGCTACTCGTCACAGATATTAAATTCTATGTCATAGATGCCAAGACGTGCTACAATGCTCTGCTCGGTCGACCATGGTTGCACGAGTACAATATCATCCCTTCTACACAACATCAGTGTATGGAATATTGTAAGGATGGTCTCGAGTACACTGTGGTAGGAGAATTGAATCCGTTTTCCGTGAATGAAGTTCGCAAGTATGAAGATGCCAAATACTTTTTGCCGAGCTTTGAGGACACGGAAAGGTGTCACAAGCCGGAGAACAAGACTAGCGCCACCATCCCTATCTTCGGCAGTGACACCGAGGACGAAGAGGATATAATTTATGCGGGTCCATCCCAATCCGCCAAGCCGGGACCATCCATTCCTTCATTGATATTTGGTAGTGATTCGGAGGATGAAGTTCATGTTGTATTCCCTGCTCGGCTTTCAATACGGGCTTCCGCTGATGAAGAGCGAAGTTTGCAGATAACCATGGTGCCGCTTGAACATTATAAAGAACTGGATGCACTCGACACCAACAGCGTAGAAGAATTGCAGACATTCTATATCCCTCCCGGACGAAAGGGCGAGAAGGCAATCCTATTCTACCGTTCTGAAGAAAACAAGGTGGAAAAAGAAATTTGGCATGGCGCGGATCCCACGCTCGACAGGCTTCAGCCTATCCGTTTTCCCAGATATTATACCGAAGGTTTGAAGGAACTGCTGAAACGCCAGGGGATGTCCTTCACACAGACCATTAGAAAAGCCAAATTCTATGACAAGGTCTGGGATATTCCCGGGACTCAATGCAAACTGCCTAACGGGAGAGTAGAAACAAAAGGGCTTGGGTACATCCGGTCAAAGAAACGGGAGCTAGTAAATAGCTGTTATGTTATGTATGACTTCGACGAAGAGGCGGACGCTCAATGGGAGGACGCTAATCCTGAGCCAGCAAAAGTTCCTGATACAAAACCGCCCAGTCCATCATTTGAAGACCAGATGAGCAAACTTATAAGGGATGCGAGTCAAAAAGCCCGAGACGATCACGATCGTGAAATGGCAATCTACGAGAAAGCCAAGACACAGCGCCTCCTTCAATACGAGGTGAAGGAAGAAAATGCCGCTCCTTGTCAACCTGCTACAAAAAAGGTTCGACGCGAAAACAAAAACAAGTCGAAAGGCAAGAGAGGCGCTCGACAGCCACAAAGCAGAGCTAAAAAGCCACGTATCCGAGAGTCAAGCGTTATTGACCTAGCCCTCAGGAAGAAAATGGGTCGAGCATACTCATTTCCTCGGAACAAAACGAGGAAGATATTCGATCTTGCTCTAAAACATCAAATACTTACGTTGCCAGAGTCTAATCATCCTGAGCACGCAGGCGAGGTGTTCGACCCAAATTATTGCTTTTACCATCGAGTAATGGGACACCCTCTTGAAGATTGCTTCACCTTCAAGAATTGGGTTGAAGATCAGTATCAGCTAGGCAAATTCCCGTTTTCTGATAGTTGGAGGGTAGCGCCGCCGCAAAAGCACGAACCCGAAAACGCAAGGATAGAACCAACTCCGCATTGGGATTGGCAGAAAATTCGCACCTGCCATGTGATAACAATATTAAAAGAAGGGTCCGAAGATATGAACAGCCTTCCTTGGTGCTTCGAAAACAGCAGCGACGAGATAATCTCAGAATTCCCACCAGCGCCAAAAGAGCTGGAAGATGGAATCCATACCACTGCAGATAACCTCAAGAAAATTGAGTTGGGGACGGCAAACGATCCACGACCGACATTCATCAGCGAGTTACTATCTCAAGAAAGGGTAGCTGCGTTAAAGGACGTGCTTCTACAGCATAGAGATTGCTTCGCGTGGAACTATTCCGAAATGCCGGGACTAGATCCAGAAATTGCCGTACACAAATTGGCGATATCCCCGAACATCAAGCCAGTCAAACAGGCACCGAGAAGAATGCGGCTCGAGCTTGAAATGAGTATCAATGCTGAGGTCAAGAAGCTGATCGACTCTGGCTTCATCCAGGAAGTTCAATATCCTGAATGGATCGCTAACATCGTCCCGGTGATGAAGAAAAATGGGACAGTGCGCATATGCGTGGACTTTCGAGATCTCAATAAAGCTTGCCCGAAGGATGACTTCCCAGTGCCAGTCACTGAACTAATGATAGACAACACATCCACTCATGAGGTTTTCTCCTTCATGGACGGCTCATCGGGGTATAATCAAATAAAAATGCATCCTGAAGATCAGAAGCATACAGCCTTCAGGACTCCTCTTGGTATATTTTGTTATAAAGTGATGCCCTTCGGTTTGAAGAACGCCGGTGCTACTTATCAGAGGGCCATGACAAAGATCTTCGACGACCTTATACACGAAATCGTTGAATGCTATATCGACGATCTCGTGGTTAAAAACAAGTCATATGAGGAACATCTCGAGCATCTGAAGACTGTATTTCAATGCCTTCGGCAATACAACTTGAAGATGAATCCTCTTAAGTGTGCGTTCGGGGTTTCCTCGGGCAAATTCCTGGGATTCGTTGTCCGACACCGAGGTATTGAAATAGATCCGTCAAAGATTAAAGCGATCATGGAAATGCCTCCGCCGAGGATTCTCAAACAGCTGCGGTCTCTCCAAGGGAAACTCGCATACATACGGCGATTTATAGCCAACCTTTCAGGAAAGTGTCGTCCTTATAGTCACCTGATGAAGAAGGGAACCCCATTCGTTTGGGACCAAAAATGCCAAGGCGCACTGGATGAGATCAAGCAATACCTGCAGAACCCGCCGGTGTTGGCTGCTCCGGTTAAGGGGAAGCCTCTCATTCTTTATACAACCGCCCTCGAAGGTTCTTTAGGCGCATTATGGGCACAAGAGAACGATCAAGGGAAAGAAAGAGCACTCTATTACTTAAGTCGAGTTCTGCTGGGGGCAGAAAGCAACTACTCTCCCATTGAAAAACACTGCCTGGCGTTGATCTTCGCAATAACAAAGCTTAGGCATTATGCGTTAGCGCACGAGGTCCGTCTTATTTCAAAAGTGGACCCTCTCAAATACTTGATGTCAAAGGCCATATTGACGGGAAGACTCGCTAAATGGGCCCTGCTCTTGATGGAATTCTCGATAACGTATCAACCTCTCAAGGCAGTGAAAGGCCAGGCCATCGCCGACTTCCTCGCTGAGCATCCGATACCCGCCGATTCTCCTCTGAATTGCGATCTTCCAGACGAACATGCGTTCGATGCGATCGACGGTGATAATATCCGATGGGAGCTTTATTTCGATGGAGCATCTTCCGTGAAGAAACGCAAACAAAGTACCCCTATAATTAAATCAGGGGTAGGACTCATCTTTGTAACTCCACAAGGAGGGATAATGCGCTACGCGTTTTCCCTGACGGAGCCGAGAACAAACAATGAAGCCGAATACGAAGCTCTGATAGCAGGCCTCGAGATTGCCATTGACATAGGAATTGAAGACCTCCTCATATACGGTGATTCTCAACTGGTCGTTAGTCAAGTAAACGGCGACTACCAAACGTGCAAACCGGAATTGGTAAAATACGGTGAAAAAGTACAGCAACTGCTAACCCAAATTCCCTCTTACACTTTGGAAAGTATACCGCGCGCCGAAAACAGCAAAGCGGACGCACTGGCCAAGCTTGCTAAAGAATTGGCCGACGAGAACCTCGATGACGTTAGAATCGTGGTACAAAGCCGTCGAGTGCTCGCCCCAGCAGAAATACCTCTAGAATCATATAAAGAAAAGGGAGCAACTGAGCAGGTGACCCTACGAATAAAAGACCATGAGAAGACCGAAGACTGGAGAGAAGTCTTCATAAATTACTTCAAGTTCCACCGAATGCCTGAAGAAGCGTCCATAAGACATCAGCTTGTGAAACGAGCTCTGTCTTTCGCCTTCGTCAACGATACTCTATACAAGAGGTCATCCGATTCTCTGTGGCTAAGATGTTTAGGACCTGACGAAGCGAAAAGGGTTGTCCAAGAAGTTCACAACGGACTCTGCGGTTCTCACCAAGCAGGCCCTAAGATGAAGTTGAAGATAAAACGGATGGGCTACTACTGGCCCACGATGATGCAGGATTTCCTGGAATATGCGAAGCAATGTCATTCATGCCAAATTCATGGGGACTTCATCCATCAGCATCCCAATCCATTGCATCCAACAGTGGCTAGTTGGCCATTCGAAATGTGGGGGACTGACATAGTCGGCCCCATCGAACCAGCATCGTCAAAGGGACACCGTTTCATCTTGGCGACGACTGATTACTTCTCCAAATGGGCAGAGGCGGTACCGTTGAGGGAAGTAAAGACGGAGAACATCCTCCATTTCTTCAAAACGCATGTCATATACCGATTTGGAACTCCGCGACGGATCATCTCCGATAACGGGCCAGCCTACCGAAGTCATAAAATTAGCCGCTTCGCACAGCAGCACAATATAGACTGGAGATATTCCTCAGTTTATAATCCGCGAGCTAACGGTCTAGCTGAGGCCTTCAACAAGACCTTGACGAAGATCATGAAGAAAACAGTGTCACGAAATAAGAGAGATTGGCACGAAAGATTGCAAGAGGCTCTTTGGGCGTATCGAACTACGTTTAAAACGGCCACAAACACAACGCCATACGCGTTGGTATTTGGGACGGAAGCAGTACTCCCTCTCGAGATAGAATTACCCTCTCTACGAGTGGCAGTCCACTACGAGCTGGCGGATGAAGAAAATGCTCACCTCCGGTTTGAGGAGCTTGACGCCCTTGATGAAACCCGGCTCATAGCACAGCAAAATCTGGAAGCCTATAAAGCAAAGATGACGCGCTCATATGAAAGATTGACCCGACCGAGGACATTTCGTCAAGGCGAACTCGTACTAGTGGTCAAAAGGCCTATGATCCCCAATCGCGCCAAGCGGGGAAAATTCGAGCCAAACTATGAAGGCCCGTACATCATAGATAAAGTTTACCAGGGTGGAGCCTATCTACTCATGGACATGCACGGTGAAAGGCCTTTCAGGCCAATAAACGGTCGCTTCCTAAAGAAATATTACGCTTAATGAGCCACAACCTAGGTTAATGATAGATGACGACGACTATGTCCGCTCGCTGTCTTCCTAAGCTCGAACTTTATAAGCAGTAGCTGGCCTTCTCCATGATGGACCGAAACGTCCTTAAACTAACAACAGACCGAAACGTCTTTAAACTAATACCGCAGCATCCTTAGGCTGACGAAATAAAAAAAATATATAAAAATAAAAGAAAATAAACGGTATGTCCATAAGCAAAATGGGCACGGATGAAAACCCGAAAGGGCTCCGTGAGTAAAAACAGCGGAACTACCGGCGAGTGTTCGTGAAAACCCGAAAGGGCGCAACCTCGTTAAAAGACACTTATAGGGTCTTCTCGACCTTATAAGGAGAAACCACCCGCGTAAGATCCTTACGACTCATAAGGGAGCAACACACTTAGGAATCCCCACGATTCCTAAGGAGAAAATACACTTGCGAGATCCTCACGACTCGTAAGGAGAACTCTCTTATGGGACCCTCACGGCTCATAAGATTTGAAAGTCTTAAGTTACAGAAACCTTAACCTGTTCTTAAGCAAACCCCCACAACTTTCGACATTGCCCTACAAGTGGTCCAATATTGACCCTTGTATACAATCCACGGGCGCGAATAAACATTTCCCTAACTAAGTTCCATCTGAAACTAGGGATATGTTTGCATGGTAAACAACCCTTGTAAATCCTCTCGACTCACAAGGAGAAAGCCCTCCTGTAGGATCCTTACGACTTACAGGGGAACAAAACACTTAGGAACCCTCACGGTTCCTAAGGAGAAAATACACCTACAAGATCCCCACGACTTGTAGGGAGAAATACCTTCACGAGACCCTTACGGCTCATGAAGTCAAAAGCCTTAGCCGACGGGATCCTAACCCTGGTCGCTAAGCCTCCTTTGTTCAACAACGACAGAGGCAAATGATGATTCGTTCCTGGTAATATCCCAGTTGCAGCGGTGCTGATGCCGAAATCGGTGTCCAATTTCAGGTTGACGGCGAAAGCCAGTAGGCCGCTCATGCATACGAAATAGCCGAAATGATAGGGCAACTTGCAATAAAAAGCAGCAAGTAAAATGTATGCATGCAAAATAGCCGAAATGATCGGGCAACTCGTAATAAAAAGCAATGAGTAAAGATAAAATAAAAAGCTGAAATGATTGGGCACCGCGAAAAATAGCCGAAATGTTTGGGCAATCGCGACCTTCGCGATATAAAAGCTGAAATGATAGAGCATCGCGGAAATAAAATAAAATAAAAAGAAGAAATGATAAAACTTCGGCCCTACAGTTAAGATCACATCGATCCCTGTATACAATCCAAGGGCGCAAACAAAGAAGGAACCATACTTCCCCAGCGGATTCCGTCAAACGACGAAGCCAAGCCTCAACGGTTCATTTCAACCGAAGGAGCCAGTGACTTCAACAGCAAAAAATTCCTCGAATCACGGATACAAACACTCATTGACGAGAGCCTTCTGATCCGCGTCGACTCGCAGAGCCACCAGCGCCTCCGTGGGAACCATCGACTCGTTTCAAACCCCAAGGACACAAATAATCCTTGGCGCTTGGGAAACAAATAATCCCTCACAAAATCCTCGACTCACGGATACAAACACTCCTTGACGAGAGCCTTCTGATCCGCGTCGACTCGCAGAGCCACCAGCGCCTCTGTGGGAACCATCGGCTCGTTTCAAACCCCAAGGACACAAATAATCCTTGGCGCTTGGGAAACAAATAATCCCTCGCAAAATCCTCGACTCACGGATACAAACACTCCTTGACGAGAGCCTTCTGATCCGCGTCGACTCGCAGAGCCACCAGCGCCTCCGTGGGAACCGTCGACTCGTTTCAAACCCCAAGGACACAAATAATCCTTGGCGCTTGGGAAACAAATAATCCCTCGCAAAATCCTCGACTCACGGATACAAACACTCCTTGACGAGAGCCTTCTGATCCGTGTCGACTCGCAGAGCCACCAGCGCCTCCGTGGGAACCATCGATTCGTTTCAAACCCCAAGGACACAAATAATCCTTGGCGCTCGGGAAACAAATAATCCCTAGCAAAATTCTCAACTCACTGATACAAACACTCCGTGACGAGAGCTTCTTTGACTCACATCTCGGGCAGTAAGGATTCAAAAACTTGCTTCCTGAACAATGGGACCCTGCAAGTCAATCCTAAATGGTCTCTTGCATACTATTCACGGGTCTCACTCTCTGAAGTCGATTCTCGACAAAGAGGGAAACAACCGCTTACGAGCCCTCTCGACTCGTAAGAGGGCAATGGGACCCTGCAAGTCAAACCTAAATGGTCTCTTGCATACTATTCACGGGTCTCACTCTCTGAAGTCGATTCTCGACAAAGAGGGAAACAACCGCTTATGAGCCCTCTCGACTCGTAAGAGGGCAATGGGACCCTGCAAGTCAATCCTAAATGGTCTCTTGCATACTATTCACGGGTCTCGCTCTCTGAAGTCAATTCTCAACGAAGAGGGAAACAACCGCTTACGAGCCCTCTCGACTCGTAAGAGGGAGAAATTCTCTTATAGGATCCTTTCGACTTATGAGAGAAAACCACACTTGGGAATCCTCACGATTCCTAAGGAGAAAATCCACTTACGAGATCCTCTCGATCCGTAGGGAGAAAAGTCTCTATGAGACCCTCACGGCTCATAGAGTTGAAAAGTCTTAGGCGGCAGACCTGAACCTGCAGCCTGAGCCATCGTTATTTCTTAAGAAGGTCGGGATACTCGTCCCAGTCATCCGTCAATCATGGTTACTAAGGTGGCGTACTGATAATAAAAGAAAGAAAAGACGGGGAAATGACACAAGACATTACAAAAATATTGGTTGAGTACAGGATACATTGTGCTAAAGAATAAAAAAAATATATACATATACTTTACAGAGACAAATGATACAAGGGGAATTATTGGGAAGGGGGCGTCTTGCACAGATGTAGCAATCGCTCGCATATGTCCTTCCATGCCTTCTCTTGCTCGGCTACCACCGTCAGCTCTGCCTCCACTTGGGCTCGTTGCCGCAAGACCGACACAAGCTGCTCCCTCACGACTTGATAGGCAGCCTCCCGACTTGGGATATTGCGCTCATCCACGTCAAGCTTCCGCTTTAAGTTTAGCCCATGGGAGATGCGCTCCAAGAGACCCTCAAAGATAGTCTTCACCTGGGCAGCATTTGCCTCAACCTCAGCGCGCAGATGGGCCGTTTCGTTCGAGGTCTTTTGGCATTCCCTTAGTCTTTGAGCTGCTTCTTGCTCCAAGTGGCGGGAGTGCGAAGTGCTTTGCTCGAGCCAGGTTGTGCGTTGGGTGCTCAGGGTTAAAACTTCGGGAGAAGGGCGCGTCAACTCCAGCCGGTATAGACAGGCCTCGATCTCCCTGCAGTGATTAACCCAAGATTCAACGACGCCTTCGTTGTGAAAAGTTACGAGCGCCGCTAACATTGGATTAATATCCACAGCGAAATCTACGGCAGAAGGGAGAGCATCCATGCTGAGCTCTTCGATATACCCGCTCAGCATGCCCGGACTCATCACAGCACCCTTTGAAGACGGGCGTCTCAAGAAAGGGCCTACCGGTATAAGGACGCGCGACTCAAAAGGGACTGGAGCCGGAACAATAGCTGCAAAACAAAACATGGTTAAACGATGGTTCAAGAGATATTTAAGGGTTACAAAAAAAAAAGAAGGGGTATTTGCTATACCAGCAGCAACGGACGGCAGAGCCGGGAGGGCCGGTAGCACGGCAGGTCTGGCATCCCCTCCTTCGATTTGTGACACTGCAATAAAGAAAGGGAAAGGTCAAAAATCATTCAATTACTAGAAAAAGGGTTGAACAGAGATATTGTATTGAACGTATGCTCACCAGCGCCACTAGAGGGAGAAGTAAGCTCGGATGGGAAGGAAAAGTGTGGGAGCAACACTTGATATAGATGATCAAAGAGCACTCCTGAAAAGATGCGATGGCATGGCGTTAGTCCATGAACTACACGTTTAAGAGATTAACTTGTGAGTCGTAGATCCATACCTTCCAACATCCGCGATGGCACGAGGGAAGACGGGGAAGTGACCACCGCCAAAGCAGTAGTTGACGGTGCTCCTTCAAGCAATGGAGCGTCGGCACTGGCCGCACCTGCAAAGACAAGCTTGTTAGAAGAGATCGCAAGATATATAAAAAAAAAGGGGAAACGGTAGTAACCTGAAACTTACCCGACGAACTGCCAGCCGAGACGGAGGCAATTCCTTCCTCCATTGACATCGGGCCACCACCCGTAGCCTCGTCACCCGACTCGAGGGGAACCGTTGTTATGCTCGCAAGCTCTACAGGCGGCGGGGGACCATAGGCAGGGAGGGCTATGATAGGAACATTGCCAGATTCCTGAGAAGGAGCGCCTAGCCCGTCTTCAGGAATCATGGCCGTCTTGCCCGCTGCTCCCTCAGGATCGGCGATCACAGCTGCCTCGTCCATCGACACCACGAGGTCCCCAGCCTCAAGCACCTCGCCCTCTACCGCCTTCGGCTCGGTTGATACAATCATCTCATCTGCCGCCACTTCGGGTGCGACATCAATGACCCTCTCCGCGGCAGGTCCCTCAATCTCGGCTCCAGACCCAATGACCCCGACAACGTTGCTCACTGTCGGTTCGGGTTCAGCAAGTACCGCTTCCTCCTCTCCCCTGGGTTCTACGGTCGTCTCCGCCTCCCCCTCAGTTGGACTTGACCCTGCAAGTTGGGATACGTATGAGCCAATAGCTTTACAATTCGTACAACAAGGTTCTGAAAGGAGTATTACCTGAAGCAGATTTATCATTGGCGCTCCGAACCGCGCGCGCCACTTGCCGACGAGCAGTAGACAGGGCAACAGGGGGCTTTTCGGAAGGAGTACTAGCATGAGGAATGGTGCTAGGGCCCGCTCCCGTGGCCAAAGCAGCTTTCCGCGCCTTTGCTTCATGTCTCAACCGCTTCCGCTCTTCTCGAGCCGTTGAGACGGATACTATCAGAGCTTCCTTGAGTGAAGCATCCTCATCCGTATAGAGGGATGCCTCCAGATTTTTCAGAGCATCCCTCGTCGTGGCGTCAAGCCGAGGCTCTTGTGGCAGCTTCGACGGAGCCGGGGCTTCGGTGACGGGCTCGGAAAGGATCCTTGCGCCGATTAATACAACCCCTGTAAAGAAACAAGAGAAGGTTAGGTTGACTATCATAAAAAGACAACAAACTTTCCGTATAAAAGAGAAAGGGATAAAACATACCGACGCTTGCTAGGGCACGCTTCTCCTCCTCCTCTTGGAAGGTTTTTAGGGAGGCAGCAATAGCCTCTTCGGTAGAAACACCTGTTGAAAAGGGAGCAAATATCAGCTAAAGATAATAATGAAAAGTGCAATAAAATGACGAAGAAAGGGGCTGATGATTACCTGACTCAGCGAGTTTACTTAGCATCGCTTCGAGCCTCGCCGATCGCTCCGAAGCTGCAATGGCGGCAGCCAAATTGGTGTCCGCAGGGTCCACCACAAAGCCCTCATTGCTGCCGTACTCGCATATGGTCTTGGCAGGAGAAGCCGCAGGCTTTAAGCCGAGGATCGCATCGAGGGAAAGGGCAGACTTTTTCTTTTTCTGCTGTCCACCAGCTTTAGATCCACCTGGAGCGGATTTGCGCTTGGAAGCCACTTTAGGGCGGCGAGTCCCAACATCTGCCCCTACGCCTGACTCTGGCGATACTACTTTAGCCGCCTTCGTGGGAGCACGAGGCGCCGATGGTGCATCCACCGTAGCGGGCAACGGCAATCCCCGCGGAGGACTCAACACGCGTGGTCGATCGACTCCAGCATCTTTTAGCGGAGGGACGACCGGGAGCCTTGGCTGCAAAGGGGCCTTGCGATCACCGCCAGGAGGCGCACCCCTACGGTCGACCAGCAGGCGTTTCTCCAGTAAAATGATTGGGCCCATAGCGTGCGCATACCAGGCCACATATGAATTAAGCATCTTAGGCACACAGCTGGGTTCACTAATGAAGAAATAGGAACCCGTGTTAAGCCGTATAAAGTGATGCATCGCATTCTTTACCCCTGCTGGGCCAACCACGGGCGTTTCCAAGAAGGCTTCCATCGGGATCCCCTGGTTGTAGCTTGATTGCTGGGCGAATCGATGCGGATTATACCTCATGAACAAAGCCGTCTCATTCTGCCGAAACACCAGGTAGCCCGGCCGAATGGAGTAGAGATGGAGGATTTCCCGAGCCTTTAGTACAGAAGCCCCGCCCTTAAACTCGTCACGCAAGGGCACCACCGACTTAGTAGTCTCCGAGCCTATGGTGATAACCTTATCCACGAAAGAAGTCGTCGCTCCGACCAAATGTGGGCGCAGGAGGAGTCCCCTAGAATCCCGCGAGGATGCAAACACAATTGAAGCCCCGACTAACCGTATGACCCTCGGGAGTCTGTACTTCTCGAAAAATGGGGGAGTCTTGTGGGCGCCACACACCCCTCGCACGTGCATCTCCATCCAAGAAACGAAGTAATGCATCGGGAAGTTAGCAGGCTGTGTCCCAGGATCATTGGCGTCCACCGCTACGCTGAGTCCATGATAAAGGTAAGCTAACCCAGCAATTCCTACCGACAACTGCAGACCGGCCACCATCCGATGCGCCGGGTAAAAGACAGAGGGCCGCATGAAGCGCGGGTGCATGGGGAGCGCAAAGTTGCATAACCACAAGCCCAAGAATCCAATAAAGAAGGTTTCCTCATCCATGCCGGGGACGGCGATTTTCGAGAAGGCAACGATGGCAGCATTGGGGAGATAGAAATCCCTCTGGTTATTTTCCGATATGGGGCGGCGATCCAAACCGAAACCAAAGGGGTCGTCAAGCTCAGCGAACTTCTCGCCCTGCTCTGATAAGAACTCCGGGCGGATAAAGCGAGCAATGAAAGCTGCGAAACTGACGTCCTTGTCACCCGATTCCAAATGGAGTTCCTCATAGATCTCCAACACTTTTACCAAACCCGGATGCTGATGCTGAATGGCATTCTCCGGGGTTAAGTCAAATACCAACTGCTTGGTGGCAAAGACATACTCATCAGGAGGAAGCAACTCCTCGTAATGCTCTCCCCTCATTGGCAGACCTGAAATTTCGGCAAATTCCTCCAAAGAGATAGAGACTTCCTTATCCGCCATCAGGAAGGTATGGGTGGGGATATTCCATTGTTCAACGAAGGCCTTTATCCACCACGTTGGAGGAGAGGGGTACTCGAAGAGAGAGACGAAGACGGCCGAGTATAGACCAATCTTCGTTAGGTGGGTCCTCTTCGCCGATAGAATGTACCGGGCCCACTGCAAATATCCGGCGGGGGGTCGCGGGATCATTCCAATGTTATAAGACTGTCCCTAAGGGCGTACTTCGCCCTGACAGATTCGCCTCCCCAGATTATCTATCGCCGGCGGTGGCTGCACGGGGATGGCGCCGATCGCAGGTTGAAGGAGGTCATCAGAATTCCAATTCTTAACCTCCACGGCATACTTCACCGGGGGTTCGTCCGCATAAGGGATCGTGACTATGGGCTCAGAGGGCGCGGCGGAACTAAAACTGCGACGGCCTTGGATGATCTGGCTATACCACCTTCCCCACAGATGGAGCTTTTTGCACTCAGGATCGCGATCTTTAATAAGAGCGAATACCACCCGATCCACTGGCGCATGGGGGAACCCTCCTTCCGAGCGAACGAAGGGGAAAGACAAGTCGTCAGACATCTTTTCTGTGGAAAGACAAAAAAATATACATCATTAGTGGCCTAACGCTTGGCATTATAAAAAAAATAATAAAAAATAAATAATAATAAAAATCTTGTTCCACACTGTGATGCAGTGGGTAGGGGACCAAAGGGGGACCCACAAAATCTGGATGATATGCATCATTTAATAAGACAATCCCATCATCAGATAGGACTGTCAATTCATAAAAAGGGCCCAATAGGATACACCCATTGGTGGGGAAGTCCCTGGAGACAAAGAGAAAATCTCCTCTTTTAGAGCAAAGCTCTGTCACAGAGTGACATATGTCAAACTCTGGTCTCAGGGGAACAAGATTCCTTAAAAGAGCTTGGCTCTGTGATAATGATAGAAATATCCATCAAAGGAAAATTAATTTTTAAAAATTAAAAAATTAAAAAAAATTGGGATCTTACAGATCCATGAAAACTCTTAAGAGTTCTTCATTCTTAGATCAAAAGATCTATGTTTTGCCAAAGAGCAAAGCTCTGTTCATGGGTTAAGAAACCCTGAAACAGATTCTTGAGAGCAAGGCTCTGTTGGTGAAACCCCAAAGGGGTTTTCCTTAGATCAAAAGATCTATGAGAGCAAGGCTCTATTAATTAAAATTAATTTAATTTAAGATTAATTTTTACCTAAAGTTTTTCTAAAAAAGTTCTAACTTTGGAAGCAAGAGCAAGGCTCTGAAGTTCTTGAAGGCAAGAGCAAGGCTCTGAAAATGAGAAATCTTGAAGATGGTGATCATCTGTTGAGGACCAAGAGTCATATTTATAGGCGCCTGCGCCCCTTCAACTGACCCTGGCCACCGTTGCGCTTACGTCGCGCCACGTAAGCACAACGGTGGGGGGGGGCATTTGTTCCCCCAATCTGAGCAAGGCTCATTTGAATTTTGAAAATTTAAATTTTCTGAAGCAACGCTTCAAATTCCGTGCGTTGCGCAGTGCGCAAGCGGTCCACAGTGAGACACGTGTCTGCGCAGTTGCGCAAGCGCACCGCTGCGCGACACGTGTCTGCGCAGTTGCGCAAGCACTGTTGCGCAAGTGCGCAACTGCGCGACACGTGTCATTCAGTGAGGAGTTGCGCAGAAACAGAATAAAAATTTAATAAAATCTTTTCTGTTCTTTCCAAAACCAGAAGATTTTCTTCTGCCTTTGGATCAAAGATCCAATGGTGGGAAAATTCCCAAAAATCATTCAGGAAAGATCTTGTTAACAAATTCAACAAATTGGTGAGCACTATAAATAGGCCCCCAGACCTCATTCGAGAATGATCAACTTGAAGAATCAACTTCTGGCAAAAAAAAGAAGAGAAAGAACTCTTGAAGATTAATCAAGAACACAAAAAAAGAGGTAAAAACTTCTTTTGGAAGAAGAGAAAAATCTCTGAAGAACAGAGGATAAAAAAATGAATAATTCAATAAAAAGAAATAAATAGTGCCTTGCACTTGATATGAACCCTTGGTTCTGTGAAATCAGGGAAAACAAGAAGAAAAACTTGTTTTCCTTTGATCCAAATTCAGATCAAAAGTGCTATGCACTTTTGTTCTTGAATCTGGAAAATTCTTGGGGTTTTGCACAAATGCAACCCATTATTTAAAAGGGCCTGGCCCAAATCAAATTGCAAAATAATAGAAGGGCAGAGCCCTGTTTGGAAAATTCTTAAATTTCTGCAGAAATGCAACTCATTATTTAAAAGGGCCTGGCCCAAGCAAAATAATAAAGGGGCAGAGCCCTGTTTGGACTGATTCTTTTAGTCAGGCAGAGCCTAAAATAAATAAAAAAAATTGGACTTAACCCAATCCTGGCTGTAAGTCCTTAAATTAAATTGATTGAGCAAAATGGCTCTCCTAAACCAATTCACGACCGGTTCGAGGGTACATCTCCGAACTCCTTTGACATCCCTCGTTGTAATTCCTCAACGACGTCAAAGAGGTGACGGGTCCCAACGACCACACATCAATATCGGACCGAAACGTCCCTAAACTAATATCGGACCGAAACGTCCCTAAACTAATATCGGACCGAAACGTCCCTAAACTGGCGACGGATCGAAACGTCCCTAAACTAATATCAGACCACCACGTCCCTAAACTGGAATATGGACCACTACGTCTTTAAACTGGCGACGGACCGAAACGTCCCTAAACTAATAATGGACCACTACGTCCTTAAACTGGCGACGGACCGAAACGTCCCTAAACTAATAATGGACCACCACGTCCTTAAAACTGGCGATGGACCGCCACGTCCTTAAACTAGCGCAATCGAGCCCGAACGCTCTTTTGCCGGATCTAAACGGTCCCGTCTAAGTTGATCTTAGCCCCAAATACGGTTAATGTGTCCTTAGATCTTTAAATAAACAATAAAACTCCGAATCAACTTTGGTGCAAGGGTACATCTCTGAACTCCTATGACGCCTGTCGTTGTAATCCCTCAACGACGTCAGAGAGGTGACGAGTCCCGACGGCTAGATAATTAAATCAATCACCACGTCAGGTCGATCTTAGTCTAAAACAGGACTAACGTATCCTTGACGTACGTTTAAGTCGATCTTAGACGCAACGCGACTAATGCATCCTTAAACTAAAAACACCAAACCCAAATCTAAGTAAATGCGGATTTGGACTAATCCACGCCCTACGGGCGACGGCATTACTCAGTCTCCGTATACAATCCACGGGCAATCACAAACAAAACAAACACACACGACACGAAGTGAAATTCTGGAGAAGGAGAAAGTTGATACCGCGACGCGGTAGCGTAATTAAGTGCAGGGGCTTGCGCCTGCAGGGAAGAGCGTCCCCACAATCAAAAACCCCTCACCCTGAGGGGGAATCTGACGAAGTCTGCTATATCGGCCGCATCCGTCTAAACCTCCGATACAAGGTGCCATAAATCAACTTGGCATCTTCGGAGAGGTGGACGGATCAAACCAAATAGCATCTGCCCCGAACCTCTGGCCACGGACGCGAAGTCCGGGCCGCCGTTCGGAGGGGAACAGCCAGGGGATATCCTTCAAGTAGACCATTCGAAAAGCCAAGTTCTATGACAAAGTCTGGAACGTTCCCGGGACTTAACGCAAACTGCCTAATGGGAGAATGGAGACAAAAGGACTTAGATACATCCGGTCAAAGAAACGAGAGCTACTAAACAGCTGCTATGTCGTGTATGACTTCGATGAAGAAGCGGATGCTCAATGGAAAGACGCTAATCCTGAGCCAGTGGAAGTTCCAAATGCAAAAGTGCCCAGTCCGTCGTTCGAAGAACAAATGGACAAGCTTATAAAGGAAGCGGGTCAAAAAGTCCGGGACGATCATAACCGTGAAATGGCCATTTATGAGAAAGCCAAAACGCAACGCCTCCTCCAACAGGCTGTGAAAGATGAAAGTGCCGCCCCATGTCAACCTGTTATAAAAAGGCTCGACGCAGAGGCAGAAATAAGTCGAAAGGCCAAAAAAGCGCTCAACAGCAACAAAGCAGGGCTAAGAAGCAACGCAAACGGGAGTCGAGCGTTATTGATCTATCCCTCATGAAGAAAATGGGTCGAGCGTACTCGTTTCCTCGGGACAAGACGAAGAAGATACTTGATCTTGCTCTAAAACATCAAATGCTTACACTGCCGGAGTCCAAAAACCCCAAACAAGCAGGCGAAGTCTCTGACCCAAACTATTGCCCTTATCACCGAGGGATAGGGCACCCTCTCGAGGACTGCTTCACCTTCAAGAATTGGGTTGAAGATCAGTATCAGCTTGGCAAGTTCGCTCTGTCCGAAAACTGGAGGGTAGCGCCGCCACAGAAGCACGAACCCAAGGCCACGAAAGAAAAACCGATTCCACATTAGGATTGGAAGCGAATTCGTACTTGTCACATGATAACAATGTCAAAAGAAGAGCCCGAGAACATGGATGACCTTCCCAGGTGCTTCGAAAACAGCAACGATGAGGTAATCTCAGAATTCCCACCAGCACCAAAAGAGCTGGAAGATGGAATCCATACCACTGCAGATAACCTTAAGAAAATTGAGTTGGGAACGACGAATGACCCGCGACCGACATTCATCAGCGAGCTGCTATCTGAAGAAAGGGTGGCTGTGTTAAAGGACGTGCTTCTACAGCATAGGGATTGCTTCGCGTGGAACTATTCCGAAATGCCGGGACTATATCCGGAAATTGCTGTGCACAGATTGGCGATATCTCTGGACGTCAAACCAGTCAAACAGGCGCCGAGGAAAATGCGGCTCGAGCTTGAGATGAGTATCAATGCCGAGGTCAAGAAGCTGATCGACTCTGGCTTCATCCAGGAAGTTCAATACCCTGAATGGATCGCCAACATCTTCCCGGTGATGAAGAAAAATGGGACAGTGCGCATATGCGTGGACTTCCGGGATCTCAATAAAGCTTGCCCGAAGGACGATTTTCCAGTGCCAGTCACCGAACTGATGATAGACAATACGTCCACTCATAAGGTTTTCTCCTTCATGGATGGCTCATCAGGGTATAATCAGATAAAGATACATCCCGAAGACCAGAAGTATACCGCTTTCCGGACCCCTTTAGGAATATTTTGTTACAAGGTAATGCCCTTCGGTCTAAAGAACGCCGGCGCCACCTATCAGAGGGCTATGATGAAGATCTTCGATGACCTTATACATGAAATCGTCGAATGTTATATCGACGACCTCGTGGTCAAGAGCAAATCATACGAGGAACATCTCGAGCATTTGAAAACCGTGTTTCAACGCCTTCGATAATACAACTTGAAGATGAACCCGCTCAAGTGTGCATTCGGAGTTTCTTCGGGAAAATTCCTGGGATTCATCGTCCGGCACCGAGGTATTGAAATAGATCCGTCTAAGATCAAGGCGATCATGGAAATGCCTCCGCCGAGAACCCTCAAACAGCTGCGGTCTCTCCAAGGAAAGCTCGCGTATATACGGCGATTTATAGCCAACCTTTCAGGCAAGTGCCGTCCTTACAGCCACCTGATGAAAAAAGGAACTCCATTCATCTGGGATCAAAAATGCCAAGGCGCGCTGGACGAAATTAAACAGTACCTGCAAAACCCGCCAGTGTTGGCTGCTCCGGTTAAGGGAAAACCTCTCATTCTTTATACAACCGCCCTTGAAGGTTCCTTAGGCGCATTATGGGCACAAGAGAACGATCGATGGAAAGAAAGAGCACTCTATTACTTAAGTCGAGTTCTACTGGGGGCAGAAAGCAACTACTCCCCCATCGAAAAATACTGCCTGGCGTTAATCTTCGCGATAACAAAGCTCAGGCACTATGCGTTGGCGCATGAGGTCCGTCTCATTTCAAAGGTGGCCCCCTTAAATATTTAATGTCAAAGGCCATATTGACGGGGCGACTCGCTAAATGGGCCCTGCTCTTGATGGAATTCTCGATAACGTATCAACCTTTCAAGGCAGTGAAAGGCCAGGCCCTCGCCGACTTCCTTGCTTAGCACCCGATACCTGCCGATTCCCCTCTGAATTGCGACCTTCCAGACGAACATGCGTTTGATGCGATCGACGGTGGTGATACCCAATGGGAACTTTATTTCGATGGAGCATCTTCCATGAAAAAGCGCAAACAAAGTACCCCTATAATCAAATCGGGGGTAGGCCTCATCTTCGTGACTCCACAAGGAGGGATAATGCGCTTCGCTTTCTCCTTAACAGAGCCGATGACAAATAACGAAGCCGAATACAAAGCTTTGATAGCAGGCCTCGAGATCGCCATTGGCATGGGAATTGAAAACCTCCTCATATACGGAGACTCCCAGCTAGTCGTTAGTCAAGTAAACGGTGACTACCAAACGTGCAAACCGGAGTTGGTAAAGTATGGCGAAAAGGCGCAACAACTCTTGACCCAAATTCCCTCATATACTTTGGAAAGCATACCGCGCGCGGAAAACAGCAAAGTAGACGCGTTGACCAAACTTGCTAAAGAACTGGCTGACGAGAACCTCGATGACGTTAGAATCATGGTACAAAGCCGTCGGGTGCTTGCCCCAGCAGAAATACCTCCGGAATCATCCGAGAAAAAGGGAGCGACTGAGCAGACGACCTTACAAATAAAAGAACGAGAAAAGGCTGTGGATTGGAGGGAAGTCTTCATAGACCACTTTAAGTCCCATCGAATGCCCGAAGATGCGTCCACAAGACATCAGCTCATGAAACGAGCTCTGTCTTTCGCCTTCGTCAATGATACTCTATACAAGAGGTCGTTCGATTCTCTGTGGCTGAGATGCTTAGGACCTGATGAGGCGAAAAGAGTCATTCAGAAAGTTCATGACGGACTCTGTGGTTTTCATCAAGCAGTCCCAAAGATGAAGTTGAAGATCAAACGGATGGGCTACTACTGGCCCACGATGATTCAGGACTGTCTCGAATACGCGAAGCAATGACACTCATGCCAAATCCATGGGGACTTCATCCACCAACATCCAAATCCACTACACCCGACGGTGGCTAGCTGGCCATTCGAAATGTGGGGAACTGACATAGTCGGCCCCATCGAACCAGCATCATCCAGGGGACATCGTTTCATCCTGGCGACGACTGACTACTTCTCCAAATGAGCAGAGGCAGTACCGCTGAGGGAAGTTAAGACGGAGAATATCCTCCATTTCTTCAAGACGCACATCCTATATCGGTTTGGAACTCCACGACAGATCATTTCCGATAACGGGCCAGCTTACAGAAGCCACAAGATCAGTCGCTTCGCGCAACAGCACAACATAGACTGGATATATTCCTCGGTTTATAATCCGCGAGCTAACGGTCTAGCTGAGGCCTTCAATAAGACCTTAACAAAGATTATGAAGAAGACAGTGTCCCGAAATAAGAGAGACTGGCACGGGAGACTGCAAGAGGCTCTTTGGGCGTATCGAACTACGTTCAAGACGGCCACGAACACAACGCCGTATGCGCTGGTATTCAGTACAGAAGCAGTACACCCCCTCGAGATAGAATTACCCTCTCTACGAGTGGCAGTCCACTACGAGCTGACGGACGAAGAAAATGCTCACCTTCGGCTTAAGGAGCTTGACGCACTTGATGAAACCCGGCTCATAGCGCAACAAAATCTGGAAACTTATAAAGCAAAGATGACGCGCTCGTATGAAAAATTGACTAGGCCGAGGACATTCCGCCAAGGCGAACTCGTGCTAGTAGTCAAAAGGCCTATGATCCCCAATCGCGCCAAGCGGGAAAAATTTGAGCCAAACTATGAAGGCCCGTACATCATAGACAAGGTCTACCAGGGTGGAGCCTATCTACTCATGGATATGCACGGTGAAAGGCCTTTCAGGCCAATAAACGGTCGCTTCCTAAAGAAATACCGCGCTTAATAAGCCACAGCCTGGGTCAGTGATAGATGACGACGACTATGTCCGCTCGCTATCTTCCTAAGCTCAAGCTTTCTAAGCAGTAGCCAGCCTTCTCAATAGTGGACCGAAACGTCCTTAAACTAATATTGGACCGAAACGTCCTTAAACTAATGGTGGACCACTACGTCCCTAAACTGGAAAATGGACCACTACGTCCCTAAACTGGAACTATAGAGCCTCCAAATGCTCTTTTGCCGGATCTAAACGGTCCTGATTAAGTTGATCTTAGCCCCAAATACGGCTAAGGTATCCATAAACATTTAAATGGACTATAAAACTCCCAATCGACTTTGGTTCAAGGGTACATCTCTGAACTCCTCTGACACCTATCGTTGTAATCCTTCAACGACGTCAGAAAGGTGATGAGTCCTGACGGCCATATATATATTAAACGGATCACCACGTTAAGTTGATCTTAGTCTCAAACAGGAGTAACGCATCCTTAACGAACGTTTAAGTTGATCTTAGCCTCAATACGGCTAATGTATCCTTAAACCAAAACACCAAACCCAAATCTAAGTAAATACGGATTTGGACTAATCCACGTCCTACGGGCGACGGCATTATTCAGTCTCCATATACAATCCACGGCCAACCACAAACAAAACAAACACACACGACACGAAGTGAAATTCTGGAGAAGGAGAAAGTTGTTGCCGCGATGCGGTAGCGTAATTAACTGCAGGGGCTTGCGCCTGCAGGGAAGAGCGTCCCCACAATCAAAAACCCCTCAAGCGAGGGGGAATCTGACGAAGTCTGCTACATCGTCCGCATCCGTCTAAACCTTCGATACACGGTGCCATAAATCAACTTGGCATCTTCGGAGAGGTGGACGGATAAAACCAAATAGCATCTGTCCCGAATCTCAGCGTCAGGACTTCGCAGTCTTGTGCGCCGTCCTTCGGAGGGGAACAGAGGTCGTCATTTGTCTCGTGTGAGTTCCAACTGTGCTTTGATTTCTACCCTACCACGGCTCAAAGGAGTCGTGCAAACAGGTCTTTTTTGGGTACAGTCCCGAGCCACATGGAGGCAAGTGAGCGGATCGGCAGGGGATTCGTCTCTCCCGGTATTAGGGGTGAGATCGCGCTATGTCTAGGAGAGCCATTACACATAGCCCTCGGCCGAGGCAGGAGATTTACTGGTAGGTACTCCAGTAGTATCTCAGGATGTTTTAGGCCACTCTCTGACACGACTTATACCGCTAATGGGGGTCTGACGTTACCAGCCCCCTAGGCAGATATGCGATACTCATAGACGAACGGACCGGACTTTATGTATATTGTCACTGTTAGGCTCAGTAGGGTTTAGAGATGAGTTCGCTCGTCAGCTTCCCTTCCAATCAATACATAGGCAAACGTTACGTACAGCTCGTACCTCTGACGTGCTAGTGGTTATACCCAGTGCCAGTATGTTGATGAGTCATTAGAGTCCCCCACAGACACTTTTCCAAGTTCGGGCGAAACGTTGTAGAGGCCGTATAGTTTTATGGCAGGGTTCGGAAAATGCACGTGCGTTTTCGCACGTGTCATTTTTCGGGCAGATAATACTGGTAGGCTTTGGTTTAAGCCGGATCCCAGTATTATACTGTGTAGATATAATATCTTTGTCTCTGTTGCATTTGTATTCGGTCGTAATACAAATGCGGGTATGTTTATACTGTTACGGGGTTATCCTGAAATTCGTTTCAGGATAACTTTTGGAAGTTGTCAGTTTTCTATCAGCCGTATTTAACATTCGGTTAAATGCGGATTTATCTTTTCTTGATGAGTGTGGAAGGTTCTAGAAGCATCTAGATGGTGACTAGGATGATGAGGTGGCTTGTGACTCATTTGTGCTTTAAATGATCATTTAATGTTTTTGATGACAAGGTTAAGTGATTCATTAGTTCATTAAATGAGTTCATACTAGGTGTAACATGACTCATTTTGTTTCATTCATCTTGTGGTCACCTTTCCCTCTCCTACACTCACCCCCTCTCTCTATTTAGTGGCCGGCCACCTCTTGGTGAGGATGATGGTTGCTTGGAAAAAAGATTGATATTGTTTTGGACTCATGGAAATTAGATAGCCTCATTTCTCATTTCACCCGATTCCAAAAGGCAACTTCATTAACCGTTCGTCCGTGACTTTGGACGAAGCGAGACAAAGTGTTCTACTCATTCTTTACTTCATCTTGGTTGTCTCTTTTGGCAAACTTGACGACCGAGTTGCCTCGGTTCAGAGGCGGGAGCCCGTTTAAAGATCCGTCGATGTGGTGCCACCTGGACGAGAAGACTGGAGATTCAGGAGATCGGAGCAGCCGCAACAAAGCATGGGATGATGGTTGAAGACCGAAGGACTCGGATCGTTCGGTATAACATTTATACCCATTTTGTAATTTGTTAGTTTAGCTTTAATGGCAGATCCGGGTTATAGTACGCGATAACGCCAGTTGTAAAAAGTTTTTGTTCCGCATTTGGCGTCTGTTAGACGGTCGGGGTGCTACCGTGGACTTACACGTTTCTCGTATCGCGATCCGTCGAGGCAAGTAAAACTTGCTACATGCTACTTAATTTTCTATATATATATTTGATGGCACATTAAACCTGTAGTTTAAATATAATCCCATGATTTCCATTTTACATGTTCGAGGTCACGTTATATCATTTTAGATTCAAAACTTGAAACATACCCGATGCATTTACTTTACTAAACCTAGTAACCACATTTACATTTTAATCACGTGATAAATATTTACCTAGTCTATGGTATCCCTCCTATAGTTTACTCTATTGGACACCTGTGTGCATTTTGACTTGTTTTAGTTATAATTGCATCTAATGAACCTATTATACATATCATTGCATCTCTAGATTACGTAATACATGTTAACATGATTCTAACATCCATATTTGTATACTGTAGTTAAGTAATGATAACCGTGCCTCGATATGAATTAATCTGTACCTCATTGCATATCATATTACATGTTCCAGTTTATTGTTCTGACAGTACCTGCGCTTGTTTATCTATAACCATGTTTATATTAGTTTGATTTGTGAGCACCCACATAATATTTTGTGCTTCCTGACATGACCTGTTGCACTTCCTACTTGATATGACATGGTACCGTACACTCTTGACATGACATGACATCTAAATACACTACTCGACTTGACCTGATGTACCATGTCTTTACCTGTTACCTGATATTGTGTCTAATGCCAACAAACCTGACATGTAGTCCTTACGGACCGTTCCTGTTGTCTATCCAGACAAACCTGCACCTACCTGATCCTGGGTTGTCATTAGTTCTTGATTACTTAATACCTGACTTGAACACATATAACTTGGGGGTATGGGAAATCAATGATGAAATCCTGACTTGTAACTCGACTGTTGCTTGCTTATACTGATCAGTTTTAGAGGCTAGGCCCGCCTCGGGATGATACTGCTGATATCGTTCGTCTTTACCCTTTTCCTTTTAGTGCCTAGCGGCACGTCTCGGTTTCAGCCCGAGAGTCTTAGACCGTGGTCCCGGGCATGCATGGGATACTATTGAGTTACATCGATGATTCATCAAATTGATTTCAAGGACTTGAGACTATTCAACCCAATAACCAGTTTAGAGTACTCACTGCACACTATCTTTCACCGCCCTGATTTATATTGTTGTTACCCTGCTTTACTATTTATGATTCTACTTGCATGTCTTGCTACCCTGTTTACATATTATTGCTTGATGTTATGACGCGCTGACGTCTGGGTTTTGCATGGCCCAGATTCCTTACCCTTGCTGCAGTCAGTGCAGGAGTACTTCAGTCAGCGGGATGAGCAGTGAGGACTCCTTAGTAGTTAGTTATGTTACTTTCGGTATTATTTTATTCCTGATGTGAGCCCGCATTATAGGACATACATTCCAGTTATTCTTGTATTGGATCTCTTGCTTCCGCATTATTTATTCTTGACTCATTTTATTTTGGCTTTTGGACATGTGTTAGATAGTTTATTATCGTTCTTGATATCTCTACAGCCGTAATGTGACTGCAGAAAGATAATTCCTCTCCACAGGTAGCATGGTTGGCTATGTCACGCGCCTACCTTAGCGTACTCTGGGAACCGGGGCGTGACATGGTTCTTTTGGTATCAGAGCCATAGGATATAGGTTAATCGGGTTTGATTCTTTTGTAGTTGGGTATTGGACCTAATACACGAATCAGAATACTCGTGATTAGGAAACATGTCCTGCCACCTTGCCGCCTTACCATTCTTGAATCTTAACCACCTCCTGATTCTATTTTTGCGATGTGCAAACCTCCTTTGCATATCGACTCGAAAACCTGGTTTCCTTTGTTTATCTCTAGAGCTTAGGCGACTTGAGTGGAGTTATGTGATTGTAACTATGATACCGCGGCATGATTACAATGCGGTACTCTTTTTAAGTAACTTGGAGTTCTAGCCTTGACTCATATCCTTGATCTATATGTTGAATCTGTTATCGTACTAATCCTCTTTGGTGTTTGGTTGCAGTATCATGGAAGCCAGGAATCTACAATCGTACCAGAGGTGTATGGATGACGCTACTTTGCTTGGAGTAATTCGTGACTTGCTTGAGGACCACAAGCAGCAGACCGAGCTGAAGCCGGCGTTTGCACTAAACCAATAGAAGTGTTCCGGTGAACCGACGCAGTGTAGCACCAATGAAGAAAACAATTGTGGTTGATAGGAAGAGGAGCGTGATTTGTAACTACTGCCATGTACACGGACATGTGCAAAGAGATTGCCGAAGGAAACGGGGACTCTGTTTGGTTTATGGATCGGCGGATCACACTATCCAAGTTTGTCCGTCGAAACTTCATAAGGAAGAGAATGTTCAGAGGCCAGTGTTACCTAAGCAAAAGGGAAGGATGTTGTGCGACTTCTGCCAACGACCGGGTCATTATCGAAGAGATTGTCGTAAGAGGCTTGGACTTTGTCTGATTTGTGGATCAGTGGATCACACCATTGATAATTGTCTGTCAAGGCTAAGATTGAAGGAGGATACTCGGGAGCAACCGCAAGAGCAGCTTCTAGATCATGGGAAGTTAATTCGGGGAGCTAATCAAGCTCAAGCTTTTCCCCTGATGGCTGAAGAGGCTAAACCTTCAGAGGAAGTCGTTTCAGGTACCCTATTTGTCCATGGTTTTCTCGTATTAGCGTTATTCAATTCTAGTGCATCCCATTGATTTATGTCGTCCAAGTTTATTTCAGTACACTCGATGACTTTCACGACCCTATTTAATTTTGCGACATACACACTGGGAATGGGAAAATCATAACTAGTAGAGGGTGTAAGGATTGTTCTGTTGTTGTTGGCAGACGAGAGCTAGTGTAGATTTCTTGGTGATTGTTACCGGCAGTATGAAGTCGCCTTGGGAATATATTTTCGGCACTTTCCACGATCGCATTGAGTGTAGACCAAAGAAAGATAATTTCCAGATTCCCGGACATCCAGAGGTTTTCTGGAGGAAGACTTTCTGTCGGGCCAGTTGAGTTTAGGGCTAGGCCGACAAATAGTGTTCTTCGTCGATAGAAGTTGTTAAAAGTGAAGCGCTGGCTGTAGTTTGAGAGTTCGTGGACGTGTTCGAGGACACCTCGGGTTTATCGCCAAAATGAGGGGTGGAGTTCGCGATCGATCATGTTCCTGTTGCAGCGCCAATCTCAAAGGCGTAATTTCCGATGGCACCAATGGAGTTGGAAGAAGTAAAGAAGCAGGTTGCTGAATTACTTGAGAAAGATTGGATTCGCAGCAGTAACTCACCTTGGGGAGCTCCAGTTCTTCTAGTTAAGAAGAAAGATGGCACAAGGAGGATGTGCATCGACTATCGAGAATTTAACCGGGTGACTATTAAGAACAAGTACCCGATCCCTCGCATTGGCGAATTATTTGAACAGCTTAGTGGCGCGAGGGTATTCTCGAAGCTGGATTTGCGATCCGGATATCATCAGGTCTGAGTGAAAACAGAGGATATTTGCAAGACGGCGTTCCAAACTCGGTATGGACATTACGAGTATTTAGTGATGCCCTTCGGAGCAACAAATGCACCGGCGATATTCATAGACTTGATGAACCGAATCTTTTCACCATTCTTGGACCAGTTTATTATGGTGTTCATTGATGATATTCTGGTCTACTCGAAGAGTATTGTAGAGCATGCAGAACATTTGAAGTTCGCACTGCAGACGCTGAGACAAGAAAAGTTATATGCAAAGATGAGCAAGTACGAGTTTTGGCTTAAAGAAGTGGAGTTTTGGGACATGTCGTGTCTGGAGATAGAATCACCGTTGATCCCGAAAAGATTGCAACAGTTCGAGATTGGCCGATTCCGAAGAATGTTGTGGAGATCAGGAGCTTTCTTGGACTTGCCAGGTATTACAGATATTCATGAAGAACTCATGAAGGAGGCGCACAGTTCAGCATGTTCCGTACATCCAGAAGGCACGAAGATGTACCGAGATTTGTGACAACATTTCTGGTGGGAAGGCATGCAACGGGAGATTACTCGTTTTGTAGCAGAGTGCTTAATGTGTCAGCAAGTTGAGGCTGAATATCAGAGGGTTGCTGGTTTAATGCAACCATTTCCGATTCCTCAGTGGAAGTGGGAGCATATGACCACGGATTTCGTGACGACTTTACCGCGGAGTCCAAAGGGCAACATTGAAGGTTGGGTGATTGTTGATCGATTGACCAAGGCAGCTCGTTTCATACCTTTTCGAGTTGGTCAATCAACAGGAACTTGGGCAGAACGATACATGCAGGAGATTGTAAGATTGCATGGAGTACCGGCAAGCATCGTGTCCGACCGTGACACTCGGTTCTTATCGCACTTTTGGAGGAGCTTACAGGAAAGTTTGGGGACTCGAATGAAGTTTAGCACAGCTTATCATCCTCAAACCGATGGCCAGTCGGAGAGAACGATCCAAACTCTTGAAGATATGTTGAGAGCTTACATGTTGGACTTCAAGGGTTCATGGGAGGATCATCTACATTTGGTGGAGCTTTCTTACAACAACAGTTTTCAGGCGACAATTCAGATGGCTCCATTCGAAGCTTTACATAGTCGCAAGTGTCGTTCACCTGTTTGTTGGGACGATGTCGGTGAACGAAGATTGTTGGGACCAGATTTGGTAGTGCAGACAGTTGAGAAAGTTAACGCTATCAAGAATCATATGAAAGCAGCACGAGACAGACAGAAAAATTGGGCAGATACGTCGAGAAGACCTCTAGAGTTCGCCGTGGGTGATTTGGTATTCTTGAAGATATCACCGACTAGAGGGGTGATTCGTTTCGGAAGTCGAGGAAAGCTCAGTCCTCGATTCGTCGGACCTTTTGAGATTTTGGAGCGTGTTGGTGAGGTGGCATATCGATTGGCGTTACCGCAATCCTTGGCGAAATTTCATGACATGTTTTACGTATCTCAACTCCGTAAGTATGTTCGAGATGAAACACATGGGTTGGATCATCCGGAGCTGACTGTATGAGAAGACTTGACGTTTGAGGAGCGACCAATTGCGATTGTGGATCGAAGGGAAAAGGTTCTTAAGAATAAGGTTATCCCTCTTGTACTTGTTCCTTGGGGTAATCGCTCATATGGAGAGTCAACTTGGGAACGAGAAGATGAAATCCGGCAGAAGTTTCCCCGTCTATTCCTGTAGTTTCTTGATTGTTTATCCTTTCCTGTTCTTGGAATTTCGAGAACGAAATTCTTTTGTAGTTGGGTATAATGTAACACCCGAATTCATTTATACCAATTCCAGTTTCCATATTTACCTATCCATGGTCTTTCTTGATTTAGCGTGTTTGGGTGCGAATGGTATTTTACATATTACTTCGCATTCGACCCGACCCACTTGCTTGAACCTGGTTAACTTTTATTTATAGATTACCTTGACTTGTTGCATGGACTAGTGCATCTTATAATTTAGTATATACTGGTGTTTTATCTAGGATCGCATATGTTGCATATAACAATTTAAATCATGTAAAATAAATTAAAATATATGACATGGCCTGCTTGTTACCCCTAACCCTGTGGTAGCATCCTTGCATTTTGTTCTCGTCCCGTTCGGTGAAACGGACGTGGTTGGATGGCTACGCGTACGTACGTGCGTTCGTTCTTGGGGGTATGCTTTTTCATTACATAATCCTTCATTTCAATTTTTGGAACTGGCAAATAATTTTCATATTTCAAATCCAAAATTTTGGACCCGACCCGGGCGCATTTCTGAATTATTTGTATCCTGCCAAATTATAATTATTTAATATTTTAATTTTGCCTAACCTATTTTATCAGCATAAGAAAATAATTTTAGGTTGAAAATCTTTTATTCAGCCAGCGAAATCTTCTTTAAATATTAAAAATCTTTTCATATTTTCCTAATCTAATTTTCATTCCCCAGGAGCCAATCGCAGCCTCCCTTTCTTTTTTGCCGGGCCCACATCCCTCTCTCTCCCTTCGCCGCCTTTCTCTCCCCCCTTTCTCTTTCTCTCTCTTTCTCTTAATCTCTCACCCCCGCTACCAAAAAAATCCATCTCTCCTCCTCTTTCTCTCTCCTCGCGTTTCTCTCTTCCTCTCACATCTCGCGCCTCTCTCTCTCCCCTATCGCGGTGAGAAAGGATCCCGTCACCTCCCCCGCGATATCCTTACCTCCTTTCTATCACCTTCTCCGTCCTTTAAAAATCCATGCACGAGAAGAAGGAAACCCATCCAACTCCCGTCGCCTCCTCAAACCCTAACCCTATTCCTGCTCCACACCACCGTCTTCTATCCTCCTCCTCTCCATCTTAGTCTCTTCCTCTTCTTCTTCCCGAGCCGCTCCCCTGCACACACACCCGTGAGAGAACCAAGAACCCAACGCCGCCTTCCATCGACGCCGACTCCCTCATCTCATCGTCATCTCCTTCCTCCCCCTCTCTTCCTCTCTTCTGCCATTCCCGAGCACCAGAACCCATATCAAAACAAACCCTAGCACCCGAGCCATTACCTGCAACCTAGGACCTTGCTGCCTTGCCGTTGATCTCGCCGGCGATCCCTTGCCGACGACTTCCCACCTTTGCAACCACATCCTAGCCGTCTCCCAACCCCAGTGAGCAACCCTTCTCTCTCTCATCCCTCTCTTCTTCTTCTTTCTGTTCTTCTTTATTTTAAATTTTCTTTTCTGTTCTTTTTTAAAAAGGGTACCTCTGTCGATCGTCGGAGCTCCGTCGACGCCTCACCGATGACGCTGTCACCCCTCTGCAATCCAGTGAGTAAATTTCTTTCATCAATCTCCTATGTTCTCTTTCATTCTTCTTGTTTCCTCTTCCATGCATTCTCTTTCAATCAAAATGTTCACTGTGTTTCTTGATTGCCGGGATCCGACCGTGTTGGCGACGATCACGACGACCCAGCAGGCATCTCTGATCCGTGTGATCCCATCGTGCGTTATTTGGACTCATTCCGTGTACCGTGCTCGCGTCGCGACTTTTCTCGGCGACGTGAGACGTTCCGTTTCCCGTATCGCGATCCGTTGAGGTAAGTAAAACTTGCTACATGCTACTTAATTTATTATATATATATTTGATGGCACATTAAACCTGTAATTTAAATATAATCCCATGATTTCCATTTTACATGTTCGAGGTCACGTTATATCATTTTAGATTCAAAACTTGAAACCTACCCGATGCATTTACTTTACTAAACCTAGTAACCACATTTACATTTTAATCACGTGATAAATATTTACCTAGTCTATGGTATCCCTCCTATAGTTTACTCTATTGGACACCCGTGTGCATTTTGACTTGTTTTAGTTATAATTGCATCTAATGAACCTATTATACATATCATTGCATCTCTAGATTACATAATACATGTTAACATGATTCTAACATCCATATTTGTATACTGTAGTTAAGTAATGATAACCGTGCCTCGATATGAATTAATCTGTACCTCGTTGCATATCATATTACATGTTCCAGTTTATTGTTCTGACAGTACCCGCGCTTGTTTATTTATTACCATGTTTATATTAGTTTGATTTGTGAGCACCCACATAATATTTTGTGCTTCCTGACATGACCTGTTGCACTTCCTACTTGATATGACATGGTACCGTACACTCTTGACATGACATCTAAATACACTACTCGACTTGACCTGATGTACCATGGCTTTACCTGTTAACTGATCTTGTGTCTAATGCCAACAAACCTGACATGTAGTCCTTACGGACCGTTCCTGTTGTCTATCCAGACAAATCTGCACCTACCTGATCCTGGGTTGGCATTAGTTCTTAATTACTTAATACCTGACTTGAACACATATAACTTGGGGGTATGGGAAATCAATGATGAAATCCTGACTTGTAACTCGACTGTTGCTTGCTTATACTGATCAGTTTTAGAGGCTAGGCCCGCCTCGGGATGATGCTGCTGACATCGTTCGTCTTTACCCTTTTCCTTTTAGTGCCTAGCGGCACGTCTCGGTTTCAGCCCGAGAGTCTAAGACCGTGGTCCCGGGCATGCACGGGATACTATTGAGTTACATCGATGATTCATCAAATTGATTTCAAGGACTTTAGACTATTTAACCCAATAACCAGTTTAGATTACTCACTGCACACAACCTTTCACCGCCCTGATTTATATTGCTGTTACCCTGCTTTACTATTTATGATTATACTTGCATGTCTTGCTACCATGTTTATATATTATTGCTTGATGTTATGACGCGCTGACGTCTTGGTTTTGCATGGCCCAGATTCCTTACCCTTGCTGCAGTCAGAGCAGGAGTACTTCAATCAGCGGGCTGAGCAGTGAGGACTTCTTAGTAGTTAGTTATGTTACTTTCAGTATTATTTTATTCCTGATGTGAGCCCGCATTATGGGACATACATTCCAGTTGTTCTTGTATTGGATCTCTTGCTTCCGCATTATTTATTCTTGACTCATTTTATTTTGGTTTATGGACATGTGTTAGATAGTTTATTATCATTCTTGATATCTCTACAGCTGTAATGTGACTGCAGAAGGATAATTTCTCTCCACAGGTAGCATGGTTGGCTATGTCACGCGCCTACCTTAGCGTACTCTGGGAACCGGGGCATGACAACCAGGGACCTGAAAAAGGATGTGCTTGTAGACTACCCAGCTCCCACTAGTGTGACTGCCATCACAACGCTGGTAGTCAAACAAGATCCTAAGGGCTCTATCAATATGTATTCGCGATATGATAAAAGAAACATATACACATATTAAGATCGATATAAACCAAGTAGCATACTACTATGTTGAGCAAGACTGTTAATACAACTGTGAATATCCCAAGCTTCCATTAAGTAATATACAAGCTAGTATGATACAATAATGGCCCCTAGGGCATATACACTAACAATCTCCCACTTGCACTAGGGCCATATACTGGCATATCCAAGACCTATCATCTCGAATAGCCTCTCGAACTGTGTCTGGGGTAAGGCCTTTGTGAATGGATCTGCAGTGTTCTCCTCTGTAGCAACTCTCCGGACCTCGATCTCCCGGCGATCTATGATCTCCCTGATCTGGTGATACCGCCTTAAAATGTGTCTGGACTTCTGATGGGACCTGGGTTCCTTCGCTAAAGCTATAGCGTCGTTGTTGTCACAATACAACGGTATTAGATCAGCAATGGTAGGAACCACCTGAAATTCTGTTAGGAACTTCTTCATTCAGACTGCTTCTTTTGTGGCATCGCAAGCAGCGATACACTCCGCTTCCATCGTCGAGTCAGTAACGGTGTCCTTCTTGGAACTCTTCCAGCACACCTGTCACGACCCGAAAGTACGGAACATGACCGGCACTTAAACTACGAAACGTCTCGAGGCGTACGTAATCTAAGTAAACCGAAAACCCAGAAATCCAAACCAAGAAAAGTAGTAGAGTGAAGGAAAATCAATTTAAATCAAGTAGTTTTAATAGCATAGCCGAATTATGCGTTTAAAAAAAACATCAAATATTTCCTGAAAATTTCGGCAGAGTCTCCTTTGTAAATACTGGCCCCAAAACGGGATACAACATGAATAGTATACGAAATCAATAAAAGGGCATCCCCAAGCGGGAGCTAGCTCTTCGTCAATCGACGGTCACAACCACACATGCAATATAATATACAACGCCAACGGCAAGTATCAAAACTCAAAACCACAAGAAAGCCACAGAAATAAAACGCGCGACTCTAAGGCCGAAAGAATAGCATCTCTGGTCTCTATCTCAAAAAAAATACATTTTTGGTTGATGGAACTTCTAGATACAACAGAGTAATAATATACAAGATATATAATAGGGGTACGATACAAGTAAACCCACCTACTAGCAAATCACCCGAAGGAAACTATGCCCGCAAAGCCGTAAGGAAACCTGTACGGCAAACCTGCAAGAAACTGGGGCACAACGGGGGTGAGTTGCCAACTCGTGAATAGAAAAACATCTACGGAAAGAAATCGCATAAACAACGCAACCTAGGTCAAAGATCATAATATATCCTCAATTTTTTATATAACATGCAACCTATAACAAGGCTATGGTAAATATCTAACCCGAGTGTAATCGCATGTGCCCGTGTAGTGCCTCAGGTAGCAATATATCATATGAATGAGGTATGAATGCATGGAAACAGAATACATGTAAATGAAGAACTGTTTTCATAATTTAGTGAGATTTCCTTTGTATTTTTAAAATGAGGTATCATACTGAAATCAGCATAAAACAGTGCCTAGCATCGGCACAAAACGTAATCTCGATATCTCTGTATCACAGTCTCTGTACCTCAATATCTCGAAATCTCAATGTCTCAATCACAATATCTAGGGCGCCGTCAGTCCAGACCGGCCCCTACCATCCATCTCAAGACCATGACGGTATCCTCCGGATATCCGATGCGTCGGGTAAAATCTCCGGTAGGTAGTGCTCCCCTGCCAGGCTCACATCGTCATCATCACGCGCTTCTTGCCCCGGGGTACCTTACCCGGTCCACCATGTACCCGAAACGGTTCATCCGTCTCCTCGAATCGGGTCTCGAAATCCATCAGCAAACTCATGGTGGACGACTCATACATCATGGGAAAACCGCACTTTTTATTTTAAAAGAGAGAAAAGGTTTATTTATGTTTTTGCGGTTTTCCTCCAAATCCAGAAACAAATCTCATGGAAATCCGAATCCAAAACCTCAATAACACGTAAAATAGTGAATATATGCATGAGAATCCATGAATGCGGCATAACAATGAATAACAATATGCAGGAAGTAGCAGGTAATAACTATAATGTCTAACTAACATATAAGGCAAGTACGCTAATATCATGTCTAAACTATTAGCTAACAGGCTATGTCAAGCAATAATATTTTCTAAGGTGTACGTGACATGGAAATTACCAATGAAGATGTGTGTGAGCCGGCAAATAAGTGTACGTGGTACATACGCATCATCGGTAATGGTGCTGGTGTCCTAACAGCATGGTATCAATAATGGAGTATGAAACATAATATAAACATGCGATGCGAAGCGAACCACAAAAATGAGTGGGAGCTGAAAACTAGATGCAACTATAACTAATCTGCATTAATCTAATATAAGTCCTACAAATGGTGCCTTTTGAAATAACACGAATCATGGGGTTTTGAAAATAGGGGCTATGGTGTTTTTATGAAAAGATACGTCTTTTGAAATATCCGTAGGATCGCTTGGGCTGTCTTTTAAAATACCCACGATTCGTTAGTTTTTGAAATAGGTAAGAATCGAATCTAATCTAACAACTAAACTAAACTAAAGGGCTAAGCTAACAAGCTGGACTACAGGTAAGGAAACCGCCTAACATCTGAGTCGATCCATATACATACATGTATATATATAGTCGGTGATCCCGCCCCAATAATATCATATCCGATACCATATCTACAATCAGACATCCCAAGTCAAGAGTACGGATCAATCATCAAGATATAGCTCGTACGTAAATCCGTCGTACGGCATCCCCAAATCTGGGTACGGGTCAATATCATATTCCTCACACCATTCCTTTGGTATCCTCTTTATTCAAGATCGTAGTCTAGGATACTGACCTATGTCTAGTACAATACTAATATCCTCAAGATACTCATGATCTGACTACTGATCGACAATCTCGTACAAACCGATATCGTCAGCACATATCATCATCAAGGGGTATACATCGCCCGATACGGCCTAATATCAATATCCTAGCATATCATGCCTCATATCACGATCACATGTCGACCATTTTATTTATAACACTATTCACCCGTATCGCCGCCCCAAGATCTGCTATAACGCCAGGACGTACCTCAAGTACGAATCCTGCCATATCACCGATATCACAACCACAAAACAAATCTCATCGACTCAGCTCAAACCCAATATCACCCTCAAATCCGTATATGAACACATAGTCCCATACCTATGTGATCACATAACTATAAAGAATCCCATGAGCACATATAAATAGGAATGTATGCAAGTATGCATGTGTGTATGTGTAGTGCAACACTAAGATAATCCAACACACCAAAATCCATTCTAAACATCGGTATTAATCCCAAATAACAAATAATAATTGTTGGTGTGTATACGCATCCGTATACACCACCACGGACTGCGGGGGTGCTATACGCCATCCACCCGACTTCTCCCCGTAGATATAAATCTACTCACCTGGTCCTCGCTCGCCGGTGCCAACGTCGCCACGTGCTTGCTTGTCGTCTCGAAGTCCACATGGGGGTACCTACATATCATAACGCACCGCATCGCATTAAAATCAAATTCGAAATCGAAACGGCACACGAAAAATCAAATCGGCACGCGTATCACGCATAGGTCAAAACCTATCGCCTACGCATGCCAAAATAGCCAAACCAACCCTCGATGTCGATGTACAAACGTCAATCAATCGAGAAAAACCCAACATACCAATCACGCGTTCATAACGCACTAGAATTTAATTGAAAATATGGTGCAATTCATAAAAACCTTAAATTTGCTCAAATCGATTTATTTCACAAAACCTAGAAAACACTTAATTACCGTTTTAATTCGAAACTTGATGTTTTAACCCAACTAATAGCCATAATATTCAATAAGTATCATAACCAAGCCATATAAACCATTTCCATATTTTTAATCTCACTAATTATCATTAACCCAAAATTCAAGTTTGCAAAAACAACCAATTTTAACAATTTTTAAAGCAAAAATCACAATTTAACAATTAAGCTTGGTTTTGCATATTTTAAATGGTTAAACCACACATGGAAACCTTAATGATGTGCTAAAAACCCTAACTAGATTTTAATCCCACATTTTAATTAAATTTCTAAAACCTAGTTAGCAATTTAGCATAATTATAAAATTTCCAAACATACAATTAAACCCAAATTAATAACTAATAATGCTTGATTTAAGGTATTCAAACAACAATTTAACAAAAGGTCTTGATTTATACCTCACAAGATTAAGAATCTAGCATGCAAATCCTAGCCTCCAAAAGTAGCTTCCAAGCTCCTAGATCCATGCTAGATTGGTTAAAGAATAATGGGTAAATGGTAGATTTGGGATTTGTGAGTTTTATTTTGATTTTTGTGGAATTTGTGAGGAATTTTGTGTGGAAATGAAGTGGGAAAATTGGGGGGGGGGCTGCTCATGGGAGCTCTCGGCCAGAATTGGGGATGAATGAGTGAGGAGAGAGAGTGAGAATGGGGTTTGTGGCAAAAGTCAAACAAAACCCATACTTCTTTAATTATAGTTTCATGTTCATTCTTTCTTTTTTTCCAATTTCCCTTCTTTTTATCATTACATGTGAGGTGTGTGTGTGTGGGGCAGCCATGGGTTCGGCCAAGCTGAAATTTGTGGGGTGTGTGAGTGTAGGTGAGTGAGTGGGAGCACACACAAGAAGATAAATACCACACCTCAATTCTATTTAACTTATTTTCACAAAAAAAGCCTTTTTCTTTTATATTTTCTAACACCATATTAACAGCTTCTTTTCATTACAAAAAAAATATCTTATAGGTTAGTTTAATATGTTATGATGCACAAAATTTGTTTCAACCCATTCCAATTTGTAATTTTCCCTTATTAAATGTATTAGTGACGGCTTAAAATAATATTAAAATAATTATTTTCGGAAAAATTTTCAGAAAATTAGAAATTTTACCAGTGGCTCGATAAACCCCAAATACTAGCAATTATATAGCTAGAATATGTATATTTAATTTTATATTAAAAATATTTGTATTTTGACATTTTACAGAAAACCTCTTTATTTTACCATTTTTTCGAAATTTCACCGAAACGATTTTCAAAACGTTACAATCTTCCCCCCTTAAAGAAATTCAGTCCCCAAATTTAAATTAAAACTTCCCCCAAATACTAAAATATTTCAGCCAAAACCATCAAATCGCCGGGGCTCCGAAATCATAAATACATAAAACAAATCGTAGCGCAACGCATGCGCATGAAAAATGAGCATATAACTCAAATCAGAACTCCGTCAAGTATCCCGCAATCATCGGAGTCATGGGGATGACATCAATACCAAATCCAAAGCAAAACCAATATGATATAACTCGAAACTATACATGTAAAATATATTCAGGTACTGTCCTCTGACTAGTCCTGCTCAGTACGAAAACACATAGCAATATCATAAAAACGTACTGCTCTATAAGAAAAATCAATCCCAAAATACGCGTATGAATACTACGTGCGTCTTGTGCGCACGGAAATAAAAATCCAAATAGGTGCCATACCTATGCACAGAAATAACATCTAAGTGCATTGGGTGTGCACGAAACATCTGTCGTAGGCAACATGTGTGCCTGACAGCAAAATCAGGTGCATCTGACATGCACGAAAAATCTCGATTTAGTGCATCTGGTGTGCACCAAAATCATACTTCAAAATATGCGCCCAACATGCGCGAAAATCCAAATCAGGTGCATCCATCGTGCACGAAATCATGAAATCCAATATCAAGTGCCGAACATGCGCAAAATGAAATCAGGTGCACAAGGTGCACAAAACAAATATCGAATATCACCATCGAAATCAAAGTCCAGGGCATCTAAATGCACAACATACGTAACACTGCACTGCAAGCATATATGAACTATACCGCGTGCAAAAACCAAATCGTGTGCGTATATACGCACAAAATCAACTCAAATGTCTAAAACTGTAAAATCACAACATGTGAAACCAAGCACGAAAACGATATCAAGTGCAACACTGTGCAAAGATCGTAAATCCTCAATCATCAAAATCAAACCATGCGAATAAAATCACCCAAAACATCGAAATCAATAATGGCGGAATAGTACCGCTCAAGCGCATCCTCTAAGAATCTAGGGCCAACTGTCGCGGTCACTAGTGGGACGTCTCGTCGATGATCATGAACTCTGGCCTGCTGGTGTGCGTAACAATGACCACTCCTGGGTCAAGGTCTTCTTGTAATTCATTCCAGAAAGGTCCTCTCGGGATCTCTCCCAAATCTCGTCTCTGCCGAACTGTCCGGGAGTCATCGTCCCTTACTAGATCTGTTCTCATTCCGGAAGGGCTGCATACTCATCGCGACTCCCTCTGGAAGGTATATCCAAGTACAATGCCTCGGCATACGTATCGCATCCCTGATGTCGGCGGAGGGGAACGTCATCATATCCTGATCTTGTACGAACCTCTTACTCCATTTTTCTAATGTCGACTGCTCTGGACTCGTCTCGTCGTGGCTGCATGGACTGAGCTCCAATGACTATCCTCGTATCTGGAGTCTTCCAAGAAATGCATCTCACCACCTAGCATCCAAATTAAGTCGAGTCATCCGATCGAGTCGTCAAAACCTCATAATCCCCCAAGAGCTCAACATCTTGGGCACAGTTTAATAGTATCGAGTACATACCACAGCATCGGTGGTCCAGCCGTAGAAGGGCAAACCCAAGCCTCACTAATGGCGCCGTAGAACTGCCGCAAACCCGAAGGTTCAAAGGCTTTCACATGGTCATTAAGTCGAGTTAGGGTTTCATTCTTCTAGAGGGACCATAGAATTTCCTGCATGTCTTTCCGACTACTTTAAACTTGGAATAATAGGTTTCTGACATTTGATCGTCTCTATCGACTCTCAACGTCTCCGCGTGAAGTCGTCTCTAGCTGGAATCAATCTATCTGATGACCTCGCATCGGGGTAGGCGAACGAACCACATGTACTAGTCATTCATCCTCGGGTGACTAGCGACCTTCTATCATCCCTTGGTACAATCTCGTACTATAATAGCTCCAACATATGGGGCGATATCTCGTCACTCGCAGCAACAACTGGCTCACTCGTCTGCACGCTGAACAGTGCCTCGACCATCATGAATAAGCAATACACCAACGGTCAACAAAATCTGGCTGGCCTCTGTCATTGGCTCAACCCTCTAATGTTGATCAGCACATCCAAGTAACCTCATAAAGGCGATCCGCCAAACGCTCGTGGCGCGGAAACACAGCAAAAAGACACATCTCCGCAATCGTGTGTCGCCGGAATTTCGTCGTGGTCAGTCCTCGTTCATGACGAGCTCGTGCCGACCGCAACTCTAGCCGTAGCTCTCCCTGCCCGTAATCGTGGCAGCAAAACCATAACTGGTACTGATGAGGCTAGATCGGAATGAATATAATACTGAGCAAAGAAATGTACATCCTAAGGCTTCTTGAGTGGAGTAGCGTATCGTAAATATGCCGCGGAACATACCCACGGTACGTCACTCTACTTTAGTCACCTATTCCATCAACCAAGGGTCATCCTACGCTCCGAAGGTAAAACCTAATGCTCTGATACCAACTTTGTCACAACCCGAAAGTACGGAACATGACCGGCACTTAAACTATGAAACGTCTCGAGGCGTACGTAATCTAAGTAAACCGAAAACCCAGAAATCCAAACCAAGAAAAGTAGTAGAGTGAAGGAAAACCAATTTAAATCACGTAGTTTTAAAAGCATAGCCGAATTATGCGTTTAAAAAAAACATCAAATATTTCTTGAAAATTTTGGCAGAGTCTCCTTTGTAAATACTGGCCCCAAAACGGGATACAACATGAATAGTATACGAAATCAATAAAATGGCATCCCCAAGCGGGAGCTAGCTCTTCGTCAATCGACGGTCACAACCACACAAGCAATATAATATACAACGCCAACGGCGAGGATCAAAACTCAAAACCACAAGAAAGCCACAGAAATAAAACGCGCGACTCTAAGGCCGAAAGAATAGCATCTCTGGTCTCTATCTCAAAAAAAATATATTTTTGGTTGATGGAACTTCTAGATACAACAGAGTAATAATATACAAGATATATAATGGGGGTATGATACAAGTAAACCCACCTACTAGCAAATCACCCGAAGGAAACTATGCCCACAAAGCCGTAAGGAAACCTGTACGGCAAACCTGCAAGAAAGTGGGGCACGACGGGGGTGAGTTGCCAACTCGTGAATAGAAAAACATCTACGGAAAGAAATCGCATAAACAACGCAACCTAGGTCAAAGATCATAATATATCCTCAATTTTTTATATAACATGCAACCTATAACAAGGCTAGGGTAAATATCTAACCCGAGTGTAATCTCATGTGCCCGTGTCAGTGCCTCAGGTAGCAATATATCATATGAATGAGGTATGAATGCATGGAAACAGAATACATGTAAATGAAGAACTGTTTTCATAATTTAGTGAGATTTCCTTTGTATTTTTAAAATGAGGTATCATACTGAAATCAGCATAAAACAGTGCCTAGCATCGGCACAAAACGTAATCTCGATATCTCTGTATCACAGTCTCTGTACCTCAATATCTCGAAATCTCAATGTCTCAATCACAATATCTAGGGCGCCGTTAGTCCAGACCGGCCCCTACCATCCATCTCAAGACCACGATGGTATCCTCCGGATATCCGACGCGTCGGGTAAAATCACCGGCAGGTAGTGCTCCCCTGCCAGGCTCACATCGTCATCATCACGCGCTTCTTGCCCCGGGGTACCTTACCGGGTCCACCATGTACCCGAAACGGTTCATCCGTCTCCTCGAATCGGGTCTCGAAATCCATCAGCAAACTCATTGTGGACGACTCATACATCATGGGAAAACCGCACTTTTTATTTTAAAAGAGAGAAAAGGTTTATTTATGTTTTTGCGGTTTTCCTCCAAATCCAGAAACAAATCTCATGGAAATCAGAATCCAAAACCTCAATAACACGTAAAATAGTGAATATATGCATGAGAATCCATGAATGCGGCATAACAATGAATAACAGTATGCAGGAAGTAGCAGGTAATAACTACAATGTCTAACTAACATATAAAGAAAGTACGCTAATATCATGTCTAAACTATTAGCTAACAGGCTATGTCAAGCAATAATATTTTCTAAGGTGTACGTGATATGGCAATTACCGATGAAGATGTGTGTGAGCCGGCAAATAAGTTTACGTGGTACATACGCATCATCGGTAATGGTGCTGGTGTCCTAACAGCATGGTATCAATAATGGAGTATGAAACATAATATAAACATGCGATGCGAAGCGGACCATAAAAATGAGCGGGAGCCGAAAACTAGACGCAACTATAACTAATCTGCATTAATCTAATATAAGTCGTACAAATGGTGCCTTTTGAAATAACACGAATCATGGGGTTTTGAAAATAAGGGCTACGGTGTTTTTATGAAAAGATACGTCTTTTGAAATATCCGTAGGATCGCTTGGGCTGTCTTTTAAAATACCCACGATTCGTTAGTTTTTGAAATAGGTAAGAATCTAATCTAATCTAACAACTAAACTAAACTAAAGGGCTAAGCTAACAAGCTGGACTACAGGTAAGGAAACCGCCTAACATCTGAGTCGATCCATATACATACATGTATATATATAGTCGGTGATCCCGCCTCAATAATATCATATCCGATACCATATCTACAATCAGACATCCCAAGTTAAGAGTACGGATCAATCATCAAGATATAGCTCGTACGTAAATCCGTCGTACGGCATCCCCAAATCTGGGTACGGGTCAATATCATATTCCTCACACCATTCCTCTGGTATCCTCTTTATTCAAGATCGTAGTCTAGGATACTGACCTATGTCTAGTACAATACTAATATCCTCAAGATACTCATGATCTGACTACTGATCGACAATCTCGTACAAACCGATATCGTCAGCACATATCATCATCAAGGGGTATACATCGCCCGATACGGCCTAATATCAATATCCTAGCATATCATGCCTCATATCACGATCACATGTCGACCATTTTATTTATAACACTATTCACCCGTATCGCCGCCCCAAGATCCGCTATAACGCCAGGACGTACCTCAAGTACGAATCCTGCCATATCACCGATATTACAACCACAAAACAAATCTCATCGACTCAGCTCAAACCCAATATCACCCTCAAATCCGTATATGAACACATAGTCCCATACCTATGTGATCACATAACTATAAAGAATCCCATGAGCACATATAAATAGGAATGTATGCAAGTATGCATGTGTGTATGTGTAGTGCAACACTAAGATAATCCAACACACCAAAATCCATCCTAAACATCGGTATTAATCCCAAATAACAAATAATAATTGTTGGTGTGTATACGCATCCGTATACACCACCACGGACTGTGGGGGTGCTATACGCCATCCACCCGACTTCTCCCCGTAGATATAAATCTACTCACCTGGTCCTCGCTCGCCGGTGCCAACGTCGCCATGCGCTTGCTTGTCGTCTCGAAGTCTACATGGGGGTACCTACATATCATAACGCACCGCATCGCATTAAAATCAAATTCGAAATCGAAACGGCACACGAAAAATCAAATCGGCACGCGTATCACGCATAGGTCAAAACCTATCGCCTACGCATGCCAAAATAGCCAAACCAACCCTCGATGTCGATGTACAAACGTCAATCAATCGAGAAAAACCCAACATACCAATCACGCGTTCATAACGCACTAGAATTTAATTGAAAATATGGTGCAATTCATAAAAACCTTAAATTTGCTCAAATCGATTTATTTCACAAAACCTAGAAAACACTTAATTACCGTTTTAATTCGAAACTTGATGTTTTAACCCAACTAATAGCCATAATATTCACTAAGTATCATAACCAGGTCATATAAACCATTTCCATATTTTTAATCTCACTAATTATCATTAACCCAAAATTCAAGTTTGCAAAAATAACCAATTTTAACAATTTTTAAAGCAAAAATCACAATTTAACAATTAAGCTTGGTTTTGCATATTTTAAATGGTTAAACCACACATGGAAACCTTAATGATGTGCTAAAAACCCTAACTAGATTTTAATCCCACATTTTAATTAAATTTCTAAAACCTAGTTAGCAATTTAGCATAATTATAAAATTTCCAAACATACAATTAAACCCAAATTAATAACTAATAATGCTTGATTTAAGGTATTCAAACAACAATTTAACAAAAGGTCTTGATTTATACCTCACAAGATTAAGGATCTAGCATGCAAATCATAGCCTCCAAAAGTAACTTCCAAGCTCCTAGATCCATGCTAGATTGGTTAAAGAATAATGGGTAAATGGTAGATTTGGGATTTGTGAGGTTTTATTTTGATTTTTGTGGAATTTGTGAGGAATTTTGTGTGGAAATGAAGTGGGAAAATTGGGGGGGGGGCTGCTCATGGGAGCTCTCGGCCAGAATTGGGGATGAATGAGTGAGGAGAGAGAGTGAGAATGGGGTTTGTGGCAAAAGTCAAACAAAACCCATACTTCTTTAATTATAGTTTCATGTTCATTCTTTCTTTTTTTCCAATTTCCCTTCTTTTTATCATTACATGTGAGGTGTGTGTGTGGGGGGCAGCCATGGGTTCGGCCAAGCTGAAATTTGTGGGGTGTGTGAGTGTAGGTGAGTGAGTGGGAGCACACACAAGAAGATAAATACCACACCTCAATTCTATTTAACTTATTTTCACAAAAAAGCCTTTTTCTTTTATATTTTCTAACACCATATTAACAGCTTCTTTTCATTACAAAAAAAATATCTTACAGGTTAGTTTAATATGTTATGATGCACAAAATTTGTTTCAACCCATTCCAATTTGTAATTTTCCCTCATTAAATGTATTAGTGACGGCTTAAAATAATATTAAAATAATTATTTTCGGAAAAATTTTCAGAAAATTAGAAATTTTACCAGTGGCTCGATAAACCCCAAATACTAGCAATTACATAGCTAGAATATGTATATTTAATTTTATATTAAAAATATTTGTATTCTGACATTTTACAGAAAACCCCCTTATTTTACCATTTTTTCGAAATTTCACCGAAACGATTTTCAAAACGTTACAACACCGCCCCTCCATTAAGGGTAAAGACATAACCTGACATGGACTTGGAGTCATCCTTGTCAGTCTGGAAGCTAGAGTCAGCAAAAGCCTCGATCTGGAGGTCTTTTCCGCCGTAAACCAAGAACATATCTTTAGTCCTTCTCATGTACTTGAGAGTGTTCTTTACTGCTACCCAGTGCTTCTCCCCTGGGCCTGACTGATAACGGCTTACCACGCTCAGTGCGTAAGCTACATCTGGTCTGGTGCACAACATCGCATACATTATAGAGCCTACTGCAGAAGCGTAGGGTATAATCGACATGCGATCCCTTTCCAAATCAGTCTTGGGAGACATCTCTTTGGAGAGGGTGATTCCGTGACAAGTCGGTAAATCACCACGCTTAGAATCTTCCATACTGAATCTTTTCAGTATAGTGTTGATATACCTGGACTGCGAAAGTCCCAACATCCTCTTAGATATATCACGATAGATCCAGATCCCCAGAATGTAAGAGACATCACCCAGGTCTTTCATGGAGAACCTGTGTGACAAGAATCTTTTGACAAATTGTAGCATAGGAATGTCATTTCCTATCAAGAGAATGCCATCCACGTACAAGACGAGGAATACGACAGTTCGTGCTACAATTTTACTATATATACATGGTTCATCTGGATTTTTAATAAAGTCATATTCTTTGACCGTTTCATCAAAACAGATGTTCCAACTCCGCGATGCCTGCTTTAGTCCATAAATGGACTTAAGCAACTTGCACACTTTCCTGCTGCTCCCACTCTGATTGAAACCTTCTGGTTGATCCATATAGACGCATTCTTCTAAATTACCATTTAGAAAAACCGTCTTTACGTTCATCTGCCAGATCTCATAATCATGGAAGGCGGCAATAGCAAGAAGGATCCGAATGGATTTGAGCATAGCCACTGGAGAAAAAGTTTCGTCATAGTCCAAACCAGGTTTTTGACGAAAACCCTTTGCAACAAGTCTAGCCTTATAGGTTTCCACCTGTCCATCTACACCAATCTTTTTCTTGAAGATCCACTTGCATCTTATGAGTTGTACCCCATCTGGAGCAAAGTCCAAAGTCCATACTTTGTTGGTGTACATGGACTCCATCTCGGTCCGCATTGCATCCAGCCATCTTACTGAGTCGCCGCTCTGGATGGCCTGCTGGAAGCTAGTAGGTTCATCATTATCAATGACGCAATCCTCTATATCCTCGTCTATGAGAAAACCGTAGTATCTCTCAGGCGGATAAGACGGCATACTACTCCTGCGGAGGGGTGCGGGAATATCCTGTTCTTCTTGAACTTCTATATCTACCAAACTTTCAGTAGTAGTTTGTGGTTCTGGAATTTCTTCCAGTTCTATTTCGCTCCCATTTGTTTCCTTTTCTAAAAACTGCTGTTCTAGAAAATGGGCATTACGAGAAACAAAAACCTTTTGTTCCTCTGCGTGATAGAAAAAATACCCCTTGGAGTTCTTTGGATATCCCACAAACTTACACTGTACTGAGCGTGCCTCGAGTTTGTCCACATGTTGTTTTTTAACAAAAGCTGGACATCCTCATATCTTCAGATACTGAAGATAGGGTTTCTTCCCACTCCACATCTGATATGGTGTGGTAGGCACGGTCTTGGTAGGAACCATGTTCAAAAGATATGCAGCTGATTCTAGCATATAACACCAGAAAGATCGCGGTAACTCAGCATTACTCATCATGAAACGTACTATATCCAATAGGGTTCGGTTCCGTCTTTCCGATACACCGTTATGCTGTGGAGTGTATGGAGGAGTAAGCTGAGAGAGAATTTCATTCTCTTTTAGGTAACCCAGGAACTCGGCACTTAAGTATTCACCATCTCGATCAGATCTCAGTGTCTTGATACTTTTACCGGTTTGGTTTTCTACTTCATTCTTATATTCTTGGAATTTCTCAAAGGCCTCGGATTTATGTTTCATTAAGAAAATGAATCCATACCTGGAGTAATCATCCGTAAAAGTAATGAAATATGAAAAACCGCCTCTTGCATGTGTAGACATTGGACCACATACATCGCTGTGTATGAGTCCTAAGAGCTCGCTCGCTCTTACTCCATGTCCAGTGAATGGAGTCTTTGTCATCTTTCCTTTGAGACATGATTGACAAGTGGCATAAGATTGATATTCGAACGGATCCAAATATCCTTCTCTATGTAACTTAGTTAACCTTGTCTCATTGATGTGACCTAGTCTACAATGCCATAAGAAAGCCTGATTTATATCTGGAGACTTTCTTTTTAGTGTGTTCTGGACATTGAAAATTTGTAATTGGTTTAACACGTATATACCGTTATCTAGTGTACCGGACCCAATCAAACCATGATTAAGGTGGATGTTAACAATATCGCTTACAAACGTGAAATCATAACCTTCTTTTGATAACAACGATACTGATATGATATTACACGTTAAACTGGGTACACAAAAACAGTTGCGCAAAACCAAAATATGTCCACTCGTCAATCCAAGGTGATAATCCACTACGGACACAGCATTCACGCTAGCTCTGTTAGCAACCTGGAGGGTCATATCACCAACCTTCAGCATTCTACGGTTTCTCAGTGCCTGCAATGAATTGCATATATGAGATCCTGATCCGGTATCCAATACCCAGGAAGTAGAGTTGATTGACAGACAATTTTCAATTACAAACACACCTGAAGTCGAAAACACAGCTTGCTTCGGGTCCTGGTTCTTGGCAGTCCAAGCTTTGCAATCTTTCTTCCAATGGTCTTTCCTACGACAGTGGAAGCACTCGTCCTTTGCCACTACTGGCACCGCAACCTTTGCCTTTCCCTTGACTCCCACCTTACCAACACCACCTCTTGGTTTGGTAGCGGCCTTCTTCTTCCTTCTTTTGGCCCTTGCCTTGGACCTGGAAGAGGAAGCACCACGAACAAAACTAGTGGGTGTTTCCCTTGCCTTCTGCAAGGTGCCCTCTGCACTCCTCAACATGTTAAGGAGTTCTGGAAGTTCAACTTCTTTACCTTGAATGTTGAAATTCAAGATAAACTGGGCGTAGGTGGAAGGAAGGGACTGGAGAATCAAGTCTGTATACAGCTCGTTCTCTAATGTTGTCTCGAGGTCTGCGAGCTCTTCAATATAGCCAATCATCGTAAGGACATGTTCCCCTACAGATGATCCGACGGCAATCCTCGACTGAAACAAGTTCTTCAAGGTCTCGTATCTAGCTATACGAGATCGCTCTCCATACAGATCCTTGGTGTGGAGAAATATAGATTCTAGATCCATATTCCCGTGCCTCCTCTGATGTTCATTATTCATAGAGGCAAGCACGATGCACTTGGCCTTCGCGCAGTTTAACTCCCAGGTCTTGCGGATTTCCTTATCCGCGACACTGGATTCAGGACCTGGGACGGTAGGGGCCTTTGTAGTAAGGACATACCCCAATTTGTCATAGGTAATAACCATCTTAACATTCCGGAATCAATCTTTATAGTTTGGTCCTGTCAAAATATTTTTATCTAATAGTAACTTAAGGCCTGTCATGTTCTGGGTCGCTGCAATGAGAGAGAGAGGGAACACTTTAGCATGATGCTCTTACAAGTTTAGAGTGGTTTTTAGTTTATCTAAACAGGATGGCTCCCACTGTTTCTCGAATCCCTCTTCAAACCATAAAGGAAGAACTAGTCAGGACTATTCTCACCGTACAATACTTGCTTAACCATTCAGCCAGGCCGGTGTCGGTACTTCGAGGGATGTTTTACGACGCTTTCACGAAGTTCCTTAATTAAATAACCTCTTTTCTCTGGGGGCGTAGCCCCGCTGACACCTTTCTCGACACCTACTTGGTTTATAGCATTGATCGTTAAGTGACGAATCTCCTGATGAGTAGCGGATACTCACAGTAGGATCGGGATCCAAATATCATCGTATGATAAAGCTGAAAGAATCCTACCAAAATTATCACACTCCAAATGGTATGCAACTCTTAACAAATTTTAGTTTCTTTAGAAATTCCCGATGTGGATTTTTGCCCCATGCTCTTATGACCTTGGCGTTGGTCAAAATCTCATAAGTCACATGTCAAGTTCTACCCATCATTATCTTGTTAATTTGAACCCATCCATACATACCCCTGACGTTGGCCAAATGATAGCACGACTGTCCCAAACCAGCTCATCTATCTATGCAACAAATGAATACCCAGCAGCTACCAAACACTATGCCTTGGCGTTGGTCAAAATACATGGCTTGAATACTACTGAATACCCAAATGAAATGACGGAGGGCTACGAATGGTTTTGGCGAAACCGTGAACGTAGTGAACTTGATATGATCGAAGGAACCTGATAGCTTTTAAAAGGAGTGGTTTAAGCTCCGCTGTAAATCCCCGTTCTCCATCTATAAAATTTTCCTATACTTTCCAAATTCCGTATGTCTCCTGTTTTCCCCGTATTTTGTGGATAATTGGTTACTCGAGATTCAAGATTTAGCTTAATCAAAACCCTAGAATTATTTTCTAAATTAAACCCCAAACCCTTTTTACAAAATACCCTCAGCCCATTCAAAACTTTTTTTAAATAAATCCCTAAATTAAAAACCCTAGCCGGCCCCTCACTATTTTCCCCAGCCCACTCGGATTTAAATAAATCCTTTTATGAATATAAAATCCCTCGGCCCAAACTCTTTCCTCAGCCCACTTCATTTTTTAGGGAATTATTTGTTTTTTTTAAACCGGCCCAAATCCCTTCGGCCCGCCTCCTCGTACCCGACCCGACCCGCTTCGCACCCTTCTCCTTCCCTCAATGGCTCCCTCTTTTCCTGCCTCCTCTTCAATTCGCGACACACATTCCCCCACCGCAGCCCACGCCCTCGCTGAGACATTGCCGACGTTTCCTATCACACCCTCATCCCTCTCCTCCCTCGTTTCTATAAAAAATCTCTAACTTTATCCATCCTCCAAAATACCCACCGAACACCAAATTTCTCTCGAACCCATTGCCATCTCCACCGCCGGCGATCATCCCACCTCTTCGCTCGACCCACGTCGACGACAGCCACTCATTCACCCTCCTTCTCCCTCCACGACTCCTCCTTTCATCAACCGAGCCCCCACCAGGCATCCCCTGCACACAGACCCACTTCAACCAAGCTCAGCCACCTTACACTCTCGATGCCGACGAGCCCCCACTGCACCTGAACCGCGTCGTCGACCTCCACCTCCTCAGCATCGTCACCATCACCATAATTCCCTAGCCCCACTGCTCAACCTTTCCCTCTCTTCAAAAATCACCCAAACCCATTTCCAAACATTTCACTGTTGCACTTCGCCGGAGCGCCGCCGCCGACCATCGTCAATCTCAGCACTACTCAAGAGATCCACAGAGCCTACTCTACACTTCCAGCGCACACAAGACGACTCCGGGAAACTCCGACGTAAAACCCGTGTTTCGAACCAAGCTCGCGAGAATCCGTTACACGGCATACGTCACGCGTCCGTGACGCCACTGCTGCCGTACGACCCTGAGACGTTTCCAGGCAAGTGTTTACTTGCTTCATGCTAATATATTAGTGGTATAAACCTAAAATATCTAGTTTACGGATTTGCCGATTACCGATACATAATGTGACCTATGTGTTCGATGCTGATCTCCCATGAAAATGATTGTTTATTTTGACGGAAACTAATATTTTCTGTTGGCCCATAGGATGATAAATATAGTGTAGGAATCTCGCTGAAAAATACGATTGTTAGTGACAAAAATTGATACCCCCAAACATGCCGTTAAAACTAATATTTTTCTCGTATCTGAAAATGAATAAAATCACCGTAAATTACATACATACTGGAATGATGCGTCCGAGGGCTTAAATCGAAGCCGACTCGACGAAATTTAACCCTATGTAAAATTGCAATGATTTCTGTTCTGTAACCGTGATGATAATTAGATCTGAATGCGACTCTGGACTGCAGTCCAGAGCATTTCTGATTATTGTGTTCTGTCCAAAGACCTGCGTCACTGTGTTTTCTGAAGTCGTATGTTGCGGAACCCTGCAGTAGATTAAAGATATTTCTGTTAGTTAACCAAAACTGGTGGTTCCATTCCGATTCATCGCCGTTTGCTATTTTAAACTGTATTTAAAAGGGCAGAACGTATAACTGTCCAGAACAGATTCTGAAATGACACCCTGAGGTTAAACTGTGTATAACTTTCAACATACAGATGAGATTGAGGATCTGTCTATTTCGTTGAATACTTTATCGAAAACCCTAGATTTCATTTAACTGTAACATCGCTAAATTCTGAGCCCAACTGGGTGCAATTCGTGTCGCGAAACGGACGTTCAGTTCTGAAACTGAATTTCCAGCCGTAAGCACTTAAAATGAAATAGCTATATCTTGAGAACCGGAATCCCGATTGAACTGAAACAAATTTTGATGAATTGCTGACTGAGTGTTCTAATTATCTTACTTATATCATTTTGCTGAATTCGTAACATATTAATTTATGCAAATTATTTTAGTTAATGACATGCATGTTGATTCATAACATATAGAGCTTATTGGTAGCATACAATACATATATCATACCCTTGCCATATATTCAGTGTTAGTGCGTGTGGACATTGTATTATCGTGCGTGATAGATGTTGGTTTAGGAGTGACGAGTACACTAATGGAAAGTGAATATTCGTGACAGTGATTGATACAGTGAACAGTGATAAAACTGTGCCATTGGTATACTTGTACACAACTAGATCAAGATCATAAATCGTGTAAACCTGGGGGAAAAGGGGAAATCAAAGTGGAAAGAGTATCGTATTTAGCGGGACCGTGTTTAGAGGATGATCATTCGAACCGTGATACTGATACGTGTAGGATAGGATCTAGCGATCCGGCTGACAGGGTTATGTCCCGGGCATGTGGGCCGTTGTCTCGGGTATGTATGAGACTCCTGTTAAACATGATCCTCCTTCCACTATGTGATTTCAAACATGACCTAGAGACCGATAGGGACACATAATATATTCTGCATCATATAGTGACACAGTGATTACTTGCATTGTTCTTATACGAGTATTACCTCATTTACCTGTTTCATCTTATTATAATAATATTGTTATTGTGTCGCTCTGACGACCTGAGTATGCATGCTCAGATCCCGCGGGAGGACCAGCACAGGAGACGGATCTACCCTTCGACTTCACAGAGATATAGTCTGGTGTACTCCCTATCTTTACTGCTTTCCATAGAGTGATCGTGAGATTGAACTTGGTTAGTTATTATTCTTATTATCTGTAATTTGTGAACAATGGAATTTTAATGTAATAAATTAGTGATGTGATTCCTTTAATATTGTGCTTTATTTACTGATTACCATGTAATGCTAGAAGCCGAAGTGTGACTACGGCGGGATGATTCCTTGACCGTAGGAGCATGGCTGGCCTAGTCATCCCTCGTTTTCCGTATTTTGGGAAGCGGGGTGTGACATGGTTTAGTTGGTATCAGAGCCTGTGTTTAGTATCAAGGAATAACATTAACTATACTGTATTACGTTATTCTTGTTTCACTACTCTTAATTTTCATCCTTGAATCTGATCCTATCCTTTTGAATCTTCCAGTGATATGACGTCCCCGAACGACCCCTTCTCGGACTCCAGCTCTCAGGACCGCACGGAAAGAATACTTAGTGCACTGACCACTCTCGCGGAAGCTCAGGAGAGAAAGACAGATTTACTCACTGAGGGACTCAGGGCGATTACCGCCGCAGGAGGACCCTCCGCACTTATTACCGCCCCGAGGGCGCTACTCCACCAGCTTATCAGGCTAGGGCTGGTACCGTATCAGACTTCCGACGGTTACACCCGGCTGCATTCACAGGGCTAGCTGAACCCCTTGAGGCTGAGCAATGGCTGGTAAACATGGAAAATTTATTGACAGCCGCCAGGGTTCCTGAGGAAGATAGAGTAGACGTAATAAAGATTCAATTAGAAGACGAAGCCCGTACATGGTGGTCGGTGGAAGAAAGCAGACTTGATGAGCCGATTGAATGGAGCAAGTTTAAGGAGTGCTTCTTAGATCATTATTTTCCTCCCACAGCCAAGGCAGAAATGGAGGAATGGTTTATTCTTTTGAAGCAAAATGGACGCCCAGTGGACGTTTATGCGGCAGAGTTCAACCGTCTGAGCCGCTTTGCTCCATACATGGTCAAATCAGAGGCCACCAGGGCCAGACGCTTCCTTCAGGGGTTAGATTTCGAGTTGCAGCAGTTGATTGCATCGTTGGATTTGCAGACTTTCGCACAGGTACTCAACGCGGCGAGAGTTCAGGAGCAATTGCTTAACAAGTTCAGAAGACCCCCAGTCGTTCCAGCACATACCCACGCGCTTCTCGAGGAGTCATACCGGTTCACAGAGCAGGAACGACACAAATGAAGCGCCCGTTTGTACCACAGCATCGCCCCCAGAGACAAGGCGTAACTTGCGGCTATTGCGGTAGAGGAGGGCATACCCAGAAGGACTGTCGCCGTGCCAAGGGACAGTGTTTGATTTGCGGTTCCAGTCAGCACAGGATTAACAGTTGCCCTGAGCGAGCAGAGATACAGGGAGGTTCTGGACCGCCACAGCAGAGGCCGCAGGAGCAGAGACAACCGTTTACAGGTCGCGGACAGGGACGGGCTTTCACCTTGACCGCCGAGCAGGCAGAGGCGTCAGGAGACGTGGTTACAGGTACTCTACTCGTACATTCCTTGCCAGCTAGAGTACTATTTGATTCGGGAGCATCGCATTGTTTCTTGTCTGAGCATTTCACTAATACACACTCAATACCACATGAACCACTAACCAAGGGATGGGAAATTCATACGGGTAATGGCATTATTATATCTAGTCGGGAATGTAGATTATGCCCGGTTGTAGTGTGTGGCAGGGAATTCTATACGAATTTCCTTCTGATCGGGACAGGCAGTTACGACGCAATTCTCGGGATGGATTGGATGAGCACTTTCCATGCAGTTATCGATTGTCGTGCAAGGAAGGTGATCTTCTGCATCCCCAATCACCCGGAGTTTATTTTCGAGGGCGGAAGCGAGTCTTTGGAGCCAGCTAAGTACAGAGCAAAGCCTAAGGAGCTGACAGCTATGGAGATTGATAAGAGCCCAGCCCCAGAAATTGTTCGGGACTTTCTGGACGTATTTCCTGAAGATCTACCAGGTCTACCACCTTCTCGAATCTTGGAGTTCTCAATCGATTTGACTCCAGGTACAGCCCCAGTATCCAGAGCCCCATACAGAATGGCACCAGTTGAGTTGGCGGAATTGAAGAAGCAGGTTGAAGAACTATTGGAGAAGGGATTTATTCGGCCAAGCGCTTCACCGTGGGGTGCACCAGTCCTACTAATAAAGAAGAAGGATGGATCGCTGCGAATGTGTATAGATTATCGGGAGCTGAACAAGGTCACAATAAAGAACAAGTACCCAATACCGCGCATTGACGACCTATTCGATCAGCTAAGTGGAGCTAATTTGTTCTCGAAGTTGGACCTCCGTTCTGGATATCATCAAATCAGAGTGGCAGCCGAGGGTGTATGCAACACAGCTTTCAGGACCCGATACGGACACTATGAGTTTCTTGTGATGTCGTTCGGTGTTACCAATGCCCCAGCAATATTCATGGACTTGATGAACAGAGTGTTCGCAAAGTACTTGGACACATTTGTCGTTGTGTTTATCGACGACATACTTGTCTACTCGAAGACCCGGGAAGAGCACGCTGAACATTTGCGCACGGTACTATAAATTCTTCGGAAAGAGAAGCTGTATGCGAAGCTGAGCAAGTGTGAATTCTGGCTCGACAAGGTTCAGTTTTTGGGACATATTGTTTCGGGCGAAGGCATCTCGGTGGACCCGGCGAAGATAGAATCTGTCAGAGATTGGCCAACGCCGAAGTCAGTGGCCGAGATCAGGAGTTTTCTGGGATTGGCAGGTTATTATCGGAGATTCGTCCAAGATTTCTCAAGAATCGCGGAACCATTGACGAGACTGATACGGAAGGACGTGCCGTTTACATGGACAGAGGAGTGCACTCAGGCATTCGACACACTAAAGCAGAAGTTAACCACGGTGCCTATTCTTACTGTACCAGATGATTCCGGTGGTTTAGTGATACACAGTGATGCCTCAGGGAAGGGTTTAGGCTGTGTTTTGATGCAACACGGCCGAGTGGTTGCTTACGCCTCTCGACAACTGAGAAACCACGAGAAGAACTACCCTACGCACGACTTGGAGTTACCTGCGGTAGTTTTTGCATTGAAGATTTGGAGGCACTATCTTTTGGGCGAGAAAGTGGAGGTTTACACGAATCATAAAAGTTTGAAGTATGTTTTCACTCAGAAGGAACTGAACATGAGGCAGCGCTGATGACTAGAGCTAATGGCAGATTATGATTTGGACCTTCAGTATCACCCGGGAAGGTCAATGTTGTACCAGATGCGCTCAGTCGCAAACCAGCGGTCATGATGTTGACCGATCAGAGGAGCATTATTGAGGATTTCCAGAGACTTGAACTTGAGGTCGTTACGCCGAATGCACTCAGTCAATTTTGGCAACTATAGGTGCAATCTTCCCTGGTGGATTGCATCAAGATTGCACAAGCGGATGATCTCCGATTGCAAAAGTTCAGAGAGCAAGTGGAAGCTGTACTGAGAATGGATTTGATTATACATGAAGATGGCTCTCTGAGATTCGGTAGCAGACTCTGCGTACCTAAAGGAGATGTTCGAGAATAAGTTTTGGCTGAAGCACACAGTTCAGCTTATTCTGTGCATCCAGGAGGTACAAAAATGTATCAGGACCTAAAGCAGCACTTTTGGTGGAACGGAATGAAGCGGGAAATTGCGAGGTTCGTATCCAGGTGCTTGGTATGTCAGCAGGTGAAGGCGGAACATCAAAGGACGGCAGGATTGTTACAACCATTGCCGATACCTGAATGGAAGTGGGAGCACATTACTATGGATTTTGTGACGGCCTTACCACGGAGCCCTAGGGGCAATAACGCTATTTGGGTTATCGTCGATCGCCTCACAAAAGCTGCACACTTCCTACCTTTCCGAGTGGGACAGTCGACAGAATCACTGGCAGAAAGATATATGCAGGAAATTGTGCGACTTCACGGTGTTCCAGTCAGCATTGTGTCAGACCGGGACACGAGATTCTTGTCGCACTTTTGGAAGAGCTTACAGGAGAGTTTGGGAACCCGCCTTAAATTCAGAACAGCTTATCACCCACAGACGGATGGACAATCCGAGCGTACGATTCAGACGCTCGAGGATATGTTGAGAGCCTGTATGTTGGACTTTCAGGGTTCCTGGGAGGACCATCTGCACCTAGTCGAGTTCTCTTACAACAATAGTTATCAGTCTAGTATTCAAATGGCTCCTTTTGAAGCACTATACGGGCGGAAGTGTCGATCCCCAGTATGTTGGGATGATGTGGGAGAACGAAGATTGCTGGGCCCCGAACTCATTGTTCAGACGGTCGACAAGGTCCAAATGATCAGGCAGCGTATTAAGACGGCTCAGGATCGACAGAAGAGTTGAGCAGATACCAGCAGAAGGGCACTTGAGTTCGAAATTGGAGATCATGTGTTCTTGAAGATTTCCCCTACTCGTGGAGTTATCAGGTTCGGAAGTCGGGGAAAGCTTAGTCCCCGCTTTATCGGACCTTTTGAGGTGCTAGAGCGAGTAGGAGAGGTGGCCTATCGACTTGCCTTGACTCCATCGCTAGCTGGTGTGCACAATACCTTCCACGTGTCACAGTTGCGGCGTTATGTTCGGGAGGAGAGCCATGTCCTGGACCATTCAGAGCTAGTTTTGGGTACCGATTTGTCATACGAGGAGCAGCCTACTACCATCCTCGACCGCAGAGAGAAAGTGCTGAAGAATAAGATCATTCCTTTAGTCCGAGTGTCTTGGGGCGGTCGTTCCCCAGGAGAATCCACCTGGGAGCGGGAGGAAGATATCCGTGATCGTTATCCACATCTCTTTGTTTAGTACTTTTGTTTTCTTGTATCCTTGTTAAATTTCGAGGACGAAATTTTTGTTAAGGGGGGTATGATGTAAATCCCCGTTCTCCATCTATAAAATTTTCCTGTACTTTCCAAATTCCGTATGTCTCCTGTTTTCCCCGTATTTTGTGGGTAATTGGTTACTCGAGATTCAAGATTTAGCTTAATCAAAACCCTAGAATTATTTTCTAAATTAAACCCCAAACCCTTTTTACAAAATACCCTCAGCCCATTCAAAACTTTTTTTAAATAAATCCCTAAATTAAAAACCCTAGCCGGCCCCTCACTATTTTCCCCAGCCCACTCGGATTTAAATAAATCCTTTTATGAATATAAAATCCCTCGGCCCAAACTCCTTCCTCAGCCCACTTCATTTTTTAGGGAATTATTTGTTTTTTTAAACCGGCCCAAATCCCTTCGGCCCGCCTCCTCGTACCCGACCCGACCCGCTTCGCACCCTTCTCCTTCCCTCAACGGCTCCCTCTTTTCCCGCCTCCTCTTCAATTCGCGACACCCATTCCCCCGCCGCAGCCCACGCCCTCACTGAGACGTTGCCGACGTTTCCTATCACACCCTCATCCCTCTCCTCCCTCGTTTCTAAAAAAAATCTCTAACTTTATCCATCCTCCAAAATACCCACCGAACACCAAATTTCTCTCGAACCCATTGCCACATCCACCGCCGGCGATCATCCCACCTCTTCGCTCGACCCACGTCGACGACAGCCACTCATTCACCCTCCTTCTCCCTCCACGACTCCTCCTTTCATCAACCGAGCCCCCACCAGGCATCCCCTGCACACAGACCCACTTCAACCAAGCTCGGCCACCTTACACTCTCGACGCCGACGAGCCCCCACTGCACCTGAAACGCGTCGTCGACCTCCACCTCCTCAGCATCGTCACCATCACCATAATTCCCTAGCCCCACTGCTCAACCTTTCCCTCTCTTCAAAAATCACCCAAACCCATTTCCAAACATTTCACTATTGCACTTCGCCGGAGCGCCGCCGCCGACCATCGTCAATCTCAGCACTACTCAAGAGATCCATAGAGCCTACTCTACACTTCCAGCGCGCACAAGACGACTCCGGGAAACTCCGACGTAAAACCCGTGTTTCGAACCAAGCTCGCGAGAATCTGTTACACGGCGTACGTCACGCGTCCGTGACGCCACTGCTGCCGTACGACCCCGAGACGTTTCCAGGCAAGTGTTTACTTGCTTCATGCTAATATATTAGTGGTATAAACCTAAAATATCTAGTTTACGGATTTGCCGATTACCGATACATAATGTGACCTATGTGTTCGATGCTAATCTCCCATGAAAATGATTGTTTATTTTGACGGAAACTAATATTTTCTGTTGGCCCATAGGATGATAAATATAGTGTAGGAATCTCGCTGGAAAATACGATTGTTGGTGATAAAAATTGATACCCCCAAACATGCCGTTAAAACTAATATTTTTCTCGTATCTGAAAATGAATAAAATCACTGTAAATTACATACATACTGGAATGATGCGTACGAGGGCTTAAATCGAAGCCGACTCGACGAACTTTAACCCTATGTAAAATTGCAATGATTTCTGTTCTGTAACCGTGATGATAATTAGATCTGAATGCGACTCTGGACTGCAGTCCAGAGCGTTTCTGATTATTGTGTTCTGTCCAAAGACCTGCGTCACTGTGTTTTCTGAAGTCGTATGTTACGGAACCCTGCAGTAGATTAAAGATATTTCTGTTAGTTAACCAAAACTGGTGGTTCCATTCCGATTCATCGCCGTTTGCTATTTTAAACTGTATTTAAAAGGGCAGAACGTATAACTGTCCAGAACAGATTCTGAAATGACACCCTGAGGTTAAACTGTGTATAACTTTCGATTGAGGATCCGTCTGTTACGTTGAATACTTTATCGAAAACCCTAGATTTCATTTAACTGTAACATCGCTAAATTCTGAGCCCAACTGGGTGCAATTCGTGTCGCGAAACGGACGTTCAGTTCTGAAACTGAATTTCCAGCCGCAAGCACTTAAAATGAAATAGCTATATCTTGAGAACCGGAATCCCGATTGAACTGAAACAAATTTTGATGAATTTCTGACTGAGTGTTCTAATTATCTTACTTATATCATTTTGCTGAATTCGTAACATATTAATTTATGCAAATTATTTTAGTTAATGACATGCATGTTGATTCATAACATATAGAGCTTATTGGTAGCATACAATACATATATCATACCCTTGCCATATATTCAGTGTTAGTGCGTGTGGACATTGCATTATCGTGCGTGATAGATGTTGGTTTAGGCACCAATGGAAAGTGAATATTCGTGACAGTGATTGATACAGTGAACAGTGATAAAACCGTGCTATTGGTATACTTGTACACAACTAGATCAAGATCATAAATAGTGTAAACCTGGGGAAAAAGGGGAAATCAAAGTGGAAAGAGTATCGTATTTAGCGGGACCGTATTTAGAGGATGATCATTCGAACCGTGATACTGATACGTGTAGGATAGGATCTAGCGATCCGGCTGACAGGGTTATGTCCCGGGCATGTGGGCCGTTGTCTCGGGTATGTACGAGACTCCTGTTAAACATGATCCTCCTTCCACTATGTGATTTCAAACATGACCTAGAGACCGATAGGGACACATAATATATTCTGCATCATATAGTGACACAGTGATTACTTGCATTGTTCTTATACGAGTATTATCTCATTTACCTGTTTCATCTTATTATAATAATATTGTTATTATGTCGCTCTGACGACCTGAGTATGCATGCTCAGATCCCGCGGGAGGACCAGCACAGGAGACGGATCTACCCTTCGACTTCACAGAGATATAGTCTGGTGTACTCCCTATCTTTACTGCTTTCCATAGAGTGATCGTGAGATTGAACTTGGTTAGTTATTGTTCTTATTATCTGCAATTTGTGAACAATAGAATTTTAATGTAATAAATTAGTGATATGATTCCTTTAATATTGTGCTTTATTTACTGATTACCATGTAATGCTAGAAGCCGAAGTGTGACTACGGCGGGATGATTCCTTGACCGTAGGAGCATGGCTGGCCTAGTCATCCCTCGTTTTCCGTATTTTGGGAAGCGGGGCGTGACATCCGTAATTTTAAAAAAATATCTTCTGTTTTAAAATAACCGAGTGGTTTCTTTTAAACCGTTCTAACGATTCAACTTTGGTTTGTTTTCTTTGCATTAATATAATGCGTCCCATCAATTAACCTATCATTACAGAAAATAACGAAAATACAACGTCCTCTTATGCCATCTGCATTCGCCACTGGGCCCCGTCATTCACCCGTTAGGTTATTTAACTAACGACAGAGCAGGGGCTGGGCTAGCGCGGGTGCAAAACATATGTGACGCCTACTAGATATCATATATAGATATTGTACATTCGTCAGACGCAATAATAGGCATTCCAGATCACAGATGAACATATTGGATTTTCTACGAATCCGCATTCCTTTTGAGCCTGCAAAGAAAGACGGATTACACAATCGCGATGAATAGCCAAAACCCCACTTTAGACCCCTATGGGTACGGCAAACTACCCGCCAAGTACCCAAAGTGAAGCGGTCTCCCTCAACGACGTGAGTAGGCCACTAAACACTTCAAAGTACCCGGTAGTTTGTGCACCCCACCTTGGGTCTATCCTAGGAGTAGAAAACAGTAAATGAAATAATACAACGGTGGGTATAACCTCAACCCGGATGTGCCCCGCAAAAGAATATTACAACAAATTACAATTTATATTTGAATGAAAGAAACACTCGTCTCATATTCCCGGCTATCCATTCACGACAATCCAACAAGTTCACAATCACAAACCAGTAAAAGCCATTACAGAAATGTGCAACCCCCTGCTAATCGACATACTAGCAGTTAGGGGAGGTTTACGAACACATTAAACACAACACAGATATAATCAAGTTAGCCAAACATCTTAGAATTTCGATCAAGCAACACTAATGAATCTACTCCAAACAATTCTTTGTGCACATAAAATCTGAGCAGAAACAAAACATCCCAGAAAACACAATATCAACATAGAAGAATAACTGAGCAAATATGGGTTGACTCAGAGTCAACTCGGCCGCGGATCCGCGGCGGATCGCTTGGATCGGCGGCGGTTCCGCGGTGGTATGGCCGATTCACAGTCCTAAATTTCTTCACAATTCTTAAAAAACCCTGCTTGTATTTTTAAGGGTCCCTGAAAAATTTTTAGACCCCGTTTTAAAAACGGCAGAAACTATGTGAAAATGATGTTTTTTCGGGTTTATTTTGCGATTGAATTTCTAACAACTTTGCTAACATGTTAGTTAAGGTTTAGCTAGGCTCTGATACCACTGTAAGTCGACGTTAGACAGCCCACATGATGTGGGGAGGCGGAATAGGTAAAACAATCATTTTGTTTAAGTTAACATCGACTAACTTTACGGATCTTTACTAAACCCTAACTAACAACTATCTAGAAGTGATTAACAACTATGATAGATGATTATACCTCAAGATTCTATTCCTTCTTGTTCTTGTAGCTCACTTCCTCATCGACCTTCTCGATGTGATAGAAGATCCACCCGAAAGCTCCTTCTCCAAGCTTTAACCTCTCACTTGAGATAACTAGGTGGTTATGATTGCTAATCAAAGTAACCTAGAGGATATAAATGAGGATTAACGATCTATTAATCTTGCTAACCCTTGAGATCTCAACACATGAGAGGATTAGGGTTAGGTCTTTGAAGAGAGAGCTTGAGGAGAGAGAATGTGTTTGTGAGAATGAATATAAATCTTGAGTCATTTGGATAAATAATGAAGTATGAAAATATCTAAGTAATAAAATATAAAATTATCAACCATGCTTCATTAATTACTTTGAGGTGAATCACCTCATGACCCATGATGTAATTAATGCAAATTTCACATCATCTCCTCCACCTCATTAAACTTAATTCATAAATGAATTAAAACATAATGAGTCACATTTCTTCTAGAAGCTTCTCGAGTAATTACGAGAATGCCCATTCCCATCCGTAAAACACGGAAAATCTGAGACTGTATAAATCCAATAATCTAATACTAGAATCTGGCTTAAACTAAAGCCCGCTAGTAAAAACTGTCCGAATATCGTACGTGCATAAATACACGTATGTGTCCGAACCCTGTCGTAAAACCATACGACCTCTATATCGGTTCGCCTGAAGCAGAGAAACTCTCTGTGTGGGACTCTAAAGACTCGACACTACGCTGGCAGTGGGTTTAACCACAGGCCGCAAGCAGTACTAGCTGTACGTAACGGTCCCCAGGTAGATGTCGATAAAAAGGCCGATGAGGAAACCTATCCGAACTCCTACTGAGCCTGATGTGACAATCTCCGTACAGTCCGGCCTGTTCATCTAAGACTATCGCATATCAGGCCTAGGGGCGGCAAGCGTCAGTCCCCTAAAAGCTATATAAGTCGTGTCGGAGTAAAGCCCATTACACCTTGAGAAGCTACTGGAAATCCTACCAGTAAATCTCGTTTGCCCTGGCCAAGGACTTTGCGTAATGGCTCTCCAAACACAGCGCGATATCAACTCCCAATACCGGGAGAGACGAATCCTATTTAACCGCCACTGCCTCCAAGTGCTTCGGGACTGCACTCAACTGCTACCTGTTTGCACGACTCCTTTGAGCCGTGGTAGGGCAGCAATCTAAGAACAGTGGGAACACACTCGAGGCGAAGCAGCAGTGTCAATTCTACGGACTATGCTGTACTCATGTCACCTGGGAACTGTTAACTGACGACGGGTATAATACCAACCAACAGTTCCCTGCGAGTCATGTCCGGTGTACCCATAACCCAACGAGCACCTGCATACTATCTCCAGTACAACGTACTAATGGCTGTGGAACAGACCATCTCCCTTGCTGGGATGAGAAGCGTATACACTAGTCTACTCAGGAGTATCGATGCCCTCGATAATCCTACGACTAGGGACCTGAAAAAGGATGTGCTTGTAGACTACCCAGCTCCCATTAGTGTGACTGCCATCACAACGCTGGTAGTCAAGAAAGATCCTAAGGGATCTATCAATATGTATTCGAAAATATGCTAAAAGAAACATATACACATATTAAAATATATATAAACCAAGTAGCATACTACTATGTTGAGCAAGACTGTTAATACAACTGTGAATATCACAAGCTTCCATTAAGTAATATACAAGCTAGTATGATACAATAATGGCCCCTAGGGCATATACACTAACATAACACGTGAGATTTGAGTTGTGGGGAATTTTCTCCTCTTTTTCCTTTTTATGAGGGAACGGTCTATACGTCGATTTCAGCAAACAGACGCTATCTTTCCTTGAAAAATCACGCTCCTTGGATCCGTCCCTTTATATTTAGGACGTACATTCAACTCCTATTTATTTCTCTCATCCCTTCTAAATCTTAATAACATCATATTTTTTCTCTTTCATCCTCCTCAAATTCCTACTCAAACCCTAATTTCTCCAAGTCTCAAATTCTCCAAAAATGGTTCTAACCAAGTACGTGGAAGTTGGTGAATTATCAACAAACAAATGCCGTCGTCAAGCGCCTCCTCCATCACAACTAATTGAAGAATCCGAGAGCGAATCTAACGACGAAAAAGAAGATGAAACTTACGATCAAGAAATCGAGAATACTATTCATGCACAAGCCGACGAAGAAAAAGAAGTAGAAGAAGAAGATGTCTTGTTCGCCTTTATCAACCCAAAAGCCTCCGCTCTCTACGGTATTTTAGTCAAAAAATGAATCATCGCCAGTGCGTTCGTTTGGTTGAATGAAATCGCACATTTTCAACTCACTCCTTTACTTCAATTTCAAAGTTGGGTTCTTTTCCTTCAACTTGAGTGTGCCGTCCATGTCAGTTTTGTCTATCTCTTTTACTCCAACCTAATTAGTAACCAAAACGGTTTCACCATTCTTCGTACTAGGCTACAAAGACGCGCTCTCACTGTTTCACTCGCATCTCTCGTTTGGATCCTTCAGATTTCTAACGAAGGTGTGGACATTTATCGTTATATACTCTCTAATTTTCCTTACTTTCCACCCAATATTACTAAAGAGGAAACCTCTCGACTTCTCCACGGTAATGATTACCCTCATTTGTTCAATGATCCTCTCATCTAAACTCTTACACCACAAGCCCGTGTGTTAGTATTTCTTTTGGATCATACCATGTATCCTAAATGCGGTTGTAGAGATAGAATCACACTAACACACAAACTCCTTACCTATTGTGTGTTGGCTCGAATCAAAATAAATCTTCCTTTGTTTACCATCAATTCAATGTGGAGATTTTTGAATTCCAAATCCAATCTTTATTATGGCAAAGTGATCACAAAGATCATTGAAGATGCCGGTATAAATCCCACTATTGACTACTTTATTCAGTCCACCAACAAATATTTCAGTTTCTATAATTTCCGTCTCATGGGGTTAGCGGATTATGATATGCAAGCTCCATCTCCCCCACATCAATCTCCACCACATTCTTCTCCGGCTCTCAACAACCACCTCCTTACAAATTTTAAGAATTTGAAAACTGTTTCTTCCAACGATTCGATAATTTGAATCTCAATATCAACAATCGTTTCGATAATCTTAACACCCGCCAAGATGAAACACAAGCTTATCTCCATTACCACTTCGATTATCAGTACACTCACATTTCATATCCTCCACCGCCTCCATTTCAGTATCACCCTCACATGGAGGTTGATCAGCCTCCAAAGCCAGAGGATGATGCGTAGTTCTTTTATTTTTTAGCTTTTATGTATTAGGATTATGCATTTGCTTGTATTTGCGCTTGTATAAGTTTATGAATGGTTTATATTGGAAACTTATTAAGCATTTGATCTTATGTGGTTTGTATGCTTTAGTCTAAGTTGTTTTTATCCATCTTTAACAACTTTATTATTGTCAGATTTTATAAAATCATATTTCTATACTTCCTTATTTTTCGTATTTCTTCTCCATGTTTAAAGCTTTTTAATGTTTCCAAAAAAGGGAGAAATAATGAACGTATATTAAGGGGGAGCATATGAATATATTTTCGAATTGTTTTATGTATTTTGTAAAATATCAAAAAAAGAGGAGATTGTTGGCTTATGAATCTCTTTGTGTTTTGATTATTTTACAAAACCGTATTACAAATATACTATATGATTACTAATCATGTCAGATTAATCAAAGTGCTACACAACCGGTGTTATTCAAGTATAAGGACATTCAATATCATAACTAACATCTCAAGATAGTCAAGACTCAGATGTGCTCAATACGCATTCAAAAGCTATAAACGGAGAAGTCACACATCGAAAACATTCAAGACTTTTCTGCTTTATTTGAGTTTAGAGTCAAGTCGATCTCAAATGGTTAGAATCAAATTTTTCTATTTCAATTCCCAAACACCAAAATCTATTTTAAGTTTTCTTTTAAAATTCAAAGTCTTGTATCTGAAGATATCAGATATGGATGTCCCTTATAGACGACTATGATGGACGTCTATTGTAGATTTTGCAAATTTTCAAATTTGCATTTGGGTGGGATTTTTGAATTTCTAACGGTTATAAAGTGTCACAACTGTCTTATCTTTCATGGGCAGTTGTAATAACTGTCATAACCGTTCCACATTATTTCCCTATATATATGATAAGTTTCTACACAATTTCTAATGTTTTCTTTTCACTCGATTTTCATTTGTTTTACTCTCAAGTGTTCGTGAAAACTCTGCCTCTCTTATTCTTAAGTTATTTTACTACTCTTTTTCAGAGAGAAGAGATCTTTATAGAACCATTAGACTTTTCTATTCTTTTAGAAAAGAAAGATATCTAAAAGTTTCGAATAAGCAATTGTTTTTAAACCTATTTAATCTTGAAAATCTTCTTCGAATTTGTTTTAAACTCTTGTTAATCTTCAAAATACAATCTCTTATCTCCTTCAATCAAAACTTTGATTTATCTTTTGAGATCGTTAGGATTGTTAGAGTTGGTTTATTAAGATTGTAAAATCTTATCTTATATGATCTAGTGAATAAAAGTCTAAGATTTTCACGTTATAAAGATTTGGACTTGAGCCTGTGAAAATGTCTAAGTGATTAATAGCCTGTAATTGTAAAGTTTCACGGATCTGAGCCTCGGAAAAAAATTGGGTTTCTTCACCCGCAAAGAGTTACTGGATAGTGTATTGAATCCTGAGCAGGAGTTATCCGGCGGGGATTAGTCATGGGGTTGGTGAATCTTGATAACAATTCTCCGTGTCTATTTACTTTCTGTGATTCTGTAACTGTGATAGCCAGTATTTTAGATTTTCTTTATTTCCGCTGCATAATTTCTGTGTTTTGCAAAATTTACTTTGTGTTTGCCATAAAACCTTATTCATCCCCCTCTAAAACTGTTTTCAAATTTTTGACCGGTGATCGGTGTATTACGGGTTGACCCACAGGTTAAACTGGTCATGAGTCATTCTTGACTCCAATGCGAATTGTTTTGAGTATATTTAACATTTTTGTGTGGCTGCCACAAAATTGTTATAAATTATATATTTATATGAAAATTATTGGCATTTTTTGTAATGTGGAAAAAAAAATCAGAATTTTAGATTATCCAAAATATAAATTTTAATATAGGGGTAATATGAACTTCCACCAACTTTACCATTTAAACTTTGGGCCTATATAGTGGGTAGATCACATAATATTTCATTTTACATTTTAAAATCTGTAATGCACATTGTGAATTATAGATTCTATATTTTTGCTTTTAGCTTTCTTCTCACGGGAGCCCTTGCTATTTATTTCAAAAAGAAAAAGAAACCTTTCTCTTTTATCCTCTATCTCTCTCTATAAAAGTTGGCACGACAACATATGCACCGTCAAAATTCACAAACAACCCACTTAATCTTAATTATTTATTCATATCTTCTAATTTTTAAAAATATTTCCATTATACATGATAATTTCTTGCTAATTCACACTGATAGAGCTCCTTTTGGGGCCTCCGTCAGATGTTGTCTTCCGTTGATCTCGCGGTGGACTTAGTTGATTATTTTCCTTCGCGTATTGGTCTCAATGGGTTTTTGGAGGAAGAGGTGAGGTGAGGGAGTGGCTGCCGATTACCTGCAAAGAAGTCCCGGGATGGTTTGGTACCACCAAGGACCCTCCGACGCTCAAGTTAGTGATGAGATCCGAGCAGAGCAACGGCATAAAAGTGTAAAAGATAGCTTACATGACCCCTCTGTGATGAGGGTTTATATAGTGGCGGCAGCACGCAGTAGAAGACGTGAGAATCTTGCCGGCTGTTACGCTCCCGACGTCACGCCCGCGTAAAGAGCGGATCGCCCATTAATGGGGATCGTGATGGCGTGGAACGTGGGATGTTGCTGGCGGAGAATCTGCGCATGGCGAGATTTGCGGAGCGGCGGTTACGCCTGTGAGTGGTGGAGTCGGTCGGTCGGAGGGACCGAGGAAGATGGCCTCGGCGGGAGAGCTCGGGAACGAGCGAGAGGGCCGAGATATCTTGGTCCTGCGGTAGCTCGGAGGCGAGCTGAGAGGCCGAGAAGGCCAATTTACAGGGGGCTCTGAGGTGGGTCAGCTTTGTGCTTGTAGGTCGGGTACAGGGTGGCCTGATCGGCCCCTGTAGGCCCTCTCTTCTAAGTTCTGAGACACGTCATCTGCCACGTGTCCTGATTTGCAACGGTCACCAATATAGAGCATCATCATTAGCCCCCCACTCTTGTCTCGACCAGCTGGCGGGTCGGGCTAAGAGTGGACTGTCGGGCCGCCCGGGGAGAGCTCCCTCCTAAGATTTCGTCAGGACGCGTCCCCGGGCTGTCAGCTGCCTTTCCTACCAGCGAATCAGGGCGAAATCTCTGCATTTTAAGGAAGGTGCGCCGGTTTGTGCATCCTGTCACTGAAGCGACTGTCTGCGTGTCAAGCGTCGGTTGACCGACGCGACGTGTGTAGACCTATGGCGTCTGATGGGGCGCGGTCCAGTGCGGGAACGACAAGTGGAGCAATCAGTCGTCGAGTTGACTTCGATCACCTAATGTCTTTTGTCGGGGCTTCGGGTCCGCTGCATGTGATGGGCTCAGTGGCCTCGTTATGAGGGCTACAGACCTGCAGCGTCTGTTGGGCAGGAGGATGCCTACTGGGGATGACCGAGCAGGGAAGCTGCTCGGTTGATCTTGGCGAGGGCCTTGATCCCTGGCGTTGCGAGTAGGGAAGCTACCGGCCAGGGATAGCCGAGCAGGGAAGCCGCTCGGTTGCCTCTGGGAGTACTTTGATCCTTAGCGTTGGAGGGGCTGTAAGAAGCCCACTTAGGATGACCGGGCAGTGAAGCTGCGCGGTTGCCTCTTGGCGAGAGCTTTGATCTCTGGCGTCGTGGGTAGGCAACCGCCAGCCTAGAACGACCGAGCAGGGAAGCCGCTCGGCTGCCTCTAAGGAGGACTTTGATCCTTGTCTTTGTTGGGTAGGAAGCTACCCGCCGGGTTGCGCCGAGTAGGAAAGGGCTCGGTGGCCTCACGAAGTGGGCTTCAGATCCTCAGCGTCTGATGGGAAGGAGGACGCCCACTGGGGATGCGCCGAGCAGGAAGGAACTCGGCGGCCTCGTGATGAGGGCTTCAGACCATCAGCGTCTGATGGGCAGGAGGATGCCCGCTGGGGATGCGCCGAGCAGGAAGGAACCCGGCGGCCTCACGATGAGGGCTTGAGATCCTTAGCATCGGATGGGCAGGAGGATGTCCGCTGGGGATGCGCCGAGCAGGGTAGCTGCTCGGTGCCTCCTGGCGAGGGCTTTGATCCTTGACGCTAGAAAGGCCACGAGAGGCCTGCGAAGGATGGCCGAGCAGAGTAGCTGCTCGGTGCCCCCTGGCGAGGGTTTTGATTTCTGGCGTTGTGGGTAGGCAACTACCGGCCTGGGATGATCGAGCGGGGTAGCCGCTCTGATGCCTCTTGTGAGGGATTTGATCCCTGGCGTCGTGGGTAGGGAGCTACCAGCCGGAGATGACCGAGCGAGGGTCGGGCTCGGTTGCCTCTTGCGAGGGCTTTTGATCCTTCAGGACGAGGCCCAAGCAGGGTTGCTACCCAGTGCCTCTTAGCGAGGACTTTGATCCCTGTCGGTTGTGGTAGAAAGCTACCAGCCGGGGATAGCCGAGAAAGGACCCGACTGCCTCTGGGAGGACTTTGGTTCTTGGCGCGGGAAGAGCTATAGGGCTGTAAGAAGCCTACCAAGGACCCTTGGCCGGGCAGGGTTACTGCCCGGTGCCTCTTGGCGAGGGCTTTTGTCCTGAAGGATAGCCGAGTGAGGGATCCTCGAGCTCGACTGCCTCTGGGGGCTTTCTGATCCATGGCGTTGCGGTAGGGAAGCTACCCGCCAGGGATAGCCGAGCGAGGGATCCTCGGGCTCGACTGCCTCTGGGAGGACTTTCTGATCCCTGGCACTGCGGTAGGGAAGCTACCCGCTAGGGATATCCGAGCGAGAGATCTTCGGGCTCGACTGCCTCTGGGAGGACTTTCTGATCCATGGCGTTGCGGTAGGGAAGCTACCCGCCAAGATAGCCGAGCGAGGGATCCTCGGGCTCGACTGCCTCTAGGAGGACTTTTTGATCTCTGGCGTTGCGGTAGGGAAGCTACCCGCTAAGGATAGTCGAGCGAGGGATCCTCGGGCTCGACTGCCTCTGGGAGGACTTTCTGATCCCTGGCGTTGCGGTAGGGAAGCTACCTGCCAGGGATAGCCGAGCAGGGTAGCTGCTGGGCTGCCTATTAGTGAGGGTTTAGATCCTTGGGCGAGGTGGCCCTCGAGCCGTCGTGGCGAGCCCCCTCTGTGCGACCCCGTCAAGGGAGGGGGTGTCGGTCTATTCGGCCGGCGAGGGCGTTGATGACGGTCGCCGGAGGAGGTTCACCCGCGCCTCCGGTAAGGGGGGCGGCGGCTGGTATCTGGATCTTCAGGGTGATCGCTTGCCATGGGGATGGAGATCGGAATGTCAACTTTATTTTTTTGTGGAGTTTCGGTTCCCACAGACGGCGCCAACTGATGGAGCTCCTTTTCGGGCCTCCGTCAGATATTGTCTTCCGTTGATCTCGCAGTGGACTTAGTTGATTATCTTCTTTCACGTGTGTGTCTCAATGGGTTTTTGAAGGAAGAGGTGAGGTGAGGGAGTGGCTGCCGATTATTTGCAAAGAAGTCCCGGGGTGGTTTGGTACCACCAAGGACCCTCCGACGCTCAAGTTAGTGATGAGATCCGAGCAGAGTTGTCATGCCCCGCTTCCCAGAGTACGCAAGAGTTGGGCACGTGACATAGCCAACCATGCTACCTGTGGGTAGGAAGTATCCATCCACAGTCACATTACGGTTGTAAAGATATCAAGAACAAGATAAAATAAACTAAATACATGTCCAAATCCATAATAACAGGAATCAATAAACAATAAATGCGGAAGCTAATGATCCAATACAATGAATAAACAGTACGTCCCATAATGCGGGCTCACATCTGGAAATGAAATGACATAAATAAACTAAACTCTAAAGAACTCACAGTTCAGCCGGCTGGCTGAAGTACTCCTGCTCGGTCGACGACAAAGGTACGGAATCTGGGCCATGCAAAACCCAGACGTCAGCGCGTCATGATATCAAGTATGTAGCATAAACATGGTAATAAACAGTGCAAGCATGAACATGAATAAAGCGATAACAAGAAGTAACAAGCAGGGAAATGTGCAGTGGTAACTAAACTGTCCTATCAGGTTTTCTACTCTACAGTCTTTGAAACCAATTGATGAATCGTCGATGTAACTCAAGAGTATCCCGTGCGTGCCCGGGACCACGGTCATAATTCTCGGGGCTGAATCCGAGACGTGCCGCTAAGCAGTAAAAGGTAGTAGGATAGATGAGTGATGTCAGCATCAACACTCCGGAGCTGGCCAAGCCCGTAAGACTGATCAGAGCAATGTATCGAACTGTTGAGTTACAAGTCGGTTTCACCTTTGATTTCCCCATACCCCCAAACTATGTATGTCAAGTCAGGTATTCAGTAGTCGAGGACTAATGCCAACACAAGTCAAGTAAAGGTAGGTCTGTCTGGATCGACAGCAGGAATGGTTAGGTCTGTCGGCATTAGGCATGAGATCAGGTAACAGGTCAGGTTACTTTCAACAGGTAGAGTCGATATGTACAGGGTGTTGTGTCCGGTGTATCAGTACATGTGTCAGGTGTATCAAGATCGGTCAATATGAAATGCAATCAGGTATACAATGATAACAGGTATGGTAACAAATAATGAACAGTAGCAGGAAACAGTAAATAACAAATATTATTCTATGTGAACACAGTGATGTTTGTACTCTCATATTAATCCGGTTCACGCACCTTCGAGGTGCAATAGCCACAAGACGAACAATATCGATAATATACGTAATGGAGTTACATGAATTTGAACTAAGCACAATAATTGTCTCATTAGTGATTTTAACAAATGAATTGGGGATGATCTACTTGGTTTGATTAGTTAAGTATGACTTAATAGCAGACCGGTTAAAGCGAGCAATGATTTCATTGATTTAAAGTTACGGATAATCGTGGCTAGCAATTCTAAGTTATAACAGGTATCGATATTATATTAGTTGTGTGGTTATAATATGATGATTAAGTTGTAGCATGTTAAGCAAGTATTCAGATACTTGCCTCGGCGGTTCCGCAAACCGAAACACGGATGCGATGTCGGTAGAAACCACGATACGGAAGTACGGGCCACGGATCGAGTCCCAACAGAGGTCAACGGGATCACACGGACCAGGGGGCTTCGCTGGAGCGTCGGGTTCGTCAGACGGCACGGTCGGATTCCGGCAAAAATGTCAAAAGTAACGGAGTTAGCGACAAAATACGATACCCGCAAAACTAACGACCAGCGGGGGGTTGTACCAAAAGGAAGGAGAAGGAAACTTACAGGGAGACACCAGGGGGTGACCACGGCGGGTTCGACGGCACTGGAACGCCGGCGAGGCCGCGACGGTGGCTGTGAAGGCTAGAACAGCCGCTGGCTTGCTGGAGAGGGGTGCGACGAGTGGAGGAGAGAGGGGGTCGGCTCTGGTGGTCGAGGGAACAGGGAGGTGGTCGGAGGTGGTGTCGACGAGGTCGCCGGCGCGCTTCTCCGGCGCACAGGGGAGGTGCAGGCGAAGGATGAAGGCCCGGGTTCGCTATTCCGGCGAGGGGAGGAGGGAAACGACGGCGAGGTCTCGACGAGGAGGGTGAGAGGGAGTCGTGGGAGGCTTCGACGGTCGGAGGCGACGTCGACGGCGAGGTCTGCGAGGGGATGGAGGCGTCGGGGAGATGGGTTGCAGGCGCGGGAAGGAGCGGGAGAACGGGGAAAGAGGGTAGGTGGGTGCGGTGGAGGTCGTGGTGGTGAGGGCGGCGACGGCGAGGTCGCGAGGGGGCCGGCGGTGAGACTGCGGGAGGCTAGGGTTAGGGTTGAGAGGTTTCTCGCGATGGATTAGCGGGGGAGGAGGCGGCTGCATGCTATAGATATATAGAGGAAGAGAGAGAGGGATTAGAGAGAGAAAGGGAGATTGGAGAGAGAAATAGAGGGATTGAGTGAAGAGAGAGAGAGAGATGAGGAAAGGAGAGGCGGGGCCCACGAGAATGAAAACCAAGCTCGCGATTGGCTGATCAAAATTTGAGAAGGATTTGAACTGTTAAAGGAAATAGATTCGTATAATTATAGTTTTATATATAAATTGAAACGGGCCCTTTCTGGCGCGAAATGAAACATTTTCAAATCGCGCCCGGGTTGCGCCCAATTGTTCCAAATTCAAATTATATGATTTTAAGCGGGTTCCAAATTTTGAAAAGAGGTGTTTAACGATTAAAATGCATGCCCCCAAGTCGGACACTTGCACGCGCGCGTAGTCGCCCAAACCTGCCCGTTCAGCCAAACGGAACGGAATCTCGACACGCGGACGCTACCACGCGACTAGTGGCGACGAGTAGGCTAACATGGACATCTTAAATTTCATTTTCGGAGTTAAAATTTGTTATGTGCCAAAATGACTTAACCGGGTAAAATTTAGCAATAAACACCAGAAAATCAGGAAAATTGGAAAGAGCAATAAATAACCCTCAACTAGTAATATACATAGTATTATTGGGCTCGGGTGTTACAAGAGTAACGGCCTACAAGTGTAAAAGATGGCTTACTTGACCCCTTTGTGATAGGGGTTTATATAGTGGCGGCAACATGCAGTAGAAGGCGCGAGAATCTCGCCGGCTGTTACGCTCCCGACGTTACGCCCGCGTAAAGAGCGGATCGCCCATTAATGGGGATCGTGATGGCGTGGAACGTGGGATGTTGCTGGCGGAGAATCTGCGCATGGCGAGATTTGCGGAGCGATGATTACGCCTGTGAGTGGTGGAGTTGGTCGGTCGGAGGGACCGAGGAAGATGGCCTCGGCGGGAGAGCTCCGGAACGAGCGAGAGGGCCGAGGTATCTTGGTCCTGCGGTAGCTCGGAGGCGAGCTGAGAGGCCGAGGAGGCCAATTTGCAGGGGGCTCTGCGGTGAGCCAGCTTTGTGCTTGTAGGTCGGATACAAGGGTGGTCTGATCGGCCCCTGTGGACCCTCTCTTCTGAGTTCTAAGACACGTCATCTGCTACGTGTCCTGATTTGCAACGGTTGCCAATATAGAGCATCATCACACACATAACAATATTCCTGTTGCCAAACATTCAAATTATTTATCTGACCGATATCTCTCTTTTATTCTCATCAATTGCCATAGCATGAAATTTTAGAGGGTATTTTTACTAAAATGCCCTTCCATATTTCGCTAATTACTAAAAAACCCATCATATTTCGTATTTGCTTAAAAGTCCCCCATACATTTAAATTTCACCAAAAAAGACTCCCTAATTAGTTCTCGATCCAAAATTAGCGTCCCATTATGAAGAGGAAGCCGGAATTTGAGCTTGGGCCGCTCTCTTAGTTTTTAGGTATTTGGATAGGTCATTCTCTAATAAAAACTCCAAAATCTCGCTAAATTGAAGATTGGGATTCAACGCTACTAAATAAATCGCTCTCCTTTTGAATGAGCTTGGTGCTAAACTACTAACTAGAATTTTGCAATTGAAGCGACAACGACATTCGACAACCTCATTGCTGGAGAAGATTGAGAAAGATGTGCAATTTTCATTATCATTTCATTTTGAGAGATCATTGAGGAAAAGTTGGGAATTTTAAGAGAAGAAGAGGGGCTGGGGTGTTTTAAAACTCTAGCCTGATGCTCATTGTTAATCTCCTAACCGTATAATGGAAGATGCTAAATAGATTTTCTTTTTTGACATGCTGGGTTTTTTTTAGTTCAATTTAAATGTATGGAGGTTTTTAAAGTAAATATGAAGTATGAATGGGTTTTTTAGTAATTAGCGAACTATGGAGGGGATTTTTAAAATAAAAAAGCCTAATTTTAAAATATTTAAATTAATATTTAAATTTTGCAGATATTATAAAATAAATCATACATGTGCATTGTGAGTTTATTGTCACATTTCTATCATATATACCGCTGCACGTAAATTGATAATTGGATCAGGGTTGAGTCGGTAATAAACGGGTTGTCTTCAATCCGACCCGACCCAATTGACAGCCCTAATGATGGTCTTTGTATGGCTAAGGCCCATCCCTAATTATATCCTTATGCTTTTCTCCCATCGTTGCTTTCTATTTTTTCTCCTGCCTCGCCTCTGATCCACCCCCCCCTCCCCCCCCCCCCCCCCGCGCCCCCCTCAAATCATCGAAGAAACCCTAAATTTCACTGCTTAGCTTGGAAACGCTGGCGATCTCTACCGAAAGGTACAGATAATTTTCTTTCTAGGGTTTCTGTTTTTAATTTCGTGCTCGAAGTTTATTCAATTTCTGTTCTTTATGTGTTTCTCGTTAGTTTTCTATTTTAGACGATGAGTATTTTCATCGATCTATAAGCTAAGATGCAAATTTTAATATATATATTTATGGTCTTAATTACATGCAAAATACAAGTTCATTTCTTTATAAGCCGCTTATTTTCATTGAGGATTTTGGGATGTTGAGAGCTTGGATTAGATCTTTTGTCAAGAATATTTGATTGAGGCATCAATTATTGGATGATTTGATTTTGCCTAAGTCGGCATCAATTTGTAGTCTTTTTCCTTGTCTGATTTGATCTATAAGCCTGCATCACAAAATCTTGCTGATAGATAATCTGTTGTTTATATCTTCAATTTATGCCAACTAAGCGGTGGTGGTTAGTGAAAAATCTATCCACTTTTAAGCTTCTTCGTCTAGCGTTCTTTGTATTGATATTCTTCTTTCAGATTGTCGGTTATCGGTAGTTTGAATCTATTATGTGTGATTGAGTTCGATCCAAGCCCGATTCAGGTATGTATAGGAGTTTGTGCTTTAGTAAAGTAGTTGTTAATGAAGTAACCCATGACAGAGAATTAAGACAACCATACTAGGCCAGTCCAGCCCAACCGAGCTCGAGATGGACCCGATCTGAGCCCAAACTAAGTCAAAGAAACTCTATCAAAGCTTGAACATGGGTCAGCTCCTTCAAGCTCATTTTGCACCCTTACTTAAAGAATGCATGGCATAATCGAAAACTAATTAAGCGATGATTACTAGTCGGCTTACTTCTTTAATTACCTTTCATAGTGTGGGACGTGAAGAGCAGTTCATGTAGGAAAATATGGAAGTTTGACTCGTAACATAGCTGACACGTCTTTGAATTGGGATGCGGATAATACTCTCGATTTTTAATTTTATACAGTTGGGTTCCTTTCCTTGTTATTCTTCATCACAACATGTGAGGCTCATCTCAATATATTGAAACTATTATGGTTCGTCAAGAAAGCATCAAAGTGTGCAATGTTTGTGAACCTTAGTAGTTTTTTGCAGTATTTATCCATATATGCTAGTGTTAAGCAGTTTAGGGCATTTTAATTGTTTGCAATTGTTGTTGTCGGTGTGCAAGGGCTCAATGTAATATATTATTTTAGGAAAAAGTTATTTAATTATCAACGAGTGAATAAGTAATAAGGCACAGAAGTACAAAGTTGGTGATAACGGGATTAGGAAAATAGCTGGCAGCCAGGCTCAACCCGATCAGAGCTATGGGCATATAATCAGAATAGAATCAAACCATTGTTTTCTCTTTCACCAACCTTCTCCTATATATGTTATGAAGCACCGACACGGACATAGACACGGGACACGGTAGATTTTGAAAAAGTAGGACATAGGGATACGACTAGTTTTATATTATAGTTAGAGAGGGAGGGGGGAGTGGAGGAAGTAGAATTAGAAACCACAACAAAAATGGAAACCGAGAAGTTTAGGGTTTTGGTTTTTCAATCCGAGAGTCAGAGACGAAAGACGAATTGGGATCTCTTCTTTATTTTTCTTATCTTTGTTTTGTTTCCGCACATGAGGAGCCCGTGCTATTTTTTTCTGGTTGTTTGTTTATATTGAACCACTAAAACTTGGCTAATTCTAAATACAACTCCTAAAACTCCTATTTCTAAAAACAACCCTTAAAACTTCCTAATTGATCAAATATGAACTTTTATAATCTTAACCTGAGTTTATGTTTGCGTTAGGACTAACTTGGGTTAGGATTCAAAAAGTTCATCCTAATTTACCTCTCATTCTCTCAACTAAACTATCTTTTTTGCTCTCCATACCATGCAAAATTCTTCTACTTCCTTCGAACCAACATTTCTGTTCAAATGAACCTCCTCCTCACGATGATGCACACAATCAGCCCGACACGTTTATATAAGTTGTTGAAAATCTCTAGCCCTAACCTTAATTATGGATTAATGATATTTTTTTCATATATAGAATGTGTCATTATTTGATATCATGAGCTTTTTATGGTTCATTGATTGCATTTAAGTTAATTTACTTTTATTTTTATTTCACGTAATATCCCCTTGTTTATACAATCTAATATTTGCTTCTCTGATTCACTATCTTGTCTAGGGTTTTTTCATTGATTTCTCCCAAAATAATTTTCCATGTTTCCCCTTTGAATCACTAACTATAATGCTTAGATTTATATTCTCCCAATTCATCAATTTGATTATTGAAGAGCATTGGATGAAACAGGTAAATATGTCATTTTAATCCCCTAATGGATATCAGTAATGGTTTGAAGATCGAAATTAACCATAAGGGCTTATTTGGTTTTGTCATTAGTTTTAGGGGTTGAATTTAGAAACAACAAGTTTTAGAGGTTGTATTTAGAATTAGCTAAATTTTAGGGGTCCAATAGAAAAAACCTTAATTTTTTTAAAATTTAAAACTACTTGTGGAGGGGACCAGCATCTTAAAAAACCTTGACTATAAAAAGTCGGGAAATAAAAGATGCCCCTTTAGAGAAAAAAATTAGGGCTTTCTTCTTGATTTCAACGGAGAAGAAGAGGTGGTGGCCCCAAACCGAACTCGATCTCGCAATCCAAGTTGAAATTGATCTTGAAATCCAAATCAAAGGAGACACTAGAGGTTAGTGCTTTCGAATCTTGCGTTTAAATCCATTGTGAATCTTGTCTCCAACACGCTCAATTTTATCGACATGACCAGCCGTGTCCGACACCATGTCGGGCTTGTGTCCATGGCCGACACGCCGTCGAAGACCGGAATGGCACTGTAAATGCAGTGTCCGTGCTTCATTGTATATATGTAACCTTAACTCTAATCTTAGTCATCGTATAATCGATTTATCTTCTCTAAGGAACTATAGATCTCTCCGATTCAAAGGAAATCATATGCTTATGGTTGGTCATGTTCTTGGAATCATTTTATTATTTTATGCTTGATGTGAAGTCATTGCAGTTTATAAATCTCAATAGAATCATTAGGTAAATCTAAATGGACCACCCCCCTCCCCTCCAAAAAAAACCCTCACAGTTTTGGTTCTTACTGGATATGGAATTCTAGTTATTTTGATTTTAGTTGGTGATGATGGATATGGGTTTAGGAACTTGTTGGATGGAAAACTGTTAGCATAGTTCTTATCTGCTTTATATTCTAGGCGAAACATAAATGCCTAGTTGGTTATATCTCCTTTTGTTATAGATTTTAATTTGAGCTTCAATTTATTGCATGAGAATTTTTTTTAATACAACTAGTTTGATTTCTGTTTTAACCGAACTAGTAGAGTTCATCTTCTCTTAAATTAAGCAACAATTGGATTGTGTATTAACAATTATCTTTAGCAATTCAAAAGGTGGATAGCCTAATAATCACAAGTGCTCACTGCCTTCAATGATTGTTTCTTCTTTTCAGGTGAACTCATGTCGGCACTCAAAGATCTCCTCCCTCCCGCCAAATCCACCACCTCCTCTTTCTACGACCACTCAAAAGATCCATGGTTCAAAGAGCGCTTCTCGTCGTCCGCCTCCGACTCTGCGACGACAACTGTCGTCATCAAGCCCAACCCGGCCCCACCCTATGGCAAGCGCTCGGGCTTCGTCCCAAGAAGGGCTGAGGACTTCGGCGACGGCGGTGCTTTCCCCGAAATCCATGTCGCCCAATACCCTCTTGGCATGGGCCGCAAGGACCAAAAACCTGGGTCCAAAACCCTAGCCCTAACAGTTGACTCCCAAGGAAAAGTTGCCTTTGATGCGATTGTCAAGCAAAACGAAAATGCATCCAAAATTGTTTATTCACAACACAAGGATTTGGTACCTAAGGTAGTTTTGGAAGAAGAAAAGGAATCCGAAGAGAAGGAGAAAGAAATTGAGGATACGACCCAGAGGACGAAGGAAGCATTGGAAAAGATTGTTAATGTTAAATTAAGTGCGGCTCAGCCTAAGAACGTCCCCACTCAATCATTAGACACAAAATTTATTAAGTATAAACCGTCCCAGCAGTCTGCGGCATTTAATTCCGGCGCACAGGAGCGGATTATCCGGATGGTGGAGATGCCGGTGGACCCGTTAGAACCGCCCAAGTTCAAGCACAAGCGGGTCCCGAAGGCATCTGGATCTCCTCCTGTGCCTGTCATGCACTCGCCACCAAGGCCCGTGACAGTGAAAGACCAGCAAGATTGGAAAATCCCCCCTTGCATTTCTAATTGGAAAAATCCAAAGGGTTACACAATTCCGCTGGATAAGAGACTTGCCGCTGATGGGCGAGGACTTCAAGAGGTGCAGATAAATGATAATTTTGCAAAATTGTCGGAAGCCTTGTATGTTTCAGAGCAGAAAGCTAGGGAGGCCGTTGCTATGAGGTCGAAGGTTCAAAGGGAGTTGATGCTGAAGGAGAAGGATCGAAAGGAGCAAGAACTCCGTGCTTTGGCTCAAAAAGCACGGTCCGAAAGAACCGGGATCGCACCTGCGCCTTCTGTTCATGTTTCTGCTGATAAGAGTATGGTAGATGATGATATGAGAGCTGAGCATCAAGAAACAAGAAAGGAGACAAGAGAAGAGCGAGAGCAAAGGATGGAGCGCGATAAGATCCGTGAAGAGAGACACCGGGAAAGAGAAAGGGAGAGGAGATTAGAAGCAAAGGATGCTGCTATGGGGAAGAAGAGCAAAATCACAAGGGACAGAGACCGGGATGTTAGTGAAAAGGTTGCTTTGGGGATGGCCAACACTGGAGCTGGACGATCCGGAGAGGTTATGTACGATCAAAGGCTCTTCAACCAAGAAAAAGGAATGGAGTCTGGCTTCGCTGCTGATGATCAATACAACATATATGATAAAGGGCTTTTCACGGCTCAACCTACGCTATCTACGCTCTATAGGCCTAAAAAGGATGCAGATTCCGATATGTATGGGGGCGCGGACGAACAGTTAGAAAAGGTTATGAAGACTGATAGGTTCAAGCCCGACAAAGCATTTACTGGGGCTTCGGATAGGCCATCTGGCTCTAAGAGAGAGAGGCCTGTTGAGTTTGATAAGCAGGAGGAGAACGATCCATTCGGTTTAGAGCAGTTCTTGACGGAGGTGAAGAAGGGGAAGAAGGCGATGGATAAGATAGGTGGAAGTGGGGCCATGAAAGCGAGCGGCGGTTCTTCAATGAGAGATGATTATGAAGGAGGTGGATCTGGAAGGTCGCGCATCGCATTTGAGAGAGGGGGGCGTTGAGAACTGGATTTCTGCTGAGGTGCGATTTCTTATTTTCTGTTTTATATGGTTGGTATACTACCAAATCTACTGTTGGTTGCTTTATGTGCTACCGTTTATCGCCTTATTCCTTGTAACTTAAAATTGCTGATGTTTAAATGTGTTCCGGTCTGTTTGGGTTCATGTCTCAGCATGATTTGCTCTGCTCTGCTATTTAATTTGTAGTGGTTCGCTTACCGCACCAGAGTAAAATATCTATAAGTGTGTTGTAGATCTTATGTTCTGTTTGAACTGAACAAGTATTGTTATTTTCTTCAGTTGAATCTTTCTATTAGTTGCTTTTATTTGCTATCATTTTAACGTTTCTAGTAAAACAAATTACTGGATGCTTGAACTTGACTTAATTCTTGGATATGTACTGAACTACTGATATCCTATTCTTTGCTTTTTCCATGTTTTCTTTGGTGAATCTCGTCTTGCTAGAACAAGTATCTAAAAAAACATGTGAGATGTTGTTTTAGATCTTTTGGTTCATCATGGATTGATTTGTTCATTTGCATTGACCTATTTATTTTGTTAGAGACATTAAGGTTCCTGTTTGAATCAAGGTTTAAAATCTCGGAATCAATATCAGCAGTCATTTTGAGATTGGAATCGGCCGTCTCGGGTCTGAAATATCTAAATTTATATCGTTCGACAAAAAGAATTAAAATTATGAAGTTTTTTAAATTAATAGTAAAAGCAACTATCAACAATTCGGTAAATTCTTAACCAAATTAATGATGTCTAAATCGTATTTTTTATGCTCAGTAAAATTAGATATAATATTTTTATACGATAAATATTCATCTTCATGGACCCATTTTTGTTATAGGTAACAACACTTAGTGATTCTATTTAATGTTTGAATGCCTTTATGGACCACTATAATTAGAGTGAGATGAAACGGAACATCTCATAATTTCTCTTAGGGCTTGTGTTATTTCAATAGTACAATTCTCGACAATTGTGTTTCTATAAGATATGGACAGTATCTTGCCAGTAGCTATGTGGAGAGTAAAAAAGATCTGTGCCATATTTCCCTTACATTTTTCAAGTTCGTTTATGGTTGGCATGTTGTAGATCTAAACGTTCTCTGCCACAGAGTATCAAGCTTGTGCCTTGCATCGACGCTCATTTGTTCTTATTTATTTCATTTGACCTTTTTTCCCCTTCCCGGAAAAATATAAACCTTTTGCTATTCCAGTATTTTCTAATCCTGTCACGGTAGAGGCTGTCTGTTAAATTCTAATAAATTATCTGTCCGTGAAGTCCGGTTTTCTAGGGTTGAAGGATTCACTAGAGAAAATATTTTGTATCTACTGTTACAGACGATAATCCGTACGGTTTATTCTGCTAAAAGAATGATACCGAGTTTATAGGTATTAAAAATTTCGAGATGTTCTATCATTAGAAACCGAATCACAGTATTACAGTTTAATCGTGCATTACTTTGAGTAGGTTTATTAAATTAGGATATGATGATGTTGGATCTTAAACTTGTTGGTAATTTTTTGAGTGGCCTTGGGACAACTTGGGGATTGAAAGTTTTTAACTGGAGGATGACTGTAGAAGTATCGTATTAACTACTATGGTTGCAATAATTCTCCAGCAATTTAGTGATTAAAAGATCATAACTACTGGAAATGGCCGTAGCAGTATGCTAGCAACTACCTGATACTTGTAAATGCCTCACTAATACCGGAGTCCGAAACTCCTTGATTCTTTCAGATTCGCTTGGACTTGTAAATGCCTCACCAACGTTTCTCGATTCAACACCTATCCTTTTTCCATGAAAATTAAGGTTCATGAAAATTTGAAAATGCATCAAACATAATGCCATTATTGATTTATATATATTTATTTATATGTATAACTTAATATAAATTTACATTTATTTAATTACAAATAAATATAAAAAAATATCATGTATCGTATACTGGATCTGAATCTGAACCCGTGCTACATAGGCAACTACTGTGGTTGCAATAATTTGTGGTTGCTGTATGTGATTGCAATTATTTGTTTTTTTTTTCTCCTTGGGTTATTTTCACAAAACCGCTCATGAAGTTTGCCTCATGTAGCACTTATACCCCTCAACCGGTTTATTATTAGCGCAGACACCTTTCCAGCCGTCAACCAAAATCCTTAAATCCACATGATTTCAACTCTAACGCAAACGATTGTCAAATTATCTCTCTCTAGAACCGATTGTGTTGTTTAGAGTACATTGAATGTTTTGTCAAGGGTTCTGGACGATTTTTTTTGGGCGGGGCCGGGGCGGGGAGGGGTGCTACGATAAATCACAATCACTGATGGGTGTTTGTTCTATCTACTATGTTGATTCTATTAATATGTTTTTGGTTCTTGGCTTCAGGCTGCAACCAATATATTGTGGTTTTGTTTTCTTTTGCTGCTATTTTTATTTTATTTTGACCAGATTTTGCTATTAGGCATTGATTGATGAATGCATTCCTCGCTTGTTTTTTCCTCAACTCTTTTTCTGTGTTGGTTCTGGCAGTTGGCTTCATGAGTTTAATCATCCTTGGATATAAAAGCTCCGTTCTTAAATTTCTGAGTAAACGAAAGGCTGCATACAAATCCTGATTAGACATCGATTCGATAGCCTTATCTATTTGTCTCCTTGGTGATTGGAGATTTTGAATCAAGGATGTAGAAGCTAAATCGATACGAATGATGCGTCTCAGATTTTGAGGAGGTCGAGTAGTATCTATCTCTGGAGTCCTCCGCCAAGTAGCTCGAGCTGTAGCCGTTTGTTCCCTTTCATTTTCATAAGTCGATATCTGTTACTCTAAGTTTCCTGTCAGAATTTGAGACTTGTGAACTTGTTGCCGGAAGAGATTTATATCCTTATGCATTGAAGCGCCTTCGTCTTGCAGCCTTATATACTCTTGAAACATTTGTGAGACCGCCGTGTCCACATTTTCAAGAATATTATTATGGCCTTCAAGCGTTTGAACCAAATTGCTAAACTTTTCGGTCATATTTCTTATAAACACTTGAGCCTGGATAAAATAATTTTCATCCGGCCGACTGACTTCATCAGGGTGTTGAAGGTCTTGAACCTCTGGGTTCAATCCATGATGATGGAGCCGAAGGGATTGTGTTGGCAGCGATTTGATTCCATGCCTGTCCATTTTCGTCGTTAGATTCTTCCCAATTTAAAGGCGAGATAGTGTTCTGGCTGTTTACGCACGATAGCATCTCAATTATCTTCTCAGTTGGATATTCTTCATTTTCTATAGGTCGAGAATTACTGCCTACCCCTTGCAGCAACACACGTGAGGTGTCATCAAGTGTGGAGCTTGTGAGGTCATGTCGAGCTCCGTATTACTATTTTCAATAGCTGTTAGGGCATCAACTCTTGAAGGTTCGTCAGATTCTTGATGATCTTCCTCGACTTCTTCTGTGATTGGGGGTGCATTGGATTCTTGAAGCTCATCTTCAGCACCGACTGATTCAAGAGGGGTGTGCGCAGTCCAACGACATGTGTGAATTTGCTTGAGCTTGGTTCTAACATCACTTCTTAGCAGTGCGTTAGCGAGAAAAATCAGGCGTTGCCACTGTTGCTCTATTTCTTTTGGGTTAGTGAGTTCAACATTACTCGGCTCTCGGAACTTTTCTTATGACTTACCCTCATTTGCTTCTTCATTTAGAAACTCGGGTGGGATGAAGTCACGCAGAGTGATTGGGGGGTATTCGGTTGTTTTTCTAGCTGAGGCGCCATCTTTTTTTCCCCTGATCTTTTCGACAGGCTGTGCTAGACGAAGCCTTGTTTGACTGGGCCAGCATGGACATCTTTCTCTTCTGAGGAATCCCTGACATTTTTTCTAATCTCTTTTGGAGTTTTTGGGACTTCCTTAAAATGACTATTTCCTAAGGATCTTCATTTGACTGAGTTACTTCTAGGATAGTCTCACCTTTGGTGCTTGCACTTATGCAATGTCTATGCGCGGTAGGGACATCCACTTTGAATTTATCTGTCAGGATGATATTCCCTAATTTATATTGCTCCTCTACCCAATTCTTGAAGATGAAGCAATCTTCGATCGTGTGACTTACCATTTGATGAGAGGAGCAGTATCTTAGGTTGTTTTTCTTATTCAGCATCTTTGGGCTTCTTAGTCTTAGGAAAACCCAACTCATTTTTCAAGGCCATATTGAAAATATGCCTAGTTGACTCTTTTCTAAATGAGTATTTTCTATTCATTTTCTCTTCAAGAGTGGTCTTTGACCAGTTGTCTTCTGACGGTTTTACTTGTCGAGAAGATGCTTGTGGCGGTTTTGAGTTCGCAGAGTCTTCAGGGTCATCAACCATCAAAGAAATGACTTGCTTCCTTTTTTGGTTGTTGCGAGGCTTGTAGGTTTTCTCCGTCTTTTCTTGCGGAGATACCCGATAATCTTCAAATAAACCTGGGTCGGCATTACCCAAAGTCGTGATCTGCTCAAACAGTGTGGAGAATGTTTTGTGTGGTACGAACACCATGAAAAGCTGGACTCTCCGAGGAATTTTGCTAAGAAGGAGTTGAACTGATTGTTCATCCGATATTGGTGGATCACAACGAATGGTGGTTGTTCTCCACTTCTACGAGAAATCAAGCAATGACTCTCTCTTTGATGGATTCATCATTGAAAGTTGAGCTAGTGTCATTTTACCTGAAACATTGCCCTAAAACCTATACTTGAACTTCTCGGCAAGCTGACTGAATGTCGTTATTGAGTCAGGTTCTAGTTCGGCAAACCAATCGAAGGCAATGTCATGTAGGATTTTCGGGAATTGCCTCAAAAGAAGCTCATCATTCCTGACTAAATCACCACATGTGACTTTGAAGTGAGCCAAATGTTGTTCAGGGTTCCCTGTCCCATTATATGTCCCATCATATGTACGGAACGAGGGTATTACATACCCTAGAGGATAAGGTTCATCGTTGTATTCATCGGGATATGGTTGATTCGCTATTGGCGCAGTCGCTTTTTGATTTATATGCGTCATCTGTTCAGCATTGAGCTTCTGTAAAATAGGAACATCCATATTAGCAATGGATGAAGGTTCCACCGTCGAAACTGAAAGATTCGCATCAGTAGTCGTTGCAACTAGAGTAGTCGCTACCACTATTGTTGTTGCTGGCCTTGTTATTATTTGAGGTTGATCAACCTCTCTCAAAGGTAGGGTAGTCTCCCTATGTCTCACTGGTATATGCTGAGGAGTAGGAGTAGGAGGAGCTTGTTCCCTTCTCGGTGCTCTGGTCGCTGAGTTTTGCGGTGCTGCGGCCTGTTCCACCTGTTTAGGTGGTGGGTTTTGCTTTGGAGTTTCTGCCAATGTTTGAACTTGTGCAGACAAGACTTTGATGATAGTCGTTAAATGGGCCATCTGCTCCCGCATTTCGTCAATTTGACGATCTCGATCCCTCGGTGGAACGTTCTCATCCATATTGTTGTGGACATTATCCTCATGCATGAAATCCTCTTGATTCTGCGGAAGAGGATTGCCTCCCCCATTGCCTGGTGGAATCTCCAGTATATTAGAAGGATTCAAAGGATCCAGATTTGCTACACCTTCTGTTTAAGTGTGATTGTCCTGATTCCTTATGCCGGCTGACGGACCTTCACGCCGATTAGCCTATGGTTCATCCGAATTACTCGAATCAACCATTCGACAAGTATGTACTTCTGGTCAAGTTGGCGATCACGACATCGGACTAGCCGATGAATTTCTTATCGGACTAACAGTAGAAGTCATCTTAGGACTTAGATTCCTTCGTTTAAAATGAATCTAAGCCGAATCGTGATTCGTGTAATCAGGAGTTGGGCTTCGCTCCTTACGAGGGGGTACATGAGCCTCATTAGCTAGATTGTTTGGTATCTGGTTCTTCTTATGATGAAATACCCTGGAAGGGACGGTTCTTTGAAGGGCTCTCGCCTCCTTGTAGGCCCTGCACGTCCTTTTATTTGTGTTTCCCAGGCCACGAGACGACCCGATAAGGAACTCGTTCCATCGAGATCGTTATTGTTTCCTCTGCAACATTGAAAATGAATTTTTGACAGGTAACATAGGAACATGTTGGTATTGAGCAGTGGGATTCATGTTTTCATTGCAGGTCTTCTTCTCGCGTTGCGAGAAATCCTATTCTTCTTTTGGTTGGAAGGAGCAGCGAAGCAGGCCGCCTTGAAAATGACACCCTCATTTTCTCGGGGAACCTGTTGAGGCCCCTTAGGGAAAGAAAGTCGTTCAAACACCGAATTTCGTTTTGTTCCAATGCAAGGAGCAGGCATCACAACCGGTTGCCCTATAGCTTGTGGTGGTGTCATTAAGAAACACTTTTCCGCCCTGAACTTGTCGGGTAACTCTTTTGGAAGATGAGAGGATATTAGCAAGGGCTTGGTCGAGGACAGGCCTCTTTTCCTGTTTTGCCTGAGTAGGTGATGATTGCCTTTGGGTTGATGCCGATGGCCTCAGAGTTAGCGTTGAGGGCTGGCTTGCTTGACGGCCAAGTCTCCGCCTTACCGGTGGTTTTTCCTCCTGTCCGGCTTGCAGCACCGGAAAGTCGTTAATTAAGCTGAAGGGGAACATCTCTGGGTCATATCTCGCGAGCCCCGCAGGGGATATGACGAATTGGGGGTTGTCCCTAGTGATAACGAACATAGTTCGTACAATTTTGGCTGCCACAGTCAGGTTAGCCGATGATAGGATGGTGTTGTTGTTTAATGCTATTAGTATGATCCTGGAAAAAAACGACCTTGGTATTAGAAGTCATTCAAATAGAGGGGACCCAGACCGTCAGATGGACCTTAGGCTCAAAATTTTATGCATAGTCATTTTAAGCTGTGGAGCAAGCTTGAAAGACCTTTGATTAGTACAAATATATACCGGGTTCCGTCATCCAGAGATTTTGGATATCTGGGACAACATGCACGGGTTGATGTGATTTAACAAAGGCCAAGTAGAATTCAATATCCCCAACGGAGTCGCCATTCTTGTTTACCCTCTTTAAGACCTTTTATGAAGTTGACATTCAGAACATGTAGAGTATAAACAAAACAGGTTTGTTTATTAGAAATTGACCAAAAGGTTTTGGAGTTCGAGACTTCCTATAGCGTAAGCATATACCGTTAATTACATCCTATAGTCTTAAGCGAAAACTTAGACAAGATACCATACTAGCTTAAGTTAAGTCACATTAAATTTACACACACACACGCTTGCAAATGAGAGAGAGACAAAGTGAATAGTGTTTTATTAATAAAATTCATATTTGTATACATGTTTGAATGTAAATTACATCAATTTTGTATAAAAGAATGTAAATACATGTATAAGCTTTACTTTAAAGCTTAAAGTTACCCTTGGAGGTATTTTAATGTCAAATTAGACATGCATATATGAGTACTGCCCTATGTGGGAGCCACATGATAGTAAAAATGGGGGAAATGGGGCCTCGCTAGGTGGGGGCCACCATTCATAGAGAACAAACATGCTTCATGTAGTTTGTGCATGAAAATGTGATCTCCCGAGTTCGAGAGGGGGGGCCCGATGCCCATCAGGAAGGGGTCCTGATGGTGTACAGTGAGCCAAATTTGGCTCTCTTGGCATGTTTTAGCCAAAAGAAAGAAGCTTCTTTATGAAACTTCATCAAATATGGAAATTCATATGAATTTCATGTACGATATAAAACTTATGTATTTTCATCATTTCTATAGTTTGTGTGCAGTATAAACACATATTTTTGTGTTCAAGAAAGAATATGAAGGAAACATGTTCTAAAACAGAATACAATGTGTTAAACACACTGGATTCCAAGATTAGAGATATAATTTTTATATCTTAAAGAAATGAGTAAGGTTTTCCTACTCATTTAGTGTTTTATTTAGAAACTATGGGATTTTGATCCGCAGTTTCCATTCTTATGAATAGAAATGAGTTTATTCTCATTTCTTATGAATATGAAGAAGAAATAGGATGGCTTATTTCATTTTGCAGGACATGAGATGGCCCTGTAAGGTTCCTAGTGCTCGCGCCACAAGACTTGTGGCGAAGGCTGAAGCAAAAACAAAAACAAAAACTTTTATGCAAGTACTAGCGACCAAAATTTTAGAATCGATTTCAAATACTAAACTAGATAGACAAACATACAAGGTTAGGGGGCTTGCTACCTTTGTAGCATGTCTGTTTAATCGCGGAAGACCCATACACCGCTTAATGGACTCTAGTTAGACTTCAAAGTCATCGAGAATAAGCTTGCAAGCCGATCGATCTTGCCGAAAATGACCCACCCGAGGGAAACCGAATTCATGCTCTAGCTCCACACCAAATTATCTAGTGAAGTAACTCATGATCACAACTTGCTAGAAAGTGATGGTGAGAATGATGTAGTGGTGAATCTCTGAATTTCTCTCTTTTTCAAAATTTTTTTTGGAAGCTAACATAAAGAGAAGAGAGGAACGAGTGTAGAGAATAAATCTTAAGCTAAAAAATCCTCTCTTTACTCTTATCCAAAGTGAAGTGGATGGGTGGATTAATGACTCACCCTATGACTCATTCATCTACACACTTCACCGAGCTTCCTAAAAGAAAAAGCAAAGTGTGTGTATAAATACACACATACATATACATATATACAAACACCTAAATATGTATCAAATGCATACATCTGTATTCATACAAATACCCATATTCGTATTTAAATACAAATACCGTATTCGTACAAATACTCATATTCGAATCAAGATACAAATACCCGTATTCATACAAATACTCGTAGTCGTATGAATACCCGTATTCGTATCAAAATACAAATACCGTATTCGTATCGAAATACAAATACCAAAAGAGAGAAAATGAGAGATATAATACTAGCTCACATAAAGAATCCGGCTATCTTTCAAACCCACTAGTATTATCAAAATTCCGATTAAAACACGTGTATCAAGTACACGTATTTAATCGAACCCCCGTATGTATCAAAATGCGCACAATACATCGTTTCGCCTGAACCGGAAAACCCTCTGTATGGGACTCTAAAGACTCGACAATACGCTGGCAATACGTTTAGCCACAAGCACGTCAATGGCACTAGCTGTAAGTAACGGCTACCCAGGTATTGAACGAAAGGAAGGTCGACAAGCAAGTTCATCCGTATCCTTAAAGATCCTGTAAGTGACACTTTCCGTACAGTTCAGTCTCTTCGTCTAAGAGTATCGTATACCTGGTCTAGAAGGTGGATAATGTCAGACCCCTAATAATCCGATAAGTCGTGCCGGTGTCAAGCTCATCACCTACCGAGAAACTACTGATCTTCTATCAGTAAATCTCATCCATCCTGGTCAGGGATTTATGGTGATATCCAACAGACACAGCGCGGCATCAACTCCCTATACCGGGAGAGACGAATCCCTTCCGATCGCTCACTGCCTCCATGTGGCTCAGGACTTTACCCAACTAAAACTTGTTTGCACGCCTCAGTAGAGCCGAGATAGGGTAGTAATCTAACCGCGGTAGGAACTCATATGTGACAAATAACGATTTCAGATCAACAGACTACATGTACTCATTCAGCAGAGAACTGCTATCTGACGATAGGTATAGTACCATCTAGAATTTCTCGGCGAGTCCGTCCGGTGTAGTCACTTCAAGTGAGCACATGTATACAATTTTAGGTGCAACACACCAATGACTATGAGACCTGCCATCGCCCCTTGACGGGGTCTAGAAATGTATACACTAGTCTACTCTGGAATATTGATGCCCAGTTTCGATACTCCCACGACAAGGGACATTTAAGGATGTGCTTATGAACTACCTAGCTCTCATAAGTATGATCGCCATCACAATTCTGGTAGTTAAGCAAAGATCTTACGTGCTTTATCATTATGTATTAGCGACACGTAATAACGAGTAAAACGTACACATTAATGATAAAGACAAACCAGATAGCATACTATTATCTCAAGTAAGATTGTTCTAATCGTATAAGTCCTCATTCAATTACCGTAATTGCCTACCTGCAATTACAATAATTCCCTTCAGGACACTATATTCAACAATTTCCCACCTACACTTAAGACCAATTATTGCGGTATCGCATACCCACAGCTCGTCTGCTACCGAATACCCAACTTCTCTACTAAAATCTCGTGTCTTCGAGAAATAGCCTCAGTGAGTGGATCTGTTATAATATTTCTAATGTTATCTCTCTATATCTCAACTTTGCGGAGATCAACTATCTCCTGAACCGAGCGATACCCGGCCTCAGAATTTGTCTGGATACTTGAGAGGACCAAGTTCATAAAAGAATAACATTATCCAATAAACTTCTTGGGCTGTGTCCTTTGCTGATCATAATCAGCAACATGCGCCATGTCTACCTTAGCATTCTGGTTGGAACCCTTTCCAACATACCGCCCCTCAGAAAAGGGTAAACTTATAATTCTGACAGCCACTATGTCATCCAGGTCACTCTGGAAGTCAGAACCGGTAACCGCCTCTCGAAAGAGGTTGCCATTACCTTACACCAAGAACATCCTCATATGCTCTTCACTGCTTCCATCCGTGACAACCAAAATTTGACAGATTGTTGTATATGAATATCACTTTCTATCAGGAGTATGTTATCCAAATGCCAGGAAAGTGCTCCTTACATCCTTCTTACCAGGTTCATCTGTTTTTTTGATGAAGTCAAACACCTTGACTGTCACATTAAAAATAAATGACCCGTCTCCGCTATGCTTGCTTTAGTTTATAAATAAACATAAGCAACTTGCACATCTTCCGTTGCTCCCACTGACTACGACAATTCTTTGTACACGCACTTCTAAATTCTCATTTAGAAAGATATTATAGTTATCCACCTGCCAGATCTCATAGTCATGAACATCAGCAGTGATAAGTTATATCCGTATGGATTTCAGCGTAGACACTAAAGTAAGAGCTTCATCACAATCCACGTCGGGTAGTTGATGAAAATCTCTTACTACAAGTCTAACTATATTAGGTTACTACCTTTCCATCTGCATTAATCTTGAAAGATCTACTTGCTCCTAATGGATTTTACCCCTTCAGGAGCATCTAACAAAGTCCAAAAACCATAATTTGCGGGAGTGCGTGGAGTGCAACTTGGATATCTTGCATCTGTCCATCGTCTGGAAGTCACCACTTCCCAATGGTCTACTTATAACTAGTAGGGCCATCACAACTATAATGCTGACCTCCATGTCACCGTCTTCGAGAAAACCGAAGTATCTCTTGGGTGGCTGGTTGAGCTCACCTACTAAATATGCGGAGTGTCTATGGTTTGCCGGTACCAATTTAATTCTTAGATTCTACTAAATTTTCAGTAATCGTTAGTGGTTCTGGAATCACTTCCAGCACTACCATACTCCCACTAATTTCTTTTACAAAAAATTCCTTTTTATAAAAAGGTGGCGAGTCAAGAACAAAGCAACTATTGATCTTGAAAATGGTAGAAGTTAAATCCTTGCGAAAGTTTGGGATAACTCACAAACTGCCATTACAGAAATGTTCCTCGAGTATATCCAGATTCCGTTTTTAAACAGAAATCGGACAACTCCATATCTTAACATTCTCAATATATGCTACCATTTTATGTCCATATAGAATCAAATGCATAATTTAGATGGAACCATATTCAATTGGCATACAGCTGTTTCCAGTGCATATCACCTAAATGGAAGAAGACTATACAGCATTACTCATTAAGGAGCGCATTCATGGATGAGTAACCTGTGAGAGAAACAATATTCTCAATATTACTTTGACGGAATACCTAGCATAAGTATCTATATCTTCGATCAATTTGAAGAATCTTGATACTTTCGACGTATGGTTCGTTGCCTTATTCTTATACCTTATGAACTTTCAAAATTTTCGAACCTTGCAATTCAACGAATGCATGTCTAAAAACCAGAGAACTCATAAGCAGAATAGAATGAAGTGAGAGTACCATCCCCTTGTTCTGAAGGACAACGGACAACATACATTCTCATGTATAAGTCCCAACTGAGTTTACTAACTCAAACTCCATGTGTTGTAAATTGAGAACTGTATTTTGGTTAAGAACGTTTATACCGTTATTCAATACACCTTATCTTATTCTCAATTGATAAAGGTAAATGTTTAAGACTCAATTTTCAAAAATTATATTCCACTTTACATAATAAAGATACAGATATATCGGTTTTGAAAAATGGTGCACAATAACGGTTATTCAAAACCAAATATTTGTCATTGAGCAAAACCAGGTGATTTATCCCAATATCACCAATTGCTACGAATTCTAATATTTAGGATCAAGTCACCCATTCCCAATAATATATTCCTTCTGAGCATCTTTAATGACATACATATGTGAGATTCCAATCCGGTATACACATACCCTGAAGTCAGAATTAATTGGGAAAAACAGTTTTCAATTAAAACTAACATTAAAATGTTTCAAGAGGGTGGTCGAATAATCGTAATAATGCCTTTTCCACTGCCCAGATTCATGACACTAGTTGCTATTTTCTTTGTCCTCACTGCAGTCCCTTTATATGTCATCACATCTTACCTTCTGTACATCAACTTAGGCTAGTTGGTTTTCTTCCTTCCCTACCCTTCGGCACCAGCTTAAGGTGTAAATCCCTGTTCTCCATCTATAAAATTTTCCTGTATTTTCCAAATCCCGTTTGTCTCCTGATTTTTCTTCGTATTTTCGTTTGTTATTGGTTACTCGAGATTCAAGATTTAACTCAATCGAAACCCTAGAATTATTTTTCCAATTAACACCTAAGCCCAAACTTAAATTTTATTCTCTCAGCCCACACAATTTTCCCTAAATAAATTGTCTAATCATTTAGCCCCAGCCCGTTAGCATTCCTCAGCCCACGTCCCTTTTTAATAAAATTCCTTAATCATTTCCCCGGCCCACTCTTCACTCACTCAGCCCAGAATTTGTAATAGGGAATTATATTTTTTTTTCTTAATTATCCCGGCCCACTCCCTTCAGCCCATGACCGTTTCCTCATTACCCGATCCGACCCCACTCCTATTCATCTTCCCCCTCCTCTAATGGTAACCTCCCATAATTCACGCGCGCGATCCCATCTTCCCCGCCGCGCCTCGCGCCCACGCTCCCGCCCCGCTCCTGCTGTTACAACCGCGATGCACACACCTCCTCGTCTCCATTATCTCCTTCACACTCGCTTCTCCCCTCATTTTTCAGAAATCCCTCATCTCTCTCCTTCACAAAAAAAAAAACTCACCGAGCACCATTTTTTCCCCTCACTTTGCCGCCAGCGACGACCCTCGACAGCCCTCGGCAACCTTCGCTCATTCCTCCTCCACCAACTTTCTTCCTCTACGACTCCACCTTCATCAACCCGAGCCCCCTGCCGAGCACCTCTGTGCACAACCCCTGTACACCAAGTTCGGCCACCCTGCACCCCACGCCGGCGAGATTTCTACTGCACTCTAACCCCTCGTCGACACCTCCACTGGAACTCCGCATCATCATCACAATAGCCAAGCCCCACCATCTCTCTTTCTCCCTCTCTAGAAACCACACCCAAAATCACCCAAACCCATTCTTGTTCCTAGCACTTCATTGTGCACGTCGCCGGAGCGACCACCGCCGACATCGTCGACCCCAGCAAGTCCCAAGCCAACCACAGAGCACCACCTCCGCTTTTAGCAAGCACTTGACGGCTCCGAGCAACTCCGACGCAAATTCCGCATCTCGATCCAAGCTCGCGAGAATCCGTTTCACGGCGTACATCTCGCGTTCGTGACATCGCTGCTGCCGTACGACCCCGAAACGTTTCCAGGCAAGTGTTTACTTGCTTCATGCTAAAATAATAGTGGTACAAACCTAAAATATCTAGTTTACGGGTTTGCCGATTACCGATATATTAAGTGACCTAAGTGTTCGATGCTAGTCTCCAATGATTATAATAGTTTATTTTGACGGAAACTGATATTTCCTGTTGGCCCACTTGATCATAAATATCGTGTATGAATCTCGCTGGAAAATACGATTGTTAGAGACAAAAATTGATACCCCCAATTATGCCGTTAAAACTAATATTTTTCCCGTATCTGAAAATGAATAAAATCACCGTAAATTACATACATACTGGAATGATGCGTTCGAGGGCTTAAATCGAATCCGACTCAACGAACTTTAACCCTATGTAAAATTTCAATAATTTCTGTTCTGTAACCATGGTGATAATTGGATCGGAATGTGACTCTGGACTGCAGTCCAGAGCGTTTCTGATTATTGTGTACTGTCCCAATACCTGTGTCACTGTGTTTCCTGAAGTCGTATATTACAGAACTCTACATTAGATTAAAGATAACTCTGTTAGCTAAACAAAACAGGTGGTTCCATTTCGTTCCATCGCCGTTTGCTATTTTAAACTGTATTTAAAAGGGCAGAACGTATAACTATCCAGAACAGATTCAGAAATGAAATACTGAGGTTAGACTGTGTATAACTTTCAACGTACAAATGCGATTGAGGATCCGTCTATTGCGTTGAATACTCTATCGAAAACCCTAGATTTCATTTAACTGTAACATCGCTAAATTCTGAGCTCAACTGGGTGCAATTCGTGTCGCGAAACGGACGTTCAGTTCTGAAACTGAATTTCCAGCCGCGAGCACTTAAAATGAAACAGCTATATCTTGAAAACCGGAATCCCGATCGAACTGAAACAAATTTTGATGAATTTCTGACTGAGTGTTCTATTTATCTTACTTGTATCATTTTTGCTGAATTCTTAACATATTAATTCATGCAATTTATTTTAGTTAATGACATGCATGTTGATTCATAACATACAGAGTTTATTGGTAGTATACATGCATATATCATACCCTTGCCATATACTCAGTGTTAGTGCGTGTGGACATTGCATTATCGCACGTGATAGATGTTGGTTTAGGAGTGACGAGTACACCAATGGAAAGTGAATATTCGTAACAGTGATTGATACAGTGAACAGTGATAAAACCGTGCCATTGGTATACTTGTACACGACTAGATCAAGATCATAAATAGTGTAAACCTTGGGAAAAAGGGGAAATCAAAGTGGAAAGAGTATCGTATTTAGTGGGACCGTGTTTAGAGGATGATCATTCGAACCGTGATACTGATACATGTAGGGTAGGATCTAGCGATCCGGCTGACAGGGTTATGTCCCGGGCATGTGGGCCGTTGTCTCAGGTATGTACGAGACTCCTGTTAAACATGATCCTCCTTCCACTATGCGATTTCAAACATGACCTAGAGACCGATAGGGACACAGAACATATTCTGCATTATATAGTGACATAGTGATTACTTGCATTGTTCTTACACTAGTATTACCTCTTATACCTGTTTCATCTTATTATAATAATATTGTTATTGTGTCGCTCTGACGACCTGAGTATGCATGCTCAGATCCCGCGGGAGGACCAGTACAGGAGACGGATCTACCCTTCGAGTTCACAGAGATATAGTCTGGTGTACTCCCTATCTTTACTGCTTTCCATAGAGTGATTGTAAGATTGAACTTGGTTAGTAATTGCTCTTGTTATCTGTAATTTGTGAACAATGGAATTTTAATGTAATAAATTAGTGATGTGATTCCTTTAGTACTGTGCTTTATTTACTGATTACCATATAATGCTAGAAGCCGAAGTGTGACTACGGCGGGATGATTCCTTGACCGTAGGAGCATGGCTGGCCTAGTCATCCCTCGTTTCCCGTATTTTGGGAAGCGGGGCGTGACATAAGGTTTGGAAGAAGACTATCCAATAAGCATAACTGGTGTACTTTCCTAATACAAGGAGCTCACAACTAAAGAGAAGATGAAGAAAATACAACAGAATTATCCAATTCAATTTCTCTAGAACCGGTGGCCATCATTGACTGAAGCAAGATCTTCGTGTTTGTATGTAACTATCCGAGATGGCCGTTTCAAGCAATATGGATCTTTGTAGTGATACAGGGTGTTCTAGAGAAGGCAAAGGGTAAAGTAGGAGTGGCAGGGATATATGTGACTTTATCGTGAATCATGACAATCCAAATCCAAAGTTTATAAAAGGTTCGGTTAACTTGGTTTACGAGTTTTAGTTTAAGGTCAGTCATGGTCACAAACCAGAGAGAGAAGAAAACACTCAGCGTGCACTCTATCAAGATTAGTTGGTTAATTAATTTATCTAATCAGGACGAATCCCACTGTTTTCTCGACTTCTTCTTCAAACCTTAAAAGGAGAACTAGTCGGGATCATGTACATCTTACAAGCTCGCAACTGTTCAGCCAGACATGTGTTGGTACTCCGAGAGAGACTTCCCGTGCTTTCACACGGACCCAATTAAATAACCCCGTTTCTGCAGAGGCATAACCCTATTAATACCTTTCTAGATATCTAATGGGTTAGCTATTTGTGGAGTGAAAATCTCCCGGGAGTAATACCTACTCATCGGTGGAAATCAAGACTCAACTATCATTGTGTAATCTTAATGGAAGCTAACCAAAATCACCACACTCCAGAAGGTATACGCATGCTTAGCAAGTTTTCCTTATATTTGAAACTCCCGATATGGTTTTTGCCCCAATCATCTTATGATCTTGACAAGGTCAACAAATCATAAGTCGCAAATCAAGCTCTACCCGTCATTATTCTGGATTAATCTAAATCCACCCGCACGAGTTCTTGATAGGGTCAACAAGGTCATACGATTTTCTTAGCTAATCGCATCACCATACAATAAACAAGCATTACTTAGCTACCGCACACTACGCTTTAACTATGGTCAACAAACGTAGCACGAATACTAAGCAATACTCGTAGGAAATGACGGAGGGCTACGACTGGTTTTTGGCGAAAACCTTTAACATAATGAACTTAATATCGTTAAAGGAACTCGAGTGGCTTTTAAAAGGAGTGGTTTAGGCCCTGCTTTTAAAATAAGTGGTTTTATAAAAAGCCGAATGGTTTTGAAGAAAACCGAATAGTTTTAAAAATTGGTTCCAATAACATCATTTAGGTTTATTTTCCTTGCATATCATGCAGTCCCATAATTCTAAGTTTCTAGCCACAACAGAAACAACCAAAATAGTATGTTTTTATATGTTATCTGCATTCGCCACGGGGTCTCGGGTCTTCATCGTAAAGTTACTTAACTTACGGCAGGACGGATGCAAAATATATAGAAGCATTTATTTTATATATATATATAATAATAATAATAATAATAATAATAATAATCACATGCATGCAAGATGGAATAGCGGATATGCTAGGATCTCCGTGTTTCGTTTGGGCCGTAAACGAAAACCAACATTCCCCAGTTGAATGGATTACTCGTACAAAGTCAAACCAAGACCCTTACGAGAGCGGCAAGCTATCTGCCAACCTTAGAAACGGGGCAACTCACTCAGTAACATGAGTGGGTCACTTAGCACTTTCTAAAATTTGGTAGGTTGAACACTCTTCCGCGGGTGGTTCCTATAACTCCTATAAGTGTAGCGAGCAACCCGTCAATTCTAGAGCGAGGCGGCTTGAACTCATCACCATGAAACGACCACCTTCTGCACTCTAGAACCCGGCTATTCGAGGACTTCTTCCGGGTTAATCCTAGTATAGTAATGAAAGAAATATATACAATGGCGACAACGACCTAAACTCGGACGTGTCCTAATAAAAGAATACATATCAAGCGAAAACGACGACCACAAACTAGCCTCTCGTCCCGAATAAACGAATATACAACTAATATAACAAAACTGTACAAACAAATTACACAAGGGGCCGTCCGTCATGACAATCCGGTTAAACCATCACAAAATATATATCCAAACCAACAACACAAGCGCAAAGTGTGCAATCTCGTCTAATCGAAAATATATCAATTAGACGATATTATCCAACACACAAACAAACTACGGATTATAAACGAGGCATTAGTTTCGACCGAAAAGCTTTTCGTGTTGTCCGAATACAAATATAACACCAACTGAAATCTAGGCAAAAAAGAATGGTGCCAAAAATCAAGTTTCCCTTATTCCAAGCCCGTGCAAAAACCGAAGGGCCTAATGATAAATTTAGGCCGACCAGGTTGGCTAAAATGGATTGTTGGTCGGTCAGAAATTTGAATTGGGTCATCGGGTTTTGAGCCATTTTTTCTTACTTCAAAACAAGTCCACTTGCATACTTTAAATAAATTTCAGGTGTCGTTTTGAAAAACCAACATAAACTGGGAATTTGAAACTTAATACGGATAAAATTTCAATTTCGAAATGTAAATATCGTCTACAACTGGTTAAAATGTTTGGCATTGCTTTGATACCACTGTAAGGTTCATAGTGCTTGCCTCATAAGACTTGCGGCGAAGATGGAAGCAAAAACAAAAACTTTTATGCAAGCACTAGCGACCAAAAGCCTAGAATCGATTCCAACCACTAAACTAGATAGGCAAACATATAAAGTTAGGGGGCTAGCTACCTTTGTAGAATGTTCGGCTAATCACGGAAGGCCCCTACACCGCTTTATGGACTCTAGCTAGGCTCCGATGTCATCAGGAACAAGTTTGCAAGCCGTTGCCAAAGATGATCCACCTAAGAGAAACCGAATTCATGCTCTAGCTTCACACCAAATGATCTAGTGAAGAAACGCATGATCACAACTTGCTAGAAAGTGATGGTGAGAATGGTATAGCGGTGAATCTCTTGCTTTCTCTCCTTTTCAAATTTCTTTTTCTTTGGAAGCTAACATAGAGAGAAGATAGAAGAGAGAAATGAGTGTAGAGAATAAATCTTAAGCTAAAAATCTTCTCTCTTTACTCTTATCCAAAGTGAAGTGGGTGGGTAGATTAGCGACTCACCCTATGACTCATTCATCCACACACTTCACCTGGCTTCCTAAAAGAAAAAGCAAAGTGTGTGTATAAACACACACGCACATATACAAACACCCAAATATGTATCAAATACATACATCCGTATTCATACAAATACCCGTATTCATATCAAAATACAAATATCATATTCGTACAAATATCCGTATTCGAATCAAGATACAAATACCTGTATTCATATAAATACTCGTATTCGTATCAAAATACAAATACCGTATTCGTATCGAAATACAAGTACCAAAAGAGAGAAAATGAGAGATATAATACTAGCTCACATAAAGAATTCGGCTATCTTTCAAACCCGCTAGTATTATCAAAATGTCCGACTAAAACATGTGTATCAAGTACACATATTTAATCAAACCCCCGTACGTATCAAAATACGCACACTACATCGTTCCTTCTGAACCAGGAAACCCTATGTATGGGACTCTAAAGACTTGACAATACGCTGGCGGTGGGTTTAACCACAAGCACGTCTATGACACTAGCTGTACATAACGGCTACTCAGGTATTGAATGAGAGGAAGGTCAACAAGCAAGCTCATCCGTACCCTTTCAGAGCCTGTAAGTGACACTCTCCGTACATTCCGGTCTTTTCGCCTAAGAGTATCGTATACCCGGTGTAGGGGTGGATAACGTCAGACCCCTAATAACCCGATAAGTCGTTCCGGTATCAAGCTCATCACCTACCTAGAAACTACCGATCTCCTATCAATAAATCTCATCCATTCTAGCCAGGGATTTATAGTGATAGCCAACCGAATACAGCGCGACATCGACTCCCTATACCGGTGATTGGTGTAATTTATTACACATTTTTCTAATTCATTTATCATTTTATTGTTATATTTTATGTTTGTCCGGGTATATTTTGTGAATTATTACAGATAACAGGGTTTGGATGCAAAAAGACGGAAAATTATGCTAAAATGAAGATAACGTGTGTATAATGGAGACTTAAGGGAATTATTCAGAAAATCAAAAGACAATTTGCAAATTTGGAACAAATTTGGTAATATCATTACAAATCAGCAAAGGTTGCAACAATTAAAGGTGAATCAATCATCACAATAACAAATCAGGTGAAGAAACCAAATCAAATCAAAATAAACAAATTAACATGCCTAATTATATGCCAAATTCGGGAACAATTCGGAGATCGACGCAACTACAGAGATATAGCAAGATATTTAAGATTTTATGTGCTAAAAAATCATCTAATTTGACGATAAAACCACAGAAAAAATCTAGAGCCACGAAGCCAAAAAACGGTGGCGGATCGGCGGTCGATTTTGGGCCGTTCGATGAGAATTTTTATGAGCACAATCGTTTTTCTACATAGATTAATATGAGATGTAGGGTTTCGTGTTTTGAAAATTTTAAAGGCTCGCAACAGTATTCAACAGAGCAAATAGATTAGATTATCAGCAAGTAGATTCTCTTATATTTTCTATTACTTTTTCTTCAATCTTCCTTAGCCTTATATAAACACTTGTACCGCCTTAGGGTTTCATATCTCTCTCATCTCTCTCATAGGTTTCTCATTAGGGTTTTCAAGGAGAAGAGATCAAGTCTATTGTAAGTACTTTTGATTATGAATAAGATTTATTTTTCTTTTATAAACATGAGTAACTAATTCTTTTTTAGGGTTTTGTTTGTATTTATTTTGTGGTTGGGTAACCTTTTCTCTCTTCTTTTCAATATACTTTTTTGATGAATGTCTTGTGATTTAATTATTTTCTTTATAGTTTTTCATCTAATAAACTAATCTCATAATGAAAATTGACGCCTAAAATAAAATTAGGGAAGGGTAATAACACAAATAATCTAATTAGGTTAAGAAAATTTGGACAAACTAGAAACTTAAATTAGGGAAGAAAAGAAAATAATTTAATCATAAAATATTCAACCTAGATAGTTAAAAAAGATTTAGATTAATCGATAAGATATTAATTGTAGACTAACGACCTACATATTTTTGTGGAAGATTAAAACTAAATTATTTCTAATTAACTAGAACTAGGGTTTTAATATGATCCAGATGATATTATAATTTTGATAGGTTATGTTTATAATTTAAATATAACCTATACTTAGTTATAATTAATGGAAATATATTAGAACTAGATTAGAAAAGAAGAATCTTTTAAGCCAACCATAAAAATAAAGCAAATAAAAACCCTAGATTTTTCTCTCTCTTGAAAACCAACTTTTATTTTATTTCGCATTAAATTGTTAGATTTTAAAAAAAATAACCCAACTTTAACTTAGTTTAAAATTATTTAACACACCTCTCTGTGGATCGACCCTCAAGTATTACGATTGCACCACCGTATATTTGCAGTTAAAATTGGAGGACTAATAAAATCTCCATCAAGTTTTTGGCGTCGTTGCCGGGAGGTATAGTTTAATTACATTTAAATTTATGTTTTAGATTTTAGTTGTAAATTAAATTAGATTTCCTTTAGTACGTTTGATTATGCAAAATTTGTATTTAAAATTTCAGGAATCGAGACAAACATACTAGAAGAGAAGATTAAGACGAACAGAGACAAATCTAGGTAAGATCTCGTTCTTCCCAAAATCTCGATTTGATTCCAACTAACATATATTTGCAGGATTCTTTACGCCATATAAAAAAATTAGTTTAGATCTTAGATCTTTGATCGTTTTAGATTGCATTGCATATTTAAGAGGTAACAACCCAAATCCAGATTAGGTAGGGATTTTATCACCCTTTCTAGGCCTTACAAAACACAACTGAGCATTCACATTGACCTACAGTAATTTAAAAAATATCTAGACTTCACCCCTTAAGGATATGTCGTGCTCAATAGGATAAGAGGAGATTGTTGGTAATCTAACAGTTATCTGGTTCAATCTTGAAGTGTTTAGTGACGTGTGACTAGTTGAGCTTATTTAATTAAGGATCGCTATTTCGGTGATCCGTATAACGGAACCCTCCCACTTAGCTAGTACTGATCTGGCTTCAAGAGTGTTAAAGAGCCGTTAGAGAATCTATCCTGCAATTTGTCTCTTGGCAGTTAGGAGCGGGTCTAGCAACTTGACGTAGGTAACCCTAGATCTAGGTTTGTTTGCGCACTCTGTTAGTGATTTGTTAGAATCTCTAGTCATCTTAGTTTTTATATTAAAAAAAATCTTTTACGTACGGTATATGCATGTGTGGGGTCAAGACGAAATAAAACGTTTGACTCGTCTTGATTTTATAGATATTATGACTGAAATCGTCCCTGCTACACCTACCCTACAGGATAGATGCTATCATGTCCGCATATCACTGCCATCTTATAAAGTATTACCGTTAGCAGCCGGTGACTATGAAATAAAACCTGCTTTCATAAACTCACTTTCTAAGTTTCATACTTTGGAATTCGAATACGCGTATGTCTTCATAAGGGAGTTTGAGGATTTATTTCAAATATTTAAACTTAAATAGTTGAACCAAGATGCAGTTAAGTTTAGACTTATTCTCTTTGCCCTCACTGATAAAACTAAGCATTGGCTTTACAATGTGCCAGCCAATATAATTAGGACATGGGATGAGTTTACGAAGACATTTCTTAAAAATTTCTACCCACATTTTAAAACCGCCAAATTTCGAAGCGAAATTTGAACTTTTTCGCAAAAACAGGGAGAATCTTTTTGGAAGTATTTCGAACGTTTCAAGAATCTTCTCATAAAATGCCTCCATCATAGTATAGCTAAGTGGGAGCTATATCAAATAGTCTATAATGGCATGGAATCCAAATTTTTGATTGAGTCCATGTGTCAAGAGAATTTTATGATGAAGAAAGAGGATGAGGCATGTGACTTTTTACAAGAATTGTCCGATAAGACCATGTAGTGGGAGAGTTCTAGTGAGAGAGGGTCAACTAATTTTAAGGGTGGGATCCACACGGTTGAAACTACAATTGGAATGCAAGCCCAGTTGGCTGCCATTCAAAAATCAATAGAAAAGCTATCAACTACCCCACTCACGTTGCTCAAGTCAGTTAACCCTCTCCTTGTTTTAACTGGCAAGACTCTTTCCACCTTTTGGAAGAATGCCCTATTTTAAATGGTCCTTAAGGTCAAGAGGCCAATAATGCTATCCACCAATGCAACAACAATAATAATCCTTATTCTCAAACCTACAACCAATGATGGAGGAACCATCCTTACTTACAATGTAATCAAGGCAATACTTGCCAACAATTCCAAAATCAAAGATAAGGTCCTCCATCCAATCCTACCCAACCTAATGCTTATCAAAGGAGTAGGAACGAGAATAATTATATTAACGTTGAGGAGCAAATGACCACCTATTTTCAAAATGAGATAACACCAATTAAACAATCTATCTCTAATATAGAAAGGCAAATCAGTTAGTTAGCTGTAGCATTAGGAGGACGTGAGTAAGAAACCCTACCTAGTCAACTTGTTACGAATTCTAAAGATACACGTATAAATCCAGCGCAAGCAAATGTCATAATTACCTTGCGATCGGGTAAACAGGTTGATAATCAGGTTAGGATGCCCGAAGATTCGGAAGAGATCCCGTTTAATGAGGAGCAACAGTCTCCTACCCTGCTTACACAGCCGACAGCTATTGATGCACCTACATCTCCACCCCACCCATCTTTTATAGATATCTTTATTGAGCCTGGAGCACCATATCCAAAACGTTTAAAAGCCAAGAAGTAAGCTGCTAAGGTAGAAAAGATGGTGGAGATGTTTAATCAAGTGAAGGTCAATGTCTCTCTTTTGGACATGATTGACCAAGTTCCTTCGTATGCAAAACATCTCAAAGATTTATGCACGAAGAAGAGACAAACTAAAGTGCCTAAGAAGGTCTTTTTAGCAGGCAATATTTGTGACGTCCTGAGAATTGCTATGCCCTTTAAGTATAAAGACCTCGGTAGTCCTACTATATCTTGCATTATATGCGAAAAGGTCATAAATAGAGTTTTATTGGACTTGGGCGCTAGTGTTAATCTTTTGCCATATTCTGTATATGAGCAGTTAGGGTTAGGTGAGTTTAAGCCCACCAAGATCACTTTGCAATTAGCCGACCGGTCCATCAAGACTCCTATGGGTAAGATCAATGACATGTTGATTAAAGTTTGGGAATTTATATTCCCCGTAAATTTTATCGTGATAGAAACACAACCCGTCACTAACCCTAAGAATCAAATTCCTGTCATATTAAGTCGCCCCTTCCTAGCCACTTCGAATGCATTGATCAATTGTCGCAATGGTTCTATGAAACTATCATTTGGGAACATGATAATTGATCTTAATACTTTTAACATAGGAAATCAGCCAAGTGATCCTTATAAGCTCTTCGAAGTCAACTTAATTAATGATATTCCTAATGATGAAGAAGTTGACTTGGATAACTGCTTTATAAAAAATTGTATAGAGGAGAAACTTATTAACAAAGAAGCTGTTGCTTTTAATGATTCTCTCCCAATAGCCTACATGGGAAGGGCCCTACTTAAGCCATTTTTTCTTGAACTTAGGCCTCTTTTTCGCCCATCGATAGAAGATTCCCCATAGTTAGAGCTCAAGCCCCTCCCATCAAACCTAAAATATTCCTATTTAGGTTTGAATAATACACTCCTGGTTATAATTTCTGCTAAACTTATTAAAGAACATGAGGAGGCCTTATTATATATTCTTAAGAATAATAAGAAGGCTATTAGATGGACTATGGCGGACATCAAGGGAATTAGCCCTATTATAGCGTAACATAAAATTCACTTGATAGACAACGCTAAGTCAGTTAGAGATTCTCAACGTCGTTTGAATCCTATTACGAAAGAGGCAGTGAGGAAAGACATAATTAAATGCCTTGATAGTGGTATAATATACCATATTTCTGATAGCACGTGGGTTGGCCCAATTCATGTTGTACCTAAAATATCGGGTATTACTTTCATTGAAAACCACATGAACGAGCTAGTCCTTATTTGTATGCAAACCGAGTGGCGTGTGTGCATTGACTATCGTAAGCTTAATGCCGCAACTAGAAAAGATCACTTTCCGTTGCCTTTTATCGATCAAATGTTAGAAAGGTTAGCCGATCATGAGTACTATTACTTCCTAGATGGATACTCCGGTTATAAATAAATACCCGTTGCACCAAAAGATCAAGAAAATACCACCTTCACATGTCTGTTTGGCACTTTTGCATATAGACGGATGTCCTTTGGGCTATGTAATGAACCTGCCACTTTTCAGCGGTGCATGATGAGCCTATTTTCCAACATGGTGGAACATTTTCTCGAGGTTTTTATGGACGATTTTTCAGTCTATGGGGATACATTTGATGAGTGTTTACGCCACTTGGAGTTAGTACTCTAAATGTGCAAATAAAAGAATTTAACACTCAATTGGCAGAAATGCCACTTTACAGTCAAGCAAGGTATTGTACCAGGCCACATTATTTCACGCAAAGGTATTGATGTAGATAAATCTAAAGTAGATATAATCTCTAATCTACCCCCTCCCAAAACCGTTAAGGATATTAGGTCATTTCTTGGGCATGCGGAATTTTATAGACGCTTTATCAAGAACTTTAGCAGGATTACTAGACCATTGACTTTACTTCTTGCCAAAGATATACCTTTTGAATTTGGTTCTGATTGCCTCAAATCATTTGAGCAATTAAAGAAGGAGCTTATATTCGCTCCTATTATTCACACTCCTAATTGGAGCAAGCCCTTTGAGATTATGTGTGATGCATCGGATTTTGCAATTGGAGCCGTCTTAGAACAGCGAATTAACAAGATGCCACATGTCATCCATTATGCGAGTAGGACCCTAAATGATGCACAGTTAAAATATTCCACCACCGAAAAAGAATTTTTAGTTGTTGTATATTCACTTGAAAAGTTTAGGTTGTATCTCATCGGTTCACACATTACGATCTACACGGATCATTCGACCACTAGATATCTTATTTCTAAGAAAGATGCTAAAGCCCGATTGCTTAGATGGATCCTTTTATTGCAAGAGTTTGACTTTAAAATAAAAGACAGAAAGAGATCCGAAAATGTTGTGGACGATCACTTATCACGTCTACCACTTGAACCTACACAAGAACTTCCTATAAATGACCATTTTTCCGACGAACAGTTATATACAGATACTAGCGAACTATGGTTTGCGGATATAGTTAACTTTCTCGTCACGAAAATAACACCGCCCAACTGGTATAAATAAGATCGATATAAGTTTCACTTCCAAGTAAAATATTTCTTTTGGGATGATCCATATTTGTTTAAACGGTGCAATGACTAAATCATTCGGCGGTGTGTACCTAATGATGAAATTAGATGTGTTCTTTCATTTTGTCACGATCATGCAAGTGGGGGCTATTTTGAGGCTAAAAAGACGGCGGAAAAAGTTTTACAAAGTGGATTTTATTGGCCCACGTTATTTAAAGATGCATATGAATTTTGTAAAACTTGTGAACGCTATCAACACTTAGGTAAAATCATTAGGCAAAACATGACGTCTCTCAATTCTATCCTTATAGTTGAGATCTTTGATGTATGGGGCATCGATTTCATGAGGCCATTCTCAAATTCATTTGGGAACGTTTATATTTTAGTAGCGGTCGATTACGTATCAAAATGGATGGAAGCAATGGCATGCAAAACCAATAACAATAAGATTGCTGTCAAGTTTTTGAAAAATAATATTATTTCTTGGTTTGATATTCCACACTCCATTATTAGTGATAATAGGACCCATTTTTGCAACCGATCTTTCAAAACTCTTATGAGAAAATATTAGATCCATTACAAGTTATCCATCTTATATCATCCGTAAACTAGTGGACAAGTTGAGATATCAAATAGACAAATTAAGCAAATATTGGAAAAGACAGTTAATAAGAACCGCAAGAATTGGTCACTTAAGCTTGTTGACGCATTATGGGCTTACCGAACCGCATACAAGACCATCCTTGGTATGTCTCTTTATAGGCTTATATTTGGGAAACCTTGCCAATTACCAGTGGAGTTGGAATACTGTGCTATATGGGCCATAAAACAGTTAAATATGGATATTGAAGAAGCCAGTAAGTATAGAAAGCTCCGACTAAATGAATTAGAGGAAATTAGGAACAATGCTTATGACAATGCTAAGATTTTTAAAGAAAAAATGAAAATCTTCCATGATAAAAACATTTTACGATTTTTTTTTCAAATGGGCCAAAAAGTTTTACTATATGATTCGCGATTGCATCTCTTTCCTGGAAAATTAAAATAGCGATGGACCGGACCGTTTATTGTCAAAAACGTTTTTCACATGGAGCTATCGAGATTGAAAATCCTAAAATTGGTGAGGTGTTAAAAATTAATGGTCAAATATTGAAACCGGTTTTAGAATTTTTTGTGAATGATGAGGCGGAGCTCATGGATCTCCATGAGCCGGAATACACTTGAAAATATTTTAAAGCCCCTAAATTGTAACATATGTATACCATTAGTTTATTAGTTTTTTAAGGAAGAGTCGCAGTAGATAATGAGGGCACCGTCAAGTTCAAGTGTGGGAAGTGGTTTTGTACATAGTTTTTAGTTTTCAAAATAAAAAAATAAAAAAATATAGAAAATTTTGCATATAGAAATGAAAAAATGAAAAATGTATATAAAAGAGAAAAAGAGATTTGAAGAAAAATAAGAAAAATGGATGGTTTAATAGATCTAGTAATAAGTTGTCATGAGCCTGTTCCCAAATGGCTAGTATCATGAAGGAGTTATTAGGCTTGAGAAAATGTAAGTGGAACCTATTTTTGAGTCTAAACATTTGAACGTTGATACCCTACTATACACACATGCACACATCTTGAAGTTTGAGATAGTAGAAAAGACCTATTATGCTCTTGTCTGTAATGTCCTAGTATGAAAAAAAATTAATATCACAAAAAAATGAATATTGTCTTGCAATTATCAAGATAGCATAAAAAAATTCAGAGAGGGTGTTTCATCACCTAGTGACTTAGACCAACTGGTTTGGGATCATTGCTGTGCTTTAGGTGTTCTAAGATTAGATACTGCTATTTACGCCCAATAAGTGATCACATTCGGTATCGGTTGGTTATTGCCTCACGAAACATTAATGGTCGCATGAAAAATATGGGAACAAATTCATCAATTTGATACGCCGATTAAAAAAGTAATAGAGAGCTAAGGGTAAGAGTATGAGAGCTTGAATTGAATTCTCCGAGTGTAGGGATGACTTTTTTCACACACGTAGGGGTATATGATCATGTTTGGAAGCAAAATAAGTAGGAAATATTGGAAGAATGATGAGAAAGTAATTTTCGGAATAGATCAAAGTCTATTATGGCATGGTTCATGACGACTGAAAATCTAATAAAATTTAAACTCTTGTTTTTCGTATTTTTCTTATCTATTTCTATCTTTGTATATAGTTTTCATTTTTTTATTTTTGTTTCGTTTATTTTATTTTATAGGAATAGAATTAGGAGTAGGATTTAATTAGATAGTAGTTTAATTTAGATTTTAAAACCCTAGATTTACTCGAGAACTAGCAAAAAATAAGTGTGGAGGTATTTGATTGGTGTACTTTATTGCACATTTTTCTAACTTATTTATCATTTTATTGTCATATTTTATGCTTGTCCGGGTATCTTTTGTGAATTATTACAAATAACAGGGCTTGGATTCAAAAGGACGGTAAATTGTGCTAAAATGAGGATTACGTGCGTATAATGGAGATTTAAGGGAATTATTCAGAAAATCAAAAGACAATTTAAAAATTTGGAACAAATTTGGTAATTTCATTATAAATCAGTAAATGTTGCAACAAATAGAGCTGAATCAATCAATACAACAACAAATCAGTTGAAGAAACCAAATCAAATCAAAAGTAACAAATTAACATGTCTAATTATATACCAAATTTGGGAACAATTCGGAGATCGACGCAATTACAGAGATATAGCGAGATATTCAAGATTTTATGTGCTAAAAAATCATCTAAATTAACGATAAAATCATAGAAATTTTTTGCAGCCACGAAGCAAAAAAAACGGTGGCGGATCAGCGGTCAATTTTGGGCCATTCGATGAGAATTTTTATGGGCACAATCATCTTTTTATATAGATTAATATGAGATATAGGGTTTCGTCTTTTGAATATTCTAAAGGCTCGCAACAGCGTTCAACTGAGCAATTAGATTAAATTATCAGCAAATAAATTCTCTTGTATTTTCTATTACTTATTCTCCAATTTTTCTTAGCCATATATAAACACTTGTATATGTAAGTGTACGGTAGCGCCCCGGCCATCTGTCCGAGGCCAAAATGTGGAAACGAAAACTTTTTCAAAACTTGAAACCGGCGCTATCATATACTTTAAATCCGAATCGAACCATTAACTCTAAACTAGCAACTAGAGAAAGAGTTGGAAAGGTATACCGATCGATCCGTGTCCTTCGATCTTTAACCACCATCCCAAGCTCCTCGCGGCATCTCCGAGCTTGATCTCCTCGTCAGAAAGGGCACCACATCTTCGAGTCTTTTTACGGGCTCCTGCTTCATCCGAAGCAACTTGGGCACGAAGTTCGCTAGCCGACGTGTCCAAGACAAAGTAGAGAATGTTTGTGACAACTTTGTCTCTTGCTTCCATTGCATGGATGGAGGTTGAAGATGAAGCCATTAATGGAGGTTGTGAGCTAGAGGAAGAAGAAGAAGAGGAAGAAGAAGAAGTTCCCTTTTCTTTTCTTGTGTCTTGTGATGATAATGAGAGTGAGAAGAATAATGAGAAAATACAAGACCAAACTCTCTCATATGGCAGCCCCTCTCTCTCCTTATCATTTCAACTCACAAATCCATCAAATAATGTGACATTTGCACAAGAAATGAGACCATGAGTCACTCATGAGGTACATGTCTCATTTAATGCACAAAATGATAACTTAAGCTCACAATTTCCATTTGTAAATATTAATCCAAATGTTTACAACAATAAAAAGATACGGTAACATCTAAAGTAAACTCGTGACGGATCACAAGGATACCCCTCACCTGTATATACATACCTGCATCCGCATTCCGACTGAATGCGAATACGATGAGACTAAAGTAATCCAACAAATCTAATATTAGGATCCGGCTTAAACCAAAGCCCACTAGTATGATCCGCCCAATCATGATCCGTGCACTACTGCACGTATATGATCGAACCCTACCATAATACCATACGGCCTCTACAACGTTTCGCCCGAAACTTGAAAACTGTCTGTGGGGGACTCTAAAGACTCGTCAATACTTTGGCTGTGGATTTAACCACTAACTCGTCAGATGTACTAGCCATACGTAACGGGCTACCAGGTATTGACCAAAAGGAAGGTCGATGAGCGAACTCATCCTGACACCCTACTGAGCCTGTCAGTGACAATATCCATACAGTCCGGTCCGTTCGTCTATGAGCATCGCATGGCGGGCCTAGGGGGTTGGTAAAAGTCAGACCCCCAAAAGTTGTACAAGTCATGTTGGAGTGTAGCCCAGAACACCCTGAGACACTACTAGAATACCTTCCAGTAAATCTCCTGCCTTGGCCAAGGACTTCGTGTAATGGCTCTCCTAGACACAACGCGATCTCACCCCCAATAGCGGGAGAGACGAAACCCCTGCCGATCCGCTCACTGCCTCCATGTGCCTCGGGACTGTACCCAACTAAAACCTGTTTGCACGACTCCTTTGAGCCATGGTAGGGTAGTAATCAAAGCACAGTGGGAACTCACACGAGACAAATGACGATCTCAGGTCGATGAACTAACCTGTACACATATCACCAGGGAACTGCTATCTGACGTCAGGTATAATACCAACTAGCATGTTCCCGGCGAGTCCTGTCCGGTGTACTCATAACCCAATGAGCACCTGTATACATCTTAGGTGAACCAACTGACACCAATGGGTTGTGAGACCGGCCACCGTCCCTCGTCGGGGTCTCGACTGTATACACTAGTCTACTAATGGAGTATCGATGCCCAGTCTCGAAACTCCTACGACTAGGGACCACTTTAAGGATGTGCTTATAGACCCCAGCTCCCACGTATATGATCGCCATCATACTGCTGGCCGTCAAGCAAGAATCCTAAGGGCTATATCAACGTGCAATAGTGACCTGTAAGGTCACCTGAAGCAGTACACGATGATAAAGATAAATCAGATAGCATACTATCATCTTGAGTAAGACTGTCCTACCGGTATAGGTCCTCCCTCAATCATTGCAATCGCGTGCCTGCGATCCAATAATTGATTTTGAGGGCACTATATCCAACAATCTCCCACTTGCACTCAAGGCTAATTATTGCGATGTCGCATACTCACAGCCCGTGTGATGCCGAACACCCAACTCCTCTACTAATCAGTCTCACAAAGCCCATTTGCGAAACTATTGCGTTCGAGGAATAGCCTCAGTGAGTGGATCCGCCTTAATGTTTCTTTCTATGTCTCTCTTTATCTCAAGTTCGCGGAGAAAGCCATCTCTCGAAATGAGCAATATCTGTCTTAGAATATGTCTGGATATCTGATGGGACCTAGTTCATAAATGAACTCCAAATCCAAACTTCTTAGACTGTATCGTCAACTGAACTTAATCAGTATCCTGCGTCATGCCTTCCTCAGTGTCCGCTTGGATCACCAGTCCAAACCACTGCCCCTCGTCAGAGAGAAAACTTTAACTCTGACAGTCACTTTGTCATCCATGTCACCTTGGAAGCCTAGAATGATAACTGTCTCCTAAAAGAGGCTGTTGTTATCATATCCCTAGAATATCCACTTATGTTCTAAAACTGTTTCCGAACGTTTCTCCAGGATAGGATTAATATCAACTTATTGCATCTAGTGCAAAAACAATATCCGGTGTGGTACTTGACATCTCATAATTGACTCAATTGTCTAAGCAAGTGATCTGCCAATCATGCACATCCCTCTCCCCTTTAGTCTGTAAGACAGCTTTAGAGAGGGTGACTCCATCACCAGCAGGTACACCACCATTGCAGGAGTCATCCATTCTAAATACCTTTAGAATGCTTTCTAAGTACCCTGATTGGGACACTTTCCAAATCTAGACCTAAAACCATAGATCTAGTAACCAGAATATCTGATATAATATCCACTTCCCATGTGGAGAAACCACTGTGTGACAACCAAAGTATAACCGATCGTAGTATAGGAATATCACTTCATAGTCTGTGCATGTCATCTAAATACCAGGACATCACACCCTACTACCTTCTTAACAGATCCATCCCTTATTCTGATGAAGTCAAACATATGACTGTCACATCAGAAATAGATGACCTTTCTCCGCTATATCTGCTTTAGTCCATAAATAGACATAAGCTACTTGTCCACTATGCTTCCGCTGCTCCCACTGACTACGACAACCCTCTGGCAGAATAATATATACGTGCACTTCTAAAGCTAATTTCAAACGACGCTATATTCATCCTCCTGCCGGGTCTCATAGCCTGGAACAGGAGTAGTGTCAAGTCTGGGTAAACAAGAACCTCCCTGTCACTGTCTTTGAGCATACCGAAGCACCTCTCGAGCGCTTGAGGTTACCCACCACCTCTCGAGCGCTTGAGGTTACCCACCATATCTGCGGAGTGGCCAATGGAATATCAATCCAGATTGAATCTTTAGGTTTTTATCAAATTTTCAGTAATCGTTTGCGGTTCTGGAATCACTTCCAGTTCTACCATACTCCCACTACTGTTTTCTGAAAAAATCCATTTTACTAAAACTGTGGTGAGTCAAGAACAATATCACTATTGATCTTCCAGATGGTAGATAGTCAACCCTCGTCATAGCCCGGGTCAACCCACAAACAACCATTACAGAAACGTGCCTTGAGTTATCCAGAGTCTGGTTTTAAGCATAAGCCGGACAACTCCCCGTACCTTAACATCGTTAAGATATGAACTGTTCTATATCCAATATAGAAACAGAGGCACTGATTTAATTGGAACCAGATTCAAATCATGCAGCTGTCTCCAGTGCATGTAAACTAAATGGAAGGAGGCCGATCAGCGTTACTCAACTTAGAAATGCATCCAGATATGAGTAACCCGAAAGAGAAGCAAGTTCTCTTAATCATTACTATCAATAGAATACCATACACAAGTATCTACATCTTCGATTACCTTGAAGAATCCCGATACTTGCGACACCTGGTTCTCTACTTTACTCTTATACCTATAACTTCTTAAAACTATGACCTTGTGTTTCTACGAAATACCTGTCTAAAACCAGAGAAGTCATAAGTAAACAGAGTATAGTACGAGGACCAACCCCTCTGTCCTCATGGACACTGGACAACATACAATACTCTGTATAAGTCCCCTAAGTCTAATAACTCATTCCCTGTGTGTCGTAGGTTGAAAACTGTACTTATGGTTAAGAAGAATTACACCGCTGTTCAATGCTCCTTACCTAACCATCCACTGATATAGGTAAATTTCATGGACATAATTTCAAAAATTTATATCTCACTGTATAAAAATAGACGTACAGATATATCAATTTGAAATTGGTGCACAACAACGGATATTTAAAACCAAATATTTGCCGTCCGGCAAACAACCCAGGCGATTTCCTCAAATATCACTAATTACAACGAATCCCGATATAATGAGGATAATCACCCAATTCCCAATAACTTACTCCCACTCATCATCTGTAAAACCATACAGATGTAAGAATCAAACCTGGTAAATACATACCCTGGAGTAAGGGCTAATTAGGAAATCAGTTTTCTATTAACAATACACAGTGAAACTGAAACATGAATATGTTTCGAAGGGGTATCCGGGTATTCATAGTAATGCCTCTTCCATTATCAGATTTACAACTGTAATCGTATATTTCTTTGCCATCTCTCCAAATCCTTTTATATGTCTTTAGTCATTACCTTCTGTACACCCTCTTAGGCTAAATGGTTTTCTTCCTTCCCTACCGTTCGGCACTAGCCTATGGTTTGGAAGAAGACGATCCAATAAGTATAATAGGTGTACTGTCCTAATCCTAGGAGCACTCGTAACCCGAGAGAAGGTAAAGATAAAAGACAACTGAATAAACCTTATTCCTATTTCTCCTGAACCAGAATCCATCCCCGAACTGGAACAAGTCCCTTCGAGTTCGTATATAACCATACGATGGAGTATCCAATAAACTGTGGATCTTCGTAGTGATACGGGGTGTTCCGGAGAAATACAAAGGTGAAGTAGGAGTGGCGATGAAATACTTGGTTTGGTCGTGAATAGCAGTCACAATTTACTTTGCCCTTTTACTAATCCCTTTATTTGTCTTAACTTATTACCTTCTGTACACCATCGTTAGGCTAATTGGTTTTCTTCATTCCCTTCCGTTCGGCACTTGCCTGTGGTTTGGAAGAAGACTATCCAATTAGCATAATAGGTGTACCGTCCTAATCCAAGGAATACTCGCAACCTGAGAGAAGGTGAAAGGAAAAGATAACTGAATAGTCCTATTCATTTTCTCCAGAACCGGAAACCATCCTCGAATAAGTTCCTTTGAGTTCGTATATAACCATACGATGGTTTTATCCAATGGAAGTGGATGTTCGTAGTGATACGCGGTGTTCTGGAGAAAAGGGTAAAAGTAGGAGTGGCAATGAGGTATACAACTCTGACAATCCAAAAGCCAGTGTTTTAAGAAGATTTGGTTAATCTTGGTCACTGAGTCATAGTATAGGTGTTTACCCCAATCAGAGCAAAGCTCTGTTCAAATTCCGAGGCGGGAGATGAAGCAACGCTTCATCTTCCCCCAATCAGAGCAAAGCTCTGCTTTGAAAATTTAAAATTTAATAAATGAAGCAACGCTTTAGATTATTTGCGCTGTGCAACACGCCACGTGTCAGGCGCAGATGCATCAGCGCAGCGCCCAAGGCAGCGCACCCAATCAGAGCAAAGCTCTATTTTAAGTAAAATTAAAGTAAGCAACGCTTCAGTTGCGCAGGCACTGTGCTGCGCGACACGTGTCAGCGCAGATGCGCTAGCGCAGTCGCGCAAGAGTTGCGCTGCGCGACACGTGTCAGCGCAGATGCGCTAGCGCAGTCGCGCAAGCGTTGCGCTGCGCGACACGTATCACGCGCTGGGGCATCTGCGCCAAACAGAATTAAATTTCTAAGAAATCTTTTCTGTTCTTGTTAAAACAAGAAGATTTTCTTCTGCAAAGCAGAAGCCCTTGGATCAAAGATCCAACGGTGGGGAAAATTTCCCAAATCACTCAGAGAAAGATCTCTTTAACAAATTTAACTAATTTATGGGCACTATAAAAAGGACCCTAGGCCTCAATTCAAAGCATCAACATTTTTCTTGAAAAAAAAAGTCAAGAGCTTCAAACAGAGAGAGCTCTGAGAAAACTTCAAGAAAGAGGTAAAAAAAACCTTCACGAGAGAGAAGAAATCTCTTTTAATAAATCATTGATCTAAAAACCAGATCAATGTTTTTCACATAATAAACAGTGCTTTGGACTTCTTTTTGAACCACTGGTTCTTTAAAAACAAGAAAACAACAAAATAAAAATAGTGCTTTGCACTTTTATGAACCTCTGGTTCTTGAATTTTTTTTTATTTTTCTTTGATCTAATTTAGATCAAGAAATTAAATAGTGCTTTGCACTTCTGTTCTTGAATCTAAAAGATTCTTATTGCTCTGCACTTACAAACTGCGCTGTTGCGCTCTTAAGAGAGCGCCACGTGTCAGCTATAAAACCACTTGCGCTACGCGCTCTTGAAATAGAGCTTTGCTCTCTTGAATTGGCGCAACTCACTAGAGCGCACCACGTGTCAGCAGCGCAACAGCGCAGTGCACTAGCGCAGCGCACTGCGCTGTTGCGCTTGCGCTCCCCAGAGTATGACACGTGTCATCACCGTATGAGCTTGCGCTCATTACTTGGCGCAAAGCGCCAGACAAATGCACTGCATTGCTTATAAAAGGGGCCAAGCCGAATTAAAGAAGGCCTAACAGGTCTAATAAAATGCAATGCATTATTTTTAAAAGGGGCAGAGCCCAAACTAAAATAGATGCTCTGCATCATAAATAAAGGGACAGAGCCCAAATCAAAAGCCTAGCAGGCCAGAATAGAATGCAGTGCATTATTAAATATGGGCAAAGCCCTAGCACAGGCCTAATAGGCCAAAGATCAAGAAAAATGTTGAATATTCTCAACTGGACTTAACCCAATTTTGGCCGTAAGTCCTCAAATTAAATTGACTGAGCACAGCTCTCTCTTAAATCAATTTACTACCGGTTCGAGGGTACATCTCCGAACTCCTCTGACACCTATCGTTGTAATCCTTCAACGACGTCAGAGAGGTGACGGGTCCCGACGACCACATATCAATATTGGACCGAAACGTCCTTAAACTAATATCGGACCGAAACGTCCTTAAACTAATATTCGTCCCAAAATGGGAATGGTGGACCGAAACGTCTTTAAACTAATATTGGATCAAAACGTCCTTAAACTAATATTCGTCCCAAAATGGGAATGGTGGACCGAAACGTCCTTAAACTAATATTGGACCGAAACGTCCTTAAACTAATGTCGGACCACCACGTCCCTAAACTGGAATATAGACCACCACGTCCCTAAACTGGAATATAGACCACCACGTCTTCAAACTGGAATATAGATCACCACGTCCCTAAACTGGAATACGGACCATCATGTCCCTAAACTGGAACATGGACCACTACGTCCCTAAACTGGAACAATAGAGCCTCCCAATGCTCTCTTGCCGGATCTAAATGGTCCTGTTTAAGTTGATCTTAGCCCCAAACACGGCAAACGTATCCTTAAACACTCAAATGGACTATAAAATTCCAAATCAACTCGGGTTCGAAGGTACATCTTCGAGCTCCTCTGACAGCTATCGTTGTAATCCTTCAACGACATCAGAGAGGTGACGAGTCCTGACGGCCATATAATAAACGGATCACCACGTTAAGTTGATCTTAGTCTCAAACATGACTAACGTATCCTTAACGAACGTTTAAGTTGATCTTAACCGCAATACGGCTAACGTATCCTTAAACTAAAAACACCAAACCCAAATCTAAGTAAATACGGATTTGGACTAATCCACGTCCTACGGACGACGGCATTACTCAGTCTCCGTATACAATCCACGGGCAACCACAAACAAAACAAACACACGATACGAAGTGAAATTCTGGAGAAGGAGAAAGTTGTTACCGCGACGCGGTAGCGTAATTAACTGCAGGGGCTTGCGCCTGCAGGGAAGAGCGTCCCCACAATCAAAAACCCCTCAAGCGAGGGGGAATCTGATGAAGTCTGCTACATCGGCTGCATCCGTTTAAACCTTCGATATACGGTGCCATAAATTAACTTGGCATCTTCGGAGAGGTGGACGGATATAACCAAATAGCATCTGTCCCGAATCTCAGCATCAGGACATCGCGGCCCTGTGCGCCGCCATTCGGAGGGAAACAATAGGGTCGGGTCATGGTCGCTGCCAAAGAGAAAGAGAAAAGAAACACTCAGCGTGCACTCTAATCTAGATCAGAATGGTTATCACTTTATCCAATCAGGAAACCTCCTACTGTAACGTCAAATTCTCCTCCAAACCTGAAAGAAGAATTAGTCGGGATCACCAGAGGAGTAAACCAACTCATCAGTGGGAATCGGGATCCAACTATCATCGCATGATAATGTGATGGAATCCACTCACGTTATCACACTCCAGAAGGTATGCGCATGCCTGGAAAGTTTTAGTTTCTTTAGAAACTCCCGATGTATATTTTACCCCTAAGACCCAAGTGACCTTGACAATGCCAACATATCAAAGAGTCCTGGTCATGTTCAACCCGTCATCATCTTGATTGCGTTAAACCCACCCGTACGAGTCCTTGACAATGCCAACATAACCGTACGACTGTCCTAACCAATCCACATATCCATGCAGCAGAAAAGCATTACAGAGCTACCGAACACTACGCCTCGGCAATGCACGACATACGTAGCACGAATACTAAGCAATACTAATCTGAAATGACGGAGGGCTATGGCAGGTTTTTGGCGAAAAACCTTTAACGTAATGAACTTGATATCGTTGAAGGAACCGGATAGATTTTTTATAAAAATATAGTGGCGAAAACCTTTGCTAAAGAGGTCACTCCCGGTAAAGGGATCTCGGCTCTTTCCCCGTAGAATGAGGTGCAGGATATTCCAACTGAATACCACGATACAAAGCAAAAAGTAATCGGCTGTAGTGAAGTTATTACCCTGACGCAAACTTCTGTCCAAGGGGTCACTCCGGGTGAAGGGATCTCGGCCCTTGCCTCGTCGACTGAGGTGCTGGATATTCATAACCGAATACCACTGTGCAAAGCAAAAAGTAATCGGCTATAGTGAAGTTATTACCCTGACGCAAACTTCAGTCCAAGGGGTCACTCCCGGTGAAGGGATCTTGGCCCTTGCCTCGTCGACTGAGGTGCTGGATATTCATAACCGAATAGCACTGTGCAAAACAAAAGAGAATGTCCTTGCAATAACAGATATTTTTGAAAAATGTTCCAACAACATCAGAATAGGTTTGTTTAGCTTGCATTGATCCGAATCAATGCAGTCCCATCAATTAATCACACCACAAAAGAACGAAAATACGATGTATGTATATGCCATCCGCATTCGACACTGGGTCCCGTCATCACCCGTTAGGTTACTTAACTAACGACAGAGCGGGGACTGGACTAGCGCGGGTGTAAAACATATACAACATCTACCAGTATATATATCAATATATAATAATAGCTCAAGGCGTGATAAAATGCAACATCACAGAAATGTAATAAGCATCATAGAACATTACAAATAATCTGGGATCCTCGGGTTTCATAGAGCCGCTACTGAAACCCGAGATTCCCCTGGTCGTGTGGATAGCCTGTGCAATGAAATCCTAAACCCTTACGGGCGCGGCAAGTTACCCGCCAAAACCTGAAGTGAGGCAGCCCCCTTCAACAACGTGAATGGACCACCCAGCACTTCACGGAATCCGGTAACTTGAGCACCCCTCCTTGGGTCAACCTGTACCCCCTACGAGTGCGGCGAATAGCCCGCCAATTCTAGAGTGAAGCCCCCTCCGTCTCAAAGCCATGAGATGCGGGCCCGTTGCCCTCTAGAACCCGGCTATCCGTGCACCCCACCGCGGGGTAGTCCTAGTACAGAAAGTAAAATATACAACGGGTACATCGATCTCAGCCCGGTCGTGCCCCAAAAGAATAATATACAAACAGGCAGTGACAGCAGTCCACATGTCGGACGCTTGCCCCGCAATATCAAATGTACAAATACAACCAAACTGTACTACTATTGCATCCAGGCTATCTGTTTACCATAATCAGAGCAAAACTCTGTTCAAATTCCAAGGCGGGAAATGAAGCAACGCTTCTGTTTCCCCCAATCAGAGCAAAGCTCTGCTTTGAAAATTAAAAGTTAAAATAAATGAAGCAACGCTTCAGATCCTCTACGCTGCGCGCAGGGCGCCACGTGTCTAAATCAGGCACGCCAGCACAGAGAGCGCAGCGCCCAAGGCAGCGCGCCCAATCAGAGCAAACCTCTATTTAAAGCAAAATTAAAGGAAGCAACGCTTCAGTTGCGCAAGCACTGCGCTGCGCGACAAGTATCAGCGCAGATGCGCTAGCGCAGTCGCGCTGCGCTTTGCGCTGCGCGACACGTATCAGCGCAGATGCGCTAGCGCAGTCAGCGCAGTTGCGCAACAGCGACACGTGTCAGCGCAGATGCGCTAGTGCAGTCGCGCTGCGCTTAGCGCTGCGCGACACGTGTCAGCGTAGATCGCTAGCGCAGTCGCGCTGCGCTGTGCGCTGCGCGACACGTGTCACGCGCTGGGGCATTTGCGCCAAACAGAATGAAGATTTTAAAGAAATCTTTCTGTTCTTGTTGAAACAAGAAGATTTTCTTCTGTAAAACAGAAGCCCTTGGATCAAAGATCCAACGGTGGGGAAAATTCCCCAAATCACTCAGAGAGAGATCTCTTTAACAAATTTAACTAATTTATGGGTACTATAAAAAGGACCCTAGACCTCAATTCAAAGAAGGAACATTTTTGTGAGAAATCAAAAATTTCAAATAGAGAGAACTCTGAAGAAATCTCAAGAAGGAAAAAGGTAAAAACCTTTAAAATAGAAGAATTTCTTCTAATAGATTATTGATCTAAGAACAAGATCAATGGTATTCAATAAAAAACAAATAAAAATAGTGCTTTGCACTTTTTATGAACCTCGGGTCCTCTGAAATAAGAAAAACTAGAGGAACTTGTTTTCTTTGATCTAAATCAGATCAAGAAAACAAAAAGTGCTTTGCACTTCTTTTATGAACCTTTGGTTCTGGAATCTAAAAGATTCTCAAGTTAATAGTGCCTTGCACTTGTAAATCTGCACTGTTGTGCAAGCACTGCGCTGCGCGACACGTGTCAGCGCAGTCGCGCTAGCGCTTTGCGCTGCGCGACAAGTGTCAGCGCAGATGCGCTAGCGCAGTCGCGCAGCAGCGACACGTGTCAGCGCAGATGCGCTAGCGCAGTCGCGCTGCGTTTTGCGCTGCGCGACACGTGTCACGCGCTGGGGCATTTGCGCCAAACAGAATGAAGATTTTAAAGAAATCTTTCTGTTCTTGTTAAAACAAGAAGATTTTCTTCTGTAAAACAAAAGCCCTTAGATCAAAGATCCAATGGTGGGGAAAATTCCTCAAATCACTCAGAGAAAGATCTCTTTAACAAATTTAACTAATTTATGGACACTATAAAAAGGACCCTAGACCTCAATTCAAAGAAGGAACATTTTTGTGAGAAATCAAAAATTTCAAATAGAGAGAGCTCCGAAAAAATCTCAAGAAGAAAAAAGGTAAAAACCTTTAAAATAGAAGAATTTCTTCTAATAGATCATTGAACTAAGAACAAGATCAATGATCTTCAATAAAAAAAACAAATAAAAATAGTGCTTTGCACTTTTTATGAACCTCGGGTTCTCTGAAATAAGAAAAACAAGAGGAACTTGTTTTCTTTGATCTAAATCAGATCAAGAAAACAAAAGTGCTTTGCACTTCTTTTATGAACCTTTGGTTCTGGAATCTAAAAGATTCTCAAGTTAATAGTTCCTTGTACTTGTAAATCTGCACTGTTGCGCTCTTGGGTTGGCGCAAGCCACCAGAGAGCGCCACGTGTCAGCATCTGAACTACTTGCGCTATGCGCTTTAAGATAGAGCTTTGCTCTCTGAAATTGGCGCAACTCACCAGAGCGCGCCACCTGTCAGCAGCGCAAGCGTAGCGCACCAGCGCAGCGCACTGCGCTTGCATGACACGTGTCATCACCACAAGCGCTTGCGCTCTTTGATTGGCGCAAAGCGCCTGACAAGTCAATATCAGACAATTAATGCAATGCATTATTCTAAAGAAGGGCAGAGCCCAAACAGATACTTTGCATCATTTATAAAGGGACAAAGCCCAAATCAAAAAGGCCTAGCAGGCCAAAATAAAATGCAGTGCATTATTAAATATGGGCAAAGCCCTAGCACAGGCATAATAGGCCAAAGATCAAGAAAAGCGTTGAATATTCTCAACTGGACTTAGCCCAATCATGGCCGTAAGTCCTCAAACTAAATTGATCGAGCAAGATTGCTCTCCCAAATCAACTTTGGTTCAAGGGTACATCTCTGAACTCCTCTGACACTTATCGTTGTAATTCCTCAACGACGTCAGAGAGGTGACGGGCCCCAACGACCACACATGAATACGGACTGCGGGGTCCTTAAACTCGTGAACCGAAATATCCTTAAACTAATGATGGACCGAAACGTCCTTAAACTAATAATGGACTACCACGTCCCTAAACTGGCGATGGACCGAAACGTTCTTAAACTAATGATGGACCACCACGTCCTTAAACTGGCGATGGACCACCACATCCCTAAACTGGAACATGGACCACCACGTCCCTAAACTGGAATAATAGAGCCTCCAAATGCTCTTTTGTCGGATCTAAATGGTCCCGTTTAAGTTGATCTTAGCCCCAAACACGGCTAACGTATCCTTAAACATTCAAATGGACTATAAAACTCTAAATCAACTTTGGTTCAAGGGTACATCTCTGAACTCCTCTGACACCTATCGTTGTAATTCTTCAACAACGTCAGAGAGGTGATGAGTCCTGACGGCCATATAATAAATGGATCACCACGTTAAGTTGATCTTAGTCTCAAACAGGACTAACGTATCCTTAACGATCGTTTAAGTTGATCTTAGCCTTAATACGGCTAACGTATCCTTAAACTAAAAACACCAAACCCAAATCTAAGTAAATACGGATTTGGACTAATCCACGTCCTACGGGCGACGGCATTACTCAGTCTCCGTATACAATCCACGGGCAACCACAAACAAAACAAACACACACGACACGAAGTGAAATTCTGGAGAAGGAGAAAGTGGCTACCGCGATGCTGTAGCGTAATTAACTGCAGGAGCTTGCGCCTGCAGGGAAGAGCGTCCCCACAATCAAAAAACCTCTCTAGCGAGGGGGAATCTGACGAAGTCTGCTACATAGGCCGCATCCGTCTAAACCTCCGATACACGGTGTCATAAATCAACTTGGCATGTTCGGAGAGGTAGACGGATAAAACCATATAGCATCTGCCCCGAATCTCAGGCAAGCGTCCTCACGTCGTCTCCACCACCATTCGGAGGGGAACAGATTCTGGCACGCCCGGTGGGACATTTTCCTCTTTCCACTCCAAACTTCGTGTGTCGTCTTCGCGAACGGATCGCGGTTTGTTAATGGTTGCCTTTGGATTTCAAGTTATTAAGATTTGGTCTTTTGCCTGGCACAGAACTCAAGCATCAATGGTCTCTAACTGCGCGAACTACTCGAAGTTCCAATGCAACGGACGCTCCACCTCACCTGGAGGTGTAGCGTATGGGCTTCAAGCGGCCTCCATCCTCGCCATGCCGATAGAACAGGTGACCCAGGCTACCACTGGCCTGTTTTTCGGGACCATGATCCCACCTGCAAGCTTCACCATGCCAATGCCTGCACCGGAAGCTTCGAAGAAGTCGGTCTTTGATCGACTTGCTACTCCCACGGCCCCTCTCAACGGGTCATCCAATTCTTCAGTCTTCACCAGATTAAGTCTGAACTCCAAAGGGCCCGCCAAAAAGCCCGTGATACCTGAGAAGGCCATCCCAAAGAAGACTGCTACTCCCGGAGTCGCCAAGGCGGCTTCTCCTATCAAAGAGTCAGTCTTTTCAAGGCTGACTATTCCTGCTCTTGCCCCCGCTCGAGGATCTGTCTTTGACAGATTGAATATCGACACTCAAAAGACAACATCAGTCTTTAAGAGGCTGACACCGGCAGCATCTCATTCAGACAGAGGGCAAAAAGAAGCTGTCTCTATCGCCGAGCCAGTCCCAACGGCTCGTCATGCTCGACGTCGCCATTGGCGACGGGTGAAGAAGGCAGGGGGCAACTCCCCCTCAGGGCTAACTCCACCTGCTCCAGTGGTGGAAGCCAACGCTGCTGCTCCACTGGGAACAGCTTTGAACTGTTAAGGAGGGTACGTAAGAACTGTCCAACCGCTACATTGAAAAGATCTCCTCCGCCCGCGGAGAGAGTTCCGGAAACAAAGAAAGAACAGCCCCCTCAACGGCTGTCCTAAAAAATTTATAGAGTTTGGCGGAGAGTTCAAGACTCCGTAATTGACCCAGATCACTCTCGTCGACAGAAAAGGGCGAAGGTGCAAGAAGAAAAGGGTCGTCCTATTAAACAACAAAGGACAGCAACCACCAGGGTGCCCACTACAACGGCCCCTTCAACTTCAAAGGCCCACAAAAGAAGAAGGCCGGAGAAAATCCCCGCCCCCGCGGCAAATGCCAAAGGTGGTGAGCCTAAACGCCCTAAGTTTGGGGGCATAATAGTTCATACAGTGTTCATGACGTCGGGAAAGGAGGACAGCCGTGCATCCACAGGTCATAGACCGCTTACACGGTCAGTGACCAAAGCTCAGGAGCAACTAGAAAAAGCTCCAGGAGATGATGAACGCGATGGCCGCACTCACTGGGCCAAAAGAAAGCCCTGAAACGTCCTCGGATGAACGTCAGGAACAAGAAACTGACGCTGAATTCCTTCACCGGATATTGGAGAAGAAGGATAAAGAGGCTGCGGAACAAGCAGCCAGCATAAAGAAAATGGCCCTCCTGTTCCAAGACATGGTGGGTATGATGATTCAGCAAGATCCCCCTGCTGAAGATCCCCCGATCATCCTTGAAGATGATAGGGGAGAAACGTCGAATCCTCCTCTGGCTCTGTCGACAGCCAAGGAGGAGGCGATCTCCAAAGCTGACCTAGACGAATACATAGCTCAACAGATCCGGGTTCATCAGGCGACTGAAGCAACCGGTCAGGTCGTAAAAACGGGGCGACCGTATCCGAGCTGGTACGACCAGATCAAGTACCCGCCGGGCTATACCATTCCCAAGTTCCATGTCTATAAGGGGACGGACAATCCCCACCAGCATGTTGCCCAGTTCATGGCACTCTGCGGCAACACTGGCGGCGATGATAAATTGTTGCTTCGCCAGTTCGTTGGAAGCTTATCAGATATAGCGTTCGAGTGGTACTCTGAGCTCCCGAACGACTCTATCAAGACCTTCGCGGAGATAGAGCTGTTGTTTACCCAGCGTTTTGCAAGCGCCAGTGAACGCACTCCGATGACGGCACTGATTAGCGCCAGGGTAAGGCCAGGTGAGACATGGGTTCAATATGCTATACGGTGGCGGAACTTATGGACAAAGTGCGAGCATCGCATTGAAGAAGCTCCGGCAGTGGGTATGTTTGTAGGAACCCTTGATCCGCAAGCAACCATCTCGCAATTTATGATGTTCTTCAAGCCGACTACCTTCTAGGCCTTGATTGACAAGCTAGCGCAAATGGATCAGATGGGCCATAGACCCCCTCTTCCAAAGCCGGACTCCCAAAATGAAAAGGGGAAGGGAAAAGCGATCGTTGTCGCTAATACTCAACAACAGCCGAGTAACTCGAAGCCGGTTGTTCGTCAGAATAATATGCGTCCGCAGGTACCCCTTAGGGAGAGACTAGGACGTCCTTACTCATTTCCCCGAGATAAGGCGCGAAGATTAAATGAGCTGGCGTTGCGCAACCGACTCATAAATCTGCCGGATCCAAAACGTCAGTCGCAACCAAATGATGTCAACAATCCCAACTACTGCCCCTATCACCGAGTACTAGGTCATCCGATCGAAGATTGCTACGTCTTCAAAAATTGGCTCGAAGACCAGTACGAACAGGGCAAGTTCGCGCTATCCGACAGATGGAAGGTGAATCCGTCGTAACCTCACGCCTCTAAGAGGATGAATATGCCGGGGGCAACGTGCTCTCTCGTTGAAGAAACCCCATGGGAGGTTGTGCTGTCACCTAAGACAAAGAGAATGCTGAACGATTTTCGGGCATGCCCAGCGATCAAATGGAAGAACCCGTTGGAACCTCAGATCATTGAGGGAATGTTGAAGCCGCGTCCAACTCAAAAGATCGATAGTAGTGGCCTAAGCACTCACAACCAGCCGTCAAAATCTTCGAAGAAGAAGAAGAAGAAATCCAAGAAACCCGTGAAGCCTGGCGATGAGCGCACGGACTTACAAAAACAAATTGACGCGCTGGAGGAATACGACCAGAAAGCGCGGACTCCCATTACACTCCAAGAGTTCCTCAACCACGCCCTTCAAGAAGAAGATGAGGGAGACAGCTCGTCGGATGAATCTGAAGAATACGTGGCGAGCTTCATACGATTTCCTATTCGTTTACAGACGACGAGGAAATTCCTTGCGCTGGGAAGCTAGGGACGGACCCTGAACCAGAAATTCTGCGACCGTCAGATGAGATGATCGATACTTTCCTGAATGAGATTCGTCTGAAAGTAAAAGCCAATCAAGAGCGTGAGATGGCCATACTGGAAGGAGCCAAATACCGCCGACTGGACGAAAGAGTCAAAGTATCCCCATCAAATCAAAAGACATCCGTTGCTAGTGAAAATAAATTCAAGATGAAGAAAAGGTTTGCTAAAGCCATATCAATGGGAATGAAGCTACCACCCTCGGAGGAAAACACTCTCGGTGGAATAGAAATGTATCCTAATTATTGCCTATATCATCAGAAGATCGCACACGCTACTGAAAACTGCGACTCCTTTAAGTGTTGGTGGCAAGGGTATGTCACTTACAAACATTACATCAACAGAACAAAGCGGTAAGCTTGTAGACGGCGGGAAAATACGACAGATGAGCATAAAAGAGTCGCCGGCAATTGCTACAGGAACGACCCCGATGAAGAAACAGTCTTCAACCCTCTCTTCAAGGGATCCGTCTCTGAAGAATTGAAGAGTCATGAAAACATTCATCCGTGCAAGGGCATACTACCCGGAAAGAATCTCGGACCCGCAAACAACGGAGCGAACAAAAAGGATAAAGGAAAAGGAAAAATGACCTTCGTCGCCAACATTCAACAACAGCCAAGCAACTCAAAATCGATTGTTCGCCAAAACAACATACGCCCACGCCCATCACTCGAGGAAAGACTGGGACGTCCTTACTCGTTTCGCCGAGATAAAACGAGGAAACTGTTTGAACTGACAGTGCGCAACGGATTCGTCAATCTGCCGAATCCGAAACGTCCGCTACAGTTGGGAGATGTCAACGATCCTAATTACTGCCCCTACCATCGAACAGTAAGTCATCCGCTCGAAAATTGCTTTATCTTCAAAAACTGGGTTGAAGACCAGTACCAACAAGGCGAACTCGCGCTGTCTGAAAACTGGAAGGTGAGCCCGCCACAACCACATGCTCCGAAAAAGATGGATGTGCCAGGGGCATCATGCTCATTCATAGAGAAAGCCCGGCGGACCCCTACGTCCTAAAACTGGATAGCGGACCGAAACGTCCTTAAACTAGTGGCGGACCGAAATGTCCTTAAACTAACAACGGACCGAAACGTCCTTAAACTAATACCGCAGCATCCGTAGGCTGACGAGATAAAAGAGAAGAAGAAGAAAAATACAATAAATAAAAACGGTATGTCCATAAGCAAAAAGGGCGCGGTTGAAAACCCGAAAGGGCTCCGTGAGTAAAAACAGCAGGGCTATCGGCGAGTGTTCGTGAAAACCCGAAAGGGCGCGACCTCGTGAAAAAAAAGGCAGAAAATAAAAGGATAAATAAAAACGGTATGTCCATAAGCAAAACGGGCACGGATGAAAACCCGAAAGGGCTCCGTGAGTAAAAACAGCAGGACTACCGGCGAGTGTTTGTGAAAACCCGAAAGGGCGCAATCTCGTTAAAAGACACTTATAGGGTCCTCTCGACCTTGTAAGGAGAAACCACCCACGTGAGATCCTTACGACTCACAAGGGAGCAACACACTTAGGGATCCCCACGATTCCTAAGGAGAAAATACACTTGCGAGATCCTCACGACTCGTAAGGAGAACTTTCTTATGGGACCCTCACGGCTCATAAGATTTGAAAGTCTTAAGTTACAGAGACCTAAACTTGTGCTTAAGCAACCCCCACAACCTCTGATACTGCCCTACAAGTATTCCAATACTGGCCCTTGTATACAATCCACGGGCGTGAATAAACATTTCCCTAACCAAGTCCCATCCGGGACTAGGGATACGTTCGCATGGTGAACAACCCTTGTAAGTCCTCTCGATTTACAAGGAGAAAACCCTCTTATAAGATCCTTACGACTTATAAGAGAAAACATACACTTAGGGATTCTCACGATTCCTAAGAAGAAAATACACCTACAAGATCCTCACGACTTGTAGGGAGAAATACCTTTGTGAGACCCTTACGGGTCATGAAGTCAAAAGCCTTAGTCGACAGGACCCTAACCCTGTTCCCTAAGCCACCTTTGCTCGACATCGATAGAGGCAAATGATGATTCGCTCCTGGCAATATCCCAGTTGTAGCGGTGCTGATGCTGAAATCGGTATCTAATTCCAGGCCTATAGCGAAAAGCCAGTAGGCCGCACATGCATACGAAATAGCCGAAATGATGGGGCAACTTGCAATAAAAAGCAGCAAGTAAAAACGTATGCATGCAAAATAGCCGAAATGATTGGGCAACTCGCAATAAAAAGCAGCGAGCAAAAATAAAATAAATAGCCGAAATGATTGGGCACCGCGAAAAATAGCCGAAATGATTGGGCAATCGCGACCTTCGCGATATAAAAGCTGAAATAATAGAGCATCGCGGAAATAAAACAATAAAAACAAATATATGAAACCTTTTGCCCTACAGTTGAGATCACATCGATCCCTGTATACAATCCAAGGGCACAAACAAAGAAGGAACCACACCTTCCCAACAGGCTCCGCCATAAAGCTAAGCCAAATCTCGACGATTCACTAACAGCCTGGAGACCAACATCGACGTTCCTCCTCATTCCAGCAGAACACGGACGCGACATCACCAATCGGAGCCACGGCAAAGTCCCCAGTTCCAAGACTCTGCGGTTCACAGACAACCTAGAGTCAGCAAATGACCTCCGTTGCGGAAACAAGTCAGCCAATGACCTCTGTCTCGGAAACAAGTCAGCCAATGACCTCCGTTTCGGAAACAAGTCAGCAAATGACCTCCGTCTCGGAAACAAGTCAGCAAATGACCTCCGTCTCGGAAATAAGTCAACCAAGGACCTCCGTCTCGGAAACAAGTCAGCCAATGACCTCCGTCTCGGAAACAAGTCAGCCAATGACCTCCGTCGTGGAAACAAGTCAGCAAATGACCTCCGTCTCGGAAATAAGTCAGCCAATGACCTCCGTCTCGGAAACAAGTCAGCCAATGACCTCCGTCGTGGAAACAAGTCAGCAATGACCTCCGTTGCGGAAACAAGTCAGCCAATGACCTCTGTCTCGGAAACAAGTCAGCCAATGACCTCCATCTCGGAAACAAGTCAGCCAATGACCTCCGTCGTGGAAACAAGTCAGCAATGACCTCCGTTGCGGAAACAAGTCAGCAAATGACCTCCGTCTCGGAAATAAGTCAGCCAATGACCTCCGTCTCGGAAACAAGTCAGCCAATGACCTCTATCGTGGAAACAAGTCAGCAAATGACCTCTGTCTCGGAAATAAGTCAGCCAATGACCTCCGTCTCGGAAACAAGTCAGCCAATGACCTCCGTCGTGGAAACAAGTCAGCAAATGACCTCCGTCTCGGAAATAAGCCAACCAATTATTTCCGTCGTGGAAACAAGTCAGCAATGACCTCCGTTGCGGAAACAAGTCAGCAAATGACCTCCGTCTCGGAAATAAGTCAGCCAATGACCTCCGTCTCGGAAACAAGTCAGCCAAGGACCTCCGTCTCGGAAATAAGTCAGCCAATGACCTCCGTTGCAGAAACAAATCATCCAATGACCTCCGTCGTGGAAACAAGTCAGCAAATGACCTCCGTCTCGGAAATAAGTCAGCCAATGACCTCCGTCTTGGAAACAAGTCAACCAACGACCTCCGTCGCGGAAACAAGTCAACCAATGACCTCCGTCTCGGAAATAAGTCAACCAACGACATCCGTCTCAGAAACAAGTCAACCAACGACCTCCGTCTCGGAAACAAGTCAACAACGACCTCCCCGTCGGAGCAATACTTCGACTCAGAAACAAATCAACTCACCAACCACTTACGAGTCCTCTCGACTTGTAAGGGAGAAAATTCTCTTATAATATCCTTACGACTTATAAGAGAAAACACACTTAGGAATCCTCACGATTCCTAAGGAGAAAATCCACCTACGAGATCCTCTCGATCCGTAGGGAGAAAAGTCTCTATGAGACCCTCACGACTCATAGTGTTGAAAAGTCTTAGGTAGCAGATCTGAACCTGCGGCCTAAGCCATCGCTATCTCTTGGAGAAATCTAGATGCTTACTCTATTATCTGTCAATCATATTGTTAAGTCAACATACTGATATTAAAAGAAAGAAGAGAGCGACAGAAAGAACATCTGATTAGCATTTGATCAAGCATTCGAGACACATTCATTCACGCATGTGCAAAAGACTCAGAACGAAAAATAAGACAAGCTGGGATAAAAAAAATTTCCATTAATATTGCCAAAAATTCTTACAATCATAAAGCAATAAACGAGAAATATTATTACAATGGAATAACCTCAGATCCAGGGCACGGATTGAGGAAGTCAAAAGTAAAGCCATCCAGAGTTCTTCTGGCCTTTCTGATTATTCTTGTGCGCAGCCTCTCGCGCTCTTGTGTGTCAAGATCCTCGGCAAGCCCTCCCAGCCTTCGATAAGCAGCGACTATCGTCGTCTGCTGGAAAATTTGATGCAGGATGTCGATGAGACTATCCCGCCGCTTCTTCGAGATCAGCCCCGACAGGTACACTGAATGCACCTTGTCTTCTGTATCATCCAGCGTATTGAACGGTAAGGCCTCGTGGAACCCCGGGAGTGCTCTCCAGATTGCCCCCAGCACGACTTTCAAAAGAGCGGAACGGCGAAGGAGCAGCCAACCAGCGCGTGCGTTCAGACGACCCATGACATCCGCATATTGGGCGTCCGTAAACTCTTGGTTTTGTTGACGGCCCTGTGCATGGATATCCTCGTAGGTAATGAATTCATGCAGACTATATAGACGCACCGCCATAATACCTGAAGGAGACATCATTGGAAGATTAGCAATGAGGAAAAATTATAGAGAGTTAAAACTCCTCGAGAGCAATGCTCTATAAACAGGAGTGACACTTGTCAAAATCAATTATGAGGAGAATTTGAGGAAAATCCCCTAAGAACATTGAGATCTTTGCTCTGGGAAAAAATGATATAATAATAATAATAATAGTACCAAATGCCATCTTTAACTTCCAAGATCCATGAAGAATTCTTAAGAGTTCTTCTATATGATTTGGAAGGAGTAAAGCTCCATTAATGAATTAAGAAAAGCCAAGGAAAATCTTTTAGAGAGCAGAACTCTATTGATGGAATCCTAACAGGGTTCCCTTTAGTTCTTTTTAGATCCCTTTGGACCTATAGAGCAAAGCTCTGCTAAGTGAAACCCTAAATGGGTTTCCTTTAGATCAGGGATCTATTGAGAGCAAGGCTCTGTCGATGAAAATTAATTTAATCTAATTCAAATTAAAATTTTCACCTAAAAGTTTTAAGAGTTTAACTCTTGAGGTTCTTGAAAATAAAGAGCAGGGTTCTGAGTTCTGAAAGTAAAATTTTGAAGATGAAAATCATCTAAGGGACCAAAGGTCCTATTTATAGGCATCAAATGCCCTTTCAACTTCCAAGAGTTGCCGCGACGGTTGGAATTCTGCCACCGCCGCGCTCACGTTTGGAGCGCCACGTAAGCGCAACGGTGGGGGGTATTTGTTTACCCCAATCAGAGCAAAACTCTGTTCAAATTCCAAGGCGGGAAATGAAGCAACGCTTATGTTTCCCCCAATCAGAGCAAAGCTCTGCTTTGAAAATTAAAGTAAAAATTAAAGGTTAAAATAAATGAAGCAACGATTCAGATCCTCTGCGCTGCACACAGGGCGCCACTTGTCTAAATCAGGCACGCCAGCGCAGAGAGCGCAGCGCCCAAGGCAGCGCGTCCAATCAGAGCAAAGCTCTATTTAAAGCAAAATTAAAGGAAGCAACGCTTCAGTTGCGCAAGCACTGCGCTGCGCGACACGTGTCAGCGCAGATGCGCTCGCGCAGTCGCGCAACAGCGACACGTGTCAGCGCAGATGCGCTAGCGCAGTCGCGCTGCGCTTTGCGCTGCGCGACACGTGTCACGCGCTGGGGCATTTGCGCCAAACAGAATGAAGATTTTAAAGAAATCTTTCTGTTCTTGTTAAAACAAGAATATTTTCTTCTGTAAAACAGAAGCTCTTGGATCAAAGATCCAACGGTGGGGAAAATTCCTCAAATCACTCAGAGAAAGATCTCTTTAACTAATTTATGGGCACTATAAAATGGACCCTAGACCTCAATTCAAAGAAGGAACATTTTTGTGAGAAATCAAAAATTTCAAATAGACAGAACTCTGAAAAAATCTCAAGAAGAAAAAAGGTAAAAACCTTTAAAATAGAAGAATTTCTTCTAATAGATCATTGATCTAAAAACAAGATCAATGATCTTCAATAAAAAACAAATAAAAATAGTGCTTTGCACTTTTTATGAACCTCGGGTTCTCTGAAATAAGAAAAACAAGAGGAACTTGTTTTCTTTGATCTAAATCAGATCAAGAAAACAAAAAGTGCTTTGCACTTCTTTTATGAACCTTTGGTTCTGGAATCTAAAAGATTCTCAAGTTAATAGTGCCTTGCACTTGTAAATCTGCACTGTTCCGCTCTTGGGTTGGCGCAAGCCACCAGAGAGCGCCACGTGTCAGCATCTGAACTACTTGCGCTATGCGCTTTAAGATAGAGCTTTGCTCTCTGAAATTGGCGCAACTCACCAGAGCGCGCCACGTGTCAGCAGCGCAAGCGTAGCACACCAGCGCAGCGCACTGCGCTTGCATGACATGTGTCATCACCACAAGCGCTTGCGCTCTTTGATTGGCGCAAAGCGCCTGACAAGTCAATATCAGACAATTAATGCAATGCATTATTCTAAAGAAGGGCAGAGCCCAAACAGATACTTTGCATCATTTATAAAGGGACAGAGCCCAAATCAGAAAGGCCTAGCAGGCCAAAATAAAATGCAGTGCATTATTAAATATGGGCAAAGCCCTAGCACAGGCCTAATAGGCCAAAGATCAAGAAAAGCGTTGAATATTCTCAACTGGACTTAGCCCAATCATGGCCGTAAGTCCTCAAACTAAATTGATCAAGCAAGTTTGCTTTCCCAAATCAACTTTGGTTCAAGGGTACATCTCTGAACTCCTCTGACACTTATCGTTGTAATTCCTCAACGACGTCAGAGAGGTGACGGGCCCCAACGACCACACATGAATAAGGACTGCAGGGTCCTTAAACTCGTGGACCGAAATGTCCTTAAACTAATGATGGACCGAAACGTCCTTAAACTAATAATGGACCACCACGTCCCTAAACTGGCGATGGACCGAAACGTCCTTAAACTAATGATGGACCACCACGTCCTTAAACTGGCGATGGACCACCACATCCCTAAACTGGAATATGGACCACCACGTCCCTAAACTGGAACATGGACCACTACGTCCCTAAACTGGAATAATAGAGCCTCCAAATGCTCTTTTGTCGGATCTAAACGGTCCCGTTTAAGTTGATCTTAGCCCCAAACACGGATAACGTATCCTTAAACATTTAAATGGACTATAAAACTCTAAATCAACTTTGGTTCAAGGGTACATCTCTGAACTCCTCTGACACCTATCGTTGTAATTCTTCAACGATGTCAGAGAGGTGATGAGTCCTGACGGCCATATAATAAATGGATCACCACGTTAAGTTGATCTTAGTCTCAAACAGGACTAACGTATCCTTAACGATCGTTTAAGTTGATCTTAGCCTCAATACGGCTAACGTATTCTTAAACTAAAAACACCAAACCTAAATCTAAGTAAATACAGATTTGGACTAATCCACGTCCTACGGGCGACGGCATTACTCAGTCTCCGTATACAATCCACGGGCAACCACAAACAAAACAAACACACACGACACGAAGTGAAATTCTGGAGAAGGAGAAAGTGGCTACCGCGATGCGGTAGCGTAATTAACTGCAGGGGCTTGCGTCTGCAGGGAAGAGCGTCCCCACAATCAAAAAACCTCTCTAGCGAGGGGGAATCTGACGAAGTCTGCTACATCGGCCGCATCCGTCTAAACCTCCGATACACGGTGTCATAAATCAACTTGGCATCTTCGGAGAGGTAGACGGATAAAACCATATAGCATCTGCCCCGAATCTCAGGCAAGGCGTCCTCACGTCGTCTCCACCGCCATTCGGAGGGGAACACTATCCACCATGACAAATCTGCAACATCACAGCACAATACAGAATATCAACGTGAATGTCACGTTCGCACATTCACGTTCGCAAATCCGTCTAAAAGGGCTATAGCAATTAGACCAGATCTACCGATCAAATGACATTCAGGGTCGCAGATATAATGTAAATACTGTGAACTAACATATTTAAAATTTTCGATCGACAAAATTTCCCGAAGTGGGCCCCAAGCATAATTCCCAGTACTCAAACAAATCTGGGCCCAAACAGAAAATACCAGAAACCCCAATTCCAATTCAGAGACCACTGTAGAAATTTTGGTGCCCTAATGCTACAGTGGTGCGGCGGAACCGCGGCCAAAACAAGGGTCATGCCGCGGTTCCGCGGCGCTACAGTGGGCTTAGGCTATCAATTTCTGCAGTGGTCTCAGAAAAGCCTGCAATATTTTCTGATGTACTCAAAAAAAATTTTAGACGACAAAAAAATTTCGACAGAAACTGCACAAATTGGAATCGCGGTTTTGGAAATTTCGTTCGATCGAAGTTCTAAATATGTTTGTAACATTTCAAAAAAATAAAATATTATTTTTGGGAATTTTCATAATTTTTAATGAATATTTTAATAGTCGGTGTAATTAAATACCGATAAATGGTGAAAATTCCGGAGAAAATTTTGGAAATTCTAAAATAGGGTATTTTGTGGAAATATGTCATTTTAAGTTTTCATGGTTAAGTATATGTTATTTTTGTGTTTATCGCGATTAAAAATCGCTAATTGGATTTTTGGCTTTTGTGCAATGTGCACATGACATTTCCACACCTGTCGTATTTGGTTCATGTTTTGGACTCATGGTGGCCTAAGGTTGAACCATGTTTAGATGACCATGGTGAGTTTTAAACTATTTGGCTAAGTTAAGTGGGTTAATCAGGGTTGGTTTGGTTCATAGTGAATGGGATGATGAGAGTTAACTCATCTCATTTCAAAACTATGGTTTTCCTCTCAAACACACACATACCAACCTCTCTACATCAGACATATACAGCCACACCTCAGCCACCCAATTGACATCAGCACACACAAAAAAATGTACTGTAAAACAAAGTGCAGCAACAGCCCTACATCAGCTCCTGATAAACCATATCAGCCCTCATTCTCTCGCATCAACAGCTACATCAGCCCCCATAGCTGATCTACACCAGCCCCTAACATATTTCAGCCCCCCATAGCTGACTTGCACACCCCCATCATGATGTTTGAGCCTCCATTGCTGACTTACACACTCACTTCAGCCTCCATCAACGCATCAACTGCTGATACACCACATCAGCCCCTAAATTCAGCTGAAAACATGCATCAATTCAGCACATTCAGCTCCCCCTAGCTGACCTACACACCCTCATCATGATTCTTCAGCCTCCATAGCTGACCAATACACGCCCCATCATGACTTATCAGCCCCAATGGCTGACTTCAGCCACCAATCAGCCCCTTCCCTACACCTACTGCTGCATTTCAGCCCATGGTTTCAACAAAACAACAGTAGCACCAGTAACAACCCACAACATCATCACACCACCTCACATGCACCATATATACCCCCCATTCTTCAAGTGTTGCAGCTGCTCCTGCAACACTTAGAAAAAAAAAAAAAGAGAAAAGAAAGAAGAGCAAAAGAGAGAGAGGGTTGCAAGCAGCAGTAGCTGCTGAAACAACATCAGCATTAAGCAACAGCCCAATGAGCAGCAACCCCATCTACACAACACCAAATACTTCAACTTCACCACAACACCTACCCCAACACTTCTGCTGCTGCACTTAGCCACGAAAAATTCCAAGCAGCAGCTGAAGCAACCAAGACAACAGCAACCAAAACCATAATTCATTCAGCTGCAGTTTTGCAGTTCAGCCAGAACACCAACTTGAAGCTGCTACAGATGCACTTCAGCAGGCCTTCCTTCCTCTGGATCTTCCCTTCTACTACATCCTAAGACTTCTCTTGAGGTATAATCTCATAACCAAATTCCTGTCTTGCAAGTTATAGTGTTTGGCTGATAATTTACCGTTATATCCATGATTTAGTGCTAGTTTAGGCAAAACTTGAGTGAGATGTGACCAAGTGTGGTTTTGATCGTTAGTATGACCTTATTAGGTGTTTTTGAGACCATTGTAACCAATATTACCCAAATTCCTAGTATTTACCAGAGTTATTCGACTTGGCGTATTTTAGCGTTTTTGTCGATTTTGAGACCTTTTTGAGATCTGCTTTCACCCGGGGCCTCCTAGGGAAAAATTGACTTGGCAGTGAGCTGTGCAGGCACCCTGGAACCACTACCCAAATCCCTAGCCACCCTCTCAAATTCCCGGCCGCAAATTTAATCCCCCTGGCCGCAATTTGCGGCCAGAGCCCCTTTCTGAGACCTTTCTGAGATCTGCTTTCACCCGGGACCTCCTAGGGAAAAATTGACTTGGCAGTGAGCTGTGCAGGCACCTTGGAACCACTACCCAAAGCCCCAGCCACCCTCTCAAATTCCCGGCCGCAAATTTAATCCCCCTGGCCGCAATTTGCGGCCAGAGCAGTATAAAACTGCCTCGTTTTGCGTGCACAGCCCCTTTTTCATGTAAAATTGACCCCCGGTATGTCTAGTTTTGACTGTTTCCTGTTAGGGTAAAATCTGGGTTGAATTTCATGAGTTGGCGTATGATTTACGACGTGTTTTCGTATGGATTTTGGTATTCGATGATTCGTTTCTGTCGGGTGGCGTTTGGACGTCAACGACAGTGGATATTGGCAGTGTTTGCACACAAGGTCACAGGTTTTTACCTATCGGCGTAGTGTGCACCATTTTAGTTTCCGACATGGTTTTTATGAGTTTTAGCGTGTGATATCCTTGTAGGTACCCCACGTGGCGTCGAGGCGTTGGAGATGCAAACGGCGACATCGGCACCGGCACACATGAACAAGGTGAGTAGATTTATATCTACGGGGAGAAGTCGGGTGGATGGCGTATAGCACCCCCGCAGTCCGAGGTGGTGTATACGGATGCGTATACACACCTATAAATATTATTGTTGTTGGAATTATTATTGATGTTTAAATGGATATTGGTATATTGGATTGGTGAAAGGGTACGAAACCTTAGGGTAGTGGGTGCACTACACATACATACCCACACATACATACTTGCATACATCCTCACTTCATATGTGCATAGATGGGATTCTACATAGATATGTGTTCACATGGGTTTGGGATTATGTGTTCACATATGGATTTGAGGATGATACATGGAATTGATATGAGTCGATGAGTTTGATATGAGATCATGATATCGGTGATATGACATGTTATGACGGTAAAATTCATAATTAAGATACACCTTGATACTTTAGAGGATTTTGGGAATGATGATGCCATAGTAATAGCGACATATATATTATGTGATCGACATGTGATTATGATATATGATGGGATATGATATGATATGATATGATATGACAGGATACTTGTGATAGGCCACCTTAGACGATGTATACTCTGGTGATGATATATGAGGATAATATCGATATATACTAGACTGTCGATCAGTAGTTAGATCTTGATTATAGTGATGATGTTAGAATTGTACTAGACATAGGTCAGTACCCAGATGATGATAATTGATAAAGAGAATACTCGATGAATGATATGACAAATGTGATATTGACCCGTACCCAGATTGGGGAGGCCGTACGACGGATTTACGTACGAGCTATAATTTAATGTTTGATCTGCCTACTTGACTTGGGAATAACCAATTATAGAGATATGGTATCGGATGTGATATGATCGAGGCGGGATCACCGACTATATATGTATATTTATATGTATCGACTCAGAGGTTAGGCGGTTTCCCTTACCTACTACTAGCTTTAGCTCGGCCTTGTAGTAGGGTAGCTATATGACCTTTATGACATTAGATGCAGTTTAGCAATCATGGTGTTCAGTATTTCAGCTCCCGCATATTATCATTGTTGCTCTGCATCTCATACTGTTGTGATTCATATTCTCTTATTGACATCCTGCTGCTAGGACACCAGCACCATTACCGAACTTATTTGCTGTCGCACACACATCTTCATCGGTAATTGCCATGTCACGTACACTTAGAGAATATTATTGCCTGATTTAGCCTGTTAGCTAGTAGTGACATGATATTAGTGTACTTGCCATGTATACCAGCTTGACATTGTAGTTATTACTTGTCACTTCATGCATGCTGTTATTCACTATATGCTGCATTCATGGATTCTCATGCTTATATTCATGATTTCACATGCTATTGATGATTTGGATTCGAGTTTCCATGAGATTTTCTGGATTTGGAGGAAAACCGCAACACATATATATACTGCTTTCTCTCTTTTTAAATAAATGCGGTTTTTCCATGATGTATGAGTCGTCCACCATGAGTTTTGCTGATGGATTTCGAGACCCGATTCGAGGAGGCGGATGAACCGTTTCGGGTACATGGTGGGCCCGGTGCGGTACCCCGGGGCAAGAAGATCGTAGGAGATGGCGTTGAGCCTGGCAGGGGAGCACGACCGACCGGTGATATTACCCGACACGTCGGATATCCGGAGGATACCGTCGTAGTCATGAGATGGATGGTAGGGGCCGATCTGGATTGACGGTGCCCTGGATATTATGATTGAGACATTGAGATTTGAGATATTGAGGTACAGAGATTGTGATACAGAGATATCGAGACATTGAGATTTATGATTTGTGCCGATGCTAGGCACTGTTTTATGTTGATTTCATCGTGATACCTCATTTTAAAAATACAGAAATCTCACAAGTTACAAAAGTAGTTTTCTTCAGTACATGCATTCTGTTTCATGCATTCATACATCATTCATATGATATATTGCCACCTGATGCACGGGCACAGACACATGGGTTTACACTGGGGTTAGATATTTATACTAGCCATGGTTAGAGATTGCTGGTTATATACTTGAGGATTATATATATTGATCGTATGACCTATGATTGCGTCATACATGCGATTTTCTGTTCGTAGATCTTTTTCTACTCACGAGTTGGCAACTCACCCCCGTTGTGCCCCAGTTTCTTGCAGGTGTTGCCGTACGGATTTCATTACGGCTTTGCGGGCACTGTACCTTTCGGGTGACTTGCTAGTAGGTGGGTTCATTGTATCTTACCCATCATTATACCTTGTATATTATATTTCAGTTGTATCTAGAATTTCCATCAACCAAACTTGTACTTATTTGAGATAGAGACCAGTGATACTTATTCTTTCGACCTTAGAGTCGCGTGTTATATTTCCATGGTTTCTTGCTGGTTGAGTTTTATTCTGTTGTGATCCTCGCCTTTAGGCGTTGTATATATTGTTGCATACAGGTTGATTTGATATGGTTCTTCCTACACTCTACTACTTCTCTTGGTTTGGATTTCTGGGTTCGGCTTACTTAGCTTACGTACGCCTTGAGACGTTCGTAGTCTAAGTGCCGGTCATGCTCCGTACTTTCGGGTCGTGACAACGTTAGAGCAAGCTAGTAAAGGTTAATGGCGTGGCTCTGATACCATGTAAGTGTACGGTAGCGCCATGGCCGTCTGTCCGAGGCCAAAATGCGGAAATGAAAACTTTTTCAAAACTTGAAACCGGCGCTATCGTATACTTTAAATCCGGATCGAACCATTAATGCTAAACTAGCAACTAGAGAAAGGGTTGGAAAGCTATATCGATCGATCCGTGTCCTTCGGTCTTTGGCCACCATCCCAAGCTCCTCGCGGCATCTCCGAGCTCGATCTTCTCGTCGGAAAGGGCACCACATCTTCGAGTCCTTTTACGGGCTCCCGCTTCATCCGAAGCAACTCGGGCACAAAATTCGCTAGCCGACGTGTCCAAGGCGAAGTAGATAATATTTGTAACAACTTTGACTCTTGCATCCATTGCATAGATGGAGGTTGAAGATGAAGCCATTAATAGAGGTTGTGAGTTAGAGGAAGAAGAAGAAGAGGAAGAAGAAGAAGTTCCCTTTTCTTTTCTTGTGTCTTGTGATGATAATGAGAGTGAGAAGAATAATGAGAAAATACAAGACCAAACTCTCTCATATGGCAGCCCCTCTCTCTCACCTTATCATTTCAACTCACAAATCCATCAAATAATGCGACATTTGCACAAGAAATGAGACCATGAGTCACCCATGAGGTACATGTCTCATTTAATGCACAAAATGATAACTTAAGCTCACAATTTCCATTTGTAAACATTAATCCAAATGTTTACAACAATAAAAAGATACGACAACATCTAAAGTAAACTCGTGACGGATCACAAGGATACCCCTCACCTGTATATACATACCTGTATCCGCATTCTGACTGAATGCGAATACGATGAGACTAAAGTAATCCAACAAATCTAATACTAGGATCCGGCTTAAACCAAAACCCACTAGTATGATCCGCCCGATCATGATCCGTGCACTACTGCACGTATATGATCGAACCCTGCCATAATACCATACGGCCTCTAAAAGGTTCGCCCGAAACTTGAAAACTATCTGTGGGGGACTCTAAAGACTCGTCAATACTTTGGCTGTGGATTTAACCACTAGCTCGTCAGTAACCGTACGTAACGGGCTACTAGGTATTGACCAAAACGGAGGTCGATGAGCGAACTCATCCTGACACCCTACTGAGCCTGTCAGTGACAATATCCGTACAGTCCGGTCCATTCGTCTATGAGCATCGCATGGCGGGCCTAGGGGGTTGGTAAAAGTCAGACCCCCAAAAGCGGTACAAGTCATGTCGGAGTGTAGCCCAGAACACCCTGAGACACTACTGGAATATCTACCGGTAAATCTCCTGCCTTGGACAAGGACTTCGTGTAATGGCTCTCCTAGACACAGCGCGATCTCACCCCCAATACCGGGAGAGACGAAACCCCTGCCGATCCGCTCACTACCTCCATGTGGCTCGGGACTGTACCCAACTAAAACCTGTTTGCACGACTCCTTTGAGCCGTGGTAGGGTAGTAATCAAAGCACAGTGGGAACTCACACGAGACAAATGACGATCTCAGATCGATGAACTAACCTGTACACATGTCACCAGGGAACTGCTATCTGACGTCAGGTATAATACTAACTAGCATGTTCCCGGCGAGTCCTGTCCGGTGTACTCATAACCCAATGAGCACATGTATACATCTTAGGTGAACCAACTGACACCAATGGCTTGTGAGACCGGCCACCGTCCCTCGTCGGGATCTCGACTGTATACACTAGTCTACTAATGGAGTATTGATGCCCAGTCTCGAAACTCCCATGACTAGAGACCACTTTAAGAATGTGCTTATAGACCCCAGCTCCCACGTATATGATCGCCATCATACTGCTGGCCGTCAAGTAAGAATCCTAAGGGCTCTATCAACGTGCAATAATAACCTGTAAGGTCACCTGAAGCAGTACACGATGATAAAGATAAACCAGATAGTATACTATCATCTTGAGTAAGACTGTCCTACCGGTATAGGTCCTCCCTCAATCATTGCAATCGCGTGCCTGTGATCCAATAATTGACTTTGAGGGCACTATATCCAACAGTATAGCCTAGGGTTTCACATCCCTCTCATCTTTCATCTCTCTCTCATCTCTCTCATAGGCTTCTTATTAGGGTTTTCAAGGAGAAGAAATTGAGTTTATTGTAAGTACTCTTGATTATGAATAAGATTTATTTTTCTTTTATAAACATGAGCAACTAATTCTTTTCTAGGATTTTGTTTGTATTTATTTTGTAGTTGGGTAATCTTTTATCTCTTATTTTCTATACTTTTATGATGAATGTCTTGTGATTTAATTATCCTCTTTATAGTTTTTCATCTAATAAACTAATCTCATAATGAAAGTTGGAATAAGATTAGAGAAGGGTGGTAACACCAATAATCTAATTAGGTTAAGGAAAGTTGGACAAACTAGAAACTTAATTAGGAAAGATAAGAAAATAATTTAATCACAAAATATTCAACCTAAATAGTTAAAAAGGATCTAAATTAATCGATAAGATATTAATTGTAAACTCATGACCTGTATATTTTTGTGGAAGATTAAAACCAGGTTATTTTTAATTAACTAGAACCAGGGTTTTAATATGATCTAGATGATGTTATAATTTTGATAGGCTATGTTTATAATTTAAATATAACCTATGCTTAGTTATAATTAATGGAAATATATTAGAACTAGATTAGAAAAGAGGATGAATCTTTTAAACCAACCATAGAAATAAAGCAAATAAAAACCCTAGATTTTTCTCTCTTAAAAACCAACTTTTATTTTATTTCGCATTAAATTGTTAGATTTTAAAAAAAACAACCCAACTTTAACTTAGTTTTAAAAAAGTTAACACATCTCTTTGTGGGAACGATTCTCAAGTACAACTACGATAAACTGTATACTTGCGGTTAAAATTGGAAGACTAATAAAATCCACATCAACCGGGAGAGATGAATTCCTTCTGATCGCTCACAGCCTCCATGTGGCTCAGAACTATACCCAACTATAATCTGTTTGCACGACTCAGTAGAGCCGTGGTAGGATAGTGATCTAAGTACAGTGGGAACTCATATGAGACAAATGACGATTTCTGGTCAACAGACTATCTATACTCATGTCACCAGAGAACACCTATCTGATGATAGATATAGTACTATCTAGAAGTTCTTAACGGGTCCGTCCGGTGTACTCACCTCAAGTGAGTACCTGTATACAATCTTAGGTGTAACATACCAATGGCTATGAGACCTGCAACCGCCCTTCGACGGGGTTTAGAAACATATACACTAGTCTACCCTGGAATATCAATGCCCGGTCTCGACACTCCCACGGCTAAGGACATTTAAGAATGTGCTTATGGACTATCCAGCTCTCACAAGCTCTCACAAGTATGATCATCATCACAACTCTGGTGGTCAAGTAAAGATCCTATGGGTTTTATCATTAAGTATTAGCGGCACGTAATAATGAGTAAAATGTATACACATTAATGATAAAGACAAACCAGATAACATACTGTCATCTCAAGCAAAACTGTTCTAACTATATATGTTTCCTTCAATTACCATAATTGTCTACCTGCAATTACAATAATTGTCTTGAGGGCACTATATCCAACATGCCCATGTTCCAAGTTCTGTCCAACTTGTCAAGAATATGTGAATACATGTTCTAAGAGTCCTTCATCGTCATTTTCTTCATCAAAAACAAATAAAGAATCCATGTTCATGGCCATTTTCTCTGTCAAGACAGAAAATTGAAAAGTTTTTATGGATCAATGATAGATTTTTGATCTAATCTGAAAGAGGAGTGTAGAGAAAGTGAGAGAGAGCATTGAATTGATTCCATTCCTCGATTTCTCACCTTCTTCTTTCTCTTCTTCCTCCTTTTTAAGCCGAGCACTTAAGAAAATTCTCTTAGAAATTCTTTTAGAATCAATCTCCTCCTTTTTTCTATTGAATGAGAAGCATATATGCTATTCTAGGTGTTGGAGTGGTTAAACACCACTCCCCCACGTCCTTAGGATGAGTGGGGATGAAATAACTCCCCACTCTTCCTTAAAAATAGGCCTCAGTGCATATTTTTAGACGGGTCTCGATACCATTTATTAATAGGAATCGGAACACCCTAACTGTGCTTCCTGATAGCGGGAGGGGGGTTTCGATGGTTCGGGACCTCTAAAAAATAACTCAAATTGAGTTGTTTTGAAGGGGGAACTCCACATATGGGTCCTCTCTTTTATTGAACAAGTATTAAACGTGTTCATGATGTTACTTTATAAGTATTCCACTTCTTTTGGGAGTTAATTTTTTTTAACTCCAATAATGGTCGGGTCCATGAGTTGGAGAAACGTTGCGGGGTATTGTGATGTTGTTGACAATACGTGTTGAGTGTATAGTAGAGGTTAAAGTATCAAGAAAAGCTCAAGGTTAGCACGATGATTCATGATGAGATGCAATCCTCATATTGATAGGTGAAGGGTTACTTCCAGACATGGCATTGTAAATGCTTTTTCGCATGTTTCCGGATAAAAGGTTCCAATGTTTTGGGTCAAGATGGAATACGATGTGATGGTCATGAGTGCTTGGGGAAAGAGTACGGTACAGTGATCATGAGTACTCGAAAGCAGCGATTTTATCGTATGCTTAATATGGAAACAACGAAGATGGTACAAGGGTTTCGAGCAGAAGAAAGGATGCATATGTAAAGAGGTCTGTTAAGAAGGATGATAAGAACAACAATGAATCTTAAGTTATTAGGCTCAACGAATTTAAGTCAAGATGAAAATTTTTGGAGTTATGTCTCATATCCAGTTGATCACCTATATACTGTCACGCCCCGCTTCCCAAAAGAAGGAGAAGGATGACGTGGCATGGTCCGCAACCTAACTGTATTGAAGGTGGTCTTTTCAATACAGTTATGTTAAGCGTATGAATATTTAACATGCAGGATGTATACCAAAACAAAAATAATAAAAGCGAAAGGCATTTTATTTCCATTAACCAAACTTTATTATATCCCAGAAGAAAAAGTAAAATAAACTAAGTAGTTTAATTACATCGATAAGAAACAAAAACCCTAAACATGTGGGCAAACAGCAAAAATTAAATCTAGCTAATCTTCCATCGTCCAGTCTGCATAATCTTCATAAGTTGGCTTCACACCTTGATCTTCGCTATAATACTCATTCTTATCTGACGGACATTCCAAAGATAGAGGAAGAAAAGGAAGGTCCGTCAGCGAGTTATACTCGGGTAGGATTGCCTCATAAGGAAGTAGGAGTATAAAATGAACAGGTGTATATAAGAGTATGATGTATGCATGCAGACATAAAGTAAGGGGTGTAAATGTTTGAAATGCACAAACTTAAGACGTTTTGAAGAGAGGTATATATGAGCATGAGTATGTTGTAAGTTGTATGTAGATAAGTAGTAGGAAATATAGGTGAAAGTAAAAGTTCGTATTTGTTTGTTAAACAAGGGTCCGGATACTCGCGATTATTCCGTTGTGGCCACGGAACAACAACTGGGGAAGTGAAATGTACCGTTTCACTTCCCGGGATCATGATCGAGTAGTAGGGGAATCCGAGTTCCGAATTATCCTTGCCTAATCAAACTATCCATCCCCGTAGTATAAAGGTTCGGACGAATTAGAGTTAATGCGTATACTTTTAGGCATGGAATTTCCACATTGTATAGTCGCCCATATATTGGACTGGTCACCCGGAATATCGGGATCTTTATATTTGTATAGTCGCCCATATATTGGACTGTTCACCCGAAATATCGGGATCTTCATATTTGTATAGTCGCCCATATATTGGACTGTTTACCCGGAATATCGGGATCTTCATATTTGTATAGTCGTCCACACTTTGGACTGTTCACCCGGAATACCAGGATCTTCATATTTGTATAGTCGTCCACACTTTGGACTGTTCATCCGAAATACCGGGATCTTCATATTAAGTATTCCATACCTAGGCCCGCGCATTCTAATCCTAACCGTATCATGTTTTGTATATGTCATGTTGTCATAAACTGAAAATTTATTTTTAAAAGTATTGATCTCGTTTAATATGGCATTCCATAACCACTCGTTTTATTTTCTAGAGTTCGTAAAGTACTTCGTCTCATCTTAGGGAAATCTTAGTTAAAAAGAAATAATAGTGTTTAATTATCTTTTATTATTTCTAAGAAAAACCATGATATTTGGGATATTTATTATTTTGGAAAAGCATAACGTTTTACAGAAAATATCCTTTCGATAAAAGGTTGTGGTGTTTATTTGAAAATCTTTTGCAAGAGGTTTTTATTTGAAAATCTAGACTGCTCCTGATGTTCCAAAATGACAAGTTGTGAGGTCCTTAAATCGCCTCTTCACCGCCAATTGTGGCCGAGTAAGCACAAGTAAGGAAAGGAGGGATCCGCTCATGAATCACCGTGAGACGGGCCTTTTAAAGTTACCTTTCTCACTTGTCTAGCTTAGGCACCACAAAGTCTGGGTTAGATAAACGACCGATGCCTACAACCTTTCCTTTATCCTAGATTGGTGTTATTTTAAAATCACCTTTTAATAAGATACTAAATATTTATTTTGAAAAGATATCGTTATTTAAATTTAGTATTTTCTTCTTTAAAAAGGTTGAAGGGGTTTTTACAGTATTATAGTAGTTGATGAAAAAGTGTAAGTAAAATATATGTATGTCGTATCTAAAATATTTATTTCACATATCTTATCTCTTATGGATATTTTAAACAAATATAATATTTTAATTAAACGAGGGTATTTTGTGGAAGTAACCTATTTCGAGATCATTTTTATAGTATGGGTAAGTGTGGGTATGTCAGAGGTGAATTGACAATTCATGGGTTATGACATTAGGTATATCAGATTCCAGGTATTATGGGTGTGCAATATGCTTTTGTATACAGAGGAAATTTAAACACCGTTTTAAAATATGTGTTAATATTATCGTTATTGAGGGTATAAGGAATAGGCAGGCACAAATATTATAACAACTTTTTAAATAGGGGTTGATGATTATAAGTTGGAACTAGGTTATTGAGAAAGAAAGTGACAGGAAAAGGGGAGAGAGACGGATCCTACCTTTTGTTTGAGTAGGATGGCGATGGGTTGAATGCGTAGGATTGTACAAAATCCTTAATAGCTTCGCGTCCCGATTTTTCCTCGGCGATTGGGTGGAGCCGTAGCGTCGGCGTCGTCGATACGAAGGCACTGGTATTTTTTAAAAGAATTTTTAGAGTTCTGAGGTGTGAGACAACAGTGTTTGAAATGCCTATTTATAGCGTTTTTTCACCAACTATAAAATCCAAAATTTCCGTTAAAATCCCATCAAAATCCGCGCATTCAATCATTTTCGAATCATCGGTCAATAATTGCGCCCGCCGCCTCTTCACATCAGCCGTTGGATCAAGATCCAACGGCTGAGATCACGTCGTCGCTGCCAGGCCCACGCGCAAACCAGCGCCACGTGTCGCGTGGTTGGGGATCACGCGGTTTCGCGTGGTCCCCACTACGTGGCGCGTCGGCGGGTTCTGGGCCGTTGGATCGAGCATCCAACGGTCCAGGTAAAAAGGGGTTTTAAAATATATATATATATATATTATATAAATAAAATAATATTCTGTTTATTATTTTAAAAATCGAATTTGGTTTAAAAAATTATTAAAAATAGTTTAAAACACGGGAAAATTATAGAAAAATTTCAGAAAATATATTTTATTATTATCTTTAGTATAAAAATAATTTTGGGCTAAAACCAAATAATATATCCATTTCTAAATTGTTAGCTAGTTATTATAATTATATAATATCTAGTTTATCTTTAAAATATTTTTAATTACGAATTAATTACTTTAATTGATAATAAAAATATGTAAATTATTTAAGGCATTATAAAATTTTATTATAATATTTTTAAGCCTATAAAAACAATAAATAGTTTTTAAGAAAAATTCCTTTAATCATATTTCGATGCTTTGAAAATTATTAACATTACTTTAAAAATTATTCTTCTATAAAAGAAATACGTAAATAATTATTTGATTGTAGAAATTTAAATAAAATATATTTTATTAGGTATTAGAAAACATGATCGTTACAATCTACCCTCCTTAAAATAATTTCGTCTTCGAAATTTCAGAAAGTAGGTCAAGGAAAGGAAGAAATCACTAAGAAAGGATTAATGCGGTTAAATATTTTGGGTCTCGCTCTCTCGTTCCGTCTTCTCGCTTCCGCGTATATCTTGCCTGGTAGTTCCTTCCCCACATAACTCTAGCCCGCTGGATTGTCTTGTTCCTCAAGGTTTCATCCTTCTGGCATTCCGACCGGTTGCTGCTTGTAGATTACGCCAACCTTTCCATGACCAGGGTTGACAGCATACCCTCTTAACTGTGAGATATAAAAGTATTATGCACACCTTCCCTAGAAAATAGCAAAGCTAGTCTATACACAAACCCACCGTCTCCTTCCAAGATGTTAAACGGCCGATGAGTCGTAGGCTGAGCTTTCCTCACTCGCTGCATTATATCACCATCTCCACCCCCTTTTTTCTACAATTATGTCAATCTTACAATTCTCCATCTTCAGGGTCATCCCAATCGATTGGCACCTCTCCCATATAAAACTTGACCCCTCTCATCCGCTTCATGTGTTTCAACCACCCGTGTTCCCATGTTCTCCTTAGAGTAGTATTTCTATATCCATTGCCAGTTCTAAATCTGAACATGATAGTTGCGTCCACAAGTCGTTAGTTGTCTTGACGCATCTGCAACTATATCGCCGCGCTGATACATTACATCACCAAGTCCCCTCTCCGAAAAATCGTTGTAGATAATTAAAACTTCTGGGTTTGCTAAGAAATGCAAGAATGGTTGTGATAGTTACGATCTACCCTCCTTAGAATAATTTCATACTTGAAATTTTCAAAGGAGTGGCCACTACTAGGCACGGAAATCAGTAACGCTGTCAGAAATCCTCTTTGCTGCATGTGTCGCTCCCGCGAGTTGGTGTATCACTTGATGCATGGAAAGTCTCTGAAGGGTTTAGGTACAAGGAATCGGAAAATGTAAAATCAGTAGTTGCTTCCAGATAGAAGAGTTTGGAAGTTGAAGGGAGGTTGTGAATTGATGGAAAACTTGCGAGATATAACATAAAGGCAACTAGTCAAAAATTATGGTGAGTTTAACTAAGATTTGCATTGAAGGATAGTTAAGCATGGTATCAAAGAAAGGTTGAAAAAGAAAAGAGTACCTCTGCTGTCTTGCCACGCGGCATCAGCCTTCACGGCCGTCATGATGAAGGTCTGATGTTTGGGTCCATTCCTTTGCGCTTGCTGAAAAACACGCTTCTGTGATGGCAAGGGTGGTCCTTTTGGTGTTGCCCCTTGACCGGTTGGTTGAGTGGCGGAAGGTGGCTGGTTTCCCTGTCGTGGTGCCACATAGTTAGCCGGCTTGTTGACGGGGCCTGATTGTCTCCCTCTCTGAGGACAGTCCCCAATGGCATGATCCGGAGACCCACAGACTATGCAAAGCTTGTTCAAAATGCGACAGTTTCTCATGTAGTGTCCGGTCCTACCACAATGGCTGCATACAACGGCTGGTTTTCCGAAAATAGTTGGTCCTGCTGGTCTCTTAGGTTGTTGTCTCCCGTTGAATCTGGAAGATGATCCCTCAAGAATTTGATTGGCTGGTCTCTTAATGCCAGCCAAACGGTCATCCTTCCTTATGCGTCTCTGAAGGTCTTCAAAGTTTCGTGCCGCCTCTAAGATATCATCATAAGTTGAAAGGGTGGAAGAAGACATGGAGGACTACGTCTTCAGGTCCAATCCTTGTCGAAAACTCTTAGCATAAAGTTCTGGGGTTGCCAACAGATGATGCGCGAACCGACTTAACCTTACGAACTTCGAAGCATACTCGTCCACCGACTTATCCCACATGCTCCCTCGTTGGAAATGTATAAACTCTCTTTCCATCTTTAGGTGTGCCACGACTGGAAAATACTTGGTATCAAAATGTTGTTTGGACGTTTCCCAGTCGATGGGCTCCTTCAATCTACTTTCCTCTGCCCCCCACTATATCCTGGCATTATCCGTCAGTTGTAGCTTAGGGATGTTCACCCATGCGTCCTTCGGAATTTGGGCGACACCGAGATTGTTGACTGTTCCCTTGAGCCATTCCTCAGCTTCTAAGGGAGTTTCCTTTCCCGAAAAAGTCTTGGAGTGATCCGAACTGCTTCACTCCCGCCGAACCTTGAGGAACTAGGGTTAGTGCCTCACTTAACATCTCTGCTTGTTGCTGCCTACTGTTCCCCTCCGAAAGACGGCCTAGACTTTGCGTCTGTGCCTGAGGTTCGGGGCAGATGCTATTTGGTTTTATCTGTCTACCTCTCCGAAGATGCCAAGTTGATTTATGGCACCGTGTATCGGAGGTTTAGACGGATGCGGCCGATGTAGCAGACTTCGTCAGATTCCCCCTCAGGGTGAGGGGTTTTTGATTGTGGGGACGCTCTTCCCTGCAGGCGCAAGCCCCTGCAGTTAATTACGCTATCGCATCGCGGTAACAAATTTCTCCTTCTCCAGAATTTCACTTCATGTCATGTGTGTTTGTTTTATTTGTGGTTGCCCGTGGATTGTATACGAAGACTGAGTAATGCCGTCGCCCGTAGGACGTGGATTAGTCCAAATCCGTATTTACTTAGATTTGGGTTTGGTGTTTTTGGTTTAAGGATGCATTAGTCGCGTTGCGGCTAAGATCAATTTAAACGTTCGTTAAGGATACGTTAGTCCTGTTTTAGACTAAGATCAACTTGACGTAGTGATTAATTTAATGTATGGCCATCAGGACTCGTCACCTCTCTGACGTCGTTGAAGGATTACAACGACATGTATCAGAAGAGCTCGGAGATGTACCCTCGAACCGGAGTTGATTGGGAGTTTTATAATCCATTTGAATGTTTAAGGATACGTTAGCCGTGTTTAGGGCTAAGATCAACTTAAACGGGACCGTTTAGATCCAACAAAAGAGCATTTGGGCTCTATTGTGCCAGTTTAGGGACGTGGTGATCCATATTCCAGTTTAGGGATGTGGTGGTCCGATATTAGTTTAGGGACGTTTCGGTCCGATATTAGTTTAAGGACGTTTCGGTCCACCATTAGTTTAAGGACGTTTCGGTCCATCATTAGTTTAAGGACGTTTCGGTCCGACATTCATGTATGTGGTCGTCGGGACCTGTCACCTCTCTGACGTCATTGAAAGATTACAACGACAGATGTCAGAGGAGTTCGGAGATGTACCCTCGAACCAGATATAAATTGATTTAGGGAGCAGCCGTGCTCAGTCAATTTAATTTGAGGACTTACGGCCAAAATTGGGCTAAGTCCAGTTGAAAATGTTCAACACCCTTATTTATTTTTGGTCTATTAGACCTGTGCTAGGGCTTTGCCCACACTTAAATAATGCATTGCATTACTTCAGGCCATTTATGCCCATTTTGACTGGGCTCTGCCCTTTTTATTATGATGCAGATCATTTGTTTTGGTCCATTGGACCTTTCAATTGGGCTCTGCCCTTTCAAACAATGCACAGCATTTTATTTATCAGGCCTGTTAAGCCTTTTAATTGGGCCTGGCCTTTCAGGAAATGAAATGCCTTGCATTTATCAGGCGCTTTGCGCCAATCACTGAGCGCAAGCGCTTGTGGTGAGGACACGTGTCATGCTCTAGTGAGCGCAAGAGCACTAGCGCAGCGCGCTGCGCTGTTGCGCTGTTGACACGTGGCACGTTCTGGTGAGCGCAAGCGCACTAGCGCAGTGCGCTGCACTGTTGCGCTGCTGACACGTGGCACGTTCTGGTGAGTTGCACCAATTCCAGAGAGCAAAGCTCTATTTCAAGAGCGCTTAGCGCAAGTGGTTCTATAGCTGACACGTGGCGCTCTCTTAAGAGCGCAACGGCGCAGTTTGGAAGTGCAAAGCACTAAGAATCTTTTAGATTCAAGAACGGAAGTGCAAAGCACTATTTAATTTCTTGATCTAAATTAGATCAAAGAAAAATAAATTTTTCTTTGAAGAACCAGAGGTTCATAAAAGTGCAAAGCACTATTTTTTATTTTTATTGTTTTAAAAAACCAGAGGTTCATAAGAAGTGCAAAGCACTGTTTATTATGTAAAGATCATCGATCTTGTTTTTAGATCAATGATCTATTAGAAGGAATCTCTTTTACTTCATGAAGGTTTTATACCTTTTTCTTGAAATTTTCTCAGAGTTCTCTCTGTTTAAAGCTTTTGATTTTTCAAAAAATGTTGATGCCTTCGAATTGAGGCTTAGGGTCCTTTTTATAGTGCTCACAAATTAGTTAAATTTGTTAAAGAGATCATTCTCTGAGTGATTTGGGGAATTTTCCCCACCGTTGGATCTTTGATCCAAGGGATTCTGCTTTGCAGAAGAAAATTTTCTTGTTTTAACAAGAACAGAAAATATTTCTTAGAAATTTAATTCTGTTTGGCGCAGATCTCCCTGCGCGTGACACGTGTCGCGCAGCGCAGAGCGCAGCGCAACTACGCTAGCGCATCTGCGCTGACACGTGTCGCGCAGTGCAGAGCGCAGCGCAGAGCAACTGCGCTAGCGCATCTGCGCTGACACGTGTCAGCTGAAGCGTTGCTTCAAAATTTGAATTTTGAATTTCCTGCAGAGCTTTGCTCTGATTGGGGGAAACAAATGCCCCCCCCACCATTGCGCTCACGTGGCGCGCACGTGAGTGCAACGGTGGCGGAATTCCAACCGCCGTGACAACTTTTGGAAGTCGAAGAGGCACTTAATGCCTATAAATAAGACCTTTGGTCCCCCACAAATGCTTATCATCTTTCCGATTTTTATTTTCAAAAAACTTCAGAGCTTTGCTCTTGCCTTCAAGAACTCTAGAGCTTTGCTCTTCTTTCCAAAGTTTTTAGAAAAAACTTTAGGTAAAATTGAATTTTAGATTAAATTATTTTTAATTAATCTTAAACAGCAGAGCTTTGCTCTCATAGATCTTTTGATCTAAAGAGATCCCCATTGGGGTTTCACTAGCAGAGTTTTGCTCATTTTCAAAGTTAGAAACTTTAGGTAAAATTGATATAAATCAAATTAACTTAAATTAATCTCAATCAAAGAGCTTTGCTCTCACAGATCTTTTGATCTAAAGAGATCCCCATTGGGGTTTCACTAGCAGAGCTTTGCTCATTTTCAAAATTAGAAACTTTAGGTAAAATTAATATAAATCAAATTAATTTAAATTAATCTCAGTCAAAGAGCTTTGCTCTCACAGATCTTTTGATCTAAAGAGATCCCCACTGGGGTTTCATTAAGCTTTTGTTCATGGGTTTTAATCCCTGAACAGAGCTTTGCTCTCTAGGAATTTAGCCCTCTATGTATATTATTTTTCTTCTATCACTAATCTTCCTGTGGTATTTCCTCCAGGCATAATGGCGGTGCATCTATACAGTTTGCACGAGTTCATCACCTATGACGATATCCGCGCACAGGGTCGTCAACAAAACCAGGAGTTTACAGACGCTCAATGTGCAGAGGTCATGGGTCGTCTGAACGTAAGCGGTGGTTGGCTGCTACCCCGTCGTTCGACTCTTTTGAAAGTCGTGCTGGGAGCAATATGGAAAGCACTTCCGGGTCTTCACGAGGCCTTACCACTGAATGCGCTTGATGATGCCGAGGACAAGGTGCATTCAGTGTACCTGACGGGGCTGATCTCGAAGAAATGGCGGGACAGCCTCATTGACATCCTACACCAAATCTTCCAGCAGACGACGATAGTTGCTGCTTATCGAAGGCCGGAAGGTCTTGCAGACGATATCGACACAGAGGAGCGCGAGAGGCTGCGCATAAGAATAATTAGAAAGGCCAGAAGAACTCTGGATGGCCTTACTTTTGAATTCCTCAATCCGTGCCCCGGATCTGAGGTTATTCCATTGTAATAATATTTTTCTTCCATTGTTTTTTATGATTGTAAGAATTTTGGGCAATATTAATAGAAATTTTTTTTTATCCCAGCTTGTCTTTATTATGTATCTTTTGTCCTGAGTCTTTTTGCCCATGCATGAATGAATACGTCTTGAACGCTTGATCAAACGTAAATCGGGTGCTCTTTCTGTTGCTTTTCCTCTTTCTCAGCATGTCGTCACAATTAGCAGGTATGAGAGTAAGCTTCTTGATTTCTTCATGAGATAGCGAGGGATTAGGCCGCAGGTTCAGATCTGCTGCCTAAGACTTTTCAACTCTATGAGCCGTGAGGGTCTCATAGAGACTTTTCTCCCTACGGATCGAAAGGATCTCGCAGGTGGGTTTTTCTCCTTAGGAATCGTGAGGATTCCTAAGTGTGGTTTTCTCTTGTAAGTCGTAAGGATCCTACAAGAGAATTTTTCCTTCTTACGAGTCGAGAGGACTTGTAAGCGGTTGTTTCCCTCCTTGTCGAAGTTCGACGTTGGAGAGTGAGACCCGTTGATGGTATGCAAAAGACCGTTTTGGGCCAACTGGCAGGGTCCCAATGCTTAGGAAACGGGCTTCTTTTATGCCCACTGCCTAAGGCTTTATCTCTCGAGTCGAGCCGTCTCGACAATTTTTCACAAATCGAGACGAATCGAACGTTTCTCGCAAGAACATCTTAACGTCGCATTTAACCTCTGCTCTTTACGACAGAAGCCCGTTAAGGTTGGTGGTACTTAGGGTTTTGGCCATCGTACCGTCGCATAAGCTGATATAGTCCTCGATAGGCAATCATGATGTTCGAGTAGCCCTGCGACTGCCATGTCTCTGATCCCTTCGGGGGCTGGACAAGACGTCTTCAAGCAATCCTCCTTGGCAGTTTGACCGTCGGAAGAGCAAGCGCTAGGAATTTGCCATGCCGCTTTTTACTTGAGGTTAGGCTCATTTTGGAGAGCCCCGATGAGTCATAACCACTCCGCGCTGGTGTGGGATGATCTCCGATAGTCTTTCGGGTTTTATATGAGTTGCCGTCAAGACCCTGAAGCTAGGAATTTGGCCTTTGCTTCGTCTGCTGGTATTGCGTCTGGTGTATCGAGACGAATGTTGCGGTGGGAACTAGGGATTTTGCCGTGGCTCCGTTTGTTTGATGACGTTGCGTCTGCTGTATCGAGACGAACGTTGGGGTGACATCTCGTCTGCTGTATCGAGACGGACGTCAAGGTAGTGACCACTCTGTGCTGGTGCGAGATGATCTCCGATTGTCTTTCCGGTTTTATGTAAGTTACCTTCAAGACGTCGAGGTTAGGAATGTGGCCTTCGCTTTGTTTGCTTTGGTGTGTTCAAATCCTGTTGGAGGAAGAACGCTGGGGTCGACATTTCGTCTGCTGTATCGAGATGAACGTCAAGGTGGTGACCACTCTGTGCTGATGCGAGATGATCTCCGATTGTCTTTCCGGTTTTATGTGAGTTACCGTAAAGACGTTGAAGCTAGGAATGTGGCCTTCGCTTCGTTTGCTTTGGTGTGTCCAAATCCTGTTGAAGGAAGAACGCTGGGGTCGACATTTCGTCTGCTGTATCGAGACGAACGTCAAGGTGGTGACCACTCTGTGCTGATGCGAGATGATCTCCGATTGTCTTTCCGGTTTTATGTGAGTTACCGTAAAGACGTTGAAGCTAGGAATGTGGCCTTCGCTTCATTTGCTTCGTCACGTCCGAATCCCTGCTGGAGGAAGAATGCTGAGGTTGACATTTCGTCTGCTGTATCGAGACGAACGTCAAGGTGGTGACCACTCTGTGCTGGTGCGAGATGATCTCCGATTGTCTTTCCAGTTTTATGTGAGTTACCGTAAAGACGTTGAAGCTAGGAATTTGGCTTTCGCTTCATTTGCTCACACTGCGTCTGGTGTATTGAGACGAATGCTGAGGTGGAGCTGGGATTTTGCCATCACTCCGCTTTGTTTCGACCATGGGGTCTTTTGTTAACTTTTCATCTACACCCTGCTGGGCTGCGAAGGAACGCCGTTGTTGACATTGCGTCTGCTGTAACGAGACGAATGCTAAGGTGGAGTTGGGATTTTGCCGTTACTCCGCTTTGTTTCGACCGTGAGGTCTTTGTTGGCGTTGTATCTGCATCTTGTTGGACTGCGAAGGAACGCCATTGTTGACACCTCGTCTGCTGTATCAAGACGAATGTTGAGGTGAAGCTGGGATTTTGCCATCGCTTCGCTTTGTTTCGACCATGAGGTCTTTTGTTGACGTTGCATCTACATCTTGCTTGGAATGAGGAGAAACGCCGTTGGTGATCTCTAAGTTGTCGATGTTGACGTCGAGACCCTGAAGCTCGGGATCTTCGTTTGCTTCATTTGTTGACATCGTGTCTGTAATATTGCGACAAATGTCGAGATTGTCTCTAGGTTGTCTATGAACCGTCGAGATTTGGCTTCGCTTTCTGATGGAGCCTGTTGGGAAGGTATGGTTCCCTCTTTATCTGTGCCCCTGGATTGTATACAGGGATCGATGTAATTTCACCTGTAGGGAAAAAAGTTTCATTCTTTCATTTTTTTTATTCTTTCCGGGATGCTCTATCATTTCAGATTTTTATATCGCGAAAATCGCGATTGCCCAATCATTTCGGCTATTTTTCGCGGTGCCCAATCATTTCGGCTATTTTTTCTTTTTACTCGCTGTTTTTTTATTGCGAGTTGCCCAATCATTTCGGCTGTTTATTTTATTTTTACTTGCTGTTTTTTATTGCGAGTTGCCCAATCATTTCGGCTGTTTATTTTATTTTTACTCGCTGTTTTTTATTGCGAGTTGCCCAATCATTTCGGCTATTTAATATGCATTTTCAGCTCGCTGATTTTTATCGCGAGCGTAGAACTTGGAATCTGGTGCCAATCTCAGCATCAGCATCGCTACAACCGGAATATTGTGAGGAGCGAATCATCATCTGCTATGAAAGGACTTGGAATTCGATACCGATTTAGGCATCAGTATCGCTACAACTGGGATATTGCCAGGAACGAATCATCATCTGCCATGAAAGGACTTGGAATTTGATACCGATTTAGGCATCAACATCGCTACAACTGGAATATTGCCAGGAGCGAATCATCATTTGCCTCCGTCGATGTCGAACAAAGGTGGCTTAGCGAACAGGGTTAAGGTCCTGTTGACTAAGGCTTTTGACTTCATGAGCCATAAGGGTTTCACAAGGGTATTTCTCCCTACAAGTCGTGAGGATCTTGTAGGTGTATTTTCTCCTTAGGAGTCGTAAGGATTCCTAAGTGTATGTTCCTCGGTAAGTCGTAAGGATCCTACAAGAGGGTTTTCTCCTTGTAAATCGAGAGGACTTACAAGTGTTGTTTGCTGTACGAGCATATCCCTAGCCACGGATGAGACTTTGTTAGGGAAATGTTTATTCACGCCCGTGGATTGTATACAAGGGCCAATATAGGACTGCTTGTAGGGCAATATTGGAAGTTTGTAGGGGTTTGCTTAAGCACAGGTTTAGGTCTCTGTAACTTAAGACTTTCAAATCTTATGGGTCGTGAGGGTCCCATAAGAGAGTTCTCTTTACGAGTCGTGAGGATCTCGCAAGTATATTTTCTCCTTAGGAATCGTGGGGATCCCTAAGTGTGTTGCTCCCTTGTGAGTCGTAAGGATCTCACGCGGGTGGTTTCTCCTTACAAGGTCGAGAGGATCTTGTAAGTGTTCTTTAAAAAGGTTGCACCCTTTCAGGTTTTCACAAACACTTGCCGGTAGCCCTGCTGTTTTTACTCACGGAGCCCTTTCGGGTTTTCATCCGTGCCCGTTTTGCTTATGGATATACCGTTTTTTTTTCTTCTTCTCTTTTTCTTTCTTTCTTTCTTTTTTTTAATGAGGTCGCGCCCTTTCGGGTTTTCACGAACACTCGTCGGTAGTCCTGCTGTTTTTACTCACGGAGCCCTTTCGGGTTTTCATCCGTGCCCATTTTGCTTATGGACATACCGTTTTTTTGTTTTTTTTTATATTCTCGTCAGCCTGAGAATGCTGCGGTAGTAGTTTAAAAACATTTCGGTCATTTGCAAGTTTTAGGACATTGCGGTCCATCATTAGTTTAAGGACATCTCGGTCCGTTGTTAGTTTAAGGACGTTTCGGTCCGTTGTCGCCGTATTTGAGGCGAATATCTGGTTTATTGACTTTTCGGTCTATGAGTTCTTCTCCATGAATGAACATGATGCCCCCGGCGTATCCATCTTCTTCGGAGCGTGCGGTTGTGGCGGACTCACCTTCCAGTTCTCAGACAGCGCAAACTTGCCCTGTTGGTATTGGTCTTCAACCCAGTTTTTGAAGGCGTAGCAGTCCTCGATCAGGTGACCTACTGTTTGGTGGTAAGGGCAATAATTAGGATTATTAACATCGCCTGACCGCAACGGACGTTTTGGACCCGGCAGATTGATGAGTCTGTCGCACACTGCCAGCTCGAACAGTCCCCTTGTTTTATCTTGCGGAAACGAGTAAGGACGTTTCAACTTTTCCTGGAGGGGTTGCTGCTTGTTGCTTTGGCAAGCAACCAGTCTAGGGTCACCTGATTGTTGTTGAGCGCTGGCGACGAAGGCCTTTTTTCCTTTTCTTTTATCCTTTTTGTTCGCTCCGTTGTTTGCGGGGCCGGGATTCTTTCCGAGTAGCATGCGATTGCATGGCTGAACGTTCTCGCAGCTTCTCAATTCCTTTATTTTTGAAATAGATTCCCCGAGGGAAGAGTCGGGGATAGCTTCTTCGTCAGAGTTGCTTCCAAAGGTGATAATTTGCGATACCTTAGAGTCGGCTATATGGCAATCGTCGGCGACTCTTTTGCGCTCATATATCGCATTTTTCCGATGTCCACAAGCTTCACACTTTGTCTCGTCGAAGTGTTGCTTTTGAGCGACATACCCTTGCCACCAACAGTTAAAGGAATCGCAGTCTTCGGTAGGATGTATGATCTTCTGATGATATAAACAGAAGTTAGGGTGCATCTCTGCCTCAGCGAGAGTATTTTCTTCAGAGGGCGGTAGCTTCATTCCTACTGACAGAGCTTTGGCGAACCTTTTCCTCGTCTTGAATTTGTTTTTATCCGCAGTGGATGGCTTTTGATTTGACGGGAATGCCTTGGCTTTTTCCAGTATGGCCATTTCATGCTCTTGATTGGCTTTTGCTTTCAGACGAATTTCATTTAGGAAGGCATCGATCAACTCGTCTGACGGCCGCGGAATTTCTGTTTCTGGGTCCGCCCTCGTTTTCTCGGCGCAAGGAGCCTCTTTATTATCTGTCAGTGAGTGAGAAATCACATGACAAGTCGCTACGTGGTCTTCGGATTCATCTGATGAGTTTTCTCCATCGTTTTCATCCTTGACTAAAGAACAAACTGCCCCCGGCGTGTCCGTCTTCTTTGGAGAGTGCGGCTGTGGTGGGTTTACCTTCCAGTTTTCCGACAGCACGAACTTGCCTTGTAGGTACTGATCTTCGATCCATCCCTTAAAGACGAAACAATTCTCAATCGGGTGACTTACCGTTTGGTGGTAAGGGCAATAATTGGGATTATTAAGATCGCCTGGCTGCGACAGACCCTTTGGACTCAGCAGATTAATGAGTCTGTTGCGCACTGCCAGCTCAAACAGTCTTTTCGTTTTATTCTGAGAAAACGAGTAAGGACGTCCTAGCCTCTCTTCGAGGGATGGGCGTGGACGCACGTTGTTTTGGCGAACGACCGGCTTTGAGTTGCTCGACTGTTGTTGAGCATTGGCGACGACGATCGCTTTCCCTTTTCCTTTCTCATCTCGGGAATCTGATTTTGGAGGAGACGGTCTATGGCCTATCTGGTCCATTTGGGCTAATTTGTCAATCAAGGCCTGGAAGGTGGTCGGCCTGAAGAACATCATGAATTGTGAGATGGTCGCCTGCGGATCGAGAGTGCCCACAAACATGCCTACCGCAGGTGCCTCTTCTATGCGTTGTTCGCATTTCGACCATAGGTTCCGCCATCGTGTTGCGTATTGGACCCACGTTTCACTTGGCCTTATCCTGGCATTTATCAGTGCTGTTATCGGGGTGCGTTCACTAGCACTCGCGAATCTTTGTGTAAACAGCAGTTCCATCTCTGCAAATATTTTGACAGAGTCGTTAGGTAGCTCCGAATACCATTCAAAGGCTATTTCTGCTAAGCTGCCGACGAATTGACGTAGCAACAATTTGTCATCACCTCCAGTATTGCCGCATAAGGCCCTGAATTGAGCGACATGCTGATGCGGATTCCCTGTGCCTTTATATACGTGGAATTTAGGGATCGTATATCCTGGCGGGTAACTGATTTGGTCATACCAGCTCGGATACGGTCGTCCGGTTCTAACAATTTGCCCAGCCGCTTCATTCGCCTGATGAACCCGGATCTGCTGAGCTATATATTCGTCTAGGTCAACTTTGGAGATTGCCTCCTCTTTGGCTGTTGACAGAGCCGGTGGAGGATTTGACGTTTCTCCCCTGTCGTCTTCAAGTACGATCGGAGGATCTTCAGCAGGAGGGTCCGGCTGTAACATCATCCCTACCATATCTTGGAAGAGGAGTGCCATCTGCTTTATGTTAGCCGCTTGCTCTGCAGCTTCTTTGTCCCTCTTTTCGAGGACTCTGCGTAAAAAGTCAGCATCAGTTTCTTGTTCTTGACGCTCATCCGAAGACGTTTCAGAGCTTTCTTTTGGCTCAGTGAGTGCAGCCATTGTAGTCATCATTTCCTGAAGCTTTTGTTGTTGCTCCTGGGCTTTCGTCACGGATCGGGTGAGCGGTCGGGGGCCCGTAGAAGTGCGGCTTTCCTCCTTTCCAGAAGCCATATAAACAGTGTGCACCACCATGCCCCCAGACTTGGGGCGTCTGTGTTCGGTGTCTTTGCGATTTGCCGAAGACACAGGTGCTTTTTGCGGCCTCCTTTTTTGAGTGATTGGAGTTAAAGGAGCCGTTGTAGTGGGCACCCAAGTAGCTTTTGCTTTTTGTGGTTTGACAGAGTAATCCTTCCCCTGCCGAACCTTCATCTTTTTCTGTCGTCGGAGGCAGTCTTGATCGATCACCGACTCTTGGACCTGTCGCCAGACTTTGTAAATTTTAGAGGACAGCCGTTGAGGGGGCTGCTCTAACTTCTTCTCTGGAGTATTCTCTACAGGTGAAAGAGTTCGTTTCAACATCGCAGTAGGAGAGTTTCTGCGCACCTTGTTGAGCAGTTCAAAGCTGTTCTTGGTTGGAACAGCAGTATCGATCCCAACCATTAGAGTTGGATGAGTAAGTCCAGAGGGGGAGTTGCCCCCAGCCTTCCTCACTCGGCGCCAGTAGCGACGTCGGGCATGTCGTGCTGATGGAGTTGTTTCAGCTATAGGGGTGACCTCCTCATGCCCCCTGTGTTGGTCAGAATATACTGGTACCAGCTTTTTAAAGATCGACGTCCGTTGAACGGGGACGGCTAACCTGTCAGAAGCGGACTTCCGAGCATGGGAAGCAACCTTGGTGACTTCGCCAAGAACGGGAGCTGGGATGGCTATCCGCTTCGGGATAACGTCTTCTGGTATGGCATGCTTCTTCATGGGCCCGATGGAGCTCTGTCCTAATCCATTAAAACCTGAAGCAGTGGAGTTGGGCGACCTGTTGAGAGGGGTCGCGGCAGTGGTAAGTCGATCGAAGACCGACTTCTTTGGAGCTTCTTGCAATGTCATTGGGGCGTTGAAGCTCATTGATGGGAGCATGGTCCCAAAAAAATAGTCCAGTGGTGGCTTGAGCCACCTGCTCCACCGGCATTTTGAAAAGGGAGGCCGCTTGGGGCCCATAAGTCACTCCTCCAGCAATGACGGAGCGAGAGTTGTTGCTGCAGGCGATGCAGTTCGAAGCCATTGATCTTCTGTTTTCTGCACGGAGCAAGACACCAAATCTTAGTACCTTGAATCCACAGGCAATCACAGCAAACCGCGATTTGTTCGCGAACACGACACACGAAGTGTGGAGTGGAAAGAGGAAGAGGTCCCACCGGGTGTGCCAGAATCTGTTCCCTTCCGAAAGACGGCCTAGACTTTGCGTCTGTGCCTGAGGTTCGGGACAGATGCTATTTGGTTTTATCCGTCTACCTCTCCGAAGATGCCAAGTTGATTTATGGCACCGTGTATCGGAGGTTTAGACGGATGCGGCCGATGTAGCAGACTTCGTCAGATTCCCCCTCAGGGTGAGAGGTTTTTGATTGTGGGGACGCTCTTCCTTGCAGGCGCAAGCCCCTGCAGTTAATTACGCTACCGCATCGCGATAACAACTTTCTCCTTCTCCAGAATTTCACTTCGTGTCATGTGTGTTTGTTTTATTTGTGGTTGCCCATGGATTGTATACGGAGACTGAGTAATGCCGTCGCCCGTAGGACGTGGATTAGTCCAAATCTGTATTTACTTAGATTTGGGTTTGGTGTTTTTGGTTTAAGGATGCATTAGTCGCGTTGCGGCTAAGATCAATTTAAACGTTCGTTAAGGATACGTTAGTCCTGTTTTAGACTAAGATCAACTTGACGCAGTGATTAATTTAATGTATGGCCATCGGGACTTGTCACCTCTCTGACGTCGTTGAAGGATTACAACGACATGTATCAGAGAAGCTCGGAGATGTACCCTCGAACCGGAGTTGATTGGGAGTTTTATAATCCATTTGAATGTTTAAGGATACGTTAGCCGTGTTTAGGGCTAAGATCAACTTAAACGGGACCGTTTAGATCCAACAAAAGAGCATTTGGGCTCTATTGTGCCAGTTTAGGGACGTGGTGGTCCATATTCCAGTTTAGGGACGTGGTGGTCCGATATTAGTTTAGGGACGTTTCGGTCCGATATTAGTTTAAGGACGTTTCAGTCCAACATTAGTTTAAGGACGTTTCGGTCCAACATTAGTTTAAGGACATTTCGGTCCACCATTAATTTAAGGACGTTTCGGTCCATCATTAGTTTAAGGACGTTTCGGTCCGACATTCATGTATGTGGTCGTCGGGACCCGTCACCGCTCTGACGTCGTTGAAGGATTACAACGACAGATGTCAGAGGAGTTCGGAGATGTACCCTCGAACCAGATATAAATTGATTTAGGAAGCAGCCGTGCTCAGTCAATTTAATTTGAGGACTTACGGCCAAAATTGGGCTAAGTCCAGTTGAAAATGTTCAACACCCTTATTTATTTTTGGTCTATTAGACATGTGCTAGGGCTTTGCCCACACTTAAATAATGCATTGCATTACTTCAGGCCATTTATGCCCATTTTGACTGGGCTCTGCCCTTTTTATTATGATGCAGATCATTTGTTTTGGTCCATTGGACCTTTCAATTGGGCTCTGCCCTTTCAAACAATGCACAACATTTTATTTATCAGGCCTGTTAAGCCTTTTAGTTGGGCCTGGCCCTTCAGGAAATGAAATGCCTTGCATTTATCAGGCGCTTTGCGCCAATCACTGAGCGCAAGCACTTGTGGTGAGGACACGTGTCATGCTCTGGTGAGCGCAAGAGCACTAGCGCAGTGCGCTGCGCTGTTGCGCTGTTGACACGTGGCACGTTCTGGTGAGCGCAAGCGCACTAGCGCAGTGCGCTGCGCTGTTGCGCTGCTGACACGCGGCACGTTCTGGTGAGTTGCGCCAATTCCAGAGAGCAAAGTTCTATTTCAAGTGCGCTTAGCGCAAGTGGTTCTATAGCTGACACGTGGCGCTCTCTTAAGAGCGCAACGGTGCAGTTTGGAAGTGCAAAGCACTAAGAATCTTTTAGATTCAAGAACGGAAGTGCAAAGCACTATTTAATTTCTTGATCTAAATTAGATCAAAGAAAAATAAATTTTTCTTTGAAGAACCAGAGGTTCATAAAAGTGCAAATCACTATTTTTTATTTTTATTGTTTTAAAGAACCAGAGGTTCATAAGAAGTGCAAAGCACTGTTTATTATGTAAAGATCATCGATCTTGTTTTTAGATCAATGATCTATTAGAAGGAATCTCTTCTACTTCATGAAGGTTCTTTACCTTTTTCTTGAAATTTTCTCAGAGTTCTCTCTGTTTAAAGCTCTTGATTTTTCAAGAAATGTTGATGCCTTCGAATTGAGGCTTAGGGTCCTTTTTATAGTGCTCACAAATTAGTTAAATTTGTTAAAGAGATCATTCTCTGAGTGATTTGGGGAATTTTCCCCACCGTTGGATCTTTGATCCAAGGGCTTCTGCTTTGCAGAAGAAAATCTTCTTGTTTTAACAAGAACAAAAAAGATTTCTTAGAAATTTAATTCTGTTTGGCGCAGATCTCCCTGCGCGTGACACGTGTCGCGTAGCGCAGAGCGCAGCGCAACTGCGCTAGCGCATCTGCGCTGACACGTGTCGCGCAGCGCAACTGCGCTAGCGCATCTGCGCTGACACGTGTCGCGCAGCGCAGTGCTTGCGCAGCTGAAGCGTTGCTTCAAAATTTGAATTTTGAATTTCCTGCAGAGCTTTGCTCTGATTGGGGGAAACACCTACTTTCTCGTAGCTCCTGATGAAGGGCAGTTGTCTGCTGCAGCTGTTGCTCCAGTAGTCCTTACATCCTTTGTAGCATAGCTGCTTGCTGAGCAGCGGCTTTATTGACTCCATTTCTCCTTCTATTACGGTTATGGTGTCGTCCGGCCATTGATGATCCGAATCAGAATAGGTTAGGTTACAAACGGTTGAGGTGAGACAAGATAATAACTTGCATGGAAGAACAACAATTTATGCAAGAGAGAGACTAAATAGGGAGAGCAAGAGACATAAGAGAGATTTTTGCTCGAAACTAAGATTTTATTATCCAACTTCAATAAGGAGAGTACAACCGAAAAGTAAGGACATGCCCCTACATCGTTTTATTCGGCCAAAGGAAAGGAAAAAGACTTAGTAGTCCCGATTGTGGGGGTTCAACAAGTGGTGATAGGTCCTCGAACTAAGAAAGGTACGACCATTCCCATGGTGCCTTGCGAGGACAGCTGCCTGAGTTTCTTCGGCCTCGAGTTCTTCCTCACTCGAAACTTCATCCTTCGACTCATCCTCGGCAGGAGCCTCGCACTCCGATTCCACCTCTATAGGGTTTTGTTCTGTTGCAGGGGCCTCCTCATCCGGATCATATTCTATGGTATTCTCTCCTGCCGCAGGAGCCTCTTTTTCTGGCCCATCCTTTATATGCTCCTCTTCCACGGGATCTTCTTCTTTGTCTTCGGAGTCATTGGCCATCATAGGCTCCGGAGTTGCAGCATCGACTCCTTCATCTTCCGAGTCGCTGTCGGAAATGACCGCTTGAAAGTCTACGACGTTATCGTCTGAATCTCCAGATGTAGCTTCAAAAGTAATATCGGACATGTCATCCTCGTTGGAAATATTTGCCATGATCAAAAGGAAAGGTCATGGTCAGGGTACAGAATGTCAAGGAAGGGACAAGGGACATAGGAGAATTATGAAATCGGTATGAATGGATGAGATTCACAAATATAATAAGTCAGTTAATGGTTTCGTTTTAGTACACAAGAGGACCTGCGTGGGCCACCATAAAACCTGTCACGCCCCACTTCCCAAAAGAAGGAGAAGGATGACGTGGCATGGTCCGCAACCTAACTGTATTGAAGGTGGTTTTTTCAATACAGTTACGTTAAGCGTATAAATATTTAACATGCAGGATGTGTACCAAAACAAAAATAATAAAAGCGAAAGGCATTTTATTTCCATTAACCAAACTTTATTACATCCCAGAAGAAAGAGTAAAATAAACTAAGTAGTTTAATTACATCGAGAAGAAACAAAAGCCCTAAACATGTGGGCAAACAGCAAAAATTAAATCTAGCTAATCTTCCATCGTCCAGTCTGCATAATCTTCATAAGTTGGCTTCACACCTTGATCTTCGCTATAATACTCATTCTTATCTGACGGACATTCTAAAGATAAAGGAAGAAAAGGGAGGTCCGTCAGCGAGTTATACTCGGGTAGGATTGCCTCATAAGGAAGTAGGAGTATAAAATGAACATGTGTATATAAAAGTATGATGTATGCATGCAGACATAAAGTAAGGGGTGTAAATGTTTGAAATGCACAAACTTAAGACGTTTTGAAGAGAGGTATATAGGAGCATGAGTATGTTGTAAGTTATATGTAGATAAGTAATAGGAAGTATAGGTGAATGTAAAAGTTCGTATTAGTTTGTTAAATAAGGGTCCGAATACTCGCGATTATTCCGTTGTGGCCACGGAACAACAACTGAGGAAGTGAAATGTACCGTTTCACTTCCCGGGATCATGATCGAGTAGTAGGGGAATCCGAGTTCCGAATTATCCTTGCCTAATCAAACTAACCATCCCCGTAGTATAAAGGTTCGGACGAATTAGAGTTAGTGCGTATACTTCTAGGCATGGAATTTCCACATTGTATAGTCGCCCATATATTGGACAGATCACCCGGAATATCGGGATCTTCATATTTGTATAGTCGCCCATATATTGGACCGTTCATCCGGAATATCGGGATCTTCATATTTGTATAGTCGCCCATATATTGGACCGTTCACCCGGAATATCGGGATCTTCATATTTGTATAGTCGCCCATATATTGGACTGTTCTCCCGGAATATCGGGATCTTCATATTTGTATAGTCGTCCACACTTTGGACTGTTCATCCGGAATACCGGGATCTTCATATTAAGTATTCCATATCTAGGTCCGCGCATTCTAACCCTAACCGTATCATGTTTTGTATATGTCATGTTGTCATAAACTGAAAATTTATTTTTAAAAGTATTGATCTTGTTTAATATGGCCTTTTACAACCACTCGTTTTATTTTCTAGAGTTCGTAAAGTACTTCGTCTCATCTTAGGGAAAGCTTAGTTAAAAAGAAATAATAGTGTTTAATTATCTTTTATTACTTCTAAGAAAAACCATAATATTTGGGATATTTATAATTTTGGAAAAGCATAATGTTTTACAGAAAATTTCCTTTTGATAAAAGGTTGTGGTGTTTATTTGAAAATCTTTTACAAGAGGGTTTTATTTGAAAATCTAGACTGCTCCTAATGTTCCAAAATGACAAGTTGTGAGGTCCTCAAATCGCCTCTTCACCGCCAATTGTGGCCAGGTAAGCACAAGTAAGGAAAGGAGGGATCCGCTCATGAATCACCGTGAGATGGGTTTTTTAAAATTACCTTTCTCACTTATCTAGCCTAGGCACCACAAAGTCTGGTTTAGATAAACGACCGATACCTACAACCTTTCCTTTATCATAAATTGGTGTTATTTTAAAATCACATTTTAATAAGATACTAAATATTTATTTTGAAAAGATATCGTTATTTAAATTTAGTATTTTCTTCTTTAAAAAGATTGAAGGGGGTTTAACAGTATTATAGTAGTTGATGAAAAAGTGTAAGTAAAATATACGTATGTCGTATCTAAAATATTTATTTCACATATCTTATCTCTTATGGATATTTTAAACAAATATAATATTTTAATTAAACGAGGGTATTTTTTGGAAGTAACCTATTTCGAGATCATTTTTATAGTATGGGTAAGTGTGGGTATGTCAGAGGTGAATTGACAATTCATGGGTTATGACATTAGGTATATCAGATTTCTGGTATTATGGGTGTGCAATATGCTTTTGTGTACAGAGGAAATTTAAACACCGTTTTAAAATATGTGTTAATATTATCGTTATTGAGGGTATAAGGAATAGGCATGCACAAATATTATAACAACTTTTTAAATAGGGGTTGATGATTATAAGTTGGAACTAGGTTATTGAGAAAGAAGGTGACAGGAAAAGGGGAGAGAGGCGGATCTTACCTTTTGTTTGAGTTGGATGGCGATGGGTTGAAAGCGTAGGCTTGTGCAAAATCCTTAATAGCTTCGCGCCCCGATTTTTCCTCGGCGATTGGGTGGAGCCGTAGCGTCGGCGTCGTCGATACGAAGGCACTGGTATTTTTTAAAGAATTTTTGGAGCTCTAAGTTGTGAGAAAACAGTGTTTAAAGTGCCTATTTATAGCGTTTTTTCACCAACCATAAAATTCAAAATTTCCGTTAAAATCCCATCAAAATCCGCGCATTCAATCATTTTCGAATCATCAGTCAATAATTGCGCCCGCCGCCTCTTCACCTCAGTCGTTGAATCAAGATCCAACGGCTGAGATCACGCCGTCGCCACTAGGCCCATGCGCAAACCAGCGCCACGTGTCGCGTGGCTGGGGATCACGCGGTTTCGCGTGGTCCCCACCACGTGGCGCGTCAGCGGGTTCTGGGCCATTGGATCGAGCATCCAACGGTCCAGATAAAAAGGGGTTTTAAAATATATATATATATATATATATATATATATATATATATATAAAATAATATTCTTTTTATTATTTTAAAAATCGAATTTTGTTTAAAAAAATTGTTAAAAATAGTTAAAAACACGGGAAAATTATAGAAAAATTTCAGAAAATGTATTTTATTATTATCTTTAGTATAAAAATAATTTTGGGCTAAAAACAAATAATATATCCATTTCTAAATTGTTAGCTAATTATTATAATTATATAATATCTAGTTTATCTTTAAAATATTTTTAATTACGAATTAATTACTTTAATTGATAATAAAAATATGTAGATTATTTTAAGGCGTTATAAAATTTTATTATAATATTTTTAAGCCTATAAAAACAATAAATAGTTTTTTTAGAAAAATTCCTTTAATCATATTTCGATGCTTTGAAAATTATTAACATTACTTTAAAAATTATTCTTCTATAAAAGAAAGACGTAAATAATTATTCGATAGTAGAAATTTAAATAAAATATATTTTATTAGGTATTAGAAAATATGGTCGTTACATATACGGTTTGTGGATCGCAGTGAGTCTGGATTGAACTTAGACAGTTTGGCTAAAGTAATCCATTGGTGTAGGCTACTAATGGATAAGAAGATGTGGGCTCGCTCAAAGGTTTTATTTAAATTTAAACTAAAATGGGGATTGTTGATATTAGTTTAAATTTAAATAGTTAGTTATTATAGATAGAATAAGATATGTCTATTATTTAAATACAGATTTAGGGTCCGTTTGGTTGGACGTTTTGAGCTCTCAAAAGCTTTTTTGGAGCTAAAAGAACACGTTTGAAGAAAAAATACCAAACAGGCCCTATGTCCAAAAGCTCTTTTGGTGCTAAAGAAGAAGAAAAAAATCTTCTTTTTTCAGAAGCTAAAAGATGAAGTTTTTGGGAAAAAGCTTTTCCTAAAATTTTTATATTCCCATCATCTCCTCATCATTATCATCTAGCCCGATCCTTACACTTGATTTCTCTCCACACCATATTCCCAATTCGAAGGCTTAGGCGATCGAGACCCCCAAAGCGATCAAGGCCCTCAAATTGAAGCCCTAAAAGATGATGATGATGATGAACCCTACGAGATCGAGGCTCCCGAGCTCAACATGATCATCGAGAGGTTGATCAACGAGATCCAAGTTTTGAGTTTTATGCATTAGGCGATCGAAACTTCTCGATTTCGACGAAGAATCTATAGATCGAGAGGATGGATCTTAAATATTTTTCTGCAGATCTTTTAATTTTTATGAATCTTTTGAAAGTAAATTGTAAATTAAAACAAAAGATCCAAGTTTTTTTTCCACCGATTTTTTCTCTAATATTAAGAAAAACGGTGCTCTTTATGGTCATTTAAACAGTTAACAACACTTCTGCAACTCCCAATAGTTTTTTGAACTAAACAACTTTTCAAATCAAAAAACATATTTTACAACAGTAATTTTGCCTAAAGAGATTTCTTCAACAACACTTTTCCTAAGAGTTTATTTCGCAACAGCCCAACCAAATAGACCCTTAGATAAGAGAAAATATTTTATTAGATAAGAATAAAAGAGATTTATATTAATCCTAATCTAATCAGAAGAAGTTAGAAGAAGGGTATTTTATGACATGAATAGGGATGTGCTAGTCAAGGAGATTTGGCAAAAATGCACAATAAGGCAAGGCCCAGGTGGATAAAAGCTAAGACAATAGAGATGTGTTCTTTAGGTTTATGAGAATTGTAACTCTCCTATCTTGAGATGAGATCAAAAGAGGAGAGATATGATGAGAGAGAGAGAGAGGTGAGATTTGTGAGATCTTGTTACTTTTATCTTTATTGAGAAATTAGGGTTTTAATTTAGATTTGAGAGATGCTAATAATTTAGATGATCAAATAAAGGAGAAGATAAGACGCCGGGTATAACTCTATCTTTTATCAATGGAATTCTCATGTTTGTCTCCTGGATTAGGCCGGTCGGTCGAACCACGTTAAAAACGTTGTGTTGTTATTTCTTTTTATGAATCGTTTGTCTTGGTGCTCAGATACTAAAGACGGGATTTTTTCTCTGGACGATAGGTAATAGGAGGGGGAAATTCCCAAGAGATTATAGTCATTTTCCATGCTTTCATTGTTTTCTATGGGGTGCAATTAATTAAGCAAATTGGTTGAATTTGAACATTCAAATTACTATTTCAACCAAATATTGGTTAACCATGCGTTTCCATGCTTTCATCATTTTCTTTCCACGCAATTAATTAAGCTAATCGGTTGAATTTAAACTTCCAAATTACTATTTCAACAAAATTGGTTAAAAGATGTGCACGGCGATCAATACACAAGGACTTGCATAGCTGCATATCCATGCATTCTTAATTGAGTAATAATTTTTTTACAAGCTTGAATTTCTGCCACAATCTATGCAAAAAACAAAATTATAAGACCCACGACACCTAGATTCTAATGCCAAACAAATGAGCTTATGGTGTTTGTCTCTTCGTAAATTGTGATAGGATTTCAAACCGGTAGTTTAAACATTTTTCTTCAAAATCAACAACATTCCAAAGTTAAAAGCAAATTATATTCATGCACCTGAAATTAAGGCTGTATCAAGCTTTGAGATCAAATTGGAGACTTTTGAGTCATACACCAAGAATCAAAATGAACAGAACAAATCAGATAAAAAGAAGGGGAAATTGTTTTGCCAGATAACTTATTTTTAATTCCACAAAATTCTAAAATAATGGAAAGATCCAAAAATATATTTTGACATTATTTTAAATCCAAACCCTCGTATGTATATGTAGTTATGCATGCATTTGTCTATAATACCTTTATAATAATTTTAATGATATTAGAACATGAGGCTTTTTGCACTTCTCAAGATTTTAGAACATGAGATTTTTAATTACATTCCTATTGTTTTCCATGGTTTTATTATTATTATTTTCTTTACCATTGTTTGTCCTAATATTTTTTCTAAACACATGTTCTTTATTGTTATTTGCCCTCTTTATTATTTCTCGTCCTATTTATTGACTTCTTTATTATTCCCATTTTATTATTAATTGTCATACCGGAAACATAAGAGGAGATTGAAGGATTAGGAGCGAAGATATGAGGATCAGAAGAATTGGATCAAAGTTTAGGGATTTGAAAGGAGAGATGCAGAAATCGGAAATGGAGATGGGGGAATCCGAAGAATTGGATTGAAGATTAGGGATTTGAAAATGAAGATGTAAATTTTGAGAGAGGAGAAATAATGGAAAATTGGGAGAGAAATATTAAGAAAGAAGGAATGAAACATTTTATTCGCGGAAGGAAATCACACGAATAAATTTTTTAGGTAATAATCATGTGAGGGTTACTCTGGAAATTTTGTAAAAAAATATCCAAACTATAGCGTGCACAATCTCTTTTGAACCGGGCCTTGCAGAGGTAGAACCTGGTGAACCGGGCCTACTAAAAAAGATTTATGACATGTGAGCTATCTCTTTCTATCTTTACCTACGCAATTAGTATTAGCAGTGGTCTCTCTCTGTGCTCTTTAGGGCTTGATTCATCCGTATTTTGTAAGTATTAGTTTTTTTTTCATAATTTTGAAAATACATGGATTTAAAAATAAGCCATACTAAGCCATAAAAAGTTTTTCCCTTTATATTATTATTTTTTAAGAGTTGGCATGGTGGTAGCATGGCCCTGGATAGATATTGCACGCGGGTGTGGATCCAATCAAAGCCAGCTTTAAAACTTTGGTGTCGAATGTAGATATCAGTTGTTAATTTCTCTTGTTAATCAACGGCTCATACTAATTACTCCTTTTGATTTAAGAGACGCAGTAATGATATGAAAAAATTTGAATCGCAACTTCTTTTAATCACCCACAAAGCAAGCACTCACTCACTTACGTAAGGGGGGCATCTATTTTTTTATTTCCACATCAAGAATTTCTTATGAAAATATTTCAAAAATCAATTTAATTTGCTTACCTAAATTAATATGTGTAAGAAAGCAACTGATGCTAAATGATGCTTAATTAAAATGAAAGGCATCAATCTTATTTTTTAGTTCTCATTTTACTGTTTGACCATATGTTTCATAGCAGCAAGAAATTTTCGTACACACAGTTTAATGAGCAGTAGCTTTTTTTTTTTAAGGTTTGGCCCAAAAAAAAATTTCTTTTTAAGCTTAAAAAGGGTGAGATGCCTATTACTCCTACCAACTCATTGGCTGTTTTATACATTCGAGCTTTGTGCATTGAAATAAGCCATCTATGTGCATGTTCCATGAAGGTGCTAGATTGTCAATACATGCTTATAATAAGTTTATAATTAAATATTAGTCCCTTTCATGATGTCCATGCTCTGGCGAATTTCTTTCCACGCAATTTAATTAAGCAAATGGGTTGAATATGAACATTCGAAGTCCAATTACTATCTCAACAAATTTTTGGTTTACAGTTGTGAAGGCACAATAAATCTTGAACCATACATTGCAAACTTAATTGATAACTTCCTAATTGATGCAGTCAGGTACAATCCTCACGAGTTCTCCCAAAATTTTACAAACTTCAGTTCCTATCTCTAACAGCGAGCAGCCTGATGGCAACTGTTTTCTATATTGCGGACTTATAATTATTATATGGATATAATAATATCGCATAGGGCTTAGGGATGTAAACAGACAGATAATCCGAGTTGAGTCTTTATGTTTGTCCAACCCTTATCAAATACGATAGTCATATCATTCCAAATGTCGACCATCCGAATCTGTATCCACATCCGTCAATAGCAACCGCATATGAATATGATAACACCTATATCTGTTCCGTACCGACATCCAGCACCAAAAATAGCAAATTTTCCGTTTTTATTTAGTACATTTTAACCAATATCCATATCATATCCATAGTTGTATCCGATTTTTACCAAATACGGATAGTCGGTATCATCTCCTATAACTATCCGTATTCGTATTTAAATCTATATAGGATTGCCGGATGCGGATATGGTAACACCATATCCGATCCGTTTACATCTCTAGTTCTTGGAAAAGAAATGGCATGCTCTTTAACGTTTTGTTTGTCAGCAGCTGAGCTGGGAGAACTTTGGCCATATGTCTTGGACGGTTAGTAGTACCGAGTAGCAGGTGCAGAGATTGTTTCCTCTACCACTATCAGCTTAACAAAATTCATAAGACGATAAATAAGAGTAACTATCTTTATGGCCTTTGGGAAAAAACCATCTTGGTGACCTCCTTAGGGCTAGAGGGTCGAATTAGTAGCTACCTCCAATCCAATTTGGAGATTCTTTTTGCGGGCTGACACACGTCTTAAATATTTATTGACATATCAGTTATCATTATTATTATTTTCCCGTTTTTCTTCTTTTTTAACTTTATGTATTTTTTTCCGGAAGGAAAGGAAACCATCATTGTATATACTAATGTGTGGATTGGATTCACAAGATATAGGCAAATGGACTCGATATGAATTACCATAAAATCTTAGATAGAAATCTTACAAAAGATATTCAATTAATATCTCCAATGAATTAAGCGTTTTACTTGCACTTCACAAGGGACCATATCTCATGCAAATAGAGCACAAAATGAAGAACAGGTGCCCAAAAGCAAAAGCAAAAGCAAAAGCAAAAGTAACTCCGGTCAATTTTGGACAACAAAAAGCGAACCGGTCCCTTCAAAAAACTTATAGGATCCGAACAATTTACATCCGACCCGAAAACCCCAACTGCCTCCACGTTTTCCGCCAACGTGCCTCACGTGCTCAAATTCCCTCCCCCACACGTACGCGTCGCCCAAACTTCAAGCTCATTTCACACCATTCGCACCAGCTGCACCCTCACAGCCCTTTCTCTTCCCCTCTCCACCAATAAAAGAACGCCACATGCCCAACTCATCTTCCATGAAACAGGACTTAACCTGTTCCTTCGGCACAGCGTAACGCCTTCTCCGCCTCCGTTATAAATTCCCCCTTCCGGAAGACCGCAGCATCCTCCAATTTCATCGGGATATAATACATAAATAAATAAAAATAACATAAAACAAATAAATAACGGTGAGCTTAGAGTCACCGGCGGTGATGGAACCACAGGCGAGGAAGCCGAGGTTCCTCTGCCTGCATGGGTTCCGAACGAGCGGCGAGATAATGAGGAAGCAGGTGGTCGGAAAGTGGCCGGCCGATCTCGTCACCTCCCGCCTCGACCTCGTCTTCGCCGACGCTCCCTGCGCCGCCGAGGGGAAGTCCGACGTCGACGGCATCTTCGATCCCCCCTATTACGAGTGGTTCCAATTCGACAAGGTTTGTATACCAAAATCACGACTTTGCCACCATCAGATTTAAGATTTCAGGGATTTTATTTGATTTGGGGAATTTTAATTTCTTTTTTAGGGATTTTCGGAGTATAGGAATTTTGATGAGTGTCTTCAGTATATCGAGGATCTGATGATCAAAGAAGGACCTTTTGATGGATTGATGGGTTTTTCTCAGGTATTTTTTTTTATTATTTTTTTAATTTCTTGATTAATTAAATTAATGTAACGGCTATAATTGATGATTTTGGGGATGGAAATGAGCAGGGGGCGATACTCTCCGCGGCGCTGCCAGGTCTGCAGGAAAAGGTTAGTGGGGGCATTTTCGTCAATTCTGCCATTTCTGCTGGTTTTTTTTAACGAGAAAAGGTAAATTCTTTTTCTGCGATACAAATTTTTTTATTTGTTGGAAATTTTTATTACAGGGAGTGGCATTGACAAAGGTACCAAAGGTGAAATATGTGATCATTATAGGAGGCGCCAAGTTCCAGGCACCGGCGGTGGCCGAGAAGGCGTACGCTACGAAGATCAAATGCCCTTCACTCCACTTCATAGGTATTTCCGTCATTTTCTCATCTTTGGGGCCAATTTGTATTGAAAATGCAGTTTTGGTAACTTTGGGCCGATGTGTTGATTCATAAGTCAACAAATACCAGTCCAATTTAAATGAGTATAGAACATAAATGACTGAACTTTGACCTAATTAGTTAATTATTAATGCGTATGTGACTTAGAAAGATGCACCGAATGCTTCCTCAATTAAATTATGCATTTTGCTATGAATTGAATTGATGGATTGAGAAGTCAAACAAGCTTGTTATTGAAAGCATGGAAATTTTGACCTACTTTTTTCAATTGACTCTCCACCTGAAATTGATGGTTTGAAAGTAGAAACAAGAAATTTCTCTCCACCTTGAATTTCTTTTTCCTTCATTTAGTCAAGCCGGTGATATGACGGAAATAGATACTTAATAATACCATAATGTTTCATATTTTTCTGCCGAACAACACCTTATAGTTTTTTTTCCGGTGCTTAAATACCATATTGTTCAAAATCGCAGTATGATACCCTGACGGCCTGTCGGCATTACCAGCAAGGTTGAAATTACCTTCATACCCTTGGGAAAAAAGGGATATATTAGGGTTAAGAAAAGGGGGGGGGGGGCAACTTTCTTGTAACCTAATCCCTTCTTGTTCCCCAATAATTCACCATGGTAAAAATCCCTAATTCCCAAATCATTGTTTTGGCTTCTCATTTATCAACTATTGAAGTGCAGGAAAAAACTCGTAGAACACAACTTATTCAATTCACTAATGTAATTGCACAACCATCTCTCTTTCACTTCAAAACATTAATATATTATCATCCATTGTCCAAGCTATTATATAAGGTACGCACAGAAAAGAAGAAGAAGAAGGATTACAAAACCACACATCGCATACTTCATCTTTTATATATATTCAGCCCTAGCAATCAATTTTTCCTCTATCAAGATCAATTTTCTTCTTTCATCCTGCAACTCGTTCTTCTAAATCTTATTTTTCCAATTGCCTTCTCTTGAGCATCTTTCAGTGACTTCATTTGAGAAAGTTCCTTCTCTAGTGCATTCTTGGTAAGGGAATTCATCATCCACCCACTTAAATTTTTTTGCATTTGTTCTCTGGATCGGAGAAATATTTAGGACATGAAAAGAAACTCCTTTCATAAGTCTTCGGTCCATGAAGTGATGTTGTAGCATTTCAAATTGCATTTACACGTTTGGAAAGAGCGACTCTAAGAAATAACCTAGCTCTTTGAGAGGGCATACTTATTTTGTTAAAGGGGTTCTGATTTGGGCAAGTAAATGGGCTTTTTTTGGGTGGGTGGGGTGGGGGGGGGGTTGAGGGGAAAGAGGGAGAAATTAGGACAAGAAAGAGATGGAGGAAGAAGGAGAAGTAATTTGGTGTGGGCGGGGCCGATTATCTTAGGTGAGCGGTAAATTGCTCTAGGGTAGAAAAGTCCTAGAATTCCCACTTGCAGCAATTCACGTGGGAATCTGATTCGAAATATTCTAACGGAGCTCTAATAGAAGGTATCAAACAGCTAATGACAGAAAATTATATGGTATTTAAGTGCTGGAAAAAAACTATAAGGCATTATTATGCAGAAATTGGGAAACATTGCATTATTATTAAGCAATTAACGCAAAAAAGGGAAATGTTTGATGGTTGAGTTTACAGCATTGAATTCTCAAATCTTGTTCTTTGCCGGCATATCATCAGTTAGAAAGGTCGATGACTAATTTTTTTCGTAATTAAGGAATTTTCTATTCTCAGTGGAAAGATAAAAAAGATGTAATAAACCATGGTACTACCGTAAATTATGATATACGCCAAGTTAGAATGTAAATTTAACAAATTAAGTTCCTACTAACTGAATTGATAAATTAGGAAAAGTATCTGTAGTTTCAAAATCTTGGTGCTTTTATATGTCATGTTAATGGAAAGTAATGTTTTTTCCTTTTTGAATAATAAACATGAGAAGCAAAATTATTTAAATTGGAAATTTCTTTTCATTTTCTCATATTTGGATAAATAAATCCTGTCCTAAATTTTTGGTGCCGGCTATGTTAAATTCTTCCCTACATTTAGTTGTATCAAGAGCCGTCTCTGTTAAAATTGCAGTAGTTAGTTTCTTATTTCTATTTGTAGAAACAACTTAGATAATACGCTTGTATATGTTATGATTTTGATGGAGCAATTAAAAGAAAGGTTTGAATATAATAGACACTTGTTAGCTGCGTTAGCTTTTTATGTATTATCATCCTATCAAATGCATTTACAGCTAATGGGAACTGATCATGTGAGGTCCGTCCTCATTTCTTATTTTGAGATCCACTTTTCAAACCCACAACCCGTCGTGTTTTTCATCGATCCGCACCGATCATCGTGATCTACACATGCTAGATAGACTATATATCAAATTTTACGAGATTTGGATACCTCTAACCAATCCATCAAATAGACTAAAAAATCGTCGGCTTTACGATGCATGAAAAACAATATTGATAGATATGTTAGAGGTCTTCAAATCTCATAAAATTTGATACAATAACATATCTAACACATATAGATCATGTCGGCCGGTGTTGATCGGTGAAAAACACGACGGATTGTGTGTTTGAAAAGTCGACATCAAAATAGGAAATGAGGTCGGACCTCATAGAATCAGCTCCCTACAACTAATTACAAGACATTACCTAGACTGCAAGCAATCAAGAATCAAGATTAGCCCAATAACTTCGCTTTCCTCGCTTAAACATTTTATTTATAAGAATATCAAATATCTCCATTTTTAGTGAAGTTGTTTGAAAAATGAGGATGTTTGTTTTATATGTTATATTAAAAAAATTGACATGTTAATGATTAGAATATTGTTTACTTATAGCTTGTCCTCATATTTTGGGTCTAAATCTGTTTTATTTTACTCTTTGGTCGTCTAAACCTTTTTTTTGTATATATCTAAATATCCACAGAAGTTTCAATTAACAAATTTAATGTCCTTTGTCCGCAGGTGACACTGATTTCTTAAGGAAGTATGGGGAAGCACTGCAGAAAGAGTTTGTGGATCCTGTTGTTGTCCGACACCCCAAAGGCCACACCGTCCCCAGGCTTGGTATGTTCTCGTTTCTCACAATTATTACGTAACGTGATAATCCGTTTTCAAACTGATATTCAATACGATATATACTTCAAGATGAGTTCAAATCATCTCCATTGCTTAGTGGCAATGGAGACCACATCAATAAATACTATGGTGTTTCTCAATAATATTTAGTTCAGAAAAGGAATGGTTTTGAATATATATATATATATATATATATATATATATATATATATATATATATATATGAGGTCGGACCTCATTTCTTAATTTGATGCCAAAATTTCTAACACATAACTCAATGTGTTTTTCACTGATCCGTACCGTTCACTTCGATCTATATGTTTTAGATATGTTGTGTACAAGATTTGAAGATCTCTAACACAACCATTAAACGATCGCATTTTTCATTCACCAAAATGCCGATGAATTTTTTGTGCACTTGATGAATGTGTTAAACAAGGTTCGAGAACTCGGTTTCGGTTTCGACGGTAATACAACATACATACACGTAGATATATTAAATACTTAAATTTATGCTTCTATAGTACAAGACAATGATCCTAGTATTTAAAAATTAAGACATGATGCAAAAATATATTGAAAACTGTACTTAGATAAGTATTAATATAGGGTTTGTGTTCACTTTATTGCGGTTTTCTAACAACGAAGGCCTGCAAGATCACAATGACAATAAAAAGGATAAAAAAAAAAGTTTTTAAAGGTTTTGACCGAAACAATATTGTATAGTTGGTTTCGTATCGGTCTCGGTTGGTTTCGTATCGGTCTCCATCGAAACCGATACAAGACCACAAGGCATCGGTGGTTTCGGCCGAAACCTCGAACCTTGGTGTTAAAGGTCTCCAAATATCGTAAAATTTTATACACGACCTATCTAAAACATGTAGATCAAGGATCAACTTCCTATATATATATATATATATATATATATATATATATATATATATATATATATATATATATATATAATGATGAAAAGAGGCTTTTTCGTTAGGCGGCGTAAAAAATCTACATCTTCCATGATTTTTTACGACGATCGACATCCATCATCATCGTTATCATGCAAGATGTGGATACATCAAAGTTCATGCGATTCCACCACTTTTCACCATTGAATTAGCAATGTAAAAAGTTCTATTGTTGGTAAACCATTAATTTTGTACCCACTAAATCAATGGTGAAAAAGTGATGGAATCATATGAAATTTGGTGTATCCACATCTTATGTGATAAAGATAGTGATGATGGGTGTGTCGATTGTCAAAAAAATCATGGAGCGTGTATTTTTTTGACGACATAGGAGGAAATTCCTTCCCATGACACCTTTCCTCGATTATCCTCTCTCTCTCTCTCTCTATATATATATTATTGCAGACTGGTCCGCATTTTTTACAGAAACTCTTGATCCACAACATATTTGAACGATCCGAACCGTTCAGGTTGATCATTCTATCCTCAAATGTATGTGTATAAAAAATCAAAAAATTTAAAGAGCTCTACCTCATGCATCGAATAAGTGCAAAATGAACGTATTTCAATATAGCAACATAAACTTCATCTATTGCATTAGTTAAAGGTCTTCAAATCCTTTGATTTTTCATACACAGACTTGAAGGTAATCGACTTGAACGATTTGGATCGTTCAAATATGTCGTGGATCAAGAGTTCTCGTTTTTAAAAAAACGCGTACCGGTTTGCACTAGAGCGCTCTTATATATATATATATTAATTGACAAAACCATCTAGTAGTTACTCTGTCCAACACTTATACCCCCTAAAGTGATTTATTAGCTTTGCTCATTGATAAAAACTCTTGAAAATACACAAATTATATAATTAACAATACAAACAAGTTCAAGAGTTATAAATTACAGAGTCATTTCAGTTGTTAGGAGCTGAATCTGAGTGATTGTAAGGCTTTGGGTCAATGAGCGGAGGGGGTGTTTGCACATATAAATCTCTTGATGGCTATAACTTATATACATGATAAATTATAGGTTTTTTTTGTTTTTTTCTTTTCAATTATCCCTAATTATTTCTACAAAATTCTATGAATTTTATTCGTATAATGGAAAAGTTGTTACTTTATATATGTAATATATAATATTGAGTGATGATTGATTCATATTGATATTCAAACATGCTGTGCTCAAAAACTTTTGTTTTGGATGCATGACACCATGTAGGGAATGGAAATTATTCTTATTAATTCAGGCTCACGTTTTGGTAAACTGCTTGTGGGATGTGTTCTGTTTAGGGATGTAAATAAATCGGGTACGGATCAGATATTGGCATTACCATATCCGTATCCGGCACCTATTTACGGATGCGAATGCGAATACGTATAGTTGTCTATCCATATCCATTACAAATCGAATACGGATACAGATCGATTATTGTAAAAACCATATCCGCTAAAATCGGATATGGATACAATTCAAATAAATATAAAAAATAATGATTCATAATTACAACTAATAAAATATATAATAGATTAACCATTTTTTTTAGATTCAATCACTCACATCAAGTCCACAAGTCTCCATAGTTTCAAATTTGGGATTTTTCCATATAACATCAAGTCCACGGACCATCTATAGGTCTCCCTATAACTAATAGTAATTAGCAGTTGGATAGTTGTTACTATTAGTTTGGATATCCGGATCCAGATAGGAAATTTGTATCCAAATTGGATCTGGATTTAAATGCGGATACTAACAAAATACATTCGGATATGGATTTTTGGTATCCATATCTGACGTTGTCGGATTCGAAAACGGATCCGAATCGGATTATCCGGATCCGTTTACATCCCTAGTTCTATTTCACTCTTGACACCATTAACGAGTCATTAACTTTCATCTAGCAAATTTATCTGTTCAATCTTGTATCTATACTTATAATTTCGCTCTTGAAGAATTCAGAGGTCCCTATTATTAAGGATTTTAGAAAAGATAACTATCGAGCTATACTCTTCATTTCATAGTTTTCTTTTCTAGGATTTCGTGTTGATCAAAAAATTATCAAATCTTGTCAGGGGTCTCAATTCATAAGTCTAACCCTATTTAAATGTTAACTAATGAGTACTGAGTAGATTTTAAGTCATGTTCACAGCACCATAAATTCTATGTTGTGGTGACAGGTGAGTGAGGTTTTCTGTTTGGCCTTGACCTTTATCATATTATATAGTTTCAATGTGCATCCTTCAAGATTTGTACCTATGATCCCAATATACGGTCAAAGTGCCGCAACTGCACTATAACTCTCAAGTTCTGGAAGTGTGTTGTATATATTTTTCTTACATCCTAACGTCTATTCAGATGATGACAGTTCTTGTAGTTGTGGAATTTATTCATTGAAAAGATTGGACCGAATCAACTATATTAGTAGCTCGCTTAGCTTGCTCCTTTTTTGTCTATTTTTTCAGATGAGAAAAGTCTTGAGTTAGTACTGGGATATTTACAAAAGATTGAACAGGATCTGCAGGAAAATGCCATGAGGGTGAAAGAAAACGAGGAGGAGATTTTGCAGTTATAATTTCCTTTTTATGCGGGGTGGGGGGTCTGCCTTGTATACTTTAGTGAAATATTTGATGTAAGGTTATACGTGTTCGATGTTCGGAAAATCTTATTCTGAGCAACCATTCTGTAATACTCTGGTATTGTCTTAGAGTATTATGTGTATCTGTATACAATGTGAAAATGTAGTCTAAACTGGATTCATATTTGATGTAATGTTCAAAAAAATTGATGAACAGCATAAATATTATGTTCTAAATAAAGTTTTTGGGGATTATAATTTTATTCAATTTCTTACAAGTTTTGTGTTTTAAATGAAGTATTTTGGGATCTCTTTCCGATGTAATATCGAAGGCAAATTCACTAATATACAACACTAGTGAACGATGATGAATGCTGGTGGTTTTAAGAAAAAAGGTAGAATCATATAAATTGAATTCTTTTGACAGTAATAAATAAAAAGAAAAGAGAAAATAAGACACTGATTATATGACACTAGTGAAAATATTAGTACTAAGGCACTTTGAATCACCATTCCAGGGAAAATAATTTGCTTATTTGCTCTTCGGATCGAACCATTATTATTTATTTCCTTCCAATTCGTGCTGGGTCGTTCTGTAATTTGTAATATTGCTTTTCAAGCGTCAAGAGTCATGCTGCACCTTGCATCATGCTTAAAACTCGCCTTGTTTCTAACCTTCCATCACTGCCACAAAGCATACGGCAAGATAGTTCTTATAAAGCAAAATGTGTTCTTATGAATCTTATCTATTCTATTCATCAAATCGAACTTGAATAACTACAATCAACACCAAAAGAATGTTCAAAAGAGACCATTGCAAGCGAAATAATGTTAATTTCTTTCGCATGGTTCACAATATAATTTTTTTTTCTGGGATAAAAATATATAAAAAGAAGTGTTGGCTACAAATTGTAGATGGATGTGGGGTGTTGTAGGTATTTGAAGTTTACTAACTTCTTTCTCACAAATATAACAATTAGCTGCTGCTATTGTTAGATAAAAGAGAAGCTTTTGTATTGGTGTCAAATGGCTTGATTTCATTCTCAAATGAGAAGGCACTATATATAGGCCTTGCATACATAGATGTTACAATAGAATTTAAGTTCATGAATTACAATAATTAATGAAAACCAGTAACCGAAGCTCGGTAACATAAGCTTTATTTTATATGTAATATGTAGCTAGTAATTTATTAGCTTTTATACAAATAAGGGTTGCCCCTACGGATTTATCCGTAGGGGCAAAAAAATATCTTGTAGGTACAAACGCCATAGGTGCAAGTCGAAGCCTTGAACATGCCCCTACGGACTAAAAATTGCCCCTACGGAGTTATGTGTAGGTACCGTTTCCCCTACGGCTTAGGCCGTAGAGACAAAAAATTTATTTTATTTACGGTTTTATAAAATAGATTAGGTGTACCTACGGTCTTATCCGTAGGGCCAAGTAGTTGTCCCTACGGATACCTGTGTAGGGGCATTTGTTTACCCCTACGGATATATCCGTAGGGGCAAGCTTAACCCCTGATACTGAGATCATAGGGGCAAAATATTAGGTATCCTGATATTTTGCCCCTACGGATAAATCTGTAGGTACATAGTTGGGCCCTACGGATTAATCCGTAGGAGCAATGGTGGGCCCTACGGTTAAATCCGTAGGTACATATTATCAGGGTTTTTTTAAAAAAAGGACTGTCTATTTTTTTCTCGCTCTGTGCACAATAACATATACATCGATCATATATAAAATTAATCATCACACAGAACATATATCGCAGTATTCATAATCACATCTCACGCATAATATACAAAAGGAACCAACAAGCAAAATATGATATCAATATAAACACGCAAACACCACAATATCAATATCGTCCAAAATGTAGTACAATATGTATCAGATAAATAAATACATGTTTAAAATATAAGAATAAAAAAGCTACCCTAGCCGAAGGAGATGCATGTGGAGGCTCGGCTGATGTACCCTGTCGCGTCTGGACCTACGTGTGTAATAAGCGAGTAAGAGCTGTGTATTATTCGAATTCGTATTATTATCAAGTTATTTCGAAACCCCAATCTATGTATACTTAGGGACTTAGGCCTTGTTTGGATATCTAGTTTGGAAAACCGTAATTTATTTTAATTAGATATGTATGTATGATTAATCAAAGCTAAGTCTACAACCAAATAAGCTCAGGCTATCTATAATATGACATAATATTTTACTATTAAGTAGTATACATACCAGCATCTCGTTCAACTCCTGAACGGTGGCCTTCAAGCTCTCCAGTTCCTGCTAGAAACGTCGCTCACTGGAGACGGAGGAAGTAACCGCCGGGGTGGAGTCTAACCTCATATGGGCCCTGCTGGGATTGGGGTCAGCAGCATCGGATCGTTCTGTCCGGTAAAATCGGATCATTTAAATTTAAACTTTTCAAAACAAAATTTTCAAATAGGGGTTGAATAAATATTAACACTTACGCAATACTCCGGGGTATCGAAGCTCGCCCGTGGCGGGATCTGTTTAGGTGCCGTAGACGGCAAGATACGCGGACAGCACGCTCGGTATACCACCCTGCGCCAGGATTTGAGCTCTCTGCAATTCGCAAAAAATTTACATATATTATAAAATAACTCTTAATATTACATTATATCACAGTAGATCTATTGTAATTTACCGATGCCTACAAGCTGAAAATCGTAATCCAACTGCAAATACAAAAAAAAACAATGTTATTAAATTGCAAGTGTTAATAATAAATATATTGGATAAATAAAATGAAAATATATATTAATACCCGAGCCTGATCCCAGAAGAGGGCGAATCGATTCTCGATGCCTCCGCCTGCTCCACCATCCGCTCCTACACCCACATTAACCAGTAAAATATAAGTATATCATTTAAATTTGAACTTTTCAAAACAAAAATTTCAAACCTGTTAGAATAAATATTAATACTTACGCAATACTCCTAGGTAGCGGTGTCGAGAAAACCTTGGAACTCCTATAAAAAATCACCTAATATTCTCATAAATTCTTGAAAGGAATAGAACTTTGAATATACAAAAAAAGAAAGTGAAAATTCTGATCAAGCATCATACTCAGATTTCAGATGACCCTCATCAAAAGATTTCTATAAAACCAAAGAAGACAACAGAAAACCCTTTTAGTCAATTAGAGAGCGCACCTGCAGTGAGAAGCGGTAAAAATATCATCCAATAAGGGTGTAATTTACAGAATCAGTTGAAACTCTTGAAAGTCAAAGAAGAACCTGACCTGCACAAATCTGATGTATACTTTCCATTGGACACTAAGAAGTCTCTAAAAGGAAAAGCCAATGTGAAAGCCATCATTAGTTCATATCAGAAGATTGATACTGAAACAGAGAACAAGGAATGTCATTTTCGCTACGAATAGATTCACCTAAGGCAGCATCTACCATATCCTCCATTTCTTCTCCCGGAAAGAAATTACCGTTTTCTTCTTCTGCCACATTACTGTCTTCTCTTTCTTCTTCTGCCACATTACTGTCTTTTCCTTCTTATTATGTACGCGTGCAAATTCAATGAAAGCAGAAACTCCAGCGACAAACTTAGGTTGCATACGTTGTTGCCAATTCACATACATCTAGTCCTTAACTCTGACATACTCATGAGCCATGTTAGACTGTATAACATATAAATTGTAGGTTATGACGACTATATTGAGAAATCTAAGAACGGGACGGTTACCGACAAAGGAGAAAATCCGTGTATATGCTTTGTGTGTGCGTTTGTCGTTGAAAAGAATAAATTATCGATAATCAAAGTTAGATTTGAGGATGCCCATGTATGAGTTGTATTCTATATAAGTGTTTCAATTTATGAATAAATTATCGATCAACTTAAACGTTTGTTAAGGATACGTTAGTCTAATTTTAGACTAAGATCAACTTTGTATAATTCTATGTCATGACGAACATCGAACGTATGTTAACCGATAGACGGGGACTAAGTGGCGCTTTTAGTTTCATATATGAGTATCGATGAGAATATGAAAGTTCCATATTATTATCGAGTATCATATATTAGTTTTAACTTGAATATCTTGAATCACTCTCTAATGATGCGTTTGTTGTGTATTCTTATTATATGTGTAACATGATTTTAAACTTATGAAATAATACTTGCTTAGTTACTTGCAAATTGCAACTTGAGAATAAGATATATGAATAGACAAAGTTTGGAAAAGGAAATATAAAATGGGTTTTTTCCACATTTAAAAATGTACAGTTTTCGTCTTTTCCAGCTTTAGGTGTTATAGGGGTCAGTCAAAAATTAGGTGATTTAGAAACATAGGGGAGTAATATAATGCACTCCAAAACTTTTACGATGGTTTAGAGAAATTTAGCATTTTTTTTAAAAATTATTATGGGACCCTCAAAACATAACAATAGTTAAAAAAGAATAAAGAAAAGAAGAGGAGCCTAGGCTATCTTTAATATAATACACAGCGGGGTTGGGATTTCGCATCTCTGAAGAATCTTTGCATAAAGAGACAAAAGCAAGCTTTTAGTAATTTCCCATTTTGTCATTTGCTACATATTGTTGATCTGGCCTCAGTAGTGGGCACTGTCAGGGTGATGAGGGTATGATGGTAATTTTTGGTTCATTTAGTAGTAATGAGATACATGTGTATTCATGAGACTGATGCATTTGATGTAGTCCATTGAAGTGTCACTTATCTATATTAATTTGAAGGTATGTATGTGGGTTGTTCCCGCCAAAATTTTGGGCTCAAAATCCGCTCCTTATAAAATAACAACAATAAAAAATAAATAAATAAATAAATAATAATAATAATAAAGGAGAAAATCTCCCTTTCAGAGCAAAATTATGTTCAAATTCCAAGGTGGGAAACGAAGCAACGCTTCTGTTCCCCCAATCAGAGCAAAGCTCTGTTTAAAATTCAAACTTTAATAAAGGAAGCAATGCTTCAGATGGTTTGCGCTCTGCGCTGCGCGACACGTGGCAGCGCAGTTGCGCTAGCGCAGTTGCGATGCGCTCTGCGCGACACGTGGCAGCGCAGTTGCGCTAGCGCAGTTGCGATGCGCTCTGCGTTGCGCGACACGTGGCAGCGCAGTTGCGCTAGCGCAGTTGCGATGCGCTCTGCGCTGCACGACACGTGGCAAGCGCAGAAGCATTTACGCCAATGCCAGCACCAAAACAGAAAAATCCTGGAAAGATCTTTTCTCAATCTTGTTAAAAACAAGAAGATTGCCTTCTGTAAAACAGAAGACCTTGGATCAAAGATCCAACGGTGGGGAAAAATCCCCAAATCACTCAGAGAAAGATCTCTCTAACCAATTCAACAAATCATTGACACTATAAAAAGGCCCATAGACTCTAAGTCTAAAAAAACAGAGAGAAACACAGAGACATCAACACAGAGAGAACTCCTCTAAAGAAAATTTTGAGAAGAACTCAAAAAGAGAAAAAGGTAAAACCTTTAAATAAAAAAGAAGAATTTCTTTTGAAAAGATCATTGATCTAAGAACAAGATCAAGGATCTTCAATAAAAAAAATAATAATAACACAGGCATTGCCTTTTTTATGAACCATTGGTTCTGGAATCTCAAAGATTCTTTTCTTGAATCCAAAATTGGATCAAGATATTAAAACAGTGCCTTGCACTTGTAAATCTGCACTGTTGCGCTCTTGGGTTGGCACAAGTCACCAGAGAGCGCCATGTGTCAGCTCCAGAACAGCTTGCGCTATGATCTTTTAAAACAGAGCACTACTCTCATGAATTGGCGCAACTCACCAGAGCGTGCCACGTGTCAACAGCACAACAGCGCAGCGCACTGCGCTTGCGCTCACCGGAGAGTGACACGTGTCACCTCCACATGGACTTGCGCCTTGCGCTCCTCAATTGGCGCAAAGCGCCTGACAAGCCACGTGGCGCTCTGTCAGACTAATTAATGCAGCGCATTATTAAAGGGCAAAGCCCAATTAAGAGGCCCAATGAGCCAAAATAAATGCTCTGCATTATAAAAAGGGGACAGAACCCTACTTAAAAGGCCTAACAGGCCAGAATAAAATGCAGTGTATTATTAACAGGAGCAGAGCCCTAATAAAGGCCTACTAGGCTAAATATAAATAAAAATGTTGAACATTATCAATTAGACTTAGCCCAATTCTGGCCGTAAGTCCTCAAATTAAATTGACTGAGCATGGCTGCTCTCTTAAATCAATTTACACTTGGTTCAAGGGTACATTTCTGAACTCCTCTGACACCTGTCGTTGAAATCCTTCAACGTCGTCAGAGAGGTGATGGGTCCTGACGGCAATACATAACATGGACCCCTATGTCCCTAAACTGGAAATGGACCACCATGTCCCTAAACTGGCAATGGATCGCAATGTCCTTAAACTACCTATGGACCACTACGTCCCTAAACTGGAACAATAGAGCCCCCAAATGCTCTTTTGTCGGATCTAAATGATCCCGTTTAAGTCGATCTTGGCCTCAAATATGGCTAACGTATCCTTAAACCTTCAAACAGACTTTAGTCCCAAATTGGACTATAGACCCCCCAATCGACTTTGGTTCAAGGGTACATCTCTGAACTCCTCTGATACCTGTCGTTGTAATCCTTCAACGACGTCAGAGAGGTGACGGGTCCCGACGGCCATACATGCAATGGACCACTATGTCCCTAAACTGGAACAATAGAGCCAATTGCTCTCTTATCGGATCTAAATGATCCCGTTAAGTTGATCTTAGTCTGGAGATTAGGCTAACGTATCCTTAACAAAAGTTTAAGTTGATCTTAGCCTTAAATAGGGCTAACGTATCCTTAAACCAAAACCCCAAACCCAAATCTAAGAAAATACGGATTTAGACTAATCCACGTCCTACGGGCGACAACATAAATTAGTCTCAGTATACGATCCACGGGCAACCACAAACAAAACAAACACCCATGACACGAAGTGAAATTCTAAAGAAGGAGTAAGTTACTACCGCGATGCGGTAGCGTAATTAACTGCAGGGGCTTGCGCTTGCAAGGAAGAGCGTCCCCACAATCAAAAAACCCCTCAAGCGAGGGGGAATCTGACGAAGTCTGCTACATCGGCCGCATCCGTCTAAACCTCCGATACGCGGTGCCATAGATCAACTTGGCATTTTCGGAGAGGTGGAAGGATAAAACCAAATAGTATCTGCCCCGAATCTCAGACAAGACGTCTCTCAGTTGTCTTGGCCGCCGTTCGGAGGGGAACAGATTCTGGCACGTCCGGTGGGACCTCTTCCTCTTTCCACTCCACACTTCGTGTGTCGTGTTCGCGAACAAATCGCGGTTTGCTGTGGTTTCCTGTGGATTCGAGATACTTAGATTTAGTGTCTTGCTCCGTGCAGAAAACAGAAGATCAATGGCTTCAAACTGCACTACCTGCAACTGCAATTCTCGCTCCGTCCTTGCTGGAGGAGTGATTTATGGGCCCCAAGCGGCCTCCATCTTCGCTATGCCGGTGGAACAGGTGACTCAGGCCACCGCTGGGCTATTCTTCGGGACTATGCTCCCCCCGGTGAACGTTAACATCCCAGTGTCCGTACCGAAAGCTTCAAAGAAGTCGGTCTTCGATCGACTTGCTACTACCTCGGCCCCTCTCAACGGGTCGTCCAATTCCAACGCCTCGGTCTTTCACCAGACTGAGCCTGAACTCTGATGGGCCCGCCAAGAAACCCATAATACCTGAGGTAGCCACCCCAAAGAAGATAGCTGCCCCTGAAGTCGTCAAGGCGGCTTCTCCTCCCAGAGGGTCGGTCTTTGCGAGACTGACTGCGCCTGCTCCTGCTCCCACTCAGAAATCCATTTTTGACCGGTTGGACACAACTTCTCAACGGGCGTCAGTCTTCGAGAGGCTGACACCGGCAACAGCCCCTCACCTGAACAGGGGGCAAGACACTCCCGTCACTGAACCAATACCGACAACTCATCACGCCCGACGTCGTCACTGGCGCCGGATAAGGAAGACTAGGGGCAACTCCCCTTCCGGGCTAACCCCACCAGCTCCAACGGTGGAAATTGAGGCTGCTGTTCCAACCGGGAACAGCTTTGAGCTGCTAAACAGGGTACGCAGAAATTCGCCAACTGCGGTTCTCAAAAGATCTCCTCCAACGGTGAAGACCGTCGTGGAAGCAAAACCAGAAAAGCCAGAGCAACCCTCTCAACGGCTGTCCTCCAAAATTTACAAGGTCTGACGACAGGTCTAAGAGTCAGTGGTTGATCAAGATTATCCCCGCCGGCAGAAGAAGCTGAAGGCCCGACAGGAAGAAAACCATCATGTTAAGCCGCAGAAAACGACAGCTACTTGGGTGCCCACTACAACGGCCCCTTCAACTTCGACCACTCAAAAAAGAAGGAGGCCGGAGAATATCCCTGTGTCTTTGGCAAAGGGCAAAGATACTGACTCTAAACACCCCAAGTATGGGGGCATAGTGGTGCATACTGTTTATATGGCATCCGGGAAAGAGGACAGTCGCGCTGCGACGGGTCACCGACCACTCACCCGATCCATCACAAGAGATCAGGAACAGCAGCAGCAGAAGCTTCAGGAAATGCTGACGCAAATGGCCATACTCACCGGGCCAAAAGAGAGCTCGGAGGCATTGTCAGAGCAGCGTCACGAACGAGAAACCGACACTGATTTCTTACGCAGGGTCCTCGAAAAGAAGGACAAAGAAGCCAAAGAGCAAGCGGCTAAAATAAAACAAATGGCGCTCCTCTTCCAAGACATGGTAGGGATGATGTTACAGTCGGACCCTCCAGTTGATGACCCTCCAATCATTGTTGAAAACGATAAAGGGGAGACATCTAATCCTCCGGCTCTTTCAGCAGCCAAGGAAGAAACCATTTCCAAGGCCGCACTCGATGACTATATAGCTCAGCAAATACGAGCTCATCAGGCAAATGAGGCGGCTGAGCAAATTGTTAGAACCGGATGACCCTACCCGGACTGGTATGACCAAATCAGTTACCCGCCAGGATATACGATCCCTAAATTCCATGTGTACAATGGGACAGGGAATCCACATCAGCATGTCGCTCAATGCAGGGCCTTATGCGGCAATACTGGAGGCGATGACAAATTGTTGCTTCGACAATTCGTCGGCAGCTTAGCAGAAATAGCCTTTGAATGGTATTCGGAGCTACCTAACGACTCTGTCAAAACATTTGCGGAGATGGAGCTACTGTTTACACAAAGATTCGCGAGTGCCAGTGGACGCAACCCGATAACAGCACTGATCAATGCCAGGATAAGACCAGGCGAAACGTGGGTCCAATATGCAACACGATGGAGGAACCTATGGTCGAAATGCAAACAACGTATCGAAGAAGCGCCAGCGGTGGGCATGTTCATGGGCACTCTCGATCCGCAGGCGACTATATCCCAATTCATGATGTTCTTCAGGCCGACCACTTTCCAGGCCTTGATCGACAAATTAGCCCAAATGGACCAGATGGGCCATGGACCGTCTCCTCCAAAACTGGACTCTCGAAATGAGAAGAAAGCAAAAGCGATCGTTGTTGCCAATACTCAACAACAGCAGAGCAAATCAAAGCCGGTTGCTCGCCAAAACAACGTGCGTCCAAGCCCATCCCTCGAGGAGAGACTGGGACGTCCTTACTTGTTTCCTCAGAATAAAACAAGGTAACTGTTCGAGCTGGCCACGCGCAACGGACTCATCAATCTGCCGAGTCCAAAACGTCTGTTGCAACCAGGCGATCTTAATAATCCCGATTATTGCCCTTACCACCACATGGTAAGTCACCCGATCGAGAACTGTTTTGTCTTTAAGGGATGGATCGAGGATCAGTACCTACAAGGAAAGTTCGCGTTGTCTGAAAAGTGGAAAGTAAACCCACCACAGCCGCACACTTCAAAGGAGACGGACACGCCGGGGGCAGCTTGTTCTTTTGTTGAGGACGAAAACGATAGAGAAGACTCATCATACGAATCCGAAGACTACGTAGCGAGTTGTCATGTGATCTCTCACTCATTGATAGATGATGAAGAGGCTCCTTGCGCCGAGAAACCGAAGGCGGACCCTGAACCGGAAATTCTGCGGCCGTCAGACGAGATGATCGATACCTTCCTGAATGAGATTCGTCTGAATGTTAAAGCCAATCAAGAGCGTGAGATGGCCATACTGGAAGGAGCCAAACAACGCCAACTAGACGAAAGAGTTGAGGCACTCTCATCAAATCAAAAGATATCTACTGCTGATAAAAACAAATTCAAGACGAGGAAATGGTTTGCTAAAGCCATATCAATGGGAATGAAGCTACCGCCCTCTGAAGAAAACACTCTCGATGGGGTAGAGATGCATCCTAATTATTGCTTGTATCATCAGAAGATCACACATCCCACTGAAGACTGCGACTCCTTTAAGTGTTGGTGGCAAGAGTATGTCGCTCATAGACACCACATCAACAAAATAAAGCAGGAAGCTCGTAGACAGCGGAAAAATACGACAGATGAGCATAAAAGAGTCGCCGGCAATTGTCACAGGGACGAGCCCGGGGGATCACGAGTTCTCACATTTGGGAACGACCCCGACGAAGAAACAGCCTTCAACCCTCTATTCAAGGAATCCATCTCTGAAGAATTGAAGAATTATGAGAACATTCATCCGTGCAAAGGCATACTACCCGGAAAGAATCTCGGACCCGCAAACGACGGAGCAAACGAAATGAGAAAGGAAAATGGAAAAATGGCCTTTGTTGCCAACACTCAACAACAATCGAGTGGCCCTAGACCGGTTGTTCGTCAAAACAATATGCGTCCATGCATATCCCTCAAGGAAAGGCTAGGGCGTCCTTACTTGTTTCCTCAGGATGAAACAAGGAGACTGTTCGAGCTGGCAGTGCGCGATAGACTCATCAATTTGCCAAGTCCAAAACGTTCGTTGCAGCCAAGCAATATCAACGATCCCAATTATTGCCCTTACCACCAAACGGTAAGTCACCCGATCGAGAATTGCCACGTCTTCAAAAACTGGGTTGAAGACCAATACCATCAGGGCAAGTTCACGTTGTCCGAAAACTGGAAGGTGAGCCCGCCACAACCACATGCTCCAAGAAAGGTGGACACGCCGGGGGCATCATGCTCAGTCATAGAGAAAGCCCTATAGACCGAAAAGTCAGTAAACTAGAGATTCGCCTCGAATACGGCGACGACGGACCGAAACGTCCTTAAACTAACGATGGACCGAAACGTCCTTAAATTAACAACGGACCACTACGTCCTAAAACTAGCTGACGACCGAAACGTCTTTAAACCACTACAGCAGCATCCTCAGGCTGACAAAATATATATATATATATATATATATATATATAAATATAATAATAATAATAAAAAAAGATAATAAAGACGGTATGTCCATAAGCGAAATGGGCACGGATGAAAACCCGAAAGGGCTCCGTGAGTAAAAACAGCAGGGCTACCGGCGAGTGTTTATGAAAACCCGAAAGGACGCAACCTCGTTAATAGACACTTGCAGGGTCCTCTTGACCTTGTAAGGAGAAATCACCCGCGTGAGATCCTTACGACTCACAGGGAAGCAACACACTTAGGGATCCTCACGATTCTTAAGGAGAATTACACTTGCGAGATCCTCACAACTCGTAAGGAGAACTCTCATATGGGACCCTCACGGCTCATAAGATTTGAAAGTCTTAAGTTACAGAGACCTGAACCTGTTCTTAAGCAACCCCCACAACCTTCGATACTGCCCTACAAGTGGCTCAATGCTGACCCTTGTATACAATACACGGGCGCGAATAAACATTTCCCTAACCAGGTCCCACCCGTGGCTAGGGATATTTCCATATGGTGAACGACCCTTGTAAGTCCTCTCGACTTATAAAAAAAACACCTTTTGTAAGATCTTTACGACTTACAGAGGAACATGCACTTAGGAATCCTCACAATTCCTAAGGAGAAAATACACCTACAAGATCCTCACGGCTTGTAGGGAGAAGTACCTTTGTGAGACCCCTACGGCTCATGAAGTCAAAAGCCTTAGTCGACGGGATCCTAACCCTGTTCGCTAAGCCACCTTTGTTCAACGTCGACAGAGGTAAATGATGATTCGCTCCTGGCAATATCCCAGTTGTAGCGATACTGATGCCTAAACCGGTATCAAATTCCAAGCCCTTTCAAGGCAAATGATGATTCGCTCCTGGCAATATCCCAGTTGTAGCGATGCTGATGCCTATACTGGTATCAAATTCCAAGTCCTTTCATGGCAAATGATGATTCGTTCCTGGAAATATTCTAGTTGTAGCGATGCTGATGTTGAGATTGGCACCAGATTCCAAGGTCTACACTCGCGATAAAAAAAAAAGCGAGCCATACATGCATGCAAAATGGCCGAAATGATGGGGCAACTCGCAATAAAAAGCAGCGAGTAAAAATAAAATAAATAGACGAAATGATGGGGCACTCGCAATAAAAAACAGCGAGTAAAAATAAAATAAATAGCCGAAATGATTGGGCAGCTCGCAATAAAAAGCAGTGAGTAAAAATAAAGAAAAAACAGCCGAAATGATTGGGCAACTCGCAATAAAAAACAGTGAGTGAAAATAAAATAAATAGCTGAAATGATTGGGCACCGCGAAAAATAGCCGAAATGATGGGGCAATCGCGACTTTCGCGATATAAAGTTGAAATGATAGAGTATCGCAGAAAGAAAATAATAATAAAAAAACAATGAATGAAACTGCTGCCCTATAGGTGAGATCACATCGATCCCTGTATACAATCCAGGGGCACAAACAAAGAGAGAACCATACCTTCCCAACAGGCTCCACCAAAAAGTGAAGCCAAATCTCGACGGTTCATAGTCAACCTAGAGACAAACTCGACATTTGTCGCAATATTGCAGAAAAGATGTCAACAAACAGAGCAAAAGAAGATCCTTAGCTTCAGGGTCTCGACGTCGGTATCGACAACTTAGAGATCGCTGACGGTGTTTCTCCTCACTCCAACTAAACGCAGACATGACGTCAACAACCGATCTCAGAATCACAATGAAACGGAGCCACGGCATAGTATCTAATTCCAAATCTTAACGGCAATATCTACAGCCTAAATAATCAACAAAGGCATTCCTTCGCAGTCCAGCAAGATGTAGATACAACGTCAACAAAAGACCCCATGGTCAGTAAAGCGGAGTGACGGCAAAATCCCAGCTCCACCTCGACGTCCGTCTCAATACAACAGATGAGATGTCACGACAGCGTTCTCCCTCTAACAGGATACGGACACGACAAAGCAAACGAAGCGAAGGCCAAATTCCTAGCTTCAGGGTCTTAACGGCAAGTCATATAAAGCCCGAAAGACAATCGGAGATCATCTCGCACCAGTGCGGAGTAGTCACCACCTCGACGTTCGTCTCGACACAGCAGATGCAACATCACCAAATGGAGCCACCGAAAAATCCCTAGTTCCAAACCTCGACGGTCCACCAACAACCTAGAGACAACCGCGATATCCGTCTCAACACAGAAGACGCGATGACAGCAAACGAAGCAAAGGCCAAATCCCTAGCTTCAAGGTCTTAACGGCAAGTCATATAAAGCCTGAAAGACAACCGGAGATCATCTCACACCAGTGCGGAATGGTCACCACCTCGATGTTCGTCTCGACACAACAGACGCAACATCATCAAACAAACAGAGCCACGGCAAAGTCCCTAGTTCCAAACCTCTACGGTTCACCAACAACCTAGAGACAACAGCGACATTCGTCTCGATACAGCAGATGCGATGCCAGCAAACGAAGAAAAGGCCAAATTCCTAGCTTCAGGGTCTTGACGGCAACTCCTATAAAACATGAAAGACCATCGGAGATTATCTCACATCAGTGCGGAGTGGTCACCACCTCGACGTTCATCTCGATACAGCAGACGAGATGTCACCCCAGCGTTCTTCCTCCAGCAGAGTTTAGACGTGACAATCAAACAAATGGAGCCACGGCAAAATTCCTAGTTCCAAGCCTCGACGGTTCACCAACAATCTAGAGACAACCGCGACATTCGTCTCGATACAGCAGACGCAGTGCCAGCAAACGAAGCGAAGGCCAAATTCCTATCTTCAGGGTCTTGACGGCAACTCACATAAAACCTGAAAGACTATCGGAGATCATCCCACACCAGCACGGAGTGGTTATGACTCATCGGGGCTATCCAAAATGAGCCTAATCTCAAGTAAAAAGCGACATGGAAAAATTCCTAACGCTTGCTTTTCTGACGGTAAGATTACCTGGAAGATTACTTGAAGACGTCTTGTCCAGCCCTCGAAGGGATCATAGACACGACAGTCGCAGGGCTACTCGAACAGCACGATTGCCTATCGAGGAATATATCAGCTGATGCGACGGTACAACGGCCAAAACCCTAAGTACCATAGACCCTAACGGAGTTCTGTCGTAAAGAGCAGAGGTTAACTGTGACGTTAGGATATGCTTGCAAGAACTGCTCGATTCGTCTCGACTCGTGAGGAAATTGATGTCTTTGCGAGAACTTCTCGATTCGTCTCGACTCGTGAGATAAAGCCTTAGGCAGTAGGGATTAAGAAACCTGTTTCCTAAGCACTGGGACCCTGCAAGTCGGCCCAAAACGGTCTCTTGCACACTATCCATGGGTCTCACTCTTCAAAGTCAAATCTCGACAAGGAGGGAAACAACCGCTTACGGGTCCTCTCGACTCATAAGAGGGAAAAAACTCTTATAGGATCCTTACGACTTATAAGAGAAAACGCACTTAGGATTCCTCACGATTCCTAAGGAGAAAATACATCTATGAGATCCTCTCGATCCGTAAGGAGAAAATTCTTTGTGAGACCCTCACGGCTCATAAAGTTGAAAAGTTTTAGGCTACAAGGACCCTAAACTTGTCTCCTAAGCCCTCAATTCCATGCCTACTCATAACTTTGCACTACTTCACCCACGTACATACTTACATGGGCAAAGTAGTGGGGGGCATTTGTTCCCGCCAAAATTTTGGGCTCAAAACCCGCTCCTTATAAAATATAATAAAAATAAATAAATAAATAAATAAACAAATAATAAAGGAGAAAATCTCCCTTTCAGAGCAAAGCGCTGTTCAAATTCCAAGGTGGGAAACGAAGCAACGCTTCTGTTTCCCCCAATCAGAGTAAAGCTCTGTTTAAAATTCAAACTTTAATAAAGGAAGCAATGCTTCAGATGGTTTGCGCTCTGCGCTGCGCGACACGTGGCAGCGCAGTTGCGATGCGCTCTGCGCTGCGCGACACGTGGCAGCGCAGTTGCGCTAGCGCAGTTGCGTTGCGCTCTGCGCTGCGCGACACGTGTCAAGCGCAGAAGCATTTGCGCCAATGCCAGCACCAAAACAGAAAAGTCCTGGAAAGATCTTTTCTCAATCTTGTTAAAAACAAGAAGATTGATTTCTGTAAAACAGAAGCCCTTGGATCAAAGATCCAACGGTGGGGAAAAATCCCCAAATCACTCAGAGAAAGATCTCTCTAACCAATTCAACAAATCATTGGCACTATAAAAAGACCCCTAGACTCCAAGTCTAAAAAACCAGAGAGAAACACAGAGACATCAACACAGAGAGAACTCCTCTAAAGAAAATTTTGAGAAGAACTCAAAAAGAAAAAAAGGTAAACCCTTTGAATAAAAAAGAAGAATTTTTTCTGAAAAGATCATTGATCTAAGAACAAGATCAAGGATCTTCAATAAAAAAAATAATAATAACAAAGGCATTGCCTTTTTTATGAACCATTGGTTCTGGAATCTCAAAGATTCTTTTCTTGAATCCAAAATTGGATCAAGATATTAAAACAGTGCCTTGCACTTGTAAATCTGCACTGTTGCGCTCTTGGGTTGGCGCAAGTCACCAGAGAGCGCCATGTGTCAGCTCCAGAACAGCTTGTGCTATGCGCTTTTAAAACAGAGCACTGCTCTCATGAATTGGCACAACTCACCAGAGCGTGCCACGTGTCAGCAGCGCAACAGCGCAGCGCACTGCGCTTGCACTTACCGGAGCGTGACACGTATCACCTCCACATGGACTTGCGCCTTGCACTCCTCAATTGGCGCAAAGCGCCTGACAAGCCACGTGGCGCTCTGTCAGACTAATTAATGCAGCGCATTATTAAAGGGCAAAGCCCAATTAAGAGGCCCAATGAGCCAAAATAAATGCTCTGCATTATAAAAAGGGGACAGAGCCCAACTTAAAAGGCCTAACAGGACAGAATAAAATGCAGTGCATTATTAACAGGAGCAGAGCCCTAATAAAGGCCTACTAGGCTAAATATAAATAAAAATGTTGAACATTATCAATTGGACTTAGCCCAATTCTGGCCGTAAGTTCTCAAATTAAATTGACTGAGCATGGTTGCTCTCTTAAATCAATTTACACTTGGTTCAAGGGTACATCTCTGAACTCCTCTAACACCTGTCGTTGTAATCTTTCAACGTCGTCAGAGAGGTGATGGGTCCCGACGGCCATACATAACATGGACCCCTATGTCCCTAAACTGGAAATGGACCACCATGTCCCTAAACTGGCAATGGACCGCAATGTTCTTAAACTACCTATGAACCACTACGTCCCTAAACTGAAACAATAGAGCCCCCAAATGCTCTTTTGTCGGATTTAAACGATCCTGTTTAAGTCGATCTTGGCCTCAAGTATGGCTAGCGTATCCTTAAACCTTCAAACAGACTTTAGTCCCAAATTGGACTATAGACCCCCTAATCGACTTTGGTTCAAAGGTATATCTATGAACTCCTCTGACACCTGTCGTTGTAATCCTTCAACGACGTCAGAGAGGTGACGGGTCCCGACGGCCATACATGCAATGGACCACTATGTCCCTAAACTGGAACAATAGAGCCAATTGCTCTCTTGTCGGATCTAAATGATCCCGTTAAGTTGATCTTAGTCTGGAGATTAGGCTAACGTATCCTTAACAAAAGTTTAAGTTGATCTTAGCCTTAAATAGGGCTAAGGTATCCTTAAACCAAAACCCCAAACCCAAATCTAAGAAAATACGAATTTAGACTAATCCACGTCCTACGGGCGACGACATAAATTAGTCTCCATATACGATCCACGGGCAACCACATACAAAACAAACACCCATAACACGAAGTGAAATTCTGGAGAAGGAGAAAGTTGCTACCGCGATGCGGTAACTTAATTAACTGCAGGGGCTTGCGCCTGCAGGGAAGAGCGTCCCCACAATCAAAAAACCCCTCAAGCGAGGGGGAATCTGACGAAGTCTGCTATATCGGCTGCATCCGTCTAAACCTCCAATACGCGGTGCCATAAATCAACTTAGTATCTTTGGAGAGGTGGACGGATAAAACTAAGTAGCATCTGCCACGAATCTCAGGCAAGACGTCTCTCAGTCGTCTTGGCCGCCGTTCGGAGGGGAACATGGGTATGCATGTTGATAGTTTGTATTGTGTTATTCTTTACTTATGGTGACTCTTCCTATTTTTAGAATCACTAATCTCTATATAAAAAAACTAAGAATAAAATAAAATGAAAAAGATGGGATATGAGAGACTCATTAAACAACAGTTCCGGTTTAATTATAAACTGCGCCTTGAGCTTGCTATGCAACACTCATGGCTTTTTATGATTCCTGCCATACACAATCGTTAAATATTAAACTAAGAACTATTTTTGTCATATAATATTTTGTATAAATAAACAAAAGTAAATACTGTCTTACTATCTAAATAAAAAGATAAGCTAATAGAAATGGAATCAATGCACAAGAAAATCATATCGACATTAAAGTAAGTTTAGATAACTATAAATGGCATTTAAAAGAAACTATTTTTTCTCTCAATGTTAATACTTCTCCATGTCTTACTTTACATATTTGTTTTTCATATTATTACATATCACTTTTTATATAAATAAGGATACATTTTGTCATGAATTGTTAAGCACTTGTGTCCGAAAGGAGAAGAAAACAATGGCTTTGATTTTAGAGTTAAATAATTATTTTATTTTGCAATTCTATGAGTATCGACATAATTAATTTCTACATCTTTCTTTGATAAAACTATAATAACATGTGTGTATTTTACAATTTATAAAAAATATAGTAGATTAGTTTTGATCGCAGGCGTTAGCATGGAGCCGAAGCTAGTATATGAACAACCTTCATATCTAATTAGTTATTACAACCTTATTACATGAAGCGAAAAACATATGCTAGATTTCTTACTTTCAAAAAATGGTAAAATTCATGTCTACCAAACAATTTTCCAAACTCATTTTGTTAATGGAAGAGTAAATGATGTAACTTCTTAGGTATTTTTTCTTCTTTCAACATTACATAAACAAACATATAAAGTAACTTCCATAAAAGTAACTTGCAATTATCTAAACAGGTCTTAAATACAACTAATGCCTGACTGATTATCACAGTTACTAGTCAGGAAATTACAACTGAACCATCAATTTCAACTTCCTTTTCTACCACTTCCAAAACCTAACCCCCACCCCACCGGAAATTATTCCCAACGCTGGTTGCATACGCCAAGACGAGAGAGAAATGGAAGTGTGTGCCCCCCTTCCCCCCCCCCCCCCCCGCCCCAACCTGAAAAAACAAAAACCAGCACCCCAAACCAACACACACACACACACACCATGTTCTCTTTTCACATTTTTCTCTTCTTCTACTTCCCAGCATGTTTTCTTCATCATTCTTTCAAAGCATCCACCTTAAAAAAAAAATTCAAAACAGTACACTAAAATTCATGCAAAGTACCCAAGGAATTTTCAATATAACAACAAAACAACTTTTTTCATAAGAACAAAAATAACCAGTACTCAGATAACATTCATGTTTCTCATAGTTACAATTGATTGCATCTCTGCAAAATTAGCAACAACAGTTTACATCTGACTGCAAGAACTGGAACCCCAAAAAAATTACTCCCAAGACACTCTAAATACTTTAGCAGAAATCGGATTTTCCCTAGAGGCGTATGGATGCCCGCAATCTACAGTGCAAACAACATAAATCAAAAATATTCATTGAGGATTTATGTTGTGTGAACCCTAATGTCACGCTCCGCTTCCCAAAATGTGGAATACGAGGGGTTGACAAGGCCAGCCATACTCCTACGGTCGAGCTAATATCTCTCCGTAGTCACACTTCGGCTTCTAGCTTTACATGGTAATCAGTAAACAATGCACAGGTAATGAGAAATGCAGTAAATGAAGCAAAATAAATACAAAGAACTAACCTGATGGAGATCAAAAGAGTATAGCTCTGGATAGCTGATCAAGATGTCCGCGATGTACGTCTGGTCCTGGTCTAAGATAGACCCACTTCTCACTCTGAGCATGAATACTCAGGTCGTCAGAGCGACGCGATAGCAATATATATATATATAGGTGCAAGTGGTAACTCGTACAGTAATAATGAATATATAACAGTAAATCAAGATAGTAAAGATGTGAATATGAAGTAGTCATTGTGGGTGTCTTGGTGAACAGTAAAGCAGTAAAATAGTATGTCCGGTGTGTCGATTCAGTAAACAATGCATGTCAATGTCACTATCCTTATCAGTCTCTAATTCTCACTGTACAGGTCACTAAGTCTATCGTCAGTCCAAATGTGAGATTCAACCACTCATGAGTATCCCCCACCCAAGGGTAGGACCCAAAAGTAAGGGAACACGGGCCCAAGTCGCTCACTAATAATCAGTGATATCCCTGTAAATCTCCATATATCTCCATATATGCCGGCATGGGACTCCCGAGATTCTGTTGAACTCACACTCAAACTACCCCACACCCCGTGGTCAATATCAAACGCCAACCATAACCTCAAATACCGGTCAGTCGATGACAAGTCTGCGCGAGAACTAGAGACAGGATCTCCATCAAGCACGTCTCGACTGATACCCAAGATAAATGGACAGTGTCTGGTGCCTTAGCTGTGACACCCATACAAGTGCTTCAATAATTGTCCCATACCAATTATAGTCACACTTATACACGTCCCACAGACGTCGACAATGCAATAAATCAATAGGGTCCACTGATTGTATACAAGTACGTGTCACTTTCACTTACCCATTCATGCTTAAACACTAACGTACTTGCCACAATCAAACACTAAAACCTAACACTGGGTAATGCACATGATCACTAGGTTACCAATGCAATAACATATATGCAATGTGATGAGAAATACGGTAGTTCAGGCACGGTTAAGATGTCATAAGTCGATGTCCTACCACCTGCGTAATTTATCATAAATCATACATGCCAAATTTAGTGAAACAATAAAAGGGGGTAAGCAGTATGTCTAATTATCTATCCATAAAAATTAGTTTCACATTAATCGGGTTTCAGGATCACTAGATATGGCCATTTCATTTTAAGCGTTCACTGCTGGAAATCCGGTTTCAGAATCGGAAGTCCGTTTCGTAACGCATTTTAATCCCAGTTGGGATCAGAATTTAATGATTCTACAGCTGAATGAAATTTAGGCTTTTGAATAAGGTTTCCAATGCACTATACGGATTCTCAATCGCGTCTCTACGTCAGAAGTTACGCACTGGTCAACACTAGGGGATCAGTTCTGGTTCTGTTTGGGACTGCTATACGTCCCGATCTTTTAAATTGCAGATTAAATAGTAAATGACAATATAAAGGGGTGAAATCACTTGCGTTATTTACCTAACATATTGATCTTCAATAAGTATAGGGTTCCACAACATACAGATTCAGGCAACAAGGTAGTAAACATTACGAAACAGAAAACAACAACCAGAGCTGCTCTGGACTGCAGTCTAGAGCCGCTCTCCGAACTAATTCTCGTCATAATTTCAGTACAGCAACAATTTAGAACTTGTACAAGGTTATAGTTCGTCGAGTCGGCTTCGATTTGAGCCCTCGAACGCATCATTTCAATATGTATACAATTAATTATAATTTTAACAAGTTTCAGGTGCGGGAAATTCCCAGTTTTTATGAGTGTGAAAGGGGGTGTTCATTTAAGCCAGCAACAATCGTATTTTTCAGTGAAATTTCTACACAATGTTCATTGCTAGACGGGACAAAACATGCAATCGAGTTCCGTCAAATTAAATGAAGGTTTTCATTTGGATCTTGCATCGAACACTTATGTTATTTAAGTTTTCATGTATAGCAAATAGGGAATTAATACGGTTTGATTTGTAACGGAAATAAACTAGCATGTAGCAAGTAGGGTACTTTCCTGGAGACGTTTTGGCGATGCACGGAAGTGGCAACGGCACGAACGCGTGACGAACGGCATGGTTAGGGTTCGCGGCCTCGGCTCGCGTTTCGGGTTCGACGTCGGAGTTGTCCGGGGCGACTCGTGTTCGCTGGAAGCGGAGTGGGATGCTCTGTCGATCTCCTGGGATGTGATGGGGTCGACGATGTTGGCGGTGGTCGTTCCAGCGATGTGCACAATAGGGGTAGAGATGTAGGTTTTGGAGAGAGAGAGCGGGGGGGCAATGGGTCTCAGGTTTGGAAGAGATGGTGATGCTGCTGGGGATGTAGGGGTTGTCGACGAGGTGGTTCAGGTCAGTGGGGCTCCCCGGCGTCGAGTGCAGGGGAGTGAGTTCGGTGGTGGCAAGATGGGTGCAGGGGAGCTTGGTGAGGGAAAGATGGTGGTGTTTTCTTCCGAGGAAAGAGAGGAGCGAGCACGAGAGTGAGAGCGAGAGAGGAGAAAGGGGAACGAGGAGAATCGTCGCCGTCGTCGGGGGCACTCGAAAGCGGTGGGTTGTGGGAGTTTTCGAGAGGGGAGAAGTGTGGGTTTGATCGAGATTGAAAGTGAGCAGGGGGAAGAGGTAGAGGGACAAGGAGGGGTTGCGCTTGTGGAGCTCGCGAGGTGCGCGGTCGTGGCGACGGGCGCGGAGACGTGGGCGACGTGGGTCGAGCGACGCTGGTGCGCGCGGGGGAAGACAAAGAAACGAGCGAGAAAAATGAACGTGGAGGAGAAGGAGAAGTAATGAAGCGGGTCGGGTCGAGTTCGACGGCGGGCGCGGGTAAGGAATAGGCTTGGGAGCTTTGGGCCGGGGTTATTTTTAAGATTAATTCATTTGGAAATAAAGGAGTGTTGGGCTGGGTTTGTATAAATATTTAGTTCAAATTTTCAGTTGGGCTAGGGAATTAATTTGGGGAGAAATAATTAATGAATTGTGTTTTCTTTATTCGGCTGGGCTGAGGAAATTGGGGCACGGGTTAAGGGAATAAAAGAGATAAGATTTGGGTTTGGGTTAGGAGCAGGGGCTGGGCCGGGGATAATAGGGATTTCATTATTTGCTTTGTTATTTTTCTTTTGGGCTGGGGTTGGATTAAAAGGGAAACGGGCTTGGAAAAATGGGAAGTAAAAATAAGATGAAATAGAGTTTGGTGTTTAAAGGGGTTTAAAGGAAATAAAAATGATTATAAATAAAATAAATAGATTCTGTAAATAATATATTATGAAAAATACGGATAGTGCTGTACAAAAAGAACTGGGTATTACATCATACCACCCTTACAAAAATTTCGTCCTCGAAATTTAAAACAAGCGATGAGCTATATAAAGTAACATGCGAAAAGCTATGACCTCAAACACTTACATAAAGTGGTTTTCTTAAAACGGTTAGAAAGAAAAATTGAAGGTCTAAGTAAGTATAAGACAGAAATCAACTATAAGGGAAAACTATATGATAAAAATAGCAATAACGAACAATAACATCTGAGGCATGCTAGATAAAATCGAGATCCTAAATATATGCATACGTGCGTATATCAAAATAGCGCAGCTAAAATAATAGTTACAGGCACAGCTATTTATAAATAGCAAACGATAAGCACAATACCCAGGAAACTAAAGTAACAACAATAAAATAGTGAAGGATTTGTCGATAGGTTAAAACATTTTAGGATAATGTATCAATCAAATAGTATTAAAATAACTTAGGAAACCCACATAGTGAAAATAAGAAACATGGAACAAAATATGCGCGATATATGGTTGAGCTATTGAACATGTGAAGGATAGTAAACCATTTAACACGGGTAAAACGGAAGTAGTCAATAACACGCGATTCTTTTGATTAATACAAAATAGTGAAAGCTAAGTTTTCGAATAACGATGTCCCTAAATATAGTTAGGGTAATAGGAGATAGCACAAAGATGTATTTAGCTAGCCAGGGTAGGGATTACGATGGAGTTTGGCTCACTCAAAAGGTCGGAGTGTGACACTTTAAACTGAAGGTCGAAGAGACCGGGGTCGGGTCAGCTCAGGGTGTAAGGGTGAACAGTAATGAACCACAGGAGGGGAAGAGATGTATGGGAAGGAAAACGGTCGATACATCATGTGAATCAAAAATCCGAAGGGTTAGCGAACTCGGAAATTTCACTATCAATTTCTCCTCCAGAATGATCTCAAACGAGGCACCTACGAAGGATGAATGGTGGCCCATTCAAAAGATCGGGGTGCGGTATTTTTTTAATCTAAGCGAGGGTCAAAACAGCACAAGGTGCAGGGGTGGATAGTCAAGGATCTCAAGAGGAAAATAAATGTATAGGGGAAACAGTCAAGCATCTAGTGAACCAAAATCAAAAGATTAGCGAACTCAGTAATTTATTTCATTTCAGAAAAGTCCGAACAATGCATCCATGACGAATAAAAGATAGCCCTAAACTATACATAGATTTCATTTGGCCAGAGGAGACGAAAGCTAAATCATGTCAGTCGCGGTTGCGGAGGTTCAGCAGGTTACGGTAGGCTCGCGCGCTCAGATAGGGGCGTCCAATTCTATAGTGCCTCGCAGGGGCCGCCATTGGGAGTCCTTCTGCCGCGGGGTTTTATTCTTCCGGTCCTTCTTCCTCGGCTGGAGCTTCCTCAACGAGGTCTGCTTCCATGCGATTCTCTACTCCTGGATCCTTTTCCATAGGATTTTCTTCCACTGGATTTTCACCAGGGTTTTCCTCTCCTGGGTTTTCTTCTATCGGGTCCTCCTCGGAATCTTCCTCTATTGGGTCTTCTTCGAGGTCTCCTTCCTCTTCGTCGGAATCACCGATCATGTCAACTTCTGGGGCTGTGGCTTCCTCGTTCTCGGAATCGCTGTTGCCGAAAATAACCTGTGGGTCGTTGTAACACCCGAGTTCATTTATACCAATTCCAGTTCTCGTATTTCTTTATTTGGGTTATTTCTTAATTTAACGTATTTTGGGTGCAAATGGTATTTTATGTTTTATATTGCATTCGACCCGACCCGCTTGCTTGAGCCTGTTTGATTCTTAGCTATAGATTACTTTGACTTGTTGCATGGACACGTGCATCTCATGTTTAATACATACTGGTATTTTATCTAGTATCGCATCTTTTATCATATAACATTTTTAAGTCTCAGAAAATAATTTAAAATTCCATTTCATAGCCTGCATGATACCCCTAACCCCATGGTAGCATCTGCGCATCTTGCTATCGTCCCGATCAGTGAAACGGACGTGTTTGGATGGCTACGCGCACGTACGGGCATCCGTTCTTGGGGGTATGCATTTTCTTTAACTGAGCATTCATTTTGAAATTTGGAAGTTGCATATATTTTTTTAATATTTTAAATCCGAATTTTTGACCCGACCCGGGCGTGTTTTGGGGTAAGTTTGTATTTGCCAAAATCTCGAAACGGGCCAATATTATATTCCATATTTCCTTATAACCTTTTAACTAAGAAAATATTTATTATATTTTCCTAAACAGTCTCTCTCTCTCTTTATCTCTAAAATATATTTTAAACAGATATATATATCTCTCTCTCTTACTATATATATTTTTTTCTTTTAATTTTTTTTCTAAACCTTATTCAAAACCCACATCCCCTCTTCTCCCCTTCTTCCCCAGTTCCACCTCGTCTCGAAGCCTTAACCCTAATTTTCATTCTCGCGAACGAAGATGACGGAGATCCTGCACATACAAGGGGGTCAATGCGGGAACCAGATCGGGGCCAAGTTCTGGGAGGTTGTCTGTGCGGAGCACGGCATCGATGCCACCGGCCGATACAGCGGCGACACCGACATGCAGCTGGAGCGCGTCAACGTCTACTACAACGAGGCGAGCTGCGGCCGCTTTGTTCCCCGCGCGGTGCTCATGAATCTGGAGCCCGGCACCATGGACATCCTCAGATCTGGGCCATACAGCCAAATCTTCAGGCCCGATAACTTCGTCTTCAAGCAGAGAGGCGCCGGGAACAACTGGGCCAAGGGGCATTACACCGAGGGCGCGGAGTTCATCAACTCGATGCTTGATGTTGTGAGGAAGGAGACTCGGCTAAGTAATTTTCTTTTGTGGCTGACTACTTCCTCACATTTGCAGAATCCGAGCCCTCTATGGCCTGAGTTCTCTATTAGGCACTTGGTGTAGGCTATATTGGAGTACCAGAAGGTCTACCTTTATTTAAGAGAGCTAAGAAGCAAAAGTAGAAATAAACAATGAAGGAAGGCTTTCTATTTTTGGGATCGTCAATTGTGCTTTGTACAGGTATGATACTTGCAACTTCGACCCATACTGTAGCTGTTGCTTATCATGTGAGGAATACATATTAGGTTGATGACGACAATCAGCATAGAAGTATTTTAGGCGTAAGTTTGTCTTAGCTAAAGAAATACAACATGTAAACTCTCATAAACATTCTCTGAGTAGCCATTAGCTAATTTGAAGTGATTGAAGATAGGACATGAGCTTTCAAGAATCAATTAAAGTGTGAGATGTTAACATTGTTCTGGATATTTCGGGTTCCAAAAGAGAGGCGCCTTCTGATTTGGAAAAATAGGAAATGAAACCGCGTAGCAGACTCTTTTTAATCACGCGGTACTTGTAAATCCCCAGTTCCAGTCATCGCCGGAGTCATGCCGCTGCCGTCGATCCAAGCAACCTTGTGAACATCCCCTACCTGCGTAGTTACCTTCTTACCGTGCTTGGACCTGTTCCGTGTGTGCGTGTGGATGTTGCGACATTTGCTGACGTCGGACGTGCCGTGCGTATCCGTATCACGATCCATCAAGGCAAGTTTACCTTGCTACATGCTACATTACATTTTATGCATCCATTTTAATAAGTATAATTATTGAATCGATACCTGTACATCGATATAGTTATTCTGTACCTACTTGCGTATCATTCTATATGTTCCAGTTTATTGTTCCGTTAGTATCCATACTTGTTTATTTATACCCATGCTTATGCTAGTTGATTGTGAGCACCCACATGATATCTTGTACACCCTGACATGACATGTTACACCTACTACTTGACCCGACATGGTACCGTGCAACTCTTGACATAACGTGACACCTTTATATATTACCTGGCTTGACCTGATGTACCATGGTCTTACCTATTACCTGATCTTGTGTCTAATGCTAACAAACCTGACATGTAGTCCTCACGGACTGTTCCTGTTGTCTATCCAGACAAACCCCTTCTTACCTGATCCTGTGCTGGCATTAGTTCTTGATTACTGAATACCTGACTTGAACACCTATAGCTTGGGGGAATGGGGAAATCAATGATGAAACCTGACTTGTAACTCAACAGTTCGATACCTGTTCTGATCAAGTCTTACGGGTTAGGCCAGTCCCGGAATGATGATGCTGACATCACTCATCTGTACATGCTACCTTCTACTGCCTAGCGGCACGTCTCGGATTCAGCCCGAGAATCTTGACCGTGGTCCCGGGCACGCACGGGATACTATTGAGTTACATCGATGATTCATCAAATTGATTTCAAAGACTTGAGAGTAGTTAACCCAATAGACCAGTTTCGATTACTCACTGCACAATACCTTTCACTGCCCTTATTTATGTTGCTGTTACACCTGCTTTACCATTTATGATTATACTTGCATGTCTTGCTACCCTGTTTATATTATTGCTTGATGTTATGACGCGCTGACGTCTGGGTTTTGCATGGCCCAGATCCTTCTACCCTTTATTGCAGACTGGTCAGGAGTATTGCCGCTGTTAGACCGAGTGGTGAAGATACTGTTGGTATGCAGTTTTACTTTCCATGTGTTTCATTTATTGTATCCTTTGCTTCCGCATATTATCATTTCTTGACTCATTTATTCTGGCTTATGGACATGTACTAGATAGTTTAGTTTACTTTCCTGTTCTTGATATCTCTACAGCCGTAATATGACTGTGGAAGAATGTTTCCTATCCACAGGTAGCATGGTTGGCTATGTCACGTGCCCATCTTAGCGTACTCTGGGAAACGGGGCGTGACATGGTTCTTTTGGTATCAGAGCCATAGGATATAGGTTAATCGGGTTTGATTCTTTTGTAGTTGGGTATTGGACCCAATACACGAATCAGAATACTCGTGATTAGGAACATGTCCTGCCACCTTGTTATCGTGATTCTTGAATCATATCTTTCTTTTATCCTTCGTCTTGAAGTTATGCAAACAACTTTGCATCTTGACTTGAAACCTTTTGGATTCTCTATTGTTTTCCCCTGTTCCTTGATTCTGATACTAGGATTTGGGCGACTTGAGTGGAGTTATGAAATTGTACCCATGAACTGCAGCACGGTTACAATACGGTACTCTATTTAAGTAACTTGGAGTTCTGGTCTTGATTCATTTCCTTATTCCATGATCGTTATATTACCTTGCTTCTCTCGGTTTCATTACCTACCAATTATTGTTTCATCGCCGGCTTGAATCATGTTTACCGTGCTTAATCCTCTTCAGTATCTTGACTTCGGATGAAGTCATCTCGGTGTCTTACTCGTTCATGTTTTCCCTGCATTAGAATTATTCAATTCTGGTGTATCCCTTGTTTGTTGTTGTCTTGGAAATATTTTTCCTTGGCACTTTCCATGCTCATATTGATTGTGGGGAAAAGAAAGTGATTTTCTAGATTCCCGGACATCCGAAGTTGTTTTGCTAGAGGTAGCAGTTCTGTCGGGCCAGCCGAGTTTAGGGCTAGGCCGACAAGCAGTGTTCTTTTGTCGATGGAAGTTGATAAGGAGGAAGCGCCGGCTATATTTCGAGAGTTCATGGAAGTGTTTGAGGACATCTCGGGTTTACCGCAAAACGAGATGTGGAGTTCACGATTGATCTTGTTCCTGGTGCAGCACCAATTTCAAGGGCGTGCTATCCGATGGCACCAGTGGAGTTGGAAGAAGTAGAGAAGCAGGTTACCGAATCGCTAGAGAAGGGTTGGATTTGCAGAAGTAACTCATCTTGGAGAGCACCAGTTCTTCTAGTAAAGAAGATGATGTCATAAGGAGGATGTGCATCGATTATCGAGAATTAAACCGGGTGCCTATTAAGAACAAGTATCTGATCCCTCGCATTGGCGAATTTTTTGAGCAGCTTAGTGGCGCGAGGATATTCTCGAAGCTGGATTTACGGTCCGGATATCATCAGGTCCGAGTTTAATCAGAAGATAGCTTGCAAGACTGCGTTCCGAACTCGGTATGGACATTTTGAGTATTTAGTGATGCCCTCCGGAGTAACGAATGCACCAGCGATATTTAAGGGATCTGATGAACCGAATCTTTTCACCGTTCCTGGACCAGATTATAGAGGTGTTCATCGATGATAGTCTGGTCTACTCGAGGAGCAAGGAAGAGCATGTGGAACACTCGAAGATCGCATTGCAGACATTGAGGCAAGAAAATTGTATGCAAAGATGAGCAAGTGTGAGTTTTGGCTTGAAGAAGTGAAGTTTTGGGGCACGTCGTATCCGGAGATAGAATAGCCGTTGACCCCGAAAAGATTGCAGCAATTCAAGACGGGCCGATTCCAAAGAACGTTGTAGAGATCAGAAGTTTTCTTGGACTTGCAGGGTACTACAGAAGGTTCGTGGAGAATTTTGCTCGTTTGGCTGAGCCTTGACCAAGCTTACGCGAAAGGAGATACCGTTCGTATGGACGGGTAGGTGTGCGTAAGCTTTTGAGACGTTGAAACAGAGGTTTATAACCGCCTTTATTTTGACCGTACCAGACGGTTCCGGAGAATTGGTGATTCACAGCGACGTACCTGAGAAAGGATTGGGATGTGTTTTGGTGCAGCATGGGAAGGTTACAACTTACACATCAAGACAGTTGAAGACCCATGAGAAGAATTACCCAACTCATGACTTGGAACTAGCAGCTGTGTTTTTTGCTTGAAAGTTTTGGTGACACTACTTATTGGGTGAAAGGGGCGAAGTATTCACCGATCACCAAAGCCCAAAGTATGTGTTCACGCAGAAAGAGCTTAATATGAGGCAGCGTAAATGGTTGGAGCTGATGGCTGACTACGATCTTGATCTTAAGTACCATCCGGGAAAATTAATGTTGTGCCGGATGCGCTTAGTCTGTTGCCAGCAATTCAGATGTTGACTGCACAGAAGGAACTTATTGAAGACTTTCGAAGATTCGATTTGGAGGTTGCGCTACCGCATTCTTCGGGACAGTTGATGTCGCTGCAAGTACAATTGTCATTGATCGAGAGTATTAAAGCAGCGCAGTCAAAAAAAAAACCCCAAGATTGCAAAGGTTTCGAGAACAGGTTGAAGCTGGACTTCGAACGGACTTGTTAATTCATGAAGATGGTTCGTTGCGATATGGTAGCCGTTTGTGTGTGCCAAAAGGAGACATTCGCGAAGAACTTATTGAAGGAGGCGCACAGTTCAGCATATTCCATACATCCAGGAGGCACGAAGATGTACCGAGATATACGGCAACATTTCTGGTGGGAAGGCATGAAACGGGATATTGCCGTTTTGTGGCAAAGTGTTTGGTGTGTCAGCAAGTTAAGGCTGGACATCAACGGGTTGCTGGTTTATTGCAACCACTTCCGATTCCTCAATGGAAGTGGGAACATATAACCATGGATTTTATGACAGCTCTACCGCAGAGTCCAAAGGGCAAAAATGCAGTTTGGGTGATTGTTGATCAATTGACCAAGGCAGCTCATTTCATACCATTTCGAGTTGGTCGATCAACAGAAGCTTTGGCAGAGTGGTACATGCAGGAGATAGTAAGATTGCATGGAGTACCGGTGAGCATCGTGTCGGACCGTGACACTCGTTTCTTATCACACTTTTGGAGGAGCTTACAGGAAAATTTGGGGACTCGATTGAAGTTAGTACAGCTTATCATCCCCAGACAGATGGCCAGTCGGAGAGAACGATCTAAACTCTTGAAGACATGTTGAGAGCTTGCATGTTAGATTTCAAAGGCTCATGGGAGGATCATCTACATTTGGTGGAGTTTTCTTACAACAACAGTTTTCAGGCGACTATTCAAATGGCTCCATTTGAAGTATTGTATGGCCACAAATGTCGTTCACCTGTTTGTTGGGACGATATTAGAGAACGAAGATTGTTGGGACCGGATTTGGTTGTGCAAACAGTTGAGAAGGTTAACACTATCCGGAATCATATAAAAGCAGCACAAGATTGACAAAAGAGTTAAGCAGCTATATCGAGAAGACCTCTGGAGTTCGTGGTTGGTGATTGAGTGTTTTGAAGATATCACCAAATAGAAGAGTGATCCATTTCGGAAGTCGAGGAAAGCCTAGTCCTCGGTTCGTTGGACCTTTTGAGATCTTGGAGCGTGGGAGAAGTGACGTTTCGTTTGATGTTACCGCAACCCTTGGCCAATGTTCATGACGTGTTTCACGTATCTCAACTCCGTAAATATGTTCAAGATGAAACACCCATGTTGGATCTTTCAGGGATGACTGCACGTGAAGATTTGACTTTTGAGGAACGACCGATGTCGATTGTGGAACGAAGGGAAAAGGTTCTCAAGAACAAGGTTTCCCTCCTGTACTTGTTTCTTGGGGAAATCATTCACATGGAGAATCAACTTGGGAACGAGAAGATGAAGTCCGACAGAAGTTTCCATATCTATTCTTGCAATTCTTGATTGTTTATCCTTTCTTGTTCTTGGAATTTCGAGAACGAAATTCTTTTGTCGTTGGGTATAATGTAATACCCGAGTTCATTTATACCAATTCCAGTTCTCGTATTTCTTTATTTGGGTTATTTCTTAATTTAACGTATTTTGGGTGCAAATGGTATTTTATGTTTTATATTGCATTCGACCCGACCCGCTTGCTTGAGCCTGTTTGATTCTTAGCTATAGATTACTTTGACTTGTTGCATGGACACGTGCATCTCATGTTTAGTACATACTGGTATTTTATCTAGTATCGCATCTTTTATCATATAACATTTTTAAGTCGCAGAAAATAATTTAAAATTCCATTTCATAGCCTGCATGATACCCCTAACCCCGTGGTAGCATCCGCGCATCTTGTTCTCGTCCCGTTCAGTGAAACGGACGTGTTTGGATGGCTACGCGCACGTACGGGCATCCGTTCTTGGGGGTATGCATTTTCTTTAACTGAGCATTCATTTTGAAATTTGGAAGTTGCATATATTTTTTAATATTTTAAATCTGAATTTTTGACCCGACCCGGACGTGTTTTGGAGTAAGTTTGTATTTGCCAAAATCTCAAAACGGGCCAATATTACATTCCATATTTCCTTATAACCTTTTAACTAAGAAAATATTTATTATATTTTCCTGAACAGTCTCTCTCTCTTTAACTTCAAAATATATTTTAAACAGATATATATCTCTCTCTCTCTCTTACTATATATATTTTTTTCTTTTAATTTTTTTTCTAAACCTTATTCAAAACCCACGTCCCCTCTTCTCCCCTTCTTCCCCAGTTCCGCCTCGTCTCGAAGCCCTAACCCTAATTTTCATTCTCGTGAACGAAGATGAGGGAGATCCTGCACATACAAGGGGGTCAATGCGGGAACCAGATCGGGGCCATGTTCTGGGAGGTTGTCTGCGCAGAGCACGGCATCGATGCTACTGGCCGATACAGCGGCGACACCGACATGCAGCTGGAGCGCGTCAACGTCTACTACAACGAGGCGAGCTGCGGCCGCTTTGTTCCCCGCGCGGTGCTCATGGATCTGGAGCCCGGCACAATGGACAGCCTCAGATCTGGGCCATACGGCCAGATCTTCAGGCCCGATAACTTCGTCTTCGGGCAGAGAGGCGCCGGGAACAACTGGGCCAAGGGGCATTACACCGAGGGCGCGGAGCTCATCGACTCGGTGCTTGATGTTGTGAGGAAGGAGACTCGGCTAAGTAATTTTCTTTTGTGGCTGACTACTTCCTCACATTTGCAGAATCCGAGTCCTCTATGGCCTGAGTTCTCTATTAGGCACTTGGTGTGGGCTATACTGGAGTACCAGAAGGTCTACCTTTATTTAAGAGAGCTAAGAAGCAAAAATAGAAAGAAACAATGAAGGAAGGCTTTCTATTTTTGGCATCGTCAATTGTGCTTTGTACAGGTATCATACTTGCAACTTCGACCCATACAATAGCTGTATCTTATCATGTGAGGAATACATATTAGGTTGATGACGACAATCAACATAGAAGTATTTTAGGCGTAAGTTTGTATTAGCTGAAGAAATATAACATGTGAACTCTCATAAACATTCTCTGAGTAGCCATTAGCAAATTTGAAGTGATTGATGATAGGACATGAGCTTTCAAGAATCAATTAAAGTGTGAGATGTTAACATTGTTCTGGAGATTTCGGGTTCCATAAAAGAGAGGCGCCTTCTGATTTGGAAAAATAGGAAATGAAACCGTGTAGCAGACTCTTTTTAATCACGCGGTACTTGTAAATCCCCAGTTCCAGTCATCGCCGGAGTCGTGCCGCTGCCGTCGATCCAAGCAACCTTGTGAACATCCCCTACCTGCGTGGTTACCTTCTTACCGTGCCTGGACCTGTTCCGTGTGCGCGTGTGGATGTTGCGACATTTGCTGACGTCGGACGTGCCGTGCGTATCCGTATCACGATCCATCAAGGCAAGTTTACCTTGCTACATGCTACATTACATTTTATGCATCCATTTTAATAAGTATAATTATTGAATCGATACCCGTACATCTATATAGTTATTCTGTACCTACTTGCGTATCATTCTACATGTTCCAGTTTATTGTTCCGTTAGTATCCATACTTGTTTATTTATACCCATGCTTATGCTAGTTGATTGTGAGCACCCACATGATATCTTGTACACCCTGACATGACTTGTTACACCTACTACTTGACCCGATATGGTACCGTGCAACTCTTGACATAACGTGACACCTTTATATATTACCTGGCTTGACCTGATGTACCATGGTCTTACCTGTTACCTGATCTTGTGTCTAATGCCAACAAACCTGACATGTAGTCCTCACGGACCGTTCCTGTTGTCTATCCAGACAAACCTGTTCTTACCTGATCCTGTGTTGGCATTAGTTCTTGATTACTGAATACCTGACTTGAACACCTATATCTTGGGGGTATGGGGAAATCAATGATGAAACCTGACTTGTAACTCAACAGTTCGATACCTGTTCTGATCAGTCTTACGGGCTAGGCCAGCCCCGGAGTGATGATGCTGACATCACTCATCTGTACATGCTACCTTCTACTGCCTAGCGGCACGTCTCGGATTCAGCCCGAGAATCTTGACCGTGGTCCCGGGCACGCACGGGATACTATTGAGTTAAATCGATGATTCATCAAATTGATTTCAAAGACTTGAGAGTAGTTAACCCAATAGACCAGTTTCGATTACTCACTGCACAATACCTTTCACTGGCCATATTTATATTGTTGTTACACCTGCTTTACCATTTATGATTATACTTGCATGTCTTGCTACCCTGTTTATATTATTGCTTGATGTTATGACGCGCTGACGTCTGGGTTTTGCATGGTCCAGATCCTTCTACCCTTTGTTGCAGACTGATCAGGAGTATTGCCGCTGTTAGACCGAGCGGTGAAGATCCTGTTGGTATGCAGTTTTACTTTCCATGTGTTTCATTTATTGTATCCTTTGCTTCCGCTGACTCATTTATTCTGGCTCATGGACATGTACTAGATAGTTTAGTTTACTTTCATGTTCTTGATATCACTACAGCCGTAATGTGACTGTGGAAGGATGTTTCCTATCCACAGGTAGCATGGTTGGCTATGTCACGTGCTCATCTTAGCGTACTCTGGGAAACGGAGCGTGACAACCGTTAATCTCGTCGTCTGATCTTACCAGCATGTAGTCCGAGGAAATGCATGACCGTGTGTCATCATTTAGAGGCGGCGTTTCTTCAAAGTGGGCCATGACCTGAAAAGAGGGAGTCATCATTAGGCAGTGGGACACATTACGAAGATATCCAAGGATACGGTGGCACATGGAGGATATGCTGGAGGCAAGGACGGAAAAATAAAATGTAAAAATGCTGATGCAATGAATAGTATAAATAAAGTGAGAAGCAAGAGAACGATACATACATCACAAGTCAGAGTTTTATTGCATTCAGCTAAAAGTTCGATGGATACAAGATTTCAAACGAAAAGAAATATTTACAAAAAAGTGACAACATCTTTATTGAAAGTAGAAAACGTGATAATTCTTCTTTGAATTTCTAGACCGCTGCAATCTTGTCACGCGAGTTGAATCCTACGCTGGGTCCGTACTGTTCTTCGACGCTCGAACTACGAAATAACCATCACTTAGCAGAAGTGGAGGGTGTGGATGAACAGCCTCCTTGTAGCTCCTTCCTCTTAGGGCAATCATTGATAAAGTGTTCGCTGGATTCGCAAATCAGGCATCTCCCTTTGGCGCGGCGATAATCCCTCTGAAGATGTCCTGGCTTCTTGCAGTACCCACAATATTGGGTCTTCTGCTGCTTCTGTCGTGGGGGAACAAGTGGGCGCTTCATTTTAACAAGTTTCAGGTGCGGGAAATTCCCAGTTTTTACGAGTGTAAAAGGGGGTGTTCATTTAAGCCAGCAACAATCGTATTTTTCAGTGAAATTTCTACACAAGGTTCATTGCCAGACGGGCCAAAACATGCAATCGAGTTCCGTCAAATTAAATGAAGGTTTTTATTTGGATCTTGCATCGAACACTTATGTTATTTAAGTTTTCATGAATCACAAATAGGGAATTAATACGGTTTGATTTGTAACGGAAATAAACTAGCATGTAGCAAGTAGGGTACTTGCCTGGAGACATTTTGGCGATGCACGGAAGCGTAAACGGCACGAGCGTGTGACGAACGGCGCGGTTAGGGTTCGCGGCCTCGGCTTGCGTTTCGGGTTCGACGTCGGAGTTGTCCGGGGTGACTCGTGTTCGCTGGAAGCGGAGTGGGATGCTCTGTCGATCTCCTGGGATGTGCCGGGGTCGACGATGTCGGCGGTGGTCGTTCCGGCGATGTGCACAGTGGGGGTAGAGATGTGGGTTTTGGTGAGAGAGAGAGGGGGCAGTGGGGCTCGGGTTTGGAAGAGATGGTGATGCTGCTGGGGATGTAGGGTTGTCGACGAGGTGGTTCAGGTCAGTAGGGCTCGCCGGCGTCGAGTGCAGAGGAGTGAGTTCGGTGGTGGCGAGATAGGTGCAGGGGAGCTTGGTGAGGGAAAGATGGTGGTGTTTTCTTCCGAGGAAAGAGAGGAGCGAGCACAAGAGTGAGAGCGAGAGAGGAGAAAGGGGAACGAGGAGAATCGTCGCCGTCGTCAGGGGCGCTCGAAGGCGGTGGGTTGTGGGAGTTTTCGAGAGGGGAGAAGTGTGGGTTTGAGCGAGATTGAAAGTGAGCAGGGGGAAGAGGTAGAGGGACGAGGAGAGGTTGCGCTTGTGGAGCTCGTGAGGTGCGCGGTCGTGGCGACGGGCGCAGAGACATGGGCGACGTGGGTCGAGCGACGCTGGTGCGTGCGAGGGAAGACAAAGAAAGGAGAGGGAAAAATGAACATGGAGGAGAAGGAGAAGTAATGAAGCGGGTCGGGTCGGGTTCGACGGCGGGCGCAGGTAAGGAATGGGCTTGGGAGCTTTGGGCCGGGGTTATTTTTAAGATTAATTCATCTGGGAATAAAGGAGTGTTGGGATGGGTTTGTATAAATATTTAGTTTAAACTTTCAGTTGGGCTGGGGAATTAATTTGGGGAGAAATAATTAATGAATTGTGCTTTCTTTATTCGGCTGGGCTGAGGAAATTGGGGCACGGGCTAAGGGAATAAAAGAGATAAGGTTTGGATTTGGGTTAGGAGCAGGGGCTGGGCCGGGGTAATAGGGATTTTATTATTTGCTTTGTTATTTTTGTTTTGGGCTGGGGTTGGATTAAAAGGGAAACGGGCTTGGAAAAATGGGAAGTAAAAATAAGATGAAATAGAGTTTGGTGTTTAAAGGGGTTTAAAGGAAATAAAAATGATTATAAATAAAATAAATAGATTCTATAAATAATATATTATGAAAAATACGGATAGTGGTGTACAAAAAGAACTGGGTATTACACCTAACCCCAACCCTAACCCCAACCCCAGCCCCAACCGCAACTCTAGCCGAACCCAACCCCAACCGCAACCCTAGATGAACCCCAACCGCAACCCCTAAAATAATCAAAAATTACTTTAATTGAAGATTTAATTACTTACCTGTTTGGTGGAGGAAACAATCGACAATCGGCGACGAGGAATAACGACGATGAGAACGGGAACGAGAGAGAGAGAACGGTGACGAGATCGGTGAGATCGGCGTCGAGATTGGCGAGATCGACGACGAGAAAAGGGGATTTGGGAGGTTTCGCGGGCACGAGCGAGGAGAGAGGATAATCGACGCGTAGGGAAATTATGTGCCTTTTCTATTAAATCCATATTTAGATGCCCCTACGGATTTGTCCGTAGGTCTTTGGTTTGCGGCTCCGTAGGGGTAAACACCAAATTAAGATTTAATATTTTTATTCTTGGACGTCTTGGACCATAGGGGCAATCTTCTGGCCCTACGGCTTAATCCGTAGGGGCAACCCCCTATTTTAGTAGTGTTAGGTTTGTGATTTTATTACCATAATTCTTGTAACTCCAATAGTTATTCAGCATAACTCCAACACGCCCCCTCAAACCTAAAGTGTCTTCATACTGAGCATATCTCATAGCTTTTTGAAAGTATCAGTTGGTAGTGGTCATAGTACTGCAGTACTCGAGTAGGATCGTCTTCTGCTTCACATGGTCCCATAGAAAGTGGAACCTCGTATCACTGTGGTTGCTTCTTCCGTGTTGCACCGGGTTCTTTGCTAGCTTGATAGCTGATTTATTATCTACAAATATCACAGTGGGCTCTTCCTTTGGATGTTCTAGCTCTTGCAAAAGATTTCGTAGCCATATCGCTTCGCAGACAGTAGACGATGCGGCTACATACTCAGCCTCGCATGTCGATAACGCGACAACTCCTTACTTCTTCGAGGTCCAAGTAAAAGCTATCGAGCCTAGATAAAAGACATACCATGGGGTGCTCTTCCTCTCATCTTGATCACCTCCCCAATCACTATCAGAGTAGCCGATTAGCTTTGCAGCTTCTCCATAAGCATAAAATAGAATAAGGTTGATGGTGGTTTTGATATACCTTAGGATACTCTTTGCTGCCACCCAGTGCGATTCTTTTGGCGTCTCTATTTACCTACCAATAAGTCCGACAGAATAGACTATGTCTGGCATTGTGATAGTCAAGTATCTCAGGTTTCCAACCAAGCTCTTATATCGAGTTGCTTCAATAACTCTGCTATCCACTTCTTTTATCAGTTTGCATCCTGGCATGATGGATGTGTTGACATGGTTGCAATTATCCATATCAAACTTTTTAAGAATCTCCTTCATGTACTTATTCTGGAAAATAAAAATCCCATTCTGGTGTACTTCTATGCCCAGAAAGTAAGACATAAGTCTATAATCTGTCATTTCGAACTCATCAAACATAGCTTCTTTGAATTCCAGGAACATCTGCTCGTCGTTTCCTGTAAATAACAATTCATCAAAGGCATATGATAAGGATACGTCCATCATCACCTTTCTTCATATAGAGTGCATGCTCAAATGGGCATTTGGTAAACCCATTGGTATGTAGATAGTTGTTGATGCGTGCATTCTATGCTCATGGTGCCCGCTTTAGGCCGTACAGTGCCTTTTTCAGATGGTACACCTTATCTTCTTTACCTTCAACCTTGAAGCCATCAGGTTGTTCGACGTACACTTCTTCCTCAAGCACACCATTGAGGAAAGCCGGCTTAACATCTAGTTGGTATATCTTCCAACTATGATGTGCAGCAAGTGAGATTAGCATTCTTACCGTGTCAAGACGAGCAACTAGGACAAAAACTTCTTCATAGTCAACCCCGTACTTCTGCTTGTATCCTTTCGTTACTAGCCTTGCTTTGTATCGATCAACTTGTCCATCAGTTGTACGTTTGATTTTGTACACCCATTTGACACCAATTGCATGCTGCCCAGGAGGAAGTGGAACTAGCTCCTATGTCTCATTCTTCTGAATTGCATAAATCTTTTCTTCTATAGCGAATCTCCAGCTGTCTTCTTTGTTGGGAGGAAGTCGATACATGGAACAATGTCCGCGACAAACCAAATCACGTAATAACAACAATCACGTAATTAATCAACGAAAAATAAATAAATAAGTGCGAGAATAAAATAGAAAACGCAAACTAGAGGGCCATAAAGAATTTGTTAACGGGGTTTACCTACCGTATGGCGAGTCACCGGCAGATTGGAATCTGCAAACGCCTACTAAATCCTTAAATCAAGTTTACAACTAACTCTAGGTGATTTCTCTCAAATCTCTCTATTCACCATCACCTCCCAATACAATGATCTCTCTATAAATTAATTCATTTTGAGCTTGTGAAATTAATTATTCCCTGATGTCCGCCGTCCGCCGTAAATTCGTCTCTTTTGATGCCTTTTGATGATGCCACCGCTGACTTCTTTTAAAAGTCCTCTGGATTAATTTTGGCCACACAACACTAGGGTTTAATTATGTGTATATATATACAGGTGATTGGTTGCTTATAGATAATGTTAAAATTTAAATAAGATCAATTTAAATCTCCACATTAATCCAACAGAGCATATTTGAGCCCCCACGAATCCCATGTGAGATTGGATCGTACGTGCACGCCTATCAATAGGAAGGCGCCATCCATCTCAATTAAAAAAAGAGATAAATTTCAATTTTAAATCTAGGATCTAATTAGTAATCCTTTTAAATCCTATCACATCCGAATGAAGATTCTCCACAAATATAACATTTCTACTGCTTCTTGATATGTGAGAGGTTCATGATCGGCATAAAGACAAAAGAGATTCTTCTCTCTATCTTCTTCAGTCTGCTCGTAAATCTCCTTCAAACTCCACATTTTAATTGAGGTTCGTCTTGTAGATGATCCGCTGCTGCTGCTGCCTTCTCTTGCTAAGAAATTTTGCTGAGTTGATGGTGTTTGTACGATTGGAGGTGTGTCTTCCTGATGCTGGTTTCGTCCATCTTAAATAGTTTGATGCTGTTTCTCAGGTTCATCTCCAAAAGCTATTGGGCCTTTTGCTTTTATCATTATCATCCCACGTCCATATTTCTCCTTCACTAAATATTACATCTCTACCCACCGCAATTTTCTTGGAACGTGGAGTTTGTAAGGTTTGGATTTTTCTCTATAGCCGATAAAGATGCACTTTTCACCACAATGATCGAGATTCTTCTGCTTTGCTTCTGGTTCTTAGGCGTATGCTATACATCAAAAAATGCGTAGGTGCTCCATGTTTGTCTTTTCTCCACTCATGCTTCTTGAGGAGTCATATTCTTCACGCTTTTGGTCGGACAGCGATTGAGTAAATAGGCTGTGTATGCGACAGCCTCGACCCAGAAATTCTTCGACATGTTTTTCTCTTTAAGCACGGTCCTCGTCATGTCGAGAATGGTACAGTTTTTTCTTTCGGCGACTCCATTTTGTTGCGATTTGTAGGAGGCTGTGAACTACTGCCAGATACCAACCTGTTTACAGTAGTTTCTAAATACATTTGAGGTGTACTCTCCACCTCGGTAAAACTTAAGTGTTTGTAGTTTACAACCTCTCTGTGTTTCTGCACGAGGTTTAAATTCATTGAATACATCAAATGCATCTAATTTTTCTTTTAATAAATACACCCATAACTTTCTACTAAAATTATCGATAACTGTAATAAAATACCGATTACCTCGGAGAGAAGTTGATTGTAGTGGCCCGCAAATATCAGTATGTACCAGTTGTATTGGTGTTTTCGCTCTCCATGATCCATCTTTGGGAAATGGTGACCTTTGTTGCTTTCAAATTGCGCATACCTCGCAGACATGGTTCGGATGCTCAACAGCTGGTAAGCCTTCTACCATCTTTGCTTTAGACAAAAGATTTGGACCGTTGAAGTTTAAATGCCCGAAGCGAAGATGCCACTTCCATGACTCATTGTCAACGAGTCCATAGAAGCAATTCTGAACTTGCGTACTGAGGTGGAGTAGGAACATGCCATTTTTCGCCATTTTCACCTTTGCAACTAGCGTTCCGGTTGCATCTTTAAATTAAGCAAATTATTCTCCATATGTATTACATAACCCTTTTCAAGGAGTTGTCCAAGACTTAAAATATTATTTTTCATTTTGGGCACGTAATAGACATTGGAGATATAATTTGGCTGGCTATCTTTTTGAAATTTTTTAATCTTTCACCTTGCACTTGAAATTTGGACGAATCTCCCAAGCTAACATCAGCTTGAATATTTTCGACAAGATCCACAAATAGATCTTTTCGTTCCATACATGTAATTTCTTGCTCCTAAATCAAGAAACCACAAATCTTGATCGTCAGAGGCCTTCTCTTGCATCAGAAGAAGAGTGGGTACTACATGTTCAACATCTGCATAATTAGATCGTTGATCGTTATTTGCTTGCTTATCTCAACATTCTGATTTGAAGTACCCGAATTTATTACAATTGTAACACTGAACACCACTTCGATTGCCTCGACCTCGAGTGGATCGTCCTTGGATATCTCTACTACGGTTACCACCGGTGTTTTCTCCTAAATTTTGTTTGTTGGTATTGGTGACCTCCTTGACCCTGGCCTTTTCCACAGTCGTTATGATGTTGAGATGGGTGTCCGCAGCCACTTATTTGATCTGTTAGAGTCAGACTCTAATGCTTGCTCTATACTCGAGGATTGAGTATTTTTCTGCATGCGATGTTCTTAGTTTTGTAAAGAGCCCATTAGCTCATCTACTGTTATCGCTTCGAAGTTGTTTAACTCTTCGATTGCTGGAACCACGTAATCAAATTTTGAAAGTAGAGAGCACATTATCTTTTCCACACACGAACATCGGTTACTTTTTTCACCATTTCTTCTAAATCGATTTGCAACCACCATAACTCGAGAAAAATAGTCATAGATAAATTCGGATTCTTTCATTTGTAAAGATTCGAACTCACCTCGTAAAGTTTGGAGATGAACCCTCCTTACCTTTTCGGCTCCTTTATATGATTTAAAAAGAATCACTCATGCATCTTTCGATATCATCGCTGCTGCGATCATCTCGAATACGTTCTCATCTACGCCTTGATAAATGATGAAGAGGGCTTTGTCGTCTTTTTTGCGCGAATTTTTGAGTTGATCCTTCCTTTTGACAAGCCAGCTTCCACTACCGTGGATCCGGGTTCGTCGTAACAACATCCCACGCATCCATCGAGATGAGTAGCGCCTTCATATGGATGCACCAATTATCAAAATTATTTTTGCATAATTTTGGAACTTGCGGCTGATATGTGCTGGAGGAGGCCATTTGAGTGGAGGATCGTTTAGGCTCTGATACCAATTTGTAGGTGGATGTGGGGTGTTGTAGGTATTTGAAGTTTACTAACTTCTTTCTACAAATATAATTTATCACACTAACAATTAGCTGCTGCTATTGTTAAATAAAAGTGAGGTTTTTGTATTGGTTTCAAATGGCTTGATTTCATTCTCAAAAGAGGAGGCACTATATATAGGCCTTGCATACATAAATGTTACAATAGAATTTAACTTCATGAGTTACAATAATTAATGAAAACAAGTAATCCAAACTTAGTAACATAAGCTTTATTTTATATGTTATATGTAGCCGGTAATTTATTAGCTTTTGGGTCTGTGGTTTTATTACCATAACTCCTAACTCCAAGAGTTATACAGTATAACTGTTACCTTCCTTAGAAGCACTTACAGTTACGCTAATCCTACATTATCCAGGAAAGAGGGGAGAAGCTCAAAGCCGGGAAGATGCCGAGCACCGACGACGAAAGGAGAGAGATCTAAGTGCCTCCGAAGAAGAAGGAAAACGATGGCAGATACTGCTAAATGCTGATATAAATATAAAAAAGTATTCCACACAATTCGATTTGAAGAAACGGAAAGACATATTGATCAGTAATAGTCAAAGTCAAAAACAATGCCGGAAGCTTTGTCCTCGTCCTTCTCCTCGTAGTCGTATGTAACATGCCGCGATGGACCGATCACATCGCTGAATTTGTATGAAATCTTGACCCCTCGGTTTGACTTTGACTTGGAATTTGACCTGGACTTGGACTTTGGGTTGGTGCAGGGGTCATCGTCGGTGAGAAATTCAGGGGGGTGATTAGTTGGTAGGGGGTTGGTTTGACTTAGATTTTCCTTTGCTCTATGATTTTTCTTTGCGTGCCTGATGAGCAAACAATTTAAGAAAAGATATTCAGTCATTATTTAACAAGTGATTAATTACAACTAATTGGAATGTTATTTGCTCATTTTATTTAAAAGAATACAATAACAACAAGGTTTTACCCTAAATTTTAGGGATGCAGTGGATGAAAAGCATATTTAGTAAAATAGTTTTGATAACAGAATTAAAAAGCTGTCCGTTAAAATTAAAATTGAATAATTTAAGATTAAATAATTACTCATGTTGACTTTTGAACAAAGCATAAATAACAGTAGTTTATATATTATTATCTATATTATTATAACTCAAAGTGTAGGTAGATATGTAGCTGTTTCACACCAAAACATTCTCAAAAATAAAAATGTTCTTAATTCTCCTACGGTCTATATCATCGATTTTTTAGATGAGAAAGTCATAAGAACCTAGAAAATAGCTTAAAGCAAAACATATTTTATAAGATTATTATTATACACAAAATCTTTAGCAGTTATAACAAATACGAAATCTATATTCGTCAACAAATCTCAAACAAAAACATCAAAGATATTATGAAAAAAAATGAATTGCAAATCATAATTAACTTCTCTCTTCTCAAAATAATAAAATGATATCGAACCAAAGTAATAAAACCTTTATTTTTTATATTTTTTATTAATTTAGTCGCGTGCATCTTACATGCCAAAACGCCACATTTGTACTATTCAAACTCAAAAGGAAGGGTCTTTTCAATTCCCAATTAATTTTGGCAAGAAGACTTCGTTATAATTTTTAACAAAATTAAACTGTTATATTTATATAAAGCATCTCAAATCTTTGTTTTTTGAAAACAAAAAATCTTGTGTAATCTATATTATTTCAACCAAGTTTCTTTAAATATCTTCCAATATCTTTGCTCACAAGTCTAACATATATATTGTAAGTACTTAAATGCTTTTAGTACATAACCATAGAGAAAAGCATCAAAATATTTTGGGTGTAAAGAATTGTTTAAGATTTAACTAGAATATTGAGTAAATTTCACATAAACACCCTTAACCATGGACGTTTTTCCAGATAAATACCTTAAACTTTAGACATTATAGATAAATACCTTTAAATATTGGTTTATCATATAGGTCCCTGACGACTTTAATGGAACTTGACATTTAAGTTGTTTTAAAGTGAAGAGAACATCTTTTCTAACCCTATTCAAGATTCGGAGACAGAGGGATAAGGATAAAATGCTAAAACCCGTTAACGGAGCCAAACACCTATATAGTAAACCAATGGTTAAAGGTTTTTATTGTAATTTCTAATAATTAAGGTATTTATCTGGAAACGTCAATAGTTAAATGAATTTATGTGAAATTTAACCTATAATAATTTTATAGTATGATAAAAGGATAGGAAGTTTATCATGTTTAAAAAGTATTTGCTTGCTGAATTTAAAAGAATGTCCTCAAAATATTAATATATTGTGATGTGTTAATTATATTTTATTGGCAATTAATTACCATGCAAACTTCTAAGCAATTAGAAACAAGATTATATGCCATCTGTATAATGGAAATCCATGTGTCCTATATGAATTCCACCGCACCGGTAGGAAATGTATTACTCTATGAAAAAAGTAACTATATGCCATAAGAGTTTAGTTAGTTTCAAAATTAAGACACCTAATCGATTGATTTAATTAAAGATTTACAACATGCATGTATATTATTTAAAGTTTTATATTTATGAGATTTTTGATGAATGGATTTAAAGATTAAGAACAAATTTAAAGGATTGATAATACATAGAAAAATAGAGGCAATGGAAAGTGCACAGGGTTTTAGATATTTAACCAACATTATGCATGGTGTATATTTTCATAAAGAAAGAGAGAGAATACATGAAGTGATCCGGGAAAATTAAAAACACAAAAGTCTTCAAGAAAAGAAAAAAATAGTAAGGAATATGAAACAAAACATACCTCGCATTGAACAAACGAGCGAATCAAATCGGATTTCGAAATATCAAAAAGCTCGTGAATCGGCAAGCAAGCTTCTCCAACATAGCAATATTGATCGCCCAAACAACACCAAGACGGCCAAGATTTCACCGATATCAACACGATGCGGAGCCCTAGGATACTCAAATCGTCGTCGAGGACATTAAACCTCATGTTGTCCTGATTCTTTAAGTGGTCTTTAGTCGAAGGAGATCTCTTTTTGGACCTAGTATCGAAGATCTCCGCCCACGCATAGACGTTCATCTCCGTTTTCACGCTGATGTCAAAAGTTCTGCAAGCCATTGCAATGAAGATCTTTCTTCTTGATTGAGAGAAGAAGATGTATATGGATCAAATCGTTGTGTTTTTCAACTTGAGAGGATTTGGATTGCTTTTTTGGAATTTTGATATAGAGAAGGAGAATACATATAGATGAAGAAGAGATAATTATCTCAAACTGGTTTTTGATTTTCAATTTGATTCTCGCTTCCCTCACAATTTTAAAAATAAATATGCAGAAATTTTTATTTCTTACTATCAAATCTTTATAACGTTTATCAAATGCCCTAGAAAACCTTAACTACTTTAACTGAATATATATATATATATATATATATATATATATATATATATATATATATATATATAAAGAAAATCTCAAATCTTAAATTTTGATTCGATATGGATTTTTAAATTCCTTTTTATATGGATGATGCCCTAAATTCCTTTCTTATTTATAAAGCACCCCTTATTCACAATATTTCATATTACAAACCTTAAATTTTGATTGTTTTATATCATGTTTAAAAACTTCCATGATCTTAATAATGTCATATTTCTCACCTACATCTGAGGTTTACTTGAAATACACACTCAATATTTCATTTTTATTTGGGATAATTGCACGTAGACTCCTGAAATATTTGAGGTTCATCGCTTATATCCACTGAACTATAATATTAAGCACTCAATATCTATTTTACCCTTTTCTTTTTCTTCTCCTCTTCTACTCTAAAAAAACAATCTTTAATCCTAAAATACAAATATTTTAGCCCTATTCTAGAACCTTGATGTTATCTTTTCTTCCATTACATCTCCAAACTTTTTTCCATTATCTCGAAAATACTTAATTTTTTAACCTTATTCTAAAAGCTTGATGTTTAACATATTCTCTCCATTAATTTCAAGAAGGGGGAAAAAGAAATTCAAGATGTGTATTTTTCAATTTTATTATTTTGTTTAATTGATTTTGATAAGATTTTCTTTCATTTGATTATTATTTTTTATTAAAACGAAGGCTAAATGCTTCAATATTTCATTAAACGACGATTTAACGAAACTAAATCAAAATTCTTCCAAAAACAAGAAAAGACAGAAAAGAAAAACAGAGGATAACACATCCTCTATAAAAAAAACTAAATGCAAGCCTTATTCTTGTAAAAAGAAAACAACAAGTTCCTCCCACATAAACTATCCTTTAGAACTGTTACCGTTTATAGTTGACCTCCTCTGTTTCGCGCTACCTTGTCCTCCAAAACAATGGGAGTTGAATTCCCCCTGCTATTGAGCCCTCTTCCTCTGCTACTATCCTTGACTTTTACTTGATCTTTTTTGCAGCACCACCTGACCAGAAATCAATGATGGGTTCAGTCACATTTAGAATGTTTGATACAGACTTCTTAGAATTATTAAAAATTCTATTATTCCTCTCTAACCAAATATTTCAACATACAGCAGAAACCATTATTTCCTAACTTCCCAAATGTTCTCTATCCAACCCAATCCTTCAATGACTCCAGATATCACCAAAGGCCCTCGGCAGATATGAAAACCCAAAAAACCTCCAAAATTTATCCCAAACACACCTAGCTAACAGAGACAAGAAAATAAATGGTTCATTCTGATTGTGCTTCACATATATTGCAATGCATCAGACCTACCCACTTCCTCTTGTCTAAGTTGTTTCTCGTCAAGATTGAATCAATGGAAACCAACCAAAAAAAATCACGAACTTTTAAAGGCACGAAAATTTCCAGATATTCCTATCGTTTCTCGACACAAACCCTCCATAAATCAGAATATTATAAAAAGATTTAACCGAGAAAGCCCTATTCGACGACCATTTCCATTCCGTGGTATCTATGTTCTCTCTCTCTATTAGTTTCCAGACCTCGAGATAATCAATCAGCATGCGTCCTTGTCTCCTCTCACCTACCGTCAGTGCCCATTGAAACCTTGGCCACCACTCAATGCCCTTCTATTGGTTTAGAACCGATGCCTCCTTATATTTTGCCAGCTCGAAAAGCAAAGGAAATCTCTGATAAAGAACACAAAGAAATTTGAGAGGAAAATCATGTATTGAATGGAAAGCATTTAGGCCATTAAATAGCCATTTACATCAAAACAGAAAATACTACAAATAAGAGATCTTCCAACTAATGAAGACCTATTCTAAAGCAAGGAGTCCCAAATAAAATGGGATTTTATTTAACTAATTCCTAACAATTCCTCCCTTAATGGGATTTTATTTGACTAATTCCTAACAATTCCTCCCTTAAACTAAATTCTTGAATACTGAAAGAAATTAGTTTATGTTGTTTCTTGCACAAACTCCAAGCATTGCACGCAGCTTCACAAAGACATCATCCTTGAGTGGTTTTGTCATCACATCAGCAATCTGTTCCGAAGTATTGCAATGAATCAGTTCTATTACTCCTTCCCGTGCGAGCTCTCGAAGAAAATGAAAACGAACATCAATATGCTTGCTTCGTCCGTGCATAACTGGATTTCTTGAAAGCTTGATTGCAGAACTACTGCCACATTGAATAGCTATTGACTCTTGCTTTTCTTGATCAAGTGTCATTAGCAACCTCTTTAACCAAATAGCTTAACAGGAACATGATGCTGCTGCTATGAATTCTGCTTCCGTGGTTGACAAACTTACAATTGGTTGTTTCTTGGAACACCATGATACAGCTCCAGCTGCAAAAAGGAAGACATTTCCAGTTGTACTTTTTCTATCATCAAGATCACCCGCATAATCACTATCAGTATATGCCTTGAGTTTATCACTTCCTCCCTTCTTGTAGAAAATTCCAAACTCAGTTGTTCCTCGTAAATACCTTAACACCCTCTTTGCTAGTTGTAAATGGAGCTGAGTAGGTCTCTCCATATACCTGCTTAAAACACTAACAGCAAACATCATATCGGGACGAGTTGAAGTAAGATACATGAGACAGCCCACAATTTGCATGTAGTAAGTTTTATCCACCTTGGTCCCTTCTTCATCCTTGCAAAGCTTGAAACCAGGAACAATTGGACTTCGAACTGAATTGCTTTCGTTCATCCCAAAACGTTTCAACGTCTCCTCTGCATACTTCTTTTGACAAATAAAGATTCCACTAGATTTCTGCAAGACTTCAAGACCCAAAAAATACTTCATTTTTCCGAGATCCGTCATATCAAACTCAAGCTTCATCAAGTTCTTAAACTCAGTAAACATCAGCTCATCGTTCCCTGTAAAGAGAAGATCATCAACATATAAACTTACAATGAGCATGTTGCCCTCTTTGTTCCGCTTAATAAAAAGCTTATGCTCATAATCACATTTTTTTAAAGCCTTCCTTCAGAAAATATGCTTCGATACGACTGTACCAAGCACGAGGAGCCTGTTTGAGCCCATAAAGAGCTTTCTTTAACCTGTACACTTTCTCTTCTTTCCCTTTTTGAATGTAACCACAGGGCTGCTCAACAAAAACATCTTCAATTAATTCTCCATGTAAGAAAGCAGACTTTACATCTAATTGATGTATAGCCCATCCCTTTTGTGCCGCCAAAGCAATCACCAAATGTACAGTCTCCATGCGAGCTACCGGAGCAAATACTTCTGTGTAATCAACACCATACCGCTGAGCATACCCCTTTACTACTAGCCTTGCTTTATACTTGTCAACTTCCCCCTTCTCATTAAGTTTAGTCTTATAAACCCACTTTACTCCAACTGTTTTAGCTCCTTTGGGTCGATCAATTAATTCCCATGTGCCATTTTTCTCAATTGCTTCAATCTCTGCATCCATGGCATTACGCCATCTTTCACTCTTCACAGCTTCTTCAAAATTAAGTGGATCTGCACCAGTGGTGTACAGCGCAAAGAATGCTGTGTAAAGCGCAGCCTCTTCATCGGACAAACCATCACCGGTTACATAATCTTTTAACCAAGCTGGTTGCTTCCTACTCCTCTCTTCGACATGACCTGGTGAAACTTCTTGATTAGTGACAATCGACTCCTCAATCGACTCCTCCGGTTGTGCAGCAGCAACATCATCTTCTTCTACTGCATATTCTTCATTGACAGCCCTTTCATTATTTTCCCATTCTAGCTCGCACATAACAGCTGACTCATGCTTCTTGTCCCATTCCCATTCTTCATCCTCGGCAAAAACCACATCTCTGCTTATTACAATCCTTTGTGAGATAGGATCATAAAGCCTATATGCCTTTGACTCTTCGCTGATTCCGAGTAGAACACACCTCAAGCTTTTCTCATCTAGCTTGGATCTCAATTTATCAGGTACATGAGCATATGAGACACAACCAAAGATTCTGAAATGTTGGACTGTTGGCTTGATTCCGCTCCAGGCTTCTTCAGGTGTTTTGTCCTTCACAGCTAGTGCTGGACTGCGATTTAAAACATGCACAGCCCAATTTACTGCTTCTGGCCAGAAAGTTTTGGGTACTTTCTTTTCAGATAGCATACTACGGACAAGATTCATGATGGTTCGATTCTTCCGCTCTGCAACGCCGTTTTGTTGCGGTGTATATGCAGCTGTCAATTGTCTTTGCAATCCATGTGCATTGCAAAACTCGTTGAATTCTCGAGATGTAAATTCTCCACCACGATCCGTACGCAACCCTTTAAGAGATGTACCTGTTGCTTTCTCAACATGTATCTTGAAACTCTTAAAGACAGCAAAGGCCTCTGATTTTTCTGCCAAAAAATAAACCCATGTCTTGCGGCTGTAATCATCAATGAAAGTAATTAGATACCTTTTCTTGCTGTTTGAGGCTGGCTTAATTGGTCCGCAAATGTCAGCATGAACAAGCTGCAAAATTTGTGATGCTCTCCAGGAACTCTTCATTGGAAACGAGTCTCGATGTTGTTTCCCAACAAGACAATTTTTGCACAGCTTTGACGGTGGCTTAAGCAATGGTAAACCTTCCACCATTTGTTTTTGTTGCAGTATTTGTAAGCCTTTGAAGCTTAAGTGCCCAAACCTGCAATGCCAGAGTTGCGCCACATCTTCTGTAACCGTGTTAAAGCAAGTGGGTGCTGCAGGCAAAGTGATGGCATGCAAGATAAACATTCGATTTGCAGACATATTTAATTTCATAATCAAACCTTTGTCAGGATGATATATTTTGCACTGCCCTTGTTGAAACAAAATGCTTAGACCCTTCTCTTGCAACTGTCCCAAGCTTAACAAGTTGTTCTTTAGTTCTGGAACATAAAAAACTCCTGAGATAATGCTGACAACTCCATTGATTTGAAGTCGAATGTTGCCTTTCCCATGAACCACCATGTTTGAATTACTTCCCAACTTCACTGAATCAGAGAATTGTTCATCAAACTCGGAAAAATATTCTCTTTTTCCACACATGTGATTACTGCACCCAGAGTCCAAAAACCACATGTCTGTTGTTTTTTGCTCCTTTTCTTCAACATAAGCCATCAACAGCATGTGTTCTTCACTCTCTACTTCACTTTCTGCAAAATTTGCAACGCTACTCTTACATTCCCATTGATAATGCCCAAGCCTGTGACAAGCATAACATTCCACCGTTGCCTTGTCAAAACTCTGTCTGCCTCTTCCACGACCTCTACCTACAGAGTTCCCACGTCCTCGTCCTCGTCCAGAATATTGGCTCCCATGTGTCACCTTCAGTGCATGTTCTTCCTGTACAGTATTACTCATGCGTTGCTCATGCACAAGTAAACTGCTTTGCAATTCGTCAATGGAAAGCACACTCGTATCCTTGGTTTCTTCAATAGAATACACAACATAATTAAACTTTGGAATCATTGACCTCAGAATCTTTTCCACAACAGCAACTTCTTTCAAATCTTCACCATTTGCTTTCATCTTGTTAGTAATGACAAGAATACGAGCAAAGTACTCGTCCACAGATTCTCCTTCTTTCATGTGAGCCATTTTAAACTCCTTTCGCAATGCCTGTAGGTGAGCACGCTTTACTCGTGTTGTTCCTTGATATTTCTGCTTCATAGAATCCCAGATACTCTTTGATGTGTCTTTGTTAACGATTGTTTCCAGAATAGTACGATCTAAAGCCTGAAACAGATAGTTCTTAGCTTTGAGATCCTTCAATTTCTGCTCTTCATAGTTTTTCCTTTGCACCTCAGATGCACCTTCTGCTGCTGCAGAAACTCCATTCTCCACCACATCCCAGTATTCCTTTGATCGGAGAAAATTTTCCATAAGCATCCCCCAATGACTGTAGTGACCATCGAACCTCGGCACTGCTGGTTGAACAAAAGCACCTTCTGTAGTCATTGCCTCTGCTTAAATCCTTAGAAGACTGCTGCTTCTACAAAGCCTCTTGACCTGGCTCTGATACCAAATGATAAAGAACACAAAGAAATTTGAGAGGAAAATCATGTATTGAATGGAAAGCATTTAGGCCATTAAATAACCATTTACATCAAAACAGAAAATACTACAAATAAGGGAGCTTCCAACTAATGAAGACCTATTCTAAAGCAAGGAGTCCCAAATAAAATGGGATTTTATTTAACTAATTCCTAACAATTCCTCCCTTAATGGGATTTTATTTGACTAATTCCTAACAATCTCTCCTGTAGAGTAATATCCCCGTATCAATAGTCTTCCTAGAAATTAATCGAGCTTCCCTCCCCTATCGCATAAGAGAGAAAAACTTCTTTACGGACATAACTCCTTTCTAGAAACCAGATGCCGCCACCATGTTCTTATTTGATGCGTTTACCGTACCAAACTTATTAGGATTATGAGGTCTTCGTACTTGAAGAGAACATTTTTCAATCAAAGAGATAAAAGCGCTTATTATGATACTGCAGGGGTATAAGTGCTCGAACTCCCATAGCACATGGTTGTATTCGCAATTAACCCTATTTATTTTTTTTTTAAATCTCCTATTAAGAGTTGACTTCTATAGCAAGATTAGAAAAGGTTACCAAAAAGTACATCCACAAAATTTAGTTTTACGAAAAAAATGTGACAAATCTAAATCAACAAATTAATTCTGTTACATGAATTCTGGAGGGTTGAAACTGCACGATAAGACATATATACACATCTTTACCCTTCTGATTTCTCTTCTTATCTTGTATGTCAGAAACAACCGTTAGTCTATAAATAAATATTTAAAATTTTACTTATGCCTATCTAAAAGTTATAGGATAAATTTCACATATAAATCCTTAGCTATTGATGTTTTTTCAGATAAATACCTTAAACTATAAAAATTACAAATAAATACCTTTCACTATAGGTTTACCATATAGGTCATTGGCAACGTTAATGGATTTTAGAATTTATCCTTATCCTTCCATTCCCGGATCTTTGACAGGGTTAGAAAAGAAGTTTTTTTCACCTTAAAACAATCGGTAGGCAGAGGGATAAGGGTAAAACCTTAAGATCCATTATAGTCATTGAGGACCTATATGACAAATCAATAATTAAAGATAATTATCTGTAATTTCTAAAGCTTAAAGTATTTATCTAAAACACGGTCAACAGTTAAAGGTATATATGTGAAATTTACCCAAAGTTATATACGGTTTACCAATAGCTATTTATATACTGTAAAGAAAAGTATATGTATTGTTGTAAATGTATATCTTCTTGCTACCGTTGCAACTAGAAAACTAGAGCGCATGTGGCGCTCTGATATTTTATTCAAATTAAGTATTCAAAAATACAAGAATATTATTTTTTTGGCGGTAGAATACTTGAAAAAAATTTGATTCTAAGATGGTTGATATCATTGACTCCATTGATAAGAAAAAAAATCTTGTAGAATAACCATGATAGCAAGAAAAAATAGTTTTAAACAAGTAATATGTTTGAAGATTATTATGCTTATCGAAAACTTCAATAGTTCTAACATATATGAAATTTATGTTCACAATCAAACTTCTTCAAAAAATCATGTAGATTCAGTAATCGTAAAAGCACCAAAATAGCTATAAATAAAAATATTAGAGGAGATTATTATTGTTGACAAAAAGTTCAGCACTACTACAAATTTGAAAACCATGTTAATTTATTAACAAACCTCATCAAAAAATTAAATCTTCCTTAGAACTCCTAAAAGCAAATTGGAAAGGTTTTCGCTAATTATTCATACCAACTAATTATTCATACCGCTAGATTATTCATACCATCAAATCCTACTATCCCTAATAAATTAATAAAAACTCAAAGCAATAAACTATAAATAGATTTAAATTATATACAAAATTAACAAAATCCTCCACTTAATGGCATTTGATTGTGCAATGCCAAAACCACTACCGGGAATATGGCTTGCCCCTAGGTTGAAACCGTAGGGACAAACCACTGTCCCTACGGTTGCCACCGTAAGGACAAAAAATTCATCTGTAGGGGCAAAAAACACAAGGGCAGATAAGTGTCCCTACGGTTACAAACTTGCTCTTACGGCTAAAACCGTATGGGTCACCGCCTCTACGGTTTACAGCGTAGGGAAAATTATTATTTTAAAAAATAATAATAATATTTAGTCCTACGGTGACCACCGCAGGGACAAATTACAGCTCCTACGTGGCTCACCGTAAGGGCATCAGTTTATACGTTCTTAAAAACAAAATATTTCAATATGGAGCAAACTTTAACACGTACGATTTCCACCGTAAAAGCATATTATTAGTTTTTTTCTAATATTTTATTCCTACGATGGTCATCGTAAGGGTAAAGGTTGTCCCTATGGTGTAAACCGTAGGGATAGAGTATCAATTTTTTCTGATATTTTGTCCTTACGGTGACCACTGTAGGGAGATGAGTTTTATCCTACAGTGCTAATTGTAGGGGCAGACATTTAAAAAAACACCTTTTGTTTTTTTGTCTGCTCTGTACACAATTATATATCACACACTATATTATATACCCAAATACATATCAATAACATCCCATACATAATATATAACGAAATAAACAAACACAATACAAAATCACAAAAATCAGGATCATAATCGTCATATACAACCAATATCCAAAATACACATGTCGTAAATATAATACAGACATCCTACAAAAATCTAATTTTTTTTTAAAAAATCACTGCTAACTCGATCCAGATGCTTCATCTCTAAGTATCTGGAGAAGCCGATCCGCGTCGTAGCCCTGGAGTCTCAAATGCTCCAGAAATGATGCTGGAGTAGTAACTGAAACTGAAGCAGCTGGAGCAGAAGAATTTGGAGAAGTGGACTGCAAAGCCGTAGCCGAAGGAGTTGCCTGCGAAGCCGTAGCCGAAGGAGTGGCCTGCAGAGCTGTCGATGGTATACCGGAAACCGGACCAGAATGAATGAAAGAATGAAGCTGTAAAGTTTTTAAATCTATGTAATAAAACAATAACGGTGTACTAGATTCAGTCTATATTTCTTATTGTGAAATTCTAGTATAGAAATCAAGTCTTGCGAATTGAAATGATGTGTTATTGATCTATAGGATTCATGTCGAATTCGTATCAATATCGGATTCTTGCGAATTCGCGAATCATACTCGTATCCGTATTCAAAATCTGTGCTACATAGATTAGAACTATCAAGATATACGTATATACAAACAAAAATAATATACGTACCGACTTCTTCAACTCCTCGAAATTGGATTTCAATGTGGCTATCTCCTTTTCCAAACGTTGCTTGCGGGGTAGGAGAAGTAACCGCCGGAGTGGAGGACAACCTCAGATGGGCACTGCTGGGACCAAGTCCCTGACCTCTCTCGTAGCACCGTGATACCCTCCGTGTACAGCGTCAAGGATAGAGGGGTCAATATGGCCAGATCGGTCTCTCCGCTGAAATCAACCCCTGATAAACTCTCCTGCTCCACCACTCACGCCTACACCCATGCAAAATATTCAAATGTAAGTAAACCATTTAAATTTAAACTTATCAAAACAAAATTTAATTTGAATTAGAACAAATATTAACACTTACGCAATAATCCTCCGTAGCAGCGTCAGGCTATGTAAGCGTGCCCATGACCGGATCTGTCGATGTGGCGTGGGAACACAGATACTCCTGCAACACGCTTGGTGTACCACCCTCCGCCACAATCCAAACTCTCTGCAATTCACCAAAAACGCGCATATATAATATAATTTTTCATATTGCAATATATCAAAAGAAATATATTATAATTTACTGCTGCATCGATGGCACGAGTTTTGTTCTTAGAGCCACTCGTGTAGGTAGCTCAACCCCTCTTCGTCGACTTTCAATTCTCCTGTTTTGTTGGGCCTGCTTCTATACAACACAATTAGATTTAGTTTTCTAATTCAGCAATAAATAAATAAATTATATACTAAACGGTGGATTACATTTAAATTACAAACATGCTTACGTTCAGACGTCCAATACAAGCACATGCAAGGCCATGTCTCTAAATCGATCCAGCTAAAAGCTGGAGACTGTAGAAGAGACTCTCTCCTTCTCAGGGATCGCCAGTGATAAGTCATAGCAATCTTTTTTCAATTGATTTCTATTATACCAGACCTTATTTTGCATGTTGTCCTTGAGGCCCCGGTAAATAGCGTGAAGATCGAGCTCTCTATCCTCCTCCTCCTCATCAGGATCATCAAGGATCGACTGCAAGAAATTCATAATTCACCTGCAAATACAAGAAATTAATGTCTTTAAATTATAAGTGTCAAATGATAGTAAATTTATTTAATAAATCAAATAAAAATATAATACCCACGCCTGTTGTCAGAACGCGTCAAAGAACGGTTGTGCTGCACGCCCTAATCAACATGAAGATGATACTTCTTAGAGCGACGGCTCTCATTCTCTAAATACCGGCGGAATCTCTCGGCATGATCGCCAGTATAGCAGGCCTTGAAGGTAAAGAAAAGGGGGAATACTCTTTGCCCCTTACCAGGATCATAACTCAGCTTGTGGGACTGATTCGGCACTCGAGTCCTCCGGACGGGCTGTGGCTACCCTGCATGCATAAAATATATAGATACACATGCAATATTAAAACAAAACAATATTTAGAATGCAAGAATTAACAAAAATTGGAGTGTAATATATACCTCCAATGTCATCACCATGAGCCTGCACTCGGGCAGCAGGATGAGCGGGACGATAGTTTCTCGGATGAGGAACAGCCAGTGACCCAGACGTGGATGCATCCCCTCCAACTAGATAATAAACAATGACTATATAAGTAACTTCTCAAAAAAATAATACATAATCAATTTGAAGTATTATATAGTAAAAACTACTAACCTGTAGAGTGCTTGGAGAGTACGGATCATGCGGGAACGGTCTGTGTCCGAATGTAGTAGCATCCGCTCCAACTAGACAATAAAAAATGGCTATATAAGTAACTTCAAAATGAATATTCATATATATCTATAATATATCGTTTAAAATGAATATGTGTGCAATATATAATATATACCTGCATGTGTGGCAAAATCCACACTGAAAGAGTCATCTGGATTCTGTCTGGACGGGATGCAATACCACCACAGGGGGCCGTAGGAGTTGCTCCCTACGTAGCTTCCAGGGCATAATCGCTCTACCTCTGCTTCTGGAGCTGCCTCCGTCGCTGCCCCTGGTGCTCTGCCCCTCGCTGGTATTGGCGTCGTCATCACCCCTAAATAGAAGTACAATAATTACATATGCATATGATGCATGTATGTAAAAGAAATAATAACAATACATGCATAGATGATAGAAAATGTAAACTCATAATATAATATTAATTATACTATATTAATTATACTGTATAATTAGACAAAATCCAAAAAAATAAAATTTTTGGGGTATTGTGCAGCCAAAATCCTAACTTTTCATTTCAGTCTCAATCATTTAGGATCCCACAGCTTAGAGAAATTACTTCAATGTCGTCGTCGTCGTGGTGGTCGTCTTTTGTGTTCTTGCAGTGCCCACGATGCAATAAAAAAGTCAAGTCTAAGGAGATCGTTAATTTATATGCGCCTCTAGTTGTCCCAAACGATGATCTAGACAAGGTCGTATTGTGATTTATGCAACGAGCTGCCTATATGTTTTTATGATATCTAACTGACCAGTGGACTTTATAGGTGCAGGTAATGCGCTTTTTATGTGAAGACAATGGAATCCTTTTAATGGAGGTATACATAATAGCCGCTTGTTGGTTTTTCGACACTTATGGGTATCATCTATCTGAGATTTTGACAATTCCGGTGTTTTTTTGTCTGTGATGACACCCATAACATGATATCTACTGTAGCAATAACTTATTCTCTATTATTTGTTTTGTCTAGTTGTCAGTATATTTGAATTTAGGATGATTTTAAGAATCATGGAATGGCAAATCCAAACTGTATTTGGTTCCTTGAGGGTAAATCACAGTCCGGATACGGTGGATAACTTCATAAATGCATATGAAATTGTATGATCTCTTTCAAGAACGGCGGATTTAGAATACATTCGAGTCGTGAGTTAATGTTACCGGAAGATCAAAGCCAGCTGTAAATGTTTGTTGTTATTCTACAGGAAAGATATGAGTAAACGATATGAACTCATGCAGAACTCCTAGGTGCGAGAGGAAATAAACAAGTATAAGCTCTCTCTCTCTCTCTCTCTCTCTATATATATATATAAATCCTGTTCCCACTGCATATGCACCCGCACACAAAATTGTTCTCATCGCCCTTTTCCTAGGTGGGGATTAGTATTATTCATAGTTCTTGTTCATATATAAAAAGTGATAAATGGTCTCAACCAAATCTTTCTTTTAAGTCCACGGAATATAGGACATGGATGACCAAATGCAACAATTGCGCAAGGAAATAGCAACCGAAAAATCTAGAGCAACCCAACCCAACTCGTTTGATATCGACCACAATTAATATATATATACAAGTACGAACAAAAATTACAATCAACCCTAAATTTTGGGGGCATCATGCATCCAAAATCCTAACTTTTCACACCAGATCCTCATTTTTTCCCCCTAACTGATTAAAAATCAAAATTCTAAATTTTCCCACCAAACTCAATTTTTTTTCAGAATAATTTTTGTGCTAGTGTACTGAGATGAAGTGAGAACATGCGATTCTTCGCCATTTTCACCTTCGCAACTAGCCTTCCAGTTGTATCTTTTAAATTAAGCAAATTATTCTCCATATGTATTACATAATCCTTTTCAAGAAGATGCTCAAGACTTAAAATATTATATTTCATTTTGGGCACGTAATAGACATTGGAGATATAATTTGGATGGCCATCTTTTTGAAAAGTTTTAATCTTTCCTTTACCTTGCACTTGAACTTTGGACGAATCTCCCAAGCAAACATCAGCTTAAATATTTTCGGCAAGATCCACAAATAGATCTTTTTTTCCACACATGTGATTGCTTGCTCCTGAATCAAGAAACCACAAATCTTGATCGTCAGAAGCCTTCTCTTGCGTCAGAAGAAGAGTGAGTACCTTGTGTTCAACATCTGCATAATTAGACTGTTGATCGTGCTTCCTTATCCCAACATTCTGATTTGAAGTGCCCAAATTTATTACAATTGTAACATTGAACACCATTTCGATTGCCTCGACCTCGAGCGGATCATCCTCGGATACCTCTACCATGGTTGCCACCGGTGTTTTCTCCTCAATTTTGTTACTGTTGGCAACCTTCTTGATCTCGGCCTCTGCCATGGTCGTTATGATGTTGAGATGGATACCCGCGACCACTACTACAAATAAGGGTTGCCCCTACCGATTTATCCGTAGGAGCAAACCACTGCCCTTACGGATATATCCGTAGGGGCAAGAAAATACCCTGTAGGTACAAACGCCGTAGGTGCAAGTCGCAGTCTTGAGCATGCCCCTACGGTCAAAAACTTGTCCCTACGGAGTATTATGTAGGTCCAGTTGTCCCTACGGATTAGGCTGTAGGGACAAAAACTTTATTTAATTTATGATTTTATAAAATAAATTAGGTGTCCCTACGGACTAATCCGAAGGGCCAAGTATTTGCCCCTACGGATAAGTGCGTAGGTATAAATCCATAGGGACAAAATATCAGGTATCCTAATATTTTGTCCCTACGGATACCTGTGTAGGGGCATTTGTTTGCCCCTACGGATATATCCGTAGGGGCAAGCGTAACCCCTAATACTGAGATCATAGGGGCAAAATATTAGGTATCCTGATATTTTTTCCCTACGGATAAATTTGTAGGTACATTGTAGGGCCCTACGGATTAATCCGTAGAGGCAATGTTGGGTCCTACGGATTAATCCGTAGGTACATATTATCAGGGTTTTTTTATAAAAAGGGCTGCCTATTTTTTTCTCGCCCTGTGCACAATAATATATACATTATATATAAAATTAATCATCACGCAGAACATATATCGCCGTATTCATAATCACATCTCACGCATAATATACAAAAGAAATCAACAAGCAGAATATGATATCAATATAAACACGCAAACACCACCAATATCAATATCGTCCAAAATGTAGTACAATATGTATCATATAAATAAATACATGTTTAAAATATAAGAATCAAAAAGCTACCCTAGCTCGGTCCAGCTCCACCTCTGATAAACGCCAGAATCTGGCACGCCTACTCCTCGGATATATCCTGAGTCAATAAATCATGCAATGCGGAGCGTGCGAGAGTCTGAGCGGGCTGTGGAGCTGTAGGAGTGGTCTGCGCAGCCGCCGTCGAGGTAGTGTCTTGCGAAACCGTGACTGCGGGAGTCTGAGCGGACAGTGGAACTATAGGAGTTGTCTGCGGAACCGCAGCCGAAGGAGATGCATGTGGAGGCTCGGCCGATATACCCTGTCGCGTCTGGACCTACGTGTGTAATAAGCGAGTAAGAACTGTGTATTATTCGAATTCGTATCATTATCAAGTTATTTCGAAACCCCCATCTATATATACTTAGGGACTTAGGCCTCGTTTGGATATCTAGTTTGGAAAACCGTAGTTTATTTTAATTAGATATGTATGTATGATTAATCAAAGCTAAGTCTACAACCAAATAAGCTCAGGCTACATACTAATATTGGATATGTTGCTATCTATAATATGACATAATATTTTACTATTAAGTAGTTTACATACCAACATCTCCTTCAACTCCTGAACGGTGGCCTTCAAGCTCTCCAGTTCCTGCTGGAAACGTCGCTCACTAGAGACGGAGGAAGTAACCGCCGGGGTAGAGTCCAACCTCATATAGGCCCTGTTAGGGCCCAGTCCCCGGCCTCTCTCCCAACCTCCGTGGTGCCCTCCGTATGCGGCGTCCAGGACTGGGGTCAGCAGCATCGGATCGTTCTGTCCAGTAAAATCGATCCCCGATGCCTCGGCCTGCTCAACCACCCGCTCCTACACCTACATTAACCAGTAAAATATAAGTATATCATTTAAATTAGAACCTTTCAAAACTAAAATTTCAAATAGGGGTTGAATAAATATTAACACTTACGCAATACTCCTGGGTAGCGGCGTCGGGGTATCGAAGCTCGCCCGTGATGGGATCTGTCGAGGTGCCGTGGACGGCAAGATATGCGGACAGCACGCTCGGTGTACCACCTTGCGCCAGGGTCTGAGCTCTCTGCAATATTAGAAAATAACTCTTAATATTAGATTTATTAGAAAATAACTCTTAATATTGCATTATATCACAAAGGCCGGTCTATTGTAATTTACCGATAACTCCATGGCACGAGTAATATTCCTCGAGCCACCTGTATAAGTGGGGCGACCCCTCTTCGTCGACTTCTTATTCTCTATATTTTGAGCGGCCTGTTTCTGCACAACACATTCACATTTAGTTTTCTAATTAAGGAACAAAAAAAAAAATTATATACTAAACAATGAATTACATTTAAAATACATACTTGTTTGCGTTGAGAGTCGAAATATTCGCACAATAGAGGCCATGTCTCTACGTCGACTCTCGCAAAGGCCAGAGTAGATAGGAGGGCCGCTCTCTCTGCCTCGGGGGTCGCCATCCACAGCGAGTAGCAGTCGGCTTTCAGCTCATTCCTGTTGTATCGGACCTTGGTCTGCATGTTCTTCATCAGGCCAATGTACAGAGCATAAAGATCGAGCACCCTCCCAGGGTGATCAGGGTCGGGTACATGCTGAAAATCGTAATCCAACTGAAAATACAAAAAAAAATTTGTTATTAGATTGCAAGCGTTAATAATAAATATATTGGATAAATCAAATGAAAATATATATTAATACCCGAGCCTGATCCCAGAAGAGGGCGAATGAGCGCCGGTGCTGGTCGCCCCACTCAACGTGAAGTGGATAGTTCTTCACGAGCCGGCTCTCATCCCCCATATACCGTTCGAACCTCTCGGCATGATCGCCGGTATAGCGATAATCAGGGGTAAAAAAAAGGGGGAATGCTGCCTCCCCCCTAGCTCTGTCAGGTCTCAGCTTGTGGGACTGATTCGGGCCTCGAGTCCCCCTCTGGGAATGAGGAGGCCCTGCGTCTGCAAGAAATATCAAGACAATCAATATTAAGACAAAATTGTATTAAGAAATCAAGGTTAAACGAAAATTGAAGTGTGATATATACCTCCGGTGACTAAAGCACGAGCCTGGGCCAGGGCAGCAGCACTAGCGGGACGATAGTTCCTCCGGGGAGGAACAGCCGGTGTCCCGGATGCGGACGCATCCCCTCCAACTAGAAAATAAACATTGACGCTAAATTTCCATGAAGTTCATATTTATTCTTTAGAGAATATGTAAAATGAATAAATATTTTATATTTATTCATACTAACCTACAGACTGAGCGGGGGATACGGAAGTGGCGGAAGTGGCCCCTGCGTCAGATGTGGACGCACCATCTATAATTAGACAATTAAAAATAGATTATATAAGTAATTACAAAAAGAATGTGTAGATCAATAATATAACATTCTAAATCAATATGCATGCACTATACGATATATAAACATACCCGCAGGTGCGGTGGTGGCACCACCTACAGCTAGACAATAAAAAAAATGATTATCTAAGTAAGAGCAAAAGGAATGTGTGTGTATTTATGATATAGCATTCTAAATCAATATACATGCACTATATGATATATAAACATACCTGGAGGTGTGGGAGTGGCCTTTGTCCCTGATGTGGACTCATCACCAACAGCTAGACAATCAAACATTGACAATATAAGTAATTTTGACATGAACATGCATGAATATCTATAATATTACATTTAAAATGGATATGCGTGCAATATACCTTGAGGTGTGGCAAAGTCCACACGGAAGGAGGCATCCGAAAGGGTTTCCGATCTGGGTGCAAGACCGGCCCTCTGAAGCTCCCTATGCAGCTCTCCGGGCGGTAGAACCGCTCTGCTTCTGTCTCTGCCTCTGCCGGTGCCGCGGCTGGAGCTCCTGCCGCCCCTCGCTACTCCCGTCATCGTCATCAAATCTAGATAAACGGTTCGTGGACGCATTAGACAATCATTACAAGCATTGACTATATATGTATAGATCGTAAAATGTGAAGTAATAATATAACATTACTGATAACCTTTTTCGTTTCGTAGGCGCATTGGACATATCTACTTGGATTTCATCATCGATATCATTTCTAACCCACGTAACTTCATGATCGGCCGAAGACAACCCGTCTTTCGAAACAGACGGTCGGAGCACTCTAAGTCTTCTCTCTTCTTCATCCTCATCGCTGTCCTCGAATTCTGGGATATCGTTGACATCCCTGGGTTTCTAACGGCATACGACACTCCATCCCGGATGCTTCAAACATTGTGAGTAGTATACTTGGAACGCTTGGTTCGGAAAGATAAACGGATCTTCCTGACCATAAAATCGAAGTGTGTTCACACTGGTCAATCCATATTCATCTTTCCAAGTCCCAAGATTGCTTCTCCACTTATCCGTATCGGTTCGCGTATCGTACCAAGTACACTGGAATATATAAAAGGGTTCTGATCGTCCAGGATAGTGGATGCCGAGTATACAATTTAAGTACCCATAATAAATCACACCGTCCGATCCTACCGTCGCAATCCCACTATTCTGAGTGGTTCTAGATGTTTCTATGTCTTTAACTTCGAATTTGTATCCAAGAACACCGAATCCTTTATAATATGCAACCTCCACACTAGGAAATTGAGCTAAATATCTTGAATCACTCTCAAATGATGCAGACAAGTTCGGATCGTGGATCTAACAAAATAAATTTTATGACAAATACATAACGATATAAGTTTAGATTAAAACTGATAGTAATAACATATTATTCGAATAACTTACATGATCTGTGACCCAATCGCAAAAATTATCCTGATGATATTTTTCCAATCGTTCATCGTTCCAATCAGGATGCCCCTCACGTACCTCGTTAAAATGAATTCTGTTTTCGAAAAATAAGGGTGACATTAATATTATATCATTTCATACACACACAAACACAAATATAACAATTAATCCAAAAAAACTTACTCTCTAATTTGTTCAAGACATGCGCAATTAAGCAAGATAAACCGGTATATCTTGTTGATAAACATAGTGTCTACCCTCTTATAATCGGCTTTACCATATGGCCCGTCTTGAATTCTTCGAGGCCGGTTAAGTCTCGTCTCAATGTTCTCGCCCAGATAGCGGGAACAAAATGTGGTTGCTTCATCAAGAAGACAACCTTGCATGATAGAACCCTCTGGTCGATTTCTATTGCGTATATACTTTTTAAGAGTGTAGAGGTACCTAAAGAAAATATGTTGAATAAATAAATATGGGCATACAGGATAACAATAATTTTAAAAATTGCGCGAAACGAAAAATTCCACGTACCTCTCGACGGGATACATCCATCGATATTGTACCGGTCCGGCTAACTTAGCCTCAGTTGCAAGATGAACCGTCAAGTGTATTATGATATCGAAGAATGACGGTGGGAAAATACACTCAAACTTGCAAAGTATCAATACAATAGAATTTTCTAGTTTATCCAGCGTCACAACCTCCAGTGTTTTAGCACACAACTCTCAGAAAAACAACATAGGTCGTTGATTACTAGACCAACCGATTCGGGGAGAGAAGTCCTGAGGGCTAATGAAAGAAGGTGCTCCACGATAACATGGTGATCATGACTTTTCAACCCATCGATCTTGCCTTTCACAATTTTTATTTTCTTGGTGAATGATCCTGGGAAACCTGTGGGAACTTTCAAATCATGCAACACCTGCAGGAATCTTTTCTTCTCCGGTTGTGACATATGATAAGTGGTATTGGAAAGTACAAACTTACCTGGTTTACCCGCTACCGGTCTAGGGTGCAATTCACTTCTTATTCCCCACTCCTGTAGATCCATTCGAGCATTCAGGTTGTCTTTCGATTTCCCGTCTTTACAAAGAAGCAAGTTGAGTATGTGCTCTGATACTCCCTTCTCTATATGCATGACGTACAGACAATGACGCACTAAATTTGTTGACCAGTACAGAAGCTCGAAGAAAATGCTTAACTTGTTCCAAAATGGTGGTTTGACCTGTTTTGTCGGATCCATCCCGAAGGTCACATTATTGTAACCATCCCACCGAGCAGTCACGTCCTCTCCGGACAATAGGGCTGGAGGTCCAAGAAGCTCTTGATGACCATCAAAGTGAATAGTGTCTAACCTGTAGGGGTGGTCTAGAGGCAGGAAATGTCGATGGCCGCAATAACAAACCTTCCTGCTAAAATTCAAGAATTTCGATGTTGTGTGTTGATGGCAATGAGGACATGCTTTGTGACCATGTACGGACCAACCTGATAGCATTCCATACGCAGAAAAGTCATTAATTATCCACATTAAAGCCGCACGCAGTATGAAGGTTGTATTTGTGTTTGCATCGTAAGTCTCTACACCATCAATGAACAAAGATTTTAACTTAGATGTCAGAGATAGACGTCGATATTGTTTCCCGGTGAGTTTGATCCGTCGATAAGAAGAGGCATCATAAAGTATGATTGGTCCATAGCCAACCAAGGCGACAGATTATAAATTATCATTACAACGGGCCATGTGCTGTGACTTCCAGCCATATAGTTGAATGGGCAGAAGCCATCACTAGCCAGTCCGAGCCGGACATTGCGAGGATCGCTATTGAATATTGCATGCCTCCTATCGAAATCCTTCCATGCCGATGAATCTCTTGGATGGCTCATTTTTCCATCTTCACTTGGAGGAGCACGGTGATGCCAAATCATTGCCTCGGCTGTTTTCTTGCACTTGAATAGCCTCTGTAGCCTTTGTGTTATGGGAAAGTATCATGCTATCTTGACAGGTATATCAGGCTTCTTATCAGAATCTTTCGGCTTATACCTGGCCTCTCCGCATGTTGGACACTCTTTCAAATCTGAATTCTCTTTCCGGTACAACACGCAATTTTTAGGACATGCTTGAATCTTCTCGCACTTCAGACCCAAATCAGACATCATCTTCTGGGCTCTGTACCAGCTGTCGGGCACGTTATTTCCCGGGGGCATAGAATCTTTCAAGAACGAAAGAAGTATTGTGAATGACTTGTTGCTCCATCCATTTAGGCACTTAATCTGGAAAAGTTGGACGGACCATGAGAGGGTGGAATACTTTGTATTCTCATAAATTGGTTTTCTAGCATCATTCATGAAATTTTCATATTTATCCGCACGCGGTCCTTGACCGGAAGGAATGTCATTTTCGGTACGAATAGATTCACCTAGGGCAGCCTCTACCATATCCTCCATTTCTTCTGATGGAAATAAATTACCGTCTTCTTCTTCTGCCGTATTACCGTCTTCTCCTTCTTTTCCTGCCGCATTATCGTGTTCTCCTTCTTCTTCTGCCGTATTACTGTGTTCTTCTCCTTCCCCGTGATATTTCCAAGTTGTATAAAATCTAGTAAAACCATATTTTACGATATGAAGCTCTGCCAATTCTACCTTCTGCCAGTACTTATTGCCACATCTATCGCACGGGCAGAGAATCTTCTTTATCACGATCTTATTATGTGCGCGTGCAAATTCAATAAAAGCAGCAACTCCTGCGAAAAACTTAGGTTGCATACGTTGTTGCCAATCCACATACATCCAGTCCTTAACTCTGACGTACTCATGGGCCATGTTAGACTGTATAACATATAAATTGTAGGTTATGGTGACTATATTGAGAAATCTAAGAACGGGATAGTTACTGACAAAGGAGAAAATCCGTGTATATGCTTTGTGTGTGCGTTTGTCGTTGAAAAGAATAAATTATCGAACGTATGTTAACCGATAGACGGGGACTAAGTGGCGCTTTTGGTTTCATATATGAGTATCGATGAGAATATGAAAGTTTCATATTATCATCGAGTATCATATATTGGTTTTAACTTGAACATCTTGAATTACTCTCTAATGATGCGTTTGTTGTGTATTCTTGTTGTATGTGTGTGTTTCGGCTGTTGGGGGTAAGGTTTCTATCCCATTAAGAATGTATAGAGCGAACGCCCATTCGCTTGTGCTTTCAACCGTTTCGAGTAAATTTCGGCAGCACCTCCCCGCTGTTCTCCGAGTATACTGTAATAGAATAGATAATCATTTCAAAGCTGTGAAACAACGTTGAAATGAACATCTAATCTATCTTTGTACACGGAGAACCAGCGGAAAGGTACCGACGAAATATCTCGAAACGGATGAAAACACAAGTGAATGAAGGTGTTTGCTTTATACATTTCTAATTTGTCCACACAGGACAAATCTATCGGTTATCATACGATTGAATCTTCTCGTCACATAGACTATACGACGGTTGTTAGTATCGAGCTATACCGTCCGATATTTAATAACCTTCGTATAGTTCTATGTCACGACGAACATCGAACGTATGTTAACCGATAGACGGGGACTAAGTGGCGCTTTAGTTTCATATATGAGTATCGATGAGAATATAAAAGTTTCATATTATCATCGAGTATCATATATTGGTTTTAACTTGAACATCTTGAATCACTCTCTAATGATGCGTTTGTTGTGTATTCTTGTTGTATGTGCGCGTTTCGGCTGTCGGGGGTAAGGCTTCTATCCCATTAAGAATGTATAGAGCGAACACCCATTCGCTTGTGCTTTCAACCGTTTCGAGTAAATTTCGGCAGCACCTCCCCGCTGTTCTCCGAGTACACTGTAATAGAATAGATAATCATTTCAAAGCTGTGAAACAACGTTGAAATGAACATCTAATCTATCTTTGTACACGGAAAACCAGCGGAAAGGTACCGACGAAATATCTCGAAACGGATGAAAACACAAGTGAATGAAGGTGTTTGCTTTATACATTCCTAATTTGTCCACACGGGACAAATCTATTGGTTATCATATGATTGAATCTTCTCGTCACATAGACTATATGACGGTTGTTAGTATCGAGCTATACCGTTCGATATTTAACAACTTTCGTATAATTCTATGTTATGTTAACCGATAGACGGGAACTAAGTGGCGCTTTTAGTTTCATATATGAGTATCGATGAGAATATGAAAGTTTCATATTATCATCGAGTATCATATATTGGTTTTAATTTGAACATCTTGAATCACTCTCTAATGATGCGTTTGTTGTGTATTCTTATTGTATGTGTGTGTTTCGGCTGTCGGGGGTAAGGTTTCTATCGGTTATCATACGATTGAATCTTCTCGTCACATAGACTATACGAAGTATTTAAATAAAATATAAAGTAACTGATATAACATGATTTTAAACTTATGAAATAATACTTGCTTAGTTACTTGCAAGTTGCAACTTGAGAATAAGATATATGAAGAATTGAGCATTAAATAACTAACATGCATATTTTGGTAGTTACTTACCACAACCTCTAAGTTAAGTAGTTTTTGAGAATTAAGACCTTTTTAATCATACTTTGGATAGACTGTCACAAACAGTAGGGCATATTCAAAAAACCATATTGAAGGCAGGGTAATTTAGCCCTTTCTTTAAAAAATAAAATAAAAAGATGGAATGATTAATCTTTGCCTCCATGAATGCTTACATATAGAAATACATATTCATTACTATGGAAAATGCTTTTAGATGTATTATTGAATTGGCCATTAGATCCATTTTATAGATACTGGCAGCTATATGGTTCAGTAGCCCCCATGCATTCTCAAGGAAAATGCTTTATTACAATAAGAATGATGATGGGTGTTTGTATACTTTATCGAGTCATTTGCATGATAGACCCTAGTAGTAAAATGGAGTAATGAAAATTTGAGGCCAATTTCAAATGAACATAGACAAGGACAGTTGAAATTATGTAATATTTGTTCAATTAATTGAACAAGATGTCTCTTTAACAACTGAATGGAAGAAAATAATCTATGTAGTTCACCTGTAATTTTTGTATAAAAAAAACTTTGTTGTCATTCTCGTCATCGTTCTTGTATGCATTTGAGTGTCAAACTATAGGAAATCAGTAGCTTAAAAATAGTTTAAAAAATGCACGATTGTAGTTTCATGTAAATTCTGATTATTGGTTTCTTGTTCAATTAATTTTCAAGAACACATTCCACAAAACATTCCCTCCCCAACCCCAACCGCAACCCTAACCCTAACCCGGCCCTAACCCTAACCCCAGCCCAAGCCCCAGCCAAACCCCAGCCAAACCCCAACTCCAACCCTAACCCTAACCCAAACCCCAGGCCCAGCCCCAGCCCCAGCCGAACCCCAACCCCAACCCCAACCCCAACCGCAACCCCTGCCGAACCACAGCCCCAACCGCAACCCCAGCCCCAACCGCAACCGCAACCCTAACCCCAACGCTAACCCCAACCGATGCCTAACCCTTGTAAGTCTACGGTAGTGCCCCGGCCGTCTGTCCGAGGCTAAAATGCGGAAATGAAAACTTTTTCAAAACTTGAAACCGGCGCTATCGTATACTTTAAATACGGATCGAACCATTAACCTATAACTAGCAAACAAGAGAAGGGTTGGAAAGGATATACCGATCGATCCGTGTCCTTCGATCTTTGGCCACCATCCCAAGCTCCTCGCGGCATCTCCGATCTCCGGTCTCCTCGTCGGAAAGGGCACCACATCTTCGAGTCTTTTTGCGGGCTCCCGTTTCATCCGAAGCAACTCGGGCATGAAGTTCGCTAGCCGACGTGTCCAAGGCGATGTAGAGAATGTGTGTAATAACTTTGTCTCAAGCATCCATTGGTTCTCATCACACGAGAGTGTATGGATGGAGGTTGAAGATGAAGCCATTGGAGGAAATGGTGAGCTAGAGGAGGAAGAAGAAGAAGAGGATTTTCTTTCTTATGTTTTCCATATCAAAATGAGAGAGTGAGATAATATAAGAGCAAACCCTTTCTATTGCTGCCCTCTCTCTCTCTCCCCCTCTCATTTCAACTCATAAATCAATCACTAAACATGACATGGTTCAAAGAATAAGACCATGAGTCACCACCCTTGTCCATGTCATAATTAATGCACCTCATCATGAATTAAGCTCACTATTTCCATCAAAGTAAACATTAACCAAAATGTTTACAACAACAAAAAGATACGACAACATCTAAAGTAAACTCGTGACGGATCACAAGGATACCCCTCACCTGTATATACATACCTGCATCCGCATTCCGACTGAATGCGAATGCGATGAGACTAAAGTAATCCAACAAATCTAATACTAGGATCCGGCTTAAACCAAAGCCCACTAGTATGATCCGTCCGATCATGATCTGTGCATTACTGCACGTATATGATCGGACCCTGCCATATATCATACGGCCTCTACAACGTTTCGCCCGAAACTTGAGAAACTGTCTGTGGGGGACTCTAAAGACTCGTCAATACTTTAGCTGTGGATTTAACCACTAACACGTCAGAGGTACTAGCCGTACGTAACGGGCTACCGGGTATTGACCAAAAGGGAGGTCGATGAGCGAACTCATCCTGACACCCTACTAAGCCTGTCAGTGACAATATCCGTACAGTCCGGTCCGTTCGTCCATGAGCATCGCATGTCGGGCTTAGGGGGTTGGTAACAGTCAGACCCCCAAAAGCGGTACAAGTCGTGTCGGAGTGTAGCCCAGAACACCCTGAGATACTACTGGAATATCTACCAGTAAATCTCTTGCCTTGGCCAAGGACTTCGTGTAATGGCTCTCCTAGACACAACGCGATCTCACCTCCAATACCGGGAGAGACGAAACTTCTGCCGATCAGCTCACTGCCTCCATATGGCTCGGGACTGTACCCAACTAAAAACTGTTTGCACGACTCCTTTGAGTCGTGGTAGGGTAGTAATCAAAGCACAGTGGGAACTCACATGAGACAAATGACGATCTCAGGTCGATGAACTAACCTGTACACATGTCACCAGGAAATTGCTATCTGACGTCAGGTATAATACCAACTAGCATGTTCCCGGCGAGTCCTGTCCGGTGTACTCATAACCCAATGGGCACCTGTATACATCTTAGGTGATCCAACTGACACCAATGGCTTGTGAGACCAGCCACCGCCCTTCGTCGGGGTCTCGACTGTATACACTAGTCTACTAATGGAGTATCGATGCCCAGTCTCGAAACTCCTACGACTAGGGACCACTTTAAGGATGTGCTTATAGACTACCCAACTCTCACGTATATGATCGCCATCATACTGCTGGTAGTCAAACAAGAATCCTAAGGGCTCTATCAATGTGTAATAGTGACCTGTAATGTCACCTGAAGCTGTACACGATGATAAAGATAAACCAGATAGCATACTATCATCTTGAGTAAGACTGTCCTACCGGCATAGGTCCTCTCTCAATTATTGCAATCACGTGCCTGCGATCCAATAATTGACTTTGAGGGCACTATATCCAACAATCTCCCACTTGCACTCAAGGCTAATTATTGCGATGCCGCATACTCACAGCCCGTGTGATACTGAACACCCAACTCCTCTACTAATCAGTTTCACAAAGCCCGTTTGCGAAACTATTGCGTTCGAGGAATAGCCTCAGTGAGTGGATCCGTCCTAATGTTTCTTTCTATGTCTCTCTTTATCTCAAGTTCGCGGAGAAAGCCATCTCCCGAAATGAGCAATACCTGTCTTAGAATATGTTTGGATGTCTGATGGGACCTAGTTCATAAATGAACTCCAAATCTAAACTTCTTAGACTGTATCGTCAACTGAACTTAATCAGTATCCTGCGCCATGCCTCCCTTAGTATCCGCTTGGACCATCTGTTCAAAATACTGCCCCTCATCAGAGGGAAAACTATAACTCTGACAGTCACTATGTCATTCAGGTCACCTTGGAAGTCTGGAATGATAACTGTCTCCTGAAGGAGGACGACGTTATCATATCCCTAGAACATCCATTTATGTTCTAAAACTGCTTCCGAACGTTTCTCCAGGATATGATTAATATCAACTTATTGCATCTAGTGCAAAAACAACGTCTGGTGTGGTACTTGACATCTCATGATTGACTCAATTGCCTAAGCAAGTGATCTGCCAATCATGCACATCCCTCTCCCCTTTAGTCTGTAAGACATCTTTAGAGATGGTGACTCCATCACATGCAGGTACACTACCGTGCCAGGAGTCGTCCATTCTAAAACACCTTTAGAACACTGTCTAAGTACCCAGATTGGGACACTACTCAAATCTAGATCTAAAACCATAGATCTAGTATCCAGAATGTCTGATATAATATCTAAGTTTTATGTGGAGAAACCACTGTGTGACAACCAAAGCATAACCGATCGTAGTGCAGGAATATCACTTCCTACTATGTGTATGTCATCCAAATACCAGGACATCACACCCTACTATCTTCTTAACAGACCCATCTCCTATTCTGATGAAGTCAAACCTATGACTGTCATATCAGAAATAGATGATCTATCTCTGCTATATCTGCTTTAGTCTATAAATAAACATAAGCCACTTGTCTAATATGCTTTCGCTGCTCCCACTGACTACGACAACCCTCTGGCAGAATAATATACACGTACACTTCTAAAGCTAGTTTAGAACGATGCTATACTCATCCTCCTGCTGGGTCTCACAGTCTAGAACAACAGCAATGGCAAGTCTGGGTAAACAAGAACCTCCATGTCACCGTCCTTGAGCATACCGAAGTGCCTCTCGAGTGCCTGAGGTTACCCACCATATCTGCGGAGTGGACAATGGAATGTCAAACCAGATTGAATCTTTAGGTTCTTATCAAATTTTCAGTAATCGTTTGCGGTTCTGGAATCACTTCCAGTTCTACCATACTCCCACTACTGTTTTCTGAAAAAATCCATTTTTATTAAAACTGTGGCGAGTCAAGAACAATATCACTATTGATCTTCCAAATGGTAGAAAGTCAACCCTCGTCATAGCCCGGGTCAACCCACAAACAACCATTACAGAAACGTGCCTTGAGTTATCCAGAGTCTGGTTTTAAGCATAAGCCGGACAACTCCCCGTACCTTAACATCGTTAAGATATGAACCGTTCTATATCCAATATAGAAACAGATGCACTGATTTAATTGGAATCAGATTCAAATCATGCAGCTGTCTCCAGTGCATGTCAACTAAATGGAAGGAGGCCGATCAGCGTTACTCAACTTAGGAATGCATCCAGATATGAGTAACCTGAAAGAGAAACAAGTTTCTCAAAACCATTACTATCAACTGAATACTATACGCAAGTATCTACATCTTCGATCACCTTGAAGAATCCCGATACTTGCAACATCTTCTCTACTTTACTCTTATACCTCTAACTTCTCAAAACTTGGATCTTGTATTTCTATGAAACACATGTTTAAGAACTAGAGAAGTCATAAGTAAACAGAATATAGTACGAGTATCAACCCCTCTGTCCTAATGGACACTGGATAACATACAATACTCTGTATAAGTCCCTTGAGTCTAATAACTCATTCCCTGTGTGTTGTAGGTTGAAAACTGCAGTTACGGTTAAGAAGAATTACACCGCTGTTTAATGCTCCTTATCTAACCATCAACTGATATAGGTAAATGTCATGGACATAATTTCAAAAAGTTATATCTCACTTTATAAAAATAAACGTACAGATATATCAATTTGAAATTGGTGCATAACAACGGATATTCAAAACCAAATATTTGCCGTCCGGCAAACAACACAGGCGATTTCCTCAAATATCACCAATTACAATGAATTCCGATATAATAAGGATGATCACCTAATTCCTAATAACTTACTCCCACTCATCATCTGTAAAACCATACAGATGTGAGAATCATACCTGGTAAATACATACCCTGGAGCAAGTGTTTAATTGGGAAATCAGTTTTCTATTAACAGTACACAGTGAAACTGAAACATGTAAATGTTTCGAAGGGGTATCCGGGTATTCCTAGTAATGCCTCTTCCATTATCAGATTCACAATTGTAACCGTATATTTCTTTGTCATCTCTCCAAATCCCTTTATATGTCTTTAGTCATTACCTTCTGTACGCCCTCTTAGGTTAAATGGTTTTCTTCCTTCCCTACCGTTCGGCACCAGCCTATGGTTTGGAAGAAGACTATCCAATAAGCATAATGGGTGTACTCTCCTAATCTTAGGAGTACTCGTAACCTGAAAGAAGGTGAAGATAAAAGACAACTGAATAAATCTTATTCCTATTTCTCCTGAACCAGAATCCATCCCCGAACTGGAACAAGTTCCTTCGAGTTCGTATATAACCATACGATGGAGTATCCAAATAACTGTGGATCTTCGTAGTGATACGGAGTGTCCTGGAGAAATACAAAGGTGAAGTAGGAGTGGCGATGAAATACTTGGTTTGGTCGTGAATAGCAGTCGCAGTTTACTTTGCCCTCTTACTAATCAATTATTTGTCTTTACTTAATACCTTCTGTACACCTTCGTTAGGCTAATTAGTTTTCTTCATTCCCCACCGTTCGACACCTGCCTATGGTTTGGAAGAAGACTATCCAATTAGCATAATAGGTGTACCGTCCTAATCCAAGGAGCACTCGCAACCTGAGAGAAGGTAAAAGGAAAAGACAACTGAATAGTCCTATTCATTTTCTCCAGAACCAGAAACCATGCTCGAATCTGGAATAAGTTCCTTCGAGTTCGTATATAACCATACGATGGTTTTATCCAATGGAAGTGGATGTTTGTAGTAATACGGGGTGTTCTGGAGAAAAAGGTAAAAGTAGGAGTGCCAATGAGGTATGCAACTCTGACAATCCAAAAGCCAGTGTTTTAAGAAGGTTCGGTTAACTTGGTCACTCAGTCATAGTCAAGGGTCGGGTCATGGTCGCTGCCAAAGAGAGAGAGAAAAGAAACACTCTGCGTGCACTCTAACCTAGATCAGAATGGTTATCAATTTATCTAATCAGGAAACTTCCCACTGTATCGTCAAATTCTCCTCCAAAACTGAAAGAAGAATTAGTCGGGATCACCCGAGGAGTAAACCAACTCATCAGTGGGAATCGGGATCCAACTATCATCGCATGATAACGTGATGGAATCCACTCACGTTATCACATTCCAGAAGGTATGCGCATATCTGACAAGTTTCAGTTTCTTTAGAAACTCCTGATATGATTTTTACCCCATACTCTTATGACCTTGACTAAGGCCAACAAATCCTAAGTCACATGTCAAAATCTACCCGTCATTTTCCAGGTTAATTTGAACCCACCCGTACAAGCCCTTGACTAGGGCCAACAAGGCTGTACGACTGTCCCAAACCAACGCATCTATCTATGCTGCAGAAAAGTAACAAATAGCTACCATACACTATGCCTTGACTAAAGCCAACAAACATAGCATGAATACTAAGTGCTACCCGTCTGAAATGACGGAGGGCTACGAATGGTTTTTGGCGAAAAACCTTTAACGTAATGAACTTGATATCGTTGAAGGAACCAGATAGCTTTTTATAAAAATATAGTGGCGAAAACCTTTGCTAAAGAGGTCACTTCCGGTGAAGGGATCTCGGCTCTTTCCCCGTAGAATGAGGTGCAGGATATTCCAACTGAATACCACGATGCAAAGCAAAAAGTAATCGGCTATAGTGAAGTTATTACCCTAACACAAACTTCTGTCCAAGGGGTCACTCCCGGTGAAGGGATCTCTGTCCTTACCTCGTCGACTGAGGTGCTGGATATTCCAACTGAATACTACGATGCAAAACAAAAGAAAACGTCCTTGCAATAACAGCTTTTTGAAAAATGTTCCAACAACATCAAACAGATTTGTTTAGCTTGCATTGATCCGAATCAATGCAGTCCCATCAATTGATCACACCAATAAAGAACGAAAATATGATTTACGTATATGCCATCCACATTCGCCACTGGGTCCCGTCATCACCCGTTAGGTTACTTAACTAACGACAGAGCGGGGACTGGACTAGCGCGGGTGTAAAACATATACAACATCTACTAATATATATATCAATATATAATAATCGCTCAAGGCGTGATAAAATGCAATATCACAGAAATGTAATAAGCATCACAGAACAATACAGATAATCTGGGATCCCCGGGTTTCATAGAGCCGCTACTGAAACCCGACGTTCCCCTGGTCGTGTGGATAGCCTGTGCAATGAAATCCTAGACCCCTACGGGCGCGGCTAGTTACCCGCCAAAACGTGAAGCGAGGCAGCCCCCTTCAACAAAGTGAATGGACCACCCAGCACTTCACGGAATCCGGTAACTTGAGCTCCCGTCCTTGGGTCAACCTATACCCTCTACGAATGCGGCGAATAGCCCGCCAATTCTAGAGTAAAGCCCCCTCCGTCTCAAAGACATAAGATGCGGGCTCGTTGCCCTCTAGAACTCGGCTATCCGTGCATCCCACCTTGGGGTAATCCTAGTACAGAAAGTAAAATATACAACGGGTACATCGACCTCATCCCGGTCATGCCCCAAAAGAATACTATACAAACAGGCAGTGACGGCAGTCCATATGTCGGACGCTCGCCTCGCAATATCAAATGTACAAATACAACCAAACTGTACTACCATTGCATCCAGGCTATCCACCACGACAAATCCGCAACATCACAGCACAACACAGAACATCAACGTGAATATCACGTTCGCAAATCCGTCTGAAAGAGCTATAGCAATTAGACAAGATTTACCGATCAAATGACATTCACGGTCGCAGATATAAAGTAAGCACTGTGAACTAACGTATTTAAAATTCCGATCGACAAAACTTCTCGAAGTGGGCCCCAAGTGCAAATCCAGCACTCAAATGAATCTGGGACAAAATAATACATCACAAAAATCATATTCGCATGAACTAAAGCCCCAGAAAAAAATTGGATTACTGTAGCCGAAAATGGGCCGCGGAAGGACCGCCAAATGCGACATTTCGCGGCGGTTCCGCTGTGGAATTTTGGAATTAGGTCTCCAAAATTTTTATGTAGCTTTAGTTATGTTTGCATGTATTTTTAAGATGCCTAAAATAATTTTTTGACCAACTTTGAAAATCGACAGCAAGCACACTGAAATGGAAATACGATTCGGAAATTTCGATCGATCGATGTTTTAAACGCGTTAGAACAAGCTAGTAAAGGTTAATGGCGTGGCTCTGATACCATGTAAGTCTACGGTAGCGTCCCGGCCGTCTGTCCGAGGCCAAAATGCGGAAACGAAAACTTTTTCAAAACTTGAAACCGGCGCTATCGTATACTTTAAATCCGGATCGAACCATTAACCTATAACTAGCAAATAAGAGAAGGGTTGGAAAGGCTATACCGATCGATCCGTGTCCTTCGGTTTTTGGCCACCATCCCAAGCTCCTCGCGGTATCTCCGATCTCCGGTCTCTTCGTCGGAAAGGGCACCACATCTTCGAGTCTTTCTACGGGCTCCCGCTTCATCCGAAACAACTCGGGCATGAAGTTCGCTAGCCGACGTGTCCAAGGCGATGTAGAGAATGTGTGTGATAACTTTGTCTCAAGCATCCATTGGTTCTCATCACATGAGAGTGTATGGATGTAGGTTGAAGATGAAGCCATTGGAGGAAATGGTGAGCTAGAGGAGGAAGAAGAAGAAGAGGCTTTTCTTTCTTATGTTTTCTATATCAAAATGAGAGAGTGAGAGTGAGATAATATAAGAGCAAACCCTCTCTATTGCTGCCCTCTCTCTCCCTCCCTCTTATTTCAACTCATAAATCAATCACTAAACATGACATGGTTCAAAGAATAAGACCATGAGTCACCACCTTTGTCCATGTCATAATTAATGCACCTCATCATGAATTAAGATCACTATTTCCACCAAAGTAAACATTAACCCAAATGTTTACAACAACAAAAAGATACGGCAACATCTAAAGTAAACTCGTGACGGATCACAAGGATATCCCTCACCTGTATATACATACATGCATCCGCATTCCGACTAAATGCGAATGCGATGAGACTAAAATAATCCAACAAATCTAATACTGGGATCCAGTTTAAACCAAAGCCCACTAGTATGATCCGTGCGATCATGATCCGTGCATTACTGCACGTATATGATCGAACCCTGCCATATATCATACGGCCTCTACAACGTTTCGCCTGAAACTTGAGAAACTGTCTGTGGGGGACTCTAAAGACTCGTCAATACTTTGGCTGTGGATTTAACCACAAACACGTCAGAGGTACTAGCCGTACGTAACGGGCTACCAGGTATTGACCAAAAGGGAGGTCGATGAGCGAACTCATCCTGACATCCTACTGAGCCTGTCAGTGACAATATCCGTACAGTCCGGTCCGTTCGTCTATGAGCATCGCATGTCGGGCCTAGAGGGTTGGTAAAAGTCAGACCCCCAAAAGCGGTACAAGTCGTGTCGGAGTGTAGCCCAGAATACCCTGAGATACTACTGGAATACCTACCAGTAAATCTCTTGCCTTGGCCAAGGACTTCGTGTAATGGCTCTCCTAGACACAGCGCGATCTCACCTCCAATACCGGGAGAGACGAAACCCCTGCCGATCCACTCACTGCCTCCATGTGGCTCGGGACTGTACCCAACTAAAACCTGTTTGCACGACTCCTTTGAGCCGTGGTAGGGTAGTAATCAAAGCACAGTGGGAACTCACACGAGACAAATGACGATCTCAGGTCGATGAACTAACCTGTACACATGTCACCAGGGAACTGCTATCTGACGTCAGGTATAATACCAACTAGCATGTTCCCGGCGAGTCCTGTCTGGTGTACTCATAACCCAATTAGTACCTGTATACATCTTAGGTGATCCAACTGACACCAATGGCTTGTGAGACCAGCCACCGCCCCTCGTTGGGGTCTCGACTGTATACACTAGTCTACTAATGGAGTATCGATGCCCAGTCTCGAAAGTCCCACGACTAGGGACCACTTTAAGGATGTGCTTATAGACTACCCAACTCTCACGTATATGATCGCCATCATACTGCTGGTAGTTAAGCAAGAATCTTAAGGGCTCTATCAATGTGTAATAGTGACCTGTAATGTCACCTGAAGCTGTACACGATGATAAAGATAAACCAGATAGCATACTATCATCTTGAGTAAGACTGTCATACTGGCATAGGCCCCCCCTCAATCATTGCAATCACGTGCTTGCGATCCAATAATTGACTTTGAGGGCACTATATCCAACAATCCTAACCCTCATCGATACCTAAACCATGAACCCTAGCCCTAAAATAATCAAAAAATTGTTTAATTGAAGATTTACTAACCTGTGCGGTGGAGGAGACGATCGATCGGTAGCGACGACGAAAACGGCGACGGGGAAGAACCAGGGCGGTGGCGACGACGAGAACGGCGACGAGAACGGCGATCGGCGGGAACGAGAGATTTGGGGATTTTGGGTTAGCGCGCGAGAGATTATCGAGAGAGATAATCAGCGTAGGGGATCTGTGCCTTTTTAATTAAATCCCTATTTAGATGCCCCTACGGATTAGTCCGTAGGTCTTTGGTTTGCGGCTCCGTAGAGACAAACAACAATTTACGATTTAATATTTTTAAATTAATACGTCAGGACCGTAGGGGCAACCGTATGGCCCTACGGACTAATCCGTAGGGCCAAAAGAAATCTGCCCCTACGGATTTCATTATCCGTAGGGGCAACCCCCTATTTTAGTAGTGGACCACCTCTTTGATCTCTTAGACTATACTCGAGAATTGAGTATTCTTCTGCATGCGATGCTCGTAGCTCTGTAAAGAGCTTATTAGCTTATCTATTGATATCACCTCGAAGTTATTTGACTCTTCGATTGTTAGAATCACGTAATCAAATTTTGAAGGTAGAAAGCGCATTATCTTCTCTATCACACGAATATCAGTTACTTTTTCACCATTTCTTCTAAGTTGATTCACAACCACAATAACTCGAGAAAAATAGTCATGGATAAATTCAGATTCTTTCATTTGTAAATATTCGATCTCACTTCATAAAGTTTGGAGGCGAACCCTCTTTACCTTTTCGGTTGCTTTATATGATTTAAAAAGAATCACCCATGCACCTTTCAATGCCGTCGTTGCTGCGATCATCTCGAATACGTTCTCATCTACGCCTTGATAAATGGTTAGGAGGTCTTTGTTTCTTTTTTTTGCACGGAATTCTGAGTTGATCCTTCAATTCCTTTGACAAGCCAGCTTCCGCTTCTGCAGGTTCGGGTTCGTCGTAACCGTTCTGTACAACATCCCACGCATCCATCGAGACGAGTAGCGCTTTCATCTCGATGCACCAATTATCAAAATTATCTTTTGCATAATTTTGGAACCTGTATGTGCTGGAGGAGGCCATTTGAGCAGATGATCGTTTAGGCTCCGATACAAATTTGCAGGTGGACGTGTGGTGTTGTAGGTATTTGAAGTTTGCTAACTTCTTTCTCGCAAATATAATTTATCATACAAACACAAACAATTAGCTGCTGCTATTGTTAAATAAAAGTGGGGCTTTTCTATTGGTTTCAAATGGCTTGATTTCATTCTCAAAAGAGAAGGCAATATATATATATATATATATATATATATATATATATATATTACAATAGAATATAACTTCAACCGAATTACAATAATTAATGAAAACAAGTAATCAAAGCAATCAAAGGTTTGTAACATAAGCTTTATTTTATATGTTATATTTAGCCAGTAATTTATTAGCTTTTAGGTCTGTGGTCTTATTACCAGAACTCCTGTAACTCCAAGAGTTATTCAGTATAACTCCAACACAAATAACTCCAAGAGTTAGGCTAATCCTACATTATCTGCTAATTAAATGCTGATATAAATATAAAAAGTATTCCACACAATTCGATTTGAAGAAACGAAAAGACATATTGATCAGTAATTGTCAAAGTCAAAAACAATGCCGGCATCTTGAAAAGCTCTGTGCTCCTCGTCGTCGTCGTAAATAACATGCAGCAATGGATCGATCACATCACTGAATTTGTATGAGATCTTGACCGCTCGGTTTGACTTTGACTCCGATTTTGACCTGGATTCGGCTTTGGGTTGGTGCAGGGATCATTGTCAGTGAGAAATTCAGTGGGGGTGATTAGTTGGTAGAGGATTGACTTTGACTTTCATTTGCCCTTCGATTTTTCTTTACGTACCTGAAGAGCAAACCATTTAATAAAAGATATTCAGTCATTATTTAACAAGCGATTAATTACAACTAATTGGAATGTTATTTGCATATTTTATTTAAAAGAATACAACAACAACAAAGGTTTTACCCTAAATTTTAAGGATGCAGTGGATGAAAAGCATATTTAATTAGTAAATAGTTTTGATAAGAGAATTAAAAACTGTCTGTTAAAATTAAAATTGAATAATTTAAGATTAAAGAATTACTCATGTTGACTTTTGAACAAATCATAAATAACAGTAGCTTATATTATCTCTATTATTACAACTCAAAGTGTAGGAAGTTATGTAGCTATTTCACAACAAAACATTCTGAAAAATAAAAAAGTTCTTAATTCTCCAATGGTCTATATCATCCATTCTTAGATGATCAGAAAGTCATCTGAAATGGATATGGTAAGAACCTAGAATATAGCTTAAAGCAAAACATATTTTATAAGATTATTATTATCAACAAATTTTTTAGCAGTTATAACAAATATGAAATCCATATTCCTCAACAAATCTCAAACAAACACATCAAAATTATAAAAAAATAATAATTACAAATCATAATTAATTTCTCTCTTCTCAAAATAATAAATTGATAACAAACAAAAGTAATAAAACCTTTATTTTTAATTTTTTTTTATTAATTTAGTCACGTTAATCATACATGCCAAAACGCAAGTATCTCACATCTATACTATTCAAACTCAAAAGGACGTGTCTTTTCAATTCCCAATTAATTTTGGCAAGAAGAGTTCGTTATAATTTTTAACACAATTAAACTGTTATAATTATATAAAGCATCTCAAATCTTTGTTTTTTGAAAAAAAACATCTTGTGTAATCTATATTATTTCAACCAATGTTTTATAAAAAATATCTTCCAATATCTTTGCTCACAAGTCTAGCATATATATTGTAAGTACTTAAATGCTTTTAGTACATAACCATAGAGAAAAGCATCAAAAAAAATTGGGTGCAAGGAATTGTTTAAGATTTAACTATAATATTGGGTAATTTTCACATAAATACCATTAACTATGGACATTTTTCCAGATAAATACCTTAAACTTTAGACAGATAAATACCTTTAAATATTGGTTTATCATATAGGTACCTGATGACTTTAATGGAACTTGACGTTTCAATTGTTTTAAAGTGAAGAGAACATCTTTTCTAACCCTATTCAAGATTCGGAGATAGAGGGATAAAGGATAAAATGCTAAAACCCGTTAACGGAGCCAAACACCTATATGATAAACCAATAGTTAAAGGTATTTATTGTAATTTCTAATAATTAAGGTATTTATCTACAAAACGTCAATAGTTAAATGAATTTATGTGAAATTTAACCTATAAAAATTTTATAGTATGATAGAAGGATAGGAGAGTTTATCATGTTTAAAAAGTATTTGCTTGCTGAATTTAAATGAATGTCCTCAGAATATTAATATATTGTGATGTGTTAATTATATTTTATTGGAAATTAATTACCATGCAAACTTCCAAGCAATTAGAAACAAGATTATATGCCACCTTGTATAATGGAAATCCATGTGCCTTATATGGATTTCACCAGACCAGTAGGAAAAGCATTACTCTATGAAAAAAGTAACTATATGCCAGAACAGTCTAGTTAATTAGTTTCAAAATTAAGACACCTAATCGATTGATTTAATTAAAGATTTACAACATGCATGTATATTATTTAAAGTTTTATATTTATGAGATTTTTGATGAATGGATTTAAAGATTAAGAACAAATTTAAAGGATTGATAATACATAGAAAAATAGAGGCAATGGAAAGTGCATAGGGTTTTAGATATTTAACCAACATTATGCATGGTGTATATTTTCATAAAGAGAGAGAGAGAGAGAGAGAGAGAATACATGAAGTGATGGGGGAAATTAAAAACACGAAATTCTTCAAAAGAAGACAAAAAATAGTAAAGAATATGAAACAAAACATACCTAGCATTGAAAAAATGAGCGAATCAAATCGGATTTTGAAATATCAAAAAGCTCGTGAATCGGCAAGCAAGCTTCTCCAACATAGCAATATTGATCGCCCAAACAACACCAAGACGGCCAAGATTTCACCAATATCAACACGATACGGAGCTCTAGGATGCTCAAATCGTCATCAAGGACATTAAACCTCATGTTGTCCTGATTCTTTAAGTGGTCTATAGTCCAAGGAGATCTCTTTTTGGACCTTGGATCAAAGATCTCCGCCCACACATAGACCTCCATCTCCGTTTTCATGCTGCAAGCCATTGCAACGAAGATATTTCTTCTTGATTGAGAGAAGATGTATATAGATCAAATCGTTGTGTTTTTCAACTTGAGAGGATTTGGGTCGCTTTTTTTTTTGGAATTTTGATATAGAGAAGGAGAATACATATAGATAAAGAAGAGATAATTACCTAAAAACTGGTTTTTGATTTTCAATTTGATTCTCGCTTCCCTCGCAATTTTAAAAATAAATATGCACATATTTTTATTTCTAACTATCAAATCTTTATAACATTTATCAAATATCCTAGAAAACCTTAACTATTTTAACTGAAAATATATTTTTTAAAAGAAAATCTCAAATCTTTTTCCGTAGGTCTACTAAGTTTGGTTAATTGGATACGGATTTTTAAATTTCTTTTTATATGGATGGAGCCCTAAATTCCTTTCTAATTTATAAAGAACCCCTTATTCACAATATTGCATATTACAAACCTTAAATTTTGATTGTTTTATATATTGTTTAAAAACTTCCATGATCTTAATAATGTCAAATTTCTCACCTACAAATTTCTCACCTACATCTGAGGTTTACTTGAAATACACACTCAATATTTCTTTTTTATTTGGGTTAATTGCTTGGAGACACCTGAAATATTTGAGGTTCAGCAATTATATCCTTAAACTATAATAATAAGCACTTCATACCTATTTTACCCCTTCTTCTTCTTCTTCTTCTCTACTCTAAAAAAACAATTTTTAATTCTAAAATATCAATATTTTAGCCTTAGTCTAAAAGCTTGATGTTATCTTTTCTTTCATTATACTTTCAAACATTTTTCAATTATCTCGACGGTACTCAAGTTTTTAACTTTAATCTAAAAGCTTGATATTTAATATATTCCCTCCGTTAATTTCAAAAAAGGGGAAAAGAAATTCAAGATGAGTATTTTTCAATTTTATATTTTTATTATTTTGTTAATTGATTTTGATCACATTTTCTTTCATTGGATTTTTTTTTTGGATTAAAACGAAGGATAAATGCCTCCGCATTTCATTAAACGACGATTTAACGAATCTAAATCAAAATTCTTCGAAAAACAAGAAAAGAAAGAAGAGAAAAACAAAGAATAACACATCCCTATGAAAAAATTAAATACAAGTTTTATTCTCGCAAAAAGAAAACAACAACCTCCTCTCACATAAACTATCCTTCAGATCAGTAATACCCGGTATCTTGTACATATAAATTCTGTATATGTTTTTTAAAAACAATATTACCTATATTTTTCCAAATATATTTTCCCTATATTTCTCCTATTTCATTTTCCATTAAATCCTACTTTTCCTAATTATTTTCCCACGTTTATTTTAATCTCATAATTAAATTCTTTTATCTAATTCTTTCTAATTTTTCTAAACCCCAACCCAAACTTAAACCCGACCCGACCCGATCCCTTTCCCCCCTCTTTTCTCTCTTTCTCTCTCCTCTCTTTTCCTCTCTCTTTCTCTCTCCTCTCGATCCCAGCCTCTCCTCATTCACAACTCCTCTATGACCCCGCTCTGGCCGCAACCGCCCGAGATCACCGGCCTCCGAATCCTCTCCTCTCTAACCTCCCCCCATCACCACCTCCATCGCCCTTCGTCTTCTCCTTCACCAAACCTGAGCCCTCAACTCTCTACGAGCACCAACCACCACCATCACCTTCGCCCACCTCGACCCTCCTTCATCGACCACGACCTCTCGACCTCGCCACCGACCACTTCCTGTGGACCCTTCACCACTTCTAAGCCCATCTACCTCCTCCACCATTTCAGCCCTCACCGAGCTCACTCCACCAGAGCCTTGCTATCTCCGGCGACCCCGAGCTACCACCGAGCATCCAACCCGGCCCTGAGCTCCTCTCAACCGCCGATGAGCTCACTCCCTGCACACTCCTTCCCGATAGCAACACCTCCTCCTCGTCTTCTCCGCCGACGCCAACGAAGCTCTATTAACCGAGCTTCCCTCCTTCGTTGTGACGCAGTTGATACCTCCCCACCGTTGACCTCCCTGCATCACCGTCTTAGCCAACGGCCGAGCCTAGGACCCTGTAGCCGAGCTTGAACTTGTTGTCGTCATGCCGTGATCGTGCCGTTTCATGCCCACCTCGCACCACCGTGACCTCACCACCTCTACAGCCGATCATCTCTCGATGCCCCCATCATCTCACCGGAGTCACCACCCACCACTTTCACAACCTCCACGCCATCACCTCCTCACTGCTGTCACCATTGACTATGACAAGCTGTGCACAAACCACACCCTCGCACTGTGCCTACTTGCCACTGCCACCCTGCCACAGCTGCACCAGCTTCGTGTCACCATATACCCAGATGTGTCGCGGCCTGTGCCTGCCTCCGTGCCACTCGTGCTCCGATCCAGTGCACGCACCGTGCCCACTTCCACACCCGCGTCGCGTCCCATGCCGTGTCGTGCCGTGCTACACCCGCACCATGCACCGAGTCTAGACCGTGTCATGTCCGCGTCATTACTACGCCCACTACCTTATCACGTCCGCGTCGCCACAGCGTCCGGTATCGGGTCACCGCGCATCGCACCCACATCGCGCACGTGTTCAGCATCGCATCGTCTTGAGTGTCGAGACAGATCCCATACGTGGTGTCACTTCTATAGGTAGGTGAACCCCTTCACTTGTGAAATCATGCTATATACATATGTGTTAATTCAACTTGATAAATGATAATTATATAGGCGTAACAAGTGTTCGATACGAATACCGAACTTAAGACCTTAATGATAGCAAACTTTTCTAAATCAATAGTTCATTTTACTGTTAATGTGTAGCGTATAAAAAGTTAGGATCGAAACGATTAAATTTCGTATATGAAACGATGCCCCCTGGATGCGTCGTAAAATCTGATTCCTGCCGTGCATTCTATATTGTAAAATTTATATTAAATTGAATATGATTCGTAATGAAACGTTTCATGGCTCGTATCGAAGCCAACAGATAAACCTACAGCACTACATAATTGATCTCTGAATTTTAATAAATTATAACAACGAAAATTGAGGCGATTCATGCCTCTAAACTGCAGCCCGGGGCAAAAATCTCCGTCTTTGCTTGTTTTAGAACGCATATATCTCCCCGTTTAAATGTTTAAGTGTGCAGAACAATACATATAAGTGTATATAATTGAATGAGATTTCTAACGGTACTTATCCCATTGCATTTCGGTGCCATTTGATATTTATAACACCTTTTAAACCGTAGATGTGTACTGTAGTTTCAAGCAGAAACAGAATGTATGCCTTAACCTTGGGAAGTGATTATCTCACTGCGTACAGTGGATATTATTGATCCGCCTGATGCGTTGGAAATATAACAGATAAATATAAATATTATCTAACTATAGTATCGCCTAATTATGATCCCAACAGGGAGTAAAATGTGTTACGAAATGGACTTCCAGTTCTGAAACTAGATTTCCAGCAGAGAACACTTAAAATGGAATGACCATAACTCGCAAACTTGAAATCCGAATGACTTAAAACCAATTTTTCCGTACAGATAATTTAATGCACTGTTTACTCTTATATTGTTTTGCCAAATTATGCACGTGTGATTTTATATGATTTTTCGAATCTAACCGACACTAGTTGCTCATATGTATTCAGTAGTGCATTTACTGTATCCCATCTTGTTGCATGACTGTCATATCCTTGTAAATAGTGTTCATTTGCATCGATATCTTAGTGACTGTGTTATATTACCAAGTGATAAATGTTAGTGATTGTATTGTGGCAAGTACGTTAGTGTAAAAGCATGAATGAATAATGGAAGTGACACGTACTTGTACATAATTAGAGGAGCCGGTTAGTTATTGCATTGTCGATGCCTATGGGGCATATATAAGTGTAACTATAACTGGTATGGGACGGGTATGAGAGAACTTATATTAGTGTCATAGGTAAGATATCGAGCACTGTCTATTTATCTTGGATACCTGTTGAGACATGCTTGAAGGAGACCCTGTCTTCAATTCTCGCGTAAATTTGTCATGGAAAGACTAGTATTTAGATTCATGGTCGGTGTTGGGTGTAGACCGCGGGGTGTGGGGTAGTTTGAGTGTGAGTTCGATCAGCGGAATATCAGGAGTCCTACTGCCGGCATATTTCGTGATTTCGGGATTTGTACTGATCGTGTTTTTGATTCTTACTGATTGTGATTCGGGCTCGTGCTTGCCCCTAGGGCTTACACTTAGGTTGTGGATACTTCTGCGGTGGTTGACGCTCACACTTGGACTGACGATAAGTTTAGTGACTTGGACATTGAGACTTAGAGACTGATAGTTTTAATGATATGGACATTGCATTGATTACTAATCTGATACACCTGCTTTATCGTTACATGTACCGGTTATTTCATGCTCGTGTCATTACTATATGCTTACTGCTTTATGTTTATCATCGTTGCACATTATATATGTATATATTGCTATTGTGTCACTCTGACGACCTAAGTATTTATACTCAGAGTGAGAAGTGGACTTAACTCGGATCAGGACCTTCCTTACCTTGAGGACATTGCAGACATATAGATCAGCGACGTCAGCGCTATCATTCTCTTGACTCTATCAGGTTAGTTTTTTTTTTATCTGTTTTGATAGTGACTGCATTTCTCATTACTTGTGCTATGATTACTGATTACCACATGGTGCTAGAAAACGAAGTATGACTACGGCAGGATATTTCTTTGGCCGTAGGAGCATGGCTGGCCTTGTCACCATTCGTATTCCGTATTTTAGGAAGCGGGACGTGGCATGATTTAGTTGGTATTAGAGCCAGTTTGGGTTGGAATGAGATTTCAATTCAGTTTAGGGATTCCTTGATTTATATCCAATGATATTGCTCGTCACTTCCATATAATTTTCATTACATCATTGTTCAAAGTCTTGTCCTACCACTTGATCTTACTCTCAGTTATTAATCCATGACCTTATCTTGAATCTTATACCTTATACCATCCGAAAATTTATTGTTTCAGGACCATGGCTTCCAACGACTCTCCTTCCACCTCCACTCCCCAGAGTCAGGCCGTCGAGATTTTGGGTGTACTGCAAGGTTTGATGTAAGCCCAGGAGCGAACAAACGATCTCTTAGCTGAGGGACTAAGAAGGAAAATGGTTCAGGCACCAGCAGGAGTCCCCAATCGTAGGGGAATCCCTGTTAAACAAAGAGGGGTGTGTGCAGATGAAGCGCCCATTTGTTCCTCAGCAACAGAAGCAGCAAAGAACCTAATGTTGTGGTTATTGCAAGAGGCCAAGACACCTTCAGAGGGACTGTCGCCGGGCCAAAAGGCAGTGCTTGATTTGTGGATCCGACGAGCTTCTTGTCAATAGTTGCCCTCGAAGGAAAGAGCTACACGGAGGAGATTCATCAATGCTCTCCACATCTGCTTGAGTAATTTGGTTATTTTCGTAGTTCAAGTTTTGAGAATGGTACGGACCCAACACAGGATTCAAACTCGCTTTACGAGATCACAGAGATCTAGATATCAACGCGGAGTTATCACCCTTCCCGTTTTCAATAAAGACCTTGTTATTTTATTTAGTAATCGTTCTTTTCATCTGAACCTTGTATTTTGTTGAACCCTATGGTTTAAATGAAAAAAATGGGTTGTGATTCGTATACTGTTCCCTTACTACTCAGTTCTATATACTACTTATTGCATCATCACTTAAGTTTATGATTTTAGATTTTATCCACCCTGTTTACCCCAATCAGAGCAAAGCTTTGTTCAAATACCAAGACGGGAGATGAAACGATGCTTCATCTTCCCCCAATCAGAAGCAAAACTTTGCTTTGAAAATTTAAACTTTAATAAATGAAGCAACGCTTCAGATCCTTTGTGCTGCGCGCGACACGCCACGTGTCTGGCGCAGATGCATTAGCGCAGCGTCCAAGAAGGAGCGCCTAATCAGAGCAAAGCTCTGATAAAAGAAGCGCTGCGCTGCACGACGCGTGCCAGCGTAGAGGCGCTTGCACGGTCGCGCTGCGTTTTGCGATGTGCGACACGTGGCAGCGCAGATGCGCTAGCGTAGTCGCGCTGCGCTTTGCGCTGCACGACACGTGGCAGCGCAGACACGCTAGCGCAGATGCACCATTCCATAAAAAAGGGGGGTTAAGTGCCAAAGGCAATTTATCCTTGCAAGAATCACATGCACTTGATAATAGCAAATTAAATCATACGATGCACAAGCACGACATAGAGCTAAAATAAAAAGAACACTTAACAGATAATAAAATACTTAATTAAAACATTTATTTATTATTACATTTAAAAAAGATCACCAAATGTGGGATCGGAAAGACAAGGGTTCACAAAGATAAAAAGGAGATTCTCCAATTCCCTCTCCGTCTTCTCCACCACGTCGAAGCGGCGATCCTCTCGAGAGGAAGACATCCAACGATCATCGCCACATTCATTGGAAAAGGTGGCAATGATAACTCGGCGATCCCGTATCTGGCCCAGCAAGTGGAAAGAGCAGTCCCTCAGGGCTTTAGTGATCAAGAGCGCTTCGAAAAAGCACTCGATCTTATCCTCGGCGGTGTTAACCATTGCCGAGGACATCTCTACCGGAGGAAGGGGAAGATCGGCGAGCACCGAGGCAAGGATCATCCGGAGCCAAATGGAGTCCGGAGGAAGAGGAGATCCCACACGATTCGAAAGCTCGTATATTGCAGCATCGCACTGCTCATCCGTAAAAGAAGGGTCCACCAGGCGCGCAGCAAAACGAGGAACAATGTCTCTGATCGGCACTTCCCATGGTTGACGGCGGGCGTGAGGGCGGTTGCAAGCCATGGTAGAAGAAGTTCTCTGAAGATGAGAAAAGAAAAGGCTTGGCCTTGAACTATATATAGACCCAAGCACAAAAGATTCTGTGCACAATAGACGCGGGAAATCAAGATTTTGGAAATACAAGTTTGGCTGAAAAAAAAGGAGATGAAAAGATATCTCAGGTGAAGCGACGCTTCCGGTTCCCCCAATCAGAGAAAAGCTCTACTTTGAAAATCTAAGTTTTAATAAATGAAGCGACGCTTCAGATCCTCTGCGCTGCACGCAAAGCGCCACGTGCCAGAAGTTGATGCGTCAGCACAGCGCCCGAGGCAGCGCGTCCAATCAGAGCGAAGCTCTGTTTAAAACAAAAAAGTAAAGGAAGAAACGTTTCAGTGGCGCAAACGCTGCGCTGCGTGACACGTGTCTGCGCGGTTGTGCAAGCACATCTGCGCAAGCACAGTTGCGCAAGCGCTGCGCTGCACGACACGTGTCTACGCAGTTGCGCAAGCACAACTGCGCAAGCGCTGCAGTGCACGACACGTGTCTGCGCAGTTGCGCAAGCACAGCTGCACAAGCGCTGCGCTGCACGACACGTGTCAAGCGCTGGGGAGTTGCGCAAAACAGAATGGAGATTTAAAGAAATCTTTCTGTTCTTGTTAAAACAAGAAGGCTTTCTTCTGTAAAGCAGAGGCCTTTGGATCAAAGATCCAACGGTGAGGGAGATTCCCCAAATCACTCAGAGAAAGATCTCTTTAACAAATTTAACTAATTTATGGGCACTATAAAAAGGACCCTAGGCCTCAATTCAAAGGGATCAACATTCTTCTGGAAAAAAAAGAGAACTCTGAAGAATTCCTCAAGAACAAAAAGGTAAAAGAACCTTCAGCGAAAGAGAAAGTTCTTTTATGAACAAATCATAGATCTAAAAAGAAGATCAACGATCTTTAATAAATTAAATAGTGCTTTGCACTTTTCATGAATCTTTGGTTCTCTGAGATAAGAAAAACAAGAAAAATTTATTTTTCTTTGATCTAAATTAGATCAAGAAATCAAATAGTGCTTCGCACTTCTCTTATGAACCATCGGTTCTTGAATCTAAAAGATTCTTAGTGCTTTGCACTTGCAAACTGCGCTGTTGCGCTCTTGGGAGAGCGCCACGTGTCAGCATCTGAACCACTTGCGCTATGCGCTTTGAGATAGAGCTTTGCTCCCTGTAATTGGCGCGACTCACCAGAGTGCGCCACGTGTCAGCAGCGTAAGCACAGCGCACTAGCGCAGCACACTATGCTTGCGCGATACGTGTCAACACTACAAGCGCTAGCGCTCTCTGATTGGCGCAAAGCGCCTGAAAATGCAATGCATTTTCTAAAGGGCCAGGCCCAAATCAAAAGGACCAAGCAGGCTAAAATAAATTGCAAAGCAATAAAAGGGCAGAGCCCAAATAAAATTGATGCTCTGCATCATTTATAAAGGGCAGAGCCCAAAACAAATTGATGCTCTGCATCCTCTCTGGGCAAAGCCCAAATAAAAACAAAAAGAAATGCAATGCAAAAGCAAATAAAATGTTGAACATTTTCAACTGGACTTAGCCCAATTTTGGCCGTAAGTCCTTAAATTAAATTGACTGAGAAAAATTGCTCTCTTAAATCAATTTACCTCCGGTTCGAGGGTACATCTCCGAACTCCTCTGACACCCGTCGTTGTAATCCTTCAACGACGTCAGAGAGGTGACGGGTCCCGACGACCACACACGTATATGGACTGTGGGGTCCTTAAACTCGTGGACCCAAACGTCATTAAACTAATTTCGGACCGAAACGTCTTTAAACTAATAATGGAGCGCCACGTCCCTAAACTGGAACATAGACCACCACGTCCCTAAACTGGGATATGGACCGAAACGTCCCTAAACTGGAACATAGACCCCCACGTCCTTAAACTGGCGATAGACCACCACCTCCCTAAACTGGAACATGGACCCCTACGTCCCTAAACTGGAATATGGACCCCTACGTCCCTAAAATGGAACAATAGAGCTCCCAAATGCTCTTTTGTCGGATCAAAACGATCCCGTTAAGTTGATCTTAGTCTCAAATCAGATTAACGTATCCTTAACAAACGTTTAAGTCGATCTTAGCTTAAATACGGCTAACGTATCCTTAAACCAAAACATCAAACCCAAATCTAAGTAAATACAGATTTGGACTAATCCACGTCCTACGGACGACGACATTACTCAGTCTCCGTATACAATCCACGGGCAACCACAAACAAAGCAAACACACACGACACGAAGTGAAATTCTGGAGAAGGAGAAAGTTGTTACCGCGATGCGGTAGCGTAATTAACTGCAGGGGCTTACGCCTGCAGAGAAGAGCGTCCCCACAATCAAAAACCCCTCAAGCGAGGGGGAATCTGACGAAGTCTGCTACATCGGCCGCATCCGTCTAAACCTCCGATATACGGTGCCATAAATCAACTTGCCATCTTCGGAGAGGTGGACGGATAAAACCAAATAGCATCTGCCCCGAATCTCAGCGTCAGGACACCGCGGTCCTGTGAGCCGCCGTTCGGAAGGGAACAGATTCTGGCACACCCGGTGGGACCTTTTCCTCTTTCCACTCCACACTTCGTGTGCCGTCTTCGCGAAACAATCGCGGTTTGTTAACGGTTGCCTTCGGATCTCAAGTTACTAAGATTTGGTCTTTTGCCTGGCGCAGAACTCAAGATTCAATGGCCTTTAACTGCACCAACTGCTCGAAATGCCACTGCAACGGACGCTCCACCTCACCGGGAGGTGTAGCATATGGGCCCCAAGCGGCTTCCTTCCTCGCTCTGCCGGTAGACCAGGTGACCCAAGCCACCACTGGCCTGTTCTTCGGGACCATGATCCCACCTACAAGCTTTCCTACGCTAATACCTGCACCGGAAGTGAACAAAAAGTCGGTCTTCGACCGGCTCACTGCTACGACGGCCCCTGTCAACGGGTCGCCCGCTACCAAACCGGCAGCCTCTGTTTTCACCAGGCTAAATCAGAACTCTAAACTGGCTGTCCTAAGGAAAGTAATAACTGCTGCTCCAGAAGTCGTCAAGGCGGCTTCCCCTGTCAAAGAGTCAGTCTTTTCAAGACTGACGATTCCTGCTCCTGCCCCTGCTCGAGGATCCGTCTTCGACAGGTTGAATATCACCCCTCAAAAGACAACCTCAGTCTTTAAGAGGTTAACACCGGCGGCGCCTCATTCAGACAGGGGACAAAAAGAAGATGTCTCAATCTCCCAGCCAGTCCCAATGGCTCGTCATACTCTACCTCGCCATTGGCAACGAGTGAGGAAGGCAGGGGGCAACTCCCCCTCAGGGCTAACTCCACCGGCTCCAGTGGTGGAAGTCAACGCTGCTGTTCCATCTGGGAACAGCTTTGAATTGCTGAGGAGGGTACGGAAGAACTCTCCAACCGCTACACTGAAAAGATCTCCTCCACCTGCGGAGAGAGTTCCAAAAAAAAACAAGAAAATCCCTCTCAACGGCTGTCCTCAAGAATTTATAAAGTTTGGCGGAGGGTTCAAGACTCTGTGATCAACCCAGATCACTCTCGTCAACGAAATAAGACGAAGGTGCAAAAAGGAAAAGACCGTTCTATTGAACAGCAAGGAATAACAATCGCTAGGGTGCCCACTGCAACGGCCCCTTCAACTTCAACGGCCCACAAAAAAAGAAGGCCAGAGAAAACCCCCACGCCGGTGACAAATGTCAGAGGTGGTGCACCCAAACGCCCTAAGTCAGGGGGAATCGTAGTGCACACCGTCTATGTGACGTCTGGTAAAGAAGACGGCCGCATATCTACGGGTCATCGACCGCTTACCCGATCAGTGACTAAGGCGCAGGAGCAACAGCAAAAGCTTCAAGAAATGATGAACGCTATGGCCGCACTTACAGGGCCAAAAGAAAATCCTGAAACGTCCTCAGATGAGCGCCAGGAGGAAGAAACCGACGCTGAATTCCTTCGTTGGATATTGGAGAAGAAGGACAAAGAGGCTGCTGAACAAGCAGCCAACATACAGCGTATGAGCCTCCTCTTCCAAGATATGATAGGGATGATGATACAACAAGATCCTCCGGCTGAAGAGCCCCCGATCGTCCTTGGAGACAATAGGGGAGAGACATCAAATCCTCCACCAGCTCTATTGACAGCTAAAGAGGATACAATCTCCAAAAATGATTTGGATGAGTACATCGCCCAGCAAATACGGGTTCATCATGCGATCGAAGCGGCCAGTCAGGTCGTAAAAATGGGGCGGCCATATCCAAGTTGGTACGATCAAATCAAGTACCCACCCGGTTACACAATTCCCAAGTTCCATGTCTACAAAGGGACGGGCAATCATCATCAGCATGTTGCCCAGTTCAGGGCACTCTGCGGCAACACCGGCGGTAATGACAAGCTGTTGCTTCGCCAGTTTGTTGGAATCTTATCAGATACGGAGTTCGAATGGTACTCTGAGCTCCCGAACGACTCTATTAAAACCTTCACGGAGATGGAGCTGCTGTTTACTCAGCGTTTTGCAAGCGCCAGTGAACGTACCCCGATGACGGCACTGATTAACGCTAGGATAAAACCCGACGAGACGTAGGTTCAGTACGCTATACGATGGCGGAACTTATGGTCGAAGTGTGAGCAGCGCATTGAAGAAGCTCCCGCAGTGGGTATGTTTGTGGGAACCCTTGATCCGCAAGTGACCATCTCACAATTTATGATGTTTTTCAAGCCAACTACCTTCCAGACCTTGATTGACAAACTAGCGCAAATGGATCAAATGGGCCATAAACCCCCTCTTCCAAGGCCGGACTCCCGAAATGACAAAGGGAAGGGAAAAGCGATCGTCGTCGCTAATGCTCAACAACAACCGAGCGACTCAAAGCCGGTTGCTCGTCAAAATAATATGCGCCCGTACGTATCCCTTGAGGATAGGATGGGACGTCCTTATTCCTTTCCCCGCGATAAAACGAGGAGGTTATTCGAGCTGGCGTTGCACAACAGACTCATAAATCTGTCGGATCCAAAACGTCCGTTCCAACCAAGTAACGTCAACGAGCCCAACTACTGTCCTTATCATCGAGTACTAGGCTATCCGATCGAAGATTGCTACGTTTTCAAAAATTGGCTTGAAAACCAGTACCGACAGGGCAAGTTCGCGTTATCTGACAAATGGAAGGTGAATCCCCCGCAGCCCCACACCTCTAAGGGGACGAATACGCCGGGGGCAACATGTTCCGTCATTGAAGAAGCTTCTTGGGAGGTTGTATTATCAGCCAAGACAAAGAGGATGCTAAACGATCTTCAGGCATGTCCAGCGATCAAGTGGAAGAACCCGTTGGAACCGCAGGTCATTGAATGGATGTTGAAGCCACATCCAACTCCAAAGACCGATGGTGGTGGCTCAAGCACTCGCAGCCAGCCGTCAAAATCTAAAAAAAAGAAGAAGAAGAAATCTAAGAAGCCTGTGAAGCCTGGCGACAAGCGCACGGACTTACAAAAGCAAATTGACGCGCTGGATGAATATAACCAAAAGACACGGACTCCCATTACGCTCCAAGAGTTCCTCAATCACGTCTTTCAAGAAGAAGATGAGGGAGAAAGTTCATCGGATGAATCCGAGGAATGTGTGGCGAGCTGTCATATGATTTCCCATTCGATCACGAACGATGAGGAGACTCCTTGCACCGAAAAGCTAGGGGCAGATCCTGAACCAAAAGTTCTGGGGCCATCAGATGAAGTGATTGACGCGTTCCTTAACGAAGCTCGACTGAAAAGTAAAGCTGATCGAGAACGCGAGACGGCTATATTTGAAAGGGCCCAGCGCCAGCGACTTGATAAAGGAGCTGAGACGATCCCGTTGGAGTTAAACACCTCCGCTACCGACAAAAGCCAATTCAAGATGAGGAAAAAGTTTGCTAAGGCCATATCAATAGGCATGAAGCTACCATCCTCTGAAGGAAACATCACTGGTGAAATGGAAACGCACCCCTCCTATTGCTTATATCATCAAAAGATTTCGCACCCCCACTCAAGAGTGCAAAGCTTTCGATAGATGGTGGCAAGGATACGTTGCTCATCGACAATGCTTTAAGCGGGAAAAGCGTAAAACTCGTTGAGAGCAAAGAAATACGACCGAAGGGATTAAAAGAACTACCGGCAATTGTCGCATGGTTAACACTGGCGGGTCACAAATGCCTACATTCGGGAGTGATTCTGATGAAGAGCTAGAACTTTCCCCTCTTTTTAAGAAGCCCGCTTCGAGAAAAGAAGAAGAACCGAAGGTCTGCGAAAATATTCGGCTGCGGAATCGGACGCTGCTTGAAAAGAACCTCGGACCCTCAAGCAGAAAAGATAAAGGGAAAGAAAAGGTCTCTGAAGATATCGTCTTAGATGACCAAGTTCTGGAAGAGCTAAACGCCAACAACCCGCCGAAGAAGAATAAGGTGGATTACAACGTCTTAGCACATCTGAGGAAGCTGCCCTCACAGCTCAGCATTCTTGCCGCCCTTTTGCTATCAAAAGAGGCGAGAGATTCGTTGATTAAGGCGCTCCAAGACCCAGAACAATTCCAAGCATGTCTGGCCGAGGAAAAGATGAAGGATGAATTGGAGGAAGTGCACACGGCCGATGTCACTTTCGGCGACGAGGACCTTCTTCTTGGGACGTGCGAGCACAATCGCCCCCTCTATGTCTCAGGATACTGTCACGATATAAAGATAAGCAAAATCCTGATCGACAATGGATCCTCCGTTAATCTCCTCAATGTACGGGTCTTAAAAGAAATCTGCATGAGCGTCCAGCACCTTGCTCGTGACAAGATCACCATCTCCGGGTTTGACTCCCAGTCATCAAGAACTCTTAGGTCTGTGATAGTGACGTTATGCTTCGGGATACTCGTCACGGACATTAAGTTCCACGTCATAGATGCCAAGACATGCTACAACGCTTTGCTCGGCCGGCCATGGTTACACGAGTACAACATCATCCCTTCTACACAACATCAGTGTATGAAGTATTTTAAGCATGGTTTCGAGTATACCGTGATGGGAGAACTGAACCCGTTCTCCGTGAACGAGGTCCGCAAATACGAAGATGCCAAATATTTCTTACCGAATTTCGAAGATACGGTGAAGTGTCACAAACAGGAGAATAAAGCTAACGCTACCATCCCTGTCTTCGGCAGTGATACTGAAGAGGAAGAGGAGATAGTTTATTCAGGTCTGCCCCAACACAACAAGCCAGGACCGTCCACTCCTACGTTGGTCTTTGGTAGCGACTCGGAAGATGAGATCCATGTTGTATTCTCTGCTCGACCTTCAATACAAACGTCTGCCGACGAAGAGCAAAGTCTACAAGTCGCCATAGTGCCGCTTAAACACCATAAAGAACTGGATGCACTTAATATTTACAATATAGAAGAGCTTCAAATGTTCTATATCCCTCCCAGGCGAGAAAGCGAAAAAGCAATTCTGTTCTACCGCTCTGAAGAAACCAAGGTAGAAAAAGAAATCTGGCATGGTGCGGATCCTACGCTCGACAGGTTTCAGCCTATCCGTCTTCCCAGATATTATACAGAGGGTTTGAAAAAGCTGCTGAAACGCCAGGGGATATCCTTCAAGTAGACCGTTCGGAAAGCCAAGTTCTATGACAAAGTCTGAAACGTTCCCGGGACTCAACGCAAACTGCCTAATGGGAGAATGGAAACAATTGGGCTTGGATACGTCCGGTCAAAGAAACGAGAGTTACTACCCGGCTGCTACGTCGTGTATGACTTCGATGAGGAAGCGGATGCTCAATGGGAGGACGCTAATCCTGAGACAATGAAAGTTCCAGATGCAAAAGTGCCCAGTTCGTCGTTCGAAGAGCAAATGGATAAGCTTATAAGGGAAGCGGGTCAAAAAGTCCGAGACGATCATAACTGCGAAATGGTCATCTATGAGAAAGCCAAGACGCAACGCCTTCTCCAACAGGCCGTGAAAGATGAAAAAGCCGCTCCATGTCAACCTGTTATAAAGAAGGCTCGGTGCAAAAGCAGAAATAAGTCGAAAGGCCAAAAAGGCGCTCAACAACAACAAAGCAGGGCTAAGAAGCCACGCAACCTGGAGTCGAGCGTCATTGATCTATCCCTCATAAAGAAAATGGGTCGAGCGTACTCATTTCCTCGGGATAAGACGAAGAAGATACTTGACCTTGCTCTAAAACATCAAATTCTTACATTGCCGGAGTCTAAACATCCCGGATGAGCGGGCGAAGTCTCACACTCGGACTATTGCTCTTACTATCGAGTAATAGGGCACCCTCTCGAGGACTGCTTCACCTTCAAGAATTGGGTCGAAGATCAGTATCAGCTTGGCAAGTTCGCTTTGTCTGACAACTGGAGGGTAGCACCACCACAAAAGCACGAGCCCAAGGCCACGAAAGAAGAACCAGTTCCGCATTGGGATTGGAAGCGAATTCGTACTTGTCATGTGATAATGATATCAAGGGAAGATCCCGAGAACATGGATGACCTTCCCTGGTGCTTTGAAAACAGCAACGACGAGATAATCTCATAATTCCCACCAGCGCCAAAAGAGCTGGAAGACGGAATCCATACCACTGCAGATAACCTCAACAAAATTGAGTTGGGGACGGCAAACGATCCACGACCAACATTCATCAGCGAGCTACTATCTGAAGAAAGGGTATCTGCGTTAAAGGACATGCTCCTACAGCATAAAGATTGTTTCGCATGGAACTACTCCGAAATGCCAGGATTAAATCCAGAAATTGCTGTGCACAGATTGGCGATATCTCCGGACGTCAAGCCAGTAAAACAGGCGCCGAGAAGAATGCGGCTCGAGCTTGAAATGAGTATCAATGCTGAAGTCAAAAAGCTGATCGACTCCGGCTTCATCCAGGAAGTTCAATACCCTGAATGGATCGCCAACATCATCCCGGTGATGAAGAAAAATGGGACAGTGCGCATATGCGTAGACTTCCGGGATCTCAATAAAGCTTGCCCGAAGGACAATTTCCCAGTGCCAGTCACCGAACTGATGATAGACAATACGTCCACTCATGAGATTTTCTCCTTCATGAACGGCTCGTCAGGATATAATCAGATAAAAATGCATCCAGAAGACCAGAAGCACACAGCCTTCAGGACCTCTCTAGGAATATTTTGTTACAAGGTGATGCCATTCGGTTTAAAGAACGCCGGTGCCATATACCAAAGGGCCATGACGAAGATCTTCGATGACCTTATACACGAAATCGTCGAATGATATATCGACGATCTCGTGGTTAAAAGCAAATCATACGAGGAACATTTCGAGCATTTGAAGACCGTATTTCAACGCCTTCGGCAATACAACTTGAAGATGAACCAGCTCAAGTGTGCATTCGGAGTTTCCTCAGGCAAATTCTTTGGATTCATTGTTCGACACCGAGGTATTGAAATAGATCCGTCAAAGATCAAAGCGATCATGGAAATGCCTCCGCCGAGAACTCTCAAACAGTTGCGATCTCTCCAAGGGAAGCTCGCATACATACGGCGATTTATAACCAACCTTGGTCAATTTCTATTTCAGTACTTCAAAAGCCCGAGTACATTCTTCCGTCCATACGAACGGTACTTCCTTCCGTGTCAGCTTTGTCAAAGGTTCAGCGACTCGTGCAAAGTCTTGAATGAACTGCCGATAATATCCTGCCAATCCCACGAAGCTTCTGATCTCGGCCACTGACTTCGGTGTCGGCCAATCTCGAACAGATTCTATCTTCCCTAGGTCCACGGAGATTCCTTCGCCTGAAACAATGTGTCCCAAGAACTGCACTTTGTCAAGCTAGAACTCACACTTGCTCAATTTGTGTATAGCTTCTCTTCCCGAAGAATTTGTAGCACCGTTCACAAGTTTTCGGCTTGCTCTTCTTGGGTCTTAGAGTATACTAGTATGTCGTCGATGAATACAATGACAAACATGTCCAAGTATTTCACAAATACTCTATTCATCAGATCCATAAATATAGCTGGAGCATTGGTAACACCGAACGGCATCATAAGAAACTCATAATACCCGTATCGGATCCTGAAAGCCGTCTTGCATATATCTTCGGCCGTTACTCTGATCTGGTGATAGCCCGAACGAAGATCCAGCTTTGAAAATACCTTGGCCGTACCCAACTGATCAAATAAGTTGTCGATACGCGGAATGGGGTATGTGTTCTTTATCGTAACTCTGTTCAGCTCACGGTAGTCTATGCACATCCGTAGCGATCCGTCCTTTTTCTTCACCAACAAGACTGGTGCACCCCACGGCGAAGCGCCTGGGCGAATAAATCCTTTCTCTAGGAGTTCTCCAATTTGTCTCTTCAATTCTGCCAACTCAACTGGTGCCATTATGTACGGTGCCTTGGAAACTGGTGTTGTACCTGAAATCAAATCTATCGTGAATCCTAAGATGCGGGGAGGTGGTAGACCTGGTAAATCTTCAGGAAACACATCGAGAAAATCCCGAACGATCTCTGGGCTAGACTCTCATCAATCTCCATAGCCGTCAACACCTTCAGTTTGGCTCTATACTTGGCTGGCTCTAAAAACTCGCTTCCTCCTTCAAAAATAAACTATGGGTGATTGGGAATGCAGAAGGTCACATTCCAAGCTCGGCAATCAATAATCGCATGGAATGTACTCATCCAGTCCATCCCAAGAATTGCGTCATAGCTTCCAGTTCTGATTAAAAGGAAATTCGCATAAAATTCCCTGCCACACACTACAACTGGACAGGATCTACATTCTCGACTAGATACTATAACACCATTACCCGTATGTATTTCCCAACCCTTGGTCAATGGTTCATGTGGTATGGAGTGTGCATCAACAAACCACGTGGAAATAAAGCAATGCGAAGCACTCGAATCGAAAAGAACTCTAGCTGGTACAGAATAAACAAGGATGGTACCTGTAACCACATCTCCAGAAGCCTCTGCCTGGTCGGCGTACAGGGTGAAAGCCCATCCCTAGTTCTGACCTAAACCAGTCTGCCTCTGATCGAAAGTCCGCTGCTGGGACACTCGAGGTGGACCCTTCTGAGCTGAAGTGCCATACGACGGTTATTGTTGATCGAACCCTCCCTGTAGCTCAGATCTCTAGGGACACCCGCTGACCCTGTGCTCGCTGGATCCGTAAATCAGACACTTCCCCTTAGCTCGGCGACAGTCCTTCTACATGTGTCCTGGCCTCTGGCAATAATTGCAAAACAGGGCCCTTCGCTGTGGCTGCTGAGGTGAGAAGGTGCGCTTCATTTGTGTGACACCCAGCCTGTGAACTAGGATCGCTCCATATGGGGAGATGGTAGGCCGTGCTGGGGCCACGTGGGGTCTCCTGTCCATCGATCGTTGACCCTTGACCTTCTCCGCCAATCTTTCCTGCACTCAGGCAGCGTTAAGCACTTGGTCAAAGGTGGGTAGATCGAGAGACGCGATAAGTTGTTGCAGTTCAATATGGAGCCCTTGCTGGAACCATCTTACACTGGCGCTTTCGGTTGCTACCATGTACGGTGCGAAAAGACTCAGCCGATTGAACTCTGCGGCGTAGACATCCACTGAGCGCCCATTCTGCTTCAATATAATGAACTTCTCCTCCATCTCAGCCTTGGCAGTAGCCGGAAAGTAGTGATCCAGGAAGCATGCGGAGAACGTATCCTACCCGATAGGTTTCCTTAGCCAGCTCTCCTGTACGGACCACCACGTGCGGGCCTCGTATTCCAGCTGAATCTTCACCACATTAACTCTGTCGTCGTCAGGAATTCGAGCGGCCTTCAGGAGGTTCTCTACGTTGATGAGTCATTGCTCGGCCTCATGTGGACTTGCTGATCCCGTGAACACCGCTGGATGAAGCCTCGTGAAGTCTGAAATGGTACCCACTCTAGTCTGTGTAGTTGGTACGAGCGCGCCCTCGGGGGTGGCGGGAACTGCCGTAGATCTCTCCAGGGCGGTAATTGCAGTCTCCTGTACCACCTTCAACCCTTCGGCCAAGAGATCGGTCTTACTTTCTTGAGCTTGGGCCAAGGTCATCAGTGTGCTAAGGATCTTCTCGGTACGATCGTGGGGCCCGACACCAGAGGAGTTGCCCGAGGAGTCCATATTCCTGGAAAGATAATCAAGGAAGAAATCAGATTCAGTCAGAGATTTCACGATAATTTAACTAGCATTTGGAAGTGAAAAAGAATGTAGTAAAGCACTGGTCAAGGGTGTAACTCAAAATAGGGATCCCTCGACGGAACTGAAATTTCATCAAAAATCTGGCTGTACCAACAAAACCATGTCACGCCCCGCTTCCTAAAATACGGAATACGAGGGGTGACTAGGCCAGCCATGCTCCTACGGTCAGGGGATAATCCCGCCGTAGTCACACTTCGGCTTCTAGCATTACATGGTAGTCAGTAAACAGTACTAGAATAAAAGAAAGTCACAGCTCGCAACTTTATTATATTGCAATAAAAAGAGTTCGAGATACATTTATTTTGCGGAATAAAATAACTAACCAAAAAAACAAAGTGCTGAAAGCAAAATAAATAGCACTGATGATGCAGTCTAGACCTCCGCGATCTCGAATGACAGGTCCTGCTCTTGGGCTGGGTCCACTTCGTCCTCTGAGCATGCTGTTAGTGTATATGCCCTAGGGGACATTATTGTATCATATTAGTTTGTATATTACTTAATGGAAGTTTGGGATATTCACAGTTATATTAACAGTCTCGCTCAACATAGTAGTATGCTACTTGGTTTATGTCTATCTTAATATGTGTATATGTTAGCATATCGCGAATACATATTGATAGAGCCCTTAGGATCTTGCTTGACTACCAGCATTGTGATGGCAGTCACACTAGTAAGGACTGGGTAGTCTACAAGCACATCCTTTTTTAGGTCTCTAGTCGTAGGATTATCGAGACAGGGCATCGATACTCCGGAGTAGACTAGTGTGTACACTTCTCATCCCAGTTAGGGAGATGGTTTGTCCCACAGCCATCAGAACGTTGTACTGGAGATAGTATACAGGTGCTCGTTGGGTTACGGGTACACCGGACAGGACTCGCAGGGAACTGTTGGTTGGTATTATACCCATCGTCAGTTAACAGTTCCCAGATGACATGAGTACAGCATAGTCCGTAGACTTGACACTGCTGCTTCGTCTCGAGTGTGTTCCCACTGTTGTTAGATTGCTACCCTACCACGGCTCAAAGGAGTCGTGTAAACAGGTAGCACTTGGGTGCAGTCCTGAAGCACTTGGAGGCAGTGGCGGTTAGATAGGATTCGTCTCTCCCGGTATTGGGAGTTGATATCGCGTTGTGTTTGGAGAGCCATTACGCAAAGTCCCAGGCCAGGACAAACGAGATTTACTGGTAGGATTTCCAGTAGCTTCTCAAGGTGTAATGAGCTTCACTCCGACACGACTTATACCGTTTTTAGGGGACTGACGCTTGCCGACCCCTAGGCCCGATATGCGATAGTCCTAGACGAATAGACCGGACTGTACGGAGATTGTCACATCAGGCTCAGTAAAAGTTCGGATGGGTTTCCTCATCGGCCTTCTTATCGACATCTACCTGGGGACCGTTACGTACAGCTAGTACCACTTGCGGCCTGTGGTTAAACCCACTGCCAGCATAGTGTCAAGTCTTTAGAGTCCCACACAGAGAGTTTCCCTACTTCAGGCGAAACGATATAAAGGTCGTATAGTTTTACGACAGAGTTTGGAAACATACGTGCATTTATGCACGTACGATGTTCGGACAAATTATAGTAGCGGGCTTTAGTTTAAGCCAGATTCTAGTATTGGATTATTGGATTTATACAGTCTCAGTATTTTCTTGTTTTACGGATAGGAGGGGCATTCTCGTAATTAGTTGAGAAGTTTCAGGAAGGATGGTGACTCATTTAGCTTCAATTCATTTGTGAATTAAAACTTAATGAGGTGGAGAGCTTATGTGTTATTATCATTAATTGCACCATGACTCATGAGTTGATTCATCTCAAGAATTAAATGAAGCATTAATGATATTTGTGCAAGATATTTTCTTATGCTTCATATTATTCAAAGTGAGAAGGGTTCAATTGATTATTACAAACACACTCTCTCTCCTCAAGCTCTCCTCTTCTTCAACCTAACCCTAATCCTCTCATGTTTTGAGATCCCAAGGGTTAGAAAGACTAATAGATCCTTAATCCACTTCTATATCTTCTAGGTTACTTTGATTAGCACTCATAGCCACCTAGTTACCTCAAGTGAGAGGTTAAAATTTGGAGAAGGAGCTCTCGGGTGGATCTTCTATCACATCGAGGAGGCCGACGAGGAGGTGAACTATAAGACAAGAAGAACTTGAATTATTAGGTATAATCATCTATCATAGTAGCTAATCACTTCTATATAGTTGTTAGTTAGGGTTTCGCAAAGATCCGTAAAGTTAGTCGATGTTAACTAAACAAAATGATTGTTTTACCTATTCCGTCTCCCTGCATCTTGTGGGGTGTCTAACGTCGACTTACAGTGGTATCAGAGCCTAGTTAAACCATAACCAACATGTTAGGAAAGTCGTTAGAAATTCGATCGCAAAACGAACCCGAAAAACATCATTTTCACATAGTTTCTGCCGTTTTTAAAACGGGGTCTAAAAATTTTTCAGGGACCCAAAAAAATACATGCAGGGTTTTTAAAGAATTGTGAAGAAATTTGGGACTGTGAATCGGCCATACCACCGTGGAACCGCTGTCGATCCAAGCGATCCGCCATGGATCCACGACCGAGTTGACACCGAGTCAACCCAAATTTGCTCAGTTATTCTTCTGTGTTGATGTTGTGTTTTCTGGGATGATTTGTTTCTGCTCAGGTTATGTGCACAGAGAATTGTTTGGAGTAGATTCATTAGTGTTGCTTGATCGAAATTCTAAGATGTTTGGCTAACTTGATTATATCTGTGTTGTGTTTAATGTGTTCGTAAACCTCCTCTAACTGCTAGTATGTCGGTTAGCAGGGTGTTGCACATTTCTGTAATGGTTTTTACTGGTTTGTGATTGTGGACTTGTTGGATTGTCATGAATGGATAGCCGGGGATGTGAGACGAGTGTTTCTTTCATTCAAATGTAAATTGTAATTTGTTGTAATATTCTTTTGCGGGGCACATCCGGGTTGAGGTTGTAGCCACCATTGTATTATTTCATTTACTGTTTTCTGCTCTTAGGATAGACCCAAGGTGGGGTGCACAAACTATCGGGTACTTTGAAGTGCTTAGTGGCCTACGTCGTTGAGGGAGACCGCTTTACTTTGGGTACTTGGCAGGTAGTTTGCCGTACCCGTAGGGGTCTAGGGTGGGGTTTTGGATATTCATCGCGACTGTGTAATCCGTCTTTCTTTGCAAGCTCAAAAGGATTGCGGATTCGTAGAAAATCCAATATGTTCATCTGTGATCTGGAATACCTATTATTGCGTCTGACGAATGTATAATATCTATATATGATATCTATTAGGCGTCACTTATGTTTTACATCCGCACTAGCCCAGCCCCCGCTCTGTCGTTAGTTAAGTAACCTAACGGGTGAATGACGGGCCCAGTGGCGAATGCGGATGGTATAAGAGGACGTTGTATTTTCATTGTTTTCTGCAATGATAGGTTAATTGATGGGACACATTATTTTAATGCAAAGAAAATAAACCAAAATTGAATCGTTGGAACAGTTTAAAAGAAACCACTCGGTTATTTTAAAACAGAAGATTTTTTTTAATTGCGGAGCTTAAACCACTCCTTTTAAAAGCTATCAGGTTCCTTCGATCATATCAGGTTCACTATGTTCACGGTTTCGCAAAAACCATTCGTAGCCCTCCGTCATTTCATTTAGGTATTCAGTAGTATTCAAGCTATGTATTTTGACCAACGCCAAGGCATAGTGTTTGGTAGCTGCTGGGTATTCATTTGTTGCATAGATAGATGAGTTAGTTTGGGACAGTCGTACTATCATTTGGCCAACGTTAGGGGTATGTACGGGTGGGTTCAAATTAACAAGATAATGATGGGTAGGACTTGACATGTGACTTATGACATTTTGACCAACGCCAAGGTCATAAGAGCATGGGGCAAAAATCCACATCGGGAATTTCTAAAGAAGCTGAAATTTTCTAAGAGTTGCATACCATTTGGAGTGTGATAATTTTGGTAGGATTCCTTCATCTTTATCACACGATGATATTTGGATCCCGATCCTACTGTGAGTATCCGCTACTCATCAGGAGATTCGTCACTTAACGATCAATGCTATAAACCAAGTAGGTGTCGAGAAAGGTGTCAGCGGGGCTACGCCCCCAGAGAAAATAGGTTATTTAATTAAGGAACTTCGCGAAAGCGTCGTAAAACCTCTCTCGAAGTACCGACACCGGCCTGGCTGAACGGTTAAGCAAGTATTGTATGGTTAGAATAGTCCTGACTAGTTCTTCCTTTTTGGTTTGAGGAGGGATTCGAGAAACAGTGGGAGCCATCCTGTTTAGATAAACTAAAAACCACTCTAAACTTGCAAGAGCATCATGCTAAAGTGTTTCCTCTCTCTCTCCTAATTGCAGCGACCCAGAACATGACAGGCCTTAAGTTACTATTAGATAAAAATATTTTGACAGGGCCAAACTATAAAGACTGGTTCCGGAATGTCAAGATGGCTATTACTTATGAAAAATTGGGGTATGTCCTTACTAATAAGGCACCTGCTGTCCCAGGTCCTGAATCCAGTGTAGCGGATAAGGAAATCTGCAAGACCTGGGAGATAGACTGCGCGAAGGCCAAATGCATCGTGCTTGCCTCTATGAATAATGAACATCAGAGGAGGCACGAGAATATGGATCTTGAATCCATATTTTTCTACACCAAGGAACTGTATGGAGAGCAATCTCGTATAGCTAGATACGAGACCTCGAAGAACTTGTTTCAGGCGAGGCTGGCCGTCGGATCATCTGTAGGAGAATATGTCCTTAAGATGATTGGCTATATTGAAGAGCTCGCAGACCTCGGGACAACATTAGAGAACGAGCTATATACATACTTGATTCTTCAGTCCCTTCCTTCCACCTGCGCCGAGTTTATTCTGAATTTCAACATTCAAGGAAAAGAAGTTGAACTTCTAGAACTCCTTAACATGTTGAGGAGTGCAGAGGGCACCTTGCAGAAAGCAAAGGAAACACCAACTATGTTTGTTCGCGGTGCTTCCTCTTCCAGGTCCAAGATGAGGGCCACAGGAAGGAAGAAGAAGGCCGCTACCAAACCAAGAGGTGGTGTTGGTAAGGTGGGAGTTAAGGGAAAGGCAAAAGTTGCGGTGCCAGTAGTGGCAAAAGACGAGTGCTTCCACTGTCGTAAGAAAGGCCATTGGAAGAAAGATTGCAAAGCTTGGATTGCCAAGAACCAGGACCCGAAGCAAGCTGTGGCTTCGGCTTCAGGTGTGTTTGTAATTGAAAATTGTCTGTTAATCAACTCTACTTCCTGGGTATTGGATACCGGATCAGGTTCTCATATATGCAATTTATTGCAGGCACTGAGAAACCGTAGAGTGCTGAAGGTTGGTGATATGACCGTCCAGATTGCTAACGGAGCTAGCGTGGGTGCTGTGTCCGTAGGGGATTATCACCTTGGATTGACGAGTGGACATATTTTGGTTTTGCGCAATTGTTTTTGTGTACCCAGTTTAACGTGTAATATCACATTAGTATCGTTGTTATCAAAAGAAGGTTATGATTTCACGTTGTAAGCGATGTTGTTAACATCCACCTTAATCATGGTTTGATTAGGTCCGGTACACTAGATAACGGTATATACATGTTAAACCAATTACAAATTTTCAATGTCCAGAACACACTAAAAAGAAAATCTCCATATATAAATCAGGCTTTCTTATGGTATTGTAGACTAGGTCACATCAATGAGACAGGGTTAACTAAGTTATATAGAGAAGGATATTTGGATCCGTTCGAATATCAATCTTATTCCACTTGTCAATCATATCTCAAAGGAAAGATGACAAAGACTCCATTCACTGGATATGGAGTAAGAGCGAGCTCGCTCTTAGGACTCATACACAGCGTTGTATGTGGTCCAATGTCTACACATGCAAGAGGCGGTTTTTTCATATTTCATTACTTTTACAGATGATTACTCTAGGTATGGATTCATTTTCTTAATGAAACATAAATCCGAGGCTTTTGAGAAATTCCAAGAATATAAGAATGAAGTAGAAAACCAAACCGGCAAAAGTATTAAGACACTGAGATCTGATCGAGGTGGTGAATACTTAAGTGCCGAGTTCCTGGGTTACCTAAAAGAGAAAGGAATTCTCTCTCAGCTTACTCCTCCATACACTCCACAGCATAACGGTGTATCGGAAAGACGAAATCGAACCTTATTGGATATGGTACATTCCATGATGAGTAATGCTGAGTTACCGCTATCTTTCTGGGGTTATGCGCTAGATGTAAGTGCACGGCGGCGCCCCGGCCGTCAACCCGACGGCCAAACGCGGAAACGGTGGTAAACTTAAAATTTTGCGGACTTAGCAAACCGGCACCACCGCGCACTAAACCCCGGATCGTGCCATTAAACTAATTCTAGCAACTAAAGAGAATGGTTAGAGATATACCGACGATCCAAGTCCTCCGGTCTTCATCTCCGCTCCGATCTCCTCGCGGGATCTCCGTCCATCTCCTCCTCGTCGGAAAGGGGCACCACGAAGCCGGGTACTTTTACGGGCTCCCACCTCGATACTGAGGCAACTCGAGCATGAAGCCGGCAACTCGACATGCTCAAGATTTGCTGTAGGAATATAGTGTAGAATCATAGTCTCTCTTTTTGGGTTTGGTTGCCATTTGTGGATGATGGAGGAATCAAGACTAGAAAGATGGTGCTTGCATTTTTCTAGCATGGAAAGAAGATCAAGAATGAACTCTCAAGATGAAACTCTCATCTTCTTTCTCTCTTTTTCTTTTCTTCTTCTCTCTTTTTTTTTTTTCTTAACCATGAAAACCTTCTTACATCAAGTGAGAAGAATGAATGATGGTGGAGGAATATGAATATGAAGGGAGGTGATGGTAGTAAAAGGTGGAGGGTAACCATATCCAAAACATAATCATGATCACAAATCAAATCCATTTCAAATCCTCTCTTATCACCATAAGTGCATGAAAAGCAAAGATGCTTATCATATCAAACCTTATGCAATAAAACCCTCCACAAAGTGTTATTTGCAAACTTGCAAATAACACCCTCCATCGGAAAAGTCCGGCCGGGAAAGAACAAAGGAAAACCGGCCGGAACGGAAAGAAAAATGGCAACCCTAGAAAACTGGTCCCGTAATAAATTACAGGAAAACCCCACACTGTGTATACACACCCGCATTTGTATTCCGTCCGGATACAAATGCAATGAGACAAAATCTACACAGTACTAAACTAGGACCGGCTTAAACCAAAGCCGGCTAGTAAAATCCGTCCGATCCTGATCCGTGCAATACCGCACGTATCTGATCGAACGCTGCCATATAACCATACGGCCACTAGTACAAACCGCCCGATCCTGATCCGTGCAATACCGCACGTATCTGATCGGACCCTGCCATATCTCCATACGGCCTCTACAGCGTTTCGCCCGAAAGCTTGAGTAACTGAAAGTGTGGTGGACTCTAAAGACTCGTCAATACTATGGCTGTGGATTTAACCACTAGCACGTCAGAGGTATAAGCCAATACGTGACGGGCCACCAGCTATTGACCAAAAGGGACGTCGATGAGGAAGCTCACCCCGACACCCTACTGAGCCTGTCAGTGACAATATCCGTACAGTCCGGTCCGTTCGTCTATGAGCATCGCATGGCGGGCCTAGGGGGTTGGTAAAAGTCAGACCCCCAAAAGCGGTACAAGTCGTGTCGGAGTGTAGCCCAGAACACCCTGAGATACTACTGGAATACCTACCAGTAAATCTCCTGCCTTGGCCAAGGTCTTTGTGTAATGGCTCTCCTAGACACAGCGCGACCTCACCCCCAATACCGGGAGAGACGAAACCCACGAAGATCCGCTCACTGCCTCCATGTGGCTCGGGACTGTACCCAACTAAAACCTGTTTGCACGACTCCTTTGAGCCGTGGTAGGGTAGTAATCAAAGTACAGTGGGAACTCACACGAGACAAATGACGATCCCCAGGTCGATGAACTAACCTGTACACATGTCACCTGGGAACTGCTATCTGACGTCAGGTATAAGACCAACTAGCATGTTCCCGGCGAGTCCTGTCCGGTGTACTCATAACCCAATGAGCACCTGTATACATCTTAGGTGAACCTACTGACACCAGTGGCTTGTGAGACCGGCCACCGCCCCTCGTCGGGGTCTCGACTGTATACACTAGTCTACTCTGGAGTATCGATGCCCTGTCTCGAAACTCCCACGACTAGGGACCTTTTAAGGATGTGCTTATAGACTACCAGCTCCCACGTATATGATCGCCCTCATACTGCCGGTAGTCAAGCAAGAATCCTAGGGGCTCTATCAACGTGCAATAGTGATCTGTCATGTCACCTAAAGCAGTACACGATGATAAAGGTAAACCAGATAGCATACTATCATCTCGAGCAAGACTGTCCTACCGGGATAGGTCCTCCCTCAATCATTGCAATCACGTGCCTGTGATCCAATAATTGACTCTGAGGGCACTATCTCCAACAATCTCCCACTTGCACTCAAGGCTAATTATTGCGATGTCGCATACTCACAGCCCGTGTGATACCGAACACCCAACTCCCCTACTAGTCAGTCTCACAAAACCCGTTTGTGAAACTATTGCGTTCGAGGAATAGCCTCAGTGAGTGGATCCGCCTTGATGTTTCTTTCTATGTCTCTCTATATCTCAAGTTCGCGGAGAAACCCATCTCCCGAAATGAGCAATACTTGTCTTAGAATGTGTCTGGATGTCTGATGGGACATAGCTCATAAATGAACTCCAAATCCAAACTTCTTAGACTGTATCGTCTACTGAACTTAATCAGTATCCTGCGCGATGCCACCCTCAGTATTGCCTTGGACCACCCGTCCAAAATACTGCCCCTCGTCAGAGGGAAAAACTATAACTCTGACAACCTCCTTGTCGTCCAGGTCACCTTGGAAGCCTGGAATGATAACTGTTTCCCGAATGGGGCTTTCGTTATCATATCCCTAGAACAGCCACTTATGTTCTAAAAATGCCTCCGACTGTTTCTCCAGGATTGGATCAATATTAGCTTATTGCATCTAGTGCAAGAACAACATCTGGTGTGGTACTTGACATCTCATGATTGACTCAATTGCCTAAGCAAGTGATCTGCCAATCATGCACATCCCTCTCTATATTAGTCTATAAGACACCTTTAGAGAGGGGGACTCCATTACCTGCAGGTACACTACCGTGCCAGGAGTCGTCCATTCTAAATACTCATAGAATGCTGTCAAGGTACCCAGATTAGGAAACCACCCAAATCTAGATCTAAAACCATAGATCTAGTAACCAGAATGTCTGATATATATCCAAGTCCTATGTGGAGAAACCACTGTGTGACGACCAAAGTCTAACCGATCGTAGTATAGGAATATCACTTCCTACTACCTTCTCAACAGATCCATCCCCCATTCTGATGACGTCAAACCTATGACTGTCACATCAGAAATGGATGATCTATCTCCGCTACATCTGCTTTAGTCTATAAATAGACATAAGCCTGATGTCCACCAATGCTTCCGCTGCTCCCACTGACTACCACAACCCTCTGGCAGAGTCATATAGACGTGCACTTCTAAAGCAAGTTTAGAACGACGCTATACTCATCCTCCTGCCGGGTCTCGTAGCCTGGAACAACAACAATGGCAAGTGTGGGTAAACAAGAACTTCCCTGTCACCGTCCTTGAGGCTACCGGAGTACCTCTCGGGTGCCTGAAGTTACCCACCATCCCTGCGGAGTGGCCAATGGAATGTCAAATCAGATTGAATCTTTAGGTTCCATATCAAATCTTCAGTAATCGTTTGCGGTTCTGGAATCACTTCCAGTTCTACCATACTCCCACTGCTGTTTTTGAAAAAATCCATTTTTAATAAAACTGTGGCGAGTCTAGATGGTAGAAAATCAACCCTCGTCATAGCCTGGGTCAACCCACAAACAGTCATTACAGAAACGTGCCTTGAGTTATCCAGAGTCTGGTTTTAATCATAAGCCGGACAACTCCCCGTACCTTAACAACGTTAAGATATGAACTGTTCTACATCCAATATAGAACCAGAGGCACTGATTTAATTGAACCAGATTCAAATCATGCAGCTATCTCCAGTGCATGTCAACTAAATGGAAAGAGGCCGATCAGCGTTACTCAACTTAGGAATGCTTCCAATTATGAGTAACCTGAAAGAGAAGCAAGTTCTCTTAGTCACTACTACCAACCGAATACCATACACAAGTATCTACATCTTCGATCACTTTGAAGAATCCCGATACTTGCTACACCTGGTTCTCTACTCTATTCAAATACCTATAACTCCTCAAAACTTAGACCCTGTGTTTCTACGAAACACATGTCTAAGAACTAGAGAAGTCAAAAGTAAACAGAATATAGTATGAGGACCAACCCCTCTGTCCTAATGGACACTGGACAACATACAATACTCTGTATAAGTCCGCTGAGTCTAACAACTCTTTCACTGTGTGTTGTAGGTTGAAAACTGTACTTATGGTTAAGAAGAATTACACCGCTGTTTAATGCTCCTTACCTAACCATCCACTGATATAGGTAAATGTCATCGACATAATATCAAAAGGTATATCTCACTCTATGAAAATAGACGTACAGATATATCAATTTGAAATTGGTGCACAACAGCGGATATTCAAAACCAAATATTTGCCGACCGGCAAACAACCCAGGTGATTTCCTCAAATATCACCGATTACAACGAATCCCGATATAATGAGGATGATCACCCAATTCCCAATAACCTACTCCCACTCATCATCTGTAAAACCATACAGATGTGAGAATCATACTTGGTAAATACATACCCTGGAGTAAGTATCTAATCGGGAAATCAGTTTTCTTTTAACATTACACAGTGAGACTGAAACATTGAAATGTTTCGTTGGGGTATCCTGGTATTCCTAGTAATGCCTCATCCATTATCCAGATTCACAACTATAACCGTATAATTCTTTGCCACTTCTCCAAATCCCTTCATATGTCTTTAGTCATTACCTTCTGTACACCCCTTTAGGCCAAATGGTTTTCTTCCTTCCCTACCGTTCGGCACCAGCCTATGGTTTGGAAGAAGACTATCCAAAAAGCATAAAGGGTGTACTGTCCTAATCCTAGGAGCACTCGCAACGCGAGAGAAGGTGAAGATAAAAGACACCTGAATGTACTTTATTCCTATTTCTCCTGAACCAGGATCCATCCCCGAACTGGAACGAGTTCCTTTCGAGTTCGTATATAACCATACGATGGATTATCCAATAAAATGGGATCTTCGTAATGATACGGAGTGTCCTGGAGAAATACAAAGGTGATTTAGGATTGGCGAAGGAATACATGGTTTGGTCGTGAATATCTGTTGCAATTTACTTTGCCCTCTTACTAATCCCTTACTTTGTCTTAATCTTAATACCTTCTGTACACCGTTTAGGCTAACTGGTTTTCTTCACTCCCTACCGGTCGGCACCAGCCTATGGTTTGGAAGAAGACTATCCAATTTGCGTAATAGGTGTACTACTCCTAAACCAAGGAGTACTCGTAACCTGAGAGAGGGTGAAAAGAAAAGACAACTGAATAATCCTATCCGTTTTCTCCAGAACCGGAAACCATCCTCGAATTCCGTCGAGTTCGTATCTAACCATACGATGGTTTTGTCCAATGGAAGTGGACGTTCGTAGCAATACGGGGTGTCCTGGAGAAAAGGGTAAAAGTAGGAGTGGCAATGAGGTCTGCAACTCTGACAATCCAAAAGCCAGTGTTTAAGAAGGTTCGGTCAACTTGGTCACTGAGTCATAGTCTTGGGTCGGGTCAATGGTCGCTGCCAGAGAGAGAGAGAAGAAACACTCAGCGTGCACTCTAACCTAGATCAGAATGGTTATCACTTTTTCTAATCAGGAAACCTCCCACTGTACCTCAAATTCTCCTCCAAACCTGAAAGAAGAATTAGTCGGGGTCACCCGAGGAGTAAACCAACTCATCAGTGGGAATCGGGATCCAACTCTCATCGTATGATGACGTGACGGAATCCGCTCATGTCATCACACTCCAGAAGGTATGCGCATGCCTGGCAAGTTTCAGTACTTTTGAAACTCCCGATGTGATTTCTGCCCCATGCTCTTATGACCTTGACTTTGGCCAACAAATCATAAGTCACATGTCAAGTTCTACCCGTCATTCTCCAGGTTGATTCGAATCCACCCGCACAAGCCCTTGACTTTGGCCAACAAGGCTATACGACTGTTCCAAACCAACGCATCTATCTATGCTGCATATGAATAACCAACAGCTACCAAACACTGTGCCTTGACTTTGGCCAACAAACACAGCTTGAATACTATTGACTACCCATATGAAACGACGGAGGGCTACGAATGGTTTCTGGCGAAAACCTTTAACGTAAAGAACTTGATATCGTTGAAGGAACGGATAGCTTTTAAAAATATAGTGACGACGACCGTTGCTAAAGAGGTCACTCCCGGTAAAGGGATCTCGGCTCTTTTCCCGTAGAATGGGGTGCAGGATATTCTAACTGAATACCACGGTGCAAAGCAAAAGTAATCGGCTATAGTGAAGTTAATGCCCTGACGCAAACTTCTGTCCAAGGGGTCACTCCCGGTGAAGGGATCTCGGCCCTTGCCTCGTCGACTGAGGAGCAGGATATTCCAAATGAATACCACGATGCAAAACAAAAGTGAACGTCCTTGCAATAACAGCCTTTTGAAAAGTGTTCCAACAACATCAGAATAGGTTTGTTTAACTTGCATTGATCCGAATCAATGCAGTCCCATCATTGATCACACCACAAAGAACGAAAATATACTGACGTACGTATATGCCATCCGCATTCGCCACTGGGTCCCGTCATTACCCGTTAGGTTAGCTTACTAACGACAGAGCGGGGACTGGACTAGCGCGGATGCAAAACATATACAACATCTACTAATATATATACCAATATATAGTATTTCGCTCAAGGCGTGAAAGAAATGCAACATCACAGAGAATGAACAGCATCACAGAAACAATACAGATATCTGGGATCCCCGGGTTTCACAGAGCCACTACTGAAACCCGACGTTCCCCTGGTCGTGTGGATAGCCTGTGCAATGAAATCCTAGACCCCTACGGGCGCGGCAAGTCACCCGCCAAAACCTGAAGCGAGGCAGCCCCCTTCAGCTCCGTGAATGGACCACCCAGCACTCCACGGAATCCGGCAACTTGGGCACCCCTCCTGGGTCAACCTGTACCCCCTACGAGTGCGGCGAATAGCCCGCCAATCCTAGAGTGAAGCCCCCTCCGTCTCAATGCCATGAGATGCGGGCTTGTTGCCCTCTAGAACCCGGCTATCCGTGCACCCCACCGTGGGGTAATCCTAGTACAGAAAGTAAAATATACATACACCGGGTACATCGACCGCAACCAGGTCGTGCCCCAAAAGAATAATACAATCAGGCAGTGACGGCAGTCCACATGTCGGACGCTCGCCCCGCAATATCAAATGTACATAATACCACCACAACTGTACTAGCATTGCATCCAGGCTATCCCCACGACCGATCCGCAACATCACAGCATAAACATAAAACATCAACGTGAAAGTCACGTTCGCAAATCCGTCTAACCGGGCTATAGCAGTTAGACAGGATTTACCGATCGAGTGACATTCACGGTCGCAGATATAATGTAAATACTGTGAAAAATGTGTTTTAAAATATTCCGATCGATCAAAAATTAACAAGTGGGCCCTCAAACAAAACTGTAGCACTCACAGAAACCCTGGGCCCAATTTTAATATTCCAAAACCCATATTTTAAGCCCAGAAGGCCTCTGGAAAAATTTGGTGATGTGACATGAATAGTGCGCGGCGGAAGGGCCGCACGAGGTGGGGTTTCGCGGCGCTTGCGCGGCGGAATAGTGAGATCATGGTACCAATTTTTTTCAGCATGGTTAAAATTCCCTGCACATCACTCTGAGACAACCAGAAAAATTTTTGGACTCCAAAAAATTTCGACAGAAACTGATGTGCTAGAAAAATACGGTTTTTGGAAATTTGTTCGATCGGAAACGTAAAACACATTACACCAAGCTAGACTATGTTAATGGCGAGGCTCTGATACCACTGTAAGTGCACGGCGGCGCCCCGGCCGTCAACCCGACGGCCAAACGCGGAAACGGTGGTAAACTTAAAATTTTGCGGACTTAGCAAACCGGCACCACCGCGCACTAAACCCCGGATCGTGCCATTAAACTAATTCTAGCAACTAAAGAGAATGGTTAGAGATATACCGACGATCCAAGTCCTCCGGTCTTCATCTCCGCTCCGATCTCCTCGCGGGATCTCCGTCCATCTCCTCCTCGTCGGAAAGGGGCACCACGAAGCCGGGTACTTTTACGGGCTCCCACCTCGATACTGAGGCAACTCGAGCATGAAGCCGGCAACTCGACATGCTCAAGATTTGCTGTAGGAATATAGTGTAGAATCATAGTCTCTCTTTTTGGGTTTGGTTGCCATTTGTGGATGATGGAGGAATCAAGACTAGAAAGATGGTGCTTGCATTTTTCTAGCATGGAAAGAAGATCAAGAATGAACTCTCAAGATGAAACTCTCATCTTCTTTCTCTCTTTTTCTTTTCTTCTTCTCTCTTTTTTTTTTCTTAACCATGAAAACCTTCTTACATCAAGTGAGAAGAATGAATGATGGTGGAGGAATATGAATATGAAGGGAGGTGATGGTAGTAAAAGGTGGAGGGTAACCATATCCAAAACATAATCATGATCACAAATCAAATCCATTTCAAATCCTCTCTTATCACCATAAGTGCATGAAAAGCAAAGATGCTTATCATATCAAACCTTATGCAATAAAACCCTCCACAAAGTGTTATTTGCAAACTTGCAAATAACACCCTCCATCGGAAAAGTCCGGCCGGGAAAGAACAAAGGAAAACCGGCCGGAACGGAAAGAAAAATGGCAACCCTAGAAAACTGGTCCCGTAATAAATTACAGGAAAACCCCACACTGTGTATACACACCCGCATTTGTATTCCGTCCGGATACAAATGCAATGAGACAAAATCTACACAGTACTAAACTAGGACCGGCTTAAACCAAAGCCGGCTAGTAAAATCCGTCCGATCCTGATCCGTGCAATACCGCACGTATCTGATCGAACGCTGCCATATAACCATACGGCCACTAGTACAAACCGCCCGATCCTGATCCGTGCAATACCGCACGTATCTGATCGGACCCTGCCATATCTCCATACGGCCTCTACAGCGTTTCGCCCGAAAGCTTGAGTAACTGAAAGTGTGGTGGACTCTAAAGACTCGTCAATACTATGGCTGTGGATTTAACCACTAGCACGTCAGAGGTATAAGCCAATACGTGACGGGCCACCAGCTATTGACCAAAAGGGACGTCGATGAGGAAGCTCACCCCGACACCCTACTGAGCCTGTCAGTGACAATATCCGTACAGTCCGGTCCGTTCGTCTATGAGCATCGCATGGCGGGCCTAGGGGGTTGGTAAAAGTCAGACCCCCAAAAGCGGTACAAGTCGTGTCGGAGTGTAGCCCAGAACACCCTGAGATACTACTGGAATACCTACCAGTAAATCTCCTGCCTTGGCCAAGGTCTTTGTGTAATGGCTCTCCTAGACACAGCGCGACCTCACCCCCAATACCGGGAGAGACGAAACCCCCGAAGATCCGCTCACTGCCTCCATGTGGCTCGGGACTGTACCCAACTAAAACCTGTTTGCACGACTCCTTTGAGCCGTGGTAGGGTAGTAATCAAAGTACAGTGGGAACTCACACGAGACAAATGACGATCCCCAGGTCGATGAACTAACCTGTACACATGTCACCTGGGAACTGCTATCTGACGTCAGGTATAAGACCAACTAGCATGTTCCCGGCGAGTCCTGTCCGGTGTACTCATAACCCAATGAGCACCTGTATACATCTTAGGTGAACCTACTGACACCAGTGGCTTGTGAGACCGGCCACCGCCTCTCGTCGGGGTCTCGACTGTATACACTAGTCTACTCTGGAGTATCGATGCCCTGTCTCGAAACTCCCACGACTAGGGACCTTTTAAGGATGTGCTTATAGACTACCAGCTCCCACGTATATGATCGCCCTCATACTGCCGGTAGTCAAGCAAGAATCCTAGGGGCTCTATCAACGTGCAATAGTGATCTGTCATGTCACCTAAAGCAGTACACGATGATAAAGGTAAACCAGATAGCATACTATCATCTTGAGCAAGACTGTCCTACCGGGATAGGTCCTCCCTCAATCATTGCAATCACGTGCCTGTGATCCAATAATTGACTCTGAGGGCACTATCTCCAACACTAGAATCAGCTGCATATCTTTTGAACATGGTTCCTACCAAGACTGTGCCTACCACAACATATCAGATGTGGAGTAGGAAGGAACCCTATCATCATTATCTGAAGATATGGGGATGTCCAACTTTTGTTAAAAAGCAGCATGCGGACAAACTCGAGGCACGATCAGTACAGTGTAAGTTTGTGGGATATCCAAAGAATTCTAAGGGGTATTTTTTTATTACGCAGAGGAACAAAAGGTTTTTGTTTCTCGTAATGCCCATTTTCTAAAACAGTAGATTTTAGAAAAGGAAACAAGTGGGAGCGAAATAGAACTGGAAGAAATTCCAGAACCGCAAACTACTACTGAAAGTTTGGTAGAACCAGAAGTTCAAGAAGAACAAGACATTCCCGCACCCCTCTGCAGGAGTAGTAGGCCGTCTCATCCGCCTGAGAGATACTACAGTTTTCTCATAGACGGGGATAGAGAGGATTGCGTCATTGATAATGATGAACCTACTAGCTCCAAGCAGGCCATCCAGAGCGGCGACTCAGTAAGATGGCTGGATGTAATGCGGACCGAGATGGAGTCCATGTACACCAACAAAGTATGGACTTTGGACTTTGCTCCAGATGGGGTAAAACCCATAGGATGCAAGTGGATCTTCAAGAAAAGGATTGGTGTAGATGGACAGGTGGAAACCTATAAGGCTAGACTTGTTGCAAAGGGTTTTCGTCAAAGACCTGGTTTGGATTATGACGAAACTTTTTCTCTATTGGCTATGCTCAAATCCATTCGGATCCTTCTTGCCATTGACGCCTTCCATGATTATGAGATCTGGCAGGTGGACGTAAAGACGGCTTTTCTAAATGGTAATTTAGAAGAGTGTGTCTATATGGATCAGCCAGGAGGTTTCAATCAGAGTGGGAGCAGCGGGAAAGTGTGCAAGTTGCTTAAGTCCATTTATGGACTAAAGCAAGCATCGCGGAGTTGGAACATCTATTTTGATGAAACAGTCAAAGAATATGACTTTATCAAAAATCCAGATGAACCATGTATATATAGTAAAATTATAGCACGATCTGTCGTATTTCTCGTCTTGTACGTGGATGACATTCTCTTGATAGGAAATGACATCCCTATACTACAATCTGTCAAAGGATTCTTGTCACACAGGTTCTCCATGAAAGACCTGGTGATGCCTCTTACATACCGGGGATCCAGATCTATCGTGATAGATCTAAGAGGATGTTGGGACTTTCGCAGTCCAGGTACATCAACACTATACTGAAAAGATTCAGTATGGAAGATTCTAAGCGCGGTAGTTTACCGTCTGGTCACGGAATCACCCTATCCAAAGAGATGTCTCCCAAGACTGATTTGGAAAGGGATCGCATGTCAGTTATACCCTACGCTTCTGTGGTAGGCTCTATAATGTATGCGATGTTATGCACCAGACCATATGTAGCTTACGCACTGAGCGTGGTAAGCTGGTATCAGTCAGACCCAGGGGAGAAGCACTGGATAGCAGTAAAGAACATTCTCAAGTACCTGAGAAGGACTAAGAAGATGTTCTTGGTTTACGGCGGAAAAGACCTCAAGATCGAGGCTTTTGGTGACTCCAGCTTCCAGAGTGACAAGGATAACTCCAAGTCCATGTTAGGTGTGTCTTTACCCTCAATGGAGGGGCGGTGTGCTGGAAGAGTTCCAAGCAGGACACCGTTGCTGACTCGACAATGGAAGCGGAGTATATAGCTGCTTGCGATGCCGCAAAAGAAGCAGTCTGGATGAAGAAGTTCCTCATAGAACTTCAGGTGGTTCCATCTATTGTTGATCCAATACCTCTGTATTGTGACAACAGCGGGGCTATAGCTTTAGAAAAGGAACCCAGGTCCCATCAGAAGTCCAGATACATCTTAAGACGGTATCACCTGATCAGGGAGATCATAGATCGCCAGGAGATCGAGGTCAGGAGAGTTTCTACAGAGGAGAACACTGCAGATCCATTCAAAAAGGCATTACCTCAGATTCAATTCGAGAGGCTACTCGAGATGATAGGTTTTCGATATGCCAGTACATTGCCCTAGTGCAAGTGGGAGATTGTTAGTGTATATACCCTAGGGGCCATTATTGTATCATACTAGTTTGTATATTACTAAATGGAAGCTTGGGATATTCACAGTTATATTAACAGTCTCGCTCAACATAGTAGTATGCTACTTGGTTTATGTCTATCTAAATATGTGTATATGTTAGCATATCACGAATACATATTGATAGAGCCCTTAGGATCTTGCTTGACTACCAGCGTTGTGATGGCAGTCACACTAGTGGGGGCTTGGTAGTCTACAAGCACATCCTTTAGAGTTCCACATAGAGAGTTTCCCTGCCTCAGGCGAAACGATATAGAGGTCGTATGGTTTTACGACAGAGTTAGGACACATACGTGCATTTATGCATGTACGATGTTCGCACAAATTATACTAGCGGATTTTAGTGTAAGCCAGATTCTAGTATTGGATTATTGGATTTATACAGTCTCAGTATTTCCATGTTTTACGGATGAGAGGGGCTTTCTCGTAATTAGTCGAGAAGCTTCAAGAAGGATGGTGACTCATTTAGTTTTAATTCATTTGTGAATTAAAACTTAATAAGGTGGAGAGCTTATGTGTTATTATCATTAATGGGACCATGACTCATGAGATGATTCATCTCAAGAATTAAACGAAGCATTAATGATATTTGTGCAAGATATTTATGCATGATATTTTCTTATGCTTCATATTATTCAAAGTGAGAAGGGTTCAATTGATTATTACAAACACACTCTCTCTCCTTAAGCTCTCCTCTTTTTCAACCTAACCCTAATTATCTCATGTGTTGAGATCCCAAAGGTTAGAAAGACTAATAGATCCTTAATCCACTTCTATATCTTCTAGGTTACTTTGTTTAGCACTTATAACCACCTAGTTTCCTCAAGTGAGAGGTTAAAGTTTGGAGAAGGAGCTCTCGGGTGGATCTTCTATCACATCGAGAAGGCCGACGAGGAAGTGAACTACAAGAACAAGAAGGACTTGAATCATTAGGTATAATCATCTATCATAGTAGCTGATCACTTCTATATAGTTGTTAGTTAGGGTTTAGTAAAGATCCGTAAAGTTAGTCAATGTTAACTAAACAAAATGATTGTTTTACCTATTCCGCCTCCCCGCATCTTGTGGGGTGTCTAACGTCGACTTACACATGCACACTTAGGTCGTCAGGACAACACATATAGCAATAAATATATATATGATGGGTATGAAATATTATTAAACATGAGAAGTGCAACAAAATGCAGAGCATGAGTATAATAAACATCAACTGAATATGAATAGGGCAATATATGTATCATGTTAATAAACTAGGCAATGTGCATGTCACTACTTATCGGTCACTAAGTCAATGAAATCAAATTGCGGAAAGAATGCTCGTGTTTAACAAGGGTCTCGTGCATGCCCGAGACTACGGTCCGCTGTGCCCGGGACATAACCCATCAGCCGTGTCGTTAGGCCCATGACCTAAAGTGTGTGTGTGTGTGTGTATAGCGAATGATCATCCTCTAAGTCACTGTACCTCGCTAAATACGAGTTCAATTATATATATAGAGAATGATCATCCTCTGAGTCACTGTACCTCGCTAAATATGAGTTCAATTCCATCTTGATTTCTCCATTCTCCAGGTTATAGTATGTATTCAGGTATTAGATAGGTTGTGAACAAATACGCATCGCTGTCACTTTCAATCACTTTTCCACTTACCAATATCACTGTCGTATTTGCCACAATCCAATCACTAACACTAATATATTGACAATGCAAATCAGTCGCTAGGTCTCAACATGGACGATCAGTATGCAACGGTATAAAGAAAACACGAAAATAGGCAGAATTGCACTAAACAAAGACTCACTACCCTATGACGACCAATGCTATATAACTTGAAAATTTTACGATAATTCACATGCATAGAATCGACTGAAATAATATAAAATACGTGCAAAGTACACTGGATTATCTAAGTAGTAAAATTAATTTCATGTCAAACTGGATTGCGGTTAGGAAGATATCATCATTTTAAAGTAGCGATCGATTGCTGGAATTCCAGTTTCAAAAATGGAATCCCAACTTCACGCGCGTTTTACCAGTGATTATGTTCGGATTCAGGTATTGGCCCAGTTGAATAAAATCTATTTTTATCTGTTAATTTTCCAAAACATCAAATAGATTATCAATATCATTTCTGTATTAGAAGTTATGTCCTGTTTAATATGACGGTGTAAGAAATGATACTGCAGAAACTGCAGAACACAATGACACTCTAAAATACAAATTTAATATCAAACGATGGTGAAAGAGTACGGGACCGGATTAATGTGTTAGCTAACTAAATTATCTACGCGGCCATATGGGGCTCCACTTATTTACAGTTTAAATCAAGAGTGTACATGTGTTCAAGGTCAGGTATCCAAGAGAAATGCTGCCCCGGACTGCAGTCCCGTGGCATTCGCAGCCAATTGTCGTTACAGAAATCTATAAACGTCGAGAATTGAATTATAGATGGTTTTAGGTTATCGAGTCGTCTTCGATATGAGCCATATAATGTTACGTTCCAACCTATATTGAATTTACAATGATTTTATTGAGGTAACCTGCGCGGTAAAATTCAGGTTTTGTATCGCCTTTAGGGGGCGACGTTACATGATTATAAACACGATACTTTTAACTCAAAACCTTACACAACATTCGCTAATCAGTAAGGGATTCGACGATCACAAAACATGGGCACTTTAACCAGAGTTTTCATTCATGTATCGCTTCGAACTTAGAATTAAGTACGAGTACCGATCGTCGTTAGTTTTATCGAAATGATTATAACAAATAATTCATGTAAATTATAAATGATATCATTACAGTTGACAGACCCGAATTGGGTTCAATTCAATACAATCAACTCAATGGTTTGCTAACAATTCCATTATAATTTACGATCTAATATATATATGCACACACGTACGATTAAATCTTTAACTTGATTATTTAATCTAACCGGTAAATTAGCATTATTAGCAAGTGAAGAATTTTCACTTGCCTTTGGTGAAAGTGGCACGGTAGCGACGATGAGGGCGGAAACAGCACGGGCAGCGAGAAGGACCACAAAGAGCGCGAGCTACACGGCTAGGTTTGAGCTTGGCTAGGGCTTGGGTTAGGCTCGGGCTCTGTGCTACTGTGGTGGCGATGTCGGAGCTTGATGTTGCTGGTTGGAGCTTGTTGGTAGAGGGGATGGCGATGGCATCGACGATAACGACATCAACGATGATTGTTACGGTGACTGCAACCCGGTGTTTGATGAAATGATGGGCTATTTGGAGAAGAAGGGGGTGAGGCTCGGCTGCTGGAGGGGTGAGGGGAGTTGTGTTCTGGAGATGGTGGTGGTGACGTTGGGGAGGTCGGACAATGGAGGAGCTGCTGGTAGTCGTCGGCGATGGAGATACTCGGAGCTTGGAGCTCGGAGATGGTGAGTTGGGGAGCTCCGACTCGGGTGCAGTGGCTTGGGCTCGGGGTTGGTGCTCGGAGCTCGTCGGCGAGTTATGGGTTGAGAGGGGAAAAGGGAGGAGGTAGAGGTCGGGTTTGTCGGCGACGTGTTGCCTAAGATGAGGTGCTTGGTGGCGGAGCAGAGCGAGAGCGAGAGAGAGAGAGAGAGAGAGAGAGAGAGAGAGAGTGAAGCAGAGAGAGACAAGATCGAAGTTGTCGTGGTTTTGGGCGAGGGGAGTCATGGCTGTTGGAGAGATGTTAGAGGAGTGCGGCCGTCGCGGCATAGGTGCGTTCATCGCGGCGTGGGTGCGAGTGTCGCTGGCGTGGGCACGAGGAGCGGGGAGACGTGAGGGAGAGCCGTTGGGGGTGACGTGAGCGGGCGCGGTCGTCGCAGGCGAGCGCGAGTCTCGCGGGTGTGGGGGCTGTTGCGAGAAAGAGGCAGGAAAAAGAGAAAAAGGGAGGAAGAAGAAGTGGGAAGTGAGTGCGGGTCGAGCGAGCCGGGTCGGGTTGGGTTGGTTGGGTCAGGTAGCTTAGGATTTAGGTTTAGATTTTTAGGTTAGGAATTTAAATAAAAAAATAGAAAATAGAAAAAAAGTATATAAAATAGAAAAGTTCAAGGAAAATCTGGAAAAATATACGAAAAATATATATGGGAACTAAGGATTTACAGCTACTAGCGACACCGTCCTGATTGCAGTTATTTATTTACAACACTACTTTTTAAACACATCAATCACCTGCCTCTATGGTAGGATTAGCCACACTAGAAGTACCAGCCTAATACTTTGTGGCGGTTGCTCCTCCCCAGTTGGACCTTGTGCAGCTGGTGCTTTAGACATTGATATTTCACCGGCAGAAGAAGGTACTTGATCCTTGCCAAAATATGATGCAGCACCTCCCTCCGTGGGATAATTTGCATCTCACGACCAGGAGAATCCCAGTTATATAAGTCTTTTCTCGGAATTTGTGTTAAAGCTGAGCCTTGAGTGACTTCAGGAGGAACTTCAGTAGAAACGGAAATGTTCAATGGTTCTCTACCGATCGACATATCGCAAACCTCAGAAAAGACAAACAAAAGCTATGAGAAATAGAAAAATCAACTAAGGAAGACAAAACAAAATAAGCAAGGAAAAGCGGGCCCCGACAGCGGAATCCCCATGCCCAAGCAAAAGAGGTCCTCGATGGCTGGAACCCCAAGCATAAAGAAAAGAAGCCCCCAATGGCGGGATCACCAAAAGGAAGCCCCCAACAACGAGAAGCCCAAAAGGGAGCCCCCGATAGAGGGAGCCCCGAATCCAAGAAAGGATGGTCCGATGTCGAGCGCCCCTAAGTAAAAACAAGGGGGCTCCCGACGGCGGAGACCCATCATCTTCCTCCCAAGATCCACAAGCGGAGAAACCCATCAAATTTTTTTTTGATGTCGGTGACTTCGAAAAGACCCTAAATCCATGCAACTTCTGATCCCCGATTCCCCCAAACAAAAATTGTGGATGATCTCCCCTAAAATCAAAAAAACCCATGGAGAAAATATAGTTGTTAGCCCTATTTCTCGAAATCAAGGAAATGGAAAAACCCAATCCTAAGCTATTTCCCATGGAAATGGAGATGAGAACAAGTCCCATCTTCTTCATCGACATTGCAAACAAATCCATGAGGGTTCTCTTCCTCTGTTCGATCTCCACGCCGCAGTGAACCCACGAAGAGACGATCGACAGAGTTGTCGAGGAGGAGAAGCCCCCTCTGGTTCGACAGCCCTTTTACCTTGATCGATGGGTTTCAAAGATGAAGAAGGAGAAGAAAACAAAAAGGGGAAGGCGATCGGTTCTCTCTAGGAAGTTTAAAAAAGAAAGAGATAAGGAAATAATGAAAGAGAGAAAAGAAAAGAATCCCTGTGTATAGGGAATGAATCCCAAAAGAATTCTCCAAATCTTGGACAATCATGTCTGTTCGACTCAAATTTAAATTTGGGCCGTTGATTTGTGATTCAGTTATCTTCAAAATATGACCCATTTAAAATTGCACCCAAATGAGAAAGAGGGGACCTCTGACATCGGCTGCGCCACATAAATGCAAGATGGGTCTCCAACGGCGAAAACCCTATCACCTTTAACTCTCATCCTATAAAATGGCAACGACAAATGTCGTCAATTCAGACGTTTGTTTAGAACATCCTTCAGCAGAAATATCCATCCCTAGAATATAAAAAAAATGCAGATACAAAGAACATAAAATATATATGATAGCAGGACAGAAATTCAAGGCAAATATTATTTTATTTCATCATTCAAATAAAGGGCAACAATATAATAGCGTTGGTATAAGGGTTGAAAAACTCAAAACTAAAATCGTACAAGCCCCCCCCCCCCAGCATTTTCTTTCATCGCCTTATGTACCCATTCATGCCTATAAGCTTCGGGATCACCACTGGTATCCTCCATCCTCATATATGAGGATATGATCGCTCTCTGCTGATAAATCTGGTGCAAAATGGTAGTCGCACGGTCTCTCAGCCTTTTGGAGATCAAGCCCATTTGGAAGACCCAGTGCACTTTATCCTCGGCGTTATCGAGTGCTTAGATCAGCATCACCTCAAAGTTCTTAGGCAAAGTATCCGAGACCGCCTTAAATATCATTTAGAGAAGAGAAGAGCGGCGAGAAAGCAATCGCCTATAATGATCCTCGAAAAGCCGTAACATAGCTTCATACTGGACGTCAGTGTAGACCGGTACATAAGAGCGAATGTCATCATGAGAGATAATATCCCTAATGGAAGTCATGTTATGAGTCATGGATCTCTATGAAAAGAATATAGGGATCTTAACTCTATTTATAGAGTTAGAAGACTCTTAATGAGATCATAAAAAGGTGTGATAGCATTTAGGTTGTCACTGAAATCCAAGAGACAAGTCGTTCACCAAAGCCATACGACAGTCCAACTTCCTTGAGGGTCCCCGACATTGAATGCCCCATGATCAAAACAAGGGGTCCCCAACGTCGGGCACCTCAAAATCAAAAGAATGGGTCTACGACGTCGGCGACCACCTTCCATCCAAACAAGGGGCACCCCCAGTAGCGGGGACTTCACTAACCAACATCCAAATAACCTTTTCGACGGGTACCACGTGTGCCAAACATCAACTATCAAAATTTTGTTGTATGGGCAAAACAAAGTCACTTCCGCAATGATACGAAAGTTAAATCAACAAAAGCATATTCGACGGAAAACCTCCATCAATTTCATGCACAAGGATGATCTTTGTGCCTTCATTGATGGGGGCATTTGTTTGACATGAAAAATTTACCGAATAATGATGAACATGAATTTTATTCAAAAGAAACAAACACATTTGAACATTTATTTCAAGCCAAACAAAGAGATCGCCAAACATAGGGTCTCAGCTATAAGGGTTAACAAAACATATTTCAAGGCTTTGGAACTTACTCTTGGCCTTCTCCACCATGTTGTAACGATGAATCTCACGAAGAGACTCGCCCCATCTATCATCGCCATGCCCATCAGCAAAAGAAGACATAATAGCCCGTCGAGCCTGTATCCAGCTCAAGATATGGACAGAGCGGTCCCTCGGTGATTTCGTGATCAAGCACGCTTCATGGACGGAGTCGATCTTATCCTCCGCGGCATAGAACATCGCTAAATTCATCTCCTCCGGATGAGGGGGAATGGCATTGAGAATGGAAGAAAAGACCATTCGAAGCCAAATAGAACCGACCGGAAGAGGAGACCTGCACGAGTCACAAGCTCATGCATCATCAAGTCGCACTGAGCATCCGTGAAGTTTGGATTTAACAAACGTGCAACAAAGCGAGGGATAATATTCCTGATGGGCACTTCCTATGGCTGTCGGGGAGCATGTGGGCGATTGCAAGCCATTGTTCTCTCTCTTTCTTTTACAAATGAAGAAGAACAAACACTCTCAAATTTATAAAGGGAGTGTTGAATTCAAGCATGCAAAGTGGGGCACAGTTCGAGGACGGAACGTTTCTCAAGCATTAACCATGAGAAGGAGCTCGAAAAGAGGATGGATAGTTCAAAAGTCCATGAAGAAGTCAAGAGAGGCTCCTGACGCTCTTTTGAAGGTCCCGGACACAAGGTCTCCGCTGCTGTGCTCTGAATGGGTCCACGCTATGCTTAAGGGGTCCACGATAATAAGGTCTTCGCCGTTCTCTGTGGGAAGTCTTCACCACGAATCGCCTACAGAGGTCTCCGCCGCCATACTTCAAGAGCTCTACGTAGCTCTGTTCCCGCCAAAAATTTCTGCGCAAAAGAGCCCAAGGTATCAAATGGCGGCGATACGCTTAAGGAAATGCGAACCAGCATCTTCTGGGCTGTTTTTTAACAAACTCCCGAATGATAAACAGATAAATTCTGGTGGTATCGAAAGCGGCTCGAAAAACCCTTCGATTTGATATATTATGGGTCTCGTAATTCATCCGGGATCAAAAGTTATGAGGAATTACGTGTCCACACGTGATGGGCTTTTAAGAACCCGCTAGAGGAGTTAAAAGATACAATAAAAACTCAGAAAAGACCCCAATGGGGCATCACGTGCTCACACGTGACCATGGGTCACGTGCAGACACGTGATGGGTTTTTAAAGCCTCTAAAATAATTCTAAAAGTTAGAAAATACCTCAACGAGGTATTACGTGCTTACACATGACCAATGGTCACGTGTTGACACGTGATGGTTAAAACTGAAACATAAATAAGCGGCTGAGAAAGGAACCCAATTGGGGGTCACGAGCTCACACGTGACCAAAGGTCACGTGCCAGCACGTGACTGGCTTTAAAAGCATTATAATTTAATAGAATTAAATTCTAAAAGTTTCTGAATCTTTCCAAATGGAAAAGGGTCATGGGGAACCGTTGGATTAAAAATCCAAGGGTGATTAAAAATCACCAATTTATAGAAAAACCTTGGACAAGGAAAGATTTCCCTGAAAATCTCACCAGGATAACAAATAGAATATCTTTTGGATTTAAAATCCACGGTGAATAAAATTCACTGAATGATCTAAAGGCCCAGATTAATGATAAATATAAATCAAATCTCTCAAAAATCAAATCAAATCTTTCAATGAGAGATTTGCTAAACAAATTGATTCTTTTCCTTCTCCTATAAATAGGAGCCAAGAAGAGAAGAGAAGGGAACCTTTTAGAGAGAAAAACAGAGAGAGGAGAATTTAATTCTCAAGAGGGAAGAAAAGAAAGGAGAATTTAATTCTCAACAAAGAAAACCCTAGGTGAGAAAAGAAAGGGAATCAAAACTTCAAACAGAGAATTTAATTCTCAAAATCCAAGAGTTTAACTCTTATACAAAAAAGAACTTAGTTCTTATTCTGGTTGAAGATCTGCACAGAGCACATCTCCCCATAACTTGAGAATTTAATTCTCATCGGGTCGAGATCCTGCCATGCAGATCCTAAACTTAGAAGGGGAATTGAGTTTTGAGAATTAATTCTCCTAAAACAAAACTAGGGTTTAACCCTAATCAAGAATTTAATTCTTTTACATATCTGGGAATTTAATTCCTTTGAAAAGAAATCGGGGTTTCATCCTAAATAAGAATTCAATTCTTTCACGATAGGAATTTAATTCCTCCAAAATCATAATTAGGGTTTAACCCTACAAAGAATTCAATTCTTAAAAGATCTCTGTTCATGAAAAGAACTAGGGTCACGTGCCCCACGTGACCCTTGAAAAGATCCCCTGCAAAGAACTTTGAAGCATCACCTCACGTGCTCCCACGTGACTCCCAAAACGCAGAAAGAAAAAACAAAAGAATAGAAGCTTTGGGCGCTCTCACGTGTCCCCACGTGACCCCTCAGCAAGTGCTTAATATTCGATGCATAAACCCCCATCAGGTGCCAACACGTGATGCTCTAAAATAAAGATGAAAAGTGTTTAACACTTATTCACAGATTTGAGGATAAAACAAAGGAGATGTGGCTCCGCATTTAGGGCGCCCTCACGTGTACCACATGGCCCCTGATGAGCATTCCAACAGACCAGAGCGGGGGCCTCCATCACATGCTCACACGTGATGGCCGTCAGAATTAAAAGAGTTAAAACACCGATCTGCAGAATAAGATAAGGGGAAACAGGGCGCTCTCACGTGTTCACACGTGACCCCTCTCTCCTTAGTGTTTAACACTAATCCGAAGACTTTGTCCTCAGTGATTAACACTGATTTTCTTAGTGTTTAACACTAACTTGCTAATCTTATTTCCAGTGTTCAACACTGTTGGTTTCTAGTGTTTAACACTAGCTTTAGCCCAATTGGCTAAGTTTCTAGAGGCAAAGCCTCTCCTTCAATGGACCAACAGAGGGCCAATATTTCAAACATAACTGGACTTAGCCCAAACTGGCCATAAGTCTTCAAGTCATCTTGAACTGAGCACATCTGCTCTTTCAACCAACTCATTGGTTCAAGGGTACATCTCTGAACTCCTCTGATATTTTTCGTTGTAATCCTTCAACGTCTTCAGAGAGGTAACGGGTCCCGACAACCATACATCAACACGGACTGTGGGGTCCTTAAACTCATGGACTTATGCGTCCTTAAACCAAGATACGGACTGTGGGGTCCTTAAACTCATGGACTTATGCGTCCTTAAACCAAGATACGGAATGTGGGGTCCTTAAACCCGCGGACTTATGCGTCCTTAAACTAACGGACTAATGCGTCCTTAAACACCACCCATATGGACTGTGGGGTCCTTAAACCCATGGACTTATGCGTCCTTAAACTACCGACGGACCGCAATGTCCTTAAACTACCAATGGACCACTACGTCCCTAAACTGGAAATGGACCACCATGTCCCTAAACTGGCGATGGACCACCATGTCCTTAAACTGGTATTGGACCACCATGTCCCTAAACTGGCAATGGACCACCACGTCCCTAAACTGGCGATGGACCACTATGTCCCTATACTGGCGATGGATCACTATGTCCCTAAACTGGAACAATAGAGCCCCAAAATGCTCTTTTGTCGGATCTAAACGATCCCGTTAAGTTGATCTTAGTCCCAAACTGGACTAACGTATCCTTAACAACCGTTTAAGTTGATCTTAGCCTCAAATATGGCTAACGTATCCTTAAACCTTCAAACAGACTTTAGTCCCAAATTGGACTATGAATCCCCCCAATCAACATTGGTTCAAGGGTACATCTCTGAACTCCTCTGACACCTGTCGTTGTAATCCTTCAACGTCGTCAGAGAGGTGACGGGTCCCGACGACCATACATGTATTGGACCACCATGTCCCTAAACTGGAACAATAGAGCCCAAACGCTCTTTTGTCGGATCTAAACGATCCTGTTAAGTTGATCTTAGTCTCAAATCGGACTAACGTATCCTTAACAAACGTTTGAGTCGATCTTAGTCTCAAATATGGCTAACGTATCCTCAAACCAAAACCACAAACCCAAATCTAAGTAAACACGGATTTGGATTAATCCACGTCCTACGGGCGACTACATAAATTAGTCTCCGTATACAATCCACGGGCAACCACAAACAAAACAAACACCCACGACACGAAGTGACCAGCTGGAGAAGGAGAAAGTTGTTACCGCGATGCGGTAGCGTAATTAACTGCAGGGGCTTGCGCCTGCAGGGAAGAGCGTCCCCACAATCAAAAACCCCTCAACGAGGGGGAATCTGATGAAGTCTGCTACATCGGTCGCATCCGTTAAACCTTCGATACATGGTGCCATAAATCAACTTGGCATCTTCAGAGAGGTAGACGGATAACACCAATTAGCATCTGCCCCGAATCTCAGGCAAGGCATTCCACGTCTCGGCCGCCATTCGGAGGGGAACAGATTCTGGCACACCCGGTGGGACCTTTTCCACTTTCCACTGCACACTTCGTGTGTCGTGTTCGCGAACGAATCGCGGTTTACTGTGGTTGCCTGTGTATTCAAGGTACTAAGATTCGGTGTCTTGCTCCGTGCAGAAAACAGAAGATCAATGGCTTCAAACTGCACTGCCTACAACTGCAACTCTCGCTCGGTCCTTGCTGGAAGAGTAACTTATGGGCCCCAAGCGGCCTCCCTTTTCAAGATGCCAGTGGAGCAGGTAACTCAGGCAACCACTGGATTATTCTTCGGGACCATGCTCCCACCGTTGAGCTTCAATGCCACAATGACATCGCAAGAAGCTCCAAAGAAGTCGGTCTTTGATCGACTTACCACTGCCGTGACCCCTCTCAACGGGTCGCCCAGTTCCAATACCTCAGTTTTCAACAGACTGGGCCAGAACGTCTGCAAACCCGCGATACCCGAAGCTACCATCCCAAAGCGGATAACTTTCCCGGCTCAAGCGGACGAAATCATTGGAAAGGCTCCTCCTTCCAAGAAGTAAGTTTTAATAAGGCTGGCCATTCCGGTTGCTGCTCCAGGCGAGGTCCTCAAAGCTGCATCCCCTGCTCAGAGGTCTGTCTTTGACAGTTTAGACATTGCTTCTCAACGGGCGTCAGTCTTCGATAGGCTAGCACCAATAACAGTCTCTCCTCAAAGCAGGGGGCATGAAGAAGCTTATCCAACAACGGAGGTGATCTCATCCGCACGACATGCTCGACGTCGCCACTGGCGCTGAGTGAGGAAGGCTGGGGGCAACTCCCCCTCTGGGATAACTCCGCCAGCTCCAACGGTGGGGATCGATGCTGCTATTCCAACCGGGAACAGCTTTGAATTGCTGAACACGGTGCGCAGAAACTCTCCTACTGCGGTACTGAAAAGACTTCCTTCACCTATGAAGAATGCTACAGAGAAGAAGCCGGAGCAACCTCCTCAACGGTTATCCTCTCAAATTTACAAGGTCTGGCGTCAAGTCCAAAACTCCGTGATAGATCAAGATTGTCTCCGCCGACAGAAAAAGATGAAGGTTCGGCAGGAAGAAAATCCCCATGTCAAGCCACAAAAAGTAACGGCTACTTGGGTGCCCACTACAACGGCCCCCTCAACTTCAACCACTCAAAAGAAAAGGAGGCCGCAAAAATCCCCTGTGAACATGGCGAACCGTAAACACGCTGAGCACAAACACCCCAAGTCTGGGGGCATAGTGGTGCACACTGTTTATATGGCTTTCGGAAAGGAGGAAAGCCGTGCTTCAACGGGTCACCGACCGCTCACCCGATCCGTGACGAAGGCTCAAGAACAGCAACAGAAGCTTCAGGAAATGATGACTGCAATGGCCGCACTTATCGGGCCAAAAGAAAGCTCGGAGGCATCATCAGAGCAACGTCATGAACAAGAAACTGACGCTGACTACCTACGCAGAGTCCTCGAAAAGAAGGACAAAGAAGCCGCAGATCAAGAGGCTAACATAAAACAAATGGCGCTTCTCTTCCAAGATATGGTGGGGATGATGATCCAGCAAGATCCTCCTGCTGAAGATCCTCCGATTGTCCTTGAAGATGACAAAGGAGAGACATCGAATCATCCTCCGGCTCTTTCAGCAGCCAAGGAAGAAACCATTTCCAAGGCCGCACTGGATGACCATATAGCTCAGCAAATACGAGCTCACCAGGCAAATGAAGCAGCTGGGTAAATTGCTAGAACCGGACGACCCTACCCGGGCTGGTATGACCAAATTAGTTACCCGCCGGGATATACGATCCCTAAGTTCCACATATATAAGGGGACGGGAAATCCGCATCAGTATGTCGCTCAATTCAGGGCCTTATGCGGCAATACTGGAGGCGATGACAAATTGTTGCTTCGCCAATTCGTCGGCAGCTTAGCAGAAACAGCCTTTGAATGGTATTCGGAGCTACCTAACGACTCTGTCAAAATATTTGCAGAGATGGAGCTACTGTTTACACAGAGATTCGCGAGTGCTAGTGGACGCACCCCGATAACAGCACTGATTAATGCCAGGATAAGGCCAGGCGAAACATGGGTCCAATACGCAACACGATGGCGGAACCTATGGTCGAAATGCGAACAACGAATAGAAGAGGCTCCTGCAGTAGGCATGTTTGTGGGTACCCTTGATCCGCAAGCGACCATCTCACAGTTCATGATGTTCTTCAAGCCGACCACCTTCCAGGCCTTGATTGACAAGCTGGCCCAAATGGACCAGATGGGCCATAGGCCTTCTTCTTCAAAGACAGAGCCTTGGAATGAAAAGGGGAAAGGGAAGGCAACCTTCATTGCCAATACTCAGCAACGGCCGAGCAATTTAAAGCCGGTTGTCCGTCAAAACAATATGCGTCCACGCCCATCACTCGAGGAGAGACTGGGACGTCCTTACTCATTTCCTCAGGATAAAACGAGAAGACTGTTCGAGCTGGCAGTGCGCAACAGACTCATCAATCTGCCGAGTCCAAAGCGTCCGTTGCAGCCAGACGATGTCAACGATCCCAATTATTGTCCTTACCACCAAACGGTAAGTCACCCGATCGAGGATTGCTTCGTCTTTAAAGGATGGATCGAGGATCAGTACTTACAAGGCAAGTTTGAGCTGTCTGAAAAGTGGAAAGTAAACCCACCACAGCCTCACACTCCTAAGAAAACAAACACACTGGGGGCAACATGCTCTTTTGTTGAGGAAACTCCATGGGAGGTGGCTCTTTCGGCCAAGACCAAAAGGATGCTAAATGATCTTCAGACGTGCCCGGCGATTATATGGAAGAACCCGTTGGAACCTGAGATCATCAAGAGGATGCTGAAGCCGCGCCCAATTCCAAATATTGGTGGTGATAGCCAAAGCATTCACACCCAGCCGTCGAAATCTTCGAAAAAGAAGGAGAAATCCAAGAAGCCCGTGAAGCCCGGCGACAAGCGCACGGATTTGCAGAAACAGATTGACGTGCTGGAAGAGTATAACCAGAAGGCGCGGATTCCAATCACGCTCCAAGAGTTCCTCAGCCACGTCCTCGAGGACGAAAATGATGGAGAAGACTCATCAGATGAATCTGAGGACTACGTAGCAAGTTGTCATGTGATCTCTCACTCATTGATAGATGATAAAGAGGCTCCTTGCACCGAGAAACCAGGGGCGGGGCCTGAACCAGAACTTCTGTGGCCATCAGACGAGATGATCGATGCCTTCCTAAACGAAGCCCATCTTAAAAGCAAAGCTGATCGAGAGCGCGAGATGGCCATATTCGAGAAAGCCAAACGCCGGCGACTAGATGAAAGGGTCGAAACACTCCCACCGGATGAAAGTACATCCGCCGCAAATAAAAGCAGGATCAAGACAAGGAAACGATTCGCCAAAGCCATAGCAATGGGGATGAGGCCGCCCTCTTTCAGAAAAAATTCTCCTGGTGGTATACATTTTGATGAAACGGACGTACACCCTAACTTCTTCTTATATCATCAGAAGATCGTACATCCTACTGAAGACTGCAACTCTTTTAAGTGTTGGTGTCACGCCCCACCTCCAATACAGAGAGTATTGTCCGCTTTGGCCGAAACCGCACGGTTTTTCCCTTTAGAGCGAACCGGACCCGACCAGGGGCCACTTCCCAGGAGGTCACCCATCCCAAGACTTCCCTGGCCCGAGAACGATTAACTACGGAGTTCTCAAGCTCCTGTAGTTCCGGTTCACTTAAAAGGCGCCTCTGTATTGAAGAGTGGTATCATTCCATTTATAGTACAGATTTGCCCCCTTTCGGAATGTATTCCGAAGAGTCCCCATTGTTCTACAGTGGGTCCCACGGACTCAAGAGGTGGCCCCCACGGATTCAAGAGGTGGCCCCCGCCCACTTAACACGACACTTGGCGTGGCACTTTGTTCCGTGTGGCACTTTGCTCCGTGAGCAAGAACCGGGTCCCGACATTCTCCCCACCTTTGAACTATGGTTCGTCCTCGAACCACAGACCTACTATTGAGGGACCAGCTCTGATACCATTCTGTCACGCCCCACCTCCAATACAGAGAGTATTGTCCGCTTTGGCCGAAACCGCACGGTTTTTCCCTTTAGAGCGAACCGGACCCGACCAGGGGCCACTTCCCAGGAGGTGGCCCATCCCAAGACTTCCCTGGCCCGAGAACGCTTAACTACGGAGTTCTCAAGCTCCTGTAGTTCCGGTTCACTTAAAAGGCGCCTCTGTATTGAAGAGTGGTATCATTCCATTTATAGTACAGATTTGCCCCCTTTCGGAATGTATTCCGAAGAGTCCCCATTGTTCTACAGTGGGTCCCACGGACTCAAGAGGTGGCCCCCACGGATTCAAGAGGTGGCCCCCGCCCACTTAACACGACACTTGGCGTGGCACTTTGTTCCGTGTGGCACTTTGCTCCGTGAGCAAGAACCGGGTCCCGACAGTTGGTGGCAAGGGTATGTCGCTCACAGGCAACACTTCAACAGGACAAAGCGTGAAGCTCATAGACAGCGAAAAAATACGACAGATGAGCATAAAGGAGTTACCGGCAATTGTCATAGGGACGAGCCCGGGGGATCATGGGTTCTCACCTTTAGAAGCGATTCTGACGAAGAAGCCGCCCTCAACCCTCTCTTCAAGGAATTCATTTCTAAAACAAAAGAATTGGAGAGTTGCGAGAACGTTCAGCAGTACAATCTCACGCTACCCGGAAAGAATCTCGGACCGCAAACGACGGAGCAAACGAAATGAGAAAGGAAAAGGAAAAAACGGCCTTTGTTGCCAACACTCAACAACAGCCGAGTAACTCGAGACCGTTTTGTCGTTAAAACAACAAGCCGCGATACCTCAATGAGAAGTTGAAACGTCCTTACTCGTTTCCCAAAGATAAAACAAATAGATTGTTCGAGCTAGCAGTGCGCAGCGGGCTTATCACTCTGCCAGATCCAAAACGTCCATTGCAACCAGGTGACGTTAACAATCCTAACTATTGTCCCTACCACAGAGTAATGGGTCACCCACTCGACAATTGCTACGTCTTCAAAAACTGGGTTGAAGACCAATACCAACAGGGCAAGTTCGCGCTGCCCGAAAAGTGGAAAGTAAACCCGCCACAACAACATGCTTCGAAAAAGGTGGATATGCCGGGGGCATCATGCTCATTCATAGGGAAAGCCCTATAGACCGAAAAGTCAGTAAACTAGAGATGCGTCTCAAATACGGCGACGGTGGACCGAAACGTCCTTAAACTAACGACGGACCGCAATGTCCTAAAACTTGCAAATGACCGAAACGTCGTTAAACTACTCCCAACCCGCAGCATTTTCAGGCTGACATGGTAAAAAAAAAAAGGTATGTCCATAAGCAAAATGGGCACGGATGAAAACCCGAAAGGGCTCCGTGAGTAAAAACAGCAGGGCTACCGGCGAGTGTTCGTGAAAACCCGAAAGGGCGCGACCTCGTTTAAAAAAAAAGAAAAGAAAAGAAAATGAATAAAAAAAACGGTATGTCCATAAGCAAAGTGGGCACGGATGAAAACCCGAAAGGGCTCCGTGAGTAAAAACAGCAGGGCTACCGGCGAGTGTTTGTGAAAACCCGAAAGGGCGCAACCTCGTTAAAAGACACTTATAGGGTCCTCTCGACCTTGTAATGAGAAACCACCCGCGTGAGATCCTTACGACTCATAAGGGAGCAACACACTTAGGAATCCTCACGATTCCTAAGGAGAAAATTACACTTGCGAGATCTTCACGACCCGTAAGGAGAACTCTCTTATGGGACCCTCACGGCTCATAAGATTTGAAAGTCTTAATTTACAGAGAGCTGAACCTGTTCTTAAGCAACCCCCACAACCTTTTTGCCCTACAAGTAGTTCAGTACTGACCCTTGTATACAATCCACGGGCACGAATAAATATTTCCCTAACAAAGTCCCACCCGTGACTGGGGATATATCCATATGGTGAACAACCCTCGTAAGTCCTCTCGACTTATAAGGAGAAAATCCTTTTGTAAGATCCTTACGACTTACAGGGGAACATACACTTAGGAATCCTCACGATACTTAAGGAGAAAACACACCTACGAGATCCTCACGACTTGTAGGGATAAATACCTTTGTGAGACCCTTACGGCTCATAAAGTCAAAAGTCTTAGACAACAGGACCCTTAACCCTGTTTACTAAGCCACCTTTGTTCAACATCGACAGAGGCAAATGATGATTCGCTCCTGGCAATATCCCAGTTGCAGCGATGCTGATGCCTAAACCGGCATCAAATTCCAAGCCCTTTCAAGGCAAATGATGATTCGCTCCTGGTAATATCCCAGTTGCAGCGATGCTGATGTCTAAACCGGTATCAAATTCCAAGCCCTTTCAAGGCAAATGATGATTCGCTCCTGGCAATATCCCAGTTGCAGCGATGCTGATGCCTAAACCGGCATCAAATTCCAAGCCCTTTCATGGCAAATGATGATTCGCTACTGGCTATATTCCAGTCGCAGCGATGCTGATGCTGAGATTGGCACCAGATTCCAAGTTCCACACTCGCGAGAAAAAATCAGCGAGCCAAAAAAAAAATGCATACGAAATAGCCGAAATGATGGGGCAACTTGCAAACAAAATCAGCAAGTAAAAATGTATGCATGAAAAATAGCCGAAATGATTGGGCAACTCGCAATAAAAAACAGCGAGTAAAAAAAATATAGCCGAAATGATTGGGCACCGCGAAAAATAGCCGAAATGATTGGGCAATCGCGATTTTCACGATATAAAAAACTGAAATGATAGAGCATCGCGGAAAGAATGAAAAAAAATGAAAGGATGAAACTTTTGGCCCTACAGGTGAAATCACATCGATCCCTGTATACAATCCAGGGGCACAGATAAAAAGGGAACCATACCTTCCCAACAGGCTCCATCAGAAAGCGGAGCCAAATCTCGACGGTTAATAGACAACCTAGAGACAATCTCGACATTTATCGCAATATTGCAGACATAATGTCAACAAACGAAGCAAAAAGAAGATCCCGAGCTTCAAGGTCTCGACGTCAACATCGACAACTTAGAGATCACCAACGGCGTTTCTCCTCACTCCAGCCAGATGCAGACGTGACGTCAACAATCGACCTCAGAGTCGCAACGAAACGGAACCATGGCAAAGTCCTTAGTTCCAAATCTCAATGGCCATATCTACAGCCTGGAGACCAACAACGGCGTGCCTCCTCATTCCAGCAGGACACAGATGTTACACCATCAAGCGGAGCGATGGCAAAATCCTAACTCCGCCTTAGCATTCGTCTCATTACAGCAGACGCAATGTTAACAACGGCGTTCCTTCGCAGTCCAGCAGGATGTACATGCAAAGTTAATAAAAGACCCCATGATCAGCAAAGCGGAGTGATGGCAAAATCCCAGCTCCACCTCAGCACTCGTCTCGTCATAGCGGACACATCATCTAGCAAAGCGAAACAGCGGCAACTCCCAGTTCCATGACTCGACGATGTACTCCCACAGAGAGTCAAATCCCAACTCCGTGAAATGCGAATATAATCAACAAAATTCCTGGTCACGTGGAACGCGGAAAACGTGACTCTTTGACCCCGTGGAAAACGTCCAGAGCGGATCCTGGTCCTCGCAGAGCACGGCAGTGAACCCGTGTGAAGCATCCAGAGCGGAGCCTAGTCCTCGCCTAACGCGGCAGTGAACCTGTGTGAAGCATCTAGAGCAAAATTCCTGGTCACGTGGAACGCGGATAACGTCACTCTTTGACCCCGTGGAAAACGTCCAGAGCGGATCCTGGTCCTCGCAGAGCACGGCAGTGAACCCGTGCGAAGCATCCAGAGCGGAGCCTAGTCCTCGCCTAACACGGCAGTGAACCCGTGTGAAGCATCTAGAGCAAAATTCCTGGTCACGTGGAACGCGGATAACGTCACTCTTTGACCCCGTGGAAAACGTCCAGAGCGGATTCTGGTCCTCGCAGAGCACCGGCAGTGAACCCGTGCGAAGCATCCAGAGCGGAGCCTAGTCCTCGCCTAACACGGCAGTGAAGCCGTGTGAAGCATCTAGAGCAAAATTCCTGGTCACGTGGAACGCGGATAACGTCACTCTTTGACCCCATGGAAAACGTCCAGAGCGGATCCTGGTCCTCGCGGAGCACGGCAGTGAACCCGTGTGAAGCATCCAGAGCGGAGCCTAGTCCTCGCCGAACGCGGCAGTGAACCCGTGTGAAGCATCTAGTGCAAAATTCCTGGTCACGTGGAACGCGGATAACGTCACTCTTTGACCCCGTAGAAAACGTCCAGAGCGGATCCTGGTCCTCGCAGAGCACGGCAGTGAACCCGTGTGAAGCATCCAGAGCGGAGCCTAGTCCTCGCCTAACGCGGCAGTGAAACCGTGTGAAGCATCTAGTGCAAAATTCCTGGTCATGTGGAACGCGGATAACGTCACTCTTTGACCCCGTGGAAAACGTCCAGAGCGGATCCTGGTCCTCGCAGAGCACGGCAGTGAACCCGTGCGAAGCATCCAGAGCGGAGCCTAGTCCTCGCCTAACACGGCAGTGAACCCGTGTGAAGTATCTAGAGCAAAATTCCTGGTCACGTGGAACGCGGACAAGGTCACTCTTCGATCCCGTGGGAAACGTCCAGAGCGGATCCTGGTCCTCACACCAACATGGAGTGATCACCACCGCGACATTCGTCTCGATACAGCAAACGCAGTACAAGTAAATGAAGCAAAAGGCCAAATTCCTAGCTTCAAGGTCTTAACGGCAAGTCATATAAAGCCTGAAAGACAATCGGAGATCATCTCGCACCAGCGCGGAGTGGTCACCACCTTGACGATCGTCTCGATACAGCAGATGAAATGTCACCCCAGCGTTCTTCCCCCAACAGGATTCGGACGCGCCAAAGCAAACGAAGCGAAGGCTAAATTCCTAGCTTCATACGTCTTGACGGCAAGTCATATAAAGCCTGAAAGACAATCGAAGATCATCTTACACCAGCATAGAGTGAGCACCACCTCGACATTCGTCTCGATACAGCAGACGAGATGTCAACTACGGCGTCCTTCCTCCAACAGGATTCGGACACACCAAAGCAAATGAAGCGAAGGCTAAATTCCTAGCTTCAGGGTCTTGACGGCAAGTCATATAAAGCCTCAAAGACAATTGGAGATCATCTCGCACTAGCACGAAGTGGTCACCACCTCGACGTTCGTCTCGACACAGCAGACGCAACATCACCAAAAGGAGTCACGGCAAAATCCCTGGTTCCAAACCTCGACGGTTCACCAGCAACCTAGAGACAACCGCGACATTCGTCTCGATACAGAGGACGCGATGCCAGCAAATGAAGCGAAGGCCAAATTCCTAGCTTCAGGGTCTTAACGGCAAGTCATATAAAGCCTGAAAGACAATCGGAGATCATCTCGCACCTGCGCGGAGTGGTCACCACCTCGACGATCGTCTCGATACAGCAGATGAAATGTCACCCCAGCGTTCTTCCCCCAACAGAATTCGGACGCGCCAAAGCAAACGAAGCGAAGGCCAAATTCCTAGCTTCAACGTCTTGACGGTAACTCATATAAAACCGAAAATACGATCGGAGATCATCCCACATGGAGTGGTCACCACCTCGACGTTCGTCTCGATACAGCAGACGCAACATCACCAAAAGGAGCCACGGCAAAATCCTTAGTTCCAAACCTCGACGGTTCACCAGCAACCTAGAGACAACCATGACATTCGTCTCGATACAGAGGACGCGATGCCAGCAAACGAAGCGAAGGCCAAATTCCTAGCTTCTGGGTCATAACGGCAAGTCATATAAAGCCTGAAAGACCACCGGAGATCATCCCACATGGAGTGGTCACCACCTCGACGTTCGTCTCGATACAGCATACGCAACATCACCAAAAGGAGCCACGGCAAAATCCCTAGTTCCAAACCTCGACGGTTCATCAGCAACCTAGAGACAGCCACGACATTCGTCTCGATACAGAGGACGCAATGCCAGCAAACGAAGCAAAGGCCAAATTCCTAGCTTCAGGGTCTTAACAGCAAGTCATATAAAGCCTGAAAGACTATCGGAGATCATCCCACACCAGCGCGGAGTGGTTATGACTCATCGGGGCTCTCCAAAATGAGCCTAACCTCAAGTAAAAAGCGGCATGGCAAATTGCTAGCGCTTGCTCTTCCGACGGTCAAACTGCCAAGGAGGATTGCTTGAAGACGTCTTGTCCAGCCCCCGAAGGGATCAGAGACACGGCAGTCGCAGGGCTACTCGAACAGCACGATTGCCTATCGAGGAATACATCAGCTCATGCGACGGTACGACGGCCAAAACCCTAAGTACCACAGACCCTAACGGACTTCTGTCGTAAAGAGCAGAGGTTAACTGTGACGTTAGGATATTCTTGCGAGATCTGCTCGATCCGTTTCGACTCGTGAGGAAATTGATCTCTTTGCGAGAACTTCTCGATTCGTCTCGACTCGTGAGATAAAGCCTGTTTCCTGAATTAAAATCAGGAGGGCTCACGGAAAAGGCTTCAGAAAGGGTCACGTGCTCCCACGTGACCTGGGTCACGTGTCGGCACGTGACACCTAAAAGCATCATCAAGTCAGATTCAGCTTCCCGACTAAATCAAGGAAAGAGGCTCCAGACAAGGGTCACGTGCTCACACGTGACCAATGGTCACGTGTTGGCACGTGATGACCAAGCAGCGGCAGAGGCAGAGTGCAAAAAAAGAAGATGGCTCATTCCAAAGAGGGTCACGTGCCCATACGTGACCATGGGTCACATGGTCACACGTGACCGGCTTTCAAAGCCCATTTTGCTAACAGAATTAAATTCTGAAAGAGATTCAAATCTTTCCAAAGGAAAGCGATTACCTGGAACCAATCGAATTAAAGATTTAAAGATGATTAAATATCATCTATCTATTGGAAAATCTCGAGTTTGGAAAGATTTCCCCTTTAAATCTAACCGAAATAACAAAGGAGAATCTCGGGACTTGAAATCCAATGGTGAATAAAATTCACCTAATAATCCAAAGGTCCAGGACGAATGATGGATGCAAATCAAATCTCTCAATGAAGATTCGTCAAAAACTAATTGACTCGGCTGCTTCTCCTATAAATAGGAGCCAAGAGACACAAAAAGAAGATATACGTAGAGGGAAGAAAAGGGAGAGAGCCTCGATACTTTGAGGAATTTGGATCTTCTGCAAAAGAAAACCCTAGGTAAGAAAGGGAAGGCTCCTTGAAAGAAAAGAGAATTTAATTCTCAACAGAGTTCAACTCTGATATATAAAACAGAAGAACATATTTCTTCTCTCTTTGATAGAGGATCTGCAAAGTGCACATCTCCCCTTGAAGTTGAGAATTTAATTCTCAATGGGTCAAGATCCTGCCATGCAGATCCAAAACATAGAGAGGGAACGGAAGCACGAGAATTTAATTCTCACAGAACTATAGGAATTTAATTCCTTTAAAATAAAATTAGGGCTTGACCCTGCGTCATGGGAATTTAATTCCTTCAGAACAAAAAGAAACAGGGTTTAACCCTAATTAAGAACCTAGTTCTGTTGAAACAGCGGGAATTTAATTCCTTTAATCATAATTTAACAGAGAATGGGAGTTTAATTCCTTAAAAGCTTTTATTAGGGTTTAACCCTATTCAGTTCTTCACATATATGAGGAATTTAATTCCTAATTCAGAGTCCAACTCTATTCCAGAATATAAATCTTCAAAAGGAAGTAGGAATTTAATTCCTCCGAAATTGTTGTCAGGGTTCAACCTTACGAGGAATTTAATTCCTGGAAAAGATTAACAGATCCTCTAAACAACATACATAGAGGCAGGGTCACGTGTCACCACGTGACCCCCCCAAAAGACCTACAGAAAGCCCTTTTGAGGCAGTGCCCCACGTGACCCACGTGACCCTTGACAGAAGCTTTAACATATAAGCATTTGAATGCCCGTCATGTGATGGCACGTGATGCTCTGAGAGATGCATTAGTCTCAGAAGAACAAATGAAGGGAGGGCGCTCTCACGTGTTGCCACGTGACCCCTCTGGCCTTAGTGTTTAACACTAAATTGGAACTCCCGAATCCAGTGTTAAAACACTGTTGGGCCTTAGTGTTCAACACTAATCAAAGAACTTTATTCGCAGTGTTCAACACTGATGACTTTAGTGTTTAACACTAATCTGAGATCTCCGTTGCCGGTGTTTAACACTGATCTGTTTTAGTGTTTATGATAATTTGAAAGCCTTGTTGCTGATGTTTAACACCAATTATCTTTTAGTGTTAAACACTAACTTGTCAATCTCGTTCGCAGTGTTCAACGCTGATTGCTCTGTAGTGTTTAACACTAGGCTTTGGCCCAATTGGCTAAATGGATAGAGGCAAAGCCTCTCCTTCAATGGACCAACAGGAAGCCAATATTCCAGACATGATTGGACTTAGCCCAAGCTAGGCCACGAGTCCTCAATTCATAATTAACTGGGCCAATGGGCTCATAACATAATTAATTGGTCTTGATCCCAAATTGGGCCAAGGACTATTTAATCCACTCCGGTTCTAGGGTACATCTCTTCACTCCTTTGATACTTGGTATTGTAATCCCTCAATGTCTTCAAAGAGGTGACGGGTCCCGACGACCACACATTGATATGGACTGTGGGGTCCTTAAACCCGTGGGAAGCATCTAATGCAAAATTCCTGGTTACGTGGAACGCGGATAACGTCACTCTTTGACCCCGTGGAAAACGTCCAGAGCAGATCCTGGTCCTCGCAGAGCACGGCAATGAACCCGTGTGAAGCATCCAGAGCGGAGCCTAGTCCTCACCGAGCACGGCAGTGAACCCGTGTGAAGCATCTAGTGCAAAATTCCTGGTTACGTGGAACGCGGATAACGTCACTCTTTGACCCCGTGGAAAATGCCCAGAGCGGAGCCTGGTCCTCGCCAAGCACGGCAGTGAACCCGTGTGAAGCATCCAGAGCAAATACCGGACTGTGGAGTCCTTAAACCCATGGACTATGACGTCCTTAACCTCGACCGAGATGTCTTAAAACTAACAATGGACCGCAATGTCTTTAAACTACCCGTGGACCGCAATGTCCTTAAACTACCCGTGGACCGCAATGTCCTTAAACTACCCGTGGACCGCAATGTCCTAAACTACCCGTGGACCGCAATGTCCTAAACTACCCGTGGACCGCAATGTCCTTAAACTACCCATGGACCGCAATGTCCCTAAACTGGAACAATAGAGCCTAAATGCTCTTTTGTCGGATCTAAATGATCCCGTTAAGTCGATCTTAGTCCCAAACTGGACTAACGTATCCTTAACAACCGTTTAAGTTGATCTTAGCCTCAAAGATGGCTAATGTATCCTGAAACCTTCAAACAGAATGGGCTATGAATCTCCCCCAATTAACTCTGGTTCGAGGGTACATCTCTGAACTCCTCTTATATATGTCGTTGTAATCCTTCAACGTCGTCAGAGAGGTGATGGGTCCCGACGGCCATACATACGATGGACCACTATGTCCCTAAACTGGAACAATAGAGCCGAAACGCTCTTTTGTCGGATCTAAACGATCCCGTTAAGTTGATCTTAGTCTCAAATCAGACTAACGTATCCTTAACAAACGTTTGAGTTGATCTTAGCCTCAAGTATGGCTAACGTGTCCTTAAACCAAACCCCCAAACCCAGATCTAAGATAACACGGATTTGGACTAGTCCACGCCCTACGGGCGACGACATAACTCAGTCTCCGTATACAATCCACGGGCAACCAAAAACAAAACATAAAATAGACACACACGACACGAAGTGACCATCTGGAGAAGGAGAAAGTTGTTACCGTGATGCGGTAGCGTAATTAACTGCAGGGGCTTGCGCCTGCAGGGAAGAGCGTCCCCACAATCAAAAACCCCTCAAACGAGGGGGAATCTGACGAAGTCTGCTACATCGGCCGCATCCGTTTAAACCTTCGATACATGGTGCCATAGATCAACTTGGCATCTTCAGAGAGGTGGACAGATAGCACCAATTAGCATCTGCTCCGAACCTCAGGCGGGACGCCCACGTCTCGGCCGCCGTTCGGAGGGGAACAAAGCCTTAGGCAGTAGGGATTAAAAAACCTGTTTCCTGAGCACTGGGGCCCTGCAAGGAGATCCAAAACGGTCTCTTGCATACTATCCACGGGTCTCACTCTCCGAAGTCGAACGACAAGGAGGGGAACAACCGCTTACGGGTCCTCTCGACTCGTAAGAGGGAAAAATTCTCTTACAAGATCCTTACGACTTATAAGAGAGACACACTTAGGAATCCTCACGACTCCTAAGGAGAAAATACACCTACGAGATCCTCTCGATCCGTAGGGAGAAAAGTCTTTATGAGACCCTCACGGCTCATAAAGTTGAAAAGTCTTAGGTGGCAGATCCTAACCCTGTCTCCTAAGCCATCACTGCCCTGCAAAGAGGTCAAGATGGACTATCTATGAGCCACACTCGCCAAAGCTACATGCCACTGAAATGGAAAAGCTACTCATGAGCATATAAACTACTTCACTCCAGAGTAAGATATAAAAAGATAGAAGGGTGCGGCTCATGGAGTTAAGGGTTTGGAACTATATCTCTTAAGAGTCGAGATTTGAGTCAATGATAAATGACGACGCTTGTGTCCGCTCGTTATCTTCTCAGATCAAGATTCTGAAAGTAATATACCAACCCGAAACTGGTCATATACTATGCATTACTTTGCACTACTTCACCCACGTAAATACTTACGTGGGCCAAGTAGTGGGGGGCATTTGTTCCCGCCAAAACTTTCTGCGCAAAAGAGCCCAAGGTATCAAATAGCGGCGATACGCTTAAGGAAATGCGAACCAGTATCTTCTGGGCTGTTTTTTGACAAACTCTCGAATGAGAAACAGATAAATTCTGGTGGTATCAAAAGAGGCTCGAAAAACCCTTCGATTTGATATATTATAGGCCTCGTAATTCATCCGGGATCAAAAGTTATGAGGAATTACCTGTCCACACGTGATGGGCTTTCAAGAACCCGCTGGAGGAGTTAAAAGATACAATAAAAACTCAGAAAAGATCCCAATGGGGCATCACGTGCTCACACGTGACCATGGATCACGTGCAGACACGTGATGGGCTTTTAAAGCCTCTAAAATAATTCTAAAAGTTAGAAAATACCTCAACGAGGTATCACGTGCTTTCACGTGACCAATGGTCACGTGTTGACACGTGATGGTTAAAACTGAAACATAAATAAGCGGCTGAGAAAGGAACCCAATTGGGGGTCACGTGCTCACACGTGACCAAAGGTCACGTGCCAGCATGTGACTGGCTTTAAAAGCATTATAATTTAATAGAATTAAATTCTAAAAGTTTCTGAATCTTTCCAAATGGAAAAGGGTCATGGGGAACCGTTGGATTAAAAATCCAAGGGTGATTAAAAATCACCAATTTATAGAAAAACCTTGGACAAGGAAAGATTTCCCTGAAAATCTCACCAGGATAACAAATAGAATATCTTTTGGATTTAAAATCCACGGTGAATAAAATTCACTGAATGATCTAAAGGCCCAGATTAATGATAAATATAAATCAAATCTCTCAAAAATCAAATCAAATCTTTCAATGAGAGATTTGCTAAACAAATTGATTCTTTTCCTTCTCCTATAAATAGGAGCCAAGAAGAGAAGAGAAGGGAACCTTTTAGAGAGAAAAACAGAGAGAGGAGAATTTAATTCTCAAGAGGGAAGAAAAGAAAGGAGAATTTAATTCTCAACAAAGAAAACCCTAGGTGAGAAAAGAAAGGGAATCAAAACTTCAAACAGAGAATTTAATTCTCAAAATCCAAGAGTTTAACTCTTATACAAAAAAGAACTTAGTTCTTCTTCTGGTTGAAGATCTGAACAGAGCACATCTCCCCATAACTTGAGAATTTAATTCTCATCGGGTCGAGATCCTGCCATGCAGATCCTAAACTTAGAAGGGGAATTGAGTTTTGAGAATTAATTCTCCTAAAACAAAACTAGGGTTTAACCCTAATCAAGAATTTAATTCTTTTACATATCTGGGAATTTAATTCCTTTGAAAAGAAATCGGGGTTTCATCCTAAATAAGAATTCAATTCTTTCACGATAGGAATTTAATTCCTCCAAAATCATAATTAGGGTTTAACCCTACAAAGAATTCAATTCTTAAAAGATCTCTGTTCATGAAAAGAACTAGGGTCACGTGCCCCACGTGACCCTTGAAAAGATCCCCTGCAAAGAACTTTGAAGCATCACCTCACGTGCTCCCACGTGACTCCCAAAACGCAGAAAGAAAAAACAAAAGAATAGAAGCTTTGGGCGCTCTCACGTGTCCCCACGTGACCCCTCAGCAAGTGCTGTAATATTCGATGCATAAACCCCCATCAGGTGCCAACACGTGATGCTCTAAAATAAAGATGAAAAGTGTTTAACACTTATTCACAGATTTGAGGATAAAACAAAGGAGATGTGGCTCCGCATTTAGGGCGCCCTCACGTGTACCACATGGCCCCTAATGAGCATTCCAACAGACCAGAGCGGGGGCCTCCATCACATGCTCACACGTGATGGCCGTCAGAATTAAAAGAGTTAAAACACTGATCTGCAGAATAAGATAAGGGGAAACAGGGCGCTCTCACGTGTTCACACGTGACCCCTCTCTCCTTAGTGTTTAACACTAATCCGAAGACTTTGTCCTCAGTGATTAACACTGATTTTCTTAGTGTTTAACACTAACTTGCTAATCTTATTTCCAGTGTTCAACACTGTTGGTTTCTAGTGTTTAACACTAGCTTTAGCCCAATTGGCTAAGTTTCTAAAGGCAAAGCCTCTCCTTCAATGGACCAACAGAGGGCCAATATTTCAAACATAACTGGACTTAGCCCAAACTGGCCATAAGTCTTCAAGTCATCTTGAACTGAGCACATCTGCTCTTTCAACCAACTCATTGGTTCAAGGGTACATCTCTGAACTCCTCTGATATTTGTCGTTGTAATCCTTCAACGTCTTCAGAGAGGTAACGGGTCCCGACAACCATACATCAACACGGACTGTGGGGTCCTTAAACTCATGGACTTATGCGTCCTTAAACCAAGATACGGACTGTGGGGTCCTTAAACTCATGGACTTATGCGTCCTTAAACCAAGATACGGACTGTGGGGTCTTTAAACCCGCGGACTTATGCGTCCTTAAACTAACGGACTAATGCGTCCTTAAACACCACCCATATGGACTGTGGGGTCCTTAAACCCATGGACTTATGCGTCCTTAAACTACCGACGGACCGCAATGTCCTTAAACTACCAATGGACCACTACGTCCCTAAACTGGAAATGGACCACCATGTCCCTAAACTGGCGATGGACCACCATGTCCTTAAACTGGTATTGGACCACCATGTCCCTAAACTGGCAATGGACCATCACGTCCCTAAACTGGCGATGGACCACTATGTCCCTAAACTGGAACAATAGAGCCCCAAAATGCTCTTTTGTCGGATCTAAACGATATCGTTAAGTTGATCTTAGTCCCAAACTGGACTAACGTATCCTTAACAACCGTTTAAGTTGATCTTAGCCTCAAATATGGCTAACGTATCCTTAAACCTTCAAACAGACTTTAGTCCCAAATTGGACTATGAATCCCCCCAATCAGCATTGGTTCAAGGGTACATCTCTGAACTCCTCTGACACCTGTCGTTGTAATCCTTCAACGTCGTCAGAGAGGTGACGGGTCCCGATGACCATACATGTATTGGACCACCATGTCCCTAAACTGGAACAATAGAGCCCAAACGCTCTTTTGTCGGATCTAAACGATCCTGTTAAGTTGATCTTAGTCTCAAATCGGACTAACGTATCCTTAACAAACGTTTGAGTCGATCTTAGTCTCAAATATGGCTAACGTATCCTCAAACCAAAACCACAAACCCAAATATAAGTAAACACGGATTTGGATTAATCCACGTCCTACGGGCGACTACATAAATTAGTCTCCGTATACAATCCACGGGCAACCACAAACAAAACAAACACCCACGACACGAAGTGACCAGCTGGAGAAGGAGAAAGTTGTTACCGCGATGCGGTAGCGTAATTAACTGCAGGGGCTTGCGCCTGCTGGGAAGAACGTCCCCACAATCAAAAACCCCTCAACGAGGGGGAATCTGACGAAGTCTGCTACATCGGTCGCATCCGTTAAACCTTCGATACATGGTGCCATAAATCAACTCGGCATCTTCGGAGAGGTAGACGGATAACACCAATTAGCATCTGCCCTGAATCTCAGGCAAGGCATTCCACGTCTCGTCCGCCATTCGGAGGGGAACAAGCTCCTTGAAGGGGGCCGCCAACATGGGGTCCCCGCCATTCTATAAAGAAGCCCCCGACGGTGGGGACCTCCTCATAGAATGTGAGAAGGCAGCCAATGGCGCCCCTTCCCACATCTCTAGATCGTGGCCTATTTTCAAGGCCACAATTGTAAGCACTTCTGGAGCTATAAATGCTCCTTCAATGCCTCCTAAGAAGAGTTAATCACTCTAAACTATTAAAAACTCAAAAAAAACACCAGTGAAATACTAAGGAGCACGAAAGTACTCAAAAGATCGAATTTCCAGAAGAAGAAGAGGAGAAGAGTTAGAACAAACATAAGTATGGAAGAGCGAGCTTCCTCTTCTCTGACATTTCTTGTGCTCCAATGATTCCCCGAAATTTCTTGTGATCCAATGATATATGTTTCAGCTGCTTTAAAACAAGTGATTCATGGGATGCTCGATAAAGAGTTATCCCTAAGATGCAAAGTTAAAAGATCCTGCTGTGAACTGTTCAATGATTTAAAATCCTTCAATAAGCTTCAAGACGACTTTTGAAACTAAATTATGGGATACTTGGAAAAGTTATACTCTTTCGGATACTCTTCGGAATTATCCCCATGTATATGGATGCACGTTTGAGTTATCCATCACAAAATTTCCCCGTAATGGGCTCCGTGGACATACACATGGGTCGATAATTAACAAATGCGCACACATACAAACTGAACATGAACTATATGATAAAAAACTTGAAAATTGTTGAAAAATCATCAACTGCGGAGACACCTCCATGAAAATCAATCGCTGGTGATGACCTCCAGAGCTCCTCAAGCCCAATCAATAAACATAGCGGCGCAATCATATTTCTACTAAAACCATGGTGGCGAACAACTAGAGGGTCCCGCACCTACAATATCAATGGCGGAGACCCCCTAAACCTATGGCAGGGACCCCTAGCAGACCCCACTTCTATTAAATCCATAGCTACGATCCCCTGGAGGGTCTCGCACACATTAAATCCAGGGCAGCGACCCCCCAGAGGGCCCCACACCGACTAAATCAATGGCGGAGACCCCCGAAGGCTTCCGCCCCCACCAAATCTATGGCGGAGACCCGATAGAGGTTCCCTCATCTAACCATGACAATGGCGGTGACCTCTATAAGTCCCCTAAACCCTACTAAACCCATGGTGGTAACCCCTATAAGTCCCTGCAATCACAAAACCAATGGCGGTGTCCCTCTACGGGTCCCTGTACTCACCTTTACACCCATTTTTGGCATTATCTATGGACCACTACATCTCTAAACTGGAATTTTGCCCTGCAGTGGGTTACATCATATCAACTATCTACAATCCACGGGCAACCATCATGGCATAAAAGACAGCTATATGTGACACAGAAGTCAACCACCATATCCCCTCCAATATCCAACAATATTTTGGTCCGAAATGACCCTAAACTACTACCTGGTCCGAGATGACCTTATACTAGTATTTACATCCGAAATAACTTTAAACTAATATTTTGGTCCGATACGACTTAAAAATAATATTTAAGTCTGAGATGATTTTAAATTAATATTATGGTCCGAGATGTCCCTAAACTAATACTGTTAGTGATATATGCCCTTGAAGCCATTATTGTATCATACTGGTTTGTATATTACTTAATGAAAGCTTAGGATATTCACAGTTGTATTAACAATCTTGCTCAAAATGGCAGTATGCTACTTGCTTTGATTCTACCTAAATATATACATGTGTTTCTTTTAGCATATCGCTTATACATATTAGTAGAGCCCTTAGGATCTTTGCTTGTTACCAGCGTTGTGATGACATTCACACTAGTGGGGGGCTAGGTAGTCTATAAGCACATCCTTATACAGGTCCCTAGTCGTAGGACTATCGAGACGGGGTATCGATACTCCAGAGTAGACTAGTGTATACGCTTCACATCCCAGCAGGGGAGATGGTCTGTCCCACAGCAATTAGTATGTCGTACTAGAAATAGTATGCAGATGATCATTAGGTTATGAGTACACTGGACAGGACTCGTCGGGAACTGTTGGTGGGCATTATACCTATCGTCGGGTAGCAGTTCCCAGGTGACATGAGTACAGCTTAGTCCGTTGACTTGACACTGCTACTTCGCCTCAAGTGTGTTCCCACTGTACTTTGATTACTACCCTACCACGGCTCAAAGGAGTCGTGCAAACAATTAGTAGTTGGGTGCAGTCCCGAACCACTTGGAGGTAATGGCGGTTAGACAAGATTCGTCTCTCCCAGTATTGGGGGTTGATATCGCGCTGTGTTCGGAGAGCCATTACAAAAAATCCCTGGCCAAAGCAAGCGAGATTTACTGGTAGATATTCCAGTAGTTTGTTAGGGTGTTTTGGGCTACACTCCGACACGACTTATTGCGCTATTAGGGGTCTGACGTTTACTGCCCTTCTAGACCCGATATGCGATACTATTAGACGAATATATCGGACTGTACGGAGATTGTCACATTCAGGCTCAGTCGGAGTTCGGATGAGTTTGCTCATCGGTTTTCTTATCGACAGATACCCGGGCAGCCGTTACGTGCAGCTAGTACCGCTTGCGGCTTATGGTTAAACCCACTGCTAGCGTACCGTCGAGTCTTTAGAGTCCCACAGAGAAATTTCCCTGCATTGGGCAGAAGATGTAGAGGCCGTATGGTTTTGCGGCAGGGCTACGATCACGTACGTGTACATGTGCATGTATGATGTTCGGGCGGATAATACTAGTGGACTTTAGTTTAAGCCGGATCCTGGTATTATATTGATGGATCATTTTCGTCTCATTGTATTTGTGTTTCTCGGAACATGGATACGGGTATGTATATACGGATGAGAGGGGCATTCTTGTAATTGCTCAAGATTGCTTTTAGAAGGAGACACCTCATTAGGGTTTTGATTATTCATTTAATTAAAACAATTATAAGGCGGAGGAAATATATTGTTATATTGATATATGATAATTCAAGCATGGCTACTTGGTTTGACCATTCAAGCATGTTTTGACTTAGATATTTTGTGAGATATTTTTGGCACTAGATATTTTGGGTGAGATACTTTCTCTTCATAGGCTTATGGTAATATGAAGAGAGCTATCTCAATTATCATTTGTAAAGATACTTTCTCTTTCATCAAGTTCCATCTTCTTCTTCCTCTCAACCCTTAAGGTCTCATGAGTTGAGTAAACTAGGGTTCCAAGAGACAAATAAATCCATCTTCTTTCTCTACATCACCTAGGTCATCTTGTTTTGCAAACTAGGTGCCTTAGTTACCTCGGATTTGAGTTAAGAGCTCGGACTATAGACTATCGGGTGGATCGTCTTTGAAATGAGGAAGCCGACGAGGAAGCTACGATCCGGATCGATCCTCGGAGCCTCCGATAACGAGGAGGATAGCGGAGAAGACCCAAATGACTTGTATCTTGAGGTATAACCTTCTTACATAGTAGGTAAACCTCCTAATTTGTTTGTTAGTTATGCTTTAGCTAAGATCCTGGGGTTTAAGTCGATGTTACCATGTTTGTAAAATGGTTTTTTACCCGTTCCGTCTCCCCGCAGGGCGAGTGATGTCGACTTACAGCGGTATCAACGCCTACTAAACCATATCTAACAGTTTAGACGAAGTGTAATACTACGAAACCGAAATAACTCCGAAAGATGAAACCTAAACTCTAAGTTTCTATCAAATTTTTCCGAGCCTCTAATTTTTTTTTAAACAATTGCAGAGTGCTCTACTTGTTGTGATTTGAACACACACAAAAAATGTAGCAATTTCACCTGAATTGGACTGACCAAACCTTCAAAAAAACCGGTGTCACCTTTTTTGTTGTGGTGAAATGCATTGAATTTTTGTCTGTGTTCTAGTTGCTTGGATCTAAGGTCTCAGGTGTTTTTTTTGTTTTTGCCAATTTTGGATATACTGTTTTCTTTTTACTGTGGCAATACGGGGTGCTTCAAAGTCATAGTTTTAACATCGTTTAAAGTTTCAAGTTGTGATATATGTGTTTGGAAACGTCTACTAATTGCTATACGTCGATTAGTCGGGGTTGCACATATCTGTGTTGCTGTTCTTATGGTTTATGTATATGAACTTGTTGGATCGTCATAGATGAATAGCCGGGGATGTGAGATAAGAGTTTTCTTTTCTTTCATTCGATATAAATTGTAAATTGATGTAATATTATTTTGCGGTCGGACATCCGGGTTGAGGTTGTAGCCATCGTTGTATATTATTTCTTTTACTATTTTCTGCTCCTAGGATAGACCCAAGGTGGGGTGCATAAACTACCGGGTTCTTTGAAGTGCCGAGTGGCCTACTCACTTTGTTGAGAGAGGTTGCTTCGCTTCGGGAATTTGGCGGGTGTTTTTCCGCGCCCGTAAGGATCTGGGGTGGGGTTTGGCTATTCATCATGGCCGTGGAATCCGGCTTTCGTTACTGGCTTAAACGAAACGCGGAATTCTTAGTATATCCAATGTATTCATCTGTGATCTGGAATGCCTATTATTGCATCTGACGAATGGATATTATATATATATATATTATATAATAGACGTTGCTTATGTTTTGCATCTGTGCTAGTCCAGCCCCCGCTCTGTCGTTAGTTAAGTAACTTAACGGGTGATGACGTGGACCCATGGCGAATGCGGATGGTATAAGCGTACGTTGTATTTTCGTTGTTTTCTGCAATGATAGGTTAGTTGATGGGACTGCATTTTAATGCAAAGCAAAAAAACCAAAGCTGAATCATTGGAATAATTTTAAAACCACTCGGTTTTTCCAAAAACAAACTTTTAAAAATGCGGAGCTCAAACCACTCGCTTTAAAAGCTATCAGGTTCCATCGATTAAATCAAGTTCACTACGTTCACAGTTTCGCCAAAACTATTCATAGCCCTCCGTCATTTCATATGAATATTCAATAGTATTCAAGCTATGTTTGTTGGCCTTAGTCAAGGCATAATAATTGGTAGCTGCTGGGTATTCATATGTTGTATAGATAGATGCGTTGGTTTGGGATAGTCATACTACTTTTTTAGCCTTAGTCAAGCGCATATACGGGTGGGTTCAAATTAACCTGGACAATGATGGGTAGAACTTGACTTGTGACTTATGATTTGTTGGCCTTAGTCAAGGTCATAAGAGCATGGGGAAAAATCCACATCGGGGGTTTCTAAAGAAATTGAAACTTGCTAGTGCTGCATACCATTTAGAGTGTGATAATATTGGTAGGATTCTTCCAGTATTATCACACAATGATATTTGGATCATGATCCTACTGTGAGTATATGCTACTCCTAGAAAGATTTTTTCACTTAACGATCAATACTATAAACCAAGTAGGTGTCTAGAAAGGTGTCAGCGGGGCTACGCCTCAAGGGAAAAGAGGTTATTTAATTAAGGAATTTCGCGAAAGCATCGTAAAACCTCCCTTGAAGCATCGACACTGGCCTGGCTGAAAGGTTAAGCAAGTATTATACTGTGAGATAAATCCTGACTAATTATTCTTTTATGCTTCGAGGAAGGATTCAAGATACAGTAGGAGCCATCCTATTTAGATAAATTAAAAATCAATATAAACTTGCAAGAGTATCATGCTAAGTGTTTCTTCTCTCTCTTCTAAATTGCAGCGACCAGTTGACCATACCTAGGTTACAACTAGCTAATAAATTGACTGGGCCAGACTATATTGACTGGCAAGGGTTTGTCCAGATGTCCATTACCTATTACAAAATGGAACACCTCATTACTACTCAAGCCCCTGGCGTCCCAGGTCCAGTTTTCACCATCGCGGATATTGATATCCATAAGACAAAGGAAAATGATAGTGCGAATGCCAAGTACCTCGTGTTGGCCTCAGTAGATAGTGAAAACCAGAGGCAGCACGAGAAGATGGACTTAGCTTCCATCTTCCTCCATAACAAAGATTTATATAGAGAGTAATCTCTTATCACAAGTTATGAGATCTCGAAGGAATTGCTTCAAGCGAGGTTGGCTATCGGGTCATCTGTAGGGGGGCAACGTTCTTATGATGACTAGCTGTACCAAACAGCCCATGGACCTGGAGACCACGTTGGAGAACCAGTCATATGCTGACTTGATTCTACAGTCTTTACCTTCTACTTACGCCCTGAAAAAAACCAGGGAGACACCTGCTCTGCTTAATGGGGAATCTTCCTTTTCTGGATTCAAGGCGGAAGCCAAAGGTGAGAAGAAGAAAACCTCCACAAAACCGATAGGCGATGTCAGTAAGGTAAAAGGAAAGGGAAGGGCAAAAGTTTTGGGGCTAACAGTAGGGAACGAGGGATGCTCTTATTGTTACAGGAATGGGCATCGGCAAACGGATTGCAGAGCTTTGAAAGCCAGGATCCAGGATCCGAAACATGTTGTGGTTTCGACTTCGGGTGTGTTTGTAATTGAAAACCGTATGTCAATTAACTCTACTTCCTGGGTACTAGATACCGGATCAGGATCTCATATCTGTAATTCTTTACAGGTTTTGAGAAACTGTAGAGTTATCAGGGTAGTTGATATGACTCTCAGGGTTGCTAACGGAATGAGCGTGGGCACTGAATCCGTAGGGGAATATCACCTTGGATTGACAAGTGGACAGATATTGATTCTACGTAACTGTTTGTATATACCAAGTCTAGCTTATAATATCATATCTGTACCCTTACTTTTTAAGGAAGGATAAGATTTTACATTTGTAAGCGATGTGGTCTACATCCACCCAAATCAAGTTTTGATTGGGTCAGGTACATTAGATAACGGTATATACGTATTAAATCAAGCTCAGGTTTTCAGTGTCCATAACACACTTAAAAGAAAGTCTCCGGAATTAAATCAGGCTTTCTTATGGCATTGTAGACTGGGTCACATCAATGAAACACGGTTGACGAAGTTATATAGAGAGGGATATTTGGATCCATTCAAATATTAGTCTTATGCAACTTGTCAGTCTTGTCTCATGGGAAAGATGACAAAGACTCCGTTCACTGGACATGGAGTAAGAGCGAGTGAGCTCTTGGGGATCATACACAGCGATGTGTGTGGTCCAATGTCTACACATGCGCGAAATGGTTATTCCTATTTCATTACTTTTACGTATGGTTTCTTTAGGTATGGACATGTCTTCTTGATAAAGCATAAATCCGAAACCTTTGAGAAATTCTGGAAATATAAGAATGAAGTGGAAAAATAAACAGGTAAAAGTATCAAGACACTGAGATCTGATCGAGGTGGTGAATACTAAATTGCCGAATTCCTGGATTACCTAAAAGATAATGAAATTCTCTCTTAACTTACTCCTCCATACACACCACAACACAATGGTGTATCATAAAGGCGGAACAGAACCCTATTGGATATGGTTCGTTCAATGATGAGTAAGGCTGAGTTGCCACGATCCTTCTGGGGCTATGCACTAGAAAAGCTACATATATTTTGAACCAGGTTCCTACTAAGCCAGTGCCTACCACACCATATCAGATGTGGAGTGGGAAAAAACCATGTCTTAAACACTTTAAGACATAGGGATGTCCAGCTTTTGTCAAAAAGCATCATGCGGACAAGCTCGAGAAACGCTCAGTACAGTGTAAGTTTGTGGGATACCTAAAGAACTTGTTCATATCAGAATTTTGCATTATTATATCACCCATTCTTAATCATATTACATATAAATAGGTGCTTTTAATCCATATCTGCTAAATAGTTGCAGGTTACAGGTTCTCAGAACATTATTATGAAATTCATGAAAAGGTGCTACAAATATGAGACTACGACCAACAATAGAAGAATCCGTATGATGCCGCCCACCAGTTCAAGGAACAAATGAAAATCAGTAGACAGTTCAAATGCACAAAGCACAAGGGCAGCACAAAATTCAAGACTTCAATGCGAAGCTCATGGCAAAAGTCCACATCTTTCTGCACTGTTGGAAATCTGAAAGAAAGTAGAAGAGATTCTGAGGAACCAAGTAAAGAAAACAAAAGTTAAAACCAATATGAAGCAACCCTGAAGAATCGAGCCAGAGATCCCACAATACGGCCGCGGAACCGCGGCCAAACATGCCTTTCTGCCACGGAACCGCGGCCGTATGGTGCACGTGTCGGTGCATGTGTCGGTGGGTGTCGGTGGTTTGACCAAGCTTTCTTAGGGTAGTTTTGTAAAGTCGTGTATGGATCAGAATGTAAACCTAGGGTTTTTCCTATCTATAAATAGGAAAGTCGAAAGCCAAATGAAGGCATGCCTCTCTTTATTTTTTATGCCTCTTTTTAATTCTTATATTTAAAATTTTAATTCAGCTGTAATGCATTGCTAAGAGGTCATCAATAAAAGTGAGTTTTTATTTTTATCTTGCAGTCTTTTTTTATCCGAATTTAATTCCTGCAATTTTCTTTATCTATTCTTTTATTATCAACAATTTAGATAGTCTTTTAAAATAAAACAAAAATGAATTTTATTGTTAACTTCCTAATAAGTGAGTAATTCCTCACTTGTTAGGGATAGGAGAGGGAAGGTTTGAGAGAAGGAAATCTCTCTCACTCCTTTCTTTGCCCATATAATTTTAAAATATGGACTCTATTTAATTCAACCACACACCGCTCACTACGGCACCCTATCCTACATGATAGCGGTGATTCCCTAGTTAGATCGGTTGTGGTTGAATTAACTGGAGGTTAGGGCTAAGAGTCAAGAATGAACGGACAAGGACCAAAAGGAAGAAACTAAATTTCTTCCGAGTCGTGCTAATCCCCGTTGTTGACTATTACCCTAACACCTATATTCTTAACTAGGGCAATGATAGAAGTGAGAAGAATCCTTTTTTTTTAACTAACTTAATCCTATCCCTAGCAAGACTTTAAATCAATTTATTCTCATTCTTAGATTGTAAATCAAAACCTACCAAAGATAAGGCTTAACTCGTTAGAACTTAAAGAAAATAACACCATTTCCCTGTGGATCGACTCGTACTCAACCGGCTAGCTACCAAGCGACACCGTCTTGATTGCGGTATTCTTCATTTTTAAACATACACACAAAACCTCACACCAATCAGAACTCCAAGGGGTATCTTTTCTATTACGCATAGGAGTAAAAGGTCTTTGTTTCTCGTCATGCCCGTTTCTTGGAAACTGAATTTTTAGAAAATCAGATAAGTGGGAGCGCAATAGAACTGGAAGAAATTCCAGAAGCACAAGCTATTACTGAAAGCATGGTAGAACCAGAGGTTTCAAAAGAACTGGACGTCCCCGCGCCACTCCGTAAAACTAGTAGGCAGTCTCATCCGTCCGAGAGATACTACGGTTTTCTCATAGATGGGGAACGAGAGGATTGCATCATTGACAATGATGAGCCTACTAGCTTCCAGCAAGTCATTCAGAGCGCCGACTCGGTAAAATGGCTAGATGCAATGCGGGCCGAGATAGAGTCCATGTACACCAACAAAGTATGGACTTTGGACATTACTCCAGAAGGGATAAAACCCGTAGGATGCAAATGGATCTTCAGAAATAAGATTGGTGTAGATATACAGGTTGAAACTTATAAGGCTAGATTTATTGCAAAAGGTTTTCATCAAAGACCTGGTTTGGACTATGACGAAACCTTTTCTCCAGTGGCTATGCTTAAATCCATTCGGATCCTTCTTGCCAGTGCTGCCTTCCACGATTATGAGATCTGGCAGATGGACATAAGGACGACTTTTCTAAATGGAAATTTAGAAGAGTGCGTCTATATGGATCAGCCAGAGGGTTTCATTCATAGTGGGAGCAGCAGGAAAGTGTGTAAGTTGCTTAAGTCTATTTATAAACTAAAGTAAACATCGCGGAGTTGGAACATCTGTTTTGATGATACAGTCAAAGAATTCGACTTTATCAAAGATCCAAATGAACTATGGATATATAATAAGATTGTAGCGGGAGCTGTGGTATTCCTCGTCTTGTACGTGGATGATATTCTCTTATTAGGAAATAACATTCCTATGCTACAATCAGTCAAAAGATTCTTGTCACAGAGGTTCTCTATGAAAGACCTGGGTGATGCCTCCTACATTCTGGGGATCCAGATCTATCGTGATATATCTAAGAAGATGCTGGGACTTTCGCAGTCCAGGTACATCGACACCATACTGAAAAGATTTAGTATGGAAGATTCAAAGTGCGATAATCTACCGGCTTGTCACGGAATCGCCCTTTCCAAAGAGATGTCTCCCAAGACTGATTTAGAAAGGGATTGCATGACATCTATACCCTACGCTTCTGTGGTATGCTCCATAATGTATGCGATATTGTGTAACAGACCAGATGTAGCTTACGCACTGATCGTGGTAAGCCAGTATAAGTCAAACCCAGGGGACAAGCACTGGATAGCAGTAAAGAACATTCTCAAGTATCTGAGAAGGACTAAAGAGATGTTCTTGGTGTATGACAGAAAAGACCTCCAGATCGAGACCTTTGCTGACTCCAGCTTCCAGACTAACAAGGATGACTCCAAGTCCATGTCAGGTTATCTCTTTACCCTCAATGGAGGGGGGGTCTGTTGAAAGAGCTCCAAACAAGACACCGTTGCTGACTCGACGATGGAAGCAGAGTACATAACAACTTATGACGACGTGAAGAAAGCAGTCTGGATGAGAAAGTTCCTACAAGAACTTCAGGCGGTTCCGCCCATTGTAGATCCAATACCTCTGTATTGCGACAACAACGGCGCTATAGCCTTAGCGAAGGAACCCAGGTCCCATCAAAAGTCCAGAAACATTTTGAAGCGTTACCACCTGATCAGGGAGATCGTTGATCGCCGGGAGATCGAGGTGAGAAGAGTAGATACAGAGAATAACACTGCAGATCCACTCATGAAGGCCATCCCTCAGACACAGTTCGAGAGGCTAATCAAGATGATAGGTCTGTGATATGCCAATACATGGCCCTAGTGCAAGTGGGAGATTATTAGTGATATATGCCCTAGAGGCTATTATTGTATCATACTGGTTTGTATATTACTTAATGGAAGCTTGGGATATTCACAGTTGTATTGACAGTCTTGCTCAAAATGTTAGTATGCTACCTGGTTTGTTTCTACCTAAATATGTGCATGTGTTTCTTTTAGCATATCGCTTATACATATTAGTAGAGCCCTTAGGATCTTTGCTTGATTACCGGCGTTGTGATGGCAGTCACACTACTGGGGGCTGGATAGTCTATAAGCACATCCTTATACAGATCCCTAGTCGTAGGACTATCGAGACTGGGCATCGATACTCTAGAATAGACTAGTGTATACGCTTCTCATCCCAGCAGGGGAGATGGTCTGTCCCACAGCAATTAGTACGTCGTACTGAAGATAGTATGCAGGTGCTCATTAAGTTATGAGTACACTGGACAGGACTCATCGAGAATTGTTGGTGGGCATTATACCTATTGTCGGGTAGCAGTTCCGAGGTGACATGAGTACATCTTAGTCCGCTGACTTGACACTGCTATTTTGCCTCAAGTGTGTTCCCACTGTACTTTGATTACTGCCCTATCACGGCTTAAAGAAGTCGTGCAAACAGGTAGTAGTTGGGTGCAGTCCCGAAGCACTTGGAGGTAGTGGCGGTTAGACAGGATTCGTCTCTCTCGGTATTGGGGGTTGATATCGCGCTGTGTTCGAAGATCCATTACACAAAGTCCCTGGCCAGGGCAAGCAAGATTTACTGGTAGGTATTCCAGTAGTTTCTCGGGGTATGACGTTTACCGCCCCCTAGGCCCGATATGCGATACTCTTAGACGAATAGACCAGACTGTACGGGGATTGCCACATACAGGCTCAGTAGGAGTTCGGATGAGTTTGTTCATCGGCTTTTTTATCGACAGATACCTGGGTAGCCGTTAAGTGCAGCTAGTACCGCTTGCGGCTTGTGGTTAACCTCACTGCCAGCGTACTGTCGAGTCTTTAGAGTCCCACATAGAGAGTTTCCCTGCATCGGGCAAAAGATGTAGAGGCCGTATGGTTTTCCGGCAGGGCTACGATCACGTATGTGTACTTGTGCGCGTATGATGTTCGGGCCGATAATACTAGTGGGTTTTGGTTTAAGCCGGATCCTAATATTATATTGATGGATCATTTTCGTCTCATTGTATTCGTGTTTCTCAGAACATGGATACGGGTATGTATATACGGAGGAGAGACCTCATTAGGGTTATGATTATTCATTTAATTAAAACAATTATGAGGTGGAGAAAATATATTGTTATATTGATATATAATAATTCAAGCATGGCTACTTAGTTTGACCATTCAAGCATGAATTGACTTAGATATTTTGTGAGATATTTTTGGCACTAGATATTTTGGGTGAGAAACTTTCTCTTCACAGGCTTATGGTCATATCAAGAGAGCCATCTCAATTATCATTTGTAAAAATACTTTCTCTTTCCTCAAGTACCATCTTCTTCTTCCTCTCAACTCTTAAGGTCTTATAAGTTGAGTAAACTAGGGTTCCAAGAGAAAAATAAATCCATCTTCTTTCTCTACATCACCTAGGTCATCTGGTTTGGCAAACTAGGTGCCTTAGTTACCTCGAATTTGAGCTAGGAGCTCAGACTATAGACTCTCGGGTGGATCGTCTTTGACTTGAGAAAGCCGATGAGGAAGCTACGATCCGGATCGATCCTCGGAGCCTACGATGACGAGGAGGACAGCGGAGAAGACCAGAAGGATTTGTATCTTGAGGTATAACCTTCTTACATAGAAGGTAAACCTCCTAGTTAGTTTGTTAGTTATGATTTAGCTAAGATCCTGTGGTTCAAGTCAATGTTACCATGTTTGTAAAATCGTTTTTTACCCGTTCCGCCTCCCCGTGAGCCCACGGGGCAAGTGACGTCACTTACAAATACCCATGTACAAAATGAATTTAAATTAATATATATATATATATATATATATATATATATATATATATATATATATATATATATATATATATATATATGAAACCATGTCAGTAGACCCCCAAGTTCCTAAACTAGATCCATGGACCCCCAAGTCCCTAAACAGGATCCATGGACCACTATGTCCCTAAACTAGAATCATGCCCTATGGCAAACTATGTCATGGAAGTCTTCCATATATAATCCAAGGACATCCATCGTGACGTAGAAGCCAACCAATTAACCACCACATACCCTATGGCAGGCTATGTTATATTTGCTTCTCGTATGCTATCCACAGACAACCATTCATGACACAAAAGTCAACTGTCCCACTTGGCACGGCCATTTCTACCCTAGAAACTATATAAACCTGCTCTATGGTAAGTTGTTCTATATTAGAAATCCATACACAATTCACGGGCGTAAACGACTGAACGAATACGTGTTTCCTCGACGACCGAAACGGGTATGGTGGAAGATATATCAATTTTGTTATGTGATAAAATATACATAATATGAAATGTATGATGCGACTAAGTATATGTAAATTGAGATGTATAATATTGTATATGATGATTAAGAATGCACGCCTCAATTGCTGTCTTTATATGCTCTTGTTGATGAATATATACCATTGCCATCTGTTTTCTCTCATATTTAAATTTACTTAGGAATAAACCACTTGTAGAAAGTTCTCTCCGTTTAATACGGATGGGTAATTAAGTACATGGGCTTGAGCCTGTAGGAAATCTAGTCCCCACAATTAAAAAATCCTTTCCGACGAATGAATTTGAGAAATCACGCTACATCGGTCGTATCCGCTTAAACCCTTAGCCATATGTTGCGTCGCATGAATGCGTCATGCTGAGGAGCCATGCGGATCTGCATCGATCTGACCCCTTAAGCATCCCACGAGGGCCGAAACGATCACGTGGGTGGTTTTTGGAAGTGAACATCGTCATCGCTTGATAGATGAAGTTCTTTGATCTTGCTTGATAATTCCTCTAAAGCGATATTCTTGCGTTGATTTTCTTTCTTCAACTTGATATCTGTGTTTACCGACGAAAACAGAGACGAACTGGGATAGGACGTCTTGCCTGAATTTGGAGGCAGAAGCTTGTTTCCCCCAATAATAAGAGCAAAGCTATGTTCAAAATTTAAGAGGCGGCGCCTCGCATGCCTTCCACGAGGGCGCCAACGCCAGTGTTAAAAACCCTTATATTGGCGTCGCACATGATCTTCACGTGGGTGCCGATGTGCAAAGTACATAAAGGAATTAAAACTGTAATTAGCACCGACATGCACAACACGTGAGCGTCGGCGCCCAGGTAGAATTAAATTCAACTCTCTGTTAAACAGAGCCGTTGGATCAAAGATCTAACGGAGATGGTAAATCATCAAGACTTAGAATTAAAATTCTGTTAAGAGGAAATATTCCTCAAATCTTTCTAAAAAAAGAAATATACCTTCGGTGGGATCATAGAATAAAATTCTATACCCTCTGTAAAACAAAGGACTGTTGAATTAAAATCCAATGGTGATTAAAGAATCACCGATTTACAGAATAAATTCCGTGCAAGGAAAAATATTTCCCCAATCTTATTTTATAAAACAAAAGCCCTTAGATCAAAGATCCAATGGTGGGTAAAAATCCCCAAATCAATTAGGATCTCTTAATGAGAGATTTCTTCAACTAATTAACAAACTCGCCTCTGCTATATAAAGGACCAAAGACTTCAAGTCTAAAAAGCAGGAAAACCACCCCTCCATATGCTTCGAAAAACAAAGCAGAAAGCTTCAATAAGGAAGAAAGAAGAAGAACTCCCTTCTCAGAAAAAAACCTAGGTAAATAAAAAGAAGAGAGATCAAGGCTTCTCATTTACCTATGGAAAGGTTTAACCCTGTTAAGAGAATTTAGTTCTTTCTCTCTGGATTTGAGATTCACAGGACAAGTCTCCTAAAAGTTGAGAATTTAATTCTCATCGGGAAGAACTTGTTTTTGAGAATCAAAGATTTAGAAAAGAATTAGGAAATCGAACTCTTAAAAAACAAAGAATATAAGAAAAATACCTAGCACCTCACGTGCCCCTCATGTGGGCGCCATAAAAAAAAGGGAGTGCCTAGCATTCATTAAGCGGCGCCCAGTGCTCAACGCCTCACGTGTTCCTCACGTGGGCGCCAAAGAATAAAAAGAACTCAGGGAGTGGCGCCCAGTGCCTCACGTAGGTACTACAGAATAAAAGGAACTCAGGGAGTGGCACCTAGCGCTTAGCGCCTCACGTGCCCCTCACGTAGGCGCCACAGAATAAAAAGCACTCATTGAGCGGCGCTCAGTGCCCGGCGCCTCCGTGTTCCTCACGTGGGAGCCACAGAAAGGAGTGCTTAGCACTCGGTAAGTGGCGTCCAGCGCCTCACGTGACCCTCAGATGGGCGCCACAGAAAAAAAAGTGCTTGGCACCTACTAGGCAGCGCCTAGCTCCTCACGTGCTTCGCATGTGGGCACCATAAAGAGTGCTTAACACTCCATATAAAGACAAAATGGGTAAAGTGTTTAACACTTATTGGGCAATCCCCATAACTAAAAGCCTACATGATTATATGTGAGTGTCAGAACTTACATAAGTGCTTAGCACTTTTTGCACAAAAAAAGGGCCGAGCCCAACCAAGTGCTTAGCACTATTTTTCAAATAAAAAGAAAACCGAGTGGACCATGCTTAAGTTGGTCAGGTCCCTTAAGAGTAGAAACTCTCCAATTCAGATCAACCGAGCCCATGTGCCCACTACTTTCCAAACTGATCTTAGTCCCAAATACGACTATCGATCTTCCAATTGATGATATCCCAAAACGATATTCGTCCCACATTCCCCCGAGAAAATCTTAGTCTCAAAATAATACTAATGATTCCTGGGTTTACTATTAATCCATTTTCCCTCAATCATGGGAATTGGTTTAAGGGTACATCTCTCTACACCTCTGATACATGTCGTTGTAATTCCTTAACGTCTTCAGAGAGGTGGCGGGTCCCGACAACCAACTGCTTTTTGGTGCACTTCCTAAACTGACGTGCACATCCTAAATCAAACCACATTCCAAACTGGATACATCCCATATCATCGTTGCTCATCCCGTCACGTAACAAACACACGTGCACGCAAGATGGACAATGGACCGAAACGTCCTTAAACTAACAACGGACCGAGACGTCCTTAAACTAAAATCTCACCTCCAAAATGGTGATCAATGGACCGAAACGTCTCTAAACTAACAATAGACCGAGATGTCCCTAAACTAATAACGGACCTAGACGTACTTAAACTAAACCTTCACCCCAAATGGCGACAACGGATCGTAATGTTTTAAAACTAAAACGTTGCCTCCAAAATGGCAACAAAGGACCATAACGTCCTTAAACTAAAACCTTATCTCCTAAATGGTGATCAACAAACCGAGATGTCCTTAAACTAGAACTCCGCCTCCAAAATGGCGATAATGGACCGAAATGTCCCTCAACTAAGACAATACAGCCCAAATGCTCTCTTGTTGGATCTGAAACAAAAATGATCCTAAAAGCTTGTTAAGTAGATCTTAGTCACAAATTGGACTAACGTATCCTTAACAAAAAACCAACCGAGCCCCAAATGCTCACATACATTTAAGTCGATCTTAAACCCAAAATAGGTTAATGATCCTTAAATAAAACAAACAAAAATCTAAGATATACAGATTTGGAATAATCCACGTCCTACGGGCGACAACATAAATTAGACTCTATATACAATCCACGGGCAACCTAAACAAATAAAAACACACACACGATACGAAGTGAACTTCCAGAGCAGAAGAAAGTGGTTATCGCGATGCGATAACGTAATTAACTGCAGGGGCTTGCGCCTGCAGGGAAAAACGTTCCCATAATCAAAAACCCATCGCAAACGAGGGGGAATCTGACGAAGTCTGCTATAACGGCCGCATCCATCCAAACCTCCGATATACGTTGCCATAAATCAACTTGGCATCTACGAAGAGGTGGACGGATAAATCCAAATAGCATCTGCCCTCAGAATTTAGGCCAGACGTCCTAACGTCCCGGTCGCGACTTTCGGCGGTGAACAGATTCCAGCACGCCCGGTGGGACCTTTTGCTCTTTCCACTACACACTTCGTGTGTCATGTTCATGAACAAAATCGTGGTTTGTTATGGTTACCCTTGGGTTTGAGGTACTAAGATTTGTGTAACAACCATAAATTTTCTGTACAATTTTTTTCAAAAATACAGAAAGGGGTACTTGAGCCTGAGCACAAGTTATAAGTTTGATTTGCTTTTGAACAGCAAGAAGAAGCTTGTAGCTCATTGGTAAGACCTTGCACTACTGAACCAAAGCACCAGAGTTCAAAAACCATCAACCACGCATTTTTTTAATTAAATTCTTTTAATCTTTTAGAAGCCTAAGAGTCTACACATGCACTACACGTAATAGGGTAAGTTACAGAATAAACAAACGTGAGCACGAGGCTAGACCAATCATCAGGGACACGTGGCAGCAAGACAAGCCCCGACTCGGGCCAGTGCAGCGCTTGAATCGGCCGGCGCCGTCGGGTCAACTCGGTCCGATCCCACTTTTTCTTGAACACACTACACTCTTTGGAGTACCCCACTGTCTCTGCACTGTTTAAATTTTCTGCGATTAACCAGAGAATTAAAATAACCCATTTTAATCCTTTTTAATGCAAATTTAAATACAATTTTTATCACACCCTTTCACTACCCTAAACCCTAGATTTTTCCTATAAATACCACCCCTCAAATCACCCCCCATCACTCACAAATCCCTGCCCAAATTCTCAAGAAAATTCTCAAGTCTTTTGTGTGCAAGTGGAGTTAGGAAAAGGGCGAAGCTCCGACGAACTTCCGACGGCAATCCGAGGAGATTCCGACGACGAAACGACGCACCGGCACCACCCATCTCTTCCTCTTTCTTTCTTCTAGTCTAATAACCTATAAGTCCCCACTTCTCCTTCTTTTCTCTATTCTAAAAACTTTAAAAACTAAAAAACCGACGAAAGCGGAGTTAGTCCGACTTCCGATTCGGTTTTCTTTAAAACTATAATTTTTTTTAATCAGGATACCTTCATATCATCACATATTGTTCATTAAACATTAATAAACATCTTTAACAAGTTTCATCACAAAAGATTGTTATATGCACCTTTTATCGCAATTTTACATTAAAATACCACAAACTTTAGTTTCCGAAATAAACTCTATATAGCTTTAAACCTTTAGATAACTCACGAGGTAATGACCTACCTCCTAACAACACATATATCTAATATAGCACGATGGAATTTGGGAATATAGATTCGGAAAATACGACTTTACATATAACCTTCAACTATTAAAACATTTTTCTACAAGAAGTGTATTTTAACAAATCTATGCAATTGCGCCTCTATAACCCATTTCAGGGAACCCTTTCAAGATGGTGCGGATTATCGCACATCCTCGGGCTTAGTAGAGTGAGATGCATACCTCCGCAAGGAGCATAGGATCTCGAAAGATTTAAAATACAATTTTCTTTAGATAATGTGATTTCTATTATAAATAAAACCTATATTTTTAATAAATAAATATATATGTAATTAATATCAAAATATCTATTTTTAATATTTATAATACGTCCAAACGATGAAGCAACCAACAATCTAAATCAGAAATCGACTCCAAAGAGTGCGACGTCACCACACATACACTCTAAGTTTTGCTTCTAAGTCCATAATATACCACTTCTAAGTTGATGGAGTTTCCACTAGATACAAGAATATATGAATAATTAAGAGTGAGTATGATACAATAATAACCCACTTACCAATCAATCCCCGAAAAGAATGTGTGCCCAAGCCGCTGATAATCCAAGCGGTGAAATCTACAAGAAACTGTGGCACAACGGGGATGAGTTTCCAACTCAGTGAATAAAAGTACATCTAAAGGTAGAAATCGAAATGTAGGACGATACCTAGGTCATAAGTATAGTCCTATCATAATCTGTACCAATATACTATATGGTATGCATATGTGCAATACTAATTATCATGCAATCTCAAGTATAATATCTCAATGTCATATGAGTCAAAATCATGAATCTAGAGTTCGTGTTGGAATCCCTTTTTATATATGAATGTCTATATAAATATATGCAGGTACTGTCCTCCGGATCAGTCATGGTCGAATCCACTAAATAATATTTAACTATGTACCTCATGATAATGATCATACCAATATATATATATATATATAGATGTCTGGTATCGACATCGAAATCCGAAACCTCTCGTGTCCATCATCGACACGTAAATACAGATATCGTCGACACCAACTCAATAGATGATCGCCAACCGATATCCTGGCTACGATCAGTATACCCTGGATATCCGCCGTGCCCAATCGAACCCCGGTCAGTATCCCATGGATATCTGCCGTGCTCGTTTCTATCTCAGGTCAGTATCCCCTGGATATCTGCCGTGCTCATTTCTATCTCCGGAATCGAGTTGCTTCGTTAGGCTCCCGGCCTATAATGCGGCTATCCTGCTTCTCGGTCTCGACCGGGTCCACCATATATCCCACTGTATGCCCACCAACTCAGTCTGGATAACTTGTAAATTCGTAACCGTATGACCCCCAACTCGGTTCAGAATGAAATCAGAAAACACGAAACTCATGGTGGACGTTTAACTCATCATATCAAAATATCAGATAAGGAATAAGAATACTTGCATAGATTATATTGATGATATATTATATATATACATATATAACAGTGTCCCATACCACCGATATATATCATCAGGAGTAAAATATCCAGAAAATCCATAAGAATCAAATACAACATCTATAGTACTAATATTCGTAATTTACAATAGGAATAAAGAAGACTACGTAATTATATCACATAAACATAGATTTCAATTTTAATGTGTCATGGTACTACTAATGATGTGTAGTGTAGCATACGCGTCTGTGCTCGTGCAATATGACAATCATTAGTATTTGTACAAGTGTTCTACGGTGTAACAACCTATTTATTTTATATCTATATAACAGAACGGTTCTACAGTGACATGGCAGTACCAATAAGGTGTAGTGTAACATTCATTCACGTGCTTGTGCAGGATAGTACTCATTGGTATTTGTGCAGTGTTCTACCAGAGTGTGCGTAATGCAGAAACATATAATATTGATAATATAATGAAAACATGAAAAGTAATATAAACGCAACTATTGTAATTATTTGCTATGAGCTATACCATTATCTTTAAAAATGATCGAAATGTTAAGTTTGAAATAAGGAAACTGCCCTAGATTTAAAATAGATATCCGTTTTAGAAACTGGCACGCATCCTAATATTTTTATTTAAAAGACAAACGAATCGTAGTTTTTAAAAGAATATAGCCCACACAAGCATTACATCCTAAAACAGAATATAACCTAACTCTACGAGTCAAAGGATAAATTGGCCGTTATTCAGCATACAAAGTTCATCATTTCCAATACGTATAAATCCATGTATTATATCTCATCATATCACTGTATCTGTATCATCTTAAGTCTAGCGTGATCCCTCGTACAAATCCCTCAAACTATATCCATATCGTATCCTTATATCTGTATCGTCACAAGTATGGCATGATCACTCGTACAAATCCACCAAACCATATCCATATCGTATCACTGTATCTCATCTATAACTATGCATGAAACTGTATGAAATTGAAGGATATACTAGATGCGATACTATATAAATATCTTGAATAAATACTAAACTAACTAGATATCATAATACTATTTGTAAGGTTGCGGGGGTGGTATACGCCATCCACTCGACTTCCCTAGTAGATGTAAATCTACTCACCAACTTAAAAGCTTGTTGAATCCACTCTGTTTCATCGCCAACCCTGTCTCGGAATTCTCGAATCGTACCAATATTCGTATTCAAATCGCATTGATGTAAATATCATATCGAAAACCAAAGCAACAAGTTAAACGCCCGTAGCTTAGAACCTACAACACACTTATCCCAAACACGGCAACAAAATTCTGTCGCTAACGTATAAACGTCAACGGTTCAGCTGCAATATCAAAATACGAAAACTCCGTATCGTAAATATCTGAAATTTGATAAACCATTTCTAAAACGTTCCAAGATTTTACTTTGTAAATAATTAGACAAAACAAACAATATAGAGACTTGTAAAATACCAACTCAAAGCTACAGAAGAAGAATCAACACCAAAATCCATAGGATGGCCGGCGTCGCCGGATTTCAAGGTTGCCTCGCCGGATTTTGTGGAGAGTTTGGGGCTCAGGCTTTAAGTGTAGTCTTCTAGTTTGCTCATTATACTTTTGGTCTTGTTAGTTTTTCTAGTGATTATTCGTATTAATTCCAGATTCAATAACAATGAACTAGATAACACAAACTCCTAGTTTATGATACCGCACAACTAAAATATGTTATGTGTCGATATTATGAGTTAACTGAACTTAAGTTAATCTGAGTTAACCCTTCCCTGGTCATGCCATATAAAAACAGAATTCATGGTACGATATATCTGTAATGTATATAGGATTTTAACTCCAAAACTGACATTAGCTCCCAGATTTCACATACTGATAAAATAACTTAAACTAACAATACCAAATATCCTAATATAGATATATGGAGCTACCATAAAATTTCCAACACCCAAATCCCTAGAAAAACCGGGGAGATCGGATTTGTCCTTATTGTCGCCGGCCAAAATCCGAGCAAAGGAGCTCGTCTTTCTATGGGTTATTCTAAATCTATATTACAATATAATGGCACTGTTTAGTTAGGTTAATTTCCATCTAAACTATAGTAGATTCCAGACAGATCCTAAACTTATCAAAATACGATATCCGATTTCAAACAAAAACTGAATTGAACTAAAACGGTAGGGTTGAACTTATACCTATTGAATGATTCACAAGAGAACACCAGCTCCAGAATCCTATGATAGAATCCTCTAAGAGTTGTAGTGTATTGAGTTTGATGAAAGGTACACTTGCTGAAGGAAGCAATTGCTCTCTTTTTCTCTTTTAGTATGAACACTTAGGAATTTCTTGGTTTGGGCTGAAGAAGTGTAGTGTTCAGTTGAGAGGCTAAGGAATTTTCTAGGTATTGTGTGGTGTAGAGAATGCATGAGGTGGAGGTTAAGAGATGGAGGTGGCAAGAGAGGAATGAGGAGGTGCGAGCATGAAAGGGGTGGTATTTTCATCCAAGAAGGAGGTGGACATATGAAGTGTCATCTAAGATATGATATACCATGGTTACAACTTAAGCTTAACATGACCTTACCCTTTTTGCATAATAACCCTTAACAAATTCTAATTTGCATAAGGAACTAACCTTATCACATAACCCCCCATACTATATCATATTACACACGAAACTAATCTTTTTCTCTAAAACCCTTGAAATTTACTAATATTATAAACTAAAATTTTAATTTTAATTTGTTTCATATACTACTTATGAAAATATCTTATTTTGTTTTAATAACTTTTTAAATTAACCTTTTATTATTTAATTAATTAAATTTATTTATTTTCTAAAATTTTCAAAATGTTACAATATTCATCCCTTAAGAAAATTCGGTCCCCGAATTTAAATTAACCCTTTTCTTAAAACATTTTCTTAACCCAATTAACTTATTTCAAAACAATTTCCCGGGTCCAACTTTAAAACATGAAATTTCCTCGATATTACAAGACTCCAAAGTCCCATATGAGCTAAAATGCATCACAACGCAACTGTGTGCGTGAAAACTCAAAAGATATAATTTTTCATAACTGTAATTCTAGCGTTTGCTATGAGAATTACTCCAGTTACGATAAAAAATTTGCCAAATACGAAAACCGCTGTGTATCCTAAGTACACAAAATCAATGCCATGATCGCAATGCAATATCAGTGCATACGACCAAGCGAAAATATAAAAATCAAATTTATCACATATCCTATCAAGTGCAATGCACGAAAACAAAATTAACCCTAATGGGTTTGCATGTAAGTCTCAATCCACACTTCACGGTGTGCACGAAAACAAAACAGTGCTAAGTGCAACAGGCGTGCACGAAACGATATCCACCGCATCCGTTGTGCATGGAATAAAATTATACAAAATAAAACCAAGTGCATCGGGGTGCACAATTTCAAAACGGGCAACTAGTGAGCACGAAATCAAACCAAGTATACCTAGAATATATATATATATATATATATATATATATATATATATATATATATATATATATATATAAAATTTTAACCATGTGCATCTGATGTGCACGGAAAATAATTGTAGTGCATCCGGTGTACACAACACTCCAATCGAGGGCAGTCACGCCGCACTAAAATCTCAACAAATGCACCTGGTGTGCACAAAACATAAATTCATCTTTAAATCCTTAAAATACATATATTCTTCTCAATAAGTAGTGTCTCCAAATTTTCAAACCGAAAATCACAGCTGCTAGCTCCAAATCATGAGTTGGGTAATTCTTTTCATGGGTCTTCAACTGTCTCGATACGTAAGCTATAACCTTCCTATGCTGCATCAAAACACACCCCAAACCTTTCCCAGATGCGTCACTGTGAATCACTAATCCTCCGGAACCGTCTGGTACGGTCAAAATAGGAACGGTTATCAATTTTTGCTTCAACGCCTCAAAAGCTGACGCACAACTATCCGTCCATACGAGCGGTACTTCCTTTCGCGTAAGCTTGCTTAAGGGCTCAGCTAAACGAGCAAAATTCTCCACGAATCTTCTGTAATATCTGGCAAGTCCAAGAAAACTTCTAATCTCTGCTACGTTCTTCAGAATCGGCCAATCTTGAACTGTTGCAATCTTCCCAGGGTCAACGACGATTTCATCTCCAGATACGACATGCCCCTAAAACTTCACTTCTTCAAGCCAAAACCCGCACTTGCACATCTTTGCATATAATCTTTCTTGCCTCAACGTCTGTAGTGCGATCTTCAAGTGTTCGGCATACTCTACTAGGCTCCTCGAGTAGACCAGAATATCATCGATGAATACCACTATAAATTAGTCCAAGAATGGTGAAAAGATTCGGTTCATCAAGTCCATAAATATCGTTGGTGCATTCGTGACTCCGAATGGCATCACTAAATACTCGTAATGTTTATATCGAGTTCAGAATGCAGTCTTGCAAATATCCTCTGATTTAACTCGAACTTGATGATATCCGGATCGCAAATCTAGCTTCGACAATACCCTCACGCCACTGAGTTGCTCGAATAATTCGCCAATGCGAGGGATCGGGTACTTGTTCTTAATAGTCACCCGGTTTAATTCTCGATAAACGATGCATATTCTCCTTGTGCCATCTTTCTTCTTGACTAGAAGTACTGGAGCTCCCCAAGGTGAATTACTGTTTCGAATCCAACCCTTCTCTAGCAATTTGGTAACCTGCTTCTTCACTTCTTCCAACTCCACTGGTGCCATCGGATGGTACGCCTTTGAGATTGGTGCTGTATCAGGAACAAGATCGATCGTGAACTCCACATCTCGTTTTGGCGGTAAACCCGAGATGTCCTCGAACACGTCCATGAACTTTCAAACTACAGCTGGCGCTTCCTCCTTATCAACTTCCGCGATGAAAGAACATTGTTTGTCGGCCTAGCCCTAAACTCGACTGGCCGGACAGAACAACTACCTCCAGCAAAACAAACTCCGGATGTCCAGAAATCTGGAAAATCACCTTCTTTGCCCTACAATCAATGTGAGCGTGGAAAGTGCTGAGAAAATCCATTCCCAAGACAACTTCATAACTACCGGCATCAATCGCCAAGAAATCTGCAAAACATGAACTGGTAAGCAATGAAACTTAGAGAACTAAGGTAATAAAACAACCATGGAATAAGGAAATGAATCAAGACCAGGACTCCAAGTTACTTAAATACAGTACCGCATTAACCATGCTGCAGTTCATGGGTACAATCACATAACTTCATTCAAGTCGCCCAAATCCTAGTATCAGAATAGAAAGAAATAATAGGGAACCAAAATGTTTCAAGTCGAGATGCAAAGTTGTTTGCATATCGTCAAGACAAAGGATCAAGAGAAAGATAAATTCAAGAATCACGAGAACAATGTGGCAGGACATGTTCTTAACTACGAGTTTTCTGATTCGTGTATTGGGTCCAATACCCAACTACAAAAGAATCAACCCGATAACCTAAATCCTATGTCTCTGATACCAAACAAACCCTGTCACGCCCCGCTTCCCAGAGTGCGCTAAGATTGGCACGTGACAGAGCCAAGCATGCTACCTGTGGCTAGGAAACATCCTTCCACAGTCATATTACGGCTGTGTAGAAGATATCAAGAACAGGAAAATATAGTAAACTATCTAGTACATGTCCATAAGCTAGAATAAACGAGTCAGGAAATAATATGCGGAAGCAATAAATCCAAGTAACAATAACAATCTGGAAAGTACGGAAGTAACTGAACTAACTGGATACTAACTGGATCCTCACTGCTCGGCCTGACGGCAGAAATACTCCTGATCAGCCTGCGACAAAGATAAAAGATCTGCGCCATGCAAAACCCAGACGTCAGTACGTCATAATATCAACAATAATATAATCAAGGGGTAGCAGGACATGCAGGCACGAATATGAACAGTAACAAGCCAACATGAAGATATAACAGTGAAGTATAACAGTATAAGTATCGTGCAGTGATCAATCTAAACTGTGCTACTGGGTTATCTATTCTAAAGTCTTCGAAATCAATTAATGTAATCCTTATCGTAAACCATCGGTAATTATTCCGTAACGCCCGGAAAAACTGCAAACAATAGGTATTCCGTAACGCCCAGAAAAACGGCAAACAATATGATAGCCCTTTGAGTTATGTTCGGTTACATTCTTGATTTCCCCATACCCCCAAGTTATGTGTTCAAGTCAGGTATTGATAAATCTGAAGCTAATGCCAACACAGTATCAAGCAGGAACAGGTTTGTCTGTACAGACAACAGGATATGTCTATCGGGACAACATGTCAGGATTGTCGGCATTAGAAACAGGATCAGGTAACATGTTAAGTAGTGATATATCAGGTCATGTCAGGTAGTGTACATATATCAAGTCATGTCAAGTAGTGTACATGTATCAAGTCATGTCAAGTAATGCACAGGTATCAAGCGGATACTCATAATAAAACTGTAACAGGTACGGGTGCACAAATAAAACATGGATGCACAAATATTTATCAGGGATTACATCATGACTATGTAGGATGCATAAGATACAGTATGTGATACTAATGTAACAGTAAAATGAAATATTGTGACATGGTATGCAAATAGATATAGTATCAATGGTATGGATGCACAATTATCGACTAGGGTTACACTTATAGTTCTAATACTAAATAAGATGCACATTATCTATTATGGGGTGTTAATGTAGCAATAATATGTAATACTGAGATCTGTAGATGCAGCTATATGTATATTAGATGATATGGATGTAAAAGGGTATCCGAAAACGGTAAAACTTTTAGTATGGATGTATAATGCGATAAACGGGTAACATTTTACTCATATAGATGCATAATACTATACCTAGCATGTAGCAAGATGAATTGGCATGCGACTAGATATGTAAATAATGATATTGATGTGTACGGATGTCGTATGACAGTAAAATGATAAACTGGTAAATGCGGGATGTACAACTAAACAATATGAAATGTAAATATTCAATTGGGTGCAGTATATTGTAATCTAGCATGTGTCAAGATAAATTTGCATCACTAGATATGAAATAACTTGCACGGATGCACACGGATATCCGAAAACGGTGAAACATGCAAAAATGATAATGTGGGATGCATAACTAATCATTATGTGATGTTATTATTCAAATGAATATAGAATATAGTAATATAGCATGTAGCAAGATTAACTTGCCTCGATCGGATCACAATACGGGATGCGTACGCAGCGTCCAATGTTGGTAAAGTCGCGACGCACACGCAGGCGTACAGAACTGAACCAAGCAAAGCAAGAATGTGACCATGCAGGCAGAGGACGTTCACTGGATCGTCTGGATTGTCGGCGTCGAGCCCGGCTCCATCGATCACCGGAAAACAAGAATCCAAGAAAGTATAGAGCAAAGAAGAAAAGAAAAGGAAGAAGAAGAAAGGAGAAGAAGGAAGGAAGAAGAGCTGTGGTGGTTTGGTGCTTAGGTGTTTGGCTCAGGGGTCAGAGAAAGGTGCGATGGGGTGACGAAGAGGTCATGGGTCACCGGCGATTGGGTTTCATGGCTAAGGCAGTGGGTTGCGGCAAGCAGCTGGGGTCGAGTTCAGTGCAGGGAAGAGCAAAGGGTCGTGGCTAGTAGGGGGAGGATATGAGAGAGGAGAGAAGGTGGTGACGAAGGATGAAGCAGGGATCGGAACTCTGACGGCTAGGATGCATGGTTCTTGCGGCGTCGGTTCTTGAGTTGCAGCGAGGTCGGGTTTTCATGGTTGGTGGTGGTGTTAGGAGAAGGAGGAGAAGGAGACGAGAGTGGTGAGGATGAAGAAAGGCGATGAGGGTGGTGACGAGGCCGACGAGGGAGATCGGCGGCGAGGTCGGGGATGGAGGTGAAGGGTACGTGGGTAGAGACGATATGATCTTTGCGGGGTTGTAGGTGCAGGTAGAGGAGGAGAAGGAGACGAGGGGTCGCCGGCGCGAGGGTTACGGCGAGGCGCGTTCGCGGGCGTGGGTTAAAGCACGGGGAAAACGAAGGAGAAGAAGATGATATGGATGTACGTGGGTTTAAAATATAAAGGTGTTTAAAAAAATATATAAGAAATAATATATATATATATATAGAGAGAGAGATGGAAAGGAGAGAGAGGGAGAGAGAGGGAGAGAGAAATAGAGATCGAGAGGAGAGAGAGTGGGAGAGAGAAAGAGAGATAAATAGTATTCTGTAGAAATTTTAGATTTTAAAAAAAATCTTTTTAGTTATATTAAGTTTTAAACAGTTATAAATATTTAAAGATATAATATTAGTTAATTTTGAGTTTTAGGCTAAATACAAAATAGTCCAAAAGACGCCCGGGTCGGGTCTAAAAATCCAGTTTTAAAATATGGAAAACATACGTGTCGACCAAATCAAAATAGGATATCCGAGAAACGAAAATGCATACCCCCAAGAACGGTTGCACGTACACGCGTGTAGCCATCCAAACAAGTCCGTATCACTGCACGGGACAAGAACAAGATGCGCGGATGCTACGACAGGGTTAGGGGTATCATGCAGGCCATGCAATGTATTTTAAAAATATTTTATGTGACTTTAAATGTTATGTTGAAAAATGCAGATGCCAGATAATGCCAGTATGCAGTATGTAATAATGTAAGTGCACGGATCTATATAATAATCTAGGATAAATTATAAACATGAATCAAGACCGATATAAATTAGGAAAATACAGATGTCAAAATACTATTCGCACCCAAAACACAGAAAATCAAGAAAATACCATAAATAAAGAAATACATGAACTAGAACTGGTATAAATTAACTAGGGTGTTACACATTACATTTTATATTGCTTAGATACGCTTAGCGTGTTTACTTCAGAGTAAATACGTAGCGGCCTCGTCGTATCCTCTGCCCGTATACTGGGAAGTGGGGAATGACAGGTTTTCTTGGTGTCCCATGCAGGTCAGAGCTGTATGGAACCCTACCATGCAGTTCAGTTCTGCATGAACAACCTAAGCAATATAACATAAGAACCAGCAACTGAAAACATTCTTTACAATTCATACTATCCTAACCTAAATCTTTCTTCCAAGGTTATGGATTCCCCAAACAACACCAGCACCAACTTCAATAATACTCCACCACCCCTACCAATTACACCTGCCATAGTTGCTCCGATCAATGAGCAGACGGTATTGCTTGAGGCGATCCACAGCCTCCTGTAAGGACAGCAGCAGTAGACTGCTATTCTCTTGAACCGTTGGAAAATGGAAGCACCCGGAGTGAAGAAATTCTGGGCACTACATCCTAAGAACTTTTCGGGAAAAGAGAGCCCTCTGTAAGCGGAGGAATGGGCTCAAAGCGTTGAAGATGACCTGGCAGCAGCACAAGTGCCAGAGGTCGCTTGGGTACGAGTTGCAAAGCTGCAGCTCACTAACAATGCACGGGTTTGGTGGAAGGCGGAAGACAGCCATATTGACTAACATATCGAATGGAAGTCTTTCCGTGACCTGTTCGATACAAAGTACTTCTTTGAGACTACCCGCTTTGATATGAAACAACAGTTCATCCATATACAACAAGGTTCAATGTGGACCGAATCTGTAGATGAGTATGATGCTGAGTTTACCATACTCAGTAGGTAATATATGCCTTAATGTTCGATTTTATATCACAAACTACACAGCTAACACAAGACCGTAACAGGTTTGTGGCCTATTTCATACTGAATGCTGAGATCAGAGCTAGAAGATTTCAGCAAGGGTTGGACCCGAAAATCCAAGCTGCATTAGCTACAGGGGATTTCCCAACCCATGACTTGTCTTTGAAGGATGTCCGAAGATACGAGGCAGTATTGAAGAAGAAGGGCAGACCCCAATCTGCCGGAGTTAAGCGCCCTGCCAACCAGATGGCAGGAAGACCTTCTTCAAGGCCAACCGTTGAACCCAGGAGATTGGAAGAACCCAATAACCAGCCGAGTCCATATTTTTGCTTCTATTGCAAGAGGAATGGACATTTGGTGAAGGACTGTAGGCGTGCAAAAGGCCTATGCTTATTTTGTGGCGCGTCCAATCACGGAATTGGAAATTGTCCTTATAGACGCAACCCAGCTCACACACCTACCAACTACCCACAGCGGCCAGCTATCCAGGCTCCTGCACCTCGCCTTGCACTCCCTGCTCCACCACCTGCACAGCCTACTCTCCAATTTCAACAAGCAATGAGGAACATGACTCGAGAGCAGAGAAACATGTCTCAAGGACAGAGGAATGTGGTCCCAGCTAGGAGGAATGTACCACGGCATCGGGCTTTCCTTCTAGCGGCAGAAGAAGCAGAGGCCGTAGACAAAGGTAAACTTGGTAATTTCCTCAACTCTTTTCAAATCTCTTGCATTCTTTCGACCTCTCACATATTTTTCATATACTACCAATAGTTCTATCACCAAACTTTTCTTGCATCCGTTACACTTTCCTTTTACAAATTTCGAGGACGAAATTTTTATAAGAGGGGTAGAATGTAACAATCCTAAACTTTCTGTACAATTTTTTTCAAAACTACAGAAAGAGGTACTTGAGCCTGAGCACAAGTTATAAGTTTGATTTGCTTTTGAACAGCAAGAAGGAGCTTGTAGCTCATTGGTAAGACCTTGCACTACTGAACCAAAGTACCAGAGTTCAAATCCCATCAACCACATATTTTTTTAATTAAATTCTTTTAATATTTTAAAAGCCCAAGAGTCTACACGTGCACTACACGTAATAGAATAAGTTACAGAATAAACAAACGTGACCACGAGGCTGGACCAATCGTCAGGGACACGTGGCAGCAAGACGAGCCCCGACTCGCCCGACTCGGGCCGGCGAAGCGCTTGAATCGGCCGGCGCTGCCGGGTCAACTCGGTCCGATCCCACTTTTTCTTGAACCCCTGCACCCTTTAGACTACTCCACTCCCCCTGCACTGTTTAAATTTTCTGCAATTAACCAGAGAATTAAAATACCCCATTTTAATTCTTTAATGCAAATTTAAATACAATTTTTATCACACCCTTTTACGGCCATAAACCTTAGATTTTTCGTATAAATACCACCCCTCAAATCACCCCCTTCCCCCCCTCACTCACAAATCCCTGTCCAAACTCTTAAGAAAATTCCCAAGTCTTTTGTGTGCAAGTAGCGTTAGCTAAAGGGCAAAGCTCTGACGAAATTCCGACGCAATCCGAGGAGATTCCGACGACGAAACGACGCACCGACACCTCCCACCTCTTCCTCCTTCTTTCTTCTAGTCTAATAACCTGTAATTCCCTACTTCTCTTTCTTTTCTTTATTCTAAAAACTTTCAAAACTAAAATCCGACGGAAGCGGAGTTAGTCCGACTTCCGATTTGGTTTTCTTTAAAAACTATAATTTTTCTTAATCAAGATACCATCATATCATCACATATTGTTCATTAAACATTAATAAACATTTTTAACATGTTTCATCACAAAAGATTGTTATATGCACCTTTTATCGTGATTTTACAGTAAAATACCACAAACGTTAGTTTCCGACATAAACTCTATATACCTTTATACCTTTAGATAACTCATGAAGTAATGACCTACCTCCTCAAAACACACATATCTAATATAGCACAATGGAATTTGGGAATATAGATTTGGAAAATACGACTTTACATATAACTACCTTCAACTATTAAAACGTTTTTCTACAAGAAGTGTATTCTAACAAATTTTTGCAATTGCGCCTCTACAACCCATTTCAAGGAATCCGTTTGGGATGGTGCGGATTATCGTACATCATCGGGCTTAGCAGAGTGAGATGCAGACCTCCGCAAGGAGCATACGATCTCGAAAGATTTAAAATACAATTTTCTTTAGAAGATGTGATTTCTATTATAAATAAAACTTATATTTTTAATAAATATATATATTTAATTATTATCAAAATATCTATTTTTAATATTTATAATATTCCACATTTCCAAAATTCAAGAAAAGCATCTCATTTACAAGAAAATACCATGCAATTCCAATACTACAAGTAAATACCATATATTATGAAATTAGTTTTATTCACTAGAAATGTCATATTAATAAAATATACATCCATCAAAACTCTAAAGACGATAATAAAATACTTTAGGTGTATTTTGAAAATTATACAAAGTTATTTTTACATAAAACCCCCTCAAATTATATTAAATTACAATAAGGACCCTAGTAAACATAGGTTTAAGCGGGACCAGTCTCTTGAGCTTCAGGGAGCCGGAGATATGGGTGTTTGCCTATTTAAGGTAGACAACTTAACAAACGGTGTTATCAACACGGTAATTGTCTTTGAAAAAAACACAAATCCTGCCGTCAATGTTCAGCAGTTACCGATAGCACCAAAACATAATTAAGGATTTAATTTCTTTTCAAATTGTCTGACTCAGACTGAGTCTCAATATAATCAATCTGACTTGAATATGATTCAAGTATGAAATTACAAAATTACCATTCAATATGAATCCATATATTTAATATGTTCAATCTATCCAATCTATATTGATTGAACCGAACCATGGATATATTCCATCTACATGTCCATCCATTATATCTGTTTCATTACTGATATCATGGTTCCGGCAAGTCATCCATCTATATAAATCAAGACAATACAATACAAATAATACAATCAAGACATCACGGGGTTTATAAGGGGTAGGCTGGTATGGAAGGTGTTAGAACTGGCACGAGACTGTAACCATAATACACCTAACTTGAATTCAATTTCCATTGTACCGTAGATGAACGGTTCCTTGTGCTCCTTATACCTTAGTCCACGGGAAAATTTGGACTCCTCTCGTATACGCTGGCCTCTTCTGTACCAAGCTACAAACAATAGCGTTAACAATATAATACAACTTTAAAAGTTACACTCTCTGTCTGTTTATTCTATTTCTCCCTCATCTTTGGGACTTATCGAGCGATTTGTTCGCTGACGACATTCTATTTCTTTTCTTTGGAATGTCGTTAGGTGATTCGGACCTTCAGAAGATCGAGCCCACTTTCGAGGACTTGGATCAGCTAGCTTTCGACCCAGAGCTTTAGATTCCTTGTACACATTTACATTCTGTATTTTCCATTTCTGTTATGCCAATGTTTAGGCATTGCTTTCCATTTCATGTATTTACTTTTCAGATGTATTGTAAAATGAATGTTAATAAATAAAGTTGTTGTTCATTTACATCCTGTCTCTTGTATACATTATATTTTATATTGCTTAGATACGCTTAGCGTGTTTACTTCAGAGTAAATACGTAGTGGCCTCGTCGCGTCCTTTGCCCGTATACTGGGAAGTAGGGCATGACAATTTGCTGTCTTGCTCCTGTGTAGGAAATCAATGGCTTCCAACTGCAACTGCAATAGCAATTCCCGCTCTGCCCTAACTGGAGGAGTGACATACGGGCCGAATGCGGCCTCCATCTTTTCAATACCGGTGGAGCGGGTGACTCAAGCTACTACTGGATTGTTCTTCGGGATCATGCTCCCACCAGCGAATTTCAGCGCCCCGGTACCACCACAGGAAGCTCCAAAGAAGTCGGTCTTTGATCGACTTGCAACCACCACGGCCCTTCTCAACAGGTCGTCCAAGCCCACCACCTCAGTCTTCAAAAGGCTGAGCCGAAGCTCAAGTGGGCCCGCAAAGAGGCTCGCGATATCTGAAGGAGCTATCCCAAAACGGATAGTCTTGCCAACTCTTGCTGCGGGCGAAATCATCAAAAGAGCTTCCCCTACCAGAAAGTCGGCCTTCGAAAGATTGGTAGTTCCCTCTCAACGGACGTCGGTCTTCAACAGGCTGGCACCAGCAGCAGCCCCTAACCAAAGCGGGGGCACGCCACAACTGAGGTGGTCCTATCGGAAATGCACGCTCGACGTCGCCACTGACGCCGAGTGAGAAGAGCTGGGGGCAACTCCGCCTCTGGACTCACCCCACCAGCTCTAATGGTGGAAATTGACGCTGCTATTCCAACCGGGAACGACTTTGATCTGCTTAGGAGGGTGCGCAAGAACTCTCCAACCGCGGTGTTGAAAAAATCTCCCCCACCTGCTGAAAACACGACGCTGGCAAAGCCAGAGCAGCCCCCTCAGCGGCATTCCTCCCAAATTCATAGGGTCTGGCGCAAAGTCCAAGATTCTGTGATCAATAAAGACTACTCTCGCCGACTGAAGAAAACGGAGGCTCGGCAAGTGGAAAATCATCCATCCACCATACAGCGAGGGACTTCTTTTACACAGGCGCCTGTTATACTGGATCCTTCAACCTCAATCTCCCACAAAAAGAGAAGGTCAGAGAATATCCCACCACCGGCGGCAAACTCCAAAGGCAATAGACCCAAACGTTCTAAGGCTGGGGGCATGATCGTCCATATGGTCTATATGGCTTCCGGGAAAGTGGATAGCTGTGCTTCCGTGATTCATCGAACGTAAACTTGTTCGTTGACAAAAGCTCAATAGCAACAACAAAAGCTCCAGGAGATACTGACGAAAATGGCAGCACTCACCGGACAAAAAGAAAGTCCGGAATCAGCAAGTGAACAGCGTCAGGAGTAGGAGACCGATACAGAGTTTCTGCGAAGGATGCTTGAAAGAAAGGATAAGGAGGCCACGGAAAAGGCTGCTAATATAAAACAGATAGCACTTTTATTCCAAGATATGGTTGGAATGATGATCCATCCACAACCTCCAGCTGAAGACCCGCCGATAATTATCGAGGACGGCAGAGGGGAAACATCAAACCCTCTTCCAGCTTTATCGACATCCAGGGAGGAAATGATCCCCAAAGCTGCCCTTGATGATTACATAGCTCAACAAATAGGAGCTCAACAGGCAAGTGAAGCGGCGGGCCAAGTCGTCAGAACAGGGCGACCGTACCCAGGATGGTATGATCAAATCAAGTACCCGCCGGAATATACGATCCCCAAATTCCATGTGTACAAAAGGACAGGAAACTTGAATCAGCACGTCGCTCAGTTCAGAGCTCTATGCGGCAATACTAGAGGCGACGACAAATTGCTGCTTTGTTAGTTCGTTGGCAGCCTGTCAGAAACGGCGTTTGAATGGTACCGGGAGCTCCCAAATGACTCCATCAAAACATTCATAGAGATAGAACTGCTATTCACGTAGAGGTTCGCCAGCGCAAGCGAGCGCACCCCGATCATGACATTAATCAATGCCAGGGTGAAGCCAAGAGAGACCTGGATTCAATACGCAATCCGATGGCGGAACTTATGGTCAAAATGCGAACAACACATCGAAGAAGCTCCTGCTGTGGGCATGTTCGTAGGGACTCTGGATTTTCAGGCGACCGTGTCCCAGTTTATGACGTTCTTTAAGCCGACCACATTCCAGGCTCTGATCGACAAGTTGGCACAAATGGATCAGATGGGCCACGGACCTTCTTCTTCAAAAATGGACCCTCAAAATGCCAAGGGTAAAGAGAAAGCGGCCTTCGTTGCCAACACTCAACAACAACCGAGCGACCCGAAAATGGTTGCTCGCCAAAACAACACGCGCAGGCACCAATCCCTGGAAGAGAAGCTAGGACGAGCTTACTCGTTTCCCCGTGATAAAATGAAAAGATTGTTTGAGCTGGCAGTACGCAACAAACTCATTACTCTGTCGGACCCAAAACGTCCATCGCAGCCCGGTGACGTCAACAATCCCAACTACTGCTCCTATCATCGAATGGTGAGCCACCCTATTGAGGATTGCTACATCTTCAAGAACTGGGTCGAGGACCGGTACCGTCAAGAGAAATTCACGCTGTCCGAGAAATAGAGGGTGAACCCGCCACTGATGCATGCTCCTAAAAAGGTGGATACACCGGGGGTATCATGTTCGTTTGTGGAAGAAGCTCCGTGGGAAGTTGTCCTTTCAGGTAAAACCAAAAGAATGCTGAAGGATCTTCAAGCATGTCCGACGATCAGGTGGAAAATCCCACTGGAGCCCGAGATCATTGAGGGGTGCTGAAACCGCGTCCCATACCGAAAACTGCTAACGATAGGCAAAACACCCAGGTCAAGCCTTCAAAGTATTCGAAAGGAAAGAAGAAGACCAAGAAGCTCGTGCAGCCTGACGACAAGCGTACGGACCTGTAAAATTACATCGACGTGCTGGAAGAGTACAACCAGAAAGCGTGGACCCCAGTCTCCCTCAAAGAGTTTCTCAACCAAATACTTGAAAACGGAGATAGTGACGATGATGAGGGAAATGGCTCGTCGGGAGAAACCGAAGATTATGTAGCAAGTTTCCACATGGTTTCTCATTCGTCTTTAAATAACGAAGAAACTCCCTCAGCGTCGGAAAGAAACGCAGAGGAACTGGGGGCAGGTTCGGGGACAAAATCCCCGGAGCTGCAAGAAGGCCTAATTGACAGGCTGCTAAACGAAGTTTTTCAAAAGAGCAAAGCTGATCGAGAACGTGAAACAGCCATATACGAAAAGGCCAAACGTTGGCATTAAGATGAAGAAGACGCAGCGAGGAAGAGTCACAAAGTACTCCAACCAGAGCGAAGTAGTGTCACTCATGCCAAATTCACGGGGACTTCATCCACCAGCATCCAAATCCGCTACACCCAACAGTAACTAGTTGGCCGTTCGAAATGTTGGGAACCGATATAATCGACCCCATTGAGCCAGCATCATCCAAAGGACACCGGTTCATACTGCCAACGACTGACTACTTTTCTAAGTGGGCGGAAGCAATACCGCTAAGGGAAGTGAAGACGGAGAACATGCTCTATTTCTTCAAGACACATGTCATCTACTGGTTCGGCACTCCATGACGGATAATCTCAGATAATGGGCCAGCCTACAGAAGCCATAAAATCAACCGCTTCGCAGAACAACACAAAATAGACTGGAGATACTCTTCCGTCTATAATCCCTGAGCTAATGGTCTAGCTGAAGCTTTCAACAAGTCCTTGATCAAGATTATAAAGAAAATAGTGTCCAAAAACAAAAGGACTGGCACGAGAGATTGTACGAAGCACTCTGGGCGTACCGAACGACGTTCAAAACAGCTACGAATACAACACCATACGCATTGGTATTAGTCACTGAAGCGGTACTTCCTTTGGAAATAGAACTTCCTTCTCTCCGAGTAGCGGTTTGATACGAGCTAACAGATGACAAGAATGCCCATTTTCGGCTTGAGGAGCTCGACGCCCTCGATGAAACTCGCCTCATGGCGCAGGAAAACCTAGAAGTTTACAAGGCAAGGATGACACGCTCATACGAAAGACTGACTAGGCTGAGAACATTCCGCCAAGGCGAACTCGTGCTAGTCGTCAAAAGACCTATGATCCTCAATCATGCAAAACGGGGGAAATTCGAGCCAAATTATGAAAGCCCGTACATCATAGACAAGGTCTACCAATGTGGGGCCTACTTGCTCGTGGATATGCATGGTGAAAGACCCTTCCGGCCAATAAACGGCCGATTCCTCAAGAAATACCACGCTTGATGAGTAACGACCTAGGTCAATGATAGATGATGACACTCGTGTCTGCTCGCTATCTTCCTGAGTCAAAGCTCTAAGTGGTATTCGGAAAAGTTTCACCCTAAAAATGGTGATAATGGACCACTACGTCCCTAAACTGGCAACGGACCGTAATGTCCATAAACTATTGTTTCACCCCGAAAATGGTGATAATGGACCACTACGTCCTTAAACTGGAAATGGACTGAAATGTCCATAACCTAGTACTCCGTCTCAAACATGGCGTATCGCCCCAAATACGGCGATGTCTTCTTTTGGGATCTATATTGCAATCAAAGCTCCGACGGTGAAGACTACAACTCAAGTCCCATTGTTAAAAAAAAATGGTATGTCCAAAAGCAAGATGGGCACGGTTGAAAACCCGAAAGGGCACCATGAGTAAAAACAGCAGGGCTACCGGCGAGCTTGTGAAAACCTGAAAAGGCGCAATCTCGTAAAATTTTCACTTATGATATCCTCTCGACTCGTAAGGAGAACTCAACCTATGAGACCCTCACAGTTCATAGGATTCAAAGTCATAAGTTATAGGGATCCAAATCTGTCCTTAAGCCGTCGTGTTCCCCAAGTTGCCCTATAGGCGGTCCAATATTGGCCCTTGTATACAATCTACGGGCACAAACGATTTCCCCCACCAAGTTTGTAACAACTCCAATTTCAATGTACAGAAAATTCATGTAAAAGTTAATGTACAAATGGAGTATTTGCAATCCTGTATGCTCTATAAGTATTTGATTTGCTTTTGAACAGCAAGAAAACACTTGTAGCTCATTGGTAAAGACTTGCACTGCTGTGACGTAACCCCTGTGATCGAATCCCCCAGCCACATTATCTTTTTATTAATTTTCTTTAAATCTTTTAGAAGCCCAAAGGCTTACACGTGAACTACACGTAAAATGAAGAGTCACAGACTAAACAAACACGTGCACTGGAGTATACCAAGCGACAGGGACACATGGCCAAATCCCACACACCCCTCACCGGTGTTGGACCGGCAAGATGAGTTGTTGGGACCAGCACCGCCGGGCCGCCCGTAGGGGATGCTCCCCAATTTTCCCCCTGACACCCCTTGGCATCCCCTCTAACCCCTGTACTGTTTATTTTTATTAAAAATAAATAGAGAATATAAAAGTGGCATTAAACCAAATTTTTAATGCATTTTTTAATTCATTCTTCATCATCTTAAACCCTAATTATCCTTATAAATACAACACTCCATTTTACTCCTCCTCACTCAGAATTTCATTACAAAAACTCTCAAAAATTTCCAACTCCCAAGTTGTGCAAGTGGAGTTAGCAAAGGGCGAAGTTCCAACGACGTTTCGAGGAGATTCCGGCGACGAAACGACACCCCGACGCTTTCCTAATCTTCCCCTACTTCCCCTCTATATTTATAACCAGTAACATCCCTCTCCCTTCTTCTTCTATTATTCTTAAACATTTTCTTTTCAAAACTCGTCGGAAGCGGAGTTATTCCAACTTCCGACTCTCTTTTCATTAAGAAATTCATTTTTCTTAAACAATAAAACACCATATCTTCTAATAATGTTTAATAAACACATTAGAATAAGTTTCATCTCAAAATAATTCATGTTGCAATTTTTATTTCACTTTTACAGTAAAATACCATCATATTTACAAACGATATTGTTATCCACTTTTAACCGTATTATCTTTAGAAAACTCACGAGGTAATGGCCTACCTCATCACAATACACATTTTTGATATAGCACGATGAGTTTTGGGATTATAGATTATGAGATAATACGTTTTTACGAATAAATACCTTAAATAATTAAAAAGAGTGCTAATTAATTCCTTACAAATACGCCTCTACAACCCATTTTGGGAAACCCCGATCGGGTTGGTGCGGGTTATCGCACATCCTCGAACCTAGTAGAGGGAGATGCAGACCTCCACAAGGTGCATTCGATCTCGATGGAATTTTTAATGTAATTTTTAAGAAAATGAGATTTATACAAAATAAATAAAATTATTTTTAAATATATATATATATATATATAAATATATTCAAAAGATCTATTTTAAATATATTATATAATATTCCATGTTTTCTAAGACAAAGGAATCACAATTACATGAAACTAACATATCAATTCAATACAATTTCAATATTTCATTAAAATACCATATACAATGAAAACTAGGTCCTGCTTACTAGAAAGTTTCACTTTTATAAAATATACATCTATGAAAACCCTAAAGACGATAATTAATTACTTGAGGTGTATTTGAAATATATCAGAACTATTTTTACATAAAACCCCCTCAAGTTATATTAATTTATAATAAGGACCCTAATAAATATAGGTTTAAGCGGAACCAGTTCTCTTGAGCCTTAGGGAGCCGAAGAATATGGGTGCTTGCCTATCTAAAGTAGACAATCTAACTACGGTGTTATCAACACGGTAATTGTCTTGGAAAAAGACACAAATCCTGCCGTCCATGTGCAGCAGTTACCGATAACATCAGAACTAATTCAGGACTTCAATTTCTTTTCAAAGTGTCTGACTCAGATAAAGTCTCAATCTAATCAATTTGACTTGAATATAATTCAAGTATAAACTACAATACAACATGAATTCATGAATACCATAATTCAATCTATATCCATATATATTGACCGAACCGAACCAAGGATATACTCTGTCTACATGACTATCCATTTATATCTATTCTGTTTACTGATATCATGGTTTCGGAAAGTCATCCATCTGTATAACCAAACATTACAATCAATAGAAAAAACATTACGGGGTTTATAAAGGGGTGGCTGGTACGGAATGTGTTAGAAGTGGCTCGAGACGCTCACTTTAATACACCTAACCTGAATATCCATTGTTATTGTACCGTAGATGAACGGTTCCTTATGCTCCGTATACTTTAGTCTCCGGATAATGGGACTCCTCTCATATACACTGGCATATTCTGTACCAAGCTACAAACAATTGCGTTAACATTATAATCAAATATTACTAGTTATGCACTCTTTCTGTCTATTCTATCTCTACTCATCTTTGGGACTTACCGAGCGATTGTTCGCTAACGACATTCCTTTTCTTCTTTTTTTGGAATGTTGTCAGGTGGATCAGACTCATTAAAGATCGAGCCCAGTACTGAAGACTTGGAGAAGTTAGCCTTTGACCCCGAGCTTTAGATACTTGTACATATTTTCATTTCAGTTATGCCAATATTTAGGCATTGCTTTCTATTCTTATATTTACATTTTCAGTTGTACTTATAAAAGAATGTTTAATAAATAAAGTTGTTGTCCATTTATATTCCTGTCTCTTGTGTACATTTTACTTTATATTGCTTAGATACGCTTAGCATATTTACTTCTGAGTAAATACGTCGTGTGACCTGTCGCGTCTTCTTGCCCGTACAATGGGAAGCGGGGCGTGACAAAGTTCCACTAATGTCGAGGAATGTACTCATATGGTGAACGGCACTTATAAGTCCTCTCGACTTAAAAGGAGAAAACACTCTTGTAAGATCCTTACGACTTGCAAGAGAAAATATCACTTAGGAGTCCTTATGACTTCTAAGGAGAACCAACACCTACGAGATTCTCTCAACTCATAGGGAAAAAACCCTTTATGAGAGCCTTACGGCTCATAAAATCAAAAGCCTTAGTCAACAGGATTCTAACCCTGTCTACTAAACCACCTTTGTTCAAATCAGCAAAGGCAAATGATGATTCGCTCATGGAAATATCTCAGTCATAGCGATACTGATGCCTAAATCAGTATCAAATTCCAAGTCCTCTCAAGGCAAATAATGAGTCGCTCCTGGCAATATCCCGGTCGCAGCGATGCTGATGCCGGAATTAGTGTCAGGATCCAAGTTCTTGACTCGCAACAAAAGTAGATGCATATGAAATAGTCGAAATGATGGGGCAACTCGCAATAAAAAATCAGCGAGCAAAAGAATATGTGCATATACATAGCCGAAATGTTTGGGCAACCCATAATAAAAAAACAACGAGTAAAAATAAAATATATACACAGCCGAAATGATTGGACACTGTGATAAAAAGCCGAAATGATTGGGCAATCACGACTTTCGCGATATAAAAAGCTGAAATGATAGAGCATCGCGAAAAGAAAAAAATGAAACTTTTGGGCACCACGATAAAATGCTGAAATGATCGGGCAATCGCGACTTTCGCGATATAAAAAGCTGAAATGATAGAGCACCGCGGAAAGAAAATAATATGAAACTTTTGTCCTACAGGTGAGTCCACATCAACCCATGTATACAATCCATGGGCACAAACGAAAAGGGACCATATTTTCCTACCAGGATCCGTCAAAGGGAGAGCCAAGTCTTGATGGTTCACAAAACAACCTAAAGACTACCTCGACACGCTTCTCGTTACAGCAGACGCAATGTTAACAACGGGGTTCCTTCTCACTCCAGCACGACCCAGATGCGACGTCAACAAAGACTCCAGGGTTGAAACAAAACGGAGCCATGGCAAAATTCTTAGCTCCAAGTCTTGATGGTTTACAAAACAACCTAAAGACTACACCGAAATTCTTCTCGTTACAGCGGACGCAATGTCAACAAAGGTTCCAAAATAGCCAAATAAAAAAGAAGCGAAGTCCAAATTCCTAGCTTCACGGTCTTGACGGCAACTCAAATAAAACCTGAAAGACTATCGGAGATCATCACACGCCAGTGCAGAATGGTTATGACTCATCAGAGCTCCCCAAACTGAGCCTAACCTCAAGTAAAAAGCGACATGGCGAAATTCCTAACGCTTACTCTTCCGATGGCCAAACTGCCTAAGAAGATTACATGAAGACGTCTTGTCCAGCCCCTGAAGGGATCAGAGACACGACAGTCGCGGGGCTACTCGAACAGCAGCATAAAGTCTGCATATCGGGGAACGCATCAGCCAACGCAACGGTACCACGAATTAAAACCCTAGTACCACAAAACTTAACGGACCTCTGTCGTAAAGAGCAGAGGTTAACTATAACGTTATGACAAGTTTGCCGATAAGCCCAAGGGAGGTAAACTAAATAAACTCCGAAATGAGTCCATAAACTAGAGACTCCGGAATGGGTGAATAAACTACAAACTCCAAAATGAGTCCATAAACTAGAGACTCTGGAATGAGTGAATAAACTATAAGCTCCGAAATGAGCGCATTAACTACAAACTCCGAAATGAGTAAATAAACTAATTACCGCCACATTAAGGCATCAAGACACGGATAAGCACATAAAAGAGAATGTATTTTCTTATTCATGAATCAAAATGTTTAAGAGATACAACCAATGCAAAAAGGGAAATACAATTACAATGATTAAGAAGGAGGCGTTTTCAACAGCCTGATTACCCGCTTACGCGCTCCCTGCAATTCCTCCTCGCGTTCAGTTACGGTGGCCAGCTCCGCTTCGATTTGAGCTTGTTGTTGCAAGCGAGATGAAAGCTTCTCAGCAATTTCCCGTTTGGCAGTTTCGCAACTTTGCGTGACCCGCTCAGCGAAGTCAAGATTCTGTCTTAGCGCCAACCCGTCAGAAATACATCGTTAGAGGTTTTCAAAAATAGCTTTCAGCTATGCAGCATTCTCTTTAATTTGGGCACGCAATTGGACGGATTTGCCGGAAGCCGTCTCATGCGCCTTTCACTTCAAAGTCGCCTCTTGTTCAAAATATCGAATGAAAGTGATACTCTGCTCGATCCACGCAGTTTGCTGAGATTTCAAAGTTAATACCTCAGGAGCGAGGCGCATAAGCTCAATCTCATGCAGAAAAGCATCGATCTTCTTGCAATAATCAACCCAAGAACCGACGAGGTCTTCAGGGTGGAAATTCATGAGTGTCACCGGCATTGGATTGACTTCATCGGCAAAATCCGTAGCAGAAGAGAAGCCTCAGCATCAAGATCCTCGATAAACTCGCTTAACATTCGCCGGCTAGTCACTGGGCCCCTGGAAGATGGACGTTTAGTGAAGGTAATAACCCAAGGAATACCTGATAAGTCAGAAACCGAAACCGCGCCCGAAGCATCACCAACTGTGACGACTTCTTCGGTTTCCATTGGGAGAGCAGATTCAACACCCACGGCTTCATCCTCTGATTCGATAAGGGCTGTTGTAATGCTTGCGTCACCCGTCGATATCAAAGAACCACAGGGAGAAAGAGCGGCAGTTGGAATGGTCCCAGAGTCCAGAGAAAGATTAGATGCTTCATGCTCTTTAGTTGCCGGCGCTTCACCTATCATGTCGTCATCCAAATTAGGTCTTGCAAATAAAAATTCGTATGATAAATAAATAGACAGGGGGCTATTATTAGAAACAGTGCGTTGTTCTACCTTGAAGTAGTCGTTCACTCTCTTCACGAGCTATACGCGCAACCTGTCTATGAGCGGTAGACAGAGCAGAAGGAATGTCGGCAGGCAGAACATTGCTCGACCCTGCACCCGCGGCCCAGACAGCATCGCATTCCCTCGCCGTATGCTTTTTGCGCTTCCTCTCAGCCTGAACCATGAGAACCGACCTCCTTAAAACTTCCGATAGGGGGATGTCGTCGTCTGAACCGAGTGTAGGGTGTTTTTCGTCACCTCGTTTGAGATGGTAATACGCATGCACTTGTCAGGCGCATTACAGATTCTCCCTGCCTAGGGTAGGCTGGGGTTTATTGACTGTGGGGATCCGAATCTCCGGCAGCCGCGGACTAAGCTACCGTTAATTACCCATCACCTTTGGAGCGAGAGAACCTCCGATTGACGGGTCAAAACAGGTCATGCTGCGAAGTATTGGTGTTATATATATATATAACAATTGAGACGTGTTCATTTTTTTGTTCTATTTGTAAAAAAAAGATATATATATTTTTTTATAAAAAAAAAGAATATCAAAAATAAATAAATAAATATTTAGAGAAATGTTATTTTTTTGGAAGGAGTTAAAACTCCAAAACATTTTATTTGGAGTTTAAACTCCCAAAACAATTTTATTTGGAGTAAAAACTCCCAAAATTTCTTATATGGAGTTAACTCCAAAAGAATTTTATTTGTGGAGTTGAACTCCAAAACAATTTAAATGGAGTTAAACTCCGAAAGAATTTTCATTGTGGAGTTGAATTTCGAAAGAATTTTAGATGGAGTTAAACTTCAGAAAATACTTTTTTTATAATGAAGTTAAACTCCAAAGGAATTTTTTTTACTGTAGAGTTGAACTCCAAAGAAATAAAAGCTTCTTTTTTTTTTAACACATGAGAGGAAGAATAAAGGGGGCTCCCAAAAATGGAAGCCTCCCACTCACATGAGAGGGAATAAAGGGGCTCCCAAAATGAGAGCCTCCCCTCATATGAGAGGAAGAAAGGGCTTCCCAAAATAGGAGCCTCCCACTCACATGAGAAAGTGCCTCCCCCTCACATGAGAGGGAATAAAGGGGCTTCCAAAATGGGAGCTTCCCCCTCAAATGAGAGAAAGAAAGGAGGCTCCCAAAATGGGAGCCTCCCCCTCACACGAGAAGGAAAATGGAGGCTTCCAAATTTTTTTATTTTTTATTTTAATGGAGTTAGACTCCAAAAGAATTTTTTATTGGTGGAGTTAAACTCCAAAAGAATTTAAATGGAGTTAAACTCCGATTGAATTTTTATTATGGAGTTAAACTCCAGAAAAAAAATTTATAATGGAGTTAAACTTCAAAAGAATTTTTTTTTTATTGTGGAGTTAAACTCCAAAGGCAAAACCCACTTTTATTTTAAAGGAAGCTACCACAGAGTGGGAGTTTCCCTCTTTCACGTGAGAGGAAGAATAAAGGGGCTCCCAAAATGGGAGCCTCCCACTCACATGAGAGGGAGCATCCCCCTCACATGAGAGGAAGAAAGGGGCTCCCAAAATGGGAGTCTCCCCCTCACATGATAGGGAATAAAGGGGCTTCCAAAAGAATTTTTATTTTATTTTTATTTTTTAAGGAATTAGACTCCAAAAACATTTATATGGACCTAAACACCAAAAGAATTCTTTATTTGTGGAGTTAAACTCCAAAGAAATTTAAATGGAGTTAAACTCTGAAAGAATATTTATTGTGGAGTTAAACTACAAAAAAAATTCTTTATTTTAAATGGAGTTAAACTCCAAAAGAATTTTAAATGGAGTTCAACTCTAAAAAGATTTTTATCGTGGAATTAAACTCCAAAAGAATTTTAAATGGAGCAAAACTTCTAAAAAGATTTAATGTGGAATTAAACTCCAAAATAATTTTAAATGGAGTTCAACTTCAAAAAGGTATTTATTTGGAGTGGAGTTAAACTCCACTAAATGGGGAGTCTCCCCCTCACGTGAGAGGGAAGAAAGCTCCCACTTGGTGTGAGTTCCTTCTTCCTCACGTGAGAGCGAGCAGAGGCTCCCAAAAGATCTTTTTTTTTTTGTGATGGAGTTAAACTCCAAAAAAAATTATTTGGAGTTAAACTCTCAAAACAATTTTATTCGGAGTTAAACTCCAAAAAAAAAGGTTTTTATTATAGAGTTAAACTCCAAAAGAATTTTATTTGTGGAGTTAAAACTCCAAAAGATTTTCTCTTTTCTCTTTTAAGAAGAAACCCAAAATGGGTTCTCTTGAAACTCCAAGATTTAGATGTTGGATGATAAAAAAAAGGGACCCTATTTCTTCTCTTGATGAAGTCTTGAGAGGTGGATTTATGGTAAAACTTTATTTAGTTTTTTTTTTTTAAAAAGAGCCAAGCTCTTGATTTAATTGGAAAATGAAAAGGAAGAGGAAGAACTTAGGAGAGAGAGGATGGAGGCATAAACCCTAGTTTTTGGGGAGAATGGGAATGTTGTTCCTTTATTTCCTCATCATGTTGCCTTATATAGGCTTACACATTTACATATAACCCCTTAGGCTTTACAAAATAGAATTTTACCCATCTCATGCCTCATGTGTTCATTTCTTTTGCTCATGAGCTATGGGCTTACAAAAATTTGGCTTTATGCCCATTTTGCTTACATTCATGCATAAAAAATTATATCAAAATTATTTATTACATGATTTCATTTTGGCATGAGGGAGGCCGACCGCGGGGCTCGCCTTGGGCATGGGCCCACTTGACCTGGGCTCGGGCCCACCTGACTTGGGGTTGACTTTGGCTTTGACTTGGTCAACCGGGGTTTAATTTTTTATCCCAACATCGAGCTCTGCATCCGAAGCCGCTACGGCATCCATCATCGGCTACTTCAGCAACGCCTCCTGTGGTGGCTTTGGGATGGCCATAGTTGTAGTCGATGGCTCTAGAAGCTTTTCTGCGTCACCGTATGAGATTGGAATCACACTTGGAACAACCTGGGTTTTGGTGGTCCCTGTAGCAAGATAAAGAAAAGAGTCAGACCATGAATAGAAGGAACTAAAAGGGCAATGGTGTAGTGAAGCGAATTATACCAAGACCAAAGGTGGCGCGAAGCCTTTCTTCCTCCTCAAACGTCTTGAGGGAGGCCGCGAGAGCCTTTTCGGTAGAAATACCAGTTAAAGAAGAGAGAGATAATAAAGCATAATAAAGAGAGAAAGGATAGATACAGAAGAATGTAAATGAAGTATACCCGACTCCGCAATAGAGGCCAACGCTGCTTTCTCGCGAGCCAGTCGCTCGGAAGCTGGGAGAGCAGCCTGAAGATCAGTATCAGTTGCAGGCGTGTCAAATAAACCCTTATTGGAGCCATATTCACACAAGCCCTCACTGTAGGGAGTATAGGGCTCCTGGCCGAATACGACTTCAGCAGAGAATAGAGATTTCCTTTTCTTCTGCGAACCGACATCGACAGCCGACGATAAAAGCTTTCGCTTGACAGGCCTCTTTGGACGGCGGGTCCCGATTTCCGAACCAATACCCAATTCCGGGGACGCTGTGGCCACCGCAGTCGCGGGAACATTCGGCCGAAGCTTGTCAGGAAAAGCTTGGGGGATTATAGCCATAGTGATTTCTCTTAAAGAAGGGCGAACGGCTGCTCGTCGCTTCAAAGGGACCACTGGAATGCCGGATGGGACGGCATCTTTGTGATTGAGTAACAGCCGCCCCTCCTTGCTGACAACAGCACACGTCGCATGCTGGTACCACGCCACGTGAGCATTCGAAGCTTTCGGCACATAGCTCGATTCGCTGACCAAGAAATGGGCCCCAATATTTAATCGCATAAAATGATGCATCGTGATTATAACCTAATTGTTGAGCGAAGCGGTGTTTATTGTACCTCATGAATAGCACCGAGGGGTTCTGTCTAAACACTAAGAAGCCCGACCTGATAGAATACAGGTGCATAACCTCCTAGGCCCTCAACGGAGAAGCCACATCCTTAAAATTATCGTGCAACGGTTGGACCACCTTAGTGGATTCTTTGCCGATAGTCAAGACTCTATCGACAAAGACCATATTGTCCCCAACCATGCGAGGTCGAAGGACTAATCGCCGAGCCTCTCGCTGTGACGGGTCTGGAGAAGAAGCATCAATTAGATGCATGACCCGGGGGAAGTTGTATCTTTCGTAGAATCGGGGTCGTTTGTTAACGCCAAAGGCATCCAGCACGTGCATCTTAATCCATGAAGTGAAGTAATGCAATGGGAGATACACGGGATTTACCCCCGGCTGAGTAGTGTCAGCTGCTAAACTCAGGCCATGGTATAGATGAGCTAACCCTGTGATCCCAACGGCCACACAGTCTTTGCGACGATGCGATGATCCGGATAAAAACAGATGGCCTCATGTAGCGGGGGTGCATCGGAAGCGCGGACCAACTCAGCCATAGGCCAATGAACCCCTAAATATCAAATACCATGTCTTATGTATATAATCAACGTCTTTTTAAGGAAATTGTATGTTTATCATGTCACGCATAATATTCTATATCTCCACCATTCTTCAGTGAGATTTTGTGCAGAAAACTACCTTATAATAGATATCGGAATCGCAAATTTGCAGTCAAAACGCAGCAAGTCAAAGACTTAAAATCTGGCAGAGATTCAGAAGATATAAAAATATTCCGGATATCACCTAAAGACCCATTGGCCAACACCAAACAACACAGAAGAAATCATATAGAGATCTTACTAAATGGTCGCGGAACCGCGGCCGATTCAGCCCGATCCGCGGCGGATCCGCGGCTGAGTTAGGGACTCCGGTGACTATACTTCTCCAGAACCTTCTCTTCAACCTCGTAGCTTGCTTGAGACGCTTCATAACCTCCTAGGTTCTTCTGGAAGGCTCTGCATAACTACCAAGCTTCTTGTGGAAGCTTGATTTGAGATCTATAAAAAGGGATCTAAGCAACATTGTAAAGGTTGTTGAATTTTAGGGTTGAAAGTTAAGTGACACTACTTGTGATTCTAATTCAAATCCAAATCAAGATTCGTAGAGAACTATATCAAGCGAAGATATCGAAGATCCTTTATCGCAACGCCGAGCGTCATCAAGAGCAAGAGATCCGCGAATGATTCACATCTCACGGTGATCGAGCTACGCAAAAATCGACAACAAATCTCTTTTCAAAGGAGTGATCGAGAGCTTAGTCTTGTAATCTCGAATTGAGAAGTGTAAATTTGAAGAAAATTTAATAATGGTGATAAATTGTTGATTCTCCCTTTCTTTACATTCTTGCATTATGAAATTTTTAATTATTGATTCTTTTATTTTCATGATGCGTGAGTAAATCTCCGCTTGCTAAGGAATTGAAGGAAATCGGTAGATGTGTAACAACTCCAATTTTTGTATATATAAATTTGATTTAAATTTGAAGTATACTTGGAGTATTTAATGTTGCTGTTGTCACTTTAAGTATCTATTTTCCCACAATAATTACAAGAAGGATCTTGTAGCTCATTGGTAATACCTTGCACTGCTGAACCAAGCCACCAGAGTCAAATCCCATGCCCCACATTATTTTTAGATTATTTTTCTTTTAAAATTCATGGAAGCCCAACAGTCCACAGGCCATAACTCCCAAAATTTGAACTGAATCCTAAAATCTAAATATACCAGAAGCTACGTCAGAGAATTCCCCACCCAAAGATCACCGGACTCGGCCGGGATCGGCCGAGTCGGCAGGCGGACCGGCCGACTCGGGTCGGCGCCGCCGGCCGGACTCGGCCGGACGGCCGAGTCCCCAAAATGAAAGTTTTGGCTTTTCGACTTCTAAACTCCTCTGTATACACCATTTTAATGGATCGGTTCTCGAATGTTAAATACACCCTATTTAATACAAATTTTAATTTTTTTCCTTTAATTTTTACAATTTTTCAAAATAAAAACCTTTCGCTTATCCTACCCTAGCCTACCCTATAAATAAACCCCCTACCCTCTACCCTCTCATTCCAAAACACTAGGTTTACTCTCTCGAAATTTTTACAAGAAGGGTGTACTTTGAAATCAAGTTCACGGCGAAGCGCTGACGGAATTCCGGCGACGTTTTTTGAAACAACCGGCGACGAAACAACGCCTTGGCCACTCATCTAGTTCCCCTATACTCTTTAGTATAGATCGAAAACCGTAAGTCCCATTCTTTTCTTCTTTCTACTTCTCAAAAATACGAAATTACGAAACCCGGCGGAAATCGGTACAAACCGATTTCCGATTTGGTTTTCTATAAAATCTCACTTGTCACCAATTCCATAATACTTAAACTTATTCCTGTTGACTATTAATTACATAACAACTAATTTGAACAAAGTTTCTCACATGAAATGATAGCTTTTGCAATATCGTATTCTTTTTCACTTTAATACCATAATGTTTATTTTTTTCACTTCCAATCAATTCAATCATGCCTAAATATCTTTATCATGATTACTAAACTTGTAAAAATCAATTTGAATAAGTTTTCACACATGAAATGATAACCTTTTCAATTTACCGTATTTTTTTACCTTAATACCATCATGTTTCAATTTCACATTTAACCCATTAACATTGCTATACCTTAAAATAGATCACGAGGTAAGGACCTACCTCCTCACACACACATATGCAACCATAATACGCTATCTTGAAAACTCCTAATACGATAAAACAAGATTTTACATTAAAATACCATTTCCTTAATAAAACCTTTTATAAAAGTTTAGGTTTGATACATTTATTTACACAATATCTTTAATAGGAAAAAATACTATAAGTTGTGGACATCGATCGTTTATCTAAACCTGAATTTGTGGTGTCTAGGCAAGTGTGTCTAAGGCAAGTGGTTACTTAATTAGGGCCACTATTTATAGTGGAGAGCCTCCCACTTACCTGACACTTACCTGGCCGCAATTGGCGGTGAAGAGGCGATTTGAGGCTTCTAACGACTTGTCGTTTAGACCTTTTAGAAATAGGCTAGTTGGTTTAGGAAACCCTAGAATCTAAAAGACGGAAAATTACACTTTGCAAATAAATACTTTTTTCTTTATAAAACCGTTTTCTAAAGGATTAGTATTTTACAATCTTTGCAAAGCGCTGCTACAACCCATTTTAAGGGAACCCGTTCGGGATCGTGCGGTTTATTGCGCACCCTCGGGCTAGTAGTGCGAGATTCAGACCTCCGCAAGGAGCATACGGTCTCAAAAGGTTTAAAATACGACATCTTAAGAAAATGAGATTTTTGGAATATAAAATATTTATTAAAACTATTTTTGTATAAATATATGTATATTTATCATTTAAATATCTATTTTATTATAATATAAATATTCCACCTTTTTCTAAAAATCACAAGAATAAATTTTACACTAAAATACCATGAACTTCAAATAAATCAATATTATAGATAAATATCCTTATTTATAAAACTAGGATATTTTCACTAGAAATGTCAAAACATAAAATCCACCCTCATTACAACTCTAAAGACGAACAATAAATACTTGAGGTGTATTTTGAAAAGTATATAAAAGTATTTTTTACATAAAACCCCCCTCAAGTTTATAAATTACCCTAAGGACCCTAGCAATTATAAGACTTCGATTCACATCTTCGATTGTCTTACTCGGGTTTGAGTCTGATTAATCTGATTTGAATATGATTCAAGTCAATCCATAATCTACAAGTTTCCAATTCAATATGAACACATGAATCCATGAATACAATTATCAGTTTATACAATTTGGCTGAACCGAACTATGGATATATTCCTTTTACATGATTCCCAGTATTCCATTTACATGACTCTACGGTTATAACCGTTTCCTGATATCATGGTTTCGGTCAGTCAGTCAATCAATCATACAACCAACACAATTTACAAGATAACAATACAAACAAGACATCGCGGGGTTTAAGGGGTAGATTGGTACGGAAGGTGTTAAAGGTGGCACGAGGTGGTCAGATTTAACACACCTAACATAAATCCAGTTGCTGTTGTACCGTGGCATAAACGGTTCCTTGTACTATACGTGCCCCTAGTCTCTGGCATATAGAGACTCCCCTCGTATACACTGGCATCCTTCTGTACCAACCTACAAACAACAGCGTTAACATGACATTAGAACAATAGTATAAGATATCTTCCTTTTCTACTTTCCTCTTACCTTTGGGACTTACCGAGCGACCTGTTCGCTGACGACATTTTGTTTCTTTCTTCTTTGATTGTCGTCATGTGATTTGGACCCAGCAAAGATCGAGCCATCGCAAGAAAACTTGGAGAAATTTGCCGAAGACCCTGCACTTTAGTTTCATTGTACACTTTTTCCTTTCTGTGCTTTTCATTTCATGTTATGCCACTGTTTAGGCATGTTTTTATTTCAGTTGTATTTCCTTTTCATGCATTGTACAAAGAATGTTAATAAATAAAAGTTGCTGTTCTTTTACTTCTTGTCTATTGTGTATTTATTTTATATTGCTTAGATACGCTTAGCGTATGTACTTCTGAGTATATACGTAGCGGACTTCGTCGTGTCCCCGTTGTCGTACACTGGGAAGTGGGGCATGACAGGTTTTGTTGGTGGCCCATCCAGGTCCGAGCTGTATGAATCCTTATCATGCAGTTCTGGTATGTGTGAACAACCTAAACAATATAACACAAGAACCAGCAACTAAAACATTCTTTACAATTTATGTTTTTTGAATCTTTCAAATTTCTATTCCTTGAATCTTATCATTTCATGTGCTTGAATCTGTCCTAACCCTAATTTTTCTTCAGGGTTATGGATTCCCCAAATAACACCAGCACCAACGTCAATAACACAACTCCAGCACTACCTCTCACACCAGCTGTTCCTGCGCCACCTACCGAGCAAACGGTACTACTTGAAGCAATTCGCAGCCTTCTCAAGGGACAGCAACAACTTTTGAACCGTCCCGAGACTGACGCTCCGGGGGTAAAGCAATTCAGGGCTTTACATCTGAAGCAATTCTCAGGAAAGGGGAGCCCACTGGAAGCTGAGGAATGGGCTCAAAGTATCGAGGATGATCTGGCCGCAGCACAAGTGCCAGACATCGCTTGGGTCCGTGTAGTGAAACTACAGCTCATGGATAACGCTCGCAACTGGTGGAAGGCGGAAGAAAGCCATCTTGCACAGCCTATTGAATGGAAAACGCTTCGCGAGAAGTTCGACGCGAAATACTTCCCTGTGACTGCCAGGTTTGCCATGGAGCAGCAGTTCATTCATCTACAACAAGGATCAATGTGGGACAAATCGGTAGATGAATACGATGCTGAATTCACCATGTTAAGCCGGTAAGATATGTCGCAATAGTTCAATTTTAAATATCACATACCACACAGCTAACACTATCCTTGAACAGATTCGCGGCACATTTGATACCGACGGACGATATCAGAGGCCGTCGTTTCCAACAAGGACTGGATACGGAGATTCAGGCTGCTTTAGCCACAGGAAATTTTTTGACTCATAAGGATGCTCTGGAACCTGCCCGCAGTTATGAGGCAGTGATAAAAGCAAGGGGCTGACCTCAGTCTGCAGAAGTCAAGCGCCCTGCTAACCAGATAGCAGGTGGAGCCTCGTCTAGACCACATTTTGTGCCAAGACGTCCTGGAGCACCAATCAGCAGGCCCAGCCCAGCCTTTTGTAACTACTGCAAGAGAAATGGGCATCTGGCGAGAGATTGCCGACGTGCGAACAACCTTTGCTTGATCTGCGGCTCAGCTGCTCATGGTATTGGGGCTTGTCCTCATAAACAAAACCCAGTTGCTGCACCCAGGCCAGCAAACAATTATCCACAGCGTCCAGCCATCCAAGCCCCTGCTCCAAGACTTGCACTGTCTGCACCACCCAGAGGACCGCAAGCTGCACCACCTCCTCGACAGTTCCATCAAGCTCAAAGGAACGTTCCGAGGAATACTCCTCAGGCGAGGAGGAATGTGCCAAAGCGCCAGGCTTTCATGATGTCTGTGGAAGAAGCTGAGGCCACTGGCCAAGTCATTACTGGTAAACTTTCCTTCTCAAACTTATCTTTTAGTCCTGGTTATCTACACACTTTCCCTATACCTAAAACATATCCTATATACCTTAGGTACAATCCTAGTAGCTTCACTACCTGCACTTGCACTGTTTGATACCGGAGCATCCCACTGCTTTATGTCGCAACGGTTTGTCCGAACCAATGCGATTCCAGTCTCACTGCTTGTATCTAGCTGGAATTTCAGTTCTGGAAATGGCGTTCTAAAGGCAACTATAGGATACAGCTTGTGTCCAGTCGTCGTCTGTAGTCGAGAGTTTTATGCTGACTTCAAAGTACTGGACATACCGAACTTCGATGTGGTTCTAGGAATGGATTGGCTTGGAACCTTTTATGCTACCATCGACTATCGTCAAAGGAGGGTAGTATTCGAGGTTCCAGACCATCCGGTCTTTTATTTCAAGAGTGAAGACCGTACCCTGGAGCCAGGTACCTACAAAGCGAAGCCAAGGGAAGCAGTAGTTGCGGCAACTCAAGCGGAAGAAGAATTAAGACCAGAGGTAGTTCGAGAGTTCGACGATATATTTCCTGACGATATATCAGGTTTGCCTCCCGATCGAGCTCTTGAATTCAGTATTGATTTAGTACCAGGAGCACAACCAGTGATCAAAGCACCTTATAGACTAAGTCCGGAAGGATTGAAGGAAGTCCGAACACAGTTGGACGAATTATTGGCGAAAGGATGGATTCGACCCAGCACTTCAAGTTGGGGAGCACTTGTACTACTGGTAAAGAAGAAGGAAAGTTCATACAGAATGTGCATCGATTATAGAGCTTTGAACGAAGTCACTATAAAGAACAGGTATCCACTCCCGCGCATCGATGATTTATTCGATCAGCTAAGTGGATCTTGTGTTTTCTCTAAATTGGATCTTCGTTCAGGTTATCATCAAGTAAAGGTCAAGAAAGCTGATATTCACAAAACAGCTTTCAGAACTCGCTATGGACATTACGAATTTCTAGTGATGCCATTTGGAGTGACCAATGCACCGGCAATATTCATGAACCTAATGAATCAAGTTTTCCGGGAGTATTTAGACAGGTTTGTTGTCATCTTCATCGACGACATCCTGGTGTATTCCAAGAGTAGGAAAGAGCATACAGAACACCTACGAATTGTCCTGGAAACTCTTCGACAACATAAGCTTTATGCCAAGTACAGTAAGTACGAGTTTTGGCTAAATCAAGTTGGTTTTCTTGGACATATCGTATCAGGAGAAAGAATTTCTGTGGATCCAGCCAAAGTTTCAGCAGTTAGCGAATGGCCTACACCAAAGTCAGTGAAGGACATTCGGAGTTTCTTGGGTTTAGCTGGATATTACAGAAGGTTCATTGAATGATTCTCAAAGATAGCAACACCTTTGACCAAGCTCACACGAAAAGATGAAGAATTTGTATGGTCAGAAGTATGCGAACAAGCTTTCGTAGAACTCAAGTCAAGATTGACATCTGCACATATTCTCGCAATACCGGATCAATCTGGAGGATTCGAAGTGCATTGTGATGCATCCGGTAAGGGATTAGGACGTGTTCTACGTCACCACGGTAAAGTTGTGGCTTATGATTCAAGACAACTGAAGACTCATGAGCGCAATTATCCGACGCATGATCTGGAGTTGGCAGCTGTCATCTTTACTCTCAAGATTCGGTGCCACTACCTACTTAGTGAACGAGTGAACATCTACACAGATCATAAAAGTCTGAAGTACGTGTTTACTCAGAAGGAGTTGAATATGAAGCAGAGAAGATGGTTAGAACTCATGGCTGACTTTAACATCAAGTTGCAATATCACCCAGGGAAGGTGAACATAGTACATGATACTCTTAGTCGCCAACCATTATTGATGAATCTCACCGCTCAGTGGATGCTTCAGTAAGACTTACATCAGATGGAGATTGAAGTAGTCATGCCAGGTAATGCTTCAAGTTTGTTGAATCTACAAGTTCAATCAACCATTGTCAATCGGATCAAAGCAGCTCAAGCAAGTGATGCTAGGTTGCAAAGGATCAGAGAACAAGTGGAGAATAGACTCAGAACAGACTTAATCATCCATGAAGACGGATCTATGAGATACGGCAGCAGATTGTGTGTACCAAAGGGTCTTGTTCGGTAAGAGTTAATGAAAGAAGCTCACAGCTTTCCCTATTCAGTACATCCTGGAGGTACCAAAATGTACAAAGATCTACGTCAGAATTATTGGTGGCATAGAATGAAGCGTGAAGTAGCCAGAAGCGTCGCAAAATGTTTGGTGTGTCAGCAAGTAAAGGCTGAACATCACAGGACAACTGGACTTGTTCAACCGTTACCAATACCAGAATGGAAGTGGCAGCACATCACGATGGACTTTGTGACTGCTCATCCTCGCAGTACAAAAGGTAACGATGCTATATGGGTCATTGTGGATCGACTCACAAAGTCGGCTCACTTCATCCCATTTCGAGTTGGCCAATCAACTGAGACACTAGCAAAGAAGTACATGGAGGTAATAATCTAATTAAGATTTAAACTCTTCATAATGTACTATCTCTGATACCCATGAACTCATATAGGAAATTGTGAGACTTCATGGAGTACCGGTCTGCATTGTCTCCGATCGTGACACCAGGTTCTGATCACAATTTTGGCAGAGTCTGCAAGCTAGCTTGGGAACAAGTCTGAACTTCAGCACGGCTTATCATCCACAAACAGATGGTCAGTCGGAACGAACTATTCAGATCTTGGAGGATATGCTCAGAGCGTGTATGCTAGACTTCAAAGGATCGTGGGAAGATCACCTGCATCTTGTGGAGTTTGCGTACAATAACAGCTACCAAGCAAGTATAGGAATGACACCTTTTGCAGCATTATATGGAAGGAAGTGTCGATCACCATTAAGTTGGGACGACATTGGAGATAGGGAACTTCTTGGACCAGAGATGATAGTAGCGACCGTTGATGTGGTTTGTACTATCAGGGAAAGAATGCGCATAGCCCAAGATCGACATAAACACCGGGCTGATGCAAAGAGACGACACTTGGAGTTCCAGCCAGGAGACCATGTATTCTTGAAGATATCTCCAAACCGCAGAATGATCCGATTTGGAAGACGGGGTAAATTGAGTCTGAGATACATTGGACCGTTCGACATACTTGAACGAGTCGGTGAAGTGGCATACCGCTTAGCGCTTCCACCCTCATTGGAAGGAGTGCATAACGTGTTCCACATATCCCAACTCAGAAAGTATGTTAGTGACCCCAGCCATGTACTTGATCATTCCGAGCTCACTATACAGCCCGACTTGTCTTGTGAGCAACAACCTGTGGAGATCCTGGACAGGAAAGTGAAGACGCTTCGGAACAAGAAAGTTAACTTGGTCCGGGTAATGTGGAGGAAATAAACTCCAGGAGAATCCACGTGGGAAAGGGAAAATGAAATGCGTGCAAGATATCCTCATCTCTTTGTAAATTAGTCCTCAAATAAAAGTTGTAAATTTCGAGGACGAAATTTTTGTAAGAAGGGTAGATTGTAACAACTCCAATTTTTGTATGCATAAATTTGATTTAAATTTGAAGTATACTTGGAGTATTTAATGTTGCTGTTATCACTTTAAGTATCTATTTTTCCACAATAATTACAAGAAGGAGCTTGTAGCTCATTGGTAATACCTTGCATTGTTGAACCAAGCCACCAGAGTTCAAATCCCATGCCCCACATTATTTTTAGATTATTTTTCTTTAAAATTTCTTGGAAGCCCAACAGTCCACAGGCCATAACTCCCAAAAGTTGAACTGAACCCTAAAATCTAAATATACCAGGAGCTACGTCAGAGAATTCCCCACCCAAAGATCACCGGACTCGGTCGGGATCAGCCGAGTCGGCCGGCGGACCGGCCGACTCGGGTCGGCGCCACCGGCCGGACTCGGCCGGACGGTCGAGTCCCCAAAACGAAAGTTTTAGCTTTTCGTCTTCTAAACTCCTCTGTATACTCCATTTTAATGGATCGGTTCCCGAATGTTAAATACACCATATTTAATACAAATTTTAATGTTTTTTTCTTTAAATTTTATAATGTTTTAAAATAAAAACCTTTCAATTACCCTACCCTAGCCTACCCTATAAATAGACCCCCTACCCTCTACCCTCTCATTCCAAAACACTAGGTTTACTCTCTCGAAATTTTTACAAGAAGGGTGTACTTTGAAATCAAGTTAACGGCGAAGCACTGACGGAATTCCGGCGACGTTTTTTGAAACAACCGGCGAAGAAATAACGCCTCGGCCACTCATCTAGTTCCCCTATACTCTTTAGTTTAGATCGAACCCCGTAAGTCCCATTCTTTCCTTCTTTCTACTTTTCAAAAATACAAAATTACGAAACCCGACGGAAATCGGTACAAACCGATTTCCGATTCGGTTTTCTATAAAATCTCACTTGTCACCAATTTCATAATACTTAAACTTATTCCTGTTGACTACACATAACAACTAATTTGAACAAAGTTTCTCACATGAAATGATAGCCTTTGCAATATCGTATTCTTTTTCACTTTAATACCACAATGTTTATTTTTTTCACTTCCAATCAATTCAATCATGCCTAAATATCTTTATCATGATTACTAAACTTGTAAAAATCAATTTGAATAAGTTTTTACACATGAAATGATAACCTTTTCAATTTACCGTATTTTTTTTCACCTTAATACCATCATGTTTCAATTTCACATTTAACCCATTAACATTGTTATACCTTAAAATAGATCACGAGGTAAGAACCTACCTCCTCACACACACATATGCAACCATAATACGCTATCTTGAAAACTCCTAATACGATAAAACAAGATTTTACATTAAAATACCATTTCCTTAATAAAACCTTTTATAAAAGTTTAGGTTTGATAAATATGTTTACACAATATCTTTAATAGGAAAAAATACGATAAGTTGTGGACATCGATCGTTTATCTAAACCTGACTTTGTGGTGTCTAGGCAACTGTGTCTAAGGTAAGTGGTTACTTAATTAGGGCCACTACTTGTAGTGGAGAGCCTCCCACTTATCTGGCACTTACCTGGCCGCAATTGGCGGTGAAGAGGCGATTTGAGGATTCTAACGACTTGTCATTTAGACCTTTTAGAAATAGGCTAGTTGGCTTAGAAAACCCTAGAATCTAAAAGACGGAAAATTACACTTTGCAAATAAATACCTTTTTTTTTATAAAACCGTTTTCTAAAAGATTAGTATTTTACAATCTTTGCAAAGCGCCGCTACAACCCATCTTTGGGGAACTCGTTCGGGATCGTGCGGTTTATTGCGCACCCTCGGGCTAGTAGTGCGAGATTCAGACATCCGCAAGGAGCATTCGGTCTCGAAAGGTTTAAAATACGACATCATAAGAAAATGAGATCTTTGGAATATAAAATATTTATTAAAACTATTTTTGTATAAATATATGTATATTTATCATTTAAATATCTATTTTATTATAATATAAATATTCCACTTTTTTCTAAAAATCACAAGAATAAATTTTACACTAAAATACCATGAACTTCAAATAAATCAATATTATAGATAAATACCCTTATTTATAAAACTAGGATATTTTCACTAGAAATGTCAAAACATAAAATCCACCCTCATTACAACTCTAAAGACGAACAATAAATACTTGAGGTGTATTTTGAAAAGTATATAAAAGTATTTTTACATAAAACCCCCCTCAAGTTTATAAATTACCCTAAGGACCCTAGCAATTATAAGACTTCGATTCACATCTCTGATTGTTTGACGCGGGTTTGAGTCTGATTAATCTGACTTGAATAAGATTCAAGTCAATCCATAATCTACAAGTTTCCAATTCAATATGAATACATTAATCCATGAATACAATTATCAGTTTATACAATTTGGCTGAACCGAACCATAGATATATTCCTTTTACATAATTCCCAGTATTCCATTTACATGACTCTACGGTTATAACCGTTTCCTGATATCATGGTTTCGGTCAGTCAGTCAATCAATCATACAACCAACACAATTTACAAGATAACAATATAAACAAGACATCGCGGGGTTTAAGGGGTAGATTGGTACGGAAGGTGTTAAAGGTAGCACGAGGTGGTCAGATTTAACACACCTAACATGAATCCAGTTGTTGTTATACCGTGACATAAACGGTTCCTTGTAGTATACGTGCCCCTAGTCTCTGGCATATAGAGACTCCCCTCGTATACACTAGCATCCTTCTGTACCAAGCTACACAGCGTTAACATGACATTACAACAATAGTATAAGATATCTTCCTTTTCTACTTTCCTCTTACCTTTAGGACTTACCGAGCGACCTGTTCGCTGACGGCATTCTGTTTCTTTCTTCTTTGAATGTCGTCAGGTGATTTGGACCCAGCAGAGATCGAGCCATCGCAAGAGGATTTGGAGAAATTTGCCGAAGACCCTGCACTTTAGTTTCATTGTATACTTTTTCCTTTCTGTACTTTTCATTTCATGTTATGCCACTGTTTAGGCATCTTTTTATTTCAGTTGTATTTCCTTTTCATGCATTGTAAAAAAAATGTTAATAAATAAAAGTTGCTGTTCTTTTTACTTCTTGTCTATTGTGTATTTATTTTATATTGCTTAGATACGCTTAGCGTATGTACTTCTGAGTATATACGTAGCGGACCTCGTCGCGTCCCCGTTGCCGTACACTGGGAAGTGGGGCGTGACATTATGAAATCCTAAAACTAATCTTAAGTCTTATGAGAATTGTGAACTTTAGGAAAAAAATCATCAATGACCTAATTTGGATCGAGATCACCATTCTTGATAATTTCGTTGTAATTTCTTGATAATTTCGTTGTAATTTGGGAATTAAATGATTGATGATTTTCTTTGCTAAAGATTATATTTGAATGATGATCAATGAAAAGACAAGGGATAGCGAAGGAGAAACCCTTGTTTCTTCAATAGATCCCTAATCTTCATTCATCATCATCGTTCTAGCTATAATTCATCAATAGATAAGATAAATAATTTTTAGTATTCATCATTGCTACTAATTCCTATCGATTCCTATAAGCTATCCTTCATTTTCTTGATAACTAAAATTGATTTTGGACTCTTTCTTGATTTCTAATTCTTGAACATATTCTTGATTTTCTTGAAATGACAACTCGATTAAATCTTGAATTCCTTTCTTGAATTTTCTTTTATATTTTCTTTCGATTCATCTAAAGCAAAAACAAATAAATACATGAATCTCAGTGGACGATCCTTTCTCATTAACGAGCTACATCAACACCGTTATTGATTGATTCTATAAATTCTTTGATTGTGATAACACATTATACTTTTCATACAAACACATCAATTGAAATCGAATCAATCAATTGGCGTCATAGCCGGGGATCCATGTCTAATTTGTTCGTTATTGCTATTTGAGTTGAAATATTATTATTCCATCAGAATTTTAAATCAAAATCGCATCGTGTGCTTAACGATTAGTTGTGAATTTTACAAGGAAATCTGGAATCTCTGCAGCAAGGGGAAAAATATTCAAATCATTTCAGATAGGAAAGAGGAGCAATAGGAGCAGCAGTACAAAATTTCATTCAAAGAACCGTTCATTCAACAGCGGAACCGCGGCAGTTTAGAGGAGTTGGGGCTCCAGATCTCTGTGGTACATTCTATACTTTCTTATCTCTCCTCTGCACTTGTCCAATAACCATTTTCTGCAGGATTCTTTGAAAAATTCGCAGCGCCGCTAAAGAATTTTTTTTTTGCGTATTTTGATATTGTTTTTTTGTGCATATTTTAATACGGAAATTAAGGGGTAAAGACCAAATTCAGATTAGGTGAGGATTTCCTTACCCTTGCTAAGCCCCAAAAATCACAAAACTAGCATCCTTATCACCCTCATTAACTAAAAAATATCTAGACAAGACTCTGAGGACCGTCGCGCTCAATTTGGACAGAAGAAGGTCGTGGGTAATCTATTGCTTATCCGTATTTATTTTGTGGTGTCTAAGGCAAGTGGTTACTTAATTAGGCCCGCTACTTACGTAGCGGAGAACCTCCCACTTACCTGGCACTTACATGACCACAGGAGGGATAAAGAGGCAGTAGAGAATTTATCCTGCGATTTGTCTTCTGGAAGTCTAGGAGTGGTCTAGTGCCTTGATCTAGGTGACCATTAAATCTAGGATTGCTTGTGCATTTTTGTGTGATTTTTCTAAATCCGTCTTTTACAAACCAAACACCAAACCAACACTTTTCTCTAATTATCACAAACGCTGCCACTTGTGCTAAACCGTTTAGTGCATGCTCGGCTGGACATGGGATTCTAGTGCCCATCTTGTCCGCGTTTCTCCTATCGACTCTGAAATTAGTATTTCTACATCTTCCTTTTTTCTCACCATACACCACATCCACCACGATGGACAGTTCTCTATCGAACTTTCATAACACCACTTTGCCACCGCCCACAGGTGCGCAAAATCTACCACGTATGTCTCTCCAAGAGAGATGGTACCCTATACATGGTCATCTTTCTACTTGTCTTTCTATTCCGCCAGCCAATGAGAATAATTTCGAAATCAAACCTCACCACATCAATCTTTTACCAAAATTTCACAGTCTCGAGTCTGAAAACACATACGTTTTTATTACTAAATTTGAAAACGTATGTGCTATGATGGGCACTTCACAACTTTCTATGGATGCTACGCGTCTACGTCTTCTCCCATTCACTTTGTGTGATTTAGCCGAGAAGTGGCTTTATAACACAGCTGCACATTCTATTTCAAACTGGGATGAATTCGTCATAGCTTTCCTTAAGAAATTCTATTCCAATCATAAGACCGTCCGAGTCCGTAGCGAAATCAATCAATTTACCCAACTTCCAAATGAACAATTTTGGAAGTGTTTTGAACGATTCAAGAATCTGTTAGTCCAATGACCTCATCAGGGAATCCATAGATGAGATCTCTGTCGAATCATATATGAGGGCATTAATCCAACAACAGAGCAGATGCTTGAGTCCATGTGTCAAGGCAATTTCATGTCTAAAGATGATGGTAAAGCTTGGAAATTTTTAGAAGATTTCGCTGAAAAAACTTTGCAATGAGAGAGTGTTAGTCATCCATCGTCTAGGGGTGGTATCTATTAACTGTAAGTCGATGTGCAATACCCCACTAGTTGCGGGGAGGCGGAAATTTGAAAAACGATCTTGTTCTTTAAGCAAACATCGATTAACCGAAGATCTTTACTAAACTATAATTAACACCAACCATAGAAGTTCTTAGCTACTATGTAAAGAGATTATACCTAGTGATTCGTGTCCTTCGTCTTTTCGATCTCTACGTCCTCCTCGGCCTCCTTTCCATGATAGATGATCTACCCCAAGAACCCTAATCCAAGCTTCACCTCTAAACTTGAGGTAACATAGTTTCTCTAGTTGCTAATTAAAGGAACTAAGATGATATAGAGTTAGCTTATGGAGTGTTTAGTCTATTCTAATCCTTGATCTCAACTCATGAGTGGTAGGATTAGGGTTTGAAGAGAGAGTGAGCTTGAGGAGAGAGAAGGTGAAGATGATAATGATAATGATATTGTTTCTCACTTGAATATATGAAGCATAATGAATAAACAAACAAATGAATAAAATGAGATTATTCATCATGCTACATAAATTCATTATGAGTGATTCACTATGTGAGTCATTAAGTATTTAATAATGCATTAATGACATGGTGAATCACACAAAATGAGTCACAATATCATTTAATGATAATGCCACCTAAACCCTCAACTCACCATGCTTCTAGAAGCTTCCCGGAAAATTACGAGAACACCCCTCCTATCCGTGAAAACACGGAAAAACTTTAGACTGTATAAATCCAATAACCTGATACTAGAATCTGGCTTAAACCAAAACCGGCTAGTAAAAACTGTCCGAACGTCGCACGCGTGTAAACACACGTGTGCGTCCGAACCCTCGTCGTAAAACCGTACGACCACTATATCGTTTTGCCTGGAGTTGAGAAATCTCTGTGTGGGACTCTAAAGACTCAACTACTATGCTGGCAATGGGTTTAACCACAGACCGCAAGCGGCACTTCCTGTACGTAACGGTCCCCAGGTAGATGTCGATAAGAAAGTCGATGAGGAAACCCATCCGAATTCCTACTGAGCCTGTCCGTGACAATATTCGCGCAGTCCGGTCTGTTCATCTAAGAGTATCGCATGTATGGTCTAGGGAGGTGGTGGATGTCAGACCCCTAATAACCGTACAAGTCGTGTCGGTATGGCTCAAGACCATCCGAGAATCTACTGATCAGTCCATCAGTAATTCTCAATCAGCCCTGGCCAGGGACTTATGGTAATGACCAACCGATCACCGTGCGATATCAACTCCCTATACCGGGAGAGACGAATCCTTAACAGTCGCTCACTGCCTCCACGTGGCTCGGGACTGTGCCCAACCAAAATCTGTTTGCACGACTCCTTTGAACTGTGGTAGGGTAGTAATCAAAGCACAGTGGGAACTCACACGAGAAAAATGATGAGCTTAAGTCAACGGACTATCTGCACACATGTCACCTGAGAACTGCTATCTGACGTTAGGTATAATACCATCCAGTCAGTTCTCGACGAGTCATGTTCGGTGTACTCACACCCAGTGAGCATCTGTATACAATCTTAGGTGCACACCACCAATGGCTGCGGGACCAATCCACCGCCCCTCGTCAGGGTCTAGATATGTATACACCAGTCTACTCCAGAGTATCAATGTCCAGTCTCGATACTCCTGTGACCAGGGATATCTAAGGATGTGCCTATTGACTATCCAGCTCCCACAAGTATGACTGCCATCACAACGCCGGTAGTCAGGCAAACACCCTATGGGCTTTATCAACATGTATATATATAAATACAAAGTAAAATATATCATACGTTAAGATAAAGACAAACCAAATAGCGTACTATCATATCAAGCAAGATTGTCATGTACATACATATCCCTAGCATCCAACAATCTCTCACTTGCACTAAGGCCTATAATTGGCGCAATGAGTACCCACTGTCTACACCAGATCCAGTTGCTGGCGTACCGCATGCCCAACATCTCAAACAGCCTTTCGAACTGGACTTGAGGGATGGCCTTGGTGAATGGATCTGCCGTGTTGTCTTTTGTGTCCGCTCTCCGTACCTCGATCTCCCGACGATCCACAATCTCCCTGATCAGGTGAAACCGCCTTAAGTTATGTCTGGATTTCTGATTGGACCTTGGTTCCTTCGCTAATGCTACAGCCCCATTGTTATCACAATACAAAGGTATTGGATTGGCAATGGATGGAACCACCTGAAGTTTAGAGATGAACTTTCTCATCCAGACAGCCTCTTTTGCGGCTTCACTAGCAGCTATATACTCGGCCTCCATAGTTGAGTCTGCGACGGTATCCTGTTTGGAACTCCTCCAACATACCGCCCCTCCATTGAGGGTAAACACAAAATCTGAAATGGACTTAGAATCATCTTTGTCATTTTGGAAGCCGGAGTCGGTAAAAGCCTCTACCTGGAGGTCCCCATTACCGTTAACTAAGAACATCTCCTTAGTCCTTCTCAGGTAGTTGAGAATGTTCTTTACCGCTATCCAATGTTTCTCACCTGGGTCAGATTGATACCTGCTTACCACACTAAGTGCGTAAGCTACATCTGGTCTGGTACATAACATCGCATACATTATAGATCATACTGCCGAAGCGTAGGGTATAATGCCCATGCGAGCCCTCTCTTCATCAGTCTTTGGAGACATCGCTTTGGAGAGGGTGATCCCGTGACAAGCGGGCATATTACCGCGCTTGGAATCTTCCATACTAAATCTCTTTAGTATAGTGTCAATATACCTGGACTATGAAAGTCCCAACATTCTATTAGATCTATCACGATGGATCTTAATGCCCAGAATGTATGATGCATCTCCCAAGTCTTTCATGGAGAATTTCTGTGACAAGAAGAGCTTTACTGATTGTAGCATAGGGACATCATTCCCTATCAGTAGTATGTCGTCGACGTATAAAACGAGGAAGACTACTGCTCCTTCTACAATCTTCCTATAAATACATGGTTCATCTACATTTTTGATAAAGTCCAATTCTTTGACTGTCTCATCAAAGCAGATGTTCCAACTCCGTGATGCTTGCTTTAATCCATAAATGGATTTAAGCAACTTGCACACTCTTCCGCTGCTCCCACTGTCTAAGAAACCTTCTGGTTGATCCATGTAAACACTCTCTTCTAAATGTCCATTTAGAAAAGCTGTTTTTACGTCCAACTGCCAGATTTCATAGTCAGGGAAGGCAGCAATCGCAAGAAGGATCCGAATGGATTTAAACATAGCTACAGGTGAAAAGGTTTCATCATAGTCCAATCCTGGTCTTTGACGAAAACCTTTTGCAACGAGTCTAGCTTTGTAGGTTTCCACTTGTCCAAATGCACCAATCTTCTTTTTGAAGATCCATTTGCATCCAACTGGTTTCACCCCAGGAGGAGCAACATCTAAAGTCCATACTTTATTGGTGTACATGGATTCCATTTCGGATCTCATAGCATCCAGCCACTTCACCGAGTCTATACTCGTGATAGCCAGCTGAAAACTAATAGACTCATCATCATCGATGATGCAACCTCTCGATCTCCATCTAGAAGAAAGCCATAGTATCTTTCAGGAGGATGAGAAAGCCTACTAGATCTGTGGAGTGGCATTGGTTCGTCATGTTCTATTGAAACCTGAGGTTCTACTAAGTCCTCGGTAGCAGTTTGAGGTTCTGGAATTTCTTCAACCTCTACCGCGCTCCCACTAATTTCTTTTGCAAGAAATTCGCTTTCTAAGAAGACAATGTGGCGAGCGACAAACACCTTTTGTTCTTCAATGTGGCAGACCATATACCCCCTTGAATGCTTGGGGTATCCTACAAACTTGCATAAAACCGATCGTGCTTCGAGCTTGTCCGGATTATGCTTTTTAACATATGCCGGACATCCCCATATCTTGATATACTTGAGATATGGTCTCTTCCCGCTCCACATTTCATATAGAGTGGTAGGCACAGATTTAATCGGAACTCTATTCAATAGGTATGCTGCTGATTCTAGAGCAAATCCCCAGAAGGAAAATGGCAACTCAGCACTACTCATCATTGAACGCACCATATCTAATAGCGTGCGATTCCTCCTTTCTGATACACCATTATGCTGAGGTGTATAAGGTGGAGTAAGCTGAGAGAGAATTCCATTCTCTTTTAAGTATTCAAGGAAACTGGTACTTAAGTATTCTCCACATCGATCAGATCGAAGTGTCTTGATGCTTTTACCAGTCTGTTTCTCCACTTTATTTTTATACTCTTTAAACTTCTCAAAGGCCTCGGATTTATGTTTCATTAAGAACACATGTCCATACCTAGAGAAGTCATCAGTAAAAGTGATGAAGTAGGAGTGACCGCTTCGTGCATACGTAGACATTAGACCACATACATCATTGTGTACAAGTCCCAAGAGTTCTGTGGCTCTTTCTCCGTTTCCGATGAACGGAGATTTGGTCATTTTTCCTTTGATACATGATTGACAAGTTGCATATGATGAATATTCAAACGGATCTAGATATCCATCTTTATGTAACTTAGTCAACCTTGTTTCGTTTATATGACCAAGTCTACAATGCCATAGGAAGGCTTGATTTGAATCTGGAGCCTTTCTTTTACGCGTGTTTTGAATATTGAAAATTTGAGGTTGATTAAGTATGTATATGCCGTTTTCCAGTGTGCCAAAGCCAATCAGTTCTCGATTTAGGAGAATGTTCATGACATTTCTTTCAAGCGCAAAATTATATCCTTCATTAGATAACAAAGATACTGATATAATATTACACAACATACTGGGAATACGAAAACAGCTGTTCAACACCAAAATGTGCCCACTAGTCAACCCTAGGTGATATTCCCCTATTGCAATAGCATATACATGCATTCCATTGCCCATCCGGAGAGTCATATCATCTGTCCCCAGTGTTAGTTATGTATATGCCCTAGAGGCCATTGTTGTACAAATGATGTATATTATAATGGATGCTTGGATATATATAGAGATGACTTTCTTGCTCGTCATGATAGTATGCTATTTGGTTTCACTTTATCTTAACATGTTGACTTGTATTGGTTTACTGTTTTTCTCTCGCATGTTGATAAAGCCCTTAGGATCTGTACTCGACTACTGGGACTATGATGAGATCATACTAGTGGGGCCACGGTAGTCGATGAGTACATCCTATAACTGTTCCTAGTCGTGGGTATATCGAGACAGGGCATCGATACACCAGAGTAGACTAGCGTATACGCATCTTGACCCATATGATGGGCGATGGATGATCCCATATCCATCGGTGTTTGAAATCAGAGATGGTGTACAGGTGCTCAGTGGAGACTGGGTACACTGGACGGACTCGCCGAGAACTCCCAGATGGTGATATACCACACGTCAGATGGCAGTTCTCCGGTGACACTGGTACAGGGTAGTCTGTAGACCCGAGATCGTCATAGAGTCTTGTGTGATTCCCACCGTGCTTTGATTTCCACCTTACCACGTCCAAGAGGGCGTGCAAAACGGTGGCTTTTGGGTACAGTCCTGAATCACATGGAGGCAATGAGCGATAGGAGGGGATTCGTCTCTCCCGGTATAGGGAGTTGATGTTGTGCTGTGTTCGATTGGCTATAACTGGAAGTCCCTGGCCAGGGCTGATATAGAGATTTACTGATAAGTGTTACTAGTAGTTTCTCGACCCGTTATGAGCCACACATCGACACGACTTATCGGTTACTGGGGTCTGACGTATACCACCCCTAGACTTGATATGTGACATATCAGACGAACAGATCGGACTGTGCGGGAGTGTTACTGATTAGATTCACAGGAGAACGCACAGGCTAGCTTGTTGATCTTCTGATCGCTCAATACCTGGGTGGCTGTTACGTTTAGCTGACCGCTTGCAGCTTGTGGGTGTTTGATATGATCATCACCTGCTACCGGCGTATTGACGATTCTTTAGAGTCCTACACAGAGGTTTCTTGGCTTAGGCGAAACGGAGTAGAGGCACATATGTGATATGTGCAGGACCGAGGATAATGCGATATGAGATACCGTATTATATTCTCGCGATATTTAGATATGAACTGGGACATCGGATCAAGTGTTGATTCGATGAATCGGTACATGATATATTAGTCGGTAATATTCGATATAGCCGGATCATCGAATCAAGTGTTGATTCGATGATTTAAAGTATAATAATATATATGATATATTATATTACATTATCTAATATTGGCTCGCTTTATTATTTCATTTTCTCACTGGATGATACATTGATATATATGCGATATATGTTAATTGTATTATTTTCTTTTGTTGCAAATATATAATATATATGTGATATATATTATTATGACATGATATGATTTATTGTTAAACATATTTAAGGATGATTAAATGTGGTTAGGGTTTGATTAGGGTTAGTTGCTTCATGCACCTTCTAGAAGCAATTTCTTTTGTCATGGTTAAGATATTTCTTGGTGACTCATTTCTAAACCTAACCAAACCCTAACTCTAGTTTATTCTCTACACATTATTAGCCACTCATCCTTGACCATGGTTGATATATCAATCATATAGCTTTATTTTCTATTCATCACAAAAGGATGATTATCATTATCATTTTCCATTATCATCTTCTTCTCTCTTGAAAAGCTCACTAGAAATTCTTTATGTGATGAATAAATACGAGAAAATGATTTAAAAGAAAGCATAAATACTACTCTCTCATCCTCATCTCATCTAGCCCATGAGATTAGTGTGTTCATCTCTTTAGAGTGAGAAAGCTTGAGTCTTTGCAATTTCGACGTAGATCATCGGAGATTTGGAACACTTCAAGCTAGCATGGATCGTTCGAGTCGTGGAGCCTCTCATGAGTCCGGGAGATCGTGGATCGCGGCAAAGGGACTTCTACTCGGAGCTTGTGAAGCGAAGGAGCGGACTACAAAGCTTGTAATCCCTCACACTTAGATAAAAGTTATCATCTTGTATGCTTAACCCTAATAATCTAGCAAAGATCCCGGCTTTGGGTTGTTCGGCACGTCTAAAATTTTATCCGGGCATGTTTGATGCCTTATGAACCTTCACAAGAGTGCCTAGGAACCAGACAGTGGTATCAGAGTCTAGCTAGAGCATTAGGCGATGTGTTTACGAAGTTAAAACTCCGATCGAACCCGTACCGACAAAATTTAACCCCTCTCTGGAAATTTTTCAAAATTTGGGATTTTTCTGAATTAAAAATATGTAAAAAAAACAGTAGGGAATTCTAAGAATTACCATGAAATACGGGCCCACAACTCCACCAAAACGCGGCGGAACCGCGGCGGAAACATGCTTTCCGCGGCGGTTCCGCGGCAGTTTTGTGGAATTGTGACACGTGGCTTCATGGTATTATCTGTAGTTGCTTGTTGATGCTTCTGGGAATTTTTAAACTGTTTTAAGTGTTAAGACTTCTGGGGTTTGTTTTGTAATAGTAGATTCGATCGGAATATTTAAATTCGTATTTCTTTCCGGATATTTAGAAACTGTTAAACTATTTGAACGGATATCATTAACTCACTGTTTCCCGGCACGGCAAACTTTCAAGTGTTGAATTTTTATCGGGTTTAAATCTTTCGGAAAAATTGTACAAGTTAAGCGGTGGACCCTCTAGAAGACAACAAACCTTAACTCGATTATGTGACTGTCTTGAACTGCCTTTTGAACCTTCGGGTTTGGGGCAGTACGGCGTGCCACATGTGAGGCGTTGGCTTGACCCTTCTACGGCTGGATCACCGATACTGTGACATATTCTGGGATTATTTGAACTCCGCTCAAGTGTTGAGCAATTTAGGAAATTTTGGGTATTTGATTATCTGTTCGGAAAGTTTAATACTGTCTATTTATCTGGAATATGATACAATATGTGGAATTCATAGAGTAAGGCATGAAATGCGAAGTATGTGATATTTCGGATTTACGATGTCTAAAGTGATTGTGGATTCCAAATGTTGTAGTTTTACACTTTCTTTTCTGTGACCGTAAGTGTAATATGTGATATCGCCGGTTTCGTTGCTATATGTCAACGACAATTGGGATGCGCATATTTACTTACGTTGATGATATGTGATATTATGTGTTGCTGTGATCTGTTATATTGGATCGTCGTGTTCTGAATAGCCGGGGGTTTTATATAAGATGAGGGTTTTTATTTTCATTCACGTAAAATTCATTTGTAATGTAATATTCTTTTATTTGGGGCACTTCCAGGTTGAGGTTGATGTCACCAGTGTATATTATTTACTTTTCCGCATTAGGTAGACCCAAGGAGGGGAGCACAAGTAACCGGGTTCTAGGGTCCAGTGGGAGGCCATCTCGAGGAGTCGAGACCGGGTCTCCTAACCCTAGAATTGGCAGTGTTACGTGTCGCTCTCGTAGGGGTCTTGGGATGTGGGTTTGGCTATTCGTCGCGACCGTGGAATCCGTGTTTTATACAGGCTCGTATTGAAAACACGGACGTCCTAGAATATCCAATATTTCATATATGTTCTTCTGCTGCAATGTTCTGTGATGAGATCATATTACTGCCTGAGACGAATGCTTATACTATATATATATATATGCTGATATATAAATATTACTGCTTTCGTTTCTTCTGTGATGCTTAGGAAGCATAAGCTGATGGGATTTTATTAATGAGATTAATAAAAAGAAAAGAAACCTAAAGATGTTGTAGAATCAAAACTTTATAAAAAAGGGTAGCTAAAATTTTTCTTTGCACAGTGATATATGTGATATATCCTGCACCTTATTCGATGGGGAAAGAGCCGACGATCCCTTCACCGGGAGTGACCTCTTTAGCGAAACTGGCAGATGTTACAAAACGCGGTTTGTCTTTTGAATGCTTTTAGTGTTTTGCTTTGCACAGCGGTATATATGATATATCCTGCACCTTATTCGATGAGAAAAGGGCCGACGATCCCTTCACCGGGAATTACCCCTTTAGCGAAACTAAGAAAAGCCTCAAAAACACTCCTTTTCAAAAGAAACATGATTCTACGACGATATCAAGTTCATTACGCTCAGGGTTTTCTGAAAAACCTGCGTAACCCTCCGTCATTTTAGGAAAATAGAGTACTTAGTATTCGTGTTGCGTTTGTTGACCATAGTTAAGGCGCAGTGTACGGTAGCTAAGTGATGTTTTCCTATATAACATAAGATGTGATTAATTAGGACAGTCATATGACTTTGTTGACCATAGTTAAGGGTCGTGTGGGTGGGTCTAAATTAATCAAGAAATGATGGGTAGAACTTGACTAGTGCTTATGATTTGTTGACCATAGTTAAGGTCATAAGACACTCGGGGTAAAAGAATTATCGGGAATTTCAAAAGTTGAAATTTGCAATGAGATTGCGTACCTCCTATGAGATAGTTGGATCCCGGTACCCACTGCGAGTAAGAGTTACTCCTGGGAGAGTTTTACACAGGATAATTAGCCGATCAAGTAGGTGTCTAGAAAAGTGTTAACGGGGTTACGCCTCTGGGAAAACGAGGTTTACTTTAATTAGGTCCGTGCAAAAGCACGGGGAACCTCCCTCAAAGTACCGACACTGATCTGGCTGAAAGATTGACGAAATTGTAGGGTGTAATTAATCCCGGCTAATCTTACCTTTTAGGGTTTGAAGGAAGATTTGATAAAAACAGTGGGAGACATCCTGATTAGATAAGATAATAAACCAATCTAATCTTGCAAGAGCGTACGCTAAAGTGTTTTTCTTCTCTCTCTCTCCAGGTAGCGACCATGTCAGGCCATAATCAAGATAATAATATGGATGTATTGACTAAACCCAATTATTGTACTGAGCTAGGGAATGTTGGACCCGTTCCTTCTTATAAGAGTTATAAGACTGAACAGGAAACAGGAGAATATCTGGATTCTCAAGCCACCCAAAAGAACATGCATGTTGATGCATCTTCTTCAGGTGTGTTAGTTATTGAGAACTGTTTCTCAGTTCACCCTACGTCCTCGGTATTAGATACCGGATCAGGATCCCACATATGTAAATTGTTACATGGGCTACGAAAAGGTAGAGAACTAGGAAAAGGTGATCATTCTGTTCAAGTAGGGAACGGTGCAAGTATTGTGGCCAAAGCAGTTGGCGAATATCACCTTGTATTGCCAAGTCGTAATACACTGATTCTAAATGAGTGCTATTATATACCGAACATGATATGCAACATTATATCAGTTTCTTTATTGAGTAAAGAGGGATATAATTTTGTAGTACAGGATAATGTTATGAACATCTTCCTAAATCAAAAGTTGATTGCATCAGGCTCGTTACATAATGGCATATTCATTCTCAATCAAAATACAGTCCTCAATATACAAAACACACACAAGAGGAAAAGTTCAGAAATGAACGAATCCTACTTGTGGCATTGTAGACTTGGTCATATCAATACGACACGACTGGCTAAGTTACATAAAGATGGATATTTGAACCCGTTCGAATTATCATCTTATGATACTTGCCATTCATGTCTCAAAGGAAAAATGACCAAAGCTCCTTTTAGTGGACACGGAGAAAGAGTTACAGAACTCTTAGGACTGATACATAATGATGTATGCGGTCCCATGTCTACGAATGCTAGGAACGGTTCTTCCTACTTCATTACATTCACTGACGATCTCTCTAGATACGGACATGTGTTTCTGATGAAACACAAGTCTGAAGCTTTTGAGAAATTCAGAGAATATAAGCACGAAGTAGAGAAACAAACGGGCAAAAGTATTAAGATTCTTCGATCTGATCGAGGAGGTGAATACTTAAGCGGTGAGTTCCTAGATTATCTAAAAGAGAATGGGATTCTCTCTCAGCTCACTCCTCCTTATACACCACAGCACAACGGTGTATCGGAGCGAAGGAATCGCACCCTATTAGATATGGTGCGCTCGATGATGAGTACAGCTGAGTTACCTATTTCCTTCTGGGGGTATGCACTGGAGACAGCAGCATACCTATTGAATCAAGTTCCAACTAAATCTGTACCTACCACACCATATGAGATATGGAGTGGGAAGAGACCATGTCTTAAACGAGTTAAGATATGGGGTTGTCTGGCCTATGTCAAAAGGCAAAATCCAGACAAACTCGAGGCACGGTCAGTTCTATGCAAATTTGTGGGATATCCCAAACATTCACATGGATATCTTTTCTACCATCGCGAGGAACAAAAGGTGTTTGTTTCTCGACATGCCACCATTTTAGAAAAGGAATTTCTTGCAAAAGAAATTAGTGGTGAAGAGGTAGAACTGGAAGAAATTCCAGCTACACAAACTCAAACTGAAACTGAAGATTTGGTAGAACCGGAGGATTCAATAATACCCAACGAACCCCAGCCTCTCCGCCGATCTAGTAGGGTTTCTCGTCCACCTGAGAGATACTACGGTTTTCTCATTGATGGTGGAAGCGAGGATTGCATCATGGATGATGATGACCCGACTAGTTTCGAGCTGGCCATCACGAGTGGTGACTCTGTGAAATGGCTGGATGCAATGCGATCTGAGATGGAATCCATGTACACCAACAAAGTATGGACTTTGGAAAATGCTCCTGAAGGGGTAAAACCCATAGGGAGCAAGTGGATCTTTAAAAAGAAATTTGGTGTAGATGGAAAAGTTGAGACTTTCAAAGCTAGACTTGTAGCAAAGGGATTTCGTCAACGACCAGGTATGGATTATGACGAAACCTTTTCTCCAGTGGCTATGCTTAAGTCCATCCGGATCTTACTTGCCATTGCTGCATACCATGACTACAAAATTTGGCAAATGGATGTTAAGACCGCCTTTCTAAACGGTGATTTAGAAGAGAGCGTGTACATGACTCAGCCAGAGGGCTTCGTAGATAGTGGGAGCAGCGGAAAGATGTGCAAGCTGCTTAAATCCATTTATGGGTTAAAGCAAGCATCGCGGAGTTGGAACATCTATTTTGATGTTGTAGTCAAAGAGTTTGACTTCATCAAAAATATAGATGAACATTGTATCTATAAGAAGGTAGCAGAGGGTAAGGTTCTCTTCCTCGTATTGTACGTGGATGACATACTCTTGATAGGAAACGATATTCCTATACTGCAATCAGTCAAGCTCTTCTTATCACAGAGATTCTCAATGAAAGATCTAGGTGATGCCTCCTGCATATTGGGAATCATGATCTATAGAGATAGATATAAACGGATACTGGGATTGTCCCAATCCAGGTACATTGACACCATACTAAAGAGGTTTAGCATGGAAGAATCCAAGCGTGGGAACCAACCCACGATCTCTGGACTCACTCTCTCCAAAGAGATGTCTCCCAAGACTGATTTGGAGAGAGCTCGCATGCAAAGGATACCCTATGCTTCGGCAGTTGGCTCTATCATGTATGCGATGCTATGTACCAGACCCGATACAGCATACTCACTAAGTGTAGTGAGTCGGTATCAAGCAGATCCTGGAGAGAGTCATTGGACAGCTGTGAAGAACATTCTCAAGTACTTACGAAGGACTAAGGAGATATTCTTGGTGTATGGTAACGGAGAACTCCAGGTGGACTCCTTTACCGATTCCAGCTTCCAAAGTGATAAGGAAGACTCTAAGTCGCATTCGGGTTTTGTCTTTACCCTCAATGGAGGGGCGGTATGTTGGAAGAGTTCCAAACAAGATACCGTTGCAGACTCGACGATGGAGGCTGAATACATCGCTGCCAAAGAGGCTGTCTGGATCAAGAAGTTCATTACTGAACTTGGAGTGGTTCCATCCATTGAGCATCCAATACCTCTGTATTGCGATAATAATGGAGCTGTGGCATTGACCAAGGAACCCAGATCCCATCAGAAGTCCAGACATATTCTGAGGCGGTATCACCTGATCAGGGAGATAGTTGATCGCCGGGAGATCGAGGTCAGGAGAGTAGATACGAAGGACAACACTGCGGATCCATTCACGAAGGCTATTCCCCAGATACAGTTTGAGAGATTATTCGGGATGCTAGGTATGAGATACTACAGCAGCTGGCCTTAGTGCAAGTGGGAGATTGTTAGTTATGTATATGCCCTAGAGGCCATTGTTGTACATATGATGTATATTATAATGGATGGTTGGATATATATAGAGATGACTTTCTTGCTCTTCATGATAGTATGCTATTTGGTTTCACTTTATCTTAACATGTTGACTTGTATTGGTTTACTGTTTTTCTCTCGCATGTTGATAAAGCCCTTAGGATCTGTACTCGACTACTGGGACTATGATGAGATCATACTAGTGGGGCCACGGTAGTCGATGAGTACATCCTATAACTGTTCCTAGTCGTGGGTATATCGAGACAGGGCATCGATACACCAGAGTAGACTAGCGTATACGCATCTTGACCCATATGATGGGCGATGGATGATCCCATATCCATCGGTGTTTGACATCAAAGATGGTGTACAGGTGCTCAGTGGAGACTGGGTACACTGGACGGACTCGCCGAGAACTCCCAGATGGTGATATACCACACGTCAGATGGCAGTTCTCCGGTGACACTGGTACAGGGTAGTCTGTAGACCCGAGATCATCATAGAGTCTTGTGTGATTCCCACCGTGCTTTGATTTCCACCTTACCACGTCCAAGAGGGCGTGCAAAACGGTGGCTTTTGGGTACAGTCTCGAATCACATGGAGGCAATGAGCGACAGGAGGGGATTCGTCTCTCCCGGTATAGGGAGTTGATGTTGTGCTGTGTTCGATTGGTTATAACTGGAAGTCCCTGGCCAGGGCTGATATAGAGATTTACTGGTAAGTGTTACTAGTAGTTTCTCGACCCGTTATGAGCCACACATCGACACGACTTATCGGTTACTGGGGTATGACGTATACCACCCCTAGACTTTATATGTGACATATCAGACGAACAGATCGGACTGTGCGGGAGTTGTCACGACCCGCTTCCCAGAGTACGCAAGATTTGGGCACGTGACATAGCCAACCATGCTACCTGTGGGTAGGAAGTATCCATCCACAGTCACATTACGGTTGTAAGGATATCAAGAACAAGATAATAAGCTAATCTAATACATGTCCAAATCCATAATAACAAGAATCAATAAACAATAAGTGCGGAAGCTAATGATCCAATACAATGAATAAACAGTATGTCAGGTCAGGTATTCAGTAGTCAAGGACTAATGCCAACACAAAGTCAAGTAAAAGTAGGTCTGTCTGGATCGACAGCAGGAATGGTTAGGTTTGTCGGCATTAGGCACGAGATCAGGAAACAAGTAATGTCATGGTACAACAGGATGAGTCGGTATGTATGTATATGTCAGGTGTAGCAGGGTCAGGCCAATATGTCGTGCAATCGGGTAAGTGCTCACAACAGGTATACAATCGATAATGAACAGCAGCAGGAAACAATAATTAACCACAATATTCCATATAACTACAGTGATGTTTGTATTCTCTTATCAACAGGTTCAATCATCTTTAGGGTGCAATAGCCACAAGGTAAAGCAATATCCGTAATTATAAATTAAGAAACTACATGAAATTATACTAAATATAATAATTATCTCATGAATGGTTTAACAGTTTAAGCAGATATGATTCAGTCGTTTATTTAGTTGCAATATGGGTTGATGTGGGTTGATTAATTACGAGGACTGTTGAAACGATTCCAGGTTAAGATAACTGCAATACTATGATATACATTACCATCATTAAGTTGTTTTATAGTATGAATTCAGGTGCGTGGCGAGACTAGATCTCGCACGCTAGCATGTTAGAGCAAGTATTCAAATACTTGCCTCGACGGTCTGCAAACGGGAACACGGATGCGATGTCGGCAGAAAACGCGATATGAAAGTACGGGCCACGGATCGAGTCCCAACAGAGGTCAACGGGATCACACGGACCAGGGGGCTTCGCTGGAGCGTCGGGTTCGCCAAGACGGCACGGTCGGGTTCCGGCAACGACAAAAGGGAGCGAAGTTAGCAAAACGATAGGATACAAGCGACTACGACCAGCAAGGGGAATGATTTGCACAAAGGAAGGAAAGGGGACACTTACAGAGAGGTATACCAGGTGACCCCGGCGAGCTCGACGGCGCTGGAACGCCGGCGAAGCGACGGCAGCGGCTGCAGCGAGGGTTGAAGGCTTCGGGGTGCGCGGGATAGGGAGCTGCGGCGAGCTGGAGGAGAGGGGGTCGGCACTGGTGGTCGAGGGGAAGAAGTAGGTGGTCGGAGGTGGCGTCGACGAGGTCGCCGGCGCGCTTCTCCGGCGAACAGCGGAGGTTAGGCGAGGGGTTAGGGCTCGTGTTGGTGGTCCGGCGAGGGGAGGAGGGAAACGACGACGAGGTCGGGTCGAGTAGGGTGAGAGGGTGCCGCGGGAGTCGTCGTCGACAGGAGGTGGCGTCGACGGCGAGGTCTGTGAGGGGATAGAGGCGTCGGGGTGTTGGGTGCAGGCGCAGGAGAGAGAGGAGGAAGGAGGGAGGAGGTGTGGCTGGCTCGCGGTGGCGAGGGCGGCGACGGCGAGGTCGCGGGGGATCGGCGGTGAGGTCGCAGGAACAAGGGTTAGGGTTTCGTGATGGGGAGGAAGATGGGTTGAGGCGGCTGTGCATGGTTATATATATATAGAGGAGAGAGAGAGAGAGAGATTAGAGAGAGAAAGGGAGATTGGAGAGATAGAGAGAGAGAGAATGAGGAGAGAGACAGAGAGAGATAGGGAAAACGAGTGGGGCCCACGCGGGGAAACCCAAGCTCGCGATTGGCTGCAGGGGGTTAAGGAAAATATTGAGAAAGATTTGTGGAGGATTCTAAGGGATAAGAACTGTTAGAATTTTATTCGTATATATATATTTTAGTTTTATATATTAAATTGAAACGGGTCTTTTTTGGCGCGAAATGAAACATTTCCAAATCGCGCCCGGGTTGCGCCCAAATGTTCCAAATTTAAATTATAGGATTTTAAGCGGGTTCCAAATTTTGAAAATAGGTGTTTAATGATTAAAATGCATGCCCCCAAGTCGGACACTTGCACGCGCGCGTAGTCGCCCAAACTTGCCCGTTTAGCCAAACGGAAAGGAATCTCGACACTCGGACGCTACCACGCGACTAGTGGCGACGAGTAGGCTAACATGGACATCTTAAATTTCATTTTAGCAGTTAAAATTTGTTATGTGCCAAAATGACTTAACCGGGTAAAATTTAGCAATAAACACCAGAAAATCAGGAAAATTGGAGATGAGCAAACCACGACCCTCAACTAGTAATATAAATAGTATTATTGGGCTCGGGTGTTACATCATACCCAACTACAAAAGAATTTCGTCCTCGAAATTCCAAGAATACAAGATAGCTAACTACTGGAAAAGGTGAGGGAATTTCTGTCGGATCTCGTCTTCTCGCTCCCAAGTGGATTCTCCATGCGATCGGTTACCCCAAGAAACTAGCACAAGAGGGATAACCTTGCTCTTAAGAACCTTTTCTCTTCGATCCTTGATTTCAACTGGTCGCTCCTCAAAAGTCAGGTCCTCTCGTACAGTCAACTCCGAATGATCCAAGACATGAGTCTCATCACGAACATACCTCCGTAGTTGAGACACATGAAACACATCGTGAACTCCTGCTAATGACGGTGGTAACGCCAACCTGTACGATACCTCTCCAACACGCTCCAATATCTCGAAGGGTCCAACGATTCGGGGACTAAGCTTTCCCCGACTTCCAAAGCGAATCACCCCTCTAGTCGGTGATATCTTCAGGAATACCAAAACACCCACGGCGAACTCTAGAGGTCTTCTTGACGTGTCGGCCCAACTTTTCTGTCTGTCTTGAGCTGCCTTCATATGCTTCCTGATGGTATTCACCCTCTCGACTGTCTGTACCACCAAATCTGGTCCTAATAACCTTCGTTCACCAACATCATCCCAACAAACAGGTGAACGGCACTTACGACCATACAGTGCTTCAAACGGGGCCATCTGAATAGTTGCTTGGAAGCTGTTGTTGTACGAAAACTCCACCAGGTGTAGATGATCTTCCCAAGAACCTTTGAAGTCCAACATACAAGCCCTCAACATATCTTCAAGGGTCTGGATCGTTCTCTCTGATTGTCCATCAGTCTGAGGATGATAAGCTGTGCTAAACTTCAATCGAGTCCCCAAACTTTCTTGTAAGCTCCTCCAAAAGTGTGACAAGAACCGAGTGTCCCGATCGAACACGATGCTTACCGGTACTCCATGCAATCTGACAATCTCCCGCATGTACCGCTCTGCCAAAGTCTCCGTCGATTGACCAACCCGAAAAGGAATAAAGTGAGCTGCCTTGGTCAACCGATCGACAATCACCCATACGGCATTGTTGCCCTTTGGACTCCGCGGTAAAGCCGTCACGAAATCCATGGTTATATGTTCCCACTTCCACTGAGGAATCGGAAGTGGTTGCAACAAACCAGCAACCCTTTGGTGTTCAGCCTTGACTTGCTGACACACAAAGCACTTAGCCACGAAGCGAGCAATTTCACGTTTCATACCTTCCCACCAGAAGTGCTGTCGAATATCTCGGTACATCTTTGTCCCTCCTGGATGTACAGAGTAAGCTGAACTGTGTGCCTCCTTCATAAGCTCTTCACGCACATCTCTTTTTGGCACACACACACGGCTACCATATCTCAACGAACCATCTTCATGGATCAGTAAATCGGTTCGTAGTCCGGCCTCTACCTGCTCTCGAAACTTTTATAGTCTAGGATCCCGCGATTGTGTCGCTTTAATCTTCTCAACTAAGGACGATTGTACTTGCAACTGCATCAACTGTCCTGTAGCACACGGTAGCACAACCTCCAAGTCAAATCTCCGAAACTCATCAATGATCTCTCTCTGTGCAGTCAATACTGAATTGCTGGTAACCGACTTAGCGCATCTGGCACGACGTTAACCTTTCCCGGATGGTACTTAAGATCAAGGTCGTAGTCAGCCATCAGCTCCAACCATCTGCGTTGCCTCATGTTCAACTCCTTCTGAGTGAACACAAATTTCAAACTCTGGTGATCTGTAAAGACTTCGACTCTCTCGCCCAATAGGTAGTGTCTCCAAATCTTCAGGGCGAAGATCTCGGCTGCAAGCTCTAAGTCATGAGTCGGATAGTTCTTCTCATGAGTCTTCAGCTGTCTCGATGCGTAAGCGACGACTTTCCCGTTCTGCATTAATACACATCCCAATCCTTTTCCAGATGCGTCGCTGTGAATCACCAGTCCTCCTGAATTATCCGGTACGGTCATGATCGGGGCGGTTATCAACTTCTGCTTCAACGTCTCGAAGGCCAATGCACATCCATCCGTCCAAACAAACGGTACCTCCTTACGCGTGAGCTCGGTTAACGGCTCAGCTAAACGAGCGAAGTTCTCCACAATCTTCTGTAGTATCCGGCTACTCCAAGGAAACCTCTTATCTCAGCTACATTCCTTGGAATAGGCCAATCTCGAACTGCTGCAATCGTTTCGGGACGGACGGTGATTCCATCATCCGACACGACATGTCCCAGAAATTTCACTTCTTCCAGCCAGACTTCGCACTACTCATCTTCGCATAACGCTTCTCCTGTCTCCACATCTGTAGGACCCAATGATATCCGGATCGCAAATCCAGTTTCGAGAATACCCTCGCGCCACTAAGCTGCTCAAAGAATTCTCCAATGCGAGGGATCGGGTACTTATTCTTAACAGTCACCCGGTTCAATTCTCGATAATCAATGCACATCCTTCTCGTGCCATCCTTCTTCTTTACTAAGAGAACTGGAGCTCCCCAAGGTGAGTTGCTGCTTCGAATCCATCCCTTCTCGAGTAATTCACTCACTTGTTTCTTAACTTCTTCCAATTCCACCGGTGTCATCGGATAACAAGATTTTGATACTGGCGCTGCACCAGGAGTAAGGTCAATCGCAAACTCCACATCTCGCTTCGGCGGTAAGCCCGAGACATCTTCAAACACATCCATAAAGTCGCGGACAACTGCCGGCTCTTCATTGCTTTCCACTACCATAGCCGCAAGAACACTGTTCGTCGGCCTAGCCCTAAACTCGACTGGCCCGACAGAATTGCTTTCTCCAATGAAAGTAAACTTAGGATGTCCGGGAATCTGGAAATTTCCTTCCTTGCCCTACAGTCAATGTGGGCGTGGAAAGTGCCAAGAAAATCCATCCCCAAGACAACCTCACAACTGCCCGTATCTATCACCAAGAAATCTGCAAAAAGCTCCCGTCCGCAAACAACAACTGTACAATCTCTACCTTCCTTACTAGCTATGATTTTCCCATTCCCAGTGTGTATGTCCCAAAAACTAGACAGGGTCGTGCAGGTAATCGAGTGTGTAGTTATAAATTTGGATGACCTAAACAATGGGATGCTCCGGAATCAAATAATGCTAAAGCGGGAAAACCACGAACGAGTACAGTACCTGAAACCACTTCTCCTGATGCCTTGGCTTCCTCAGCTGTCAAAGTGAAAGCTCGACCCTGGTTGGGTCCTTGTGTAAGCGGTTCCTGTCCTTGGAACGGTCCCTGCGGAGGCTTCTGTGTATCATCCTTTGTGCGAGGCTTCGACGGACAAGCATCAACGGTGTGATCTGCCGCTCCACATCTAAAACAGAGTCCCAGCCTCATACGACACTTCTTTCGCACATGTCCGGGTTTATGGCAGTATCTACAGATCACTCTCCCCTTCCGATCACCCATACTTGTCTTCTTCATTGGTGCTGCGCTGCGCCTGTCCACCGGAATACTTCTACGTACGGACGTGGGGTCCAGTGCAAATGCTGGTTCCAGCTCGAGTTGTTCCTTTAGTTTCTCCAGCAATCCCCTTATCACTCTTTGCCTGGCGGCTAAGGCCGCATGCCTTAGGTCCATCTTCAAATTCTGATCGGCCATATTCCTGGAAATCAAAGTACCCAACATTAGCATGATGATAGTTTTCGAGTGTAGATCAAGGCTAGAACTCCAAGATACTTAAATAGAGTACTGCATTGTAGCTATGCCGCGGTATCATAGCCGCAATTACTTAACTCCACCCAAGTCGCCTAAGTCCTAGAGATAACAAGAAGTTAGGTTTTCGAGTTTGACAATGCAAAGTAAGTTTGCATGTCGACATGATCCGGAAGAACGATTCAAGGACGGTAACACGGTCAAAGTGGCAGGACATGTTTCCTAATCACGTGGATTATGATTCGTGTATCGGGTGCAATACCCAACTACAAGGAATCAACCCAATTAACCTACGCTCTGATACCATAAAACCCTGTCATGACCCGCTTCCCAGAGTACGCAAGATTTGGGCACGTGACATAGCCAACCATGCTACCTGTGGGTAGGAAGTATCCATCCACAGTCACATTACGGTTGTAAGGATATCAAGAACAAGATAATAAGCTAATCTAATACATGTCCAAATCCATAATAACAAGAATCAATAAACAATAAGTGCGGAAGCTAATGATCCAATACAATGAATAAACAGTATGTCCCATAATGCGGGCTCACATCTGGAAATGAAATGACATAAATAAACTAAACTCTAAGGAACTCACAGTTCAGCCTGCTGGCTGAAGTACTCCTGCTCGGTCGTAGACAGTGGTATGGAATCTGGGCCATGCAAAACCCAGACGTCAGCGCGTCATGATATCAAGCATATAGTATAAACATGGTAGTAAGCAATGCAAGTATGAATATGAGTAAAGCAATGATAAGAGATAACAAGCAGGGTAATGTGCAATGGTGACTAAACTGTCCTATCAGGTTTTCTACTCTATAGTCTTTGAAACCAATTGATGAATCGTCGATGTAACTCAATAGTATCCCGTGCGTGCCCGGGACCACGGTCATGATCCTCGGGGCTGAATCCGAGACGTGCCGCTAAGCAGTAAAAGGTAGTAGGATGGACGAGTGATGTCAGCATCAACACTCCGGAGCTGGCCAAGCCCGTAAGACTGATCAGAACAATGTATCGAACTGTTGAGTTACAAGTCGGTTTCACCTTTGATTTCCCCATACCCCCAAACTATGTATGTCAGGTCAGGTATTCAGTAGTCAAGGACTAATACCAACACAAAGTCAAGTAAAAGTAGGTCTGTCTGGATCGACAGCAGGAATGGTTAGGTTTGTCGGCATTAGGCACGAGATCAGGAAACAAGTAATGTCATGGTACAACAGGATGAGTCGGTATGTATGTATATGTCAGGTGTAGCAGGGTCAGGCCAATATGTCGTGCAATCGGGTAAGTGCTCACAACAGGTATACAATCGATAATGAACAGCAGCAGGAAACAATAATTAACCACAATATTCCATATAACTACAGTGATGTTTGTATTCTCTTATCAACAGGTTCAATCATCTTTAGGGTGCAATAGCCACAAGGTAAAGCAATATCCGTAATTATAAATTAAGAAACTACATGAAATTATACTAAATATAATAATTATCTCATGAATGGTTTAACAGTTTAAGCAGATATGATTCAGTCGTTTATTTAGTTGCAATATGGGTTGATGTGGGTTGATTAATTACGAGGACTGTTGAAACGATTCCAGGTTAAGATAACTGCAATACTATGATATACATTACCATCATTAAGTTGTTTTATAGTATGAATTCAGGTGCGTGGCGAGACTAGATCTCGCACGCTAGCATGTTAGAGCAAGTATTCAAATACTTGCCTCGACGGTCTGCAAACGGGAACACGGATGCGATGTCGGCAGAAAACGCGATATGAAAGTACGGGCCACGGATCGAGTCCCAACAGAGGTCAACGGGATCACACGGACCAGGGGGCTTCGCTGGAGCGTCAGGTTCGCCAAGACGGCACGGTCGGGTTCCGGCAACGACAAAAGGGAGCGAAGTTAGCAAAACGATAGGATACAAGCGACTACGACCAGCAAGGGGAATGATTTGCACAAAGGAAGGAAAGGGGACACTTACAGAGAGGTATACCAGGTGACCCCGGCGAGCTCGACGGCGCTGGAACGCCGGCGAAGCGACGGCAGCGGCTGCAGCGAGGGTTGAAGGCTTCGGGGTGCGCGGGATAGGGAGCTGCGGCGAGCTGGAGGAGAGGGGGTCGGCACTGGTGGTCGAGGGGAAGAAGTAGGTGGTCGGAGGTGGCGTCGACGAGGTCGCCGGCGCGCTTCTCCGGCGAACAGCGGAGGTTAGGCGAGGGGTTAGGGCTCGTGTTGGTGGTCCGGCGAGGGGAGGAGGGAAACGACGACGAGGTCGGGTCGAGTAGGGTGAGAGGGTGCCGCGGGAGTCGTCGTCGACAGGAGGTGGCGTCGACGGCGAGGTCTGTGAGGGGATAGAGGCGTCGGGGTGTTGGGTGCAGGCGCAGGAGAGAGAGGAGGAAGGAGGGAGGAGGTGTGGCTGGCTCGCGGTGGCGAGGGCGGCGACGGCGAGGTCGCGGGGGATCGGCGGTGAGGTCGCAGGAACAAGGGTTAGGGTTTCGTGATGGGGAGGAAGATGGGTTGAGGCGGCTGTGCATGGTTATATATATATAGAGGAGAGAGAGAGAGAGATTAGAGAGAGAAAGGGAGATTGGAGAGATAGAGAGAGAGAGAGAATGAGGAGAGAGACAGAGAGAGATAGGGAAAACGAGTGGGGCCCACACGGGGAAACCCAAGCTCGCGATTGGCTGCAGGGGGTTAAGGAAAATATTGAGAAAGATTTGTGAAGGATTCTAAGGGATAAGAACTGTTAGAATTTTATTCGTATATATATATTTTATTTTTATATATTAAATTGAAACGGGCCCTTTTTGGCGCGAAATGAAACATTTCCAAATCGCGCCCGGGTTGCGCCCAAATGTTCCAAATTTAAATTATAGGATTTTAAGCGGGTTCCAAATTTTGAAAATAGGTGTTTAATGATTAAAATGCATGCCCCCAAGTCGGACACTTGCACGCGCACGTAGTCGCCCAAACTTGCCCGTTTAGCCAAACGGAAAGGAATCTCGACACTCGGACGCTACCACGCGACTAGTGGCGACGAGTAGGCTAACATAGACATCTTAAATTTCATTTTAGCAGTTAAAATTTGTTATGTGCCAAAATGACTTAACCGGGTAAAATTTAGCAATAAACACCAGAAAATCAGGAAAATTGGAGATGAGCAAACCACGACCCTCAACTAGTAATATAAATAGTATTATTGGGCTCGGGTGTTACAGGAGTGTTACTGATTGGATTCACAGGAGAACGCAAAGTCTAGCTTGTTGATCTTCTGATCGCTCAATACCTGGGTGGCTGTTACGTTTAGCTGGCCACTTGCAGCTTGTGGGTGTTTGATATGATCATCACCTGCTACCGGCGTATTGACGATTCTTTAGAGTCCTACACAGAGGTTTCTTGGCTCAGGCGAAACGGAGTAGAGGCACATATGTGATATGTGCAGGACCGAGGATAATGCGATATGAGATACCGTATTATATTCTCGCGATATTTAGATATGAACTGGGACATCGGATCAAGTGTTGATTCGATGAATCGGTACATGATATATTAGTCGGTAATATTCGATATAGCCGGATCATCGAATCAAGTGTTGATTCGATGATTTAATGTATAATAATATATATGATATATTATATTACATTATCTAATATTGGCTCGCTTTATTATTTCATTTTCTCACTGGATGATACATTGATATATATGCGATATATGTTAATTGTATTATTTTCTTTTGTTGCAAATATATAATATATATGTGATATATATTATTGTGACATGATATGATTTATTGTTAAACATGTTTAAGGATGATTAAATGAGGTTAGGGTTTGATTAGGGTTAGTTGCTTCATGCACCTTCTAGAAGCAATTTCTTTTGTCATGGTTAAGATATTTCTTGGTGACTCATTTCTAAACCTAATCAAACCCTAACTCTAGTTTATTCTCTACACATTATTAGCCACTCATCCTTGACCATGGTTGATATATCAATCATATAGCTTTATTTTCTATTCATCACAAAAGGATGATTATCATTATCATTTTCCATTATCATCTTCTTCTCTCTTGAAAAGCTCACTAGAAATTCTTTATGTGATGAATAAATATGAGAAAATGATTTAAAAAGAAAGCATAAATACTACTCTCTCATCCTCATCTCATCTAGACCATGATATTAGTGTGTTCATCTCTTTAGAGTGAGAAAGCTTGAGTCTTTGCAATTTCGACGTAGATCATCGGAGATTTGGAACACTTCAAGCTAGCATGGATCGTTCGAGTCGTGGAGCCTCTCATGAGTCCGGGAGATCGTGGATCGCGGCAAAGGGACTTCTACTCGGAGCTTGTGAAGCGAAGGAGCGGACTACAAAGGTTGTAATCCCTCACACTTAGATAAAAGTTATCATCTTGTATGCTTAACCCTAATAATCTAGCAAAGATCCCGGTTTTGGGTTGTTCGGCACGTCTAAAATTTTATCCGGGCATGTTTGATGCCTTATGAACCTTCACAAGAGTGCCTAGGAACCATACAGTGGTATCAGAACCTAGCTAGAGCATTAGGCGATGTGTTTACGAAGTTAAAACTCCGATCGAACCTGTACCGACAAAATTTAACCCCTCTCTGGAAATTTTTCAAAATTTGGGATTTTTCTGAATTAAAAATATGTAAAAAAAAACAGCAGGGAATTCTAAGAATTACCATGAAATACGGGCCCACAACTCTACCAAAACGCGGCGGAACCGCGGCGGAAACATGCTTTCCGCGGCGGTTCCGCGGCCGTTTTGTGGAATTGTGACACGTGGCTTCATGGTATTATCTGTAGTTGCTTGTTGATGCTTCTGGGAATTTTTAACCTGTTTTAAGTGTTAAGACTTCTGGGGTTTATTTTGTAATAGTAGATTCGATCGGAATATTTAAATTCGTATTTCTTTCCGGATATTTAGAAACTGTTAAACTATTTGAACGGATATCATTAACTCACTGTTTCCCAGCACGGCAAACTTTCAAGTGTTGAATTTTTATCGGGTTTAAATCTTTCGGAAAAATTGTACAAGTTAAGCGGTGGACCCTCTAGAAGACAACAAACCTTAACTCGATTATGTGACTGTCTTGAACTGCCTTTTGAACCTTCGGGTTTGGGGCAGTACGGCGTGCCACATGTGAGGCGTTGGCTTGACCCTTCTACGGCTGGATCACCGATACTGTGACATATTCTGGGATTATTTGAACTCCGCTCAAGTGTTGAGCAATTTAGGAAATTTTGGGTATTTGATTATCTGTTCGGAAAGTTTAATACTGTCTATTTATCTGGAATATGATACAATATGTGGAATTCATAGAGTAAGGCATGAAATGCGAAGTATGTGATATTTCGGATTTACGATGTCTAAAGTGATTGTGGATTCCAAATGTTGTAGTTTTACACTTTCTTTTCTGTGACCGTAAGTGTAATATGTGATATCGCCGGTTTCGTTGCTATATGTCAACGACAATTGGGATGCGCATATTTACTTACGTTGATGATATGTGATATTATGTGTTGCTGTGATATGTTATATTGGATCGTCGTGTTCTGAATAGCCGGGGGTTTTATGTAAGATGAGGGTTTTTATTTTCATTTATGTAAAATTCATTTGTAATGTAATATTCTTTTATTTGGGGCACTTCCAGGTTGAGGTTGATGTCACCAGTGTATATTATTTACTTTTCCGCATTAAGTAGACCCAATGAGGGGAGCACAAGTAACCGGGTTCTAGGGTCCAGTGGGAGGCCATCTCGAGGAGTCGAGACCAGGTCTCCTAACCCTAGAATTGGTAGTGTTACTTGCCGCTCTCGTAGGGGTCTTGGGATGTGGGTTTGGCTATTCGTCGCGACCGTGGAATCCGTGTTTTATACAGGCTCGTATTGAAAACACGGACGTCCTAGTATATCCAATATTTCATATATGTTCTTCTGCTGCAATGTTCTGTGATGAGATCATATTACTGCCTGAGACGAATGCTTATACTATATATATATATATGCTGATATATAAATATTACTGCTTTCGTTTCTTCTGTGATGCTTAGGAAGCATAAGCTGATGGGATTTTATTAATGAGATTAATAAAAAGAAAAGAAACCTAAAGATGTTGTAGAATCAAAACTTTATAAAAAAGGGTAGCTACAGTTTTGCTTTGCACAGTGATATATATGATATATCCCGCACCTTATTCGATGGGGAAAGAGCCGACGATCCCTTCACCGGGAGTGACCTCTTTAGCGAAACTGGCAGATGTTACAAAACGCGGTTTGTCTTTTGAATGCTTTTAGTGTTTTGCTTTGCACAGCGGTATATATGATATATCCTGCACCTTATTCGATGAGAAAAGGGCCGACGATCCCTTCACCGGGAATGACCCATTTAGCGAAACTAAGAAAAGCCTCAAAAACACTCCTTTTCAAAAGAAACATGATTCTACGACGATATCAAGTTCATTACGCTCAGGGTTTTCTGAAAAACCTGCGTAACCCTCCGTCATTTTAGGAAAATAGAGTACTTAGTATTCTTGCGGCGTTTGTTGACCATAGTTAAGGCGCAGTGTACGGTAGCTAAGTGATGTTTTTCTATATAACATAAGATGTGATTAATTAGGACAGTCATATGACTTTGTTGACCATAGTTAAGGGTTGTGTGGGTGGGTCTAAATTAATCAAGAAATGACGGGTAGAACTTGACTAGTGCTTATGATTTGTTGACCATAGTTAAGGTCATAAGACACTAGGGGTAAAAGAATTATCGGGAATTTCAAAAGTTGAAATTTGCAATGAGATTGCGTACCTCCTATGAGATAGTTGGATCCCGGTACCCACTGCGAGTAAGAGTTACTCCTGGGAGAGTTTTACACAGGATAATTAGCCGATCAAGTAGGTGTCTAGAAAAGTGTTAACGGGGTTACGCCTCTGGGAAAACGAGGTTTACTTTAATTAGGTCCGTGCGAAAGCACGGGGAACCTCCCTCAAAGTACCGACCCTGATCTGGCTGAAAGATTGACGAAATTGTAGGGTGTAATTAATCCCGGCTAATCTTACCTTTTAGGGTTTGAAGGAAGATTTGATAAAAACAGTGGGAGATATCCTGATAAGATAATAAACTAATCTAATCTTGCAAGAGCGTACGCTAAAGTGTTTTTCTTCTCTCTCTCTCCAGGTAGCGACCATGTCAGGCCATAATCAAGATAATAATATGGATGTATTGACTAAACCCAATTATTGTACTGAGCTAGGGAATGTTGGACCCGTTCCTTCTTATAATAGTTATAAGACTGAACAGGAAACAGGAGAATATCTGGATTCTCAAGCCACCCAAAAGAACATGCTTGTTGATGCATCTTCTTCGGGTGTGTTAGTTATTGAGAACTGTTTCTCAGTTCACCCTACGTCCTGGGTATTTGATACCGGATCAGGATCCCACATATGTAAATTGTTACATGGGCTACAAAAAGGTAGAGAACTAGGAAAAGGTGATCATTCCGTTCAAGTAGGGAACGGTGCAAGTATTGTGGTCAAAGCAGTTGGCGAATATCACCTTGTATTGCCAAGTCGTAATACACTGATTCTAAATGAGTGCTATTATATACCGAACATGATATGCAACATTATATCAGTTTCTTTATTGAGTAAAGAGGGATATAATTTTGTAGTACAGGATAATGTTATGAACATCTTCCTAAATCAAAAGTTGATTGCATCAGGCTCGTTACATAATGGCATATTCATTCTCAATCAAAATACAGTTCTCAATATACAAAACACACACAAGAGGAAAAGTTCAGAAATGAACGAATCCTACTTGTGGCATTGTAGACTTGGTCATATCAATGCGACACGACTGGCTAAGTTACACAAAGATGGATATTTGAACCCGTTCGAATTATCATCTTATGATACTTGCCATTCATGTCTCAAAGGAAAAATGACCAAAGCTCCGTTTAGTGGACACGGAGAAAGAGTTACAGAACTCTTAGGACTGATACATAATGATGTATGCGGTCCCATGTCTACGCATGCTAGGAACGGTTCTTCCTACTTCATTACATTCACTGACGATCTCTCTAGATACGGACATGTGTTTCTGATGAAACACAAGTCTGAAGCTTTTGAGAAATTCAGAGAATATAAGCACGAAGTAGAGAACCAGAACCGGTATCAAGTACCCAAGATGTAGAGTTTACTGAAAGACAATTTTCGATTACGAACACACCTGAAGCAGAAGCAACAGCTTGCTTCTTGTCCTTGGATTTGAAGTCCAAACAATCCTTCTTCCAGTGCCCTTGCTTGTGACAATAAAAGCGTTCGTTCTTTTCTGTATTCACCCTTCCTGCCTTGTTCGTTCCCTGCACCTTCTTGACCCCACCCTTCGGTTTGGTGGCTTTCATCTTCTTCTTCCCTTTAGCTTTCGCTTTAGATATAGAAGAGGATGATTGGACAACATACAGAACGGGGGTCTTCTCCTTTTTCAAGGAGGTCTCTGCTACCCTCAACATGTTGAGGAGCTTTGGAAGATCATCTTCCATTTCGTGCATGTTGAAGTTCAGCACGAACTGAGAGAATGTGTGGGGAAGGGACTGCAAAATCAAGTCGATGTACAAATCATTCTCTACCACGCATCCCAGGTTTGCGAGTTCCTCAATTAGGCTGATCATTTTGAGGACGTGCTCTCCTAAGGCGATCCTGGAGCTAACCTCATCTGGAAGAGTTTCCTTGAGGTCTCATACCTCGTGATACGGGAGTGCTCCCCATACAATTCCTTGACATGGAGAAAGATGGATATAATATCCATACTCTCGTGCTGTTTCTGGAGTTCCTTGTTCATGGACGCCAGCACGATACACTTAGCTCGCTCACAGTCTAGATCCCAGGTTTTGCGAACTTCCTTGTCCACAACTGAGGAATCTGGTCCTGGGATAAGGGAAGGAACAGCGGTGGTAACATATGCTATTTTGTCATAAGTCAGTGCAATGTTGACGTTCCTTAGCCGATTTTTATAGTTCTGCCCAGTCAGTATATTTTTTTCAAGTAATAGTTTTAGTCCTGTCATGGTAGATGCCAGAGAGAGACAAAAGAAAACACTCAGCATATGCTCTTGCAAGTTTGGATTGGTTTTTAGTTTATCTAAACAGGATGACTCCCACTGTTTCCTCAAATCCTTCTTCAAAACCTAAAAGAAGAACTAGTCAGGATTTAATCACACGTCACAATACTTGCTTAACCTTTCAGCCAGGCTGGTGTTGGTACTTCGAGGGAGGTTTTCCAACGCTTTCACAAAGTTCCTTAATTAAAGAACCTCTTTTCCCTGGAGGCGTAGCCCCTCGAACACCTTTCTAGACACCTACTTGGTTTATAGCATTGATTGTTAAGTGATAAAAATTCCCGAGAGTAATCCTACTCATCAGTGGGATCAGGATCCAACTATTATTGCATGATGCCCTAGGTGGAAGCCACTCTAGTCACCACACTCCAGAAGGTATGCTAAATCTGCAAGTTTCCTTTATGTTTGAAACTCCCGATGCGATTTTTACCCCAAGCTCTTATGTCCTTGACGTAGGCCAACAAATCATAAGACGCAAGTCAAGTTCTACCCGTCGTTGTCCTGATTAATTTAGGTACATCGTACATGCCCTTGACGTAGGCCAACAAGGCTGTACGTCTGTCCTAAACTAATGCATCTATCTATGAAACAAATAAGCAAACACACTGCTACCATACACTATGCCTTGACGTAGGCCAACAAGCATAACATGAATACGATGTGCTGTTTATTTGAAACGACGGAGGGTTACGTCTGGTTTTTGGCAAAAAAACGTTAACGTAGTGAACTTGATATAATCGAAGGAACCAAGATAGCCTTTATTAAAAGGAGTGGTTTAAGCTCCGCATTTAAAATTTGCTTTTTGAAGAAAACCGAGTGGTTTTGAAATTGTTCTAACGATTCAGTTAAGGTTTTATTTTCTTTGCATTAATAATAATGCGTCCCATCATTAACCTATCGTTACAGATAACATCGAAAATACAACGTCCTCTTATGCCATCCGCATTCGCCACGGGGTCCCGTCATCACCCGTTAGGTTACTTAACCAACGGCAGAGCGGGGGCTGGGCTAGTGCGGGTGTAAAACATAAGTGACGTCTAAATAGCTATCATATATAGATATTGTACATTCGTCAGACGCAATAATAGGCATTCCAGATCGCAAATAAACTTTATTGGATATACTAGCAATCTGCGTTTCTTTTGAGCCTGCAATGAAAGATGGATTACACAGTTGTGATGAATAGCCATTACCCTACCCCAGACCCCTACGGGTACGGAAAACTACCCGTCAAGTACTCGAAGTGAAGCGGTCTCCCTCAACAATGTGAGTAGGCCACTAAACACTTCGAAATACCCGGTAGTTTGTGCACCCCACATTGGGTCTATCCTAGGAGCAAAAACAGTAAAAAGAAATAATACAACGGTGGCTACAACCGCAACCTGGATGTGCCCCGCAAAATAATATTACAACTTATTACATTTACATCGAATGAATTAATACAATAACCCATCACAAAACCCCGGCTAATCATCACAACAATCCAATATAGTTCATAATCACAAACAGTTAAAAACCATCACAGATATATGCAACCCCCTGCCAACCGACATACTAGCAGTTAGGGGAGGTTTATGAACACATAATACAGTTTACAGATATAATCAAACAAGTAAACATCGTATAATTTCGATCGATTAAACACATTAGATTCTACTCCTAAACTTCTCTGTAAATCTGAAACTTGAGCAGAAAATAAATCATTCCAGAAAAGACAAAACATCACAGAAGATTCATAGAGAAAAACTGGGCTGAATCGGCTCCAACTCGGCCGCGGATCCACGGCGGATCGGTGGGATCGGCCGCGGTTCCGCAGCTCAGTGGCCGATTCAGGAGCCCATTTTTTTTTTCTGTGTTCTTATAATTTCATGTAGGTTATTCTGGAGATCCCTGAAAAAATTTTATGCCTCATTTTAAAATCGACAGAAACTATGTGATATCGGTGTATTTTCCGGTTTTTTTTAATTTCGAAATTCATACGACTTTGTAAATGAGTTAATTATGGTTTAGTAAGGCTCTGATACCACTGTAAGTCAATGTGCAACACCCCACTAGTTGCGGGGAGGCGGAAATTTGAAAAACGATCTTGTTCTTTAAGCAAACATCGACTAAACGAAGATCTTTACTAAACTATAATTAACACCAACCATAGAAGTTCTTAGCTATTATGTAAAGAGATTATACCTAGTGATTCGTGTCCTTCATCTTTTCGATCTATACATCCTCCTCGGCCTCCTTTCCGTGATAGATGATCCACCCCGAGAACCCTAATCCAAGCTTCACCTCTAAACTTGAGGTAACATAGTTTCTCTAGTTGCTAATCAAAGGAACTAAGATGATATAGAGTTAGGTTATGGAGTGTTTAGTCTATTATAATTCTTGATCTCAACTTATGAGTGGTAGAATTAGGGTTTGAAGAGAGAGTGAGCTTGAGAAGAGAGAAGGTGAAGATGATAATGATAATGATATTGTTTCTCACTTGAATATATGAAGCATAATGAATAAACAAATAAATGAATAAAATGAGATTATTCATCATGCTACATAAATTCATTATGAGTGATTCACTATGTGAGTCATTAAGCATTTAATAATGCATTAATGACATGACGAATCACACAAAATGAGTCACAATATCATTTAATGATAATGCCACCTAAACCCTCAAGTCACCATGCCTCTAGAAGCTTCCCGGAAAATTACGAGAACGCCCCTCTTATCCGTGAAAACATGGAAAAACTTTCGACTGTATAAATCCAATAACCTGATACTAGAATCTGGCTTAAACCAAAGCCGGCTAGTAAAAACTGTCCGAACGTCGCACGTGTATAAACACACGTGTGCGTCCGAACCCTCGTCGTAAAACCGTACGACCTTTATATCGTTTTGCCTGGAGTTAGGAAATCTCTGTGTGGGACTCTAAAGAATCGACTACTACACTGGCAGTGGGTTTAACCACAGACCGCAAGCGGCACTAGCTGTTCGTAACGGTCCCCAGGTAGATGTCGATAAGAAAGCCGATGAGGAAACCCATCCGAACTCCTACTGAGCCTGTCCGTGACAATATCCGCGCAGTCCGGTCTGTTCGTCTAAGAGTATCGCATGTATGGTCTAGGGAGGTGGTGGACGTCAGACCACTAATAACCGTACAAGTTGTGTCGGTATGGCTCAAGACCATCCGAGAATCTACTGATCAGTCCATCAGTAATTCTCAATCAGCCTTGGCCAGAGACTTATGGTAATGACCAACCGATCACCGTGCGATATCAACTCCCTATACCGGGAGAGACGAATCCTTAACAGTCGCTCACTGCCTCCACGTGGCTTGGGACTGTGCCCAACTAAAACCTGTTTGCATGACTCCTTTGAACCGTGGTAGGGTAGTAATCAAAGCACAGTAGGAACTCACACGAGACAAATAACGACCTTAAGTCAACGGACTATCTGCACACATGTCACCTGAGAAATTCTATCTGACGTTAGGTATAATACCATCCAGTCAGTTCTCGGCGAGTCATGTCCGGTGTACTCACACCCAGTGAGCATCTGTATACAATCTTAGGTGCACAACACCAATGGCTGCGGGACCAATCCATCGCCCCTCGTCAGGGTCTAGATATGTATACACCAGTCTACTTCGGAGTATCGATGCCCAGTCTCGATACTCCTGCGACCAGGGACATCTAAGGATGTGCCTATTAACTATCCAGCTCCCACAAGTATGACTGCCATGACAACGCCGGTAGTCAGACAAACACCCTATGGGCTTTATCAATATGTATATATATAAATACAAAGTAGAATATATCATATGTTAAGATAAAGACAAACCAAATAGCGTACTATCATATCAAGCAACATTGTCATGTACATACATATCCCTAGCATCCTATACAATGAAGGCCTCTAGGGCATATATATCCAACGTTAACTTGATGTTTGCATAGCAGTCAAAGATGAAATGGCAGCAATGCAAAAGAAACTTGAAGTTATGGAACAAAAATGTTTATTAGCCTCCCTAAACCAGATGACACTCCCCAAAACTGCTTGTAGATGTTGTTCCGATCCATTACATTTAACGGAAGAATGTCCTTTGAATTCTCCGTTTCAAGGTCAAGAGCATACTAATGCAGCTTTCAGCAACGACCTAGAAACGATCCTTATTCTTCCACTTATAATCAGGGTCGGCAGAATCACCCTAACTTTGCTTGGAACCAACACCAAACTCAAAACACGGTTCCAAACCAAAACAACTTTCAAAGGGTCCCTCTACCACAACAGCAACCACTATAATTGACTTAGCACCCCTGTCAAGCACAAAATTTTCAAAATCCGGTCAACACTTCTGCACCGTATAATAATTCTTTGCAATTGGCCGGTACTGGTAACTCCTCTTCACTCGAACAAACCATGAATTTGCTTCTGAAAAATTTCATGCAAGTTTCGGCTGAGATGAAGTCTTATGTCGATGACATAAAGAAGAACTCTGCCTTTCACGGTGAGAGTATTAAATCGATAGAAGCGCAAATTGCACGATTAAATGCAGAAATAAGTGCTAGAGAGAAAGGGAAACTTCCATCTCAACCCCTACCGAATCCTGAGCATTCACAACACTACAATGTGAGTGCCATTACAATATTGAGATCTGGAAGAGTGCTGAATAATCAAGTCGGTGAAAACATTGATAATAATAATGAATCTATCAATAACACCCCGGCCTCTATTTCCACTTCCACTTCCACTTCCACTTTTACTTCTAACCCTAGTTCACCTTCTGCCGAACCTATTCTCCGTTTTCCTCAAGGCTCGAACCCTCAGCCCACTTCCTCTAGTCAATCAAACTCGATCCCCACTTCTATTCTGGGATTTGTTCCACCCATCCGACCTTCTCCAATGTTGGACCCAGCTCTTATTGCTAAAGCTTCTTATCCAAATAGGTTAAGGGGAAACAAACCGAGTCCACATATGGAGAAGATTATGGAACTGTTTAAACAGGTTAACATCAATATCCCTCTCCTAGATACTACACAACAAGTTCCGTATTATGCGAAAATTCTTAAGGACTTGTGCACTAGGAAGAGGAAGACTCAAGTGCCCAAAAAGGTATTCATGACAAATAATGTTAGCACAGCTTTTACCCCACAATTACAAAAGGAACGTAAGGAACTTGGATGTCCTACAATCTCGATTTCTATTGGGGGTAAAAACATTAACGCGCTTTACTTGACCTTAGCGCAAGTGTTAACTTGCTTCCATACTCTGTCTACGAGCAGTTAGGGATTGGAGAGTTGAAACCAGCTCATTGTACTCTCCAAATGACAGACCGGTCAATCACCAAACCTAAGGGTGAGCTTGAGGATGTGTTGATAAAAGTCGGGGAATTTATATTCCCTATGGACTTTATTGTTCTAGATACACATCCTGTAGCAAACCCACGGAACCAAATTCCGGTGATTCTTGGTCGACCCTTGCTTGCCACTTCCAATGCTGTCATTAATTGTCGAAACGGTTCTATGAACCTATCCTTTGGGAAAATGACAATTGAGCTTAATATTTACAAGATTGAAAGTCAGCCATCTGAACCCTCTACTCATATTCTTGATGTTTGTTCTGTCCACGAGATAGCTCCCGAAAGCTGCAAGGTTGATGAACTTTGCTTTGATGATCTCGAAGACATTAGCACATCATTTTTTTATCTTGCACATCTTAGTGAGGACACCTTTGATGAGTCCACTCCTGAGTCTGAACCATTTGACTCATCATTTTCTGAGTCTGTATCCTTTACAGGTTATGAGCTTCTTCGTGAATCCGAATGTCATTCACTTACCCCACCTTCTATTGTTTCTCCACCGACATTAGATCTTAAATTGCTACCTTCTCATCTTAAATATGCATATTTAGGAGAGAATGATTCTTTGCCTGTGATCATATCCGCTTCTCTAGCCTTAGAGTAAGAGAATGCTCTTGAGATCTAATAGGGAAGCTTTTGGTTGGACAATGGCTGACATCAAAGGGATTAGTCCCTTAATTGTTGAACATCATATACATTTGATGGATGAAGCCAAGCCAACCTGAGAACCATAAAGACGGTTAAATCCCGTCATGAAGGAGGCGGTAAAGAAAGAAATCTTCAAATGCCTTGATAGTGGTATCATTTACCCAATTTCTAATAGCCAATGGGTAAGTCCTATACATGTAGTCCCTAAGAAGTCCAGCATCACGGTCATATCTAATGAGGCTAATGAGTTGATCCAAACACGCACTCAAACTGGGTGGCGTGTATGTAATGATTACAGAAAACTCAATGCCGCAACGAGAAAAGACCACTTCCCTCTACCTTTTATTGACCAGATGTTGGAACGCTTAGCTAGACATGAATATTATTGTTTCATAGACGGATACTCTGGCTATAACCAGGTCCTTATTGCTGAAAAAGATTTAAGATAAAACCACATTTATTTGTCCTTTCGGTACTTTTACTTATAGACGCATGTCTTTTGGATTATGCAATGCTCCCGCTATATTTCAGCGGTGTATGATGGGGATATTCTCAGACATGGTCGAGAATTTTCTGGAGATTTTCATGAATGACTTTTCGATATTCGGAGATTCTTTTGATGACTGCCTATCTCATCTTGACCCAGTTCTTACTCGTTGTAAAGATAAGAACTTATTTTTGAATTGGGAAAAATGTCATTTCATGGTCCAAGAAGGTATTGTACTTGGACATATCATTTCACAAAAAGGAATTGAAGTTGACAGAGCTAAAATAAATATCATTCATGACCTTCCTCATCCCAAATGCGTCAAAAATATACAATCTTTCCTTAGTCATGCAGGATTTTATAGGAGATTCATTAAGGATTTTAGCAAAATTGCTAGACCCTTAACTCTTCTCTTGGCCAAGGATACCACATTTCACTTTGATTCGGATTGTGAGGCTGTATTTAACTCGCTTAAAAATTCTCTCACTACAGCCCCCATTCTATCATCTCCCGATTAGAACCACCCGTTTGAGCTAATGTGTGATACATCAAATTTTGTTGTTGGTGCAGTCTTAGGACAACACATCGATAAGATGCCACATGTGACTTATTATGCAAGTAAGACCCTGAATGATGCCCAAATTAATTATACAACAACCGAGAAAGAACTCTTGGCAGTTGTCTTTAAATTAGAAAAATTCAGGCCTTACTTGATTGGCTCACCAATTGTTGTTTACATTGATCACTCCACTCTAAAACATCTTTTATCTAAGAAGGATGCTAAGGGTAGGTTAATATGTTGGATCCTTCTATTACAAGAATTTGATCTCTTCATTAGAGATAAGAAAGGATGTGAAAACGTAGTAGCCGATCATTTTTCGCGCATCTCTTCTTCACCAACTGTGACCTTGCCAATTAATGACTCTTTTCTTGACGAACAGCTCTTGACCGTATCCGGCGAAACTTGGTTCATGGATATTGTGAATTATCTTGCAACGGGACTTATTCCCAGTGATTGGTCTAAACAAGACAATTATCGATTTCTATCCCTAATAAAGCATTTTTACTGGGATGAACTTTATTTGTTTAAATATTGTCCCGACCAAATCATTCGCAAATGTGTTCCTAATGACGAATTCAAGAGTGTTTTGTCTTTCTGTCATGATCAGGCATGTGGAGGTCACTTTGGTCCACGAAAGACGGCGGAGAAGATTTTGTAATGCGGTTTTTACTGGCCTACATTATTCAAAGATGCATTTGATCATTGCAAAACCTGTCCACAGTGTCAACACATGGGTCAGATTTATAAAAGAAATGAGATGCCACTTCAACCGATCTTGATTGTTGAAATTTTCGACGTTTGGGGTATTGATTTTATGGGTCCTTTTCCCAACTCTTTTGGGAATTTGTACATCTTGTTAGTGGTTGATTACGTATCGAAGTGGGTGGAAGCTATTCCATGTCGCACTAATGACAACAAGGTTGTCATTAAGTTCCTTAAAGAAAATATCTTTTCGCGATTTGGACACCCATGCACTATCATCAGCAACAATGGGACACATTTCTGTAATCGGTCTTTCAAGACTTTAATGCGGAAATATGCAATCAACCACAAACTTTCCACGCCCTATCAACCCCAAACGAGCGGACAAGCTGAGATTTCCAACAGGCAAATCAATTTGGAGAAAACAGTTTCTAAAAACCGGAAAGATTGGTCAACCAAATTGACGGATGCTCTTTGGGCATTTCGTACTGCTTATAAAACTGATCTAGGTATATCTCCTTACCGTCTATTGTTTGGAAAGTCTTGCCACCTTCCAGTTGAGATTGAACATAAAATATTGTGGGCCATAAAAGAACTGAACTTTGACTTAGATCAATCCTGCAACTTTCGGAAGTTGCAATTAAACGAGCTAAGCAAACTCCGCGATGAAGCTTACGATAATGCTGTCATTATAAAGAACCGGACTAAGGTATTTCACGATAAAAATATTTTGAGAAAAACTTTTACCTAAGGTCAACAAGTCCTTCTTTATGATTCACGTCTCCATCTTCATGAGGGTAAGCTACGATCTCGTTGGAAAGAACCATTTATTGTGCGGTATGTATAGCCGCACGGAGCAGTTGAAGTTGAAAATGGAAAAAACGGTACAATTTTCAAAGTGACTGGGCATAAATTAAAACCGTATTTTTCCACTGACCCCACGGAGGAGCTCCTGTTTTTACAGGAGCCGTTTTATAATGACTAATCTTTCTCCACCTCACCTCCATGTCTTAGTAATATTGTCTCATCTTTCGAATGGAGGTGAGTCAATTTTTGTACATAAATTTCAAATAAAAAATTGTAAATTGTATATATATAAAAAAAAGTTTGGGAGAGATTTTCACTTTCATGTATTCTTACCCCCGTCAATAACTTTTCCTCCCAAGCCTATAGGTTTTTGCGATTTAAAAGATGACAACAGTGAGGACACTGCTGTAAACAGGTTTGTGGGAGGTTTGTGCTTATTTATGCATCATCATACTTTGCATAAGCACAAAATTTCCAACAAAAAAAATTCTTTTATAATAAAAGATTAGACTGAAAAATTACATTTAAAATATTGGAAAAATTTAAGAAAACCAAGAAAGTTAGATGTTTTCTTAAATGAACTAGTAATAAGTAGTTATGAGCCGTTGTTCCAAGAGTTAGTAAGATTAAGGAAGTCACTAATCTGAGGATAAAAATAAGTCTAAAAAATAGTTTCTATTCTGGAAGCCAAACATTTGAATATTGATACCCTACTATACGCACTTACACACGTTTTGAAACTCGGGATAGTAGAGAATACCTTCAAATGCTTTTGTCTAAAAGCCAAAGTATGAAATAAAGAATAAATGAAGTATAAAAGATAAAATGGTGAAGAAAAATGAACACTGGTTTTGTAATCACCAAGGCAGCATAAAAAAATATAGCAAGGGTGCTTAATCACCTAGTGCCTTAGACCAACTGGTTTGGGAGTGACTGCTAAGCCTTAAGTGTTGCAAGATGAAAAAATTGCTAATTATGCCTAAAATGTGAGCACGTGTAGTAATCGGTCGGTTAGTACCTTAAGAAGTATTAACGATCGCATGAAAAATGTGTGAGCAATTCCATCCAAAATATTCACTGACTAAAAAGTACTGAGGTAGATGGACAAGAGTATGATAGCTTGAATTGAATTCTCCGAGTGTAGGGATGTCTTTTACACACACGTAGGGATATATGATTGGTGTTTGGAAGAAAGGTAGGGATGAAGAATAAAGACGATGTTTTATTGAGGGATGATGTGATTTCTAACACCTTTTCATGACTATTAAGATAGGGCTCATGACAACCAAAAAGCAAGTGTAGTTGAAAACTCTGATTTTCGAGTTCTTTCTTTTATAGTTATGATCTTTATATGTAATTTTCACGATCTTCCTTTTATTATAGGATTTTGTGGGTGCAATCCGCTGAAAACCCTCAGGAGACAACACTCCTCCTACTAGGGACACCGAGAGGTTTAAAGGCTTGTTGCACATGCTCAGTAAAATCGTGTTTGCCTACGAAAGTGTGCTAGTTAGTTTTTCTCTATCTTTATATTTTCTCCTTCTCTTGAATAAAAGAAGTTTGCTCGAGATGATCAAAATTAAGTTTGGGGGAATTTGTTCAGTCGAAAATATTGCAATCTTGAACATATCAATTTCCTCGCTTTTCTAATAATTTAAGGATAGTTGATATATATATAACACATATTACAAGTTCATCTACTAAATATCAAATACCACGTGTTATGTATATAATCAACGTCTTTTTAAGGAAATTGTATGTTTATCATGTCACGCATAATATTCTTTATCTCCACCATTCTTCAGTGAGATTTTGTGCAGAAAACTACCTCATGACAGATATCGGAATCGCCAATTTTCTGATAAATGCAGTAAGTCAAAGACTTAAAATCTGGCAGAGATTCAGAAGAGATAAAAATATTCCAGATATCACCTAAAAACCCATTGGCCAACACCAAACAACACAGAAGAAATCAAACAGAGATCTCACTAAATGGCCACAGAATTGCGGCCAATTCAGCCCGATCCGCCGCGGATCCGCGGCCGAGTTATAGACTCCGGTGACTATACTTCTCCAGAACCTTCTCTTCAACCTCCTAGCTTGCTTAAGACGCTTCATAACCACCTGGCTTCTTCTGGAAGGCTCTGCATAACTACCAAGCCTCTTATGGAAGCTTCATTTGAGATCTATAAAAAAGGATCTAAGCTACATTGTAAAGGTTGTTGAATTTTAGGGTTGAAAGTTGAGTGACACAACTTGTGATTCCAATTCAAATCCAAATCAAAAATCCAAATCAAGATTCGTAGAGAACTACATCAAGCGAAGACATCGAAGATCCTTTATCGCAACTGTTAGTTATGTATATGCCCTAGAGGCCATTGTTGTACATATGATGTATATTATAATGGATGCTTGGATATATATAGAGAGGACTTTCTTGCTCGTCATGATAGTATGCTATTTTGTTTCCCTATATCTTAACATGTTGACTTATATTAGTTTACTGTCTTACTCTCACATGTTGATAAAGCCCTTAGGATCTGTACTCGACTACTGGGACTATGATGAGATCATACTAGTGGGGCCATGGTAGTCGATTAGTACATCCTATAACTATTCCTAGTCGAGAGTATATCGAGACAGGGCATCGATACACTAGAGTAGACTAGCGTATACGCATCTTGACCCATATGATGGGCGATGGATGATCTCATATCCATCGGTGTTTGACATCAAGGATGGTGTACGGGTGCTCAGTGGAGACTGGGTACACTGGACGGACTCGCCGAGAACTCCCAGATGGTGATATACCTCACGTCAGATGGCAGTTCTCCGGTGACACTGGTACAGGATAGTCTGTAGACCCGAGATCGTCATAGAGTCTTGTGTGATTCCCACTGTACTTTGATTTCCACCTTACCACGTCCAAGAGGGCGTGCAAAACGGTGGCTTTTGGGTGCAGTCCCGAATCACATAGAGGTAATGAGCGATAGGAGAGGATTCGTCTCTCCCGGTATAGAGAGTTGATGTTGTGCTGTGTTCGATTGGCTATAACTGGAAGTCCCTGGCCAGGGCTGATATAGAGATTTACTGGTAAGCGTTACCAGTAGTTTCTCAACCCGTTATGAGCCTCACATCGACACGACTTATCGGTTACTGGAGTCTGACGTATACCACCCCTAGATTTGATATGCGACATATCAGACGAAGAGACCGAACTGTACGAGAGTGTTACTAATTGGATTCACAGGAGAATGTACAGGCTTGCTTGTTGATCTTCTGATCGCTCAATACCTAGGTGGCTGTTACGTTTAGCTGACCGCTTGCAGCTTGTGGGTGTTTGATATGATCATCGCCTGCTAACGGCGTATTGACGATTCTTTAGAGTCTTACACAGAGGTTTCTTGACTCAGGAAAAATGGAGTAGGGGCACATAGATGATATATGCAGAACTGAGGATAATGCGATATGAGATACCGTATTATATTCTCGCGTTATTTTGATATGAGCCGGATCATCGGATCAAGTGTTGATTCGATGAATCGGTACATGATATATTAGTCGGTTATATTCGATATAGCCGGTCTGTCGGATCAAGTGTTGATTCGATAATTTAATGTATAATAATATATATGATATATTGCATTACATTATCTAATATCGGCTCGCTTTATTATTTTATTTTCTCACCGGATAATACATTGATATATATGCGATATATGTTAATTGTATTATTTTCTTTTGTTACAAATATATAATATATATATATGATATATATTATTGTAACAAAATATGATTACTAATGCAACATGTATAGTGGAGATTAAATAAGGTTTGGGTTTGATTTGGGTTAGTTCATTCATGAACCTTCTAGAAGGTTTTCTTTCGTTTCTTGCAAAGATATTTTTGTGAGATATTTGTGAACCCAAACCACACCTTTAACCCTAGTTAATTCTCTACATGAGTTAGCCTTTTCATAGTTGACCATGGTTGCATTTGTAATCATATATCATTTCATTATTAATCACAAAAGGTTTTTAATTCATTATTCATCTTCTTCTTCAACCTTGAGCTTTGAGAAAGCTTTCTAGGTTTCATTTTGTGATGGATTAAAAGTGAGAATTTGATATAAAAAGAAAGCATAAATACTACTCCATCATCCTCATCTAATCTAGCCAATTAGATTTGGGTGTTCACCTCATTAGAGAGAGAGAGAGCTTGAGTTATAAAAACTTCGAGGTAGATCATCGGAGAAAAGGAAGACAACAAGCTAGCAAGGATCGTTCGAGTTGTGGAGCCTCTCTTGAGTCCGGAAGATCGTGGATCGCGGCGAAGAGACTTTTACTCGGAACTTATGAAGTGAAGGAGCGGACTACAAAGGTTTTGATCTCTCACTTTTAGTTGTAAAGATATTTACTTGCATGTGTAACCCTAATTATCTAGCAAAGATCCTAGCTTTGGGTTGTTCTGCACGTCTAAATTTTTATTCGGGCATGGTTGATGCCTTATTAACCCTTGTAAGAGTGCCTAGGAACCCTACAGTGGTATCAGACCCTAGCTAGATCATTAGGCGACGTGTTTACGAAGCTAAAACTCCGATCGAACCCCAATACGTCGAAAATGACCCCCTCTCTGGACAATTTTTAAAAATGTGATTTTTTCTGCATTAAAAATACTCAAAAAAATCCGCAGGGAATTATAAGTATTACTGTGGAAAAAGACAAGGTAAATCATACGGACCGCCGCGGAACCGCGGCAATATCTTGCTTGTGCCGCGGATCCGCGGCCGTACAGTTGAATTTTGCTTTGGTTTTTGCACAGTAATATCCGTAGCTGTTAGTGCATATTTCTGGGTATTTTTAATCTGACTCAAGTGTTGAGTGTTCTGGGGATTATTTTGAATTCGTTGATTCGATCGGAAAATTTAATTTCGTTCTTTTTCCGGATAATTTAGAAACTATTAAAATGTTCGAACGGATATCATTAACTCATTTTTTCCCAGCACGAAAAACTTTCAAGTGTTGAATTTTTCTTGGGTTTAAATCTTTAGGGAAAACGTGCAAGTAACGCGGTGGTCCCTCTAGAAGAACACAAACCTTAACTCGATTATGTGACCGTCTGAACCGCCTCTAAATCTTAGGGTTTGGGGCAGTACGGCGTGCCATGTGTGAGGCGTTGACTTGACTCTTCTACGGCTGGACCATTGGTACTGTGACATATTCTGGGATTATTTGAACTCTGCTCAAGTGTTGAGCTATTCAGGAAATCTTGGGTATTTGATTATCCGATCGGAAAGTTTAATACCGTCTATTTATCTGGAATGTGATACAATATATGGAATTCATATAGTTAGGCATGAAATGCGAAGTATGTGATTTTTCGGATTTACGATGTCTAAAGAGATTGTGCTTTCCAAATGTTGTAGTTTTACAATTTCTTTTCTGTGACCATTAGTGTAGTATGTAGTTGTATTGCCGGTTTTCGTTGCTATACATCAGCGACGATCGGTGTATGCATACTTACTTACGTTGATGATATGAGATATTATGTGCTGCTGTGATAAGTTCTATTGGATCGTCGTGTTCTGAAAAGCCGGGGGTTTTATATGAGATGAGGGTTTTTATTTTCATTCATGTAAAATTCATTTGTATGTAATATTCTTTTATTGGGGCACTTCCTAGATGAGGTTGATGCCACCAGTGTATATTATTTACTTTTCCGCATTAGGTAGACCCAAGGAGGGGAGCACAAGTAACCAGGTTCTAGGGTCCATTGGGAGGCCATCTCGAGGAGTCGAGATCGGGTCTCCTAACCCTAGAATTGGCAGTGTTACTTGCCGCTCTTGTTGGGGTTTAGGGATGTGGGTTTGGCTATTCATTACGACCGTGGAATCCGTGTTTTATACCGGCTCGTATTAAAAACACGGACATCCTAGTATATCCAATATTTTATATATGTTCTTCTGCTGCAATGTTCTGTGATGAGATCATATTACTGCCTGAGACGAATGCTTATACTATATATATATATATGCTGATATATAAATATTATTGTTTTCGTTTCTACTGTGATGCTTAGGAAGCATAAACTGATGGGATATATTAATGAGATTAATAAAAGAAAAGAAACCTAAAAGATGTTGCAGAATCAAAACTTTATAAAAAGGGTAGCTACAGTTTTGCTTTGCATAGCGGTATATATGATATACCCTGCACCTTATTCGATGAGGAAAGAGCCGAGATCCCTTCACCGGGAGTGACCTCTTTAGCGAAACTGGAAGATGCTACAAACTCACGGTTTTGTTTTTGACAGCTTATATAGTTCTTACTTTGCACAGCGGTATATATGATATATCATGCACCTTATTCGATGGGGAAAGAGCCGAGATCCCTTCACCGGGAGTGACCTCTTTAGAGAAACTAGAAAAGCCTCAAAAACACTCAATCACTTGTTTCTACAACGATATCAAGTTCATTACGCTCATGGTTTTCTGAAAAACCTGCGTAGCCCTCCGACATTTCAGATAGGTAATACTTAGTATTCGTGCTGCGTTTGTTGGCTTTCGTCAAGGCGTAGTGTGCGGTAGCTAACTATTGCTTATCTGTAACATATGATGAGATTGGGTTAGGGTAGTCGTGCGGCTTTGTTGGCTTTCGTCAAGGGACGTATGGGTGGGTTTAATTCAATCAAGAAATGTACGGGTTGAACTTGACTAACGGACTATGGTTTGTTGGCATTCGTCAAGGTCATAGCACGTTAGGGGTAAAAGCATTATCGGGAATTTCAAGTGTTGATATTTGCAATGAGATTGCATACCTCTTATGAGATAGTTGGATCCCGATACCCACTGCGAGTAAGAGTTACTCCTGGGAGAATTTTACACAGGACAATTAGCCGATCAAGTAGGTGTTTAGAAAGGTGTTAACGGGTTATGCCTCTGGGAAAACGAGGTTTATTTTAATTAGGTCCGTGCGAAAGCATGGGGAACCTCCCTCAAGTACCGACACTGATCTGGCTGAACGATTGACGAAATTGTAGGGTGTAATTAATCCCGGCTAATCTTACCTTTTAGGGTTTGAAGGAAGATTTGATAAAAACAGTGGGAGACATCCTGATTAGATAAGATAATAACCAATCTAATCTTGCAAGAGCATACGTTAAAGTGTTTCCTTCTCTCTCTCTCCAGGTAGCGACCATGTCAGGACTTAATCAAGATAAAAATATGGATGTATTGACTGAACCTACTTATTATACTGAGCAGGAGATCGTTGGTCCCGTTCTTTCTTATAAGAGTTATAAGACTGAGCAGGAAACAGGAGAAAAACTGGATTCTCACGCCGCCCAAACGAAGAACAAGCATGTCGATGCATCTTCTTCGGGTGTGTTAGTTATTGAGAACTGTTTCTCATTTCACCCTACGTCCTAGGTATTGGATACCGGATCGGGATCCCACATATGTAAATTGTTACGTGGGCTAGGTAAAGGTAGAGAACTGGGAAAAGGTGATCATTCCGTACAAGTAGGGAATGGTGCAAGTATTGCAGCCAAAGCAGTTGGCGAATATCACCTAGTATTACCAAGTAGTAATACACTGATTCTGAATGAGTGCTATTATATACCGAACATGATGTGCAACATTATATTAGTTTCTTTATTAAGTAAAGAAGGATATAATTTTGTAGTACAGGATAATGTTATGAACATCTTCCTAGATCAAATGTTGATTGCATCAGGCTCGTTACATAATGGCATATTCATTCTCAATCAAAATACAATCTTTAATATACAAAACACATACAAGAAGAAGAGTTCAGAAATGAACGAATCCTTCTTGTGGCATTGTATACTTGGTCATATCAGTGCGACACGGCTAGCTAAGTTACATAAGGATGGATATTTGAATCCGTTCGAATTATCATCTTATGATACTTGCCATTCATGTCTCAAAGGTAAAATGACCAAAACTCCGTTTAGTAGACACGGAGAAAGAGTTACGGAACTCTTAGGACTAGTACATAGTGATGTATGCAGTCCCATGTCTACACACGCCAGGAACGGTTCTTCCTACTTCATTATATTCACTGACGATCTCTCAAGATACGGACATGTGTTCCTGATGAAACACAAGTCTGAAGCTTTTGAGAAATTCAGAGAATATAAGCACGAAGTAGAGAACCAAACGGGCAAAAATATTAAAATCCTTCGATCTGATCGAGAAGGAGAATACTTGAGCAATGATTTTCTGGATTATCTAAAAGAGAATGGGATTCTCTCTCAGCTTACTCCTCCTTATACACCACAGCACAACGGTGTATCGGAGCGGAGGAATCGCACCCTATTAGATACAGTACGCTTTATGACGAGTGATGCTGAATTACCTATTTCCTTTTGGGGGTATGCGCTTGAGACAGCCATACACCTATTGAATATGGTTCCTACCAAATCAGTGCCTACCACTCCATATGAGATATGGAAAGGGAAGAGACTATCTCTTAAGTATGTTAAGATATGGGGTTGTCCGGCCTATGTCAAAAGGCTAAATCCGGACAAACTCGATGCAAGGTCTGTCCTATGTAAGTTTGTAGGATATCCTAAGAACTCACAAGGGTATATCTTCTACCACACTGAGGAACAAAAGGTATTTGTTTCTCGACATGCCATCTTTTTAGAAAAGGAATTTCTTGCAAAAGAAATTTGTGGCGAGGAGGTAGAACTGGAAGAGGTTCCAGCGACACAAACTATAACAGAAGACTTGGTAGAACCAAAGAATTCAGTAGTACCCGACGAACCCCGGCCTCTCCGCCGATCTAGTATGGTTTCTCATCCACCTGAGAGATACTACGGTTTTCTCATAGATAGTGAGAGTGAGGATTGCATCATGGAAGATGATGACCCAACTAGTTTCGAGCAGGCCATCACGAGTGGTGACTCTGTGAAATGGCTGGATGCAATGCGATCTGAGATGGAATTCATGTACACCAACAAAGTATGGACTTTGGAAAATGCTCCTGAAGAGGTAAAACCCATTGGGAGCAAGTGGATCTTTAAAAAGAAAATTGGTGTAGATGGAAAAGTTGAGACTTTCAAAGCTAGACTTGTTGCAAAGGGTTTTTGTCAACGACCAGGTGTGGATTATAACGAAACCTTTTCTCCAGTGGCTATGCTTAAGTCCATCCAGATCTTACATGCCATTGCTGCATACCATGACTACGAAATCTGGCAAATGGATATTAAGACCGCCTTTCTAAACGGTGATTTAGAAGAGTGCGTGTACATGACTCAGCCAGAGGGCTTCGTAGATAGTGGGAGCAGCGGAAAGGTGTGTAAGATGCTTAAATCCATTTATGAGTTAAAGCAAGTATCGCGGAGTTGGAACATCTATTTTGATGTTGTAGTCAAAGAGTTTGACTTCATCAAAAATATAGATGAACCTTGTATTTATAAGAAGGTTGCAGAGAGTAAGGTTGTATTCCTCGTATTGTACGTGGATGACATACTCTTGATAGGAAATGATGTTCCTATGCTGCAATCAGTCAAGCTCTTCTTATCACAAAGATTCTCAATGAAAGATCTAGGTGATGCCTCCTGCATAATGGGAATTATGATCTATAGAGATAGATCTAAACGAATACTGGGATTGTCCCAATCCAGGTACATTGACACCATACTAAAGAGGTTTAGTATGGAAGAATCCAAGCGTGGGAACCAACCCACGATCTCTGGACTCACTCTCTCCAAAGAGATATCTCCCAAGACTGATTTGGAGAGAGCTCGCATGCAAGGGATACCCTATGCTTCTGCATTAGGCTCTATCATGTATGCGATGCTATGTACCAGACCCGATGTAGCATACTCACTAAGTGTAGTGAGTCGGTATCAAGCAGATCCTGAAAAGAGTCACTGGATAGCTATGAAGAACATTCTCAAGTACTTACGAAGGACTAAGGAGATGTTCTTGGTGTATGGTAAAGGAGAACTCCAGGTGGAGTCCTTTACCGATTCCAGCTTCCAAAGTGATAAGGACGACTCTAAGTCGCACTCAGGATTTGTCTTTACCCTCAATGGAGGGGCGGTGTGTTGGAAGAGTTCCAAACAGGATACCGTTGCAGACTCGACGATGGAGGCTGAATACATCGCTGCCAACGATGCTGCCTAAGAGGCTGTCTGGATAAAGAAGTTCATTAGTGAACTTGGTGTGGTTCCATCCATTGAACATCCAATACCTCTGTATTGTGATAACAATGGAGCTGTGGCTTTGGCCAAGGAACCCAGGTCCCATCAGAAGTCCAGACATATTCTGAGGCGGTATCACCTGATCAGGGAGATAGTTGATCGTTGGGAGATCGAGGTTAGGAGAGTTGATACGAAGGACAACACTGCGGATCCACTCACGAAGGCCATTCCCTAGATACAGTTTGAGAGATTATTCGGGATGCTAGGTATGAGATACTATAGCAGCTGGCCTTAGTGCAAGTGGGAGATTGTTAGTTATGTATATGCCCTAGAGGCCATTGTTATACATATGATGTATATTATAATGGATGCTTGGATATATATAGAGAGGACTTTCTTGCTCGTCATGATAGTATGCTATTTTGTTTCCCTTTATCTTAACATGTTGACTTATATTAGTTTACTGTCTTACTCTCACATGTTGATAAAGCCCTTAGGATCTGTACTCGACTACTGGGACTATGATGAGATCATACTAGTGGGGCCATGGTAATCGATGATTACATCCTATAACTGTTCCTAGTCGAGGGTATATCGAGACAAGGCATCGATACACCAGATTGGACTAGCGTATACGCATCTTGACCCATATGATGGGCAATGGATGATCCCATATCCATTGGTGTTTGACATCAAGGATGGTGTACGGGTGCTTAGTGGAGACTGTGTACACTGGACGGACTCGCCGAGAACTCCCAGATGGTGATATACCTCACGTCAGATGGCAGTTCTCCGGTGACACTGGTACAGGGTAGTCTGTAGACCCGAGATCGTCATAGAGTCTTGTGTGATTCCCACTGTGCTTTGATTTCCACCTTACTATGTCCAAGGGGGCGTGCAAAACGGTGGCTTTTGGGTGCAGTCCCGAATCACATGGAAGCAATGAGCGATAGGGGATTCGTCTCTCCCGGTATAGGGAGTTGATGTTGTGCTGTGTTCGATTGGCTATAACTGGAAGTCCTTGACCAGGGCTGATATAGAGATTTACTGATAAGTATTACCGGTAGCTTCTTGACCCGTTATGAGCCTCACATAGACACGACTTATCGGTTACTGGGGTCTGACGTATACCACTCCTAGACTTGATATGCGACATATCAGACGAAAAGACCGGACTGTACGGGAGTGTTACTAATTAGATTCACAGGAGAACGTATAGGCTTGCTTGTTGATCTTTTGATCGCTCAATACCTGGGTGGCTGTTACATTTAGCTGACCGCTTGCAGCTTGTGGGTGTTTGATATGATCATCGCCTGCTACCGGCGTATTAACGATTCTTTAGAGTCCTACACAGAGGTTTCTTGACTCGGGCAAAATGAAGTAGGGGCACATATGTGATATGTTCAGGACCGAGGATAATGCGATATGAGATACCGTATTATATTCTCGCGTTATTTTGTTATGAGCCGGATCATCGGATCAAGTGTTGATTCGATGAATCGGTACATGATATATTAGTCGGTTATATTCGATATAGCCGGATTGTCGGATCAAGTGTTGATTCGATAATTTAATGTATAATAATATATATGATATATTGCATTACATTATCTAATATTGGTTCGCTTTATTATTTCATTTTCTCACCGGATAATATATTGATATATATGCGATATACGTTAATTGTATTATTTTCTTTTGTTACAAATATATAATATATATGTGATATATATTATTGTAACATAATATGATTACTAATGCAACATGTTTAGTGGAGATTAAATAAGGTTAGGGTTTGATTTGGGTTAGTTCATTCATGAACCTTCTAGAAGGTTTTCTTTTGTTTCTTGTAAAGATATTTTTGTGAGATATTTGTAAACCCAAACCACACACATAACCCTAGTTAATTCTCTACATGAGTTAGCCTTGTCATAGTTGACCATGGTTGCATTTGTAATCATATATCATTTCACTATTCATCACAAAATGTTTTTAATTCATTATTCATCTTTTTCTTCAAGCTTGATCTTTGAGAAAGCTTTCTATGTTTCATTTTGTGATGGATTAAAAGTGAGAATTTGATATAAAAAGAAAGCATAAATACTACTCCATCATCCTCATCTAATATAGCCAATTAGATTAGGGTGTTCACCTCATTAGAGAGAGAGAGCTTGAGTTATAGAAACTTCGAGGTAGATCATCGGAGAAAAGGAAGACTACAAGCTAGCATGGATCGTTCGAGTTGTGGAGCCTCTCTTGAGTCCGGGAGATCGTGGATCGCGGCGAAGGGACTTCTACTTGGAGTTTATGAAGTGAAGGAGCAGACTACAAAGGTTGTGATCCCTCACTTTTAGTTGTAAAGATGTTTACTTGCATATGTAACCCTAATTATCTAACAAAGATCCTAGTTTTGGGTTGTTCGGCACGTCTAAATTTTTATTCGGGCATGGTTGATGCCTTATTAACCCTTGTAAGAGTGCCTAGGAACCTTACAACAACGCCGATCGTCATCAAGAGCAAGAGATCCGCGAATGATCCACGTCTCACGATGATCGAGCTACACAAAAATCGACGACAAATTCTCTTTTCAAAGGAGTGATCGAGAGCTTAGTCTTATAATCTCGGATTGAGAAGTTTAAATTTGAAGAGGATTTAATAAAGGTGATAAATTGTTAATTCTTGCTTTCTTTACATTCTTGAATTATGAAATTTTTAATTCTTGATTCTTTTATTTTCATGATGCGTGAGTAAATCTCCGCTTGCTAAGGAATTGAAGGAAATCGGTGGATCAAATGATGATGAAATCCTAAAACTAATCTTAAGTCTTATGAGAATTGTGAACTTTAGGGAAAAAAATCATCAATGACCTAATTTGGATCGATCACCATTCTTGATAATTTCATTGCAATTTGGGAATTAAATGATTGATGATTTTCTTTGCTAAAGGTTAGATTTGAATGATGATCAATGAAAAGACAAGAGATAGCGAAGGCAAAACCCTAGTTTCTTCAATAGATCACTAATCTTCATTCATCATCATCGTTCTAGCTATAATTCATCAATAGATAAGATAACTAAATTTTTAGTATTCATCATTGCTACTAATTCCTATCGATTCCTACAAGCTATCCTTCATTTTCTTGATAACTAAAATTGAAATTAGACTCTTTCTTGATTTCTAATGCTTGAACATGTTCTTGATTTTCTTGAAATGACAACTCGATTAAATCTTAAATACTTTCTTGAATTTTCTTTTATATTTTCTTTCGATTCATCTAAAGCAAAAACGTATAAATACACGAATCTCAGTGAACGATCCGTTCTTATTAACAAGATACATCGACACCGTTATTGATTGCGGCTATAAATTCTTTGATTGTGATAACACATTATACTTTTCATACAAACACGTCAATTGAAATCGAATCAATCATACCCCTCACGTGGGCGCCACAGAAAAAAAAGTGAAGTGCCTAGCTCTCATTGAGCGGCGCCCAACGCCTCACATGCCCCTCACGTGGGCACCGTAGACTAAAAAGAACTCAGGGAGTGGCACCCAACGCCTAGCGCCTCACGTGCCACTCATGTGAGCGCCACAAAATAAAAAGCACTCATTAAGCAGCGCTCAGTGCCCGGTGCCTCACGTGGGCGCCACAGAAAGGAATGTTTAACACTCGGTAAGCGGCGCCCAGCGCCTCACGTGACCCTCACGTGGGTACCACAGAATAAAAAGTGCTTGGCACCCACTAGGCAGCGCCTAAGGCCTAGCTCCTCACATGCTTCGCACATGGGCGCTATAAAAAGTGCTTAGCACTCCATATAAAGACAAAAAAGGTAAATTGATTAACACTTATTGGGTAATCCCCATGACTAAAAGCCTATATGATTATATATGAGTGTCAGAACTTACATAAGTACATAGCACTTTTTGCACAAAAAAGGGGGACAGAGCCCAAATAAGTGCTTAGCACTCTTTTTCAAATAAAAAGAAAACTGAGTGGACCAAGCCCAAGTTGGTTAGGTCCCTTGAGAGTAGAAGCTCCCTAATTCAGATCAACCGAGCCATGTGCTCACTACTTCCCAAACTGATCTTAATCCTAAATATAACTATCGATCTTCCAACTGATGATATCCCAAAACGATATCCGTCCCACATTCCCCCGAGGAAATCTTAGTCTCAAAATATGACTAATGATTCATGGGTTTACTGTTAATCCATTTTCCATCAATCACGGGAATTGGTTCAAGGGTACATCTCTTTACACCTCTGATACATGTCGTTATAATTCCTTAACGTCTTCAGAGAGGTGGCGGGTCCCGACAACCAACTACTTTTTATGCACTTCCCAAACTGACGTGCACATTCTAAATCAAACCACATCCCAAACCGGATGCATCCCATATCATCGTTGCTCATCTCGTCACGTAACAAACACACGTGCATGCAAGATAGATAATGTACCGAGACGTCCTTAAACTAACAATGGGCCGAGACGTCCTTAAACTAAAATCTCACCTTCAAAATGGTGATCAATGGAACGAAACGTTCTTAAACTAACAATGGACCGAGATGTCCCTAAACTAACAACGGACCGAGCGATCCTTAAGCTAAACAGTCACCCCAAATGGCGAAAATGGACCGTAATGTCCTTAAACTAAAACGTTGCCTCCAAAATTGCAACAACGGACCGTAACGTCCTTAAACTAAAACCCCACCTCCAAAATGGTGATCAACAGACCGAGATGTCTTCAAACTAGAACTTCACCTCCAAAATGGCGATAATGGACCGAAATGTCTCTGAACTAAGACAACAGAGCCCAAATGCTCTCTTGTTGGATCTGAAACAAAAATGATCCTAAAACTTTGTTAAGTGGATCTTAGTCTCAAATTGGATAATGTATCCTTAACAAAAAACCAACCGAGCTCTAAATGCTCATATACATTTAAGTCGATTTTAATCCCAAATAGGTTAATGATCCTTAAATAAAACAAACCTAAATCTAAGATATACAGATTTGGACTAATCCACGCCCTATGGGCGACAACATAAATTAGTCTCCGTATACAATCCGGGCAACCTAAACAAATAAAAACATACACACGATACGAAGTGAATTTCCGGAGCAGGAGAAAATGGTTATCACGATGCGATAATGTAATTAACTGCAGGGGGTTGCGCCTATAGGGAAGAGTGTCCCTACAATCAAAAACCCCTCACAAACGAGGGGGAATCTGACGAAATCTGCTACAACGGCCGCATCCGTCCAAACCTCTGATATACGGTGCCATAAATCAACTTGGCATCTTCGGAGAGGTGGACGGATAAATCCAAATAGCATCTGCCCCCAGAATTCAGGTCAGACGTCCTAATGTCTCGGTCGCGTCTTCCGGTGGTGAACAATGCTATATGGAACATATTCATCCACCTTTCCGAAAATACTAAATTGATTTATGGTACCGTATATCGGAGGTTTGGATAGATGCGATCAATATTGCCGAGTTATCAGATTCCCTCTTATTTGTGAGGGGTTTTTTTATTATAGGGATGCTCTTCCCTCCATGCGCAAGCTCCTGCAGTTAATTACGTTATCGTGTTAAGATAACAACTTTCACCTGCTCCAAGACAATCACTTCGTGTCATGTTATATCTTGGGGTTGCCCTTGGATTATGTATGGAGACTAATATATATCATCGCTCCTAGGGCGCAGATTAGTCTAAATCCGTATATATTATAAATTTGGGTTTGAATTTAGGTCATATGTTCCATTAGTTCAGGGGTTTAAATATCGTGAATCTTGTTTTAGAATAAAATCGATTTAAATATATGAGCATATGGGCTAAGGATACATTAGTCTCATATGAGACTAAGATCAACTTAGTACATGGGTGATCATATGGGCTCATTTGCAGTGAGCATATGAGCTCGTTTGATCTATAGTCACAGAAGTTTAACTTCAGAAAATCCTAGTCTCTTTTAGACTGAGTATTGGGCTTTCTATTGCCTGCCCAGTGCTGAGCACTCAGTTTATGAGACTTACGAGTATATCACGTGAGACGGTTAGGTTTGGGCGTTTCTCTATCAGTACTAAACACTTAGTCACTTAGACTATGGATATAATATCCAGCTCATGTTCTGACGCTCACGTGGGTATCATGTGGGACTCTCATGCTTTGGCGCTAACGTGAATATCATATGAGACACTCAGACTTAGGTATAGCCCTAACAGTGCTAAGCACTTTTATACAGCGCTTATGTGAGTATCACGTGAAGCGCTCAGGCTCTAGCATATTTTAAACGCTCATGTGTATGGCACATGAGGCGATGAGTTTTTGCTTATGGGCGCTCACGTGTATGGCACGTGATGCGCAATCTTCATGGGCATTCTGTGCTCTCACATGGATATCATGCGACGCGCTCCTCTCACTATTTCTTTTGAGTGCTCACGTGGATATCACGTGAGACTCTACGTTTTTTAGAGATTTAATCTCTATCCAAGTTTTTGAGAGAAGTTAAGGTTCTGTTAATGGTATTTTGACAATTAATAATCACTATTTAAGAACTAAGTTCTTAATTATGAAGAAACTAAGTTTCTGGAGTATGAACTCCATATATTTTCATGTTCTTTCCTCCATCGTTCTCTTCTACCTCGTTCTCCACTGAATCTTTGATTCTTAAGAACAAGATCTTCCCGATGAGAATTAAATTCTCAACTTGTTATAGAGATTTGTCTTGTGGGTCTTAGATCCAGAGAAAAAACTAAATTATTTTTTAAAAGGTTAAACCCTTGTGTGTATGTATGTGTGTGATAGGTAAAGGAGATATTTCGATCTCTCTGTTTTCTTTACCTAGGGTTTGAGAGGAGCAAGAAGATGTTCTTCCTTCAGAAAGAAAATTAAATTCTCTGCTGTAGCTTCTTTCTTCTTATAGGGTTGATTCTGTATTTTGTAGAAGCTTATAGAGGGTTTTCTCTCCAGGAGACTTGAAATCTTGGGTCCTTTATATAGGTGACGAGAAACTGTTGATTGGTTTGAGAAAATCTCTCATGAGAGATCTTAGTTGATTTAATTAATCTCAAAAATCACTCGGGGGATTTTGTCCACCGTTGGATCTTTAATCCAGTAGATTTCTGTTTAACAGAAAATATCTTCTGTTGATTTTAATATGATTAGGAAAATATTTTCCTAACAAAGGGTTTTCTGATTTGATCGGTGATATTATAATCACCGTTGGGTTTTAAATCAAAGGTTCTCTGTTTAACAGAGAAAATCTTTCTAATTTTAGAAAGATCAGGGGAAGATATTTCCTAAATAGAATTTAATTCTATATAGAACTTAATTCTATCTGAAGCTAGTGCTTTAAATAGATGCACTCACGTGGTTTTCACGTGAGGACTGTCATATATGCACTTGAGCACTCACGTGCTTTGCACTTGAGCACTCACGCGTTTAACACGTGGGGCCCTGCTTGTGTTTTGATTTATTTGTATTCAGCGCTCATATGTTTTGCATGTGAGCGCTCACGTGTTTAACACATGAGGATTATATCTTTAGGGTTTAACCCTTACTGAAGCCGGAGGTCAAATTCTTTGCATGTGAACTCTCACGTGCTTTGCACATAGGAGGCTACTTCATAGGATTTAATCCTCCTTGATACCAGCGGTCACCTACTTTGCATGTGAGCACTCACGTGCTTTGCACATGGGAGGGTTTCGTTTCCTCTTTTCGTGATTTTCTGAACCATCCTTTTCTTTTCCAACACTCTCTTTTGGTCAGAGCTTGGGAATAGTTCCAACTGATATCATGCGAAACATTCTTTATGCCAAGACTTGAATGCTTATGTTTATAATTTGAAGGAGTGCTCATCTTTCCCTTTTAGAATCACAGAGAAAGAACCATTTTTTTCACAGAAAGAATCATGGCTGCGCTCACTTGCATGCTCCTCAACAGCCATGGGAGGTGCTTATCGGGAAGATTATTTCTCGTTTTGATGCACGTCTTGCGAATCTCGCTCTCACTAATGATCAATGTGACACAGTGACACATTAGCTCATGATTCGTAAAGGATCCTCTCTTCCCGCTGGCCCCATTTGGCTTCGCGCAATTTTCCTTATCGTTCTCGACGACATTCTTCCTCACCCGGCGGAAATGACTTTGGCAATGCTCGACGCAGCGAAGGATAAAGTTGACTGCTTTCAGGAGGCCGGTCTGATCACAAAGTCTTTAAGGGGCCCTCCAATCATTTGTTGATCCAGATACGGGCTCAGCATACGGTCATGTCTGATTTTACCGATGAGCACGGCACTGATCGATGGGGAGCGACTTTTCGCGATAATCGCCATTTTGATATGGTAAAGAAGTCTAAGAGGGAATTAGAGAATTTTTGTATGCTGTTTTGTTAACCCCTGCAGTCCTGATCCCATATTTTGTGATCTCTTCCATGTAGAATAAGCTGCATTTTGACTGATGAATATTTCACCTCCAATAAGTGTCTTTTCACTGATTACATTATTTAAATATATATGCATTTTGCATGAGTGCACGTTCATGTGGCAAGTGTACGCTCATGTGCTCTTGACCTTTAGAAACTTCTGCTAAGTGCGAACGCCGATGATGCGTGCGTATGCCGCGCAAGTGTCACTCACTAACCTTCACACACGCGCATATAAGTACGCATGCACACATATATGTAAGTGAGCATTTAAATAGGTGTGAACAATCTCCAAGTTGTATCTCATATGTTTTCAATTTACCGATTAGAGTATCGACACTCAATGTACTCATGTCGTTCGTTTCTTTTATTGTTGTGATCTTTGGCTGCCAAGTCATAATTAGTGATCGCAAAATTTTATAATTCTTTTCTTTTTCTTCAAATCTTTTTCCTAAGTTGAATAATTCGGTTACTATGTTATTAAATCTACAATATATGGAATCAATCGTCTCATTTTCTTTTATTAAAAACATTTCATTTTCATCTATGGGGCGATTAATTTTACTTTCTTTTACTTATTTTTTTTCCTTCATGTACAATCTCAAGTGTATTCTATATATCATGTGTCGTTTGGTACATGGAAATTCTATTGAATTTCTCTGGAACAACTGAGAAATGAAGAGCATTCAGAACTTTTACATTTAAAGTCATGGATCGTTTATCAGAGTCGGAATAAGTTCTTGTAGTGAGAATTACATATAGTGAGTCTAATATATCTAGAATTTTTAAATCTATACATTGTAAAAATATTCTCATCTTTATTTTCCAAAATTGAAAATTTGTGTCATTAAAAGTGAAGGTCGTATTGTGGACTGTATCTCTAATTAATTTGCCATTGTAAGATCAAAAACTCAATATGTTAATCTTTAAAATACAAGTAACTTGTTCTGATACCAATTGAAAATACCTTAGAAAGGGGTGAATAAGGTTTTTAGGTGTTCTATGTCAAATTTAAAACTTAGTTACTTAATAGTGTTAGATTAACATGTTTCTGCGGAATAATTTAAGTAAGTTAAATAATGAAACTTGTTACAATAATCAACACAAAGCAGAAAAGAGAATTAGAGTAAAGAGTAATACAAACACAAGAGAATTGTTGATTAGGATCCACTACTCCCTGTGGCTAATCCTCGCCTGATACATCTTTCTCAAGATTTTCCACTGAATACCAATGTGAAGATCATAATCTTTCTTCACTAGGATCATCCAGGTAAAAACTCTTTTTCTCACTTGAATCTATGATTCCCCAAGAAAAAACTCCTTTTTCCCGCTTGAATCCGTGTTTCAGACAATGAGAGACACCTTCTCCCGTATGGAAGAAAACAATCATTCTTCAAGAATTTACAATCGTTACAATGATCAAACTTGATACTCATTTACAATCCTATGATCTAATAGATTAATACCAATTAGGCTTGAGAATTGTTTTGAGATATTACTGAAAGTTTAAGGCTCTTAGGGAAATGGAAAAAGTATAAACTTTTTAAGACACGAGAAGAAAGGAAAATTGACTAAGGGTTATTTCATGATTGAGAAAAGTGTTTGATCTTTTGGGTATTTATAAGAGTGGAAGGGGTTTCCATTTGCACAGAATAATAACTGTCAAAAACAGTTAATGACAGTTACAACAATTCAAATTCGAAATGGCGTAAACACCCGTTCTTTTAAAGAAAAAAATAACTGTCGGAAACTGTCATGTCAAACGTCTAGGACCAGACGTCTGCAGTTCAAAAATTTCTTAGAGACGTCTGCCCCAGACATCTCCTTTTAAAAACAGAAACTTAGTATTTGAAAATTTTCTACCAGACGTCTGTAGTTCAAAAAATTCTTAAAGAGACGTCTGGATAGACGTCTTTGCAGTAAAAACAGAGATTTGAAAAATGAAAAATTTCTTCAGCAGATGTCTATTCCAGACGTCTTTATTTCAAAATTTTCTTAAGCAGACGTCTGTAGTTCAAATGTTTCTTAAGCAGACGTCTGGGCCAGACGTTTGCAGTAGGATGAATTTTTAAATTAGATAAAAAAATTTAAAGAATTTGAATCTAACAATTATGTTAGAGGTCTCCTGATAAGGAAGAGGCGTCTTATGAATAGAATTGAGTTGGAAAATAGTTTCTAATCTTGTGAGATCAACACTAAACTCAAGGAAAAAATAAAAACTATATTCTTTGACTCAATTCTTCTTCAGTCTTCATTTTCTTGATTTGTTACTTTGAGATGTCTTTGTTTCTTGATAAAACTTGTATCACATTGTTTGCTTGCGTCAAGTCTTCATGCCATATCAATATTTTGAGCATAGATCTTACTGAAGGCAATCACTGCTTGATATTGAGATATTGTTCTTGTTATAATCATGATTAAGAACTTGGAAACGTCATTAGTAATATATGAATCATTTAAATATAATTGTTCTAAATGATCAACACTCAAGATCGTATGCCACAAGTGTCAACATTGCTTTTGATAGATCGGTGGTTTAGCCAACCATACCGGCAGTTTTGCCTGTCCACTTAGGCTGATTAGGTCAAACTTTGTTCTCTGTTTTGATTAATTTATGGTAATCCTGTTGGTTCCCTGTATTCGATAAAAAGACTATTTAAAAGTATCGAATACAGAGGGCTAAATCTCTTATCTTCTCTTGTATTCTAGGAGGCTAGGTTTGAAAGCAGGATAAATCTAGATTGTAAAATATTTTTATTTTTTATTTAATTATTTTGTAATGTTCTTCTTTTATTAGTTTGCTTTCTTTTTTATGCATAGCTAATTCATCTATCTATGATTAGATGACACTTGATCTATAATTGGTATATGTTCTTAATGTTCTTATTTTTCATTTTGCTTTTAATGACAACTTATTAAATCATAAAAATCGATCTTTATAAAACATCACCGATAAACTAGATGGATCTCATGATTGACAATCATGAGATCTCATCAAGAGAAAGGATGCAAAAAAAGATTTCTATTGTTTAGAGTTGATCTAATTAAATTAGGGTTAATTTTGAATAGCCAATAAAACTAAGTAGATTTATGATTGACAACCATTAAATCCACCTAGTGGAAAGTGTAGATCGAATTAATTCCAAGTTAATTAGCGCATAATCTTTAGATTAATTACTTTCTTCATTGTTAATTGATAGGATATGCGAGATTCATATACATTATGCTTGCTACTTATTTGATAGTTTATTATGATGAACGTATATTTTATACTTTTAATAATTGATAGGTAATTGGTTTAAGGGTAAAAATGAAGAGAATGAAAACAATTCAATTTAAAATACCATGAATAGATTAAGTGAATTCAAAACCCTAGATATTTTCCTTTATTCAAACCTTTATCAATTTTGCATTTATTTATTTAAATTTTCTTTAATTTAATTGGTTAATGTAATTTCCAAAACTAAAACATTTTCTTGATTAAATCCACCGTTGCCGGTCCTAAGTCCGGATGAGAAAGAGTGAGGGTTGTGATAGACTTGTGACATCCAACGTAAAACTTGTCACGTTCTATGACATGAACCATAATAAGAATATCGTTGGGGCGTCCCCTACTCAGCGACGCGCTATATCGGATCTCAGGTGTAGTGTTAAGTATGCAAGGGGCTTCTAGGTTGTCGTCCAGAAACGGCGCGCTATATCGGACCCCGGCTGTAATGACAAATAAGCAAGGGTTTCATAGGATCCGTCTAGCTTCCTGGAACATAAGTTCCGTTACGGGTAGACTAATAGAATTAGCGAAGGTGGTGATTAAGAGGATAGTTGATATTATGTGTTTGCAAGAAACTAAATGGGTAGGTGAAAAGAGTAGAGTCATAGAGCCTTGGGGTTATAAGTTTTGATATACGGGTAGAGATAAAAATCGTAATGGGGTAGGCATAATCATAAATAGACAGTTACTTGAGGATGTAGTTGATATTAGGAGAAAAGGTGATAGAATTTTACTGGTTAAGCGTATTTTAGGTGGAGAGATCCTTAATATTATTAGTGCTTATGCACCACAGATAGGTCTTGATGACGCCAGTAAGCGTCTATTCTGGGAGGATTTAAACGAGATGGTGCAAAATATATCTAGTGGAGAGAAGTTATTAATTGGTGGTGATCTCAATGGATATGTAGGTACTAGTCGTAGTGGATTTGATACTATCCATGGAGGTTTTGGTTTTGGACAAAGGAATGAAGTAGGTTGCTCGATTCTAGATTTTGCCTTATCTTATGACTTGATTTTCGCAAACACCTGGTTTAGGAAAAGCGATTCCCATTTTATCACTTTTAGGAGCGGATCAAATGCTAGTCAAATAGACTTTTTCTGACGAGAAGAATAGATAGAGCTTGTTGTATCGACTGTAAGGTAATACTAGGTGAGAGTGTAACCACTCAACAAAGAATTTTAGTTCTAGATTTTCGATTTAGAAGAGGACCTAGAAAGATTAGACGTAAGGTAGAGCCTTGAATTAAATGGTGGCGATTGAAAGAAGATAACCAAAAGACTTTTATAGATCGTGTAGTCCAAGAAGCGGATTGGCTGTCGGTAGATGATTCAGACAAAAAATGGAACAAAATGGCTAGTTGTATCAAGAGGGTATTTAGAGATCTACTTGGTGAGTCGAGAGGTGGTGCTCCACCATCTAAGAACACATCATGGTGGAATGAAGAAGTAAAGGCTGCTATTAAAATTAAAAAGGATTCTTATAAACATTTGAAGAAAAGTAGAGATGTGGAGAGATTTGAGAAGTATAAAATGGCTAAAAAGGAAGTTAAGAAAGCAGTTCGGGACGCTAAATCTAAGGTCTACAAAAAGGTGTACGAGAAATTAGACACTAAAGAGGCTGAAAATGATATATACCGGATTGCTCGAATGCGGGAAAGGAAGACCAGAGAGTTATGTGCGGTGATGTGTGTCAAAAATGAAAATCAGAAGATTTTAGTTCGAGATGAGGATATCAAGGAAACGTGGAGAGATTATTTTGACAAATTGTTCAATGAGAGCTTTACTAAGAATTTGGATAGACTTGTCATTCAATCTCAAGATATAAACCGTGATTTCATACGTAAAAAAAGACTGTCTGAGGTTAAAGAAGTTTTGAACAGAATAAGTTTAAGAAAAGCGGTTGGTCCTGACGGGATTCCTATCGAGCTTTGGAGATACTTAGGAGAAATAGGCGTTAAATGGCTGACAGATCTGTTTAATAAGATTTGGCAGACAAAAAAGATGCCAAATGAATGGAGGAAAAGTATTCTTATACATATCTACAAGAACAAGGGTAACATTCAAAGTTGCACAATCTACCATGGAATAAAACTTACGTGTCACACCATGAAATTTTAAGAGAGAGTGATTGAACACATGCTTAGGAAGGATATTAAGATAACAGAGAATCGGTTTGGGTTCATGCCGGGACGATCGACGAAAGAGGCTATTCATTTGCTTCGTCAACTTGTCGAGCGTTTTCAAGAGAGGAGAAGAGATTTGCATATGATATTTATTGATTTAGAGAAAGCGTATGACAAGATACCTAGAGAGGTATTATGGGGGATAATGATGAAGAAGGGGGTCCCCGTCAAGTATATTGATATAATCAAGAATATGTACGATGGAGTAGTAACAAATGTCAGAACTTGCGGCGGCCTAACGAATGATTTTCCGATTATAATTGGTTTACATCAAGGATCTGCATTAAATCCATTCATGTTTACTATCGTGATGGATGAGCTTACTAGAACAATCCAAAATGAGAGACCTTGGTGTATGCTATTCGCTGATGATATTGTTCTAGTAAATGAGACGAAAGCAGGGGTTAATGACAAATTAGAATTATGGAGGCAAACATTGGAATCTCGGGGGTTCAGATTGAGCAAGTCCAAGACAGTATATATGCATTGCAAATTTAGTAAAGAGAGAAGTCAAAACCATATTGGTATAACATTGGAAGGGCAAGAGATATCACCGAGCGATCAGTTTAGATATCTAGGTTCCATCATCTAAAAGGATGGAGAGATCGATAGTGATGTTAATCAAAGGATCCAAGCTAGTTGGTTGAAATGGAGGAGTACAACAGGGATTTTGTGCGATCGTAACTTTTCGTTAAAATTGAAAGGAAAGTTTTATCGGAGCACTATTCGGCCTGCCTTATTATATGGTACAGAATGCTGGGCTTCTAAGAAGCATTATACACAGAAGATGCACGTAGCGGAGATGCGCATGTTTCGTTGGATGTGCGGTAACATTAGAAAAGATAAGGTGCGAAATGAGGATATTCGTGCAAAACTTGGTATAGCTCCTGTGGAGGAGGAGATGCGGGAAAACCGGCAAAGATGGTTTGGTCATGTGCGACGCAGACCTATGGAAGCACTTACGAATAGATACTCTCGATATGGGCAATGGCAAAAGAGGAAAAGGGAGACCGAAGAAAACATGGATGGAGGTGATACGAAACGATATGGTTTCCAAAGATCTCATTGAGAGTATATTGTTTGATAAGAGTGAGTGGAGACGGAGGATTCATGTGCTGGACCCGGCGTGATTCTCATGTTGGTTCATGTAGTCTACCCCATATGCTTGAGATAAAAGGCTCAATTGTTGTTGTAAAAGATTTTCTTGATTCCACTTAATTTAACTAGGGTTATTCCTTTCTCTGTGGATCGACCCATAAGTGCTACAATTGTAAATCGTGTACTTGCGGTATAATTTAAAACTACATAAATAATCACAACACTAATACTGTTTGGGGTTTTGAGGGTAAAATGCATTTTTTCAAGTTTAGAGGGATTTTCTGGTGTTCACACTGGCCAAAGTGAGAAGGATCCTGTTAGCCAATATTTAAATAACCTAATATTTATTTAAACTGTCATATTACCAATTATACATCCACATCCATCACGCCACGTGCGAAAATGCTGGTAGGGATTTATTGCAAAATCAACCATCAAATTCTTGATTTAACCTAAACATTGACGGTGGGTCAAACATGATAAATCCAAAAAAATTCAAGGTCTATTCTTAAAGTTTGGAATATATGGGGTTGTATTTGCATATTAAAAAGGTTTTAACCAGCTGATAAATGGTTGTGGTGTGACCCAGCCCCAGGGCGGGTTCCATGGAAACTAAACTAAGGGTTTTTTAGTTCGGTTTGGGCTTAGTATATGTACATGGTAATTCTAGAGTTCCTCAACCCATTTGTGTCTTAAACGCGTTAACGAAACTAGCATATTTAAACAACATTGCCCTTTTACTTAAGGATGGCTCATATCATTTCTAAAGTTCATTGGTGTTGTCTCAAAACTCTGCAAATTCAATAGTGTTTTATAAAATTTATCCCAACTAAAATCAACCTGTTGGGCCTTGATCCAATCCATACCAAAGTCTTATACAAAGATCCCCACATTGGATTGCACTACTATACATCTTCAATCTCCAATATTTATATATTTATACAACAAGAAACTCACGTGAGCGACAGTTGAAAGCGTGAAAAGATTTAGGGATTGGCTGTCTACGTATTGTCTTAATCAAGGTCATTACTGTGTTCGTTTGTGTTGGTTCATGGAATTCACAAACCATCTCACCCTCCCTCCCTCATCATAGCATCTCCTTTATTATATTATTATTAACACTGCTAGTATGCTATGAAAAGTAGTTGTACATTGAAACCAAGAGATGTGATCTTGAGCATGCCAAAGCCAAAACATGGAAGTAACTAATCATGAGACTAAGCACTATAGTAATGGTCTCTTTTTTTGGTCCCATATTTTGTTGTTGCATTTCTGTTGGAAGTTAGTTTGGCCATGCGTGTGCTTGTCCACGCCTGTTGGTGTCCATATTTTGGAGATTTTGCAACATTGATGGGGTTGTTACTATAGTGGAAAAGAAAGGGCAAAAGAAGAGCAAGAGTAATGATGATGGAGAGTTGGGGCACAAACCAACTTATAGCCAAAAAAAGTTTATTAGAGACTTAGTCTAAGAAAGCTTTTTGGATGACATAGTCTAATTAGCTAGTGCACCATGATGTATAAATGTAATAAGTTCTAATCTCCTAAAACTAGTTAAATTAGTGAAGATAGGTATTAATTTTCTTATTAGCAATACCATTTTTGGGTTAATTGCCCAAAACACTCCTCAGCTTACACTAGATAGCACTTGGAGGTTGTTTGGCTCATCCAATAGAAAAATGGAAATTAAATTTATAATGCAAATTCCTTACCTGGATTTTTTTTGGCACCGTGGAATTAATTTATATTCCTATGTTTGTTTGACAAGAAGTATGTTTGTAAAATAATGGATTTTGTATTCCATTATTTGGTTGCTCAAAGTAAAAATGAGAACTGGTTTTGGGAATTAGAGATAAAGAAATTGGGTTAAGTTTAAGTTTTGCTTACCCACTGTATCAATCAACCTATTGATATCGGAAGACAAAAAAGATTCTTCTAATATCTCATTTATGGGTCCAATGGAATTCATAGGTATAGGAAAAAGCCCTATCAAATAGAGATTTTTAATTTCGACCATTTTTCGATTGTTAATACGAGACATAAGGAGTGCTACTACAAGAAGTACTACACCTTTGATCGTGGAATATCGATTGCTTATTGAACCATGTGAATCACGTAAAATTAGGATACTCAAATTCAGGGATCAAAGAGTTTCATAAAATGTTCTTGGTGGAATAAAAATGTGAGTGAAAGATCCCACTAATCCGTATTTGATCCATGAATCTTAGAAATAGTGAGAATTCTTGACCAAAACACACACACACAGAGAGAGAGTAGTTGCAAAAAGAGGTTATCATAATTTAGTAAATGTCTCTATTGATAAATCTTTGGGAATCGGTAAAATTCATATTAAAAATTCTTAGATTTGGACTTTCCAAAAATGCTGATGTTTGTTTATGTCGATTCTCATTTCTTATTTTCCTAATTCCTCTCAAATAGATCGAGTAATGAGAATTCCGGATTTCTCACTCCTCTTGAACAGTGTCTGCTCCTTAGATTCCAAAAACGAAATGCAATTCTATCAAGCAAATTATACCCAAGTAGTTCATTAACACAAACATCCCCTCACTCACATGATATTTTATTCAAGTCCTGACGTGTGATATAAGCATAGTCAAATATGGTCAAACCAAAGGTCGTAATTATTTCCATAGATGAAATAAAACAAAGATAATTTAAGTATCACTTTGGGCATACTAGTGCGTATCAAGCAGGGAGTTCTACTTCAATGCAAGATACATGGTGAATTTATAACCTAGTATATATTAATCAAATCTTTATTTTTTTGACTTGCATCGTTTCATCTATAGAAACCAAAAATTATTTAAAGAAAATTGCTAGATATCATATATAAACTTGACAGCTTAATTCAGTGGAGGCCAATATATAAGATGAAAATATGTTCCAACCAATGTAATAAATCTCAATTCATTATACATGCTTGAAATTATACATAGCTACTTTAATGTTTGTTCATATGTTATTTAGTTAACATTATCTCTAGGTATTGTTTGTTGCATTCGAAGAAGATTTTTGGTTTTGTTTGTTTTATGTATATCTTAAAGTTTGTCTCTTTAATTATTGTTTCAACCAGCTATCATCAGAACATGTCAAGCCAAAAAACACAAGGAAGTGACTAATGATGAAACTGAAGAAAACAAAGCCAACACCCCCTCAACTGAACTCAAGAAACATACAAGATCTAAAATCTCTTTTCAACCCCATACTCGTTTGTTGCCACACTTTTGGAATTTAATGGCCATGCGTACATGTTCATGCATGCTTGTTTGCATACTTTGTCACTACTACAATAAGAGTTTGCCCTTACGGATTTATGACCACTGCCTCATCCGTAGGAGCAAACCACTGCCCCTACGGATATAACCGTAGAAACATAAAAATCCCCCGTAGATAGTGCAAGTCTTCGTCCTGAACATATCCCTACGAAGTAATAATTTCCCCTATGTCTCAATCCGTAGGGACACGTATACATACGGATTACTCCGTAGGGCCTGATAAATATTTTAATTTATTGGTTTATAAAATAAAATACTTGCTCCTACGTATGTATTTGTAAGGCCTGATTGGTGCCTCCACGGATGTACGTATCCATAGGTCTAGATAAATACCCCTACGGATAAATTTATAAGGACAAGTTTTACTGAATCCATAGAGACAAAATATCAGGTATCCTTATATTTTGTCTCTGCGGCCAACTATGTAGGGGCAACTTTGCACCTACGGATTAATCCGTAAGTGCAATAGATGGCCCTACAGATTAATCCGTAGGGACAAAATATCAGGGTTTTTAAAAAAAAGTACTTTCTGTTTTCCCCTCGTTCTGTGCATAATAATATATACATCATATAACCAAATACAGAAATAATCATAATCAACATCGCACGCATAATATATAAAAGAAATAAACAAACAGAATACGATATCAAACTAAATCACCGTGAACAAGCAAACAACCACCAATATCGTCCAAGATTTATACAATATGTTTCAGATAAGTACATACATCTTCAAAAATATAAATAAAGCTACCCTAGCTCGGTCCAGTTCCTCCACATCTGATAATCGTCGTAATCTGGCACATCTGCTCCTTGGTGCAGCCCTGAGTTGTCAAAAACTCGACTAATGAAGAAGCGGACTGTGCGGGAGTCTGAACGGGCTGTGGAGCTGCAGGAGTGGTCTGCGCAAGCGCAGCCGAGGTAGTGGCTTGCGGAGCCGCAGCCGAAGAAGATGTATGTGGAGCCGCAGCCGAAGGAGCCTGTCGCATCTGTTAAGTTTTGTGTGTAATAAACGAGTAAGAACGGTGTATTAGATTTTAATCGAGTTCGTATCATTATCAGGTTATTGCGAAACCCCAATCTAAGAAAACTTAAGGACGCGGGTCTTGTTTGGGTATCTAGTTTGGAAAACAGTGGTTTATTTTAATTAGATAGTTTTATATAAGTATGATTAATCAAAACAAAGTCTATAACCAAATAAGCTCAGGCTACTAATATTGCATATGTTACTATATATAATGTGATATAATATTTTACTATTATGTAGTATACATATCATCTCCTTCAACTCCTCGACGGTGGTCTTCAAGGCGGCAACATCATGCTCTAGACGTTGCTCACGGAAGGTAGGGGAAGTAACCACCCGAGTGGAGTCCAACCTCATATGGGCCCTGCTAGGACCCAGTTCCCGGTCTCTCTCCCAACCTCCATGGTGCCCTCCGTATGCGGCGTCTAGGACTGGGGTTAGCAGTATCGGATCGGTCTGTCCAGTAAAATTGATTCCCGATACCTCCGCTTGCTCCACCACCCACTTCTACACCCACATTAACCATTAAAATATAAGTATATCATTTAAATTTGAACTTTTCAAAACAAAAATTTCAAACCTATTAGAATAAATATTAACACTTACGCAATACTCCTGGGTAGCAGTGTCGGAGAATCGAAACTCGCCAATGGCAGGATCTGTCAAGATGCCGTTGATGGCAAGATACACGGTCAGCACGCTCGGTGTACCACCCTGCGCCAGGGTCTGAGCACTCTGCAATTCGCAAAAAAAATATATATATTATAAAATAACTCTTAATATTACATTATATCAGAATAAATCTATTGTAATTTACCGATGCCTCCATGGCACGAGTAATGTTCCTCGAGCCACCTGTATAAGTGAGGCGATCCCTCTTCGCCGACTTCCTATTCTCTTTATTTTGATCAGCATGTTTCTGTACAACACATTCAGATTTAGTTTTCTAATTAAGCAACACAAGAAAATAAATTATATACTAAACATTGAATTACATTTAAATTACAAATCTGTTTGCGCTGAGAGTCGAAATATTGGCACAAGAGAGGCCATGTATCTACGTCGACTCTCGCAAAGGCCGGAGTATGTAGGAGAGCCGCTCACTCTGCCTCGGGAGTCGCCATCCACAGGGAAAAGCAGTCGATCTTCAGCTCGTTCCTATTGTATCGGACCTTTGATTGTATGTTCTTATCAGGCCATGGTACAGAGCGTGAAGATCGAGCACTCTCTCAGGGTGATCAGGGTCGGGTATAGGCTGAAAGACGTAATCCAACTGCAAATACAAAAAAACAATGTATTTAAATTGCAAGTGTTAAATAATAATAAATATATTGGATAAATCAAATGAAAATATATATTAATACCCGAGCCTGATACCAGAAGAGGGTAAATGAGCGCCGGTGCTGATCGCCCCACTCACCGTGAAGTGGATACTTCATCATGAGGCGGCTCTCATCCCCCACATACCGGCCGAACCTCTCGGCATAATCGCCGGTATAGCGATAATCGGGGGTAAAGAAGAGGGGGAATGTTGCCTCCCTTCTAGCTCTGTCGAGTCTCAGCCTATGGGACTGATTCGGCCCTCGAGTCCCTCTCTCGGGATGGGGCTGCCCTGCATCTATAAGAAATATCAAGACAATCAATATTAAGACAAAGCGGTATTAAGAAATCAAGGTTTAAAGAAAATTGAAGTGCGATATATACCTCCGGCAACAGCAGCACGAGCCTGGGCCTGGGCAGCAGCACGAGCGGGACGATAGTTTCTCCGGTGAGAAACAGCCGATGACCCGGACGTGGACGCATCCCCTCCAACAAGAAAATAAACATTGGTAATAAAATTACATGAAGTTCATGTTTATTCTTAAATGATATGTAAAATGAATAATTATTTTATATTTATTCATACTAACCTGCAGACTGAGCGGAGGGTACGGAAGTGGCGGGAGTGGCCCCTGCGCCAGATGTGGACGCACCACCTATAATTAGACAATTAAAAATATATTATATAAGTAATTGCAAAAAGAATGTGTATATCAATAATATAACATTCTAAATCAATATGCATACACTATAAAATATATAAACATACCCGCAGCTGCGGTGGTGATCTCTGCCTGAGATGTGGAGGCACCACCTACAGCTAGACAATAAAAAAATAATTATCTAAGTAAGAGCAAAAAGAATGTGTGTATATTTATGATATAACATTCTAAATCAATATTCATGCACTATAGGATATATAAACATACCTGGAGGTGCGGGAGTGGCCTCTGCCTCTTATGTGGACGCACCACCAACAGCTCACAATCAAACATTGACTACATAAGTAATTTTAAAATAAATATGCGTGTATATCTATAAAATTACATTAAAAATTAATATTCGTGCAATATACCAGGAGGTGTGGAAAAATCCATACGGAACGAGTCATCCGACGGGGTCTCCGATCGGGGTGCAAGACCGGCCCTCTGAAGCTCCCTACGCAGCTTTCCGGGTGGCAGAACCGCTCTACCTCTACCCCTGCCTCTGCCTCTGCTGTTGTCGCGGCTGGTGCTCCTGCCGCCCCTCACTGCTCTGGTCGTCGTCATCAAATCTAGACAAGAGCACAATCATTACATATGTATGCTATATGTATAGATCGTAAAAATGTGAAGTAATAATATAACATTACTAATAAATTTTTTCGTTTCGTGGACGCATTAGACATATCTACTTGGATTTCATCATCGATATCATTTCTAACCCACGTAACTTCACGATCAGCTGAAGACAACCCGTCTTTTGAAACAGACGGTCGGAGCACTCTAAGTCTTCTCTCTTCTTCGTCCCCATCGCTGTCCTCCATACGATCCTCGAATTCTGAGACATCATAAACATCCCTGGGTTTCCAACGATATACGACACTTCTTCCCGGATGCTTCAAGCACTGTGAGTAGTATACTTGGAACGCTTGGTTCGGAAAGATAAATGGATCGTCCTGACCGTAAAATCGAAGTGTGTTCGCACTAGTCAATCCATATTTCATCTTTCCAAGTCTCGAGATTGTTTCTCCACTTATCCATATCGGTTCGTATTTCGTACCAAGTACATTTAAATATATAAAATGGTTCTGATCGTCCGGAATATTGGATGCTAAGTATGCAACTTAGGTATCCATAATAAATCAGACCATCAGATCCAATCGTTGTCTGAGTGATTCGAGATATTTCTATGTCCTTAACTTCAAATTTGTATCCAAGAACACCGAATTCTTTATGAAATACAACCTCCATACTAGGAAACAGAGCTAAACATCTTGAATCACTCTCTACTGATGCCGACAAGTTCGGATCGTGGATCTGACAAAATAAATTTTACGACAAATACATAATGATAGAAGTTTAGATTAAGACCGGTAACAATAATATGTTATTCGAACAACTTACATGATCTGCAACCCAATCGCAAAAATTATCCTGATGATATTTTCCCAATCGTTCATCATTCCAATCAGGATGCCCCTCACATACCTCATTAAAATGATTTATGTTCTCAACAATAAATTATGACATTAATATTATATCATTTCATACACACACAAACACAAATATAACAATTAATCCAAAAAAACATACTTTCTAATTTCTTCAAGACATACGCTATTGAGGAGGATAAACCGATATATCTTGTTGATAAACATAGTGTCTACTCTCTTATAATCAGCTTTACCATATAGCCCGTCTAGAATTCCGAGGCCGATTAAGTTTCATCTCAATGTTCTCATCCAGATAGCGGGAACAAAATATGGTTGCTTCATCTAGAAAATAACCTTGCATGATAGAACCATCTGGTCGATTTCTATTGCGTATATACTTTTTTAGAGTGTAGAGGTACCTGAAGAAAAATATGTTAAATAAATAAATACGGGCATATAGGACAATAATAATTTTACAAATTGCATGAAACGAAAAATTTCACGTACCTTTCGACGGGATACATCCATCGATATTGTATGGTCCGGCTAACTCAGCCTCAGTTGCAAGATGAACCGTCGGGTGTATTATGATATCGAAGAATGACGGTGGGAAAATACGCTTAAGCTTGCAAAGTATCAATGAAATAGAATTTTCTAGAGTCTCCAGCGTCACAACATCCAGGGTTTTAGTGCACAATTCTCTAAAAAAATAACAAAGGTCATTGATTACTAGACCAACCGATTCGAGAAGAGAAGTCCTGAAGGCTAATGGGAGAAGATGCTCTAAAATAACATGATGATCATGACTTTTCAGCCCATCGATCTTCCCTTTCACAATTTTTATCTTCTTGGTAAATGATCCTGAGAAACCTGTGGGAATTTTCAAGTCATGCAACACATGCAGAAACTTTTTCTTCTCCGGTTGTGATATATTATACACGGCATTGGGAAGTACAAACTTGCCTGGTTTACCCGCTATCGGTTTAGGATGCAATTCACTTCTAATTTCCCGGTCCTCAAGATCCATCCTAAAACGGAGGTTGTCTTTCGATTTTCCATCTTTATAAAGAAGCAAGTTGAGTGCGTGCTCGGATGCTCCCTTCTCTATGTGTATGACGTCCAGACAATGACACAATAAATTTGTTGACCGGTATGGAAGCTCGTAGAAAATTCTTAACTTGTTCCAGTATGGTGGTTTAACCTGTTTTGCCAGATCTATCCCGAAGGTCACATTATTGTACCCATCCCACTGAGCAGTCACGTCCTCTCCGGACAAGGAGGCTGGAAGCCTAAAAAGCTCCTAATGACCATCAAAATGAGCAGTGTCTAACCTGTAGGGATGGTCTAGTGGCAGGAAATGCCAATTACCGCAATAACAAACCTTCCTGCTAAAATTCAAGAATTTCAATGTTGTATATTGATGGCAATAAGGGCATACTTTGTGACCATGTACAGACCAACCTGATAGCATTCTATATGCAGGAAATTCATTAATTGTCCACATTAAAGCCGCACACAGTGTGAATGTTGTATCTGTGTTTGCATCATAAGTCTCTACACCATCAATGAATAAAGATTTTAACTCATCGATCAGAGGTCGGAGATAAACATCGATATTGTTTCCCGGTGAGTTTGGACCGTCGATAAGAAGAGATATCATAAAGTAGGATTGATCCATAACCAACGAAGACGACAGATTATAAACTATCATTAAAACAGGCTATGTGTTGTGGCTTCCAGCCATATAGTTGAATGGGCAGAAGCCATCACTAGCGAGTCCGAGCCTGACATTGCGAGGATCACTACTGAATATTTTTTGCCTCCTATCGAAATCCTTTCATGCCGATGAATCTCTTGGATGACTCATTTTTCCATCTTCACTTGGAGGAGCACGGTGATGCCAAATCATTGTCTCGGCTGTTTACTTGCACCTGAATAGCCTCTGCAGCCTCTGTGTTATGGGAAAGTATCGTGCTATCTTAACAAGTATATCAGGCTTCTTATTGGATTCTTTTGGATTATACCTGGTCTCTCCACATGTTGGAGACTCTTTCAAATCTGAATTTTCTTTCCGGTACAACACGCAATTTTTGGAAAATACTTGAATCTTCTCACACTTCGGACCCAAATTAGACATCATCTTCTGGGCTCCGTACTATCTGTCGGGCACGTTATTTTCCGGGGGCATAAAATCTTTCAAGAACTTCAGAAGTATCGTGAATGACTTGTTGCTCCATCAATTTAGGCACTTAATCTGGAAATGTTGGACAAACCATGAGAGGGTGGAATACTTTGCATTCTCATAAATCGGTCTTCTAGTATCATTCATGAACTTTTCATACTTATTCACACGCGGTCCTTTACCGGAAGAAATGTCATCTTTGGTATGAATACTATCGCCTAGGGCAGTCTCTATCATGTCCTCCATTTCTTCTCCTGAAAAGAAATTACCGTCTTCTTCTTCTGCCGCATTACCGTCTTCACCTTCTTCTTTTGCCGCATTACTATTTTCTTCTTCTCCTTCCCCGTGATATACCCAAGTTGTATAAAGTCTAGTAAAACCATGTTTAACGATGCGAAGCTCTACGAATTCTACCTTCTGTCAGTACTTATTCCCACATCTATCGCACGGGCAGAGAATCTTCTCTAACACGATCTTATTATGTGAGTGTACAAATTCAATGAAAGCAGCAACTCCTGCAACAAAGCTTGCATACGTTGTTGCCAATCCACGTACATCCAGTCCTTATCTCTGATGTACTCATGGGTCATGTTAGACTGTATAACATATAAATTGTCGGTTATGATGACTATATTGAGAAATCTAAAAACGGTATGGTTACTAACAAAGAAGAAAATCTGTAGCGGCAAGTTTGTCGTTAAAAAGAATAAATTATCAATAAACAAAATTAGTGTTTCCTTATAAAAAAAAAAGAGAAGAAGATGAGAGAAAGAAAGGGGGAAACTACCCACTAACCAAGCCTTATGTGTTAAACACGCAAGCGCCTATATATAAAGTATATAGGCACTGCAACTAAACTACTGATAGGATAAATAAGCCTCACATGTTAAACACGTGAGAGCCTATATGCAAAGCATATAGGCGCTGCAATTAAACTACAGATAGGCTAAACAAAGCCCCACGTGTTAAATACGTGATGCAATCAAACAACAGATAGGCTAAACAAAACCTCACATGCTAAACACGTGAGGACACCTCCTTACATAGAATTAAATTCTACTTAATGAACTGTTGGATCAGGGATCCAATGGTGATTAAACATAGAATTAAATTCTATTGGAGAGAATATTTTCTGTTAAACAGAGAGTTAGTGGATCAAAAATCCAAAGCATTTCCTATATCTTCCTATACAGAGAAAGATTATACTCCGTTAAACTGAGCATCCTTGGATTAAAAAACCAATGGTGATTAAAATGTCACCGCCCGAAAGAATTTTATTCTATATATGGGAGAATATTCCCAATCTTATTAAAAACAAGAACAATATCTTCTGTAAAAACAGAAGTCCTTAGATCAAAAATCCAACGGTGGGTAAAATTCCCAAAAGCAATTCTGAAACCAATTAAATCAAATGGGGATCTCTCAATGAGAGATTTTCTCAGAATTAAACAAACTTCTCTCCACTATATAAAGAGCCAGAGACTTCAAATCTCAGGGAGGAGGAAAAAACGAGAAAAAAAGACACAGACGCAGAGAGAGAGAGCGCTCCCCAAAGGCTTAAAAAAAGAATATACAGTGAGCTTTTGAGGAATAAGAGAATTTAATTCTCAAAGAAAAGACTTGCTTCCTTGAAACACTAGGTAAAAAGAAAACACCTCTCATTTGCCTCTCTATGGATTTAACCTGTCACGCCCCGCTTCCCAAAATACGGAATACGAGGGGTAGACAAGGCCAGCCATGCTCCTACGGTCAAGGAAATGTCCTGCCGTAGTCACACTTCGGCTTCTAGTTTATCATGGTAAACAGTAAACGATGCGCAGGTAATGAGAAATGCAGTAACTGAAGGAAACAATATAAAGACTGACCTGAAGTGGAACAAATGAATGTACATCGGGAAGGCAAGTCAAGAAGTCTGTGATGCACGTCTAGATCTGGTCCAAGCTAAATCTTCTTCTCACACTGAGCATGCATACTCAGGTCGTCAGAGCGACACAATAGCAATATAATGTATATAATCAAGTAACAGTTCTAACAGTGGTGAAGGATATGAATAACAGTAAATCAATAACAGCATGAATATATATGAGCAGAGATAAATGCAGCGGAGCAGTAAAGCAGTATAACGATATGTCATGTATGTCAACACAGTATATAAGGAATGTAAACGACAGTAACCCTATCAGTCTCTAAGTCTCACTGCACAGGTCAATAAGCCTATCGTCAGTCCAAGTGTGAGAGTCAACCACTCGCGAGTGTCCTCCACCCAAGGGTAGAACCCAAGGGCAAGGGACCACGGGCCCAACATGTAACGAATGTATCACGGTGTCTATAGCACATACCCTGTAAATCTCCATATAACTCCCTAAATATATAAGCCGGCATGGGACTCCCGAGATTCTGTTGAATTCACACTTGAACTACCCCACACCCCGAGGTCTACATCAAACGCTAACCATAACCCTAAATACTAATCGATCCGTGACAAGTCTGCGCGAGAACTGGAGGCAGGACCTCCATCAAGCACGTCCCGACTAATACCTAAGATAAATGGCAGTGTCGGATGCCTTATCTGTGACATCCGTGCAAGCGCTTCCATAAGTGTCCCATACCACTTATAGTCACACGTACACGCATCCCACAGACGTCGACAATGCAATAGAATAAAAGGGACACTGATTGTGCACAAGTACGTATCACTTTCACTTAATCACGAATACACGAACACTGACGTACTTGCCGCAATCAACACTAAAATCTAACACTGGGTAAATGCACGATGTCACTAGGTTATCTCTACAATGATATAGGTATGATATGCATGAACAGTATAAGAAGCACAACTAAGGTATCATAAAAACAGCAGTCTATCACTTGCACGATTTATCGTGAAACATATGTATATAATTTAGCGAAATGATAAACAGGTAGTATTTAATATGTTCAGCTATCTATCCTTAGAATTTTGTTTCAGGTCAAACGGGTTTCAGGATCATTAGTTATAACTGTTTCATTTTAAGCGCACGCGGCTGGAAATCCAATTTCAGAATCAGGAATCCATTTCGCAACGCATTTTAACCCCAGTTGGGATCAGATTTTAGCGACGCTACAGTTGGATGAATTCTAGGGTTTTCAGTAAGGTTTTCAACGTAACAGACGGATCTTCGATCGCGTCTGTACGTCAGGAGTTATACTCTATTTAACAATAATGTGTCAGTTCTGATTCTACTGGGACTGCTATGCGTCCCGATCTTTCAAAATACAGAATAAATAACAAATGGTAACGAAACAGTATGAAATTAATTGTGTTGTCTAGCTAACAGATTCATCTACAATAGACAGCGGAGTTCCTCAACCTACAAGTTAAGGGAAATCCCATGGTATCCATTACGGAACAGAAAACACTATTTGAGTCGCTCTGGACTGCAGTCCAGAGTCGTACTCCGATACAATTATCTTCACGATTTAAGTACAGGAATATCCGGAAACCAGCACAGGGTTAAAGTTTGTCGAGTTAGCTTCGATTTGAGCCCTCGAACGCACTATTCTAATATGTATATGATTTATGGTGAATTTAACGATTTTCAGGTGCAATAAAATTACAGTTTTACGATTAAACTTGGGGGTAGTTGTTTTAGTCGTTAACGATCAAATTATCCAACGAAAATCACACACTATGTTCACAGCCCCACGGGCCAACCTACACCATTGAGTTCCGTCAAATTTAATAATGTTTTCCTAAGGGAACAGGCATCGAACAGTTGTGTTGCAATATTTTAACACAAGGTAAACATGGGATATACATACAATGTTGATTTGTAACATATACAGAATAGCATGAAAGCAAGTAAGGACTTGCCTGGAGAGCGTCTCGGGGATGCACGGCAGCGACGCGGTCTATTGTGATGGCCCGACGCGATCACGACAAGTATTGGCCTCGGCTCGATCTTGGCTCGGTCTCGGAACTTGGACTAGGCTTGAAGCTCGAGCATAGCATCAAGGCTCGGTTGCTGAGGTCTTGACGGTGAGTGTAGTGTTTCACAGGTGGTGTTAGAGAGAGAGAGAGAGAGACAGAGAATGAGAGAGATAGAGGGATTGAAAGAGAGAGGGGCAGATGAGAGAGAGACTGAGAGAGATAGAGAGATGCAGTGAGTGAGAGAGGGAAGTAGAGATTGAGAGAGAGAGAGAGAGATGCAGATGAGAGAGAGAGAGAGAACGAGACAGAGTGAGAGAGAGGAGGGGAAAAGCCTGAGAAAGAGAGGGAGAGGAGATCACAGAGTGAGGTGAGAAAGAGAGAGATTGGGAAGTGCGGGTGAAGGCTCGGGTGAGCGAGGGGGTCGAGGATGGTGGCGATGGTGACGATGATGATGATGATGGGGGTCGTCGATGAGACGGGGAACACGCCGGCGCCGGGCAGGGGTGGTCGAGCTCTGATGCAGGGGCTCTGTGGAGGTGGCAACGGTTTGGTGTGCAGGGGTGCTCGGCAGGGGCGACGAGCGGAGTTGTAGGAGGAGGAGTTGTGGAGTTGAAGGTGCGATGAGGTTGGGGACGAGGCGATGGTGATGGAGGTGGTGGCCGGTGACGGGAAACGGGAGAAAAGAGAGGAGGAAGAGAAGCAGTAAGAGAGAGAGAGAGAGAGGGAGACTGAGACTAGAGGGAGGAGGTAATAGAAGGTGGCGACGATGATGGTGCGGTCGACGAGGGGCACAGGGGCTCACCGACGAGAGGCGAGAAGCTCACCGACGTCGACGGCGGGCGAGGAGAGTTTGAGAGAAGTGGGTTCGAGGGTGTGAGGGAGGAGGTGGGAGTGTGAAGCGTTGGGGGGGCGAATCGTGGGGAAACGCGCTGCGACGTGGGCGCAGGCGTGGGCGTGAACTGCGGCGAAGGAGGCGGATCGCGAATGAATGAGGAGCGGGAAAAATGGGGGTTACCGTTAGAGAAGGGAGCACTGTAGGGAGCGGGTCGGGTTCAAGGCGCGGGCGCGGAGGCTGGGAGCGGGCTGAGCCAGGGTGAAGATTAAAATAATTATGCTGTAGAAAGACTGGGCCGAGCCAGGGTTGGGCCAAGTAAAAAAAAATAAAAGAAAGGGATTAATTGAAGGGGAGAAACGGAGCAGGCCGGGCCAAGGATTAAAAGAAAAATCAGTGGAGAATATAAATGAAGTGGGCCGGGACTGATGGGCTGAAGGGATAAATTTAATTAGGGGTTTACTTAAAATGAGTGGACTGGGGTTTTTAAATTTTAAAGAATTGTTTAGAAAAAGAGAGTGAGGCCGGGCTGACAAAGAAAGGCTTGGAAAAAGATTTGTAATTTTATTTATAAGGAAAGTGAGTGGGCTGAGCAATGGCCGTAAGGAAAGAACCTGGAACAATAAATTGAAGTGGGAACTGGGCTGTTGGGGAAAAACTTGAGCTGGGAAAGATGGGTTTGTATAAATGGAAAGAAATAAAATTTTAAATAATTTAAATAAAATTCGAGAACACAAAATACGGATATTGGTATAATAGGAAGCTGGGTATTACATAACCCTTCATATAAGAACTCGGTTCTTTTTTCTGGTTGAGATTTGCAGAGGCAAATCTTCCCATAAGTTGAGAATTTAATTCTCATCGGGGATTGCTCTGCAAGATTCAAAACCTAGGGGAAAAGAACTAAGTTACATAGAAAAAGGGAAGAAGAAGAAAAACGGGAACACATAGGAATTTAATTCCTCCAAAGATTAGGGTTTAACCCTATATAAAGAACTTAGCACTATTTCGAAGCCTCACGTGTTTCTCATGTAAGTGCTTCAAACGAACAAGAAAAATAATCAAAACTTCTTCACGTGTTTACCATGTGATTTGTTTAAGAGGAAAACAAGTAAAAGAAAGAGGAAACTACAGTACTCCACCATCAATAAAAGAAAAGGGGAATCCCACGTGGTTTGCACGAGAACTCTAGCCAAGTGCTTAGCACTTATATAAAAAAGGGGAATAAAACCCAAAGGGCAGTGCCCATATTTGGGGCGCCTCACGTGTTTCACACGTGAGTGCCACGAGAACCAAGTGCTTAGCACTTATATAAAAGAGCGGGAAATAAAACCCAAAGAGCAACGCCCACATTTGGAGTGCCTCACGTGTTCACACGTGAGCGCCTCTGGGGTTCAGTGTTTAACACTGATCCGACGTCTTACGTGGGATACACGTGAGTGCTGCATATACCGGTGCTTAGCACTGTTGGAGACTCAATCTTAGCCCAAATTGTCTAAATTTTCTGAGATTAGACCTCTTTGATACTAAAACAACCGAGCCTCTATGCTCATGTTTTCCTAAATTGACCATAGTCTCAAAAATGACTAGTGGTCTCCCATTGTTGATATGCCAAATGATACTCATCTTATATCTCCTAAGATAATTTTAGTCTCAAACATGATTAACATTTCCTAGGTCTACAGCAGTACCATCTTTTCCCTCAAATATGAGATTTGGTTTAAGTGTACATCTCTCCACACCTCTGTGTCATTGTAATTCTTCAACATTTTCAGAGAGGTGGCGGGTCCCGACAACCAATAACTCGTGGATGCACTTCCAAATTGACATGCATACCTCAAATCAGACTGCACCCCAAATTGAGCATATTCCATATCAACATCGTTGTCCACCCCGTCACATAACAAATACACGTGCGTGCAAGATAGATAACGGACCGAGTCGTCCTTAAACTAAAAGCTCACCTCCAAAATGGTGATCAATGGACCGAGACGTCCTTAAACTAAAACCTCACCTCCAAAATGGTGATCAACGGACCGAAATGTCCTCAAACTAGAACTTCGCCTCCAAAATGGCGATAATGGACCGGAATGTCCCTAAACTAAGACAACAGAGCCCAAATGCTCTCTTGTTGGATCTGAAATAAAAATGATCCTAAAATCTTGTTAAGTAGATTTTAGTCTCAAATTGGACTAACATATTCTTAACAAAAGACCAACCGAGCCCCAACTGCTCACATACATTTAAGTCGATCTTAATCTCAACCAGATTAACGATCCTTAAATAAAACAAACCCAAATCTAAAATATACAGATTTGGACTAATCCATGCCCTTCGGGCGACAACATAAATTAGTCTACGTATACAATCCACGGGCAACCTAAACAAATAAAAACACACACGACACGAAGTGAACTTCCGGAGCAGGAGAAAGAGGTTATCCAGCGAGTTTCATTGCCCCAGTGCCACCACAGGAAGCTCCCAAGAAGTCGGTTTTCGATCGACTTGCAACCACCACGGCCCCTCTCAACGGGTCATCCATGTCTGCTACCTCAGTCTTCAATAGGCTGAGTCGAAGCTCAAGTAAGCCCGCAAAGAGGCTCGCGACACCTGAAAGGGCTATACCAAAATGAATAGTCCTCCCAACTCCTCCGACAGGTAAAGTCATCAATGTTGCTTCTCCTACCAAAAGATTGGTCTTCGCAAGAGTGGCCGTGCCAACTACTGCTACGGGTGAGGTCATCAAAAGTTCTTCCCCTACCAGAAAATCGGCCTTCGAAAGATTGGTTGTTCCCTCTCAACGGACGTTAGTTTTGACAGGCTAACACCAACAGTAGCCCCTCATCAAAGTCGGGTGCATGACAAAGCCGCTTCCACAACTGAGGTGGTCCCATCAGCAAGACATGCTCGACGTCGCCACTGGTGCTGGGTGAGAAGAGCTGGGGGCAACTCCCCCTCTGGACTTACTCCACCAGCTCCAATGGTGAAAGTTGACGTAGCTGTTCCAACCGAGAACAGTTTTGAACCACTAAAGAGGGTGCGCAAAAACTCCCCAACTATGGTATTGAGGAAATCTTCCCCACCAGCTGAAAACATAACATAGGCAAATCCGGAGCAGCCCCCTCAGCTGGTGTCCTCCCAAATCCACAGGGTCTGGCGGAAAGTCCAAGATTCAATTATCAACAAAGACTACTCACGCCGACTGAAGAAAATGAAGGCTCGGTAAAAGGAGGACCATCCCTCCGTCATACAGAGAGGGACGCCTTCAACACGGGTGCCTGTTACAATGGCTCCTTCAACTTCGATCTCCTACAAAAGGGTGAGGCTGGAGAATCTCCCACCGCCGGCGGCAAATTTCAAAGGCAGTGGACCCAAATGCCCCAAGTCTGGCGGCATGATCGTACACACGGTTTACATGGCTTCCGGTAAAGAGGAAAGTCGTGCTTCCGTGGGTCACCGGCCGCAAACTCGGTTACTGACAAAAGCTCAGGAGCAACAACAAAAGCTCCAGGAGATGCTGACGAAAATGGCAGCACTCACCGGACAGAAAGAAAGCCCGGAATCGGCATCTGAACAGCGTCAAGAGCAGAAGACCGATAAAGAATTCCTGCGAAGGATACTGGAAAGAAAGAATAAGGAGGCCGCGGAACAGGCTGCTAATATAAAACAGATGGCACTTGTGTTCCAAGATATGGTTGGAATGATGATCCAACCAGAATCTCCAACTGAAGACCCGTTGATAATCATCGAGGACGACATAGGGGAAATATCAAACCCTCTTCCAGCTTTATCAATAGATAGGGAGGAAACGATCTCCAAAGCTTCCCTTGATGACTACATAGCTTAATAAATACGAGCTCATCAGGCAAGTGAAGCGGCTGGCCAAGTCATCAGAACTGGGCGACCGTATCCGGGATGGGATGACCAAATCAAATACCCGCCAGGATATACGATCCCCAAGTTCCATGTGTATAAGGGGACAGGAAATCCTCATCAGCACAACGCTCAGTTCAGAGCTCTATGCGACAATACTGGAGACAATGAAAAATTGATGCTTTGCCAGTTCGTTGGTAGCCTTTCAGAAACGGCGTTTGAATGGTACTTAGTGCTCCCAAATGACTCCGTCAAAACATTTACGGAAATGGAATTGCTGTTCACGTAGCAGTTCGCCAGTGCAAACGAGTGCACCCCGATCACGACATTAATCAATGCCAGGGTGAAACCAGGAAAGACCTGGGTTCAGTACGCAATCCGGTGGCGGAACCTTTGGTCAAAATGCGAACAACGCATCGAAGAAGCTTCTGCCATGGGCATTTTCATAGGGACTCTGGATCCTCAGGCAACTGTATCCCGGTTCATGACGTTCTTTAAGCCGACCACCTTCCAGACTCTGGTCGACAAGTTGGCCCAAATGGACCAGATGGGCCACGGACCTTCCTCTTCAAAAATGGACCTTCGGAATGCAAAGGGTAAAGGGAAAGCGGCCTTCGTCGCCAACACTCAACAACAACCGAGTGAACCAAAACCGGTTGCTCGCCAAAACAACGCGCGCCCACGCCAATCCCTGGTAGAGAAGCTAGGACATGCTTACTCGTTTCCCCATGATAAAACAAGGAGACTGTTCGAACTGGAACTGCGCAACAAATTCATCCCTCTGCCGGACCCAAAACATCCGCCGCAGCCCGGTGATGTAAACAATCCCAACTACTGCTCCTATCACCGAATGGTGAGCCACCCCATTGAGGATTGCTACATCTTCAAGAACTGGGTCGAGGACCAGTACCGTCAAGAGAAATTCGCGCTATCAGAAAACTGGAGGGTGAACCCGCCACAGAGACACGCTCCTAAAAAGGTGGATACGCCGAGGGCATCATGTTCGTTTGTGGAAGAAGCTCCGTGGGAAATTATCCATTCAGCTAAAACCAAAAGAATACTGAAAGATCTTCAAGCATGTCCGGCGATCAGGTGGAAAAGCCCGTTGGAGCCCGAGATCATTGAGGGGATGTTGAAACTGCGCCCCACACCGAAAACTGCTAGCGATGGGAAAAACACCCAGGTCAAGCCTTCAAAGTCTTCGAAGGGAAAGAAGAAGACTAAGAAGCCCGTGCAGCCTGACGACAACCACACAGACCTGCAAAAGTATATCGACGCGCTGGAGGGGTATAACCAGAAGGCGCGAACCCCAGTCACCCTCGAAGAGTTTCTCAACCATATACTTGAGAACGGAGATAGTGACGATAATGAGGGAAATGGCTCGTCGGAAGAAACCGAAGATTATGTAGCAAGTTGCCACATGGTTTCTCATTCGTCGTTAAATAACAAAGAAACTCCCTCGGCGTCGGAAAACAACACAGAGGAACTAGGGGCAGGATCGGTGCCAAAATCCCCGGAGTTTCCAGAAGGTCTAATTGACAGGCTGCTATACGAAGCTTTTCAAAAGAGCAGAGCAGACCGAGAACGTGAAATGGTCATATACGAAAAGGCAAAGCATCGGCATCAGGATGAGGAAAACACGGCGAGGAAGAGTCACAAAGAACTCCAATCAGACCGAAGTACACTTACGGCAAACAAAAGCAGTTTTAAGATGGAGAAACGATTCGCCAAAGCCCTATCAGTAGGAATGAAGCTGCCATCTCTCTAGGGAAATATTCCCGGGGACATATGCCTCAACGGAGAGATTTCACATCCAAACTATTGCCTATATCATCGGAGGGTCACCCACCCCACCGAAGAGTGCAATGCCTTCAAAATGTGGTTTCAAGGATACGTTGCTCACGGACACACTTCAAGCGGATAAAGCGCAAAACTCGTCGACAGCAAAGCAGCGCAACAGATGAGCGTGAAGGAACGGCTGGCAACTGTCATATGGTTGATATTAGTTCGACAAAAGGAAAGTCCTAAGTTCTTACATTCGGGAGTGATTCTGAGGAAGAAATAACCCTCGGTCATCTCTTCAAAGAATCCACCTCCGGAAAAGAGGAGGAGGAGAAGAACTGTGAGAACATTCAGCTGCGTAATCGCACGCTGCCTGAGAAGAATCTCGTGCCTATAAACAAAGGTTCGAGCAAAAGAGATAAGGGCAAGGAAACGGTCCCAGAGGAAATTTCCCTCGATGATAGAGTCGTCGAAGAGCTCACAGCCAAGGACCCGCCTAAGAAAAACAAGGTGGATTACAATGTCCTGACACATCTGAGGAAGATACCCTCACAACTGAGCATATTGGATGCTCTCCTCCTGTCCAAAGAAGCAAGAGATTCTCTGATCAGGGCATTACAGAAACCCGATCAGTTCTAAGATTTCCTTGTAGAAGAAATGATGAAGGACGAGCTGGCAAAGGTTCATACAACTGACATTACATTCGGCGATGAAGATCTCCTCCTCGGAACGTGCGAGCACAACCATACTCTATATGTCACCGGATACTGCTACGGCATCAAGATAGGGAAGATCCTGTTCGACAACGGGTCCTCCGTCAACCTTCTCAATGTGAAGGTGCTGAAAGAGATCTGCATGAACGTTCAGCACCTGGCTCGGACAAAATTATCATCTCTAGGTTCGACTCACAGTCATCACGGATGCTTGGGTCCGTAATATTGACGTTATGCTTTGAGCTACTCATCACTGACATCAAATTTCAGGTCATCGACGCCAAGACTTGCTACAACGCTTTGCTCGGCAGGCTTTGGTTGCACGAGGACAACGTCATCCCTTCTACACAACACCAGTGTATGAAGTATTTCAAAGATGGCCTCGAGTACAACATTATAGGGGAGCTAAATCCATTCTCCGTAAACGAAGTCCGAAAATATGAAGACGCCAAGTACTTCCTACCAGACTTCAAAGACATAGAAAGATGTCATAAGCCGGAGAATAAAAAAAGCCGTCACCACAATACCGATCTTTAGGAGCGATACCCAAGAGGATGAACAGATAGTCTACCAGGGGCAACCCCAAGGCAACAGGCCCGACCCATCTGCTCCTATTTTGGTCTTCGACAATGAATCTGAGGACGAGGCCAACGCCGTTCTCCACTCGTCCGTCAGCACAAACCATGCGGAGACAAAAGTAGAGAAAGAAGTCTGGCATTGTGCCGATCTTGCGCTTGACAGGTTTCAATCAATCCATCTGCCCAGATATTACGCCGAGGGATTGAAAATTCTATTAAGATGCTAAAGCGTACCCTTCAAACAAACCGCTCGACAAGCCCAGTTCTACAACAAGATTTGGGACATTCCCGGAACTCAGCGAAAGATACCCAATGGGAAGATGGAGACAACTGGGCTCGGATACGTTCATTCCAAGAAACGGGAGCGATTTCATGGCTGTCGCATCATAAACAGCTCTGGTGAAGAAGTGAACGCTCTTTCAAATAGCCGTGACGTTGAAACAGAACGAGATCTCGCTCTAAGAACATTAAGTCCATCATTCGAAGAACAAGTTGACAAGCTAGTAAAAGAAGCCTGTCAAAAGATTCGGGATAACCTCAGTCGTGAAATGGCTATTTATGAAAAGTCCGGGACGCAACGCCTCAACCAGCAGTCCGCAAAGAAAGAAGACTACAATGCCTTCCATCCCCCAGCTAGCTGTATGTCCTCGCAAGAAAGAAAAATCCCGGAATATAGGCAAAAACAGGACAAAGAGAGAAAACAACAGGGTATATCTAAGAAGCCACGCTATCAATAAAAACGTGGTTGGAACCCGTCCTTTATCAAGAAGATGGGTCGGGAATACTCTTTTCCTTAAGACAAGATAAGGAAAATACTCAACCTTGTCATGAAACATCAAATGATGACGCTCCCAGAGGCTCGGCATCCCGAACAAATAAACGAGGTCCATCATCCGGATTATTGCTCCTATCACCGAGCAATAGGTCATCCCCTTGAAGATTGCTTCACCTTCAAAGACTGGGTCGAAGACCAATATCAACAAGACAAGTTCGCTTTGTCTGACTGCTGGAGGGAAACCCCGCCGCAAAAGCATGAGCCAAAGAGGACCTATACCGAGAGGACAGGACCAGCTCAACGTCAAGAATGGAAGCAAACCCATATCTGCCATGTGGTAACACTCTCAAAGGAAGGAGAGCACGAGACTATAGATGACTCCTTCAGGTGCTTCGCAAATGGAAACGAGGATGAGGTGATCTCAGAGTTTCCACCAGCACCAAAAGAGCTGGAAGATGGGATACACACTACGGCAGATAACCTAAAGAAAATCGACTTGGGCATGGAAAATGAGCCGAGACCCACGTTCGTCAGTGAGCTGTTGTCTGAAAAATAGGTGGCCACACTAAAGGACATGTTTATGCAATATAAAGATTGCTTCGCATAGAACTATTCCGAGATGTCAGGACTGAATCCAAAAATAGTGGTGCATAAACTGGCTATATCGCCGGACGTTAAGCCAGTCAAACAGACGCCAAGAAGAATGCGGCTCGAACTCGAGATGAGTATCAATGCCGAAGTCAGGAAACTAATTGAGTCCGGCTTCATCCAAGAAGTTCAGTATCCCGACTAGATTTCCGACATTATTCTAGTGATGAAGAAAAACGGGACAGTACGCATCTGTGTGGACTTTCGGAACCTTAACAAAGTTTGTCTGAAGGAGGACTTCCCAGTACCTATTACCGAGCTGATGATCGATAACACGTCCACTCATGAGGTCTTCTGGATGGATCTTCAAGCTACAATCAAATAAAAATGCATCCTGAAGACCAAAAGCACACCGCCTTCCGAACTCCGCTAGGCATATTCTGCTATAAGATGATGCCCTTCGGTTTGAAGAATGCAGGCGCTACCTACCAGAGGGCCATGACGAAGATCTTGGATGAACTCATACATGAGATTGTCGAATGCTATATTGACGACCTTGTGGTGAATAGAAAATCTTACGAGGAGTACTGGGAACATCTATACATAGTGTTCCAACGTCTTCGGAAATACAATCTAAAGATGAATCCTCTGAAATGCGCGTTTGGAGTCTCCTCAGGAAAATTCATAGGATTCATCATACGACACCGAGTTATCAAAATAGACCCATCAAAGATCAAGGAGATTATGGAAATGCCCATGCCAAGAACTCTTCAACAACTGCGGTCTCTCCAAGGAAAGCTCGCGTATATCCGGCGGTTCATAGCCAACCTCTCTGGAAAATGCCGCCCCTACAGCCATCTAATGAAGAAGGGGACCCCATTCGTTTGGGATCATAAATTCCAAAGTGCATTGGACGAAATCAAGCAATACCTGCAGAACCCGCCGGTACTGACCGCTCCGATCAAAGGGAAGCCCTTCATCCTATACACAACGGCCCTTGAAGGTTCTCTAGGCATGCTATGGGCACAGGAGAATAATCAGGGAAAGGAGAGAGCTCTCTACTATTTGAGTCGAGTTCTCCTAGGGGCGGAAAACAACTACTCCCCCGTCGAAAAGCATTGTTTGGCACTGATTTTTGCAATAACGAAACTCAGGCACTATGCCTTGGCACATGAGGTCCGTCTCATATCGAAGGTGGATCCTCTCAAATATATGAAGTCAAGGGCCATACTAACAGGAAGGCTTGCCAAATGGGCCCTCCTCTTGATGGAGTTCTCGATAACGTATTGACCTCTCAAGGCAGTGAAAGGTCAGGCCATCGCCGACATTCTCGCTGAGCATCCGATACCAGCTGATTCTCCCTTAAATTGCGAATTGCCAGACAAACACGCGTTCGACACAATCGATGGGGAGGAGGAAGGAAATAATGTCCAATGGGAACTCTACTTCAATGGAGCATCTTCCATGAAGAAGCGGAAGAATAACACCCCTATAATCAAAGTCGGGGTGGGCCTCATCTTCGTGACTCCGCAAGGAAAGATAATGTGTTTCGCCCTTTTCTTAACGGAACCAAGAATAAACAACGAAGTTGAATATGAAGTTTTGATAGCGGGTCTTAAGATCGCTGTCGATATGGGAATCGAAAACCTCCTCATATATGGAGACTCCTAGCTGGTCGTTGGGTAAGTAAATGGCGACTATCAGACGTGCAAACCAGAGTTGATAAAATATGGTAGGAGAGTGCAGCAACTATTGACACAAATCCCCTCCTACATCCTGGAAAGCATACCGCGTGCGGAAAATAGCAAGGCGGATGCATTATCCAAGCTTGCTAAGGAGCTGGCTGACGAAAACCTCGATGACGTAAAGGTCGTTGTGTAAAGTCGCCGGGTTCTCACGCCACCAGAAATATCTTCAGAGGATTCAATGGAGCCATCTGAAGGAAAAGAAATGACCAAATAAGCGGTCCTCCAAATAGAAAATGAAGAAAAGGTCAAGTATTGGAGGGAAGTCTTCATAGACTATTTTAAATCCCATCGAACGCCCGAAAACACGTCGTCAAGACATCAGCTCATGAAACAGGCTCTGTCTTTCACTTTCGTCAATGATACTCTATACAAGAGATCGCTTGATGGTTTGTGGCTAAGGTGCTTGGGGCTAAAAGAAGCAAACAGAGTCATTCAAGAAACTCACGACAGACTCTGCGGTTCTCATCAGGCTGGGCCAAAGATGAAGCTGAAGATCAAAAGAATGGGCTCTTATTGGCCCATAATGATTCAGGACTGCCTCGAATATGCGAAGCAGTGTCGCTCATGCCAAATTCAAGGGGACTTCATCCACCAACACCCGAATCCACTACACCTAACGGTAGCTAGCTGGCCGTTCGAAATATGGGGAACCGACATAATTGGCCCTATCGAACCAGCGCCATCCAAAGGACAGCGGTTCATACTGGCAACGACTGACTAATTTTCTAAGTGGGCGGAAGGAGTACCACTAAGGGTAGTGAAGACAGAGAATATTCTCCATTTCTTCAAGACACGTATCATCCGCCGGTTCGGCACTCCGCGACGGATAATCTCGAATAATGGGCAAGCCTACAGGAGCCATAAAATCAGCCGCTTCGCAGAATAACATAAAATAGACTGGAGATACTCTTCAGTCTATAATCCTAGTGCCAACGGTCTAGTTGAAGCTTTCACTAAGACCTTGACCAATATTATAAAGAAAACGGTGTCCAAAAACAAAAAGAACTGGCACGAGAGACTGCACGATGCTCTCTGGGCGTTCCGGACGACATTCAAAACGGCTACGAATACAACACCATACGCATTGGTATTCGGCACTGAAGCAGTCCTTCTTTTGGAAATAGAACTCCCTTCTCTCCGAGTAGCAGTTCGATACGAGCTAACAGATGACGAAAATGCCCATCTTCGGCTTGAGGAGCTCGACGCCCTCGATGGAACTCACCTCATAGCAAACCAAAACCTAGAAGCTTACAAGACAAGGATGACGCGCTCATACGAAAAACTGACTAGGCCAAGAACATTCCGCCAAGACGAACTCGTGTTAGTCATCAAAAGACCTATGATCCCGAATCATGCAAAACGGAGGAAATTCGAGCCAAACTATGAAGGCCCGTATATCGTAGACAAGGTCTACCAAGGTGGGGTCTATTTGCTCATGTATATGCATGGTGAAAGACCTTTCTGGCCAATAAACGACTGATTCCTCAAGAAATACCATACTTGAGGAGTCACGACTTAAGTCAATGATAGATGACGACACTCGTGTCCACTCGCTATCTTCTTGAATTAAAACTCTAAGTGGTATTCGGAAAAACTTCGCCTCAGACATGGCGACAATGGACCGTAATGTCCTTAAACTAAAGCTTCACCTCAAAAATGGTGATAATAGACCACTACGTCCTTAAACTGGCAACGGACCGAGATATTCCTAAACTAATAATGGACCGAAATGTCCCTAAGCTAGTGCTCCGCCTCAAATATAACGCATCGCCCTAAATACGACGATATCTTCTCTTGAGATCTATATCGCAATGAAAGCACCAACAGCGAAGACTGCAACCCAAATCTCATTGGCAAACCGATGGGTAAAAAAAATGGTATGTCCACAAGCAAAATGGGCACGGATGAAAACCCGAAAGGGCGCCGTGAGTAAAAACAGCAAGACTGCCGGCGAGCTTGTGTAAACCCGAAAAGGCGCAATCTCGGTTAAAAAACTGTATGTCCACAAGCAAAATGGGCACGGATGAAAACCCGAAAAAGAGCCGTGAGTAAAAACAGCAGGGCTACCGGCGAGCTTATGAATGTAACAACCCTAAACTTTCTGTACATTTTTTTCAAAAATACAGAAATTGGTACTTTTGCCTGAGCACAAGTTATAAATTTGATTTACTTTTAAACAACAAGAAGGAGCTTGTAGCTCATTGGTAAGACCTTGCACTGCTGAACCAAAGCACCAGAGTTCAAATCCCATCAGCCACACATTATTTTTAAGTATTTTTCTTTTAATCTTTTAGAAGCCCAAGAGTCTATACGTGCATAACTCGTAAAAACCAAAAGTCACACATAAAACAAACGAGTCCAGGAGGTAGACCAAGCGACAAGGGGCACTTGGAGGTGAGGCGCGTGGCGACGAGGCACGACATGACTTGGCCGAATTGGGCCGACGGCGCAGCTGACTCGGTCGGCGGCGCCGGCCGACTCAGCTTGGATCGCCGATTTTCTTCACTCCTTTGAGACTCTTGGTCTATCCTATAACCCCTACACTGTTTAAATTCTCTGCATTATTCCAGAGACTTAAAAATCTAATTAAAACTCTTTTTAATGCATTTTTTCTCATACCCTAACCCTAGTTTTTTTCCTATAAATACCCACTCAATTTTTCACACCCTTCACACTGAAATCCCTGTCCAAACTCTCAAGAAAAAATCCCTAGACATTTTGTGTATAAGTAGAGTTGGCGAAGGGCGAAGCTCTGGCAAACTTCCTACGACGTTCCGAAGAGATTTCGGGGACGAAACGATGCACCGGCGTCTCCTACTTCTTCCTTTTCCTCTTCTCTAATCAACAAACCCGTAAGTCCCTTCTTTCCTTTCTTTTTACTATTCAAAAAATTTAGAATTCTAAAACCCGACGGAAGTGGAGTTAATCCGACTTCCGATTCGGTTTTTCCTTAAAAAAATCATATTTTTCTTAAACACGATAATACCAAACCATCATATCATGATCATTAAACATTAACAAAATATCTTGACAAGTTTCATATCAAAAGAATTCGTATTTTACTTTTTATCGCAATTTTTCAGAAAAATACCATATAGTTTAGTTTCGACATAAAACATCATTACCCATTTCTATACCTTTAGATAGTTCACGAGATAATGACCTACCTCCTCACAACACTTATATATAACATAGCACGATGATATTTAAGAACATAGTTTTGGGATAATACGATTTTACACAAAACTACCTTTAACTTTGTAGGGTGTTTTTCGTCACCCCATTGAGATGGGAATACACGCGCGCTTGTCAGGCGCATTACAGATTCCCCCTGTCTAGGGTAGGCTGGGGTTTATTGATTGTGGGGATCCAAATCTCTGCTAGCCGCGGACTAAGCTGCCGTTAATTACCCCTCGCCTTTGGAGCGAGAGAACCTCCGATTAATGGGTCAAACAGGTCATGCGAACTCAATGTGCAGTGTTGTGCTTTGAAGGGGTTTTAGATATATCGGGGGCCGCGCAGAGTTTTTACGGGGGTCCCGCTACCCGGATAGCGGGCTGGGGGTCAAGGAGGCTAGCAGCCCCCTTGCGGGGCAGCGCCCCGTTTGAAATTTTTTCTAACGGGGGAGATGTTTTTAGTGTAGAGTACATGTAAAATGAGGGGGAAAGGCATCCAAAGGACGCGTAAGCGCCAGCGCTCACGTGGGCGCTCGAGCGCTAGCGCCTCATGTGCCCGGCACGTGGGTGCTCGAGCGCTAGCGCTATGGACGCTCGGGCACTAGCACTTTGGGCGCTAGCGCCTCACGTGCCCAGCACGTGGGCGTTCAGGCGCTAGCGCTTTGGACGGTAGCGCCTCACGTGCCTGGCATGTGGGCGCTCGGACCTTAGCGCTTTGTGCGCTCGGATGCTAGCGCTTTGGGCGCTAGAGAAAGTGGAGGTTTTTTACCCCAGAAATAGGAGTTAAACTCTAAAAAGAGGATTAAGAGTTAAACTCCTTTGAGGATTTGGGTCTTGGAGTTGAACTCCCTAAAAATCTTCAGAGGTTTTTCTCTCTTAAGCCTGGGATCTTCTCTTGAGCCTTGGATCTTTTCCAAAGTGGGATTTTCGGAGATGGGTCTCCTTCTTCCTCCTCTTTGTTGGCCGGTTCTTGAAGAACAAGTGGGGTGAGATCTTAAAAAGCTCCTCTTTTTGAGATCTAATGGAAGATCTGGGCTCTCCTTTGTGGGTTTTGTGGTAAAAAAAACTATTTAGTTTTGGAAAAGAAAGGGTAAAACTCTTGATTTAATTCAAAAGAAAGAAAAAGGTTTAGAAGTTTGAGGAAGGAGAAGGAGGCACAGACCTTGATTTGTTTTAGAGAGAAAAAAATCTTGAGATATTTTCATTATAGGCCATACACTTTACATATAGCCCCTTGGGCTTTACAAAATGGCATTTTGCCCATCCCATGCCTCATGTGCTATTTCTTTTTGCACATAAGCCATGGGCTTTAAAAAAATTTTGCTTTATGCACATTTTTCTTGCATTTATTCATAGAAATAAAAAAAGGAATACACCAAAAATTATTTATTACAAATTTTTTAATTTGGCATGGGGGAGGCCGGACGCTTCGTGTTCGGGCTCGACCCTGGCATTGGCCCACTTGACCTGGGCTTGGGCCCACTTGGCTTGGGGTTGACTTTGATTTTGACTTGGTCAACCGGAGTGTAAATTTCGACCCCAACAAAGTGCCCCCCATCAATAAATGCATACAACAAATGTGGATCGTGTGCATGAAATTGATGGATCTTCTTTCACGTGGAGGCGACTTGATTTGGTTCCTGCTTTTTAGGAAGCTGCCACTGCCCTTTTTACGACATGGACGGTCGATGCTTGATGTGTCTCCGAGATGGAGTGTCTGGTTGACTTTATTTCAAGGCGGAGCATAATTCCGACGAGGAGGTCGTTGCTGCCCTTTTAGCGATGTGGACGGTCGGTGCTGCCCTTTTAGCGACGTGGACGGTCGGTGCTGCCCTTTTAGCGACTTGGACGGTCGGTGCTGCCATTTTTGCGACTTGGACGGTCGATACTTCCCTTTTAGCGACTTGAACGGTCGATGCTGCCCTTTTAGCGACTTGGACGGTCGGTTCTGCCCTTTTTGCGACTTGGACGGTTGGTGCTGCCCTTTTAGCGACTTGGACGGTCGGTGCTGCCATTTTAGCGACTTGGACGGTCGGTGCTGCCATTTTTGCGACGTGGACGGTCGATGCTGCTCTTTTAGAGACTTGGACAGTCGATGCTGCCTTTTTAGCAACTTGGACGGTCGGTGCTGCCCTTTTGCGACTTGGACGGTCCGTGCTGCCATTTTATCAACGTGGACGGTCGGTGCTGCCCTTTTAGCGACTTGGACGGTCGGTGCTGCCCTTTTTGCGACGTGGACGGTCGGCGCTGCCATTTTAGCGACGTGGACGGTCGGTTCTACCCTTTTCGCGACTTGGACGGTCGATTCTGCCCATTTTGCGACTTGGACGGTCGGTGCTGCCCTTTTAGTGATGTGGACGGTCGGTGCTGCCCTTTTAGTGACGTGGATGGTCGATGCTGCCCTTTTAGCGACTTGGACGGTCGATACTGCCTTTTTAGCGACTTGGACGGTCGATACTTCCCTTTTTGCGACTTGGACGGTCGGTGCTGCCATTTTATCGACGTGGACGGTCGGTGCTGCCATTTTTGCGACGTGGACAGTCAATGCTGCCCTTTTATCAACTTGGACGGTCGATGCTGCCCTTTTTTACGACGTGGACGGTCGGTTCTACCCTTTTTGCGACTTGGACGGTTGATTCTGCCCTTTTTGCGACTTGGACGGTCGGTGCTGCCCTTTTAGCGACGTGGATGGTCGATGCTGCCCTTTTAGCGACTTGGACGGTCGAATGTTCTGATTTGACTTGCTCCGCTTTCTGCGGTGTCGAGATTTGACTTGTTTCCGAGGTGGAGCATGATTCCGCCAGGGAGGTTGTTGGTTGTCTTGCTGACTTGATGTGATTTGGGTTGACATCAGCATCGCTACACTAGAATATGGTACCAGGAGCGAATCATCATCTGCCATGACAGGGTTTGGTGATTTTGGTTTTGGTTTAGCATCAGCATTGCTTCACTGGAATATGGTACCAGGAGCGAATCATCATTTGCCATGAGGAGATTTCCCTCGTTCTCGGTTTAACGACTTTAGGGGTCATTTGTTCCCAGTTTAACGACTTAGAGGTCATTTATTTCCAGTTTAAAGACTTAGCGGTCTATTGGATTGGAGTTTGGAATTTTGGGGTTAGGGTAGGCATCAGCGTTGCTAACACTGAAGCACATGTGCCAGGAGCAATTCATCATTTGCCTTTTCCTGTTGGAGAGCGATGGCTTAGGAGACAGGTTTAGGTCCCCGTCACCTAAGGCTTTTCAATTTCATGAGCCGTAAGGGTCCCATAAAAGCATTTTCTCCCTACGAGTTAAAAGGATCTCGTAGGTGTGCTTTCTCCTTAGGAGTCATGGGGACTCCCAAGTGTGTTTTTCCTTTGTGAGTCGTAAGGATCCCACGAAGGTATTTTCTTACGAGTCGTGAGGATCCCGTAAGTTTGTTCTCCTCATGTATCTTGATGACACATGAGTGGGTCTTCCCAACTGGAGCATAATCCCAAGGGCGGAGACCAGTTGCGTAACTGGTGATTACGGTGGGGCATGGGTATGCTGAGAATTATTTGAGCCCGTGGATTGTATACGGTAGTTAACTTGGGTACCAACCATAGGGCTGGAAGAATTTTTAGAAATTGGATTTTGGTTGGCGTCTGCATCGCTGCACTGGAATATAGTACCAGGAGCGACTCATCATTCGCCGTTTGGGGACTTGGAATTTGGATCTTATTTGGCATCATCATTGCTGCACTGGAATAATACCAGGAGCAACTCATCATTTGCCCCGGGAGGACATGGGATTTGGTTTTTGGGTCGGCATCAGCACTGCTAACACTGAAGCAAAGCCAGGAGCGACTCATCATTTTCCGTTGGGAAAGCTTGGGATTTGGGTTTTTGGTCGGCATCAGCACCGCTAACACTGAAGTGAAATACCAGGAGAGACTCATCATTTTCCGTTGCCCATTGGGGAGCGATGGCTCAGGAGGCAGGTTTAGATCCCTATCACCTATGACTTTTCAGTTTTATGAGCCGTAAGGGTCTCATAAAAGCATTTTCTCCCTACGAGTCGGGAGGATCTCGTAGGTGTATGTTCTCCTTAGGAATCGTAGGGATCCCTAAGTGTTTCTCCTTTGTGAGTCGTAAGGATCTCACGCAGGGATTTTCTCCTCACAAGGTCGAGAGGACTTTGCGAGTGTATTTTATCTCTTTACACGAGTTTGCGCCCTTTCGGGTTTTCATAAAATTGCTGGCAGCCGTGCTGTTTTACTCATGGAGCCATTTTGGGTTTTCATCTGTGCTCGTTTTGATTGTGGACATACCGTTTTTTTTTGCCGCTGGTGGGACTTTAAAATAGTCTCACCGCAGGACTTGGGAGGGATAGGGGTCGTTTACGCCCGTGGATTGTATACGGTTTTATAGGATGTATGATCTAGACCGTAGGGCTGGTGTTCTCAATTCGCCTGCGACTTGGAGCATTCATGCATAGTATTTCTTAAGATATCGGCCATTGATGGGTGGTATGGGCCTTTCTCCCTCGGCATTTATCAGTTGTTAGGATCCTCCGTCAAACACTTTCTCAATAACGTATGGTCCTTCCGAGTTTGGCTCGAATTTTCCCTTGGCATGTCGATTGGGGATGATCGGTCTTTTGTGGACCAACACTAATTCACCTTCCTTGAAAGCGCGGAGACGGGTTATCTTGTCATAGGCCCGTGACATTTGGCCTCGGTATAGCTCCAGATTTTGCTGCACCGCGAGCCTCTTTTCCTCGAGGGTGTCAAGCTCTTCCAGCCGAAGGAGCACGTTCTCCTCCTCCGTTAACTCGTGTCGAATGGCCATTCTTAAGCTTGGAACTTTGACTTGAAGAGGGAGGACCGCTTCCACTCCGAAGAGCAATGAGTATGGAGTGGACTGAGTTGGGGTACAGTGCGTGGTACGATATGCCCACAACGCCTCGTGAAAGTTGAGATTCCAGTCTCTCTTGTTGGCTGAAGCATTTTTCCTCAGGAGCTTGCATAGAGTCTTATTGAAGGCTTCGGCTAGCCCTTTGACTCTTGGATTATAGATAGAGGAATATCACCAGTCTATCTTGTGTTGAGCAGCGAATCTTGAGACTTTGAAGCTCTTGAAAGAAGGCCCGTTGTCAGAAATGATTCTTCTTGGCGTACCGAAGCGGTATAGAATATTATGCTGGAGGAATATCAGAATATCTTTTGTCTTGACTTCTTTAGCGGGACAGCTTCAGCCCATCTGGAGAAGTAGTCTGTTGGAGCTAGTATGAACCGGTAGCCTTTGGATGACGGAGGCTCAATTGGACCAACTATGTCGGTGTCCTAAACTTCGAAGGGCCACGACGCCATCGTAGGATGCAATGGATTGGGATGCTTGTGAATGAAATCGTCATGGATTTGGCATAGATGGCATTTCTTTGCATGGTCTTCGCAATCTCTTATCATGGTGGGCCAGTAATATCCAAGCCGTTTGATCTGTAACTGTATTTTGGGGCCGGACTGGTGAGCCCCGCAGACGCCTGAGTGAACTTCTTTCATGACCTTTTGGGCTTCGGCCAATGACAAATACCTGAGCCAGAGTTAGTCATATGACCTGCGGTGTAGCGTGTCATTTACAAACACATATCGAAGAGCTCTCTTCTTTAACTGAATCCTCGCAGATTTTTCTTCGGCCAGCTTGCCGTATCGGAGATACTCTATGAAGGGTTCTCTCCAATCGGGCTTGTCTTGGATGATCGAAGCTTCTTCGGCAGGAGTGTTCTCTTGTTCTACGCTTTCTTCTTTACGCAATGTGGCTGGAGGCAGAATTTGTTGGCTTCTGACTGTGATTAGAATTTCATCCATGTCAGGATCAGCCGGCTCTTTAGCTAGGCGAGCGAGTGTGTCGGCTTTTCCATTCAATGCTCTAGAGACTCTCATTAGTACAATATGAGTGAACCGTTTCATGAGTTCCACCACTCGGCTTCTGTACCGAGCTAACTCGGGTTTGTATATCTTATAGTCGCCGCTTACTTGGTTGACGACAAGCTGGGAATCACTGTAGACTCGTAGCCGAAGGATTTCCATCTCTATGGCGAGCTCCAAACCAGCTATCAGAGCTTCATACTCGGCCTCATTGTTTGTGCGAGGCTCGGTGAGAGCAAAAGAACGCCGTAGGGTTCCCATTGGTGGCGTGATGAACACCAATCCTTTCCCAGTTTTTATCTCCGGGACGCTTGATTTGCTGGAGGTCCTCATTGATGAGGCTCTATCGAAGTAGAGCTCCCAACATGGCTCGTCTTCCTCGAGGTGAAGCACTTGTTCATCGGGTAGCTCGCAATTAAGCGGTGACCCCTCTGATACGGGATGAGCAGCAAGGAAGTCTGCGAGAGCTTGCCCTTTTACTGCTTTCTGAGGAGTATACACTATGTCAAACTTAAGCAGCATGACAGCCCATCTTGACATTCTACCGGCTAGGCTTGCTTTGGTCATTAAGTGTTTGAGTGGGTCGGCCCTAGAGATCAGCATAGCCTGATGAGCAAGCAGATAGTACCTCAACTTCTTCACAGCAAACATCAGAGCCAAGCATTGCTTTTCGATCAAGGAATAGTTATGTTCCGCCCCGATTAAAGTTCGACTGAGGTAGTAGAGGGCATTCTCTTTACCCTCCTCGTTTTCTGGGCAAGGAGCGCACCGAGTGACTCATCTAGCGCGGCAGTGTAAAGAATCAGTGGATTATTTGGAATGGAAGCGGCCAGCACTGGAGGGTGCAACAAGTAGTGTTTGATGCTTTCGAACGCTTCTTGACATTCGGCATCCCAGACAAAAGGAGCTCCTTTCTTCATGAGCTTTGAGAAGGGCCTACATCTCCCCGATAAATTTGAGATAAACCTTCATATATAAGCAAGCTTGCCTTAAAAAGATCTTAGCTGCGTCAGATTCTTCGGAGGGGGCATCTCCATGATGGCCTTTATCTTTGATGGATCAACTTCGATCCCTCGATGTCGGACTATGAAGCCCAGGAATTTTTCCGATGACACACTAAAAGTGCACTTCAGGGGATTCATCTTCAGATCGTATTCCCTCAGTCTGGTGAGAACGGTCCTAAGATCTTGGATGTGATCGGCCTTGGCTTTAGTCTTTATGACCAGATCATCAACATAACATTCGACGACTTTATGAATTAGGTCATCAAAGATATTGGTCATTGCCCTTTGGTATGTAGCACCTACGTTCTTCAGTCCGAACGGCATCACCTTGTAGCAATATATTCCGATCGGGGTTCGAAATGCTGTGTGTTTCTCATCCTCAGGCGACATCTTGATCTGATTATATCCAGACGATCCATCCATGAAGGTGAACAGCTCGTAATTTGAGGTGTCATCGACCATCATTTCCATGACCGGTAGCAGGAAGTTGTCTTTAGGACATGCCTTGTTGAGGTCCCTGAAATCAACACAAACCCGGATCTGCCCATTTTTCTTCTTCACTGGGACTATGCATGCGATCCAGTCCGCATATTTCTCTTTCCTGATGAAGACAACATCGATGAGTTTCTTAGTTTCCTCGATGACCTTTTCTTCCAGTTCCCTTCTCATTCTTCGAGGAGCTTGTTTGACTGGCTTGACATCTGGAGAAATAACCAGCTTATGCACGGCTACCTCAGAGGAAAGGCCAGGCATTTATTTGTACGTCCACGCGAAGCAGTTGACTCATGCAGCAGGGCAATTATCTGCTCTTTTCATTTCCTCTAACAAGAGTGAGCTGATGTAGGTTGGCCTTGGATTATCGGGCGTTCCTAAGTCAATCTTGGTTAGCTCGTCAAAGGTTGCTTATCCGCCATCTTCGAGCTCTTGAGGAGCTTCTTCTGGCTCGTCTATCTCGTCATCATCATTTGATCTTTCACTGACTTCACCAACATAGATCATGTAGCATGCTTCGGAATCGGGTTGAATGAAGCTTATGCCCCGTCTATCTGGAATCCGTCCATCGATGAGTGCTCGGACTTGGGGCGGATACCATAGCCCATCATAAAACTTTGCTTTGGACTCCGTTTATTATAACCGGCATCCGCACCTTTTCAAATATTCCCGCATCTCGGGTGCATAGTATCTGGGATTGAGGACGGCTCTTATGCCTCTCTCATAGGGAAAGTACGCAACTGACAAATCGACCGGGTGCACAACGGGGTTTGACCCATAAAACAGGATGCCCTTTTATCTACTTTCCCTCCAGGGAACGTAGAAAGTTTTCAGCTGGTCCACGGTAGAGACTGACAATGCATCGAGCTCTTTTCACATCCGTTCCGGCACCCTTGTGATGGCCAGGGACCCTTCTGCAATTTCGAAGGTCTCTCATAGTTTCGCTTGCTGCATGGGGGTCCAATCTGCACAGCTGTTGCATGGCAGGTCCTCTTCCTCCGACTCTTCAGTGTCGCTGCCAAGATGAGGGCGGACTTTGATGCCGGATGGGCCTTCAGTATCGTATTCGTCCGTATCGCTACCGAAACGAGGGCGAGTTTTACGGAAGGACGGACTTCCAGCGTCGGACTCATCAGTGCCGCTACCGAAACGCGGGTGCACTTGGGCGTTTTATCTTTTGAAAGTGACAACTGGCTCAGATTTGCTTTTGAGTCTTGGGGCCATTCTATCCTCAGTCAGTTGTGGCTTAGCATTTTGGTGGTTTATGATGTACCTGTAGGATGTTTTTCGTCACCCCATTGAGATGGGAATACGCGCATGCTTGTCAAGCGTACTACAGATTCCCCCTGCCTAGGGTAGGCCGGGGTTTAATGATTGTGGGGATCCGAATCTCCGGCAGCCGCGGACAAAGCTGTCGTTAATTACCCCTCGCCTTTGGGGCGAGGGAACCTCCGATTAACGGGTTAAAATGGTCATGCGAACTCAATGTGCAGTGTACGTGTGTTATGTTTTGGAGAGGGGTTTAAATATATCGGGAGCCACGCAGAGTTTTTACGGGGGTCCCGCTACCCGGATAGCGGGCTGGGGGTCAAGGGGGCTAGCAGCCCCCTTACGGGGTGCGGGGCAGCGCCCCGTTAGAAATTTTTTCTAACAGGGACAGTGTCGTGGAGTATGTGCATGTGTACATTCGTATACATATGTATATATATGAAAAAAGGGGGGAAAAGACATCCAAATGATGCGTGGGGCAGCACCTTGGGCGCTATGCGCTTAGGTGCTGTGCGCTCAGGCGCAAGCGCGCCACGTATCGGCACGTGGGCGCTTTGCGTATGAGCGCTGCGCGCAGGAGCGCAAGCGCGCGCGCCACGTGTCGGCACGTGGGCGCTTTGCGCATGAACGCTGCGCGCTGGTGCGCAAGCGCGCGTGCCACGTATCGGCACGTGGTCGCTTTGCGCATGAACGCTGCGCGCTGGAGCGCAACCGCATGTTCCCCTCCGAAAGACGGCGCGCAGGGCTGCGATGTCTTGGCGCTGAGATTCGGGGCAGATGCTAATTGATGCTATCCGTTCACCTCTCCGAAGATGCCAAGTTGGTTTATGGTACCATATATCGAAGGTTTGAGCGGATGCGACCGATCTAGCAGACTTCGTCAGATTCCCCCTCGTTGAGGGGTTTTTGATTGTGGGGACGCTCTTCCCTGCAGGCGCAAGCCCCTGCAGTTAATTACGCTACCGCATTGCGGTAACAACTTTCTCCTTCTCCAGATGGTCACTTCGTGTCGTGGGTTTTGTTTTATGTTTTACTGCCCGTGGATCGTCTACGGAGACTGAGTTATGTCGTCGCCCGTAGGGCATGGACTAGTCCAAATCCGCATTATCTTAAATTTGGGTTTGGGGGTTTGGTTTGAGGATACGTCAGCCATGCTTGGGGCTAAGATCAACTCAAACGTTTGTTAAGGATACGTTAGTCTAACTTTGTGACTAAGATCAACTTAACGGGATCGTTTAGATCCTACAAAAGAGTGTTTGGACTCTAATGTTCCAGTTTAGGGACGTGGCGGTCCATCGTATATGTGGCCGTCGGGACCCGTCACCTCTCTGACGACGTTGAAGGATTACAACGGCGGATGTCAGAGGAGTTCAGAGATGTACCCTCGAGCCAGAGTTAATTAGGGGGATTCATAGTCCAGTCTGCTTGAAGGTTTAAGGACGCGTTAGCCATCTTTGAGGCTAAGATCAACTTAAACAGGACCATTTAGATCCGACGAAAGAGCATATAGGGGCTCTATTGTTCTAGTTTAAGGATATTGCGGTCCGTGGGTGGTTTAAGGACATTGCGGTCCATGGGTAGTTTAAGGACATTGCGGTCCATGGGTAGTTTAAGGACATTGCGGTCCATGGGTAGTTTAAAGACATCTCGGTCAAGGTTAAGGACGTCATAGTCCATGGGTTTAAGGACTCCACAGTCCGGTATGTGCTCTGGATGCTTCACACGGGTTCACTGCCGTGCTAGGCGAGGACCAGGCTCCGCTCTGGATGCTTCACACGGGTTCACTGCCGTGCTCTGCGAGGACCAGGATCCGCTCTGGACGTTTCCCGCGGGGTCAAAGAGTGACGTTATCCACGTTCCACGTAACCAGGAATTTTATATCATGCATGGGTTTAAGGACCCCACAGTCCATGTCATGAATGGTCCTCGGGACCCGTCACCTCTTTGAAGACATTGAGGGATTACAATGCCAAATATCAAAGGAGTGAAGAGATGTACCCTAGAACCGGGGTGGATTAGATAGTCTTTGGCTCAATTTGGGTCAAGATTGATCGATTATGTTATGAGCCCATCGGCCCAGTTAATCACAGATTGAGGACTTATGGCCAGCTTGGGCTAAGTCCAGTCAGGTCTGGAATATTGACTCTTTGTTGTTCCATTGAGGGAGAATGTTTGCCTCTATCCCTTTAGCCAATTGGGCCAAAGCCTGGTGTTAAATACTTCAGAGCAATCAGTGTTGAACACTGGGAATAAGATTGATGAGTTAGTGTTCAACACTAAGAGATAATTGGTGTCAAACACCAGTAATAAGGCTTTTTCAAATTAGTGTTAAACACTAAAACAGATCAGTGTTGAACACTGCCAATAAGGCTTTTTAACCAGCATTGAATGCTAAGGCCCGACAGTGTTTTAACACTGGGCTTGAGAGTTTTAATTTTAGTGTTAAACGCTAAGGCAAGAAGGGTCACGTGGCAGCACGTGAGAGCGCCCCCCCTTCAGTTGTTCTGCTGAAATTATCACTTCTTTCAAAGCATCATGTGCCATCACGTGATGGGCATTCAAATGCTTGTGTATTAGAGTTTCTGCCAAGGTCACGTGGATCACGTGGGGTGCTGCCTCAAAGGGACTTCTGTAGCTCTTTTGAGAGGGTCACGTGGTGACACGTGACCCTACCTCCATGTATGTAGTTTAGAGAATCTGTTGATCTTTCTTTTCAGGAATTAAATTCCTCGGGCTTTAATTTTCAAAGGAATTAAATTCCTACTTCCTTTCGATCCCTGAACCTTCTGTAGGAATTAAATTCCTTGTTTATGTGAAGAACTGAATAGGGTTAAACCCTAATGAAAGCTTTTAAGGAGCTAAACTTCTCGTTTTAAAGAAAGGGAATTAAATTCCTGCTGTTTCAACAGAACTATGTTCTTAATTAGGGTTAAACCCTGCTTCTTTTATTTTGAAGGAATTAAATTCCCATGATATAGGGTCGAGCCCTAATTTTGTTTTAAAGGAATTGAATTCCTACAGTTCTGCGAGAATTAAATTCTCATGCTTGCATTCCTTCTCTATGTTTTGGATCTGCATGGCAGGATCTCGACCCATTGAGAATTAAATTCTCAACCTAAAGGGGAGATGTGCACTTTGCAGATCCTCTATCGAAGAGAGAAGAAATGTGCTCTTCTGTTTTATGTATCAGAGTTAAACTCTGTTGGGAATTAAATTCCCCCTCTTTCAAAAGGCCTTCCCTTTCTTACCTAGGGTTTTTGCAGAAGATCCAAGTCTTTTCCAAGTATCAAAGCTTTTCTCCTTTTTTCTTTTTTCTGCGCGTGTATCTCTATCTTTCTTTTGTATCTCTTGGCTCCTATTTATAGGAGAAGCAGCCGAATCAATCAGTTTTTGACGAATCTTCATGGAGATATTTGATTTGCCTTCATTGTTCATTCTGGACCTTTGGATTATTAGGTGAATTTTATCCACCGTTGGATTTCAAACCCAGAGATTCTCCCTTTTTATTTTGGTTAGATTTAAGGGGGAAATCTTTCCAAACCCGAGATTTTCCATAAATAAATGACCTCTGAATCTTTAATTTGATTGGATGCATATAGTTGCGTTCCTTTGGAAAGATTCGCATTTCTCTCAGAATTTAATTCTGTTGACAAAAAGGGCTTTGAAAGCCGGTCACGTGTGACCACGTGATCCATGGTCACGTGTGAGCACGTGACCCCCTTTGGAATGAGACTTTTGCTCTGTGTCTTCTGATTGCTGCTTAAACGTCACGTGCTACCACGTGACCCCTGGTCACGTGTGAGCACGTGACCCTTGCTTGAACTCTCTTTCCTTGGTTCGTCTGGAGAACGAGTCTGCTGTCTTGAACGTCACGTGCCAACACGTGACCCTGGTCACGTGGAAGCACGTGACCTCTTCTGAAGCCTTTTTCTTGACTTGATCAGAGAAATTGTGTCTTTGACGCTTGCATTTAAATGTCACGTGTCGTCACGAGACCCTGGTCACGTGGGAGCACGTGACTCTTTCTGAAGCCCATTTTCTTCAGCGTAGTCAGTAGGCTGAACTCGACTTGATGATGCTTTTAAGGTGTCACGTGCCAACACGTGACCGCTAGTCACGCGTAAGCACGTGACTATCCTCTGAAGCTTTTCCCAGAAGCTTTCCTGATTTTAAATCAGGAAACAAATGCCCCCACAGCGTTGTTCTCACGTGTCTGCACGTGAGTGCAACGCTGTCACCTCTTGTGACCGTTGGATTCCTCTAGGGATCTGGGGAGACGAAACGTTTTCATTGTCTTCTATAAATAGCTGCCTCTTCATAGAAGCCTTCACTTTGTTCATCTTCTTCTCCTGAGAACTTCTTCTTTGAGAATTTAATTCTCGTTTTTCAGAGCTTAGTTCTCTGTCTTGAAACAGCCTGCAGAGTTTAACTCTGTTCGAAAAGGATCCTTTTCCCTCAGGTAATGGTAATCGAAGCATCTTTGTTTTGACAAAACTTTCTGGATTTAAAATCCAAATCGAGGGTTTCACAAAGAACTCATTTTTCTCCAAGTCATTTAACCAAAATGTGACACCACTTGACTTCCCGCAGTAGATCACTTAGGGTTTAGATGATCCCTTAGGGAGATGATGATGGCGGTTCAAACCCATGGAATTTAATTCCATTCAAAATGTTTCTGGGAATTTAATTCCCTTTCCTTAGTAAGGAATTAAATTCCAGCGAAGAACTCGATTTCTTCACACAGAGAATCTCTGGGGTCTCTTGGCTCGAGGCGGTTCTTCTGCAATTAATGCGATGGGGATTTTGTAATGATGCCTTCTGTGGGAATTTAATTCCCTTGATTTTGTTGGGTTCGCTGTAGCGCCCTAGCCAGATCTTGTTGAGGGGAATATGCATGGTTACCACCTTTTATTAAATGCGGACATTCCCTTTGTCTTATTGTAGCGTTTTGGCCTTATTATTGATGTGCCGTCATCTGGATTCTGTGGGGCCCATGTGTTTTGTAGCCAATGGTCCCAGGAAGCTTTGTTTTTTGCTTTCTTTACCTAGTCTTCATGTTCATGCATGAATGTACGTTGCCGACTTTTCTTCTAACGGTCTACCTTTATTGGTTTTCAGGTGCGATGACTTCTGCTCCACGCTTTCCTTTCTCTCGCTCGGAGGCGGCCTTTCCTCAGTCCCCGTCTGATGAAGAGGCGATGGCGATGATTAGAGCCCATGATCCGAACTGCGCCAACCTTCTTCAATGGGGACCTTGGTACAGTCAGATTATTCAAGGTCGCAGGAGTTTTCTTTGCGCGGTGCCAACGGAGCCTACTTTCCCATTTTTACCGATGGATCCTCCAAGGACAGCTTTCGCCGTGGAAATGCCCAATTGGACTCCAACGGGGAGACTGGAGCCTTCGACGACCGGCATTCCGAACCATCCGATCCCGGCTATAGACATCTTGGGACGGCGCATTTGCCAGGGTGAGGCCCCCCCGTGGGGGCAGATTTATAAGATAGGGCTCACTCCCAGGCATCCTACGGGCTACCTTCTTTGGGCTCGCTACATCCTTTCTGCCCATCGGGCGCGATTGCAGAAAGTCGGGCTTTATCAGGCCGTATACGCGTCGCTATTCCATTACAAGTCCCCGCATGCTTGGTGGGTTAAGGCGTTTCTGAACCAGTGGAATCTTCCCACTAATACCTTTCTTCTGGGAGATCGCGAGGTTTCGATTTCTTTAGCCGAGTTTTATGAAATTTCGGGGTTGCCGATAAGGGGTAACATGTACGAGGAGTTGCTGCCCCCTGACGAGTACATTTTTGAACCTGAGCCCGCCCCAGTTGACGGCTTATCTGCTGAGAATGTTGTTCGACACAAGCGCCCTAGTCTAATTAGGGCCCTAGGCATTTTTGATCGATTATTCACCGAGTCTGAGGAGCAAGGCGTTACTTTCAAGAGCTTCATTGCTTGTTTCATTCGTGAGGACGCCTTACCGAAGACAGCCCCAAAGTTTGCCAACATTGGGGACCCTTTTGGGTTTGGTCCGAAAAGGTTGCCGGCCAACGAATCAGATCTACCTCAGTATTACATCCCTATTATATCGCCAATGTCTTTTGAGTCCATTGCGGCACCTGGTATGGACGAGGAGACGTTCTTTGTGGGGTTTATTAGCGTCTGGCTCAGTTGGTTCGTCATCCCCATGCATCGCCGCTTCATGAGGGCTTCGGTCATCTACCCGGCGCATCGTATCGCGGAGGGGACGCGGTTGGCCATTGGCATCCCAGCCCTGGCGCACCTCTATAATGGATTGGGTACTGCGGCTAATACCTCTATGCCTGGCGTAGACGTAGTGAACTTTTCGCTTCATTACTTCACGTCGTGGATCGAAATGCATGTGCTGGGGTCTTTTGCCATGCATCAAAGGCCCGCTTTTTACGACGCCTATACCTTCCCGCGACTTATGCGACTGGTAGGTGCTTCCGCTGTCGATCCAACTCAATTTGGGGCTATTAGGGTGCTGATTTCCCCTCACGCTACCGCCGGCGGGTTAGCTTTTAATGATCGGGTTCTGTCTTCTTCTTCGGGTCCTGTTCAGCAACTTTGGGACCAGTCAAAGGACAACGCACCTTCTCTGAAGCCCCGAGAGGCCATCTACTTGTATTCAATTAGACCGGGCTACTTGGTGTTTCGCCAGGATAGTGCAGCCCTTTTTATGCGGTATAATCCTCATCGATTTGCTCGGCAGCTCGGATATGACCAGGGCGTTCCTTTTGAGTCTTTTATGATTGCTCCAGTTCCTTCGCTCGACGCTGTTCGTGACGCAGCTCATCATTTCATGAGGCTGAACACCGGCTCTCATTTCATGGTCCCTGAAGCCGAGTACATCCCTCGATGTGTGGGTGCATTCACAGGTTGGTATCTTCATCGGGTCACCCCGATTATTGCTGAAGAAAGAAGGGTTCTTCTTGGTCATGACGCTCCTCCTCAGGTCTCGCGAGTTGAGTTGCGACCGAGGGTTCCAGTCCGCTTTCCTCTGAGGGAAATTGGCGCTGCCCTCATTCCGGGGGAGTCAGGGGTAGACCTCACTCCGACCGCTGGTATGCCCTTGGGTTCTCGATCGCGAGGTAGACGGGCTCCAGTGGCAGCACCTCTGCCGGTGGCGGCGCCGCCTCCCGCAGCGTCGACGACGCCGACGTCTTCCAGGGACGAAGGCGTCGAAGGCGATGTGGGCCAGCGTCGCCCTAAGGCTTCGCGAGGGAGGAAGCGGCCATCTTCAGCGACCGGCTCTAGGTCTAAGCGACAGAAGAAAGTGGCTACTACTCCGCTTAACTCTGTGATGGAATCTGAGCCTATCCTTGACGACGAACCCTTGGCCTTGCCAACGTCTGATACTGTACTCCTCTTTCCGAGTTCGGCTGACGAGGAGGCCGCACAACTGGCTGAGGCCTTACGGCGTTCGAAAGACCCGTCCCATGATGCCAAGGTTCCGAAGAAGTCTTATCCCGCTGTAATTTTTTACGAGGACCCTTCGTGGATTCGGCGGCGATTTATCGGCCCTTTGGAGGAATGGGGGGAAAGGGCTTTGAAGCAGGTCGCTTCAGAGGATGCAGCTGATGCTCTTTCTCTATGGACCGGTGGTCATGAGTCTACCCTTGAACCTCGGCGAGCTTATCTCCTTGAGAAGGAAAAGCGGCTTGAAGAAGCCATGTTAAGGGCTTCTTTGCGTATAGGTACGCTGTGCTTCTTTTGTAGTCTTTTTGATTATTTATGCTCATGGGTATGTATCATTATTTTCACTTGAACCGTGCAGAATCTTCAACGCTGGGGGAGCTTCCTACTGGCCCCTTAAAGCTAAAGCCCGCCGAAATTCTCAACGAGGCCTTGTTAGGTGTGGAGGGGGCTGATGAGGTTGCTCCTCTCGTGATAGAACCTCCAGCGGCGACTCCTGATCAGGGAGTGCTTGCCCCTTCGGGGAATGCTCTTATGGAGGCCGCCACCCCAGTGACTCTTGCTGAAGGTGGCCCAAAGGCTGGAAGTGAGGTAGTCGGGACTACTCTCCCTTTGTTGGAGCCTGAGGCTATGGCGGAGACCGTCGAGGCTGCTATCCCCCCGGCTCAGAATGGGAGGAGTGTCGAAGGTATCCTTCTGCGTTTTAATTTAGTAACCCTTTCATGGTCTAAATTCTTTTATCTTTCCCAGAATTACGCGGTTTGGCAGCCACGATCGCGGATCTATCGCCTCGCCAATCATTTCAGCGTCTATTGGAGATGGCAACCCCGCAGGCGATTCCCCCTCAGCGTATTGTCCTTTCCTCCGGACAGGGTTAGTGTCATTCGCCATTTTTCATCATAGCATTGTCACTATTTTGTGAAATGACGTTAATGTCTCTTATAGTTTTAGAAGCCGATGATGAGGTCGAGGTCGTTGAAGGGCCAGGGGAACCTTCAACTCCCTCGTGCATGACTGTCGGTGAGTGACATCTCATCAAAGTCCTGTTCATCCTGCGTTTAAAAGTTTTACTAACATCTGCCAAATCTGAACAGCCTTGCCAGTCTCCATGGCTTTGGAATCACGCATTGTGATGCCGTCCGGCCCCTACGCTTTGCGGGCTTCAGAGCGCTTGGCCCAATTGAGCCTGGTCTCCTTATCTTCCTTCATCGAGGAGCTTCGTGCTGGTAGTGCAACCACGGCCGAAGCGTTCGCCGCTGAAGCTAACGGCTCCCTTCCTTTTCTCGCCACCTATCACAGTGAGGAGGTGGTGCAGGTCTGGGTGGATTTCTGTAGGAAGGTGGAGGCCTGTTTGTATGCTCTCGAGTGTTCTCGCCTTTCCTCGGAGGCCGTGGCTGCAAAGGCGGAGTTACGAGATCTGATAGCACGACATGCGGCCAACATGACGTCGTGCGAGAAGAGACTTGGCCGTAAGTTCTCGGAGAGGGAGCTAGCCTCCAAGGCGTTGGGCGAGCTTCAGGCCAGTCTTACAGCCAAAGCCAACGAAGCGTATGAGCTCTGGCGAGTACTTCAGGAGTCCATTAAGGAGGTGGTGGCTCTTGATAAAGCCGCCACGTTTACTCGCGAGAGGGTTGAGGCTCACAAGGCCACTGAAAAAGAGCTTGAAGCCCGGCTTGCTTTATATCAGGCCTAGCAAGCTCAGGCGGAGGCTCGTCTTCTGGAGATCCTGCGTCATGAAGCCGTGGCTCAACAACAGAATGACGAGCTGGTGAAATTACTGCACCGCCCGCCGGCTTAAGGACTTGTATCTTTTCTTCTATTTTTTGTACATACTCATGAATAAGGGTATCTTCCTTTTTTGTTTCTTTCATGAATTGTATTTTGTATCCATTTTGGTTTATGAATAAAAGGTACAATTTTTCTTCTCAATGACGTGTCCCCTTTTTGTTGACTGCATTCTGCGGATATCCTATCTTGATCTCCTTGCAGGACAGCGATGGCTCAGGATTCGGGGTTAAGATCTGCTTCCTAAGACTTCTGCATTTTACGAACCACGAGGGTCTCATAAAGAGTTTTCTCTCCCAGCCGTGAGAACTTGCGAGTGCCGGATGCGGTTACCCTTGCCCGTGTTCTACGGAGTCAGGGGTTTCTCCAGATATTGTAGTTTAAAGACGTCGCGGTCAAGGTTAAGGACCTCATAGTCCGTGGATTTAAGGACTCCACAGTCCGATGTTAGTTTTAAGACATCACGGTCAAGATTAAGGACCTCATAGTCCGTGGATTTAGGGACTCCACAGTCCGATGTTTGGTTTCAGGGACCCGTCACCTCTCTGAAGACGTTGAGGAATTACAACGCCGGGCATCAAAGGAGTGAAGAGATGTACCCTTAAACCGAGGCAAAAATCTCTGAGGAATAGGGGTGGTTGGTTGTTAGTTTTAAGACATCGCGGTCGAGGTTAAGGACGTCATAGTCCGTGGATTTTAGGGACTCCACAGTCCGGTGTTTGCTCTGGATGCTTCACACGGGTTCACTGCCGTGTTTGGCGAGGACCAGGCTCCGCTCTGGGCGTTTTCCGTGGGGTCAAAGAGTGACGTTATCCACGTTCCACGTAACCAGGAATTTTGCACTAGATGCTTCACACGGGTTCACTGCCGCGTTAGGCGAGGACTAGGCTCCGCTCTGGATTCTTCACATGGGTTCATTGCCATGCTCTGCGAGGACCAGGATCCGCTCTGGACGTTTTCCACGGGGTCAAAGAGTGACGTTATCCGCTTTCCACGTAGCCAGGAAGTTTGCACTAGATGCTTCACACGGGTTCACTGCCGCGTTAGGCGAGGACTAGGCTCCGCTCTGGATGCTTCAAATGGGTTCACTGCCATGCTCTGCGAGGACCAGGATCCGCTCTGGACGTTTTCCACGGGGTCAAAGAGTGACGTTATCCGCTTTCCACGTAACCAGGAAGTTTGCACTAGATGCTTCACACGGGTTCACTGCCGCGTTAGGCGAGGACTAGGCTCCGCTCTGGATGCTTCACATGGGTTCACTGCCATGCTCTGCGAGGACCAGGATCCGCTCTGGACGTTTTCCACGGGGTCAAAGAGTGACGTTATCCGCTTTCCACGTAACCAGGAAGTTTGCACTAGATGCTTCACACGGGTTCACTGCCGCGTTAGGCGAGGACTAGGCTCCGCTCTGGATGCTTCACATGGGTTCACTGCCATGCTCTGCGAGGACCAGGATCCGCTCTGGACGTTTTCCACGGGGTCAAAGAGTGACGTTATCCGCTTTCCACGTAACCAGGAAGTTTGCACTAGATGCTTCACACGGGTTCACTGCCGCGTTAGGCGAGGACTAGGCTCCGCTCTGGATGCTTCACATGGGTTCACTGCCATGCTCTGCGAGGACCAGGATCCGCTCTGGACGTTTTCCACGGGGTCAAAGAGTGACGTTATCCGCTTTCCACGTAACCAGGAAGTTTGCACTAGATGCTTCACACGGGTTCACTGCCGCGTTAGGCGAGGACTAGGCTCCGCTCTGGATGCTTCACATGGGTTCACTGCCATGCTCTGCGAGGACCAGGATCCGCTCTGGACGTTTTCCACGGGGTCAAAGAGTGACGTTATCCGCTTTCCACGTAACCAGGAAGTTTGCACTAGATGCTTCACACGGGTTCACTGCCGCGTTAGGCGAGGACTAGGCTCCGCTCTGGATGCTTCACATGGGTTCACTGCCATGCTCTGCGAGGACCAGGATCCGCTCTGGACGTTCTCCACGGGGTCAAAGAGTGACGTTATCCGCTTTCCACGTAACCAGGAAGTTTGCTGATTGTATCCGCATTTCCCGGGATGGGGGTTGACTCTTGGCGATATGTGTCGCCGAGTCATGGAACTTGGGGTTGCCGCTGTTCCGTTTCGCTTGATGTTGTGTCGTCGAGACAATAAAGCTAGGAATTTGGCCTTCGCTTCATTTGCTGGTATCGCGTCTGCTGTATCGAGACGAATGTCACGGTGATGAACACTAAGTTATCTGTGAACCGCTGAGATTTTGCAAGTTGTCCCATCATTTCGGCCATTTTGTCATGCATGTGTGGCTTGCTAGCTTTTTGCGGCAAGCTCGGATTTCTTGGATACGGGTTTCGGCATCAGTATCGCTACAACTGGAATGTTGCCAGGAGCGGATCATCATTTGCCTCTGTCGACGTTTGAACAAAGGTGGCTTAGCAAACAGGGTTAAGGGTCCTGTCGACCAAGGCTTTTGACCTCATGAGCCGTAAAGGTTTCAAAAAGGTGTTTGTCCCTACAAGTCGTGAGGATCTTGCAGGTGTGTTTTCTCCTTAAGAATCGTGGGGATTCTTAAGTGCATGTTCTCTTGTAAGTCGTAAGGATCTTACAAAGAGGATTTTCCCCTTATAAGTCGAGAGGACTTGCGAGGGTTGTTCACCATGTAGATATATCCCTAGTCACGGGTGGGACCTTGTTAGGGAAATGTCTATTCGCGCCCGTGGATTGTATACAAGGGTCAGTCCGAGCCGCTTGTAGGGCAATATCGAAGGTTGTGGGAGTTGCTTAAGAACAGGTTAAGGTTTCTGTAACTTAAGACTTTCAAATCTTATGAGCCGTGAGGGTCCCATAAGAGAATTCTCCTTACGAGTCGTGAGGATCTCGCAAGTGTAATTTCTCCTTAGGAATCGTGGGGATCCCTAAGTGTGTTTCTCCCTTATGAGTCGTAAGGATCTCACGCGGGTGGTTTCTCCTTACAAGGTCGAGAGGACCATGTAAGTGTCTTTTAACGAGGCTGCGCCCTTTCGGGTTTTCACAAACACTCGCCGGTAGCCCTGCTGTTTTTACTCACGGAGCCCTTTCGGGTTTTCATCCGTGCCCATTTTGCTTTATGGACATACCGTTTTTTTTTTTTTTTTTTTTTATCATCTTGCCAGCCTAAGGATGCTGCGGCAGTAGTTTAGGGACGTTTCGGTCCGTCGCTAGTTTAAGGACGTTTCGGTCCGTCGCTAGTTTAAGGACGTTTCGGTCCGTCGTTAGTTTAAGGACGTTTCGGTCCGTCGTTAGTTTGAGGACATTTCGGTCTGTTGATAGTTTAAGGACGTTTCGGTCCGTTCATAGTTTAAAGACGTTTCGGTCTCTTGTTAGTTTAAGGACGTTTCGGTCCGTCATTAGGGGAGGGCCAGCTGCTGCTTGTAAAGTCTGAGCCTAGGAAGATAGCGAGCGGACATAGTCGTCGTCATCTATCGTTGACCCAGGCTGTGGCTCACTAGGCATAGTATTTCTTCAAGAAGCGGCCATTTATTGGCCTGAAAGGCCTCTCACCGTGCATGTCCACGAGTAGATAGGCTCCACCCTGGTAAACCTGGTCTATGATGTACGGGCCTTCATAGTTTGGCTCGAATTTTCCCCGCTTGGCACGATTGGGAATCATGGTTCTTTTGACCACTAATACGAGTTCGCCTTGGTGGAATGTCCTCGGCCTGGTCAATTTTTCGTACGAGCGCGTCATCTTTGCTTTGTAGGCTTCTAGATGTTGTTGCGCTATGAGTCGGGTTTCGTCGAGGGCATCAAGCTCCTCAAGTCGAAGGTGTGCATTTTCTTCGTCGGTCAGTTCGTGGTGGACTGCCACTCGTAGAGAGGGTAACTCTATCTCGAGGGGGAGTACTGCCTCCGTCCCAAATACCAACGCGTATGGCGTTGTATTTGTGGCCGTCTTGAATGTAGTTCGATAAGCCCAAAGGGCTTCTTGCAGCCTCTCGTGCCAGTCTCTCTTATTCCGGGAGACGGTCTTTTTTATGATCTTCGTCAAGGTCTTATTGAAGGCCTCGGCCAGACCGTTGGCTCGCGGGTTGTAAACTGAGGAATACCTCCAGTCTATATTGTGCTGCTGCGCGAAGCGGCTAATCTTATGGCTCCTGTAGGCTGGCCCGTTATCGGAGATAATCCGCCGTGGGGTTCCAAACCGATAGATGACGTGCGTTTTGAAGAAATGGAGGATATTCTCCGTCTTCACTTCCCTCAGTGGTACTGCTTCTGCCCATTTGGAGAAGTAATCAGTCGTCGCCAGGATAAAACGGTGTCCCCGAGATGATGCTGGTTCAATGGGGCCGACTATGTCAGTCCCCCACATCTCGAATGGCCAGCTGGCCACCGTTGGGTGTAGCGGATTTGGATGTTGATGGATAAAGTCTCCATGAATCTGGCACGAGTGGCATTGCTTCGCATACTCGAGGCAGTCCTGGATCATTGTGGGCCAGTAGTAGCCCATTCGTTTAATCTTTAACTTCATCTTTGGGCCTGCTTGGTGAGAACCGCAAAGTCCGTCATGAACTTCCTGAACGACTTTTTCTGCTTCGTCAGGTCCTAAGCATCTCAGCCATAGAGAATCGAGCGATCTCTTGTATAGGGTATTGTTGACGAAAGCGAAAGATAGAGCTCGTTTCATGAGCTGATGTCTTGAAGACGCTTCTTCGGGCATTCGGCGGGACTTAAAGTAGTCTATGAAGACTTCCCTCCAGTCTTCGGCCTTCTCATGGTCCTTTATTTGTAGGGTCATCTGCTCAGTCGCTCCCTTTTCTTTGCATGATTCCGGAGATATTTCTGCCGGGGCGAGCACTCGACGGCTTTGTACCACGATTCTGACGTCATCGAGGTTCTCGTCAGCCAGTTCTTTAGCGAGTTTGGCCAACGCGTCTGCTTTGCTGTTTTCCGCGCGCGGTATGTTCTCCAAAGTATAGGAGGGAATTTGGGCCAACAGTTGTTGCACCTTTTCGCCGTATCTCACCAACTCCGGTTTGCACATTTGGTAGTCACCATTAACTTGGCTAACGACCAGCTGAGAATCCCCATATATAAGGAGGTCTTCAATTCCCATGTCAATGGCAAGCTCGAGACCTGCTATCAGGGCTTCGTATTCAGCTTCATTGTTTGTCCTCGGCTCTGTTAAGGAGAAGGCGAAGCGCATTATCCCTCCTTGTGGAGTCGCAAAGATGAGGCCTATCCCTGACTTGATCATTGGGATACCTTGCTTTTGTTTCTTTATAGAGGACGCTCCATCGAAATAGTGTTCCCATCGGGTGCTTCCACCGCTAATCGCATCAAATGCATGCTCGTCCGGCAAGTCACAATTCAAAGGAGAATCGGCCGGTATCGGGTGCTCAGCGAGGAAATCGGCAATGGCCTGGCCTTTCACCGCCTTGAGAGGTTGATATGTTATCGAGAACTCCATCAAGAGCAGGGCCCATTTAGCGAGTCGTCCCGTCAATATGGCTTTTGACATTAAGTATTTAAGAGGATCCACTTTCGAGATGAGGCAGACTTCGTGTGCCAACGCATAGTGCCTGAGCTTTGTTATCGCGAAGATTAACGCCAAGCAATGTTTTTCAATGGGAGAGTAATTGCTTTCTGCCCCCAGTAGAACTCGACTTAAGTAGTAGAGTGCTCTCTCTTTCCCCTGATCGTTCTCTTGCGCCCATAGTGCGCCCAAGGAACCTTCGAGGGCGGTTGTATAAAGAATGAGGGGTTTTCCCTTGACCGGCGCAGCTAATACCGGCGGGTTCTGCAGGTACTGCTTGATCTCGTCTAGTGCGCCTTGGCATTTTTGATCCCAGACGAATGGGGTTCCCTTCTTCATCAGGTGACTGTAGGGGCGGCATTTGCCTGAAAGATTTGCGATAAATCGCCGGATGTATGCGAGCTTCCCTTGGAGAGACCGCAACTGTTTGAGGGTTCTTGGCGGGGGCATTTCCATGATCGCTTTAATCTTTGACGGATCTATCTCAATACCTCGTTGTCGGATGACGAATCCCAAGAATTTTCCCGAGGAGACTCCAAACGCGCATTTGAGGGGATTCATCTTCAAATTATATTGCCGAAGGCGTTGAAATACAGTCTCTAGGTGCTTTAAGTGATCTTCATATGACATGCTCTTTACTACGAGGTCGTCGATATAGCACTCGACGATGTCATGTATGAGGTCATCGAAGATCTTTGTCATGGCCCTTTGATAGGTAGCGCCGGCGATCTTTAAACCGAAGGGCATAACCCTGTAGCAAAATACACCCAAAGGAGTCCGGAAAGCGGTGTGCTTCTGGTCTTCGGGATGCATTTTTATCTGATTGTATCCTGAGGAACCGTCCATAAAGGAGAAGATCTCGTGAGTGGACGTGTTATCTATCATTAGCTCGGTTACCGGCACCGGGAAATCATCTTTTGGACAGGCTTTGTTGAGATCCCTGAAATCCACGCATATACGCACCGTCCCATTCTTCTTCATCACCGGGACGATATTGGCGATCCAATCGGGATATTGGACTTCTTGAATAAATCCAGAATCGATCAGTTTCTTGACTTCGGCGTTGATGCTCATCTCAAGCTCGAGTCGCATCCTTCTTGGTGCCTGCTTGACTGGCCTGATGTCTGGGGATATTGCTAATCTGTGCACAGCGATCTCCGGATCTAATCCTGGCATCTCAGAGTAGTTCCACGCGAAGCAGTCTTTATGCCGTAGAAGCACGTTCTTTAACGCGGCCACCCTCTCTTCAGAGAGTAGCTCACTGACAAATGTTGGTCGCGGGTCCTCTGCCGATCCCAACTCAATCTTTCTGAGGTTATCTGCGGTAGTATGTATACCGTCTTCCAGTTCTTTTGGAGCGGGCGGGAATTCCGAGATTACCTCATCATCGCTGTTCTCGAAGCACCGGGGAAGGTCATCTATGTTCTCGGGCTCTTCTTTTAATATCGTAATCGTATAACAGGTACGAATTCGCTCCCAGGACTGAGGTGGATCCGGTTTTGCTCTTGCGGCTTTGGGTTCGTGCTTTCGGGGCGGTGTTACCCTCCAGCTGTTGGATAAAGCGAATCTGCCCCTTCGGTACTGGTCCTCGACCCAGTTCTTAAAGGTGAAGCAGTCTTCGGTAGGATGTCCTATGGCTCGGTGATAAGAGCAATAGCCCGAGCGAGAGGCCTTATTAGCTTGTTCGGGGTGTCTAGACTCTGGAAGCGTGATCATCTGATGTTTTAGGGCGAGCTTGAGTAACCTTTCCGTCTTGTCTCGGGGGAAGGAGTACGCTCGACTCATCTTTTCTATGAAGGACGAATCCGAGCTGTGCAGTACCCGATCACGTAACCCTCTAATCCTGCGTCGTTGTTGTCGGCTCTTTTTTCCGCTTCTCGACTTATTTCCGTCTCCGCATCGGGCCTTTCGCATGATGGGTTGACAAGGATGAGCATTCTTGCCTTTCGCAGCTTGTTAAAATAGACGTTGCGTCCTGGCTTTCTCGTAGATGGCCATTTCGCGGCTGTGGTCTTCCCGAGCTTTCTGACCCACTTTCCTGATAGGCTTGCTCATTCGTTCTTCAAACGACGGACTTGGCGCTTCAATCGCAGGGTCTGGTTTTGATGAGGGATTGGTATCTCCTGACGGGGCGTCCTCTTCTTCATCAAAGGTATATATAGCGTAGCTGCTGTGGGCCCGCTCTCGTTTTCCGGTTCTCGCGTATCCAAGCCCGAGTGTCTCCATTTTCCCGTTGGGCAATTTGCGTTGGGTTCCAGGGACATCCCAAATCTTGTTGTAGAACCGAGCCTGTTGAACAGTTTGTTTTAAGGGTACCCCTTGGCGCTTCAATAGCTTCTTTAATCCATTTGTATAGTATCTGGGCAGACGGATGGGCTGGAGTCTGTCGCATGTAGCATCTACGCCGTGCCAGATCTCTTTCTCTACTTTCGACTCTGAGGATCGATAGAATAGGATCATCTTCTCACCCTTTCGCCTGGGGGGGACGCAAAACGTTTGCAGCTCTTGCACACTGTGAGCTTGAAGCGTGTCGAGGTCCTTGTAGTGTTTTCGCGGTACCATGGTGATTTGCAAACTATGGCCATCGCTGAGGGGTGCTTGCATTGAAAGCCGATTGGAGAATACGGCATTGACCTCATCTTCTGAATCACTTCCGAAGACCGGTATGGGGGCGGGCGTCCTCCGGTTGTTGCGTTGAGATGGCCCTGTATAAACTATCTCTTCCTCTTCTTCGGTATCGCTTCCGAAAACAGGGATGGTGGCGGCGGCCTTGTTCTCCGAGTCGTGACACCTTTCTGTATCTTCAAAGTCTGGCAAGAAGTATTTCGCATCCTCGTATTTGCGGACTTCGTTCACGGAAAATGGGTTCAGCTCACCCGTCACAGTATACTCGAAACCATCTTTAAAGTACTTCATACACTGATGTTGTGTAGAAGGGACGATGTTGTACTCGTGTAACCAAGGACGGCCGAGCAAGGCGTTGTAACAGGTCTTGGCGTCAATGACATGGAATTTGATGTCTGTGACGAGAAGCCCGAAGCGTAACGTTAATATCACGGACCCGAGAGTCCGTGACGATTGTGAATCGAAACCGGAAATAGTGATTTTGTCACGAGCGAGATGTTGCACACTCATGCAGATTTCCTTCAACACCCGAACATTAAGGAGATTGACAGAGGATCCATTATCCACCAAGATCTTGCCTATCTTGATATCATGGCAGTATCCGGAGACATATAGGGGACGGTTATGGTCGCACGTCCCAAGAAGGAGGTCTTCATCACCGAAAGTGACGTCGGCCGTATGCACTTCTTCCAGTTCGTCTCTCATCTTTTGGGTGGCGAGAAAAGCTTGGAATTGCTCAGGTTCTTGTAGTGCTTTAATTAGTGAGTCCCGTGCTTCTTTTGATAATAGGAGGGCGTCGAGAATGCTAAGCTGGGAAGGTAGCTTCCTTAGATGCGCGAGGATGTTATAGTCCACTTTACTCCTCCTAGGAAGGTCTTTAGTCGCCAGTTCCTTCGCGACTTGGTCATCCAAAGTGATATCTTCAGTGACCTTTTCCTTTCCCTTATCTTTTCTGTTCGTAGGCCCGAGATTCTTTTCCGGGAGTGTGCGATTGCGCAGCTGAGTGTTTCCGCAGGCTTCTGATTCCTCATCTTTCCCTGGCGCGGATTCTTCAAAGAGAGGGCCCAGAGTCACTTGTTCATCAGAGTCGCTCCCAAAGGTGAGGACTTGCGATCCCTCGGTATGAGCCATATAGCAGTTGCCAGTAATTCTGTTGGGTCCGTCAACAGCGCTTCTTCGCTCCCGACGGCTCTTGCGTTTCATGTGTTTGAAATGTTGCCGGCGAGCAACATATCCTTGCCACCATATCTTGAAGGCGTCGCACTCCTCTGTGGGGTGTGAGACTTTCCGATGATATGCGCAGTAATCGGGGTGTTTCTCCGCCCCATCGTGCGTGTTTCCTTCCGAGGGGGGTAGCCTCATTCCCATTGACATGGCTTTGGCGAACCTTTTCCTCGTCTTGAATATCTTCTTGTCCATTTCGGATGCCTTTCGCTCTGGCAGGGGTAGCTCAACTCTTTCGTTCAGTCGCCCGCATTTGGTTCCTCCTGATGCTGCCATCTCGCGCTCCTGATCCGCTTTACTTTTTAGACGAATCTCGTCTAGGAAGGCATTGATCATATCAGTTGTCAGCCTCGCACGCTCTGGTTCGGGCTCTGCCTTCGGCTTCTTAGTGATAGGAGTTTTCTCATCATCGGTAAACGAGTGGGAGATCATGTTGCAACTTGCCGCATATCCCTCGGATTCGTCCGACGAGTTTTCTCCATCATCGTCCTCTTGAAAGATGTGGCTGAGGAACTCTTGCAGTGTGACAGGAGTTCGCGCCTTCTGATTATATTCTTCTAGCGCGTCGATTTGCTTCTGCAAGTTTGTTTGCTCGTCTCCAAGCTTCGCGGGCTTCTTGGATTTCTTTTTCTTTTTCTTCGAAGCTTTTGACGGTTGGGCGTGAGTATTTGGGCCCTTACGGGGCTGTTCTGATTCTATTTCCACAACCTTTTCTGATGGGGGAGGAGACCTCTTCAGCACTGCGGTAGGGGAATTCCTTCGCGCCTTATTTAGCGTTTCAAAGCTGTTTCCAGTTGGAACAGCAGCATTAACTTCTACCGCCGGGGCTGGTGGAGTCAATCCAGAGGGGGAGTTGCCCCCAGCCTTCCTTATTCGGCGCCAATGACGACGTCGAGCGCGTCGAGCAGACGGCGTAGAGTCAGATATAAGAATGGTTTCGTCTTGCCCCCTGTGTAGGTGGGGGGTCGTTGTCGGTGTTAGCCTGTCAAAGACCGATGTCCTTTGTGCAGCGGGAGCGGAAACTGAAGCCGTCAACCTTGTAAAGACCGACCTTTTGGCCGGAGAAGCCGCCTTGGCGATTTCGAGGGCAGGAGCGGCCACTTTCTTAGAAGCAGCCTCCTCCGAGATTGTAGGCCTCATGATGAGTTCGCAGGACTTCTGGCCCAATCTAGAGAAGACTGAGGCGTTGGCATCGGGCGACTCGTTGAGAGGAGCCGCGGCAGGGGCAAGACGATCAAAGACCGACTTCTTGAGCGCTTCCTTTGTCAACACCGGCGCCGTGAAGCTTGATGGTGGGAGTATAGTCCCAAAGAACAATCCGGTAGTGGCTTGAGTCACCTGGTCCACCGGCATTGTGAACAACGAAGCAGCTTGGGGTCCATAGGCTATGCCTCCTGGCGAGGTAGAGCGTTGGTCGCAATTGCAGTTTGAGCAGTTGGAGGATTTCGCGGAAGTAGCAGCCATCGATCCTTTGTTTTTCTGCAATAGGCAAGACGCCAATTCTTAGTATCTTGAAACCCAAGGGCAATCATTGGCGAACCGCGATTGGTTCGCGAATCACGACACACGAAGTGTGGAGTGGAAAGAGGAAAAGGTCCCACCGGGCGTGCCAGAATCTGTTCCCCTCCGAAAGACGGCGCGCAGGGCTGCGATGTCTTGGCGCTGAGATTCGGGGCAGATGCTAATTGATGCTATCCGTTCACCTCTCCGAAGATGCCAAGTTGGTTTATGGCACCATGTATCGAAGGTTTGAGCGGATGCGACCGATGTAGCAGACTTCGTCAGATTCCCCCTCGTTGAGGGGTTTTTGATTGTGGGGACGCTCTTCCCTGCAGGCGCAAGCCCCTGCAGTTAATTACGCTACCGCATTGCGGTAACAACTTTCTCCTTCTCCAGATGGTCACTTCGTGTCGTGGGTTTTGTTTTATGTTTTACTGCCCGTGGATCGTCTACGGAGACTGAGTTATGTCGTCGCCCGTAGGGCATGGACTAGTCCAAATCCGCATTATCTTAAATTTAGGTTTGGGGGTTTGGTTTGAGGATACGTCAGCCATGCTTGGGGCTACGATCAACTCAAACGTTTGTTAAGGATACGTTAGTCTAACTTTGTGACTAAGATCAACTTAACGGGATCGTTTAGATCCTACAAAAGAGTGTTTGGACTCTAATGTTCCAGTTTAGGGACGTGGCGGTCCATCGTATATGTGGCCGTCGGGACCCGTCACCTCTCTGACGACGTTGAAGGATTACAACGGCGGATGTCAGAGGAGTTCAGAGATGTACCCTCGAGCCAGAGTTAATTAGGGGGATTCATAGTCCAGTCTGCTTGAAGGTTTAAGGACGCGTTAGCCATCTTTGAGGCTAAGATCAACTTAAACAGGACCATTTATATCCGACGAAAGAGCATATAGGGGCTCTATTGTTCTAGTTTAAGGACATTGCGGTCCGTGGGTAGTTCAAGGACATTGCGGTCCATGGGTAGTTTAAGGACATTGCGGTCCATGGGTAGTTTAAGGACATTGCGGTCCATGGGTAGTTTAAAGACATCTCGGTCAAGGTTAAGGACGTCATAGTCCATGGGTTTAAGGACTCCACAGTCCGGTATGTGCTCTGGATGCTTCACACGGGTTCACTGCCGTGCTAGGCGAGGACCAGGCTCCGCTCTGGATGCTTCACACGGGTTCACTGCCGTGCTCTGCGAGGACCAGGATCCGCTCTGGACGTTTCCCGCGGGGTCAAAGAGTGACGTTATCCACGTTCCACGTAACCAGGAATTTTATATCATGCATGGGTTTAAGGACCCCACAGTCCATGTCATGAATGGTCCTCGGGACCCGTCACCTCTTTGAAGACATTGAGGGATTACAATGCCAAATATCAAAGGAGTGAAGAGATGTACCCTAGAACCGGGGTGGATTAGATAGTCTTTGGCTCAATTTGGGTCAAGATTGATCGATTATGTTATGAGCCCATCGGCCCAGTTAATCACAGATTGAGGACTTATGGCCAGCTTGGGCTAAGTCCAGTCAGGTCTGGAATATTGACTCTTTGTTGTTCCATTGAGGGAGAATGTTTGCCTCTATCCCTTTAGCCAATTGGGCCAAAGCCTGGTGTTAAATACTTCAGAGCAATCAGTGTTGAACACTGGGAATAAGATTGATGAGTTAGTGTTCAACACTAAGAGATAATTGGTGTCAAACACCAGTAATAAGGCTTTTTCAAATTAGTGTTAAACACTAAAACAGATCAGTGTTGAACACTGCCAATAAGGCTTTTTAACCAGCATTGAATGCTAAGGCCCGACAGTGTTTTAACACTGGGCTTGAGAGTTTTAATTTTAGTGTTAAACGCTAAGGCAAGAAGGGTCACGTGGCAGCACGTGAGAGCGCCCCCCCTTCAGTTGTTCTGCTGAAATTATCACTTCTTTCAAAGCATCACGTGCCATCACGTGATGGGCATTCAAATGCTTGTGTATTAGAGTTTCTGCCAAGGTCACGTGGATCACGTGGGGTGCTGCCTCGAAGGGACTTCTGTAGCTCTTTTGAGAGGGTCACGTGGTGACACGTGACCCTACCTCCATGTATGTAGTTTAGAGAATCTGTTGATCTTTCTTTTCAGGAATTAAATTCCTCGGGCTTTAATTTTCAAAGGAATTAAATTCCTACTTCCTTTCGATCCCTGAACCTTCTGTAGGAATTAAATTCCTTGTTTATGTGAAGAACTGAATAGGGTTAAACCCTAATGAAAGCTTTTAAGGAGCTAAACTTCTCGTTTTAAAGAAAGGGAATTAAATTCCTGCTGTTTCAACAGAACTATGTTCTTAATTAGGGTTAAACCCTGCTTCTTTTATTTTGAAGGAATTAAATTCCCATGATATAGGGTCGAGCCCTAATTTTGTTTTAAAGGAATTGAATTCCTACAGTTCTGCGAGAATTAAATTCTCATGCTTGCATTCCTTCTCTATGTTTTGGATCTGCATGGAAGGATCTCGACCCATTGAGAATTAAATTCTCAACCTAAAGGGGAGATGTGCACTTTGCAGATCCTCTATCGAAGAGAGAAGAAATGTGCTCTTCTGTTTTATGTATCAGAGTTAAACTCTGTTGGGAATTAAATTCCCCCTCTTTCAAAAGGCCTTCCCTTTCTTACCTAGGGTTTTTGCAGAAGATCCAAGTCTTTTCCAAGTATCAAAGCTTTTCTCCTTTTTTCTTTTTTCTGCGCGTGTATCTCTATCTTTCTTTTGTATCTCTTGGCTCCTATTTATAGGAGAAGCAGCCGAATCAATCAGTTTTTGACGAATCTTCATGGAGATATTTGATTTGCCTTCATTGTTCATTCTGGACCTTTGGATTATTAGGTGAATTTTATCCACCGTTGGATTTCAAACCCAGAGATTCTCCCTTTTTATTTTGGTTAGATTTAAGGGGGAAATCTTTCCAAACCCGAGATTTTCCATAAATAAATGACCTCTGAATCTTTAATTTGATTGGATGCATATAGTTGCGTTCCTTTGGAAAGATTCGCATTTCTCTCAGAATTTAATTCTGTTGACAAAAAGGGCTTTGAAAGCCGGTCACGTGTGACCACGTGATCCATGGTCACGTGTGAGCACGTGACCCCCTTTGGAATGAGCCTTTTGCTCTGTGTCTTCTGATTGCTGCTTAAACGTCACGTGCTACCACGTGACCCCTGGTCACGTGTGAGCACGTGACCCTTGCTTGAACTCTCTTTCCTTGGTTCGTCTGGAGAACGAGTCTGCTGTCTTGAACGTCACGTGCCAACACGTGACCCTGGTCACGTGGAAGCACGTGACCTCTTCTGAAGCCTTTTTCTTGACTTGATCAGAGAAATTGTGTCTTTGACGCTTGCATTTAAATGTCACGTGTCGTCACGAGACCCTGGTCACGTGGGAGCACGTGACTCTTTCTGAAGCCCATTTTCTTCAGCGTAGTCAGTAGGCTGAACTCGACTTGATGATGCTTTTAAGGTGTCACGTGCCAACACGTGACCGCTAGTCACGCGTAAGCACGTGACTCTCCTCTGAAGCTTTTCCCAGAAGCTTTCCTGATTTTAAATCAGGAAACACCGCACTGGAGCGCAAGCGCGCGCGCCACGTATCGGCACGTGGTCGCTTTGCTCATGAACGCTGCGCGCTGGAGCGCAAGCGTGCGCGCCACGTGTCGGCACGTGGGCGCTTTGCGCATGAGTGCTGCGCGCTGGAGCGCAAGCGCGCTCGCCACGTGTCGGCACGTGGGCGCTTTGCGCTCGGGCGCAGTGCGCTGGAGAGGAAAAGAGGGCTTTTAGCCCCGGAAACTCTCGAAAGAGAAATTAGTGGAGTTAAACTCCTAAAAAAAAAAGAATGTTTTGGTTGGGGAAATGGGTTCTTCTTCTTCCTCCTCTGTTGGCTGGCTCAAGAGATGTGAGATCTAAAAATCTCTTCTTTTTGAGATCTAATGATAGATCCAAGTTCCCCTTTGTGGGTTTTGTGGTGAAAAACTAATTTGTTTTGAAAAAGGAAGAGTAAAACTCTTGATTTAATTCAAGAGAAAGAAGAAGGTTTTGGAACCTTGAAGATGGAAGAAAGAGCTCAGCTCTGAGACTTTTTTTTTGGAGAGAGAAAAAGTTGTTAGGATATTTCATTATCCTTGCCTTTATAGGCCATACATTTTACACATAGCCCCTTGGGCTTCACGAAATGGCATTTTGCCTATCCCATGGCTCATGTGCCATTTCTTTTTGCACATAAGCCATGGGCTTTACAAAAATTTGGCTTTATGCCTATTTTTTCTTACATTTATCCAAAAATAAAATAAAAGAAATACAACAAAATTATTTATTACAAAATTTTTATCTTGGCATGGGGGAAGACCGGCCGCTTCATATTCTGGCTCGACCCGGGCATGGGCCCACTGGATCTGGGCTTGGGCCCACTTGTCTTGGGGTTGACTTTGATTTTGACTTGCTCAACCGGGGTGTAAATTTTTACCCCAACAAATTGGCCCCCATCAATAAATGCACACCACATATGTGGGTCGTGTGCATGAAATTGATGGATCTTCTTTTACTTGGAGGCGACCTGATTTAGTTCCCGCTTTTTGGGAAGCTGGCACTGCCCTTTTTACGACATGGACAGTCGTTGCTTGACATGACTCCGAGATGGAGTGTTCGTGATAGACGTTTTCCCTGGCCCGGAGTTATCTGGTTCCCGCTTTGTAAGAATCCTGCGCTGCCCTTTTTGCGACTTGGACGGTCGGTGCTGCCCTTTTAGCGACTTGGACGGTCGTTGCTTCCCTTTTAGCGACGTGGACGGTCGGTGCTGCCCTTTTAGCGACATGGACGGTCGATGCTGCCCTTTTAGCGACTTGGACGGTCGGTGCTGCCCTTTTAGCGACTTGGACGGTTGGTTCTGCCCTTTTTGCGACATGGACGGTCGGTGCTGCCCTTTTTGCGACTTGGACGGTCGATGCTGCCCTTTTAGCGACGTGGACGGTCGGTTCTGCCCTTTTTGCGACTTGGACGGTCGGTGCTGCCATTTTTGCGACGTGGACAGTCGATGCTGCCCTTTTTGCGACTTGGACGGTCGATGCTGCCCTTTTAGCGACTTGGACGGTCGATGCTGCCCTTTTTACGACTTGGACGGTCGTTGCTGCCCTTTTAGCGACGTGGACGGTCGATGCTGCCCTTTTAGCGACTTGGACGGTCGGTGCTGCCCTTTTAGCGACGTGGACGGTCGGTGCTGCCCTTTTTGCGACTTGGACGGTCGGTGCTGCCCTTTTAGCGACTTGGACGGTCGGTGCTGCCCTTTTTGCGATGTGGACGGTCGATGCTGCCATTTTAGCGACTTGGACGGTCGGTGCTGCCCTTTTAGCAACGTGGACGGTCGGTTCTGCCCTTTTTGCGACATGGACGGTCGGTGCTGCCCTTTTTGCGACTTGGACAGTCGATGCTGCCCTTTTAGCGACGTGGACGGTCGGTGCTGCCCTTTTAGCGACTTGGACGGTCGGTGCTTGATTTGACTTGCTCTGCTTCTTGCAGTGTCAGGGGTAGACTTGACTTGCTCCGCTTCTTGCGGTGTCGAGATTGGATTCTGACTTGCTCCGCTTTCTGCGGTGTCGGAGTGGAAGTTGACTTGTTGATTTTGATTTGGGTTGACATCAGCATCGCTATACTGGAATATGGTACCAGGAGCGAATCATCATCTGCCATTGAGAGGATTCTGGGATTTTGGTTTTTGTTTGGCATCTGCATTGCTGCACTGGAATAATGCCAGGAGCAACTCATCATTTTCCCCGAGAGAATTTGAGAATTGATGGCTTAGGAGGCAGGTTTAGCTCCCTATCACCTAAGACTTTTCAATTTTATGGGCCGTGAGGGTCCCATAAAAGCATTTTCTCCCTACGAGTCGAAAGGATCTCGTAGGTGTATTTTCTCCATAGGAGTCGTGGGGACTCCTAAGTGTGTTGCTCCTTTGTGAGTCGTAAGGATCTCACGCGGGAATTTTCTCCTCTCAAAGTCGAGAGGACTTTGAGAGTGCATTTCATCTCCTTTTCACGAGTTTGCGCCCTTTCAGGTTTTCACAAACTCGTCGGCAATCCTGCTGTTTTTACTCACGGAGCCCTTTCGGGTTTTCCTCCGTGCCCATTTTGCTTGTGGAAATACACCCCCCTTTTATATATATATATATATATATATATATATATATATTTAAATTTTTTTTAGTGGGACTTTGAATGTGGTCTCACCGGTAGGACTTAGGAGAGATTGGGATTGTTTTACGCCCGTGGATTGTATACGGTTTTGCAGGATGTATGATCCAGACCGTAGGGCCGGAAAGATTTCAGGGATTTGTTGGCGTCTGCATCGCTGAACTGGAATGTGGTACCAGAAGCGACTCATCATTCGCCGTTGGGGTATGGGGTTTGGAATTTGGTTGGCGTCTGCATCGCTACACTGGAATATGATACCAGGAGCGACTCATCATTCGCCGTTTGGGGTATGGGATTTGGAATTTAGTTGGCGTCTGCATCGCTACACTGGAATATGATACCAGGAGCGACTCATCATTCGCCGTTTGGGGACTTGGAATTTGGATCTTGTTTGGCATCAGCATTGCTGCACTGGAATAATGCCAGGAGCAACTCATCATTTGCCTTGGGAGGACTTGGGATTTGGGTTTTTGGTCGGCATCAGCACCGCTAACACTGAAGCGAAATGCCAGGAGCAACTCATCATTTGCCGTTGCCCGTTGGGGAACGATGGCTTAGGAGATAGGTTTGAGTCCCTACCACCCAAGGCTTTTCAATTTTATGGGCCGTGAGGGTCCCATAAAAGCATTTTCTCCCTACGAGTCGTAAGGATCCCGCAGGTGTATTTTCTCCTTAAGAATCGTGAGGATTCCTAAGTGTGTTGCTCCTTTGTGAGTCGTAAGGATCTCACACAGGGGTTTTCTCCTCACAAAGTCGAGAGGACCTTGCGAGTGTATTTCATCTCTTTTCACGAGTTTGCGCCCTTTCGGGTTTTCACAGACTCGCCGGTAGTCCTGCTGTTTTTACTCACGGAGCCCTTTCAGATTTTCATCCGTGCCCGTTTTGCTCGTGGACATACCGTTTTTTTTTTGTTTTTTTTTTTGTGGGACTTTAAAAGTAGTCTCACCGGCAGGATTTGGGAGAAATAGGGGTCATTTACGCCCGTGGATTGTATACGGTTTTGCAGGATGTCTGATCCAGACCGTAGGGCTGATGTGCTCAATTCGCCTGCGACTTGGAGCATTCATGTGTAGTATTTCTTGAGATATCGTCCATTGATGGGTGGCATGGGCCTTTCTCCCTCTGCACTTATTAGTTGGTAGGATCCTCCGTCGAATACTTTCTCAATGACGTATGGTCCTTCCCAGTTCGGCTCGAATTTTCCCTTGGCATGTCGATTGGGGATAATCGGTCTTTTGAGGACCAACACCAATTCATCTTTCTTGAAAGCGCGGAGACGGGTTATCTTGTCATAGGCCCGTGACATTTGGGCTCGGTATAGCTCCAGACTTTGCTGCACCGCGAGCCTCTTTTCTTCGAGGGCATCGAGTTCTTCAAGTCGAAGGAGCACGTTTTCCTCTTCTGTCAACTCATGCTGAACGGCCATTCTTAAGCTTGGAACTTCGACTTCGAAGGGGAGGACCGCCTCCACTCCGAAGAGCAATGAGTATGGAGTGGACTGAGTTGGAGTACGGTGCGTGGTATGATACGCCCACAATGCCTCGTGAAGCTTGAGATTCCAGTCTCTCTTGTTGGCTGAAGCATTTTTCCTCAGGAGCTTGCATAGAGTCTTATTGAAGGCTTCGGCTAGCCCATTGGCTCTTGGATTATAAATGGAGGAATATCTCCAGTCTATCTTGTGCTGAGTAGCGAACCTTGAGACATTGAAGCTCTTGAAAGAAGGCCCGTTGTCAGAAATGATTCTTCTTGGTGTACCGAAGCGGTATAGAATATTATGCTGGAAGAATGTCAGAATATCCTTTGTCTTAACTTCTTTTAGCGGGACAGCTTCAGCCTATCTGGAGAAGTAGTCTGTCGCGGCCAGTATAAACCGGTGGCCTTTAGATGACGGAGGATCAATTGGGCCAACAATGTCGGTGCCCCAAACTTCGAAGGGCCACGACGCCACCGTAGGATGCAATGGATTGGGATGCTTGTGAATAAAATCACCGTGAATTTGGCAGATATAACATTTCTTTGCATACTCTCCGCAATCCCGTATCATGGTGGGCCAGTAATACCCAAGCCGTTTGATTTGAAGTCGCATCTTGGGGCCAGATTGGTGAGCACCGCAAACGCCCGAGTGGACATCTTTCATGACCTTTTGGGCTTCGGCCAATGACAGACACCTGAGCCATAGTTGGTCGTATGACCTGCGGTATAACGTGTCATTTACATACACGTATCGGAGAGCTCTTTTCTTCAGCTGAATCCTCGCAGATTTTTCTTCGGGCAGCTTGTCGTATCGGAGGTACTCTATGAAGGGTTCTCTCCAATCGGGCTCGTCTTGGACGATCGAAGCTTCTTCCGCAGGACTGCTCTTCTGTTCCGCGCTTTCCTCTTTTCGTAGAGAGACTGGGGGTAGAATTTGCTGGCTCCTGACTGTGATCAGAATTTCGTCCATGTCAGGATCAGCCAGCTCCTTGGCCAAGCGAGCGAGTACATCAGCCTTTCCGTTCAACGCTCTAGGGACTCTCGTTAGTTCAATATGAGTGAACCGTTTCATGAGTTCCACCACTCGACCTCTGTACCGAGCTAACTCGGGTTTGTATATCTTATAGTCGCCGCTTACTTGGTTGACGACAAGCTGGGAGTCACCGTAAACCCGTAGCCGAAGGATTTCCATTTCTATGGCGAGCTCCAAACCAGCTATCAGAGCTTCATACTCAGCTTCATTGTTTGTCCGAGGCTCGGTAAGAGCAAAAGAACGCCGTAGGGTTCCCATTAATGGTGTGATGAACACTAATCCTATCCCTGCTTTTATCTCCGGGACGCTTGATTTACTGGAGGTCCTTATTGACGAGGCTCCATCAAAGTAGAGCTCCCAACATGGCTCATCTTTCTCGAGGTGCAGCACTTGTTCATCGGGTAACTCACAATTTAGCGGCGACCCTTCTGGTATGGGATGAGCGGCGAGAAAGTCTGCAAGAGCTTGCCCTTTCACTGCTTTCTGAGGAGTGTAAACTATGTCAAACTCAAGTAGCATAACAGCCCATCTTGACATTCTGCCGGCTAGGCTTGCTTTGGTCATCAAATGTTTGAGCGGGTCGACCTTGGAGATCAGCATAACTCGATGAGCGAGCAGATAGTGCCTCAGCTTCTTCACAGCAAATATCAGAGCCAGGCATTGCTTTTCGATTGGGGAGTAGTTGTGTTCCGTCCCGACTAGAGTTCGACTGAGGTAGTAGAGGGCATTTTCTTTTCCCTCCTCGTTATTCTGCGCAAGGAGCGCACCGAGTGACTCGTCCAGCGCGGCAGTGTAAAGAATCAGCGGTTTATTTAGAATGGGAGCGGCCAGCACTGGAGGGTGCAACAAGTATTGTTTGATGCTTTCGAACGCTGCTTGACATTCGGCATCCCAGATAAAAGGAGCTCCTTTCTTCATAAGCTTTGAGAAGGGCCTACATCTCCCCGATAAATTTGAGATAAACCTCTGTATATAAGCAAGCTTGCCTTGAAAAGATCTTAGCTGCGTCGGACTCTTCGGAGGGGGCATCTCCATGATGGCCTTTATCTTTGATGGGTCAACTTCGATCCCTCGATGTCGGACTATGAAGCCCAGGAATCTTCCCGATGACACGCCAAAAGCGCACTTCAAAGGATTCATCTTCAGATCGTATTCCCTCAGTCTGGTGAGAACGGTCCTGAGATCTTGGATATGATCGGCCTTGGCTTTAGTCTTGACGACCAGATCATCAACATAGCATTCGACGACTTTATGGATTAGGTCATCAAAGATATTAGTCATTGCCCTTTGATATGTAGCACCTGCGTTCTTCAGTCCGAATGGCATTACCTTGTAGCAATATATTCCGATCGGGGTTCGAAATGATGTGTACTTCTCATCCCCAGGCGACATCTTGATCTGATTATATCCAGACGAGCCATCCATAAAAGTGAACAATTCGTAATTTGAGGTGTCATCGACCATCATTTCCATGACCGGTAGCGGGAAGTCGTCTTTAGGACATGCCTTGTTGAGGTCCCTGAAATCGACACAAACTCGGATCTGCCCATTTTTCTTCTTCACTGGGACTATGCATGCGATCCAGTCTGCATATTTCTCTTCCCTGATGAAGCCGGCATCGATGAGTTTCTTGGTTTCCTCGATGACCTTTTCTTCCAACTCCCTTCTCATTCTTCGAGGAGCTTATTTGACTGGCTTAGCATCGGGAGATATAGTCAACTTATGTACGGCCACTTCAGGGGAAAGGCCAGGCATTTCTTTATATGTCCACGCGAAGCAGTCGACGAACTCATGCAGCAGAGCAATTATCTGCGCTTTCATTTCCTATGATAAGAGCGAGCTGATGTAGGTCGGCCTTGGATTATCGGGCGTTCCTAAGTCAATCTCGGTTAGCTCGTCAAAGGTTGCTTGTCCGCCATCTTCAAGCTCTTGAGGAGCTTCTTCCGGCTCGGCTATCTCGTCGTCATCATTTGATCTTTCGCTGGCCTCACCAACATGGATCATGTAGCACGCTTTGGAAAAAGGTTGAATGTAGCCTATGCCCCGTCTATCTGGAATTCGTCCATCGATGAGTGCTCGGACCTGGGGCGGATACCATAGCCCTTCGTAAAACTTTGCTTCGGACTCCGTTTGATATAACCGGCATCCGCACTTCTTAAAGTATTCCCGCATCTCGGGCGCATAGTATCTGGGATTGAGGACGGCTCTTATGCCTCTCTCATAGGTAAGGCACGCGACAGAAAGATCGTCCGGGTGCACAACGGGGTTTGACCTGTAAAACAGGATGCCCTTCTGTCCATTTTTCCTCCCGGGCACGTAGAAAGTTTTCAGCTGGTCCACAGTAGAGACTGACAATGCGTCGAGCTCTTTGCACATCCGTTCCGGCACCCTTGTGATGGCCAGGGACCCTTCAGCGACTTCGAAGGTCTCTCGTAGTTTCACTTGCTGCATGGGGGGCCGATTTGCACAGCTGTTGCACGGCAGGTCCTCTTCTTCTGACTCTTCAGTGTCACTGCCAAGATGAGGGCGGACTTTGCTTCTAGATGGGCCTTCAGTAACAGATTCGTCTGTATCGCTGCCGAAATGAGGGCGAGTTTTGCGGAAGGACGGGCTTCCAGCGTCGGACTCATCAGTGTCGCTGCCGAAATGCGGGCGCACTTGGGTATTTTTGCTTTTGAAAGTGATAGCCGGCGCAGATTTGCTTTTGAGACTTGGGGCTGTTCTACCCTCAGTCAGTTGTGGCTTAGCATTTTGGTGGTTCGTAAAGTACCGAGAATCTTCATATTGGACTTCATGCACACCGAACGGCTGGATGTCTCCGTCAATGCGTCTTTCTTCGCCATTTTTTGTATACTTCATGCATTGATGGAGAGTTGACGGAATGATGCCGTAATCATGGAGCCACGGCCGCCCCAAGAGAATCTTATAAGATGTGTCGGCGTCGATCACGTATATCTTTGCTTCAGTTTGCAGGTCGCCAAATTTGATTGGCAAAGCTATAGACCCCAGAACTTGCTGGCAATTTTGGTTGAAGCCTTGAATGACAATCCTTTCCCTTGACAGGTGTCGGACGTCCATTGACAAACTCTTCAGAGTTCGCAAGTTCATGATGTTCACTGAGGACCCCGGATCAATCAATATACGATTAATTCGATCTCCGTCACTGTACCCGGTCACGTAAAGCGGCCGATTATGCTCAGCCCTTCCCAGTAGCAAGTCTTCATCCTTAAATGTGACTGCGGCGGCATGCAAAGCGTGCTGGGCTTCTTTCATATTAATTTCATATTAAGCTCCTTAGATAGGACCAAGGCGTCGTAGATGCTCAGGAGAGATGGAAGCTTCCGGAGATGTGCCAAGACATTATAGTCCACCGAGGAAGGACTTATGTTTTCATCAGCCGGTTCTCTGCCAACTTCTTCATTAGCGACTTTTTTTTCCTTCCCTTTTGGGGCATTGCCCTGATTTGGTGGTAGAGCCCTGCCGCTTCTGAGTTGGATTTGATTGGCCTTTGTGGTGAGCTCCTCGTCCTCTTCGGGAAAACAGAGATCATCCTCGGAGTCGCTGCCAAGATGGATGGCGTAGCAGGTCACTACTGGGATCTCTTCATTGGAGTCTTCTTCTAACTCCTCCAGAATTTCAGCCGCTTGTACAGGGAAGAACTCCTTCAATTGAATCAATGTTCTTTCCTTTTGTTCATATTCTTCGAGGGAATCGATATATTTTTGAATGGTCGATCTCCCTGCAGACTCTTTTTCGCGCCGAGCTGCACTTTTCTTCTTCTTGCGCTTCTTGGATTTTGAGCCTGATAGAGCCGCATTGGCAGCTGGACTGGTAGGCTTCTTCTGTCCTTCCCATTCCATCCTGGGCTCTTTCTGAAGTAGCTTTAGCATCTTCTTCGTCTTATTAGATATGTGCGTACTCCACGGAGGCCGCGATGAGTCAGTTTCGTTTGTCAGGGCAGCGGGTTCGGCTGTCTGCTCCCAGAAGGCTTCAGCTTCCGTCTGTATAAAGTTGGCGGTTGCAACTTGATTGTTCACCAACACGCTTTTGGACAGCTCGATCTCTCCGGCCTTGTACTGCTTCTCGACCCAGTCCTTGAAGATATAGCAATCCTCGATCGCATGGCTTACTACTCGGTGGTACGGGCAATACAGAGGATTGTCAGTCATTTTTGCTTCTTGGGGTCTTTTCGACTCCGGCAATTGTAAGCCGTTGTTCAAGGCATCTTTAAATATCTTGCGGACCTTGTCCCTTCTGAAAGAGTAAACCTTGTTCTTTTTCTCCTCTAGGGAAGGCCCATCTCCTCCCAGCAATGGCTTTCGAGACCGGTTGGTTTTGGATTCGCCCGCCCTTCGCTTTTCTTCATTGTCGGAGGCATTGAAGACATTGGTACTGCTGGAACTCCCGCTTCTACGGTTGTCGTCCCGCTTGCTTTTCCAGGTTTTGTCTCTCTGAGAGTCCGGCGGGGACTCTTGCTTCGAGCGTTCCAGCATTTGGACTTTCTTGGTTAGCTCCTGAAATGTCTTGAGGCCCGCTGTACACAAGAATGGGACCATCCAATTGCTGAGGTTCCCAATGAGAAGGCTGAGGGACTGGTCCTGCTCCAGCGGCGGTTCGCACTTGACTGTGAGATTACGCCATCGGGCGATAAAGTCGGTGTTGCTTTCATTCTTCCCCAGCTTGGTCCTCACAAGGTCGGCAATGGAGATTTTATCACTGACACTCATGAACCTTTGACGAAACAGGGACTCCATTTGGGCAAAGGTAATGACGGACCCGTCCGTTATACTCGCATACCAGTCGAAGGCGACGCCGGTCAGGCTGTTGACAAACTGACGAAGAAGGAGCGCGTCATTGCCCCCTGTATTTCCGCACGATGCTTTGAAGTGGGCGACGTGCTGGTTTGCATTCCCCGTTCCATCAAATCTTCCGAACTTAGGAATGATGTAGCCGCTTGGGAACTCAATCAGATCGTACTGCGCGGGATATGGCCGTCCACTACTGCCGATTTCTTTCTGAGCTTCAGCTTCGGCCACCAATGTTTTAACCCTGCTGGTGACCAAATCCATTATCCGATCCTGTGTTAGCGGGATAGTGCTATCTCGGGCCAAGGCGTCCCCAGAAGCGGAATGTGGCCTGCTTTCATGCGGCTCGACCAGTCTTGGTCCCAAAGGAACAGGCATTGGCTGCCTCGGATTGTCATCACCCGGCTGATTAGTAGCGGTTTGTGTTTGATTGGGAGGCGCTCGAGCAATTTGAGCAGTAAGCTGCATCACCACGTTCGTTAAGTCATCAATCTTCGAATAGAGCTTGGCCATCTCTTTATCTTTGCTCCTGAGCTGTTTTCGAAGCTCTTGAAGTAGCTCCTGCTCCGCTGTCCTGGGTCGGAAAGTCGGCTCTTCCTCGCTGTCCGAGCTTGACTCTACATGGACCTAGGGGTCTATCTGCCTATCATCCTCATCGAGAGGGTTTTCTTCATCCAGCGGGGGCGGCTGTTCTTGGGCGGCGGCAACCACAATCAGGCTAGATTGGGCTTGGGATGTGGTGGCCCCGTTCTTGCTTTTGCTGCGAAGGTTGTCGCTAGGGCGTCCGCCCGCCATATAGACCGTATGGATGGTATATCCGGACGTCTTTCTATCATTGGCAGCTGATTTCACGGATCGCTGTCTTGACCCCCTTGTTTCGGTAGCTGGTAGTCGATTGAAGGCGGCTGGCCTAACCAGGTTCTTAAATGGTGCTGGCACATCTTTTCTGGGTTTTCCCCGCTGCTTTCGTGCGGCACAGAGTGCTTGAAAGACCCTTGAAGAGACAGTGTCATATTTCTTCTGTTGGGGCCGGGACACGTCTCTTTGTTGTACTGTTCGGACCGCTGTCTTCTTGATTCTGGCGGTCATGGCGTTTTTCTGAACCCACTTCAAAGGCTCGAAGGAATTGTTGATTCTTACGTCCGACTCAGCCGTCGTCGCAGGGCAATCCTGCACTTGGAACTTCACACGATTCCATTTGGCTGAAGCCCTGGCCCTCTTGTTGGCTCGATACCTGAGCCGCTTCTGCCTTAACTTTTCAGTTCTAAGCACCTGGCAGACTTCGGCTTTTTGGGAAGACGCCGCAGACCGGGCGATGGAGGGCCTTGGAGATACGCTCGATTGTGCATTTGTTGGAGTTATCGCCTGAGCTCGTCCGCAACATTTGATGTTTCCCTTTGTACCGAAGTTCTTGCCCCCCGCTGGAGCACCAAAGAATCGTTTAGATAGCGTCTTAAGTTTCGGTTGTGGTGCCTTGGCGATCATGACATTCGGCCTCTTGCTCCTTGAGACCGGCTTGGCCACCTGTTCCGCCGGGATCTCTGCCAGATGAGCGCTTCCGGCAGGGTAGATGATGACGGAGCCGAACTGGCGGGGCGGTTCCTCCCACTGTCGACTGAGGCTTGCGGGGAGAACCACACGAGCGTTGATCTTGACCACGTACAGAATCGGGGTCACGTTGGAAGCTGAATTCGTCTGGGGAGACATTGTCGTCGAAAGTTGATTGCTGCATGGAAAAAAGAACATCATTTCAGTATAGGCAATCGATATGTATATTGATTGAGTTCGCATGAACGTTTAACCCGAAATATGGGAGGAGAGATTGGTCCCATCGGGCGTGCCAGAATCTGTAGGGTGTTTTTCGTCACCCCATTGAGATGGGAATACGCGCATGCTTGTCAGGCGTACTACAGATTCCCCCTGCCTAGGGTAGGCCGGGGTTTAATGATTGTGGGGATCCGAATCTCCGGCAGCCGCGGACTAAACTGCCGTTAATTACCCCTCGCCTTTGGGTCGAGGGAACCTCTGATTAACGGGTTAAAATGGTCATGCGAACTCAATGTGCAGTGTACGTGTGTTGTGTTTTGGAGGGGGGTTTAAATATATCGGGAGCCACGCAGAGTTTTTACGGGGGTCCCGCTACCCGGATAGCGGGCTGGGGGTCAAGGGGGCTAGTAGCCCCCTTGCGGGGTGCGGGGCAGCGTCCCGTTAGAAATTTTTTCTAACAGGGACAGTTTCGTGGAGTATGTGCATGTGTACATTCGTATACATATGTATATATATGAAAAAAAGGGGGAAAAGACATCCAAAGGATGCGTGGGACAGCACCTTGGGCGCTATGCGCTTAGGTGCTGTGCGCTCAGGCGCAAGCGCGCCACGTGTCGGCACGTGGGCGCTTTGCGCATGAGCGCTGCGCGCAGGAGCGCAAGCGCACGCGCCACGTGTCGGCACGTGGGCGCTTTGCGCATGAGCGCTACGCGCAAGCGCGCGCGCCACGTGTCGGCACGTGGGCGCTTTGCGCATGAGCGCTGCGCGCTGGTGCGTAAGCGCGCGCACCACGTATCAGCACGTGGTCGCTTTGCGCATGAACGCTGCGCACTGGAGCACAAGCGCGCGCGCCACATGTCGGCACGTGGTCGCTTTGCTCATGAACGCTGCGTGCTGGAGCGCAAGCGCACTGGAGCGCAAGCGCGCGCGCCACGTGTCGGCACGTGGGCGCTTTGCGCATGAGTGCTGCGCGCTGGAGCGCAAGCGCGCTCGCCACGTGTCGGCACGTGGGCGCTTTGCGCTCGGGCGCAGTGCGCTGGAGAGGAAAAGAGGGCTTTTAGCCCCGGAAACTCTCGAAAGAGAAATTAGTGGAGTTAAACTCCTAAAAAAAGAATGTTTTGGTTGGGGAAATGGGTTCTTCTTCTTCCTCCTCTGTTGGCTGGCTCAAGAGATGTGAGATCTAAAAATCTCTTCTTTTTGAGATCTAATGATAAATCCAAGTTCCCCTTTGTGGGTTTTGTGGTGAAAAACTAATTTGTTTTGAAAAAGGAAGAGTAAAACTCTTGATTTAATTCAAGAGAAAGAAGAAGGTTTTGGAACCTTGAAGATGGAAGAAAGAGCTCAGCTCTGAGACTTTTTTTTTTGAGAGAGAAAAATTTGTAGGGATATTTCATTATCCTTGCCTTTATAGGCCATACATTTTACACATAGCCCCTTGGGCTTCACGAAATGGCATTTTGCCTATCCCATGGCTCATGTGCCATTTCTTTTTGCACATAAGCCATGGGCTTTACAAAAATTTGGCTTTATGCCTATTTTTTCTTACATTTATCCAAAAATAAAATAAAAGAAATACAACAAAATTATTTATTACAAAATTTTTGTCTTGGCATGGGGGAAGGCCGGCCGCTTCATATTCTGGCTCGACCCGGGCATGGGCCCACTGGATCTGGGCTTGGGCCCACTTGTCTTGGGGTTGACCTTGATTTTGACTTGGTCAACCGGGGTGTAAATTTTTACCCCAACAGTACCGAGAATCTTCATATCGGACTTCATGCACACCGAACGGCTGGATGTCTCTGTCAATGCGTCTTTCTTCTCCATTTTTAGTATACTTCATGCATTGATAGAGAGTTAACGGAATGATGCCGTAATCGTGGAGCCACGGCCGTCCCAAGAGAATTTTATAAGACGTGTCAATATCGATCACGTATATCTTAGCTTCAGTTTGCAGATCCCTAAATTTGATTGGCAAAGCTATAGACCCCGGAACTTGCTGGAAGTTTTGATTGAAGCCTTGAATGACAATCTTTTCCCTTGACAGGTGTCGGACGTCCATTGACAAACTCTTCAGAGTCTGTAAGTTCATGATGTGCATTGAGGATCCCGGATCAATCAATATGCGATTAATCCGATCTCCATCATTGTACCCGGTCACGTAAATCGGCCGATTATGCTCAGCTGTTCCCAGTAGTAAGTCTTCATCCTTAAACATGACTGCGGCGGCATGCAGAGCGTACTGGGATTCTTTCATATTAATTTCTGCAAAGTGAGCCTGATTCCGCTCGGGGTTTTGTAGAGCGTGAATGAGAACATCTCTAACCTCTTTAGATAGGACCAAGGCGTCGTAGATGCTCAGGAGAGACGGGAGCTTTCGAAGATGAGCCAAGACATTGTAGTCCACTGAGGAAGGACTTAGGTTTTCATTAGCTGGCTCTCTGCCATCAACTTCATTAGCCACCTGTTTTTTCTTTCCTTTTGGGGCGTTTCCCTGATTTGGCGGTAGAGCCCTACCGCTTCTAAGCTGGATTTGGTTGGCCATTGTGGCGAGCTCCTCGTCCTCTTCGGGAAAACAGAGCTCCTCCTCAGAGTCGCTGCCAAGATGGATGGCGTAGCAGGTCACTATAGGGATCTCTTCAATGGAGTCTTCTTCTAGCTCCTCCAGAATTTCAGCCGCTTCTATAGGGAGGAACTCCTTCAATTTAATCAGAGTTCTTTCTTACTGTTTATAGTCTTCGAGGGAATCGATATATTTTTGAATGGTCGATCTCCCTGCAGACTCCTTTTCGTGTCGAGCTGCACTTTTCTTCTTCTTGAGCTTTTTAGATTTTGAGCCTGATTGGGCCGAATTGGCAACTGGAATGGTGGGCTTCTTCTTCCCTTCCCATTCCGTTCTGGGCTCTTTCTGAAGTAGCTTTAGCATCTTCTTCGTCTTTTTAGATATGTGCTTACTCAAAAGAGGCCGCGGTGAGTCGGTTTCATTTCTCAGGGCAGCGGGTTTGGCTGTCTGCTCCCAGAAGGCTTCAGCTTCCGTCTGTATAAAGTTGGTGGTTGCAACTTGATTGTTCACCGACACACTTTTGGATAGCTCGATCTCTCCAGCTTTATAATGCTTCTCGACCCAGTCCTTGATGATATAGCAATCCTCGATCGCATGGCTCACTACTCGGTAGTTCGGGCAATACAGGGGATTGTCGGTCATTTTTGCTTCTTGAGGTCTTTTCGACTCTGGCAATTGTAGACCGTTGTTCAAGGCATCTTTAAATATCTTGCGGACCTTGTCCCTTCGGAAAGAGTAAACTTTGTTCTTTTTCTCTTTTAGGGAAGGCCCATCTCCTCCTAGGAATGGCTTTCGAGACCGGTTGGTTTTTGAATCGCCAGCCCTTCGCTTGTCTTCATTGTTGGACGCATTGAAGACATTGTTACTGCTGGAACTCCCGCTTCTACGGTTGTCGTCCCGCTTGCTTTTCCAAGTCTTGTCTCTTTAAGAGTCCGGGGTAGACTCTTGCTTCGAGCGTTCCAGCATTTGGACTTTCTTGGTTAGCACTTGAAACGTCTTGAGGCCTGTTGTATGATTTGATCTCAAAAACTATCTATTAACCGCAATCAAGAACGGCATCGCTTGGTAGCTAGACGGTGAGTACGGGTCGGTCCACAGGGATGTTGTGAATTTCCTAATCGCTCAAACGAGTTAATTCCAAACGGTTTGAATGGATTAATTAAATCTAAAAACTAAATTAATCTAGGGCAATTGAATTAAAGATCTAACTATCTAACTAGGGCAAGGAATTAAATTTAATCTAGGGCAGAGAATGAAAAATTACCTAGGGCAAGAATTGAAATTACCTACTTACATTACAGATGGCTCTCTCCAAATATCAACACAAGACTTGTCAGATCTGAATTTCTGAAATGAAAAGAGGCATCGATGCTCTCCAAAAAAAATCTAAATTTTATTGATAAAAAGAGGCATAGGGAGGCATGAGAAAATACAATGATTTGGGTTCTATTTATAGGACATAGAAACCCTAGGTTATAATTGATTCGCACGTCTACATTTACCAAAATATCCTTAGGAAGACCTAGTCAAAGTAGACTCCAAGCTTTGGTAAAATTTTATGTCTCTGCCTCTTTAAAAGGAAGTATTGGGCCTTGAATCTTTGGGCTTCCTTATTATTTGGTTCTTTTATTAAAATAGCTTCTATGTTTCTTCCAGATCTCCAGTGAATAATTGCGGTGGAGTTTTCACTGTTCACTTTGTACTCTTGGACCTTGCATTTCCTTATACTTTGTGAATTTTATCTTTGATGTAGGCTTGATCAAGAGTCTTCTGTTTGTTAGTCAAAGTCCACTTTTGCATCGTCTTTTCATCGTTTTCACTATTTTCTGTCCAAGAACCTGTAACTTGTAATATGTAGCAGACATGCGTCAAAAGCACCTGTTTATTTATAAAACGAATAAGAATGGGGAATATAATAATACAATATTATGGTGTGAACAAATACCCCCAAACTTATCTTTTGCTCGTCCTCGAGCAAACTTATTTTTTTATTCTCAACAAAAACCTAACCGCACTTTCGCGGGGAAACGCGATTGCACTGAGCTCGTGCAACAAGCCGTTAAACCTCTAGGTGTCCCTAGTAGGAGGAGTGTTGTCTCTTGAGGGTTTTCAGCGGATATTACCCACAAAATCCTATCAATTAGACCCATTGACTTTAATTCTCCAATTAGGTTTTCTAACAAGGAACTCTATTATCTTCGACTTGCAAATTATCCACCCATATTCTTCACGCTTCCTTATCATTTAACTTAAGATTATATATGTTCTATAGACTTACTTAGCTTTCGGCATTTCTTAAGTTTTCCTTCTAGGGTTCCATCTCCACTTAGGAATTTTTATCAACTCTACTAAAGATACAAGTTCTATTCTTCACTCCTTTCTCTCATCTAAACTCCAATCACATATCCCCACGTGTGTATATAAATCACCCCTATACTTGGAAATTCAACTCAAGCAATCGTACCCTTGTCCGTTGTCCAAAGTACTTATTAGCAGGTGAATTTTTAATTGAATTTTGCTTACACATCCTTCATGCGACCGTTAATACTTCTTGAGGTATCAACGACCGATTACAAAATGCGTCTGCACTTTAAAACGTAATTCCTAGTCTTGCAACACCCAAGGCTTTAGCAGTGACTCCCAAACCAGTTGGTCTAAGGCACTAGGTGATGAAGCACCCTCGCTAAATATTTTTCTATTTTTACAGTCTTAAGTAATCACAAAAACCAGTGTTCATTTTTTTCTTTATTCACTTTTTTTTTCTTTTATTTTCTTCGTACTAAGGACTTTAGACAAGAGCATTTCAAGGTCTCTTCTACTATTCCAAGTTTTAAGGTGCGTGATTGTGCAATTTGTAGGGTATACATTTTCAGAATTTAGACTTAAGCTAGGAACTATTTTTCAAACTTATACTCTAATAAGAACATCAATACTCATCCCTTGTTTTAACTTGGCCTAAGAAGTGAACTCAAAATTTGCCTATTTCTAAATAAACTACAAAGACATATACTTTCTACCGCTAAACTTTAAGGAAGGTTATCTTTAGAGTTTTTTATTTACTACGTCAAAGATCTAATTGTTCCTAGCTAGTTAACCTATCTGTCAAACTCTAGTCAAATAAGCCAAAATTGAATACAATAATTTTGAAAATTTTGAAAATTTTCAATTTTTATGGGTTTTCAAATAAATATGCAAATGCAAAAATATACATATGAATGCGAAGGAAGAAGACGTACCGAGCATACCCCCAAACTTAAACTTGACAGTGTCCTCACTGTCATGCCACACCAAGAGGGTCAAAATGTCGACACTCCCCTGTTTATTTATTTATAAAAAAATTTATATTTTTTTAATGTTTTGAAAAAAAATTTAAAATTTTTTTATAGAAAAACAAAAAATATATATATACATATATACAACAAGGTCCTCCCCAAACTTAAGCTTGGCCTTAGACAAGCCAAAAGTTAGCACCAACCATTCAAAAATCTTATCGTGGTAATGGTCGAGTTGGTGAAAGAATGGAGTGGAAAGAAAAGAGATGAGAAGCACACAAGACCGTATAGAGGAAGAAACGGGATACAGTCTCGGTGGGGGAGAAAAATGGCGGAAAAGAGAAAGAAGTGGAGTACGATCTTGAGGGTGTAAATCGAGTGAATAAATTAGCGCAATTTGTGATGACCGGTGTGTTAAAAGCGATTGTGCTAACCTATCAACCCGTCGAGAAATGGGGTCAAATCCCTTAAGATTCGCAAAAAAGCATAGGTACGCCGAACTTGGTATTGGAGATGAAAGCATAACGGTCTCTTGTACGGTCGGAACGATAGGAAGGACGAAAGGGAGTGAATTAGGGATAGTGTTATTCTCACCTAAGTAATCTGTTGCGAACTTGAAGGATTCCATCAATGGTTCGAAACAACTGTAAGCAACCGAGTCTGATGGTTCGACTAACTCATCTGAAAATGTAAAGGACTCAAACTCGGGCGGTGAGTCATCAACATCGTCCGAAAAAGTGAAACACTCGTACGTGTTATCGGCTGTGAGAACTGTGTCAGATTCAAAGTAAAATTTTTCAAGCTCGCAGTCTTCAAGCGTGATATTAGGCGTGGACGGAACGATGGAAAGGAGGGAGGGTGATTTAGGTAAAGGTTCAAGAGGATGAATTGGAAAATCCGACACATCAAACAAAAATGGTTCATCCTCAATACTATCTTCATAATCCTCCTCAATACTATCCTCATAATTCTCCTAAAAATTTAGCCTATCCATGCCATTATCATCAAAATCAAGATGCATATGAAGTTCGGGAGAAACATTTAATGACTCGGGATGATGAATTGGACATAAAATTTCAATCAAATCGACGGGTTCATCATCCGAAATATTCTCGGCGTCTATATCCTCAATCGAGTGAAAATCAATATTTTCTAACACCTCATCAGAAGCATGGATATTTATCAATGTAGGTTCTAGAGTGGAGGTGTAAAGGTCAAACAGATTAGGTGTGGTTTCACTCGAAAGGGGTTCTTCACAATCTGGCAAATTAAGAACTACAAAGTCACACAACTCGCTAGATGTTTTATTTTTAACTTGTGAATCATTTGGGACAATCGATGGAAAACCGGAGTTGTGGGCTTCAATTGGGTATGGGTAGGTTTGATTTGGAAATGTGTAGAACTCACTTTCTCTTCTCAATTTCTCACTCTGTCCAACCGCCTCCTCATACATTGGAAAAGTTGTAGCTAGTTGGAAACTTGCTACCGGTTCATTAGGTTGCATAAGGGCGGCAATAGACGCATCCACATTCCTAACCATTTTGTTTGTGGCTGAAATATAAGCTTCCAACGACTGTTCCAAACTAGACATGGGTGGTGAAGGGGTTTCGGTAAAAAATTCGAAATTGTTTGGATACGTGAAACTCCTAAATGGCTGTGTAGAAGCAATGTTTAGTGAAGGTGGGAAAGTCGGGTAGGACTGGTAAGAAGTTGGTGGTTGGACAGGGGTAGGGTCAACATGTGGATAAAAAGGTGAATAGTCTTGTGGATCCCTAGAACTAGATGAGTGGAGAGGGGTGAAAGATCGGCTACAAGATTGAGCAATATGCTCAGCAATGGACATCGGTTTAGGAGTTACAGCAGGACTTGAAAAAGTGGTATCAACGTACGAAGGTAGTGAAGGTTGACATGGTTGACACAAAGTAGGTTGTGAAGTCGAACTGTTTCTCCTAGACGCTTCTATTTGATCTTTCAAAGAAATTTTGGGCACGGTGGGATCTTCCTTAAATCGACCAAAACAATTGACGTATGAGGCAAAGTTAGGTTCGGGATACCAAAGTTCGGCAAGAGATTTATGATATGGGGTACCCATGATAGAAGAAAGAGAAGAGAAAGAAGATTGGGGTGCACGGATTTTTTAGCGACAAAAGTTGCAAGTCTTTTTATAAAAATTTTCCTCTTTTTTTTTCTTATTTGTAACTTTTTGCAAAAAAAAAAATTTCGATAAAGGACTTTAGAACACAAATGCAATCAACCAGAAATGCACAATCAGGCCTAGATCTAGTGTCACCTAGGTCAGCTAGACAGCTCCTAACTGTTCCAAAGGGCTAGAAATAGGACCTCAAACCGCCTCTTCACCGCCAATTGCGGCCAGGTAAGTGCCAGGTGAGTGGGAGGCTCCCCGCAACAAGTAGCGGTCCTAATTAAGTAACCACTTGCCTTAGACACACTTGCCTAGACACCGCAAAGTCAGGTTAGGATTAACGGCCGATGCCTATAACTAGTCCTCTGTCCTATTGAGCTCGAAGTCCTTAGGGCTGAGTCTTAGTATTTTTTAATTAAAGATTGGTCAATGCAAATGCTTTATGTGATTTCTGGGGTCCTGGGAAGGGTGATGAAATCCCCACCCAATCTGAATTGGACAAAAGCCCATTAAAGTCCGATTAAAGATATGCAAAACAGTAAATCACTTGCAATCAAATCTTTTTATTTTATGCGCGGCGCAAAGAATCCTGCACAAGATTTGTTATTGGAAGGAGGAAGATTTTTTAAGCACAAAGAATCCTGCAGGAGATTTTACAGAAGATATATCGAGATTTGCAGAGGAGGAGATCAGAAGACTTACAGAGTTTTTTTTTTCAAGCCCTGAATCGACTAGGCCGCGGCGGTTCCGCAGCCAAAAGGGGCGTCGCGCGGCGGTTCCGCGGCTGGTTGGACGGTTCAGCAGTTTTTTTTTGTCACCAGATCTCCGCGGTTGACTTGTAGACTCGGTCCACCAAATTTCTTCTGTTCCTCGGTTGTTGTGATCTTCTGTTTGTTCGGATTTGATATTTGCTGTTTTGATCTCTGTAGATTTCCAGATCCGAATTTGTTCGTAAATCCTGCAAAATTCACACAAAAATACCCTTCCCAAAAATAAAAGATGATATATTTTTATATTTTTTATATTTTTCAGATTTTTATGATTTTTTAATTTTGATTAACCCGAAATTGCAAAAAGGAAATAACACGCCATCCCCGGCAACGGCGCCATTTGATTTGATCTCAAACTATCTATTAACCGCAATCAAGAACGGCGTCGCTTGGTAGCTAGCTGGTGAGTACGGGTCGGTCCACAGGGATGTTGTGAATTTCCTAATCGCTCAAACGAGTTAATTCCAAACGGTGTGAATGGATTAATTAAATATAAAAACTAAATTAATCTAGGGCAATTGAATTAAAGATCTAACTATCTAATTAGGGCAAGGAATTAAATTTAATCTAGGGCAGAGAATGAAAAATTACCTAGGGCAAGAATTGAAATTACCTACTTACTTTACAGGTGGGGCTCTCCAAACATCAACACATGACTTGTCAGATCTGAATTTCTGAAATGAAAAGAGGCATCGATGCTCTCCAAAAAAAATCTAAATTTTATTGATAAAAAGAGGCATAGGGAGGCATGAGAAAATACAATGATTTGGGTTCTATTTATAGGACATAGAAACCCTAGATTACAATTGATTCGCACGTCTACATTTACCAAAATATCCTTAGGAAGACCTAGTCAAAATAGACTCCAAGCTTTGGTAAAATTTTATTTCTCTGTCTCTTTAAAAGGAAGTATTGGGCCTTAAATCTTTGGGCTTCCTTATTATTTGGTTCTTTTATTAAAATAGCTTCGATGTTTCTTCCAGATCTCCAGTGAATAATAGCGGTGGACTTTTAACCGTTCGCTTTGTACTCTTGGACCTTGCATTGGCTTATACTTTGTGAATTTTATCTTTGATGTAGGCTTGATCAAGAGACTTCTGTTTGTTGGTCAAAGTCCACTTTTGCATCGTCTTTTCATCGTTTTCACTGTTTTCTGTCCAAGAACTTGTAACCTGTAATATGTAGCAGACATGCGTCAAAAGCACCTGTTTTTTTATAAAACGAATAAGAATGGGGAATCTAATAATACAATATTATGGTGTGAACACTGTACAAAAGAATGGGACCATCCAATTGCTGAGGTTCCCAATGAGAAGGCTGACAGACTGGTCCTGCTCCAGCGGCGGTTCGCACTTGACTGTGAGATTACGCCATTGGGCGATAAAGTCGGTGTTGCTTTCATTCTTCCCCGGCTTGGTTCTCACAAGGTCAGCAATGGAGATTTTATCACTGACACTCATGAACCTTTGCCGAAACAGAGACTCCATTTGGGCAAAGGTAATAACGGACCCGTCTGGTATACTCGCGTACCAGTCGAAAGCGACACCGGTCAGGCTGTTGATAAACTGACGAAGAAGGAGCGCATCATTACCCCATGTATTTCCACACGATGCTTTAAAGTGGGCGACGTGCTGATTTGCATTTCCCGTCCCGTCAAATCTTCTAAACTTAAGAATGACGTAGCCGCTCGAGAACTCGATCAGATCGTACTGTGTAGGATATGGCCGCCTACTACTGCCAATTTCTTTCTGAGTTTTAGCTTCGGCCGCCAATGTTTTAACCTTGCTGGTGACCAAATCCATTATCCGGTCTCGTATTAGCGGGATAGTGTTATCTGGGGCCAAGGCGTCCCCAGAAGCGGAAAGTGGCTGGCTTTCGTGCGGCTCGACCAATCTTAGACCCAAAAGGACAGGCATCGGCCGCTACGGATTGTCATCATCCGGCTCATGAGTAGCGACTTGTGCTTGATTGGGAGGCGCTCGAGCAATTTGAGCCGTAAGCTGCATCACAACGTTCGTTAGGTCTTCAATTTTCGAATAGAGCTTGGCCATCTCTTTATCTTTGCTCCTGAGCTATTTTCGAAGCTCTTAAAGCAGCTCTTGCTCCGCAGTCCTAGGGCAGAAAGTCGGCTCTACCTCGCTATCCAAGCTTCACTCTGCATGGACTAAGGGGTCTTTCTGCCTATCATCCTCATCGAGAGGGTTTTCACCATCCAGCGAAGGCGGCTGTTCTTGGGAAGCGGCAACCACATTCAAGCCAGATTGGGCTTGGAATGTGGTGGCCCCATCCTTTCTTTTGCTACGAAGTTTGTCGCTGGGGTGCCCGCCCGCCATATAAACCGTATGGATAATATATCCAGCCGTCTTTTTGTTATCGGCGGCTGATTTCAAGGATCACTGTCTTGACCCCCCCTGTTTCGGTAACGCGCAGTCGAGTGAAGGAGGCTGGCCTGGCCGGATTCTTGAATGGTGCTGACGCTTCCTTTTTGGTTTTGCCCCGCTGTTTTCACGCGGCACAGAGCGCCTGATAGACTCTTGAAGGGACAATGTCATACTTTTTCTGTTGGGGCCGGGACACGTCTCTTCATAGCAACGTTCGGACCGCTGTCTTCTTGATTCTGGCGGTCATAGCATTTTTCTGAACCCACTTCAGAGGTTCGAAGGAATTGCTGATTTTTACGGCCGACTCAGCCGTCGTCGCGGAGTAACCCTGCTCTTGGAACCTCATAAGATTCCACATGGCTGAAGTCCTGGAACTCTTGTTGGCTCGATACCTGAGCCGCTTCTGCCTTAACTTTTCTCTTTTAAGGACTTGGCAACTTCGGCTCTTCGGTAAGACGCCATAAACTGAGTGATAGAGAGGCCTGAGAAGACGCCCGATCGTGCATTTGTTGGAGTCATCGCCTGAGCTCGTCCGCAACGTTTGATGTTGCCCTTTGTACCGGAAGTCTTACCCCCAGCAGGAGCACCAGAGAGTCGTTCAGACACCGTCTTAAGTTTCGGTTGTGGTGCTTTAGCGATCACAACATTCGGCCTCTTGCCCCTTGAGATCGGCTTGGCCACCTGTTTTACCGGGATTTCTGCCAGATGAGCGCTTCCGGCGGGGTAGATGATGACGGAACCAAACTGGCGGGGCAATTCCTCCCACTGTCGACTGAGGCTTGCGGAGAGAACCACACGAGTATTGATCTTGACCACGTACGGAATCGGGGTCGCATCTGAGGCTAGATCCATCTTAGGAGACATTGTTGTTGAAAGTTGATTGCTGCATGGAAAAAAAACATTATTTCAGTACAAACATCGGCATATATGTTAAATGAGTTTGCATGAACACTTGACCCGAGATATAAGAAGAGAGAATGGTCCCACCGGGCGTGCCTGAATCTGTAGGGTGTTTTTCGTCACCCCCATTGAGATGGGAATACACGCGCGCTTGTCAGCCGCATTACAGATTCCCCCTGCCTAGGGTAGACTGGGGTTTATTGATTGTGGGGATCCAAATCTCCGGCAGCCGCAGACTAAGCTGCCGTTAATTACCCCTCGCCTTTGGAGCGAGAGAACCTCCGATTGATGGGTCAAACAGGTCATGCGAACTCAATGTGCAGTGTTGTGCTTTGAAGGGGTTTTGGATATATCGAGGGCCCAGCAGAGTTTTTACGGTGGTCCCGCTACCCGGATAGCGGGCTGGGGGTCAAGGAGGCTAGCAGCCCCCTTACGGGGTGCGGGGTAGCGCCCCATTAGAAATTTTTTCTAACGGGGGAGATGTTTTTAGTGTGGAGTACATGTAAAATGAGAGGGAAAAGGCATCCAAAGGAAGCGTGAGCACCGGAGCTTGGGCGCCGGCGCCTCATGTACCCGGCATGTGGGCGCTCGAGCGCTAGCGCTATGGGCCTCGGGCGATAGCGCTTTGGGTGCTCGGGCGATAGCGCTTTGGGCGCTCGGGCGCTAGCGCTTTGGGAGCTAGCGCCTCACGTGCCCGGCATGTGGACGCTCGAACTCTAGCGCTTTGTGTGCTCGGGCGCTTGCGTTTTGGGCTCTAATGAAAGGAGGGGTTTTTTACCCCAGAAATAGGAGTTAAACTCCAAAAAGTGGATTAGGAGTTAAACTCCTCTGAGGATTTGGGTCTTGGAGTTGAACTCCCTAAAAATCTCCAGTGGTTCTTCTCTCTTAAGCCTGAGATCTTCTCTTGAGCCATGGATCTTTTCCAAAGTGGGATTTTCAGAGATGGGTCTCCTTCTTCCTCCTCTTTGTTGGCCGGTTCTTGAAGAACAAGTGGGGTGAGATCTTAAAAAGCTCCCTTTTTTTAGATCTAATGGAAGATCTGACCTTCCCTTTATAGGTTTTGTGGTGAAAAGCTATTTAGTTTTGGAAAAGAAAAGGTAAAACTCTGGATTTAATTTTTTTTAAAAAAAGGTTTAGAAGCTTGAGGAAGGAGAAGAAGGCACAAACATTGATTTTTTTTAGAGAGAGAAAAAAATCTTGAAATATTTTCATTATCTTTGCCTTTATAGGCCATACACTTTATATATAGCCCCTTAGGCTTTACAAAATGACATTTTGCCCATCTCATATCTCATGTGCTATTTCTTTTTGCACATAAGCCATGGGCTTTACAAAAATTTTGCTGTATGCCCATTTTCCTTGCATTTATTCATAGAAATAAAAAAGGAAATACACCAAAAATTATTTATTACAAATTTATTATTTTGGTATGGGGGGAGGCCGGACATTTCGTGTTCGGGCTCGACCCGGGCATTGGCCCACTTGACCCGGGCTTGGGCCCACTTAGCTTGGGATTGACTTTGATTTTGACTAGGTCAACCGGGGTGTAAATTTCGACCCCAACAAACTTATAAGAACCTTTTTCTATACGATGTGTATTTTTATCAAATCTTTACAAAGCGCCGCTACAACCCATTTGGAAAACCCGTTCGGGATGGTGCGGATTATCGCACATTCTTGGGCTTAGTATTGCGAGATGCAGACCTCCGCAAGGAGCATACGGTCTCGAAAGATTTAAAATACAATTTTCTTTATAAAATATGATTTCTACTATAAATAAAACTTATATTTTTAATATATATATATATGTGTGTGTGTGTGTGTAATTAATATCAAAATATCTATTTTAATATTTATAAAATTCCACATTTCCAAAATTCAAGAAAACATTCCATTTACAAGAAAATACTAAACAATTTCAAAATTACAAATAAATACCATATATTATGAAAAATAGGTTTTATTCACTAGAAATGTCACAATAATAAAATATACATCAATGGAAACTTTAAAGATGATAATACAAATACTTGAGGATATTTTAAAAATTATACAAAATTATTTTTATATAAAACCCCCTCAAGTTATATAAATTACAATAAGGACCCTAGTAAACATTGTTTAAACGGGACCAATCTCTTGAGCCTCAGGGAGCCGGAGATATGGGTGCTTGCCTATTTAAGGTAGACAACTTAACAAACGGTGCTATCAACACGGTAATCGTCTTTGAAAAAGACACAAATCCTGCCATCTATGTGCAGCGGTTACCGATAACACCAAAACCTAATTCAGTATTCAATTTCTTTTCTAATTGTCTGACTCAGACCGAGTCTTATTATAATCAATCTGATTTGAATGAAATTCAAGTATATATAACAAGTCAATATGAATCCATATATTCAATATGTTCCATCTATAAATCTATACAACTTGACTGAACCGAACCATGGATATACTTCCATCTACATGATTCTCCAGTTACATCCATTTACTGATATCATGGTTTCGGCATGTCATCCATCTATACAATCTAATACAAGACAATACAATACAATCAAGATATCGCGGGGTTTAAGGGGTAGATTGGTTCGGAATGTGTTAGAAGTGGCACAAGACTGCAACTATTAAGATACCTAACCTAAATTTAATTACCGTTGTACTGTGGCTGAACGGTTCCTTGTACTTTCCGTCCACCTTAGTCTCTGGTCTACTGAGACTCCTCTCGTATACACCGGCCTCTTCTGTACCAAGCTATAAACAACAGCGTTAACACTAAATACAACATTATAACAATATAATACAACTTTAAAAACTGCACACTCTCTCTCTCTGTGTGTGTCTATTCTACTCCTCCCTTATCTTTGGGACTTACCGAGCGATTGTTCGCTGACGACATTCCCTTTCTTTCTTCTTTGGAATGTTGTCAGGTGATTCGGATCTTCAGGAGATCGAGCCCGCCAGCGAGGACTTGGACCAGCTAGCCTTCGACCCTGAGCTTTAGATACTTGTACATTTCATTTTGGTACTTTTCATTTCTGTTATGTCATTGTTTAGGCATTGCTTTTCACTCTATCTATTTACTTTTCAGATGCATTGTACAAAAGAATGTTAATAAATAAAGTTGTTGTTCAATTTAGATCTATTGTCTTTGTCTCTTGTGCATTTTATTTATATTGCTTAGATACGCTTAGCATGTTTACTTTAGAGTAAATACGTAGCGGCCAGTCACGTCCTCTGCCCGTACAATCGGAAGCGGGACGTGGCAGGTTTTGTTGGTGGCCCATGCAGATCAAGATGTATGGAACCCTACCATGCAATTCGGTTCAGCGTGGACAACCTAAGCAATATAACATAAGAACCAGCAATTGAAAACATTCTTTACAATTCATATTCCTTGAATCTTACAATTTCATATACTTTGAATCTGTCCTAACCCAATTTTTTTTTAAGGTTATGGATTCCCCAAACAACACCAGCACCAACTTCAACAACACTCCACCACCCCTACCAATTACACCAGCCATAGCTGCTCCGATCAACGAGCATACGGTTCTACTTGAAGCAATCCGCAATCTCCTGGAAGGACTGCAGTTGCAGACTGCTATATTATTGAACCGATCAGAAGCAGAAAAAACCGGTATGAAGCGCTCTGCCACCCAGATGGCAGGAGGAGCCTATCCTATACAACCTTCAAAACCCAAGAGACAGAAAGAAACAATTAACCAGTCAAGTCCAGATTTTTGTTTCTACTGCAATAGGGCTGGAAACTTATGGAAGGACTGTAGGCACGCAAAAGGCCTGTGCCTAGTTTGTGGTGAATCCGATCATGAAATTGGAACATGTCCCGATAAACGCAACTCAGCTCACACACACACCAACTATCCGTTGCGGCCAGCTATTCAGGCTCATGCACCTCGTCTTTCACTCCCACCTCCACCTCCTACATAGCCTACTCACCAATTCCATCAGGCGCTGAGGAACATGCCTCGAGGATAGAGGAATGTGCCCCTAGCTAGGAGAAACGTGCCCCGGCGACAGGCTTACACTTTAGCGGTCGTAAAAGCCAAGACAGTTGATCAAGGTAACTCTGGCAACTTCCTCAACTCCTTTGAAATCTTTCGCATTCTTTCGTTCTCTCACATATTTTTCATACACTACCAATAGTTCTATCACTAAACTTTTCTTGAATCTGTTACACTTTCCTTTTACAAATTTCGAGGACGAAATTTTTTTAAGGAGGGTAGAATGTAACAACTCTAAACTTTCTGTACAATTTTTTCAAAAATACAGAATGAGGTACGTTTTCCTGAGCACAAGTTATAAGTTTGATTTGCTTTTAAACAGCAAGAAGGAGGTTGTAGCTCATTGGTAAGACCTTGTACTGCTGAACCAAAGCACCAGAGTTCAAATCTCATCAGCCATATATTATTTTTAAGTATTTTTCCTTTAATCTTTTGGAAGCCCAAGAGTCTACACGTGCATAACTCGTAAAAATCAAAAATCGCGTATAAAACAAACAAGACCAGGAGGTAGACCAAGCGACAAGGGGCACGTGGCGGCGAGGCACGACATGACACGGCTGGATCGGGCCGGCGGCGCGGCTAACTCGGCCAGCGTCGCCGGCTGACTCAGCTCGGATCGCTGATTTTCTTCACTCTTTTAAGACTCTTGGTCTACCTCATAACCCCTATACTGTTTAAATTCCCTGCATTATTCCAGAGACTTAAAAATCCAATTAAAACTCTTTTTAATGCATTATTTTATCACACCCTAACCCTAGTTTTTTTTCTCTATAAATACACACTCAATTTTTCACACCCTTCACACTGAAATCCCTGTCTAAACTCTCAAGAAAAAATCCCTAGACTTTTTGTGTGCAAGTAGAGTTAGCAAAGAGCGAAACTTCGTCGAACTTCCAACGACGTTCCGAGGAGATTCCGGCGACGAAACGATGCACCGGCACCTCCTACTTCTTCCTTTTCCTCTTCTCTAATCAACGAACCCGTAAGTCCCTTCTTCCCTTTCTTTTTACTCTTCTAAAAATTTAGAATTCTAAAACCCAACGGAAGTGGAGTTAATCCGACTTCCGATTCGGTTTTTCCTTTAAAAAATCAAATTTTTCTTAAACACAATAATACCAAACCATCATATCATGATCATTAAACATTAAAAAAATATCTTAACAAGTTTCATATCAAAAGAATTACTATTTTACTTTTTATCGCAATTTTTCAGAAAAATACCATATAGTTTAGTTTCGACATAAAACATCATTACCCCATGCTATACCTTTAGATAGTTCACGAGGCAATGACCTACCTCCTCACAACACTCATATGTAACATAGCATGATGATCTTTGGGAAAATAGTTTTGGAAAAATACGATTTTAGACAAAACTACCTTTAACTTATAAAAACCATTTTCTATACGATGTGTATTTTTAACAAATCTTTGCAAAGCGCCGCTACAATCCATTTGGGAAACCCGTTCGGGATGGTGCGGATTATCGCACATTCTCGGGTTTAGTAGTGCGAGATGCAGACCTCCGCAAGGAGCATACGGTCTCGAAAGATTTAAAATACAATTTTCTTTAGAAAATATGATTTCTACTGTAAATAAAACTTATATTTTTAATAAATATATATATATGTAATTAATATCAAAATATCTATTTTAATATTTATAAAATTCCATATTTCCAAAATTCAAGAAAAACATTCCATTTACAAGAAAATACTAAACAATTCCAAAATTACAAATAAATACCATATATTATGGAAAAATATGTTTTATTCACTAGAAATGCCATGTTTCCCCCAATCAGAGCAAAGCTCTGTTTGAATTTCAAAATTCAAAAGGTGAAGCAACGCTTCAGATCCCTTGCACTGCGCGCAGAGCGCCACGTGTCAAAAGTAGACACGCCAGCGCAAGGAGCGTTGCGCCCAAGGCGGCGCACCCCCAATCAGAGCAAGGCTCTGTTTTAAAATTCAAATTTTAAATAAAGAAAGCAACGCTTCAGAAATCTTGCGCTCTGCGCTGCGCGCCACGTGTCAAACAGTGTTGCGCTAGCGCAGTTGCGTTGCGCGCCACGTGTCAAACAGAGCCACTCTGAACTAGATGCTTCCCACGGGTTCACTGCCGTGTTCGGCATGGACTAGGCTCCGCTCTGGATGCTTCACACTAGTTCACTGCCGTGCTCTGCGAGGACCAGGATCCGCTCTGGACGTTTTCCACGTGGTCAGAAGTGACGTTATCCGTATTCCACGTAACCAGGAATTTGCTGATTATATCCGCATTTCACGGAGTTGGGATTTGACTCTCGGTCATCTGTATACCGTCGAGTCATGGAACTGGGAGTTTTCGCTGTTCCGCTTCACTTGATGTCGTGTCTGCTGCAATGAGACGAACGTCGAGATGATCTCTAGGCTATCTCTGAACTGTGGAGATTTGGTTTCTTCTTCTGATGAAACCTGGGGAGGAGGAGTGTGACTCCTTCTTTGTTTGTGCCCTTGGATTGTATACAGGGATTGATGTAATATCACCTGTAGGACATAAATTTCATTCATTCACTTTTTTTTCTTTCCGCGAAGCTCTATCAGTTCAGCTTTATATCGCGAAGTTCGCGATTGCCCCATCATTTCGGCTATTTTTCGCGGTGCCCAATCATTTCGGCTATTTGTTTTATTTTTACTCGCTGCTTTTTATTGCGAGTTGCCCAATCATTTCGGCTATTTCGCATGCATACATTTTTACTTGCTGATTTTGTCTGCAAGTTGCCCCATCATTTCGGCTATTTCGTATGCATGTGTGGCTCGCTAGCTTTTCGCTGTAAGCTTGGGATTAGACACTATTTCATATGCATGTGTGGCTCGCTAGCTTTTCGCTGTAAGCTTGGGATTAGACACCGAGTTCGGCATCAGCACCGCAACAACTGGGATATTGTCAGGAGCGAATCATCATTTTCCTCTGTCGATGTCGAACAAAGGTGGCTTAGTAAACAGGGTTAGGATTCTGTCGACTAAGGCTTTTGACTTCGTGAGTCGTAAGGGTCTCACAAAAGTATTTCTCCTTGCGAGTCGTGAGGATCTCGTAGGTGCGTTTTCTCCTTAGGAGTCGTGAGGACTCCTAAGTGTATGTTCTCTTATAAGTCGTAAGGATCTTATAAGAGTGTTTTCTCCTTATAAGTCGAGAGGACTTACAAGGTTTGTTCACCGTATGAACATATCCCAATTCACGGATGGGACTTGGTTAGAGAAATGTTTATTCGCGCCCGTGGATTGTATACAAGGGTCAGTATCGAGCCGCTTGTAGGGCAATATCGAAGGTTGTGGGGGTTGCTTAGAACAGGTTCAGGTCTCTGTAACTTAAGACTTTCAAATCTTATGAGCTGTGAGGGTCCCATAAGAGAGTTCTCCTTATGAGTCGTGAAGATCTCGCAAGTGTGATTTCTCCTTAGGAATCGTGGGGATCCCTAAGTGTGTTGGTCCCTTGTGAGTCGTAAGGATCTCACGCGGGTGGTTTCTTCTTACAAAATCGAGAGGACCTTGCAAGTGTCTCTTAACGAGGTTGCGCCCTTTCGGGTTTTCACAAACACTCGCCGGTAGCCTTGCTGTTTTTACTCACGGAGCCCTTTCGGGTTTTCATCCGTGCCCATTTTGCTTATGGACATACCGTTTTGTTTTTCTTTTATTCTCTTTTTTTTATTTAACAAGGCTGCGCCCTTTCGGGTTTTCACAAACACTCGCCGGTAGCCCTGCTGTTTTTACTCACGGAGCCCTTTCGGGTTTTCATCCGTGCCCATTTTGCTTATGGACATACCATTTTCTTTTTCTTTTAATCTCTTTTTTTTTATTTAACGAGGTTGCGCCCTTTCGGGTTTTCAAAAACACTCGCCGGTAGCCCTGCTGTTTTTACTCACGGAGCCCTTTCGGGTTTTCATCCGCGCCCATTTTGCTTATGGACATACCGTTTTTATTTTTATTTTTATTTTATTAATTATTTTTTATATCAGCTTCGGGATGCTGCAATCCACCGTAGTTTATCGACATCTCGGTCAACAGCTAGTTTTAGGACATAGTGGTCCGTCATTAGTTTAAGGACGTTTCGGTCCGCTGTTTGTTTAAGGACATTTCGGTCCGTTAACCAGCTACTACTTATAGAGTTTTGGCCTTAGGAAGATAGCGAGCGAACATAGTCGTCGTCATCTATCATTGACCTAAGCCGTAACTCGTTAGGCGTAGTATTTCTTCAGGAAGCGACCGTTTATTGGCCTGAAAGGTCTTTCACCATGCATGTCCATGAGTAGATAGGCTCCACCCTGGAAGACCTTGTCTATGATGTACGGGCCTTCATAGTTCGGCTCGAATTTTCCCCGCTTGGCACGATTGGGGATCATAGGTCTTTTGACCACTAGCATGAGTTCGCCTTGGCGGAATGTCCTCGGCCTAGTCAATCTTTCATATGAGCACGTCATCTTTGCTTTATAGGCTTCCAGATTTTTCTGCGCTATGAGCCGGGTTTCATCAAGGGCATCTAGCTCCTCAAGCCGAAGGTGAGCATTCTCTTCTTCCGTCAGCTCGTAATGAACTGCCACTCGTAGAGAGGGTAACTCTATCTCGAGGGGGAGTACCGCTTCTGTACCGAATACCAATGCATACGGCGTCGTGTTCGTGGCCGTCTTGAACGTAGTTCGATACACCCAGAGAGCTTCTTGCAGTCTCTCGTGCCAGTCTTTCTTATTTCGAGACACTGTCTTCTTCTCGATCTTCGTCAAGGTCTTATTGAAAGCCTCAGCTAGACCGTTGGCTCGGGGATTATAGACTGAGGAGTATCTCCAATCTATGTTGTGCTGTTGTGCGAAGCGGCTAATCTTGTGGCTTCTGTAGGCTGGCCCGTTATCGGAGATGATCCGTCGCGGAGTTCCAAACCGATAAATGGCATGCGTCTTGAAGAAAAAGAGGATATTCTCCGTCTTCACTTCCCTCAGCGGTACTGCCTCTGCCCATTTGGAGAAGTAATCAGTTGTCGTCAAAATGAAACGATGTCCTCTGGACGATGCTGGTTCGATGGGGCCGATTATGTCAGTTCCCCACATTTCGAATGGCCAGCTAGCCACTGTTGGATGTAGTGGATTTGAATGCTGATGGATAAAGTCCCCATGGATCTGGCATGAGTGGCATTTCTTCGTATACTCGAGGCAGTCCTGAATCATCGTGGGCCAGAAGTAGCCCATTCGTTTAATCTTCAACTTCATCTTCGGTCCGGCTTGGTGAGAACCGCAGAGTTCATCATGAACTTCTTGGACGACTCATTTTGCTTCTTCAGGTCTCAGACATCTCAACCACAGAGAATCAAACGACCTCTTGTACAGAGTATCGTTGACGAAGGCGAAAGATAGAGCTCGTTTCATAAGCTGATGTTTTGAGAACGCATCTTCAGGCGTTCGACGGGATTTGAAGTAGTCTATAAAGACTTCTCTCCAATCCTCGACCTTTTCGTGGTCTTTTATTTGCAGGGCCGTCTACTCAGTCGCTTCCTTTTCTTTGGACGATTCTGGAGATATTTCTGCCAGTGCAAGAACTCGACGGCTTTGCACAACGATCCTCACGTCATCGAGGTTCTCGTCGGCTAGTTCTTTAGCGAGCTTGGCTAATGCGTCCGCTTTGCTATTTTCCGCACGTGGTATGATTTCCAGCATGTAGGAGGGAATTTGGGTCAGCAGTTGCTGTACCTTCTCGCCGTATTTCACCAGCGCTGGCTTGCACGTCTGGTAGTCGCCGTTCACTTGACTAACGACCAGCTGTGAGTCTCCATATATGAGGAGGTTTTAAATTCCCATGTCGATGGCGATCTCGAGACCTGCTATCAAAGTTTCGTATTCGGCTTCATTGTTTGTCCTCGTCTCTGTTAAGAAGAAAGCAAAGCGCATTATCCCTCCTTGTGGGGTCACGAAGATGAGGCCTACCCCCGATTTAATTATAGGCATGTTCTGTCTGCGTTTCTTTATGGAAGACGCCCCATCAAAGTAAAGTTCCCACCGGGCGTGCCAGAATCTGTTCCCTTCCGAAAGACGTGACAGAGACGCGGCGGACGTCTTTGCCTGAGATTCGGGGCAGATGCTAATTGGTGCTATCCGTCCACCTCTCCGAGGATGCCAAGTTGATTTATGGCATCATGTATCGAAGGTTTAAACGGATGCGGCCGATGTAGCAGACTTCATCAGATTCCCCCTCGTTTGAGGGGTTTTTGATTGTAGGGACGCTCTTCCCTGCAGGTGCAATCCCCTGCAGTTAATTACGCTACCGCATCGCGGTAACAACTTTCTCCTTCTCCAAATGGTCACTTCGTGTCATGTGTGTTTGTTTTGTGTTTGGCTGCCCGTGGATTGTATACGGAGACTAATTTGTGTCGTCGCCCGTAGGACGTGGATTAGTCCAAATCCGTATCTTTCTTAGATTTGGGTTTGGGGGTGTCTTTAAGGATACATTAGCCTTATTTGAGGCTAAGATCGGCTTAAACTTTCGTTAAGGACACGTTAGTCTAATTTTAGACTAAGATCGACTTAACGGGATCGTTTAGATCCGACAAGAGAGCAATTGGGGGCTCTATTGTTTAGTTTAGTGACGTTGCGATCAATAAGTAGTTTAAGGACATTGCGGTCCAATGCTAGTTTTAAGACGTCGCGGTCAAGGTTAAGGACATCATACTCCATGAGCTTAAGGACCTCACAGTCCGATGTCAGTTTTAAGACATCGCGGTCAAGGTTAAGGACATCATAGTCCATGAGCTTAAGGACCTCACAGTCCAGTATTAGTTTTAAGACATCACGGTCGAGGTTAAGGACATCATAGTCCGGTATTAGTTTTAAGACATCACGGTCAAGGTTAAGGACATCATAGTCCATGAGTTTAAGGACCCCACAGTCCGTAGCAGTGTGTGGTTGTCAGGACCCGTTACCTCTCTGACGACGTTGAGGAATTACAACGATAGATATTAGAGGAGTAAAGAGATGTACCCTCGAACCGGGTGTAAATTGATTGGAAGAGCAGTTGTGCTCAGTTCAATTTAAATTGAGGACTTATGGCCAGAATTGGGCTAAGTCCAGTTAAAAATGTGTAACATTTTATTGATGTTATGCCTATTAGGCTTTTACTAGGGCTCTGCCTTTTTATTAATGCATAACATTGGGCTCTGTAATTAAATACAAGGCATTTATATTTGGCATGTTAGACCTTTACTTGGGTTCTGCCCTTTTTTAATAATGCATAGAATTTTTAGTGGTCTGATAGTACGTCACGTGGCTTGTCAGGCGCTTTACGCCAATTAAAGAGCGCAAGGCGCTAGCGCATGTGGAGGTAACACGTGTCACGCTCTGCGCTAAGCGCAAGTCTGTTAGCGCAGTGCGCTGCGCCAGTGAATGACACGTGGCGCGCTCTGGCGCAGTGCGCCAATCCAAGAGCGCAGTGCGCTATATTTAGAAGCGCAAAGTACAGATCATTCTGTGGTTGACACGTAGCGCGTTCTGGCGCAGTGCGCCAATCCAATAAGCGCAAAGGCGCAATTCAAGAGTGCAGGGTACTGTTCAATAGCGCAAAGCGCATCTTGATCCAATTCAGATCAAAGAAACAAGTTTTTCTTGTTCTAAAGAGGTTCTACCGCAAGATTCAAGAACCAATGGTTCATTAAAAGGCTGTGCCTTTATATAGATCAAAAGATCTAGAAATGAAGTAAATTACTTCTTTAATCATTTATGATTGGATCTTTTATGATCTTTTTCTTTTTTATATTGAAGATCTTGATCTTGTTCTTAGATCTTTGTAGAAGAAATTCTTCTTTCTCTGAGGTGTTTTCATCTCTGTTCTTCCAAGAATTTAATTCTTTACCTTGAAGAAGATGATCTTCTTTCTTCAAAGGCTTGCCTTTCAAATTTTTCAGAGTTCTCCCTTTTTTCTATCTCTGTATATGTGAGACTTGGAGTCTGGGGGCCTTTATATAGGGCCAATTGGTTTGTTGAGTTAGTTACAGAGATCTTTCTCTGATTGATCTGGGGATATTTCCCCACCGGTGGATCTTTGATCCTAAGCCCTCTGTTTTACAGAAGATAATCTTCTGATTTTAATAAGGTTGAAAAGATCTTTCTAGAATTTTAATTCTGATTAATTAATAATTTATTATTTAAATTCCAGCGCTGGCGCAATTGGCGCCAGCGCACCTGCGCTTGACACGTGTCGCGCAGCGCAGAGCGCGGCGCAACTGCGCTGACACGTGTCGCGCAGCGCAGAGCGCGGCGCAACTGCGCTAGCGCACCACTGTTTGACACGTGGCGCGCAGCGCAACTGCGCTAGCGCACCACTGTTTGACACGTGGCGCGCAGCGCAGAGCGCAAATTATCTGAAGCGTTGCTTCCTTTATTTAAAATTTGAATTTTAAAATAGAGCCTTGCTCTGATTGGGGGTGCACTGCTTTGGGCGCAACGCTTCTTGCGCTGGCGTGTCTGCTTTTGACACGTGGCGCTCTGCATGTAGTGCAAGAGATCTGAAGCATTGCTTCACCTTTTGAATTTTGAAATTCAAACAGAGCTTTGCTCTGATTGGGGGAAACAAATGTCCCCCCACCGTTGCGCTCACGTGGCGCACACGTGAGTGCAGCGGTGGCAACATCCAGACCGTTGGATCAACTCAGGAGTTGAAGGGGCGCTTTAGCGCCTATAAATAGGACCCTTGGTCCTCCTCAGATGATTATCATTTTCTCAAGATTTATATTTTCAGAGCCTTGCTCTCGTTTCCAAGAACTTCAGAGTTAAAACTCTAGAAAAATTTTAGGTAAAAAATTAACTTAAATTAAATTAATTTTATTTAACAGAGCCTTGCTCTCATAGATCCTTTGATCTAAAGAAAACCCCTTTGGGGTTTCATAAATAGAGCTTTGCTCTCAAGAATTTGTTTCAGGGTTTCTTAACCTATGAACAGAGCTTTGCTAGAACTTTAATTTTTAGGAATTAATTTTTCCTTTGATGGATTTTTCCATCATTATTATAGAGCTAGGCTCTTTAAGGAATCTTATTCCCGTATAACCAGAGTTTGACAAGTGTCACCCTGTGACAGAGCTTTGTTCTGAAAAGGGAGGTTTTCTCCTTATCTCAAGGGATTTTTAATGAGAATATTCTTTGAGGATTTCCTTATTAATTGATAGTCTTATCCAATGATGAGGCTGTCTTATTAACTGATGCATTGTCATCTGGATTTTGTAGGCCCCCCTTTGGTCCCATCTCCACTGCATTGCAGTGTGGTATAAATTTTAAAGCACCAAGCGTCGGAATTTTAAAATTAAATTATGATACTGATAATTTGAATTTCGCCTTTTCTTGCAGGAAACATGTCTGCAGATCTTTCATTCCCGTTCTTCCGCTCAGAAGGAGGATTCCCTGAGGCGCCGGTGGACCAGGAGGTTCTTACTCTCATTAAGGATTTCGACCGGGAGTATAAGAACCTTCACCTGTGGGGTAGGTGGTACGACGAGATTATCAAGGTTCGCCTAAGCTTCTCTTGTGCGACGCCGTCAGAGCCGATCTCATCGATCCCATATGTAGATGCACCCCCGGTGAACTATGCCGTGGAGGTCGTAAATTGGAATTCGGAGGATCTTCTTCAGCCTTCGATTGCTGCCATCCCCGTGCAGCCGCCGGCAGCCGTGGATATTCTGGGGCGGCGCATATGCCAGGGTGAGTCGCGCCCTTGGGGACAACCTTATAACATTGGATTGACCCCTCGACAATCGGCCGGGTATTTGCAGTGGGACAGATACATCTTGTCAGCGAAGAAGACGCATTTGATGAAGATTGGTCTGTACCCCGCAATCTACGCCTCATTATTCGAGTACCCCGTTCCTCCGACGTGGTGGGTTAAGGCATTCGTGGAACAATGGAACATCCCCACCCATACCTTTCTTCTGATGGACAGGGAAGTCTCCATCCCCCTGGAAGAATTTGCTGAGATTTCCGGTTTGCCGGTGAGTGGGGAGCATTATGAAGAGCTACTTTCTCCTGATGAATATGTCTTCGCCACCAAGCCGCTGGTAATGGGCCTAACACCGGAGAATGCTATTCAGCCCCAGTTTCCGAGCCTGGTAAGGGTGTTGAATATGTATGAAAGTCTCTATTTGGAATCGGGTGGCCGGGGAGTTAGTTTTGCAGACTTCATCGCCCTCTTTCTTCGTCCGGAGATTTTATCACAACGGGGAGAAAAATTCGCCAAGCTCGACGACCCCTTCAGCTTTGGCTTAGATCGTCGACCGGTAATGGAGGACGACCAAAATGGTTTTTACCTCCCCGATGCTGCCGTCATCCCCTTTTCGGAAATCGCCGCTCCGGGCATCGACGAGGAGACCTTCTTTCTGGGGTTTCTGGGGCTGTGGCTATGCTGGTTCGCGCTCCCCATGCATCCGTGCTACATGAGGCCGTATGTCTTTTACCCAGCACATCGGATAGTGGCTGGAATACAATTGTCCATTGGAATCGCCGGGTTGGTCCACCTGTACCATGGACTCAGCGTGGCGGCGGATGCAAATGAGCCGGGGGTGCAGCCTGCCAATCTCCCGATGCACTTCTTTACTTCATGGATGGAAATGCATGTGCTCGAGGTTTTTGGTATTCATAAGAGGCCCTTGTTCTACGAGAAGTGCAGACTCCCGAGAGTCATGAGGCTGATTAACGCTTCTATTGTGAATCCGCCTCCGCGGGAGGCTAGGGGGTTGCTTCTTTGTCTGCGCACGGTCGGAGCAGGCATTTCTTTCACGGACAAGGTCATGACCATCGGCCCGGAGACTTCCAAGGCGGTATTGGCGTTGCGTGATAGTTTCAAGAACGGGGCCTCCGTATTGAAAGCCGGGAAGATTCTACATTTATACTCCATCCGGCCGGGCTTCCTTGTGTTCAGGCAGAATGACTTGGCGCTCTTTATGAGTTACAACCCCCATCGGTTCGCCCAACAGCTAAGCTATAACCAGGGGGTCCCATTGGAGGCGTTTTTGGAAGAGCTCGCGGCCACCAGGGAGGGAATACGGAGCGCACTGCATCACTTTATGCGGTTAAACACGGGCTCGCACTTCTTTATTAGCGAGCCGACTTGCATTCCAAGGGCTCTCAACGTGTACGGGGCTTGGTATCAGCACGCGATGGGTGCTGTTATCCGGGAAGAGAAACGGCTGCTGCTTGATCGCAAGGGTACGCCCCCGGCCAGCGATCGCAACGTTCCCCTAAGGCGAAGGACCCATGTCCCTCCTCCACTAAGAGGAGATGCTGGAGATGAGCCTCCACGTGTGCTAAGCCCCACGCGTGGATTACCCCGTGATACCGTGGACGTGCCCCCAGCGCCCCGTGCTCCGGTGGAGACGGTGAATGTGGTATAGCCTGAATCCGGCGTGGGCTCGGACATCGGGATTCGCCGTCCCAAGGTTCCCACGAAACGTAAGTTGATTTTGGGTGCACCCGTGGCTCGTGCGCGGAAGAGGAAGAAGAAGTCGGTTCTTTCTCTTGATGTCGTCCTCGGCTTAGAGCCTCAGGCCCCTCTTACCGAAGGCCTAAGTGAGTATGGAACCAACGAGGGTTTCTTCGTAGAGCCAGAAGACACCGATATGGCGGCCGCCATCGCGGCTTCTGAGCGATCAGCAAGGCTCGAAGCTTGGTTGGCTAAACTCGCGCAATCAGGTAATCACCAGTTGTATTCTTCGTCATTTCATCGTACTTTTATCATTGTTTTTGACTAACGCTTTTCCTTTTTTAATCAGGAATTTCTACCGAAGAAGCCATCGTTGCTTCTCTCAAAACCTTCGAGGAAGAGGAAAGGAAACGCACTTTATCGGGCGTTGGTACGTCTCGGCTCATTGAATCTTTATTCTCCTTTTTATGGCCAATCTAACCTTTTCTTTGTCTCATTGCAGGGACCGCGGGATCTACTTCGCAAGTCGATGCGGGGATTCTCCCCAGACCAGCTACCGAAGTCCCGGCCTCTTCGGGGCTGCCACGAGAGACCCAACTCAAAAAGCCGATGATGGATGCCTTGAAGACTCTGGAGGCAACTCTGAAGGCAGACGACGATGCCTTGGTGAGGGAGGCTTCAAAAAAGTCCGTCGTGACGGCCCGGGAGGAGAGGAAGCGCTTGAGGCGCGCAGCGAAAGAGCGTAGCGCTGCTTTGGCCGTGGGAGCGGGCTCAAGCGCCGTTACTCCCGCTGCTACTCCTTCAGAGGATCCCCCGGTCGCCTTGTCTACTGCTCATAGACGGGCGGCGCGTGCATCTCGGGAAGCCAACGGTCAATCCACCTCAGGTAATATGCTTTTCTAGGCTTTGTTGTAAAAGTTGTAAAACTATCGGTTCTTATACATCTTGTCCTTCAGGGCCGAGTCCTACTGGAGGAGCGGCGGCGACCGTCGAGCCTGAGGGGACGGTGGATGAGGCAGCAGCCGAAACCGAGGCGACGGTAGGCGGTGCAGCCGTAGTTTCCGGGCCCGAGCTAGTGGCTGACGAGACAGTCACGCCTAGTATGCCCGAGAAGGTTGCTTATGCCGAGCCCAAGGGGGCGGCAGGTGAGACGGCTGCTACAACCGAGCCTGGGGTAGCAGCGGATGGAGCGGCTGTGACCGACGAACCTATGGCAGCGGTGGACGAGACGGCCGCGACCGCTGAGCCCGAGGGGGTAGCGGGTGAGACGGGCATGATTGCCGAGGACGAGACGGCCGCTCTTTCTCAAGAGTCAGGCACCGTTCCGATCAATGCTCTCCCTGCCTATGGTCCTTCGCCGTCTCCTGGCCTTGCGAGCACGACGACGGCTCCCGTAGAGTCCGGCGATGAGGCAATGGGAAGTGAACCTATGCCAATGGAGGAGGGAGACACCGCCATTTCGGCTGGCGACTCATCAGGTAAATTTTGGATTACCGTCCTTCTTTTTATTCTGCAATCCTTCCTGGAAGGGCTTATCTTGTTTCTAACGCAGGTGCGGGTAGTGTTGATGCCCCTTTACCCGAGGGAGCGCCGTCAGTTACTGCCCTGATGGTGGCCACCTCTCTACCCTCTTTCGTACCGTCGCAGATGCTGGAAGGTATAGATTTGTAACTTATCAGTTTCATCTTTATGCTGCATAATCTATGTACTGACGTTATACTATTGCGTCTTTGCAGGAGTGCTTTTTGATCACCTGTACCAGGTGCTGCAACCACACTTCTCCTTCCCGTCGGAGCTTGCTTCCTCCAGTGGTGCTGGTGAGTATAGTTTTCAATTAATGCTCTTTCTTTTTTCAATAATGAAATTGTTTCTGATTTTTTTCTTGTCCTGATTGCAGTACTACAGATCGAAGGAGGAGATAAAAGATCGGTTGCGCCACCGGTCCTCCCAGCTTTGCCGCCTGCTGCAGCTGGTATAGTAAATTCCATTGTTCATGAATCTCTTGTATCTTTAGGTCTGTCATCTGATTATGATTTGTTTTGTAGCAATCACTCTGGTTCCAGTTCCTTTCGAGTCCCGCATTATGATGCCGGCAGGCCCATTCTCCAGACGTCCATCCACAAAGGGTGCTGCAATGAGTCTGAGTATGCTGAGCGGATGCGTTGAGGAGCTTGACGCAGAAGCTCCAGTATCTATCGCAGATTTCGCTGCTGAGGTTAATCCGATGCTGGTGACGCTTGTAAATTTCCACAATGAAGGCGTCGTCGAGGCTTGGGTTAACCACTGCAGGGAGATCGAGGCCCGCTTGTATCAGCTGGAACTTATGCGTCCTGCCCCCAAGATTTTGGCCACGAGTACTCAACGGGCGGCATGGATCGAGTAGAGCGCTTCTTACTTCCGCCATCTTGAACAAGAAGCCGCTTTAAGGTGGAGGGAATGCAAAGAGACTTCAAGCGAGTCTGCTCGACTGCGTGCTAAGGTCGACGCAAACGCTGCTCGGGTGAAAGTTATCTTTAAGGGCCTCCTGCAAAGTATCTCCGATGGGTTAACATTGAAGCAGAAGCTCGATACCGTTGAGTGTGATGCCCAAGGTCGTGAAGCATCTCAGCGAGCCATCGAAGAACAACTTTCATCCTACTTGCAGCAGCGGGCTCAGGTGGAAGCAGAGTTGGCTGCGGCTGCCGATCAGGAGAAGGCGCTGAAGGAAGTGCGAGAGCAACTTGCGAATTTGTTGAAGACGCTTCCTTCTCCATGAAAATTTTGTATCATTTGTAATTGTAAATAAAATGTATTTTTTTCTTTTATTCTTTAACACGATGTAACTTGTACTCAATTGAATTCATGAATAAAAGATATACATTCTTCATAATGTCTTGTGTCATTTCTCTGCTTTCTTCTTTCTTGCTGTGTTGTTTGCCCTGCGATTTTAGCAAGTACGATCCGTAGATAGTATATAACTGTCAATCTTATGCTTTTTTTAGAGTGGCGACGGCATAGAAAACAGGGTTAGGGTCTGTCACCTAAGACTTCTCAACTTTATAAGCCGTGAGGGTCTCATAAAGTATTTTCTCCCTACAGGTCGAGAGGATCCCGCAGGCGCGTTTTCTCCTTAGGAATCGTGAGGATTCCTAAGTGTGTTTTCTCTTGAGAGTCGTACGGATCTCACAAGAGAATTTACTACCTTACGAGTCGTGAGGACCCGCAAGTGATGGGTGAAGTTGCCCTTATCCACATTTCACGGAGTCAGGGGTTATTGTGGATACTTTCCGGGGTACCGTAGTTTAAAGACATCGCGGTCAAGGTTAAGGACATCATAGTCCGTAGATTTAAGGACTCCACAGTCCGTTGTTAGTTTTAAGACATCACGGTCGAGATTAAGGACATCACAGTCCATGAGTTTAAGGACATCACAGTCCAACGTTAGTTTTAAGACATCACGGTCGAGGTTAAGGAAATCATAGTCCTTGAGTTTAAGGACCTCACAGTCCAACGTTAGTTTTAAGACATCACGGTCGAGGTTAAGGACGTCATAGTCCGTGGATTTAAGGACTCCACGGTCTGGTGTTAGTTTTAAGACATCACGGTCGAGGTTAAGGACATCATAGTCCGTGGATTTAAGGACTCCACAGTCCGGCGTTAGTTTTAAGACATCACGGTCGAGGTTAAGGACATCATAGTCCGTGGATTTAAGGACTCCACGGTCCGTGAAATGTGTGGTTACTGGGACCCGTCACCTCTTTGAAGACGTTGAGGAATTTTAACGGCAAATATCAAAGGAGTGAAGAGATGTACCCTTCAACCAAGGTAAAATTAGTTTAAAATCATTTTGTTTGATTGTTTATTTTTAAGACATCACGGGCGAGATTAAGGACATCATAGTCCATGAGTTTAAGGACCTCACAGTCCGATGTTTGCTCTGGATGCTTCACACGGGTTCACTGCCGTGCTCTGCGAGGACCAAGATTCGCTCTGGACGTTTTCCTCGGAGTCAGAAGTGACGTTATCCTTGTTCCACATAACCAGGAATTTGCTGATTATATCCGCATTTCACGGAGTTGGGATTTGACTCTCGGTCATCTGTATACCGTCGAGTCATGGAACTGGGAGTTGTCGCTGTTCTGCTTCACTTGATGTCGTGTCTGCTGCAATGAGATGAACGTCGAGATGATCTCTAGGCTATCTGTGAACCGTCGAGATTTGGTTTCTTCTTCTGATGAAACCTGGGGAGGAGGTGTGACTCCTTCTTTGTTTGTGCCCCTGGATTGAATATAGTGATTGATGTAATATCACCTGTAGGGCATAAATTTCATTCATTCACTTTTTTTCTTTCCGCGATGCTCTATCATTTCAGCTTTATATCGCGAAGGTCGCGATTGCCCCATCATTTCGGCTATTTTTCGCGATGCCAAATCATTTCGGCTAATTATTTTATTTTTACTCGCTGCTTTTTATTGCGAGTTGCCCAATCATTTCGGCTATTTCGCATGCATACATTTTTACTTGCTGATTTTGTCTGCAAGTTGCCCCATCATTTCGGCTATTTCGTATGCATGTGTGGCTCGCTAGCTTTTCGCTGTAAGCTTGGGATTAGACACTGATTTCGGCATCAGCACTGCTACTACTGGGATATTGTCAGGAGCGAATCATCATTTGCCTCTGTCGATATCGAACAAAGGTGGCTTAGTAAACAGGGTTAGGATTCTGTCGACTAAGGCTTTTGACTTCATGAGCCGTAAGGGTCTCACAAAGGTATTTCTCCCTACGAGTCGTAAGGATCTCGTAGTTGCGTTTTCTCCTTAGGAGTCGTGAGGACTCCTAAGTGTATGTTCTCCTATAAATCGTAAGGATCTTATAAGAGTGTTTTCTCCTTATAAGTCGAGAGGACTTACAAGGGTTGTTCACCGTATGAACATATCCCTAGTCACGGATGGGACTTGGTTAGGGAAATGTTTATTCGCGCCCGTGGATTGTATACAAGGGTCAGTATCGAGCCGCTTGTAGGGCAATATCGAAGGTTGTGGGGGTTGCTTAAGAACAGGTTCAGGTCTCTGTAATTTAAGACTTTCAAATCTTATGAGCCGTGAGGGTCCCATAAGAGAGTTCTCCTTACGAGTCGTGAGGATCTCGCAAGTGTAATTTCTCCTTAGGAATCGTGGGGATCCCTAAGTGTGTTGCTCCCTTGTGAGTCGTAAGGATCTCACGCGGGTGGTTTCTCCTTACAAAGTCGAGAGGACATTGCAAGTGTCTCTTAATGAGGTTGCGCCCTTTCGGGTTTTCACAAACACTCGCTGGTAGCCCTGCTATTTTTACTCACGGAGCACTTTCCGGTTTTCATCCGTGCCCATTTTGCTTATGGACATACCGTTTTCTTTTTCTTTTATTTTCTTTTTTTATTTAACGAGGCTGCGCCCTTTCGGGTTTTCACAAACATTCGCCGGTAGCCCTGCGGTTTTTACTCACGGAGCCCTTTCGGGTTTTCATCCGTGCCCATTTTTCTTATGGACACACCGTTTTCTTTTTCTTTTTCTTTTATTCTCTTTTTTTTATTTAACGAGGTTGCTCCCTTTCGGGTTTTCACAGCACTCGTCGGTAGCCCTGATGTTTTTACTCACGGAGTCCTTTCGGGTTTTCATCCGCGTCCATTTTTCTTATGGACATACCGTTTTTATTTTTATTTTTATTTTATTTATTATTTTTTATATCAGCTTCGGGATGCTGCAATCCACCGTAGTTTATCGACATCTCGGTCAACAGCTAGTTTTAGAACATAGTGGTCCGTCATTAGTTTAAGGACGTTTCGGTCCGCTGTTAGTTTAAGGACGTTTCGGGCCGTTAACCAGCTACTACTTATAGAGTTTTGGCCTTAGGAAGATAGCGAGCGGACATAGTCGTCGTCATCTATCATTGACCTAGGCCGTAACTCGTTAGGCGTAGTATTTCTTCAGGAAGCGACCATTTATTGGCCTGATAGGTCTTTTACCATGCATGTCTATGAGTAGATAGGCTCTACCCTGGTAGACCTTGTCTATGATATACAGGCCTTCATAGTTCGGCTCGAATTTTTCCCGCTTGGCACGATTGGGGATCATAGGTCTTTTGACCACTAGCACGAGTTCGCCTTGCCGGAATGTCCTCGGCCTAGTCAATCTTTCATATGAGCGCGTCATCTTTACTTTATAGGCTTCCAGATTTTGCTGCGCTATGAGCCGGGTTTCATCAAGGGCATCTAGCTCCTCAAGCCGAAGGTGAGCATTCTCTTCTTCCGTTAGCTCGTAATGAACTGCCACTCGTAGTGAGGGTAACTCTATCTCGAGGGGGAGTACCGCTTCTCTACCGAATACCAATGCGTACGGCGTCGTGTTCGTGGCCGTCTTGAATGTAGTTCGATACGCCCAGAGAGCTTCTTGCAGTCTCTCGTGCCAGTCTTTCTTATTTTGCGACACTGTCTTCTTCAGGATCTTCGTCAAGGTCTTATTGAAAGCCTCAGTTAAACCGTTGGCTCGGGGATTATAGACTGAGGAGTATCTCCAATCTATGTTGTGATGTTGTGCGAAGCGGCTGATCCTGTGGCTTCTGTAGGTTGGCCCGTTATCGGAGATGATCCGTCGCGGAGTTCAAAACCGATAAATGACGTGCGTCTTGAAGAAATGGTGGATATTCTCCGTCTTCACTTCCCTCAGCGGTACTGCCTCTGCCCATTTGGAGAAGTAATCAGTTGTCGCCAAAATGAAACGATATCCTCTGGACGATGCTGGTTCGATGGGGCCGATTATGTCAGTTCCCCACATTTCAAATGGCCAGCTAGCCACTGTTGGATGTATTGGATTTGGATGCTGATGGATAAAGTCCCCATGGATCTGGCATGAGTGGTATTGCTTCGCATACTCGAGGCAGTCCTGAATCATCGTGGGCCAGTAGTAGCCCATTCGTTTAATCTTCAACTTCATCTTCGGTCCGGCTTGGTGAGAACCGCAGAGTCCATCATGAACTTCTTGGACGACTCTTTTTGCTTCTTCAGGTCCCAGACATCTCAACCACAGAGAATCAAACGACCTCTTGTACAGAGTATCATTTACGAAGGCGAAATATAAGGCTCATTTCATAAGCTGGTGTTTTGAGGACACATCTTCAGGCGTTCGACGGGATTTGAAGTAGTCTATAAAGACTTCTCTCCGATCCTCGGTCTTTTCGTGATCTTTTATTTGCAGGGCCGTCTGCTCAGTCGCTTCCTTTTCTTTGGACAATTCTGGAGATATTTCTGCCGGCGCAAGAACCCGACGGCTTTGCACAACGATCCTCACGTCATCGAGGTTCTCGTCGGCTAGTTCTTTAGCGAGCTTGGCTAATTCGTCCGCTTTGCTATTTTCCGCACGTGGAATGCTTTCCAGCATGTAGGAAGGAATTTGGGTCAGCAGTTGTTGTTCCTTCTCGCTCGTGATAAAATCACCATCTCTGGTTTTGACTCCTAGTCATCGCGGACTCTCGGGTCTGTGATATTGACATTACAATTCGGGCTACTTGTCACGGATATTAAATTCCATGTCATCGACGCCAAGACATGCTATAACGCTTTGCTCGGCCAGCCTTGGTTACACGAGTACAACATCATCCCTTCTACACAACATCAGTGTATGAAATATTTCAAGGATGGTCTCGAGTATACCGTGACGGGAGAATTGAACCCATTCTCCATGAACGAAGTCCGCAAGTATGAAGATGCAAAATACTTCTTGCCAGATTTTGAAGACACGGAGAGATGTCATAAACCGGAGAACAAAACTATCGCCACCATTCTTGTCTTCGGGAGTGATACTGAAGAAGAGGAGGAGATGGTTTATTCAGGCCCACCCCAATACAAGCTTTATTGAGATCTTGGAAGTCCACACAGATGCGCACCGTCCCATTTTTCTTCATCACCGGGACGATGTTGGCGATCCAATCAGGGTACTGAACCTCTTGGATGAAGCCAGAGTCAATCAGCTTCTTGATCTCGGCGTTGATACTCATCTCAAGCTCGAGCCACATTCTTCTTGGTGCTTGTTTGATTGGCTTGACGTCCGGGGATATTGCCAACTTGTGGACAGCAATCTCTAGATCTAATCCTGGCATTTCGGAATATTTCCATGCAAAACAAGCTCTATGCTGCATAAGCACGTCTTTTAGCGCAGCCACCTTTTCTTCGGACAACAGCTCACTGACGAATGCCGACCGTGGGTCACTTGCCGTCCCCAAATCAATCTTCTTGAGGTTATCTGCAGTAGTGTGTATTCCATCTTCCAGCTCTTTTGGTGCCGGTAGAAACTTGCCACAATGATAAAATATACATCAACGGAAACTTTAAAGACGATAATAAAAATACTTGAGGATATTTTGAAAATTATACAAAATTATTTTTACATAAAACCCCCTCAAGTTATATAAATTACAATAAGGGCCCTAGTAAACATAGGTTTAAGCGGGACCAATCTCTTGAGCCTCAGGAAGCCGGAGATATGGGTGCTTTGCCAATTTAAGATAGACAATTTAACAAACGGTGTTATCAACACGGTAATTGTCTTTGAAAAAGACAGAAATCCTACCGTCCATGTGCAGCGGTTACCGATAACACCAAAACCTAATTCAGGATTCAATTTCTTTTCTAATTCTCTGAATCAGACTGAGTCTTATTATAATCAATCTAACTTGAATGAGATTCAAGTATATATAACAATTCAATACGAATCCATATATTCAATCTGTTCCATCTATCAATCTATACAATTTGACTGAACCGAACCATTGATATACTTCCATCTACATGATTCTCCAGTTACATCCATTTACTGATATCATGATTTCGGCAAGTCATCCATCTATACAATCTATAATATAGGACAATATAATTTACAATACAATACAAACAATACAATCAAGACATCACGGGGTTTAAGGGGTAGATTGCTACGGAAGGTGTTAGAAGTGGCACGAGACTGCAACTATTAAGACACCTAACCTGAATTCAATTACCGTTGTACCGTGGCTGAACGGTTCCTTGTACTTTCCGTCCACCTTAGTCTCTGGTCTACTGAGACTCCTCTCGTATACACTGGCATCTTCTGTACCAAGCTACAAACAACAGCGTTAAGACTAAATACAACATTTTAACAATATAATACAACTTTAAAAACTACACACTCTCTCTGTCTATTCTACCCCTCTCTTATCTTTGGGACTTACCGAGCGATTGTTCGCTGACGACATTCCCTTTCTTTCTTCTTTGGAATGTTGTCAGGTGATTTGGATCTTCAGGAGATCGAGCCCACCAGCAAGGACTTGGACCAGCTAGTCTTCGACCGTGAGCTCTAGATACTTGTACATTTCATTTCAGTACTTTTCATTTCTGTTATGTCATTGTTTAGGCATTGCTTTTCACTCCATGTATTTTCTTTTCAGATGCATTGTACAAAAGAATGTTAATAAATAAAGTTGATGTTCAATTTATATCTATTGTCTTTGTCTCTTGTGCATTTTATTTATATTGCTTAGATACGCTTAGCGTGTTTACTTCAGAGTAAATACGTAGCGGCCAGTCGCGTCCTCTGCCCGTACACTGGGAAGCAGGCCATGACAGTGAAAACCCGAAAGGGCGCAATCTCGTAAAATTTTCACTTACAAGATCCTCTCGACTCGTAAGGAAAACTCCCCCTATGAGACCCTCACGGCTCATAGGATTCAAAAGCCTTAAGCTACAGGCACTTAAACATGTTCTTAAGCCATCATATCCCCCCAAGTTGCCCTACAGACGGTCCAATATTGGCCCTTGTATACAATCCACGGGCTCAAATAAACGATCTTCCAGCCAAGTCCCACCAATGACGAGAAATGTCCTCATATGGTGAATGACACTTGTAAGTCCTCTCGACTTATAAGAAGAAACACTCTTGTAAGATCCTTACGACTTATAAGAGAACACACACTTAGGAACCCCATGATTCCTAAAGAGAAAATACGCCTACGAGATCTTCACGACTCGTAAGGAGAAATAATTTTATGAGACTCTTACGGCTCATAAAGTCAAAAAGCCTTACTCGACAGGATCCTAACCCTGTTTGCTAAGCCACCTTTGTTCAAATCAACAAAGGCAAATGATGATTTGTTCATAGCAATATTCCAGTCGCAGCAATGCTGATGCCGAAATTGGTGTCAGGGTCCAAGTTCCCGATTCGCAACAAAAGCATATGCATATGAAATAGCCGAAATGATAGGGCAATTTGCAATAAAAAAAATTAGTGAGCAAAAAATATATGCATATGAAATAGCCGTAATGATTGGAAAACTTGCAATAAAAATAAACAACAGCGAGTAAAAATAAAACAATACATAGCCGAAATGATTGGGCACCACGAAAAATAGCCAAAAAGATTGGGCAATCGTGACTTTCGCGATATAAAAGCAGAAAAGATAGAGCATCAAGGAAACAAATGAAAAAACATATCAAAATGAAACTTTTCTGCTCTGCAAGTGAGTCCATATCAACCCCAGTATACAACCCATGGGCACAAACGAAAAGGGAACCATATTTTCCCACCAGGCTCCGTCAAAGGGAGAGCCGAGTCTCGACGGTTCACATACAACCTAGAGACAACCTCAACATTTGTCTCGTTACATAAGGCGCAATGTCAACCACAGCGTTTCTTCTCAGTCCAACAGGATGCAAACGCAACGTCAACAAAAGACCTCACGGTCAAATAAAAAAGGAGTGACGGCAAAATCCCAGCTCTAAGTCTCGACGGTTCACATACAACTTAGAGACAGCCTTGACATTCTTCTCATTACAGCAGATGTAATGTCAACAAAGACTCCAAATAGCCAAATCAAAAAGGAGTGACGGCAAAATCCTAACTCCAAGTCTCGACAGTTCACATACAACCTAGATACAACCTCGACATTCTTCTCGTAACAGTAGATGCAATGTCAACAAAGGCTTCAAAACAGTCACATAAAAAAGGAAGCGAAGGCAAAATTCCCAGCTTCAGGGTCTTGATAGTAACTCAAATAAAACCCGAAAGACTATCAGAAATCATCCCACACCAGTGTGGAGTGGTTATGACTCATCGGGGCTCCCAAACTAAGCCTAACCTCAAGTAAAAAGCGACATGGCAAAATTCTTAACGCTTGCTCTTCTGACAGTCAAACTGCCTAAGAAGATTACTTGAAGACGTCTTTTCCATCCACCGAAGGGATCAGAGACACGACAGTCACGGGCTACTCGAACATCGGCGTAAAGTCTGCATATTGTGGAATGCATCAGCCAACGCGCCGGTACCATGGACTAAAACCCTAGTACCACAAAACCTAACGGACCTCTGTCGCAAAGAGCAGGGGTTGTCTATAATGTTAGTACAAGTTTGCCTATAAACCTAAGGGGGGTAAACTGAATAAACTCCGAAATGAGTCCATAAACTAGAAACTCCAGAATGAATGAATAAACCACAAACTCCGAAATGAGTCCATAAACTAGAAACTCTGCAATGAGTACATAAACTACTTTACGCCAAGTCAAGACATCGAAGGAAAGAGAAGCGCTAATATGAAATGAAATATGTCTTTTATTCATGAATCAAAATGAATACAAGATACTCTTATTTATGAATCAAAATGAATACAAAAAAAAGGAGAATATACAACAACAAAAATGTCTAAGTCGGCGGACGGTTCAATAAGCCAGCAAGTTCGTCATTTTTCCGCTGGACTTCTGCTTCGAGCTCTGTCAGTGCCGCAAGATGAGTCCATGCCTGTGTCTGATGATTCTGGTATGAAGCAAACCGACTCTCAAGCTCTTTCTCGGCGACCTTGTGGGCTTCAACCATCTCACGTATAAAAATTACGGCTTTGTCAAGAGCCACCATCTCTGTAATGGCTTCTTAAAGCACCCGCCAAATTTCGTATGCATGAGTGGTCTTGACAGTAAGCTGGGCTTGAAGCTCCCCTAAAACTTTTGAAGCCAAATCCCTTGCCGAAAACTTCTGGTTAAGCTTTTTCTCGCACAACTGGAGATTGGCTGCACATCGTTTGATCCACCAATGCAGGCTCGCTTTTACAGACAAGATGTCGGAGGGAAGGCGTATGCATTCAATCCCATATAGACAGGAATCCACTCTGCGACAGTACTCAACCCAGGTACGCACCAATACCTCGTTATGATAAAGGGAAAGAACAGATAAGGAAGCGTTGGCTTCAGCAGCGAATTCTTCGGCCGTGACAGAAGTACCAGCATGAAGATCTTCGATGAGAGCCGCCAGGGAATAAACGCTCTGTTTTGCCATCCTCTCAGATACACGTCGGGCATAAGGGCCTGGTGGTATGGAGATCCGAGAATCTAATGAGGTCAGGACTGGCAAAGCTGTGAAGATATATGTGCAGTCAGTTGTATTTCCAAATATAGAGTAAACAAAATGAAGGCAAAGATAAAACGTCACTTACCCACAGTTATGCAAGGCGGGTATGAGAGATCTCCAGGTCCATCAAGAATCTCGACTTCGTCATCGGCATCCAGAACTGTAGTTTAAAATGAAGGGCATATCAGCATCATTATAAAAATATAAAACAAAAAGGGCAAAAGAATACCGACCTTGGCAAGAAGAAAGCACTATGCTTTGTGGAGGTATCGCTTGTGGGGCCGCCATGTCAAACAATCACTGGAAGGTTTTCCTCGGGGAAAGATCCACGATGGAAGCCGCCAACTCCCGCAATTCTGAGGAAAGGAAAGGTTCAGATAACGGAGGGGTCATTAAATAAAATGTGTATGTGTATAAGATTACCTTCGATACTTCGCCCGCCCTGAACCGGAAGGATGGCATCTTCAGGAACCTCCTCTACACCCTCAGGTGAATCACTGAGGATATTTATGAAATCTGTAGCCGGCATGGCAGTCTCCAATAGAGGGACAAAAGAGAATTTTTTTCACCGCCAAAAGACGCGACCGGGATGTTAGGATGTCTGGCTTGAATTTTTGGGGCAGATGCTGGCACGCCCGATGGGACCTTTTTCTCTTTTCACTCCACACTTTGTAACAACTTCATTTTCAGTGTACATGAATTTGATTTAAATTTGAAGTATACTTGGGGTATTTAATGTTGCTGTTACCACTTTAAGTATTTGTTTCACACAATAATTACAAGAAGGAGCTTGTAGCTCATTGGTAATACCTTGCACTGCTGAACCAAGCCACCAGAGTTCAAATCCCATACCCCATATTATTTTTAATATTGATTTTTTTTAAAACCTTTAAAATACCAAGAGTTTACATGTGCATATCTCACAAAAACCCCACTACACCCAAAAATGTAACATTTTCAGGAGTTAGATGAACCGTCGGGGAGATCCCGGCCGCCTGACTCGGCCGGGAATCGGCCAAATCGTCCTTGACTCGGTCTGACTCCGTCCTCAGACTGAGTCACGACCGAGTCGACCGATTCCGGCGATGGCCCCAACATGAAAGTTGTGTCTTTTCATATTCCTTATGCACCTGCAAAATTTCAGTCTTGGACCACTTCCAGAGCTCTTTTAAAACCCCAATTACTCCACTTTTAATAAATTTTGTTTATACATTTTATCACATTTTTCATTTTAACCTTTCATCTACCCTAACCATAGTCTACCCTATAAATACTCCCCCTACCATCTACCCTCTCACCCCAAAATCCTGAGCCCACTCTCTCAAAAATTTTCCAAGAGTCGTGTACTTTGAAAACAAGCTCGAGGTGAAGCTCCGACGAATTCCCGGCGGAACTTCCGGCGACCGTTTTAAGGAACTACCGGCGACGACGCAATACATCGGCAATCCCTCTAGTTCCCCATCACTCTCTCGTGTAATCTAAAACCCGTAAGTCCCTTTCTATCTCTATTTTCCATTTTCAAAATACGGATTTACAAAACCCGACCGAATCGGAACAAATCCGATTTCCAATTCGGTTTTCTATAAAATTCCACTTCTCACTAATACAACCATACTTAAACTTTCTCATGTTGACTATTAAACAATAATCAAACAATTTGAACAAGTTTCAGCACATGAAATGATAGCTATTTTAATTTATCGTATTTTTCACTTAACTCCATCAAACCTGCTATACATTTAAAGTAGGTCACGAAGTAACGATCTACCTCCTCACACACTCATATGCAACACCCCCGAGAACCTAGAATACGAGAAAACAAACATTTTCATTTAAATACCATATACTTAATAAAACCATTTCTAAAAGATTTAGTTTTAATACACTTTTAAAGAAATACCACTTATTATGAAAATACGATAAGTTGTGTACATCGATCGTTTATCTAAACCTGACTTTGTGGTGTCTAGGCTAGGCAAGTGAGAAAGGTAACTTTAAAAGGCCCGTCTCACGATGATTCGTGAGTGGATCCCTCCTTTCTTCACTTGTACTTACCTGGCCACAATTGGCGGTGAAGAGGCGATTTGAGGCATCTCACAACTTGTCATCTGGACCAGTTAGGAATAGACTAGTTAACTTAGGAGAAACTAGAACATACAATACGGAAAATATACATCTTTACAAATAAATACCAATTACTTCATAAAACCGTTTTCTAAAAGATTTAGTATTTTACAATCTTTGCAAAGCGCCGCTACAACCCACTTTGGGGAACCCGTTCGGGATGGTGCGGATTATCGCACATCGGGCTTAGTAGTGAGAGATTCAGACCTCCGCAAGGAGCATTTAGTCTCGAAAAATTTAAAATACGACATCTTAAGAAAATGAGATTTTTAGAATATAAAATATTTATTAAAATTATTTTTGTATAAATATATGTATATTTATCATTAAAATATCTATTTTGTTATGATATAAATATTCCACCGTTTTCTAAAAATCACAAGAATAAATTTTACACTAAAATACTATGAATTCCAAATAAATCAATTTTACAAATAAATACCTTTATTTCTGAAACTAAGATATATTCACTAGAAATATCACAATACAAAATCCACCTTCATTACAACTCTAAAGACGAATAACAAATACTTGAGGTGTATTTTGAAAAGTATATAAAAGTATTTTTACTTAAAACCCCCTCAAGTTTTATAAATTACCCTAAGGACCCTAACAATTATAGGTTTAAGAAATAATCAAGACTTCGATTTACATTTTTAATTGTCTGACTCGGGTTTCAGTCTGATTAATATGACTTGAATATGATTTAAGTTAATCTACAATTTTCAATCTTCAATATGAATCCATGAATCCAATTATCAATCTATATGACTTGACTGAACCGAACCATGGATATACATTTCATTTACATGGTTCTCCAGTTATTCCACTTACATGATTCTACGGTTACATCCGTTTAATGATATCATGGTTCCGGTCAGTCTTTCAATTATACACTCAATTCAATTTACGGTACAAAACAATACAAATAAAACACTACGGGGTTTAAGAGATAGATTGGTACGGAAGGTGTTAAAAGTGGCACGAGACGGAAAGATTAAGACACATAACCTATATTTCGTTGCTGTTGTACCGTGGCTTAACGGTTCCTTGTACATTCCATTTGCTCTGGTCTCTAGCATATAGAGACCCCTCGTATACACTGGCATCCTTCTGTACCAAGCTACAAACAACAGCGGTAACACAACAATACAACAAGATAATACAACTTTAAAAGATACCCTCTTATTCTGTCTATTCTACTTTCCTCTTATCTTTGGGACTTACCGAGCGATCTGTTCGCTGATGACATTCTTTTTCTTTCTTCTTTGAATGTCGTCAGGTGGTTTAGACCCGGCAGAGATCGAGCCATCTGCAGAAGACTTGGAGCAGTTTGCTGAAGAACCAGAGCTCTAGTTTCATTGTACATTTTCCATTCGGTACTTTTCATTTCCTGTTATGCCATTGTTTAGGCATCGTTTTATTTCAGTTGTATTTCCTTTTCATGCATTGTACAAAAGAATGTTAATAAATAAAAGTTGTTGTTTTTATTATATCTTGTCTCTTGTGTATTTATTTTTATATTGCTTAGATACGCTTAGCGAATGTACTTCTGAGTATATACGTAGCGGACCAGTCCCGTCTCCTTCGCCGTATACCCGGAAGCGGGGCGTGACACACTTCGTGTGTCGTGTTTCGCGAACAAAATCGCGGTTTGCTATGGTTGCCTTTGGATTCGAGGTACTAAGATTTGGTGTCTTGTTCCTATGCAGAAAGAAGAAGTGAACAGTTAGATTTGAAGATACCCAAATATGAGTTGTATTCTGTGTATATGTGTTTCAATTTATGATTTCGCTTATGTGTAGGGTAGTTAGTGTGTATGTGCTTTGTGTGTGCGTTTGTTATGTATTTGTGTTGTATGTGTGTGTTTCGGCTGTCAGGGGTAAGGCTTCTATCCCATTAAGAATGTATAGAGCAGACACCCATTCGCTTGTGCTTTCATCCGTTTCGAGTAAATTTCGGCAGCACCTCCCCGCTGTTCTCCGAGTACACTGTAATAGAATAGATAATCATTTCAATGCTGTGAAACAACGTTGAAACGAACATCAATCTATCTTTGTATACGGAGAACCAGCGGAAAAGTACCGAAGAAATAACTCGAAACTAATGAAAACACAAGTGAATGCAGGTGTTTGTTTTATACATTCCTAACTTATCCATACTGGACAAATCTATCGGTTATCATACGATTGAATCTTCTCGTCATATAGACTACACGACGGTTGTTAGTACCGAACTATACCGTCCGATATTTAACAACCTTCGTATAGTTCTATATCACGACGAACATCGAACGTATGTTAACCGATAGCGGGACTAAGTCGCGCTTTGATTTTCACATATGAGTATCGATGAGAATATGAAAGTTTTATATTATCATCGAGTATCATATATTGGTTTTAACTTGAACATTTAACATGAATAGGTTTTACGTTTACGTTTCGTTATTAAGGGTTCGAAGTTTTTAGCTTATGGGAAAATTTCCGGGCTTCATTTTTCTTATAAATAAGTTTTTGATGCCCCTACGGATTAATCCGTATGACCTTCTTTTGCGGTTCCGTAGGGTTAAATCAATGATTACATTTTAATACTTTTAATTAATCCGTAAAGCACCGTAGGGACAAACCAATGGCCCTACGAATTAATCCGCAGGGACAATAAAAAGTTGCCCCTACGGATTCCTATACCCGTAAGGGCAATCCCTTGTTATAGTAGTGTGTGTTTTGCATAATATATAGATGAAGATCTCAAACAGGGGAGGGGGAGGGGGGGTTAACAGTGAATTTGAATGGGAAAAGGAGGAGCAAAAGGAAATGATGAATGGAGAGATATATAGGAGACAACAAGCAAAGGATGAAGGGGGGGGGGGGGGGGTGTTCTTCTCTCTCTCTCTCACTCTCAATCATGAGTAGCCATCTCCGTGGAGATGTCAGTCTCTCTTTTTTTTTATGGGATCTCCTTCCGGGATCGAACCAAAGACCTCTAACTTTGAAGAGTAAATTGATACTGACTGAGTTAAGCCCAGCTGGTTAAACACTTTATACTTATCATATATATTCAATAGGTTCCACGTGTGATACTATATTTCTTATTGCATATAAGGTAAGACGTGAGATCAACCACTTAGTAATAAATTATACGTTATTCTCAACTTTTTACCAATAAAAGTTTAGCTTGATGGCCCACATGAAGTCATCTATGTGATAGAAAATTCATGACATATCGAAATCGGATTTGCAGGTGCTAAGCTAGGAAGCAACATAAGTCATGGACACGGCCATCAAGCAACATCTTGTCAAAACTCACCGATTCATTATGATTACTTCTAAGCAAAAACTAGCAAATTGAAATAGAATTTATTGAGTTCGCTTTTCCATTAGGACCATATGTACCCCTACTTACTGGGTTAATTACATATGTGGTTTCAGATTGGCATCACTGTTTCTTTGGTTACATATCATAACCACATAGCTCGATTTTGGATTAGCTAGATATTTGATTTACTTAATAGTGAAAGAACATAAAGTTGTATAGTATGTCGCGATTAGACAAACTCTATCATTAATTGTGGACGTCGTTTTGGAGTTTAGATCATGATACTCGCATCAGTAGACGTCTAACTCACATGCTATCTAGACCACCATATTTATATGCATTAATAAATATATTTTATGTTTTATTATATACCTTCTAATTAAATTTTTTTACTTTAATAAATCCTTCTCAAAAATATTCAGTAAGTTAAATTCTTGAACATTTAATTAGGTGGAGCCGGTTGCTATACTGAGGGGGTGATTCTAAATGATATTCTAATCACTGTTTCAGGATATATAATATAATATATATTCATGGAACATGTTTAGTACTAGATTACTATAAACTATATAACCTAAAACATGTGCTTTTTTCTTTTAGAATTAAAAAATCTATACTTAGAATAGAATAAAACGTGTGCTAATTAATTAGGCCGGTAAGGATATATATATTTTAGGCTTAAATGCAGGAAAGCCCCTCATTTATAGCTCAAAAGCAGAAAAACACCGTCTCTTTTAAAATCCTGCACTTTGCCTCCTGATTTAACTAACTGTTTGTTAACTTTTCCATCCAAAAGTTAGACCGTAGGACCAAAATACCCTTGAAAATATGAGAAGAAAATAATACTAAAAAGCTATTCCCTCTCTCATCTCCAGCAAACCCCATTCCTGGCACCCATCTCCAGCAACCCCAATCCCGACCTCGTTGCCACCACTCCGGCAACAGTGACGCACCACTCCAGTGGTCCCTCTACCTCCTACTGCAACCACCATCATCATCATCTTGTTTTTAGCACCACCATCATCTCTATCTCCACATATTGATCTAAAAGCACCATCTTCATCACCAACCCAACTCCATACCGCTCCTTATGGAGGGGAGCTTTCCGGTCTTCTTCAGATGTTGTCTCCCGTTGATCTGCCGATGGCTGCGATTGACGGCTGTGATTTGATCTGGAGCGTGATCTCCTGCGATGTGTGGATCTCAATGGATTGGAGGAGATTTGCACCGAATACCTGCAAGGAAGTCCCGCGGTGGTTTGATACCTCTGAGGACCCTCCGACGATCAAGTCAGTAACAAGATCCGAGCAAAGTAAGGGCTTAGTGGAGTAAAAAATGGCTTACTTGATCCCTCTGGAAGTGGGGCTTATATAGCGGCGGCGGCATGCAGGAGCAGGCGCGGGAATCACGCTGGTCGTTACGCTCCCGACGTCACGCCCGCGTGATAAGCGGATCTTCCCATTAATGGCGAGACAGGCTCGTTAATGGGGATCGTAATGGCGTGGAACGTGGAATGCGGCCAGCGGAGATCTCGCGCATGGCGAGATTCGCGGAGCGGCGGTTACGCCTGCGAGTGGCACCGTTGATTGGTCGATGAGACCGAGGAAAATGGCCTCGGCGGGAGAGCTCGGGGGAGAGCGGGAGAGCCGAGGCATCTTGGTCTTGTGATAGCTCGGAGGCGAGCTGGGAGGCCGAGGAAGCCAATTTGTGCATGGGGCTCTGAGGAGAGCTAGCTTGTGCTTGCAGGTCGGGCACAGGGGTGGCCCGGTCGGCCCCTGTAGGCCCTTTCTTCTGAGCTCTAAGACACGTCATCTGTCATGTGTCACGATCTGGGAGATCGCCGATATCGAGCATCATCAGCTCTCTCTCCCGTCTCTCCGCCCTCACTCTCTCCGGCGACATTATGGGCCCCCCATCCCACCGAATAAATGCAGCCTTCTTGCTCCAATAAAAGCTGCACTACAACTCATCAATTTTTTCTGACTGAATACAATTCCTCTTCATATAACTATAACCAGCGTTTAAGCTTTTTGATTAAATTTGGAATAGGGTTTTCATTTAGGCTTTGAATTTGGGCTTTAATTAAGTTTTATGTTAAAACCCTCTTAATTCAATACTTTGATTGAAACCCTAGATAGAAATCCTAATCAAACATAATCTTTTTTTAAGTATAAATCAAGTTCGCCGGCGTTGAGTAAGATCGCCGTTGTGGTTGGGTTATCGCCGAAGTCGGATTTGGAGGTGGAGGAGTGGGATTGGCCATGGAGTTTGTGAGAGAGAATTAATTCTTCTTTTTTTATAGAGGGGTATTTTGGTCAAGACTCGTGCGATTTGGATGGAAAGAGTAACAGAAGTCAGGTCAAGGGAACAAAGTGCAGTGTATTAAAAATAAGGGTGGTTTTCTGCTTTTGGTTATAAGTGGGGGGTTTCCCTGCATTTAAGCCTATATTTTAATCAAAATACAAAACAATTAGAACAAAAACACTCAACTTTAATTGACATTAAAATAAGTTGTTATCAGTAATGTTTATTACGGTGTCGAAGTGAGTGAGTCAGTGCACCCACACCTCATTTACCAAATGTATACAATTTAGAGGATCTAAGAAAATAAAAGAAAAATTCAAAATATAATAAAGAATCTTGGCATGATAATTCAGAATTGGTTGATGAACCAATTCCATAGCAACATGTGATATGCTGCAGATTGAGATGCTTATTCTATTATCTGTGTTATTTTTGTGTTGATGCTATCTTCACATTCACATGCAAGTGAACCAGGGTCAGTTTGTTTAATGGAATTAGAGATTGAGTTGGGAGTCAAGGGAACAACAAAGTAGAAACAGTAGAAGAAAATTAGAGATTGAGTTCGACGGGAGACATAATTTTACGGGCGTATTGCGTTGCATCGGGCAGTTTATATTTGAAAATTAGTTGATTTTGATCAACGCCTAATTCGGCGGGAGTCTCCCGTCGAATTAGTCATCGACCAAAACCAACAAACCTAGCCCGACTTCAGCCTTCAATATCCGTTAAAAAAATTCCAAAATCAAAAAGTCCCCTCTCGAAGCAGCCCCCTCTTCCCGCAAAAATCACTTTCCCTCCAAATTTTTGACCCCAAAATCACTCGCTGCTGTCTTGATCTCGCACGTCGTCGCCGTCGGCCGCCCCTTCCTCCTCCTCCTCCTGGTCGACGCGTCCTCGTCGTCATCGTCAATCCTTTACCTCATCACTATCATCCTCAAGACTGACCACCCCTCATCATCATCGTCGTCGTCGTCATCATCATAGTCGAGCCCGACCCTCCTCGTTCTCCTCATCGTCATCACCATCGATCTCCCCTCCTCCTCGTCATTCCCAAGCCCGACCCGATCACCCCTCCTCCACCCCCTTCACCGAGCACTCCATCCTCTTCCTCCTTTTTCGTCGGGCCATCCCTCCTCCGACCACTACATCCGAGCTTCCCTCCTCCGTCGACATCGTCCACCGGATCTATCTCGACATGAAATCGACGAAGAATTAGGTAAATTAATTTTGTAAAATTTCAATTTCCAAAACATATTTATTGTTAATTTATTTAAATTAGTTATATTGGAGGATTTATGTAGAGATGTACGGAGAAAGAAATTGAAATTATAATAAGATTGCAGGGTTGACGTCGTTGTGATTGCTCGCTTTCTTCGCACTCGATATGCGTTGGAATACGGTACACCATCCTACACCTTTTGATTCCTGACTACTAAACCTAAATTAATTCACCAATTAAATATTAATTAAACTGAAACCAAATAGCCCAGATCAAGATAGTTAATAACCAATTGACCATAAACGGTATAGCAAAGAGGGTCCTGAGACGGTCGTCGATGAACAAGAAATTCACAATAAGCTGCTTAAACATATGGTGAAAATATGGAGAAGACACAAGAACTGTAAGTCGATATCGCACACCCCACGAGTTCGCGAGGAGGAGGAAATTGCAAAAAATGATTTTTACGGGTTTCACAACACCGACTAGAACCAAGGATCGATCATAAACCCTAACTAGTATACCACTTGAGGTTTAACTACTCGGATGAATATTATACCTCGTAGTATCGTGTCCTTCGGGTCTTTTACTCGCTGTCCTCCTCGTCATCGTAGGCTCCAAGGATCGTAACGGATCGTGGCTTCCTCGTCGCTTCCTCGAGTCAAAGACGATCCATCCGAGAGTCTATAGTCCGAGCTCCAACCTCAACTCCGAGATAGCTAGGACAAGTAGCTTGTTAGACTAGATGGCCTAGGTGATGTAGAGAGTGAAGATGGAATACTTTGTCTCTTGGAACCTTAGGTTTCTCAACTCATGAGACAATTAGGGTTTCGTATGAGAAAAGAAGTGAACTTGAGAAATGAGAGAGGGATTGTGAGCACTTGAGAATAGCTTGGCTACCCCAAGATAATAGATGAAGCTATAAAAGATATTTTGGATATAAATATCTCACCACAAAATATCTCACAAGCTTCACAAATATCTATTTTGTCAAGTGAGTGAGTCATCTAGTAGCCATGCTAGATTCAATGCTTAAAATCCACCTCATTTCTCCACCCATAATGTTTAATCCAAAAAAGAATCCAAACCCTAATAGGTGTCCACTTCTAGAAGCTTTCCCGAACTAATTACGGGAATGCCCTGAAGGGTCCCGGCAGCGCCCCGGCCATCGAAACGCGGCCAAAATGCGGAACAAAAATTTATCAAACCGGCGCTATCACTACCCGAATCCCGGAACGACCTTAAACTCTAAACTAGAAAACTAAATTAAGAGTTAGAATCTTTATACCGAGATGATCCGAGTCATTCGGTCTTCATTCCAAGCTCCTAGCGATCCTTTGATGATGTTTGGTTGCCGGTCTTCCTCCATCTCCGATGATCCATCCGAGGGAAACGGCACAAGCTCCAACCTCATCTAACGAGATAACCGACGCTCCAACGTCGCTAGCGATGGAGAGTGGGGGTGTATAAATATGTCACGACAATTTTCTCTCTATCATGAGCTCCATAGAGCAACCAAAGAAGATGATGAAGGAGGTGATGGCTTTTGGCATGAACAAAGAAAAATGCATAACCCTTTTGTGTGAATGAGAGAGTGGAGCTTTTAATCAAGTGTGTCATCAAGCAAATGAAAAGAGCCCCATTTCCTATTGTGGCCGGGGCCCCCTCCTCATTCACACAAAAGGAAAATGTTTCATTTTTTAATTTGATTAAACAATGTGAACCATTAAACAAATGTGCACCGTACCTTAGTCCATGCCAAAACCCATGCCACAAATAACATCACCTTTTCCACCTCATAAATAAAAAACAAATGAATTTTCATAAATGGAAAAACATATAAATGAGGTGGCATCTTCAAGAAGCTATTCCGTATAAAATACGGAATACTTCCCGGTACATGTATCGAAATACATATACGCGTATTCGTACCAAAATACGATTAGCCGAGAGAGAAAACGAATAGTGAACAATAATACTAGAATACGTATTTACAAATATATATATAAATTATTAAATCAAAACCTGATTTAATAAACTGGCTTAATCCTAAGCCGCTAGTATTATCAACCGTCCAATTAAAGTCTGCGCAGCAAGTGCACATATTTAATCGGACATCTGTATGTATCAACATACCTCATCTACACCATATCGCCTGAACCGTGAAAACCCTCTGTGTGGGACTCTAAAGACTCGTCAATACGCTGGCAGTGGGTTTAACCACAAGCACGTCAGCGGCACTAGCTGTACGTAACGGCTATCCAGGTATTGAGCGAAAGGGAGGCCGACGAGCAAACTCATCCTGAACCCTTACTGAGCCTGTCAGTGACAATATCCGTACAGTCCGGTCTGTTCGTCTAAGAGTATCGCATATCGAGTCTAGGGGGGTGGATAAAGTCAGACCCCCAACAACGCGATATTTAGTGTCCGTATGAAAACCCATCACCACATGAGAAACTATCGATCCTAGATCGATAATTCTCGTCCACCATGGCCACGGATTTATGGTGATGGCCATCCGTACACAACGCGACATCAACCTCCAATACCGGGAGAGACGAATCCCCGACGATCCGATCACTGCCTCCATGTGGCTCGGGACTGTACCCAACTAAAACCTGTTTGCACGACTCCTTTGAACCGTGGTAGGGTAGTAATCAAAGCACGGTGGGAACTCACACGAGACAAATGACGATCTTAGGTCGACAGACTAACCTGTACACATGTCACCTGGGAACTGCTATCTGACAATAGGTATAATACCAACTAGCAGGTTCCCGGCGAATCCGTCCAGTATACTCATAACCCAATGAGCACCTGTATACTATCTTAGATGAACAAACTAACACCAATGGCTTGTGAGACCTGGCCACCGCCCCTTGTCGGGGTCTCGATCAGTATACACTAGTCTACACTGGAGTATCGATGCCCGGTCTCGATACTCCTACGACTAGGGACATTTAAGGATGTGCTTATAGACCCCCAGCTCCCACGTATGTGATCGCCATCACAATGCTGGTAGTCAAGCAAGAATCCTAAGGGCTCTATCAACATGTATATGATGATAAAGACAAACCAAATAGCATACTATCATCTTGAGTAAGACTGTTTTATCGGTATAGGTCCTACTTCAGTCATCATAATCATAAGTCCGCGACTATGATAATTGCCTTGAGGGCACTATAGCCAACAATCTCCCACTTGCACTTAAGGCCAATTATTGCGATGTCGCATACTCACAGCCCGTGTGATACCGAACACCTAACTTCTCTACTAATCAGTTTCGTAAAGCCCGTTTGCGAAAATGATTGCGTTCGAGAAATAGCCTCAGTGAGTGGATCCGCTCCAATGTTTCTTTCTGTATCTCTCTATATCTCAACTTCGCAGAGAAAACTATCTCCCGAAATGAGTAATACTTGTCTTAGAATTTGTCTGGATGTCTGATGGGACCCAGTTCATAAATGAACTCCAAATCCAGCAAACTACTTAGACTGTATCGTCCACTGAATTTAATCAGTATCCTGCGCCATGCCTTTCCTCAGTATTCGCTTGGACCACCTGTCCAACATAATGTCTCTCAAAAGAGGGAAAACTATAACTCTGACAGTCACTCTATCATCCAGGTCACCTTAGAAGCCTGAAATGTTAACCGTCTCCCGAAAGAGGCTGTCGTAATCATTTCCCAAGAACATTCACTTATGTTCAATAACTGCTTCCCAATGTTTCTCCAGGATTGGATTAATATATATGCTTATTGCATCTAGTGCAAAAGCAATATCTGGTGTCGTACTTGACAATTCATGATTAACTCAATTGTCTAAGCAAATGATATGTTAATCATGCAAATCCCTCTCCTCTTTAGTCTGTAAGACACCTTTAGAGAGGGTGACTCCATCACCTGCAGGTACACCACCATGCCAGGAGTCGTCCATTTAATGTCAAAATACCCAGATTAGGATACTTCCCAAATCTAGATCTAAAACCATAGATCTAGTGACCAGAAAACCTGATATTATATCCATATCTTATGTGGAGAAACAACTTTGTGACAACCAAAGTACAATCGATCGTAGTATAGGAATATCTCTTCCTATTAAGTGCATATCATCCCAATACCTAGACATCACTCTCTACTACCTTCTTACCAGATCCATCTCCTATTCTGATGAGGTCAAAGCCTATGACTGTCACATCAAAATTAGATGATCTATTTCCGCTATCCCTGCTTTATTCTATAAATAGACATAAGCTACTTACCCACTATGCTTCCGCTGCTCCCACTGACTACAACAACCCTCTGGCAGAGTCATATACACGTGCACTTCCAAAGCTAGTTTAGAATGACGCTATACTCATCCTCCTGCCGGGTCTTATAGTCTAGAACAACAGCAATGACAAGTCTGGGTAAATAAGAACCTCCCTGTCACCATCACTGAGAAGACGGAAGTACCTCTCGGGTGCTTGAGGTTACCCACCAAATCTGCGGAGTGGCTAATGGAACGTCAACAACAATTGAATCCTTAGGTTCTATTAAATCTTCAGTGATCGTTTGCGGTTCTGGAATCACTTCCAGTTCTACCATACTCCCACTTCTGTTTTCTGAAAAAATCCATTTTACTAAAACTGTGGCGAGTCAAGAACAATATAAATATTGATCTTCCTTATGGTAGAAAGTTAACCCTCGTCAAAGCCCGGGATAACCCACAAACAGCCATTACTGAAACGTGCCTTGAGTTTATCCGGATTCTGGTTTTAAGTATCAGCCGGACAACTCCCTATACCTTAACATCGTTAAGATATAAATTGATTCTATATATATCTAATATAGAAACGAAAGCACTAATTTAATTTAAACTAGATTCAAAAACATGCAGCTGTCTCCAGTGCATATCATCCAAATGGAAAAAAGGTCAATCAACATTACTCATCTTGGAGTGCATCCATATATGAGTAACCTGAAAAAGAAGTAAGTTCTCAAAACCATTACTATTAACTGAATACCTAACACAAGTATCTACATCCTCGAATACTTCGAAGAATCCCGATACTTCTAACAAATGGTCCTCTACTTTATTCTTATACCTATAACTTCTGAATATCTGGACTTTGCATTTCAACGAAATACATGTCCAGAACTGGAGAAGTCATAAGTAAACAGAATATAGTACGAGTACCAACCCCTTTGTCCTAATGGACACTGGACAATATATAAAACTTTGTATAAGTCCCCTGAGTTCAACAACTCAAACCCTGTGTGTCGTAGGTTGAAAAAATTGTAGTATGGTTAAGAAGAATTACACCGCTGTTGAATGCACCTTACCTAATCACCAACCGATATAGGTAAATGTCACAGACAAAATATCAAAAAGATATATCTCACTTTATAAAAATAAACATACAGATATATCAGTTTGAAATTGGTGCATACCAACGGATATTCAAAACCAAATATTTGCCATCGGGCAAAATCCTGATGATTTTCTCAAATATCACCAATTACAACGAATTCCGATATAATGAGAATCTAATCACCCAATTCCAATATCTTACTCCCACTCACCATCCGTAATAATATACAGATGTGAGAAACTGATCTGGTAAATACATACCCTGGAGTTAGATTCCAATTGGGAAAACAGATTTCAATTAACATTGCACAGTGAAACCGAAACATGAAAATGTTTCAAAAAGTGTTAACTAGTATTCCTAGTAATGCCTCTTCCATTATCCTGAATCATGACAGTAACCATATACTTACCTGCCCTCACTGCAATCTCTTTATTATGTCTTTACTTATTACCTTCTGTACACCTCCTTTACGCTAATTGGTTTTCTTCATTCCCTACCCTTCGGCACCAGCCTAAGGTTTGAAGAAGACTATCCAATAAGCATAATAGGTGTACTCTCCTAATCCTAGGAGCCCTCGCAACCTGAGAGAAGGTAATGGGAAAAGACATCTGAATAATCCTATTCAATCTCTCCAGAACCAGAATCCATCCTCGAAAAAGTTCCTTCGAGTTCGTATATAACCATACGATGGATTTATCCAATGGAAGTGGATGTTCGTAATAATACGGGGTGTTCTGGAGAAAAGCAAAGTGGATGTAGGAGTGGCAGGGGTATACCCGGTCTTTGTCGTGAATGATGGTGATCGCAATTTCCTTTGCCATTATTCTAATCCCTTTATATATGTCTTTACTTATTACCTTCTGTACACCATAGTTAAGCTTGTTGGTTTTCTTCCTTCCCTACCGTTCGACACCTGCCTATAGTCTGGAGGAAGACTATCCAATAAGCTCAATAGGTGTACCCTCTCTTAATCCTAGGAGCCCTCACAATCTGAGAGAAGGTAAAGAGAAAAGACAACCGAATAATCCTATTCTATCTCTCCAGAACCAGAATCCATCCTCGAAAAAGATCCTTCGAGTTCGTATATAACCATACGATGGATTTATCCAATGGAAGTGGACGTTCGTAGTGATACGGGGTGTTCTGGAGAAATGCAAAGGTGATATAGAAGTGGCAATGATATATGCGACACCGTGACATTCCAAAATCCATAGTGTTTATGGAAAGTTCGGTCAACTTGGTTTCATGAGTTTTAGTCAAAGGTCGGGTCATAGTTGCAGCCAGAGAGAAAGAGAGAAGAAACACTCAGCGTGCACTCTAACCTAGATCAGAATGGTTAATCATTTTATCTAATCTGGATGGCTCCCACTGTATCCTCGAATTCTCCTCCAAACCTAAAAGGAGAATTAGTCGGTGTCACCCGAGGAGTAATCCTACTCCTCAGTGGGAATCGGGATCCAACTATCATCGCATGATAACTTAATGGAAGCCACTCAAGTCACCACACTCTAGAAGGTATGCGCAAGCCTGGCAAGTTTCCTGTATGTTTGAAACTCCGGATATGATTTTTACCTCAAGCAGTTTATGACCTTGACGGATGCCAACAAATCATAAGTTGCAAGTCAAGTTCTACCCGTTATTGTCCTGATTAATTTAGACCCACCCGTACTCACCCTTGACGGATGCCAACAAGGCTGCACGACTTTCCTAGATTAATGCATATCCATGCTACAGAGAAGTAACACATAGCTACCGCACACTATGCCTTGACGGAAGCCAACAAACATAGCACGAATACTAGGCACTACTTTTCTGAAATGACGGAGGGCTACGGCTGGTTTTTGGCGAAAAACCTTTAACGTAATGAACTTGATATCGTTGAAGGAATCCAAGTGGTTTATAAATATATAGTGGCGAAAACTTTTGCTAAAGAGGTCACTCCCGGTGAAGAGATCTCGGCTCTTTCCCCGTCGAATGGGGGTGCAGGATATCCCAAACTGAATACCACGATGCAAAGCAAAAATAATCGACTATAGCAAAGTTATTACGTTGACGCAAACTTTTACCCAAGGGGTCACTCCCGATGAAGGGATCTCGTCCCTTGCCTCGTCGAATGAGGTGCAGGATATTCCAAATGAATACCACGATGCAAAGAAAAAATGTACGTCTGTAATGTCAGTTTTTAAAAAACTTGGTTCCAACAACATCATATAAATGTTTGTTTTATCCTTGCATTGATAAGAATCTATGCAGTCCCATCAATTAATCACACCAGAAAAGAACGAAAATAAAATGTACGTATATGCCATCCGCATTCGCCACCGGGTCCCGTCATCACCCGTTAGGTTACTTAACTAACGACAGAGCGGGGACTGGGCTAGCGCGGGTGCAAAACATATACAACATCTACTAGTATATATAAATATATATATAACATTCGTCCCAGGCATGATATAAAGCAATATCACAGAAGCAACACAGAATGGTGGATAATCTGGAGCCCCGGGTTTCACTTGAGCCGCAAGTGAGACCCGACGTTTCCTGTCGTGTGGATAGCATGTGCAATGAAACCTAGACCCCTACGAGCGCGGAAAGTTAACCGCCAAAACCAGAAGTGAGGCAGCCCCCTTCAGCAACGTGAATGGACCACCCAGCACTTCACGGAATCCGGTAACTTGAGCACCCCTCCTGGGTCACCTATACCCCCTACGAGTGCGGCGAATAGCACGCCAATTCTAGAGTAAGGTCCCCTCTATCTGAATGCCTTGAGATGCGGACCAGTTGCCCTCTAGAACCCGGCTATTCGTGCACCCCACCGCGGGGTAATCCTAGTACAGAAAATAAAATAATATACAAGGGTGACATCGACCTCAGCCCGGTCGTGCCCCAAAAGAATAATATACAAACTGGCAGTGACGGCAGTCCACATGTCGGACGCTCGCCCCACAATATCAAATGTACAAATGAAATAAAACTGTACTAACATTGCACCATAGCTATCCACCACGACGATCCAACCAACATCACAGCACATTACAGAACATCAACGTGAATGTCACGTTCGCAAACCCGTCTAAAAGACATATAGCAATTAGACGAGTTTACCGATCAAATGACATTCACGGTCGCAGATAGAAATGTAAGTACTGATAAACGCACACTTAAATATCGATCGAAAAAATTCCAAATTGGCCCCAATAGCAAAACAATACTTCACTGAAACCTGGGCCAAAATAGAATATCACAAAAATCACAATTTTACATCAGGAGGCTACAGTAAAAATTTGGAAGCCCGTCGCTAAAAAATGGCCGCGGAACAGCCGCCAATAGGAGGTTAGTGCGGCGGATCCGCGGCACTTTAGTGGCATCACGAGCTCAATTTTTTTGTGTATCCTTATATTTTCCTGCACGGATTTTTAAGATGCATGAAATAATTTTTTTGAACACTTTTGAAAATCGAAAGAAACATGAAAAATGAAATCGTGGTTTCGGTAAAATCCGTCGATCGATCTTTTAAGAACGTCTAAACAAGCTAGTAAGGGGTTTAAAGGGTGGCTCTGATACCATGAAGGGTCCCGGCAGCGCCCCGGCCGTCGAAACGCGGCCAAAATGCGGAACAAAAATTTATCAAACCGGCGCTACCGCTACCCGAATCCCGGATCGACCTTAAACCCTAAACTAGCAAACTAAACTAAGAGTTAGAATCTTTATACTGAGATGATCCTAGTTCTTCGGTCTTCATTCCAAGCTCCTAGCGATCCTTTGATGATGTTTGGTTGCCGGTCTTCCTACATCTCCGATGATCCACCCGAGGGAAATGGCACAAGCTCCAACCTCGTCGAACGAGGTAACCGACGCTCCAACGTCGCTAGCGATGGAGAGTGGGGGTGTATGAATATGTCACTACAGTTTTCTCTCTACCATGAGCTCCATAGAGCAACCAAAGAAGATGATGAATGAGGTGATGGCTTTTGGCATGAACAAAGAAAAATGCCTGACCCTTTTGTGTGAATGAGAGAGTGGAGCTTTTAATCAAGTGTGTCATCAAGCAAATGAAATGAGCCCTATTTCCTATAGTGCCCCCCCTCCTCATTCACACAAAAGGAAAATGTTTCATTTTTTAATTTGATTAAACAATGTGAACCATTAAACAAATGTGCACCATACCTTAGTCCATGCCAAAACCCATGCCATAAATAACATCACCTTTTCCACCTCATAAATAAAAAACAAATGAATTTCCATAAATGGAAAAACATATAAATGAGATGGCATCTTCTAGAAGCTATTCCGTATAAAATACGGAATACTTCCCGGTACATGTATCGAAATACATATACGCGTATTCGTACCAAAATACGAATAGCCGAGAGAGAAAACGAATAGTGAACAATAATACTAGAATACATATTTACAAATACATATATAAATTATTAAATCAAAACCTGATTTAATAAACTGGCTTAATCCTAAGCCGCTAGTATTATCAACCGTCCAATTAAAGTCTGCGCAGCAAGTGCACATATTTAATCGGACATCTGTATGTATCAACATACCTCATGTACACCATATCGCCTGAACCGTGAAAACCCTCTGCGTGGGACTCTAAAGACTCGTCAATACGCTGGCAGTGGGTTTAACCACAAGCACGCCAGCGGCACTAGCTGTACGTAACGGCTACCCAGGTATTGAGCGAAAGGGAGGCCGACGAGCAAACTCATCCTGAACCCCTACTGAGCCTGTCAGTGACAATATCCGTACAGTCCGGTATGTTCGTCTAAGAGTATCTCATATCGAGTTTAGGGGGGTGGATAAAGTCAGACCCCCAACAACGCGATATTTAGTGTCGGTATGAAAACCCATCACCACCTGAGAAACTATCGATCCTGGATCGATAATTCTCGTCCACCGTGGCCACGGATTTATGGTGATGGCCATCCGTACACAACACGACATCAACCCCCAATACCGGGAGAGACGAATCCCCGACGATCCGATCACTGCCTCCATGTGGCTCGGGACTGTACCCAACTAAAACCTGTTTGCACGACTCCTTTGATCCGTGGTAGGGTAGTAATCAAAGTACAGTGGGAACTCACACGAGAAAAATGACGATCTCAGGTCGACATACTAACCTGTACACATGTCACCTGGGAACTGCTATCTGACAATAGGTATAATACCAACTAGCAGGTTCCCGGCGAGTCCGTCCAGTGTACTCATAACCCAATGAGCACCTGTATACTATCTTAGGTGAACAAATTAACACCAATGGCTTGTGAGACCTGTCCACCGCCCCTCGTCAGGGTCTCGATCAGTATACACTAGTCTACACTGGAGTATTGATGCCCGGTCTCGATACTCCTACGACTAGGGACATTTAAGGGTGTGCTTATAGACCCCCAGCTCCCACGTATATGATTGCCATTACAATGCTGGCAGTCAAGCAAGAATCCTAAGGGTTCTATCAACATGTATATGATGATAAAGACAAACCAGATAGCATACTATCATCTTGAGTAAGACTGTTTTATCGGTATAGGTCCTACCTCAGTCATCAATTTCACAAGTCCGCGACTATGATAATTGCCTTGAGGGCACTAGAGCCAACATGCCCCTTATCCGTATATACATGCCCGCATCCTTATTCCGAAGAATATGAATACAAAGAGACGAAACAATCCATCAGTACAATACTAAGATCCAGCTTAAACCAAAGCCCACTAGTATCATCCGCCCGAACATCATACGCGCACAAGTGCACGTAAGTGACCGAACCCTGTCGTAAAACCATACGACCTCTACATCGTTTCTCCCGATGCAGGGAAACTCTCTATGTAGGACTCTAAAGACTCGACAATACGCTGGCAGTGGGTTTAACCACAAGCCGCAAGCGGTACTAGCTACACGTAACGGCTTCCCAGGTATCTGTAGATGAGAAGGCCGATGAGCAAACATATCCGAACTCCTTCTGAGCCTGTATGTGACAATCTCCGCACAGTCCGGTCTGTTCGTCTAAGAGTATCGCATATCGGTCCTAGGGGGCGGTAAACGTCGGACCCCTAATAGTGCAATAAGTCATGTCGGAGTGTAGTTCAGAACACCTTGGGAAACTACTGGAATACCAACCAGCAAATCTCGCTTGCCCTGGCCAGGGACTTTGTGTAATGGATCTCCAAACACAGCGTGATATCAACCCCCAATACCAGTAGAGACGAATCCTTTCTAACCGCCACTGCCTCCAAGTGCTTCGAGACTGCACCCAACTACTACCTGTTTGCACGACTCTTTTGAGCCATGGTAGAGTAGTAATTAGAGTACAGTGGGAACACGCTTAAGGCGAAGTAGCAGTGTCAAGTCGACGGACTAAACTGTACTCATGTCACCTGGGAACTGCTACCCGACGATAGGTATAATACCCACCAACAGTTCCTGACGAGTCCTGTCCAGTGTACTCATAACCTAATGAGCACCTGCATATTATCTCCAGTACGACGTACTAATGGCTGTGGGACAGACCATCTCCCCTGCTGGGATGAGAAGCGTATACACTAGTCTACTCCGGAGTATCGATACTCCGTCTCGATAATCCTACGACTAGGGACCTGTATAAGGATGTGCTTGTAGATTACCCAGCCCCCACTAGTGTGACTGCCATCACAAAGCTGGTAATCAAGCAAAGATCCTAAGGGCTCTACTAATCTGTATAAGCGATATGCTAAAAGAAACACATGCACATATTGAAGTACCAAGTAGCATACTACCATTTTGGGCAAGACTGTTAATACAAATGTGAATATCCCAAGCTTCCATTAAGTAATATACAAACCTGTATGGTACAATAATGGCCTCTAGGGCATACATCACTAACAATCTCCCACTTGCACTAGGGCCATGTACTGGCGTATCGCGGACCTATCATCTGGATCGGCCTCTCGAATTATGTCTGAGAGATGGCTTTCGTGGGTGGATCTGCAGTGTTATTCTCCGTATCTACTCTCCTCATCTCGATCTCCCAGATCAGGTGGTACCGCCTCAAAATGTGTTTGGACTTCTGATGGGACCTGGGTTCCTTCGCTAAAGCTATAGCACCATTGTTATCACAATACAGCAGTATTGGATTAACAATGGTTGGAACCACCTGAAGTTCTGTGAGGAACTTCTTTATCCAGACAGCTTCTTTTGCGGCATCGCAAGCAGCTATGTACTCCGCTTCCATCGTCGAGTCAGCAACTTTGTCCTTCTTGGAGCTCTTCCAACAGACCGCCCCTCCATTGAGGGTAAAGACATAACACGACATATACTTGGAGTCTTCCTTATCACTCTGGAAGCTGGAGTCAGCAAAGGCCACGATCTGGAGGTCTTTTCTGCCATACACCAAGAACATCACCTTAGTCCTTCTCGGGTACTTGAGAATTTTCTTTACTGCTATCCAGTGCTTCTCTCCTGGGTTTGACTGATATCGGCTTACAACGCTTAATGTGTAGGTTACATCTAGTCTGGTACACAACATCGCATACATTATATAGCCTACCGCAGAAGCGTAGGGTATAGATGACATGCGAGCCCTTTCCAAATCAGTCTTTGGAGACATCTCTTTGGAGAGGGTGATTCTGTGATAAGCCGGTAGATTACCACGCTTTGAATCTTCCACTGAATCTTTTCAGTATGGTGTCGATGTACCTTGACTATGAAAGTCTATCTATCTGTTTAGATCTATCACGATAGATCTGGATCCCCAGAATGTAGGAGTCATCACCCAGGTCTTTCATGGAGAATCTCTGTGACAAGAATCCTTTGACTGACTATAGCATAGGAATGCCATTTCCTATTAAGAGAATGTCATCCACGTACAAGACAAGTGTTAGTTATATGTATGCCCTAGAGGCCATTACTATACATAGGATGTATATTGTAGTGGATGCTTGGACATATATAGGGATGACTTTCTTGCTCGATATGATAGTATGCTATCTGGTTACACTTTACCTTAACGTGTACACTGATTGTCTCTCTGTTACATGTTGGTAAAGCCCTTAGGATGTGTACTTGACTACCTGGACTATGATGCGGATCATACTAGTGGGGACATGGTAGTCCATAAGTACATCCTTCAAAGTCCCTAGTCGTGGGTGTATCGAGACAGGGCATCGATATACCAGAGTAGACTGGCGTGTAGCTTCTCGACCCATATAGATGGGCGATGGATGATCCCATATCCATTGGTGTTTGACATCAGAGATGATATACGGGTGCTCAGTGGAGACTGGGTACACTGGACGGACTTGCCGAGAACTCCCAGATGGTATTATACCTTACGTCAGATGGCAGTTCTCTGGTGACACTGGTACAGGTTAGTCTGTAAACCCGAGATCGTCATAGAGTCTTGTGTGATTCCCACTGTGCTTTGATTTCCATCATACCACGTCCAAAAGGGCGTGCAAAAAGGTGGCTTTTGGGTACAGTCCCGAGTCACATGGAGGCAATGAGCGATATGAGGGGTTTCGTCTCTCCCGGTATAGGGAGTTGATGTTGCGCAGTGTTCGATTGGCTATAACAGGAAGTCCTTGGCCAAGGCTGTTTTAGGGACTTACTGGTAAGTGTTACCAGTAGTTTCTCGACCCGTTATGAGCCTCATATCGACACGACTTATCGAGTTATTGGGGTCTGACGTTTACCACCCCTAGACGAGATATGCGACATATCAGACGAACAGAACGGACTGTATGGTAGTGTTACTCGTTGGATTCACTGGAGTGTGAGCGGGCTTGCTCGTTGATCTTCTGATCGCTCAATACCCGGGTGGCCGTTACGTTTAGCAGACCGCTTGCGGCTTGTGGGTGTTTGATATGATCATCACCTGCTACCGGCGTATTGACGAGTCTTTAGAGTCCTACACAGGGGTTTCCTGGCTCAAGCGAAACGAAATATGAGCGCATATGAGATATGTGCGGGACCGAGAATAATACCAGTATGTGATATTGTATTCTATTCTCGCGATTTGTATCATCGGTCGGTTATATGTGATATAGCCGGGTTATCGGATCAAGTGTTGATTCGATAAGTTGTTACTATTGATATTAGTCGGTTATATGCGATATGACCGGATCGTTAAATCAAGTGTTGATTTAATGATTTAATGTATAATTATATATTTGATATATTACTTTACATTAACCAGTATTGGTTCACTTAAGATTGATTTTCTCACTTGAAAGTGTACATTGTTTATATGTGATATATGCAAGTGTACATGTTTGTATCATGCTTGATGATACAAACAAGTTGTGTGTATGAGACTTGAACCATATCAAGGTTGGATTAGGGTTTACTATTTTCCTAAAGAAATAACAAAAGAGAGTGACTTTGGTCAAAGTTATCAAGCTTCATGAAGCTTGATGAACATTGACAAAGTCAACTCTTTTGTCATTTGTTCAAGATATTAGCTAACCCAACCCTTAACCTTATGCTATGGTTAATTCTCTACATGAGTTAAGCATGAGGGCTTAACTCAACCATGGTGCCATGATTAAAAGGATAAGTGTTCATATTATTCTTTTGAATGGAAATTATTCTTTCTTCTTCATCATCTTCATCAAGCTTGAAAAAGCTTGCTAGCTCCAATGGCATCATGAGAAAAAGAGTGAGAAATCCAATTCTAAAGTGAACCCACTTCCTATTTCTTCATCCTCTACCACTTGCCATGTAGTATAGAGTGTTCTCTTCACAAAGTTTTCGACCGAGTGAAGGAATAGCTTGAGTTTGAGTCTCCCCGACGTAGATCATCTTCGGCCTCGAAGTCAATGACCTAGCCCGATCATTTCTCCGACGAAACCATCGCAAGAGTCCAGGACCCGATGATCGTAGCGGAGGGACATCATCTCGGAGCTAAAGAAGTAGTGGACCGGATCTACAAAGTTTGTAATCCCTTTCACTTAGCAATAAAGTTGTTTAGTTGCTTGCTTTTCGCCTTAACTTCTAGTCAACGATCTATATTAGGGTTTCTCGGAACCGGAAAAATTTTGTTTGGCATGGTTGATGCCTTGTGGAACCTCCTTAGTGTGCCTAGGAACCCTACAACAAGGAATACCACAGTTCTCTCTACAATCTTATTGTAAATGCATGGTTCATTTGGATTTTTTATAAAGTCGAATTTTTTGACCGTCTCATCAAAACAGATGTTTCAACTCCGTGATACCTGCTTTAGTCCATAAATGGACGTAAACAACTTGCACACTTTACCGCTGCTCCCACTCTGAATGAAACCCTCTGGCTGATCCATATAGACGCACTCTTTCCATTTAGAAAAGCGGCCTTTACGTCCATCTGCCAAATCTTATAATCGTGGAAGGCAGCAATGGAAAGAAGGATCCGAATAGATTTGAGCATAACCACTGGAGAAAAGGTTTCATCATAGTCCAAACCAGGTCTTTGACGAAAACCCTTTGCAACAAGTCTAGCCTTATAGGTTTCAACATGTCCATCTACACCAATCTTCTTTCTGAAGATCCATTTGCAGCCTACGGGTTTTACCCCTTCAGGAGCAATGTCTAAAGTCCATACTTTGTTGGTGTACATGAACTCCATTTTGGTCCGCATTGCATCCAGCCATTTTACTGAGTCGCCGCTCTGAATGGCTTGCTGGAAGCTAGTAGGCTCATCATTGTCAATGATGCAATCCTTTTGATCCCCGTCTATGAGAAAACCGTAGTATCTCTCAGGCGGATGAGACTGCCTGCTACTTTTATGGAGTAGCGCGGGGACGTCCGGTTCTTTTGAAACCTTTGGTTCTACCAAGCTTCCAGTAATAGCTTGTAGTTATGGAATTTCTTCCAGTTCTATTGCGCTCCCACTTATCTGATTTTCTAAAAATTCAGTTTTCAAGAAGCGGGCATGACGAGAAACAAAGACCTTTTGCTCCTCTGAATAATAGAAAAAATACCCCTTGGAGTTCTTTGGGTATCCCACAAACTTACATTGTACTGAGTGTGCCTCGAGCTTGTCCGCATGCTGCTTTTTGACAAAAGCTGGACATTCCCATGACTTAAAGTGTTTAAGACAGGGTTTCTTCCCACTCCACATCTGATATGATGTGGTAGGCACTGACTTAGTAGGAACCTGGTGTTGGGGTCGAAAATTGCACCCCGGTTGACCAAATCAAAGTCAAGGTCAACCCCAAGCCAGGTGGGCTGATCAGTCGAAAATATTGCATTTTTAACACATCAATTTCCCTACTCTTTGCAATTATCTAAAGGTGTTTGGTATAAATATAGCACATATTAGCAATTCGTCTGTAAAATACCAAATAACATGTGTTATACATTATAACCGGCATTTTGAGGGAAATTGAGTGTTTATTATTGCACGCATGATCTTTTCTGTATTAAACACTTGTCTCGAGATTGTGTGCAGGAAATTCTCCAGGTAAAAGAGCCGAAACTGCTAAAAGTGCTGATAAAATACGTCAAGTCCAAGACTTGAAATATGGCAGTGAACAAGAAAGTATAAAAATATTCCAGACATCAGAAAAGTGTCATAAAGCCAACAACAAAATAACCTGGAAATTTCATACAGACAACACACTAAACGGCCGCGGATCCGCGGCCGCGTTGACTCAGTGGGGGCAGAAACATTTTCCCGAGGCTTGCTTTTCAACATCAAAACTTCTTCAAGATACTTCAGTTCCTAGAGTTCTCCAGAAGTTTCCCTTCTAACAGCCAAGCTTCTTGTGCAAGCTAAATACCTACCAAGCTTCTCATGAAAGCTAGCTAACTACCTTACTCTAGAAGATTCTTTACAACTACCTAGCTTCCTATGCAAGCTTCATAACAACCAAGCTTCCAAGGGAAGCTAAACCTAGCTTAGCTTCTAAAGGAAGCTAAACCTAGCTTCTAGGGGAAGCTTAAGGAAAACACTATAAAAGGGGACCCATGGCTTCATTAAAAGGTTGTTGGTTGTTCTACAATTCTACACACAAGTTGAGTGACACAACTTGTAAACTCAAAATCCTAGCCTCAAATACAATTCAAAAACCAAATCAAGATTCATCGAGTACCAAATCAAGCAAGAATCCAATAAGCCTTTGAAGCAACGCCGATCTTCATCCGAGCAAGAGATCCACGACGATCCGCGACTCAAGAAGACGATGCGAAGCTAGTTCGACGATTTAGTTCCTCCTCAAATCTTGTAATTTTTGAGTGAATTGTAACGAGATGTCGATTTATAAAAGGTGAAAATTCTTGATCCTTCTTTTCTTTACATTTGAGCATTGTGAAGAATTATCAATTCTTGATTGTTTTCTTTTTCATGATGTTTGAGTGAAAACTCCGCTTGTGAAGGAATCAAGAAAATAGATAGATGATGATGATGATTAAATTCTTGAACGATTCTTAAATCTTATGAGTTTTGTAAATTTTAGGAAATTGAATCAACGATGACCTAGTTTTGAGTGAGATGCTTTCTTGAATGTTTTCGCTCCAAACTAGAGATCAACGATCGATGATTGAATTTCCTAGAGGCTGGAATTTGAATGCTAATCAACAAAAGGACAAGGGATGATGATGGAGAAACCCTAGTTTCTTCAATAGATCCCTAAACCTTGTTGATTGTCATCGATCTAGTAACAAATCTTCAATAGATAAGAATTTGTAATCATCATTCTTCATCATCACTATCAATTGGATCGATTTCTACAAGGCTCTTTACAAATCTTGATAATTCGTTTAGTTTGGGACATTTCTTGATCTCTATCATTTCTTGATTTTAGATCTAGTTCTTTATAATTCTTGAAACTAAATTTCACAATTCTTGAATCATTTTCTTTTATCTTTTAATTTTCGACTCAACTAAAACAATAGCGAGCAAATCACACTTTCTCAGTGGACGATCCGTTCTCATTGACGAAACTACAATAGACACCGTCAATTGATTGCGGTATAAATCTTTGGTTGGGAAACATTCTAAACACGACACGGAAACGATCAATCAAATGGCGCCGTTGCCGGGGATAGTGTGCTAATTTGTTCGTTTTTTGTAAATTGAGTTGAAAAATTTATTATTCCAACAGAATTTTTAGATCAAAATTCGCACAAGCGCTTAACGATTTGTTGTGATTTGTTGCAAGGAGATCTGGAATCTGTGGAGAAAGAGTAAAAATTTTCAGGACATTCCAGAGAGTTCAATGAGTTAACAGGAGCATCTGTACAAAATTTTTTGCAGAGAACTGTTCAATGGAGCGCGGAACAGCGGCACATTGTAGCAGTTTGCGGCGGAACCGCGGTGCATTGAGGGTTTCACTGCACCAAATTTTTAGGTGAAGTTCTATACTTTCTTATCTCCTCCCTGCTCTGTCCATTAACCAATTTCTGCAAGTTTCTTTGCAAAAATTCGCAGCGCCGCAAAAAGAAAAAAATTGTGCATGTTTGATCTTGGTTGTTTGCATTTTTTTTAATACGGAAATTAAGGGGCAAAGACCAAATTCAGATTAGGTGGGGAGTTCATTACCCTTCCTAAGCCCCAAAAATCAAGAAACTTGCATCCGCATCACCCTCATTAACTAAAAAATATCTAGACATGACTCTAAGGACCGTCGCGCTCACTTAGGACAGAAAGAGGTCGTGGATAATCTATTGCTTATCCACGTTTCTTTTGTGGTGTCTAAGGCAAGTGTGTCTAAGGTAAGTGGTTACTTAATTAGGCCCACTACCTACGTAGTGGAGAACCTCCCACATACCTGGCACTTACCTGGCCACAGGAGGGGCAAAGAGAAAGTAGAGGATCTATCTTGTGACTTGTCTTCTGGAAGTCTAGGAGCGGTCTAGAGACTTGACCTAGGTGACCACTAGATTTAGGGTTGTTTGTGATTTGATTTTTCAAAAATCCGTACTTTTTCAAATCAAACACCAAACTCATCTTTTCCTTAATTATCACAACGCTGCCACTTGTGCTAAACCATTTAGTGCATGCTTGGGTGGACACGGGATTCTAGTGCCCGTCTTGTCCGCGTTCCTCCTATCGACTCCGAAGTCGGTAATTCTACGTCTACTTTTTCTTTACCCACCACCACACCCACTTCGATGGACAATTCTCTATCGAACTTCTTTAACACTACTCTGCCACCGTCCGCAGGTGCGCAGAATCCGCCCCGCATCTCTCTCCAAGAGAGATGTTATCCTATACGAGGTCCTCTTTCGACCTGTCTTACCATTCCACCGGCCAATGGGGACAATTTTGAAATCAAACCACAATACATCAATCTTCTACCAAAATATCACGGTCTTGAATCTGAAGACGCATATGTCTTTATTACCAAATTTGAAAATGTATGTGCTATGATGGGTACTTCACAGCTTTTTGTGGATGCTATGCGTTTACGTCTTCTCCCATTTACTTTGTGCGATATAGCCGAGAAGTGGCTTTATAACACAGCCGCACATTCTATTTCAAACTGGGATGAATTCGTCGCAACTTTCCTTAAGAAATTCTACCCCAATCATAAAACAACTCAAGTCCGTAGCGAAATAAATCAATTTACCCAGCTTCCAAATGAACCATTCTCGAAGTGTTTTGAACGCTTCAAGAATCTGTTAGTTCAATGTCCACATCACGGAATCCCTAGATGGGATCTGTGCAGAATCATATATTAGAGCATTAATCCTACCACAAAACAGACCCTTCAATCCATGTGTCAAGGCACCTTCATGACTAAAGATGATGGTGAAGCCTGGAGATTTTTAGAAGATTTCGCTGAAAAATCTTTACAGTGGGAGAGTATAAACCAGTCATCATCTAGGGGTGGCATTCACCAAATTGATGTTTCCATAGGAGTTAGAGCTGAAATGGCAGCAATGCAAAAGAAACTCGAAGCTATGGAATATAAATTTTTAGCAGCCTCCCTAAATCAAATGCCACTCCCCAAAACTGTCTGTGGATGCTGTTCTGATCCATCTCATCTTACGGAAAAATGTCCATTGAATTCTCCGTTTCAAGGTCAAGAGCATACCAATGCTGCTTTCCAACAAAGACCTAGAAACGATCCGTATTCTTCCACTTATAACCAGGGTTGGAGGAATCACCCTAACTTTGCTTGGAACCAAAAACAAACTCAAAACACGGTTCCAAATCAAAACAATTTCCAAAGGGCTCCTCCACCACAACAGCAGCCATTTCAACCGACTCAGCACCCCCTACCAATCACAAAACTTTCAAAACCCTGTCAACACACCTGCACCGTATAATCCTTTGCAGTTGACCAGTACTGATAATTCCTCTTCACTCGAACGGACTTTTGAAATGTTCATAAAACAAATGTCGGCTGAATTTAAGTCTTTTCTCGATAAATTCTGGAAAAACTCTGACCTCAATAGTGAGAGTCTTAAATCGATGGAAGCTCAAATTGCCCAATTAAAAGCCGAAATGAGTGCTAGAGAGAAAGGGAAACTTCCGTCTCAACCCCTACCAAATCCTGGGCATTCGCAATACTACAATGTGCATGCCATCACAACGTTGAGATCAGGAAGAGTGCTGAATAATCACGTTGGGGAAGAGATTGATGCTAATGAAAAATCTATCAATAATACCCTGGCTGACACTTTTCCTTCCGCATCTACTTCTACTTCTAATCCTACTTTATCTACCCCACCACCTTCTTGCGAGCCTATTCTTCATTTTCCTCAAGGCTCGACACCTCAGCATACCTCTTCTAGTCCACCAAAGACGATCCCCACTCCTATTCTGGGATCACTTCCACACACACCACCTTCTCCAATGTTGGACCCAGCCCTTATTGCTAAAGCTCCTTATCCGAATCGGTTAAGGGGCAACAAATCGAGTCCACATATGGAGAAGATCATGGAAATGTTCAAACAGGTTAACATCAATATCCCTCTCCGAGATGCTATTCAACAAGTCCCCGCTTATGCGAAAATTCTCAAAGACTTGTGCACTAGGAAGAGGAAGACTCAAGTGCCCAAAAAGATTTTCATGACTAATAATGTTAGCACTGCTTTTACCCCACAATTACCAAAAAAACGTAAGGACCTAGGATGTCCTACGATATCGATTTCTATTGGGGGTAAAAACACAAACCGTTCTTTACTTGACCTTGGGTAAAGTGTTAACCTGCTTCCATATTCTGTTTATGAGCAGTTGGGGATTGGAGAGTTGAAACCAGCTCATTGCAATCTCCAAATGGCAGACCGTTCAATCACCAAACCTAGGGGTGAACTGGAGGATGTGTTGATAAAAGTCAGGGAATTCATATTCCCTGTGGACTTTATTGTTCTCGATACACAACCTGTAGCAAACCCACGGAACCAAATTCCGGTGATTTTGGGTCGACCATTCCTTGCCACTTCTAATGCTGTCATTAACTGTCGAAACGGTTCAATGAACCTATCTTTTGGAAAAATGACAATTGAACTGAACATCTACAAAATTGTAAGTCAGCCGTCTGAACCCTCTGCTCACATACTTGATGTCTGTTCTGTCCATGAGATTGCTCCCGAAAGTTGCGAAGTTGATGAACTTTGCTTTGAAGATCTTGATGACACTAGCACATCAATGTTTGATCTTTCACATCTTAGTGAGGACATTCTTTCCACTCCTGAGTCTGAAACTCTTGACTTATCACCTTCCGAGTCTGTATCTTTTGCAGGCTACCAGCTTCTTTGTGACTCTGAATATCATTCGATGATCCCACCTTCTATAGTTTCTCCGCCAGCATTAGATCTCAAACTTTTACCTTCTCATCTTAAATATGCATATATAGGTGAGAATGAGTCCTTACCGGTGATCATATCCGCTTCTCTAGCCTCAGAGCAAGAGAATGTGCTTCTGACGGTATTGAGATCTAATAGGCAGGCGTTTGGTTGGACTATGGCTGACATCAAAGGGATTAGTCCCTTGATTGTTGAACATCATATACATTTGATGGATGAAGCCAAGCCAACCCGAGAACCACAGAGACGGTTGAACCCCGTCATGAAGGATGCGGTGAAGAAAGAGATCGTCAAATGCCTTGATAATGGTATCATTTACCCAATCTCCGATAGCCAATGAGTCGGTCCAATTCATGTCGTTCCTAAGAAATCTGGTATCACGGTCATAACAAATGAGGCAAATGAGTTAATCCATACACGTGCTCAAACTGGGTGGCGTGTATGTATTGATTATAGAAAATTCAATGTCGCAACGAGGAAAGACCACTTTCCTCTACCTTTTATTGACCAAATGCTAGAACGCTTAGCTGGACGGGAATATTACTGCTTCATGGACGGATACTATGGCTATAACCAGGTCCCTATTGCCAAAAGGGATCAAGACAAAACCACATTTACTTGTCATTTTGGTACTTTTGCTTATAGACGCATGCCCTTTGGGTTATGCAACGCTCCCGCTACATTTGAGCGGTGTATGATGGGGATATTCTCTGACATGGTCGAGAATTTTCTGGAGATTTTCATGGACGATTTCTCGATATTCGGAGATTCTTTTGCCGACTGCCTATCTCATCTTGACGCGGTTCTTACTCGTTGTAAAGAGAAGAACTTAACCTTGAATTGGGAAAAATGCCATTTCATGGTCCAAGAGGGAATTGTGATTGGACATGTTATTTCACGAAAAGGCATTGAGGTTGACAAAGCTAAAATAGATGTCATTCAAAACCTTCCTCATCCCAAATGCGTCAAGGATATACGATCTTTTCTTGGCCATACAGGCTTTTACATGAGATTCATTAAGTATTTTAGCAAAATTGCTAGACCCTTAACTCTTCTCTTGGCCAAGAACACAACCTTTCACTTTGACTCGGATTGTGAGGCAGCATTTGACTCACTCAAACACTCTCTCACTACAGCCCCCGTTCTATCATCTCCAGATTGGAACCACTCTTTTGAGCTTATGTGTGATGCATCAGATTTTGCAGTTGGTGCAATTTTAGGACAGCACATTGAAAAGATGCCACATGTGATCTATTACGCAAGTAAGACCCTGAATGATGCTTAAATTAACTATACAACTACCGAAAAAGAACTCTTGGCGGTTGTATTTGCATTAGAAAAATTCAGGCCTTACTTAATTGGCTCGCATATTGTTGTGTACACTGACCACTCTGCCTTGAAACATCTTTTGGCGAAGAAGGATGCTAAAGGTAGGCTAATACGTTAGATCCTTCTATTACAAGAATTTGATCTTGTTATTAAAGATAAGAAAGGATGTGAAAACGTTGTAGCCGACCATCTTTCGCGCATCTCTTCTTCACCTGTGACCCTGCCGATCAATGATTCTTTTCCGGACGAACAACTCTTGAATTTATCCGACGAACCTTGGTTTAGGGATATTGTGAATTATCTTGCCACGGGGCTTATTCCCGGCGAATGGTCGAAACAGGACAAACATCGATTTCTATCCCAAATAAAACATTTTTACTGGGATGAACCATATCTGTTTAAGTATTGTCCTGACCAGATCATTCGCAGATGTGTCCCTAATGATGAATTCAAGAGTGTTCTATCTTTTTGTCATGATCAGGCATGTGGGGGTCATTTCGGTCCTCGAAAGACGACGGAGAAGGTTTTGCAATGCGGTTTTTATTGGCCGACTTTATTCAAAGATGCATTTGATCATTGCAAAACCTGTGCACAGTGTCAACACACGGGTAGGATTTCCCGGAGAAATGAGATGTCACGGCAACCAATCTTAGTGGTTGAAATTTTTGACATTTGGGGTATTGACTTTATGGGTCCTTTTCCCAACTCTTTTGGTAATCTGTATATATTGCTTGCGGTTGATTACGTCTCGAAATAGGTTGAAGCTGTTCCTTATCGCACTAATGACAAAAAGGTTGTCATTAAGTTTTTAAAAGAAAACATCTTTTCGCGATTTGGACACCCACACGCTATCATTAGCGATAACGGGACGCATTTCTGCAATCGGTCTTTCGAGACTTTGATGCGGAAATATGCAATCAACCACAAACTTTCCACACCCTATCATCCCCAAACGAGCAGGCAGGCTGAGGTTTCTAACAGACAAATCAAACAAATTTTGGAGAAAAAAGTTTCTAAAATTCGAAAAGATTGGTCAACCAAATTGACGGATGCTCTTTGGGCATTCCGAACTGTATATAAAACCGATCTAGGTATGTATCCTTACAGACTAGTGTTTGGAAAGGCTTGTCACCTTCCGGTCAAGATTGAGCACAATGCAATGTGGGCCATTAGAGAACTTAACTTTGACTTAAATCAAGCCTGCAACTTTCGGAAGCTGGAATTAAACGAGCTAAGCGAACTCCGCGATGAAGCTTATGATAATACAGTAATTGTAAAGAACCGGACTAAGGTATTTCACGATAAAAACATTTTGAGAAAAACTTTTACACCTGGTCAACAAGTCCTTCTTTATGATTCACGGCTCTATCTTCATGCGGGAAATCTACGATCTCGGTAGAAATGACCTTTTGTTGTGCGGTATGTGTACCCGCACGGGGCAGTTGATGTTGAAAATGTTGAAAACGGTACATTTTTCAAAGTAAATGGACATAGATTAAAACTGTATTTTCCACTGACCCCACGGAGGAGCTCCTGTTTTTACAGAAGCCACTTTATCTTGATTAAAATTCCTCCGTCACACCTCCATGTCTTGTAAAATACTGTATCATCTTTAGAATGGAGGTGAGTGAAAAGAATAAGTTTGGGGGAGGATTTTCACGATCATATTTATTGCCCCCATCAATAAATTTCCTCCCAAGCTTACAGGTTTTTGTGATCTAGCGGATGGCAACAGTGAGGACACTGTTGAAAACAAGTTTGGGGGAGGTTTGCGCTTATTTTCGCATCATTTTGCATCATACTTTGCATAAGCACAAAACATTTAAAAACATATAAAAATTTAAAAAAAATTCAAAAGATAAAAATATTTAATATTTAATTAGATAATAAAAGATTAGATAGTGAAAAATTACATCCAAAAGATTGGAAAAATTTAAGAAAACCAAGAAAATTAGAAGTTTTCTTAAACGAACTAGTAATAAGTAGTTATGAGCCGTTGTCCCAAAAGTTAGTAAGATGAAAGAAGTCACTAATCTGAGGATAAAAATAAGTCTGAAAAATAGTTCCTATTCTGGAAGCCAAACATTTGAATGTTGATACCCTACTATACGCACTTACACACCTCTTGAAAGTCGGGATAGTAAAGGATACCTTGAAATGCTCTTGTCTAAAAGCCAACGTATGAAGGAAATAAAAAAATTGAGTAAAATATAAAATGGTGAAGAAAAATGAACACTGGTTTTGTTATCACCAAGACAGCAATAAAAAAATATAGCGAGGGTGCTTCATCACCTAGTGCTTTAGACCAACTGGTTTGGGAGTCACTGCTCAGCCTTAGGTGTTGCAAGACGAGGAAAACACTAAATACGCATAATAAGCAAGCACATGAGTAATCGGTCGGTTAGTACCTCAAGAAGTATTAACGGTCGCATGAAAAATGTGTGAGTAAATCCATCTAAATATTCATCAAATTAAAAAGTACTGAGGTTGATGGACAAGAGTATGATAGCTTGAATTGAATTCTCCGAGTGTAGGGATGTCTTTTACACACACGTAGGGGTATATGATCGATGTTTGGAAGAAAGGTAGGAATGAAAAATAAAGACGATATTTTATTGAGGGGTGATGTGATTTCTAACATCTTTTCATGACTATTAAGATAGGGCTCATGACAACCGAAAAGCTAGTGTAGTTGGAAACTCTGATTTTCAAAGTCTTTTTTTTATAATTCTTATCTTTAAATGTAACTTTCACGGTCTTCCTTTTATTATAGGATTTTGTGGGTGCAATCCGCTGAAAACCCTCAGGAGACAACACTCCTCCTACTAGGGACACCTAGAGGATTAAAGGCTTGTTGCACGTGCTCAGTACAATCGTGTTGCCTACGAAAGTGTGCTGGTTAGTTTTTCTTTTTCTTTATTTTCTCCTTCTCTTTCTAATAAAACAAGTTTGCTCGAGACGACCAAAATTAAGTTTGGGGGAATTTGATCAGTCGAAAATATTGCATTTTTAACATATCAATTTCCCTACTCTTTGCAATCATCTAAAGGTGTTTGGTATAAATATAGCACATATTAGCAATTCGTCTGTAAAATACCAAATAACATGTGTTATACATTATAACCGGCATTTTGAGGGAAATTGAGTGTTTATTATTGCACGCATGATCTTTTGTGTATCAAACACTTGTCTCGAGATTGTGTGCAGGAAATTCTCCAGGTAAAAGAGCCGGAACTGCTAAAAGTGCTGATAAAATAAGTCAAGTCCAAGACTTGAAATCTGGAAGTAAACAAGAAAGTATAAAAATATTCCAGACATCAGAAAAGTTCCATAAAGCCAACAACAAAATAACCTGGAAATTTCATACAGAGAACACACCAAACGGCCGCGGATCCGCGGCCGCGTTGACTCAGTGAAGGTTGAAACATTTTCCGAGGCTTGCTTTTTAACATCAAAACTTTTTCAAGATACTTCAGTTCCTAGAGTTCTCCAGAAGTTTCCCTTCTAACAGCCAAGCTTCTTGTGCAAGCTAAATACCTACCAAGCTTCTCATGGAAGCTAGCTAACTACCTTAATCTAGAAGCTTCTCTACAACTACCTAGCTTCCTATGCAAGCTTCATAACAACCAAGCTTCCAAGGGAAGCTAAACCTAGCTTAGCTTCTAAAGGAAGCTAAATCTAGCTTCTAGGGGAAGCTTAAGGAAAACACTATAAAAAGGGACCCATGGCTTCATTAAAAGGTTGTTGGTTGTTCTACAATTCTACACACAAGTTGAGTGACACAACTTGTAAACTAAAAACCCTAGCCTCAAATACAATTCAAAAGCCAAATCAAGATTCATCGAGTACCAAATCAAGCAAGAATCCAACAAGCCTTTGAAGCAACGCCGATCTTCATCCGAGCAAGAGATCCACGACGATCCGCGACTCAAGAAGACGATGCGAAGCTAGTTCGACGATTTAGTTCCTCCTCAAATCTTGTAATCTTTGAGTGAATTGTAACGAAACGTCGATTTATAAAAGGTGAAAATTCTTGATCTTGCGTTTCTTTACATTTGAGCATTATGAAGAGTTATCAATTCTTGATTGTTTTCTTTTTCATGATGTTTGAGTGAAAACTCCGCTTGTGAAGGAATCGAGAAAATAGATAGATGATGGTGATTAAATTCTTGAACGATTCTTAAGTCTTATGAGTTTTGTAAACTTTAGGAAATTGAATCAACGATGACCTAGTTTTGAGTGAGATGCTTTCTTGAATGTTTTCGCTCCAAATTAAAGATCAACGATCGATGATTGAATTTCCTAGAGGCTAGAATTTGAATGCCAATCAACGAAAGGACAAGGGACGATGATGGAGAAACCCTAGTTTCTTCAATAGATCCCTAAACCTCGTTGATTGTCATCGATCTAGTAACAAATCTTCAATAGATAAGAATTTGTAATCATCATTCTTCATCATCACTATCAATTGGATCGATTTCTACAAGCCTCTTTACAAATCTTGATAATTCGTTTGGTTTGGGAAATTTCTTGATCTCTATCATTTCTTGATTTTAGATCTAGTTCTTTCTAATTCTTGAAACTAAATTTCACAATTCTTGAATCATTTTCTTTTATCTTTTAATTTTCGACTCAACTAAAACAATAGCGAGCAAATCACACTTTCTCAGTGGACGATCCGTTCTCATTGACGAAACTACAATAGACACCGTCAATTGATTGCGGTATAATTGTTTTTGGTTGTGAAACATTCTAAACACGACACGGAAACGATCAATCATGGGCCCAAGCCCAGATCAAGTGGGCTCATGCCCGAGTCGAGCCCAAACATGAAGCGGCCGGCCTCCCCCATGCTGAAATAAAAAAAATTATGTAATAAATAATTTTGATGTAATTTTTTATGCATGAATGGGCATAAAACCAAATTTTTGTAAAGCCCATGGCTTATGTGCAAAAAGAAATAGCACATGAGCCATGGGATGGGCAAAATGCCATTTTGTAAAACCCAATGGGCTATATGTAAAGTGTATAGCCTATAAAGGCAAAGATAATGAAAATATCTAAGGATCTTTTTCTCTCTCCCAAAAAGAATCAAGATCTGTGATCTTCTCCTTCCTCAAGTTTCTAAACCCTTCTTCTTTCTTTTGAATTAAATCAAGAGTTTTACTTTTGCTTTTCCCAAACTAAATAGTTTTTCACCACAAAACCCATAAAGGGGAGCTTGGATCTTCCATCAGATCTTAAAAAAGGAGAGATTTTTAAAATCCCACCCCTCTTATTATCCAAGAGCCGGCCAACAAAGAAGGAAGAAGGAGACCCATCTCCACCCCATTTTGGGGAAGATCCAGGGCTCAAGGGGAGAAGCCCCTTCATCAGCTTCAAAATATTCTAGGAGTTTAACTCTTTATATATATATATAGAGAGAGAGAGAGAGACACACACACACACACACACAAAATAATAAGTGTTTCTTTCTGGGAGTACAACTCCCATCGCAGGGACCAAGTCTCTTTTTCCGCCCATGCGCTCAAAGCGCGGGCGCCCGGACGCCCACGTGCCTGGCACGTGAGGTGCTAGCGCCCAAAGCGCTAGCGCCCGAGCGTCCACTTGCCTGGCACGTGTGGCGCTAGTGCCCAAAGCGCTAGCGCCCGTGTGCCTGGCACATGTAGCGCTAGCGCCCAAAGCCCCAGCGCCCGAACGCCCACGTGCTTGGTACGTGAGGCGCTAGCGCCCAAAGTGCTGGCGCCTGAGCGCCCACGTGCCTGGCATGTGAGGCGCTAGCGTTTGGCGCCCGAGCGCCAACGTGCCTGGCACGTGAGGCGCTAGCGCCCAAGGCGATAGCGCCCGCCCCCGAGCTCCCGCTTGCCGCGCACGTGAGGTGCTGGTGCTTTTTCCCACGCATCCTTTGGATGCCCTTTCCCTTACACACACACACACACACACACACACACACACACACACACATACATACATACATACACACACACACTCTACAACACGATCCCCCGTTAGAAAATATTTCTAACGGGGCGCTGCCTCGCACCACGCGAGGGGGCTGCTAGCCCCCTTGACCCCCAGCCCGCTATCCGGGTAGCGGGACCCCCGTAAAAACTTTGCGGGCCTCCCGATATATCCAAAACCCCTTTTAAAACACAACACACGTACACTGCACACTGAGTTCGCATGACCTGTTCGACCCGTTAATCGGAGGTACTCTCGCTCCAAAGGCGAGGGGTAATTAACGGCAGCTTAGTCCGCAGTTTCCGGAGATTTGTATCTCCACAATCAATAAACCCCAGCCTACCCTAGACAGGGGGAATCTGTAATGCGCCTGACAAGCGCGCGCGTATTCCCATCTCAATGGGGTGACGAAAAACATCCTACACCTGGTTCAAAAGATATGCAGCTGATTCTAGTGCATATCAACAGAAGGATCGCGGCAACTCAGCCTTATTTATCATTGAACGAACCATATCCGATAGGGTTCTGTTCCGCCTTTCCGATACACCATTGTGTTGTGGTGTGTATGGAGGAGTAAGCTGAGAGAGAATTACATTCTCTTTTAGGTAATCCAGAAACTCGGCACTCAAGTATTCACCACCTCGATCAGATCTTAGTGTCTTGATACTTTTTCCTATTTGTTTTTCCACTTCATTTTTATATTCCCAGAATTTCTCAAAGGCCTCAGATTTATGCTTCATCAAGAAGACATGTCCATACCCAGAGAAATCATCCGTAAAAGTAATGAAGTAAGAATAACCACTTCGCGCATGTGTAGACATTGGACCACACACATCGCTGTGTATGAGTCCCAAGAGCTCGCTCGCTCTTACTCCGTATCCAGTGAATGGAGACTTTGTCATCTTTCCCATGAGACAAGATTGACAAGTTGCATAAGAATGATATTCGAACGGATCCAAATATCTCTCTCTATGTAACTTCGTCAACCGTGTGTTGGGGTCGAAAATTGCACCCCGGTTGACCAAGTCAAAGTCAAGGTCAACCCCAAGCCAGGTGGGCCTAAGCCCAGATCAAGTGGGCTCATGCCCGAATCGAGCCCGAACATGAAGCGGCCGACCTCCCCCATGCTGAAATAAAAAATCATGTAATAAATAAATTTTGATGTAATTTTTATGCATGAATGGGCATAAAGCCAAATTTTTGTAAAGCCCATGGCTTATATGCAAAAATAAATAGCATATGAGACATGGGATGGGAAAAATGCCATTTTTGTAAAGCCCAAGTGGCTATATGTAAATGTGTAAGCCTATATAAGGCAACATGATGATGAATAAAGCATAAACTTTTCATTCTCTCAAAAATCTAGGGTTTGTGCCTCCTTCCCCTTTCTCAAGGATCTAAAACCTTCGTCCTCTTTTTGAATTAAATCAAGAGTTTAACTCTTCCTTTCTCAAAAATAAATAGTTTTTCACCACAAAACCCACGAAGGGGAGCTCGGATCTCCAATCAGATCTCGAAAAGGGGAGACTTTTAAGTCTCACCCCCTTTTCTCCAAGATCCCGCCGATCAAGAGAAGGAAGAAGGAGACACGTCTCTAAAAATCTAACTTTGGACAGATCTAAGACTCAAAAGAAAAGCCAAAGATCCTTAGGAGTTTAACTCCTTTCTAAATTTGTTGGAGTTTAACTCCATAAATTAGTTTCTGTTAGGAGTTCAACTCCAAAAACCCCTTGGGAGTTCAACTCCCCAACCTAGGGGCTAGGCTCCTTCCCGCGGGTGTTTTCTGTGGTCACGTGTGCGCCACATGACCCCGGATGCTAAGGCGCCCATCGGTCACGTATGCGCCACATGACTCCGGGGCGCTAAGGCGCCCAATGGTCACGTGTGCGCCACGTGACCCCAGGCGCTAAGGCGCCCATCGGTCACGTGTGCGCCACGTGATCCCGGGGCACTAAGGCGCCCAATGGTCACGTGTGCGCCACGTGACCCCGGGCGCTAAGGCACCTAATGGTCACGTGTGCGCCACGTGACCCCTGGCGCTAAGGCTCCCATCGGTCACGTGTGCGCCACATGACCTCGGGGCGCTAAGGCGCCCATCGGTCACGTGTGCGCCACGTGACCCCGGGCGCTAAAGCGCCAAATGGTCATGTGTGCGCCATGTGACCCCGGGCGCTAAGGCGTCCAATGGTCACGTGCGCACACATGACCCTGGGCACTAAAGCGACCATGTGCGCGCACGTGACCCCAGGCACCATGCGCCCACGTGCCACGCACGCGTCTTTAAGACGCTTCCCCCCATTTTTTATATGCACTCCACACTAAATATACCTCCCCCGTTGAAATTTTTTTCTAACAGGGCACTGTCCAACACCCCGCAAGGGGGCTGCTAGCCCCCTTGACCCCCAGCCTGCTATCCGGATAGCGGGACCCCTGTACAAACTCTGCGAGGCCTCCGATATATCCAAAAACCCTTTCAAACACAACACACGCACACCGCATATTGAGTTCGCATGACCAGTTTAACCCGTCAATCGGAGGTTCCTTCGCTCCAAAGGCGAGGGGTAATTAACGGCAGCTTAGTCCGCGCTGCCGGAGATTCGGATCCCCACAATCAATAAAACCCCGCCTACCCTAGGCAGGGAGAATCTATAGTACACATGACAATCGCGCGCGTATTCCCATCTCAATGGGGTGACGAAAAACACCCTACACCGTGTTTCATTGATGTGACCCAGTCTACAATACCATAAGAAATCTTGATTTAGTTCCGGAGACTTTCTTTTAAGTGTGTTCTGGACACTGAAAACCTGAGCTTGATTTAATACGTATATACCGTTATCTAATGTATCTGACCCAATCAAAACTTGATTTAGGTGGATGTGGGCCACATCGCTTACAAATGTAAAATCATATCTTTCCTTAGAAAGTAAGGATACAGATATTATATTACAAGTTATACTAGATACTGTAGGGTTCCTAGGCACACTAATGAAGTCCCACAAGGCATCAAACATGGCTAATTCAAATTTTACGGGTGCCTACAAACCCTAATACGGATCGTTAACTAGATAAATAGGCAAAGCAAGCATGTAAACGGAAATATAGCTAAAGGAAAGGGGCTACAACCTTTGTAGATCCGGTCCACCACCTCCTAGGCTCCGTGATGAAGTCCCCTCGCTGTCCAAATCGTATCTTGGGCTCTAGCGTCGGCTTCATCGGAGGAAAAACGGGCTAGGTCATCGACGACGTGCCGAAGATGATCTACGTCGAGGCATCACTAGATCAAGCTCCACCTTCACCAAGCCATGAAAACTTGTGAAGGAAACACCCTATACTACTTGGCAAGAGGTAGAGGATGAAGAAATAGGAAATGGGTAGACTTTAGTTTTGGATTTCTCAGTAGTTTTCATCACTTGCCATTTGAGTAGCACGCTTTCTTCATGGAAGAAGAAGATGAAGAAGAAGAAGAAGATATGATAAGTTAATTTAAAAAGGAAAATAAAAAGAATACTTATCATAACTTCAACCATGGTTTAGTGTAGAGATTTAACCAAGGTTTAGATGAGTGGTTAGGGTTAAAGAAGAGACAAGAATGGTAGACTTGTTCAAAGCTTAAAGAAGCTTCAAAGAAAAGACAAACTAAGCCACCATTTCTTTTTCTCTTTATCTTTTCCAAAACAATAATAAATGGATAAATAAATAAGAGAAAAGAAATCCTAACCATTCACTAAACATGGTTTAATCTTTACACAAACCCAAAAGAGCAAGTATCATCAAACATGATACAATCTTGTGCACAAAAGTATATCACAAATACAATGTGTACAAACCAAGTGAGTAAATCCATTTAAAGTGAACCAATACTAGTTAATGCAAAGTAATATATCAAATATATAATTATACATTAAATCATTAAATCAACACTTGATTCAATGCTCCGGTTATATCGCATATAACCGGCTAGTATCCAATGTATCGGCTTATCGAATCAATCCTTGATTCGATAACTAGGTTATATCGCATACAACCATTCGACACATTCATCGCGAGAATGAAATACGGTATCATATACACGCATTATTCTCGGTCCCGCACATATCTCATATGCGCTCCTATTTCGTTTCGCTTGAGCCAGGAAACCTCTGTGTAGGACTCTAAAGACTCGTCAATACGCCGGCAGCGGATGATGATCATATCAAACACCCACAAGCCGCAAGCGGTTTGCTAAACGTAACGGCCACCCGGGTATTGAGCGATCAGAAGATCGACGAGCAAGCCCACTCACACTCCTGTGAATCCAACCAGTAACACTTACCGTATAGTCCGGTCTGTTCGTCTGATATGTCGCATATCTCGCCTAGGGGTGGTAAACGTCAGACCCCAGTAGCTTGATAAGTCATGCCGACGTGAGGTCCATAACATTCGTGAAACTACTGATAACACTTACCAGTAGGTCACTGCAACCCTGGCCATGGATTTCCTGTTATGGCCAGTCGAGCATAGCGCAACATCAACCCCCAATACCGGGAGAGACGAATCCCCTCCTATCGCTCATTGCCTCCATGTGAATAGGGACTGTACCCAAAAACCACCTGTTTGCACAACTCAGTAGAGCCGTGGTAGGGTGGAAATCAAAGCACAGTGGGAGACACACAAGACTCTATGACGATCTCGTGTCAACAGACTAAGCTGTACCAGTGTCACCAGAGAACTGCCATCTGACGTGAGGTATAATACCATCTGGGAGTTCTCGGCGAGTCCGTTCAGTGTACACAGTCTCCACTGAGCACCCGCATACCATCTTCGATGTCAAACACCAATAGATATGGGATCATCCATCGCCCATCGCATGGGTCGAGAAGATATGCGCTAGTCTACTCTGGAATATCGATGCCCCGTCTCGATATTCCTACGACTAGGAACAATGAAGGATGTACTCATTGACTACCCAGGCCCCACTAGTATGATATGCATCATAGTCCTGGAAGTCGAGTACACATCCTAAGGGCTTTATCAACATGTAATCAGAGAGACAGAAAGTATACATGTTAAGATAAAGAGCAACCAGATAGCGTACTATCATGTCGAGCAAGAAAGTCCTACCTATATATGTCCCAGCATCCACTACAATATACATCCAATGTACAGTAATGGCCTCTAGGGCATACATATAACTAACAATCTCCCACTTGCACTAGGGCCATCTGTAGCAGTGGTCGCAGTATCTAATACTCAACCATCCCATATGAGTCTCTCTCTGGGAAAAGGCCTTCGTGAGTGGATCCGCCGTGTTGTCTTCTGAGTCTACTCTCCTAACCTCGATCAACCTGGAGATCAACTATCTCCATGATCAGGTGATGCTGCCTCAGAATTTGTCTGGGTCACTGATGGGACCAGGGTTCCAGGGCCGAAGCCACACTTCCATTGTCATACAATGGCAGGAACCTAGTTCATCTTATGAACCAATATACATCCAAACTGCCTCTTTGGTAGTATCTTTAATAGCGATGTTACCAGCCTTTATCGTCTAGTTTACTACGGTATCTAGCTTGGAACTCTTCCAACATACCGTCCCTTTACTAAGGGTAAAGACAATGCCTGTGACTGACATTCAGTCATCTTTATCACCCTGGAACTCTTCCAATGATTCTCCCCAGGATCGATTGATACCATCTCACTTCATCTAGTGAGAATCCTAGCATCCAATTATATCTATCTCATAGATGAAAACTCAGGATTTATGAGGTATCACTTTGATCCTATTTGGAGAATCCTTGTGATAATAGGAGATTGACCGATCGTAGTATAGGAAACTCTTTTCCTATCAAAAGTATGTCATCTACGTACAATACGAAGATGACCACCTTACTCTCTACTACCTTTTTGTATATACAAGGTTCGTCTACCATTTTGATGAAGTCAAACTGTTTGACTATCACATCAAAACAGACGTTCCAACTCCGCGATGCCTGCTTCATTATGTAAAGCAACTTGCACACGTTTCCGCTGCTCCTACTGTTTACGAAGACCTCTGGCTGTGTACTTACAGACGTTCTCTTCTAAATCAGTATTTAGAAAAGCAGTCATGGCACCCAACCGCCAGATATCGTAGTCATGGTATGTAGCCGTGGTAAGTAGGATCTGGATAGACTTAAGCATAGCTACTGGAAAAAGGTTTCATCATTATCCACGCCTGGTCGATGACGAAAACCTTTAACAAATCTAGCTTTGAAAGTCTCAACTTTTCCATCTACACCAAGTAATCTTCTCAAGATATACTTGCTCCTGATGGGGATTTAACCCTTCAGATATAGCAGCTAAAGTCCATACTTTGCTGGTGTACATGGATTCCATCTCAGATCGCTAAGCATCCAGCCATTCTTACAGAGTCCCTACTCTCGATGGCCTGCTCGAAACTAGTTGGGTCATTATCTCATGATGCAATCCTCGCTCCCACTGTCATCGAGAAACCGAGGTATCTCTCAGGCGGATAAGGAACCCTACTAGATCGGCGGAGAGGCTGAGGTTCGTCGGGAACTATAGAATCCTTTGGTTCTGTCAAATCATCAACTGCAGTTTTGTATAGCTGGAACCTTTCCAGTTCTACAGAACTGATCCTGCCTCGATCTTGTCCGGATTTTTCTTTAAACATAGGCCGGACAACCCCAAATCTTAACTCGTTTAAGAGATGGGTTCTTCTCATACCATATCTCATATGGAGCGGTAGGCACTGATTTGATTCAAACCTAATTCAATAGGTATGCAGCTTCTCAAGTGCATAACCCCAAAAGGAAATAGGTAACTCAGTAATACTCATCATAGAGCACACCATATCTAATATTGTGCAATTGCTCCGCCCTGATACACCGTTGTGCTGTGGTGTATTCAGAGGAGTAACACTGAGAGAAAATCTCATTCTCCTTTAGAATAGTCCAGGAATTCTATGCACAAGTATTCTCCTCCCTGATCTTATCATAGGACATAATACTTATACCCGTATTTTGGTTCTCTACTTCTAACTTATATTCTGTGAATATCTCAAAAGGTTCGGACTTATGTTTCAACAGGAACATATGACTGAATCTTGAGAGATTATCAGAGAATACAATGAAGTATAAAGAACCAGTCCTGGCATGTGTAGACAGGAGACTTTACATACATCATCATGTATCAGTCCCAAGAGTTTACTAACTCTTTCTCTGTTTCTAATAAACAGAGCTATGGCCATCTAATCTTTGTGACATGACTGGCAAGTTTCACAAGATGTAAATTCAAACTGATTTAAATATGCATCTAAAATGTAACTTCAGCCAGTCGGGTCGCATTGATGTGACCTAGTCTACAATGCCTCAAGAATGATTCGTTCATTTCTGAACTCTTCCTCTTGTGTGTGTTCTGTATACGAGGAACTGTAGTTTGATTTAGAACGTCAATGCTTTTAGATAACGTGCCTGAACCGATCAACTTTTGATATAGGAAATGTTCAAAACATTATCCAACAATACAAAATTATATCATTTCTTTACTAATAAAGAGACTGATATGATTTTGTATATCAGGTTCGGTATTTAATAGCATTTGTTCAGAATCAATGTACTGGTAATACAGGGTGACAGTGACCAACAGACTTGGCTGCAACACTTGCCCCGGTTTCTGTCTCATGAAACTTATCACCCGTTCTCAGTTTTTCTACCTTTTTGTAGCCCTATATAACAGCTTATATATCTGGGATCCTGATCCGGTATCATATACCCAGGATTCAGAGGATACTGAGAAACAGTTCTTTGTAATGAACATACCCGAAGGAGATGCATCATATGCACTTTCTTCGTTTGGGCGGCATAGGAAATCTGGTATTCCCCTATTTCCTGCTCTGTCTTATAACAATTATAAGTTGGAGCGGGACCAACTTTCCCCAGCTCAGTATAACAAGCGGGTTCGGTCAATATTCCGTATTATTATCTTGATTAAGGCGTGATATGGTCGCTACCTGGAGAGAGAGAGAAGAAAACACTCTGCGTGCGCTCTTGTAAGATCAGATTGGTTATATATTTTATCTAATCAGGATGGCTCCCACTGTTTTTATCAAATCTTCCTTCAAACCCTAAAAGGAAAGACTAGCCGGGATTAATTACACTCTACAAGTTCGCCAATCTTTCAGCCAGGCCAGTGTCGGCACTTTGAGGGAGGTTCCTCGTGCTTTCGCACGGACCTAATTACAGTAAACCCCGTTTTCCCAGAGGCGTAACCCCGTTGACACCTTTCTAGACACCTACTTGATCGGCTAATTGTAAAGTGCAAAACTCTCCCAGGAGTAGCAATTACTCGCAGTGGGTATCGGGATCCAACTATCATATAGAAGGTATGCAATCTCATTGCAAGTTGCAACACTTGAAACTCCCGATAAAGGTTTTTACCCCTAGCACCTATGACCTTAACTATGGTTAACAAATCATAAGTACTAGTCAAGTTCTACCCGTCATTTCGTGATTAATTAGACCCACCCACATGACCCTTAACTAAGGTCAACAAAGTCACGCGACTGTCCTAACTAATCGCATCATATGCGGTGTAGGAAGACATCACTTAGCTACCGTACACTGTGCCTTAACTAAAGTCAACAAACACAGCACGAATACTAAGTACTCTACTTCCTAAAATGACGGAGGGTTGCGGCTGGTTTTTATGAAAACCTTTGACGCTTTGAACTTAATCTCGTTGCAGAATCAAATGGTTTTTAAATGGAATGTTTTTTAGGCTTTTCTAGTTTTGCTAAAGGGGTCACTCCCGGTGAAGGGATCGTCGGCCCTTTCCTCGTCGAATGAGGTGCGGGATATATCATATATATCACTGTGCAAAGCGGAAACTATAGAAGCTATCAAAAGACAAACCGAGTGATGTAGCATCTTCCAGTTATTGCTAAAGGAGTCACTCCCGGTGAAGGGATCTCGGTCCTTTCCCTATCGAATAAGGTGCAGGATGTTCTACAAGGAACACCACGATGCAAAGCAAGAACTGTAGCTACCTGTTTTATTTTGAAATTCGATTCCACAACATCAATTAGGTTTATTTTCTTTCATTAATCTCATTAATGAATATCCCATCATTTAAATTACCTAAACATCACAGATAAATATGACGTACACTTATGCCATCCGCATTCGCCTCGATGTCCCCTCGTGCACCGTTAGGTTAGGTAACTAACGGCAGAGCGGGGCAGGGCTAGCGCGGGTGTAAAACATAAGTAACGTCTATATAATATATCATATATACTATATACTACATCTATCTGAACAGAGCACAGAACACCGCATGATCACATCACAGATAAAGCACAGCAGAAGAAACATATGAAATATTGGATATACTAGGACGTCCGTGTTTTCAATACGAGCCAGTATAAAACACGGATTCCACGGTCGTGATGAATAGCCAATCCCACACCCCAAGACCCCTACGAGAGCGGCAAGCAACCCTACCAATTCTAGGGTTAGGAGACCCGGACTCGACTCCTCGAGTTGTTCTCCCACTGGACCCCAGAACCCGGTTACTTGTGCTCCCCTCCTTGGGTCTATCCTAGTGCAGAAAAGTAAATAATATACATCAACGGTGACATTTTCCGCAACCTGGAAGTGCCCCAACAAAAGAATATTACATACAAGTTTTTTACATGAATGAAAATGAAAAACACTCATCTCACATAAAAACCCCCCGGCTATTCAAACACGACGATCCAATATAACATATCCAGCAACACATAACATCACATGTCATCAACGTAAGTAAATATGCGCATCCCAATTGTCGTTGACATATAGCAACGAAACCGGCGATATCACATATTACACTTACGGTCACAGAAAAGAAAGTGTAAAACTACAACAGTTGGAATCCGCAACCATCTCAGACATCGCATGCCTGACCAAATGAATTCTTTAGACATCGCATGCCTAACAATTATAAACCCCGCATTTTAGTCTCATTATCGAAAACAATTTTCAATATCAAATCGGGCAATTCAACAAGATTCCCGAAAAACTGATCGAATGCTCGTCGCAAACTTTAGTAGGCGGCCGCACCCCTGATACCGTCGACGAAGTGCACCAAGGCGGAACACCGCTGCCGCGAACACCCGGACGGATGCTTTCGGCGACGGGGTTCTCCTACAGTCACTTGGTCGGGGCTATGGAGTGAGGCTGTCTATTAAGTTTACCCGGCGAGTATCCGCGTACGCTACGTGATTGCGACGGACTTTTGATCGCATCAAAATTCCGTGGCAACCGATCAAGTGAGACTAAACTGCTATGTTTATAACATTCATTCAGTTATCTCATAACTACTTGTGAATTCCAATTATTGTATCACATTCCGGATAAACAGAAAATGTTAAACTTTCCAATCGAACATTCGAAAACCCAAGTTTTCCCGATACAGCTCAACACATGAAATAAGTCTAACATCATTCAGTTCGTGCCTCAGTACCAACGGTCCAGCCGTAGAAGGGTCAAGCCAACGCCTCACATGTGACACGCCGTACTGCCCCAAATCCGAAGGTTCAAAGGGCAGTTCAAGACAGTCACATAATCGAGTTAAGGTTTGTTGTCTTCTAGAGGGTCCATCGCGTTACTTGCACTACTTAGAACGTCGTTAAACTACGGAAAAATCCAACACTTGGAAATTTCCCGACAGGGGAAAAAGTGGGTATTTATATCCGGTCGAACTTTTTAACATATTCGAAGATTATCCGGAAAAGCTCACAGACAGAATTCGACAATCCGATCGATACACCGAGTCCCCAATACAACCCAGAAAATGCAACTCTGGGAAAAATTATTAAAAATCCCCAGGAAAACCAGCACAGACAACTAAGAATTACTGTGCAAATATGGATGCACAAAACGACAAATGGCCGCGGATCCGCCGCATGAGCATGCTCATGCCGCAGATCCGCGGCGCCTTTATGGAATCATGCCCTCGAATTTAGGTGGATGTGGGCCACATCGCTTACAAATGTAAAATCATATCTTTCCTTAGAAAGTAAGGATACAGATATTATATTACAAGTTATACTAGATACTGTAGGGTTCCTAGGCACACTAATGAAGTCCCACAAGGCATCAAACATGGCTAATTCAAATTTTACGGGTGCCTACAAACCCTAATACGGATCGTTAACTAGATAAATAGGCAAAGCAAGCATGTAAACGGAAATATAGCTAAAGGAAAGGGGCTACAACCTTTGTAGATCCGGTCCACCACCTCCTAGGCTCCGTGATGAAGTCCCCTCGCTGTCCAAATCGTATCTTGGGCTCTAGCGTCGGCTTCATCGGAGGAAAAACGGGCTAGGTCATCGACGACGTGCCGAAGATGATCTACGTCGAGGCATCACTAGATCAAGCTCCACCTTCACCAAGCCATGAAAACTTGTGAAGGAAACACCCTATACTACTTGGCAAGAGGTAGAGGATGCAGAAATAGGAAGTGGGTAGACTTTAGTTTTGGATTTCTCAGTAGTTTTCATCACTTGCCATTTGAGTAGCACGCTTTCTTCATGGAAGAAGAAGATGAAGAAGAAGAAGAAGATATGATAAGTTAATTTAAAAAGGAAAATAAAAAGAATACTTATCATAACTTCAACCATGATTTAGTGTAGAGATTTAACCAAGGTTTAGATGAGTGGTTAGGGTTAAAGAAGAGACAAGAATGGTAGACTTGTTCAAAGCTTAAAGAAGCTTCAAAGAAAAGACAAACTAAGCCACCATTTCTTTTTCTCTTTATCTTTTCCAAAACAATAATAAATGGATAAATAAATAAGAGAAAAGAAATCCTAACCATTCACTAAACATGGTTTAATCTTTACACAAACCCAAAAGAGCAAGTATCATCAAACATGATACAATCTTGTGCACAAAAGTATATCACATATACAATGTGTACAAACCAAGTGAGTAAATCCATTTAAAGTGAACCAATACTAGTTAATGCAAAGTAATATATCAAATATATAATTATACATTAAATCATTAAATCAACACTTGATTCAATGATCCGGTTATATCGCATATAACCGGCTAGTATCCAATGTATCGGCTTATCGAATGAATCCTTGATTCGATAACTAGGTTATATCGCATACAACCATTCGACACATTCATCGCGAGAATGAAATACGGTATCATATACACGCATTATTCTCGGTCCCGCACATATCTCATATGCGCTCCTATTTCGTTTCGCTTGAGCCAGGAAACCTCTGTGTAGGACTCTAAAGACTCGTCAATACGCCGGCAGCGGATGATGATCATATCAAACACCCACAAGCCGCAAGCGGTCTGCTAAACGTAACGGCCACCCGGGTATTGAGCGATCAGAAGATCGACGAGCAAGCCCGCTCACACTCCTGTGAATCCAACCAGTAACACTTACCGTATAGTCCGGTCTGTTCGTCTGATATGTCGCATATCTCGCCTAGGGGTGGTAAACGTCAGACCCCAGTAGCTTGATAAGTCATGCCGACGTGAGGTCCATAACATTCGTGAAACTACTGATAACACTTACCAGTAGGTCACTGCAACCCTGGCCAGGGATTTCCTGTTATGGCCAGTCGAGCATAGCGCAACATCAACCCTCAATACCGGGAGAGACGAATCCCCTCCTATCGCTCATTGCCTCCATGTGAATAGGGACTGTACCCAAAAACCACCTGTTTGCACAACTCAGTAGAGCTGTGGTAGGGTGGAAATCAAAGCACAGTGGGAGACACACAAGACTCTATGACGATCTCGGGTCAACAAACTAAGCTGTACCAGTGTCACCAGAGAACTGCCATCTGACGTGAGGTATAATACCATCTGGGAGTTCTCGGCGAGTCCGTTCAGTGTACACAGTCTCCACTGAGCACCCGCATACCATCTTCGATGTCAAACACCAATGGATATGGGATCATCCATCGCCCATCGCATGGGTCGAGAAGATATGCGCTAGTCTACTCTGGAATATCGATGCCCCGTCTCGATATTCCCACGACTAGGAACAATGAAGGATGTACTCATTGACTACCCAGGCCCCACTAGTATGATATGCATCATAGTCCTGGAAGTCGAGTACACATCCTAAGGGCTTTATCAACATGTAATCAGAGAAACAGAAAGTATACATGTTAAGATAAAGAGCAACCAGATAGCGTACTATCATGTCGAGCAAGAAAGTCCTACCTATATATGTCCCATCATCCACTACAATATACATCCAATGTACAGTAATGGCCTCTAGGGCATACATATAACTAACAGATACATACAAACAGTTACATAGAATCAATATCTGCCCACTTGTCAATCCAAGGTGATATTCCCCTACGGATTCAGCGTCCCTGCTCATTCCGTTAGCAACCCTGAGAGTCATATCACCTACCTTGATAACTCTACGGTTTCTCAAATCCTGTAATGAATTACAGATATGAGATCCTAATCCGGTATCCAGTACCTAGGTATTAGAGTTAATTGACATACAGTTTTCTATTACAAATACACCCGAAGTCGAAGCCACAACATACTTCGGATCCTGGATTCTCGATTTCAAAGCCCTGCAATCCCTCTGCCAATGCCCTTTTTCCATGACAATAAGAACATCCCTCCTTCTCTACTGTCTGCCCTGAAACTTTTGCCTTTCCCTGTCCCTCTACCTTACTGACACCGCCTATCGGCTTTGTAGAGGTCTTCTTCTTCTCACCCTTGGGTTCCGCCTTAGATTCAGAAGAGGAAGATTCCCCGATAAGCTGAGCGTGTGTCACCCTGGTTTCCTTCAGAGTACCCTCATATGGAAGTATAACTTTCTTCCCTTGGGCGTATGTAGAAGGTAGGGACTGTAGAATCAAGTCAGCACTAGACCCGTTCTTCAACGTGGTCTCCATGTCCGTGAGCTCATCTATATAGCTAGTCATCGTAAGGACGTTGTCCCCTACAGATGACCCGATAGCCAATCTCGCTTGAAGCAATTCTTTCGAGATCACATATCTTGTGATAAGATATCGCTCTCCATATAAATCTTTGTTATGGAGGAAGATGGAAGCTAAGTCCATCTTCTCGTGCTGCCTCTGGTTTTCACTATCTACTGAGGCCAACACGAGGCACTTAGCATTCACACTGTCCTTTTCCGATGTCTTACGGATATCAATATCCGCGACGGTGAAAACTGGACCTGAGACGGCGGGGGCTTGAGTAGTAAAGAGGTGTCCCAGTTTTTCATAGGTAATGGACATCTGGACAAACCTTTGCTAGTCATTATAGTTAGATTCAGTCATTTTATTATCTAAATGTAACCTAGTCTTGGTCACTGGGTTGCTGCAATTAAGAGAGAGAGAAGAAAAAACCACTTAGCATGATGCTCTTGTAAGTTTAGATTGATTTTTAATTTATCTAAACAGGATGGCTCCCACCGTTCCTTGAATCCTTCCTCAAAATATAAAAGCAAAATTATTCAGGATAAATCTCACCGTACAATACTTGTTCCCCTCCGAAAGGCGGCGCGCAGGACCGCGATGTCCTGACGCTGAGATTCGGGGCAGATGCTAATTGGTTTTATCCGTCTACCTCTCCGAAGATGCCAAGTTGATTTATGGCACCGTGTATCGGAGGTTTAGACGGATGCGGCCGATGTAGCAGACTTTGTCAGATTCCCCCTCGCTTGAGGGGTTTTTTGATTGTGGGGACGCTCTTCCCTGCAGGCGCAAGCCCCTGCAGTTAATTACGCTACCGCATCGCGGTAACAACTTTCTCCTTCTCCAGAATTTCACTTCGTGTCGTGTGTGTTTGTTTTGTTTGTGGTTGCCCGTGGATTGTATACGGAAACTGAGTAATGCCGTCGTCCGTAGGACGTGGATTAGTCCAAATCCGTATTTACTTAGATTTGGGTTTGGTGTTTTTAGTTTAAGGATGCATTAGTCGCGTTGCGGCTAAGATCAACTTAAACGTTCGTTAAGGATACGATAGTCCTGTTTGAGACTAAGACCAACTTAACGTGATCGTTTAGATCCGACAAAAGAGCGTTTGGGCTCTATTGTTCCATTTTGGGAGATTCATAGTCCAATTTGGGACTAAAGTCTGTTTGGAGGATACGTTAGCCATTTTTGAGGCTAAGATCGATTCAAACGTTTGTTAAGGACACGTTAGTCCAGTTTGAGACTAAGATCAACTTAACGGGACCGTTTAGATCCGACAAAAGAGCATTTGGGCTCTATTGTGCCAGTTTAAGGACATGGTGGTCCGATATTAGTTTAGGGACGTTTCGGTCCGATATTAGTTTAAGGACGTTTCGGTCCGATATTAGTTTAAGGACGTTTCGGTCCACGAGTTTAAGGACCCCGCAGTCCATATCGATGTGTGGTCGTTGGGACCCGTCACCTCTTTGACGTCGTTGAGGAATTACAACGACGGATGTCAAAAGAGTTCGGAGATGTACCCTCGAACCGGATGTAAATTGATTTAGAAGAGCAATTTTGCTCAGTCAATTTAATTTAAGGACTTATGGCCAAAATTGGGCTAAGTCCAGTTGAAATGTTCAACATTTTATTTGCTTTTGCATTGCATTTCTTTTTTTTTTTTATTTGGGCCTTGCCCAGAAAGGATGCAGAGCATCAATTTGTTTTGGGCTCTGCCCTTTTAGGAATGATGCAAGGCATCAATTTTATTTTGGGCTCTGCCCTTGTATAAAGGATGCAAAGCATCAATTTATTTAGGCTCTGCCCATTTATTGCCTTGCAATTTATTTTGGCCTGTCAGGTCATTTTGATTTGGGCCTGGCCCTTTAATTAATGCATTGCATTTGTGCAAGATACTGTTAATTTGAGAATCTTTTAGATTCAAGAACCGATGGTTCATAAAATAAGTGCAAAGCACTATTTGATTTAGAAACAAGTTTTTTTCTTGTTTTTTCTTATCTCAGAGAACCAAAGGTTCATGAAAGTGCAAAGCACTATTAATTTAATAACCTTTCAGGTTCAAGAACCGATGGTTCATAAAACAAGTGCAAGGCACTATTTTATTTATTTATTTATTTATCGTTGAAGATCTATGATCTTGTTCATAAGAGAATTTTCTCTTCTTTTAAAGGTTTTTACCTTTTTTTATTCTTCAAGAGTTCTCAAGAGTTCTCTTCTCCTTTTTTTTTTAGCAAGATGTTCATCCCTTTTAAATGAGGTCTGGGGTCCTTTTTATAGTGCCCATAAATTAGTTAAAGTTTGTTAAAAAGATCTTTTCTGAATGATTTGGGGAATTTTCCCCACCGTTGGATCTTTGATCCGAAGGCCCCTGTTTTACAGAAGAAATCTTCTTGTTTTAACAAGAACAGAAAAAAATTTCCTTAAATCTTCATTCTGTTGTTGCGCAACTCCCCCAGCGCGTGACACGTGTCGCGCAGCTGTGCTTGCGCAACTGCGCAGACACGTGTCGCGCAACTGATTTTTTTTTTTTGCTTGCGCAACTGCACGCTGACACGTGTCGCGCACTGCGCAGCTGCGTGACACGTGTCGCGCAACTGCGCAGTTGCGCACTGCGCAGCTGCGTGACACGTGTCGCGCAACTGCGCAGTTGCGCACTGCGCAGCTGCGTGACACGTGTCGCGCAACTGCGCAGTTGCGCACTTTTTTTTTTGAGCTTTGCTCTGATTGGAGAAAGAACAGAAGCATTGCTTCTTTTTCCACTTTGGAATTTAAACAGAGCTTTGCTCTGATTGGGATAAACAAATGCCCCCCCACCGATGCGCTTACGTGGCTTCCTAACGTGAGCGCAGCGGTGGCAGACTCCGAACCGTCGCGCCATCTCTTGGAAGCTGAAAGGGCACTTGATGCCTATAAATAGGACTTTTGGTCCCTTAGATGATTCTCATCTCTAAAATTTTACTTTCAGAACTCAGAGCCCTGCTCTCTTATTTAAACACTTTTAAAAGTTCAAACTTTTAGAGAATTTTAGGTAAAAATATTAATTTTAATTAAATTAAATCAATTTTAAGAGTATTGCTCTCAATAGATCCCAGATCTAAAGAAGACCCATTTAGGGTTTCACTTAGTAGAGCTTTGCTCTAAGGGGGTCTACAGAAGACTAAGGAGAGCCCTATTAGAGTTCCATTAATAGAGCTTTGCTCTCTAAAAGATTTTCCCTGTATTTTCTCATTTCATTAATGGAGCTTTGCTCCTCCCAAATCATATAGAAGAACTCTTAAGAATTCTTCATGGATCTTGGAACTTAAAGATGGCATTTTATTCCTCAGTGCATTATATTGTTTTGCTTAATCAGTCTTTCTGACAATTCTGTTGATTCTCTTTCACAGGAACAAAGAACGCCCACATGTATGCTCTTAACGAGATCATCTCTCATGAGGGCATCCGCCGATTTGGCCGCTCTTAAAATCGGGAGTTCACAAACGAGGAGTGTGCTGAAATAATGAGTCGCTTCGACGCATACAACGGTCCACTGCATCCCCGACGTTCCTTTCTTCTTAAACTTATCGTGGGAGCTATCTAGGAAGCGCTTCCCCTATTCTGTTCCGGCGTGCCGCTTAGGGCGTTGGATGCCTATTGAACTTTATCTCGAAGAGACAGCGAGACAGTCTTATCGACCTCTTGCACAAGGTCTTTCAACAGTCTGCCATACTCGCTGCTTATCGGAGGGTGGAAGACATCGGAAGGGACCCTGACGCTTGTGCTCGCGAAAGGAAGCACACTAGGATGGTCCGCGAGGCTTGGAAAGTCATAGATAGGGTCGCTTTTGAATTCCTCAATCCATGCCCTGGATCTGAGGTTATTCCATTGTAACTTTCATTTATTGTTTTTATGACTGTAAGAACTTCGGGCAATATTAATGGAAATTTTTTTATCCCGGCTTGTCTTTATTATATATCTTTGTCCTGAGTCTTTTTGCCCATGCATGAATGAATACGTCTTGGACGCTTGATCAAACGTAAATCGGGTGCTCTTTCTGTTGCTTTTCCTCTTTCTCAGCATGTCGTCACAATTAGCAGGTAATAGAGTAAACTTCTTGATTTCTTCACGAGATAGCGAGGGCTTAGGCCGCAGGTTCAGATCTGCCGCTTAAGACTTTTCAACTCTATGAGCCGTGAGGGTCTCATAGAGACTTTTCTCCCTACGGATCGAGAGGATCTCATAGGTGGGTTTTTCTTCTTAGGAATCGTGAGGATTCCTAAGTGTGGTTTTCTCTTGTAAGTCGTAAGGATCCTACAAGAGAATTTTTCCCTCTTACGAGTCGAGAGGACCTGTAAGCGGTTGTTTCCCCCCTTGTCGAAGTTCGATGTTGGAGAGTGAGACCCGTGGATGGTATGCAAGAGACCATTTTGGGCCAACTTGCAGGGTCCCAATGCTTAGGAAACAGGTTTCTTTTATGCTCACTGCCTAAGGCTTTATCTCACGAGTCGAGCCGCCTCGACAATTTTTCATAAGTCGAGACGAATCGAACGTTTCTCGCAAGAATCTCTTAACGTCGCATTTAACCTCTGCTCTTTACGACAGAAGCCCGTTAAGGTTGGTGGTACTTAGGGTTTTGGCCATCGTACCGTCGCATAAGCTGATATAGTCCTCGATAGGCAATCGTGCTGTTCGAGTAGCCCTGCAACTGCCATGTCTCTGATCCCTTCGGGGGCTGGACAAGACGTCTTTAAGCAATCCTCCTTGGCAGTTTGACCGTCGGAAGAGCAAGCGCTAGGAATTTGCCATGCCGCTTTTTACTTAAGGTTAGGCTCATTTTGGAGAGCCCCGATGAGTCATAACCACTCCGCGCTGGTGTGGGGATGATCTCCGATAGTCTTTCGGGCTTTATATGAGTTGCCGTCAAGACCCTGAAGCTAGGAATTTGGCCTTTGCTTCGTTTGTTGGCATTGCGTCCTCTGTATCGAGATGAATGCCGTGGTTGTCTCTAAGTTGCTGATGAACCGTCGAGGTTTGGAACTATGGATTTTGCCGTGGCTCCTTTTGGTGATGTTGCGTTTGCTGTATCGAGACGAACGTCGAGGTGGTGACCACTCCATGTGGGATGATCTCCGGTGGTCTTTCAGGCTTTATATGACTTGCCGTTAAGACCCTGAAGCTAGGAATTTGGCCTTCGCTTCGTTTGCTGGCATCGCGTCCTCTGTATCGAGACGAATGTCATGGTTGTCTCTAGGTTGCTGGTGAACCGTCGAGGTTTGGAACTAGGGATTTTGCCGTGGCTCCTTTCGTTTAATGACGTTGCGCCTGCTGTGTCGAGACGAACGTTGAGGTGACATCTCGTCTACTGTATCGAGACGGACTTCGAGGTGGTGACCATTCTGTGCTGGTGCGAGATGATCTCCGGTTGTCTTTCCGGTTTTATATGAGTTACCGTAAAGACGTTGAAGCTAGGAATTTGGCCTTCGCTTCGTTTGCTTTGGCGCGTCCGAATCCTGTTGGGGGAAGAACGCTGGGGTTGATATTTCGTCTGCTGTATCGAGACGAACGTCAAGGTGGTGACCACTCTGTGCTGATGCGAGATGATCTCCGATTGTCTTTCCGGTTTTATATGAGTTACCGTAAAGACGTTGAAGCTAGGAATGTGGCCTTCGCTTCATTTTCTTTGTCATGTCTGAATCCCTGCTGGAGGAAGAACGCTGAGGTTGACATTTCATCTACTGTATCGAGACGAACGTCAAGGAGGTGACCACTTCATGTGAGATGGTCTCCTATTGTCTTTCCGGTTTTATGTGAGTTACCGTAAAGACGTTGAAGCTAGGAATGTGGCCTCCGCTTCATTTGCTTACACTGCGTCTGGTGTATTGAGACGAATGCTGAGGTGGAGCTGGGATTTTGCCATCACTCCGCTTTGTTTCGACCATGGGGTCTTTTGTTAACTTTGCATGTACACCCTGCTGGGCTGTGAAGGAACGCCGTTGTTGACATTGCGTCTGTTGTAACGAGACGAATGCTAAGGTGAAGTTGGGATTTTGCCGTTACTCCGCTTTGTTTCGACCGTGAGGTCTTTTGTTGACTTTGCATCTGCCTCCAGCTGGACTGCGGAGGAACGTTGTTGTTGACATTGCGTCTACTGTATCGAGACGAATGCTGAGGTGAAGCTGGGATTTTGCCATCGCTCCGCTTGATGGTGTAACATCTGTGTCCTGTTGGAATGAGGAGGCACACCGTTGTTGGTCTCCAGGCTGTAGACGTGGCCATTGAGATTTGGAACTATGGACTTTGTCATGGTTCCGTTTCGTTGCGATTCCGAGGTCGGTTGTTGACGTCATGTCTGCATCTAGTTGGAGTGAGGAGAAACGCCGTTGGTGATCTTTAAGTTGTCGATATTGACGTCGAGACCCTGAAGTTAGGGACCTTCCTTTGCTTCATTTGTTGACATCGTGTCTGTAATATTGCGACAAATGTCGAGATGGTCTCTAGGTTATCTATGAACCGTCGAGATTTGACTTCGCTTTCTGGTGGAGCCTGTTGGGAAGGTATTGTTCCCTTTTTATCTGTGCCCCTGGATTGTATACAGGGATCGATGTGATTTCACCTGTAGGGCAAAAAGTTTCATTCTTTCATTTTTTTTTATTCTTTCCGCGATGCTCTATCATTTCAGCTTTTATATCGCGAAGGTCGCGATTGCCCAATCATTTCGGCTATTTTTCGCGGTGCCCAATCATTTCGGCTATTTACTTTATTTTTACTCGCTACTTTTTATTGCGAGTTGCCCAATCATTTTGACTGTTTATTTTATTTTTACTCGCTGTTTTTTTATTGCGAGTTGCCCAATCATTTCGGCTATTTTTCTTTTTACTCGTGCATACATTTTTACTTGTTGATTTTGTTTGCAAGTTGCCCCATCATTTCGGCTATTTCGTATGCATTTTTTTTTGGGGCTCGCTGATTTTTTTTTTTTGCGAGTAGGGAATTTGGGGTCTGATACCAATCTTGGCATCAGCATCGCTGCGACTGGGATATTGCCAGGAGCGAATCATCATTTGCCTTGAAAGGACTTGGAATTTGATACCGGTTTAGGCATCAGCATCGCTGCAACTGGGATATTGCCAGGAGCGAATCATCATTTGCCTTGAAAGGACTTGGAATTTGATACCGATTTAGGCATCAGCATCGCTGCAACTGGGATATTGCCAGGAGCGAATCATCATTTGCCTTGAAAGGACTTGGAATTTGATACCGATTTAGGCATCAGCATCGCTACAACTGGAATATTGCCAGGAGCGAATCATCATTTGCCTCTGTCGATGTTGAACAAAGGTGGCTTAGTAAACAGGGTTAAGGGTCCTGTCGACTAAGGCTTTTGACTTCACGAGCCGTAAGGGTCTCACAAAGGTATTTCTCCCTACAAGTCGTGAGGGTCTTGTAGGTGTGTTTTCTCCTTGGGAATCGTGAGGATTCCTAAGTGCATGTTCTCTTGTAAGTCGTAAGGATCTTACAAAAGGGTTTTCTCCTTATAAGTCGAAAGGACTTACAAGTGTTGTTTGCTGTACAAGCATATCCTTAGTCACGGATGGGACTTTGTTAGGGAAATATTTATTCGTGCCCGTGGATTGTATACAAGGGTCATTATGAGCCGCCTGTAGGGCAATGTCGAAAGTTGTGGGGGTTGCTTAAGCACAGATTTAGGCCTCTGTAATTTTAAGACTTTCAAATCTTATGAGCCGTAAGGGTCCCACAAGAGAGTTCTCCTTACGAGTCGTGAGGATCTCGCAAGTGTATTTTCTCCTTAGGAATCGTGGGGATCCCTAAGTGTGTTGTTCCTTTGTGAGTCGTAAGGATCTCACGCAGGTGGTTTCTCCTTACAGGGTCGAGAGGGCCCTATAAGTGTTTCTCAACGAGGTTGCGCCCTTTCGGGTTTTCACGAACACTCGCCGGTAGTCCTGCTGTTTTTACTCACGGAGCCCTTTCGGGTTTTCATCCGTGCCCATTTTGCGTATGGACATACCGTTTTTTTTTATTCTTTTTATTTTTATATTTTTTTTTCCTTTTTTTTTTACGAGGTCGCGCCCTTTCGGGTTTTCACGAACACTCGCCGGTAGCCCTGCTGTTTTTACTCACGGAGCCCTTTCGGGTTTTCATCCATGCCCGTTTTGCTTATGGACATACCGTTTATCTTTTTTTATTTATTTTTTTATATTCTCGTCAGCCTGAGAATGCTGCGGTAGTAGTTTAAAAACATTTCGGTCATTTGCAAGTTTTAGGACATTGCGGTCCATCATTAGTTTAAGGACATCTCGGTCCGTTGTTAGTTTAAGGACGTTTCGGTCCGTTATCCAGTTTTAGGACGTAGTGGTCCGTTAGGCTTTCTCTATGAATGAGCATGATGCCCCCGGCGTGTCCATATTTTTCGGAGCATGCGGTTGTGGCGGGTTCACCTTCCAAATCTCGGACAACGCGAACTTGCCCTGTTGGTATTGGTCTTCAACCCAGTTTTTGAAGACGTAGCAGTCCTCGATCAGGTGACCTACTGTTTGGTGGTAAGGGCGATAATTAGGATTATTAATATCGCCTGGCCGCAACGGACGTTTTGGACTCGGCAGATTGATGAGTCTGTCACACACTGCCAGCTCGAACAGTCCCCTTGTTTTATCTTGCGGAAACGAGTAAGGACGTTTCAACTTTTCCTGGAGGGGTTGCCGTTTGTTGCTTTGGAGAGCAACCGGCCTAGGGTCACCTGATTGTTGTTGAGTGCTGGCGACGAGGGCCGTTTTTCTTTTTCCTTTATCCTTTTTGTTCGATCCTTTGTTTACGGGGCCGAGATTTTTTCCGAGTAGCATGCGATTGCACGGCTGAACGTTCTCGCAGCTTCTCAATTCCTTTGTTTTTGAAATAGATTCCCCGAGGGAAGAGTTGGGGGTAGGTTCTTCGTCAGAGTCGCTTCCAAAGGTGATAATTTGTGATCCCTTGAAGTCGGCTATATGACAGTCGGCGGCGGCTCTTTTGCGCTCATCTATCGTATTTTTCCGATGTCCACAAGCTTCACACTTTGTCCTGTCGAAGTGTCGCTTCTGAGCGACATACCCTTGCCACCAACAGTTAAAGGATTCGCAGTCTTCGGTAGGATATATGATCTTCTGATGATATAAACAGAAGTTAGGGTGCATCTCTACCCCAGAGAAAGAATTTTCTTCAGAGGGCGGTAGCTTCATTCCTACTGATAGAGCTTTGGCGAACCGTTTCCTCGTCTTGAATTTGTTTTTACCTGCAGTGTATGGCTTTTGATTTGACGGGAATACCTTGGTTCTTTCCAGTATGGCCATTTCATGCTCTTGATTGGCTTTTGCTTTCAGACGAATTTCATTTAGGAAGGCATCGATCAACTTGTCTGACAGCCGCGGAATTTCTGTTTCAGGGTCCGCCGTTGATTTCTCAGCGCAAGGATCCTCCTCATCATCCGTTAGTGAATGAGAAATCACATGACAAGTCGCTACGTAGTCTTCGGATTCATCCGATAAGTTTTCTCTATCGTTTCCATCCTCGACGAAAGAACAAGTTGCCCCCGGCATGTCCGTCTTCCTTGGAGAGTGCGGCTGTGGTGGGTTTACCTTCCAGCTTTCAGACAGCGTGAACTTGCCTTGCAGGTATTGATCCTCGATCCATCCCTTAAAGACGAAACAATCCTCAATTGGGTGACTTACCGTTTTGTGGTAAGGGCAATAATTGGGATTATTAAGATCGCCTGGCTGCGACAGACGCTTTGGACTCGGTAGATTAATAAGACTGTTGCGCACTGCCAGCTCAAACAGCCTTCTCGTTTTATTCTGCGGAAACGAGTAAGGACGTTCCAGCCTCTCTTCGAGGGATGGGCGTGGGCGCACGTTGTTTTGGCGAGCGACCGGCTTTGAGTTGCTCGACTGTTGCTGAGTGTTGGCGACGATGATCGATTTTCCTTTCTCATTTCGGGGATCGGGTCTTGGAGGAGACGGTCTATGGCCCATCTGGTCCATTTGGGCTAATTTGTCGATCAAGGCCTGGAAGGTGGTCGGCCTGAAGAACATCATGAATTGCGAGATGGTCGCCTGCGGATCGAGAGTGCCCACAAACATGCCTACCGCAGGTGCCTCTTCTATGCGTTGTTCGCATTTCGACCATAGGTTTCGCCATCGTGTTGCGTATTGGACCCACGTTTCGCCGGGCCTTATCCTGGCATTTATCAGTGCTGTAATCGGGGTGCGTTCACTAGCACTCGCGAATCTTTGTGTAAACAGCTGTTCCATCTCTGCAAATGTTTTGACAGAGTCGTTAGGTAGCTCCGAATACCATTCAAAGGCTATTTCTGCTAAGCTGCCGACGAATTGACGTAGCAACAATCTGTCATCGCCTCCAGTATTGCCGCATAAGGCCCTGAATTGAGCGACATGCTGATGCGGATTCCCTGTCCCTTTATATACGTGGAATTTAGGGATCGTATATCCTGGCGGGTAATTGATTTGGTCATACCAGCTCGGATACGGTCGTCCGGTTCTAACAATTTGCCCAGCCGCTTCATTCGCCTGATGAACCCGGATCTGCTGAGCTATATATCGTCTAGGTCGACTTTGGAGATTGCCTCCTCCTTGGCTGTTGATAGAGCCGGCGGAGGATTTGACGTTTCTCCCTTGTCATTTTCAAGGACGATCGGAGGATCTTCAGCAGGAAGGTCCGGCTGTAACATCATCCCTACCATATCTTGGAAGAGGAGCGCCATCTGTTTTATATTAGCCGCTTGCTCTGCAGCTTCTTTGTCCCTCTTTTCGAGAACTCTGCGTAAAAAGTCAGCGTCGGTTTCTTGTTCTTGACGCTCATCCGAAGACGTTTCAGAGCTTTCTTTTGGCTCAGTGAGTGCAGTCATTGTAGTCATCATTTCCTGAAGCTTTTGTTGTTGCTCCTGGGCTTCCGTCACGGATCGGGTGAGCGGTCGGTGGCCCGTAGAAGTGCGGCTTTCCTCCTTTCCAGAAGCCATATAAACAGTGTGCACCACCATGCCCCCAGACTTGGGGCGTTTGTGTTCGGTGTCTTTGCGATTTGCCGAAGACACAGGGGCTTCTTGCGGCCTCCTTTTTTGAGTGATTGGAGTTAAGGGAGCCGTTGTAGTGGGCACCCAAGTAGCTTTTGCTTTTTGTGGTTTGACAGAGTAATCCTTCCCCTGCCGAACCTTCATCTTTTTCTGTCGTCGGAGGCAGTCTTGATCGATCACCGACTCTTGAACCTGTCGCCAGACTTTGTAAATTTTAGAGGACAGCCGTTGAAGGGGCTGCTCTAGCTTCTTCTCTGGAATATTCTTCACAGATGAATGAGTTCGCTTTAGCACCGCAGTAGGAGAGTTTCTGCGCACCGAGTTCAGCAACTCAAAGCTGTTCCTGGTTGGAACAGCAGTATCGATCTCCACCATTAGAGTTGGAGGAGTAAGTCCAGAGGGGGAGTTGCCCCCAGCCTTCTTCACTCGGCGCCAGTAGCGACGTCGGGCATGTCGTGCTGATGGAGTTGTTTCAGCTATAGGGGTGACCTCCTCATGCCCCCTGTGTTGGTCAGAATATACCGGTACCAGCTTTTTAAAGATCGACGTCCGTTGAACGGGGACGGCCAACTTGTCAGAAGCGGACTTCTGAACATGGGAAGCAACCTTGGTGATTTTGCCAGGAACGGGAGTTGGGATTGCTATCCGCTTCGGGATAACGCCTTCTGGTATGGCAGGCTTCTTCATGGGCCTGATGGAGCTCTGGCCTAATCCATTAAAACCTGAAGAAGTGGAGTTGGGCGACCTGTTGAGAGGGGTCGCGGCAGTGGTGAGTCGATCGAAGACCGACTTCTTTGGAGCTTCTTGCAATGTCATTGAGGCGTTGAAGCTCATTGATGGGAGCATGGTCCCAAAAAATAGTCCAGTGGTGGCTTGAGCCACCTGCTCCACCGGCATTTTGAAAAGGGAGGCCGCTTGGGGCCCATAAGTCACTCCTCCAGTAATGACGGAGCGAGAGTTGTTGCTGCAGGCGATGCAGTTCGAAGCCATTGATCTTCTGTTTTCTGCACGGAGCAAGACACCAAATCTTAGTACCTTGAATCCACAGGCAATCACAGCAAACCGCGATTTGTTCGCGAACACGACACACGAAGTGTGGAGTGGAAAGAGGAAGAGGTCCCATCGGGCGTGCCAGAATCTGTTCCCCTCCGAAAGGCGGCGCACAAGACTGCGATGTCCTGACGCTGGGATTCGGGGCAGATGCTAATTGGTTTTATCCGTCTACCTCTCCGAAGATGCCAAGTTGATTTATGGCACCGTGTATCGGAGGTTTAGACGGATGCGGCCGATGTAGCAGACTTTGTCAGATTCCCCCTCGCTTGAGGGGTTTTTTGATTGTGGAGACGCTCTTCCCTGCAGGCGCAAGCCCCTGCAGTTAATTACGCTACCGCATCGCGGTAACAACTTTCTCCTTCTTCAGAATTTCACTTCGTGTCGTGTGTGTTTGTTTTGTTTGTGGCTGCCCGTGGATTGTATACGGAGACTGAGTAATGCCGTCGTCCGTAGGACGTGGATTAGTCCAAATCCGTATTTACTTAGATTTGGGTTTGGTGTTTTTAGTTTAAGGATGCATTAGTCGCGTTGCGGCTAAGATCAACTTAAACGTTCGTTAAGGATATGATAGTCCTGTTTGAGACTAAGACCAACTTAACGTGATCGTTTAGATCCGACAAAAGAGCGTTTGGGCTCTATTGTTCCAGTTTGGGAGATTCATAGTCCAATTTAGGACTAAAGTCTGTTTGGAGGATACGTTAGCCATTTTTGAGGCTAAGATCGATTCAAACGTTTGTTAAGGACACGTTAGTCCAGTTTGAGACTAAGATCAACTTAACGGGACCGTTTAGATCCGACAAAAGAGCATTTGGGCTCTATTGTGCCAGTTTAAGGACGTGGTGATCCGATATTAGTTTAGGGACGTTTCGGTCCGATATTAGTTTAAGGACGTTTCGGTCCGATATTAGTTTAAGGACGTTTCGGTCCACGAGTTTAAGGACCCCGCAGTCCATATCGATGTGTGGTCGTTGGGACCCGTCACCTCTTTGACGTCGTTGAGGAATTACAACGACGGATGTCAAAGGAGTTCGGAGATGTACCCTCGAACCGGATGTAAATTGATTTAGAAGAGCAATTTTGCTCAGTCAATTTAATTTAAGGACTTATGGCCAAAATTGGGCTAAGTCCAGTTGAAATGTTCAACATTTTATTTGCTTTTGCATTGCATTTCTTTTTTTATTTTTATTTGGGCCTTGCCCAGAAAGGATGCAGAGCATCAATTTGTTTTGGGCTCTGCCCTTTTAGGAATGATGCAAGGCATCAATTTTATTTTGGGCTCTGCCCTTGTATAAAGGATGCAAAGCATCAATTTATTTGGGCTCTGCCCATTTATTGCCTTGCAATTTATTTTGGCCTGTCAGGTCATTTTGATTTGGGCCTGGCCCTTTAATTAATGCATTGCATTTGTGCAAGATACTGTTAATTTGAGAATCTTTTAGATTCAAGAACCGATGGTTCATAAAATAAGTGCAAAGCACTATTTGATTTAGAAACAAGTTTTTTTCTTGTTTTTTCTTATCTCAGAGAACCAAAGGTTCATGAAAGTGCAAAGCACTATTAATTTAATAACCTTTCAGGTTCAAGAACCGATGGTTCATAAAACAAGTGCAAGGCACTATTTTATTTATTTATTTATTTATCGTTGAAGATCTATGATCTTGTTCATAAGAGAATTTTCTCTTCTTTTAAAGGTTTTTACCTTTTTTTTATTCTTCAAGAGTTCTCAAGAGTTCTCTTCTCCTTTTTTTTTAGCAAGATGTTCATGATTTTGAAATGAGGTCTAGGGTCCTTTTTATAGTGCCCATAAATTAGTTAAAGTTTGTTAAAAAGATCATTCTCTGAGTGATTTGGGGAATTTTCCCCACCGTCGGATTTTTAATCCAAAGGTCTCTGTTTTACAGAAGAAATCTTCTTGTTTTAACAAAAAACAGAAAAGATTTCCTTAAATCTTCATTCTGTTGTTGCGCAACTCCCCCAGCGCGTGACACGTGTCGCGCAGCTGTGCTTGCGCAACTGCGCAGACACGTGTCGCGCAACTGATTTTTTTTTTTTGGGCTTGCGCAACTGCGCGCTGACACGTGTCGCGCACTGCGCAACTTGCGCAGTTGCGCACTGCGCAGCTACGTGATACGTGTCGCGCAGTTGCGCACTGCGCAGCTGCGTGACACGTGTCGCGCAACTGCGCAGTTGCGCACTGCGCAGCTGCGTGACACGTGTCGCGCAACTGCGCAGTTGCGCACTTTTTTTTTTTTTTGAAATTTGCTCTGATTGGAAAAAGAACAGAAGTATTGCTTCTTTTTCCACTTTGGAATTTAAACAGAGTTTTGCTCTGATTGGGATAAACAAATGCCCCCCCCCCCACCGATGCGCTTACGTGGCTTCCTAACATGAGCGCAGCGGTGGCAGACTCCGAACCGTCGCGCCATCTCTTGGAAGCTGAAAGGGCACTTGATGCCTATAAATAGGACTTTTGGTCCCACCGGGCGTGCCAGAATCTGTTCCTCTCCGAAAGGCGGCGCGCAGGACCGCGATGTCCTGACGCTGAGATTCGGGACAGATGCTAATTGGTTTTATCCGTCTACCTCTCCGAAGATGCCAAGTTGATTTATGGCACCGTGTATCGGGGGTTTAGACGGATGCGGCCGATGTAGCAGACTTTGTCAGATTCCCCCTCGCTTGAGGGTTTTTTTTATTGTGGGGACGCTCTTCCCTGCAGGCGCAAGCCCCTGCAGTTAATTACGCTACCGCATCGCGGTAACAACTTTCTCCTTCTTCAGAATTTCACTTCGTGTCGTGTGTGTTTGTTTTGTTTGTGGCTGCCCATGGATTGTATACGGAGACTGAGTAATGCCGTCGTCCGTAGGACGTGGATTAGTCTAAATCCGTATTTACGTAGATTTGGGTTTGGTGTTTTTAGTTTAAGGATGCATTAGTCGCGTTGCGGCTAAGATCAACTTAAACGTTCGTTAAGGATACGATAGTCCTGTTTGAGACTAAGACCAACTTAACGCGATCGTTTAGATCCGACAAAAGAGCGTTTGGGCTCTATTGTTCCAGTTTGGGAGATTCATAGTCCAATTTGGGACTAAAGTCTGTTTGGAGGATACGTTAGCCATTTTTTAGGCTAAGATCGATTCAAACGTTTGTTAAGGACACGTTAGTCCAGTTTGAGACTAAGATCAACTTAACGGGACCGTTTAGATCCGACAAAAGAGCATTTGGGCTCTATTGTGCCAGTTTAAGGACGTGGTGGTCCGATATTAGTTTAGGGACGTTTCGATCCGATATTAGTTTAAGGACGTTTCGGTCCGATATTAGTTTAAGGACGTTTCGGTCCACTATTAGTTTAAGGACGTTTCGGTCCACGAGTTTAAGGACCCCGCAGTCCATATCGATGTGTGGTCGTTGGGACCCGTCACCTCTTTGACGTCGTTGAGGAATTACAACGACGGATGTCAAAGGGGTTCGGAGATGTACCCTCGAACCGGATGTAAATTGATTTAGAAGAGCAATTTTGCTCAGTCAATTTAATTTAAGGACTTATGGCCAAAATTGGGCTAAGTCCAGTTGAAATGTTCAACATTTTATTTGCTTTTGCATTGCATTTCTTTTTTTATTTTTATTTGGGCCTTGCCCAGAAAGGATGCAGAGCATCAATTTGTTTTGGGCTCTGCCTTTTTAGGAATGATGCAAGGCATCAATTTTATTTTGGGCTCTGCCCTTGTATAAAGGATGCAAAGCATCAATTTATTTGGGCTCTGCCCATTTATTGCCTTGCAATTTATTTTGGCCTGTCAGGTCATTTTGATTTGGGCCTGGCCCTTTAATTAATGCATTGCATTTGTGCAAGATACTGTTAATTTGAGAATCTTTTAGATTCAAGAACCGATGGTTCATAAAATAAGTGCAAAGCACTATTTGATTTAGAAACAAGTTTTTTTCTTGTTTTTTCTTATCTCAGAGAACCAAAGGTTCATGAAAGTGCAAAGCACTATTAATTTAATAACCTTTCAGGTTCAAGAACCGATGGTTCATAAAACAAGTGCAAGACACTATTTTATTTATTTATTTATTTATCGTTGAAGATCTATGATCTTGTTCATAAGAGAATTTTCTCTTCTTTTAAAGGTTTTTACCTTTTTTTTATTCTTCAAGAGTTCTCAAGAGTTCTCTTCTCCTTTTTTTTTAGCAAGATGTTCATCCCTTTTAAATGAGGTCTGGGGTCCTTTTTATAGTGCCGATAAATTAGTTAAAGCTTGTTAAAAAGATCTTTTCTGAGTGATTTGGGGAATTTTCCCCACCGTTGGATCTTTGATCCGAAGGCCCCTGTTTTACAGAAGAAATCTTCTTGTTTTAACAAGAACAGAAAAAAATTTCCTTAAATCTTCATTCTGTTGTTGCGCAACTCCCCCAGCGCGTGACACGTGTCGCGCAGCTGTGCTTGCGCAACTGCGCAGACACGTGTCGCGCAACTGATTTTTTTTTTATTTTGCTTGCGCAACTGCGCGCTGACACGTGTCGCGCACTGCGCAGTTGCGCACTGCGCAGCTGCGTGACACGTGTCGCGCAGTTGCGCACTGCGCAGTCACGCACTGCGGAGCTGCGTGACACGCGTCGCGCAACTGCGCAGTCGCGCACTGCGCAGCTGCGTGACACGTGTCGCGCAACTGCGCAGTTGCGCACTTTTCTTTTTTTTTATAGCTTTGCTCTGATTGGAGAAAGAACAGAAGCATTGCTTCTTTTTCCACTTTGGAATTTAAACAGAGCTTTGCTCTGATTGGGATAAACAATACTTGCTTAACCTTTCAACCAGGCCAGTGTCGATACTTCAAGGGAGGTTTTACGACGCTTTCGAGAAATTCCTTAATTAAATAAGTTATTTTCCCTGGAGGCGTAGCCCCACTGACACCTTTCTAGACACCTACTTGGTTTATAGCATTGATCGTTAAGTGAAAAAATCTCCCGAGGAGTAGCATATACTCACAGTAGGATCGGGATCCAAATATCATTGTGTGATAATGCTGAAGGAATCCTACCAATATTATCACACTCCAAATGGTATGCAGCACTAGCAAGTTTCAATTTCCTTAGAAACTCCCGATGTGGATTTTTGCACCATGCTCTTATGACCTTGACTAAGGCCAACAAATCATAAGTCACATGTCAAGTTCTACCCGTCATTATCCAGGTTAATTTGAATCCACCCATACATATCCTTGACTAAGGCTAACAAAGTAGCACGACTGTCCCAAACCAACGCATCTATCTATGCAACATATGAATACCCAGCAGCTACCAATCACTATGCCTTGACTAAGGCCAATAAACATAGCTTGAATACTATTGAATATTTATATGAAATGACGGAGGGCTACGAATGGTTTTGGCGAAACCGTGAACGTAGTGAACTTGATATAATCGATGGAACCTGATAGCTTTTTAAAAGGAGTGGTTTAAGCTTCGCATTTAAAAGTCTGCTATTTTTGAAAAACCGAGCGGTTTAAAAATTGTTCCAATGATTCAGCTTTGGTTTGTTTGCTTTGCATTAATGTAATGCAGTCCCATCATTTACACCTATCATCATAGAAAGAAACGAAAATATGACGTACGCTTATGTCATCCGTATTCGCCACTGGGCCCCGTCTAACACCGTTAAGTTACTTAACTAACGCCAGAGCGGGAGCTGGACTAGCGCGGATGCAAAACATAAGCAAAACCTACTAGATATCATATATAGATATATACATTCGTCTCACGCAATAATAGGCATTCCAGATCACAGATTAACACATTGGATATACTAGGAATACCGCGTTTCGTTTAAGCCTGTAACGAAAGACGGATTCTACAGTCGTGATGAATAACCATACCCCACCCTAGACCCCTACAGGTGCGGCAAACTACCCACCAAATACCCGAAGTGAAGCAACCTCCTTCATCAAAGTGAGTAGGCTACTCGGCACTTCAAAGTACCCGGTAGTTTATGCACCCCACCTTGGGTCTATCTTAGGAGCAAAACAGTAAATGAAATAATACAACGGTGGCTACAACCTCAATCTGGATGTGCCCTGCAAAAATAACATTACATCACTTTACAAATTTACATCAAATGAAAGAATGAAAACTCTCATCTCACATCCCCGGCTATTCATCCACGACGATCCAACAAGTTCATATACACAAACCAACATAACATCACAGATATGTGCAACCCCGACTAATCGACGTATAGCAATTAGTCGACGTTTCCAAACACATATATATATCACAAATCTTGTAAAGTAACTGCGACATTAGAATTCCGCACGCAATTAGCAAACTAAACCAATTTTCCAAAACTTGAAAATCCAGTGAGCTAAAATTCCAAAAACGATCGTTTTAAACCAATTCGGAAGTCCGAATCAAAACGAAACGCACCCGAAGCTTTGCGAAGAGTTAGAGCACGAAATTAACTTTGATTTGGAGGGCTCAGAGGGCGTACCCCACCACCGAAGCCACCACGAGGTGGCCAGGGGGTGAGGCAGACCCGAAACTGCCTAAGGTAGGGCAGTTTCGGGTCCCCATCGCTAAGACCACCTTTTGGTGGTCTTGGAGAGTGGGCCCAGCCGTTCGGTCCCCTTCGAGGGTTCCCTGGGGTACCCATGCACCACCCCGCGGCTTCTCAGTTCAAACCGTGAGCCCGTGGGGTGTGCAAACATCTCAAAACATCATTTTTAGAAACTGTTTTTATCGGCAGATTTACACGACAAAAACAGCGGATTTCTAACGTCGCTACAAGCTATATAAGGTTTATGAGAGGCACTGATACCACTGTAAGTCGATGTTGCACACCCCACGAGTTCACGGGGAGGTGGAAATTGCAAAAAATGAATTTTACGGGCTTCGCAACACCGACTAGAACCAAGGATCGATCATAAACCCTAGCTAGCATACTACTTAAGGTTTAACTACTAGGATGAATGTTATACCTCGTAGTATCGTGTACTTCGGGTCTTTTACTCGCTGTCCTCCTCATCATCGTAGGCTCCAAGGATCATAACGGATCGTGTCTTTCTCGTCGGCTTTCTCGAGTCAAAGACGATCCACCCGAGAGTCTATAGTCCGAGCTCCAACCTCAACTCCGAGGTATCTAGGGCAAGTAGCTTGCTAGACTAGATGGCCTAGATGATGTAGAGAGTGAAAATGGAATACTTTGTCTGTTGGAACCCTAGGTTTCTCAACTCATGAGACAATTAGGGTTTCATATGAGAAAAGAAGTAAACTTGAGAAATGAGAGAGGAGTTGTGAGCACTTGAGAATAGCTTGGCTGCCCCAAGGTAATAGATGAAGCAATAAAAGATATTTTGGAGATAAATATCTCACCACAAAATATCTCACAAGCTTCACAAATATCTATTTTGTCAAGTGAGTGAATCATCTAGTAGCCATGCTAGATTCAATGCTTAAAATCCACCTCATTTCTCCACTCATAATATTTAATCCAAAAAAGAATCCAAACCCTAATAGGTGTGCACTTATAGAAGGTTTCCCGAACTAATTACGGGAATGCCCATCATCCGTATATACATACCCGCATCCGCATTTCGAAGAATACGAATACAAAGAGACGAAACAATCCATCAGTACAATACTAGGATCCAGCTTAAACCAAAGCCCACTAGTATCATCCGCCCGAACATCATACGCGCACAAGTGCACGTAAGTGATCGAACCCTGTCGTAAAACCATACGACCTCTATATCGTTTCTCCCGATGCAGGGAAACTCTCTATGTGGGACTCTAAAGACTCGACAGTACACTGGCAGTGAGTTTAACCATAAGCAGCAAGCGGTATTAGATACACGTAACGGCTTCCCAGGTATCTGTCGATGAGAAGGCCGATGAGCAAACTCATCTGAACTCCTACTGAGCCTGTATATGACAATCTTCTCACAGTTCGGTCTGTTCGTCTAAGAGTATCGCATATCGGTCCTAGGGAGCGGTAAACGTCAGACCCCTAATAGTGCAATAAGTCATGTCGGAGTGTAGCCCATAACACCTTGAAAAACTACTGGAATACCTACTAGCAAATCTCGCTTGCCCTGGCCAGGGACTTTGGGTAATGGATCTCCAAACACAGCGCGATATCAACCCCTAATACCAGTAGAGACGAATCCTTTCTAACCGCCGCTGCCTCCAAGTACTTCGGGACTGCACCCAACTACTACCTGTTTGCACGACTCCTTTGAGCCGTGGTAGGGTAGTAATCAAAGTACAGTGGGAACACACTTGAGGCGAAGTAGCAGTGTCAAGTCGACGGACTAAGCTGTACTCATGTCATCTGGGAACTGCTACCCGACGATAGGTATAATACCCACCAAAATTCCTGACGAGTCATGTCCGGTGTGCTCATAACTTAATGAGCACCTGCATACTATCTCCAGTACGACGTACTAATGACTATGGAACAGACCATCTCCCATGCTGGGATGAGAAGTGTATACACTAGTCTACTCCGGAGTATCGATGCCCCGTCTCGATAATCCTATGACTAGGGACCTGTATAAGGATGTGCTTGTAGATTGCCCAGCCCCCACTAGTATGACTGCCATCACAACGCTGGTAATCAAGCAAAGATCCTAAGGGCTCTATTAATATGTATAAGCGATATGCTAAAAGAAACACATGCACATATTGAAGTAGAAACAAACCAAGTAGCATACTACCATTTTGAGCAATACTGTTAATACAACTGTGAATATCCCAAGCTTCCATTAAGTAATATACAAACCAGTGCGATACAATAATGGCCTCTAGGGCATACATCACTAACAAGAACATGGTCTTCAAAAAGATTGAAGATTGTGATATACCAGAGGAGAAGTATGCGATGAAGCCGGATCCAGGTTGGTCCGACGACTACTAGAGTGCCATGGTCGGGCATTACATGGGCGTCGATTTTAGGGTATGTCTTTTGACGATACATTTTTATCCTTCCTAGCAACTCAATAAACAATTTTGTTGTAACTGCAGGAGAGGAGTGAACAGGGTAAAACAGCTCGTGCTGAGTTGCATGAAATTTATAAGGGAGGGAATACGAGTTCCGTCCAGTTTTGTGTCGAATACGTAAGTTTCGACAATCAATATTTTATATTAATACTGTGAAGCCCCGCTTCCCAGTATACGGGCAGAGGACGCGACGAAGCCGCTATGTACACGCTAAGTGTTTCTAAGCAATATAAAATAAAATGTACACAAGAGACAAAATGTAAATAAACAACATTTTTATTTATTAACATTCTTTTTACAATACAACTGAAATGAAAATACATAGAATGAAAGCAATACCTAAACAATGACATAACAGAAATGAAAATGAAATGTAATGTACAAGTGAATCTAAAACTCCGGGTCTTCGATAAACTGATCCAAGTCTTCGCTGCTGGGTTCGATCTCCAGTGAGTCTGAAACACCTGACGACATTCCAAAGAATAAGAAAGAGAATGTCGTCAGCGAACAAGTCGCTCGGTAAGTCCCGTAGATAGATAAGAATAGAATAGACAGAATAGAGTATAGCTGTTTAATGTTGTTATTTAGTGTTAACGCTGTTGTTTGTAGCTTGGTACAGAAGAGGCCAGTGTATGCGAGAGGAGTCTCACTATTCCGGAGACTAAGCTATACGGAGTACAAGGAACCGTTCAGCCACAGTACAGTGACAATGGAGATTCAGGTTAGGTGTCTTATGGTTGCAGTCTCGTGCCACTTTTAACACCTTCCGTACCAATCTACCCCTTATAAACTTCGCGATGTCTTGGTTGTATTGTTTGTATTGTTTTGTATTGTAAATTGTATAGATGGATGACTTGCCGAAACTATGATATCAGTAATGGAACGGATATAATGGAATAACATGTAAATGGAATATATCCATGGTTTGGTTCGGTTAATACAAATTGATATGGATTGAATAGATGGATTCATATTAAATCATGTTGTATTGTAGTTTGTACTTGAATCACATTCAAGTCAAATTGATTAGGTTGAGTCTCAGTCTGAGTCAGACACTTTTAAAAGAACTTAAAATCCTGATTGTTTTGGTATTATCAGTAAATGCTGCACATGGACGGCAGGATCTGTGTCTTTTTCCAAGACAATTACCGTGTTGATAACACAATTTGTAAAGTTTTCTACCTTAAATAGGCAAGCACCCATATCTCCGGCTCCCTGAAGCTCAAGAGACCGGTCCCGCTTAAACCTATATATACTAAGGTCTTTATTGTAATTTAGTATAACTTGAGGGGGTTTTATGTAAAAATAGTTTTAGTATAATTTCAAAATACACCTCAAACATTTAATTATCGTCTTTAGGGTTCTCATTGATGTATATTTTATAAATGTGACATTTCTAGTGAATAAAACCTAATTTCATAATATATGGTATTTATTTGTAATATGAATATTGTTTTGAATTATCATGGTAGTTTCATGTAATATTTGAATTCTTTTCTTGAGTTTTAGAAACATGAAATAATATATATATTTAAAATAAGTATTTTGGTAATAATTATATGTACATATTTAATGAAAATAATTTTATTTATTTTCTTGTAAAAATATCATTTTTCTAAATAAAAATGTATAAAAAATTCCATCGAGATCGAATACTCCTTGCGGAGGTCTGCATCTTGCTCTACTAAACCCGAGTATGTGCGATAATCCGCACCATCCCAAACGGGATCCCCAAAATGGGTTGTAGAGGCTCAATTGCATGGAAAGTTAAATACACTTTTTTAAAAAAACGGTTTTATAAGTTCAAGAGATTTATTTGTAAAGTTGTATTGTCACGCCCCGCTTCCCAGTATACGGACAGAGGACGCGACGAGACCGCTATGTATTTACTCTGAAGTAAACACACTGAGCGTATCTAAGCAATATAAATAAAATGCACAAGAAACAGAGACAATAGATATAAATAAACAACAACTTTATTTATTCATATTCTTCTTACAATACATTTGAAAAGTAAATACATGGAATGAAAAGCAATGCCTAAACAGTGGCATAACAGAAATGGAAAGTACTGAAATGAAATGTACAAGTATCTAGAGCTCCGGGTCGAAAGTTAGTTGATCCAAGTCCTCGCTGGTGGGCTCGATCTTCTGAAGGTCCGAATCACCTGACGACATTCCAAAGAAAAAGAAAGAGCATGTCGTCAGTGAACAAATCGCTCTGTAAGTCCCATAAATAGACAAGAATGGGATAGATAGAATAGAGAGTATATTGTTATAATGTTATATTTAGTGTTAACGCTGTTGTTTGTAACTTGGTACAGAAGAGGCCGGTGTATATGAGAGGAATCTCGTTAGACTAGAGACTACGGCGGACAGAATACAATGAATCGTTCAACTACGGTATAACGGAAATTGAATTCAAGTTATGTGTCTTAATGGTTGCAGTCTCGTGCCACTTCTAACACCTTCCGTACCAATCTACCCCTTAAACCCCGCGATATATTGATTGTATTGTTTGTTTTGTATTATCTCGTAATTTGAATTGTATAGATGGATGACTTGCTGAAACTATGATATCAGTAAATGGATGCAACTGGAAAATCAAGTAGATGGATATATATATCTATGGTTCGGTTTAGTCAAATCGTATTGACAGATTGAACAAATTGATTATATGGATTCATATTGTAATATAGTTTTATACTTGAATCTCATTCAAGTCAGATTGTATATTGAGACTCGGTCTGAGTCAGAAAATTAGAAAAGAAATCGAATCCTGAATTAGGTTTTAGTGTTATCGGTAACCGCTGCACATGAACGGCAGGATTTGTGTCATTTTCAAAGACAATTACCGTGTTGATAACACCGTTTGTTAAGTTGTCTACCTTAAATAGGCAAGTACCCATATCTCCGGCTCCCTGAGGCTCAAGAGACTGGTCCCGCTTAAACCTATGTTTACTAGGGTCCTTATTGTAATTTAATATAACTTGAGGGGGTTTTATATAAAAAAAAATTGTATAATTTTCAAAATACAGCTCAAGTATTTTATTATCGTCTTTAAAATTTTCATTGATGTATATTTTATCATTGTGACATTTCTAGTGAATAAAACCCATTTTTCATAATATATGGTATTTATTTATAATATTGGAATTACATGGTATTTTCTTGTAAATGGGATGTTTTTCATGGATTTTGAAAATGTGGAATATTATAAATACTAAAAATAGATATTTTGATATTAATCACATATATATTTATTTATTAAAAATATAAGTTTTATTTATAATAAAAATCACATTTTAAAGAAAATTGTATTTTTAAATTTTTCGAGACCGTATGCTCCTTGCGGAGGTCTGCATCTCGCACTACTAAGACCGAGAATGTGCGATAATCCACACCATTCCGAATGGGTTTCCCGAAATGGGTTGTAGCGGCGCATTGCAAAGATTTGTTAAAAATACACATCTTGTAGAAAAAGGTTTTGTAGTTTATGGTATTTATTTGTAAAATCGTATTTCCATATTCTATGTTTCCAAAAGATATCGTGCTATGATAGAGATGTGTGTTGTGAGGAGGTAGGTCATTACCTCGTGAATTATCTAAAGGTTTAGCAAGGGATAATAATGTTTTATGTCGAAACTAAAGTATATGGTATTTTCCGTAAAAGTGCTATAAAAATTGAAATATAAATTTTTTTGATATGAAACTTGTCAATATGTTTTGTTAATATTTAATGATCATGATGTGAGAGTTTGGTATTATTGTGTTTAAGAAAAATATGATTTTTAAGGAAAAACCGAATCGGAAGTCGGAGTAACCCCACTTCCGTCGGGTTTTAGAATTCTAAGTTCTTAGAATAGTAAAGAGAATGGGGAGAAGGGACTTACTGGATTGTAAGGTAGAGGAGAGGAAAAGGAAGAAGTGGAAGGAGCCGGTACGTCGTTTCGTCGCCTGAATCTTCTCGGATTGTCATCGGAAGTTCGCCGGAGCTTCGCCCTTTGCTAACTCCACTTGCACACAAAAAGTCTATGGAATTTTCTTGAGAGTTTGGACAGAGATTTGGAAGTAAGGAGGGGTGATTTTAGGTGTGGTATTTCTAGGAAAAATTAGGGTTTAGGGTAAATGAAAGGGTGTGATAAAAATTGTATTTAATTTTTCATTAAAAAATTAAAAGGGATGTTTTAATTCTCTGTTTAAGTTTAGAGATTTTAAATAGTGCAGGGGGAGTGGGGTAGGCCAAAGTTCTCTGGGAGTTGAAGAAAAAATGGGATCGGGATGAGTCAGGCCGGCGACGCCAGCCGAGTCGGGCGAGTCTCCGGCCCGAGTTGGCCGAGTCGGCCCGAGTCTTCATGCCACGTATCCCTTGTCGCTTGGTCTATCTCATGGACCCGTTTGTTTTATGTGTGACTCTTGATTTTTACGTGTTGTGCATGTGTAGACTCTTGGGCTTCTAAAAGATTAAAAGTAAAATAATTAAAAATAATGTGTGGCTGATGGAACTCTGTTGCTTTAGTTCAGCAGTGCAAGGTCTTACTAATGAGTTACAAGCTCCTTTTTGCTGTTAAAAAGCAAATCAAACTTATAACTTGTGCTCAGGCTTAACTAACCCTTTCTATATTTTTGAAAAAAATTGTACAGAAAGTTTAGGGTTGTTACATTCTACCCTCTCGAAATTTTTGTAAGGAAAGTGTAACGGATTCAAGGAAAGTTTGCTAATAGAACTATTGGTAGTGTATGAAAAATAACAAAGTGGTACAAGGGTTTCAAAAATGTGGAAGAGACTTACCAGTGTTACCTTGGTTTACAGCCTCTGCTTCTTCGGCTGCTAAAAGAAAAGCCTGACGCCGTGGTTCATTCCTCCTAGCCGGGGGCACATTCCTCTGTGCTTGGGGCATGTTTCTCTGCCCTCGAGGCATGTTCCTCAGAGCCTAATGGAATTGGCGAGTAGGCGGTGCAGGTGGTGGAGCAGGGAGTGCAAAGCGAGGTGCAGGAGCCTGGATAGCTGGCCGCTGCTGGTAGTTAGTGGATGTGTGAGATGGGTTGCGTCTATAAGGACAGTTTCCAATTCCGTGATTGGATGCGCCACAAACTAAGCATAGGCCTTTTGCGCGCATACAGTCCTTCCACAAGTGTCCTTCTCTCTTGTAGTAGAAGCAAAAGTCGGGACTTGGCTGGTTATTGATTTCTTCCGATCTCCTGGGTTCAACAGTTGGCCTTGAAGAGGCTCCTCCTGCCATCTGATTGGCAGAGCGCTTCACTCCGGCAGATTGAGGTCTGCCCTTTCTCTTTACTACTGCCTCATATCTTCGGGCAGCCTTCAAAGCCAAGTCATGGGTTGGGAAATCCCCTGTAGCTAATGCATCTTGGATTTCCGGGTCCAACCCTTGTTGAAATTTTCTAGCCCTGATCTCAGCAGTCGGTATGAGATGGGCCGCAAACCTGTTATGGTCTTGTGTTAGCTGTATAGTATGTGATATAAAATCAAACATTGAGACATATCTTACCTACTGAACATGGTAAACTCAGCATCATACTCATCTACAAATTTGGTCCACATTGAAGCTTATTGCAGATGGATGAACTGTTGTTCCATATCAAAGCGGGCAATCTCAGGGAAGTACTTTGCATCGAACATGTCACGGAAAGTCTTCCATTCGATAGGTTGGTCAAGACGGCTTTCTTCCGCCTTCCACCAAACCTGTGCATTGTCAGTGAGCTGCAGCTTTGCAACTCGGACCCAAGCTATCTCTGTCACTTGTGCCACTGGCAGACCTTCTTCAATACTTTGAGCCCATTCCTCAGCTTCTAGAGGGCTCTCCTTTCCCGAAAATTATTTTGGGTGCAAAGCTATGAATTGCTTCACCCCAGGTTCTTCTGCCTCTGGTCGGTTCATCAAGATAGCAGTCTGCTACTGCTGTCCTTCAGGAGACTGCGGATTGCCTCAAGCAGAACCGTCTGCTCGTTGATCGGAGCAGCGACGGCAGGTGTAATCGGTAGGGGAGGTGGAGTGTTGTTGAAGTTGGTGCTGGTATTGTTTGGGGAATCCATAACCTTGAAAGAAAATTTGGGTTAGGACAGATTCAAGATATATGAAATGATAAGATTCAAGAAGTATGAATTGTAAAGAATGTTTTCAGTTGCCGGTTCTTGTGTTATATTGCTTAGATTGTCCACGCAGAACTGAACCGCGTGGTAGGGTTCCATACAGCTCTGACCTGTATGGGACACCAACAAAACCTGTCACGCCCCGCTTCCCAGTATATGGGCAGAGGACGCGATGATGCCGCTATGTATTTACTCTGAAGTAAACACGCTGAGCGTATTTAAGCAATATAAGTAAAATGCATAAGAGACAGAGACAATAGATATAAAGGAATAGCAACTTTATTTATTCACATTCTTCTTACAAAACATCTGAAAAGTAAATACATGGAATGAAAAGCAATGCCTAAACAGTGACATAACAGAAATTGAAAGTACTGAAATGAAATGTACAAGTATCTAGAGCTCCGGGTCGAAGGCTAGCTGATCCAAGTCCTCGCTGGTGGGCTCAATCTCCTGAAGGTCCGAATCACCTGACGATATTCCAAAGAAAAAGAAAAAGAATGTCTTTGGCGAACAAATCGCTCGGTAAGCCCCGTAAATAGATAAGAATGGGATAGACAGAATAGAGAGTATATTATTATAATGTTATATTTAGTGTTAACGCTGTTTTTGTAGCTTGGTACAGAAGATGCCAGTGTATACGGAAGGAGTCTCGTTAGACCATAGACTACGGTGGACGGAATACACGGAACCGTTCAGCCACGGTACAACGGCAATTGAATTCAAATTAGGTGTCTTAATGGTTGCAGTCTCGTGCCACTTCTAACACCTTCTGTACCAATCTACCCCTTAAACCTCGCGATATCTTGATTGTATTGTTTGTTTTGTATTGTCTTGTAATTTGAATTGTATAAATGGATGACTTGCCAAAATCATGATATCAGTAAATGGATGTACCTGGAGAATCATGTAGATAGATGTATATCTATGGTTTGGTTTGGTCAAGTTGTATTGATAGATTGAACAGATTAATTATATGGATTCATGGATTTATATTGTAATGTAGTTTTATACTTGAATCTCATTCAAGTCAGATTGTATATTGAGATTCAGTCTGAGTAAGACAATTAGAAAAGAAATTGAATCCTGAATTAGGTTTTAGTGTTATCGGTAACCGCTGCACATGGACAGCAGGATTTGTGTCTTTTTCAAAGACGATTACCGTGTTGATAACACCGTTTGTTAAATTGTCTATCTTAAATAGGAAAGCACCTATATCTCTGGCTCCCTGAGGCTCAAGAGACTGGTCCCGCTTAAACCTATGTTTACTAGGGTCCTTATTGTAATTTAATATAACTTGAGGGGGTTTTATGTAAAAATAATTTTGTATAATTTTCAAAATACAGCTCAAGTATTTTATTATCGTCTTTAAAGTTTTCATTGATGTATATTTTATCATTGTTGCATTTCTAGTGAATAAAACATATTTTTCACAATATATGGAATTTATTTGTAATATTGGAATTGTATGGTATTTTCTTATAAATGAGATGTTTTTCTTGGATTTTGAAAATGTGGAATATTATAAATACTAAAAATAGATATTTTGATATTAATTATATATATATATTTATTAAAAATATAAGTTTTATTTATAATAGAAATCACATTTTCTAAAGAAAATTGTATTTTTAAATCTTTCGAGACCGTATGCTCCTTGCGGAGGTCTGCATCTCGCACTACTAAGCCCGAGAATGTGTGATAATCCGCACCATCCCGAACGGGTTTCCCAAAATGGGTTGTAGCGGCGCATTGCAAAGATTTGTTAAAAATACACATCTTGTAGAAAAATGTTCTGTAGTTTATGGTATTTATTTGTAAAATCGCATTTCCGTATTCTATATTTCCAAAAGACATCATGCTATGATAGAGATGTGTGTTGTGAGGAGATAGGTCATTATCTCGTGAACCATCTATAGGTATAGCAAGGGATAATAATGTTTTATATCGAAACTAAACTATATGGTATTTTTCTGTAAAAGTGCTATCAAAATTGAAATATAATTTTTTTTGATATGAAACTTGTCAATATGTTTTGTTAATGTTTAATGATCATGATGTGAGAGTTTGGTATTATTGTGTTTAAGAAAAATATGATTTTTAAGGAAAAACAGAATCGGAAGTCGGATTAACTCCACTTCCGTCGGGTTTTAAAATTCTAAGTTTTTAGAATAGTAAAGAGAAGGGGGAGAAGGGACATACTGGATTGTAGGGGAGAGGAGAGGAAAAGGAAGAAGTGAAATGCGCCGATGCGTCGTTTCGTCGCCGGAATCTTCTCGGATTGTCGTCGGAAGTTCGCCGGAGTTTCGACCTTTTCTAACTCCACTTGCACACAAAAAGTCTATGTAATTTTCTTGAGAGTTTGGACAGAGATTTGCAAGTGAGGAGAGTGATTTTAGGTGTGGTATTTATAGAAAAAATTAAGGTTTAGGGTAAATGAAAGGGTGTGATAAAAATTGTATTTAATTTTGCATTAAAAAATTAAAAAGGTGTTTTAATTCTCTGTTTAATTTCAGAGATTTTAAATTGTGCAGGGAGAGTAAGGTAGGCCAAAGGTCTGTGGGAGTTGAAGAAAAAATGGGATCGGGCTGAGTCGGGCCGGCGGCGCCGGCCGAGTCGAGCGAGTCGGCGACTCGAGTCGTCCGAGTCGGCCCGAGTCTCCATGCCACGTGTCCCTTGTCGCTTTGTCTATCTCGTGGACCCGTTTCTTTTATGTGTGACTCTTGGTTTTTACGTGTTGTACACGTGTAGATTCTTGGGCTTCTAAAAAATTAAAAGAAAAATAATTAAAAATAATGTGCGGCTGATGGGATTTGAACTCTGTTGCTTTGGTTCAGCAGTGCAAGGTCTTACCAATGAGCTACAAGCTCCTTCTTTCTGTTAAAAAGCAAATCAAACTTATAACTTGTGCTCAGGCTCAAGTACCCCTTTCTGTATTTTTGAAAAAAATTGTACAGAAAGTTTAGGGTTGTTACACGTATTTCCCGTATTCTATTGTCCCAAGATTTATCGTGCTATGATAGATATGTGTGTTGTGAGGAGTTAGGTCATTACCTCGTGGACTATCTAAAGGCATAGCAATGAATTATGATGGTTTATGTCGAAATGAATAGTTTATGGTATTTTTATGTAAAAATACGATAAATATCACAAAATTGATTATTTTGATGTGAAACTTGTTTTGTTGAGTTTGTTAATGTTTATTAGTCAACATATAAGAATATGGTTTTATCTTGTTAAAGAAAAGTATAGTTTTTAAAGAAAACCGAATCGGAAGTCGGACTAACTCCGATTCCGTCGGGTTTTAAAAATGAAACTTTTTAAAGATAAAGATAAGAGGGAAAATGGGACTTACTGGCTTATAAGGTAGAGGGGAGGAAGAGGAAGAGTGGGGAAGCGTCGGTGCGTCGTTTCGTCGTCGGAAACTCCTTGGGTCATTGCCGGAACTTCGTCGGAGTTTCGCCCTTCGTTAACTCCACTTGCACACTATAGGAACTTGGAAATTTCTTGAGATTTTGACAGGGAATTGTGAGTGAGGAGGGGTGTGAAATGGAGTGGTATTTATAGGAAACATTAGGGTTTAGTGTGTGAAGAAAAATGCATTTAAATTTGCATTAAAAATGGAATTCAAAGGGTTTTTAATTCTCTGGAAAATGCATGGAAAACAAACAGATAGAGGTTAAAGAGGGGAGTCCAAGGGTCTAGGGTTTACAAAAAAAAATAGGATTTGGACCAAGTAAAACCGGCGGCGCCGGCCCGAGATGAGATCTCGCCGGTCGGATCATGGAGGTGGGGGCTCGGATTGGGTCCACGTGTCCTTGACGATTCAACTACCCTATTTAACATGTTTGATTATTCTGTAACTTACCCTATTACGTGTGTTGCACGTGTAGACTCTTGGGTTTCTAAAAGGTTAAAAGAAAATAAAACAAAAGGATAATATGGCTGATAGGATTTGAACTCTGGGCTACATCACAATAGTGCAAGGCTTTACCAGTGAGCTACAAGCTCTTTCTTATTGCTCTAAAGCAAAACAAATACTTCTAGCTTTCACAGAAATTGTAAATACCCCTAGTGTACATTAAGTTTAAATGAATTTTATGTACACAGAATTTGGATTTGTTACAAATACATTCAAAATATATCTTAGAAATTTATATGTTAACTTTCTAAAAGTAATATGCAGCAAGAAGCATATGATGAGACCCCATTGATCTAATCGAAGTCTTCAGGTCCTGATTTGTATGGGACGATAGCACGCTTGCTTTGGCTGCGGCTACGGAGTAATACATAAGACTCCATTTATGCCGTGTTTCTTAATTATTTTAAATTAATTATTGTGTGGCTGTTAGAACGATAATAATATGTTTCTTCGCTAAACAGCAGCTGATGGCAGTTAAGAGAGACCGGTTGATTGAGAAGATAGAGACGGAGCAGGAACAACCGGTTACTGACCAATTGAGACTGTTCGCCGCGTATAAGGCTTTCACCTCCTGAGTATCGTCTGGCACACGACGTGGAATCGGAGACGTCACGTAGGACCAACAGGATGTATGGTGGATCTCCGACTGATTGAACGCCGAATATCAGCGGTTTTTCACATCGATCAGCTTACACTCCCGCTGGCGATCCTTTTAGTGGCATGAGCACAAGCCAATGGCTTCGTCTTATCAGTATGAATTCAACACAAGGAATCCCAATACCTCCGGTAAATTTGATAACCCTAATTTATATATTAACTGGGTTTTAAACTTAATTATATATAAATATATCATATATACTAAATTATGTATTTTAAATTTTTAATCACAGGACCTTTACCCCAAAGATCCTCGTAATTTAGTATTATCTAAATTTCTAGTTTTACATAAACTAATTATAGCGGTTTGTGAACTTACATTATCTAGACTTGTCGTGCATTAGAAACTTGTTATATAGACATCTTATATTTATGATATATTCGAGTTATTAATTATGATTTTATTTCTAACTTTCATATACATATATATCGATAAATATAAATTTATATGTTTGTATTGGTTGTTTGATTCGATTGTCAAATGATTTTAGGATTGGATTGGATTGGAATTGATATTGGAACGTATTTGGATTTTGATTGGAATTGATATTGGAATGTGTTTGGATTTAGATTGAAATGTGTTTGGATTTGGATTGGAGTTTAAATGGAATTGAATTAATATTGAAATGTTGGAGTGGATTGAAATTTAGAATCGAACTTTCAGATTTTCTGTTTTGAAAATTATTTTTTTCCTGTTGTTAACACCTAATTCGACGAGCAATATCCGTTGAATTATATTTTGAAAGTTATTATTATATCATTTAATAATACTTTATACTTATAAAATCAAGTCTAATTCGACGAGTGTTCCTTGTCGAAGCAAAATATAATTCGACGGGAGCTTCGCTTCGAAATAAAGTAAACATATTCGACGTGTAGAATCCGTCGAAATATATCTATAGCGTTGTGTTTAACCGCGACGACAGTATTCCGTCAAATTTAAAATGCTCCCGTTGAAATATATTTACGGGGACGTGTAGCAGCCGTATTTTCCTGTAGTGAAAGTTTTTGTTTGTATCAATGACTCCATTCGTTGGCTTTGGAGTAAATTACATCATCAAACATTATCAAAAATTAAGAGATGAATCCAGCTTTTTTGGGCGTTGATTTGTGCGGCTCTTGCGACTCAAGAGTTTACTCAATAAACTCTATCAAACAAACAAAAAACTTTCCTCAAATTTTGCCGCCACTCAAGTTTTGTATTCAATTAAACAAACACTAAATTCACGTTCAAGGGGATAATAATTTCTCGGCTCCTTACATAAAATTAAAAGTCAATTTTTTTAAGTCATCTTACCAAACAGGCCCCAGTCTTTAGGGCATGTTTGGTTGTAGGATTATGAAATTTGGATTCCAAAATAGTATGGTAGAAAATTTCTAGATTAGCTAATTTTGTGTTTGGTTGGTATTAGATTTCTATCCTTGTAATCTTGTTTGGTTGGAAAAAAGAATATGAGATTTGGATTTGAGGATTAAAGAGAGAGATAGAGAGATGGGTTTTTTATGAATAAAAGTACACGGGACCCACCAAATAAGTAAGTGCAAATCGAAGCAAATCCTTTTTTTTCTACGATTCTTGAATTATGGTTTTGAGGTGGGACCCGCATAAAAAACAAAGAATCCTACGAATCCAAATCTTGCAACCAAACACAAAATTCATAAATACAGGATTTTTTTTAAGAATTCCATGATCCAAACTTTAAAATCTTGCAACCAAACAGCCCCTTAGAATGATAATAAAACGCAGAAGAAAGGAAATAAAACAGTAAAAAGGCTGCAAAGAATAGAAATGGAAATCAGGGTCTCACCAAAACTTTCATTGTATTGTCAACATCCAAAAACCCTTTTCTCCTCAAAACCCTCTCTCTCTCTCTCTCTCTCTAGATTTTTTAGGAGGGAGAAAGAGAGAATGAGGCAGGGCATTAGATATTAAAGAGACGACACTGTAGCTACAGGAGCTCTGCATCCCTGTGGTACTCTCTAAGCTGTCTCTCTCTAGAAAAAGAGAGAGTTTTGGTGTCATTAATGGTTTCTCTCTCTAGAAATGTTTTGTTGGTCTCCCTGCAACAGTGCAGAGAGAGAGAGAGAGAGATGACAGGCCTGAGATGTTGTACCAAAGTGCTCAGAAACAAGAATTGGTTCTGACCTGCTTCACATGACACCCCCCAGCCTCATTGCCCTCTTTTATAGTCTCTGCCTTGATGCACCAAACACCCTTTTAGGTCCACTTGTCATTCTTCTACTAGGGCTTCCTCTCTCCTATTGCTATATTATATAGTCTTTAAATTTCATTAAAGTACCTTCACCTTTACTTGTTTTTTTAAAGGATAAATAGCAATACATTAAGGCGCATGCCATGCACGTGAAGATAACGTTTAGGATTATCTATCAAAAATGGTTTTACATTATATTTGAAGTCGGTTTTCTCTATAATGCCCTTTCTACATGTATTACATTAATGAGGATTTAGTTTACCCTTTTTAACCATAGCCTAAAATGTGTGGGTCAGTACGCAAACTCTAGGCGGTGGGCCCAATCCACGCGTGGGGCCCCACCATATTTTACCTTGCTTTTGTTTGTTGTTGCTTGCCGCTGACTACAGAGGGGTTTTTTTTTGAAATAGGATAGTTTTGAATTTAAATTATTAAAATAGGATGGTTAAATTTTTTTTTATGAAAATAGGGTGGTTTGGTGGACCCCATCCCCCTCCCCGGTTTATAGGGCGGGTTCCTAGAACCCGCCCTCTACCTATTATAGGAGAGGGCGGGTTCCTAGAACCCGCCCTACCCTTATTTGTGAAGAGGGCGGGTTCTGAGAACCCGCCCTCTCCTTTGTAAAGGAGAGGGCGGGTTCTGAGAACCCTCCCTCTTCTTTGTAAAGGAGAGGGCGGGGCCCGCCCTCTTTAAAAAAATTTATTTTTAATTCGGTGGGGCCCACCAACCACCCTATTTTTATAAAAAAAGTTTTTACCACCCTATTTTAATAATATAAATTTAAAATTACCCCATTTCAAAAAAAAACCCACTACAGAGCCATTGAGCTCTTTACCATAATGTTAAAAATAATAATCTTTTAGATCAAAACTGCAAAGAAAGCAAGGGGGTAAAATAGACTAGATAGAGAAAATTATAAATCAGTAACAAAAAATGGGATATATGTGTACCATTTACGCGGGTGTCTTTTCCCCGACCTGTGTGTATATATATGTGTGTGTGTGACACTACATATCCATTTATATTTAGAATAACGAAGCAAAGAGGCCATAGGAAATAATTTACTCTTATGACGTCGAAAAAATACAACCTCCACTATTTTTTCCGATGATCGGCACCCATCATCATCATCGTTATCATCTAAGATGTACATGCACCAAATTTTATGTGATTCCACCACCTTTTCACCGTTGAATTAGTAATGTAAAAAAATCTATTGTCGGTAAACCATTAATTTTGCACCAACTAAATCAACGGTGAGAAAATGGTATAATCACATGAAATTTGGTGTATCCACATCTTAGATGATAAAAATGGAAGTGATATATGCCGATCGTCGAAAACAATTATGGAGCATGTATTTTTCCGATGAGCTCTGCGATGCTTCTTCGGGAACAACCGGAGAAGAGACCATAGGAGAAAATTCCCTCCTATGCCACCTTTTCTCCATTAACCTCATTTAACATATGAGCATAAAGTAATATAGTGGATATAATTATAAAACCACATGGGGGGCACATGTCATACATGAGTCTAAAGAAATATACCTTAAACCAAGATTGTAGAATAACAATAATAACTAGATTCCATTGATATTTTTTGCCTATGAACACATCTTTATTTCACAGCTCATATTTATGTCTTCTCTATTTTAATTGTGTAGATAAGGACTCTTTTTATGTTACCTCTTCCATCAAGGAGTTATAGTAGTTCTTATAACTACTTAGGGCCCGTTCGGAAAAGCGGTTGCACGATTACCACCGCTCGATACGAGCCTCCCAATTTTTAAATTTTTTTTTTGTAAATCAAAGGGCGACGTTCAATTTCTTTTTGGTAATTTACATTTAAAATCATCGTTACAAAATCATGATTTAGATTATCCCAACACGTCATAGTTACAAAACAATGGATTCACACCGCTCATCCGAACACATCTTAAAATATGATTTGGTTACACAACCATGATTTTGAAACGCTCACCCGAACATAGCCTCAGTGACATGACAATAAACTCTCAAAATCCACCATGTAGTTTCATAATTATATCCTCCTCATATATTAAATATAAATAGGATATGTAGAGTCACATATGTGTTATTTCTAATATTCATCTCCTGGTTTAAGAAGGTTAAGAAAAAGATGAATAGATTTTGTAATTTAACTTTTTGACTTTTTTATTAAAAAATGAGAAAATGTTGCATGCCATATGTTGATTTCTGTAGAATGGCTATGGCGTGTATGAAACTAAGAAGGTCGTTTTACATAAATAAACAAATGATAGAAACTTAAAAATGTTGAGCTTATGATATATTGATGTAATTTAGCTTGGTCTGTTTTAAATCCAACAATATTTTTCTTTCTGCCTCTCCACTTAATAACATAATCAATTGGATTGAGGATCACGGTCGATTTTATGCTAATGCCGATGGAGAGTGCCAGCAAACATTTTTATATAACACACAGGCTGATTATTAGTACTACAAGAGCTTTACCATACGTCCTACTATTATAACCACAAATCTTGAGAGTAAAATGTGATTTGAATGGCAAAATTCAACTAACATTGATTCGTACAATACCATATGAAAAAGAGAAATTATTTTGGAAATAAAAAATAAAAAAATCTAACCAAATTCTGGATCCCATTAACTAATAGTTATCTATTTCCTCCACCACTGTACTAGCTAACTCGGTACAAAGTACAAACAGTTTTTTATTTCTCTTTATTTAGATTTATTTTAAAAGTATAAAAGAAACCATTCTTCAATTTTATTTTTGTTATTATAATATATTTATTTTGCCCATAATTTAACTCTTTAAATAAATTTAAAACTTTAATACGCTGAAATACACTAGTTTTTAATAAATATAAATTAAAACCTTATACTGTTGTTCCATTTAAAAAAGATTCAAACCTTTTTATTGTTTGATGGGAAATTTGATCAAAATTATCCCGTACTGTAGCATATGTTCCCAAAACTATCCCGACGAAATTTCCTAACACAGAAACTCCTTAACGCTAACCTCCGTTATGAACCCTTCTTCCCGCGCCCCCCATGTCGTTAAATCTCTTGTTAAATGACCAAATTACCCTTCATATTCAAAAATTAAAAGCTTAGAGCCCTATTTTGAATGAAAGAAATTAAACTCAAGCTATTTCATTGCCGGGGATTGATTGTAAGAACTTTAGTGCGCTTTCGCTTTAAAAAGATAAATCAAAGAATAGTTAACCGCAATCAAGAATGGTGTCGCTTGGTAGCTAACCGGTTGAGTACGGATTGGTCCACAGGGATTTTGCGTATTTTCTAGTTGTTCTAACGAGTTAATCCCAATGATGGTAGGTTTGATTTTCAATAAAAACTGAAATTAGTTTAATTAGGATTAAAACCTTGCTAGGGTCAGGTTTAGGTTAAGTTTGGAAAGTCAATATGTCTCACCACTTTTTATGCCCTAATTAAGAACTATTTAGGTGTTAAGATAATAGTTAACAAAGGGGATTAGCAAGATCGGGATGAAACTAGGTTTCATCCCTTTTGTCATTGCCCGTCCTTTCTTAACTCCTACCCTAACCTCCAAAGAAATCATACACAACCGGTTTTTAACTATGGTATCACCGCTATCTCGTAGGATTGGGTGCCGTAGTGAGCGGTGTGTGTATGTATGCATAGAGTTCTATTTTAAAATGTATAACGGGTAAGAAAGGGATGAGAGATTTTCATCCCTCAAACCTTCCCCAAACCTAACCCTAACAAGTGAGGAACCACTCACTCATTAGGGAATTGATAAAAAATTTCATTTTTATGATTTTAATTCAATAACCTAATTAACTAAACTACGGCAAATAAATAAAATTACTATCTAATTAATTAGGGTAGAAAAGAAATTAAATTAAGGCAAGATAAAGAAAAAGACTTACTTTTTATTTGATGCACTCTTTGAACATTATAGGAATTGAAATTCTAAAATAGATAAATAAAAAGAGGTATGCTCCAAAAAAAGCTGTAGGGTTCCTATTTATAGATTATAGAAACCCCAAGGTTTACATCTGATTTCTATTTACATTTACAAAACTACCCTGAGAAGCCTGGTCAACGCACCGCCATCACCGACAAGATTTGCACCGACACGTGCTTATCATGGCCGCGGAACCGTGGCCAAAAGCCATGTTTGGCCGCGGATCCGCGGCCATATAGAGGGGTCTTTGTCTCTGTTTCTCAAGTATATTTCATGTTGCTTTTTCCTTGACTTTTTTCACTTGGTTTTTCAGAATGTCTTCTAGTTTCTTCCAGATTTCCACACTGCATAATGTTGTGAACTTTTACCGTTTGCTTCGTGTTGAAGTCTTGAATCTTGTGCTGCCTTTGTGCAATCGAACTGTTTGCTGATCTTCGTTTGTTTCTCAAACTGTAGGCGGCATGATAAAAATTCTTCTGTTTGTTGGTCGTAGTCTCACTTTTGTAGCGTCTTTTCATCATTTTCATTGTTTTGTTCCGAGTACCTGTAACCTGCAACTATGTAGCAGATATGGATCAAAAGTACCTATTTATTTGTAAAATGAATATGAATGGGGAATATAACAATGCAGAATTATGAGATGAACAAATACCCCCAAACTTATGTTTTGCCCGTCCCGAGCAAAACTAATTTATTCTCGAAAAAGCTTAACCTCACTTTCGCAGGGAAACGCGATTGCACTGAGCTCGTGCAACAAGCCGTTAAACCTATAGGTGTCCCTAGTAGGAGGAGTGTTATCTCCTGAGGGTTTTCAGCGGATACTACCCACAAAATCTTATCAATTTGGCCTATTGACTTTCATTCTTCAATTTGGTGTTCTAGCAAGAAATTCTATTATTTTTAACTCAAAAATTATCAACCCGTATTCTTCACACTCACTTATCATTTAACTTCATATTGTATATGTTCTGTAAATTTATTTAGCTTTTAGCATCTTTTGAGTTTTCCTTCTAAAATTCCATCTCAACTTAGGAATTTTTATCATCTCTGCTAAAAATATAAGTCTTATATTTCATTCGTATCTCTCATCTAAACCCCAATCATATACCCCTACGTGTGTGTATGTATCACCCCTACACTTAGAAATTCAATTTAAGCTCTTATACTCTTGTCCATCGTCCAAAGTACTTTTAGTTGGTGAATGACATTGCTCACACATCCTTCATGTGACCGTTAATACTTCTTGAGGTATTAACGACCAATTACAAAATGTGTTTGCACATTAAGGCGTAATTCATCGTCTTGCAATACCTAAGTCTTTTAGCAGTGACTCCCAAACCAGTTGGTCTAAGGCACTAGGTGATAAATCACCCTCGCTATAAATTTTTTTATTTTACACAGCCTTAAGTAATTACAAAACCAGTGTTCATTTTTTTATATCTCTTTATTCACACTTATAATTTTCTTTTCCTTCATACTAAAAATTTTAGACAAGAGCATTTCAAGATATCCTCTGCTATTCCAAGTTTCAAGATTTGTGTTTGTGTAAGTTGTAGGGTATATATTTTCAGAATTTAGACTTAAACTTAGGGATTATTTTTCAGAGTTACACTTCAATAAAAACTTCAATACTCTTCCTTTATTTTGACTTAGCCCAAGAAGTGAACTCAAAATTTGCCTATTTCTAAGCAAACTACAAAAGACATATATTTTCTACCGTTAAATTTTAAGAAAGATTATTTTTAGGGTTTTTTTTTATTTTACTAAGTTTTAGGATATAGTTTTTCCTAGCTAGTTAACCGTCTTGTCAAACTTAAGTCAATTATGGCCAAAATTGAATTTTTCAATTTTTATAATTTTTAAAATTTGTCAATTTTTTTTATGGGTTTTAAAATAAGTATGCAAAATGCAAAAATATACATATGAATGCGAAGGAAGAAACCTTACCGAGTACATCCCCAAACTTAAACTTGACAGTGTCCTCACTGTCAAGCTACACCAAGAGGGTCAAAATTGTCGGCACTCCCCTGTTTATTATTTATTTTTATTCTTTTTAAAACTGGAAATTTACAAAAAAAAAATTCCCCAAAATAACATCTTTTTTTTAAATATATTTTCAAGTGGTAAACGTACCCCCAATCATACGGTTGGCTAAAAATCATTTTGAGCCAACATAATCTCCCCCAAATTTGAATTAAACAATGTTACAAGCCAATGCCAAGCTTTGCAAAGGCCAAAAGTCAATACCAACCATTCGAAAAATTTATCAGTGAAACACAGCGGTTGGTGGAAGAGTATGTTGTCTAGAATCACGAAGAAGTGGGGAAGAGATAAGTGGTGTAATAGAAATGGATTGCATCACAATTTGAAGAGATGACAAAGTGATTGCGACGATGGATTACTTGCATTTTTGTGATTGACAAGAAAAAGGGACGGAGGTTCAATTTCTTTTTGGAGTTGATTTATCTCAACACCCGTGTTTGCTAAAAATGCGAGCTCATCAGCGAAAATTTCCTCAAAGCTTTCATCGATACCCCGAAGAATAATGTCATCAGAAAGAGTTGGGCGATCTCTAGACTCCATGAAAGATTCATAAACAGTGGTTGATGTTGACCCGGACAACTTAATGGAAAAGTCTGTATGTGTATAATACATAGTTGGGTCAAACAACGTATGAAAAGTGTATAGATCAGTATCCTGAGGCTGATCAAATTCGCTGCTGTCGACTTCCATTAATTCGACAGAATATGCATGAGCAGAAGGTTCGGAGGGCAGACTTCCTATCTTGTAAATGTTGAATTCACTTGATATCTTCCCGAAGGATAGAGTCATAGAGCTGTTACGACAGTTGATTACAGCATTGGAAGTGGCCAAAAATGGTCGACCGAGGATCACCGGAATTTGGTTCCGTGGGTTAGCCACAGGCTGTGTGTCCATAACAATAAAATCAACTGGGAATATGAAGTCCTCTACTTTGATCAACACATTCTCTAACTCACCCCTAGGATGGGTGATGGATCGATCGGCCATTTGGAGAGTACAATGAGTGGGTTACAACTCTCCAACACCTAATTGCTCATAAACGGAATAGGGAAGCAGGTTAACACTGGAACCAAGATCTAAAAGTGCACGATTGATGTCCTTATCCCTAATTGTTATTGAAATTGTAGGACAGCCATGGTCCTTTCGTTTTTGGGGCAAAGGTTGAGGTTGGTTAATAGCATTACTCACGGCACTAGCTACAAATACTTTCTTGGGTACCTGAGACTTCCTCTTCTTGGTGCATAAGTCCTTCAAGATTTTAGCGTAAGAAGGGACTTGTTGGATGGCATCCAAGAGAGGTATGTTAATGCTAACCTGTTTGAATAACTCCATAATCTTCTCCATTTGTGGAGTTTGTTTATTGGATCTCAATCTGTTTGGAAATAGAATATTTTGAAGATTTGTTGAGTCCAATGTTTGTGGAGTAGATTGCGGAGTTGGAACGGATTCCAGTGTTGGTGTTTTCGTGAAGTGAGATGTGGGTCCGTTTGAATTAGAAAAAATAGAGCCTTATGAAGAATGAAGAACAGGCTCTGAAGAAGAAGATGAAGAAGAAGCACCGGCAAGGGTGTCATCACTATTACCCACATTATTGTTCAACACTCTTTCAGATCTCAACGTGGTCAGAGTATTTACATTATGATTTTGTTATTCATAGATAACATGTGCGTTGTGTGTGTGACCGGGATTTGGCAATGGTTGAGATGAAAGCTTTCCTTTTTCTCGCTCGTTTAACGCAGCATTTAGTTGTGCAATTTGGGCCTCAATTGATTTGATGCTCTGATCACGTGAAGCACTGTTTTGCACCAATGACTGAATGGAAGTCTCCAACCTTGCTGCGGATTATGTAGATTGTTTTAAAAATGCATCCAAACTTCGTTCTAGCAAGGAAATCTTATCGTTATTCGGCTGAACAAAATTGTTTTGAGGATAGGAGTTGTTGGGTACAAAATTGTTCATTTGGTTTGGGTAAGGTTGTGGTTGGAAAGGTTGCTGATATTGAGTTTGTTGAGGGGCTTGTTGTTGTGGAGGAGGCCTTTGAAAGTTGTTGTTGCCTTGGAATTGTTGTTGATTTTGATTCCAAGAAAAATTTGGGTGGCTCCTCTAACCGGGATTATAAGTCGAAGAGTATGGATCATTTCTTTGTCCTTGATGAAAAGCAGAATTGACTTGACCTTGTCCTTGAACAGGTGGATTGTAAAGACACTCTTCAGTAAGATGGGACGGATTCGAACAATAAGCGCAAACTGTGCGTGGGGGTAAAGTAGGGGCAGGAGAAGGCGATGAGAATTTTCTCTCAATTGCTTCTAGCTTTTTCGTAAGTGCGGCCATTTCGGCCTTCATTGCAATCGACATATCAAGTTGATGTATGCCTGCCCTAGACTGATCTGATGAAGAAGATGAGGTGGTCTTAGTGCTTTCCCACTGAAGTGTTTGTTCAGCAAGATCGTCGAGAAATTGCCAAGCTTCCTCGCTTGATTTTGTAAGAAAGTGACCTTGACAAATGGTTTCCAACAACTGCTTAGTTGCTGGGTTCAGTCCTTCGTATAAAGTTTGGCAGAGTTGCCAATTCCCGATACCGTGGTGAGGGCACTGAACAAGTAGGTCCTTAAATCTTTCAAAACACTTCCAAAAAGGTTCGGAAGGAAGCTGGGAAAATTGAATAATTTCGTTGCGAATTCTCGCGGTCTTGTGGTGTGGGTAAAACTATTTTAGAAAAGCCTTAACAAACTCTTCCCAATTTTTTATCGAGTGTGATGCTGTGCTATATAACTATTTTTCGGCTAGGTCACATAAGGTGACTGGAATGACACGTAATCTTATAGCATCATCAGAAAGTTGTGTGGTCTTCATCATTGCGCAAACATTCTGGAATTTGTTTATGAAGATATAGGCATCTTCGGATTCCAGCCCGTGAAATTTGGGCAACATGTTGATGAAGTGGGGTTTAATTTCAAAGTTATCCTAATTAGCCAGTGGAAGTGAAAGACAAGTGGGTAAAGCGGTACGGATGGGATAGAAAAGATCCTGGAGCGCGATTCGTTGGGGCGCTTCAATAGGAGGGTGTGGTGGGTTATTCACACATAGTGGAGGTGGAATCAGTCCCGCGGGTAAGGGGTTGTTAGGATTGAATCCCGATATCTCTTTAGAAGACGAAGAATATGATGATGAAGGTAAAGAAGTGGATGGAATTTCGACTTCGGAGTCGAAAGCGTCGTCAGTCGGCACTAACGAGACACGGACTAAACGGGCGCTAGTGTCTCTAGTCCAATTGGACATACGCTAAAGAGGTGTAGTGTAGTCAAAAGGTGAAAACAGAAGGTGGGGGTACGAAAAGATCAATGGAAAGAAGTGGGTGCAAGTGGGGTGCAATGGATTTCTTAGCGATAAGTGGCAATTTTTTGTAAAAAATTTCTGTTTTGTGTTTTTTTATAAGAAGCTTTTTGCAAAATGATTTTTTATAAGAAGCTTAGACATAATCACAATATGCACAATCAAGCCTAGATCTAGGGTCTCCTAGGTCAACTAGACTGCTCCTAACTGTTCCAAAGGGCAAGTTATGAGATCCTCAAATCGCCTCTTCACCACCAATTGTGGTCAGGTAAGCACAAGTAAAGAAAGGAGGGATCCGCTCATGAATCACCGTGAGACGGGCCTTTTAAAATTACCTTTCCCCACTTTTCTAGCCTAGGCACCACAAAGTCTGGTTTAGATAAACGATCGATGCCTACAACTATTCCTTTTTCCTATCGAGCACGACAGTCCTTATAGGCTGAGTCTAATCTTTTTTAATTAACTCGATGGTCAATGCAAAATGCTTTTTATGATTTTTGGGGTCCTAGAAAGGGTAATGAAATCCCCACCCAATCTGGATTGGTATTAAAGCCCCTTAAAGTCAGTTTTAAAGATACAAAGCAGTAAAACACACAAAACACTTGCCATTTTTTTTTATTGCGACGTAAAGAATCCTGTACAAGATCAAGTTATTGGAGAAGGGAGAGAAATTTTTACGCAAAGAACCCCGCAGGAAAATATTTCAGAGGAGATCAGGGGGTTCAGAAGAAGAAAAGATGCTTACAGAGAGTTTTCCACGTGCTGACGTCACAAAGGAGGCTACGAATCCGCCGCGTGAACGGGACTTTGACCGCGGTTCCGCGGTTGACTTGGCGGTTCAGATCCCAAAAATTCTTCTGTTTCTCTGTTCTGATTATCCTTTACTTGTTCAGATCTGTTGTTTGCCGTTTTGCTCTCTGGATTTTTTCAGATCTGAATTTGTTCGTCTCTTCGATCCTGCACAATTCAAACGAAAACCCTTCAAAAAATAACAAGATGATAAATTTTTATATATTTTTATATTTTTCAGTTTTTATGATTTTTCAATTTTTATATTAACCCGAAATTACAAAAAGAAAATAACTACGCCATCCCCGGCAACGGCGCCATTTGATTGTAAGAATTTTAGTGCGCTTTCGCTTTTAAAAGATAAATCAAAGAATAGTTAACCGCAATCAAGAACGGTGTCGCTTGGTAGCTAGCCGGTTGAGTACAGGTCGGTCCACAGGGATTTTGTGTATTTTCTAGTTGTTCTAACGAGTTAATTCCAATGGTGGTAGGTTTGATTTTCAATAAAAACTGAAATGAGTTTGATTAGGATTAAAACCTTGCTAGGGTTAGGTTTAGCTTAAGTTTGGAAAGTCAATATGTTTCACCGCTTTGTATGCCCTAATTAAGAACTATTTAGGTGTTAAGGTAATAGTTAACAAAGGGATTAGCAAGATCGGGAAGAAACTAGGTTTCATCCCTTTTGTCCTTGTCTGTCCTTTCTTAACTCTTACCCTAACCTCCATGGAAATCATACACAATCGGTCTTTAATTATGGTATCACCGCTACCTCGTGGGATAGGGTGCCGTAGTGAGCGGTGTGTGTATGTATGCATAGAGTTCTAATTTAAAATGTATAATGGGTAAAAAAGGGTGAGAGATTTTCAATTCTCAAACCTTTCCCAAACCTAACCCTAACAAGTGAGGAACTAGTCACTCATTAGGGAATTGATAAAAGATTTCATTTTTATAATTTTAATTCAATAACCTAATTAACTAAACTACGGCAGATAAATAAAATTGCTATATAATTAACTAGGGCAGAAAAGAAATTAAACTAAGGCAAGATACAGAAAAAGACTTACTTTTTATTTGATGCACTCTTTGAACATTACAGAAATTGAAATTCTAAAATAGATAAATAAAAAGAGGCATGCTCCAAAAAGAGCTGTAGGGTTCCTATTTATAGATTATAGAAACCCCAGGGTTTACATCCGATCCCTATCTACATTCACAAAACTATCCTGAGAAGCTTGGTCAACGCACCGCCATCACCGACAAGATTTGCGCCGACACGTGCTTATCATGGCCGCGGAACCGCGACCAAAAGCCATGTTTGGCCGCGGATCCGCGGCCATATAGAAGGGTCTTTGTCTCTGTTTCTCAAGTATATTTCATGTTGCTTTTTCCTTGACTTTTCTTCACTTGGTTCTTCAGAATGTCTTCTAGTTTCTTCCAGATTTCCACAGTGCATAATGTTGTGGAATTTTACCATTTGCTTCGTGTTGAAGTCTTGAATCTTGTGCTGCCTTTGTGCAATCGAACTGTTTGCTGATCTTCGTTTGTTCCTCAAACTGTAGGCGGCATGATAAAGATTTTTCTGTTTGTTGGTCGTACTCTCACTTTTGTAGCGTCTTTTCATTATTTTCACTGTTTTATTCCGAGAACCTGTAACCTGCAATTATGTAGCAGACATGGAACAAAAGCACCTATTTATTTGTAAAATGAATAAGAATGGGGAATATAACAATGCAGAATTATGATATGAACAGGGATCTCTCACCTCTATTTTTTGAATTTTTTTTGAGTTACGAGAACTTCATAAAAGAATGAGTTTGTTCTCTTACAATGATCAGAGTAAGCCAAACTCCCTTCATCGCCCTCTCTTCGATCTATCGCCTCCCTTATTCTTGCACGGCGCTCAATCTTTTCAAGATACTTTTCGGTGAGCTCCGTGTGGCGCTCTCTCATGCCGTCTACCACCACGTTATCACACTACTGCTTCGGTTTTGCCGCAAGGTGGACGTTCTCAAGCTATTCGACGAAATGATCAAGAGAAGAATGACTCTAATTTGAACTTGATCAATGCATTGATTGTTAATTTCTTGTTGAATTCTAGCATCAAAGTCGGTGATGTGAGAATTGCATGAAATTGTGCACTAGAGCTAGTGAGTTGAAGAAGTGTGGAAATAATGGAGATAATATGCTTAGAATGTATTTGTGTAAATACTTGAGAGAGAGAGAGAGTGAATGAGTGCAAGATTTTATTGAGTTGTAACCTGTTTGGAATATATTTATATAAATTTTGGAGATAATAGTGCTTAGAATTTGTTTCTATAAATGTTTGGAATGTGTTTGGAGAGAGAAATTTTTTAAATTGTTTACTGTTTAAATTGAAGAATGAGTAAGATAAATTGTATCGAGAATCAGAAGGCATTCAGTTCTCAGATCTTAATATAATTTTCTTCATTTTGCATTAGTAATCCAACTCCTAAATCAATTAGAAAAGCATGTCACAATATCCATTTAAAATAACACCATCACAAAAAGCATCCAAATTTGAAATCAAAAGGAAGGATCGATCGTTTGCCTTGTCGTCAATGTAAGGGATCTTGAAGGTGGCCTTCTTGGCTCTAATGGTGGGATCTTGATTCAAGATATCTTCGTCCTTGAAGTAAGGACACAAGTCGTCATAGATGTCGAGCACTGCATCGCCGCTGCCGGAGCTCAAGAGATTGTCGCCTCTAATGGTGGATTCCTACCCTCATCTTTTGCTTCTGATCGTTGTCACCGCCGCCGCCTCCGTAGGCCCCGCCGCCATAGCCATCAATTCACACTTACAAAGCACAATTCATATTCCAAACACCATCTAAAATGACATTAATACAAACACAATGTAAACAGTATCATCATCGTTCAAGCATTTTATACAAATAGATTCCAAACACCATTCATTAATATAAAATTTATTACAACAAACAAATTCATTATCATTCAATCATTTAACACATTTCAACCATCATTCAACATGCCCTTCATAACCAAATAGAATAGAGATGAAATGGCATATTAAAAGGAAAAATAAGCAAGAATAATTGATAACATAACCGGGATAAAATTATATGATTGGGATGAAATCACATAATTGATAATCCACTTGAATTGGGATATAATCATGTTGAGGCGGCAGCATATTAGGAAGATTTTGTTCACATCGGAGTGGGCAACGAGGAGAGCTCATCGGAGATGACGAGCATATGGTGGAGGCGACAGAAACATGAGGAAGATGGAGTCCACGTTGGAGCATGCAGCGAGGAGAGGATGGTAATGATGGTGCTACAGATCTTGAGCTTGGTGGCGGTGATGAAACAATGGGCGGCGATGATTGCGTCTTCTTCGTCGATTTCAAACAATCAAACTTTAGAAATTATGGGGTTGATGAGTTGAGAGAAGATGGGGTGTTAAAATGGATAAGAAGGGCCCTTTAGGGGGTTAGAAAAGTAAAAAGTCACACAAGGGGTGTAAAAATAACTTCAAAATTTGAAAATCCCGCATGGGGGTCGCTGGTGAGAGGGGTCGGATTTAACAGAAGAAAGTTTATGGGGTTTCTGTGCCGAGAAATTTTCGGAAATATATGCTACAATACATGATAGTTTTGGTGAAATTTCCTTTTTTTAATAGGTACAAGCTAATTCTATCAATACGTTCTTTATGACAAATAGCCCGCAATATATTACGGATTAGAAACAGGGCAAGATAATTTCTAATTAGTTGCTCACCTAATTTTTGATCAAACTCCATTACATAATAAAGAAATTACTGGATTCAATTAGGCATACAAATAATACGGTGTCTTCTCTCTTGCAAATAATAAGTTGTGTATACTTAATTATTTTCTTTATACATTCCTTTCTCCACAGAGATTCTTTAAGCATATGGTTTATAAACCTTAATAGAAAGTGTTTTGATTGGACATCGTTGAACATCAAAATAGTTGTTGAAATTCCTTCTTTTTTTAAATCAAAATTTGATCTCCAATATCTGATTTTATTGTTTAGTTTTGAAAGTGTCACGGAAGATGACTGATTTATTTATTTATTTTGAAATACTCTCCAATTCATATTAATTCTTTTTCTCTTTTGCCAAACAAAACCATGATTTGCTATCTATAAATATAAATGTTGTGGGGGCTATACTACATCTATTATGTGTAAAACATTTGGGACATATATCAAATTATTCCTAAAATATGCTTTTTAAATTGTTTTTATTATTTTTTTCCAGTGGGCAATGGGCCGTAAGCTAACCTATGCACAACAACACACTCACGCACACATCACACACACCTAAGGGACCAGCGAATTTGTCGCTAAAACGTTAATTTGTGTCCATTTCTCCTCTTGGTTTCGAACTCCGCATTCTTTTTAGAAAGATAAGCGGTTATACCAACAGAGCCATCGACTTGGCTGAAATTGTTATCATACATTGTTAAATTGGTTGCTTGCTTATGCATTGATTACATTTTGGCCTTTTACACTTCCATCCATGTTCCAATATCTACCTTGCAACAGTATTATCTCTTTAAGCAAACTTTTTTTTTAATCTTTTTCTAGCAAAAGAGAAGATGTTTAAATACCAGTAGTAATATTTTCAAATGCCACCATATCAATTGAACAAGCTCAAGCCCCATAATTATTAGGTCAGAAGTCACCTAAAATTATTGGACTCATTAGGCTAATAGATGAGCTTGGACCACTTGATTGTGGCTTTGAGAATGATAAGGCCCTGTTTTGGACATTTCCCTATTTGGTCAATTGGACATCTTAGGGTTGTTTAACTGAGACCATTATCCTGATGAATATATATATATATATATATATATATATATATATATATATATATATATGTTGACCAGCCTAATTTTGAAATTCAATGGTTCACAATAGAATTTATTACCAAATTAAATAAAAAGATATATGTCAAAATTACAATTCAATGAAACAAAACGAAAACATGCTTAAATAAATCTCAAAATCCAATACCACATAAAAATTCAAATTATACTCGTCAAATTGACTTCTAGCAATAAGCAGTCGGCTTTCAATTCTTTTATGTCAGGAGAACAAGGCACGGGGCTGTTTATCGTTCATCATATATGTTCATGAGATCGGTTTCAAGCTAAAACAACCAAATTCTTTTCTTATTGTCTCGCTTTCTATTATCTTAACTTCTTTTTTTTAAATACTGCAATTTTTTTTTGAGGTAAAATGTAGGATAAGGCACCCTGCGCCTAAAAATATATATTAAAACCAAAGGGAAACTGTACAGAGAAACAATTTACCAGTGGTTAAGGGGTATACTGAAACCATAATTAATGAACCAGAGGTGGAGATTTATCGTCCCTTCCATTCAAACAAATAATCCTTAACCCAAAAACAAAACAAGGATTAAACAAAATCAGCTCATTACATCTTCAAAAACACATGCAATTACAAGCATGTATCCATCCTTGATGATGCTCACAAGTGGAAATTCCCCAGAACACGACACGTAGTGGAAGACGTGTCCTAGAGGCTACGGAGTTGGAGTAAGTATGATGCATTGAAGACGTTCCTCGACCCGCTTCTCCGAGAACGCATCCAACCATTCGCAGACCTCCCTGAATACCTTCCATATTCACCTAGCAAACAGCCAACAACTCGCCTCCGAGCAGTCCAGCGAGCTTCCTTAACCTTCTTGCTCGTCTCTGAACTGTTGCAAGGCTGAGCTTCCTCGGCCTCCCGGTTCGTCTCCGAGCCATTTCACAGGCCGAGCTTCCTCGACCTCCCGGCTCGTCTCCGAGCCATCTCACAGGCCGAGCTTTCTCGTCTCTCCCGATCAACCGAGAGCGCGGAGCCCATGCGTCCCCGCAACGGCTCCGCGTATCTCGCCGAAGCGAGATATCCGCCGCCCCACGTCCCGATTCCCACGCGGGCACGTTCCCCCATTAATGAGCAGATCCCGCCATCAACGCGGGCATAACGAGGGGGCGTAACTGACGACGAGAATTTCGCACCGGCTCGTCCCACGAGGCCGCTATATAAACCTTTCTTTCAGACGGCTCAGGTAACGAGAATTAATTCCAATATGCCGCTACTCTACTCTTATTCTACGGTACTAACTTGATCGTCGGAGGGTTCTACGGCGGTCATCCACCCCAGGACTTCCTTTGCAGATAGCTTGGCGTTAATACCAACCCATTAAGATCCACACACTCAACTCCCAAACCAAATCTCAGCCGCACAAAACCGCTCGCACCAGATCGACGTAGGACAACATCTGAGGGAGATCACAACCTCTATCAGTTGGCGCCGTCTGTAGAAAGCGCAAGAAGCTTCTCCACCCATAAAGTCGATCTTTTGCCCTTGACCCGATAGAGAGCGACAACTGTGACGATTCCAATACGAGCCACCCCACCCTCCATAACGAAGGCGGGAGCGGTTCTCCTCCCCCTCCTAACGTCATCGGCGCCTTATCCGTCCGGATCGACAGACCCACAGCTATGGTGGATGCGCTCTTCCGCGTTCAAACGGCGGGCCCTACCCATCAAGCCGCAGTTCCCTGTCCCCGAGATAACGATGTTCGCAGAAGGACAGATAGGCATGCTCAGGCCCTCGATCTCGCTCATGCTCATCTCAGCGTTACTAAGTGCCGGCGTGCCGACTTCGGCAACCAAGACACGCATGCGGTGAATGATTCCATGACCCGCTGGGCACCGGACAGCTCTACACCCCGGTCTCAGGGAAGACTAGGCTGTCACTCCGATACCCGTCGTGCACTCACACCTCCTGAGGAGATGTCGGTCAGTTTTCCTGCTTCCAAGCACAGCCGACGCCCCCACTCTCGTCGAGGCCGTGCAAACGGCGAACGTCGGGACTACTCAAGAAGGGCCTCGTCCGAGGATTTAAGAAATGTGATAGAGCGGAATCGAAGCCGCACCCTCGCATAGACCCAGAGCGGGGGTAGCCACCACTCCGACTGTGCTGAATTCTCAGGGTACCACCACCGAATCGAATCCCTCGAAAAGAAGATCGAGGGCATACGCCGAGATATCCATATGTCCGGCAAAGGGGCCAGGTATTCCGCCGATTCGCCCACAAAGCCCTTTACAGAAGAGCTGCTGGCCGATCACATCTCGTCCAGGAACAAGCCGCCCAAAGTGGCCCTCATTGACGGGAAGTCCGACTCGAAGGGCCACATGGACGCATTTACGGCGGGCATGAGCTTCCAAGATAACTCGGACACGGTTCAATGCCGAGCTTTTCCCACCACCCTAATCCGAGTTGGCCGGGACCGCCGCACTCCATCTCGACCTTTGACGAGCTGGCTACCCAATTTCTCGGTCATTTTGTCAGAAACTGACGACAGAAAAAACGGTCGACTACTTGTTCACTGTCAAGAGCGGAGACAAAGAATCCTTCAAGGGGTATGTCACTTGCTTCTACAATGCCCTCCTGGAGGTTCCCGAGCACCGCGATGAAACAATTATCACCGCGTTGCGGTGGGGTCTTAGGCACAAAGAGTGGCTTCGATCATTTGCATTAACGCAACTTAAGACCATGGCCGAAGTGAAAGCCTAGACCGAGCGTGAAATCCAACTCGAGTCAGAGGTGAAGTCCAACCTGCCCAGAGGCGACCAAGCAGACCGAAAGAAAAGGAACATGGAAGAGAAAAAAAAGTCGATCGTCCAAAACCTTACTCTCCGAGGTTCCAGGAGTACACTCCTCTGAATATTTTCCAGACCGAGCTATTGGAGGAGGCTAAGGGCGAGAGGTTCTTTAAGCTCCCTCCAGTTACCCAAAGAGAGGGAAAGCAACTCCGCGGCCTGTACTGAGGCTTCCACAGGTCGCGGGGTCACCCGAATAAGAACTGCAAACAACTTCGTGACTACATCGAGGAGTTGATCCGCTCTGGCCACCTAGTGAAATACCTACGGACAAACGGCAGGCGGAGCGGGAGCAAAAGGACTAAACCCCTCCCGGGGAATTAACGATCGGGAAAATCATGGTCGTTACCTCGGATCCAGCTCGGGAAAACAAGGCGCACTACCTCTTCCTCTCAGTCGAGGGTGTAAGCGATACACCCCATAAGAAGTGCAGGAAGGACGAACCGATCATCTTCACCGATGAAGACCTCCATGATATATCGCTTCCTCACAATGACCCTCTCGTGATAACGACCCGAATCCACCGTTACGAGGTCCAGAGAATATTGGTCGTTTCAGAGAGCTCAGCGGATATTATGTTCCATGACTGTTTCCAGCGTATGGAGCTAGAACCATCCGACCTTCGGCCGACCTCCCTTATCGTCTCTAGGTTCACCAACCATTCCGTCCCAACCGAGGGATCGGTTACCCTCCACCTCAACATTGGGGAAGCGGGCAATACGCGAATCATAACGGTGAACGTCCTCGTCGCTAAGGTCCTTTCATCCTATAACATTCTCCTGAGATACCTTACCTTAAACGCTCCCTGGATTCAGATCTCGACTTATCACCTTGCGATCAAATTCCCTTTGGATCAAGGGGGGATAGGTCGGGCCTTTGGGGACCAGCAAACTTCCAAGATTTGTCTTACCTCAATGTCCCCCGCCGGAGAGCAGGACAACGATTCTAAAGACACGCAAGACTTCCAGGGGTCTTTAGATACCTGCGACGACCAAAAGGAAGTTTGAGCTGCCCCGGTGAAAGCGCTGACGGAAGTCCCCCTCGCTGAGGAAGTCGACAGCCGGACAGTCAAGATTGTCTCTCTCTTGACAGGGGACGACCGTGAAGCCTGATCCGGTTCCTCCGAGATAACTCGGACGTATTCGCTTGGGCGCTAGCGGACATGCCCGGGATCGACCCCGAGGTGATCTCCCACAAGCTCGGGGTCGACCCGAAAGCCAGGCCCGTCTGATAGAAGAAGAGAAGTTTTGCGCTGATTAAACAAAAGGCAATAGAAGACGAGGTGGATTAATTGCTCGCCGCCAACTTCATTTGAAATCTGGACTACTCGGATTGGCTGGCAAATATGGTCATGGTCAAGAAGGCAAATGGAAAATGGCGCATGTGCGTCGATTTCACGGACTTGAACAAATCTTGCCCCATAGACAACAATCCACTACCTCGAATAGACCAGCTTGTGGACAGTTCGGCCGGCCACGAACTACTAAGCGTTTTAGATGCTTTCTCCAATTACAATCAGATCCGGATGAACCCGGCCGACGAAGAACTTACCGCCTTCACTACTGATCAGGGGTCTACTGCTACAAAGTGATACCTTTCGGACTCAAGAACGCCGGGGCCACGTACCAACGGCTTGTCAACAAGCTGTTCAAACTGCAAATTGGCAGAAACATGGAAGTCTGCGTCGACGACATGCTTGTAAAATCTACCTCGTCAGCTGGGCACACCAAAGACCTCAGCGAGACATTCGACGTCCTTTTTTCCCCAAATAAAATAGCAAAGCTCTGTTCAAAACTCAAGAGGCAGTGCCTCATATACCATCCATGAGGGCGCCAATGCCAGAGTTAAAAACTCTTATATGAGCAGCGCCCGTGTGCAAACCACACAAAACTCAAGAGGCAGCGTCTCATGTGCCTTCCACGAGGGCGCCAGCGCCAGAGTTAAAAACTCTTATATGAGTAGCGCCCGTGTGCAAAGCACACAAAACAAAAGAAGCAGCGCCTCACATGCCTTCCACGACGGCGCCAGCGCCATAGTTAAAAACTCTTATATGAGCAGCGCCCGTGTGCAAAGCACACAAAATTCAAGAGGCAGCGCCTCACGTGCCTTCCACGAGGACGCCAGCACCCGAGTTAAAAACTCTTATTGGCGCCGCACGTGCTCCTTACGTGGGCGCCGATTTGCAAAACACGTAAAGGAATTAAAATCTTAATTAGCGTCCACGTGCACAGCACGTGGGCGTCGGCACCTAGTAGAATTAAATTCTACTCTCTGTTAAACTGAGCCGGTGAATCAAATATCCAACGGAGATGATAAATCATCAGAATGCAGAATTAAATTCTGTTGAGGAAATATTCTTCAAATCTTTCTAAATAAGAAAGATTGCCCTCTGTTAAACAGAGTACCGTTGGATTAAAAATCCAATGGTGATTAAAAAATCACCGATCTGCAGAATAAATTCTGTATGGGTAAATATTTCCCTAATATTATTAAAAACAAGAAAAAACTTTCTGTAAAACAGAAGTCCTTGGATTAAAGATCCAATGGTGGGTAAATCCCTAAATCAATTAGGATCTCTTAATGAGTGATTTGTTCAACTACTCAACAGATTTACCTCCACTATATAAAGGACCCAAGACTTCAAGTCTAAAAGAAAAAAAACCCATAAGCTTCGAAAAAACAAAGCAAAAAGTTTTAAAAAGGAAGAAAGAAGAAGATCTCCCTGTTCAGAAAAAAGCTCTAGGTAAATAAAAAAGAAGAGAGATCAAAGCATCTCATTTACCTATTGAAGGGTTTAACCCTTTTAAAAGAAGAACTTAGTTCTTTCTCTGGATCTGAGATCTATAAGACAAGTCTTCTACAAGTTGAGAATTTAATTTTCATCGGGACAAACTTGCTCTTGGAGATCAAAGATTCAGAAAAGAACCAGGAAATTGAACTCCTCAGAACAAAATACACAAGGAAAAATCAGCGTCCAGCGTCTCACGTGACCCTCACGTGGACGCCTCAATAAATGAGAAGTACTTAGCACTCGGTGATTGTCACTCAGCGCCTAGCGCCCCACGTGCCTCTCACGTGGACGCCTCAGAAAAAAACGAATGGTTAGCACTCAGTGATTGACGCTCAGCTCCCAGCGCCCTACGTGCCTCTCACGTGGGCGCTACAAAATAAAAGAGTGTGTAGCACTCAGTGAGCAGCGCCTCACGTGGGCGCCACAGAATAAAAGTGCTCGACATTCAATAGGCAGCGCCTAGCGCCTCATGTGCTTCGCACGTGGGCGCCATAAAGAGAGCTCAACATTCCATAAAGAGACAAAAAGGTAAAGTGTTTAACACTTATTGGGCAAATCCCCATGACTGAAAACCCCACATGGTTATGCGTGAGCGTCAGAACTTACATAAGTGCTCAACACTTTTTTGCACAAAAGACGGATTGAGCCCAAACAAGTGCTTAGCACTCTTTTTCAAATAAAAAGAAAACTGAGTGGACCGAGCCCATGTACTCAATACTTCCCAAGCCGATCTTAGTCCTAAATATGACTATCGATCTTCCAACTGATGATATCCCAAAACGATATTTGTCCCACATTCCCCTGAGGAAGTCTTAGTCTCAAAATACGACTAATGATTTCTGGGTTTACCACTGATTCCTTTTTCCCCTCAAATACGGGAATTGGTTCAAAGGTACATCTCTCCATAGCTCTGATACATGTCGTTGTAATTCCTCAACGTCTTCAGAGAGATGGTGGGTCCCGACAACCAACTTCTTTTTGGTGCACTTCCCAAACTGACGTGCACATCTCAGATCAAACCACATCGCAAACTGGATGCATCCCATATCATTGTTGCTTATCCTATCACGTAAAAAATACACGTGCGCGCAAGATGATCAACGGACCGTAATGTCCTTAAACTAAAATCTCACCTCAAAAATGGTGATCTACAGACCGAAACGTCTTCAAACTAAACGTTGCCTCCAAAATGCGACAACGGACCTTAACGTCCTTAAACTATAACCTCACCTCAAAAATGGTGATCTCCAGACCGAAATGTCCTCAAACTACAACTTCGCCTCCAAAATGGCGATAAGGGACCCAAACGTCTAAACTAAAATCTCACCTCAAAAATGGTGATCTACAGACCGAAACGTTCTCAAACTAAACATTGCCTCCGATAAGGGGCCGAAACGTCCTTAAAATAAAATAACATAGCCCAAATACTCTTTTGTTTGACCTGAAACAAAAATGATCCTAACACCCTATTAAATAGATCTTAGTTTCAAATTAGACTAACGTATCCTTAACAAAAAACCAACCGAGCCCCCAACTGCTCGTATGCATTTGAGTCGATCTTGATCTCAAAACGGATCAATAATCCTTAAATCAACCCAAATCCAAATCTAAAATATACGGATTTGGACTAATCCACGCCCTACGGGCGACAACATAAATTAGTCTCCGTATACAATCCACGGGCAAACAAAAATAAAACAAACACACATGACACGAAGTGAACCTCTGGAGCAAGAGAAAGCAGTTATCTCGATGCGATAACGTAATTAACTGCAGGGGCTTGCGCCTGCAGCGAATAGCGTCCCCACAATCAAAAACCCCTCGCAAACGAGGGAGAATCTGATGAAGTCTGCTACAACGGCCGTATCCATCCAAACCTCCGATATACGGTGCCATAAATCAACTTGGCATCTTTGGAGAGGTGGACGGATAAATCCAAATAGCATCTACCCCCAAATTCTGGCAAGACGACCTACGCGGTTCGTCTCTGTTTTCGGCGGTGAACAGTGTAAGTCCACGTTGCCCACCCCGGTACTTTCGGGGAGGCGGAAAACATAATAAAAATTGGATTTTTAATGACTTAGGCAACATGGACCTTGCTTGTGAGGATCTTTACTAAACTAAAACTAGCTAAAGTAAACTAACAACTAACAAAGTTGTAGAAAGGTTATACCTTGAGCTCGAACTCCTTCTCTCCTTGCTCGTCGGAATGGTAGAAAGGCCTCACCTTGCTTGTCTTCTTCCGTCAAAGAAGGATCCACCCGAAAGCCTCGACCTTTAGCTTCAACTCCAAGCTAGGAGTAACTAGAGTGCAAGAAATGCTAAGAATTGAACCCTAGAAGTGAGTAGAGAAGATCAAGTGAAGGTTTTTCTCAAGCTTTTTGTTTCTCAACACATGAGAGGGAGAGAGCTTGAGGGAGAGGATGAGCAAGAGAGAGAAAAGATATGATAGAATGAAATATTAGTGAGCCATTCTCACTAATATGTGTGAGTTATTTTAATTAATTAATTAGCAAGAAAATTGTCATGGTTTAATCAAGAGGTGACCATTATCATTTCATCATTAATGCAAATTGCAAGGATCAAAAAGCATCTTCCAAATGAAATGATCATGGTCAACTTGTCAACATGGTCAACAAGTCAATGAAGTCAAAATGTCAACAACAACAACCATGCACAATAATTAAGCTAATTATTAATTAACAATAATACACACAAAAACAATAGGGTTAATAAAATGACAATAGTCATTAACCCTAAACAAGGTCCTCTCCCTCAATCTCAAGCAACTGTGCATGCGCACCCGCATTCGTGATCCGAGAAACACGAACATAATGAGAAAAACCAATCTCAAATCATATACTAGGATCCGGCTTAAACCAAAGACCGCTAGTATAAACTGTCCGGACAGCAAACGTGCACAAGTGCGCGGATGCGAACGAACCCTGTCGCAAAACCATGCGACCTCTACTCGTTTTGCCTAAAGGCGAATAGCTCTCTGTGTGGGACTCTAAAGACTCGACACTACGCTGGCAGTGGGTTTAACCACAGACCGCAAGCGGCACTAGCTGTACGTAACGGTCCCCAAGTAGATGTCGATAAGAAGACTGACGAGGTGAACCCCATCTGCACTCCTACTGAGCCTGTATGTGACAGTCTCCGTACAGTCCGGTCTGTTCGTCTGATACATCGCATGGCGGGCCTAGGGGGGCGGTGAACGTCAGTCCCCTAATAGCGGTACAAGTCGTGTCGGAGTGAAGCCCAGAACACCCTGAGATAACACTGGAAGCCTACCAGTATATCTCGCTTGCCCTGGCCAGGGACTACTCGTGTAATGGCTCTCCTGGACACAGCGCGATGTCAACCCCCAATACCGGGAGAGACGAATCCTGTCTAACCGTCACTGCCTCCAAGTGCTTCGGGACTGCACCCAAAAACTACCTGTTTGCACGACTCCTCTGAGCCGTGGTAGGGTAGTAATCAAAGTGCAGTGGGAACACACTCGAGGCGAAGTGACAGTGTCAAGTCAGCGGACTAAGCTGTATTCATGTCACCTGGGAACTGATAACTGACGATAGGTATATTACCAACCAACAGTTCCCGACGAGTCCTGTCCAGTGTACTCGTAACCTAACGAGCACCCGCATACTATCCCAAGTACGACGTACTAACGGCTGTGGGACAGACCGTCTCCCACACTGGGATGAGAAGCGCATACGCTAGTCTACTCCGGAGTATCGATGCCCTGTCTCGATAGTCCAACGACCAGGGACCTGTATAAGGATATGCTTATAGGTTACCCAGCTCCCACGAATGCGAGCGCCATCACAACGCTGGTAATCAAGCAAAGATCCTAAGGGCTCTACTAATATGTATACCTGCAATATGCTAAAAGAAACACATGCACATATTAAAGCAGAGACAAACCAAGTAGCATACTACCATTTCGAGCAAGATTGTATATACAACTGTGAATATCCCAAGCTTCCATTAAGTAATATACAAACTAGTATGATACAGTAATGGCCTCTAGGGCATATGCACTAACAATCTCCCACTTGCACTAAGGCCATGTACTGGCGTATCGAAGACCTATCATCTCGATCAGCCGCTCAAACTGAGTCTGGGGTAAGGCCTTGGTGAATGGATCTGCTGTGTTATCCTCTGATGCAACTCTCCGGACCTCGATCTCCTGGCGATCCACAATCTCCCTGATCAGGTGATACCGCCTTAAGATGTGTCTGGATTTCTGATGGGACCTGGGTTCCTTCGCTAAAGCTATAGCCCCGTTGTTGTCGCAATACAGAGGTATTGGGTCAACAATGGACGAAACCACCTGAAGTTCTTTCAAGAACTTCCTCATCCAGACAGCTTCTTTTGCGGCATCAGATGCAGCGATGTATTCCGCTTCCATAGTCGAGTCAGCAACGGTTTCCTGTTTGGAGCTCTTCCAACACACCGCCCCTCCATTGAGGGTAAAGACAAAACCCGACATGGACTTGGAATCATCCTTGTCACTCTGGAAGCTGGAGTCAGCAAAGGCCTCAATCTGCAGGTCTTTTCCGCCATACACCAAGAACATCTCCTTAGTCCTTCTCAGGTACTTGAGAATGTTCTTTACTGCTATCCAATGTTTCTCCCCAGGGTTTGACTGATACCTGCTTACCACACTCAGTGCATAAGCCACACCCGGTCTGGTACACAACATCGCATACATTATAGAGCCTACCGCAGAAGCGTAGGGTATAATAGACATGCGATCCCTCTCCAAATCAGTCTTGGGAGACATCTCTTTGGAGAGGGTGATCCCGTGACAAGCCGGTAGATTACCGCGCTTGGAATCTTCCATACTGAATCTCTTCAGTATGGTGTCGATGTACCTGGACTGTGAGAGTCCTAATATCCTCTTGGATCTGTCACGGTAGATCCGGATACCCAGAATGTATGAGGCATCACCCAGGTCTTTCATGGAGAACCTGTGTGACAAGAACCCCTTGACAGATTGTAGCATAGGAATGTCATTTCCTATTAAGAGAATGTCATCCACGTATAAAACGAGGAATACTACAGTTCTCGCTACAAATCTACAATAGATGCATGGTTCATCTGGATTTTTGATAAAGCCAAATTCTTTGACCGTCTCATCAAAACAGATGTTCCAACTCCGCGATGCCTGCTTGAGTCCATAAATGGACTTGAGCAACTTGCACACCTTTCCGCTGCTCTCACCCTGAACGAAACCCTCTGGCTGGTCCATATAGACACACTCCTCTAAATGACCATTTAGAAAAGCTGTCTTTACGTCCATCTGCCAAATTTCATAATCGTGGAAAGCAGCGATGGCAAGAAGGATCCGAATGGATTTCAGCATAGCTACCGGAGAAAAGGTTTCGTCATAGTCCAAACCAGGTCGCTGACGAAAACCCTTTGCTACCAGTCTAGCTTTATAGGTCTCAACCTGTCCATCTATACCAATCTTCCTTTTGAAGATCCACTTGCATCCTACGGGTTTTACCCCGTCTGGAGCAATGTCCAACGTCCATACTTTGTTGGTGTACATGGACTCCATCTCGGTCCGCATTGCATCCAGCCATTTTACCGAGTCGACGCTCTGAATGGCTTGCTGGAAGCTAGTAGGCTCATCACAATCTAGGATGCAGTCTTCTCTATCCCCGTCAATGAGAAAACCGTAGTATCTCTCGGACGGATGAGACTGCCTACTACTCCTGCGGAGTGGCACGGGAATGTCTTGATCTTTCGAACCCTCTGGCTCTACTAAGCTTTCAGTAATAGCTTGCGGTTCTGGAATTTCTTCCAATTCTATTGCGTTCCCACTTAATTCTTTTTCTATGAACTGATGTTCTAGAAAGTGGGCATGGCGAGAAACAAGGACTTTTTGTTCCTCTTCGCAATAGAAGTAATATCCCTTGGAGTTCTTCGGATATCCCACAAACTTGCACTGTACTGAGCGTGCCTCGAGCTTGTCCGCATGCTGCTTTTTTACAAAAGCTGGACATCCCCATGTCTTAATGTGATTAAGATGGGGTCTCTTCCCACACCACATTTCATATGGTGTAGTAGGCACAGTCTTAGTTGGAACTCGGTTCAAAAGGTATGCTGCTGATTCTAGCGCATATCCCCAGAACGATCGCGGTAACTCAGCGTTACTCATCATGGACCGTACCATATCCAATAGGGTCCGGTTCCTTCTTTCCGATACACCATTATGTTGCGGAGTGTATGGAGGAGTAAGCTGAGAGAGAATTCCATTCTCTTTTAAGTAGTTCAGGAATTCGGCACTTAAGTATTCTCCTCCTCGATCCGATCTTAGGATCTTGATACTTTTGCCGGTTTGTTTTTCTACTTCATTCTTATATTCCTAGAATTTTTCAAAAGCCTCGGATTTATGTTTCATTAAGAAAACATAACCGTACCTTGAAAAATCATCCGTAAAGGTAATGAAGTAAGAAAAACCGCTTCGCGCATGTGTAGACATTGGACCGCATACGTCGCTGTGTACGAGTTCCAAGAGCTCGCTCGCTCTTTCTCCGTGTCCAGAAAACGGAGCCTTTGTCATCTTTCCTTTGAGACATGATTGACAAGTTGCATACGATTGATATTCGAACGGATCCAAATATCCTTCAGTATGTAACTTAGTCAATCTTCTCTCATTGATGTGACCCAGTCTACAATGCCATAAGAAAGTTTTATTAATTTCTGGAGACTTTCTTTTGTGTGTATTCTGGATATTGAAAACCTGTGGTTGGTTTAAAACGTAAATACCGTTGTTTAATGTACCTGACCCAATCAAAACTTGATTAAGGTGAATGTTCACTACATTACTTACAAATGCAAATTCATAACATTCTTTAGATAATAAAGATACAGATATGATATTACAGGTTGCATTTGGTACATAATAACAACTACGCAAAACCAAAAAGTGTCCATCAGATAATCCCAGGTGATAGTCCCCCACGGCCTCTGCATCCATGCTAGCACCGTTCGCAACTCTGAGGGTCATGTCACCTGCCTTCAAAACTCTACGCTTTCTCAACGCCTGCAAAGAATTACAGATATGAGATCCTGATCCGGTATCCAATACCCAGGATGTAGAGTTTATTGATAGACAGTTTTCAATAACATACACACCTGAAGCTGAAGCTGCAACTCGCTTCAAATCCTGTGTTCTGGCTTTCCAAGCCTTGCAATCCTGTTTCCAGTGACCACTTTTGTGACAATAGAAGCATTCTTCCTTCCCCACCATCTTCCCCGCTACTTTTGTTGCTTTACCCTTTCCCTTCGTATCCACTTTACCGACACCGCCTCTTGGTTTGGCGGGGGCTTTCTTCTTCTTGCCCTTGGCTTTCGCCCTGGACCTAGAAGAGGAAGATCCTCCTACAAACAAAGTGGATGTCTCCCTACCCTTCTGTAGGGTGCCCTCAGCAGTCCTCAACATGTTCAGAAGCTCGGCAAGTTCAACCTCCTTTCCTTGCATGTTGAAGTTAAGAACGAACTGGGCGTAAGTGGAAGGAAGGGACTGGAGAATCAAATCGGTATAGAGTTCATTCTCCAATGTGGTCCCAAGGTCCGCGAGCTCCTCTATGTAGCCGATCATCTTAAGCACGTGGTCTGCTACCGATGATCCGACGGCCAACCTTGCCGAAAAAAGCTTCTTCGACACTTCGTATCTAGCGATACGAGACTGCTCTCCATACAGTTCTTTTGTATGGAGAAATATGGACTCTAGGTCCATATTCTCGTGCCTCCTCTGATGTTCGTTGTCCATCGAGGCTAGTACGAGGCATCTGGCCCTCGCGCAATCTATCTCCCATGTCTTACGGATTTCTACATCCGCGACGCTGGAGGTGGGACCTGGGACAGGGGGAGCTTTGGTGGTAAGTATATACCCCAGCTTGTCATAAGTGATCGCCATCTTGACATTCCTGAGCCAATCTTTGTAGTTTGGCCCTGTCAATATATTTTTATCTAACAGTAACTTAAGTCCGGTCATGTTGAATGGTCGCTGCAATTAGGAGAGAGAAAAGAAACACTTTAGCATGATGCTCTTGCAAGTTTAGAGTGGTTTTTAGTTTGTCTAAACTGGATGGCTCCCACTGTTTCTCGAATCCCTTCTCAAACCATAAAGAAAAGGATTAGCCGGGATCATTCTCACCGTACAATACTTGCTTAACCGTTCAGCCAGGCCAGTGTCGGTACTTCGAGGGAGGTTTTCCAACGCTTTCGTGAAGTTCCTTAATTAAGTAACCTCTTTTCCCTGTGGGCGTAACCCCGCTAACACCTTTCTAGGCACCTACTAGGTTTATAGCATTGATCGTTAAGTGAGAGTTTTCCCGAGGAGTAGCATATACTCACAGTAGGATCGGGATCCAAATATCATCGCGTGACGAAACTGAAGGAATCCTACCAGAATCACCACACTCCAAATGGTATGCAAATCTAGCAAGTTTCAGTACTTATGAAACTCCCGATGTGGATTTTTGCCCCATGCTCTTATGACCTTGACTTTGGCCAAAATATCATAAGTCACATGTCAAGTTCTACCCGTCATTCTCCTGGTTAATTTGGACCCACCCGTACCTACCCTTGACTTTGGCCAAAATGGCAGCACGACTGTCCCAAATCAACGCATCTATCTATGCTGCACATGAATGCCCAAACGCTACCAATCACTATGCCTTGACTTTGGCCAAAATACACAGCTTGAATACTTTTGACCATTCATGTGGAATGACGGAGGGCTACGAATGGTTTTGGCGAAACCGTGAACGTAGTGAACTTGATATAATCGATGGAACGAGATAGCTTTTAAAAGGAGTGGTTCAAGCTCCGCGTTTAAAAGTTTAGTTTTGAAAAGAACCGAGTGGTTTTCAAAGTGTTCCAATCGACTTTTACTTGGTTTATTTCTTGCATTAGTTCTTTTAATGCGTCCCATCATTTAATCCTACCATTGCAGAAAACAACCAAAATATGACGTACGCTTATGCCATTCGCATTCGCCACGGGGCCCCGTCATCACCCGTTAGGTTACTTAACTAACGACAGAGCGGGGGCTGGGCTAGCGCGGCTGTAAAACATAAGCAACGCCTAAATAGTTATTATATATAAATATATAGCAATGATAGACATTACAGATCACAGATGAATACATTGGATATACTAGGAATCCGCAATGCGTTCGAGCCTGCAACGCAAAGCGGATTACACGGTCGCGGTGAATAGCCAATACCCCACCCAAGACCCCTACGGGTGCGGCAAACTACCCGCCAAGCACCCGAAGCGAAGCAACCTCCCTCACCACCGTGAGTAGGCCACTCGGCACTTCGAGATACCCGGTAGTTTGTGCACCCCCTCCATGGGTCTATCCTAGGAGCAAAAACAGTAAAAAGAATTATACAATGACGGCAACAACCCCGACCCGGTTGTGCGGCCATACAAAGAATATTATTACATCAATTTACATGTTACAAATGAATGAAAGAAAAACAACGCTCATCTCACATCCACCCCGGCCATTCACCCGCGACAATCCAATCCATTCATATCCACAAACCAATAACAATCACAGATCATGTATAACCCCGACTAATCGTCTTATAGCGATTAGCCGACGTTCAATACATGCAAGCATTACAGATATAACTGATGTAGTTAAAGCGTAGTGAAGTTCCGAAAAATACGGATTTATAGGCCCCCAAAAGTAAATTTTAGTTCTGGAAAATCTGGGCATATAATATATATCCTAAAAATCCCAAAATCAACACAGAAAGACACTGCACGAAAAACGATGCAGAGAGGACATCAAACCGCGGCGCTTCCGTGGCACGAGCCTACCTCGTGCGGCGGAAGGGCGGCGGTTTGAACGAATCTCTGTGTCGTTTTTCATGGGTGTTCATAAAAAACCCTGAGATGAATTTACAAATATAAAGTTTTCTATTTTGAGCAGAAAAAATTTCAACAGAAACTAGGGTTTTTCAAAAGTTCGGTTTTTGGATTTTCGGTTTCGAAACTTCGTTACACTTCACTACCTAGCTAGTTTGAGTTTAGTTAGGCTCTGATACCACTGTAAGTCCACGTTGCCCACCCCGGTACTTTCGGGGAGGCGGAAAACATAATAAAAATTGGATTTTTAATGACTTAGGCAACATGGACCTTGCTTGTGAGGATCTTTACTAAACTAAAACTAGCTAAAGTAAACTAACAACTAACAAAGTTGTAGAAAGGTTATACCCTGAGCTTGAACTCCTTCTCTCCTTGCTCGTCGGAATGGTAGAAAGGCCTCACCTTGCTTGTCTTCTTCCGTCAAAGAAGGATCCACCCGAAAGCCTCGACCTTTAGCTTCAACTCCAAGCTAGGAGTAACTAGAGTGCAAGAAATGCTAAGACTTGAACCCTAGAAGTGAGTAGAGAAGATCAAGTGAAGGTTTTTCTCAAGCTTTTTGTTTCTCAACACATGAGAGGGAGAGAGCTTGAGGGAGAGGATGAGCAAGAGAGAGAAAAGATATGATAGAATGAAATATTAGTGAGCCATTCTCACTAATATGTGTGAGTTATTTTAATTAATTAATTAGCAAGAAAATTGTCATGGTTTAATCAAGAGGTGACCATTATCATTTCATCATTAATGCAAATTGCAAGGATCAAAGAGCATCTTCCAAATGAAATGATCATGGTCAACTTGTCAACATGGTCAACAAGTCAATGAAGTCAAAATGTCAACAACAACAACCATGCACAATAATTAAGCTAATTATTAATTAACAATAATACACACAAAAACAATAGGGTTAATAAAATGACAATAGTCATTAACCCTAAACAAGGTCCTCTCCCTCAATCTCAAGCAACTGTGCATGCGCACCCGCATTCGTGATCCGAGGAACACGAACATAATGAGAAAAACCAATCTCAAATCATATACTAGGATCCGGCTTAAACCAAAGCCCGCTAGTATAAACTGTCCGGACAGCAAACGTGCATAAGTGCGCGGATGCGAACGAACCCTGTCGCAAAACCATGCGACCTCTACTCGTTTTGCCTAAAGGCGAATAGCTCTCTGTGTGGGACTCTAAAGACTCGACACTACGCTGGCAGTGGGTTTAACCACAGACCGCAAGCGGCACTAGCTGTACGTAACGGTCCCCAGGTAGATGTCGATAAGAAGACTGACGAGGTGAACCCCATCTGCACTCCTACTGAGCCTGTATGTGACAGTCTCCGTACAGTCCGGTCTGTTCGTCTGATACATCGCATGGCGGGCCTAGGGGGGCGGTGAACGTCAGTCCCCTAATAGCGGTACAAGTCGTGTCGGAGTGAAGCCCAGAACACCCTGAGATAACACTGGAAGCCTACCAGTATATCTCGCTTGCCCTGGCCAGGGACTACTCGTGTAATGGCTCTCCTGGACACAGCGCGATGTCAACCCCCAATACCGGGAGAGACGAATCCTGTCTAACCGTCACTGCCTCCAAGTGCTTCGGGACTGCACCCAAAAACTACCTGTTTGCACGACTCCTCTGAGCCGTGGTAGGGTAGTAATCAAAGTGCAGTGGGAACACACTCGAGGCGAAGTGACAGTGTCAAGTCAGCGGACTAAGCTGTACTCATGTCACCTGGGAACTGATAACTGACGATAGGTATATTACCAACCAACAGTTCCCGACGAGTCCTGTCCAGTGTACTCGTAACCTAACGAGCATCCGCATACTATCCCAAGTACGACGTACTAACGGCTGTGGGACAGACCGTCTCCCACACTGGGATGAGAAGCGCATACGCTAGTCTACTCCGGAGTATCGATGCCCTGTCTCGATAGTCCAACGACCAGGGACCTGTATAAGGATGTGCTTATAGATTACCCAGCTCCCACGAGTGCGAGCGCCATCACAACGCTGGTAATCAAGCAAAGATCCTAAGGGCTCTACTAATATGTATACCTGCAATATGCTAAAAGAAACACATGCACATATTAAAGCAGAGACAAACCAAGTAGCATACTACCATTTCGAGCAAGATTGTATATACAACTGTGAATATCCCAAGCTTCCATTAAATAATATACAAACTAGTATGATACAGTAATGGCCTCTAGGGCATATGCACTTACAAACAGATTCTGGCACGCTTGGTGAGACCTTTTCCTCTTTCCTCTCCACACTTCATATGTCGTGTTCGCGAACATATCGCGGTTTACTATGGTTGCCCCTGGATTCAAGATACTATGATTTGGTGTCTTTCTCCTGTGCAGAGAAAAGAAGATCGATGGCTTCCAAGTGTACCTGCAACAGCAACTCCCGCTCCGCCCCGAGTGGAGGAGTGACTTACGGGCCTAATGCGGCCTCTATCTTTTCAATACCGGGGGTGCAGGTGACTTAGGCCACCACTGTATTGTTCTTCGGGACCATGCTCCCGCCAACAAGCTTCAGCGCTTCAGTGCTGCAAGGGGAAGCTCCAAAAAAATCGGTCTTTGATTGACTTGCATCCACTACGGCTCCTCTCAACAGGTCGTCCAATTCTGCTACCTCGGTCTACAACAGGCTGAGCCAAAGCTTAAGTGGGCCCGCAAAGAGGCTCGCAATACCTGAAAGGGTTATCCCGAAACAGATAGTCATTCTAACTCCGGCGGGTGAAGTCGTCAAAGAGGCTTCTCCTACTAAAAGATCGGTCTTCGCAAGATTGGTCGTTCCAACTCCTGCTACGGGTGAAGTCGTCAAAAGTGCTTCCCCTACCAGAAAGTCGGCCTTCAAAAGATTGGCCGTCCCCTCTCAACGAATGTCGGTCTTCTACAGGCTGGCACCAGCAGTAGCCCTTCACCAAAGCAGGGGGCACGACAGAGCCGCTTCCACAACTGAGGTGGTCCCATCTGCAAAGCACACTCGACGTCGCCACTGGCGCCGAGTAAGAAGAGCTGGGGGCAACTACCCCTCTGGACTTACTCTACCAGCTCCAATGGTGGAAGTTGATACTGCTGTTCCAACTGGGAACATCTTTGAACCGCTTAGGAGGGTGCGAAAGAAATCTCCGACCGCAGTGTTGAAGAAATCTCCACTTCCTGCTGAAATTATGACACAGGCAAAGCCGGAGCAGCACCCTCAGTGGTTGTCCTCCCAAATCCACAGAGTCTGGCAGAAAGTCCAAGATTCTGTGATCAACAAGAACAACACTCGTCAACCGGAGAAAATGAAGGTTCGACAAGAGGAGGATCATCCCTCCGTCATACAGCGAGGGGCTTCTTCTACACAGATGCCTGTTACAACGGCTCCTTCAACTTCGACCTCCCACAAAAGGATGGGGCCAGAGAAAATTCAACCGCCGGTGGCAAATTCCAAAGATGATGGACACAAACGCCCCATTCTGGGTGCATGATCGTGCATACGGTCTACATGGCATCCAGGAAAGAGGAAATTCGTGCTTCCGTAGGTCATCGAACGTAAACTCGGTCATTAACAAAAGCTCAGGAGAAACAACAAAAGCTCCACGAGATGCTGACGAAAATATCAGCACTTAACGGGCAGAAAGAAATCCCGGAATCGGCATCTGAACAGCGTCAAGAGCAGGAGACCGATACAGAGTTCCTGCGAAGAGTACTGGAAAGAAAGGACAAGGAGGCCGGGGAACAAGCTGCTAATATAAAGCAGGTGGCGCTTCTGTTCCAAGACATGGTTGGAATGATGATCCAGCAAGAGCCTCCAGCTGAAGACCCTCTGATAATTATCGAGGACGGCAGAGTGGAAACATCAAACCCTCTTCCAGCTTTATCAACAGCCAGGGAGGAAATGATCTCCAAAGCTGCCCTTGATGATTACATAGCTCAACAAATACGAGCTCATCAGGCAAGTGAAGTGGCCGGCTATGTTGTCAGAACCGGGCGACCGTACCCAGGTTGGTACGATTAAATCAAATACCCGCCAGGATATAGGATCCCCAAGTTCCATGTGTATAAGGGGACAGGCAATCCACATCAGTACGTCGCTCAGTTCAGAGCTTTGTGTGTCAATACTGGAGGCGACGACAAATTGCTGCTTCGCCAGTTCGTTGGCAGCTTGTCAGAGACGGCGTTTGAATGGTACTCGGAGCTCCCAAATGACTCCATCAAAACATTCACAGAGATGCAACTTCTATTCACGCAGCGGTTCTCCAGCGCAAGCGAGCGTACCCCGATCACAACATTAATCAACGCCAGGGTGAAGCCATGAGAGACCTGGGTTCAATACGCGATCTGGTGGCGGAACCTATGGTCAAAATGCGAACAACGCATCGAAGAAGCTCCTGCCGTGGGCATGTTCATAGGAACTCTGGATCCTCAGGCGAATGTGTCCCAGTTCATGACGTTCTTTAAGCCGACCACCTTCCAGGATGTGATTGATAAGTTGGCCAAAATGGACCAGATGGGCCACAGACCTTCCTCTTCAAAAATGGACCCACGGAATGCAAAGGGAAATGGGAAAGCGGCCTTCGTTGCTAACACTCAACAACAAACGAGTGACCCGAAGCCGGTTGCTCGCCAAAACAATGCGCGCCAATGCTAATCCCTGGAAGAAAAGCTAGGACGTGCTTACTTGTTCCCCCATGACAAAACAAGGAGATTATTCGAACTGGCAATGCGCAACAAACTCATCGCTCTGTCGGACCCAAAACGTCCACTGCAGCCCGGTGACGCCGACAACCCCAACTATTATGCCTATCACAGGATGGTGAGCCACCCAATTGAAGATTGCTACGTATTTAAAAATTGGATCGAGGTCCAGTATCAACGGAGGAAATTTGCGCTTTCGAAGAACTGGAGGGTGAACCCGCCACAGAGGAACGCTCTTAAAAAGTTGGATACGCCGGGGGCATCATGCTCATTTGTGGAAGAAAATCCGTGGGAAGTCGTCCTTTCAGCTAAAACCAAAAGAATCCTTAAGGATCTTTAAGCATGTCCGGCGATCAGGTGGAAAAGCCCGCTGGAGCCCAAGATCGTTGAGGAGATGCTGAAACCGCATCCCACACCGAAAACTACTAACGATGGGCAAAATACCCAGGTCAAGCCCTCAAAGTCTTCGAAGGGTAAGAAAAAGGCCAAGAAGCCCGTGCAACCTAACAACAAGCGCACGGACCTGCAAAAGTACATCGAGGTGCTGGAGGAGTACAACCAGAAGGCACGGACCCCAGTCATTCTCGAAGAGTTTCTCAACCATATACTTTAGAACGGAGATAGTGACGATGATGAGGGAAATAGCTCGTCGGGAGAAACCGAAGATTATGCAGCAAGTTGCCGCATGATTTCTCATTCGTCGTTAAATAACGAAGAAACTCCCTCGGCGTCGGAAAGCAACGCAGAGGAACTGGGGCAGGTTCAGTGCCAAAATCCCCGGAGCTTCCAGAAGGCCCAATTGACAGGATGCTAAACAAAGCTTTTCAAAAGAGCAGAGCTGACCGAGAATGTGAAACAGCCATATATGAAAAGGCCGAGCATGTCAGGATGAAGAAGACACAGCGAGGAAGAGTTACAAAGTACACCAACCAGAGCAAATCAATGTCACTCATTCCAGATTCACGGGGACTTCATCCACCAACATCCAAATCCGCTACACCCAACGGTAGCCAGCTGGCCGTTCGAAATGTGGGAAACCGACATAATTGGCCCCATCGAACCAGCATCATCCAAAGGACATCGGTTCATATTTGCAACAACCGATTACTTCTCTAAGTGGGCTGTAACATCCCTAAACTTTCTGTACAATTTTTTCAAAAATACAGAAAGGGGTATTTTTTCTCGAGCACAAGTTTTAAATTTGTTTTGCTTTTTAATAGCAAGAAGGAGCTTGTAGCTCATTGGTAAGATATTGCACTGCTGAACCAAAGCACTAGAGTTCAAATCCCATTAGACACATTATTTTTATTTAGTTTTTTTTTAAATTTTTAGAAGCCCAAGAGCCTACACGTGCATAACTCATAAAAACCAAAAGTCACATATATAACAAACTGACCTAGGAGAAAGACTAACCGACGGTGAATACGTGGCGACGGGCCCCGGCCCGACTCGGCCTGACTCCGATTCTCCCTTCTGAACTCATGTGCCTTTTGGTCTTCTTATAACCCCTATCATGTTTAATTTCCCTGCATTATTCCAGAGAAATTAAAATACAATTAAAACTATTTTTAATGCAATTTAAATGCAATTTTTTTTCTATCAAACCCTAACCCTAATCTTTTCCTATAAATACCACTCCATTTCACACACCCCTCACTCAGAAACTCTGTCCAAACTCTCAAGAAAAATCCCTAAAAATTTTGTGTACAAGTGGAGTTAGCGAAGGGCGAAGCTCCGGCGAACTTCCGACGACCACCCTAGGAGCTCCCGGCGACGAAACGACGCACCGGAATCTACTTCTGCTTCCCCTTCCTCTTTTCTAAGCTAAATTCCAGTAAGTACCTCCTCCCTCTTCTCCCTTCTATTTATAAAACTCGTATTTCTAAAACCCGAAGGAAGCGGAGTTAATTCGACTTTCGATTTGGTTTTCTTTAAAAATTTCCAATTTTCTTAAATAGAATATACTAAACCCTCACATCTTGACTATTAAACATTAACAAAATATCATGAACAATTTTCATAGCAAAATATTTCATATTGCAATTTTTATCGTACTTTTTCAGTAAAATACCATATAGTTTAGTTTTGACATTAAACATCATATTTCTTGCTATACCTTTAAATAGATCACGAGATAATGACCTACCTCTTCACAACACTCATATGTAATATAGTACGATACCTTTCGGGAACATAGAATACGGGAAACGCAATTTTACACATAAATACCTTTTATTATAAAACTTTTTTCTATAAGATTATGTATTTTAAATAAATCTTTACAAAGCGCTGCTACAACCCATTTTGAGGAACCCGTTCAGGATGGTGCAGATTATCTCACATCCTCGGGCTTAGTAGAGCAAGATGCAGACCTCCGCAAGGAGCATTCGGTCTCAAAAGATTTAAAAATACAAACATTTTAAGAATATGAGATTTCTAGAAAAATAATAAATTAAATTATATGTGTGTGTGTGTGCGCGCGCGCGCGCCCGCGTCATCAAAATATCTATTTTTGATATAGTATAAATATTCCAAATTTTCTAAATAAAAAAGAATCACTTTACATGAAAATACTATGCACTTCTATACAAGTTCAATACTTTACAATTAAATACCATATATTATGAAAAATATGTTTTAATCACTAGAAATGTCACAATGATAAAATATACATCAATGAAAACTTTAAAGACGATAATAAAATACTTGAGGTGTGTTTTGAAAACTATACAAAATTATTTTTACATAAACCCCCCTCAAGTTTTATAAATTACAATAAGGACCCTAATAAATATAGGTTTAAGCAGGACCGGTCTCTTGAGCCTCAGGGTGCCGGAGATATGGGTGCTTGCCTATTTAAGTTAGACAACATAACAAATGGTGTTATCAATACAGTAATCGTCTTTGAAAAAGACATAAATCCCGACATCCATGTGCAGCGGTTACCGATAATATCAAAACTTAATTCAGGATTTCAAGTTTTTTTTTTTCTAATTGTATGACTCAGACCGAGTCTCAATATAATCAATCTGACTTAAATGAGATTCAAGCATCAAACTACAATTCAACATGAATCCATGAACCTATATATTCAATCTGTTCAATCTATACGATCTACATAACTTGACTGAACCGAATCATGGATATATTCCATTTACATGATTATCCAGTACCTCCATTTTCATTTATACGATATCATGGTTTCGGCAAGTCATCCATCTATACAATCTATAATACAAAACAATACAATACAATATAATATCATCAGTACAATCATTACTATCAATAAATTAAATACACGGGGTATTGGGGTAGTTCATGCGTGACTCCAACAGAATCTCAAGAGTCCCCCTAGATCATGAATCCATATCTATTAACACAAGCAAGCAGTCATAAGGGCCCGTGTTTCCTTACTCCTGGATTACAGCCTGTTGAGTTTGGAATACTTCAACACTAGGTTGAAGTCCCGTTACTAACATTTGATTCGGGCCCGTGGTTCCCTACCCCTAGATTACAGCCTATTAGGTTCGAGAATACTCTTGAGATTGGTTGATATTCACCCTTGGACATACGTTAATAACATCATTAATACTAAATATAACATTATAACAATATTATACCACTTTAAAAGTTACACACACTCTTTCTGTATATTCTACTTCTCCCTCATCTTTGGGACTTACCGAGAGATTGTTCGCTGACGACATTCCTTCTCTTTCTTTTGAATGTTATCAGGTGGTTCGGACCTTCAGGAGATTGAGCCCACCAGCGAGGATTTGGATCAGCTAGCCTACGACTCAGAGCTTTAGATTCATTGTACACATTTCATTTCAATACTTTCCATTTCTGTTATGCCACTGTTTAGGCATTGCTTTCCATTTCATGTATTTACTTTTTAGATGTATTGTAAAAAGAATGTTTATAAATAAAGTTGTTGTTCATTATATTTGTCTCTTGTTTATATTTCTTTTATATTGCTTACGCTTAGCGTATTTATTTCTGAGTAAATACGTAGCGGCCTCGTCGCGTCCCCATTCGCCGTACACCGGGAAGCGGGGCGTGACATGGGCAGAGGCAGTACCGCTAAAGGAAGTGAAGACGGAGAACATCCATCATTTCTTCAGGACACATGTCATCTACCGGTTCGGCACTCCGCGACGGATCATATCGGATAATGTGCCGGCCTACATAAGCCATAAGATCATCCGCTTCGCACAGCAGTATAATATAGACTGGAGATACTCTTTAGTCTATAATCCCCGAGCTAACAGTCTAGCTGAGGCTTTCAACAAGACCTTGACGAAGATCATAAAGAAAACGATGTCCAGAAATAAAAAGGACTGGCACGAGAGAGTGCGTGAAACTCTTTGGGCGTATCGAACCACGTTTAAAATGGCTACGCATACAACGCCATACACATTGGTATTCGGCATGGAAGCGGTACTTCCCTTAGAGATAGAGCTACCCTCTCTACGAGTGGCAGTTCGATACGAGCTGACGGATGAAGAAAATTCCTATCTTCTACTTGAGGAGCTCGATGCCCTCGATGAAACTCGTCTCATAGCGCAGCAAAACCTGGAAGCTTACAAAGCAAGGGTGACGCGCTCATACGAAAGACTAACCAGACCAAGAACATTCCGCCAAGGCGAACTCGTGCTGGTGGTCAAAAGACCTATGATCCCCAACCGTGCAAAAAGGGGGAAATTCGAGCCAAACTATGAGGGCCCGTATATCATAGACAAAGTCTACCAAGTTGGGGCCTATTTACTCATGGATATGCATGGCAAAAGACCCTTCCAGCCAATAAATGGTCGATTCCTTAAGAAATACTACGCTTGACAAGTCATGGCGTAGGTTAATGATAGACGACGACGCTCGTGTCCGCTCGCTATCTTCCTGAGTCAAAACTCTAAAAGAAGTATCCAACAGAATTTCCGCCCCAAACATGGCGACAACGGACCGAAATGTCCTTAAACTGACCGTTGCCTCCAAAATGGCGACAACGGACCGTAATGTCCTTAAACTAAAACGTCGCCTCAAACACGGCGATAATGGACCGGGATGTCCCTAAACTAACAACGGACCGTAATATTCTTAAACTAAAACCTCACCTCAAAAATGGTGATAATGGACTACTACGTTCTTAAACTGGCAATGGACCGAGATGTCCCTAAACTAACAATGGATCGGAATGTCTTTAAACTAGCACATTGTCTCAAACATGGCGCATCGTCCCAAATATGACAACATCTGTCCTTGAGATCTGTGTTGCAATCGAAATCTCAACAGCAGAAGTTGCAACTCAAGTACTACCGGCTACACAGCTACCGCAGCAATGAAGCCACTTCCCACGTCCCATTGGCAAACCGATGGGTAAAAAAAATAGTATGTCCACAAGCAGAATGGGCCCGGATGAAAACCAGAAAGGGCACCGTGAGTAAAAACAGCAGGCCTACTGGCGAGCTTGTGAAAACCTGAAAGGACACAATCTCGTTGTTTAAAAAAATGGTACGTCCACAAGTAAAATGGGCATGGATGAAAACCTGAATGGGCGCCGTGAGTAAAAACAGCAGGGCTACCGGCAAGCTTGTGAAAACCCGAAAGGGCGCTGTTCCCGCCAAAATCTTCGGGCAAAAGCTATTAGTTCCTATTTATACCGGCTTAAGTTTCGTTTAAAGATATGTGTGAAACCATGCTCATTCATATACGCACAAGCACACATCAAAGGAAGAACGGGTGTTCAACGACAAAAACAAAGCATTTAATTGAACATTTGATTCTATAGAAAATAGATCACCAAATATGATATCGAAAGTACATGGATTCACAAAACTATGGATAAAATTATCTAACTCCCTCTCTGCCTTCTCCACCATGACAAAGCGGCGATCTTCACGAAGAGTAGCTACCCATCGGTCTGCACCGCACCCATCAGCAATGGCAAACATGAAAACCCACTGAGCCTGTATCTGGCTTAGCAGCCGGACAGAGCGATCCCTCAGAGCCGTGGTGATCAAAAGTGCCTCGTGGAAGAACTCGATCTTGTCTTCCGCAGCGTCAAGCATTGCCGGAGTCATCTCCGCCGGAGGAGGGGGAATATCATTGATCACAGATAAGAAAACCATCCGGAGCCAAATGGAGCCGATGGGGAAAGGAGATCTTATACGAGTCAAGAGCTCGTGCAGCACCATGTCGTATTGATTATCCGTAAGAGTAAGGTTCACCAAGCGCGCAACAAAACGAGGAACAATTTCCTCATGGGCACCTCCCATGGCTGAAAAGACACCTTCAGTAATGAGGCAACGCATCTGAAGCATGATGGAACTATTTCCAAGCTCTGAGAAAGAGAAGCTTGACTCAGGAAAATTGGAGAAGGAAGGTGAAAAGACACCTTCAGTAATGAGGCAACGCCTCACGTGCAAAGCACGAGAGCGCTGAGCGCCAGCGCTAAAGAGTCAAACACTCTAAGACAGTGCCTCACGTGCAAAGCACGAGGGCGCTGAGCGCCAGCGCTAAAGAGCTAAAGATTCCGAGGCAGCGCCTCACATGCAAAGCACGAGAGCGCCAAGCGCCAGAACTAAATGTTCTCCACCGTTGGATCAAAGATCCAACGAAAATGATAAATCATCAAAATTCATTATAAATTTCTGTTAAGGAAATACTCCCCAGAATCTTTCCAAACAGGAAAGATTGTGCTCTGTAAATCAGAGCACCGTCGGATCAATGATCCAATGGTGATTAAAAATCACCAAGATATAGAATAAGCTCTGTATGGGAAAATATTTCCCAATCTTGTTAAAAAAACAAGAAGATTGCCTTCTGTAAAACAAAAACCCTTGGATCAAAAATCCAATGGTGGGAAACATCCCCAAATCAATCAGAGGAAATATTTCCTTAACTGATTCAACAAATTAGCCTCCCCTATATAAAGAACCCAAGATTTCAAGTCTTGCAGGGAGGAACCCCCCATAAACTTTGAGAAATTTCAGAGAGAAGAGCAAGCTCTCGGAAGAAGAAGAATTTCTTCACGGTAATAAAACAGAGAGATAAAATCATCTCATAAAAGAAGAAGAACTTAGTTTCTTTTTCTAGATTATAGATTTATAAGACAGACGTCTTTCACAAAAGTGATCATAGCATCTCATCATAAAAAGTGAGGGGGAAGAACTTAATTCTCTTCAGATCATAGATCTATAAAATAAAGACGAAGTCTTTCACAAGAACAAAAGAGATTGTAAAATCTTTTAATAAGAACGTAGTTCTTAGATCTATGAGACAAAGTCTCCTATAAATGAAAGTTTGATTCTCAGAGCGCAGAATTGATCAAAGTTGCCTAAAAAGAGTCTTAAACGCTCCAATTAAAAAGAAGCGCCTTAGCGCTCCAAGACTGGCGCATAGCGCCGCAGCGCTCCTAGCGCTCCAATTTAAAGAAGCGCCTCAGCGCTTCAAGACTGGCGCACAGCGCCGCAGCGCTCCTAGCGCTCCATTTTAAAAGAAGCGCCCAACGCTCCAACCGCTATTTTAAAAGAAGCGCTCAGCACTTCAATGTTGGCGTTCAGCGCCAAGCTCACCATGTGCTCCTCACGTGGGCGCTATTTTATAAAGAGCGCTCCGCACTCAATGACTGGTGCTCAGTGCCAAGCGCGCCACGTGCTTCTCACGTGTGCGCTATCTCACAGGAAGCACCTTAGTGCTCTAAGTCTGGCGCTCAGCGCCAAGCGCACCACATGCTCCTCACATGGGCACTGAGGGAACATAATTTTTTTTATAAATAAAACCCCATAGCCATAATGAGGGCTCAACACTCAACAAAAGAGAAAAAGTTATCAGAACCCAAACCAATGCTCAACATTGTTAAATAAAAAGGGTTGAGTCCAAACAAATGTTCAAAATTTTAACTGAGTGGGCTGAGCCCAAGTTGGTCACAAGTCCCTAGCTTAGACCAGTTGAGCCCATGTGCTCACAACTGATCTTAGTCCCAAACATGACTACAGATCTCCCAACCAACATTAGTTCAAGGGTACTTCTCTTCATACCTATGATATATGTCGTCGTAATTCTTCAACGTCTTCAGAGAGATAGAGGGTCCCAATAACCAATAACTTTTGGCACATCTCCAAACGGTTTAATCAAAACCACACAGACTATGACGTCTTTAAACTGGACTATGATGTCCTTAAACTTTACGGAATGTGGGGTCCTTAAACTCATGGACTATGATGTCCTTAAACTTTATGGACTGTGGGGTCCTTAAACTCATAGACTATGATGACTTTAAACTTTACAGACTATGACGTCTTTAAACTGTCACGGACTATGATTTCCTTAAACTTATGGACCGCAATGTCCCTAAACTAAAACAATAGAGTTCAAATGCACTTTTGTTGGATCTAAATGATCATGTCGAGTAGATCTTAGTCTAAAATTGGACTAACATATCCTCAACAACGTTTAAGTTGATATTAGTCTCAATTGAGATTAACGATTCTTAGACCCAACCCAAACCCAAATCTAAGAAAATACGGATTAGGACTAATCCACGCCCTACGGGCGACAACATATATTAGTCTCCGTATACTATACAATCCACAGGCAACCAAAAATAAAACAAACACACACAACACGAAGTGACTATCTGGAGAAGGAGAAAGTGGTTACCATGATGCGGTAGCGTAATTAACTGCAGGGGATTGCGCCTGCAGGGAAGAGCGTCCCCATAATCAAAAACCCCTCAAACGAGGGGGAATCTGATGAAATCTGCTACAACGGTCGCATCCGTCTAAACCTCCGATACACAGTTCCATGAATCAACTTGGCATTTTCGGAGAGGTGGACAGATAAAACTAAATAGTATCTGCCCCCAAATTCTGGCAAGACGACCTACGCGGTTCCGTCTCCCGTATTCGGCGGAGAACAGATTCTGGCACGCACGGTGGGACCTTTTCCTCTTTCCACTCCAGACTTCATGTGTCGTGTTCGCGAACGAATCGCAGTTTGATATGGTTGCCTTTGGATTCGAGGTACTAAGATTTTATGTCTTGCTCCGTCAAGAAAACAGAAGATCAACGGCTTTCAACTGCACCAACTGCAACAACGGCAATAACTCCCACTCCGTCCTTGCTGGAGGAGTGACTTATGGGCCTCAGGCGGCCTCTGTTTTCACGATGCCAGTGGAACAGGTGACGCAAGCCACCACTGGGCTGTTCTTTGGGAACATGCTCCCACCCATGAGCTTCAACGCCCCACTCCCGTTGTAAGAAGCTCCGAAGAAGTCGGTCTTTGATCGGCTTACAACTACCGCAGTCCCTCTCAATGGGTCGCCCAAATCCAACGCCTCAGTCTTTAATAGACTGGGCCAAAACTCCAGTGGGCCTGTGAAGAAACCTACCATACTTAAGTGGGTTATCCCAAAATGAATAGTCATTCCTGCTCCTAAAGTCGCCAAAGAGGCTTCTCGTGCTAAGGGGTCGGTCTTTGCAAGACTGGTCGTTCCAGCTCTGCTTCAGGCAAAGTAACCAAGGCTGCTTCCCTTGCCAAAAAGTCGGTCTTTTCAAGATTGATCATTCCCTCTCAGCGGACGTCATTCTTCGATAGGCTGGCACCGACAGCAACCCCTCATCAGAGCGGGGGGCATAAAGAAGCTCATCCAACAGCAGAGGTGGTCCCGTCCGCAAGGCACGCTCGACGTCGTCACTGGCGCCGAGTGAGGAAAGCTGGGGGCAATTCCCTATCTGGACATACCCCACCGGCTCTAACGGTGGAAGTTGACGCTGCCGTTCCAACTGGGTACAGGTTTGAACCACTCAAGAGGGTCCACAAGAATTCTCCGACTGCTGTATTGAAAAATCTCCTCCACCTGTGGAGAATGTTACAAAGGCAATGCTGGAGCAACCCCCACAACAGTTGTCCTTTAAAATTCATAAGGTTTGGCGACAGGTCCAAGACTCAGTGATCAACCAAGGCTACTCCCGCCGACCGAGGAAGATGAAGGTACGGAAAGAGAAGGACCACCCTATCGTACCACAGAAGGTGTCATCTACTTGGATGCCCGCTGCAACGGCCCCCTCAACTTCGACCACCCATAAAAGGAGAAGGCCAGAGAAGATCCCTGTGTCTGCGACAATCTCAAGGGTGCTGAATCCAAACGCCCCAAGTTTGGGGGCATGGTAGTGCATACTGTTTTCAAGGCTTCCGGAAAAGAGGAAAGCCGTGCCTCTGGGGGTCATCGACCACTTACCTGATCAGTAACAAAAGCTCAGGAGCAACAGCAAAAGCTCCAGGAGATGCTAACGAAAATGGCCGCACTCACTGGGCCAAAAGGAAAGACAAAGAGGAAAGACAAAGAGGTCGCGGAATAAGCGGCTAACATAAAATAAATGGCGCTTTTATTCCAAGACATGGTCGGCATGATGGTCCAGCCGGACCCTCCAGTCGAAGAGCCTCCAATAGTAATTGAAGACGATAGATGGGAGACATCAAACCCTCTTCCGGTCTCGTCAGCTACAAAGGAGGAAGCAATCTCCAAAGCGGCACTCGATGATTATATAGCTCAACAAATACGAGCTCACCAAGCGAACGAAACCGCTGGCCAAGTCGTCAGAACTGGGCGTCCATATCCAGGCTGGTACGATCAGATTAAGTACACGCCAGGATTGTTTACCGCCGAATACGGGAGACGGAACCGCGTAGGTTCGTCTTGCCTGAATTTGGAGGCAGATGCGGTTTGGTTTTATCCGTCCACCTCTCCGAAGATGCCAAGTTGATTTGTGGCACCGTGTATCAGAGGTTTAAACGGATGCGGCCGATGTAGTAGACTTCGTCAGATTCCCCCTCGTTTGAGGGGTTTTTGATTATGGGGACGCTTTTCCCTGCAGGCGCAAGCCCCTGCAATTAATTACGCTACCGCATAGCGGTAACCACCTTCTCCTTCTCCAGATGGTCACTTCGTGTCGTATGTGTTTGTTTTGTTTTCGGTTGCCCGTGGATTGTATACGGAGACTAATTTATGTTGTCGCCCGTAGGGCGTGGATTAGTCCAAATCCATATTTTCTTATATTTGGGTTTTGGGTTGGGTTTAAGGATCGTTAATCTCATTTAAGACTAAGATCAACTTGAACGTTTGTTAATGATACGCTAGTCTAATTTTAGACTAAGATCAACTTAATAATTTGTTAAGGATACGTTAGTCTAATTTTGGACTAAGATCAACTTAACAGGATCATTTAGATCCAACAAAAGTGCATTTGGGCTCTATGTTGCGGTCCATAAGTTTAAGGACATCGTACTCCATGGGGTTTAAAGACATTATAGTCTATAAAGTTTTTTCTTGTCGGGACCCACCACCTTTCTGAAGACGTTGAAGAATTACAACGACACATATCAGAGGTGTGAAGAGATATACCCTTGAACCAATGTCAATTGAGAGATCTGTAGTTGGATTGATTTAAGGATCGTTAATTTCATTAGAGATGATCAACTTAAATGGTTGTTAAGGATACGTTAGCCTAATTTTAGACTAAGATCTACTTAACAGAGTTTTTAGGATCATTTAGATCCAGCGAAAGAGGATTTGGGCTCTATCATTTTAGTTTAAGTACGTTACGGTCCATAAGTTTAAGGACATCGTAGTCCATGGAGTTTAAGAACATCATAGTCCACAGTTTAAAGACGTCATAGTCTGTAAAGTTTAAAGACATCATAGTCTATGAGTTTAAGACCCCACAGTCCATGGTAGTTTAGAGACATCCTAGTCTGAAAGTTTAAGGACATCATAGTCCATGAGTTTAAGGACCCCACAGTCCGTGAAATGTCTGGTTGTCGGGACCCATCACCTCTCTGAAGACGTTGAAGGATTACAACGATAAATATCAGAGGAGTGAAGAGATGTACCCTTGAACCATTATTGGTTGGGAGATCTGTAAACCAATTTGGGACTAAGATTAAAGATTTATGAGTATATGGGGTCAATTAATCTGAATTGGAGATCTGTGGCCAACTTGGGCTCGGCCCATTCATTTGAAATGTTGGACATTTAATTAGGCTCAGTCCTTTTTCATTTAACAATGTTAAGCATTGGTCCTGACAACTTTTGTCTTTTATTGGATGCTGAGCACTCATTATGGCTCTGGGCTTTGTCATTTAAAGAACAGTTTATGTTCTCTTAGCGCACACGTGAGGAGCACGTAGCGCGTTTGGCACTGAGCGCCAGTCAGTGAGCGCAAAGCGCCAATGTCAAGTAGCGCACACGTGAGGAGCACGTGGCGTGCTTGGCGCTATGCGCCAGATAATGAGCGCAGAGCGCTTTTGTCAAGTAGTGCACGCGTGAGGAGAACGTGGTGCGCTAGGCGCTATGCGCCAGATAATGAGCGCAGAGCGCTTTTGTCAAGTAGTGCACGCGTGAGGAGAACGTGGTGCGCTAGGCGCTATGCGCCAGATAATGAGCGCAGAGCGCTTCTATCAAGTAGTGCACATGTGAGGAGCACGTAGCACGCTTGGCACTATGCGCCAGATAATGAGCGCAGAGCGCTTCTTTAAATTTGGAGTGCTAAGGCTCTGCAGCGCTTTGCGCTAGATTTGGAGCGCTGAGGCGCTTCTTTTGAAATTTGGAGCGCTAAGGCTCTGCAGCGCTTTGCGCTAGATTTGGAGCGCTGGGGCACTTCTTTTGAAATTTGGAGCGCTAAAGCTCTGCAGCGCTGTGCGCTAGATCTGGAGCGCTGCTTTAAATTTGGAGCGCTGGGATGTTTTTAGGCAATTCTACTCTCTGAGAATTAAATTCTCTCTTATAAGAGACTTTGTCTCATGGATCTAAGAACAAGTTCTTATTTTATAGGAGATGTTTCAATCTCTTATATTTTTGGTCAAAGGCTTTGCCTTTATGGATCTGTGATCCTGAGAGAATTGAATTATTCTCCCCTTTTTATAATGAGATGTTATGATCTCTTTTGTGAAAGACAATTTGTCTTAAAGATCTATGATCTAGTATAAGAACTAAGTTCTTTTTATGATGAGATGCTTTGATCTCTCTGTTTTTACCTTGAAGAAAAGTTCTTCTTCTGCTAAGTGTTTTGCTCTTCTCTCTAAATTTTCTCAAAGTTTAGGGGGGGGGTTCTCTATATCAGACTTGAAGTATTGGGGCCTTTATATAGGGCAAGCTGATTTGTTGAATCAGTTGTAGAGATCTTTTCTCTAATTGATTTGGGGATTTTCCCACCATTGGATCTTTGATCCTAAGGCTTCTGATTTACAGAAGGCAATCTTTTTATTTTTAACAAGATTGAGAAATTTTTCCCCACACAGAATTTATTCTGTATTTTAGTGATTTTTAATCACCATTGGATCATTGATTCGACGGTGCTCTGATTTACAGAGCAAAATCTTTTTGTTTGGAAAGATTCTGAAGAATGTTTTCTTAACAGAATTTTATTCTGGTAGCTTGATGATTTATCATCTTTGTTGGATCTTTGATCCAACGGTGGGGAACATTTAGTTCTAGCGCTAGCGCACTCGTGCTTTGCACGTGAGCGCTGGCGCTCTTAGCGCGAGCGCACCCGTGCTCTACACGTGAGCGCTGCTTGCTGGCACTTTTATGAAGCGCTGCTTCATTTAAAATTTTAAAAATTTGAACAGAGTTTTGCTCTGATTGGGGGAAACAAATGCCTCCCCCCACCGTTGCGCTCACGTGGCTTACACGTGAGTGCAGCAGTGGCAACATCTGCGCCCTTAGAACAACTTAGAAGTTGAAACGGCTCTCAGTGCCTATAAATAGGACCCTTGGCCCTTCAGATGACCTCTGTTCATCTTCTTACATTTTTTTTTCTGAGAATTATTTCTCCTTCAGAGTATAGCCCTTCGTCTTAAGAATTTTCTTAGGGACAGAACTGTGTTAAATATTTAGGTAAAGATTAAATCTTTCTAAGGTTTCACCCATTAACATAGCTTTGCTCTTTTCAAATCATATAGATTTTAGGGTTTCTTAATAGAGGTTTGCTCTTCATAAATCTAAAGAGATCTTTCTTAGGGTTTCTTAACCCATTAACAGAGCTTTGCTCTTTTCAAATCACATAGATTTGTTAATCTTTCATGAAAACTCTTAGAGTTTGTTCATAGATCTTGAAGATCTCGGAATTTTTGATTCATTAAAAAGCTTTGCTTTAAGTTTTCTGATGGGTTATTCCATCATTTTACAGAGCATGGCTCTTCAAGATTTTTCTTGAGGAATTTTATTCCTTTCATCATCAGAGCTGACAGATGTCACTCTGTTGTAGAGCGCTGCTCTCAATAGGAGATTTACTCCTTGGTCCGAGGGGCCCTCATTAAATGAGAATCCTTTGAGGATTTCCTCATTTAATGACAGTCTCATCAAATGATGAGATTGTTTTATTAATGATGAGTTATCATTTAGATTCTGTGGGTCCCCCGGGTCCCTTTCCACTGCACTGCAGTGCGGTATGGATTTAAAGTACCCAGTGCCAGAACTTGACTTATAGCATTGACGGCTAACTTTGTTCTATTTCGCGCAGGTACTATGTCTTTCGATACTTCGTTTCCCTTTGTCCGTTCAAAAAGCGGGTTCCCTGCAGCACCAGTAGACCGAGAAGTTTTCGCACTGATCAAGGATCACGACCCAGAGCGGAAGAATCTCTATTTATAGGGAACATGGTATAATCAGATTATCATGGGTCGGCGCAGCTTCTCTTGCGCAACACCTTCAGAGCCCATTTCGGCGATTCATTATGCTGACGTACCCCCGGTGAACAATGCCGTGGAGGTGGTTAATTGGACTTCAGAGGGTTGCCTTCAGCCCTCTATGGCTGTAATACCTGTACAACCGCCGATGGCTTTGGACATTCTAGAGCGGCGTATATGCCAGGGCGAGCCGCGCCCTTGGAGACAGCCATACAACATAGGCTTGACTCCCCGTCACTCAGCTGGATATCTGTAGTGGGCCCGATACATCTTATCGGCAAAGAAGTCAGAGCTGCTGAGGCTCGGGTTGTACCCCGCGATCTATGCTTCTCTATTCCAGTATGCCACACCTCCAGCATGATGGGTCAAAGCCTTTTTGGAATAATTGAACGTTCCAACTCACACCTTCCTTATGCTAGATCGGGAAGTTTCCATCTCTTTGGAGGAGTTTGCGGATATCTCCGGTTTGCCTGTCAGAGGGGAGCATTATGAGGAGATCTTGCCCCTTGACGAGTATATTTTCGCTACCCGACTGGTGATGACGGGTCTAATCCCAGAGAATGCCATTCAGCACCGATTCCCCAGCTTGATCAAGGTGCTAAACATTTATGAGGGCCTATTTCTTGAATCTGGAAGCCACGAGGTTAGCTTTGCGGACTTCATCGCCTGTTTTCTCCGCCCAGAAGCTTTTTCGCAAAAAGGTGAGAGGTTTTCCAAACTTGATGATCCTTTCAGTTTTGGCTTGGATAGCCGGCTGATAGCGGAAGCCGATCAAAAGGGTTTCTTCCTTCCAAACGTTCCTTCCAAACGTCGCGGTCGTCCCCTTTTCAGAAATCGCCGCTCAGGACATCGATGAAGAAGTGTTCTTTCTAGGGTTCCTTAGTTTGTGGTTAAGCTGGTTTGCGCTTCCCATACACCATCGCTACATGAGGCCGTCTGTCTTCTACCCAGCTCATCGGATGGTTGAAAGGAGACAGGTCGCTGTTGGGATTGCCGTGCTGGCTCATTTGTATCACGGCCTTAGCTTGGCGGCCGACACTACTCAACCGGGGGTGCAGCCCGTGAATTTCCCGATGCATTATTTTACTTCATGGCTCGAGCTATATGTGCTCGGTGCTTTTGGAATGCACAAGCAGCTCCATTTCTATGAAACTTGCAACTTTCCATGGATCATGCGGCTGGTCGATGCTTCCACTGTGGAGCCAAGTCAGTGAGATGGGTGTGATTCTTCGCCCACGTACAGTCGGGGACGGAATGACCTTTGTTGATAAGGTCATGACCATCGGTAAGGAATCCGCTAGGACGGTGCAGCCGCTGGGGGACACCTTTAAGGACGGAGCTTCTATCTTGAAAGCTCGGGAGATTCTCCATTTGTACTCGATCAGGCTGGGCTACTTGGTGTTCAGGAAGAATAGCTCGGCTTTGTTCATGAGATATAACCCCCACCGTTTTGCCCAGCAAATCAAGTTATAATCAGGGCGTCCCGCTCGAGGCATTCTTGGCAGAACCGGTTAATACTGAAGAGGGCATCCGGAGCACTCTGCACCACTTTATGTGCCTAAACACAGGGTCCAATTTCTTCATCAGTGAGCCGAGTTGTATTCTGAAAGCCCTGAACGTATACGTGGCGTGGTATCAACACGCGATGGGTGCTGTTATCAAGGAGGAGAAGCGACTGTTGATTGATCGTAAGGGTGCAGCCCCGGCTGGTAATCTGACCGTTCCCCTAAAGCAGCAGACTATCGTTCATCCTCCCTTGAGAGAGGCTGCTGCGATTGTGGTCCCGTGCGCCATATCTGAGATTCCCCTTCCTCGTGCTCCCACGAAAGCGGTGGCAGTGGCATCTCCTGAGTCTGGCATGGGTTCGGAGATCGGGACTCGTCGTCCAAAGGTGCTCACCAAGCGTAAACTTGTGCTAGCAGCTACCGGCACTCGCTCACAGAAGAGAAAGAAGTCAATACTTTCTGCAGATGTTGTATTCAGCCAGGAGCCTCATGCTCCTTACAGCGAGGGCATAAGTGAATACGGGACCAACGAAGGCTTATTCATAGCGCCAGATGATACTGATCTAGAGGCTGCTATTGCAGCTTCTGAGCGATTAGCTAGCCACAAAGCAGGACTGGTCACCCTTGCACAGTCAGGTAGACTTCAGTCGTATTTTTTCGCTGTTATGTTTTTATTATCATGCTTTGACTGACACTTCTTCTTCAATAGGCATCTCCACTGAAGAAGCTCTCACGGCTTCTCTCAAGACTTTTGAAGAGGAGGAAAGGCTTCGTGCTTCCTTGGGCATTGGTACATTTTGGCTCACTGTGCCTTCATTCCCGTTTTTATGGGTAAACTAACTCTTCTTTTCCATTTTATTGCAGGGACTACCTTGACTCAGGTTATCCCAAGTGCAGTGCCGATCGCGAGTGGTGACGCGGCGACGCTCCCAAGGCCGGCTGCCGAAGTCCCAGCTCCCCCAGATTGCCGAAAGAAGCTTCGCTCAAATAGCCGATGACGGACGCCGTAGAGGCTCCAGAGGCAGAACTTGGTTCGGATGATGACATCTCCTTGACGGAGGTTTTGAGGAGCTCACTTCTCTCTGCCAAGGCCGATAAGAAGCGTAGAAAGCGCACAACTAAGGAACATGATTCCGCTTTGGCTATAGGTGCAGGCTCAAGCGCTATTCCATCCGTCACTATTTCCTCCGAAGATGCTCCAGCCGCCTTGTCTACCGTTCGTAGACAGGTTTTGCGTTCGGCTCAGGAGGCAATCGAAAAGCCGCCTCAAGGTAACGTAACACTGGGTCCGTTTATTAGAGTTTGATCTTCAGATTCTCATATATCGTATCTTGCAGGGCTAAGTCTTGGCGATGAGGCAGCAGGTGAAATAATGACAACCGCTGAGCCTTAAATGGCTACTCTCTCCCAGGAGTCCGGGACTGCTCCAATTGCTGCTCTTTCCCCTTGTGGTTCCCAGCCATCGCCCGGCATTGCGAGTGTCATGACGACTCTCATAGAATCGGGGGATGAAGCCACTGGTGCCGAAACCCTTCCAATGGAAGAGAGCGAAGGAGTCGCTGTGCCTAATGATGCTCTTGTTGCAGTTTCGATTGGCGACTCATATGGTAGATTTTGAGTCACTATTTTCCATTTTTATTCCGCAGTCCCTTTCAATCCCTTCTGATGACATTTCTTTTGCTTCTAATGCAGGTGTGGTGAGCATTGAGGACGTGCTACCTGAAGAAGCATCGCCGGTTATCGCTCTGGCGGTCGCCGACCCTTCCCCTTCTCTCGCATCCTCTCAAATGCTGGAAGGTATGGGTTTGCGATTAATTTAAATCGGGGAGAGCATCTTTCATGTACTGACTATGTATCATCGTAACCTTGCAGGAGTTCTATTTGATCATTTGTATCAAGTGCTGAACCCGCACTTCTCCTTCCAGTCGGAAATTAGTCTGCCTGCTGGTGCCGGTGAGTATCTTTTCTAACCGACGTCTCTTCTTTTCTTTAACGGATGACCCTGCCATTGCTAACAGTAAACTAATTACAGCACTACAAATTGAAGGAGGAGATGAGAGAATTGTCGCGCCACCAGTACTCCCAGCTCTGCCACCTATCGTAGCCGGTATAGTAGCCTTCACCGCTTTTGCATCTTCTTTATCTCTTAAACCGATGTCTGAATATGATTTGTTTTGCAGCAATCACACCGACTCCATCTCCCTTCGAGTCTCAGATTCCCATGCCGGCAGGGCCTTTTGCTAAACGCCTTTCTTCCAGGGGTGCTGCGAATAGCCTGCAGATGTTAAGTGAGTTCGTCGAGGACCTTGACGCCGAGGCCTTTACATCTGCTGTAGATTTTGCCGCTGAAGTTAACCTCATGTTGGCGGTGCTCGTGAACTTCCATAGCGAGGGCGTTGTGGAGTCTTGGATATACTACAGCAGGAAGATCGAGGCCTGTCTACATAAGATTGAGCTCAGGCATCCCATTCTAGAAATGTTGGTTTCGAATTCTCAACAGGCTGCATGGTTGAGCAGAGCGTTCCTTTCTTCCGCTATTTCGAACAAGAAGCGACCTTGAGGCGAAAGGAATGCGAGGAGGCTTCAAGTGAATCCTCCCGGCTGCGTGCCCAAGTTGAAGCAAACGCTGCGCAATTGAGGGTTGTCTTTGACAATTTGCGACAATGCATTTCGGACGGACTAGCACTAAGGCAAAAGCTCGACCTTCTGGAGCGGGTTGCGCGGAATCGCGAAGTTTCTCAACGGGAAATCGATGAGAAACTTTCGTCGTGTTTGCAGCAACGGGCTCGAGTTGAAGCGGAGCTGGCTGCAACGGCTAAACATGAAAAGGAGTTGAGAGGAGCGCGCGAGCAACTTGCTGACTTATTGAAAACGTCTCCTTCTCAGTAGCTGCCATTGTAGAAATTAAACATTTGTATTGTTTGAATAACATGTATCCATTTTTTATTCTTTTTTATGATTCATCTTGTATTCAATTGAATTCATGAATAAAAGATACACACATTTTTTTTATCTCCCGTTGTTGCTTTCTTCTCTTTGATGTGTTGTTGCCGTGTGATTTTAGCAAGTGTGGCCTGTAGATAGTATGTAGCTGTCCATCTTGGACTCTTTGCAGGGTGGTGATGGCTTAAGAGACAGTGTTAGGATCTGCCACCTAAGACTTTTCAACTTTATGAGCCGTGAGGGTCTCACAAAGACTTTTCTCCCGACAAGTTGAGAGGATCTCGTAGGTGTATTTTCTCTTTACCAATCCTGAGGATTCCTAAGTGTGTTTTTCTCTTGAGAGTCGTAAGGATCTCACAATAGAATTTTCTTCCTGACAAGTCGAGAGGACTCGTAAGTGATTGATGAGTTGACCTGCTCCCGAATCAAAGTGTTGGTTTGACGGGGAGGTCGAGGGTTGACTTTGGCCATTTTCCACGGGGTCAGGATTGACTTTGACCGTGTTCCACGGGGTCGGGGGTTGACTTTAGCCATATGGGGTCAAGATTGACTTTAGCCATACGGGGTCAGGGTTTGACTTTGGCCATATGGGGTCAGGATTGACTTTAGCCATATGGGGTCAGGGGTTGACTTTTTCCATACGAGGTCAGGGGTTGACTTTGGCCATATGGGGTCAGGATTGAGTTTCGCCATATGGGGTCAGGATTGACTTTGGCCATATGGGGTCAGGATTGACTTTGGCTATACGGGGTCAGGGGTTGACTTTGGACATATGGGGTCAGGGGTTGACTTTGGCCATATGGGTCAGGATTGACTTTAGCCATACGAGGTCAGAAGTTAACTCTAGGTTGTCTGTGCACCGCCGAGCCATGTAACTGGAAACTTTGCCACGGCTCCGAGATAGTCTCTAGGCTTTCTGTGAACCTTCGAGATTTGGAACTAGGGACTTTGCAATGGCTCCGAAGTTGATTGTCACGTCTGAATCTTGCTGGAATGAGAAGAAACGCTGTTGTGGGTCTCCAGGCTGTAGATGTGGCCGTCGAGTCTTGGAACTAGGGACTCTGCTGTGGCTCCGAGATTGATTGTCATGTCCGAATCCTACTGGAATGAGGAGGAACGCTGTTGTGGGTCTCCAGGCTGTAGATGTGGCTGTCGAGACTTGGAACTAGGGACTCTACCGTGGCTCCGGGATTGATGTCGCGTCTGCATCCTGCTGGAGGAAGAATGCTAATGTTGATCTCTAGGCTGTAGATGTTGTCGTCGAGACATGGAACTAAGGACTCTGCCATGGCTCCGTTTTGCTGACGTCGTATATTCCAGTAGAGACACCGATTTCTCTGCTGGTCGATGCAAATCGAGATGCTCTCGTCAAGGACGCTGATTTCCCTGAATCGAGGTTTTTGCCAGGGACACTGATTTCCTCGGAGTTGAGACGAATTGAGAGATTCCTACAAAGACACTGATTTTCTTGCGGGTCGACATGAATCGAGATGCTCTTGTCAAGGACATTGATTTCCCTGAATCGAGGTTTTTACCAAGGACACTAATTTCCTCGGAGTTGAGACGAATCGAGAGATTCATGTAAAGACACTGATTTCCTTGTGGGTCGATGCGAATCGAGTTGCTCTCGTCAAGGACGCTGATTTTCCTAAATCGAGCTTTTTTCCAAGGACACTGATTTCCTAGGAGTTGAGACGAATTGAGAGATTCTTGCGAAGACACTGATTTCCCTACGGGTCGACGTGAATCGAGATGCTCTCGTCAAGGATGCTGATTTTCCTGAATCGAGGTTTTTGCTAAGGAAACCGATTTCCTCGGAGTTGAGACGGATCGAGAGATTCCTGCAAAGACACTGATTTCCTTACGGGTTGACGCGAATCAAGATGCTCTCGTCAAGGACGCTGATTTCCCTGAATCGAGGCTTTTGCCAATGACTCCGATTTCCTCGGAGTTGAGGCGAATCGAGAGATCCTACAAAGACACTGATTTCCTTGCGGGTCGACGCGAATCGAGATGCTCTCGTAAAGGACGCTGATTTCCCAGAATCGAGGTTTTTTCTAAGGACACTGATTTCCTCGAAGTTGAGACGAATCGAGAGATTCCTGCAAAGACACTGATTTCCTTGCAGGTCGACGCGAATCGAGATGCTCTCGTCAAGGACGCTAATTTCCCTAAATTGAGATTTTTGCGAAGGACACTGATTTCCTCGGAGTTGAGACGAGTCGAGAGATTCCTGCAAAGATACTGATTTCCTTGCGGGTCGACGCGAATCAAGATGCTCTCATGAAGGACGCTGATTTCCCTAAATCGAGGATTTTGCCAAGAACACTGATTTCCTCGGAGTTGAGATTGTTCCCCTTCGAAAGACGACGACAGACTGAATGTCTTGCCTGAGATTCGGGGCAGATGCTATTTGGTTTTATCCTTCCACCTCTCCGAAGATGCCAAGTTGATTTATGGCACCATGTATCGGAGGTTTAGACGGATGCGGCCGATGTAGCAGACTTCGTCTGATTCCCCCTCGCTTGAGGGGTTTTTGATTGTGGGGACGCTCTTCCCTGCAGGTTCAAGCCCCTGCAGTTAATTACGCTACCGCATCGCGGTAACCACTTTCTCCTTCTCCAGAATTTCACTTCGTGTCGTTTGTGTTTGTTTGTTTGTGGATGCCCGTGGATTGTATACGGAGACTAAGTTATGCCGTCACCCGTAGGACGTGGATTAGTCCAAATCCGTATTTACTTAGATTTGGGTTTGGTGTTTCAGTTTAAGGATACGTTAGCCATATTGAGGCTAAGATCAACTTAAACGCCCGTTAAGGATACGTTAGTCTGATTTGAGACTAAGATCAACTTAACGGAAAGAGTATTTAGGGGCTCTATTGTTCCAGTTTATGGACGTAGTGGTCCATTTAATATATGGCCATCGGGACCCATCACCTCTCTGACGACGTTGAAGGATTGCAACGACAGGTGTCAGAGGAGTTCAGAGATGTACCCTTGAACCAAAGTTGATTGGGGGTCTTATAGTCCAATTTGGGACTAAAGTCTGTTTGGATGTTTAAGGATACGTAAGCCATATTTGAGGCTAAGATCAACTTAAACGGGATCGTTTAGATCCGACAAAAGAGCATTTGGAGGCTCTATTGTTCCAGTTTAGGGACGTAGTGGTCCATAGGTAGTTTAAGGACATTGCGGTCCATTGCCAGTTTAGGGACATGGTGGTCCATAGGTAGTTTAAGGACATTGCGGTCCATTTTCAGTTTAGGGACATAGGGGTCCATTTCCATTTTAGGGACATAGGGGTCCATCGTTCCCATTTTGGGGACGGATGTTAGTTTAAGGACGCATTAGTCCATGGGTTTAAGGACCCCATAGTCCATATAGATGTGTTCAAGGACGCATAAGTCCATGGGTTTAAGGACCCCACAGTCTGTATGGGTGTGTTTAAGGACGCATTAGTCCATTAGTTTAAGGACGCATAAGTCCATGGGTTTAAGGACCCCACAGTCCGTATAGATGTGTTTAAGGACGCATTAGTCCATGAGTTTAAGGACCCCACGGTCCGTATAGATGTGTTTAAGGATTCATTAGTCTATGAGTTTAAGGACCCCACAGTCCGTATGGATGTGTGGTTGTCGGGACCCGTCACCTCTCTGACGTCGTTGAAGGATTACAACGATAGGTGTCAGAGGAGTTCGAAGATGTACCCTTGAACCAGATGTAAATTGATTTAAGAGAGCAGTCTTGCTCAGTCAATTTAATTTGAGGACTTACGGCCATGATTAGGCTAAGTCCAGCTGAGAGTATTCAACGTTTTTATCTTTGGCCTATTAGGCCAGTGCTAGGGTTTTGCCCCTGTTTAATAATGCACTGCATTTTCTTTTGTCCTGCTAGGCCTTTTTGATTTGGGCTCTGTCCCTTTTAAATGATGCACAGCATCTGGTTTTGTTTGGGCTCTGCCATTTTTTTTAAAACAATGCATTGCATTTTAATAGGCCTATTAGGCCTTTTTTAATTGGGCTTGGCCCTTCTGTAAATAATGCAGTGCATTAATCAAACTGACAGTGTCCATGTGGCCTGTCAGGCGCTTTGCGCCAATTATTGAGCGCAAGCGCACGTGGAGGTGACACGTGTCACGCTCTGGTGAGCGCAAGCGCAAGTGCGCTGCGCTGTTGCGCTGCTGACATGTGGCGTGCTCTGGTGCGTTGCGCCAACATAAGAGAGCAATGCTCTATCTTATAAGCGCATAGTGCAAGTTATTCTGGTGCTGACACGTGGCGCTCTCTGGTGGCTTGCGCCAACCCAGGAGCGCAACAGTGCAGATTTGCAAATGCAAGGCACTGTTTTAATAACTTGATCCAATTTTGGATTCAAGAAAAGAATCTTTAAGATTCCAGAACCAATGGTTCATAAAAAAGCAATGCTTTTGTTATTTATTATATTTTTTTATTGAAGATCCTTGATCTTGTTCTTAGATCAATGATCTATTTCAGAAGAAATTCTTCGTTTATTAAAGGTTTTTACCTTCTTTTTTCTTCTTTCTGGATTCTTCTCAGAGTTCTTTAGAGGAGTTCTCTCTTTGTTTCTTGAGTTTCTCTCTTCTCTCTGTGTTGTTATTCTTCTGGAATTGGGGTCTAGGGGCCTTTATATAGTGCCCATTAATTTGTTAAATTTGTTAAAGAGATCATTCTCTGAGTGATTTGGGGATTTTCCCCCACCGTTGGATCTTTGATCCAAGAGCTTCTGTTTTACAGAAGACAATTTTCTTGTTTTAACAAGAACAGAAAGATCTTACTGGCATTTTAATTCTGTTTGGCGCAAACGCACCAGCGCTTGACACGTGTCACGCAGCGCACAGCGCAGCGCACCTGCGCTGACACGTGCCGCGCAGCGCAACTGCGCTGACACGTGTCGCGCAGCGCACAGCGCAGCGCAACTCAAGCGTTGCTTCCTTTAATTTTGTTTTAAATAGAGCTTTGCTCTGATTGGGCACGCTGCCTTGGGCGCTGTGCTCTCTGCGCTGGCTTGTCTGATTTTGACACGTGGCGCTCTGCGCGCAGCTCAGGGAATCTGAAGCATTGCTTCATTTATTTTAACTTTAATTTTCACTTTAATTTTCAAAACAGAGCTTTGCTCTGATTGGGGGGAAACAGAAGCGTTGCTTCGTTTCCCGCCTTGGAATTTGAACAGAGCTTTGCTCTGATTGGGGTAAACAAATGCCCCCCCATCGTTGTGCTCACGTGACCCCAAACGTGAGCGCAGCGGTGGCAGAATTCTAACCGTTGCGGCAATTTTGAGAAGTTGAAAGGGCATTTGAAGCCTATAAATAGGACCCTTGGTCCTCAACAGATGATTATCATCTTCAAAATTTTTACTTTCAGAATCTCAGAGCCCTACTCTTTACTTTTAAGAACTCCAAGAGTTAAACTCTTAAAACTTTTAGGTAAATTTTTTAAATTAAATTAAATTAAATTAAATTAATTTTCATTGACAGAGCCTTGCTCTCAATAGATCCCTGATCTAAAGAAAACCCATTTAGGGTTTCACTTAGCAGAGCTTTGTTCTATAGGTCTAAAGGGATCTAAAGAGAACTAAAGGGGACCCTATTATGGTTCCATTAATAGAGCTCTGCTCTCTAAAAGATTTTTCTTGTATATTCCTGATTCACCAATGGAGCTTTGCTCCTTCCAAATCATATAGAAGAACTTTTAAGAGTTTTTCATAGATCTTGGTGGTTAGAGATGGCGTTCTATTCTTTAATGAATCATACTGTCTTGCTTAATCAGGACGTCTGCTAATTTTGTTAAGTTTATTTTACAGAAGTAATGGACGCCCACATGTACGACCTTGATGAGATCATTTCTTACGGGGACATCCGTCGACTCGGCCGTTCTAAAAATTGAGAATTTACTAACGCCGAGTGTGCCGAGATCATGAGTCGCTTCGACGCGTATAATGGTCAACTGCTTCCTCGACGCTCCCCTCTATTGAAGCTTATTGTGGGAGCCATCTGGGAAGCTCTTCCCCTATTCTTTACCGGCGTGCCGCTTAGGGCATTGGACGCCGCCGAGGATAAGGTGCACTCGGTGTACCTGATGAACTTAATCTCGAAGAGACGGTGAGACAATCTTTTCGATCTCTTGCACCAGGCCTTTCAACAGTCTACCATTCTTGCTGCCGATCGGAGGGTGGAGGACATCAGTGGGGATCCCGATGCCCGTGCTAGCGAAAAGAAGCACACCAGGATGGTTCGCCAAGCTTGGAAAGTCTTGGACAAGGTCACTTTCGAGTTCCTAAATCCCTATCCAGGATCTGAGGTTTTGCCGTTGTAATCATTTAAATGATGTCTTTGTTTATTTCTTTATGATTGTAAGAACCCTTGGCAATATGAATGGAAATTTTTTTTACTTCAACTTGTTTTATTTCTCGTTCTGAGTCTCTTGCATATGCATGAATGAGTGTGTCACGAAAGTTTGATCAAATATAAATCGGATGTTCTTTCTTCTTTCTTTGATTATCAGCATGCTGTTTTCAGTAAACATGGTCGATAGATGATAGAGTAAGCATCTTGGTTTCTTCAAGAGATAGCGATGGCTTAGGCCGCAGGTTCAAATCTGCTGCCTAAGACTTCTCAACTCTATGAGCCGTGAGGGTCTCATAGAGACTTTTCTCCCTACGGATCGAGAGGATCTCGTAGGTGGGTTTTCTCTTTAGGAATCGTGAGGATTCCTAAGTGTGTTTTCTCTTATAAGTCATAAGGATCTTATAAGAGAATTTTCCCTCTTACGAGTCGAAAGGACTCGTAAGCGGTTGTTTCCCTCCTTGTCGAGATTCGTCTTTGGAGAGTGAGACCCATGGATAGTATGCAAGAGACCGTTTTAAACCGACTTGCAGGGTCCCAGTGCTTAGGAAACAAGTTTTTTAATCCCTGCTGCCCAAAGCTTTATCTTGCAAGTCGAAACGAATCGAGAAGTCCTCACGAAGACACTAATTTCCTCACGAGTCGAGACAAATCGAGCAGCTCTCGTCAAGGACACTAATTTCCCTGAGTTGAAGTATTTTGCCGAGGACACTGGTTTCCTCGAGGTTGAAACGAATCGAAGTACGCCTGTAAAGACACTGGTTTCTCTGCGGGTCGACGCGGATCAAGAAGCTCTCATCAAGGACGTTAGTTTCCCTGAATTGAGGTATTTGCCAAGGACACTGGTTTTCCTGTGGTTGAAACGAATCGACGTATTCCTGCAAAGACGCTAGTTTCTCTGCGGGTCGACGCGGATCAAGGAGCTCTCGTCAAGGACACTGGTTTCCCTGAGTCGAAGTATTTTGCCGAGGACACTGGTTTCCTCGAGGGTTGAAACGAATCGGAGTATTCCTGCGGAGACACTGGTTTCTCTGCGGGCCGACGCGAATCAGGAAGCTCTCATCAAGGACGCTAGTTTCCCTGAATTGAGGTATTTGCCAAGGACACTGATTTCCCTGGGGTTGAAACGAGTCGAGGTGTTCCTGCAAAGACGCTAGTTTCTCTGCGGGTCGACGTGAATCAAGATGTTCTCGTCAAGGACACTGGTTTCCCTGAGTCGAAGTATTTTGCCGAGGACGCTGGTTTCCTCGAAGTTGAAACGAATCGGAGTATTCCTGCGGAGACACTGGTTTCTATGCGGGCCGACGCGAATCAGGAAGCTCTCATCAAGGACGCTAGTTTCCCTGAATTGAGGTATTTGGCAAGGACACTGGTTTCCCTGGGGTTGAAACGAGTCGAGGTGTTCCTGCAAAGACGCTAGTTTCTCTGCGGGTCGACGCGAATCAAGATGTTCTCGTCAAAGACACTGGTTTCCCTGAGTCAAAGTATTTTGCCGAGGACGCTAGTTTGCTCGAAGTTGAAACAAATCGGAGTATTCCTGCGGAGACACTGGTTTCTCTGCGGGCCGACGCGAATCAGGAAGCTCTCATCAAGGATGCTAGCTTCCCTGAATTGAGGTATTTGCCAAGGACACTGGTTTCCTTGGGGTTGAAACGAGTCGAGGTGTTCCTGTAAAGACGCTAGTTTTTCTGCGGGTCGACGCGAATCAAGATGTTCTTGTCATGGACACTGGTTTCCCTGAGTCGAAGTATTTTGCCGAGGACGCTAGTTTTCTCGAAGTTGAAACGAATCGGAGTATTCCTACGGAGACACTGGTTTCTCTGTGGGCCGACGCGAATCAGGAAGCTCTCATCAAGGACGCTAGTTTCTCTGAATTGAGGTATTTGCCAAGGACACTGGTTTCCCTAGGGTTGAAACGAGTCGAGGTGTTCCTGCAAAGACACTAGTTTCTCTGCGGGTCGACGCGAATCAAGATATTCTCGTCAAGGACACTGGTTTCCCTGAGTCGAAGTATTTTGCCGAGGACGCTAGTTTCCTCGAAGTTAAAACGAATCGGAGTATTCCTACGGAGACACTGGTTTCTCTGCGGGCCGACGCGAATCAGGAAGCTCTCATCAAGGACGCTAGTTTCCTTAAATTGAGGTATTTGCCAAGGACACTGGTTTCCCTGGGGTTGAAACGAGTCGAGGTGTTCCTGCAAAGACGCTAGTTTCTCTGCGGGTTGACGCGAATCAAGATGTTCTCGTCAAGTACACTGGTTTCCCTGAGTCGAAGTATTTTGCCGAGGACGCTAGTTTCCTCGAAGTTGAAATGAATCGGAGTATTCCTGCGGAGACACTGGTTTCTCTACGGACCGACGCGAATCAGGAAGCTCTCATCAAGGACGCTAGTTTCCCTGAATTGAGGTATTTGCCAAGGACACTGATTTCCTTGGGGTTGAAACGAATCTGTGGTGGTCTTTTAGGTTTTATATAAGTTACCGTCAAAACCGTGAAGCTAGGAATTCGATCTTCGCTTCGTTTGCTGGCACTGCGTCTGCTGTATTGAGACGAATGTCACGGTTGTCTCTAGGTTGTTGGTGAACCGTCGAGATTTGGCTTCGCTTTCTGGAGGAGTCTGTTGGGAAGGTATGGTGCCCTCTTTGTTTGTGCCCTTGGATTGTATACATGGATCGACGTGATCTCAACTGTAGGGCAAAAGTTTCATCATATATTTTTTATTATTATTTTATTTCCGCGATGCTCTATCATTTCAGCTTTTATATCGCGAAGGTCGTGATTGCCCAATCATTTCAGCTATTTTTCGCGGTACCCAATCATTTCGGTTGTTTATTTTATTTTTACTCGCTGCTTTTTATTGCGAGTTGCCCAATCATTTCGGCTATTTTGTACGCATACGTTTTTGCTTGTTGCTTTTTATTGCAAGTTGCCCCATCATTTCGGCTATTTCGTATGTATGTGCGGCTTGCTGGCTTCTCACCATAAGCCTGGAATTAGACACCGATTTCGGCATCAGCACCACTACAACTGGGATGTTGTCAGGAGCGAATCATCATTTGCCTCTGTCGATGTCGAACAAAGGTGGCTTAGCGAACAGGGTTAGGGTCCTGTCGACTAAGGCTTTTGACTTCATGAGCCGTAAGGGTCTCACAAAGGTATTTCTCCCTACAAGTCGTGAGGATCTTGTAGGTGTGTTTTATCCTTAGGAATCGTGAGGATCCCTAAGTGCACGTTCCCCTGTAAGTCGTAAGGATCCTACAAGAGGGTTTTCTCCTTGTAAGTCGAGAGGACCTACAAGGGTCGTTCACCCTATAGACATATCCCTAGTCGCGGGTGGACTTTGTTAGGGAAATGTTTATTCGCGCCCGTGGATTGTATACAAGGGTCAGTATTGAACCACTTGTAGGGCAATATCGAAGGTTGTGGGGGTTGCTTAAGCACAGGTTTAGGTCTCTGTAACTGAAGACTTTCAAATCTTATGAGCCGTGAGGGTCCCATAAGAGAGTTCTCCTTACGAGTCGTGAGGATCTCGCAAGTGTATTTTCTCCTTAGGAATCGTGAGGATCCCTAAGTGTGTTGCTCTTTTGTGAGTCGTAAGGATCTCACGCGGGTGATTTCTCCTTACTAGGTCGAGAGGACCCTGAAAGTGTCCTTTAACGAGGTTGCGCCCTTTCGGGTTTTCACAAACACTCGCCGGTAGTCCTGCCGTTTTTACTCACGGAGCCCTTTTGGGTTTTCATCCGTGCCCATTTTGCTTACGGACATACCATTTTTTTTATTCTTTTTATTCTCTTTTTTTTACGAGGTCGCGCCCTTTCGGGTTTTCACGAACACTCGCCGGTAGCCCTGCTGTTTTTACTCACGGAGCCCTTTCGGGTTTTCATCCTTGCCCATTTTTCTTTGGACATACCGTTTATTTATTTTTGTTTATTTTTATCTTTTTTTATATCGGCTTTGTGATGTTTTAATATACCGTAGTTTATCGATATCTCGGTCAACAGCTAGTTTTAGGACGTAGTGGTCCGTCATTAGTTTAAGGACGTTTCGGTCCGATGTTAGTTTAAGGACGTTTCGGTCCGTCATTAGTTTAAGGAATTTTCGGTCCGTCAGGAGAAGGCTGACTACTACTTATAGAGTCTGAGCTTAGGAAGATAGCGAGCGGACATAGTCGTCGTCATCTATCATTGACCTAGGCGGTAACTCATTAAGCGTAGTATTTCTTCAAGAAGCGGCCGTTTATTGGTCTGAAAGGCCTTTCACCGTGCATATCCATGAGTAGATAGGCTCCACCCTGGTAGACCTTGTCTATGATATACGGGCCTTCATAGTTTGGCTCGAATTTTCCCCGCTTGGCGCGATGTGGGATTATAGGTCTTTTGACTACTAGCACGAGTTCGCCTTGGCGAAATGTCCTCGACCGGGTTAATCTTTCATATGAGCGCGTCATCTTTGCTTTATAAGCCTCCAGATTTTGTTGCGCTATGAGCCGGGTTTCATCAAGGGCATCAGGCTCCTCAAGCCGAAGGTGAGCATTTTCTTCGCCAGTCAGCTCGTAGTGGACTGCCACTCGCAGAGAGGGTAACTCTATCTCGAGGGGGAGTACTGCTTCTTTACCGAATACCAACGCGTACGGCGTTGTGTTCGTGGCCGTCTTGAACGTAGTTCGATACGCCCAGAGAGCCTCTTGCAGTTTCTCATGCCAGTCCTTCTTATTTCGGGACACCGTTTTCTTCATGATCTTTGTCAAGGTCTTGTTGAAGGCCTCAGCTAGACCGTTAGCTCGCGGATTATAAACCGAGGAATCTCTCCAGTCTATATTATGCTGCTGCGCGAAGCGACTGATCTTGTGGCTTCTGTAGGCTGGCCCGTTATCGGAGATGATCCGTCGCGGAGTTCCAAACCGATAAATGACGTGCGTCTCGAAGAAATGGAGGATATTCTCCATCTTTACTTCCCTCAATGGTACTTCTTCTGCCCATTTTGAGAAGTAGTCAGTCGTCGCCAGGATGAAACGATGTCCTCTAGACGATGCTGGTTCGATAGGGCCGACTATGTCAATTCCCCACATTTCGAACGGCCAGCTAGCCACCGTTGGATGTAGTGGATTTGGATCCTGGTGGATGAAGTCCCCATGGATTTGGCACGAGTGGCATTGCTTCGCATATTCGAGGCAGTCCTGAATCATCGTGGGCCAGTAGTAACCCATTCGTTTGATCTTCAATTTCATCTTTGGGCCTGCTTGGTGAGAACCACAGAGTCCGTCATGAACTTCCTGAACGACTCTTTTCGCTTCGTCAGGTCCTAGGCATCTCAACCACAGAGAATCAAACGACCTCTTGTACAGAGTATCATTGACGAAGGCGAAAGATAGAGCTCGTTTCATAAGCTGATGTCTTGAAGACGCATCTTCGGGCGTTCGACGGTATTTGAAGTAGTCTATAAAGACTTCTCTCCAATCCTCAGCCTTTTCCCGGTCATTTATTTGCAGGGTCGTCTGTTCAGTCGCTCCCTTTTCTTCGGATGATTCCGGAGATATTTCTGCTGGGGCAAGCACCCGACGGCTTTGTACCACGATTCTGACGTCATCGAGGTTCTCGTCAGCCAGTTCTTTAGCGAGCTTGGCTAACGCGTCCGCTTTGCTGTTTTCCGCGCGCGGTATGTTTTCCAAAGTGTAGGAAGGGATTTGGGTCAACCGTTATTGCACCTTTTCGCCGTACTTCACCAACTCTGGCTTGCACGTCTGGTAGTCGCCGTTTACTTGACTGACGACCAGTTGGGAGTCTCCGTATATGAGGAGGTTTTCAATTCCCATGTCAATGGCGATCTCGAGGCCTGCTATCAGAGCTTCATATTCGGCTTCATTGTTCGTCCTCGGCTCCATTAAGGAGAAAGCAAAGTGCATTATCCCTCCTTGTGGGGTTACGAAGATGAGGCCTACCCCCGATTTGATTATGGGTGTACTTTGTTTGCGCTTCTTCATGGAAGATGCTCTATCAAAATAAAGCTCCCATCGAGTATCACCACCTTCGATCGCGTTAAACGCTTGTTCAGCTGGCAGATCGCAATTCAGAGGAGAATCGCCATGGATCGGATGCTCAGCGAGGATGTCGGCGATGGCCTGGCCTTTCACTGCTTTAAGAGGTTGATACGTTATCGAGAACTCCATCAAGAGCAGGGCCCATTTAGCGAGCCGACCTGTCAATATGGCCTTCGACATTAAATATTTAAGGGGGTCCACCTTCGAAATGAGACGGACTTCATACGCCAACGCATAGTGCCTGAGCTTTGTTATCGCAAAGATCAACGCGAGGCAGTGTTTTTCAATGGGGGAATAGTTGCTTTCTGCCCCAGTAGAACCCGACTCAAATAGTATAGTGCTCTTTCTTTCCTTTGGTCATTCTCTTGCGTCCATAATGCGCCTAAAGAACCATCGAGGGCGGTCGTATAAAGAATAAGGGGTTTTCCCTTAACCGGAGCAGCTAACACTGACGGATTCTAGAGGTACTTATTGATTTCGTCCAGCACTTCTTGGCATTTATGATCCCAGACGAACGGAGTTCCCTTCTTTATCAGGTGGCTGTAAGGACGGAACTTGCCTGAAAGGTTGGCTATAAATCGCTGTATGTACGCGAGCTTCCCTTGGAGAGACCGCAGCTGTTTGAGAGTTCTCGGCGGAGGCATTTTCATGATCGCCCTGATCTTTGACGGATCTATTTCGATACCCCGGTGTCGGACGATGAATCCTAGGAATTTGCCCGAGGAAACTCCGAATGCGCACTTGAGAGGGTTCATGTTCAAGTTGTATTGCCGAAGGCGTTGAAATACGGTCTTCACATGTTCTAAATGCTCCCCGTATGATTTGGTTTTAACCACGAGGTCGTCGATATAACATTCGACGATTTCATGTAAAAGGTCATCGAAGATCTTTGTCATGGCCCTTTGATATGTGGCACTGGCGTTCTTTAGACCGAAGGGCATCACCTTATAGCAGAATATACCCAAAGGGGTCCGGAAAGCGGTGCGCTTCTGGTCTTCGGGGTGAATTTTTATCTGATTATTTCCTGATGAGCCGTCCATGAAGGAGAAAACCTCATGAGTGGACGTGTTATCTATCATCAGCTTGGTGACTGGCACTAGGAAATCGTCCTTCGGGCAGGCTTTATTGAGATCCCGGAAGTCCACACATTTGCGCACTGTCCCATTTTTCTTCATCACCGGGATGATGTTGGCGATCCAATCAGGATATTGAACCTCTTGGATGAAGCCAGAGTCGATTAACTTCTTGACCTCAGCGTTGATACCCATCTCAAGCTCGAGCCGCATTCTTCTCGGAGTTTGTTTGACTGGCTTGATGTCTGAGGATATCGCCAATTTGTGGACAGCAATTTCTGGATCTAGTTCTGGCATTTCAGAATAGTTCCATGCAAAGCAATCTCTATGATGTATAAATACGTCTTTTAACGCAGCCACCCTTTCTTCGGAAATTAGCTCGCTGTCGAATGTCGGTCGGGGGTCGCTCGCCGTCCCTAACTCAATTTTCTTGAGGCTGTCTGCAGTGGTGTGTATTCCATCCTCCAGCTCTTTCGGTGCTGGTGGAAATTCTGAAATCACCTCGTCATTGTTGTTTTCGAAGCACCAAGGAAAGTCATCCATATTCTCCGGCTCTTCTTTTGATATTGTTATCATGTGACAAGTACGAGCTCGCTTCGAAGACCGATGTGGGTCTGGTTCTGCTTTCGTGGCTTTGGGTTCATGCTTTTGTGGCGGTGTTACCCTCCAGCTGTCAGACAGAGCGAACTTGCCGAGCTGATACTGATCTTCAACCCAATTCTTGAAGGTGAAGCAGTCTTCGAGAGGATGCCCTATTACTCGGTGATAAGAGCAATAGTTTGGGTGTGAGACTTCACCTGCTTGTTCGGGGTGTTTGGACTCAGGCAGCGTGAGCATCTGATGTTTTATAGCGAGGTCAAGTATTCTCTTTGTCTTGTCCCAAGGAAAAGAGTATGCTCGACTCATCTTCTTCATAAGGGACAGATCTGGACTGCTCGATTCCCTCTTGTGTGGCTTCTTAATCCCGCCTTGTTGTTGTCGAGCACCTTATTCACTTTTCAACTTGTTTCTGCCTCTACGTCGAGCCTTTTTTATAACAGGTTGACAGGGAGCGACACTTTCATCTTTCACGGCCTGTTGGAGGAGGCGTTGCATTTTGGCTTTCTCATAGATGGCCATTTCGCGGTTGTGGTCGTCTCGGACTTTTTGACCATCTTACCTTATAAGCTTGTCCATTTGTTCTTCGAACGACGGACTAGGCACTTTTGCATCAGGACCTTTTACTGGTTCAGGATTAGCGTCCTCCCATTGAGCATCCGCTTCTTCATTGAAGTCATGCACGACGTAGCAATCATGGAGTAGCTCTCGTTTCTTGGACCGAATGTATCCGAGCCCGATTGTTTCCATCCTCCCACTAGGCAACTTGTGTTGAGTTCCGGGGACATTCTAGACCCTGTCATAGAATTTGGCTTTTCGAGCGGTCTGTTGGAAGGATATCCCCTGGCGCTTCAACAGCCTTTTCAAGCATTCCGTATAATATCTGGGGAGACGGATGGGCTGAAGCCTGTCAAGCGTAGGATCCATACTGTGCCAGATTTCTTTCTCCACTTTGGTTTCCTCAGAGCGGTAGAATAGAATCGCCTTTTTGCCTTCTCGCCGGGGAGGGACATAGAACGTCTACAGCTCCTCTACACTGTAGGTATTGAGCGCATCCAGTTCTTTATGGTGTTTAAGTGGAACCAAGGCGACTTGCAGACTTTGCTCTTCGTCAACGGATGTTTGTATTGAAGGCTCAGCAGAGAATATAGCATGGACCTCATCTTCCGAGTCACTACCAAAGATCAACGTAGGAGCGGATGGTCCTGTCTTGTTGTATTGGGGCGGACCCGAATAAACTATCTCCTTTTCCTCCTCGGTATCACTGCCGAAGACAGGAATGGTGGCGTTAGCTTTGTTCTCCAGCTTGTGACACCTTTCTGTGTCTTCGAAATCCGGTAAGAAGTATTTGGCATCTTCATATTTGCGGACCTCGTACACGGAGAACGGGTTTAGTTCTCCCGTCACGGTATACTCGAGACCATCCTTAAAATATTTCATACACTGATGCTGTGTAGAAGGGATGATGTTGTACTCGTGTAACCATGGTCGGCCGAGCAGAGCATTATAGCACGTCTTGGCGTCTATGACGTGGAACTTAATGTCCGTGACGAGTAGCCCAAAGCGTAGCGTCAGTATCACAGATCCAAGAGTTCGTGATGATTGAGAGTCGAACCCTGAGATGGTGATCTTGTCTCGAGTGAGGTGCTGGAAGCTCATGCAGATTTCCTTTAACACCCGCACATTGAGGAGATTAACGGAGGATCCATTGTCAACCAAGATTTTGCCTATCTTTATATCATGGCAATACCCTGAGACATAGAGGGGGCGATTGTGTTCACACGTCTTTAGGAGAAGGTCTTCATCACCAAAAGTGACATCGGCCGTGTGCACTTCCTCCAATTCATCCTTCATCTTTTGTTCGGCCAGGAAAGCTTGGAATTGCTCCGGCTCCTGTAGTGCCTTGATTAATGAATCCCTTGCCTCTTTTGATAGTAACAGGGCGTCAAGAATGCTGAGCTGCGAGGGTAGCTTCCTCAGATGCGCTAGAACGTTATAATCCACCTTATTTTTCTTCGGCGGGTCCTTGGCAGTTAGCTCTTCCATGATTTGGTCATCTAGGGCAATATCCTCAGAGACCTTTTTCTTTCCCTTTATCTTTCTTATTTGAGGGTCCGAGATTCTTTTCGGGTAGCGTCCGATTACGCAGCCGGATATTTTCGCAGATCTTCGGCTCTTCATCTTTTCCCGAGGTAGACTCTTTAAAGAGGGGGCTAAGAGCCATTTCCTCGTCAGAGTCGCTCCTGAATGTGAGAACTTGCGATCCCCCAGCGTTAACCATGCGACAATTGCCGGTAGTTCTGTTAAGCCCATCGGTTGTATTTTTCCGCTCCCGGCGAGTTTTGCGCTTCTCCCACTTAAAATGTTGTCGGTGAGCAACATATCCCTGCCACCATCTATTGAAAGCTTTGCACTCTTCGGTGGGGTGCGAAATCTTCCGATGATACAAGCAGTAGGAGGGGTGCATTTCCGCTTCACCAGTAATGTTTCCTTCAGAGGATGATAGCTTCATACCCATTGACATGGCTTTAGCAAACCTTTTTCCTTATCTTGAATTTGCTTTTATCTGCGGTGGACATACTTTGCTCCAGCGGGAGTGTCTTAATTCTTTCGTCACGTCGCTGTCGCTTGGCCCTTTCAAATATGACCGCCTCGCGTTCCCGATCAGCCTTACTTTTTAACAGAGCTTCATTGAGGAATGCGTCAATTGTTTCATCCGATGGCCCCAAAATTTTCGACTTAGGATCTGCCCCCAGCTTTTCAGTGCAAGGAGTTTTCTCATCGTCTGTAAACGAATGAGAGATCATATGAAAGCTCGCCACGTATTCCTCAGATTCATCCGACGAACTGTCTTCCTCATCTTCCTCTTGAAAGACGTGGTTGAGGAACTCTTGGAGTGTAACGGGAGTCCGTGCTTTCTGGTTGTATTTCTCCAGCGCGTCAATTTGTTTTTGTAAGTCCGTGCGCTTGTCGCCAAGCTTCACGGGCTTCTTGGATTTCTTCTTCTTCTTCTTTGAAGATTTTGACGGCTGGTTGTGAGTGCTTGGGCTACCACCATCGATCTTTGGAGTCGGGCGCAGCTTCAACATCTCTTCAATGATCTGAGGTTCCAACGGGTTTTTCCACCTGATCGCTGGGCATGTTTAAAGATCGTTCAGCATCCTCTTTGTTTTGGCTGATAGCACAACCTCCCATGGAGCTTCTTCAACGAGGGAGCACGTTGCCCCCGGCGTATTCCCTTTTTTAGGGGTGTGAGGCTGCGGCGGGTTCACCTTCCATCTTTCGGACAACGCAAACTTGCCCTGTTGATATTGGTCTTCAATCCAATTTTTGAAGACGTAGCTGTTGGGGTAAAAATTTACACCCCCGTTGACCAAATCAAAGTCAAGGTCAACCCCAAGCCAGGTGGGCCCAAGCCCAGGTCAAGCGGGCCCATGCCCAAGTCGAGCCCGCGGCCAGCCTCCTCCATGCTAAAATATAGATCATGTAATAAATAATTTTCATGTAATTTTTTATACATGAATGTATGCAAAATGGGCATAAAGCCAAATTTTTGCAAGCCCATGGCTTATGTGCAAAAATGAAATGGCACATGAGCCATGGGATAGGCAAAAATGCCATTTTTGTAAAGCCCAAGGGGCTATATGTAAATATGTAAGCCTATAAAAGGCAACATGATGATGAAAAAGGAGACTTTTTCATTCCCCTCAAAAAAACCTAGGGTTCTTTGTGCCTCCTGCTCCTTCTCCAAGGTTCTAAACCTTCTCAATTCTTTTGAATTAAATCAAGAGTTTTACTCTTTCTTTTTCCAAAACTAAGTAGTTTTCCACCACAAAACCCACAAAGGGGAACTCAGATCTCCCATCAGATCTCAAAAAGGAGTGATTTTTAAAGTCTCCTACTTCTTGATCTTCAAGATCCGGCCAAACAACAGAAGGAAGAAGAAGAACCCCCTTCATCAGCTTCAAAACATCCCAGGAGTTTAACTCCATACATATACACATAACAAATATTTCCTTTCTGAAGCATAGCTTCTGTTTCTTAGGCTAAAAGCCACTTTTTCTCACCGGCGCTCAAGCGCAGAGCGCCCACGTGCCGACACGTGGCGCGCTTGCGCTCAAGCGCAAGCGCCCGAGCGCAAGTCGCCCACTTGCCGACACGTGGCGCGCTTGCGCTCAAGCGCAGGCGCTCGAGCGCAAGTCTCCCCGGTGCCGACACGTGGCGCGCTTGCGCTCAAGCGCAGAGCGCTCAAGCGCAGAGCGCCCACGTGCCGACACATGGCACTCTAGCGCCTGAGCGCACAGCACATAGGCGCACAGCGCCCAAGGTGCTGCCCCCACACATCCTTTGGATGCCTTTTCCCTTTCTTTCTTTTATATATATACATATATACATATATACATATATATATACATATGTATACATATTTGCACACACACATACTCCGCGACACTGTCCCTGTTAGAAAAAATTTCTAACGGGGCGCTGCCCCGCACCCCGCAAGGGGGCTGCTAGCCCCCTTGACCCCCAGCCCGCTCTCCGGGTAGCGGGACCCCCGTAAAAACTCTGCGTGGCTCCCGATATATCCAAACCCCCCCTTTCAAAACACAACACACGTACACTGCACATTGAGTTCGCATGACCCTTTTAACCCGTCAATCGGAGGTTCCCTCGCCCTAAAGGCGGGGGGTAATTAACGGTAGCTTAGTTCGCGGCTGTCGGAGATTTGGATCCCCACAATCATTAAACCCCGGCCTACCCTAGACTGGGGGAATCTGTAGTACGCCTGACAAGCGCACACGTATTCTCATCTCAATAGGGTGACAAAAAACATCCAACAGATTCTGGCACGCCTGGTAGGACCAATCTCTCCTCCCATATTTCGGGTTAAGCGTTCATGCGAACTCAATCAATATACATACCTGTATTTGTACTAAAAATAATGCTTTTCATGCAGATTTTCAAGCAATCACCTTCCAACGTTGTCTTCGATGATGAACTCAGCTCTCGTCTCCTATACGATGAGGATAGACTCTAGGACGGTCCTTCCGGCCAGTCTCGGGCGACAATGGGAGGAGTCGCTGCTACCATTTGGCTCTATTATGTTCATGCCAGTTGGCGCCATCCCAGCTCCTCAAGCCCCGGTGGCAGACAAACCGGTCTCAAAAGGCAGGAGACCAAATGTGGTGATCTCAAGGGCGCCCCAACCCAAACGCAAGTCGGTATCTGAACGACTTTCCTTGGCCCCAGTTGGGGGAAAGGCTATCAACACCAACAAAGCTACAACACGTCCCGAGCAAGCTCTAGCGGCGTCCCTGACAAATGCTCGATCGGGTGTCTTCTCTAAGCTCCCCACTGATCAACTCACAATGGCTTCCCGGGTAGCGGATGCCCGCCAAGCCTTCAAAATCGAGAAGCTGAGGGAGAAAAGGCTCAGATATAGAGCCAACAAAAGGGCTAGGGCTCCCACCAGGCTGAACCTCATGAGGTTCAAAGAACAGGGTTACCCCGCCGAAGATGAGGAAATGGCTGGGTATGTGGTCCATACTGTCTACACAGTGGGCACGCGCAGCAAGAGCAAGGACGGGGCTACTACATCTCAAACCCAATCTGGCTTGAATGTGGTGGCTGCTTCCCAAGAACAGCCGCCTCTGCTGGGTGATGAAAACCCTCTTGATGATGATGATAGGCGGAAAGACCCTTCGGTCCATGAGGAGTCGGGCTCGGAAAGTGAAGAAGAGCCGACTTTCCGCCCCAGGACCGCGGAACAAGAGCTGCTTCAAGAGCTCCGAAAGCAGCTCAGAAACAAAGACAAGGAGATGGACAAACTCTACTCCAAAATCGATGACTTGACGAATGTCGTGATGCAGCTCACGGCCCGACTTGCCTCTCAGCCTCCCAATCAAGCGGAGGGCTCTGCTCGTGAACCGGGAAATGGTGTCCCAAAGCAACCGATGCCTATTCCCTCAAATCCACAAGTGGGCGAACTACATGAAAACCAGTCGCATCCTATCTCGGGAAATGTCTTGGCTACCGATGACAGTAGCCCGCTAACTCAAGATCAAATCATGGATTTGGTTGCCAGCAAAGTCAAAACATTGGTGGCCGAAGCCGAAGCGCAAAAAGATATCAGCAGTAGTGGGAGACCATATCCTGCTCAGTATGATCTGGTAGAATTTCCTAGCGGCTATGTCATCCCAAAATTCGGAAGATTCGATGGGACGGGAAATGCGAATCAGCATATCGCCCACTTCAAAGCCTCATGCGGGAATACTGGGGGCAATGATGCGCTTCTCCTCTGCCAGTTCGTTAATAGCTTGACTGATGTTGCTTTCGACTGGTACGCGAGCATACCGGATGGCTCCGTCACAACTTTTGTCCAAATGGAGTCTCTGTTTCGGCAGAGGTTCATGAGCGTCAGCGATAAGATTACCATTGCCGAGCTCGTAAGGACCAAACCCAAGAGCGACGAAAGCAGCACGGATTTTATAACCCGATGGCGCAATCTCTCCGTCAAATGCGAACCGCCGATAGAGCAGAACCAATCTGTCAGTCTCCTCGTCGGAAATCTCAACAATTGGATGGCCCCGGTTTTATGCACCGCGGGTCTCAAAACATTCCAAGAGCTGACCAGGAAAGTCCAGATACTGGAGCGTTCAAAACAGGAGTCCTCCTCGGATTCTCAAAATAACAATAGGTCCTGGAGAAACCGGAAGGACGATAATCGCAAAGGCGGAAACTCCGATGATTCTGAATCTTTCAACACTTCGGCTAACCGAAATAAGCAAGGGATGAGCGGACCTAGTGCCAACCAACCACGGAAGCCAATGTTCGGAGAGGGAGGAGAATCTCCACTGAAAGAGAAGCTGGATAAGGTCTATTCCTTCAGAAGGGACAAAATCCGTAAAATATTCAAAGACGCCCTGAAGAACGGTCTACAACTGCCAGAGTCAAAAAGACCGCAGGAAGCGAATATGACCGACGACCCTAAATACTGCCCCTATCACAGAGTGATAGGTCATGCCATTGAGGACTGCTTCGTCTTCAAAGATTGGGTCGAAAAGCAATACAAGGCAGGAGAGATAGAACTGTCCAAAGGCGTGTTAACAAACAGTCAAGCTGCAACCGCCAATTTCATACAAATGGAGACCGAAGTTCTTCGTGAAACCGATTCTCTCAGACATCTGCCTTTCTCTGAAAACAGTCGACCACCACGTCATTAAACTGGTAACAGTCGACCTCTAAGTCGTTAAACTGGGAATGTAAAAAAAATGTGTAAATAAAAAAAATGTGTAAATAAAAGGAAAATAAAGAAAAGCCGAAATGATGGGGCAACTCGCAATAAAAATCAACGAGTAAAATAAAGATGAAAATAAAGCCGAAATGATGGGGCAACCGCGAATAAAAGCCGAAATGATGGGGCAATCGCGACCTTCGCGATAAGAAAAGCTGAAATGATAGAGTAATCGCGGTAAAACAAAAAATGCAAAAACAAAAAAAAACGGCGAATGATGAGTCGCTCCTGGTACCATATTCCAGTGCAGCGATGCAGACGCCAACCAAAATCCAATTTCCCAAAATTCTTCCGGCCCTACGGCTAGTCCCTAAATTGACTGCCGTATACAATCCACGGGCTCAAATAATTCTCATCACCCTCATGCCCCACCGTAATCACCAGTTCCGCGGCTGATCTCCGCCTGTGGAATTATGCTCCATTGAGAAGACCCACTCATGTGTCTTCACGATACATGAGGAGAACAAACCTTTGTGGGATCCTTACGACTCACGAAGGAAAAACACACTTAGGAGTCCTCACGACTCCTAAGGAGAAAATACACCTACGGGATCCTTACGACCTGTAGGGAGAAAATGCTTTTATGGGACCCTCGCGGCCCATAAAATTGAAAAGACTTAGGCGATAGGGATCTAAACCTGTCTCCTAAGCCATCGCTCTCCAATCCCCAAGTGGCGAATGATGAGTCGCTCCCGGTACCATATTCCAGTGCAGCGATGCAGACGCCAACCAAATTCCAATAGTATACCCCAAGTGGCGAATGATGAGTCGCTCCTGGTACCATATTCCAGTGCAGCGATGCAGACGCCAACCAAATTCCAATACCATACCCCAAGTGGCGAATGATGAGTCGCTCCTGGTACCATATTCCAGTGCAGCGATGCAGACGCCAACCAAATTCCAATACAATACCCCAAGGGGCGAATGATGAGTCGCTCCTGGTACCATATTCCAGTGCAGCGATGCAGACGCCAACCAAATTCCAAATCCCATACCCCAAGTGGCGAAAGATGAGTCGCTCCTGGTACCATATTCCAGTGCAAGCGATGCAGATGGCAACAAAGTCCTGAAATTTTTTCGGCCCTACGGTCTGGATCATACATCCTACAAAACCGTATACAATCCACGGGCGTAAAACAATCCCAATCTCTCAAAAAAAAATAAAAAAAAGTATGTCCACAAGCAAGATGGGCACGGATGAAAACCCGAAAGGGCTCCGTGAGTAAAAACAGCAGGACTGCCGGCGAGTTTGTGAAAACCCGAAAGGGCGCAAACTCGTGAGAAAGAGATGAAATGCACTCACAAGGTCCTCTCGACTTTGTGAGGAGAAAATTCCCGCGTGAGATCCTTACGACTCACAAAGGAGCAACACACTTGGGAGTCCCCACGACTCCCAAGGAGAAAATGCACTTACGGGATCCTTACGACCTGTAGGGAGAAAATGCTTTGTGAGACCCTTACGGCTCACAAAGTTGAAAAGTCTTAGGCGATAGGGACCTAAAACCTGTCTCTTAAACCATCGTTTCCTAATAAGCAAACGCAAATGATGATTCGCTCCTGGTGCCATATTCCAGTGTAGCGATGCTGATGCCAAACAAAAAAAGCCAATCCCCAAATCCTCTCATGACAAATGATGATTCGCTCATGGTACCATATTCCAGTGTAGCGATGCTGATGTCAACCCAAATCAGATTAAACCAACAACCTCTACAGCGGAATCATGCTTCGTCCCAGAATTTGTAGGGTTCCTAGGCAAGCTAATGAAGTCTCACAAGGCATCAACCATGCCATTTTCAAATTTTACGGGTGCCGAGAAAACCTAATACGGATCGTTGACTAAAGTTTAGGCGAAAAACGAAACTAGTTAACAATTTAACTAAAGGAGAGAGGCTACAACCTTTGTAGATCCGTTTCTCCACTTCCTTAGCTCCACGTAGGCGTCCTCTCGCTGTCCGTCTCGAATCCCGAACTCAATCGTCGGCTTCATCGGAGAAATGGGCGGGCTAGGTTGTCGGCTTCGTGCCGAAGATGATCTACGTCGAGGCATCACATGTTCAAGCTCCAACTCCATCAAGTTGTGAAACTTGTGAAGAAAACACCCTATACTACTTGGCAAGAGGTAGAGGGTGAAGAAATAGGAGGTGGGTTCACTTTAGAATTGGATTTCTCACACTTTAGCTCAAGTTGCCATTAATGGACTTAAGCTTTTTCTTTGAAGATGAAGAAGAAGATGAAGCTAGAATATGATAAGTGTTGATTAAAAAAGGAAAAGAAAATGAATACTTATCATATACTAACTATGGTAGAGTGTAGAGAATAGACCATGGTTACTTGGAAGGGTTAGGGTTAAGCATGAAGACAAGAATGGTTACAAAGTCAAAGCTTCATGAAGCTTCAACTAGAAACAAAGAAAGCCACCATTCTCATCATAATCTTCTCTAAATAAAAAAACAAACAAACAAATAAATAAATGAATAAGCAAAACCCTAATCATCAACTTAACCATGGTTTAATTCTATACACTTAACCAAATGAGCAAGTATCATCAAACATGATACAAACATGTGCATAAAAGTATATCACATATACAACTTGCACATCAAGTGAGAAAATCCATTTAAAGTGAACCAATACTAGTTAATGCAAAGTAATATATCAAATATATAATTATACATTAAATCATTAAATCAACATTTGATTCAATGATCCGGTCATGTCGCACATAACCGACTAGTATCCAATGTATCGATTTATCGAATCAATGATTCGATAACTAGGTCATATCGCATACAACCAATCGAAACATTCATCGCGAGAATGAAATGCGGTATCACATACACGCATTATTCTCGGTCCCGCACATATCTCATATGCGCTCCTATTTCGTTTCGCTTGAGCCAGGAAACCTCTGTGTAGGACTCTAAAGACTCGTCAATACGCCGGTAGCAGATGATGATCATATCAAGCACCCACAAGCCGCAAGCGGTCTGCTAAACGTAACGGCCACCCGGGTATTGAGCGATCATAAGATCGACGAGCAAGCCCACTCACACTCCTGTGAATCCAACCAGTAACACTTACCGTACAGTCCGGTCTGTTCGTCTGATATGTCGCATATCAAGTCTAGGGGTGGTAAACGTCAGACCCCAATAACCGATAAGTCGTGCCGATGTGAGGCTCATAACGGGTCGAGAAACTACTGGTAACACTTACCAGCAAATCTCTGATCAGCCCTGGCCAGGGACTTCCCTGTTACGGCCAATCGAGCACAGCGCAACATCAACCCCCAATACCGGGAGAGACGAAACCCCTCCTATCGCTCATTGCCTCCATGTGACTCGGGACTGTACCCAAAGACCACCGTTTTTCATGCCCTCATGGACGTGGTAAGGTGGAGATCAAAGCACAGTGGGAATCACACAAGACTCTATGACGATCTCGGGTCTACAGACTAACCTGCACAAGTGTCACATGAGAACTGCCATCTGACGTGAGGTATAATACCATCTGGGAGTTCTCGGTGAGTCCGTCCAGTGTACCCAGTCTCCACTGAGCACCCGTATACCATCTCTGATGTCAAACACCAATGGATATGGGATCATCCATCGCCCATCTCATGGGTCGAGAAGCGTATACGCTAGTCTACACTGGTATATCGATGCCCCGTATCGATACACCTACGACTAGGGACTTTGAAGGATGTACCTATGGACCACCATGTCCCCACTAGTATGATCTGCATTATAGTCCAGGTAGTCAAGTACACGTCCTAAGGGCTTTACCAACATGTAACTTTAAGACAGTATAAAGAGACAGGTATACATGTTAAGATAAAGAGCAACCAGATAGCATACTATCATATCGAGCAAGAAAGTCATCTCTATATATGTCCAAGCATCCAATATAATATACATCATCTGTACAATACTGGCCTCTAGGGCATACATACAACTAACAATCTCCCACTTGCACTAGGGCCAGCTGCTGTAGTATCGCATACCGAGCATCCCGAAGAGTCTCTCAAACTGTATCTAGGGAATGGCCTTCGTGAGTGGATCCGCCGTGTTGTTCTTCGTGTCAACCCTCCTGACCTCGATCTCCCGGCGATCAACTATCTCCCGGATCAGGTGATATCACCTCAGAATATGCCTGAATCTCTTATGGGACCTAGGTTCCCTGGCCAAAGCTACCGCTCCATTATTTTCGCAATACAGAGGTATTGGATGCTCAATGGATGGAACCACTCCAAGTTCAGTAATGAACTTCTTGATCCAGACAGCCTCTTTAGCAGCATCGTTGGCAGCGATGTATTCAGCCTCCATCGTCGAGTCTGCCACGGTTTCCTGCTTGGAACTCTTCCAGCTAACCGCCCCTCCGTAAAGGGTAAAGACAAATCCCGACTGCGACTTAGAGTCGTCCTTATCACTCTGGAAGCTCGAATCGGTAAAGGACTCCACTTAGAGTTCTCCGTTACCATACACCAAGAGCATCTCTTTAGTCCTTCGTAAGTACTTGAGAATGCTCTTCACAGCTGTCCAGTGACTCTCTGCAGGATCAGCTTGATACCTGCTCACTACACTTAGTGAGTATGCTACATCGGGTCTGGTACATAGCATCGCATACATGATAGGGCCTACTGCCGAAGCATAGGGTATCCTTTGCATGCAAGCTCTCTCCAAATCAGTCTTGGGAGACATCTCTTTGGAGAGAGTGACTCCAGAGATCGTGGGCAAGTTCCCACGCTTGGATTCTTCCATACTAAACCTCTTTAGTATGGTGTCAATGTACCTAGATTGGGACAATCCCAATATCCGTTTGGATCTATCTCTATAGATCCTAATTCCCAATATGCAGGAGGCATCACCAAGATCTTTCATTGAGAATCTTTGTGATAAGAAGAGCTTGACCGATTGCAGCATAGGAATATCATTTCCTATCAAGAGTATGTCGTCTACGTACAATACGAGGAAGATAACCTTACTCTCTGCCACCTTCTTGTAGATACAAGGTTTATCTGGGTTTTTGACGAAATCAAACTCTTTGATAACGACATCAAAGCAGATGTTCCAACTCCGCGATGCTTGCTTTAATCCATAAATGGATTTAAGCAGCTTGCACACCTTCCTGCCGCTCCCACTGTCTACGAAGCCCTCTGGCTGAGTCATGTACACGCACTCTTCTAAATCACCATTTAGAAAGGCGGTCTTAACATCCATTTTCCAGATTTCGTAATCATGATATGCAGCGATGGCAAGCATGATCCGGATGGATTTAAGCATAGCCACTGGAGAAAAGGTTTCGTCATAGTCCACACCTGGTCTTTGACGAAAACCTTTTGCAACAAGTCTAGCTTTGAAAGTCTCCACTTTCCCATCTACACCAAGTTTTTTCTTGAAGATCCATTTGCTCCCAATGGGTTTTACCCCTTCAGGAGCAACATCCAAAGTCCATACTTTGTTGGTGTACATGGATTCCATCTCGGACCGCATAGCATCCAGCCATTTCACTGAGTCCCTACTCGTGATGGCCTGCTCGAAGCTAGTTGGGTCATCATCCTCCATGATGCAATCCTCGCTTTCACCGTCAATGAGAAAACCGTAGTATCTCTCAGGTGGACGAGAAACCCTACTAGATCGGCGGAGAGGCTGGGGTTCGTCGAGTTTTACTGAATCCTCTGGTTCTACCAAGTCTTCTATTATAGTTTGGGTCGCTGGAACCTCTTCCAGTTCTACCTCAATGCCACTTATCTGTTTCATAAGAAAACTTTTTTCTAAGAAAGTGGCATGTCGAGAAACAAACACTTTTTGTTTCTCGGAGTGGTAGAAGATATACCCTCGCGAATGTTTGGGATATCCAACAAACTTACATAGAACAGGCCTTGCCTCGAGCTTGTCCGGATTTTGTGTTTTAACATAGGCCGGACAACCCCATATCTGAATAAAATTAAGACATGGTCTCTTGCCATTCCATATCTCATATGGAGTGGTAGGCACTGATTTGGTTGGAACTCTATTCAGTAGGTATGCAGCAGTCTCCAGTGCATATCCCCAGAAGGAAATAGGTAACTCAGCTGTACTCATCATAGAGCGCACCATATCTAATAGGGTGCGATTTCTCCGCTCCGATACACCGTTGTGCTGTGGTGTATAAGGAGGAGTAAGCTGAGAGAGAATCCCATTCTCTTTTAGATAATCTCTGAATTCGTTACTTAAGTATTCTCCTCCTCGATCAGATCGAAAGATCTTAATACTTTTACCCGTTTGGTTCTCTACTTCTTGTTTATATTCTCTAAATTTCTCAAAAGCTTCTGATTTGTGTTTCATCAGGAACACATATCTGAATCTAGAGAGATCGTCAGTGAATGTAATAAAGTACGAAGAACCATCCCTGGCATGTGTAGACATGGGACCGCATACATCACTATGTATTAGTCCCAAGAGTTCGGTAACTCTTTCTCCGTGTCCAGTAAACGGAGTTTTGGTTATCTTGCCTTTGAGACATGACTGGCAAGTGTCATAAGATGAAAATTCAAACGAATTTAAATATCCATCCTTATGCAACTTAGCTAGTCGTGTCGCATTGATGTGACCCAGTCTACAATGCCACAAGAAAGATTCGTTCAGTTCAGAACTCTTCCTCTTGTGTGTGTTTTGTAAATTAAGGACTGTATTTTGATTGTGAATGAATATGCCATTATACAACGAGCCTGATGCAATCAACTTTTGATCTAGGAATATGTTCATAACATTACCCTGTAATACAAAATTATATCCTTCTTTACTTAATAAAGAAACTGATATAATGTTGCACATCATGTTCGGTATATAATAGCATTCATTTAGAATCAGTGTATCACCACTTGGTAATACAAGGTGATATTCGCCAACTGCTTTGGCTGCAACATTTGCCCCATTCCCAACTTGAGCGGAATGATCACCTTTTCCCAGTTCTCTACCTTTCCGCAGCCCATGTAACATCTTACATATGTGGGATCCTGATCCGGTATCTAATACCCAGGACGTAGGGTGAACTGAGAAACAGTTTTCAATGACAAACACACCCGAAGATGATGCATCAACATGCATGTTCTCCGTTTGGGCGGTGTGAGAATTCAGATATTCTCCTGTTTCCTGTTCATTCTTATAACACTTATAAGATAGAACGGGTTCAACGTTCCCCTGCACAGTATAACATGCGGGTTCGGTCAATACATCCATATTATTATCTTGATTAAGGCATGACATGGTCGCTACCTGGAGAGAGAGAGAAGAAAACACTGTAGCGTAAGTTCGTGCAAGATCAGATTGGTTATTATCTTATCTAATCAGGATGGCTCCCACTGGTTTTTATCAAATCTTCCTTCAAACCCTAAAAGGAAAGACTAGCCGGGATTAATTACACACTACAAGTTCGCCAATCTTTCAGCCAGGCCAGTGTCGGTACTTTGAGGGAGGTCCCCCGTGCTTTCGCACGAACCTAATTAATGTAAACCTCGTTTTCCCAGAGGCGTAACCCCGTTGACACCTTTCTAGACACCTACTTGATCAGCTAATTACAATGTGTAAAACTCTCCCAGGAGTAACTCTTACTCGCAGTGGGTATCGGGATCCAACTATCTCATAGAAGGTATGCAATCTCATTGCAAATTTCAACACTTGAAATTCCCGATAATACTTTTGCCCCTAGCGTCCTGTGACCTTGACGGAGGCCAAACTACCCACAGGGCGCTAGTCAAGTTCAACCCGTCATTTCTTGATCGAATTAAACCCACCCGTACGACCCTTGACGAAGGCCAAACTACGCCGTACGAATACCCTAATCCAATCGCATCATATGCTGGCAGATAAGCACTAGTTAGCTACCATACACTACGCCTTGACGGAGGCCAAACTACCGCAGCATGAATACTAAGTAGTACTTATCTGAAATGACGGAGGGCAACGCAGGTTTTTCTGAAAACCATGAGCGTAATGAACTTGATATCGTTGTAGAATCAAATGAAGTTTTGAAATGGAGTGATTTTGAGGCTTTTCTAGTTTTGCTAAAGAGGTCACTCCCGGTGAAGGGATCGTCGGCCCTTTCCTCGTCGAATGAGGTGCGGGATATATCATATATATCGCTATGCAAAGCAAAAACTCTTAAAAGCAATCAAAAACAAACCGAGTTTGTAGCATCTGCCAGTTATTGCTAAAGGATTCACTCCCGGTGAAGGGATCTCGGTCCTTTCCTCTTCGAATAAGGTGCGGGATATATCATATATATCGCTGTGCAAAGCAAGAACTGTAGCTACCTTTTTTATTTAAAATTTGATTCCATAACATCTTATGTTTCTTTTCTTTCATTAATCACATTAATGAAGTCCCATCATATAAGTACCTAAGCATCACAGATAAATACGACGTACACTTATGCCATCCGCATTCGCCTCGATGTCCCCTCGTGCACCGTTAGGTTAGGTAACTAACGACAGAGCAGGGCAGGGCTAGCGCGGGTGTAAAACATAAGTAACGCCTATATAATATATCATATATACAATATAAAGTATCTATCACAGAACATCACATGATCACATCACAGATATCGCAGCAGAAGAAACATATGAAACATTGGATATACTAGGACGTCCGTGTTTTCAATACGAGCCAGTATAAAACACGGATTCCACGGTCGTGATGAATAGCCAATCCCACACCCCTAGACCCCTACGAGAGCGGCAAGCAACCCTACCAATTCTAGGGTTAGGAGTCCCGGACTCGACTCCTCGAGATGGTCTCCCACTGGACCCTAGAACCCGGTTACTTGTGCTCCCCTCCTTGGGTCTATCCTAATGCGGAAAAGTAAATAATATACATCAACGGTGACATCTTCCGCTACCTGGAAGTGTCCCAATAAAAGAATATTACATACAAGTTTTTACATGAATGAAAAGGAAAAACACTCATCTCACATAAAACCCCCCGGCTATTCAAACACGACGATCCAATATAACATATCCAGCAACACATAACATCACATGTCATCAACGTAAGTAAGTATGCATACCCCAATTGTCGTTGACGTATAGCAACGAAACCGGCGATATCAACATACTACACTTACGGTCACAGAAAAGAAAGTGTAAAACTACAACAGTTGGAATTCGCAACCTCTTTAGACATCGCATGCCTAATCAAATGAAATACTTAGACATCACATGCCTAACAATTATAAACCCCGCATTTTAGTCTCATTATCGAAAACTCTTTTCAATATCAAGTGAGACTAAACCGCTAGATTTATAACATTCATTCAGTTATCTCATAACTGTTTGTGAATTCCAATTATTGTATTCCATTCCGGATAAATAGAAAATATTAAACTTTCCGATTGAACATTCGAACACCCAAGTTTTCCCGAAACCGTTCAACACATGAAATAGGTTCAAAGACATTCACTTCATGCCTCAGTACCAACGGTCCAGCCGTAGAAGGGTCAAGCCAACGCCTCACATGTGGCACGTCGTACTGCCCCAAACCTGAAGGTTCAAAGGGCAGTTCAAGACGGTCACATAATCGAGTTAAGGTTTGTTGTCTTCTAGAGGGACCATCGCATTACTTGCACTACTTAGAATGTCCTTAAACCACAGAAAAATCCAACACTTGGAAATTTTCCGGCAGGGGAAAAGTTGGGTATTTATATCCGGTCGAGCCTTTTAACATATTCTAAAATATCTGGAAAGCCATATAGACAAGGTTTGATAATCCGATCGAATCGTCGATTTCCAATACAACCCCAGAACACTCAACTATTGAGTCAACTTAAAAATTCCCAGAAAATTCAGCATAATAAAATAGGAATTACTGTGCAAAAATGAACAGATGATGTCATCAGATGGCCGCGGAACCGCCGCAGAAGCCAGGCTTCTGCCGCGGTTCCGCCGCGCCCTTAGCAGATCATGGGATAAATGATGGGGCAACTCGCAATAAAAATCAGCGAGTTAAATAAAGATGAAAATAAAGCCGAAATGATGGGGCAACCGCGAATAAAAGCCGAAATGATGGGGCAATCGCGACCTTCGCGATAAGAAAAGATGAAATGATAGAGTAATCGCGGTAAAACAAAAAATGCAAAAACAAAAAAAAAACGGCGAATGATGAGTCGCTCCTGGTACCATATTCCAGTGCAGCGATGCAGACGCCAACCAAAATCCAATTTCCCAAAATTCTTCCGGCCCTACGGCTAGTCCCTAAATTGACTGCCGTATACAATCCACGGGCTCAAATAATTCTCATCACCCTCATGCCCCACCGTAATCACCAGTTCCGCGGCTGGTCTCCGCCTGTGGAATTATGCTCCATTGAGAAGACCCACTCATGTGTCCTCACGATACATGAGGAGAACAAACCTTTGTGGGATCCTTACGACTCACGAAGGAAAAACACACTTAGGAGTCCTCACGACTCCTAAGGAGAAAATACACCTACGGGATCCTTACGACCTGTAGGGAGAAAATGCTTTTATGGGACCCTCGCGGCCCATAAAATTGAAAAGCCTTAGGCGATAGGGATCTAAACCTGTCTCCTAAGCCATCGCTCCCCAATCCCCAAGTGGCGAATGATGAGTCGCTCCTGGTACCATATTCCAGTGCAGCGATGCAGACGCCAACCAAATTCCAATAGTATACCCCAAGTGGCGAATGATGAGTCGCTCCTGGTACCATATTCCAGTGCAGCGATGCAGACGCCAACCAAATTCCAATACCATACCCCAAGTGGCGAATGATGAGTCGCTCCTGGTACCATATTCCAGTGCAGCGATGCAGACGCCAACCAAATTCCAATACAATACCCCAAGGGGCGAATGATGAGTCGCTCCTGGTACCATATTCCAGTGCAGCGATGCAGACGCCAACCAAATTCCAAATCCCATACCCCAAGTGGCGAATGATGAGTCGCTCCTGGTACCATATTCCAGTGCAAGCGATGCAGATGGCAACAAAGCCCTGAAATTTTTCCGGCCCTACGGTCTGGATCATACATCCTACAAAACCGTATACAATCCACGGGCGTAAAACAATCCCAATCTCTCAAAAAAAAATATAAAAAAATAAAAAAAAGTATGTCCACAAGCAAGATGGGCACGGATGAAAACCCGAAAGGGCTCCGTGAGTAAAAACAGCAGGACTGCCGGCGAGTTTGTGAAAACCCGAAAGGGCGCAAACTCGTGAGAAAGAGATGAAATGCACTCACAAGGTCCTCTCGACTTTGTGAGGAGAAAATTCCCGCGTGAGATCCTTACGACTCACAAAGGAGCAACACACTTGGGAGCCCCCACGACTCCCAAGGAGAAAATGCACTTACGGGATCCTTACGACCTGTAGGGAGAAAATGCTTTGTGAGACCCTTACGGCTCACAAAGTTGAAAAGTCTTAGGCGATAGGGACCTAAAACCTGTCTCCTAAGCCATCGTTTCCTAATAAGCAAACGCAAATGATGATTCGCTCCTGGTGACATATTCCAGTGTAGCGATGCTGATGCCAAACAAAAAAACCCAATCCCCAAATCCTCTCATGACAAATGATGATTCGCTCATGGTACCATATTCCAGTGTAGCGATGCTGATGTCAACCCAAATCAGATTAAACCAACAACCTCTACAGCGGAATCATGCTTCGTCCCAGAATTTGTAGGGTTCCTAGGCACGCTAATGAAGTCTCACAAGGCATCAACCATGCCATTTTCAAATTTTACGGGTGCCGAGAAAACCTAATACGGATCGTTGACTAGAGTTTAGGCGAAAAACGAAACTAGTTAACAACTTAACTAAAGGAGAGAGGCTACAACCTTTGTAGATCCGTTTCTCCACTTTCTTAGCTTCACGTAGGCATCCTCTCGCTGTCCGTCTCGAATCCCGAACTCAATTGTCGGCTTCATCGGAGAAATGGGCGGGCTAGGTTGTCGGCTTCGTGCCGAAGATGATCTACGTCGAGGCATCACAAGTTCAAGCTCCAACTCTATCAAGTTGTGAAACCTGTGAAGAAAACACCCTATACTACTTGGCAAGAGGTAGAGGGTGAAGAAATAGGAGGTGGGTTCACTTTAGAATTGGATTTCTCACACTTTAGCTCAAGTTGCCATTAATGGACTTAAGCTTTTTCTTTGAAGATGAAGAAGAAGATGAAGCTAGAATATGATAAGTGTTGATTAAAAAAGGAAAAGAAAATGAATACTTATCATATACTAACTATGGTAGAGTGTAAAGAATAGACCATGGTTACTTGGAAGGGTTAGGGTTAAGCATGAAGACAAGAATGGTTACAAAGTCAAAGCTTCATGAAGCTTCAACTAGAAACAAAGAAAGCCACCATTCTCATCATAATCTTCTCCAAATAAATAAATAAACAAACAAATAAATAAATGAATAAGTAAAACCCTAATCATCAACTTAACCATGGTTTAATTCTATACACTTAACCAAATGAGCAAGTATCATCGAACATGATACAAACATGTGCATAAAAGTATATCACATATACAACTTGCACATCAAGTGAGAAAATCCATTTAAAGTGAACCAATACTAGTTAATGCAAAGTAATATATCAAATATATAATTATACATTAAATCATTAAATCAACATTTGATTCAATGATCCGGTCATGTCGCACATAACCAACTAGTATCCAATGTATCGATTTATCGAATCAATGATTCGATAACTAGGTCATATCGCATACAACCAATCGATACATTCATCGCGAGAATGAAATGCGGTATCACATACACGCATTATTCTCGGTCCCGCACATATCTCATATGCGCTCCTATTTCGTTTCGCTTGAGCCAGGAAACCTCTGTGTAGGACTCTAAAGACTCGTCAATACGCCGGTAGCAGATGATGATCATATCAAGCACCCACAAGCCGCAAGCGGTCTGCTAAACGTAACGGCCACCCGGGTATTGAGCGATCAGAAGATCGACGAGCAAGCCCGCTCACACTCTTGTGAATCCAACCAGTAACACTTACCGTACAGTCCGGTCTGTTCGTCTGATATGTCGCATATCAAGTCTAGGGGTGGTAAACGTCAGACCCCGATAACCGATAAGTCGTGCCGATGTGAGGCTCATAACGGGTCGAGAAACTACTGGTAACACTTACCAGCAAATCTCTGATCAGCCCTGGCCAGGGACTTCCCTGTTACGGCCAATCGAGCACAGCACAACATCAACCCCCAATACCGGGATAGACGAAACCCCTCATATCGCTCATTGCCTCCATGTGACTCGGGACTGTACCGAAAGACCACTGTTTTGCACGCCCTCATGGATGTGGTAAGGTGGAGATCAAAGCACAGTGGGAATCACACAAGACTCTATGACGATCTCGGGTCTACAGACTAACCTGCACAAGTGTCACATGAGAACTGCCATCTGACGTGAGGTATAATACCATCTGGGAGTTCTCGGTGAGTCCGTCCAGTGTACCCAGTCTCCACTGAGTACCCGTATACCATCTCTGATGTCAAACACCAATGGATATGGGATCATCCATCGCCCATCTCATGGGTCGAGAAGCGTATACGCTAGTCTACACTGGTATATCGATGCCCCATCTCGATACACCTACGAATAGGGACCTTGAAGGATGTACCTATGGACTACCATGTCCCCACTAGTATGATCTGCTTCATAGTCCAGATAGTCAAGTACACGTCCTAAGGGCTTTACCAACATGTAACTTTAAGACAGTATAAAGAGACAAGTATTCATGTTAAGATAAAGAGCAACCAGATAGCATACTATCATATCGAGCAAGAAAGTCATCTCTATATATGTCCAAGCATCCAATATAATATACATCATCTGTACAATACTGGCCTCTAGGGCATACATACAACTAACAATCTCCCACTTGCACTAGGGCCAGCTGCTGTAGTATCGCATACCGAGCATCCCGAAGAGTCTCTCAAACTGTATCTGGGGAATGGCCTTCATGAGTGGATCCGCCGTGTTGTTCTTCGTGTCAACCCTCCTGACCTCGATCTCCCGGCGATCAACTATCTCCCGGATCAGGTGATATCGTCTCAGAATATGCCTGTATCTCTGATGGGACCTAGGTTCCCTGGCCAAAGCCACCGCTCCATTGTTATCGCAATACAGAGGTATTGGATGCTCAATGGATGGAACCCCCGTAAAAACTCTGCGTGGCTCCCGATATATCCAAACCCCCCTTTCAAAACACAACACACGTACACTGCACATTGAGTTCGCATGACCCTTTTAACTCGTCAATCGGAGGTTCCCTCGCCCCAAAGGCGGGGGGTAATTAACGGCAGCTTAGTTCGCGGCTGCCGGAGATTCGGATCCCCACAATCATTAAACCCCGGCCTACCCTAGGCAGGGGGAATCTGTAGTACGCCTGACAAGCGCGCGCGTATTCCCATCACAATGGGGTGACAAAAAACACCCAACAGTAGCAATCCTCGATCGGATGACCCAATACTTGGTGATAGGGACAGTAATTAGGATTATTGACGTCGTTTGGCTGCGACGGACGTCTTGGATCCGGCAGGTTTATGAGTCGATTGCGCAATGCCAGCTCAAACAGTCTTCTCGTTTTATCTTCAGGAAATGAGTAAGGACGTCCTAGCCTCTCTTCAAGGGGTACGTACGGACGCATATTATTTTGACGGACAATCGGTTTCGAGTTGCTCGGCTGTTGTTGAGCATTAGTGACAACGATCGCTTTTCCCTTCTCCTTCTCGTTTCGAGAATCCGGCTTTGGAGGAGGCGGTCTATGGCCTATCTGGTCCATTTGAGCTAGCTTGTCGATCAGGGCCTGGAAGGTAGTCGGCTTGAAGAACATCATGAATTGGGATATAGTCGCCTGCGGATCGAGGGTTCCCACAAACATGCCTACTGCCGGAGCTTCTTCAATGCATTGCTCGCATTTGGACCATAAGTTCCGCCACCGTATCGCATACTGAACCCATGTCTCGCCTGGCTTTACCTGGCATTAATCAACGCCGTTATCGGGGTGCGTTCGCTGGCGCTTGCGAATCGTTGGGTAAACAGCAGCTCCATCTCCGCAAATGTCTTGATAGAGTCGTTTGGGAGCTCGGAGTACCACTCGAATGCTGTATCCGATAAGCTACCAACGAACTGGCGAAGCAACAATTTATCATCACCGCCAGTGTTGCCGCAAAGCGCCCTGAACTGGGCAACATGCTGGTGGGGATTGCCAGTCCCCTTATACACATGGAATTTCGGTATTGTATAGCCCGGCGGGTACTTGATCTGATCATACCAGCTCGGATATGGTCGTCATGTTTTTATGACCTGACCGGCTGCCTCAGTCGCCTGATGAACCCGTATCTGCTGAGCTATATATTCGTCCAAGTCAGCTTTGGAGATTGTCTCCACCTTGGCTGTTGATAGAGCCGGTGGAGGATTTGACATTTCTCCCCTGTCGTCTTCAAGGACGATCGGAGGATCTTCAGCAAGAGGATCTTGTTGGATCATCATACCCACCATGTCCTGGAACAGGAGGGCCATTCGCTTTATGTTGGCTGCTTGTTCAGCAGCCTCTTTATCCTTCTTTTCCAGTATCCTGCGAAAGAACTCGGCGTCAGTTTCTTGCTCTTGGCGTTGATCAGACGACGCTTCGGGGCTTTCTTTCGGCCCAGTGAGTGCGGCCATCGCGTTCATCATTTCTTGGAGCTTCTGCTGTTGCTCCTGAGCTTTGGTCACTGACCGTATAAGCGGTCTATGACCGGTAGATGTACGGCTGTCTTCTTTACCGGACGCCATGTAGACAGTATGGACTACAATGCCCCCGGACTTAAGGCGCTTAGGCTCACCGCCTTTGGCATTTGCCGCAGGCGTGGGGACCTTCTCTGGCCTTCTTCTTTTTTGGGTCGTTGAAGTTAAGGGGTCCGTTGCAGCGGGCACCCTAGCGGTTGTCGTCCTTTGCTGTTTGTTAGGACGGTTCTTTTCTTCTTGCACTTTCGCCTTTTTCTGCCGGCGAGAGTGATCTTGGTCGATTATGGAATCTTGAACCCTCCGCCATACTTTATAAATTTTGGAGGACAGCCGTTGAGGGGGCTGTTCCAGCTTAGTTTCTGTAACTCTCTCCGCAGGTGGAGGAGATCTTTTTAGCGTAGCAGTCGGAGAGTTTTTACGTACCCTCCTTAGTGGTTCAAAGCTGTTCCCAGTTGGAACAGCAGCATTAACTTCCACCACTTGAGCAGGTGGAGTTAGCCCTGAGGGGGAGTTGCCCCCGGCCTTCCTTACTCGGTGCCAGTGGCGACGTTGAGCATGTCGAGCTGTCGGAACTGGCTCGGCGATAGGGATAGTTTCGTCTTGCCCCCTGTCTGGCTGAGGCACTGCCGGTGCCAGCCTCTTAAAGACTATTGTTGTCCTTTGAGTGGCGATGTTTAATCTGTCAAAGATAGACCCTCGAGTAGGAGCAGAAGCCGGGATAGTCAGCCTTGAAAAGACTGACTGCTTAACAGAAGAAGCCGCCTTGACGACTTCAGGAGCAGAGGTAGCTGTCTTCCTCGGGACGACCATTTCAGGTTTCATGGGCTTCTTGGAGAGCCCATCAGAGTTCTGGTTCAGCATGGCAAAGACAGGCCGCCGGCTTGATATTGGACGACCTGTTGAAAGGGGCTGTTGTAGCAGTGAGCCGATCGAAGACCGACTTCTTGTGCGCTTCTGGTGCGGGCACTGGAATAGTGAAGCTTGCAGGCGGGAGCATGGTGTCGAAAAATAGACCGGCGGTGGCCTGGGTCACCTGTTCCACCGGCATGGCAAGGATGGAGGCTGCTTGAGGCCCATAGGCTACACCTCCAGGTGAGGCGGAGCGTCGGTTGCATTGGCACTTTGAGCAGCTCGAGCTGTTGGAGGCCATTGATGCTTGATTTCTGTGCCAGGCAAAAGACCAAATCTTAGTAACTTGAAACCCAAAGGCAACCATTAACAAACCGTGATTCGTTCGCGAAGACGACACACAAAGTGTGGAGTGGAAAGAGGAAAAGGTCCCACCGGGCGTGCCAGAATCTGTTCCCCTCCGAAAGACGGCGACAGACTAAACTTCTTGCCTGAGATTCGGGGCAGATACTATTTGGTTTTATCCGTCCACCTCTTCGAAGATGCCAAGATTATTTATGGCACTGTGTATCGGAGGTTTAGATGGATGCGGCCGATGTAGCAGACTTCGTCAGATTCCCCCTCGCTTGAGGGGTTTTTGATTGTGGGGACGCTCTTCCCTGCAGGCGCAAGCCCCTGCAGTTAATTACGCTACCGCATCGCGGTAACCACTTTCTCCTTCTCCAGAATTTCACTTCGTGTCATGTGTGTTTATTTGTTTGTGGGTGCCCGTGGATTGTATACGGAGACTAAGTTATGCTATCGCCCATAGGACGTGGATTAGTCCAAATCCGTATTTACTTAGATTTGGGTTTGGTGTTTTAGTTTAAGAATATGTTAGCCATATTGAGGCTAAGATCAACTTAAACGCCCGTTAAGGATACGTTAGTCTGATTTGAGACTAAGATCAACTTAACGGAAAGAGCATTTAGGGGCTCTATTGTTCCAGTTTAGGGGACGTAGTGTTCCATTTAATATATGGCCTGTTAGTGTATATGCCCTAGAGGCCATTACTGTATCATACTAGTTTGTATATTACTTAATGGATGCTTGGGATATTCACCTTGTATATACAATCTTGCTCAAAATAGTAGTATGCTACTTGGTTTGTCTCTACTTCAATGTGTACTTGTGTTTATTTTACTATATCACTTATACGCATTAGTGGAGCCCTTAGGATCTTTGCTTGATTACCAGCGTTGTGATGGCAGTCACACTAGTGGGGGCTGGGTAATCTATAAGCACATCCTTATACAGGTCCCTAGTCGCAGGACTATCGAGACAGGGCATCGATACTCCGGAGTAGACTAGCGTATGCGCTTCTCATCCCAGTGTGGGAGATGGTCTGTTCCACAGCCATCAGTACGTCGTACTGGAGATAGTATACGGGTGCTCGTTGGGTTACGAGTACACTGGACAGGACTCGTCGGGAACTGACAGGTTGGTATTATACCTATCGTCAGTCATCAGTTCCCAGGTGACATGAGTACAGCTTAGTCCGCTGACTTGACACTGGCACTTCGCCTCGAGTGTGTTCCCACTGCACTTTGATCACTACCCTACCACGGCTCAAAGGAGTCGTGCAAACAGGTGGTGGTTGGGTGCAGTCCCGAAGCACTTGGAGGCAGTGACGGTTAGACAGGATTCGTCTCTCCCGGTATTGGGGGTTGACATCGCGCTGTGTCTAGGAGAGCCATTACACGAGTAGTCCCTGACCAGGGCAAACGAGATATACTGGTAGGTTTCCAGTGTTATCTCAGGGTGTTTTGGGCTTCGCTCCGGCACGACTTGTACCGCTATTGGGGGACTGACGTTTACCGCCCCCTAGGCCCGCCATGCGATGTATCAGACGAACAGACCGGACTGTACGGAGACTGTCACATTCAGACTCAGTAGGAGTTCAGATGGGGTTTCACCTCGTCAGCCTTCTTGTCGGCATCTACCTGGGGACCGTTACGCACAGCTAGTGCCGCTTGCGGTCTGTGGTTAAACCCACTGCCAGCGTAGTGTCGAGTCTTTAGAGTCCCACACAGAGGGTATTCGCCTCTGGGCAAAACTGAGTAGAGGTCGCATGGTTTTGCGACAGGGTTCGTTCCCATCCGCGCACTTGTGCACGTTTGGAGTCCGGACGGATTATACTGGCAGGCTCTGGTTTGAGCCAGATACCGGTATATGTTTTGAGGGTTGCTTTTATATCTTGGTATTCTTGTTCCTCGGAACGAGAATGCAGGTGTGTATGCACAGTTGCTTGAGGCGGAGAATGAGGTTTTTCATTAGGGTTTCGGATCGGGTGCGTATGCACAGTTGACAGTTATCATTTTCCAAACCCTAATGGATTTATATATTATCTATTAATAATAGTAATTAAATGAGAATTATGTTATGGTTGTTTTTTGTTGACTTGTTGACCTTGGTTGACTTGTTGACCATTGACCACTTTCATGCCTTGAAAGTCTTCCTTGATTCATGCTTACACTTCATTTAAAGAAGCATGATAGTGGTCATTCCAAAATTACCATCAACTATTCTTATTTCAATTATTATCATTTAGATAATTCATTTCTTTTGCAATATGGTTGCAAGAAAGAAATAATTGAGCTCATTCTATCATAACCTCTCTCTCTCCTCATTTCATCTTCTTCTTCCTCTTGAAAAGAGAAACCTTCTCATGTGTTGAGAATCATTCTCTTTAGAAAGTAAAAGCAAACCCTAATCTCTCTCTACTCATTCTAGGATGAAGGTTTAGCAAACCGGAAACCCTAGTTCACTCAAAGATCGAGGAAGAACCCAAAGTCGAACCTTCGAGGTGGATCCATCTTCGACGGGAGAAGGCGACGTAAAGAGAACCATCAACCTCTACAAGGTTTGAAGAAGAAGGAGTTCAAGTTTAGGTATAACCATCTTCCATAGTAGCTAACTCCTTTTAGCGTATTTGCTAGTTTAGTTTAGACACGATCCCGACCTAGTTTAGTCCATGTTGCCTCTTGCGATAAAAATTTGTTTTTTTATACCGTTTCCGCCTCCCCGTAAGTACCGGGGGTCGCAATATGGACTTACAGTGGTATCAGAGCCTAACTAAACTTAAACTAGCTTGGTAGTGAAGTGTAACGAAGTTCGGAACCGTAAAAAAAAAAAACCCAAAAAAACCGTATTTTTCAAAACCTGAGTTTCTGTTGAAATTTTTTGGGCTCAAAATGAAAAACTTTATATTTGTAAATTCATCTCAGGGTTTTTTAAAAACACCCATGAAAAACGACACAGAGATTCATCTAAGCCGCCGCCCTTCCGCCGCGTGAGCCTTCTTGGCCGCCGCGGAACCGCCGCGACTTGATGTCCCCTCTGCATCGTTTTTCGTGCAGTGTCTTTATTTGTTGATTTTGGGATTTTTAGGATATATATTATATGCCCAGATTTTCCAGAACTAAAATTTACTTTTGGGGGCCTATAATTCCGTATTTTTCCGAACTTCACTGCACTTTGACTATGATGGTTATATCTGTGATGTTTGCATGTATTGAACGTCGACTAATCGCTATAAGACGATTAGTCGGGGTTATACATGATCTGTAATGTGCTGGAATGTGTATATAAATATGTTGGATTGTCGCGGGTGAATAGCCGGGGGTTGTGAGACGAGAGTTTTCTTTTCTTGCAATTCATTGTAAATGTAAATTGATGTAATAATTATTATTTGTTTGGCCGCACAACCGGGTCGGGGTTGTAGCCGTCATTGTATAATTCTTTTACTGTTTTTGCTCCTAGGATAGACCCATGGAGGGGTGCACAAACTACCGGGTATGCCGAAGTGTCGAGTGGCCTACTCATGAAGATGAGGGAGGTTGCTACGCTTCGGGTACTTGGCGGGTAGTTTGCCGCACCCGTAGGGGTCTTGGGTGGGGTATTGGCTATTCACCGCGACCGTGTTATCTGTTTTTTTGTTACAGGCTCGTACAAATTACAGATTACTAGTATATCCAATGTATTTATCTGTGATCTGAAATGTTTATCATTGCTTTCTATTTAGGCGTTGCTTATGTTTTACAGACGCGCTAGCCCAGCCCCCGCTCTGTCGTTAGTTAAGTAACCTAACGGGTAATGACGGGGCCCAGTGGCGAATGCGAATGGCATAAGCGTACGTCATATTTTGGTTGTTTTCTGCAATGGTAGGATTAAATGATGGGACGCATTAAAAGTACTAATGCAATAATATCACGCATTAAAAGAACTAATGTAAGATAATAAACCAAGTTAAAGTCGTTGGAACACTTTCGAAAAACCACTCGGTTCTTTTCAAAACTAACTTTTAAAATGCGGAGCTTGAGCCACTCCATTTAAAAGCTATCTCGTTCCATCGACCAAATCAAGTTCACTACGTTCACGGTTTTGCCAAAACCATCCGTAGCCCTCCATCATTTCAGTTAAATATTCGGTAGTATTCAAGCTATGTATTTTGACCTCACGCCAAGGCATAGTGATTGGTAGCTGCCGGATATTTATCTGTTGCATAGATAGAATGCGTTGGTTTGAAACAGTCGTACTGCCATTTTGGCCTACGTCAAGGGTATGTACGGGTGGATTCAAATTAACCTGGATAATGATGGGACGAACTTGACATGTGACTTATGACATTTTGACCTCACGCCAAGGTCATAAGAGCATGGGGCAAAAATCCACATCGGGAGTTTCATAAGTACTGAAACTTGCTAGATTTGCATACCATTTGGAGTGTGATGATTCTGGTAGGATTCCTTCAGTTTCGTCACGCAATGATATTTGGATCCCGATCCTACTGTGAGTATATGCTACTCCTCGGGAAATTTCTCACTTAACGATCAATGCTATAAACCTAGTAGGTGCCTAGAAAGGTGTTAGCGGGGCTACGCCCCCAGGGAAAAGAGGTTCTTTAATTAAGGAACTTCGCGAAAGCGTTGGAAAACCTCCCTCGAAGTACCGACACCGGCCTGGCTGAACGGTTAAGCAAGTATTGTACGGTGGGATTGATCCTGGCTAATTCTTCCTTTATGGTTTGAGGAGGGATTCGAGAAACAGTGGGAGCCATCCTGTTTAGACAAACTAAAAACCACTCTAAACTTGCAAGAGCATCATGCTGAGTGTTTTTTCTTCTCTCTCCTAATTGCAGCGACTAATCAACATGACTGGACTTAAGTTACTCCTAGATAAAAACAAGCTGACAGGGCCAAACTACAAAGATTGGCTCAGGAATGTCAAGATAGCAATCACTTATGACAAGCTGGGGTATCTTCTTACCACCAAAGCTCCCCCTGTCCCTGGTCCAACTTCCAGCGTCGCGGATAAGGAAATCCGCAAGACTTGGGAGATTGATAGCGCGAAGGCCAAGTGCCTCCTGCTTGCCTCGATGGACAACGAACATCAGAGGAGGCATGAGAATATGGACATGGAGTCCATATTGCTTCATACAAAAGAACTGTATGGAGAGCAATCACGTATCGCAAGATACGAAGCGTCGAAAAAGTTGTTTTCGACAAGAATGGCCGTCGGATCATCAGTAGCCGAGCACGTGCTAAAGATGATCGGCTACATTGAGGAGCTCGCTGACCTGGGGATCACATTGGAGAGTGAGCTATATACGGATATAGTTCTCCAGTCCCTTCCTTCCACTTACGCCCAGTTTATAATGAACTTCAACCTACAAGAAAAGGAGGTTGAACTTTCAGAGCTCCTCAACCTGCTGAGGAGCGCAGAGGGCACCCTACAGAAAGGTAGGGAAACATCCACTTTGTTTGTAGGAGGACCATCTTCTTCTAGGTCCAAGGCGAGAGCCAAGGGAAAGAAGAAGAAAGCCCCCGCCAAACCAAGGGGCGGTGTTAGTAAAGTGGATACGAAGGGAAAAGGTAAAGCAACAAAGATAGCGGGGAAGCTTGTGGATAAGGAAGAATGCTTCTTTTGTCATAAGAAAGGACACTGGAAGAATGATTGCAGGGCCTGGAAGGCCAGAACACAGGAATTGAAGCAGGTTGCAGCTTCAGCTTCAGGTGTGTATGTTATTGAAAACTGTCTTTCAATAAACTCTACTTCCTGGGTATTGGATACCGGATCAGGATCTCATATCTGTAATTCTTTGCAGGCGTTGAGAAACCGTAGGGATTTGAAGGCAGGTGACATGACCCTCAGAGTTGCGAACGGAGCTAGCATGGATGCTAAAGCCGTGGGGGACTATCACCTGGGAATGTCAGATGGACATGTTTTGGTTTTGCGTAATTGCTTTTTTGTACCCAACGCAACTTGTAATATCATTTCTGTATCTTTAGTTTCTAAAGAAGGTTATGAATTTGCGTTTGTAAGTAATGTTGTAAACATTCACCTTAATCAAGTTTTGATTGGGTCAGGTACTTTGAGTAATGGTATATACGTGTTAAACCAACCACAGATTTTTAATGTCCAGAATACACACAAAAGAAAGTCTCCAGAAATAAATCAGACTTTCTTATGGCATTGTAGATTGGGTCACATCAATGAGAGAAGGTTGACGAAGTTACATACTGAAGGGTATTTGAATGCGTTCGAATATCAATCGTATGCCACTTGTCAATCCTGTCTCAAGGGAAAGATGACAAAGACTCCGTTTACTGGACATGGAGTAAGAGCGAGCGAGCTCTTAGGACTCGTACATAGTGACGTGTGCGGTCCAATGTCTACACATGCCCGAAGCGGCCACTCTTACTTCATTACTTTTACGGATGACTTCTCAAGGTACGGTCATATCTTCTTGATGAAGTATAAGTCCGAAGCCTTTGGAAAATTCCAGGAGTATAAGAATGAAGTAGAGAAACAGACCGGCAAAAGTATTAAGATTCTAAGATCGGATCGAGGTGGAGAATACTTAAGTGCCGAGTTCCTGGACTATTTAAAAGAGAACGGAATTCTCTCTCAGCTTACTCCTCCATACACCCCGCAACATAACGGTGTATCGGAGAGACGGAACCGCACCCTATTGGATATGGTGCGGTCCATGATGAGTAACGCTGAGTTACCGCGATCATTCTGGGGGTATGCGCTAGAATCAGCTGCATACCTTTTGAACCGAGTTCCGACTAAGACTGTGCCTACCACCCCATATGAAATGTGGAGTGGGAAGAAACCATATCTTCAATATCTGAAGATATGGGGATGTCCAGCTTTTGTCAAAAAGCAGCATGCGGACAAACTCGAGGCACGCTCAGTGCTGTGCAAGTTTGTGGGATACCCAAAGAGCACCAGGGGGTATCTTTTCTACTACGCAGAGGAACAAAAAGTCCTTGTTTCTCGCAATGCCCACTTTCTAGAACACCAGTTCTTGGAAAATGAAATTAGTGGGAGCGCAGTAGAACTGGAAGAAGTTCCAGAACCACAGACTGTTACTGAAAGCTTAGTGGAACCAGAGGGTTCAACAGAACAGGACATTCCTACGCCGCTCCGCAGGAGTAGTAGGCAGTCTCATCCGCCAGAGAGATACTACGGTTTTCTCATAGACGGGGATAGAGAGGATTGCATCATAGATTATGATGAGCCTACTAGCTTCCAGCAGGCCGTTCAGAGCGTTGACTCAGTAAAATGGCTGGATGCAATGCGGACCGAAATGGAGTCCATGTACACCAACAAGGTATGGACGTTGGACATTGCTCCAGACGGGGTAAAACCCGTAGGATGCAAGTGGATCTTCAAAAGGAAGATTGGTGTAGATGGACAGGTTGAGACCTATAAAGCTAGGCTGGTAGCAAAGGGTTTTCGTCAAAGACCTGGCTTGGACTATGACGAAACCTTCTCTCCAGTAGCCATGCTGAAATCCATTCGGATCCTTCTTGCCATCGCTGCCTTCCACGATTATGAGATCTGGCAAATGGACGTAAAGACAGCTTTTCTAAATGGAAATTTAGAGGAGTGTGTCTATATGGACCAGCCAGAGGGCTTCATTCAGAGTGGGAGCAGCGGAAAGGTGTGCAAGTTGCTTAAGTCTATCTATGGACTAAAGCAGGCATCGCGGAGTTGGAACATCTGCTTTGATGAGACGGTCAAAGAATTTGGCTTTATCAAAAATCCAGATGAACCATGCATCTATAGTAGGTTTGTAGCGAGAACTGTAGTATTCCTCGTTTTATACGTGGATGACATTCTCTTAATAGGAAATGACATTCCTATGCTACAATCTGTCAAGGGGTTCTTGTCACAAAGGTTCTCCATGAAAGACCTGGGTGATGCCTCATACATCCTGGGGATCCGGATCCATCGTGATAGATCCAAGAGGATATTGGGACTTTCTCAGTCCAGGTACATCGACACCATAGTGAAGAGATTCAGTATGGAAGATTCCAAGCGCGGTAATCTACCGGCTTGTCACGGGATCACCCTCTCTAAAGAGATGTCTCCCAAGACTGATTTGGAGAGGGATCGCATGTCTATTATACCCTACGCTTCTGCGGTAGGCTCTATAATGTATGCGATGTTGTGTACCAGACCGGATGTAGCTTATGCACTGAGTGTGGTAAGCCGGTATCAGTCAAACCCTGGGGAGAAACACTGGATAGCGGTAAAGAACATTCTCAAGTACCTGAGAAGGACTAAGGAGATGTTCTTGGTGTATGGCGGAAAAGACCTCCAGATCGAGGCCTTTGCTGACTCCAGCTTCCAGAGTGACAAGGATGATTCCAAGTCCATGTCGGGCTTTGTCTTTACCCTCAATGGAGGGGCGGTGTGTTGGAAGAGTTCCAAACAGGAAACCGTTGCAGACTCGACGATGGAAGCGGAATACATCGCTGCATCTGATGCCGCAAAAGAAGCTGTCTGGATGAGGAAGTTCTTGAAAGAACTTCAGGTGGTTCCGTCCATTGTTGATCCAATACCTCTGTATTGCGACAACAATGGGGCTATAGCTTTAGCAAAGGAACCCAGGTCCCATCAGAGATCCAGGCACATCTTGAGGCGGTATCACCTGATCAGGGAGATCGTGGATCGCAAGGAGATCGAGGTTCGGAGAGTTGCTTCAGAAGACAACACTGCAGATCCATTCACCAAGGCCCTGCCCCAGACTCAGTTCGAGCGGCTGATCGAGATGATAGGTCTTCGATACGCCAGTACATGGCCTTAGTGCAAGTGGGAGATTGTTAGTGTATATGCCCTAGAGGCCATTACTGTATCATACTAGTTTGTATATTACTTAATGGATGCTTGGGATATTCACCTTGTATATACAATCTTGCTCAAAATAGTAGTATGCTACTTGGTTTGTCTCTACTTCAATGTGTACTTGTGTTTATTTTACTATATCACTTATACGCATTAGTGGAGCCCTTAGGATCTTTGCTTGATTACCAGCGTTGTGATGGCAGTCACACTAGTGGGGGCTGGGTAATCTATAAGCACATCCTTATACAGGTCCCTAGTCGCAGGACTATCGAGACAGGGCATCGATACTCCGGAGTAGACTAGCGTATGCGCTTCTCATCCCAGTGTGGGAGATGGTCTGTCCCACAGCCATCAGTACGTCGTACTGGAGATAGTATACGGGTGCTCGTTGGGTTACGAGTACACTGGACAGGACTCGTCGGGAACTGACAGGTTGGTATTATACCTATCGTCAGTCATCAGTTCCCAGGTGACATGAGTACAGCTTAGTCCGCTGACTTGACACTGGCACTTCGCCTCGAGTGTGTTCCCACTGCACTTTGATCACTACCCTACCACGGCTCAAAGGAGTCGTGCAAACAGGTGGTGGTTGGGTGCAGTCCCGAAGCACTTGGAGGCAGTGACGGTTAGACAGGATTCGTCTCTCCCGGTATTGGGGGTTGACATCGCGCTGTGTCTAGGAGAGCCATTACACGAGTAGTCCCTGGCCAGGGCAAACGAGATATACTGGTAGGTTTCCAGTGTTATCTCAGGGTGTTTTGGGCTTCGCTCCGGCACGACTTGTACCGCTATTGGGGGACTGACGTTTACCGCCCCCTAGGCCCGCCATGCGATGTATCAGACGAACAGACCGGACTGTACGGAGACTGTCACATTCAGACTCAGTAGGAGTTCAGATGGGGTTTCACCTCGTCAGCCTTCTTGTCGGCATCTACCTGGGGACCGTTACGCACAGCTAGTGCCGCTTGCGGTCTGTGGTTAAACCCACTGCCAGCGTAGTGTCGAGTCTTTAGAGTCCCACACAGAGGGTATTCGCCTCTGGGCAAAACTGAGTAGAGGTCGCATGGTTTTGCGACAGGGTTCGTTCCCATCCGCGCACTTGTGCACGTTTGGAGTCCGGACGGATTATACTGGCAGGCTCTGGTTTGAGCCAGATACCGGTATATGTTTTGAGGGTTGCTTTTATATCTTGGTATTCTTGTTCCTCGGAACGAGAATGCAGGTGTGTATGCACAGTTGCTTGAGGCGGAGAATGAGGTTTTTCATTAGGGTTTCGGATCGGGTGCGTATGCACAGTTGACAGTTATCATTTTCCAAACCCTAATGGATTTATATATTATCTATTAATAATAGTAATTAAATGAGAATTATGTTATGGTTGTTTTTTGTTGACTTGTTGACCTTGGTTGACTTGTTGACCATTGACCACTTTCATGCCTTGAAAGTCTTCCTTGATTCATGCTTACACTTCATTTAAAGAAGCATGATAGTGGTCATTCCAAAATTACCATCAACTATTCTTATTTCAATTATTATCATTTAGATAATTCATTTCTTTTGCAATATGGTTGCAAGAAAGAAATAATTGAGCTCATTCTATCATAACCTCTCTCTCTCCTCATTTCATCTTCTTCTTCCTCTTGAAAAGAGAAACCTTCTCATGTGTTGAGAATCATTCTCTTTAGAAAGTAAAAGCAAACCCTAATCTCTCTCTACTCATTCTAGGATGAAGGTTTAGCAAACCGGAAACCCTAGTTCACTCAAAGATCGAGGAAGAACCCAAAGTCGAACCTTCGAGGTGGATCCATCTTCGACGGGAGAAGGCGACGTAAAGAGAACCATCAACCTCTACAAGGTTTGAAGAAGAAGGAGTTCAAGTTTAGGTATAACCATCTTCCATAGTAGCTAACTCCTTTTAGCGTATTTGCTAGTTTAGTTTAGACACGATCCCGACCTAGTTTAGTCCATGTTGCCTCTTGCGATAAAAATTTGTTTTTTTATACCGTTTCCGCCTCCCCGTAAGTACCGGGGGTCGCAATATGGACTTACATGGCCATCGGGACCCATCACCTTTCTGACGACGTTAAAGGATTACAACGACAGGTGTCAGAGGATTTCAGAGATGTACCCTTGAACCAAAGTTGATTGGGGGTCTTATAGTCCAATTTGGGACTAAAGTCCGTTTGGATGTTTAAGGATACGTTAGCCATATTTGAGACTAAGATCAACTTAAACGGGATCGTTTAGATCCGACAAAAGAGCATTTGGAGGCTCTATTGTTCCAGTTTAGGGACGTAGTGGTCCATAGGTAGTTTAAGGACATTGCGGTCCATTGCCAGTTTAGGGACATGGTGTTCCATAGGTAGTTTAAGGACATTGCAGTCCATTTCTAGTTTAGGGACATGGTCTATTTCCAGTTTAGGGACATGATCCATTTCGAGTTTAGGGACATAGGGGTCCATCGTTCCCATTTTGGGGACGGATGTTAGTTTAAGGACGCATTAGTCCATGGGTTTAAAGACCCCATAGTCCATATAGATGTGTTTAAGGACGCATTAGTCCACTAGTTTAAGGACGCATAAGTCCATGGGTTTGAGGACCCCACAGTCCGTATGGGTGTGTTTAAGGACGCATTAGTCTATTAGTTTAAGGACGCATAAGTCCATGGGTTTAAGGACCCCACAGTCCGTATAGATGTGTTTAAGGACGCATTAGTCCATGAGTTTAAGGACCCCACGGTCCGTATAGATGTGTTTAAGGACGCATTAGTCTATGAGTTTAAGGACCCCACAGTCCGTATGGATGTGTGGTTATCGGGACCCGTCACCTCTCTGACGTCGTTGAAGGATTACAACGACAGGTGTCAGAGGAGTTCGGAGATATACCCTTGAACAAGATGTAAATTGTTTTAAGAGAGCAGTCTTACTCAGTCAATTTAATTTGAGGACTTACGGCCATGATTGGGCTAAGTCCAGTTGAGAGTATTCAACGTTTTTATCTTTGGCCTATTAGGCCTGTGCTAGGGCTTTGCCCCTGTTTAATAATGCACTGCATTTTCTTTTGGCCTGCCAGGCCTTTTTGATTTGGGCTCTGTCCCTTTTAAATGATGCACAGCATCTGTTTTTGTTTGGGCTCTGCCCTTTTTTTTTATAAAAACAATGCATTGCATTTTATTAGGCCTGTTAGGCCTTTTTTAATTAGGCTTGGCCCTTCTGTAAATAATGCAGTGCATTAATCAAACTGACAGTGGCCATGTGGCCTGTCAGGCACTTTGCGCCAATTATTGAGCGCAAGCGCACGTGGAGGTGACACGTGTCACGCTCTGGTGAGCGCAAGCGCAAGTGTGCTGCGCTGTTGCGCTGCTGACACGTGGCACGCTTTGGTGCGTTGCGCTAACTTAAGAGAGCAATGCTCTATCTTATAAGCGCATAGCGTAAGTTATTCTGGTGCTGACACGTGGCGCTCTCTGGTGGCTTGTGCCAACCCAGGAGCACAACAGTGCAGATTTGCAAGTGCAAGGCACTGTTTTAATAACTTGATCCAATTTTGGATTCAAGAAAAGAATCTTTAAGATTTCAGAACCAATGGTTCATAAAAAAGAAATGCTTTTGTTATTTATTATATATTTTTATTGAAAATCCTTGATCTTGTTCTTAGATCAATGATCTATTTCAGAAGAAATTCTTCGTTTATTAAAGTTTTTACCTTTTTTCTTCTTCTTTCTGGATTCTTCTTAGAGTTCTTTAGAGGAGTTCTCTCTTTGTTTCTTGAGTTTCTCTATTCTCTCTGTGTTGTTGTTCTTCTGGAATTGGGGTCTAGGGGCCTTTATATAGTGCCCATTAATTTGTTAAATTTGTTAAAGAGATCATTCTCTGAGTGATTTGGGGATTTTTCCCCACCGTTGGATCTTTGATCCAAGGGCTTCTGTTTTACAGAAGACAATCTTCTTGTTTTAACAAGAACAGAAAGATCTTACTGGAATTTTAATTCTGTTTGGCGCAAACGCACCAGCGCTTGACACGTGTCACGCAGCGCACAGCGCAACGCAACTGCGCTTGCGCGTGTCGCGCAGCGCAGCGCAACGGCGCTTGCGCAACTGCGCTGACACGTGTCGCGCAGCGCACAGCGCACAGCGCAGCGCAACTGAAGCGTTGCTTCCTTTAATTTTGTTTTAAATAGAGCTTTGCTCTGATTGGGCGCGCTGCCTTGGGTGCTGTGCTCCCTGCGCTGGCGTGTCTGATTTTGACACGTGGCGCTCTGCGTGCAGTGCAGGAGATCTGAAGCGTTGCTTCATTTATTTTAACTTTAATTTTCACTTTAATTTTCAAAACAGAGCTTTGCTCTGATTGGGGGGAAATAGAATCGTTGCTTTATTTCCCTCCTTGGAATTTGAACAGAGCTTTGCTCTGATTGGGGTAAACAGAGATGAATCGAGAGATTTCTGCAAAGAAACTGATTTCTTTGCGGGTCGACGCGAATCGATATGCTCTCATCAAGGACGTTGATTTCCCTGAATCGAGTTTTTTGCCAAGGAAACTGATTTCCTCGGAGTTGAGATGAATCAAGAGATTCCTGCAAAGTCACTGATTTCCTTGCAGGTCGACGCGAATCAAGATGCTTTCGTCAAGGACGCTAATTTCCTTGAATTGAGGCTTTTGCCAAGGACACTGATTTTCTCGAAGTTGAGACGAATCGAGAGATTCCTGCAAAGACACTGATTTCCTTGCGGTTCGACGTGAATCGAGATGCTCTCGTCAACAACGCTGAATTCCCTGAATCGAGGTTTTTGCCAAGGACACTGATTTTCTCGGAGTTGAGACGAATCGAGAGATTCATACAAAGACACTGATTTCCTTGCGGGTCGACGCGAATCGAGATGCTCCCTTCAAGGACGCTGATTTCCCTGAATCGAGGTTTTGCCAAGGACACTGATTTCCCTGGGGTCGGTTGGCTTATTTCCGAAACGGACCGTTGATCCGGCGGGGAGGTCATTGTTTGACTCTAGGTTGTCTATGGACCATAGAGTCTTGGAACTAGGGACTTTGTCGTGGCTCCGTTTGGTGATGTTGCATCCGAATCCTGTTGGAATGAGGAGGATCACCGTTGCTGATTTTTAGGCTGTAGATGTTGCCGTTAAGATTTGGAACTAGGGACTTTGCCATGGCTCCGTTTCGTTGTGTTGCTTCCGTGCCGTGCTGGCATAAGAAGGAACGCCGTTGTTGATCTTCTGGGATGCAGATGTTACTGTTGAGATCTGACTTTCCCTTTTGACAGGATCTGATGGGGGACATGTGGTTCCCTTTTCGTTTATGCCCATGGATTGTATACATGGGTCAATATGGACTGCCTGTAGGGCAGAAAATTCATTTTTTTTAATTTCTTTCCGCGATGCTCTATCATTTCAGCATTTTATATCGCGAAAGTCGAGATTGCCCAATCATTTCGGCTATTTTTCGCGGTACCCAATCATTTCGGCAATTTTTTCTTTTTACTCGCTGTTTTTATTGCGAGTTACCCAATCATTTCGGCTATTTTGTATGCATATATTTTTACTTGCTGATTTTGTTGCAAGCTGCCCCATCATTTCGGCTATTTCATGCGAGTTACCCAATTTTTGGCTGAAAGAGCGACCTCCCATAGAGCTTCTTCTATAAAAGAGCACAATGCCCCCAGCGTGTCCACCCTTTTAGGGGTGTGCTGTTGTGGAGGATTTACCTTCCAGTTTTCGGACAGCGCGAACTTGCCCAGCTGGTAGTGGTCTTCAACCCAATTTTTGAAGACGTAGCAATCTTCGAGTGGATGGCCCAATACTCGATGGTAGGGGCAGTAATTGGGATCATTGACATCGTTCGGTTGTAGTGGGTATCTCAGCTCCGGTAGAGTGATGAGCCCGTTGCGCACTGTTAGTTCGGACAGTCTCCTTGTTTTATCCCGGGAAAACGAGTAAGGGAGTCTCAACTTCTCATCGAGGGATTGCCGCTTGTTGCTTTGGCGAACAACCGGTCTCGGGCCACTCGGCTGTTGTTGAGCGATGGCAACGAAGGTTGCTTTCCCTTTGCCCTTTTCATTCCGAGGCTCCGACTTTGAAGAGGAAGGCCTATGGCCCATCTGGTCCATTTGGGCTAGCTTGTCAATCAAGGCCTGGAAGGTAGTCGGCTTGAAAAACATCATGAATTGGGATATGGTCGCCTGCGGATCGAGGGTTCTCACAAACATGCCTACAGCAGGAGCCTCTTCTATACGCTGTTCGCACTTCGACCATAGGTTGCGCCACCGTATCGCATACCGAATCCATGTTTCGCCCGGTTTCACCCTGACATTGATCAACGCCGTGATTGGGGTGCGTTCGCTGGCGCTTGCGAAATGCTGGGTGAATAACAGCTCCATCTCCGTGAATGTTTTGACGGAGTCATTTGGAAGCTCCGAATACCATTCGAAGGCCGTTTCCGCCAAGCTGACAACAAATTGGCGAAGCAACAGCTTATCGTCACCTCCGGTGTTGCCGCATAGAGCCCTAAATTGAGCCACGTGGTGGTGTGGATTCCCCGTCCCTTTATACACATGGAATTTAGGAATTGTGTATCCTGGCAGGTACTTTATCTGATCGTACCATCCTGGGTATGGTCGCCCGATTCTGACGACTTGGCCGATTGCTTCATTCTCTTGATGAGCTCGCATTTGCTGAGCTATATAATCATCGAGCAAGACTTTGGAGATGGTCTCCTCCTTGGCTGCTGACAGGTCCGGCAGAGGATTTGATGTCTCTCCTCTATCATCTTTAATTATTACTGGAGGATCTTCGGCTGGAGGGTCCGGCTGGATCATCGGTCCCACCATATCTTGGAATAAAATGGCCATTTGTTTTATGTTGGCCGCTTGTTCCGCAGCCTCTTTTTCCTTCTTCTCAAGCATTCTCCGAAGGAATTCGGCATCCGTTTCCTGCACATGACGCTGCTCTGACGATGTCTCCGGGCCTGCTTTTGGTCCTTTGAGTGCAGCCATGGCTGTCAGCATTTCTTGGAGCTTTTGTTGTTGTTGCTCCTGAGCCTTAGTCACAGACCGTGTAAGTGGTCGGTGAACCATAGAGATACAGCTATTCAATTTTCCGGAAGCCATATAAACAGTATGCACCACCATGCCCCCAGACTTGGGGCGTTTAGATTCAGTGTCCTTGCGATTTGCCAAAGACAAAGGGATCTTCTCCGTCCTCCTTCTTTTATGGGCGGTCAAAGTTGAGGGAGCCGTTGCAGCGGGCACCAAAACAGATGACACCTTCTGTGGCTTGACAGGGTGATCCCCTTCTCACCGAGCTTTCATCTTTTTCTGTTGGCGGGGGTAGTCTTGATCAATCACGGAGTCTTGGACCTGTCGCCGGACCTTGTGAATTTTAGAGGACAGCCGCTGAGGGGGTTGTTCTGGCTCTATCTTTGTAACATTTTCCATAGGCGGAGGGGATCTTTTTAGCACGGTAGTCGGAGAGTTCTTGCGGACCCTCCTGAGTGGTTCAAAGCTGTTCCCAGTTAGAACAGCAGCATCAATTTCTATTGTTGGAGCCGGCGGTGTCAATCCAGAAGGGGAACTGCCCCAAGCCTTCCTCACTCGACGCCAGTAGCGACGTCGAGCATGTCGTGCGGCCGGGACCACCTCCGCTGTTGGATGAGCTTCTCCATGCCCCCTGCTTTGAAGAGAGGCTGTTATTGGCGCTAGCCTGTTGAAGACAGACGTCCGCTGAGAGGGAATGGTCAACCTGTCGAGAGCCGACCTTCCAGTAGGGAGAGCAGCATGGATGACCTCAACTGCAGCAGGAGTTGGAGTGTCCTTCTCTGGTATTGCGAGCCTCTTTGCGGGCCACTTGAGCTTTGACCCAGCCTGCCGAAGACTGAAGCATTGGAGATGGACGATCCGCTGAGAGGGGTCGTGGTGGTTGCAAGCCGATCAAAGACTGATTTCTTCGCAGCTTCCTGTGACGGCATTTGAACATTGAAACTTGTTGGTGGGATCATGGTCCCAAAGAATAACCCTGTGGTGGCTCGCGTCACCTGGTCCATCGGCATTGTAAAAAGGGAGGCCACCGTAGGTGACTCCTCCGGCAAGGACGGAGTGAGAGTTGTTGCAGTTTTTGCAATTTGAAGCTATTGATCTTCTGTTTTTTGCACGGAGTAAGACACCAAATCTTAGTACCTCGAATTCAGGGGCAACCATAGCAAACTGCGTTTCATTTGCGAAACATGACACACGAAGTTTGGAGTGGAAAGAGGAAAAGGTCCCACCGGGCATGCCAGAATCTGTTTACCGCCGAATACGGGAGACGAAACCGCGTAGGTTCGTCTTGCCTGAATTTGGGGGCAGATGCTATTTGGTTTTATCCGTCCACCTCTCCGAACATGCCAGGTTGATTTATGGCACCGTGTATCGGAGGTTTAGACGGATGCGGCCGATATAGCAGACTTCGTCAGATTCCCTCTCATTTGAGGGGTTTTTGATTGTGGGGACGCTCTTCCCTGCAGGCACAATCTCCTGCAGTTAATTATGCTACCGCATAGCGGTAACCACTTTCTCCTTCTCCAGATGGTCACTTCGTGTCGTGTGTGTTTGTTTTGTTTTTTGTTGCCCGTGGATTGTATACGGAGACTAATTTATGTTGTCGTCCGTAGGGCGTGGATTAGTCCAAATCCGTATTTTCTTAGATTTGGGTTTTGGGTTGGGTTTAAGGATCGTTAATCTCATTTGAGACTAAGATCAACTTAAACGTTTGTTAATGATACATTAGTCTAATTTTAGACTAAGATCAACTTAACAATTTGTTAAGGATACGTTAGTCTAATTTTAGACTAAGATCAATTTAACGGGATCATTTAGATCCAACAAAAGAGCATTTAGGTTCTATTGTTTTAGTTTAGGGACTTTGCGGTCCATAAATTTAAGGACATCGTAGTTCATGGGATTTAAAGACATCATAGTCTATAAAGTTTTTGGATGTCGGGAAACACCACCTCTCTGAAGACGTTGAAGAATTACAACGACACATATCAGAGGTGTGAAGAGATATACCCTTGAACTAATGTCAGTTGAGGGATCTGTAGTTGGATTGATTTAAGGATCGTTAATCTCATTTGAGATTAAGATCAACTTAAATGGTTGTTAAGGATACGTTAGCCTAATTTTAGACTAAGATCTACTTAACATGGTTTTTAGGATCATTTAGATCCAGTGAAAGAGCATTTGGGCTCTATCGTTTTAGTTTAAGGACGTTGCGGTCTATAAGTTTAAGGACATCATAGTCCATAGTTTAAAGACATCATAGTCTATAAAGTTTAAAGACATCATAGTTTATGAGTTTAAGGACCCCACAGTCCGTGGTAGTTTAGAGACATCATAGTCTGTAAAGTTTAAGGACATCATAGTCCATGAGTTTAAGGACCCCACAGTCCATGAAATGTTTGGTTGTCGGGACACGTCACCTCTCTAAAGACATTGAAGGATTACAACGACAAATATCAGAGGAGTGAAGAGATGTACCCTTGAACTAATATTGGTTGGGAGATCTGTAATCCAATTTGGGACTAAGATCAAAGATTTATGAGCATATGGGCTCAATTAATCTGAATTGGAGATCGCTGGCCAACTTAGGCTCGACCCATTCATTTGAAATGTTGGACATTTAATTAGGCCCAGTCCTTTTTCATTTAACAATGCTGAGCATTGGTCCTGACAACTTTTGTCTTTTATTGGATGCTGAGCACTCATTATGGCTCTGGGCTTTGTCATTGTTAAATAAAAAGGGTTGAGTCCAAACAAATGTTCATAATTTTAACTGAGTGAGCTGAGCCCAAGTTTGCCACAAGTCCCTAACTCAGACCAGTTGAGCCCATGTGCTCACAACCGATCTTAGTCTCAAACATGACTACAGATCTCCCAACCAACATTGGTTCAACGGTACATCTCTTCATACCTCTGATATATGTCGTTATAATTCTTCAACGTCTTCAGAGAGATGGAGGGTCCTAATAACCAATAACTTTTTGCACATCCCCAAACGGTTGAATCAAAACCACACAGACTATGACGTCTTTAAACTGGACTATGATGTCCTTAAACTTTATGGACTGTGGGGTCCTTAAACTCATGGACTATGATGTCCTTAAACTTTATGGACTGTGGGTTCCTTAAACTCATAGACTATGATTTCTTTAAACTTTACAGACTATGACTTCATTAAACTGTTACGGATTATGATGTCCTTAAACTTATGGACCGCAATGTCCCTAAACTAAAACAATAGAGTTCAAATGCTCTTTTGTTGGATCTAAATGATCCTGTTGAATAGATCTTAGTCTAAAATTGGACTAACGTATCCTCAACAACGTTTAAGTTGATCTTAGTCTCAAATGAGATCAACGATCCTTAGACCCAACCCAATCCCAAATCTAAGAAAATACAGATTTAGACTAATCCACGCCTTACGGGCGACAACATATATTAGTCTCCGTATACAATCCACGGGAAACCAAAGATAAAACAAACACACTCGACACGAAGTGACCATCTGGAGAAGGACAAAGTGGTTACCGCGATGCGGTAGTGTAATTAACTACATGGGCTTGCGCCTACAGGGAAGAGTATCCCCACAATCAAAACCCCCTCAAACGAGGGGGAATCTGATGAAATATGCTACAACGGATGCATCCGTCTGAACCTCCGATACACGGTGCCATGAATCAACATGGCATTTTCGGAGAGGTGGACAGATAAAACCAAATAGCATCTGCCCCCAAATTCAGGCAAGACGACCTACGCGATTCCGTCTCCCGTATTCGGCGGAGAACAGGCACAATCTCATAAAATTTTCACTTACGAGATTCTCTCGACTCGTAAGAATAACTCTCCCTATGAGACCCTTACGGCTCATAGGATTCAAAGTCTTAAGTCACAGGGATCCAAACATATCCTTAAGTCGTCGTATTCCCTAAGTTACCCTACAGACGGTCCGATGTTGGCCCTTGTATACAATCCACGGGCATAAATAAACGATTCCACCACCAAGTTCCACCTACCATGAGGAATGTCCTCATTTGGTGAACGACACTTGTAAGTCCTCTCGACTTATAAGGAGAAAATACTCTTATGAGATCCTTATGACTTATAAGAGAAACACTATTTAGAAGTCCTCACGACTTCTAAGGAGAACATACACCTACTAGATCCTCACGACACATAGGGAGAAATACCTTTATGAGACCCTTATGGCTCGTAAAGTCAAAAAGCCTTAGTCAACAGGATCCTAACTTTGTTTGCTAAGCCACCTTTGTTCAAACCAGCAAGGCAAATGATGATTCGCTCCTGGCAATATCCCAGTTGTAGCGATGTTGATGCCTAAATCGGTATCAAAATCCAATTCTTTTCATGGCAAATGATGATTCGCAACCGGAAATATTCCGGTTGCAGCGATACTGATGCCAAGATTGGTATAAGATCTTAAGCTCCATACTCGTAATAAAAACCTGCGAGCAAGAAATGCATATAAAAATAGCCGAAATGATGGGGCAACTCGCAATAAAAATCAGCGAGCAAAAAAAAGATTAGGCAACTCATAATAAAAGCAGTGAGTAAAAAGAAAAAATAGCCGAAATGATTGGGCACTGCGATAAAAAGACGAAATGATTGGGCAATCGCGACTTTCGCAATATAAAAAGCTGAAATGATAGTGCATCGCGGAAAGAAATAAAAAAAATAAAACTTTTGCCCTGCAGGTAAGTCCACATCAATCCTTGTATACAATCCATGGGAATAAACGAAAAAGGAACCATATTTTCCCACCAGGCTCCGTCAAAGGGAGTTCACAAAACAACCTAAAAACTATCCTCGACACTCGTCTCATTATAGCAGACATATTGTTAACAATGGCGTTCCTTCTCACTCCAGCAGGATGAAGATGCGACGTCAACAAACAACCCTTGGGTCAAAACAAAGCGGATCCATGGCAAAGTCCCTAGTTCCAAGCCTCGACGGTTCACACACAACTTAGAGACCACCTCGACATTCTCCTCGTTACAACAGACGCAGTGTTAACAACGGCATTTCTTCTCACTCCAGCAGGATGCAGACGCGACGTCAACAAAGACCCCAGGGTCAAAAAAAACGGAGACATGGCAAAGTCCCTAGTTCCAAGGCTCGATGGTTCACAAACAACCTAGAGACTACCTCGACACTCGTCTCGTTACAGCAGACATAGTGTCAACAATGGCGTTTCTTCTCACTTCAGTAGGATATAGACGCGGCGTAAACAATGACCCCGGGGTCAAAACAAAACGGAGCCATAGAAAAGTCCCTAGTTCCAAGTCTCGACGGTTCACAAACAACCTAGAGATCACCTCGACACTCATTTTGGTACAACAGACGTAGTGTCAACAGCGGCGTTTCTTCTCACTCCAGCAGGATGCAGACGCAACGTCAACAAATGACCCCAAGGTCAAAACGAAATGAAGCCATGGTAAAGTCCCTATTTTCAAGTCTCGACGGTTCATAAAACAACCGAGAGGTCACCTCGACATTCGCTTCATTACAGCAGACGCAGTGTCGACAAAGGAAGCGAAGGCCAAATTCCTAGCTTCGGGGTCTTGACGACAACTCAAATAAAACCCGAAAGACTATCGGAGATCATCCCACACCAGTGCGGAGTGGTTATGACTCATCGGGGCTCCCAAACTGAGCTTAACCTTAAGTAAAAAGCGACATGGAAAAATTTCTAACGCTTGCTCTTCCGACGGTCAAATTGCCTAGGAAGATTACTTGAAGACGTCTTGTCGAGCCTCCGAAGGGATTAGAAACACGACAGTCTTGGGGCTACTCGAACAGCAGCGTAAAGACTGCATATCGAAGAATGCATCAGCCAATACGACGGTACGACAGACAAAAACTCTAGTGCCACAAAACCTAACGGACCTTTTTCGCAAAGAGCAGGGGTTATCCATGCGTTAGAGCAAGTTTGCCTACAAGACCAAGTGAGGTAAACTAAACAAACTCCGAAATGAGTCCATAAACTAGAGACTCCGGAATGAGTGAATAAACTACAAGCTCCGAAATGAGTTCATAAACTAGAGACTCTGGGATGAGTGAATAAGCTACAAACTCCGAAACGAGTCCATAAACTAGAGACTCTGGCATGAGTGAATAAACTACAAACTCCGAAATGAGTATATAAACTACTTCACACCAGATCAAGACATCGAAGAAAAGAGAAATGCCAGTATGAAATAAAATATGTATTTTATTCAAGAATTTAAGTGAATACTAGATACATTTCATTCTGGAATCAAAATGAATACATGTTATTCATGAATAAGAAGAATACAATCAGTACAATGAGGGGGGTATAATGACACTTATTAAGGAGGAGGCATTTTCAACAATCTGACGAACCGTTCACGCGCTCCCCTCAACTCCTTCTCGCGTTCAGCTACAGCGGCCTACTCCGTATCGATTTGAGCCAGTTGTTGCAAGCAGGATGAAAACTTCTCATCAATTTCCTGCTTAGCGGTTTCGCAATCCTGTGTGACTCGCTTGGTGAAGTTAAGCTTCTACCTTAGCACTAGCTCGTCCGAAATATATCGTTGGAGGTTTTCAAAAATAGCTTTCAGCTGCGCAGCATTCGCTTCAACCTGGGCATGCAATTGGGCGGATTCGTCAGAAGCCGCCTCACGCTCCTTTCACCTCAGGGCCACCTTTTGTTCAAAATAGCGAATGGAAGAGACACTCTGCTCGACCTACGCATCCCGTTGAGAGTTCAAAGTCAATACCTCAAGAGCGAGATGCTTAAGCTCAATCTCATGCAGGCGAGCCTCGATCTTCCTGCAATAATCAACCCAAGAACTAACAAGATCTTCATTGTGGAAATTCACGAGCGACGCCGGCATTGGATTGACTTCCTTGGCAAAATCCGTAGCAGAGGTGAGGGCCTTGGCGTCGAGATCTTCAATAAACTCGCTTAGCATTCGCCGACTATTCATTGCGCCCCTGGAAGATGGGCATTTAGTGAAGGGCCCCGTGGGTGTAGGAATGTAGGACTCAAAAGGAGTTAAAGCCGGTGTAATCGCTGCAAAATAAATCACGGTCAGATTTCAACTCAAAAGACAAAGAAAACACCCGAGGGACAGAATCTACCGTACCGGCTGTTGAAGGTGGCAAAACAGGGAGCACCGGAGGCGTGGCTATTCTTTCGCTTCCTCCTCCGAGCCGTGATACTGTGGTCAATATAAGGAAGGCTTAGCAACAAAAAGTTTACTCATAAAAAAGAGAAATACTAGGTGAAGAATATACTGACCAATACAGAAAGGTGGAACGACTTCCGATTGGAAAGAAAAATGCAGGTTTAGCACCTGGTATAAGTGGTCGAAAAGTACTCCTGCAGAGCTGCGACAATGTATAGTCAATACAAAGAGGATTGTATCCACAGTAAAGCAACTAAGTGAGAAACCTATACCTTCCAAAATTTGAGGAGGCACAAAAAGAAAGCGAAGGAACCGTGACCGTCAAAGTGGCGACCGACGATAATTCTTCAGCCGGCACAGCTTCAGGATTTACCGCGCCTATGATCAAGACAAAAGAAATATCATTAGAGGGGCTTAACAAGATTAAAAACTCAAAAATAATAACCCAAGGAATACCTGGCAAGTCAGAAACCAAAACCGGGCCTGAAGCGTCACCTGCTGTGACGGCTTCTTCGGTTTCCATTGCGAGAGCATATTCAACACCCACAGATTCATCTCTTGATTCGACAAGGGCTTTCATAATTCTTGCGTCACCCGCCGATATCAAGGATCCACAGCGGGAAAGAGAGGCGGTTGGAATGATCCCAGACTCCAGGGAAAGATTGGACGCTTCATGCTCTTTAGTTGTCAGCGCTTTACATGTCCCGCCGTCATCTAAATTTGGTCCTGTAAATAAAAAAATGTGTATGTTAAATAAATAGACAGGAGGGGAGGAGCTGTTGTTAAGGACCGGGGTTTTTTCTACCTTGAAGTAGTCGTTCACTCTCTTTATGAGCTATACGCGCAACCTGTCTATGGGCAGTAGACAGGGCAGAAGGAAAGTCTACCGAAGGAATGTCAGCAGGCGGAAAATTGCTTGAGCTTGCACCCGTGGCCAAGAAAGCATCGTGTTCCCTCGCCCCGTGCTTTCTGCGCTTCCTCTCAACCTGAGCCGTGAGAACCGACCTCCTTAAGACTTCCGACAGGGGGACGTCGTCGTCCGAACCGAGCTCTACTTCTGGAGCCGCTACGGTGTCCATCATCGGCTGCTTTAGCAATGCCTCCTGTGGTGGCATTGGGAGGGCCACGACCATGATCAGTGGTTCTGGAAGTTTTGTTGCATCACCGCTTGGGATTGGCACTGCACTTGAAACAACTTGGCTTGTGGTAGTTCCTGCAACAAGGTGAAGAAAATGGTCAAATCATGAATAAAAAGAGTAAAGGTGTAATGAAACGAATTATACCTTGACCCAAAGAAGCGCGGAGCCTCTCTTCTTCCTCGAACGTCCTGAGGGAAGCTGCAAGAGCCTCTTCGGCAGATATACCTGTTGAAGAACAGAGCGCTTAAAAAAGCATAATAAGGGGAGAAGGGATAGGTGCAGAAGAATGTAAATGAAGTATACTTGACTCCGCAATAGAGATCAACGGCGCTTCCTCGCGAGCCAGTCGCTCGGAAGCAGCGATGGCAGCCTGTAGATCAGTATCGGTTGTAGGCATGTCAAAGAAACCCTCATTGGTGCTATATTCGCACAAGCCCTCACTGTAGGGAGCATGGGGCTCCTGGCCGAATACGACGTCGGCAGAGAATAGAGATTTCTTTCTCTTCTGCGAAGCTTTCGCTTGACAGGCCTCTTAGGACAGCGGGTTCCGATCTCTGAACCGATACCCGAGTCTGGAGACGCCACGTCTACCGCAGTTGTGGGAACATCTGGTTGAATCTTCTCAGGGAAAGCTCATAGCACCATAGCCATAGTGATCTCTCTTAAAGAAGGACGAACGGTGGTTCGTCGCTTCAAAGGGACCGCTGGATTACCAGCTGGGACGGCTTCCTTGTGATTGAGTAACAGCCGCCTTTCCTTTCTGATAACAGCACTCTTTGCATATTGTTACCACGCCACGTATGTGTTCGAAGCTTTCGGCACATAGCTCGGTTCGCTGACGAGAAAATGGGACCCCGTATTTAATCGAATAAAATAGTGCAACGCACTACGAATACCTTCCTCCGTAGCAGTGCCTTGAGAGGAACGCCTTGATTATAGCCCAGCTGTTGAGCGAAGCGGTGCGGGCAGTACCTCATGAACAACACCGAGACGTTTTGTCTAAACACTAGGAAGCCCAGCCTGATGGAGTATAGGTGCATAACCTCCCGGGCCCTCAATGCGGAAGCCCTATCCTTAAAGGTATCGCGCAACGATTGAACCACTTTGGTGGGTTCTTTACCGATGGTCAAGACATTATCGACAAAGGTAATACTGTCACCAACCATGCGTGGTCGGAGGAGAAACCGCCGAGCCACTCGTTGTGACGGGTCCAGAGCAGAAGCATCAACTAGGTACATTACCGGAGGGAAGGTGTAGTTTTCGTAGAACTGGGGTCGTTTGTGAACGCCAAAGGCACCCAGCACGTGCATCTCAATCCATGATGTGAAGTAATGTAATGGGAGATACACAGGATTTACCCCTGGCTGAGTAGTGTTAGCTGCTAAACTTAGGCCATGGTATAGGTGAGCTAACCCCGCGATCCTAACGGCCACATGCATCCCCTCGATAATGAGATGGGCCGGATAAAAGACAGACGGACTCGTATAGCGGGGGTGCATGGGAAGCACGAACCAACTCAGCCATAGGCCAATGAACCCCAAAAAGAACGACTCTTCGTCACCACCCGGGGCAGCGATCTCCGCAAAGGGGACAACTGGAGTGTCCGAAATAAAGAAATTCTTTAGATCCGCTTCCGGCGTCGGCAAGTTATCTAAACCAAACCCGAACGGGTCGTCGATTTTATCGAATTTCGCGGCCTGCTTAACAGAACTTCCGGACGAAGAAAGCGGGCAATAAAATCTCCGAAGCTAATCCCATGCCCCTAGACTCCAGGAATAAATTCCCTTACATATTCAACACCTTGATCAAGCTGGGGAACTGATGTTGAACGGCGTTCTCCGGGGTAAGGCCTGTTACCACTGACTTAGTGTCAAAGATGTACTCATCAGGAGGAAGTATCTCCTCATATTGCTCCCCTCCGATGTGTAAGCCGGAGATCTCCGCGAACTCTTCCAATGAAATCAAAACTTCCCGATCTGATAAGAGAAAAGTGTGGGTCGGGATGTTCCGTTGTTCCAAAAAAGACTTGATTCACCACACATGAGGAGCTTGGTAATAAAAGAGAGACGCGTAGATTGCGGGGTACAACCCGGTCTTCAGCAGCCGCGACTTCTTGGCTGACAATTATACCGAGCCCACTGTAGGTAGCCGGACGAATGATGTGGAGTCAATCCTATCATCTAAACTTTCCCCCAAGGGTGTGACTCGCCTTGACATATGTGCCGCCCCAAAATGTCCAAGGCTATCGATGGTTGTACGGGTATCGATACCATGGAAGGCTGAAGACGACCTTTCGAGGTCCAGTTGACTCTTCTATGGTATAAGTAATTTGAAGCGGGTCAGCATAGTGAATTGGTAGGATCGGCTTCGAAGACGCTGCACAAGAAAAACTACGCCGACCTCGGATAATCTGACTATACCATGACCCCTACTGGTGAAGAGATTTTTGCTCTAGGCCATGGTCCTTAATAAGCGCAAAGACTTCCCGATCCACGGACGCGTCGGCAAAGGAGCTCTCTGAACGTATGAAAGGAAAGGAGGAATCAAAAGCCATAATACCTGCATAAAAGGGGAAGGGTTAGCTATCGACACTATGTTCAGGACTCTAACACTCTTTGGTACTTAAAAATTGTACTGCACAGCAGTGCAAAAGAAAGGGATAAAGGGGGCCCACAAAATTAAGGTAACACTCCATCAATGATGAGGTAGTCACTCATTTAAGAATAAAATCCAAAAGGATTCTCATTTAATGAGAAAACATCATTGGACTCGGGAGTTAAACTCCCTCGAGAGCTGTGCTCTGCAAACAGATTTCAAATTTGTCAAGAAAATTAAGAAGAGAATAAAATTCCCCAATTTTTTTTTCAGAGCCAAGCTCTGTAGAACAATGGGATAACATCCCAGAACTTTCAAAAGCAAAGCCAAATCTTAAGATCTTCACGATCTGCAAGAAAAATCTTAGAACTCTAAGAGAACTTTATAAAAGGAGAGCAAAACTCTGATTAACGAGTTAAGAAACCGTAATTTTTTTAACCCTATCTCCGCAGTTGATGGATGTGGCATTTGAAAAGATGCGCACGGCCTACAGTCTTGGTTTGATATCAAAGATAAGGCGGGACCGCTCGGTGGACCTTCTTCTTGAGAGTTTTTAGAAAAGGTTGGTCGTTGCATCTTGCTTGGCGGATGGGGTCCCCGGCGAGTCCATGGCTTCTAGGGTTCATAAGCACCGTCAGAAGGAGCGGGCCGAGGATGCTTGGGTTCGGCTGGAGGATATTTCCTCTGAGTATCACCGACAATGTTTTCTTAATCCCCGCCCTTCTCTGTTGTAATCTTTGTAAAGCTGGAGAGCCCCTAATACCTCTAAAATAAATAAATTTGTTTTTGGTAGTAGTGTATTGTCTCTTTTTCTCTCCTCTGTACATTTTATATTAAATCTTAAAAAACGAAAAAACCTTGGAGTCTCGGAACCGAGAAAAAAGAAACAAGGGGTTGGAGCCCCACGGCGGTGAAAAGAGCCACTTCTGCGAGATGACCTAGCTCGAAGGACTTAGTTAATGCCGAACTTCCCTTCTTTTAGCTAATGAAGAAGCCGAAAAGGAATTACATTATTAAAAGAAGGTACATGCTTATTTATACAACTTAAGCTTTTCTGCGTTATAAGGCCGGGGAAAGTTACGGCCCCGGGCATCCTGCAGGCGGTATACTCCTCCGGGCAACGTTTTTGTTGCGAGAAACGGTTCGTCCCACTTCGGGGAGAACTTGTGCAGTCTCTCTTGGTCTACGAACTCGTTTCTTCGTAAGACCAAATCTCCCGTCTAAAAGGCCCGATATTTAACTCGGGCGTTGTAGTAGCGAGTGGTCTGTTGCTGATAGGCGGCAGTTTTGATTTGCACTCGATCTTGCTTTTCCAACAAGATGTCCAAGTTGCTTCGGAGTGCCGAGGTGTTAGCTTCATCATCAAAGTGTTCGAACCTATAACTAGGTAGATAATCTCGGCGGGTACCATTGCCACGGTACCGTAGCAGAGGCTGAATGGGGTTTCTCCTGTGGATGTTTTTTTCGACGTCCGCAACGCCCATAGCACCCATGGTAATTCCTCAACCCCGCTACCTTGCCTGCCTTCCAAACGGACTCTGAGGTCGCGGATGACGCCTCGATTTACTATCTTGGCCTGCCGTTTGCATTGTGGATGTGCGACCACGACAAATTTCATCAGTATGTGATAGTCGCTGCAAAACTCCTTGACTTTATCGTTTTCAAAATGGGTCCTATGGTCGGTAACTATGCACCTCGGGATTCCAAATCGTGAAATTATGTTGTTCTGCAGGAACTTTATTATAGAGGTAGCATCAGGTTTCCTGATTGGCACGGCCTCTATCCATTTTGTGAAGTAGTCCACAGCGATAAGGATGTATCTATGTTCGCCCGCGCCGTTGGGGAGATGACCTACCATATCCATCCCCCATTGTGCGAACGGCCATGAGGAACTAAGTGGCATTAGTTTGGTGGCGGGAAGACGATGTATGTTGCCGAAGAGTTGTCAATTCTTGCATCTTCTGACCAAGTTCTCGGCATCCTGGTGTATTTTCAGCCAATAGTACCCTTAGAGTAGTGGCTTTTGGACCAGGGTTCGGACCCCTTGATGTGCTCCCCCGACCCCTTCATGTACTTCTCGCAGAACATAGTCTGCCTCGGGGGGGTCGACGCATCGCAGCAGAGGCTGAGTGTATGACTTCTTGTACATGTTTTCGTTGCTCCAGACGAAATGGCGTGCTTTGGACCGAAGCCGGCGAGCTTCTCCTCAGTCTTTGGGAAGTACACCATCCTTCAGGAACTCTACGAAGGGCTTCCTCCAATACCGTCCTTCTTCCTGTGTTGTGAAGATTTGGAGCATTCCTTCTCCGTCTTCCACACTGGTCTGTGGCAAAACTTCGAAGAGGATATTTCTTTTATAGTTGGCCGAATAGGAAGAAGCGAGTTTGCTTAAGGCGTCGGCCTAGGTGATCAAATTCCTGGGAATTTGCTCCACTTGGACCTCGTCGAAATTTTTTCGAAGACTTTTTACTTTGGCCAGACACTTTATCATGAGTGGCTCCCAGGCCTCAAAATGCTCAGTTACTTGGCCGACGACTAGTTCGGAGTTGCTGTGAAGTCTGATGGTTTTCAGCCCTATCCCGGAGGAGATTCGCAGTCCTGCCAACAAAGCCTCGTATTCTGCGGCGTTGTTTGATGCTCTAAACCTGAGATTTAAAGATTATTCCATTTCCGCTTCCTCCGGGCCGCGTATGATCAGGCCAGCCCCCTCCCCTCCTTGGTAGAAGATCCGTCCACATAGCGCACCCAATCCGGGATGGGGTCGGGCACCTCCTCGACTGAGGGACGTGGTTCGGGACCCCGTGCCGTCATTTCTTCTTTAGTGGGGATGGTACATTTGACAACAAGATCTGCTAAGACCTGTGCTTTGATGGATTGTCGGGGCGGTATTTGATATCGAATTGGGACAATTCCCACCTCCATTTCTCCAGACGACTTGATGACTCGGGGAAGGTCGCTCGGTGAGGACGATGATTGTGTGCGCTTGGAAATAGTGTCGAAGTTTTCTGGAGGCGACGACAAGTGCCAGGACTATTTTCTCTATGGCCGGGTATCTCGTTTCAGCGTCCTTGAAAATATGACTCACGTAGTAGAACGGTCTCTGTATGCCTTCAAATTCTATGATGAGCAACAAGCCTACAGCTTGGTTGGAGATGGACAGATATAGCAATAGCTCGTCACGATCGATCGATCGGGTGAGTAGCGGTGGGGTCGCTAGGTGCGCCTTGAGTTGTTCGAAAGCGTTATGGCACTCCCCAGACTATTCGAACTTAGGAATTTTCTTTAGGGCCCTGAAAAATGGGAGGCACCTCTCTCCAGATCTGGAAATAAAGCGATCCAGGGCAACGACCCTCCCCACGAGTCGCATGATGTCGACATTGATCTTATGTGATGCCATATTGAGGATGGCGCTGATCTTTTCAGGGTTGGCTTCAATTCCTCGATGGGTAACCATGAACCCGAGGAACATCCTACTGATGACTCCGAATGCACACTTTGCTGGATTCAGCTTCATTTTGTACTTGCGCAGGACTCTTCAGCGCCGAAAATAGAAATGAACCGCGTATGTCGTTTTGCCTGAATTTAGGGGAAGATACTATTTGGATTTATCCATCCACCTCTCCGAAGATGCCGAGTTGATTTATGGCACTGTATATCGAAGGTTTAGATGGATGCGGCCATTGTAGCAGACTTCGTCAGATTCCCTCTCGTTTGTGAGGGGTTTTTGATTGTGGGGACGCTCTTGTTCCCTCATGGAAACCGAACAAAAAATACATATATATATATATATATATATATATATATATATATAGAAAAGCAATGGGAAAAGCCCTAAAATGGTGCATCACGTGCCCACATGTGATAGGCGCTGCGCTTAACAAAGCAAGGCTAAAACTTAAGCTAAAACTGAGCCTCACGTGCATACACGTGACTGTTATATACAAAGTATATAAGCGTCTTCTTAAAAACAATTGGCCAGAAGAAGTCACGTGGTAGCACGTGGCGTTTTTTGATATGCTTAACGCTGTGAAGGGTCACGTGCTACATGTGATGAGCCCCTATGCTTTCTAAACCGATGAAATTAAATTCTAAGATAAAATGGGTCAAAACCCCATTTGGAAAACATTTCCCTAAATCTTTTTAAACAATAAAGATTGCGCTTTGCAAAGCAGAGCGCCGTTGGATTCAAAATCTAATGGTGATTAAAAATTACCAATTTATAGAAGAAGATTCTGTAAGTCTACGGTAGCGCCCCGGCCGTCTACAGATGCCAAATACGGAACAAAAACTTTTTAACTGGCGCTATCGTATACTATAACCCGGATCTGCCATTATTGCTAAACTAACAAACTGTAAAGATGGTAGAAAAGTTATACTGAACGATCCGAGTCCTTCGTTCTTTAACCATCATCCCACGCTCCGTTGCGGTTGCTCCGATCTCGTCGATCTCCGATCTGCTCGTCCAGGTGGCACCACGTCAACGATTCTTTAAACGGGCTCCCGCCTCTGACTCGAGGCAACTCGGTCGTCAAGTTTGCTAAAAGAGACGACCAAGATTGATGTAGAGAATAAGTAGAAGACTTTGTCTCACTTCGTCCAAAGCCGTGGACGATCGGTTAATGAAGTTGCCAATTAATTCGGGTGATGGAATGAAATGAGCTATGAAATTTCCATACACTCCAAAACTATCATAATCTTTTAACCAAAATGAATCAATCAAATGTGTGAGAGAGAGGAGGGGGCCGGCCATCATATAAGGAGGTGGGGGGTCAGTGTAGGAGAGGGGGAGGTGATAATAAGAGAAATATCTAGTGTGAACACAAAGTATGAACACAATAAATAAAACTAATGAATCACTAATCCTTGTCACCAAAACCATTAATGCAACATATGAGTCATAAGCCTAATCACCACTTCTAGAACCTTCTAGAAGCATGACTCACCCTCATACAAGAAAAGATAAATCGGTCTTTAACCGAATATTAAAATACGGGCGATAGAAAACTGGAAACTGGAAACATCCAAAAGCGATCCTGAAACGAATTTCAAGATAACCCCGTAACTGTATAAATATACCCGCATTTGTATTACGACCGAATACAAATGCAACTGAGACAAAGATATTATATCTACTCAATATAATACTCGGATCCGGCTTAAACCAAAGTCCACCAGTATTATTTGCCCGAAAAATGACACGTGCGTAAACGCACGTGCATTTTCCGAACCCTGCCATAAAACCACACGGCCTCTATAACTTTTCGCCCGAACTTGGGAAACTGTCTGTGGGGAACTCTAACGACTCGTCAGTACCCTGGCAGTGGGTTTAACCACAAGCCATCAGCGGCACTAGCAGTGCGCAACGGCTGCCCATGGACTGACCTCAAGGGAGGCCGATGAGCGAACTCATCCGGAAACCCTGCTGAGCCTAACAGTGACAATGCATATACAGTCCGTTCCGTTCGTCTATGAGTATCGCATATCTGCCTAGAGGGCTGGTAACGTCAGACCCCCAATAGCAGTATAAGTCGTGTCGGAGTGTAGCCCAATAACACCCTGAGATATTACTGGAGTACCTACCAGTAAATCTCCTGCCACGGCCGTAGGCTTTGTGTAATGGCTCTCTTAGACACATCACGATCTCGCCCCCAATACCGGGAGAGACGAATCCCCTGCTGATCCGCTCACTTGCCACCATGTGGCTCGGGACTGTACCCAAAACCTACCTGTTTGCACGACTCCTTTGAGCCGTGGTAGGGGAGAAATCAAAGCACAGTGGGAACTCACACGAGACAAATGACGACCTCAGGTCGATGAACTAACCTGTACACATGTCACCAGGGAACTGCTATCTGACGATAGGTATAGTACCAACTAGCAGATTCCCGGCGAGTCCTGTCCGGTGTGCTCATAACCCAATGAGCACCTGTATACATCTTAGGTGATCCAACTGACACCAGTGGCTTGTGAGACCGGCCACCGCCCCTCATCGGGGTCTCGACTGTATACACTAGTCTACTTCGGAGTATCGATGCCTTGTCTCGAAACTCCCACGACTAGGGACCACAATTAAGGATATGCGTATAAACCACCCTACTCTCACGTATATGATCGCCATCATACTGTAGGTAGTAAAGCAAGATTCTAAGGGCTCTATCAAAGTGTAACAGTGATCAGTCACCTGAACCTGTACACGACTGATAAAGGAAAACCAGATAGCATACTATCATCTCGAGTAAGACTGTCCTACCGGTATAGGTCCTCCGCAATCATTGCAATCACGTACCTGCGATCCAATAATTGACTCTGAGGGCACTATATCCAACAGATTCTGTGTAGGGAAATATTTTCCTAATTTTGTAAGAAATATCTTCTGTAAAACAGAAGTCCTTGGATTAAAAATCCAACGGTGAATAAAATTCACCGATTGATCTAAAAGATCATTTTGGTTGGCTATAAAATCAATCAAAATCTCTCAATGAGAGATTGGCTAAACAAACTGATTCTTTTCTTTCTCGTATAAATAGGAGCCAAGTAAAAAAGAAGAGGGGAGAGATATACAGAAAACACAGAAGTAAGGAGAGAGAAGAACACCCTTGAAAGCAAAGAAAAAAAGAGAAAAGAGAATTTAATTCTCCGGAGAGAAGGTCTTTTCAAAGAAGAAGGAAACTCTAGGTAAGAGAAGGAAGGAGATTACTCCATAAGTTTCCACAAAACAAAAGAGAATTTAATTCTCAAACTAAGAGTTTAACTCTTCTAAAAAGAACTTAGTTCTTCCTCTGGTTAAAGATCTGCAGAAGCAGATCTCCGCACAAGTTAAGAATTTAATTCTCATCGGAGAGATCTGTCGTGCAGATTCAAAACTTAGGGGGAGAATTGAGTTTAAAGAATTTAATTCTTTCAGTGTAACATAAAAGAATTTAATTCTTTCAATGTAACATATAGGAATTTAATTCCTCTAAATAGAATTGGGGTTTAACCCAATAAAAGAATTTAATTCTTAAACAAGGGATTTAACACTCCATGCATGTCAAAGAGATCAGCACCTAATATATCACGTGCGCCCACGTGAGCCTCCCCTCAATGACCAAAAGAGAACAATTGATATTAGGTCATGTGACCCCACGTGACCCCTGAGAAGTGCTCGGCATTTATAAAAGAGAGAAAGGGAATAAACCCTATTTTTGGAGCGCCTCACGTGACCCCCAAGAAGTACTCAATTTTTATAAAGCAGAAAGGGAATAAATCAAAGGGCAGTTTTTATTCTTAGGGCGCCTCACGTAATCCCACGTAACCCAATAGTGTTTAGCATTCAGAAAAGAACAAGGGAATAAACCCAAAGGAGCAGCGTCAACTTCAAGCGTCTCACGTGACCCTACGTGAGCGCATCAAATTCTTAGTGTTTAACATTACTTCAAACGTCTCACGTGAGTGTTCTTAAAATCCAGTGTTTAACATTGCCTCAGAGTATCACGTGGGAGCACGTGAGCGCTGAATAAACATGTTAGTGTTGAATACTATGAAGGGCTAACATTAGCTAGAATCAGTCCAAAAGTTCCAAGGACCAGCAATTGAGCTCTTCATGCTCAGGGTCTCCAAAGCCGATCTCAAGACAGCTAATATGCTCCCAACAAATGTCATCTAAACCGATGTTCATCCCACTTCCCAAAAGCGGGACATTGGTCCAAGGGTACATCTCTTCATATCTCTGATACATATCGTTGTAATCCTTCAACATCTTCAGAGAGATGGGGGGACCCAATAACCAATGACTATTCATGCATCCCCAAACTGGTTAAACCAGAATCCTATGGACTATGATGTCCTTAAACTTTATGGACTGTGAGGTCCTTAAACTCATAGACTATGATGTCTTTAAACTTTACAGACTATGATGTCTCTAAACTCCATGGACTAAGATGTCCTTAAACCCAATGGACCGCAAAGTCCTTAAACTAAAACAATAGAGCCCGAATGCTCTTTTGTTGGATCTAAATGATCCTGTTAAGTAGATCTTAGTCTAAAATTAGACTAACGTACCCTTAACAAATGGTTAAGTTGATCTTAGTCTAAAATTAGACTAAGGTATTCTTAACAAACGTTTAAGTTGATCTTAGTCTCAAATGAGATTAACAATCCTTAAACCCAAACCAAAACCCAAATCTAAGAAAATACGGATTTGGACTAATCCACGCCTTACGGGCGACAACACCAATTAGTCTCCGTATACAATCCACGGGAAACCAAAAATAAAACAAACACTCACGACAAGAAGTGACCATCTGGTGAAGGAGAAAGTGGTTACCGCGATACGGTAGCATAATTAACTGCTGGGCTTGCGCCTGTAGGGAAGAGCGTCCCCACAATCAAAAACCCCTCAAACGAGGGGGAATCTGACGAAGTCTGCTACATCGGCCGCATCCGTCTAAATCTCCGATACACGGTTCCTTAAATCAACTCGGCATTTTCGGAGAGGTGGACGTATGAAACCAAATAGCATCTGCCCCCAAATTCAGGCCGGACGTCCCAACGTCCCGGTCGCATCTTTCGGCGGAGAACAGATTCTAGCATGCCCGGTGGGACCTTTTCCTCTTTCCACTCCACACTTCGTGTGTCGTGTTTCGCGAACGAATCGCGGTTTGCTATGGTTGCCCCTGGATTCGAGGTGCTAAGATTTGGTGTCTTGCTCCCATGCAGATCAATGGCTTCCAACTGCACCAATTGCAACAATTGTAACAATTCATGTTCCATCTTCACAGGTGGAGTGACTTATGGGCCTCAAGCGGCCTCCAATTTCAGGACGCCAGTGGAGCAGGTGACGCAAGCTACCACTGGGCTGTTCTTTGGGACCATGCTCCCACCCATGAGCTTCAATGCCCCAATGCCATTGCAAGAGGCTCCGAAGAAGTCGGTCTTTGATCTGCTTACGATTACCACGGCCCTTCTCAACGGGTCATCCAAGTCCAGCACCTCAGTCTTTGATAGTCTTTGATAGGCTAAGCCAAAACTCCATTGGGTCCATGAAGAGGCCCGCGATACCTGAAGGGGTTATCCTAAAATGGATAGCCATCCCTGCTCTAGTGAAAGAAGTCGTCAAAGCGGCTTCTCCTGCTAAAAGATCAGTCTTTGCAAGACTGGTCGCTCCAACTCCCGTTCTGGGTGAAGTCACCAAGGCTTCTACCCCTGCTCGAAAGTCTGCCTTTGACAGGTTGGCCATCCCTTCTCAGCGGACGTCGGTTTTAGATAGGCTAACGACGACAAATGCCCCTTATCAGAGCAGGGGGCATGAAGAGGCCACCCCCATAGTTGAGCCAGTACCGTTTGGTCGGCACGCTCGACGTCGCCACTGACGCCGAGTGAGGAAAGCTAGGGGCAATTACCCATCTGGACTTACCCCGCCGGCTCCAACGATGGAAGTCGATGCTGGTGTTCCAACTGGGAACAGCTTTGAACCACTCAGGAGGGTGCGCAAGAACTCTCCGATGGCCGTGCTAAAAAGATCTCCTTCACCTACTGAGAACGTTACAAAGGTGAAGCCAGAGTAGCCCCCTCAGCCGCTGTCCTCCAAAATTCACAGGAAGGGTCCAAGACTCGGTGATCAACCAAGACTACTCCAGCCAACCAAAGAAGATGAAAGTTCGGCAAGAGAAGGATCGCCCTGTTGTACCACAAAAGGTGTCGTCTACTTGGGTGCCCGCTGCAACGGCTCCCTCAACTTCGACCGCTCACAAATGGGGAAGGCTGGAGAAAATTCCTGTGTCTGCGACGAATCTCAAGGGCACTGAATCTAAACGCCCCAAATCTGGAGGCATAGTGGTGCACACTGTCTATATGGCATCCGGGAAAGAGGATAGTCGTATCTCTACTGGTCATCGACCACTCACCAGATCCGTAAGAAAGGCCCAGGAGCAATAACAGAAGATCCAGGAAATGTTAACACAGATGGCCGCACTCACTGGGCCAAAAGAAAGCCCGGAGACATCGTCAGAGCAGCGTCATGAACAAGAAACCGTTGTTGAGTTCCTCCGCAGAATCCTCGAAAAGAAAGACAGAGAGGCCGCGGAACAAGCGGCCCACATAAAACAAATGGCACTTTTATTCCAAGATATGGTCGGAATGATGATACAGCCGGATCCTCCAGCTGAAGACCCTCCGATTGTCCTTGAAGACGACAGAGATGAGACATCGAACTCTCTTCCGGCTCTATCAACGGCCAAAGAGGAGACGATCTCCAAAGCCGCCCTGAATGACTATATAGCTTAACAGATACAAGCTCATCAGGCGAGCAAAGCGGCTAACCAAATCGTTAAAACTGGACGACCCTATCCGGATTGGTACGATCAAATAAAGTACCCGCCAGGATATACAATCCCTAAATTCGACATATATAAGGGGACGGGAAATCCACACCAACAAGTGGCTTAATTCAGGGCTCTGTGCGGCAACAACGGAGGTGACGATAAGCTACTGCTTCGCCAATTTGTTGGCAGCTTGTCGGAGACAGCGTTTGAATGGTACTCTGAGCTCCCGAATGACTCCGTTAAGACATTTATGGAAATGGAGCTACTGTTTATACAAAGATTCGCGAGCGCTAGCGAGCGCACTCCAATCACTGCACTAATTAACGCTAGAGTGAAACAGGGAGAAACCTGGGTTCAATACGCCATTCGTTGGCGGAATCTGTGGTCAAAATGTGAACAACGCATAGAAGAAGCTCCTGCAGTGGGCACGTTTGTGAGAACCCTCGATCTGCATGCGACCATATCTCAATTCATGATGTTCTTCAAGCCAACTACTTTCCAAGCCTTGATTGACAAGTTGGCCCAAATGGATCAAATCGGCCACAGGCCTTCCTCTTCGAAGTCGGAACCGCGGAGTTAAAACGGGAAAGGGAAAGTGACCTTCGTCGCCAATGCTCAGCAGCAGCCCAGTGGTCCAAAACCAACTGATCGCCATGACAATAGACAGCGATTCATTAATGAGAAACTGAACCGCCCTTATTCGTTTCCCCGGGATAAAACAAGGAGACTGTTCGAGCTGGCGGTGCGCAACAGGATCATCACCTTACCGGATCCAAAATGCCTATTACAGTCCAGTGATGTCAACAATCCCAATTATTGCCCCTATCACCAAGTGGTAGGCCATCCAATCGAAAATTGCTTCGTCTTCAAAGGCTGGATTGAGGACCAGTACCAGCAAGGCAAATTCGCGCTATCCGAAAATTGGAAAGTAACCCTGCCCCAGCCGCACGCTCTTAAAAAGGCGGACACACCGGAGGCATCGTGCTCTTTTGTAGAAGAAGCTCCATGGGAGGTCGCTATTTTAGCCAAAACGAAAAGAATGCTGAAAGATCTCCAAGCATGTCCGGCGATTAGGTGGAAGAGCCCGTTGGAGTCTGAGATTATTGAGGGGATGCTGAAGCCGCGCCTAACGCTGAAAGTTGGTGAAGGTGAACAAAACATTCAGGCCAAGCCTCTAAAGTCTTTAGAGAAAAAGAAGAAGGCCAAGAAGCCCATCCAACCCGAAGACAGCCATACAGGTCTGCAGAAATATATCGATGCGCTGGAAGAATATAACCAGAAGTCACGGACCCCAATCACGTTGGATGACTTCTTTAAGCATGTTCTTGAAAATAAAGCTGATGACACTGATGAAGGAAACAATTCTTCAGATGAGCTCGAGGACTATGTAGGGAACTGCCATATGATCTCTCACTCAATAAATGGCAAAGAAGCTCCTGATGCAGAAAAACTGAGGGCAAATCCCGAACTGGAACTCATAGAACCGTCAGACGGGATGATTGACATGCTGCTGAACAAGGCCTGTCAAAAGAGCAAAGTTGATCGAGAGCGCGAAATGGCCATATTTGAAAAGGCCAAACGCCGGCGACTGGACGAAAGGTTTAAAACACTCCAACCAGATCAAAGTACATCCACCGCAGACAGAAGTAAGCTTAAGACGAGGAAACGATTCGCTAAAGCCCTGTCAATGGGAATGAAGCTGCCACCCTCCAAAGGGAACACTCCCGGCAGGATACACCCTGACGAAGCGGATGCACATCCTAGCTACTGTTTATACCATCAAAGGATTGCACGCCCTACTAAAGAATGCATGGCCTTTAAAAAATGATGGCAAGGGTATGTCGCTCACAAGCAACACTTCAAGACGATGAAGCGTGAAACTCGCCGACGATAGAAGAATACGACAGATGAACGCAAAAGAACTGCCGGCAACTGTCATATGGTTGATGATTGGTTCGAAAAAGTGTTTTTGTTTGTAGTTTAACCGCAATCAGAACGGTGTCGCATGTAGCTAGACCGAGATGAGTACGGGTCGTCCTCTGGGAAACGTGGAACCTTTTACTTTTATTTTAGATGTGTTGAGAAAGAGAGGAGGGATAAAGAATTTTATAGAATGGTTTCTAGATCTACGTTAAACAAGAATGTAAAATATAGATCTAGATTATTTTAGAGACTTAGATAATATAATAAGAAGGCTTGTAGGGTTCGTTAGGATTTAGTAGTTATGGATGATTATTTAAAAGTTACCCTTTTTATCCATTAATAGATTTAGAACTAGAACGACGGTGATGCGTGTAAATTAGGGTTTCTGGAGGGAAAAGGAATCCCACTCTTAACCCTTATCTCGACACGGAACTCCGTTCATATCTAGACTTTACCAAAATTATCATTAATCTAATCTCTAATCGCGGTCGGAACTAGCAAAGAATTGCTAGCGCGTCCAATTAGGATGTTAATGATTCTTTTGATAAAGTTCCTAAACTTTATAGGACTTAAAAAGGGTTTAGATATTTTCATCGTCCATTAGCCTACCCTAATCCTACGAACCCTAACAAGCGGAGAATTACTCGCGCATGTTGGGAGAAGAAGATGAAAAGAAAGAGAGGGAAAACATAATGTAAAATGCAAAAGAATTAAATAAAACAACTACCTTTATTAATCAACTTGAACAATCTACACTTTGATTCCTTAAAAAATGATTACAAAACTAGTTGCTTCTCGATCTCTTCCAAGGAGGTAGATGAACCGTTGATGATCAGCCTGGATGCGTGAGCCGTCTTGGACTTCGTGATCTCTTCGGCTTGATAGCTTTTCCAAGAGGCTCTCGGTGCCTTTTTATAGTGCAAAACCAGAATCTTGTAGTTGAAAACTTGCTAAAATATAGCATAGATTTACCCCAAAAATCCTCTGCCCCTAACTCCCTGGAATTGCGGCGGATCCACGGCCCAAGGGTGGGTTTGGCCGCGGATCCGCGCTCAAAGGTGGGGATCTCTCGATCAATTTTCTTGGGCTCTCTGATTGTGACATTTGGCAATCCAAGGCACCTTTAGAATTCAGAAATCTTCTCTCGGTTGCTTCCAGACTTGGTCTCCAAGTTTTGTTTCTTAATTTGGCAAGATTTCTTCAACAACTTGATTTGCTTGATTCTAGCCTTGGAAAATTCTGCACAACTTGGAAATATTCTGCACAACAACTCAAATAAGATTTTAGTAGACTTTGTTCTACTAGGATTAGGTCAATAATATTATTTGCATACATTTTCCTACCAGATACTAATTAAAATATATTAACACATGGAAAATGGTGTTTTTACACATAAACCCTCATATGTATAATATATTATAATAAAGTTCTTTTTTTAATATGAAAATGGTAGGAAAAATGTAATATAAATGTGCAGTTTTATCAACTGAACAAATACCCCCAAACTTATCTTTGATTGTCCCGAGCAAACTAGTTTATTTAAGAGGAGAAAAAAGAAAGGAGAAAACTAAGCACACTTTCGTAAGCAGACACGATTGCACTGAGCACGTGCAACAATCCGTTAAAACTCTAGGTGTCCCTAGTAAGAGGAGTGTTGTCTCCTGAGGGTTTTCAGCGGATTACACCCACAAAATCCAATAACAAAAGAAAGATGGTGAAATTTACATATAAATACAAGAACCATAAAAGAAATACTTTGAAAAGAAGAGTTTCCAACTATGCCAGCTTTTCAGTTGTCATGAGCCCTATCTTAATAGTCATGAAAAGATATTAGAAATCACATTATCCCTCAATAAATCATCGTCTTTATTCTTCATTCCTACCTTTCATCCAAACATTGATCATATACCCCTACGTGTGTGTAATGGTCATCCCTACACTCAGAGAATTCAATTCAAGCTATCATACTCTTGTCCATCTACCTTAGTACTTTTTAATTTGATGAATACTTAGAATTGCTCACACATTTTCATGCGACCGTTAATACTTCTTGAGGTACTAACCGACCGATTACTCATTTGTTTGCAGATTTGGTGATAATATTTTCCTCGTCTTGCACCACCTAAGGCTTAGCAGTGACTCCCAGACCAGTTGGCCTTAGGGTACTAGGTGAAGAGGCACCCTCGCTATATTTTTTTTATTGCTGCCTTGGCGATAACAAAACCAGTGTTCATTTTTCTTTTCACCATTTTTATATTTTCTTCATTATTTTTTTTCTTTATACTTTGGCTTTTAGACAAGAGCATTTCAAGGTATCCTCTACTATCCCAAATTTCAAGACGTGTGTAAGTGCATATAGTAGGATATCAACATTCAAATGTTTGGCTTCCAGAATAGAAACTATTTTTCAGACTTATTTTTATCCTCAGATTAGTGACTTCCTTCATCTTACTAACCCTTGGGACAACAGCTCATAACTACTTATTACTAGTTCGTTTAAGAAAACTTCTAATTTTCTTGGTTTTCTTAAACTATTCCTATCTTTTGGATGTAATTTTTCACTTTCTACTTTTTTGTTATAATTTTTTTTTTGAAAATGTTGTGCTTATGCAAAATATGATGCAAATTGATGTGTAAATAAGCACAAACCTTTTTGAAAATGTTGTGCTTATGCAAAATATGATGCAAATTGATGTGTAAATAAGCACAAACCTCCCCCAAACCTGTTTACAGCAGTGTCCTCACTGATGTCATCCGTTAAGCTCAAAAACCTGTAGACTTGGGAGGAAATTATTAATAGGGGCAACAATATATGAAAGTGAAAATCCTCCCCCAAACTTATTTTAGGCTCACAATTTTGTAAAAATCATTTTCTTTCAAGAGCCAAAATATACCACCCCTCCCCCAAACTTGAGTTAAACAATTTTAATCTTTTAAAATCACATGAAGGGGTCAAGCTTATTGGTCAATGCCAAGCTTTGCAAAGACCGAAGGTCAACACCAACCATTCAAAAAATTTATCAATGAAGTACCAAGGTTGGTGGAAGAACATGTCACCTTTTGATGTGAAGAAGTGGGGAGGTGACAAGAGGTGTAATGGAAAAGGATTGCGTCTCAATTTGGAGAGAAGACACAGTGATAGTAATGATGGATTACTCGCATTATCATGATTGTCCAAAAGAAATGGTAGAGGTCCAATTTCTTCATCTTGGAGTTGATTTATCTCAACACCCGTATCTTTTAAAAATGCGAGTTCATCAGCGAAAATTTCCTCAAAGCTTTCCTCGATACCCCGAAGAATAATGTCATCAGAAAAAATAGGGTGATCGTCAGACTCTATAAAAAGTTCCTCATCAGTGTTGGATGTTGACCTGGACAAATCGGTGGAAGAGTACATGGTTGGGTCAAACAACAACATATGAAAAGAGTCAGTATCATGAGGTTGATCAAATTCGCTGCTGTCGATATCCATTAATTCGACAGAACACACATGAGCATAGGGTTCGGAGGGTTCACTTCCCAACTTGTAAATGTTAAGCTCAATTGACTTCTTTCCAAAGGATAGGGTCATAGAGCCGTTTCTACAATTGATTACTGCGTTGGAAGTGGCCAAAAAGGGTCGACCGAGTATCACCGGGATTTGATTGCGTGGGTTTGCCACAGGTTGTGTATCAATGACGATAAAGTCCACAGGAAATATGAATTCCCCGACTTTGATTAACACATCCTCTAGCTCACCCCTTGTTTGGGTGATAGATCGATCGGCCATCTGAAGAGTGCAATGCGCAGGTTTTAACTCTCCGATCCCTAATTGCTCATAAACAGAATATGGAAGCAAGTTTACACTAGCACCTAGATCGAGTAGAGCACAATTGATATTTTTACCCCCAATAGAGATTGAAATTGTAGGACTTCCGGGGTCCTTTCGTTTCTTGGGAAGTTGTTGTGTAAAAGCTGTACTCACATTACTCGCAAGGAAAACTTTTTTAGGTACTTGAACTTTTCTCTTCCTAGTGCACAAGTCCTTTAGGATTTTCGCATATGACGGAACTTGTTGAATAGCATCTAGGAGAGGAATGTTTATGTTAACTTGCTTAAAAATTTCCACAATTTTCTCCATTTGTGGACTTGGTCTGTTGCCTCTCAACCTGTTTGGATAAGGTGCTTGATCAATAAGTTTTGGGTCCAACGTTTGTGGAGAAGACTGTGGGGATGGATTCGATCCCAAAACTGGAGTGGGAATCGACTTAGATAGATTCGGCGAAATGTTCGAGCCTTGGGAAAAACGGAGAATAGGCTCGGATGAAGGTGGGGGACTAGACGAATTAGGGGGGGAAGAAGAAGAAGAAGGGGTATCAAATGTGTCACTATCATCAAATTGCTCACCCACTTGGTTATTCAGCACTCTCCCCGATCTCAACGTAGTAATGGCATTCACATTATGACTTTGTGAATGGCCAGGATTCGGTAGGGGTTGAGATGGGAGTTTCCCTTTCTCTCTCGCACTCATTGCGGCGTTTAACTGTGCGATTTGGTTTTCTATTGATTTAATACTCTCACCATGGAAGGAGGAGTTTTTCGTTAGGGTATCAATAGAAGACCTTATCTCAGCCGAATTTTGCATGAATTGTTTCATGAACATATCCAAAGTTTGTGCAAGTGAGTTGTCAGTACCGGCCACTTGTGGTGTAGAAATGTTGGCCGGATTTTGGAAATTTTGTGACTGAAAGGGGGGCTGATTCTGTGGTTGTGGTTGCTGTGGAGGAGGTCTTTGATAATTACTTTGTTGGTTTTGATTCCAAGCAAAGTTAGAATGATTGTTCCATCCTTGATTATATGTGGAAGAATAAGGATCATTTCTAGGTCGCTGCTGAAAAGCAGCATTAGCTTGAAACGATGCATTCATAGGACATTCTTCCGTTAAGTGTGAAGGATCCGAACAGCAACCACAGACAGTCTTAGGAAGCGTGACCTGATTTAGGGAGAATGTTGAGAACTTGTTTTCAATAGCATCGAGTTTCTTCTGTATCGCTGCCATTTCGGCTTTCACTGCGATAGAAACATCGAGCTGGTGAATACATCCCTTAGTTGAAGGTGGTCTTACGCTTTCCCACTGCAACGTGTGTTCAGCAAGGTCTTCCAGATATTTCCATGCTTCACCGTCATCTTTAGACATGAAATTGCATTGACACATTGTTTCAAGCATCTGCTTTGTCGCTGGATTAATGCCCTCATATATAATCCGACATAAATCCCATCTTTGTATTCCGTGATGGGGGCATTGGACAAGCAAATCTTTGAAACGTTCAAAGCACTTCCAAAATGGTTCATTGGGAAGCTGGGTGAACTGGTTGATCTCGCTCCTAACATGTGCAATCTTATGATTTGGGTAAAACTTCTTAAGAAATGCTACAACGAATTCATCCCAATTAGCGATAGAGTGTGCGGCAGTATTATAAAGCCATTTTTCTGCCAAGTCGCACAGTGTGAATGGGTGAAGACGTAAGCGCATAGCATCTAAAGTCAATTGTGAAGTACCCATCATTGCGCATACGTTTTCGAATTTGGTGATGAAAACGTACGCGTCTTCCGACTCAAGCCCATGAAATTTGGGCAGCAGATTGATATAGTGGGGTTTAATTTCGAAATTATCCCCGTTAGGTGGTGGAAGAGATAGACAAATGGGAAGAGGACCACGGATAGGATAGCATCTCTCTTGGAGAGAGATGCGCGGTGGATTCTGCGCACCTTCGGGCGGTGGCAGCGTGGTGTTATAATCTGATGAAGTGTCGTCCATCTCGGTCGATGTGGTGTGTGGTAGGGGAAAAGAAGATGAAGAAGTACCGACTTCGGCGTCGATAGCAGGAACGCGGACAAGACGGGCACTAGGATCCCGTGTCCAGCCGAGCATGCACTAAGCGGTTTTAGTGCAAGTGGCAGCGTGTGTGTGATTTAAAATTGGCTTGTTTTGAAAAAGTGGGACTCAAGACAAATCACCCTAAGATGCACAAGCAACCCTAGAACTAAGGTCACCTAGGTCCAGTCTCTAGACCGCTCCTAGACTTCCAAAGGACAAGCCGTAGGATCAATCCTCTACCGCCTCCGTACTACCCTTGTAGCCAGGTAAGTGGGAAGGAACCACGTCGTGGGCCTAATTAAAAACCACTAGCCTTTGTCACACTTGCCTAGGCACTACAAAAGTAATGCGGATAAACGGTATATTACCCACGACCTTCCTCTGTCCTTATTGAGCGCGACAGTCCTTAGAGTCTGGTATAGATATCTTTTAAATTAATGAAGGGTTGATCTATATGCTCGGTTTGTGATTTGTGGGGCTTAGGAAGGGTGATGAAATCCCCACTTAATCTTGATTTGGTCTTTGCCCCTTAAAGTCCGTATTAAAATATGCAAAACAAAACTAATCACAAAACTTTTGCAAAAAGAATTTTTGAGCGGCGCGATTTTGCAAAGAATCCTGCAGAAAATAGATTTTATTGGATTTGAGAGGAGAGAGAAGGAGTTAAGAAAGATACCAGAGAAGTTCGGAACCCTAGATCTCCTATTTTCTCAAGTCCGCGACTCCAGATTCCCTCGCAAAATTCACACACAAATCGTTAAATATGCAATTTGCAGTTTTGTTTTAATAATGATATGACTCGTCTAAGAATTCAACACAAATAGTAAAAAAAAAAATTACGCACGTATCCCCGGCAACGGCGCCATTTGATTGGTTCGAAAAATTGTTTTTGTTTGTAGTTTAACCGCAATCAGAACGGTGTCGCATGTAGCTAGACCGAGATGAGTACGGGTCGTCCTCTGGGAAACGTGGAACCTTTTACTTTTACTTTAGATGTGTTAAGAAAGAGAGGAGGGATAAAGAATTTTATAGAATGGTTTCTAGATCTACATTAAACAAGAATGTAAAATATAGATCTAGATTATTTTAGAGACTTAGATAATATAATAAGAAGGCTTGTAGGGTTCGTTAGGATTTAGTAGTTATGGATGATTATTTAAAAGTTACCCTTTTTATCCATTAATAGATTTAGAACTAGAACGACGGTGATGCGTGTAGATTAGGGTTTCTGGAGGGAAAAGGAATCCCACTCTTAACCCTTATCTCGACACGGAACTCCGTTCATATCTAGCCTTTACCAAAACAATCATTAATCTAATCTCTAATCGCGGTCGGAACTAGCAAAGAATTGCTAGCGTGCCCGATTAGGATGTTAATGATTCTTTTGATAAAGTTCCTAAACTTTATAGGACTTAAAAAGGGTTTAGATATTTTCATCGTCCATTAGCCTACCCTAATCCTACGAACCCTAACAAGCGGAGAATTACTCGCGCATGTTGGGAGAAGAAGATGAAAAGAAAGAGAGGGAAAACATAATGTAAAATGCAAAAGAATTAAATAAAACAACTATCTTTATTAATCAACTTGAACAATCTACACTTTGATTCCTTAAAAAATGATTACAAAACTAGTTGCTTCTCGATCTCTTCCAAGGAGGTAGATGAACCGTTGATGATCAGCCTGGATGCGTGAGCCGTCTTGGACTTCGTGATCTCTTCGGCTTGATAGCTTTTCCAAGAGGCTCTCGGTGCCTTTTTATAGTGCAAAGCCAGAATCTTGTAGTTGAAAACTTGCTAAAATATAGCATAGATTTACCCCAAAAATCCTCTGCCCCTAACTCCCTGGAATTGCGGCGGATCCGCGGCCCAAGGGTGGGTTTGGCCGCGGATCCGCGCTCAAAGGTGGGGATCTCTCGATCAATTTTCTTGGGCTCTCTGATTGTGACATTTGGCAATCCAAGGCACCTTTAGAATTCAGAAATCTTCTCTCGGTTGCTTCCAGACTTGGTCTCCAAGTTTTGTTTCTTAATTTGGCAAGATTTCTTCAACAACTTGATTTGCTTGATTCTAGCCTTGGAAAATTCTGCACAACTTGGAAATATTCTGCACAACAACTCAAATAAGATTTTAGTAGACTTTGTTCTACTAGGATTAGGTCAATAATATTATTTGCATACATTTTCCTACCAGATACTAATTAAAATATATTAACACATGGAAAATGGTGTTTTTACACATAAACCCTCATATGTATAATATATTATAATAAAGTTCTTTTTTTAATATGAAAATGGTAGGAAAAATGTAATATAAATGTGCAGTTTTATCTACTGAACAAATACCCCCAAACTTATCTTTGATTGTCCCGAGCAAACTAGTTTATTTAAGAGGAGAAAAAAGAAAGGAGAAAACTAAGCACACTTTCGTAAGCAGACACGATTGCACTGAGCACGTGCAACAAGCCGTTAAAACTCTAGGTGTCCCTAGTAGGAGGAGTGTTGTCTCCTGAGGGTTTTCAGCGGATTACACCCACAAAATCCAATAACAAAAGAAAGATGGTGAAATTTACATATAAATACAAGAACCATAAAAGAAATACTTTGAAAAGAAGAGTTTCCAACTATGCCAGCTTTTCAGTTGTCATGAGCCCTATCTTAATAGTCATGAAAAGATATTAGAAATCACATTATCCCTCAATAAATCATCGTCTTTATTCTTCATTCCTACCTTTCAGTCCAAACATTGATCATATACCCCTACGTGTGTGTAATGGTCATCCCTACACTCAGAGAATTCAATTCAAGCTATCATACTCTTGTCCATCTACCTTAGTACTTTTAATTTGATGAATACTTAGAATTGCTCACACATTTTCATGCGACCGTTAATACTTCTTGAGGTACTAACCGACCGATTACTCATTTGTTTGCAGATTTGGTGATAATATTTTCCTCGTCTTGCACCACCTAAGGCTTAGCAGTGACTCCCAGACCAGTTGGCCTTAGGGTACTAGGTGAAGAGGCACCCTCGCTATATTTTTTTTATTGCTGCCTTGGCGATAACAAAACCAGTGTTCATTTTTCTTTTCACCATTTTTATATTTTCTTCATTATTTTTTTTCTTTATACTTTGGCTTTTAGACAAGAGCATTTCAAGGTATCCTCTACTATCCCAAATTTCAAGACGTGTGTAAGTGCATATAGTAGGATATCAACATTCAAATGTTTGGCTTCCAGAATAGAAACTATTTTCAGACTTATTTTTATCCTCAGATTAGTGACTTTCCTTCATCTTACTAACCCTTGGGACAACAGCTCATAACTACTTATTACTAGTTCGTTTAAGAAAACTTCTAATTTTCTTGGTTTTCTTAAACTATTCCTATCTTTTGGATGTAATTTTTCACTTTCTACTTTTTTGTTATAATTTTTTTTTTGAAAATGTTGTGCTTATGCAAAATATGATGCAAATTGATGTGTAAATAAGCACAAACCTTTTTGAAAATGTTGTGCTTATGCAAAATATGATGCAAATTGATGTGTAAATAAGCACAAACCTCCCCCAAACCTGTTTACAGCAGTGTCCTCACTGATATCATCCGTTAAGCTCAAAAACCTGTAGACTTGGGAGGAAATTATTAATAGGGGCAACAATATATGAAAGTGAAAATCCTCCCCCAAACTTATTTTAGGCTCACAATTTTGTAAAAATCATTTTCTTTCAAGAGCCAAAATATACCACCCCTCCCCCAAACTTGAGTTAAACAATTTTAATCTTTTAAAATCACATGAAGGGGTCAAGCTTATTGGTCAATGCCAAGCTTTGCAAAGACCGAAGGTCAACACCAACCATTCAAAAAATTTATCAATGAAGTACCAAGGTTGGTGGAAGAACATGTCACCTTTTGATGTGAAGAAGTGGGGAGGTGACAAGAGGTGTAATGGAAAAGGATTGCGTCTCAATTTGGAGAGAAGACACAGTGATAGTAATGATGGATTACTCGCATTATCATGATTGTCCAAAAGAAATGGTAGAGGTCCAATTTCTTCATCTTGGAGTTGATTTATCTCAACACCCGTATCTTTTAAAAATGCGAGTTCATCAGCGAAAATTTCCTCAAAGCTTTCCTCGATACCCCGAAGAATAATGTCATCAGAAAAAATAGGGTGATCGTCAGACTCTATAAAAAGTTCCTCATCAGTGTTGGATGTTGACCTGGAAAAATCGGTGGAAGAGTACATGGTTGGGTCAAACAACAACATATGAAAAGAGTCAGTATCATGAGGTTGATCAAATTCGCTGCTGTCGATATCCATTAATTCGACAGAACACACATGAGCATAGGGTTCGGAGGGTTCACTTCCCAACTTGTAAATGTTAAGCTCAATTGACTTCTTTCCAAAGGATAGGGTCATAGAGCCGTTTCTACAATTGATTACTGCGTTGGAAGTGGCCAAAAAGGGTCGACCGAGTATCACCGGAATTTGATTGCGTGGGTTTGCCACAGGTTGTGTATCAATGACGATAAAGTCTACAGGAAATATGAATTCCCCGACTTTGATTAACACATCCTCTAGCTCACCCCTTGTTTGGGTGATAGATCGATCGGCCATCTGAAGAGTGCAATGCGCAGGTTTTAACTCTCCGATCCCTAATTGCTCATAAACAGAATATGGAAGCAAGTTTACACTAGCACCTAGATCGAGTAGAGCACAATTGATATTTTTACCCCCAATAGAGATTGAAATTGTAGGACTTCCGGGGTCCTTTCGTTTCTTGGGAAGTTGTTGTGTAAAAGCTGTACTCACATTACTCGCAAGGAAAACTTTTTTAGGTACTTGAACTTTTCTCTTCCTAGTGCACAAGTCCTTTAGGATTTTCGCATATGACGGAACTTGTTGAATAGCATCTAGGAGAGGAATGTTTATGTTAACTTGCTTAAAAATTTCCACAATTTTCTCCATTTGTGGACTTGGTCTGTTGCCTCTCAACCTGTTTGGATAAGGTGCTTGATCAATAAGTTTTGGGTCCAACGTTTGTGGAGAAGACTGTGGGGATGGATTCGATCCCAAAACTGGAGTGGGAATCGACTTAGATAGATTCGGCGAAATGTTCGAGCCTTGGGAAAAACGGAGAATAGGCTCGGATGAAGGTGGGGGACTAGACGAATTAGGGGGGGAAGAAGAAGAAGAAGGGGTATCAAATGTGTCACTATCATCAAATTGCTCACCCACTTGGTTATTCAGCACTCTCCCCGATCTCAACGTAGTAATGGCATTCACATTATGACTTTGTGAATGGCCAGGATTCGGTAGGGGTTGAGATGGGAGTTTCCCTTTCTCTCTCGCACTCATTGCGGCGTTTAACTGTGCGATTTGGTTTTCTATTGATTTAATACTCTCACCATGGAAGGAGGAGTTTTTCGTTAGGGTATCAATAGAAGACCTTATCTCAGCCGAATTTTGCATGAATTGTTTCATGAACATATCCAAAGTTTGTGCAAGTGAGTTGTCAGTACCGGCCACTTGTGGTGTAGAAATGTTGGCCGGATTTTGGAAATTTTGTGACTGAAAGGGGGGCTGATTCTGTGGTTGTGGTTGCTGTGGAGGAGGTCTTTGATAATTACTTTGTTGGTTTTGATTCCAAGCAAAGTTAGAATGATTGTTCCATCCTTGATTATATGTGGAAGAATAAGGATCATTTCTAGGTCGCTGCTGAAAAGCAGCATTAGCTTGAAACGATGCATTCATAGGACATTCTTCCGTTAAGTGTGAAGGATCCGAACAGCAACCACAGACAGTCTTAGGAAGCGTGACCTGATTTAGGGAGAATGTTGAGAACTTGTTTTCAATAGTATCGAGTTTCTTCTGTATCGCTGCCATTTCGGCTTTCACTGCGATAGAAACATCGAGCTGGTGAATACATCCCTTAGTTGAAGGTGGTCTTACGCTTTCCCACTGCAACGTGTGTTCAGCAAGGTCTTCCAGATATTTCCATGCTTCACCGTCATCTTTAGACATGAAATTGCATTGACACATTGTTTCAAGCATCTGCTTTGTCGCTGGATTAATGCCCTCATATATAATCCGACATAAATCCCATCTTTGTATTCCGTGATGGGGGCATTGGACAAGCAAATCTTTGAAACGTTCAAAGCACTTCCAAAATGGTTCATTGGGAAGCTGGGTGAACTGGTTGATCTCGCTCCTAACATGTGCAATCTTATGATTTGGGTAAAACTTCTTAAGAAATGCTACAACGAATTCATCCCAATTAGCGATAGAGTGTGCGGCAGTATTATAAAGCCATTTTTCTGCCAAGTCGCACAGTGTGAATGGGTGAAGACGTAAGCGCATAGCATCTAAAGTCAATTGTGAAGTACCCATCATTGCGCATACGTTTTCGAATTTGGTGATGAAAACGTACGCGTCTTCCGACTCAAGCCCATGAAATTTGGGCAGCAGATTGATATAGTGGGGTTTAATTTCGAAATTATCCCCGTTAGGTGGTGGAAGAGATAGACAAATGGGAAGAGGACCACGGATAGGATAGCATCTCTCTTGGAGAGAGATGCGCGGTGGATTCTGCGCACCTTCGGGCGGTGGCAGCGTGGTGTTATAATCTGATGAAGTGTCGTCCATCTCGGTCGATGTGGTGTGTGGTAGGGGAAAAGAAGATGAAGAAGTACCGACTTCGGCGTCGATAGCAGGAACGCGGACAAGACGGGCACTAGGATCCCGTGTCCAGCCGAGCATGCACTAAGCGGTTTTAGTGCAAGTGGCAGCGTGTGTGTGATTTAAAATTGGCTTGTTTTGAAAAAGTGGGACTCAAGACAAATCACCCTAAGATGCACAAGCAACCCTAGAACTAAGGTCACCTAGGTCCAGTCTCTAGACCGCTCCTAGACTTCCAAAGGACAAGCCGTAGGATCAATCCTCTACCGCCTCCGTACTACCCTTGTAGCCAGGTAAGTGGGAAGGAACCATGTCGTGGGCCTAATTAAAAACCACTAGCCTTTGTCACACTTGCCTAGGCACTACAAAAGTAATGCGGATAAACGGTATATTACCCACGACCTTCCTCTGTCCTTATTGAGCGCGACAGTCCTTAGAGTCTGGTATAGATATCTTTTAAATTAATGAAGGGTTGATCTATATGCTCGGTTTGTGATTTGTGGGGCTTAGGAAGGGTGATGAAATCCCCACTTAATCTTGATTTGGTCTTTGCCCCTTAAAGTCCGTATTAAAATATGCAAAACAAAACTAATCACAAAACTTTTGCAAAAAGAATTTTTGAGCGGCGCGATTTTGCAAAGAATCCTGCAGAAAATAGATTTTATTGGATTTGAGAGGAGAGAGAAGGAGTTAAGAAAGATACCAGAGAAGTTCGGAACCCTAGATCTCCTATTTTCTCAAGTCCGCGACTCCAGATTCCCTCGCAAAATTCACACACAAATCGTTAAATATGCAATTTGCAGTTTTGTTTTAATAATGATATGACTCGTCTAAGAATTCAACACAAATAGTAAAAAAAAAAAATTACGCACGTATCCCCGGCAACGGCGCCATTTGATTGGTTCGAAAAAGTGTTTTTGTTTGTAGTTTAACCGCAATCAGAACGGTGTCGCATGTAGCTAGACCGAGATGAGTACGGGTCGTCCTCTGGGAAACGTGGAACCTTTTACTTTTACTTTAGATGTGTTAAGAAAGAGAGGAGGGATAAAGAATTTTATAGAATGGTTTCTAGATCTACATTAAACAAGAATGTAAAATATAGATCTAGATTATTTTAGAGACTTAGATAATATAATAAGAAGGCTTGTAGGGTTCGTTAGGATTTAGTAGTTATGGATGATTATTTAAAAGTTACCCTTTTTATCCATTAATAGATTTAGAACTAGAACGACGGTGATGCGTGTAGATTAGGGTTTCTGGAGGGAAAAGGAATCCCACTCTTAACCCTTATCTCGACACGGAACTCCGTTCATATCTAGCCTTTACCAAAACAATCATTAATCTAATCTCTAATCGCGGTCGGAACTAGCAAAGAATTGCTAGCGTGCCCGATTAGGATGTTAATGATTCTTTTGATAAAGTTCCTAAACTTTATAGGACTTAAAAAGGGTTTAGATATTTTCATCGTCCATTAGCCTACCCTAATCCTACGAACCCTAACAAGCGGAGAATTACTCGCGCATGTTGGGAGAAGAAGATGAAAAGAAAGAGAGGGAAAACATAATGTAAAATGCAAAAGAATTAAATAAAACAACTACCTTTATTAATCAACTTGAACAATCTACACTTCGATTCCTTAAAAAATGATTACAAAACTAGTTGCTTCTCGATCTCTTCCAAGGAGGTAGATGAACCGTTGATGATCAGCCTGGATGCGTGAGCCGTCTTGGACTTCGTGATCTCTTCGGCTTGATAGCTTTTCCAAGAAGCTCTCGGTGCCTTTTTATAGTGCAAAGCCAGAATCTTGTAGTTGAAAACTTGCTAAAATATAGCATAGATTTACCCCAAAAATCCTCTGCCCCTAACTCCCTGGAATTGCGGCGGATCCGCGGCCCAAGGGTGGGTTTGGCCGCGGATCCGCGCTCAAAGGTGGGGATCTCTCGATCAATTTTCTTGGGCTCTCTGATTGTGACATTTGGCAATCCAAGGCACCTTTAGAATTCAGAAATCTTCTCTCGGTTGCTTCCAGACTTGGTCTCCAAGTTTTGTTTCTTAATTTGGCAAGATTTCTTCAACAACTTGATTTGCTTGATTCTAGCCTTGGAAAATTCTGCACAACTTGGAAATATTCTGCACAACAACTCAAATAAGATTTTAGTAGACTTTGTTCTACTAGGATTAGGTCAATAATATTATTTGCATACATTTTCCTACCAGATACTAATTAAAATATATTAACACATGGAAAATGGTGTTTTTACACATAAACCCTCATATGTATAATATATTATAATAAAGTTCTTTTTTTAATATGAAAATGGTAGGAAAAATGTAATACAAATGTGTAGTTTTATCAACTGAACAGTTGACACCAAGCGATTGCAAGTTCTCACCTTCGGGAGCGATTCCGATGAAAATATAGCCCTTGACCCTCTCTTCAAGGAATCCATCTCTAAAGCAGAAGAGACGAAGACTTGCGAGAACATTCAGCTGCGCAATCGTACGCTACCCGAAAAGAATCTCTGATCCGCAAACAAGGGATCGAACAAAAAAGATAAGGGGAAAGAAAAAATCCCAGAAGATATCGCCCTCAATGACCGAGTCGTCAAAGAGCTGGCAGCCAAAGACCCGCCAAAGAAAAACAAGGTGTATTACAATGTTCTGGCACACCTGAGGAAAATACCCTTGCAACTAAGCATTCTTGATGCCCTTCTGCTATCCAAAGAGGTAAGAGATTCTCTGATCAAGGCACTACAAGAGCTTGACCAGTTTCAAGCTTTCCTTGCCGAAGAAAAGTTGAAAGACGAGCTGGAAGAAGTTCACACAGCTGATATCACTTTCGGCGATAAAGACCTCCTCCTCGGGACGTGCGGGCACAACCGTCCCTTGTATGTCACTGGATACTTCCATGACATCAAGATAGGGAAGATCTTAGTCGACAACGGATCCTCTGTCAACCTCTTAAATGTGAGAGTGCTAAAGGAAATTTTCATGAGCATTCAACAACTCGCTCGGGATAAGATCACTATCTCCGGGTTCGACTCTCATTCACCACGGATGCTCGGGTCAGTGATACTAACGTTACGCTTTGGGCTGCTCGTCACCGACATCAAGTTTCATGTCTTTGACGCCAAGACTTGCTACAACATTTTGCTCGGCAGGACTTGGTTACATGAGTACAACATCATCCCTTCTACACAACATCAGAGTATGAAGTTTTTCAATTATGGTCTTGAGTACACCGTAACGGGGGAGCTAAACCCATTCTCCGTGAATAAAGTTGAAAATACAAGGACACGAAGTACTTTCTGCCAGACTTTGAAGACATGGAAAGATGCCATAAACCGAAGAATAAGCTAAAAGCTATCACCACTATTCCGGTCTTCGGGAGCGATACCGAGGAGGAAGAAGAGATAGTCTATTCAGGGCCACCCCAATGCAACAAGACGGGACCATCTACCCCTATTCTGGTCTTCGGCAGCGACTCTGAAGATGAGGTCAATGCAGTATTTTCTGTTCGTCCATCAATACGAGCCTTTACTGGAGAAGATCAAAGCTTGCAAATCGCTATGGTTCCGCGGCAGCACTACAAAGAGCTTGACGCACTTGGTACCTATGGTGTACAAGAACTGCAGACGTTCTACGTCCCTCCCAGGCGAAGACATGAAAAGGCAATCCTCTTTTATCGATCCTCGAAAACCAAGGTGGAGAAGGATATCTGGCATGGTGCCGATTTTGCACTTAACAGACTCCAGCCCATCCGTCTGCCCATATACTACACAGAAGGATTAAAAAGGCTGTTGAGGAGCCAAGGTGTACCCTTCAAACAGACTGCTCGACAAGCTCAGTTCTACAACAGGGTCTGGAACATCCCCGGAACTCAGCAAAAATTGCCCAACGGGAGAATGGAAACGATCGGGCTTGGATATGTCCAATCCAAGAAACGGGAGCGATTCCATGGCTGCTATGTTATACATGACTTTGATGAAGAAGGAGATGCTTTATTAGAAGACGCTAACCCTGAACCAAAATGAGGTCCTGCCATGAAAGTGCCAAGTTCTTCGTTCGAAAAACAAATGGACAAGCTAATAAGGGAAGCGGGTCAAAAAGTCCGGGATAACCACAACCGCGAAATGGCCATTTACGAGAAAGCCAGGAAGCAGCGCCTCCTTTAGCAGGCTGCGGAGAATGACGATGCTCTTCGTCGCTAGCCCGTCATGCAAAAGACCCAACGCAGAGGTAGAAACAAGCTAAAGACTGGAAAAAATGTTCGACAACGGCAAAACGGGTCCAAGAAGCCTCGCGATCGAAAATTGAGCAGCCGGGATCCGTCTCTTATAAAGAAGATGGGTCGAGCATATTCTTTTCCCTAAGACAAGACAAGGAAGATATTCGATCTTATCTTGAAACATCAAATGATTACGCTCCCGGAGTCCAAACACCCCGAACAAGCAGACGAGGTCTCTCACCCGGATTATTGCTCCTATCACCGAGCAATAGGACATCCTCTTGAAGACTGCTTCACCTTCAAAAACTAGGTCGAAGACCAATATCAACGTGGCAGGTTCGCTCTATCCAGCAGTTTAAGGGTAACCCCACCACAGAAGTATGTTCCAAATGTAACATACATAGCGAGAGTAGAACCAGATCAACATCAGTCTTAGAAATGATTTCGTACCTGTCACACGATAACGCTATCAGAAGAAGGAATGCCCGAGAACATGGATGACCTCTCCCGGTGCTTCGAAAACAAGGATGAAGATGAGTTGATCTCTGAATTTCGACTGGTGCCAAAAGAATTTGAAGATGGAATACACACTACTGCGGACAACCTGAAAAAAATCGACTTGGGAACGACAATTGACCCACGGCCGACGTTCGTCAGTGAGCTGTTGTCTGAAGAAAAGGTGGCTACGCTCAAAGACGTGCTCATGCAGTATAAAGATTGTTTCGGATGGAACTACTCCGAGATGCCGGGATTAGATCTAGAAATAGCCGTCCACAAATTGACAATATCTCCATATATCAAGCCAGTCAAACAAGCACCGAGAAGAATGCGGCTCGAACTTGAAATGAGCAGCAATACCGAGGTCAAGAAGCTAATCGACTCCGGCTTCATCCAAGAGGTTCGGTACCCTGACTGGATTACTAACATCGTCCCAGTGATGAAGAAAAATGGGACAGTGCGCATCTGCGTAGACTTTCGGGACCTCAACAAAGCTTGCCCGATGGATGATTTTCCCGTACCGGTTATCGAGCTGATGATAGACAACACGTCCACTCATGAAGTCTTCTCCTTCATGGACGGCTCATCAGGATACAATCAAATAAAGATGCATCCCGAAGACCAGAAGCATACCGCTTTCCGGACTCTGCTGGGCATATTTTGCTACAAAGTAATTCCTTTCGGTCTGAAGAACGCCGGCGCTACCTATCAGAGGGCCATGATGAAGATTTTCGATGACCTCATACTTGAAATCGTTGAATGCTATATTGACGACCTCGTAGTAAAAAGCAAATCACACGAGGAGCATTGGGAGCATCTGAAGATCGTGTTTCAGCGCCTTCGGAAATACAATCTGAAGATGAACCCTCTCAAATGCGCGTTCGGAGTCTCCTCAGGTAAATTTCTAGGATTCATCATACGACACTGGGGCATAGAGATAGACCCGTCGAAAATCAAGGCGATCATGGAAATTCCTCCGCCAAGAACTCTCAAGCAATTGCGGTCTCTCCAAGGCAAGCTTGAGTATATTCGGCGGTTCATAGCTAACCTCACCGGCAAATGCCACCCCTACAGTCACCTTATGAAGAAGGGGAACCTGTTCGTCTGGGATCACAAATGTCAAAGCGCACTGGACGAAATCAAGCAATACTTGCAGAATCCGCCAGTACTGACCGCTCCAGTCAAGGGAAAGCCTCTCATCCTGTATACAACAGCCCTCGAAGGTTCTTTAGACTTGCTATGAGCACAGGAGAACGACCAAGGGAAAGAGAGGTCCCTCTACTATTTGAGTCGAGTTTTCCTGGGGGCAGAAAACAACTACTCCCCAATCGAAAAACACCGCCTTGCATTTATCTTCGCGATAACAAAGCTCAGACACTATGCGTTGGAGCATGAGGTCCACCTCATATCAAAAGTGGATCCTCTCAAATATTTGATGTTAAGAGCCATACTAATAGGACGGCTCACCAAATGGGCCCTCCTCTTGATGGAGTTCTCGATAACATACCGACCTCTCAAGGCAGTGAAGGGCCAGGCCATTGCCGACTTCCTCGCTGAGCATCCGATAACTGCCGATTCATCCCTAAATTGCGAATTGCCAGACGAGCACGCGTTTGACACAATCGACAGGGAGAATAGAGAGAATGACGCTCGATGGGAACTTTACATCGATGGGGCATCTTCCATGAAGAAGCGACAACACAACACCCCTATAATCAAATCTGGGGTAGGCCTTATCTTCGTGACTCCATAAGGAGGGATAATGCGCTTTGCCTTCTCCTTAACAGAGCCGAGGACGAACAATGAGACTGAATATGAAGCTTTGATAGCAGGTCTTGTGATCGCTGTCGACATGGGAATCGAAAACCTCCTTATATACGGAGATTCCCACTTGGTCGTTATTCAAGTAAATGGCGACTATCAAACGTGCAAACTAGAGTTGGTAAAGTACGGTGAGAGAGTGCAACAACTGCTGGCTCAAATTCTCGCCTACACCCTGGAAAGCATACCGCGTGCGAAAAATAGCAAAGTGGATGCGTTAGCCAAACTCGCTAAAGAACTGACTGACGAAGACCTCGATGACGTGAGGATCGTGGTGCAAAGCCGTCGGGTTCTTGCACAGGCAGAAATATCTCCGGAACTGTCCGAAGAAAAGGGAGCGACCAAGCAAACGGACCTACAAATAAAAGACCATGAAAAGGCTAAGGATTGGAGAGATGTCTTTATAGACTACTTCAAATCCCGTCAAACACCTGAAGATGCATCCTCAGGACATCAGCTCATGAAACGAGCTCTGTCTTTCACCTTCGTCAATGATACGCTGTATAAGAGGTCGTTTGACTCTCTGTGGCTAAGATGCCTAGGACCGGAAGAAGCAAAGAAAGTCGTCCAAGAAACTCACGACGGCCTCTGCGGTTCTCATCAAGCCGGGCCGAAGATGAAGCTGAAGATCAAAAGGATGGACTACTATTGGCCCACGATGATTCAGGACTGCCTCGAATACGCGAAGCAGTGCCACTCGTGCCAGATTCACGGGGATTTCATCCACCAGCATCCAAATCCGGTACACCTAACGATGGCTAGCTGGTCGTTCAAAATGTGGGGAACTGACATAATCGGGCCCATCGAACCAGCATCATCCAGAAGACATCGGTTCATATTGACGACAACCGATTATTTCTCTAAGTGGGCAGAAGCAGTACCGCTAAGAGAGGTGAAGACGGAGAATATTCTCCATTTGTTCAAGACTCGTGTTATCTATCGGTTCAGAACTCCGCGACGGATTATCTTCGATAACGGGCCGGCCTACAGAAGTCACAGAATCAGCCACTTCACAAAGCAGCATAATATAGACTGGAGATACTCTTCGGTCTACAATCCACGAGCTAATGGTCTAGCTGAGGCTTTTAACAAGACCTTGACGAAGATCATAAAGAAGACGGTGTCCAAAAAAAAGAAGGACTGGCACGAAAGACTGCATGAAGCTCTCTGGGCATATCGGACCACGTTCAAAACGGCTACGAACACAACGCCATTCGCTTTGGTATTCGGCACTGAAGTTGTACTCCCCTTGGAGATAGAGCTACCCTCTCTACGAGTGGCGGTTCATTACGAGATAACAGACGAAGAGAATGCCCATCTTCGGCTTGAGGAGCTCGATGCCCATGATGAAACTCGTCTCATAGCGCAACAAAACTTGGAGACTTTTAAAGCAAAAATGACGTGCGCATACAAGAGATTGACTAGGCCGAGAACATTCCGCCAAGGACAACTCGTGTTAGTTGTCAAAAGACCTATGATCCCCAATCGTGCCCAACAGAGGAAATTCGAGCCAAACTATGAGGGCCCATACATCATAGACAAAGTCTACCAAGGAGAGGCCTATCTACTCATAGACATGCATGGCGAAAGACCCTTCAGGCCAATAAACGGCCGGTTCCTGAAAAAATACTATGCCTGACGAGTCACGGCCCAGATCAACGATAGATGGCGACGCCTATATCCGCTGGCTATCTTCCCAAGCCTAAACTCTATAAGTAGTATCCGATGAAATCTCGCCTCGAAAATGTGTGACGGACCGTAATGTCCTTAAACTAACAACGGACCGTAATGTCTGATTGGTAGAGTTTTTGCGTGCTAAGTTTGTTGCCGCAATCAAGACGGTTTCGCTTGTAGCTAGCCGATTGAGTACGGGTCGTCCGCAGGGAGATGGGAATCTTTTTCTATGTGCCTTAACGAGTTAAGTCCAAATGTCCAGATTTGTTTTGAGATTAACTATGTGCTAAAATGGTATGTAAAGATAGCTTGTTAGGGTTAAGATTAGGTTAGTTTGAGTTAGGAGTCGCTCACTTCTTTCGTTGCCACTCTTAATATCGGTGTTACGGTAATCGGAAACGACGGGGATTAGCACGACTAGGAAGGAACTTGCGAGTATAAGCTAGGCTTTCCAACGCAAAAGTTCTTCCTTTTGGTGCTTGTCCGTCCGTTCTTGACTCTTATCCTTAACCTCCGGTTAATTCAACCACAACCGGTCTCACTACGGAATCACCGCTATCATGTAGGATAGGGCGCCGTAGGGAGCGGATTGTGGTTCAATTAACGAGAGTTCGAATTAAGATGTTGGGCAAGGAAAGAGTGAGAGAGATTTCCTTCTCTCAAACTTCCCTTATCCTACCCTAACAAGTATGAAAACTACTCACCCATCACAAGAAAAAGGAAAATAAAACAAAGGAGGAAGATAGAAAGAAAGAGGTTAGAAGATTACAACTAGCTATTTGCGACCTTACCTCGGCAAGGATCAAGTGTAAGCATCATGGTTGTTTAAGGATAAAGGAAAAAAGAACAAGAAAGAAACAAACACAAATAACAACAACTAATTTAGCAAATGAAAATTACAAGCAATAATAGTTAACAAAATAAAAAGACAAGCATGGTAAGAACAAGAACTCCTTTATTCATTCTTCACTCACAAAAGCTCACTACAAGTTTTTTAATGGAGAAGAGATGAGAGGAGGAAGAAGATCAACAACATATAACCTAAAATCTAAAATACAAGATTATGGACCCTTGGCTTTGGCAAGTTCTGGACTATTTATAGGCAGGGAACTGGAAATCTAGGGCAACAATCTGCCTCTTCATAAAAAGACCAAAATAACCCTAAAACATCAGCAGCTGAGGAGGCCGTACGACCGCGGTTCCGCGGCCTAAGCATGCTTATGCCGCGGAACCGCGGCGCTTTGGAGGAATTGGCTGCTTGGAATTTTTGTGCTTTTTAGTGTTGATGTTTGGATCAGTTTGGTACACTTTGTTTCTCAGAATCTCTCCACATTTCTTCCAGATTTGCAGCAGATCAAAAGGTGATTTGATGTGGATCTTTTTGTCATGATTTCCTCGAGCTCCGCGTAGATTTCTTGGATCTTGTGTTGCCATTGAGCCTTGTGCATGAAATGACATTGATTTGCCATTTTGTCTCTTAAACTGGTGTGTGGCAACATACGGATAGAGAGCGGAGACCCGTGTTTTATCTGTGGTTGGCAGGAACCCGGATTTTGTCGTGCTTTTCCATGAATTTCACCGTTTAGAGCCAAGAACCTGTATCCTGCAATTGACTAGCAAACACGGCTCAAGAGTACCTACCGATAAGCAATATGATAAAAATTGGGCGGTATAAAAATGCAAAAATCTGATATGAACAATGTCCTTAAACTAGCAATGGATAGAAACGTCCTAAAACTAACGACTGACCGAAACGTCTGTAAACTACTATGAACCGCAGCATCCTAAAGCTGATGCAAAAAAAACCGGTACGTCCATAAGCAAAATGGGCACGGATGAAAACTCGAAAGGGCTCTGTGAGTAAAAACTGCAGGGCTACCAGCGAGTTTGTGAAAACCCGAAAGGGCGCAATCTCGTTAAAAGACACTTGAAAGGTCATCTCGACCTTGTAAGGAGAAAATACCTGCGTGAGATCCTTACGACTCACAAAGGAGTAACACACTTAGGGATCCCCATGATTCCTAAGGAGAAAATACATTTACGAGATCCTCACGACTCGTAAGGAGAACCCTCTTATTAGACTCTCATGGCTCATAAGATTCAAAAGCCTTAAGCTATAGGGATCTGAACATTTTCTTAAGCCATCGCAATCCTCAGATTGCCCTACAAGCGGTTCAATGCTGACCATTGTATACAATCCACGGGCATGAATAAACATTTCCCCAACAGAGTCCCACCAGCAACAAGGGATATCCTCACATAGCGAACGACACTTGTAACTCCTCTCAACTTATAAGGAGAAAGCACTCTTGTGAGATACTTACGACTTATAAGAGACCATACACTTAAGAATCCTCACGATTCTTAAGGAGAAAACGCACCTACGAGATCTTCACGACTCGTAGAGAGAAATATCTTTATGAGACCCTTACGGCTCATGAAGCCAAAAGCCTTAGTTGGCGGGATCTTAACCATGTTTGCTAAGCCACCTTTGTTCGACATCGACAAAGGCAAATGATGATTCACTCGTGGCAATATCCCAGTTGTAGCGATGCTGATGCCTAAATCGGTATCAGATCCCAAGTCCCATACTCGCGATAAAAAATCAGCGAGCCAAAAATGCATATGAAATAGCCGAAATGATGGGGCAACTTGCAACGAAATCAGCAAGTAAAATATATGCATACAAAATAGCCGAAATGATTGGGCAACTCACAATAAAAAAAACAGTGAGTAAAAAGAAAAAATAGCCGAAATGATTGGACACCACGAAAAACAGCTGAAATGATTGGGCAATCACGATTTTCGCGATACAAAAAACTGTAATGATAGAGTATCGCGGAAAGAAAACAAAATACATATAAAATGAAACTTTTGCCCTGCAGGCAAGTCCATACTGTCCCCTGTATACAATCCATGGGCATAAACGAAAAGAGAACCACATTTCCCTAGATTCTGTCGAAGGAAAACCAGGTCTCGACAGTGACATCTAAAGCCTAGAGATCAGCAATGACGTCCCCCCTCATTCCAGCAGGACACGGACGCAACATCACCAATTGGAGCCACGGCAAAGTTCCTAGTTCCAATACTCAACGGTTCACAGACAACCGAATGTCAACCCTGACACCGAAACGGCGAAAGTCAACCCTGACACCGAAACGGCGAAAGTCAACCCTGACACCATAACGGCGAAATTCAACCCTGACACCGAAACGACGAAAGTCAACCCTGACACCATAACGGCTAAAGTCAACCCTGACACTGTAACGGCGAAAGTCAATTCTGACCCCGTGGAACACGGCCAAAGTCAATCCTGACCCCGAGGAATACGGCCAAAGTCAACCCTCGACCCCGTAGAACACGGCGAAAGTCAGTCATGACACCGTGGAAAACGGCCAAAGTCAACCCTCGACCTCCCCGTCGAAGCAATACTTTGACTCGGGAGTAGGTCAACTCATCAACCACTTACGAGTCCTCTCGACTTGTAAGAAAGAAAATTCTCTTATGAGATCCTTACGACTCTTAATAGAAAACACACTTAGGAATCCTCACGATTCCTAAGGAGAAAATACACCCACGAGATCCTCTCGACTCGTAGGGAGAAAATTTTTTATGAGACCCCCACGGCTCATAAAGTTGGAAAGCCTTAGGTGGCAGATCTGAACCTGACTCCTAAGCCATCGCTGTCCTACAAGGAGATCAAAATAGATTATCTACAAAATGCATTTGATGAAAAGGGACATACCACCATGAAACAAAATATGTCTTTTATTCATGAATCAAAATGAATACAAAGTACAATCTATAAAAGAATCAAAAAATACTATCACTCAGGAGTAAGTACAAAAGGAGAATAAAAAAAGAAACATATACATTTTTTTAAGCCGGCGGACGATTTAGTAGATTCGTTAGTTCATCTTTCTTTCGCTGGGTCTCGGCTTCATGATTTGTTATTGCTATGAGACGGGTCTTCGCTTGAGAATGTTGGGCCTGATATGAGGCGAGCCGACTTTCAAGCTCCTTTTAAGCAACTTTGTGAGCTTCAACCTTCTCGCGGGTAAAAATAACAGCTTTATCAATAGCTACCACCTCCCTGATAGCTTCTTGAAGCACCCGCCAAAGTTCATACGCACGAGTGGTCTTAGCCGTGAGTTCGGCTTGAAGTTCTCCCAACGCATTTGAAGCTAGCTCCCTCTCCGAAAATTTTCGGTTGAGCCTCTTTTCACATGACTGCAGATTTGCGGCGCACCGTTCAACCAGCCCCCCCAAGCTCGCCTTTGCAGCCACGACTTCTGAAGAAAGGCGCGTACACTCAAGACCATGTAAGCAAGCCTCCACCCGATGACAAAACTCGACCCAGACATGCACCAATGTTTCATCATGATAAGCAGCAAAAAATGAGAGAGAATTGTTGGTTTCAGTAGCAAATTCTTCAGCTGTGATTGAGCTACCAGCACGAAGATCTTCGATGAGAGCCGACAAAAAGTGAAGGCTCTGCTTCACCATCCGTTCAGATGTGCGTAGGGCATAAGGGCCGGGTGGCATCAGGATGCGAGATTCCAGCGGGATAAGAATGGGCAAAGCTGTCAAGGTTCATAAATAATCAGCGAGATTTGCAAACAAAGAATAGATGGAACAACATCAAAACTTTACTTACCCACAGTCATGGAACGGGGGTTTAAAAGATCCCCAGGCCCGTTAAGGATCTCAACTTCGTCGTCAGCTTCCAGAACTACAGAAGGCATTAGTATCGTTATTCGAAATAATGATAATGCAATGAGGGGGTCAAATAACACTAACCTTGCCCAGAAGAGAGGACGATGCGTTGCGGGGATATTGCCTGCGGAGCGGCCATCTCGACCAGACGCTGGAAAGACTTTCTGGGGAATAGATCCGCGATGGATGCCGATAATCCTCGTAATTCTGAAAATACGGAAAGATTCAGGTAATGAAGAGATCATTAAAACAAAATACAGAAGAATGCCTTCGATACTCCTCTCGCTTTGAACAGGAGGGATAGCAGCTTCAGCAGCCTCCTCCATACCCTCAGGCACATCATCGGAGACATTTGCTGGTGTGACGGCTATCAGTCGAGGGGCAACGGCTGCCACTTCAGGGACGGCGATCTCAGTTCCCTGTTCCACCATCTCCAGGCCATCACCAGAAAGGTCCATTAAATCCACAGCCGGTATGGACACCTCTTCAGGGTGAACGGGCACAGGGGAACAGAAGCCACCAATGGACGCTTTGCAGCAGGAATAGCAACTGTAATGACCCCCCCCCCCCACACCTACCGGTGTCTCATCGGGGATATTTACAGAGTCCACGGTCAAGACGCGACTTGAGCTCAGATTCTCTGCCATTTCCGAAGTCCCTACAAAGTTTTACGATGATAAGAAGACATAAAAAGCCATACAAATTACTTGTCAAAAGAAAAAATACAGAAACCATGCATACTGATACGCCAGGATGCCTCTAGTATGGCTTCTTCAAGCCGACGTTCCTTTCTGAGGAGGTATGCTCGTCGGGGTTCAAATGTAGATTCGTGGCCGCCGGTCCACAACGACAACTCATCTTCAGAAGCAGCTGAGATAGGCTTCTTGAGGGCTATCGCTTCTCCCTGTCGCAGGGGACCTATAAATATTCTCCGTATTGATAGGGGATCTTCGTAGAATATGACAGCAAGATAAGGACTCTTCGGAACATTCACATTCTCAGTTCTGTCCTGTGAGCGCCTTACAGCCTCAGCCAATTGTGCGGCGGCTTCCTCAGAAGATGAACCCGGAAAAAGAAGACCATCATCCGGCTCTTGCATGGATATGGGTTCGTCTTGAGCAACAACTTCAGGTTCAAGCAAGAGGTGGAGCAGACCGGTAACCGTCTTCTTCCTCCTTTTCGAATAAGAGCTGACAATAGAGGAGGAGGATCGTTTCTTCCCCTTCGGTGCTTTGATACGGCGATGCCCAACCTCGCCTCCAGTATCCTCTTTTGGCTGTGCTACCGATGATGACACTGCCATTAATGATGCCGCAACTGATGAAACTACTACCGGCGTCTTATCAGAAGCCCTTGCCTGAGCTCTAGTGCATATCGGTATACCAGCAGTGGGAGGAATCAAGTCCGTATCCACCGCCTCAGGAATAAGCAAGGCACCAGTACCCCTCAAGGGAGGGAGAGCCACTGTCCGCGGTCGCGGCGGGACTCCCATAGCCTGAAATGGGGCAGGAGCTCTATGTCCGAAGAGTATCCTCTTCTCTTCGGCAATGATGGGACCAACTCGGTGGCGGGTACCAACCTGTAAAAGCCCCCACACACCTTGGAATGTAGTCAGCCTCGGGGATCATGAAGCGAGAGCCGGTGTTCAGCTGCATGAAGTGATGGGTGGCATCACGAACAACTCCTAAAGACGAGCTAGGCTCTACCATGAATGCCTCGAAGGGAACACCCTGGTTATAACCCAATTGCTGGGCAAAGTGATGCGGATTATACCGCATAAAAAGAACTGTATCATTTAGACGGAACACCAAATAACCTGGCCTAATCGAATACAAGTGCATTGCTTCCCTAGGCTTCAAGGATGGTGCTCCCCCTTTCGATAAATCGAACAGCTGTTGAATAGATCCCAAAAGAGAAGAGAGGACTCGGTCATTGAATACCATCCCGCCTTCGTTGGCATAAGGGTTAAGGAGCACACGATGAGCTCCTAACTGAGTCAGATCAGGAGCAGAAGCGTCCACCAACCTCATGAGCCGCAGGAAAGTATAAGCATCATAGAAACTCGGTCTTTGGTGCACAGCGAATTCCCCTAAAATGTGCATCTCAATCCACGATGTAAAATAATGAAGAGAGAAACTCACCACATCCACACCTGGGCTCGAGGTACTGGCCGCAGTGCTCAGCCCATGGTACAAGTGCGATAACCCCGCAAAGCCCACAGCCAGTCGTGCCCCTTCAGCAACGCGATGAGCAGGATAAATGATCGAGGCTCTCATGAAGAGACGATGCGTTGGAACAGCAAACCAACTAAGCCAAAGGCTGATAAAACCGACGAAGAAGGTCTCTTCATCCATGCCGGGAGCCGCAATCGAATCAAAAGATACGGCCGACATGATTGGGATGTAAAACTGTGGTAAATCTTCGTCTTTGGCCGGTAGATTATTTAGCACAAACCCGAAGGGGTCGTTAATATTCACAAATTTCGGAGCCTCCTTTGATAGGACATCTTCATGAAGGAAGCGGGCGATAAAGCACTTAAAAGTGACGCCATGTTCCTCTGACTCCGTGAAAAGCTTCTCGAAAATACCCAGAGTCTTGATTAGACTTGGATACTTATGACGGACGACATTTTCGGTCGATAAGCCATCAAGTATAGCAGGCACAGTTGCGAATGCATACTCATCGGGAGGCAGTGATTCTTTATAGTGCTCTCCCCTGATCGGCAATCCAGAGATCTCACGAAACTCTTCCAGAGAAATCGAAACCTCGCGATCCCCTAACAAGAAAGTGTTAGTGGGAAGATTCCATTGATCTAGGAAAGCTTTAACCCACCAGACATGGGGAGACTGATAATGAAAGTGAGACGCGTACACCACTTGATAAAGCCCGACCTTCTGTAGTCGTGCACGATAAGTGGATAAGATATAGCGAGCCAAGAGAAGATAGCCCGTTGGATGGCGAGGGGTAAGCACTATCTTATAGACTTGTCCCCAGGGCTAGGCTTCACCTTGGCAAATACGACGACCCAAGATGTCTATGGCTGGCAAAGGCTGGTTTGGTATCTTGGTTGTCGACGGCTCAAGCCGGCCTGTAGGGGTCCAATCCATCACCTCCACTGCAAAGGCAGTCTGCGGACGCTCCATCGGCAAGTATGGGCAAAGAGGCTCTGTTGGCACCTCACAAAGAAAGCTGCGGCTGCCCCCGAATGATATGCCCATACCAGGTACCCTATAAGAGCAAATTAGTACAGTCCTTTTCATTAGCCCGAATCATCACTATTGCTTCTTCATCTGACGACGATTGTGGAAAAGCATCATCTGAGCGAATAAAAGGAAAGTAAGGGAGAGAAGCCACTGGTCCTGAAACAGGGAAAAGGAAAAGACCATTAGTGGAGCCCCACATATGTGTGTGTGTGTGTGGTAACAAAAGAAGATGACAAAATGTCTGCTTTGCGGGACCACTGCTACAAGACACATGGACCCCACAAAATCAATATGGCGGCTCACCAATGATGAGACAAGGGAATCATTACAGGAATAAAAGAAGACCCTCATTAAAACAAGCATTGGGATTTAAACAAATTCTTAGGAAGACAAGTTCTGTTAAGCGACCAACAAAATTCAAATCTGTGTGAATAAGGGTAAAACCCTATGAAAAGATTTTCAAGAACACCAGGGAATAAAATTCCCGAAGGGTCCCATTGATCTTTCAGAGCTAAGCTCTTCGCCAGAGAAATTAAATTCCTTTATGTAATGGAATTAAATTCCAAGAATCCATAAAAATACATGAGAAACAAAAATCCCATAAATCCTCAAAATCAGAGGGAAACGTTCGAGATATGGTAGTTTATTACTCAAAGATCACATCTTTGGAAGATGGGTTTCTGAGGAGAGCAAAGCTCTCATAATGGATTTAAAATCTAGAGGCTTTCTCAAAGAAGGAAAGTTTTCTGATGTACAAATCGTTACCTAAAAAAGGGTTTCTTTGGACAGAGTTTAACTCTGGATTTGTAATGGCAGAGAACTAAGCTCCGGGGAAGAGAATTAAATTCTCAAAGAAAATATAATAGGAAGGAGATGAAGAAACAGTGGCTGCCTAAGGAACCAAACCCTTGCATTTATAAGACATGACTAACGTGGTTCATCTTCCCGTTCCCCTAGAACAATCCAACGGCTGTAAAAGTAACAGCGTTGCACTCACGTGTAAACCACGTGAGAACAACGCTGTGGGGGCATTTGTTTCCTCATGGAAACCGAACAAAAAATACATACATACATACATACATACATACATACATACATACATACATACATATATATATATATATATATAAGCAACGGGAAAAGCCCCCAAATGGAGCATCACGTGCCTCCACGTGATAGGCGCTGTGCTTGACAAAGCAAGGCTAAAACTGAAGCTAAAACCGAGCCTCACGAGTAGACACGTGACTGTTATATACAAAGTATATAAGCGCCTTCTTAAAAACAAATGGCCAGAAGAAGTCACGTGGTAGCACGTGACGCTTTTTGATATGCTTAACGCTGTGAAGAGTCACGTGCTACACGTGATGAGCCCCTATGCTTTCTAAACCGATGAAATTAAATTCTAAGATAAAATGGGTCAGAACCCTATTTGGAAAACATTTCCTTAGATCTTTCTAAATAAGAAAGATTGCGCTCTGCAAAGCAGAGCGCCGTTGGATTAAAAATCTAATGGTGATTAAAAATTACCAATTTACAGAAGAAGATTTTGTGCATGGAAATATTTTCCTAATTCTGTGAGAAATATCTTCTGTAAAACAGAAGTCCCTGGATTAAAAATCCAACGGTGAATAAAATTCCCTGATTGATCTAAAAGATCATTTTGGTTGGTTATAAAATCAATCAAAATCTCTCAATGAGAGATTGGCTGAACAAACTGATTCTTTTCTTTCTCTTATAAATAGGAGCCAAGAAAAAAAAGAAGAGGGGAGAGATATACAGAAAACACAGAAGGAAGGAGAGAAAAACACCCTTGAAAGCAAAAAAAGAAAAGAAAAGAGAATTTAATTCTCCGGAGAGAAGAAGGTCTCTTCAAAGAAGAAAGAAACTCTAAGTAAGAGAAGGAAGGAGATTACCCTATAAGCTTCCACAAAACAAAAGAGAATTTAATTCTCAAACCAAGAGTTTAACTCTTCTAAAAAGAACTTAGTTTTTCCTCTGGTTGAAGATCTGCAGAAGTAGATCTCCCCACAAGTTGAGAATTTAATTTTCATCGGGGAGATCTGTCGTGCAGATTGAAAACTTAGGGAGAGAATTGAGTTTAAAGAATTTAATTCTTTCAATGTAACATATAGGAATTTAATTCCTCTAAATAGAATTGGGGTTTAATCCTATAAAAGAATTTAATTCTAAAACAAGGGATTTAACCCTCCATGCATGTCAAAGAGATCAGCACCTAACATATCACGTGCGCCCACGTGAGCCTCCCCTCAATGACCAAAAGAGAACAATTGATATCAGGTCATGTGACCCCACGTGACCCCTGAGAAGTGCTCAGCATTTATAAAAGAGAGAAAGGGAATAAACCCTATTTTTGGAGCGCCTCACGTGACCCCCAAGCAGTACTCAACTTTTATAAAGCAGAAAGGGAATAAATCAATGGGCAGTTTTTATTCTTGGGGCGCCTCACGTGATCCCATGTGACCCAATAGTGTTTAGCATTCAGAAAAGAACAAGGGATAAACCCAAAAAAGCAGCGCCAACTTCTAGCATCTCACGTGACCCCACATGAGCGCATCAAATTCTTAGTGTTTAACATTACTTCAAACGTCTCACGTGACCTCACATGAGTGTTCTCAAATTCCAGTGTTTAACACTGCCTCAGAGTATCACGTAGGAGCACGTTAGCATTGAATAAATATGTTAGTGTTGAACACTGTGAAGGGGTAACATTAGCCAGAATCAGACCAAATGTTCCAAGGACCAGTAATTGAGCTCTTCATACTCAGGGTCTCCAAAGCCGATCTCAAGACAGCTAATAAGCTCCCAATAAATGACATCTAAACTGATGTTCATTCCACTTCCCAAAAGCGGGACATTGGTTCAAGGGTACATCTCTTCATACCTTTGATACATGTCGTTATAATCCTTCAACTTTTTCAGAAAGATGGGGGGTCCCAATAACCCATAACTATTTATGCATCCCCAAACTGGTTAAACCAGAATCCTATGGACTATGATGTCCTTAAACTTTATGGACTATGAGGTCCTTAAACTCATAGACTATGACGTCTTTAAATTTTACAGACTATGATGTCTCTAAACTCCATGGACTATGATGTCCTTAAACCCGATGGACCGCAAAGTCCCTAAACTAAAACAATAGAGCCCAAATGCTCTTATATTGGATCTAAATGATCCTGTTAAGTAGATCTTAGTCTAAAATTAGATTAACGTATCCTTAACAAATGGTTAAGTTGATCTTAGTATAAAATTAGACTAAGGTATCCTCAACAAACGTTTAAGTTGATCTTATTCTCAAATGAGATTAACGATCCTTAAACACAAACCAAAACACAAAACTAAGAAAATACGGATTTGGACTAATCCACGCCCAACGGGCGACAACACAAATTAGTCTCCGTATACAATCCACGGGCAACCAAAAATAAAATAAACACACACGACACGAAATGACCATCTAGAGAAGGAGAAAGTGTTTACCGCGATGCGGTAGCGTAATTAACTGTTGGGGCTTGCGCCTGCAGGGAAGATCGTCCCTACAATCAAAAACCCCTCAAACGAGGGGGAATCTGACGAAGTATGCTACATCTGCCGCATCCATCTAAACCTCCGATACACGGTGCCATAAATCAACTTGGCATTTTCGGAGAGGTGGACGGATAAAACCAAATAGCATCTGCCCCCAAATTTAGGCCGGACGTCCCAACGTCCCGGTCATGTCTTTCGGCGGAGAACAGCTCTTCCCTGCAGGCGGAAGCCCCTGCAGTTAATTACGTTATCCCATCGCGATAACCGCTTTCTCCTACTCCAGAGGTTCACTTCGTGTCGTGTGTGTTTGTTTTATTTTTGATTGCCCGTGGATTGTATACGGAGACTAATTTATGTTGTCGCCCATAGGGCGTGATTTAGTCTAAATCCGTATATCTTAGATTTGGGTTTGGGTTGATTTAAGGATCGTTGATCTATTCATACTTGGCTCTGATCTATTCATACTCATGTATATCGAAGACCCGCCAAACATACTCATGCTCGGCTCTTCCAAGAGGGAATCGAGGAGCGCTGATCTATTCATACTTAGATATCGGTCGATTCATTCTAGATGCGCGATCGTCACCACGACTTCGGGGAAAAGAAGGATACCGTCCTTCCTACAGTTGGCTATCGTTCGACTCATACTCGAGGTGTGATCGTCACCTCGATTCTGGAGAAAGGGAGGATACCAACCTTCCTATACTTGGCTATCGTTCGACTCGTACTCGAGGCGCGACCGTCACCTAAAAAGGGTGGTGCATCATGAAAAGATCTACGAGCTAAAAGCACTTACAGAATGAAGACACTTGAGCAAAGAAAAATATATGCTGGGCTAAAATTACTTGTAAGATGAAAAGATCGACGAGCTAAAAGCACTTGCAGAATGAATACACATGAGGAAAGAAAAATGTATGTACTTTATTTACGATCAAAATTATATACAAGATATTGTAGGCTCCTCAGCCTTACAAAAATGCCTGGAGGCATACAAAAATTCTAAAAAGAGACAACGAAGAAGGGGGAATAGCTCAGGTTGCCCGCTCGGACACCACCTCTCCTGGCTTTGCGCTTCCATCGGGGGCAACGATGATGACCTCGGGCTCGGCACTTCCGCCGGCCACTACGGCTTCCACAACCTGCTCAGCGTCGCCCTGTGGCGCTTCCTCGACGAGAGCAAACCTGGCTCGAAGCTCATGGTCGACGAACTCGGGCAAAGCCTCTTTGACAGCGTCGGGGGCATTGTGCCACCCGACGGCCGCGGAGTCGGTGAGATCGAGGTAAAACAGATCAGACGCTTTATACTCCACCACGGCCCTCTCCTCCTGGCTCTCAACGAGCTTCGTCGCATCTAAAGCCTCCCGAGCATCCTTCTTGATGGTGTCCCTCGACCTTTTCATGGCGTTGAAAAAGCCGTTCGACCCCTCCATCTGGACCTGGATAGCCCAGTTGAATTCGGTTAAGAACCGATGGGACTCCTTCAGCTTGGAGATCGTCAGGCCCTCGGCGACCAATCTCGAGTCAAGAAGGGCCGCATTCTCTTCGGCTTGCTACAATTGAATAAGGAGCTCTTCCTCTCAAGAGGAGGATTCTCCCGCCTTCTTCATTGCCGGGGCTATCTCCTCGGACTCCATGGCGACAAGGAGAGCGCAGTGCTGAAAGACCTGGGGAAAACAACAAACGTGTTAGAAAACTGAAACCGAGAAAATAAAACTTAAGAATTTTTTCAAAGAGAGCAACCGACCTGAACTGCCTCCTAAGCTATGACGGCCACTTGGGCCTTCATGGTGTCCCGGGGAACCTGGGCCCCAGCCGCCTTCTCTATGTCCGCCAGCAAGCTGTCGGCCACGGATAGCCCCGAGGGCACCTCGATGCAGAAGTCACCCTCCTGCACTTGAATCCCGATGGGGGTGGCCGAGAAACCACCTGCTTCTGTCTTTAAAAGGGGGATTCGGCATGGGGAGTCACCTCCGCCCTGACTCGAGGCACCGGGTCCCACGCTTGTTTCTGTCCCTCCTTCCCCCGCCGCGGCGTTCCTCCGGGACGGGGGGCGCTGCTGGAGTCTTGGCCGGAGGATCCGGCCTAGGAGCACATTCGAGCCTGGTCAGGACGAGCTGGCGCCACCGGTCTTTCTTCCTTGGGCCTTGGCGGCCATGATCTTTGCTCGGTCCATGGGCTCTGCGAAAAAGGTCGGCGACACTGAAACGTCAAGGGAAATTTGGCAAAGTCTAAACAGATCGTCAAAAACCCTAACTTACCCAAAAATCGGGCAGAACTAATCCCATCCCAGCTCAGTACCTGCTCGAAAAGAAGGACATCAGCCAGCTGGATCGGTTCCCAATGGGACACCACCTTCGCCTCGGGGGCGTTCGACTGCCTCACCTCGGCAAGTCAGCCCTGTGCTGCTGGGTGGGCATAGGCCAATCCTCGCCCTCCGGTGGCCCAACGAAAACGAACTTCTCTTTCTATTCATGGATAGAAGAAGGGACGACCACTACCCCCGACCCAGCCGTCCTACCCTTTCGTTTTTTAAACGACAAGAACACTCAGCTCGGCTCTTCCTTATTTGTACCGGGGTGATTTTTATAACAGAGAAAAGATATAAGGAGGTTCAAATCGAAGGGGATCTGATCAAATTTCAACCGGACTAGAAACCCGAGGAGGATCCTCCACAAGTTCGGCACAAGCTGGTCCGGGCAAGATGGAAACAATGGAGCACTGCACAAACCTCGGATAAGAAGGGCAGACGCATCCCTGCCTGGAATGCTTCCAGATACAGGGCAATCTCCTTGCGTCGCACCTGGTCTACCCGATCACCCTCTCTGGCCAGACGAAGTGAAAAGCCAGAGGGGATATGGAATCGAGTCCGGATGTCCGAAAGCTCGACCATACGATTCAAGACGGATGGTGCATCATGGGTATTCCCGATGCGCACCTTGGGAGCCCTTGTCGCCGCCCGACGACGAGTGACAAGGGCGGCCCTGACTCTAGGGTGCGAGCCCGACACAGAAGACGCAGTAGAAGAAGAATCCTCTCGGCTATCTGAAGCCGAGGAGGAGGAAGACCCGCTGGACTTGGCCCCAGCAACTGGAGCCTTATCGCCCGACTCTACCCCTACTACATCTACAGACATATCGGAGGAAGACATCTAATCTGATTCAAAGGAAGGGTTTGCCGAGGAAAATTCAACAGAAGATCCGACCTAAGCGGAGGTGGGCCGAGCAATCTTCAAACAACGAAAGAGAATTGAGGCAAAGTGTCGGCCCTAGAATGGTCCCCCCTATTTATACACTTCAAAAAAGAACATCCTACGGCCCAGATCGATTCCCGCCAAAACAAAGCGTAGCGCCTAGCGGCCGTCGAGGCTCCATATGGAGATCGACCATTTGGGATGTCTCTTCGTTGCAGGAGTCAGAGACAGCCTGTCACACCCGCCAACTAAAGACAGACACGTGGCTCGTAGCCTAACTGACAATCGAGTGAAACGGCGCTCCCTCTTTAAAGCGCAATCATTTCACCAATCCGCTGACGCCATCGGGGATACGCATGAAAATTTAGGCGCACGGTGAGACGCCACATGGACTCAAAGATCGAATGGACGCAACTACCAAATGCCCTATCGTCCCCGGACAATCCTCCACGAAGAAATCTCGGTGCCGAACTAAGCAGGGAATACCGAGCAGAACACTCTCGTCCTCGACCCATAAATAGGTCGAAACGTGAGTGGGAGGCTATGATGATGCTTACAAGTGATAATTCCCCAGATCACGACACGTAGCGGATGACGTGTCCCGGGGGCTACGGTGCTGGAGTATGTATAATGCATTGGAGACGTTCCTCGACCCTCGTCTCCAAGGACGCATCCGACCATTCGCAGACCTCCATGAGTACCTCCCATATCATCTAGCAAACAGCCAACAACTCGCCTCCGAGCTGTCCAGCGAGCTTCCTTAACCTCCTTGCTCGTCTCCGAGCCATCTCACAGGCCGAGCTTTCTCGGCCTCCTGGCTCGTCTCCGAGCCATCTCACAGACCGAGCTTTCTCAGCTTTTCCAATCAACCGAGAGCGCGGAGCCCATGCGCCCCCGCAACGACTCCGCGTATCTCGCTTCAGCGAGATATCCACCGCCCCACGTCCCGCTTCCTACGCGGGCGTGTTCCCCCATTAATGAGCGGATCCCGCCATCAACGCGGGCATAACGAAAGGGCGTAACTGACGGCGAGAATCTCGCACCGGCTTGCCCCACGCGACCACTATATAAATCTCTCTTTCAGACGACTCAGAACGAGAATTAATTCCAATATGCCGCTACTCTGCTCTTATTCTACAGTACTAACTTGATCGTCGGAGGGTTCTACAGTGGTCACCCACCCCGGGAGTTGCTTTGCAGATAGCTTGGCGTCAATACCAACCCATTGAGATCCACACACTCAACTCCGAAACCAAATCTCAGCCGCACAAAACCGCTCGCACCAAATCGACGGAGGACAATATCTGAGGGAGATCACAACCTACATCAATCCTTATTGTCTCAAAATTCAAAACCTGGGGAAATAAGTATTCAAGACTTGCTCTAATGCCTTGCACTTCTTGTCACCAGCACTCTGACCAATCAACACATGACGCCCTCGTTAGGAAGATAAGCTCATTAGCTCCTCTGAATTTTGCTGAAAACACCCCTGCATTCCTTTCGATCTAACCATGAAATATTAATGCAATTAAGTTGTTAAGAGCCTGATTGTTTCGCAAAACTTGCCTGGAATTAGGCTGAATTACCCGGCGAATTACTTTTCACAAAGACCCATTATAGTGGAATTAGCATATTGGTGCTTGGTTCACAAGAATTAGATTTGGGCTGATGCCGAAAAACGTCATTAAATCGGCAGAAAAATGGGAATTGAAATTAGTTTGAGTCTTTTGCCTTAGACTTGGGAAGAAATTGACGTCTTTGCCTTTGACGCCACATCTCCCGATGGCCTGAATTTTCATCTTCTTCTTACAAACAAATAAGACGAGTATTTAGCTTCAAAAAAATCTAAGAAAACCTTGACAACCAAACACTAAAATTGGAAATCAGAAGACAATGGATGTTTAGGATTTCGGATAAAACTCCAAATCCTATTTTAGATAAACTCCAAATCCTATTTTAGATTTCTTTTACCCAAACAGCACTTAAAATGACATAATTTTAGGAAATTATGACCATTTCTATTTCCTCATAGTTTTGACCATCACATCCACATCGGAGCATGTATTGACCAGTCAACTAAGGGCTGACCTAATAATCAGTCAAAAGAGCCAAATATATTTTCAAAGGGAACGAAATCGATCTTGTCATTCGAAAAGTGACGCATGTACGTAATAAAAAGGAAAATTAAGGGAGAGAGAATTAGTAGTGAGGAAATAGAGGAGTAAGTTGTCTTGTTTGAAATTTTGATATTTCAACGTGTGTGACGCATGAGAGAGAATCATGAATTGGGGACCAAGGGATTTGCACGTAGTAGCTAATACCTCAGGCTCTGGCCATAATTTTCTCACCATTTCTTTTTCTTTTTGTTCCTTGTTGATTTGAATACTTGAGTTTTTTTTTTGACGTGTGATATATTTGATTCTATGGTTCCGGAAAGAATACAAGCCCAAACTATCAATTCTTTCGTCTCAAAATGGATCATGTTAATTAAAATTAATTTCAGAGCTGTGTGGCAATCAGTACGCTTTGCTGCTTTTACGGTTTTTGGGCTTGAAAAAAATTCAAGGGCGTTTTCTGATAAGTTTCAATGCAGATATGATTTAACCCTGTTGGATGTCATCTCATCTGTTGTGTCTTGGTGCGCAGCGGAATATCAAACACCAGATCTAAACTAAGATCTCTTTTAACGAATAACAAATAGAAATAATTCAAAAACCAAATAACACAAGAGATTTGGAGAAAATTGGAGATCTTTATTAGAGCTTTAGAGGGGGAAAACCCTTACAAGAGTTACAAACCCTCCCCTTATAGATCTCCAACGGGATCTCCTTCTTCTCTCTCAAAGTTTTTCTTAATGATCGCCGTCGTTTCGTCTCCCTTAAACTTTTTGATCAAACTTCACCTAAACTTTAACCCCAACATCCTATTTATACCCTATACAAATCTGATATATAATAATAATACATTAATTATTAAACTGCCCTCCAAAATCATGTAATTCAAGATAAACTCGAATCTGATATTTCGTGAAACCCGTCGACAGACATCTAACCCTATGAAGGTCAGACGTCTGAGCTCCCTCTGTGCGTTCGGCAGAGAGTCGCCAGACGTCTGAAGTATAAGATTCAGACATTTGCGCCTCCTCTGAAAAAAGAGCAGAGCACATCCAGACGTCTGATCCTTTATGGGTCAGACGTCTGTCTTTCCTCTAGATTTCTACAACTTGACTAACAGACGTCTGACCTTATATAAGCCAGACGTCTAGACCTTTTCTGAAACCGTGTGCAGTCTCGACATATAAAACATCCTTCCCACCATCATCTTCTTTGCTCCCATTCATTAGTTATATGTCATTTTTCACATTGCTTCTAATTGTTATTATACACTTATACTATGGATTCTTCCTCCATTTAACTTTTTAGGTTAGAAGTGAAGGTATATAATTTCAGTACTTTGCGGTCATCTTTGGGATGGAAATATGAGAGGTTATATCATATTACCAAAATATTTTAAAACTGTCACATCCCGTTTCCTAAAAGACAGGAGCAAAAAAATGACGAGGCCCGCGACGTATTTATTTCAAGAAAATCATTTTCCGGAATAAATATGTTAAGCGTAAAATAAGCAATATAACATACAAGAAAAGTTAAGCAAGTGAATTAAAACTTCAACAATTTTATTTACATTCATAAATCTCACATAGTTGGGATACAAGAAAACTGAAAACAAAGTACAATAATATGAAATGCCTAAACAGGTGGCATAAGGAAACTAAACCTGGAAAGAAAACTAGAGATTGGCCTGCGAAGCAAGCTGGTCGTAATCCCTGCAGTCGTTTCTATCTCTTCAGTTTTTAGATCACCCGACGAACATCCAAATGAAAGAAAGAGATGGGTGGATGCCCATTAGTGAACTTGCGCTCGGTAAGTCCTCAAGAAAAAATGTGAAATATAAAAGTATAATGAAAAAATAGAAGGATAGACAAAATGATATGGTGATTAAGCATAATGTAACATTTCGTATAAATTTAAAGTATTATTTTGCATTTATTTAATAATAAAATAAATTTTCAAATATGAGAAAACATTTATCTTTTTACAAAAAAGTCTATTATTTTAATGTGTCATGGAAAAATTATGTTGTTTTCATTTGAATTGGTTAAGTTTCTTTATTTTGGTATATGGTAAGAAGGGAATATGTTAAGCGAGGTCGTATCTCACTTCCACCACATTTTAAACATACAAATATCTAACAATATTGGTATATATCTTATTTTCATAGTTATCCTCTCTTTCTTGACTTCCTTCATCACAAACACATAAGAATTTCTAAGCTCTCCATCACCCTTTCTGTAACCTAATCTCCTCTATCCAAAATCATCAAGATTCTTGAGGATTCCTTCTTGTAGAATGGTCATGACACCAAATTAGACCCTTGGCACTTCAAAGATTTTCATTTTGATAACACTAAAGCTTGGATCCCTCTCAATATTCTTATAGAAGGTAAAAATCATATTTTTATTCTTTTGGTGTTCCTGACTTGTTTAGTTGTTGTGGTTTGAGTTATAATTTCTTCTAATTTGGGAAAAATAGAAATGTTTCAGTATTTGTAAACTAAGTTCTTAAGTTTCGAACTAAGTTAATAGTGTTTGTGGTTCTCTTTAGATATCTTCTATAACTAGTGAACTCTGAAAAAAAATTCTGAGAGTTTTCTGAGATGGTGAGCACAATTAGAGACCACATCCCAAGCTCGTACCCAATCAGACTCCTCATGGCTGCAAATTTAATTGAACGGGCTGTAATTTGTGTGTGGATTTTTGAATTGGGGTCTGGGGTTTTTATAGTAGCTCTTAGAAATCCTAAATTAGACTAGTGTATACGCAATTTTGTCCCAGGTTGCTTGTATCAAATCTGGAACACTTTTCCTATGAAAAATTAAGGTTTTACGTTTTAAAAACTTAAGTTTTGATTTCGTTATTGCAGGGGGTAGTTCGATTTTGATTGCACGCGTTATAATACGTCGATTTTACGTTCTAGTCTGTGTGCGTTAGAAGTATAGCAACGTTGCGTTTCGATTCTTATCATGTTCTTGGTTTAATGTATAGGATCGGTTGCGGAGACGCAGGCCGTGGCGAAGAAGGGCAAGACATTCGTAAGGTTCGTTTAGCTCATATTGATATTAGGTGAGTAAGGAGACATTTACATGTGGGAATTCGGGCGGATAGCGTATAGTACCCCCGACTACCAGAAATTTTATAAAATTCTGTATCGGTTTTTAATTACTATTAGCGATACGTAACCGCATTTCTATGTCATATGCATTACATTGAGCACCATACCATTCTTAGTGTATAATCATACTTGCTATAATAGATACACTGGATAGAACACAAGCACAATACTAATGATTTTATGTTACACAGTTCACAGACCCGCATGCTACACTACATATCATTAGTACTGCCATGGCACGTAGAATTGTTATGTTTAACTATATTACTATGTTTCATGATAGTATCAGTTACTATTTACCATGTTCCATTATTCGAATGCTATAGTCCGTTTAATTACATGTTTTATTTGCTAAATGTTGTATGAATGAATCATTCTCTGTTGATATCATCGATTTGATATTTCTATGGATTTGAAAAACCACGGGTATCTTTTATAAAACGGATTATGTTTTCAAAAGTGTGGTTTTCTCGTGATATGATAATTTTGCGTTCACTATGAGATATCCGAATCTGTAACACCCTAATGCATTTATACTATATATTTGGGGTATTTCAAATCTTGCGGTAAATTTCTTCCTATTGTTGCTTTTGGATTGCAAATAGTGAAATTGGCAGTTGCAGGTATTATCCGACCCGACCCGCATGGTTGAACCCAACATGGTTCAAGATTACATCAAATATTTGTTACTACAGAGGATCCATTTAAATCTAGATTTTTATAAACATATATAATATATTTTAGTATCCGCGTATCTTTCATAAAACAAAATAAAATCAAATAACATATTTTCTTATCTAGCTTTGCATGTCATGGTACCTCATATCTTGTGGTCGCACCCATATATCATATTCATACCCTAATTGCTAAAACGGACTCGTAATTGATCGCTACGTATATTCACGTAGATCCATACTTGAGGGTATACATTTTTATTTACTGAATATCACATAAAGGTTTAATTTTTATGTATATTCTCCATATTTAAAAACTAGATTTTTAGAAGAGACACGGGTAATATTCGGAGTAATCTGGTATTAGCTGAAAAATCATACACACACACACACACAATATTTTATACCTAATATATATAAATTGTTATCTAAATATATAGATAATATATTAATTATAATAACTGATCATCTCTCTCTCATCTTTCTCTCTGTCTTTCTCTCTCTTCTCCCCGTCCCCACCATATTCTCTCTCTCTCTCTCTCTTTATATATATATATATATATATATATATATATATATATATATATATAATTATTATAAACCAAACTCTCTCTCTCTCTCTTCTCTTCTTCTAATCTTAAGTCCCCGTCCCCGTCAAGAAACCCTAACCCACGCTCATCATCTCGTCGTCGTCCCGTCGCTGCCCCCTCACCATCATCGTTCCCCTCTCGACCTCGCCTCCTCCTCCTCACCTCTTCTCCTTCCCGACGACACCCGAGCACCACCCAACTTTTCGCCGACGCCAAGATCCAAACCCATCTCGCCAGTAACCCCATCCTCGCCGGAAACCTATCACGCTGACCACCTTCTTCACCCTCCTCGCCTCCCAGAAAACACAGAATGCCAACACCACCACCAACGACCTCCTCTACACATCCCCGAGCATACCAAACCCTTGTCCATGATGACCTCGCCATCTCGCCGTCGACCTAATCGCCTTCACCTCTTCGCCCATCTCTCCTCTGCCCTCACGTATCCCAGAACCCAGTAAACCTGGCAACCTCCACTTCTTCCTCTTCTTCTTCTTTCTTTTCTTTTCTTGCCCGACCGTCTCGCTGGAGTTGCGCACGTCTCCGATGATCCAGACGACCCAGTCATCGTCGTCATCTAGCCCAGTCACCACGTCACGCGGCGGCTCAGCCAGGTCCAGTCCTGCGTACATAAGTTTGCATCGTGACTTTATTCTGACATCGGAACGTGATATCCATATCTCGATGTGAGATCCGATCAGGCAAGTTCTAAACTTGCAACATGCTATTTTGATTATTTCAATATTCATATGCTCAACTATAGTGCATACGTTTTAATATTCAGCAAGAAGTAACGATTTACTGTTTTACAGTATCCGTCTGTATCCGTACTGATTATAGCTTATCCAGTTGCATGCCGGATCATCACGATATTATCATACTACTATATCAGTTCAATATGTTATCTAAATTGCATCATATATGGTAATGGACGTATAACGATTATTACAGATAGATACATATGCATCCCGGCATTAATTGTGTTTCGATATTGATTACAGTTTTACATTGGTATCTATTTTGGTTAATATACAGTACATGATATGTTCAAGACACACTACCAGACTTGTTACTTGGATCTTATTACTAATGCCAACAATCCTGATTGTTGTCCTGATGGACGTGACTTGTTGTCTGCAAAGACAAGACCGGTACCTGTTGCTTGATCCTGTGTTGGCATTAGATTGTATTGGCAATACCAGACCTGGACATAGAACCTTGGGGAAAAGGGGAAACCAAGAATGTAACTGAAACATAACTCAAGAGAATATTATTATTGTTTGCCACTACTACAATAAGGGGTTGCCCCTACGGCAACAGGAATCCGTAGGAAACACTTTTTTATTGTCCCTGCGGATTAATCCGCAGGGCCAGATGGTTGCCCCTACGGTGCCCTACGGATAAATTTAAAAATATTAAAATGTAATCTTTTATTTGGCTCTACGGAACCGCAAAAGAAGGCCCTACGGATTAATCCGTAGGGGCATCAATGGGTTATTTATAAAAAAAATAAAGCCCAGAAATTTCCTCGTCGTTCCCAAAATTTCTCAACTCCCTCTCGTCACCAATCTCCCATGCGCGCGTCCTCGCCACCACACCCACGCGCGCCTCCTCATCACCGGTACACCATCGTTGACTTCCTCGTCGCCGGTACACCATCGCTCGCGTCATCGACTGTGTCTCGTCGACAGTGGAATCTCTGGCCTCCTCCACCTCACCGACAGTAGAATCGCAAGTCTAAGGTGAGTTAATTTCAATTTTTAACTTATAATTATGCTTTTATTTGTGTTATTGTTGATTTTAGGGTTACTACTAGGGCTTAGAGTTAGGGTTCGGTCTAGGGTTTGGGCTATAGTTAGGGTTAATTAGGTAGGGTTAGGGTTCAGTTTAGGGTTAGGGTTAGGGTTCGGTTTAAGGTTAGGTTTAAGTTTAGGGTTAAGGTTCGGTTTAGGGTTAGGGTTAGGGTAAGGGTTAATTAAGTAAGGTTAGGGTTAGGGTTGGGGTAAGGGTTAATTAGGTAAAATTGGGTTGGTGATGATTAGGGTTAGGCTTAGGGTTAATTAGATTAATTTTGGTTAATTTTGGTTTGGGCTAGAGTTAATTTAGGTTGGGGTTTGGGTGATGATTAAGGTTAGGCCGATTTAGGTTAGGGTTTGGGTTAGGGTTAATTAGGTAAAATAGAGTGTATTTATGTTAGGTTGTTGATTAGGGTTTATTTGGGTTTATTAAAGTTTATTTGGGTTAGGGTGATGATTAGGGTTAATTAGGTTAATTTGGGTTAATTAAGTTAATTTAGGTTAATTGGGGATAATTTGAGTTAGGGTGATGATTATGATTTAATTTTGGGTTAATTAGGGATAATTTGGGTTGATTAGGGTTAGGGTTTAGGGTTCACTAGTTCCTTCAGTAGGATACTTGATGATAACGTAAATGCACAAGTTTACCATAAACTTAACCCTTCATATAAGAACTTAGTTCTTTCTCTGGTTGAGATTTGCAGAAGCAAATCTTCCCACAAGTTGAGAATTTAATTCTCATCGGGGAGATTTTGTTCTGCAGATTCAAAACTTAAGGGAAAAGAACTAAGTTATAAAGAAATAACAGGAATATATGGGAATTTAATTCCTCCAAAAATTATGGTTTAGGGTGCACTAGTTCCTTCAGTAGGATACTCGATAATAACGTAAACGCACAATTTTACCTTAAATTTAGCCATTCATATAAGAACTTAGTTCTTTCTCTGGTTGAGATTTGCAGAAGCAAATCTCCCTACGAGTTGAGAATTTAATTCTCATCGGGGAGATTTTTTTCTGCAGATTCAAAACTTAAGGGAAAAGAACTAAGTTAAAAAGAAATAACAGGAATATATGGGAATTTAATTCCTCCAAAAATTAGGGTTAGGGTTTAGGGTGCACTAGTTCCTTCAGTAGGATACTCGATGATAACGTAAACGCACAATTTTACCGTAAACTTAACCCTTCATATAAGAACTTAGTTCTTCCTTTGATTGAGATTTGCAGAAACAAAACTCCCCTCAAGTTGAGAATTTAATTCTCATCGGGGAGATTTTATTCTACAGATTCAAAACTTAGAGGAAAAGAACTAAGTTATAAAGAAATAACATGAACATATGGGAATTTAATTCCTCCAAAAATTAGGGTTTAACCCTATATAAAGAACTTAGTTCTTCAAAAAAAATGATGATTTATTCTTTTCAACCCTACTCAAAGCACATACACATTAACAACCCAAAATTTAAGCGAAATCATAAATTGAAACGCAGATACACAGAATACAACTCATACTTGAGTATCTTCAAATCTAACTTTTTTTATCGATAATTTATTCTTTTCAACGACAAACTTGTATCTACGGATTTTCTTTTTTGTCAGTAACCATCATGTTCTTAGATTTCTCAATATAGTCATCATAACCTACAATTTATATGTTATACAGTCTGATATGGCCCATGAGTACATCAGAGTTAAGGACTGGATGTACGTCGATTGGCAACAACGTATGCAACCTAAGTTTGTCGCGGGAGTTGCTGCTTTTATTGAATTTGCACGCGCACATAATAAGATCGTGTTAGAGAAGATTCTTTGCCCGTGCGAGAGATGTGGGAATAAGTACTGGCAGAAGGTAAAATCCGTAGAGTTTCATATCGTTAAACATGGTTTTACAACACTTTATACAACTTGGCTATATCACGGGGAAGGACAAGAAGAAGACGGTAATGCGGCAGAAGAAGAACACGATAACTTCTTTCCAGGAGAAGAAATGAAGGATATGGTAGAGGCTACCGTAGGTGATAGTATTGCGACCGAAAATGATATTCCTTCCGGCCAAGGACCGCGTACGGATAAGTATGAAAAGTTCATGATTGATGCTAGAAGACCAATTTATGATAATACAAAGTATTCCACCCTATCATGGTTCTTCCAATTTTTCCAGATTAAGTGCCTAAATGGATGGAGCAACAAGTTATTCACGATGCTCCTAAAGTTCTTGAAAGATTCTATGCCCCCGGGAAATAACGTGCCCGGCAGCTGGTACGAAACCCAGATGATGATGTTTGAATTGGGTCTGAAGTGTGAGAAGATTCAAGCATGTCCCAAAAATTGCGTGTTATACCAAAAAGAGAATTCAGATTTGAAAGAGTGTCCAACATGCGGAAAGGTCAGGTATAAGCCGAAGATTCTGATAAGAAGCCCGATATACCTGTCAAGATAGCACGATACTTTTCCAAAACACAGAGGCTGCATAGGCTATTCAGGTGAAAGAAAACAGCCGAGGCAATGATTTGGCATCACCGTGCTCCCCCATGTGAAGATGGAAAAATGAGTCATCCAAGAGATTCACCGGCATGGAAGGATTTCGATAGGAGGCATGAAATATTCAGTAGTGATCCTCGCAATGTCAGGCTCGGACTCGCTAGTGATGGCTTCTTCCCATTCAACTATATGGCTGGAAGCCACATCACATGACCCGTTGTAATGATATTTTATAATCTGTCGTCTTGGTTGGATATAGATCAATCCTACTTTATGATGCCTCTTCTTATCGATGGACCAAACTCACCGGGAAACAATATCGTCGTCTATCTCCGACCTCTGATCGATAAGTTAAAATCTTTATTCATTGATGGTGTAGAGATTTACGATGCAAACACAGATACAACCTTCACACTGCGTGCAGCTTTAATGTGGACAATTAATGACTTTCCTGCGTATGGAATACTATCAGGTTGGTCCATATATGGCCACAAAGCATGCCTTTATTGCCATCAATATGCAACATCAAAATTCTTGAATTTTAACAGAAAGGTTTGTTATTGCGGTCATCGGCGTTTCCTACCACTACACCATCCTTACAGGTTAGACACTGCTCATTTTGATAGTCATCAGGAGCTTTTTGGGCCTCCGGCCTCATTTTCCGGAGAGGACGTGACTGGTCAGTAGGATCGTTACAATAATGTGACCTTCGGGATAGATTTGGCAAAACATGTCAAACCACCATACTGGAACAAGTTAAGCATCTTCTTCGAGCTTCCGTACTGGTCAACAAATTTAGTGCATCGTTGTCTGGACGTCATGCACATAGAGAAGGGAGTATCCGAGCACGTACTCAACTTGCTTCTTTGTAAAGACGGAAAATCGAAAGACAACCTCTGTGGTCGGATGGATCTTTAGGACTGGAAAATTAGAAGTGAATTTCATCCTAAACCGATAGTGGTTAAACCAGGCAAATTTGTACTTCACAATGCCGCGTATCATATGTCACAACCAGAGAAGAAAAGATTCCTGCAGGTGTTGCATGATTTGAAAGTTCCCACAGGCTTCTTAGGATCATTTAGCAAGAAGATAAAAATTGTGAAAGGCAAGATCGATGGGATGAAAAGTCACGATCACCATATTATTATGGAGCACCTTCTCCCATTAGCCCTCAGGACTTTCCTTCCCGAATCGGTTGGTCTAATAATCAATGGCCTTTGTTGCTTTTTAGAGAATTGTGTGCCAAAACCCTGGATGTTGTGACGCTGGAGAATTTAGAAAATTCTATTTCGTTGATACTTTGCAAGCTTGAGCGTATTTTCCCACCGTCATTCTTCGATATCATAATACACATGACGGTTCATCTTGCAACCGAGGCTAAGTTAGCCGGACCGGTACAATATCGATGGATTTATCCCGTCGAAAGGTACGTGGAATTTTTCGTTTCACGTAATTTGTAAAATTATTTTTGTCCTATATGCCCGTATTTATTTATTTAACATATTTTTCTTTAGATATCTCTACACTCTAAAAAAGTATATACACAATAGAAATCGACCAGAGGGTTCTATCATACAAGGTTATCTTCTAGATGAAGCAACCACATTTTGTTCCCGCTATCTGAACGAGAACATTGAGATAAAGCTTAACCGGCCTCGGAGAATTCAGGACGGGCCATACGGTAAAGCTGATTATAAGAGAGTAGACACTATGTTAATCAACAAGATATATCGGTTTATCCTCCTCAATAGCGCATGTCTTGAAGAAATTAGAGAGTAAGTTTTTTTGGATAATTGTTATATTTGTGTTTGTGTGTGTATGAAACGATATAATATTAATGTCATAATTTATTGTTGAGTACAGAAATCATTTTAACGAGGTACGTTAGGGGCATTCTGATTGGAATGACAAACGATTAGAAAAATATTATCAGGATAATTTTTGTGATTGGGTTGCAGATCATTTAAGTTGTTCGAATAATATGTTATTTCTACCGGTCTTAATCTAAATTTATATTGTTATGTATTTGTCGTAAAATTTATTTTGTCAGATTCACGATCCGAACTTGTCTGCATCATTAGAGAGTGATTCAAGATGTTTAGCTCAGTTTTCTAGTATGGAGGTTGCATATTATAAAGGATTCGGTGTCCTTGGATACAAATTTGAAGTTAAGGACATAGAAACATCTCGAACCACTCAGAATAGAAGGATTGCAACGGTAGGATCGGATGATGTGATTTATAATGGATACTTAAATTGCATACTTGGCATCCAATATCCCGAACAATCAGAACCGTTTTATATATTTCAATGTACTTGGTACGATACACGAACCGATACGGATAAGTGGAGAAACAATCTCGGGACTTGGAAAGATGAATATGGATTGACTAGTGTGAACACACTTCAATTTTATGGTCAGGACGATCCATATATCTTTTCGAACCAAGTATACTACTCACAGTGCTTGAAACATCCAGGATGGAGTGTCGTATGCCGTTGGAAACCCAAGAATGTTTACGATGTCCCAGAATTCGAGAATCGTATGGAGGACAGCGATGAGGACGAAGAAGAGAGAAGACTTAGAGTGCTCCGACTGTCTGTTTCAAAAGACGGGTTGTCTTCGGCTGATTGTAAAGTTACTTGGGTTAGAGATGATATCGATGATGAAATCCAAGTAGATATGTCTAATGCGTCCATGAAACGAAAAAGGTTATCAGTAGTGTTAGATTATTACTTCACATTTTTACGATATATATATATATAGCATGCATATGTAATGATTTTACTCTTGTCTAGATTTGATGACGACGACCGGAGCAGCGAGGGACGGTTGGGGCATCTGCCGCGGCAGAGGTAGAGGCATAGCGTTTCTGCCGCCCGGAGAGGTGCGTAGGGAGCTTTAGAGGGCCGGTCTTGCACCCCGATCGGATACCCCTTCGGATGACTCCTTCCGTGTGGACTTTGCCACACCTCCAGGTATATTGCACGCATATTCATTTTCAATGTAATATTATAGATATACACGTATATTTATTTCAAAATTGCTTATATAGTCAAACGTTTGATTGTCTAGCTGTTGGTGGCGCGTCCACATCAGAGGCAGAGGCCACTCCCGCACCTCCAGGTATGTTTATATATCCTATAGTTCATGCATATTAATTTAGAATGTTATATCATAAATATACACACATTCTTTTTGCCCTTACTTAGATAATCATTTTTTTATTGTCTACCTGTAGGTGGTGCCTCCACATCTCGGGCAGAGGCCACCACCGCACCTGCGGGTATGTTTATATATCCTATAGTGCATGCATACTGATTTAGAATGTTATATTATTGATCTAAACAATCTTTTTGCAATTACTTATATAATCTATTTTTAATTGTCTAATTATAGGTGGTGCGTCCACACCTGGCGCAGGGGCCACTCCCGCCACTTCCACACCCTCTGCTCAGTCTGCAGATTAGTATGAATAAATATCAAATATTTATTCATTTTACATATCCTTTAAGAATAAACATGAACTTCATGGAAATTTAGCGCCATTGTTTATTTTCTAGTTGGAGGGGATGCGTCCACATCCGGGTCACCGGCTGTTCCTAATCGGAGGAACTATCGTCTCGCTCGTGCTGCTACCCGGGCCCAGGCTCGTGCTGCTGTCGCCGGAGGTATATATCGTACTTCAATTTTCGTTAAACCTTGATTTCTTAATACCACTTTGTCATATGAATACCACGATGCAAAGCAAAAGAATCGACTATAGAGCAGTTATCATACATACGCAAACTTTCGCACAAGATGTCACTCCCGATGAAAGGATCTCGGCTCTTGCCTCGTCGAATGAGATGCTGGATATTCGGAACCGAATACCACTGTGCAAAGCAAAAAGAAACGTCTTGGAACAACAGTTTTTCAAAATTGGTTCCAACAACATCAAATAGGTTTATTTTTCCTTGCATTAATCAGTATCAACGCAGTCCCATCAATTAATCCATATCACACCACAAAAAAGGAACGAAAATAAATTATACGTATATGCCATCCGCATTCGCCACTGGGCCCCGTCATCACCCGTTAGGTTACTTAAGTAACGACAGAGCGGGGGATGGATTAGCAGGGGTGCAAAACATATACAACATCTACTAGTATATATATAAATATATATAACATTCGTCCCAGGCATGATATAAGCAACATCACAGAATCTCAGCAAGCAACACAGAATGGTGGATAATCTTGGAGCATCGGGTTTCATTTGAGCCGTAAATGAGACCCGACGTTCCCTGTCGTGTGGATAGCCAGTGCAATGAAAACCTGGACCCCTACCAGCGCAGCAAGTTACCCGCCAATCCCAGAAGTGAGGCAACCCTAATCAACAAAGTGAATGGGCGACCCAGCACTTCACGGGATCCGATAACTTGAGCGCCCCTCCGTGGGTCAAACTATACCCCCTACGAGTGCGGTGAATAGTTATCCAATTCTAGAATGAAGTCCCCTCCGTCTCAACGCCATGAGATGTGGACCCATTGCCCTCTAGAACCTGGCTATTCGTGCACTCCACCGCTGGGTAATCCTAGTACAGAAAAGAAAAGTATAAACAACGGTGATATCGACCTTAACCCGGTCGTGCCCCAATAAATGAATATACAATCTGGCAGAGACGGCTGTCCACATGTCGGACGTTCGTCCCGCAATAACAAATATACAAATAAATCTGAACTGTACTACTAGCATTGCACTCCAGACTATCCACCACGACAATCCAACCATAATATCAGCACAACACAGAATATCAACGTGAATATTATGTTCGCAAACCCGTCTAGTTGAACATATAGCAACTAGTCGGGTTGTACCGCTTAATAATATTCACGGTCACAGATATCATCACATGTATTGATAAACACACAGTTAAAATTTCGATCGACAAAAACTTTCCCAAATTGGCCCCAAATGCAAAATAACACTTTAAACAAATCTGGGCTAAAACTAAATATACCAAAAATCAAATTTCCAAGAATTATAGAGCCAGAAAAAATTTGGCGCCATTTCGCCACAAAAGCGCGGCGGAACCTCAGCAAATAGGCAACTTTCGCGGCGGTTCCGCAGCCAAATTATTAGCTTAGGCGCTCAAATTTTTTCTGGTGCACTATAAATTCCTGCATGTATTTTTAAGATACCCAGAAAGATTTTTTGAACATTTTTAAAAATCGAAAGCAAGCACGTAAAATTGAAAAAATGATTCGGAAAGTTTGGTCGATCGATATTCTAACTTCGTGCAAACTAGCTAGTATTGGTTTATGGGTGGCTCGGATACCATTGTTGGGTTTCGTCGGCGCCCTGTCCATCTACCGTAGCCGATGCGGGATAAAAACTGACGTTTAAAATTTTTGGCGCAAACAAAACCCGCCCAAGATCTAAACCATAAATCTATACTAACAAACTAAAGAAGCTAAACTAAAGGGTTAGAATGATTGTACCAAAAGAACCAAGTCCTTCGGTCTTCCATCACCTTCCTAAGCTCTTTGAGGCATGCTCGAACGAACTTGGTCGCTGGTCTTCCTCCGTCGAAGATGATCCACCCGAGAGATGTAGTCATGGCTTTAGCTTCACATAATGAATGCAAGTGAAGCAACTAGGGGTTCTAGATTGCTAATCTAGAAAGCCTAGGATGTAGTGAGTGATCAAAGTTCTGATCTATCTTATTTCACCTCCTCTCATAATTCTCAACACATGAAAAGGTTGAGAGGTGGTGGAAGATGAAGGTGGAGGAAACCATGAAACTCAATAGAGGAGTGAAGCACTAATGGTGAGGAGATAAGAGCTCAAGAATGAACCATCTCTAAAATAATGAGCTAAGCATGGAGAGAGAAATGAGCATGCTTGGTTTTGTAAAAAAATATCTTACATTTTTAAAATGTGTCCATACTTGAATAGTATGCACAAATGAATTAAAAATTCATTTGTGCACACTATGCAAGCATGGTCCTCACCATACTCCCATCAAATCATTGCCACCTCATTTATCCATTTATAATAAATTGTCAAACCCTAAAATGAGGCGTTCACCTTCTATAATGTTATCTGTAAAAAAATACGGATTACATTCTACTGTATATACATACCCGCATTCGTACCGAAATACTAATACCCAAAGAGATAGAATAACACAAAGAACATAATACTAGAATATACATATCAAAATATATATACGCAAATTATTAAATCAATACCTGATTTAATAATCCGGCTCAAACCCGAGCCGGCTAGTATTATCAACTGTCCAATCGAAAGTCCGGATACAAAGTACAATTAATCGATCGGAACCCTGCGCATATCCAATACGGCTACTACATCATTTCGCCACAACCAGGAAAACCCTCTGTGTGGGACTGCTGGCAGTGGGTTTAACACAAGCACGCCAGCGGTACTAACTGTAAAGGAAGGCCGACGAGCAAGCTCATCCAAACCCCTACTGAGCCTGTCCGTGACAATCTCCATACATTCCGGTCTGTTCGTCTAAGAGTATCGCATATCGAGTCTAGGGGGTGGATAAAGTCAAACCCTAATAACGCGGCATTTCGTGTCGGTATGAAATCCATCACACACTGAGAAACTACTGATCCAAATCAGTAATTCTCGTCCACCTCGGCCGAGGATTTCTGGTGATGGCCACTTGTGCACAACGCGACATCAACCCCCAATACCGGGAGAGACGAATCCCCGACGATTCGCTCACTGCCTCCATATGGCTCGGGACTGTACCCAACTAAAATCTGTTTGCACGACTCCTTTGAGCCGTGGTAGGGTAGTAATCAAAGCACAATGGGAACACACACGAGACAAATGACAATCTCAGGTCGACAGATTAACCTGTACTCATGTCACCTGGGAACTGCTATCTGATAATAGGTATAATACCAACTAGCATGTTCCCGGCGAGTCCGTCCAGTGTACTCATAACCCAATGAGCACATGTATACTATCTTAGGTGACTAACTGACACCAATGGCTTGTGAGACCGGCCACCGCCCCTCGTCGGGGTCTCGATAAGTATACACTAGTCTACTCTGGAGTATCGATGCCCGGTCTTGATACTCCCATGACTAGGGACATTTAAGGATGTGCTTATAGACCACCCAGCTCCCACTTATATGATCGCCCTCATAATGCCGGTAGTCAAGAAAGAATCCTATGGGCTCTATCAACATGTAATAGTGATCTGTAATGCCACCTAATGCTGTACATGATGATAAAGACAAACCAGATAGCATACTATCATCTCGAGTAAGACTGTTCTACCGGTATAAGGCATCCCTCAATCATCACAATCGCGTGCCTGCGATTCAATAATTGACTTGAGGGCATTATAACAAACAATCTCCCACTTGCACTTAAAGCTAATTATTGCGGTGTCGTATACTCACAGCCCGTGTGATACCGAACACCCAACTTCTCTACTAATCAGCCTCACAAAACCCGTTTGTGAAACATTTGCGTTCGAGATATAGCCTTAGTGAGTGGATCCGCTCCAGTGTTGCTTTCTTTATCTCTCTATATCTCAACTTTACGGAGAATGACTATCTCATGAAATGAGTGATACCTGTCTTAGAATTTGTCTGGATGTTTGATGGGAACCGGTTCACAAATGAACTCCAAATCTAACAAACTTCTTAGACTGTATCATTTACTGAATTTAATCAGTAACCTGCGTCTTGTCCTCCTCAGTATCCGCATGGACCACCTTTCCAACATACTGTCCCTCAAAAGAGGGAAAACTATAACTCCGACAGTCACTCTGTCATCCAGGTCACTTTGGAAGCCTCAAATGATAACCGCCTTCCAAAGGGGGCTGCCGTTACCATATACCAAGAATATTCACTTATATTCATAACTGCTTCCCTCCGTTTCTCCAGGATTGGATTAATATATAAGCTTATTGCAGCCAGTGCAAAAGCAATATCCGGTATGGTACTTGACATTTTATAATTAACTCAATTACCTAAGCAAGTGATATGCCAATCATGCAGATCCCTCTCCTCATCAGTCTGAAAGACATCTCTTTAGAGAGGGTGACTCCATCACCTGCGGGTACACCACCACGCTAGGAGTCGTTCATTCTAAAATACTTTTAGAATAGTGCCAAGTACCCAAATTGGGACACTTTCCAAATCTAGATCTAAAACCATAGATATAGTAAACAGAAACCCTCATATTTTATCCATATCCTATGTGGAGAAACACATTGTGACAACCACAGTGTAACCGATCGCAGTATCGGAATATCACTTCCTATCAAGAGTATGTCATCTAAATACCAGGACATCACTCCATACTACCTTCTTATCAGGTCCATCTGTTATTCTGATGAAGTCAAACTCTATGACTGTCACATAAAAAAAAAGACGACCTATCTCCGCTATACCTGCTCTAGTCTATAAATAGACATAAGCTATTTGCCCACTACGTTTCCGCTGCTCCCACTGACTACAACAATTCTTTGGCAGAGTCATATACACGTGCACTTCTAAGGCTAGTTTAGAACAACGTTATACTCATCCTCCTGCCAGTTCTCATAGTCTAGAACAGCAGCAATGGCAAGTCTGGATAAACGAGAACCTCCATGTCACCGTCTCTGAGAAGACCGAAATACCTCTCGAGTGCCTGAGGTTACCCACCAAATCTGCGGAGTGGCTAATAGAATGTCGAATCCAATTGAATCTTTAGATTCTATTAAATTTTCAGTAATCATTTGTGGTTCTGGAATCACTTCCAGTTCTACCATACTCACACTAATGTTTTCTGAAAAGAATCCATTTTACTAAAACTGGTGGCGAGTCAAGAACAATATAACTATTGATCTTCCAGATGGTAGAATGTTAACCCTCGTCAAAGTCCGGGATAACCCACAAACTTCCCTTACTGAAACGTGCCTAGAGTTTGTCCAGATTCTGGTTTTAAGCATCAGCCGGACTACTCCATATACCTTAACATTGTTAAGATATGAATCCATTCTATATCTCCAATATAGAAATAAATGCACTAATTTAATTGGAATCAGATTCAAAAATCATGCAGCTGTTTCCAGTGCATATCAACCAAATGGAAGGAGGCCAATCAGCATTACTCATCAAGGAATGCATCCATATATGAATAACCTGAGAAAGAGAAGCAAGTTCTTAAAACCATTACTATCATCGGAATACGTAGCACAAGCATCTACATATTCGATCACCTTGAAGAATTCTGATATTTTGCAACATATGATTCTCTACTTTATTCATATACCTATAACTTCTCAAAATTTGGATCTTGTATTCCAACGAAATACTTGTCTAAAACTAGAGAAGTCAAAAGTAAATAGAATATAGTACGAGTACCAACCCTTTTGTCCTAACGGACACCGGACACTATACAATACTCTGTATAAGTCCACCGAGTTTAATAACTCGAACCCTATGCATCGTAGGTTGAAAACTGTGCTATGGTTAAGAAGAATTACACCGCTGTTGAATGCTCCTTACCTAACTATCAACTGATATAGGTAAATGTCATAGACATTATTTCAAAAAGTTATATCTCACTTTATAAAATAAACGTACAGATATATCAGTTTGAAATTGGTGCATAACAACGGATATTCAAAACCAAATATTTGTCGTCAGGCAAAAACCCAGGCGATTTCCTCAAATATCACCAATTACAAAGAATTCCGATATATAAAGGATCTAATCACCTAATTCCCAATATCTTACTCCTACTCAACATCCGTAACGCCATACAAATATGAGAATCAAATCTAGTAAATACATACCCTGGAGTCAGAATCTAATTAGAAAAACAGTTTTCAATTAACACCGCACAGTAAAACTGAAACATGAAAATGTTTTGAAGGGGTATCCGGTTACTCCTAGTAATGTCTCTTCCACTATCTAGATTCATGACTGTAACCGTATATTTCCTTGCCCCCACTCCATTCCCTTTATATGTCTTTACTTACTACCTTCTGTACACCTCACATATACTAAATGGTTTTCTTCTTTCCATACCCTTCGGCACTTGCCTAAGGTTTGGAAGAAGATTATCCAATGAGCACAATAGGTGTACTCTCCTAGTCCTAGGAGCTCTCGTAACCTGAGAGAAGGTAAAGAGGAAAAAAAACTGAATAATCCTATTCTATTTCTCCAGAATCAGAATCCATCCTCAAACTGGAACGGGTTCCTTCGAATTTGTATGTAACTATACGAAGGAATATCCAAAAAATATGGATCTTCGTAGTGATACGGAATGTTCTGGAGAAATGCAAAGGTGAAGTAGGAGTGGCATGGGTATACGTAGTTTCGTCGTGAATGATAGCAGTCGCAATTTCCTTCGCTCTCAATCTAATCCCTTTATATGTCTTTACTTATTACCTTCTGTACACCACACTTAGACTAATTGGTTTTTTTTCCTTCCCTACCCTTCGGCACCTGCCTATGGTTTGGAAGAAGACTATCCAATAAGCGCAATAGGTATACCCTCTCCTAATCCTAGGATCCCTCACATCCTGAGAGAAGGTAAAGATAAAAGATAACCCGAATATTCCTATTCTATTTCTCTAGAACCGGAAACCATCATCGACCTGAAACTAGTTTCTTCGAGTTCGTATGTAATTATACGATAGCTTATCCAATAAATATGGATCTTCGTAGTGATACGGAATGTTCCGGAGAAATATAAAGGTGATATAGAAGTGGCAATGACATATGCCACTATGACAATCCAAAAGACAATGTGTTTTTAAGAAGGTTCACTTAACTTGGTTCATGAGTTTTAGTCTAGGGTCAGGCCATGGTCGCTACCAAAGAGAGAGAGAGAGAGAAAAGAAACACTCAGCGTGCACTCTAACCTAGATTAGATTGGTTAATCACTTTATTTAATCTGGATAGCTCCCACTGTTTTCTCGAATTCTCCTCCAAACCCTAAAAGGGGAATTAGTCAGGACCGTCTGAAATCACACGAGGAGTAACACCTACTCATCAGTGGGAATCGGGATCCAACTATAATCGCATGATAACTTGATGGAAGCCACTCAAGTCACCACACTCCAGAAGGTATGCACATGCCTGGCAAGTTTCATGTATGTTTGAAACTCTCGATGTGGTTTTTGCCCCAGGATCCAAGTGACCTTGACGAGGTCAACAAGTCAAAGGGTCCTAGTCAAGTTCAACCCGTCACTATCTTGATTGTATTAGACCCACCCGCATCGACCCTTGACAGGGTCAACAAGGTCGAACGACTGTCCTGACCAATCCATATATCCATGCGACAGAAAAGTATTACAGAGCTACCGCACACTACGCCTTGACGAGGTTAACAAATGCAGTACGAATACTAAGCAATACTAATCTGAAATGACGGAGGGCTACGACTGGTTTTTGGCGAAAAACCTTTAACGTAATGAACTTGATATCGTAGAAGGAACCGAGTGGTTTTACAAATATACAGTGGCGCAAACTTTTGCTAAAGAGGTCACTCCATATGAAGGGATCTCGGCTCTTTCCTTGTCGAATGAGGTGCAGGATATTCCAAACTGAATACCACGATGCAAAGCAAAAAGATCGACTATAGAGCAGTTATCACAAATACGCAAACTTTCGCCCAAGAGGTCATTCCCGATGAAGGGATCTTGGCTCTTGCCTCGTCAAATGAGGTGCTGGATATTCGGAACCGAATACCACTGTGCAAAGCAAAAGGAAACGTCTTGCAACAACAGTTTTTTCAAAATTGGTTCCAACAACATCAAATAGGTTTATTTTTCCTTGAGTTAATCAGAATCAACGCAGTCCCATCAATTAATCCATATCACACCACAGAAAAGGAACGAAAATAAAATGTACGTATATGCCATCTGCATTCACCCCTGGGCCCTGTCATCAACCGTTAGGTTACTTAACTAACGACAGAGCGGGGGCTGGACTAGCGCGGGTGCAAAACATATACAACATCTACTAGTATATATATAAATATATATAACATTCGTCCCAGGCATGATTTAAGCAACATCACAGAATCTCAGCAAGCAACATAGAATGGTGGATAATCTTAGAGCCTCGGGTTTCATTTGAGCCGCAAATGAGACCCGAAGTTCCCTGTCGTGTGGATAGCCCGTGCAATGAAAACCTGGACCCCTACGAGCGCGGCAAGTTACCCGCCAATCCCAGAAATGAGGCAACCCCAATCCACAAAGTGAATGGTCCACCCAGCACTTCACGGGATCCGGTAACTTGAGCGCCCCTCCGTGGGTCAAACTATACCCCCCATGAGTGTGGCGAATAGCCTGCCAATTCTAAAGTGAAGCCCCCTCCGTCTCAACGCCATAAGATGCGGACCCGTTGCCCTCTAGAACCAGGCTATTAGTGCACTCCACCGAGGGTAATCCTAGTACAGAAAAGAAAAGTATATACAACGGTGACATCGACCTCAACCCGGTCGTGCCCCAATAAAAGAATATACAATCTGGCCGAGATGGCTGTTGATTGATCTGTAATTTTGTGAAAGAAAAAATAGTAGTAAAATAACCACAATCAATAATGGTGTCGCGTGTAGCGAACCTTTAGTGAGTACGGGCGGTCCTCTGCGATTCGTGGAATTTTATAGTTCTTTCTTTAGATCGGTTGAAAGAAATAGAAAAGAGAAAATAAAAATAATCAAGAAGATAGTTTCAAGAAAATCAAGAAAACCATTTCAAGAAAATCAAGAAAATAGTTTTAAGAAAATCAAGAAAATAGTTTCAAGAAAATCAAGAAAATAGTTTCAAGTAAATGGTTCAAGATCTAATTGAATTATCAAGAAAATTTTATATGAAGAAGGCTTGTAGAATTCGATTGGATTTAGTAGCCCTGGATGAATAATAAAGATGACTCCTCTTATCTATTAATAGATTTAAAACTAGATTGATGGCGATGAATGAGAATTAGGGTTCTTTGGAAGAAACTACGGTTTCTCCTCTATTGACCCTTGTCCTTTCATTGATCTCCATTCATATCTAGCTCTTAACAAAAAGATCGTCAATCTTATCTCACATCGTAGTCGAGATTATCAAGAAATTGATATCGCGCCCGATAAGGATGTTGACGATTCTTTTGCTAAAATTTATAAACTTCATAAGACTTAAAAGGAGTATAGAATTTTCTCACCAATTGATCAACCATAATCTTACGAATCCTATCACTCGGAGAATTACTCGTGCATCATGAAAATAAAAGAAAGAATAGAGAAAAAAATTCATAATACGGAAATTAAAAAAACGAATTGATAAAACTGATGATCTACCTTTATTACTCAACTTCACAATATATTTCTTTGAGTTTAGATTACAAGAGGAAGAAGAATTGCTCTCGATCTCTGCCTCGAAGAAGTAAATGTTCCGTCGATCTTCACTTCGCTTGATCACTTCGAGTCTTGCACCTGTCTTGGATCACTTGCTCGTTGACGATGATTGGCTTCGTGTAAAGAAAACTTGATTGATGTCGCTTGATAAATTTCTCGAAGATTTCTTGATCGAGGATCTTAAGATCGAAGATTCTTGATCTTACATCTTAGATCCCCTTTTTGATATTGAATTTGATCTTGGATTTGATGTAGAGATTTGTTAGCTCTTTTTATGATTTTATTTGAAGAGATTGGATGAAAAATTGGATCCCAAATTATGTAGCCCTCGGTCCTTTTTATAGACCCAAAACCAGTAACAGAAACCCCCAACAAACTAAGTTTGTTGCAAAGAAGATTCCAGAAAACTCTCGCCTCCTAACTCCCTGAATCGGCCGCGGATCCGCAGCGACTCGGCCTGACTCGGCCGCGGTTCCACGGCGTATTGGTGAGATCGTGGCTTCGAACTTCTGGAGTCTTCTCCTGTTGGTATTTGGGTATTTCTTTGATGTCTGGAACCTTTTTATCTATTATGAGTCTCTTCCAGTACTTGATTCTTCGATTTTCTTTACTTTATTGGCAGATTCTTGATTCCTGATATTTGACCTGAGCTAATCTTGCAGAATATCTTCAATGAACAATGTTAGTTATATTTGAGATACAATTTATTATGCGTAAAATATTAAACATACAATTTCCTTCATAATGTTGATTATAGTATATAAACACATGGTAAATGATATTTTGCAGATGAAATTCTAATATGTGTTATATTTATAACAAACACTTTTAGATGATTAAGAAAAGTAAGGAAATTGTCATGTTAAAAGTGCACTATTTTCGACTGAACAAATACCCCCAAACTTGACTTTCCCGAGCAAACTTTTTATTCAAGAGAAGGAGAAAAGAAAATAGAAAGAAAAAAGAAAAACTAACTGGCACACTTTCGTAGGCAACACGATTGCACTGAGCACGTGCAACAAGCCGTTAAACCTCTAGGTGTCCCTAGTAGGAGGAGTGTTGTCTCCTGAGGGTTTTTAGCGCATTACACCCACAAAATCCCATAATAAAAGAAAGATGGTGAAAGTTACATATAAAGATTAATAACTATAAAAGAAAGAACTTGAAAATAAGAGTTTCCAACTACACTAGCCTTTCGTTTGTCATGAGCCCTATCTTAATGGTCATGAAAAGATATTAGAAATCACATCATCTCTCAATAAAACATCGCCTTTAGTCTTCCTCCCTACCTTTCTTCCGAACACCGATCATATACCCCTACGTGTGTGTAAAAGACATCCCTACACTCGGAGAATTCAATTCAAGCTATCATACTCTTGTCCATCTACCTCAGTAATTTTTAGTCGGTGAATATTTTGGATAGAATTGCTCACACATTCTTCATGCAACCGTTAATACTTCTTGAGATACTAACCGACCGATTGCTAAATGTGCTTGCTTATTAGGCGTAATTAGCAATTTCCTCGTCTTGCAACACCTAAGGCTTAGCAGTGGCTCCAAAACCAGTTAGTCTAAGGCATTATGTGATAAAGCACCCTCGCTATATTTTTTATGCTGCCTTGGTGATTACAAAACCAGTGTTCATTTTTCTTCACCATTTTATACTTTTATGCTTCATTTATATTTTCTTCGTACTTTGGCTTTTAGACAAGAGCGTTTCAAGGTATCCTCTACTATCCCGAGTTTCAAGACGTGTGTAAGTGCGTATAGTAGGGTATCAACGTTCAAATGTTTGGCATCAAGAATAGAGACTATTTTTCAGACTTATTTTTATCCTCAGATTAGTGACTGCCTTCATCTTACTGACCCTTGGGACAACGGCTCATAACTACTTATTACTAGTTTCGTTTAAGAAAACATCTAACTTCCTTGTTTTTCTCAAAATCTTCCAATCTTTTAAATGTAATTTTTCACTTTCTAAACTTTCATTATCAAAGAAAAAAATTTATGCTTATGCAAAGTATAATGCAAAGTAATGCGTAAATAAGCACAAACCTCCCCCAAACCTGTTTACAGCAGTGTCCTCACAGTTGTCATCTTTTAAATCTCAAAACCTGTAGACTTGGGAGGAAAAGTTATTAACGGGGACAAAAATAAATGAAAAATGAAAACCTCCCCCAAACTTATTTTTGATCATATGGATATTCAGTTAAGTCATTTTTCACTCACCTCCATTCTCAGGATGAGACAATATTATGAAGGTATGGAGGTGAGGCGGAGGAAATTTAGTTATGATAAAGCGGCTGCTGTAAAAACAGGAGCTCCCCCGCGGGGTCAGTGAAAAAATACGGTTTTAATCTATGCCCATTCATTTTAAAAATATAACCGTTTTTAATATTTTCAACTTCAACTGTCCCGTGCGGGTATACATACCACACTACAAATGGTCCTTTCCAATGAGATCTTAGCTTACCTGCATGAATATGGAGACGGGAATCGTAAAGAAGGACTTGTTGTCCCGAGGTAAAAGTTTTTCGAAAAATATTTTTATCGTGGAATACTTTAGTCCGGCTCTTTACTATAACCGCATTATCGTAAGCTTCATCGCAGAGTTCACTTAGCTCATTTAATTGTAGTTTCCGAAAGTTGCAGGCTTGATTGAAATCGAAGTTAAGTTCTTTAATAGCCCACATTGCTTGATGTTCGATCTCGACAGGAAGGTGGCAAGCCTTTCCAAACATCACGCGGTAAGGAGACATACAAGGATCGGTCTTATAAGCGGTACGAAATGCCCAAAGGGCATCCGTCAATTTGGTTGACCAATCTGTACGGTTTTTAGAAACTGTCTTCTCCAAGATTTGTTTTATCTGCCTATTAGAAATCTCAGCTTTCCCGCTCGTTTGGGGATGATAGGGCATAGAAAGTTTATGGTTGATTGAATATTTCCGCATCATTTTCTCGAAAGACCAATTACAGAAATGCGTCCCGTTGTCGTTAATTATAGCGCGAGGGTGTCTGAATCGCGAAAAGATATTTTCTTTAAGGAACTTAATAACAACCTTGTTGTCATTAGTGCAACATGGTATCGCTTCCACCTATTTCGAGACGTAATCAACCGCTAACAAGATATATAAATTACCAAAAGAGTTGGGAAAAGGGCTCATAAAATCAATACCCCAAACGTCAAAAATTTCCACAACTAAGATAGGTCGAAGTGGCATCTCATTTCTTCGTGAAATCCGACCCATGTGTTGACACCGTAGACAAGTTTTGCAATGATCATATGCATATTTAAATAATGTAGGCCGGTAAAAACCACATTGCAAAACTTTCTCCGCCGTTTTACGTGGACCAAAGCGACCGCCATATGCCTGATCATGACAGAAAGACAATACACTCTTGAATTCATCATTAGGGACACATCTGCGAATGATTTGGTCAGGACAATACTTAAACAAATAAGATTCATCCCAGTAAAAGTGCTTTACTCGGGATAGAAATCGATGATTGTCTTGTTTAGACCATTCGCTGGGAATAAGTCTCGTTGCTAGATAATTCACAATATCCATGAACCAAGGGTCGCAGGATACGGTCAAGAGTTGTTCGTCAGGGAAAGAGTCGTTTATTGGCAAGGTCACTGTAGGTGAGGAAGAGATGCGTGAAAGATGGTCGGCTACTACGTTTTCACATCCACTCTTATCTCGTATGACAAGATCAAATTCTTTTAATAACAGGATCCAACGTATTAACCTGGCCCTAGCATCCTTCTTCGATAAAAGATGTTTTAGGGCGGAGTGATTGGTGTAAACCACCATCAGTGAGCCAATCAAGTAAGGCCTGAATTTTTATAATGCAAATACAACTGCCAAGAGTTCTTTCTCGGTAGCTGTATAATTAATTTGGGCATCATTCAAGGTCTTACTTGCATAATAAATGCATGTGTCATCTTATCAATGTGCTGTCCTAAGACTGCACCAATACCAAAATCTGATGCATCACACATAAGCTCAAACGGGTGATTCCAATGAGGAGATGATAGAACGAGGGCTGTAGTGAGAGATCTTCTAAGTGAGTCAAAAGCAGCCTCGCAATCCGAATCGAAGTGAAATATTGTATCCTTGGCCAAGAGAAGAGTTAAGGACCTAGCAATTTTGCTAAAGTCCTTAACGAATCTCCTATAAAATCCCGCATGACTAAGGAAGGATCGTATATCTTTAACGCATTTGGGATGAGGAAGGTTATGGATAACATCTATTTTAACTCTGTCTACCTCAATGCCTTTTCGTGAAATGACATGTCAAAGCACGATACCTTCTTGGACCATGAAATGGCATTTTTCCCAATTCAAAGTTAAGTTCTTATTGTAAGTGCACGGCGGCGCCCCGGCCGTCAACCCGACGGCCAAATGCGGAAGCGGTGATAAACTTTAATTTTGCGGACTTAGCAAACCGGCACCACCGCGCACTAAACACCCGGATCGAACCACTAACTAGTCCTAGCTAATCAAAAGAAATGGAAGAGATATACCGACTGATCCGAGTCCTCCGGTCTTCATCTCCACTCGGATCTCCTCGCGGGATCTCCGGTCGTCGCCTCCTCGCCGGAAGGGCACCACGTCGCCTGCATCTTTTACGGGCTCCCGCCTCTATACCGAGGCAACTCGGGCATGAAGCTGGCAAGTCGACATGCCCAAGACTTGCTATAGAATGTAGTGTAGAGTGCATGTCTCACTTTGGGGTATTGGTTGCCTTTTGAAGATGGAGGAATGAAAGTATGAAAAATGGTGCTTTCATTTTTCCTTGTATCAAAAATGAGATGAATGAAATTTGCCACACCACCAAAATCAAAGCTCTCTCTCTCTCTCAAAAATTGGCCGTCCATCTCTAGTGGGAAATGGTGGTGGAGAGATAACATAATCCAAGAGGGAGGTGATGGTAGGAGATGAGAAGAGGTGACCATAAACAAACATCAACCATGCTTATTACTTACATCAAACCCATACCCACTCAAATCTCATTAAAGCACCATCATGAAAGAAAAAACAAAAGATGCTTATCATAATGAATACAAGTGCAAGAAACCCCTTCCTCAAAAGTTATTTACACAATTGCAAATAACCCCCTTCCATCGAAAAAGTCCGGTCGGGAAAGAACAAAGGAAAACCGGCCGGAACGGAAAGCAAACTGGCAACTCCAGAAAACTGGTCCCGTAATAAATTACAGGAAAACCCCGATACTGTGCATACACACCCGCATCTGTATTCCGTCCGGATACAAATGCAAAGAGACAAAATCTACACTGTACTATACTAGGATCCGGCTTAAACCAAAGCCGGCTAGTAATATCCGTCCGATCCTGATCCGTGCAATACCGCACGTATCTGATCGAACGCTGCCATATAACCATACGGCCACTAGTACAAAACTGTCCGATCCTGATCCGTGCAATACCGCACGTATCTGATCGGACCCCGCCATATCTCCATACGGCCTCTACAGCGTTTCGCCCGAAAGCTTGAGTAACTGAAAGTGTGGTGGACTCTAAAGACTCATCAATACTATGGCTGTGGATTTAACCACTAGCACGTCAGAGGTATAAGCCAATACGTGACGGGCCACCAGCTATTGACTAAAAGGGACGTCGATGAGAGAACTCATCCTGACACCCTACTGAGTCTGTCAGTGACAATATCCGTACAGTCCGGTCCGTTCGTCTATGAGCATCGCACGTCGGGCCTAGGGGGTTGGTAAAAGTCAGACCCCCAAAAGCGGTACAAGTCGTGTCGGAGTGTAGCCCAGAACACCCTGAGTTACTACTGGAATACCTACCAGTAAATCTCCTGCCTTGGCCAAGGTCTTCGTGTAATGGCTCTCCTAGACACAGCGCGACCTCACCCCCAATACCGGGAGAGACGAACCCCTGAAGATCCGCTCACTGCCTCCATGTGGCTCGGGACTGTACCCAACTAAAACCTGTTTGCACGACTCCTTTGAGCCGTGGTTGGGTAGTAATCAAAGCACAGTGGGAACTCACACGAGACAAATGACGATCCCCAGGTCGATGAACTAACCTGTACACATGTCACCTGGGAACTGCTATCTGACGTCAGGTATAAGACCAACTAGCATGTTCCCGGCGAGTCCTGTCCGGTGTACTCATAACCCAATGAGCACCTGTATACATCTTAGGTGAACCAACTGACACCAGTGGCTTGTGAGACCGGCCACCGCCCCTCGTCGGGGTCTCGACTGTATACACTAGTCTACTCTGGAGTATCGATGCCCTATCTCGAAACTCCCACGACTAGGGACCTTTTAAGGATGTGCTTATAGACTACCAGCTCCCACGTATATGATCGCCCTCATACTGCCGGTAGTCAAGCAAGAATCCTAGGGGCTCTATCAACGTGCAATAGCGACCTGTCATGTCACCTAAAGCAGTACACGATGATAAAGGTAAACCAGATAGCGTACTATCATCTCGAGTAAGACTGTCTTCCCGGGATAGGTCCTCCCTCAATCATTGCAATCACGCGCCTGTGACCCAATAATTGACTCTGAGGGCACTATCTCCAACAATCTCCCACTTGCACTCAAGGCTAATTATTGCGATGTCGTATACTCACAGCCCGTGTGATACCGAACACCCAACTCCTCTACTAGTCAGTCTCACAAAAACCGGTTGTGAAACTATTGCGTTCGAGGAATAGCCTCAGTGAGTGGATCCTCCTTGATGTTTCTTTCTATGTCTCTCTATATCTCAAGTTCGCGGAGAAAGCCATCTCCCGAAATGAGCAATACCTGTCTTGGAATGTCTGGATGTCTGATGGGACCTAGCTCATAAATAAACTCCAAATCCAAACTTCTTCGACTGTATCGTCAACTGAACTTAATCAGTATCCTGCGCCATGCCTCCCTCAGTATTGCCTTGGACCACCTGTCCAAAATACTGCCCCCTCGTCAGAAGGAAAAATATAACTCTGACAACCTCCTTGTCGTCCATGTCACCTTGGAAGCCTGGAATGATAACTGGCTCCCAAACGAGGCTGTCGTTATCATATCCCTAGAACATCCACTTATGTTCTAAAACTGCTTCCGACTGTTTCTCCAGGATTGGATCAATGTCAACTTATTGCATCTAGTGCAAGAACAACATCTGGTGTGGTACTTGACATCTCATGATTGACTCAATTGCCTAAGCAAGTGATCTGCCAATCATGCATATCCCTCTCTACTTTAGTCTATAAGACACCTTTAGAGAGGGTGACTCCATTACCTGCAGGTACACTACCATGCCAGGAGTCGTCCATTCTAAATACTCTTAGAATGCTGTCCAAGTACCCAGATTGGGAAACCACCCAAATCCAGATCTAAAACCATAGATCTAGTAACCAGTATGTCTGATATAATGTCCAAGTCCTTTGTGGAGAAACCACTGTGTGACGACCAAAGTATAACCGATCGTAGTATAGGAATATCACTTCCTACTACCTTCTCAACAGATCCATCCCCTATTCTGATGACGTCAAACCTATGACTGTCACATCAGAAATAGATGATCTATCTCCGCTACATCTGCTTTAGTCTATAAATAGACATAAGCCTGATTTCCACCAATGCTTCCGCTGCTCCCACTGACTACGACAACCCTCTGGCAGAGTCATATAGACGTGCACTTCTAAAGCTAGTTTAGAACGACGCTATACTAATCCTCATGCCGGGTCTCGCAGCCTGGAACAACAACAATGGCAAGTGTGGGTAAACAAGAACTTCCCTGTCACCGTCCTTGAGGCTACCGGAGTACCTCTCGGGTGTCTGAAGTTACCCACCTTATCTGCGGAGTGGCCAATGGAATGTCAAATCAGATTGAATCTTTAGGTTCCTTATCAAATCTTCAGTAATCGTTTGCGGTTCTGGAATCACTTCCAGTTCTACCATACTCCCACTACTGTTTTTGAAAAAATCCATTTTTAATAAAACTGTGGCGAGTCTAGAACAATATTTCTATTGATCTACCAGATGGTAGAAAGTCAACCCTCGTCATAGCCTGGGTCAACCCACAAACAGCCATTACAGAAACGTGCCTTGAGTTATCCAGAGTCTGGTTTTAATCATAAGCCGGACAACTCCCCGTACCTTAACATTATTAAGATATGAACTGTTCTATATCCAATATAAAACCAGAGGAACTGATTTAATTGAACCAGATTCAAAACATGCAGCTATCTCCAGTGCATGTCAACTAAATGGAAGGAGGCCGATCAGCGTTACTCAACTTAGGAACGCTTCCAATTATGAGTAACCTGAAAGAGAAGCAATTTCTCTTTATCATTACTGAATACCATACACAACTATCTACATCTTCGATCACTTTGAAGAATCCTGATACTTGCTACACCTGGTTCTCTACTCTATTCAAATACCTATATCTCCTCAAAAACTTAGACCCTGTGTTTCTACGAAACACATGTCTAAGAACTAGAGAAGTTAAAAGTAAACAGAATATAGTATGAGGACCAACCCCTCTGTCCTAATGGACACTGGACAACATACAATACTCTGTATAAGTCCGCTGAGTCTAACAACTCTTTCACTGTGTGTCGTAGGTTGAAAACTGTACTTATGGTTAAGAAGAATTACACCGCTGTTTAATGTTCCTTACCTAACCATCCACTGATATAGGTAAATGTCATCGACATAATATCAAAAGGTATATCTCACTCTATGAAAATAGACGTACAGATATATCAATTTGAAATTGGTGCACAACAGCGGATATTCAAAACCAAATATTTGCCGACCGGCAAACAGCCCAGATGATCTCCTCAAATATCACCGATTACAACGAATCCCGATATAATGAGGATGATTACCCTATTCCCAATAACTTACTCCCACTCACCATCTGTAAAACCATACAGATGTGAGAATCAAGCCAGGTAAATACATACCCTGGAGCAAGTGTCCAATCGGGAAATCAGTTTTCTTTTAACAGTACACAGCTGAACTGAAACATTGAAATGTTTCGATGGGGTATCCTGGTATTCCTAGTAATGCCTCTTCCATTATCCAGATTCACAACTATAACCGTATAATTCTTTGCCACCTCTCCAAATCCCTTTATATGTCTTTAGTCATTACCTTCTGCACACCCCTTACGCCAAATGGTTTTCTTCCTTCCCTACCGTTCGGCACCAGCCTATGGTTTGGAAGAAGACTATCCAATAAGCATAATGGGTGTACTGTCCTAGTCCTAGGAGCACTCGCAATGCGAGAGAAGGTGAAGATAAAAGACAACCGAATAAACCTTATTCCTATTTCTCCTGGACCAGAATCCATCCCCGAACTGGAACAAGTTCCTTTCGAGTTCGTATATAACCATACGATGGAGTATCCAATAAACTGTGGATCTTCGTAGTGATACGGAGTGTCCTGGAGAAATACAAAGGTGATTTTAGGATTGGCGAAGAAATACTTGGTTTGGTCGTGAATATCAGTCGCAATTTACTTTGCCCTCTTACTAATCCCTTGCTTTGTCTTAATCTTAATACCTTCTGCACACCGTTTAGGCTAATTGGTTTCCTTCATTCCCTACCGGTCGGCACCAGCCTAAGGTTTGGAAGAAGACTATCCAATTTGCGTAATAGGTGTACTATCTCCTAAACCAAGGAGTACTCACAACTTGAGAGAAGGTAAAAGGGAAAAGACAACTGAATAATCCTATCCGTTTTCTCCAGAACTGGAAACCATCCTCGAATTCCTTCGAGTTCGTATCTAACCATACGATGGTTTTGTCCAATGGAAGTGGATGTTCGTAGCAATACGGGGTGTCCTGGAGAAAAGGGTAAAAGTAGGAGTGGCAATGAGGTTTGCAACTCTGACAATCCAAAAGCCAGTGTTAAGAAGGTTCGGTCAACTTGGTCACTGAGTCATAGTCTTAGGGTCGGGTCAATGGTCGCTGCCAGAGAGAGAGAAAAGAAACACTCAGCGTGCACTCTATCCTAGATCAGAATGGTTATCACTTTTTCTAATCAGGAAACCTCCCACTGTATCTCAAATTCTCCTCCAAACCTAAAAGAAGAATTAGTCGGGGTCACCCGAGGAGTAAACCAACTCATCAGTGGGAATCGGGATCCAACTCTCATCGCATGATAACGTGACGGAATCCGCTCACGGTATCACACTCCAGAAGGTATGCGCATATCTGGCAAGTTTCAGTTCTTTTGAAACTCCCGATGTGATTTCTGCCCCATGCTCTTATGACCTTGACTTTGGCCAACATATCATAAGTCACATGTCAAGTTCTACCCGTCATTCTCCAGGTTAATTTGAACCCACCCGTACATACCCTTGACTTTGGCCAAAATGGCAGTACGACTGTCCCAAACCAACGCATCTATCTATGCTGCATATGAATACCCAACAGCTACCAAACACTGTGCCTTGACTTTGGCCAACATACACAACTTGAATACTATTGACTATCCATATGAAACGACGGAGGGCTACGAATGGTTTCTGGCGAAAACCTTTAACGTAATGAACTTGATATCGTTGAAGGAACGGATAGCTTTTTAGAAAATATAGTGACGAAAACCTTTACTAAAGAGGTCACTCCCGGTGAAGGGATCTCGGCTCTTTCCCCGTAGAATGGGGTGCAGGATATTCCAAATGAATACCGCGATGCAAAGAAAAAGTAATCGGCTATAGTGAAGTTAATGCCCTGACGCAAACTTCTGTCCAAGGGGTCACTCCCGGTGAAGGGATCTCGGCCCTTGCCTCGTCGACTGAGGAGCAGGGTATTCCAAATGAATACCACGATGCAAAACAAAAGTGAACGTCCTTGCAATAACAGCTTTTTGAAAAGTGTTCCAACAACATCAGAATAGGTTTGTTTTAACTTGCATTGATCCAAATCAATGCAGTCCCATCAATTGATCACACCACAAAGAACGAAAATATACTGACGTACGTATATGCCATCCGCATTCGCCACTGGGTCCCGTCATCACCCGTTAGGTTAGCTAACTAACGACAGAGCGGGGACTGGACTAGCGCGGATGTAAAACATATACAACATCTACTAATATATGTACCAATATATTATATTTCGCTCAAGGCGTGAAAAGAAATGCAACATCACAGAAATGTACAGCATCACAGAACAATACAGATATCTGGGATCCCCGGGTTTCACAGAGCCACTACTGAAACCCGACGTTCCCCTGGTCGTGTGGATAGCCTGTGCAATGAAATCCTAGACCCCTACGGGCGCGGCAAGTCACCCGCCAAAACCTGAAGCGAGGCAGCCCCCTTCAGCACCGTGAATGGACCACCCAGCACTTCACGGAATCCGGTAACTTGGGCACCCCTCCTGGGTCAACCTGTACCCCCTACGAGTGCGGCGAATAGCCCGCCAATTCTAGAGTGAAGCCCCCTCCGTCCCAATGCCATGAGATGCGGGCTTGTTGCCTTCCAGAACCCGGCTATCCGTGCACTCCTCCGCGGGGTAATCCTAGTACAGAAAGTAAAATATACATACAACGGGTACATCGACCGCAACCAGGTCGTGCCCCAAAAGAATAATACAATCAGGCAGTGACGGCAGTCCACATGTCGGACGCTCGCCCCGCAATAATCAAATGTACATAATACAACCACAACTGTACTAGCATTGCAACCAGGCTATCCCCCACGACCGATCCGCAACATCACAGCAAAAACAGAACATCAACGTGAAAGTCACGTTCGCAAATCCGTCTAACCGGGCTATAGCAGTTAGACCGGATTTACCGATCAAGTGACATTCACGGTCGCAGATATAATGTAAATACTGTGAAAAATATGTTTAAAATATCCGATCAATCAAAAATTAACAAGTGGGCCCCCAAACAATACTGTAGCAGATCAAGAAATTCTGGGCCCAATATTAATATTCCAAAACCCCAATTTTAACCCCTAAAGCCTACTGGAAAAATTGTACACACCAATCCATCAATACTGCGGCGGAACCGCGGCAACAAGTAGGGTTTTGCCGCGGTTCCGCGCTCCCCTGAAGATATCAGTGTCTCGAATTTCTACAGTAGTCTTAGGTCTTCCAGCACAGTACTTTTATACAACCTGAAAAATTTTTGGAGACCAGAAAATTTCAACAGAAAACTGTCGCTAGCAAAAATGTAGTTTTTGGAATTTTGGTCGATCGGAAATGCAAAACACATTAAACCAAGCTAGACTAAGTTAATGGCGAGGCTCTGATACCACTGTAAGTGCACGGCGGCGCCCCGGCCGTCAACCCGACGGCCAAATGCGGAAACAGTGATAAACTTTAATTTTGCGGACTTAGCAAACCGGCACCACCGCGCACTAAACACCCGGATCGAACCACTAACTAGTCCTAGCTAATCAAAAGAAATGGAAGAGATATACCGACTGATCCGAGTCCTCCGGTCTTCATCTCCACTCGGATCTCCTAGCGGGATCTCCGGTCGTCGCCTCCTCGCCGGAAGGGCACCACGTCGCCTGCATCTTTTACGGGCTCCCGCCTCTATACCGAGGCAACTCGGGCATGAAGCTGGCAAGTCGACATGCCCAAGACTTGCTATAGAATGTAGTGTAGAGTGCATGTCTCACTTTGGGGTATTGGTTGCCTTTTGAAGATGGAGGAATGAAAGTATGAAAAATGGTGATTTCATTTTTCCTTGTATCAAAAATGAGATGAATGAAATTTGCCACACCACCAAAATCAAAGCTCTCTCTCTCTCAAAAATTGGCCGGCCATCTCTAGTGGGAAATGGTGGTGGAGAGATAACATAATCCAAGAGGGAGGTGATGGTAGGAGATGAGAAGAGGTGACCATAAACAAACATCAACCATGCTTATTACTTACATCAAACCCATACCCACTCAAATCTCATTAAAGCACCATCATGAAAGAAAAAACAAAAGATGCTTATCATAATGAATACAAGTGCAAGAAACCCCTTCCTCAAAAGTTATTTGCACAATTGCAAATAACCCCCTTCCATCGGAAAAGTCCGGCCGGGAAAGAACAAAGGAAAACCGGCCGGAACGGAAAGCAAACTGGCAACTCCAGAAAACTGGTCCCGTAATAAATTACAGGAAAACCCCGATACTGTGCATACACACCCGCATCTGTATTCCGTCCGGATACAAATGCAAAGAGACAAAATCTACACTGTATTATACTAGGATCCGGCTTAAACCAAAGCCGGCTAGTAATATCCGTCCGATCCTGATCCGTGCAATACCGCACGTATCTGATCGAACGCTGCCATATAACCATACAGCCACTAGTACAAAACTGTCCGATCGTGATCCGTGCAATACCGCACGTATCTGATCGGACCCCGCCATATCTCCATACGGCCTCTACAGCGTTTCGCCCGAAAGCTTGAGTAACTGAAAGTGTGGTGGACTCTAAAGACTCATCAATACTATGGCTGTGGATTTAACCACTAGCACGTCAGAGGTATAAGCCAATACGTGACGGGCCACCAGCTATTGACTAAAAGGGACGTCGATGAGAGAACTCATCCTGACACCCTACTGAGTCTGTCAGTGACAATATCCGTACAGTCTGGTCTGTTCGTCTATGAGCATCGCATGTCGGGCCTAGGGGGTTGGTAAAAGTCAGATCCCCAAAAGCGGTACAAGTCGTGTCGGAGTGTAGCCCAGAACACCCTGAGATACTACTGGAATACCTACCAGTAAATCTCTTGCCTTGGCCAAGGTCTTCGTGTAATGGCTCTCCTAGACACAGCGCGACCTCACCCCCAATACCGGGAGAGACGAACCCCTGAAGATCCGCTCACTGCCTCCATGTGGCTCGGGACTGTACCCAACTAAAACCTGTTTGCACGACTCCTTTGAGCCGTGGTTGGATAGTAATCAAAGCACAGTGGCAACTCACACGAGACAAATGACGATCCCCTGGTTGATGAACTAACCTGTACACATGTCATCTGGGAACTGCTATCTGACGTCAGGTATAAGACCAACTAGCATGTTCCCGGCGAGTCCTGTCCGGTGTACTCATAACCCAATGAGCACCTGTATACATCTTAGGTGAACCAACTGACACCAGTGGCTTGTGAGACCGGCCACCGCCCCTCGTCGGGGTCTCGACTGTATACACTAGTCTACTCTGGAGTATCGATGCCCTATCTCGAAACTCCCACGACTAGGGACCTTTTAAGGATGTGCTTATAGACTACCAGCTCCCACGTATATGATCGCCCTCATACTGCCGGTAGTCAAGCAAGAATCCTAGGGGCTCTATCAACGTGCAATAGCGACCTGTCATGTCACCTAAAGCAGTACACGATGATAAAGGTAAACCAGATAGCGTACTATCATCTCGAGTAAGACTGTCTTCCCGGGATAGGTCCTCCCTCAATCATTGCAATCACGCGCCTGTGACCCAATAATTGACTCTGAGGGCACTATCTCCAACACTTATCCTTACAGCGGGTAAGAACCGCGTCAAGATGACGTAGGAAATCCTCAAAGGAGTCCCTAAATATAGAGAAATCTTCCATAAATATCTCCAGAAAATTCTCGCCCATGTCTGAGAATAACCCCATCATACACCGCTAAAATGTAGCGGGTGCGTTGCATAACCCAAAGGGCATGCGTCTATAAGCAAAGGTACCGAAATGACAAGTAAATATTGTTTTATCTTGATCCTTTTTGGCAACGGGGACCTGGTTATAGCCAGAGTATACATCCAAGAAACAATTATATTCATGTCCAGCTAATCGTTCCAACATCTGGTCAATAAAAGGTAGAGGGAAGTGATCTTTCCTCGTTGCGGCATTGAGTTTCCTATAATCAATACATACACGCCACCCAGTTTGGGTGCATGTTTAGATTAACTCATTAGCCTCATTAGTTATGACCGTGATGCCAGACATTTTAGGGACTACATGAATAGGACTTACCCATTGGCTATCAGAGATTGGGTAAATTATACCACTATCTAGGCACTTGACGATTTCTTTCTTTATTGCCTGCTTCATGATTGGATTTAACTGTCTTTGTGGGTCTCGGGTTGGTTTGGCTTCATCCATCAAATGTATATGATGTTCAACAATCAAGGGACTAATCCCTTTGATGCCTGCCATTGTTCAACCAAATGCTTGCCGATTTGATCTCAAGACCATCAAAAGAGCATTCTCTTGCTCTAAAACTAAAGAAACGGATATGATCACAGGCAAAGACTCATACTCACCTAAATATGCATATTTAAGATGAGAAGCCAGCAGTTTGAGATCTAATGTCGGCGGAGAGACGATAGTAGGTGGGGTAAGGGAATGATACTCGGACTCGTTCATAACTTGCGTAGGATATTGACTCGGAAAGTGCTACTGACTTTTTTGATGAGTCAAAAGGTTCGAACTCGAGGGTAGACTCGTCAAATGTGTCCTCACTATAATAATTTTCTAGATCAAACAATGATGTACTAGTGTCGTCGAGATCATTATAGCAAAATTCCTCAACCTCGCTGGTGTCGGGAGCTATCTCGTTGACAGAACAGACATCAATTAGAGAGCAGAAGGTTCAGATGGTTGACTTCCTAGCTTGTAAATATTAAGCTCAATTGTCATCTTCCCGAAGGATAAGTTCATAGAACCGTTACGACAATTAATGACAGTATTGGAAGTGGCTAAGAAGGGGCAACCTAGAATCACCGGAATTTGGTTTCGTGGGTTCGCTACAGGTTGTGTATCTAGAACAATAAAGTCCACAGGGAATATAAATTCCCCGACTTTTATCAACACATCCTCTAGCTCACCTCTAGGTTGGGTGATAAATCGATCTGCCATCTGGTGAGTGCAGTGGACAGGTTTCAACTCTCCAATACCTAACTGCTCATAGACAGCATAAGGAAGCAAGTTAACACTAGCGCCAAGGCTGAGTAGAGCACGATTGATATTTTTACCCCCAATAGAAATAGATATTGTAGGACAGCCAGGGTCCTTACGTTTCTTAGGTAATTGCTGGGTAAAAGCTGTGCTTACATTACTCGTCATGAACACCTTTTTCGGCACTTGAGTTTTTCTCTTCCCAGTGCACGAGTCCTTTAGGATTTTCGCACAGGACGGAACTTGTTGTATAGCATCTAGGAGAGAGATATTTATGTTAACTTTCTTAAAAATTTCCACAATTTTCTCCATTTGTGGACTTGGTTTGTTTCTCCTTAACCTATTTGGATAAGGAGCTTTATCAATAAGAGTTGGGTCCAACATTGGAGAAGATCGTGGGGGTGGAACGGATCCCAGAATTGGAGTGGGGATCGTGTTAGGTTGACTCAAGGAGGTGGGCGGAGGGTTCGAGTCTAGGGATAAACGGAGAATAGGCTTGGAAAAAGATGGTAGATTAAACGAAATAGGGTTAGAAGTAGAAGCCGGTGTGTTATTGATTGATTCCTCATTATCAACATGTTCATCGACTTGGTTGTTCAGCACTCTTCCTGATCTCAACGTGGTAATAACATTCACATTATAATATTGTAAGTGGCCAGGATTCGATAAGGGTTGAGATGAAAGTTTCCCTTTCTTTCTAGCACTCATCGCGGCATTTAACTGTGCAATTTGTGCTTCTATCGATTTTATACTCTCACCGTGGGAGGCGTAGTCCTTCGTTGTTGTTTCGATAGAAGACTTTATATCAGCCGACATTTACATGGAATGTTTCATAAACAAATCCAAGGTTCGTTCGAGTGCAGAGGAGTTTTCGGTACCGGTCGTTTGGAAAGAATTATTATACGGTGCAGAATTATTAGCCGGATTTTGAAAAGTTTGTGGTTGAAAGGGGTGCTAACTCTGTGGTGGTTGCTGCTGCTGTGGAGGAACCCTTTGATAGTTATTTTGGTTTGGAACCGTATTTTGAGTTTGAATTTGGTGTTGGTTCCAAGCAAAATTAGGGTGATTCCTCCAACCTTGATTATATGTGGAAGAATAATGATCGTTTCTAGGTCGTTGCTGAAAAGCGGCATTAGTGTGTTCTTGACCTTGAAACGGAGAATTCAAAGGACGTTCTTCCGTCAGATGTGATGGATCAGAACAGCATCCACACATGGTTTTAGAGAGCATCACCTGGTTTAGTGAGGCTAATAAAAATTTGTTTTCCATATTCGAGTTTTTTTTGCATCGCTGTCATTTCGGCTTTTACTGCGATGGAAATATCTAGCTGATGAATACCTCCCCTAGATGATAGTGATCTAACGCTTTCCTATTGCAAAGTGTTTTAAGCAAAATCTTCCAAGAATTTCCAAGCTTCACCGTCTTCTTTAGACATAAAATTGTCTTGACACATGGTTTCAAGTATCTACTTTGTCGTTGGATTAATGCCCTCATATATAGATCGGCACAGATCCCATCTATGGATTCCGTGATGAGGACATTGGACAAGCAAATTCTTAAACCGTTCAAAGCATTTCCAAAATGGTTCATTTGGAAGCTGGGTAAACTGGTTGATTTCGCTCTGAACACGGGCGGTCTTATGATTGGGATAAAATTTCTTAAGGAATGCTATAACGAATTCATCCCAATTAGAAATAGAGTATGCGGTCATGTTATAAAGCCATTTTTCAGCTAAATCGCACAAAGTAAACGGGAGAAGACCTAAACGCATAGCATCCACAGAAAGTAATGAAGTGCCCATAATAGCACATACGTTTTCGAATTTGGTGATAAAAATGTATGCGTCTTCAGACTCAAGACCGTGAAATTTAGGCAAAATATTGATAAAGTGTGGTTTGATTTCAAAATTATCCCCATTGGCTGGTGGGATAGAAAGACAAGTAGGACGGTGACCACATATAGGGTAGCATCTCTCTTGAAGAGATATGCGCGGTGGATGTTGCGTACCTGCGGGTGGTGGAAGAGTGGTGTTATTAAAATTTGATGGAGAACCGTCCATCTCGGTCGATATTGTGGGTGGTGGGGAAAAAGAAGAAGAAGATGTACCGACTTCGAAGTCAACAGAAGAAACGCGGACAAGACGAGCACTATAATCCCGTGTCCAGCCGAGCATGCACTAAGCAGGTTTAGCGCAAGTGGCAGCGTTTGTGAGAATTACGTAAAAATAAAGGTTTGTTTTGAAAAAGTCGGACTTAGACAAATCACAAAAATGCACAATCAACTCTAGATCTAAGGTCATCTAGGTCAAGTCACTAGACCGCTCCTAGACTTCGAGAGAACAAATCGCAGGATCAATCCTCTACTATCTCTTTATCTCTCTTGTGGCCAGGTAAGTGCCAGGTAAGTGGGAGGTATCCGCTATACGAATCACCAAAATAGCGGGCCTAATTAAATAACCACTTGTCTTAGACACACTTGCCTAAACACCACAAAAGAAATGCGGATAAGCAGTAAATTACCCACGACCTTCCTCTGTCCTTAATGAGCGCGACAGTCCTTAGAGTCTTGGTCTAGATATTTTTTAATTAATGAAGGGTGATGCGGATGCTAGTTTTGTGATTTGTGGGGTTTACGAAGGGTAATGAAATCCCCACCTAATCTGAATTTGGTCTTTACCCCTTAATTTTCCGTATTATAATATGCAAAAACAACCCAAAAACAAAACACGCAACAGAATTTTTTAAGCGGCGGATTTTTGCAAAGAATCTTGCAGAAAAATTGTTATTGGACTTTTTCAAAGAAGAGAGAAGAAGATAGAAAATATAACAAGGAGATTTGAAACCCTGGGTCACCAAAGCCACCGCGATTCCACCGCGAGAATGGACTTCTTGCCGCGGTTCCGCGGCCAACCTAAGGGTTCTTGAAATTCTTTTTTCTATAGTTGCTTCCCTTGCTCCTATGGTCTTGATGAATTGCCCTGAATCTTTATCTCCTTGCTACAGTGATTCCAGATTCCCTTGCAAAAAATTCACACACTAATCGTTAAGTACAAGATGCGTTCTTGATTTATATTTTGATGGAATAATAACATTTCAACCCAAATAGCAAGAAAGAAAAATTATGCACGGATCCTCGGCAACGGCGCCATTTGATTGATCTGTAATTTTGTGAAAGAAAAAGTAGTAGTAAAATAACCATAATCAATAACGATGTTGCGTGTAGCGAACCTTTAGTGAGTACGGGTCATCCTCTAGGATTCATGGAATTTTATAGTTCTTGCTTTAGATCGGTTGAAAGAAATAGAAAATAGAAAATAGAAAATCAAGAAAATCTAGAAGATATTTTCAAGAAAATCAAGAAAACAGTTTCATGAAAATCAAGAAAATGGTTTCAAGAAAATGGTTCAAGATTAATTGAATTCTCAAGAAAATTTTATATGAAGAAGGCTTGTAGGATTCGATTGGATTTAGTAGCCCTGGATGACTTATAAAGATGACTCCTCTTATCTATTGATAGATTTAAAAATAAATTGATGGTGATGAATGAGAATTAGGGTTCTTTGGAAGAAACTAGGTTTCTCCTCTATTGACCATTGTCCTTTCATTGATCTCCATTCATATCTAGCCCTTAACAAAAAGATCGTCAATCTTATCTCAAATCGTGGTCGAGATTATCAAGAAATTGATATCGCGCCCGATAAGGATGTTGACGATTCTTTTGCTAAAGTTTATAAACTTCATAAGACTTAAAAGGAGTATAGAATTTTCTCACCCATTGATCTACCCTAATCTTACGAATTCTATCAAGCGGAGAATTACTCGCGCATCATGAAAATAAAAGAAAGAATAGAGAAAGAATTCATAATGCGGAAATTAAAGAAAGCGAATTGATAAAACTGGTGATCTGCCTTTATTACTCAACTTCACAATACATTTCTTTGAGTTTAGATTACAAGAGGAAGAAGAATTGCTCTCGATCTCTGCCTCGAAGAAGTAAATGTTCCGTCGATATTCACGTCGCTTGATCACCTCGAGTCTTGGACCTGTCTTGGATTGCTTGCTCGTTGACGATGATTGGCTTCGTGAAAAGGAGACTTGATTGATGTCGCTTGATGAATTTCTCGATGATTTCTTGATCGAGGATCTTAAGATCGAAGATTCTTGATCTTAGATCTTAGATCCCCTTTTTGATATTGAATTTGATGTAGAGATTTGTTGGCTCTTTTCTTGATTTTATTTGAAGAGGTTGGATAAAAATTGGATTCCAAATGATGTAGCCCTCGGTCTTTTTTATAGCCCCAAAACCAGTAACAGAAACCCCCCAAAAAACTAAGTTTGTTACGAAGAAGATTCCAGAAAACTCTCGCCTCCTAACTCCCTGAATCGGCCGCGGATCCGCGGCGACTCGGCCTGACTCGGCCGCGGTTCCATGGCGTATTGGTGAGATCATGGCTTCGAACTTCTGGAGTCTTCTCCTGTTGGTATTTGGGTATTTCTTTGATGTCTGGAACCTTTTTATCTCTTCTGTATCTCTGCCAGTACTTGATTCTTCGACTTTCTTTACTTTATCGGCAGATTCTTGATTCTTGATATCTGACCTGAGCTAATCTTGCAGAATATCTTCAATGAACAATGTTAGTTATATTTGAGATACAATTTATTATGCGTAAAATATTAAACATACAATTTCCTTCATAATGTTGATTATAATATATAAATACATGGTAAATGATATTTTGCAGATGAACTTCTAATATGTGTTATATTTATAACAAACACTTTTAGATGATTAAGAAAAGTAAGGAAATTGTCATGTTAAAAGTGCATTATTTTCGACTGAACAGCTGTCCACATGTCGGACGCTCGCTCTGCACAAATATACAAATGAATCTGAACTGTACTACTAGCATTGAGCGAGAGGGAAGCCGACGAGCAAACTCATCCTGACCCCTACTGAGCTTGTCCGTGAAAATATATGTGCATTCCGGTCTATTCGTCTAAGAGTATCGCATATCGAGTCTAGGGGGTGGATAAAGTCAGACCTCTAATAACGCGACATTTCGTGTCGGTATGAAGTTCATCACACGCTGAGAAACTACTGATCCAAATCAGTAATTCTCGTCCACCTCGGCCGAGAATTTCTAGTGATGGCCACCCGTGCACAACTCGACATCAACCCCCAATACCGGGAGGGACGAATCCCTGACGATTCGCTCACTGCCTCCATGAGGCTCGGGACTGTACCCAACTAAAACCTGTTTGCACAACTCCTTGGAGCCGTGGTAGGGTAGTAATCAAAGCACAGTGGGAACTCACACGAGACAAATGACAATCTCAGGTCAACAGACTAACCTGTACTCGTGTCACCTGGGAACTGCTATCTGACAATAGATATAATACTAACTGGCATGTTTCCGGCGAGTCCGTTCAGTGTACTCATAACCTAATGAGCACCTGTATACTATCTTAGGTGACTAACGGACAGCAATGGCTTGTGAGACCGGCCACCGCCCCTCGTCGGGGTCTCGATAAGTATAAACTAGTCTACTCCGGAGTATCGATGCCCAGTCTCGATACTCCCACGATTAAGGACATTTAAGGATGTGCTTATAGACCACCCAGCTCCCACTTATATGATCGCCATCATAATACTGGTAGTCAAGTAAAAATCCTATGGGCTCTATCAATATGTAATAGTGATCTGTAATACCACCGAATGCTGTACATGATGATAAAGACAAACAAGATAGCATACTATCATCTCGAGTAAGACTGTTCTACCAGTATAGCTCCTCCCTCAATCATCACAATCGCGTGCCTGCGATTCAATAATTGACTTGAGGGCACTATTGCCAACAGCCCCATCCCGAGAGGGGGACTTGAGGGCCGAATCAGTCCTACAGGCCGAGTCCCGATAGAGCTAGGGGGGAGGTAGCATTCTCCCTCTTCTATACCCCTGATTATCGCTATACCGGCGATTATGCCGAGAGGTTCGGCCGGTATATAGTGGATGAGAGCCGTCTCGTGAAGAAGTATCCACTTCACGTTGAGTGGGGCGATCAGCACCGGCGCTCATTTGCCCTCTTCTGGGATCAGGCTCGGGTATTAATATATATTTTCATTTGAATTATCCAATATATTTATTATTATTTAACATTTGCAATTTAAATAATTTGTATTTTTGTATTTACAGTTGGATTACGACTTTCAGGCTGTACCCGACCCTGATCACCCGGAGAGAGTGCTCGATCTTCATACTCTGTACAATGGCCTGATGAAGAACATGCAATCAAAGGTCCGATACAATAGGAACGAGCTGAAGATGAACTGCTATTCCCTGTGAATGGCGACCTCCGAGGCAGAGAGAGCGACTCTCCTATATACTCCGGCCTTTGCGAGAGTCGACGTAGATACGCGGCCTCTCTTGTGCCAATATTTCGACTCTCAGCGCAAATATGTTTGTAATTTAAATGTAATTCAGTGTTTAATATATAATTTATTTTTTTGTGTTTCTTAATTAGAAAACTAAATCTGAATGTGTTGTGTAGAAACAGGCCGATCAAAATAAATAGAATAGGAAGTCGGCGAAGAAGGGTCGCCCCACCTATACAGGTGGCTCGAGGAACATTACTCGTGCCATGGAGGCATCGATAAATTACAATAGATCCAATTTGATATAATGTAATATTAAGAGTTATTTTATAATATATGTAAATTTTTTGCGAATTGCAGAGAGCTCAGACCCTGGCGCAGGGTGGTACACCGAGCGTGCTGACCGCATATCTTGTCGTCCACGGCATTTCGACAGATCCCACCACGGGCGAGCTTCGATTCCCCGACACCGCTACCTAGGAGTATTACGTAAGTGTTAATATTTATTCTAACAAGTTTGAAATTTTTGTTTTGAAAAGTTTGATATACTTATATTTTAATGGTTAACGTGGGTGTAGGAGCGGGTGGTGGAGCAGACGGAGTCATCGGGGATCGATTTTACTGGACAGACCGATCCGATACTGCTGGCCCCAGTCCTAGACACCGCACACGGAGGGCACTACGGAGGTTGGGAGAGAGGCCGGAGACTAGGTCCTAGTAGGGCCCATATGAGGTTGAACTCCACTCCAGCGGTTACTTCACTACCCCCCGTGAGCAACGTCTAGAGCATGATGTTGCCGCCTTGAAGACCACTGTCGATGAGTTGACGGAGATGGTACGTATACTACTTAATAGGAAAATATTATATCACATTATAGATAGTAACATATGCAATATTAGTAGCCTGAGCTTATTTGGTTGTAGACATTGCTTTGATTAATCATACTTACATAAAACTATCTAATTAAAATAAACTACGGCTGTCCAAACTAGATACCCAAACGAGACCTAAGTCCCTAAGTATTCTTAGATTGGGGTTTCGCAATAACATGATAATGATACGAACTCGACTAAAATCTAATACACCGTTCTTACTCGTTTATTACACAAAAAATTTAACAGATGCGACAGGCAACTTCGGCTGTGGCTCCGCAAGCTACTACCTCAGCTGCGGTTGTGCAGACCACTCCTGCAGCTCCACAGCCCGCTCAGACTCCTGTACGGTCTGCTCCTTCATTAGTCGAGTTTTTGACGACTCAAGGCTGCACCGAGGATCATATGCGCTAGATTACGGCGATTATCAGAGGTGGAGGAGCTGGACCAACCTAGGGTAGCTTTATTTATATTTTTGAGGATTTATGTACTTATCCGATACATATTGTATAAATTTTGGACGATATTGGTGGTTGTTTGTTTGTTCACGATGATTTAGTTTGATATCGTATTCTGTTTGTTTTTTTCTTTTATATATTATGCGTGAGATGTTGGTTATGAATATTTCTATATTTGGTTATATGATGTATATATTATTGTACACAGAGCGGGAAAAAAACAGGAAGCCCTTTTTTATAGGAAAAAACCTGATAATTTTTCCCTACGGATTAATCTGTAGGGCCATCTGTTGCACCTACGGATTAACCCGTAGATGCAAAGTTTGCGCCTACACATTTCGCCGTAGGGACAAAATATCAGGATACTTGATATTTTGTCCCTATGAACTCAGTAACATAGGGTAAAACTTGCCCCTACGCATTTATCCGTAAGGGCATTCATCCGGACCTATGAATGTATCCATTGGAGCATTTAGTAAGCCCGACGGATAATGCCGTAGGGGCAAGTAATTTATTTTATAAAACAATAAATTAAATAAATATTATGTCCCTACGGAGTAATCTGTAAGGGCAACTGTCCCTACAGAGTAAGGCGTAGGGGCAATTATTACTCCGTAGGGGTATGTTTAGGACGAAAACTTGCACCTGCAGCCTTTGCACCTATAAGGTAATTTCGTGTCCCTATGGCTATATCCGTAGGGGCAGTGGTTTTCCCTACGGCTATATCCGTAGGAACAACCCATTATTGTAGCAGTGTGCCGTGATTCCGAGCGTTACGGAATAAATCATTGTTTATTTTACTGTGGTCCCGTGAGGAATGAACGGGATATACTGTACCGTGGTCTCGTGGGGTATGAACGAGATATATACTGTTAAGTTACGATGAGAATTACATTAATTGATTTCAAAAACTTCTAGAATAGATAACTTAGACGCACAGACTTTAGGATACACAACACATAAATATAGCTCACTATTTATATCTGTGTTTATTATTTATATTTATGTTTAATCATATCCTGGTTATTACTATTGTTTTGATATTTATGACGCACTGATGTCTGGGTGTTGCATGGCCCAGTCCCTCTACCTTTACCGCATTTTGATCAGAAGTACTTTAGCAATCAAGCCGAGCAATGAGGAGCTAGCTATTTATTTTAGAGACTCTTAGTTTATTTATTTCAGCAGTTTCATTTCAATTGATGTGAGCCTATATTGGGACGTGATTCAGATACTATTATTTATTGGATCTTGATTCGTTTCCGCTATATGCATTTCTTGGTTTTATTTATTGTGGCAGATTGACATGCGTTAGCTAGATTATATATTTTACTGTTCTTGATATCCGATTAACAGTCGTAATGTGACTGTGGAGGGATGATTCCTAACCACAGGTAGCATGGTTGGCTCTGTCACGTGCCATGTTTACGTATTTTGGGAAGTGGGACGTGACAGAGTTTGTTTGGTATCAGAACTATAGGATTTAAGGTTTGTCGGGTTTGGTTCTTTTGTAGTTGGGTATTTAACCCAATACACTAATCAGAAAACCCATAATTAAAAACATGTCCTGCCACATTACTACCTTTCCGGTCTTGAATCCATAGTTATCAATATCTTGTTTATTGAATCATTTTTATCATTACTAATCATTTTTAGTGTATTGGCTTCAGAATCATGGCAGATAGAGATTTGTGGTCATACCAGAGGTGTGTAGATAACGCCGCATTGCTTAGTGTTGTACGTGGTATGCTTGAAAACCATAAGTGACAAACTGAGCTGAATCAATGGCAGACCGAGACTTTCCAAGAGGGTCTGCGAACGGTTTGATTTAGGGTTTGTCGGGTTTGGTTCTTTTGTAGTTGGGTATTTAACCCAATACACTAATCAGAAAACCCATAATTAAAAACATGTCCTGCCACATTACTACGTTTCCGGTCTTGAATCCATCGTTATCAATATCTTGTTTATTGAATCATTTTTATCGTTACTAATCCTTTTCAGTGTATTGGCTTCAGAATCATGGCAGATAGAGATTTGCGGTCATACCAGAGGTGTGTAGATAACGCCGCATTGCTTAGTGTTGTACGTGGTATGCTTGAAAACCATAAGTGACAAACTGAGCTGAATCAGCGGCAGACCGAGACTTTCCAAGAGGGTCTGCGGACGGTCCAGCAGTCCGTAGTTGACGCAGCACCCGGGCCAACACGGCGTAAGGGCACCGTGGCGGACTTTAGAAAGCTCGGTCCATCCACATTTACAGGATTGGAGGAGCCATTGCCAGCGGAGCAGTGGCTAGTTCATACAGAGAACCTACTTGTTGCCATGCAAATTCCAGATGAGAAAAGGGTAGATGTAGTATGCATCCAATAGGTAGATTACGCTCGCGAGTGGTGGCTCGTAAAGGAGACCCGTCTGACCAAGCCGATCAGTAGGGCAACGTTTTTGCGAAGTTTCTTGGAGAAGTTCTTTCCGCAGTCTGCTCGGGAGGAAATGGAAGAGAAGTTTATTAGCTTGAAGCAGTATGGTGGATCTGTTGATGCACATGCGGCTGAGTGGACCTGGCTCAGTCGATTTGCGGGGTCCTTGGTTGCCAATGAGGCAGATAGGGTAAGGCGGTTTATGCGTAGCTTGGATGTGGAGATTCAAACACATATCATATCTCTGAGATTGACAACTTTCTTCCAAGTTCTAAAGGTAGCCTGGGAGCATCAGTGTTTATCGGTGAAAGCGAAGAGTGCGCAACAGCAAGTTGTTGTAGTGCAGAAGCCGGCGTTTACGCCAAACAGAGCTCCTATACGTAGAGGCATTCCGATAAACAAACAGGTGACAATACCTATGAAAAGGACTTCTGTTTCAACGTAGAAAAAGGATGTGATTTGCGATTACTGCCAACGACTGGGTCATTTTTGGAAGGAGTGCCGGATGAGGCTTAGGCAGTGTCTAGTTTGTGGATCAGCTGACCATACCATCAGTGCATGCCTTTCAAAACTACAATCGATAGACGATATTTAGAAACCACCGCAGAAGCAGATTCATAGGCAGAAGCTGATCACTCAGAGGCCTAATCAAGCACGGGCCTTCACCTTGACGGTCGAGGAGGCCAAGGCGTCAGAAGACGTTGTTTCAGGTATCCTATTTATTTATAATTTTCTCGTATTGGCATTATTCGATTTAGGTGCACTCTATTCCACACACGACCCTGTCTAGTTGCTGGCATATACACACTAGGAATGGAAAAATTATATCTAGTAGTGAGTGCAAGGGTTGCTCGATTGTTATTTGTGGACAAGAGCTATTCGCGGATTTCTTGGTGATTGATACTGGCAGTTATGATGTTGTCTTGAGAATAGATTTTCTTGGTATTTTCCAGGCTCACATCAATTGTAGAGCAAAGAAAGTGATTTTCCAGATTCCCGGACATCCGGAGTTCATATTCTTGGGAGGTAGCAGATCTGTCAGGCCAGTCGAATTTAGGGCCAGGCCGACTAATTCCGTTCTTTCGTCGATGGAAGTAAACAAGGAGGAAGCGCCAGCAGTAGTTCTGGAGTTTATGGATGTGTTCAAGGACATCTCGGGTTTTCCGCCAAAAGGAGATATAGAGTTCGCAATTGATCTTATTCCTAGAGCAGCGCCGATTTCAAAGGCTTACTATCCAATGGCGCCGGTGGAACTGGAATAGGTAAAGAAACGGGTTTCCAAATTGCTAGAGAAGGGTTGGATTCGTAGCAGCGGTTCACCATGGGGAGCTCCAGTTCTTCTAGTCAAGAAGAAGGATGGCACGTGGAGAATGTGCATTGATTATCGAGAATTAAATCGGGTGACTATTAAGAACAAGTACCCAATCCCTCGCATCGGCGGATTATTCGATCAACTCAATGGCACGAGGGTATTCTCGAAGTTGGATTTACGACCCGGATATCATCAAGTTCGGGTGAAAACAGAAGATATTTGCAAGACAACGTTCCGAACTCGATATGGGCATTACGAGTACTTAGTGATGACATTTTGAGTTACTAACGCGCCGGCAATATTAATTGACTTGATGAACCGAATCTTTTCACCATATCTGGACCAGTTCATAGTGGTGTTTATTGATGATATTCTGGTCTATTTGAGAAGCATGGAAGAGCATGCAGAATACTTGAGGATCGCACTGCAAACGTTGAGACAAGAAAAGTTATATGCTAAGATGAGCAAGTGCGAGTTTTGGCTTGAAGAAGTGATGTTCTTGGTTCATGTCGTAGCCGGAGATAGAATTACCGTTGACCCTGAAAAAATTGCAGCTTTTCATGATTGGCCAATTCTAAAGAATGTAGGCAATATCAGAAGTTTTCTTGGGCTTGCCGGATATTATAAATGGTTCGTGGAGAACTTCGCTCGGATAGCAGAACTATTAACCAAGCTGACATGAAAGGGGGTACCATTCATATGGACGGAGAAATGTGCGTCAGATTTTGAAGCGTTGAAGAAAAGATTGATCACCGCTCTTATTCTGACCGTGCCAGACGGTTCCGGAGGGTTGGTTATTCACAGCGACGCATCTGGAAAAGGCTTGGGATGTGTTCTAATGCAACATGGGATAGTCATAACTTATGCATCGAGACAATTGATGACTCACGAGAAGAACTACCCAACTCATGATCTGGAGTTAGCAGCAGTAATTTTCACTCTGAATATTTGGAGACACTACTTATTGGGTGAATGGGTAGAAGTATTTACCGATCACAAGATCTTAAATTATGTGTTCACACAGAAAGAGCTCAACATGAGTCAGCGTAGATGGTTAGAGCTGATGACTGACTATGATCTTGATCTAAAATACCATCCGGGGAAAGTTAATGTAGTGCCGGATGCGCTAAGTCGGTTGCCAGCAATACAGATGTTGACTGCACAAAAGGAGATTATAGATAATTTTCAGAGATTCGAATTGGAGATTGTACTACCGAATTCTTCGGGACAGTTGATGCAGTCGCATCTACAGTCATCCCTGATCGATAACATTAAACCAGCACAGTCGCACGATCAAAGATTGCGGAAGTTTCGAGAACAAGTAGAAGCGGGAGTTCGAACGGACTTGTTAATTCATGAAGATGGTTTGTTACGATATGGTAGTCATTTATGTATGCCTAAAGGAGATGTTCGTGAAAAAGTCATGAAGGAGGCTCATAGTTCCGCATATTCCGTACATCCGGGAGGCACAAAGATATACAGAGATCTGCGACAATATTTCTGGTGGGAAGGCATGAAACGGGAAATTGCTTGCTACGTATCGAAGTGCTTGGTGTGTCAGCAAGTCAAAGCTGAACATCAAAGGGTAGCTGGTTTGTTGCAACCACTTCCAATTTCTCAATTGAAGTGGGAACATATAACCATGGATTTCATGACAGCATTACCACAGAGTCCAAAGGGCAATAACGCGGTTTGGGTGATTGTCGATCGATTGACCAAAGCAGCTTATTTTATACCGTTTCGAGTTGGTCAGTCGACGGAGACTTTGGCAGAGAGGTACATGCAGGAGATTGTGAGATTGTATGAGGTACCCGTGAGTATCGTTTCAGATCGTGATACTCAATTTCTATCACACTTTTGTAGGAGTCTACAGGAAAGTTTTGGAACTCGTTGAAATTTAGCACGGCCTATCATCCTCAGACAGATGGCCAGTCTAAAAGAACGATCCAAACTCTTGAAAATATGTTGAGAACATGCATGTTAAACTTCAAGGGTTCATGAGAGAATCATTTGCACTTGGTGGAGTTTTCATACAATAACAGTTTTCAGGAGACTATATAGATGGCTCCATTCGAAGCATTATACGATCGTAAGTGTCGCTCGCCTATCTGTTGGGACGATGTTGGAGAAAGAAGATTATTGGGACCGGATCTTATTGTGCAAACGGTGGAGAAAATTAACGTGATCCGAAATCATATGAAGGTGGCACAAGATAGACAGAAAAGTTGGGCTGATACTGGACGAAGACATCTGGAGTTCGCAGTTGGTGATCTTGTATTCTTGAAGATATCACCAAACAGAGGAGTGATCCGATTTGGTAGTCGAAGCAAGTTTAATCCTCGATTCATGGGGCCTTTTGGTATTATCGAGTGTGTTGGAGAGGTAGCTTATCGATTGACTTTACCACTATCCTTGGCGGGTGTTCATGACTTGTTTCATGTATCTCAAATCCGCAAGTATATTCGAGATGAGATGCATGTCCTAGATCACTTGGAACTGACAGTAAAGAAAGATTTAACATATGAAGAGTGACCAATAGCGATTATGGATCGACGAGAAAAGGTCCTCAAGAACAAAGTTATCCCTCTAGTACTCGTTTCATGGGGGAATCGTTCGAATGGAGAATCTACTTGGAAACGTGAAGAAGAGATCCGACAGAAGTTTCCACACCGTTTTTCTTAGATCCATGTTTTCTTGTCTTTTCTTGTTCCGGCAATTTCAAGGACGAAATTCTTTGTAGTTGGGTATAATGAACACCCTAGTGCATTTATACTATATATTTAGGGTATTTCAAATCTTGCGATAAATTTCTTCCTATTGTTGCTTTTGGGTTGCGGATAGTGCAATTGGCAGTTGCAGTTATTATCCGACCCGGCCCGCATGGTTGAACCCAACATAGTTCAAGATTACATCAAATATTTGCTAGTACAAAAGATACATGCAAATCTATATTTTTGTAAACATATATAATATATTTTAGTATCCGCATATCTTTTATAATACAAAATAAAATCAAATAACATATTTTCTTATCCAGCCTTGCATGTCATGGTACCCCATATTTTATGGTTACGCCCATATATCATATTCATACCCTAATTGTTAAAACGGACTCGTAATTGATAGCTACATATATTCACGTAGATCCGTACTTGGGGGTATACATTTTTATTTACTGGATATCACATTATGGTTTAAAATTTTATGTATATTCTCCATATTTAAAAACTAGATTTTTAGAAGGGACACGGGTAATATTCGGCTTAATCTGGTATTAGCTGTAAAATCATATATATATATATATATATATATAAACTATTATCTAAATATATAGATAATATATTAATTATAATAATTGATGAACTCTCTCTCTTGTCTATCTCTCTGTCTTTCTTTCTCTTCTCCCTGTACCCACCATATTCTCTCTCTCTCTAATAACATATATTTATATATATTATATAATATACAATTATTATAAACCAAACTCTCTCTTACTCTTCTCTTAAGTCCCCGTCCCTGTCACGAAACCCTAACCCACGCTCATCACCTCGTCGCCGTCTCGTCGCTACCCCCTCACCATTACCGTTCCCCTCTCGACCTCGCCTCCTCCTCCTCACCTCTTCTCCTCCTCGACGGCACCCAAGCACCACCCAACTTTTCCCCGATGCCAAGATCCAAACCCACCTCGTCAGCAACCCTATCCTCGCCGGAAATCTATCACACCGACTACCCTCGTCACTCTCCTCGCCTCCCAGCAACCCCAGAAAGCCAACACTACCACGAAAGACCTCCTATACACATCCCCGAGCACACCAAACCCTCATCCACGATGACCTCGCCACCTCGCCGTCGACCTCGTCGCCGTCACCTCGTCGCTCATCTCTCCTCTTCCCTTACGTATCCCAGAACCTAATAAACCCAGCAACCTCCACTTCTTCCTCCTCCTCTTCTTTCTTTCTTTTCTTTTCTTGCCCGGTTGTCTCGCCGGAGTTGCGCGAGTCGCCGACGACCCAGTCACCGTCTTCGTCTAGCCCAGTCACTACATCACGCAGCGGCTCAGCCAGGTCCAGTCCTGCGTGCGTAAGTTGGCATCATGACGTTATTCCGATATCGGAACGTGACATCTTTATCTCGACATGAGATCCGATCTGGAAAGTTCTAAACTTGCAACATGCTATTTTGATTATATCAATATTCATATGCTCGACTATAGTGCATACGCTTTAATATTCAGCAAGAAGTAACGATTTACAGTTTTACAGTATCCGTCTGTATCCGTACTGATTATAGCTTATCCAGTTGCATGCCGGATCATCACGATATTATCATACTACTATATCAGTTCAATATATTATCTAAATTGCATCATATATGGTAATGGACGTATAGCGATTATTACAGATAGATACATATGCATCCCGACATTAATTGTGTTTCGATATTGATTATAGTTTTACATTGGTATCTATTTTGGTTAATATACAGTACATGATATGTTCACGACACACTACCAGACTTATTACTTGAATCTTATTACTAATGCCAACAATCCTGATTGTTGTCCTGATGGACGCGACTTATTATCTGTATAGACAAGACCGGTACCTGCTTGATCCTGTGTTGGCATTAGATTGTATTGGCAATACTAGACCTGGACACAGAACCTTGGGGGAAAATGGGAAATCAAGAATGTAACCGAAACATAACTCAAGAAGATATTATTATTGTTTGCCGTGATTCCGGGCATTACGGAATAAATCATTGTTTGTTGTGATTCCGAGCGTTACGGAATAAAGCATTGTTTATTTTACCAAGGTCTCGTAGGGAATGAACGGGATATATTGTACCGTGGTCTCGTGGGGCATGAACAAGATATATACTGTTGAGTTACAATGAGAATTACATTAATTGATTTCAAAAACTTCTAGAATAGATAACCTAGACTCACAGACTTTAGGATACACATCACACACATATAGCTCACTATTTATATCTGTGTTTATTATTTATATTTATGTTTAATCATAGCATCATATCCTTGTTATTACTATTGTTTTGATATTTATAACGCACTGACGTCTGGGTTTTGCATGGCCCGGTCCCTCTACCTTTACCGCAGGCAGATCAGAATTACTTTAGCAATCAAGCCAAGCAATGAGGAGCTAGCTATTTAGTTTAGAGACTCTTAGTTTATTTATTTCAGAAGTTTCATTTCTATTGATGTGAGCCTATATTGGGACGTGATTCAGATACTATTATTTATTGGATCTTGATTCGTTTCCGCTATATGCATTTCTTGGTTTTATTTATTGTGGCAGATTGACATATGTTAGCTAGATTATATATTTTACTGTTCTTGATATCCGATTGACAGCCGTAATGTGACTGTGGAGGGATGATTCCTAACCAAAGGTAGCATGGTTGGTTCTGTCACGTGCCATGTTTACATATTTTAGGAAGCGGGGCGTGACAGAATCGAGAGAGGGGTCAACCGATTACGGATACATGGTAGACTCGGTACGACTTCGAAGGGTAGAAAGACCGTAGAGAGGTACGGGGAGCCTAACGAGGATGATCGATACCAGAGGTGATATTGGAGCGCGACGGATATCCGGAGGATTCCGACCGCAGCTGAGTTGATATCGGAAGAGGACCGATCGGTTAGACGATACTTGCGATATCTAGATTTTTAGTGTCGATGATAGACACGAGTTTGATGAGGATTTTGAGAATGATTGATATTCTTCCTATGTGACTTCATTTATATCGCACTTGCATTCATTACTACGCATATCATATCATATCTTGTGATGTATACTTCTATTCACTGAGTTGGCAACTTACCCCCGTTATGCCTTAGTTTCTTGCAGAACTGACCGCACGGACACTTATTGGAGTCGCGAACACATGTCTTGGAGTTCATCGCATTTTTTGTCTAGATGGGTTACGCCCATAGTAACTGCCTCTTTTATATATGGTGTACCTTGTATCTAATGTCACTCGATCAGACCACATGTATATTCTTTTGACTTAGATCAAGTTTGTGACTTTATTTATATTCTTTTGGATCGAACTCGGATAGAGTCGACTAGTTAGCTTTACTTACGCGGTTTATTTATATATTTGTGTGTGATCCTTCGCCTTCGAGCGTCATATATAACTGCGTGGTTGTGATTCCGCCGATTGGCGTCGAGATAGCTCCCAAGTGGGTATACCGTTATATTATATATTATGTACTTGTTTTTATCAAAAATTATAAAGGAGGTGCTGCCGAAATTTAAAATACGAAAACATTTTCAACCCTATTTCAAAACACTTCACTTATGCTTTTAAACAACCAATTCTTTGTTAGTTATATGTATGCCCTAGAGGCCATTACTGTACATAGGATGTATATTGTAGTGGATGCTTGGACATATATAGGGAGGACTTTCTTGCTCGATATGATAGTATGCTATCTGGTTGCTCTTTGTCTTAACATGTTGACTTGTATACGTGATGCTGTCTTGCTCTCACATGTTGATAAAACCCTTAAGATGTGTACTTGACTACCAAGACTATGATGGAGATCATACTAGTGGGGCCAAGGGTAGTCCACAAGTACACCCTATAATTGTTCCTAGTCGTGGGAGTATCGAGACAGGGCATCGATACTCCAGAGTAGACTAGCGTATGCGCTTCTTGACCCATATGATGGGCGATGGATGATCCCACATCCATTGGTGTTTGACATCAGAGAAGGTATACGGGTGCTCAGTGGAGACTGGGTACACTGAACGGACTCGCCGAGAACTCCTAGATGGTATTATACCTATCTTCAGATAGCAGTTCTCTGGTGACACTGGTACAGGTTAGTCTGTCGACCCGAGATCATCATAAAGTCTTGTGTGATTCCCACTGTGCTTTGATTTCCACCATACCACGGTCAAGAGATCGTGCAAAAAGGTGGTTTTTGGGTACAGTCCCGAGTCACATGGAGGCAATGAGCGATAGGAGGGGATTCGTCTCTCCCGGTATTGGGAGTTGATGTTGCGCTATGCTCGATTGGCCATAACATGAAATCCCTGGCCAGGGTTACTGAGATTTACAGGTAAGTGTTATCAGTAGTTTCTCAAACCGTTATGGACCTTGCATCGGCATGACTTATCAAGCTATTGGGGTCTGACGTTTTACCACCCCCAAGCTGTGATATGCGACATATCTGACAAAGAGACCGGACTGTACGGTAGTGTTACTGATTGGATTCACAGGAGTATGAGCAGGCTTGCTTGTTGATCTTCTGATCACTCAATACCCGGGTGGCCGTTACGTTCAGCAGACCGCTTGCGGCTTGTGGGTGTTTTATATGATCATCACCTACTGCCGGCGTATTGACGAGTCTTTAGAGTCCTACACGGAGGTTTCATGGTTCATGCGAAACGAAGTAGAAACACATATGTGATATGTGCAGGACCGATATTAATGCGCGTATGTGATACCGCATTCTATTCTAGCGATATGTGATATCGGTCGGTTATATGAGATATAGCCGGGATATCGGATCAAGTGCTGATTCGATAAGTTGTTACATTTGATATTAATCGGTTGTATGCGATATAGCCGGATTATTAAATCAAGAGTTGATTTGATAATTTAATGTATAATTATATATATGATATATTAATTTATATTAACTAATATTAGCTCACTTAAACATTTCTTTTTCTCACTTGTGTGCATATAGTATATATGTGATATATATTAATGTACATTATTTTGTGTCATGCTAGATACCACATGCTACATGGGTGTATAAGACTTTCACCATGCTTATAATAATGTGAGGTTTTATTTATTTAATGTAATTCAATATTAGTTGGAAATTGTCATGCTTGGAAGCTTGGAGAAGCTTGAATCATCTTTGACTTAGTCCACTAGTTTTGTTTTGCTTGTAGATATTTATTAACCTAACCATTATTGTTAGCCATGGTTTATTCTCTACATGAGTTAGTGTATGACACTAACTCACCCATGGTTGTTATTCTCACCTCATGAGTTCATTCTTCTCTTCATCACTTCATCTTCTTTCTCATGAGAAAAAGCTTCCTAGCTTTTTCTAAGGTGATGAAATATTGTGAGAAAAAGAAATCTAAAGAGAGCTCACTTCCTACTTCATCATTCTCAACTATATTAGCCATTTAGTTTAGGGTGTTTGCTTCACTAATCTACCAATAGTGAAGAGGTAGCATGCGTTTGAGTCTCCTCGACGTAAATCATCTTCGACCTCGAAAACTTCGAGCAATCTTGTTCATTTCTTCATATGAACCCTCACTACAGTTCGGGTGTTCACTACTTGGAGCAAAGGACTACTGCACAGAGCTTTAGAAGTGAAGGGTCGGTCTACAAAGGTTGTATTCTTCATTCACTTAGATGTAAAGATGTTTGCATTGCTTGTATTGTTTAAATCTCTAGTTAAGATTCTAGGTTAGGGTTCTTTAGTACGGCAAAAATTTAAAAACGGCATGGACGATACTTCCCGAAACCTTGCTGCCGCGCTACATAACCCTACAGTGGTATCAGAGCCAAGCCAGAGATTTAAACGATTTTCTTAGATTACGAAACCGAAACTACTCCGAAACTTGAAACCCTAAAATCCACTTTCTGTAGAATTTTAAATGGTCTCTAAAAATTTTTTTAGCAACTGCAGAATGTTGTATGAGATATGACATGAACACAGAAGAAATTTGAAATCATTTGGCCGTTTTTTTGGCCGAGCACTATACTCTAAAATCCGAGCAGGCCGGCCCTGTATAGGGTTCTGAGCTTCAAATTTTTCCAGTGTTCCAGGGTCTGGGTTTTGGTGTTTCAGGTGTTGCTAGTTTTTGCTAAATTTGCATGTGATGTTGACTTTCTGCAAAGGCAATTCGGAGTGTTTCGTAGTCATAATTCTAACATGTATTCGGGTTATTTATACGATGTTAAAAGGTTCGAACGGATATCAATAACCCAATTTTTCCCTCACTGAAATTTTCCAAGAGCTGGATTTTTCCGAGTTTAAAATTTTCAGAAAATCATGCGAGCGATTCTGTGGACCCTCTAGAAGAACGATACCCAAACTCGACTTTTTGGATCGCGGAACAGCGGTCATACCCTGGGGTTTGCCGTGGTTCTATGGAGACATAAGTGAGGCATGGTTTGGCCCTTCTACGGATGGTTCGTAGGAGCTGTGGCATGTTCTGGATACTTTTTGAACTCCGCTCAAGTGTTGAGCTTTTTGGAAAATTTCAGGTGTTTGTTTATTCGATCGAAAAGTTTAACTTCGTCTAGCTATCTGTGATTGTGATACAATATTTGGAATCCACAAGATTTGTTATGAGATAACTAGTTTGAATTTTATAAATCTAGCAGTTTAGTCTCATTTGATCGGTTGCCACGGAATTTTGATGTGGATCAAAAGTCCGTCGCAATTACGTAGTGTACGCGGATACTCGCCGGGTAACTTTACTAGATAGCCACGCCCCATAACCCCGACCAAGTGACTGTAGGAGAACCCCATCACCAAAAGCATCCGTTCGGGTGCTCGTGGCTGCGGTGTTCCACCTTAGTGCACTTCGTCGACGGCATCGTGGGTGCGGCCGTCTACAAAAGTTTCCAACGAGCATTCGATCAGGTTATCGGGAATCTTGTTGAATTACCCGACTGGTTATTGGAAAGTGTTTTCAATATCGAGACTAAAATGTGGGGTTTATAATTGTTAGGCATATGATGTCTAAGGAATTCATTTGGTTAGGCATGAAATCCAAAGTATGTGACACATTGGGTTTAAGATGTCTAAGGTAGTTGCGGATTCCAACTGTTGTAGTTTTTCACTTTCTTTTCTGCGACCGTAAGTGTAATATGTGGTGTATCGCCGGTTTCGTTGCTATACGTCAACGACTATTGGGATACGCACATTTACTTACGTTGATGACATGTGATGTTATGTGTTGTTGTGATATGTTATATTAGATCGTCGTGTTTTGAATAGCCGGGGTTTTTTATATGAGATGAAAGTTTTTCATTTTCATTCATGTAAAGGCTTGTATGTAATATTCTTTTATTGGGGCACTTCCGGGTTGAGGATGATGTCACCATTGATGTATATTATTTACTTTTCCGCATTAGGATAGACCCAAGGAGAAGAGCACAAGTAACCGGGTTCTAGGGTCCAGTGGGAGACCATCTTGAGGAGTTGAGACCGGGTCTCCTAATTCTACAATTGGTAGGTTTGCTTGCCGCTCTCGTAGGGGTCTAGGGATGTGGGTTTGGCTATTCATCGCTACCGTGGAATCCACGTTTTTTATTAGCTTAAATAAAACACGGAATTCCTAGTATATCCAATATTTCATGTGTTCTTCTGCTGATGATATTTTGTGATGTGATCACTTGATATGTTATGAGACGAATGCCTATATTATATATATGATATATAATAACTATTGATGCTTTTGTTTCTTATGTGATGCTTAGGAAGCATAATTTGATGGGACTTCATTAATGAAATTAATGAAAGAAAAAGAAACCTAAAGATGTTGTAGAAACTTGTTTTAAAAACTGGTAGCTCTAGTTCTTGCTTTGTATAGCGGTATTCATTTTAGAATATCCAGCACCTTATTCGATAAGGAAAGAGCCGAGATCCCTTCACCGGGAGTGGCCTCTTTAGCGAAACTAGCAGATGCTACAACCCACTCGGTTTGTCTTTTGATTGCTTCTATAGTTTTTGCTTTGTATAGTGGTATTTATGAAATATCCTGCACCTTATTCGATAAGGAAAGAGCCGATATCCCTTCACCGGGAGTGACCTCTTTAGCATAACTAGTAAAAGCCTTAAAAACATTCCTTTTCAAAATCACTCGATTCTACAACGATATCAAGTTCATTATGCAAAAGGTTTTCATTAAAACCTGTCATAGCCCTCCGTCATTTCAGATAAGTAGTATTTAGTATTCGTGCTACGTTTGTTGGTTTTCGTCAAGGCGTAGTGTGCGGTAGATGATTAATGCTTATCTTCTTAAGCATATGATGCGATTGGATTAGGGTAGTCGTACGGCTTTGTTGGCTTTCGTCAAGGGTCGTGCGGATGGGTTTAATTCAATCTTGAATTGTACGGGTTGAACTTGACTAGCGGACTATGGTTTGTTGGTTTTCGTCAAGGTCATAGGATGCTAGGGGCAGAAGATTATCGGGAATTTCAAGTGTTGAAATTTGCAATGAGATTGCATACCTTCTATGTGATAGTTGGATCCCGATACCCACTGCGAGTAAGAGTTACTCCTAGGAAAGTTTTACACATTATAATTAGCCGATCAAGTAGGTGTCTAGAAAGGTGTTAACGGGGTTACGCCCCTGGGAAAACGAGATTTATTTTAATTAGGTCCGTGCGAAAGCACGGAGAACCTCCCTCAAAGTACCGACACTGGCCTAGCCAAAAGATTGGCGAACTTGTAGGGTGTAATTAATCCCGTCTAGTCTTACCTTTTAAGGTTTGAAGGAAGATTTGATAAAAACAGTGGGAGCCATCCTGATTAGATAAAATAATAACCAATCTGATCTTGCAAGAGTGCACGCAGAGAGTTTTCTTCTCTCTCTCCTGGTAGCGACCATGTCACGCCTTAATCAAGATAATAATATGGACGCATTGACCGAACCTGCTTATTATACTGAGCTGAGGAACGTTGGTTCCGCTCTATCTTATAATTTTTATAAGTCCGAGTAGGATATAGGGGAATATCCGGATTCCTATGCTACCCAATCGAAGAAAGTTCATGTTGATGCATCTTCTTCGGGTGTGTTCATTACCGAGAACTGTTTCTCAGTATCCTCTACGTCCTGGGTATGTGATACCGGATCAGGATCCCGCATATGTAATATGTTACATGGGCTACAGAAAGGTAGAGAACTGGGATTGGGTGATATGTCTCTAAGTATAGAGAATAGTGCAAGTGTTGCAGCCAAACCGGTTGGCAAATATCACCCTGTATTAATACATTGATTCTGAATGAATGTTATTACATACCGAACCCGATATACAACATTACATCGGTTTTTTTAATGAGTTAAAGAAGGATATAATTCTGTATTGCGGGATAATGTTGTGAACATTTTCCTGAATCAAGAGTTGATTGGATCATGCATGTTATATAATAGCATATATATTCTAAATCAAACCACGGTTCAAAGTATCTAGAACACACACAAGAGGAGTAGTTCAGAAATGAACGAATCCTTCTTGTGGCATTGTAGACTAGGTCATATCAATGCGACACGACCAGCTGAGTTACATAAGGACGAATATAAGAATTTGGTCGAATTTTCATCTTATGGTACTTGTCAGTCTTGTCTCAAAGGTAAAATGACCAATACTCCTTTTACTGGAAACAGAGAAAGAGTTACTGAACTCTTGGGACGGATACATGATGATGTATACGGTCCTATGTCTACAAATGTCAGGGTTGGTTCTTGGTACGTCATTACATTCATCGACTATCTCTTAAGATTAGGACATGTGTTCCTTATGAAACACGAGTCTGAAACTTTTGAGAAATTCAAGAAATATAAGCAAGAAGTTGAGAACCAGATGGGTAGAAGTATTAAGTCCTTCGATGTGATCGGAGAAGAGAATACTTGGGCATGGAGTTCCTGGATTTTCTAAACAGAGGATAGGATTCTCTCTCAGCACTCCTTCGTACCACAACACTACGGTGTATCGAGGCGGAGGTATCGCATCCTATGAGATATGGCACGGTTTATGATGAGTACTGCTGAGTTACCTGTTTCCTTTTAGGAGTTATGCACTTGAGAAGCTGCATACCTATTGAATAGGGTTCCATCCAAATCAGGGCCTACCACTACATATGAGATATGGAATGGGAAGAGACCATGTCTTAAACGAGTTAAGATATGGGGTTGTCCGGCCTATGTTGAAAGGCAGAATCCGGACAAGCTCGAGGCAAGGTCATTTCTGTAAGTTTGTTAGGATATCCCAAACATTTGCGAGGGTATATCTTCTACCTAACTGAGGAGCAAAAGGTGTTTTGTTTATCAGCATGCCACCTTTTTAGAAAAGGAATTTCTTGTGAAGAAATTAGTGGTCATGAGGTAGAACTGGAAGGAGCTCCAGCTAGACAAACTAACAGCTGATGATTTGGTGAAACAAAAGGATTCAATAGTCTCCAACGAACCTCAGCCTCTCCGCGAATCTGGCAGAGTTCATCACACACTTGAGAGATACTACGGTCTTCTCGGTAACAGTTGGAGCGAGGATTGCATCATGGTAGATGATGGCCCAACTAGGTTCAGACAGGCCATCACAAGTGGAGACTTTGTGAAATGGCTGGATGCTATGCGATCAAAGATGGAATCCATGTACACCAACAAAGTATGACTTTGAATGTTGCACCTGAAGGGGTAAAACCCATCAAGAGCAAATAGATCTTGAGAAGATTCTTGGTGTAAATGAAAAGGTTGAGACTTTCAAAGCTATGCTTAAGTCCATCAGGATCAATACACGCATCGCGGAGTTGGAACATCTATTTTGATGTGGCAGTCAAAGAGTTTGACTTCATCAAAAAAATAAATGAACCTTGTATATACAAGAAGTTTGTAGAGAGTAAGGTTGTCTTATACGTATTGTACGTAGATGACATACTCTTGATATGAAATGGTTTCCTATACTACACTCGGTCAAGCTCCTCTTATCACGAGGATTCTCAAAAGAAGATATGGATGATACCTACTACATCTTATGAATTATGATCTATGATGATAGATCTAAGTGGATGTTGGGATTGTCCCAAATCCAGGTACATTAACACCATACTAAAGGGGTTTAGTATGGAAGATTCTAAGCGTGGTGGTTCGCCCACTTACTGAGGAATCATTCTCTCCAAAAAGATGTATGCCAAGACTGATTTGGAGAGAGCTCGCGTGCAAGGGATACCCTATGTTTCGGCAGTAGGCTCTATCATGTATGCGATATTATGTACCAGACCAGATGTAGATGACTCACTAGATGTAGTGATCAGGAATCAATAGGATCTTGGGAGAATCACTGAAAAGCTGTGGAGGACATTCTTAAGTACTTGAGAAGCACTAAATGAATGTTCTTGGTTCGAGCTTCTAGAGTGATAAAGTCGACTGAAAGTCGGTCACAGGCATTGTCTTTACCCTCAGTGGAGGGACGGTATGTTGGAAAAGTTCCAAGTTAGATACCGAGGCATACTGGACGATAAAGGCAAGATACATTGCTACCAACGATACTACCAAAATGGATGTCTGGACATTTCTTGTTCATGAGATGAACAAGGTTCCTACCATTGAGCGTCCAATAATTATTATTGTGACTTCAATGGAGTTGTGGTTTTGGCCTAGGAACGCCGGTCCCATCAGCGATCAAGACAAATTCTGAGGCAAGTATCACCTGATCAGGGAGATGGTTGATCTCCAAGGGATCGAGGTAAGGAGAGTAGATTTTGAGGTTAACACGGCGGATCCACTCACCAAGGCCTGCTTCTCCAAATACTATTTGAGGGATTTTGGGATGGTTGAGTATGGGATACTACAACCACTGCTAAATTGTTGGGTATTGGATACTACAACAGATGGCCTTAGTGCAATAGGAAATTATTAGTTATATTTATGTCCTAGAGGCCATTACTGTACATGGGATGTATATTGTAGTGGATGCTTAGACATATATAGGGAGGACTTTCTTGCTTGATATAATAGTATGCTATATAGTTGCTCTTTATCCTAACATGTTGACTTGTATACGTGATGTTGTCTTGCTCTCACATGTTGATAAAGCCCTTAGGATGTGTACTTGACTACCAGGACTATGATGGAGATCATACTAATGGGGCCAAGGGTAGTCTACAAGTACACCCTATAATTGTTCATAGTCGTGGGAGTATCGAGACAGGGCATCGATACTCTAGAGGAGACTAGCGTATGCGCTTCTTGACCCATATGATGGGCGATGGATGATCCCACATCCATTGGTGTTTGACATCAGAGAAGGTATATGGGTGCTTAGTGGAGACTGGGTACACTGAACGGACTCGCCGAGAACTCCTAGATGGTATCATACCTATCGTCAGATAGCAGTTCTCTGGTGACACTGGTACAGGTTAGTCTGTCGACCCGAGATCGTCATAGAGTCTTGTATGATTCCCACTGTGCTTTGATTTCCACCATACCACGGTCAAGAGATCGTGCAAAAAGGTGGTTTTTGGGTACAGTCCTGAGTCACATGGAGGCAATGAGTGATAGGAAGGGATTCGTTTCTCCCGGTATTGGGAGTTGATGTTGCGCTATGCTCGATTGGCCATAACATGAAATCCCCGGCCAAGGTTGCTGAGATTTATAGGTAAGTGTTATCAGTAGTTTCTCGAACCGTTATGGACCTTGCATCGGCATGACTTATCAGGCTATTGGAGTCTGACGTTTTACCACCCCAGGCTGTGATATGCGACATATCTGACGAAGAGACCGGACTGTACGGTAGTATTACTGATTGGATTTGCAGGAGTATGAACGGGCTTGCTTGTTGATCTTCTGATCTCTCAATACCCAGGTGGCCGTTACATTTAGCAGACCGCTTGCGGCTTATGGGTGTTTGATATGATCATTACCTACTGCCGGCGTATTGACGAGTCTTTAGAGTCCTACACAGAGATTTCCTGGTTCATGCGAAACGAAGTAGGAGCACATATGTGATATGTGCGGGACCGAGAATAATGCGCGTATGTGATACCGCATTCTATTTTCGCGATATGTGATATCGGTCGGTTATATGAGATATAACCGGGATATCGGATCAAGTGCCGATTCGATAAGTTGTTACATTTGATTCTATATTTAAACATCACGTGATCTAAGTGCCGGTCATTAGCCAAGTTGGGACGTGACACATAACAATTAATATAGCATGACAGTTCTAATATAACATGATAATATAAATAAAACTATATAAGTATGGTAATGTAACGTAAATATAGCAACCAAATGCAGCATGGTTGTGTAGTGCATGTATAGTGAATATGAAATGAATGTAGGTGTTCTAAGAGATCTCTACAAAGGTAATTGATTGATTCTGTATTTAAAAAAGTGTGTAGTAACCGCAATCAATAACGATGTCGTGTATAGCTAGACCGAGATGAGTACGGGTCGTCCTCAGGGATATGTGGAATCTTTCAATCTTACTTTAGACGTGTTGAAAAAGAGGAAGAATAGAGAAATAAAGAATAGTAGAGAATAGTTTCTAGATCTACGTCAAAATACGGATGTAAAATACAGATCTAGTTTGAATACGGATATAGATTTTATAAGAAAAATGCTTGTAGGGTTCGTTCGGATTTAGTAGTCATGGATGACTAATAAAAATTACTCTTTTTATTTATTGATAGATTTAATACTAGATAGATAGTGATGAATGGGGATTAGGGTCCTTGGATGAAATTAGGGTTTCCCCACTATTGACCCTTGTCCTTTCATTGATCTCTATTCATGTCTAGCTCTTAACTAAAAAATTGTTAATCTGATCTCAAATCGCGGTCGAGACTAGCAATAAATTGGTAGCGCGTCTGATAAGGATGTTAACATTTATTTTGCTAAAGTTTATAAATTTCATAAGACTTAAAAGAAGTTAAAATATTTTCCCATCCATTGTTCTACCATAATTCTACGAACCCTATCAAGCGGAGAATTACTCGCGCATGATGGAGATAGAAGAACGGATAGAGATGGAATTCATAATGTAACTAAATAATTAAACTAATTAAACTAAAGATCTACCTTTATTAATCAACTTCACAAGTACAAACTTCAAGTTTAGATTACAAGAGGAAGAAGAAGTTGCCCCCGATCTCTGCCTTGTCGGATGTAGATGTTCCGTCGAATCTCACGTCGTACCTTGGACCTGTCTTGGATCACTTGTTCTTTGACGGTGATTACCTTGTGTAAAACGTTGATGATTTCTAAGTTTAGCCCTCGGTCCTTATATAGCCCCAAAGCCGGAAACCATAGATCCCCAGAATTAGGGTTAGTTGTAGCAAATCCAACCTGAAAATCTTAACTCCTGATTCGGTGAATCAACCGCGGATCCGCCGCATATTGCATGGTTTGGCCGCGGCTCCGCGGCCGTTTAGTGAGATCTTGGGTGCAAATTTCTAGGGTTTTATTCTTATGACACATGGAGATTTAGTTGATGTCTAGAACTTGAAAATATTTCCTGAGTCTCTGCCAGCATTAATTCTTCGATTTTCTTTAATATTTTGGCAGATATTTAATTTCCGATATCTCAACATCTCGATCTCCTGATCTGAGCCAAAGCTTGCACCATATCTCAAAGAATAATATTAGTACTATTTGGTATTTTTGAGATATTATCCTAACCAATTTAATATGATATTATATTTTAAGAATATTGATTAAGAATATTTGATATGATATGCATATTTAAATTATCAAAATATTATATATATATATATATATATATATTATACGCATATATTTTCCTTTATAATGTTAATTATAATATATAAATATATGAAAATAGTATTTTTTACAAATAAACCCTCATATGTGTCATATTTATAATAAATACATTTAGATATTCAAGAAAATAAGGAAAATGTCATATCAAAAGTGCGATATTTTCGACTGAACAAATACCCCCAAACTTAACTTTGATCGTCCCGAGCAACCTACTTATTCAAGAGAGAGAGAAAAAGAAAAAGAAAAACCTAAATAGCACACTTTCGTAGGCAACACGATTGCACTGAGCACGTGCAACAAGCCGTTAAACCTCTAGGTGTCCCTAGTAAGAGGAATGTTGTCTCCTGAAGGTTTTCAGCGGATTACACCCATAAAACATTATAATAAAAGAAAGATAGTGAAAGTTACATACAAAGATAAGAACTATAAAAGAAAGAACTTGAAAATAAGAGTTTCCAACTACACCAGTTTTTCGGCTGTCATGAGCCCTATCTTAATGGTCGTGAAAAGATATTAGAAATCACATCATCCTTTAATAAAACATAGTCTTTAGTTTTCCTCCCTATCTTTCCTCCAAACATTGATCATATACCCCTACGTATGTGTAAAAGACATCCTTACACTTAGAGAATTCAATTCAAGCTATCATACTCTTGTCCATCTTCCTTAGTACATTTTAGTTGGTGAATATTTTGATGAAATTGCTCATACATCTTTCATGCAACCGTTAATACTTCTTGAGGTACTAACTAACCGATTACTAAATGTGCTCGTGCATTTAGACGTAATTTCTCGTCTTGAAATATCTAAGGCTTAGCAGTGACTCTCAAACCAGTTGGTCTAAGTTACTAGATGATAAAGCACCCTCGCTATATTTTTTTTTATGTTGCCTAAAGCAATTACAAAACCAGTATTCATTTCTTTTCTTCACCACTTATACTTTTTTTTCATAGTAAGGCTTTTAGACAAGAGCATTTCAAGGTATCCTCTACTATCCCAAGTTTCAAGATGTGTGTAAGTGTGTATAGTAGGGTATCAACGTTCAAATGTTTGGCATCAAGAATAGGGACTATTTTTCAGACTTATTTTTATCCTCAGATTAGCAATTTCCTTCATCTTACTAACCCTTGAGACAACGGCTCATAACTACTTATTACTAGTTTCGTTTAAGAAAATATCTAACTTTCTTGCTTTTCTCAAACTATTCCTACCTTTCGAATGTAAATTTTTCACTTTCAAACTTTCATTATCAAAAAATTTTGTGCTTATATATAGCAAAATGCCAAGTAATGCTTTAATAAGCACAAACCTCCCCCAAACCTGTTTACAGCAGTGTCCTCACTGATGTCATCTGTTAAGCTTAAAAGAACTGTAGACTTGGGTTGGAAAAATTAGTAACGAGGACATGAAATAGTGAAAGTAAAATTCTCCCCCAAACTTATTTTTGGCTCACGATTTTATAAAAAAATTCTTTCAAGAGCCAAAATATCCCCCTCCCCTCCCAAACTTGAGTAAAATAGTATTATGCATTTAAAATTATTGGGGGGGTTAAAATTATTGGTCAAAGTAAAGCCGTACAAAGACCAAAAGTCAACACCAACCAATCAAAAAATTTATCGATGTAACGCACTGGTTGGTGAAAAATCAGAGATTTGAAGAAGTGGGGAGATAGGAGGCGGTATGGTTTACGTCTCGGTTGATAGAGACGAAACAATAATGGTGAACGAAAACGAGAATGTGAATGATTAGGAATGGGAAGAATGGTCACATTCTTGTATGGGATAAGTAGAAATGGTGGTGGTTCAACTTCTTCAGGTGGAGCTTGATTAATCACAAAATCCGTGTCGTTTAGGAATGCGAGTTCGTCAGTGAAAATATCTTCGAAACTTTCATCGATGGTCCGATTAAACGTTTCAATGTCAATAAATGTCGTGCCAGAATTCAACACACTTGATTTGTCAAAAATTATGGAGGTAGGAGACTCGTAAAGCTCATCTACCTCATTCTCAAAAGAGTCTAAATCAAGTTGTCTTTCTAGAATTATCGAATTTGAAATATCAGATTGTGATTTATTAACACTCGCTATCATTAAAGGAAGATTAGAAGAAGAATCAGAGAAAGTGGAAGATGAAATGGGTAAACAAATTGGTGTGTCGAGTATTGCTAAACCAGATGTGGGAAATGAAGGCTGAATTTCATTCTGCTTTTCGGTTATACATTTATCATCAACTTCAAGACGCATATGGGTTTCGGGAAGAATAGTTAAAGGTTCGAGATGATGACCACATGGGAGTGAAAGGACCTGATGAATTGGTCGGACAAACTCATCCAAAATTTTGGGTTCATCATCCAATATATTCCCAACGTCAATATCCTCAATCAAGTGAAGGTTACAAGTCTCAGACACCTTATCAAAAGCTGGGTTTTCAATCAATTGTGGTTCTAAAGTGGAGGTGTAGAGATCACAAGGGTTGGGTGTGGCTTCACTTGAAATGGACCCTTCACAATCGGGTAAATCAGACACTACAAAGTCATACAACTCATCAGACATTCTATCTTCAATTGGTGAATCATTTTGTGTACTCGATAGATCTGTGAAACTGGAGGTGTGGATTTCAATTTGAGATGGGAAGGTTTGATTTGGAAGGGTGTACCGCTCTCTCTCACTACCCAAATTCTCAATTTGTCCTATGGCCGTATCATACGTTGGAAAATTTTGAGCTGGTTTGAAACTAGTTGCTCGTTCATTTTGTTTATTGAGAATGGCCATGCGCTCATTCAATTCCTCTCTGGCACAGCACGACACTACCATATATTCTTCCACAGTCCGTTCAAGATTAGACATGGGTCGGTAAAGGGTTTCAGCATAAGATTGAAATTCTTGTGGATAAGTAAAACTCCCAAATGACTGATTAGATAGAATGTCTCGAGAAGGTGTAAAAGTCGGGTAGGATTGATAGGAACCGAAAGCTTGTGAAAATTGGGTAGGAGTAGGATCAATATTGTGATAAGAAGAATATTGATATTGGTTGTGTGGTTGGCGACTGTCAACAGATGTCATATACGCCACAAACCGAGTAGTAAAATCTTCTTTAGAAGGTGGTGGCGTTTGTTGTCCTAACGGTTTGACCGGATTGAAACTTTGGTCGTTAGTCCTTGCTATATACTCAGCGATGGACATGCGTTTAGGAGTTCCCTCACACGCTTTAGATAGAGTATCAACAAAAGAAAATGTAGAATTTTGATGCGGTTGATAGGACCTGAAGTGAGGTGGCCAACTGTTTCTTTCCGCTTGCTCTATCCGATCTCTTAAAGACATGGTAGAGTCGGATGGTATACCGAAGAGATTACGATAACAAGAAATGTCTGGTTCTGGATAGCAAAACTCGGCAAGAGTTCTTTTATTTGGGTTACCCATTATAAGAAGGTGAAAAGAGGGAGGAGGGTGAAAAGATTTAAGCTCTATTTGGATTGTTTTGCTTTGAAAGTGGGACTTGAGGGTTGACTCAACAAATCACAAAATGCACAAGCAAACCCTAGAACTAAGGTTACCTAGGTCAAGCACTAGACCGTTTCTAGACTTCCAAAGGAAAAGCCGCAGGATCAATTCTTTACCATCTCTTTATAACTCTTGTGGCCAGGTAAGTGCCAGGTAAGTGGGAGGTATCCGCTATACGAATCACCGAAAATAGCGGGCTTAATTAAGTAACCACTTGCCTTAGACACACTTGCCTAGACACCACAAAAGAAATGCGAATAAGCGATAGATTACCCACGACCTTCCTCTGTCCTATTTGAGCGCGACGGTCATTAGGGTCTTGATCTAGATATTTTTCAATTAATATAGGGTTATGCGGATACTCGTTTTGTGATTTGTGGGGCCTAGGAAGGGTGATGAAATCCCCACCTAATCTGAATTGTGGTCTTACCCCTTAAAGTCCATATTAAAATATACTAAAACCCGCAAAACAAAACACGCAAAAAGATTTTTAAGCGGCGATATTTTGCAAAGAATCCTGCAGAAAATATATTATTGGATTTTTCAGAGGAGAGAGAAAGATGTAGGAAAGTTGCCAGAAAAGTTTGAGGGCCTAACTCCCCAAGACCGCCTCGGTTTTGCAGCCGTTTGCACACAATAGCCACAGTTCCGCCGCACTTTAGGTGTTTCTTTGTTTAATTTTTTTCACTGTGGCTTCCTTTGCTCCTCTGGGTCTTGATGAATATCTCTGAATCTTTATCTCCTCGCTAAAGTGGCTCCAGATTCCCTCGCAAAAATCGCACTCTAATCGTTAAATATGCAAACTGCGGTTTTGTTTTATCTTTATGATATAGATCGAATAAGAATTCAACACAAATAGTAAGAATAAAAAAATTACGCACTTATCCCCGACAACGGCGCCATTTGATTGATTCTGTATTTAAAGAAGTGTGTGTAGTAACCGCAATCAATAACGGTGTCGTGTATAGCTAGACCGAGATGGGTACGGGTCGTCCTCAGGGATATGTGGAATCTTTCAATCTTACTTTAGACGTGTTGAGAAAAAGGAAGAATAGAGGAATAAAGAATAGTGGAGAATAGTTTCTAGATCTACGTCAAAATACGGATGTAAAATACAGATCAATTTTGAATATGGATATAGATTTTATAAGAAGAATGCTTGTAGGGTTCGTTCGGATTTAGTAGTCATGGATGACTAATAAAGATTACTCATTTTATCTATTGATAGATTTAATACTAGATAGATAGTGATGAATGAGGATTAGGGTTCTTGGAAGAAACTAGGATTTCCTTACTATTGACCCTTGTCCTTTCATTGATCTCTATTCATGTCTAGCACTTAACAAAACAATTGTTAATCTGATCTTAAATCGCGGTCAAGACTAGCAATAAATTGGTAGCGCGCCCGATAAGGATGTTAACATTTATTTTGCTAAAATTTATAAACTTCATAAGACTTAAAAGAAGTTAAAACATTTTCTCATCCATTATTCTACCCTAATCCTACGAAGCCTATCAAGCGGAGAATTACTCACGCATGATGGAGATGGAATTGATAATGTAACTAAATAATTAAACTAATTAAACTAAATATCTACATTTATTAATCAACTTCACAAGTACAAACTTCAAGTTTATATTACAAGATGAAGAAAAAGTTGTTCTCGATTTCTGCCTTGTCGGATGTAGATATTCCGTCGAATCTCACGTCGCTTTATCACGTTGAATCTTGGACCTGTCTTGAATCACTTGTTCTTTTACGGTGATTAGCTTGTGTAAAAGATTGATGATTTCTAAGTTTAGCCATCGGTCCTTTATATAGCCCCAAAATCAGAAACCATAAATCCCCAGAATTAAGGTTAGTTGTAGCAAATCCAATCTGAAAATCCTAACTCCTGATTCGGTGAATCGGCCATGGATCTGCCGCATATTGCATGGTTTGGCCGCGGATCCGCGGCCGTTTGGTGAAATCTTGGGTGCAAATTTATGAGGCTTAACGTTGGCTCAAATATGGAGTCAATCAATCTTAAGAGTGTGCTCGAACCCAATAGGCTATAATCCATGGGTAAGGAACTACGGGCCCAAATCAAGTGTTAGTAACGGGATTTCAACCTAATGTTGAAGTATTCCAAACTCAACAGGCTATAATCCAGGAGAAAGAAAATACGTGCCTTCAAGATAGATTGCTTGTGTTAATAAACATGGATTCATGATTTAGGAGGACACCTGAGATTTCGTTGGATTCACACTTAAACTACCCTAAGACTCCGTGTATATTTAATTTATGATTATGGTTACAAGACTTGATCAAGTCTATGAATACAAAAGGTGATGTAATATGAAAATTGAGTTCATATAGTCATGTCATTTGTATTCATGGTTCGAGTCAAGTCAGTTTCAGGTATACTTTTTGAGTTCGTATATTCATATCAAGTTTCAAGTAGATAGCTCAGGTTCAAATCAAATTTGAGTTTAATTCAAGTTCTGGTTCAGGTTTCGGTTTAAGTCAAGTTCGAGTTCGAGTTTAGCTTCGTGTTTGAGTTCGATGTGATTTGATATGGAAACCACTGTACATGGCTGGCAGCATTTGTAACCTTTTCAAGGACGATTTCCAACGATAATTCCTTTAATTTACTTTATCTTAACTGGATAGGCAAGCTCCCACTTTCTCCGACCTCACGTGTCTCAAGAGAAATGATACCGTTTAAACCTATTTATCTAAATACCTTAGAAATGTATTTTAGATATTTTGGTTAACTAATGTAAATATCTTATTTGAAAACTCGAAGGGGGTTTATGTAAAACGTTTTATTTTCAAAAAAACCTCGAGGGTGTTTTTTGTGAAAAATATATTGATTTAGTAAGTATAGGTTTTAATAAAATATATTTTAAATTAATTGGTATTTTAGTGATAAAAACTATTTTTTAAAGTTTATGGTATTTTTATGAAAAAATCTATCTTTCAGAAATTTTAGGATATTTTCTTAAAAACTTTAACATTTTTATTTTAGAGTATTTATAAAATCTAATTTCACAAATTTGTTTTTCTTTGAATTTGTGAATATTGGATTTAAGTTATTTTCATTATATTTAATTTTACTTTAAAATTCGTATTTTCTTTAAAACCATATTATTCCTTTGGAAGCCGAATTCTCCGTGAGGAGTTCTGCATCTCACTCTACTATCATCAGAATGTACGATAATCCGCACTATCCATAGACGAGTCCCCCTAACGAGAGTTGTAAAGACGTATTTTGCAAAGGATAAAAGAATATCGATAAAACCGTATTTTAACTTGAGAGTATTTTAATGTTATTCGATTCTTTTGCAAAACGCTGCAAAATATGATATCGTGCTATGATCAAAAGTGCATGTATGTGAGGTAGGTCATTACCCGTAAATTGACATATAACGATCAAAGAGCTATTTATTAACAAGTATTGAAATTCTATTTAACTATATTTAGCAATGTCAAAGAATGGAGAGTTATAGGGTACTATGTCATGATAATGTAGTTATGATGATTTTATAAATTTGTACAAATTAAATCTTGATTTCAATCGGTGATTAGCGAAAGGAAAAAAGTTAGAATTTATTTACGTAGTTTGATGACAAGAGTTGGATTTAAGGTGAGAAGAGAGAGGGAGGACTTACCCGTACCACTCTTACTCGTACGAGCAAAAATAAAATGAAAAGCCTCGGTTTTAAAAATCGAGATCGACGATAAAAGGAGGATGCCGAGCAAGAGCTTTCGGCTTTCTTTCGGCAACTTGTAAAATCCACATAGTTAGAGGAAGGACAAGAACAAGACCGAGCGTGACGGAAAAGTAGAAAGACGAGCTTGATCTTCTTGGAAAGAACTTGAAAGTTAAGATTAGAAAGAGAGTTTTGGGAGAGATAAGCCAAGAAGAAGAAGGCGAGGTCTGGTTGGATATTTATAGGGAAAAATATAGGAGTAGCGAATAGGGTGTGGTAAGAAGAGAATTAAAAAATTGAATTAAAATGGGTGTAAATGGAATAGGTGAAGGGTTTTCTGTTCTCTGTTTAATTACAGACGTTTTAAAGTATTGAAATGGGTAGTGGGAAGCTAAAAGGGTGCACGGGCGGAGTACGTACCCAATTGACCCTAACTTGGCCGCCGGTTTTATGGTTTGGACGGCCCCACTTCAGCCAATTGTCTCGGGGTTCGTGCCAGGATTTTAAATTAGTTTAGACATCTTATTTATATAATTTATTTGTGTTGCAACTTTTCGTAAACCCGTCTAAAGCTTGTGCAAACTTTTGGGCTTCCAAAACGTTTTGGAAGAGATATGCCTAGAGAAGGAAAGATAGGTCTGGTTGGATATTTATAGGGGAAAATAGAGGAGTAGCGAATATGGTTGTGTGTTAAGAAGAGAATTAAAAAGTTGAATTAAAAAGGATGTAATTGGAATAAGTTAAGGGTTTTTCTGTTTTCTGTTTAATTGCAAAAGTTTTGAAATATTAAAATGGATAGCGAGGAGCTGAAATGGTGCACAGGCGGAGCACATGCCCAATTGGCCCTAATTTTTCCAAAACGTTAAAATAAAAAAATTAAAATAATTAGGCCTAATCGGTTTCACACACGCAGGTTAAAGGATAGCAGTGGATAGTATTATCCAATGAGCTAGAAGTTATTTCTTACTTTATATTAACCAAAATATCTTATAACTCATGGTCAGAATAGAAATACACTTTTATATTAATATTGAATTAACAAAAGTGTACCGGAATTTTAGAATGGTTACAGAAAACTTTGGAATTGGTCTAAATATATAGTAAGAGCCACCATAACTTATTTTGCAAATTCTATGGCGATAAATTGTTTGAAATAGTCATTTAAAATTGTTTTTATATTTTAGTGATTAATGGTGCCAAATAAACTGTAACTCAATAACTTATTGATAAAATAAACTTAATATTAGAACCCTACTAATCATAATAGTAAACTCATTATAACTCGATATCAAACAATATCGGTATTGAAACTCGGACGGTCATTGCTTAGCTCAGAACTGTCCGAGATTTCAAGCCGTGATTAAACTTTTATGTTAAAACTTCTCTTGGGTCGAACGGTGCGTAATTAAATCATACTCTTCTAGTAAAAACCCATCATAATATCAATCAAACCATATTCCTTTACTAAAAACAAAAACTTTTTCTCTTCAACCCCTCGGTCTCCATGTCATTTCACCATGACCGGTGGCCCCACTTCCCTATAATTCACCGCAAGGGCCCCACCACAAGCCACAGTTAAAAAAAATATTTTTAAAACCCACAATAATTCCCCGCTAAAGAATCCCTTTATATAAATCCACCCCCTTCTTAACTCTTAACCCTCCTCTTGCTTATCCTTTACCGGCACCTCCCGGTTATCCCCACCGCCTCTGCTAACTCAGACAGCGACCTTCCTCCCCCTCCCTCTCCCCCCTCACCCTCCCTCTTTCTCTCTCTCTAAATTCTCCACCCCCAAAATTTTTCAAAAAATGGACTTCGACGAGCACGACGACGATGACGACATGGCCCCACCCCCCTCCAACCCCAAAACCTCCGTGGACCCCACCACCACCACCACCCCGGGATCCTCCAGCCACCGCCCCCTCTCCAGCATCGTCCGTGGCGGCGGCGGAGCAGCAGCGAAGTACCGCGAGTGCCTGAAGAACCACGCCGTCACCATCGGCGGCCACGCTGTCGACGGATGCGGCGAGTTCATGCCCGCCGGCGAAGGCGGCTCCCTCGACGCCCTCCGCTGCGCCGCCTGCAGCTGCCACCGCAACTTCCACCGCAGGGAGACCCCCTCCGCCGCCGCCGCCTTCTCTCCCTACAACCGAACCCCCTCCGGCTACCTCCACCACCACCCCTTCCTCCAGCACCGTCCTCCCCCGCCCCTCGCCCTCCCCTCCACCTCCGGCGGCGCCGCCAGCCGCGGAGACGACGAGGAGTATTCTGACCCGATGGCCGCTGCCAGAGGCGGCGCTGCAGCCGCCTCCGGCAGCGGGTCCAAGAAACGACACAGGACGAAGTTCACGCAGGAGCAGAAGGAGAGCATGCTGGGGTTCGCTGAGCGAATTGGGTGGAGGATCCATAAGCACGACGAGGGCGCCGTGCAGCAGTTCTGCAACGAGACCGGGGTGAAACGTCATGTGCTCAAAGTCTGGATGCACAACAACAAGCACACCCTCGGTAAGAAACAGCAACCCTAGTGATAGCACTAGCCTGCACTCGTGGTCGTCTCATGTTTTGATGTTTTTATGTTTTATTCTTGATATGACGGAGGGATGTTGGATGTGTGAATTTATGGGGGTTCATTTGATTTGAGATTTGATTTGAGATCGACGACGGTGACTGTAGTTTAACTGATTCAAAGGTTTGTTGTAGGTTCATTCGTCTTTGTTCTTCTTCCTTCTTGTTGTAGCTCTAGTGATTTAATTTTGAAGGTTATGGGGCCGGGGTGTGTATAAGATGATAGGAATTGAATGACATAAAAGATATAAATTCTAGTCAAGGGTGCTTGGATTGCGAGGGAGATATTGATGATGCCATTAATGGAGGAGCAAGTAAATTCTTCTCTTGTTGAAGGAGTATTTATTTACTAATTTCTTGCTCTAATTTGAGGTGGTTCCACTTCTTTCTTGAACAGCTATTTAATATGCCCACATGAGACCTGTCAATTTTGAATTTCTGTTGCTAATCATTCCTTTTTTTTCTTCTTTTCTTTGAGGGTGCTTGGGCTCATACAATGAATGCATGTGCAACAATTTAACTTCGTCATATCTAGTTCTTCTATAAGTCACTTGGAGCCATGATTAGAAGCTCCATGTTTTTGTTTTTGTTTGCTTGTTTAGAGAGGTGACATTTCCTTATCTGCTTTAGCTCTTGGAAGCTCAATCTTTGTACTACATTGTTCTCGTTGTTGCATTATAAGTTATTTCATCTACTTTTCTTTTTCTTTTTGTTTGTATAATTATATAAATTCTTGCTAGCTAGCTAGATCAAATTTCGCTTGTATAAGTCGTTTAAAGATTTAACGAATTTGGATGCCATTGTGATCCCGCTTGCAAATGCAATTATATGTTTGCAAGATTTTGAGGTACTATCTTATTTTGAGATCTTGGTTCAAGGACAACACCAAGAACAAAGTGGATGCATGAGCTGATGGATCCGAGGCGCTGATGATCATCATATTGAAGAAGGAGAAAGAGGGAGAGGGACCATGAAAATAAAAGGAGAGAAAAAGAAAAGAAAAGGTACACAAGCGCTCTCTATATGTGCATACTTAAAAAGAGAGCTCCATGGAAAGGTACTCGACATTTGGGCAAAAAGGGACCCAATTGATGTTTTTTGTTTTGTCTCTATTTGGGGGGTCCCTTCAATTTTTGGTGGGGTTTTGGTGTTAAGGCCGGGCAAAGCCTTGTGAAGCTAGTAGCAACAACTACCTCTTTGGCCTCTTTGTCTTCAATGGAAGGAGCTTGTGAACCCTAGAAATGAAAGATTGCTATCAAAGGTTGTCTTCTTGGTTTAGCTTGATTTCGCACCCACGTCCAATTTGTTCTTCCTTCCCCTTGTGTCTTGCTTGCCTCATTGAACTTGCCTCCTTTAAGGAGGGAAATTCTTAATTGGTACGTACTGCAAGGGTTTGAGCTTTGTCCTGCATCTTTCCAATTCTAGTTTAGAATAATCTTGCTCATTTGCTTCTCACTTTACTTTTCATCGAGTTTTTTTAGTGTTGTGGCGTTTCCTTGTTGCATTCTCGAAGGTAAGGGAGGAGGGTTGTTTTAGATAGCATATAACCGGCTTATTAATTTGAAACAAACCCTGAATTTCGTTGGGGCGTTGGTTTGTGCTTTGGTTGAAATTGTAAGAACTTCCCACTTACTCGTGTGTGCGAATTTTTTATGATCCCGTTGGGGTTTAATATTCTTGCCTCGTAGTAATTACGATAGAGGATGTTAGAATTGTGGAGAATCTTTCTCAGACGTCGGAATAAGGAGGTTTAGACATCTGACCATACACGAAATATCCAGCAAAAGTCCAGAGCAAGCCCGGACGTCTGAAGGCCAAAGTGGAAGACGTCTGTCGAAAGGCCTGAGCCGTCTCCAGAGTGAATCCAGATGTCTGACCAAGGAGTGGCAGATGTCGATCTGCTCAAGCACAGAAACCAAAACCAGAGCGTCGGTAGACGTCTGACCAAGGCATGGTCAGACGACTGCGTCGAGTCTAGACCAAGGAGCTGGAGCCAACACAGAGTATCTACAGATGTCTAACGAAGTCATCATCAGACGTCCGCGCGTGGGTTTTCTGTGTGAACCGAATACTTCCATATTCTGTTGAATCTTAATTTAAAGAGGATTAGGGTTAGGCTATAAATAGGGTCACTCATATGGAAGCCGGAATGCCGTCTTAGATGAGCAACACTTATACAAGGAAGCAAAGCAAGCCAATGATGACAGCGGTGCAGTATCTGAGTTCATTGAGTTAGATGAAACTCAGGTTGATGGTCATATGCCTACAGGTGCAGATCAGAAAATGGAGAAGACTATGGAGAAGACAAGCACTGCAGTATAGGATCAGGTTTAGAAGCCGGTTGAAGACCGGGTTGAGCAACAAAATGTTCCAATTCTGAGAAGATCTACATGAGAGAGGAGACCACCTAAAAAATTAGTTACCGACTTCATATTGTACACTGATTCGGGAGAGCCTGAATCCCTCACGGAAGTGACAGGACAGTGCTAGCAAGCAGTGGGAGCAAGTTATGGATGAAAAGATGGATTCATTGAAAAAGAATCATACATAGGATCTGATGAAGCTACCCAAGGGTCGTAAGGCGTTGCTAAATAGGTGGGTGTACAGAATTGAGGATGAGGCCGATGGTATGAAGTGGTGCAAAGCGTGTTTGGTAGTCAAGAGATATACGCAACAGTATGGAATAGACTATCAGGAAATATTTTCTTCAGCGGTGAAGATGACTTCAAATCGGGCTATACTCAGTATAGTACCGGTGTAAGATTTGCATTTTGAACAGCTAGATGTGAAAACCGCATTCCTTCATGGAGATTTAGAGGAAAAAATCTATATAATGCAGCCACCAGGATATAAGATTAAGGGAAAGGAAAATATGGTTTGTAGACTACAAAAGAGTTTGTATGGCCTTAAACAAGTTCCGAGGCAGTGGTATCTCAAGTTTGATCGATTCATGTTGGAGTCAAGATTTGTGAGATGTGATTCAAATCACTGTGTTTACGTTCAGACATTTAAGGATGTAGACTATATTATTTTATCACTCTATGTGGATGATATGTTGGTAGCAGGTCCGAATTTCAAGAAAATTCAAAGTCTGAAGAAGTTGATGGCTGAACAATTCTCCATGACGATTTTGAAGCAGCCAAGCAAATTCTGGGTATGAAGGTCATTAGATATAAACAGCAACGAAAGCTGTGGTTGTCACAAAAAGACTACGTGGAAAAGCTTTTGAAGCGGTTCAAAATGGACAAAGTAAAACTGGTAAGTACCCCTTTAACGAAGCTTTTCAAACTCAGCAAAGAGTTGTGCCCAATAACTAAAGAGCAGAAAGATAACATGGCATGAGTGCCATATGTATCGGCGGTTGGGAGTTTGATGTATGCAATGGTGAGTACACAATGAAATGTTGCACAAGCAGTGAGAATTGTAACCAGGTACATGCAAAACCCGAGGAAGGAGTATTGGGATGCAGTGAAGTGGATATTGAGATATCTCAGGAGAATATCCACTCATTGCTTATGTTTCGGGGGCGATTCTCTCAATGTGCAAGGTTATATTGATGCAGACTACTCAGGCGATCGAGATAGTGGAAAAAACACAACAGAGTACATATTCATGGTTGGGGTAACATCTGTCAGTTGGATTTCCCAGTTGCAGAAAATTGTTGCGCTGTCAACGACAGAGGAAAATATGTAGCCATCACGGAAGCCGGTAAAGAGATGATATGGTTACAAGTGTAACGACTCTGAAATCTCTGTACAGAAATTTTCTGTTAATATACAAGAAAAGAGTATTACAGTCTGAGTTTGAGTTATAAGTCACTTTTGTTAAATGTAAGCAAGAAACAACTTGTACCTCACTGGCAAAGCCCCTGCACTGCTGTGACGTAGCCTGTGTGTTCGATTCACATCAGACACGGTTTTTTTTTCTGATTTTTCTTTTTAACTTTTTGGAAGCCCAAAAGGTTGTATGTGCAATACATGGGAAAATAAAAAGTTCAGAAAAATCGAACATGTGGAAAATGGTGTAAATACAGAGTTGATCTGGTAGCACAAACCTCGAAGCAGATGCCTCAAGATCGACCGGCAGAAAATGCCCATAGGTCGGCAGGGACGAGTCAGATGAGTCCAATGAACTCCGTGTTTTGCACACTCGTCTCTTCAACTTTCCTCAACTGCTCTGCACTGTTTGATTTCCCTGCAATCAAACGGAGACCTTTCATTTCACCATTTAATATCATTTTAATGCTTTTTAATCCACATTTTTAATTCTCAAACCCTAATTATCCACTATAAATACCACCCCATGCTCTAGCTCTTCACCATTCTGAAAATTCTATCAAAAACTCTCTCAAAAATTCCTAAGTGAAAGTGGAGTTAGCGAGCAAGCTTCTTCCGTCGAAGATCGAAACCGATTCCGGAGCTCCCGCAACGCCACGACGACACTCTTTCCTTCCTAACCCTTTCTTTGAGTTTTCCAAACCGTAAGTCCCTCTCTAGCTATCTTTCTCGTCATTGAAATTTAAGTTTAAAACTTATATCGGTAAGTGGAGTTATTACCGATATTGTTTTTCTAAACTATAGAAACTCCTTTTCCTTTATAATTTGTTCACCTAATTTTTACACAATACTTGTAACCTTAAATACTAATGTTTAGAATCAAGTTTAACCAAGAATCTCATGTGAAACAATCCTAATTAAACTTTTTCATTAAAATATCTTGAACTTTATTATCACTTCTTTTAGTTTTGTTAAAACTATATATTTAGGAAAAACTTCATGGGATAACGACCTACCCCTCACGTACACTTTGGATTCATAGTACGATACCTATTTCTATGTATTTTTGTTCTGAAGAATAAGTTTTACAATAAAATACCACATACTTTAAAACCGGGTTTCTTTTAAAACAGTATATCATATTCTTTTACAATTATGCATTTACAACTCTCGTTAGGGGACCCGCTAATGGATCATGCAGATTATCGCACATTCTGAGGATAGTAGAATGAGATGCAGCACTCCTCACGGAGTATTCGATCGTGAAAGGATATAAATACGGTTTTTAAGAAAAACGAATTTTTTAAATAAAACTAAATTTTTTAAAATTAAAATTATACAATTAAAAATCCATATTTTCATTATATTATAAAACTATATTTTTCTAAAAAATGAAAGACTAAAAATGTTAATAAAATACCCTCAAGTTACTAAAAAAACTAGTTTTCAATAAAATACCATAAACTTTTAAGAGCTAGGTATTTATCATTAAAATACCTCCATACTTAAACACGTGCTCATGAAAACCCTAAGTAATATAAAACCCTCTCGAGGTTTTATTTTTAATCTATATTAATATATTTTTCATAAAACCCTATAGGGATATACAAAACAATATTTAAGGACTTTAATAAATATAAGTTTAAGCGGGATCAATTCTCATGAACCCCAGGGAGCCGGAGAAAATGAGTGCTTGCCTATTCAGATTAGAAAACTTAACGGGAGTTATCAATGGCAATTGTCTTGTAAAAAGACACAAATCTTGTCGTCCATGTGCAACAGTTGTCAATAATTCCCGAACCTAAGAATTCAAGAGTTAAATCAGTTTACAAGTGTCAGACTCAGTCTGAGTCCAAGCTCAAAACTGAATCCAAAATCAAACACGAATACTTGATCATGAACATGAATACTCGAATTCAAACATCAAATTCAAACATGTCTACTTGACTTGACTTGACCGAACCATAGTTATAACTTGACATGACTACTTGACTACATGATTACATTCTGAACATGAATATTTGAACATTTTGTATCCATGGTTTCGGCAAGACTTGTAAACATAATCAATACAATACATTACGCGGGGATAAAGAGATAGATTGGTACAGAACGTATATCGTGATACGAGAGGTCACTTAAAAGACACCTATATGAATTCTTATGCCGTTGTCCCGTGGGTTATGACGGGGTCTTATACTACATGTTACCATAGTCCACGGGGTAAGATGGACTCCTCTCGTATATATGAATATCTTATTTACCAAACTACAAACAACTACATTATAATAACTATTATATACCAGTAATCGGTCATATACTACTTTCCTGTTCAATTCACTTTATATAATATCTTCTCTTTCTTCTTTTGGGACATACCGAACGTTAGTTCGCTGACGACATTGCTTTCTATTTCTTTCTTTACAATTTTCCTCAGGAAGACCGGACACTGAGGAGACAGAGCCAAGCCAGGAGGACTTGGACCAGCTGACAACTCAGACTGACTACTAGTTCTTCTTGCACTTATTTTTTATATGCCATTGTTTAGGTATTTATTTTATAACATTGTATTTTTTCATTTCAAACGGTTGTATGTAAAGTTGAATGTAAATAAAGTTGTTGTTCATTTTATTACTTCTATCATTCTTGTTCAGTTATTTATTACTTAATTACGCTTAACGTATTTATTTCATAGTAAATATGTTGCGGCCTGCCACGTCACTATTTTCGTCTACTGGGAAGTGGGGCATGACAGGTTTTGTTGGCGGCCCATGCAAGTCAGTTCTGCATGAAGTCTTAAGCAATATATCACAAGAATTATAAGAATTGGTAAATATACATTCTTTACATTTCTAATTTCTTGAATCTATCCTAACCATTCATTTTCTATCAAGATAATGGATTCTCCGAAGAACACCAGTATGAACGTCAACGGCAATACCCCACCGCCTACTCTACCACCACCACTTACCATTGCAGCTCCTATCAATGAGCAAACGTACTGCTTGAGGCTATTAAGAGCCTATTGAAGGGTCAGCAGCAGCAGACTGCTATCTTCATGCACCATCCCGAAGCCGAGGCACCCAAAGTTAAGCAGTTTTGGGCACTGCACCCAAAACACTTTTCGGGAAAAGAGAGCCCACTTGAGGCAGAAGAATGGGCTCGATCGATCGAAGATGATCTGGCAGCAGCTCAAGTGCCAGATATTGCCTGGGTGAGAGTTGCTAAGATGCAACTAACAGCCAATGCTAGAGTCTAGTGGAAGGCTGAAGAAAGCCGTCTCACGCAGCCAATAGAATGGAAAACGTTTCGCGATCTGTTCGATGCAAAGTTCTTCCCTGAGACTGCCCGGTTCCGAGATGGAACAACAGTTCATCCACCTACAACAAGGTTCTATATGGGTAAAATCGGTGGATGGATATGATACCGAATTCATCATGCTCAGTATGTTCGCGGCACATTTGATCCCGACTGATGAGATTCGGGCTAGACGATTTCAACAGGGCTTAGACCCGGAGATTCGGGCGGCGTTAGCCACAGACGATTATCTAACTCATGAACTCGCCTTGAAGGCAGCTCGCCGTTATGAAGCTGTGGTGAAGAAGAAGGGTAAGCCCCAAATAGCCGAAATCAAACGTCCAGCTACATAGATGTCGGGAGGAGCCTCTTCTAGGCCGATCTTTGCACCCAGGAGACCGAAAAGATCGTTTAACTGGTCCAATCCAGATGTTTGTTTTTACTGCAAGAGAACTGGACAACTGGCGAATGACGGCAAGCGTGCAAATGACCTTTGTTTGGTTTGTGGCACATCCACTCACGCCATAGGAGCATGTCTATATCGTTTCAACACAGCTCCAGCATCCAGACCCGCAATCACAGCCCCGCAGCGGCCAGCCATTCAGGCACCTGCACCCCGTCTAGCTCTCCCTGCTCCAGCTCTATGTGGACCTCCTGCATAGCCTCTACGTCAATTCCATCAGGTACAGAGAAACATACCTTAAGGGCAGAGAAACGTGCCCCAAGGACAGAGGAATGTGCCTCCAGCAAGGAGGAATGTACAACGACGTCAGACTTTTACAATGACAGTCGAGGAGGCCGAAACCACAGGAAAAGTCATCACCGGTAACTCTCAATCCTTTCAATTTTTCAATTCTTGTGTATCACTATAACTTTTCCTATATCTAAACCCAACCCCACACAACTTAGCTACTATACTAGTAGCCACCCTTTCTGCACTCGCGCTTTTCGACACCGGAGCTTAACACTGCTTCATGTCCCAATGATTCGTGAGAACACATGCGATTACCGTGAAGCCACTCATTTCAAGCTGGAATTTTTGTTCCAGGAATGGAGTCTTGAAAGTAACTATGGGGTTTGATTAGTATCCAGTTGTAGTTTGCGGACGAGAATTCTACGCGAATTTCAAAGTACTGGACATCCCAAATTTCGATGTTGTGTTGGGAATGAATTGGCTGGGAGTATTCTATGCTATTATTGACTGCTGTCAAAGGAGAGTAGTATTTGAGATACCAAATCACCCGGTCTTCTATTTCAAAAGTGGGGAAAGAACTTTGGAGGCAAGAAGATACCGTGCTAAATCGAAGGATGCAGAAGTGTTCTCTCTACGGGCAGAAGAAGAAAAGCCCGAAATAGTTCAAAAGTTCGAAGATGTGTTCCCTGAAGACATATCAGGTTTTCCTCCCGATCGAGCTCTTAAGTTTAGTATTGATTTACAATCTGGTGTGCAACCTGTAATCAAAGCTCCGTACCGGTTAAGTCCAGAAGAATTGAAGGAGATCCGCATTCAGTTGGACGAACTTCTGAAGAAAGGTTGGATTCATCCCAGTACTTCAAGTTGGGGATCTCCGATATTATTCGTGAAGAAGAAGGAAGGTTCTTACAGGATGTGTGTAGATTATCGAGCTCTGAATAAAGTGACGATTAAGAACAAGTATCCACTACCGTGCATCGATGATCTTTTCGATCAGCTAAGTGGGCCTTGTGTACTTTCAAAGCTAGATCTTCGTTCGGGTTATCATCAGGTGAAGGTCAAAGAGTCCGACATTCTGAAGACGGCGTTTAGAATTCGCTATGGCCATTATGAGTATCTCGTAATGCCATTTGGATTGACCAATGCACCTGCCATCTTTATGAACCTGATGAACCAAGTTTTCCGAGAGTACTTAGACATGTTCATTTTCATTTTCATCGACGACATCTTGGTGTATTCAAAGAATCGGAAAGAACATGCCGAGCACTTACGGATTGTCCTGGAGACATTGCGACAACATCAGCTCTACGCCAAGTACAGCAAGTGTGAATTTTGGCTAGATCAAGTTGGATTTCTCGGACATATCATTTCAGGCAAAGGAATCTCAGTAGATCCAGCTAAAATGTCAGCAAGTGTCCGACACCAAAGACGGTGAAAGATATACGAAGTTTCTTGGGATTAGTAGGATATTACCGACGATTCATTGAAGGTTTCTCAAAAATTGCAGCAAACATGACCAAGCTTACACGTAAAGATGAAGCATTCGTGTGGTCAGAAGTATGTGAAAAAGCTTCTGTAGAACTCAAGTCAAGATTAACCTATGCTCTTATTCTTGTACTACCGGATCAATCTGAAGGATTCGTTGTACATTGTGATGCATCCGGTAAAGAATTAGGATGTGTTCTACAACGGCATGGAAAAGTTGTGGATTTTGCATCAAGACAGCTAAAGATACATGAGCGCAACTATCCAACACATGATCTGGAGTTGGCAGCCGTCATCTTCGCATTTACGATTTTGCGCCACTATCTTTTGGATGAACGAGTGGATATATACACTGGCCACAAGAGTCTGAAGTATGTATTTACTCAGAAGGAACTAAACATGCGGCAGAGAAGATGGGTAGAACTCATGGAGGACTTCGACATCAACCTACAGTATCATCCTGGGAAGGTGAACGTAGTTCCTGATGCACTTAGTCGTCAGCCATTAGCAATGAACCTCACCGCTTAGTGGAAGCTACAACAAGAATTGCACGGATTGGCGATCGAAGTAGTTGTGCCAAATAACGCTTCATATTTGATGAACTTACAAGTCCAGTCCATTCTTGTCAATCAGATCAAGCTAGCTCAAGCAAATGATGCCAAGCTATAAAAGATCCGAGAACAAGTAGAAAGTGGACTTCGAACTGACTTCATCATCCACGAAGATGGATCCTTACGATATGGAAGTCGATTATGTGTACCAATCGGCCCAGTTCGAGAAGAGTTGATGAAAGAAATTCACCGCTCTCCTTATTCTGTACACCTCGGTGTCACAAAGATATATAAAGATTTACGGCAACACTACTAGTGGCATGGAATGAAGTGTGAAGTAGTGAGGAGCGTAGCCAAGTGTTTGGTGTGTCAGCAAGTGAAAGTTGAACATCACAGAACTGCTGGTCTACTTCAGCCGTTACCAATTCCAGAATGGAAATGTCAGCACATTACCATGTACTTCGTGGCTGCCCTTCCTCGCAGCACGAAACGTAACAACGAGATATGGGTTATTGTGGATCGACTCACAAAGTCGGCTCACTTTATTGCATTTAGAGTTGGCCAGTCAACCGAGACGTTAGCAAAGAAGTGCATAGAGATAAGTATAAATCTAAAGTAAGATTAAACTTTCAAGATGTACCATATTTGATACCTATGAACTCATGCAGGAGATCGTGAGATTACATGGAGTACCTGTTTGCATCGTCTTCGATTGTGATACAAAATTACGATCACAGTTTCGGCAAAGTCTACAAGCTAGTTTGGGAACGAGTCTGAACTTCAGCACAGCTTATCATCCACAAACGGATGGACAGACCGAGTGAACAATTCAGATTCTAAAAGATATGCTAAGAACTTGTATGTTAGATTTCGGAGGTTCGTGGGAAGATCACCTACACTTTGTGGAGTTTTCATATAACAACAGCTATCAGACAAGTATTGGAATGGCACCATTCGCACCACTCTACGGACGGAAGTGTCGTTCACCACTAAATTGGAACGGCGTCGGAGATCGTGAATTCCTTGGACCAGAGATAATCATGGCAACTGTGGACGTAATTCGCACGATCAGGGAAAGAATGTGCATAGCCCAAGACAGACAGATGCATTGGGCAGATGCAAAGCGTTGACATCTGGAGTTCCAACCTAGAGACCATGTTTTCCTATAGATATCTCCAAATAGAGGAGTGATCCGCTTTGGCAAGAGGGGTAAGCTAAGTCCAAAATACATAGGATTGTTCGATATACTCGAATGAATTGGAGAAGTGGCATACCGTTTAGCACTTCCACCATCATTGGAAAGTGTGCACAACGTGTTCCACATATCCCAGCTACGACGATATGTGAGCGACCCCAGCCACATTCTTGATCACTCAGAGCTCACAGTACAGACTGATCATACCTGCGAGTAACAACCAGTTGGGATTCTGGACTGAAAGGTGAAGACATTACGGAACAAGGAAGTAAATTTGGTCTGAGTGATGTGGAGAAAGGATTCACCAGGAGAATCAACATGGGAACGAGAAGAAGACATGCGTACAAGATACCCTTATTTATTTGAAAATTAGTCCCTATGTAAATGTAAATTTCGAGAACGAAATTTTTATAAGGAGGGTAGAATGTAACGACTCTGAAATCTCTGTACAGAAATTTTCTGTTAATATACAAGAAAAGAGTATTACAGTCCGCGTTTAAGTTATACGTCACTTTTGTTAAATATAAGCAAGAAACAACTTGTAGCTCACTGGTAAAACCCCTGCACTGCTGTGACGTAGCCTGTGTGTTCGATTCCCATCAGACACAATTTTTTTCTGATTTTTCTTTTAACTTTTTGGAAGCCCAAAAGGTTGCACGTGCAATACACGAAGAAATGAAAAGTTCAGAAAAATCAAACATATGGAAAATGGTGTAAATACAGAGTTGATCTGGTGGCACGAATCTTGAGGCAAATGCCTCAAGATCGATCGGCGGAAAATGCCCATGAGCCGGCGGGGACGGGTCAGATGAGTCCAATGAACTCCGTGCTTTGCACACTCATCTCTTCAACTCCCCTCAACTGCTCTGCACTGTTTGATTTTCCTGCAATTAAACAGAGACCTTTCATTTCACCATTTAATATCATTTTAATACTTTTTAATCCACATTTTTAATTCCCAAACCCTAATTCTCCACTATAAATACCATCTCTTGTTCTAGCTCTTCACCATTCTGAAAATTCTAGCAATAATTCTCTCAAAAGTTTCTAAGTGCAAGTGGAGTAAAGTGGAGTTAGCGAGCAAACTTCTTCCGTCGAAGATCGAAATCGATTCCGGAGCACCCGCGACGCCACGACGACACTCTTTCCTTCCTAACCCTTTCTTTGAGTTTTCCAAACCGTAAGTCCCTCCCAAACTCTCTTTCTCTTCATTGAAATTAAACTTTAAAACTTATATCGGTAAGTGAAGTTATTACTGATATTTTTTTCTAAACACTAGAAATTCATTTTCCTTTATACTTTGTTCAACCTAATTTTTATACAATACTTGTAATCTTCAATACTAATATTTAGAAACAAGTTTAACCAAGAATCTCATGTGAAACAATCCTAATTAAACTTTTTCATTAAAATACTTTGAACTTTCTTATCACTTCTTTTAGTTTTGTTAAAACTATACCTTTAGAAAAAATTTCACGGGATAACGACCTATCCCTCACGTACATTTTGGTTTCATAGCACGATACATATTTCTATGTATTTTTGTTCCGAAGAATAAGCTTTACAATAAAACACCACATACTTTAAAACCGGGTTTCTTTTAAAACAGTATTTCATATTTCTTTATAATTATGCATCTACAACTCTCGTTAGGGGACCCGCTAATGAATGGTTCAGATTATCGCACATCCTGAGAATAGTAGAATAAGATGCAGCACTCCTCACGGAGTATTCGATCTCAAAATGATATAAATACGGTTTTTAAGAAAAAAGAATTCTATAAATAAAACTAATTTTTTTTAAAATTAAAATTATACAATTAAAAATCCATATTTTCATTATAATATGAAACTATATTTTTCTAAAAAATAAAAGATTAAAAATGTCAATAAAATACCCTCAAGTTACTAAAAAAAACTAGTTTTCAATAAAATACCACACTTTTAAAAACTAGGTATTTATCATTAAAATACCTCCATATTTAAACACATGCTCATAAAAACCCTAAGTAATATAAAAACTCCTCGAGATTTTATTTTTAATCTATATTAATATATTTTTCACAAAACCCCCTCGGGATATACAAAACAATATTTAAGAACTTTAGTGAATATATGTTTAAGCATGATCAATTCTCTTGAGCCCTAGGGAGCCGGAGAAAGTGAGTGCTTGCCTATTCAAGTTAGAAAACTTAACAGAAGTTATCAATAGCAATTGTCTTGTAAAAAGATACAAATCTTGCCGTCCATGTGCAGCAGTTGCCGATAATTCCCGAACCTAAGAATTCAAGAGTTAAATCAGTTTACAAGTGTCTGACTCAGTCTAAGTCCAAGCTCAAACCTGAATCCAAAATCAAACATGAATACTTGATCATGAACATGAATACTCGAATTCAAGCATCAAATTCAAACATGTCTACTTGACTTGAGTTGACCGAACCAAGGTTATAAATTGACATGACTACTTGAATACATGATTACATCCTGAACATGAATACTTGAACATTTTGTATCCATGGTTTCGGCAACACTTGTAAACAGAATCGATATAATACATTACGCGGGGATAAAGGGGTAGATTGGTACGAAACGTATATCGTGGCACGAGAGGTCACTTAAAAGACACCTGCATAAATTCTTGTGCCGTTATCCCGTGGGTTATGACGGGGCCTTATATTACATGTTACCATAGTCCACGGGGTAAGATGGACTCCTCTCGTATACATGAATACCTTTTTTACCAAACTACAAACGACTATGTTATAATAACTATCATATACCAGTAATCGACCATATACTACTTACCTATTCATTTCACTTTATATATTATCTTCTCTTTCTTCTTTTGGGACTTATCGAGTGTTAGTTTGCCGACGACATTCCTATCTGTTTCTTTCTTTGAAATGTTCGTTAGGAGAACTGGACACTGAGGAGACAAAGCCGAGCCAGGAGGACTTGGACCAGCTGACAGCTCAGCCGGACTACTAGTTCTTCTTACACTTATTTTCAGTATGCCATTGTTTAGACATTTGCTTTATATCATTGTATCATTTCATTACAAACAGTTGTATGTAAAGTTGAATGTAAATAAAGTTGATGTTCATTTTAATACTTTTGTCATTCTTGTTCAGTTATGTATTGGTTAATTACGCTTAACGTATTTATTTCATAGTAAATACGTTGCGGCCTGCCACGTCATCATTTTCGTCTACTAGGAAGCGGGGCGTGACATGAAGAATTGGGTAAGAAACAGAATTTCAATATCTTATGGAGTGATAGTCAAAGTGCAATACACTTGATTGCACTTGACCAAGAACGCTGCATATCACTCTAGGACAAAGCACATCAAAGATCACGGGAGAGAAGAATCCTGCTGATATGCTCACTAAAATTGTAGTCAGAGATAAGTTGAATCTCTGTTGTAGGTTAGTGAACCTCTCCGAAAATATTTGAACAGGAGAGTGCACATTGCAGAATTGCGTGAAATCTATTAGTTTTTTGGAAGTCAAGACGGAAGAATCTACAAGTGGGAGAATGTTATAATTGTGGAGAATCTTCCTTAGACCTCTGAACAAGAAGGTTCAGACGTTTGATCATGTACGAAGTATTGAACAAAAGTTCAGAGCAAGCCCAGACGTCTGAATACCAAAATAGCATACGTCTGTCGAAGGGTTTGAACCATCTCCATAGTGAAGCAAGGCGTCTGACCAAGCAATGATAGACGTCTGCTCAAGCTCAGAAGCCAAAACTAGAGCGTTAGCAAACGTCTGACCAAGACGTGGTCAGACGTTTGGGCCAAATCTAGACCAAGGAGCTGAAGCCAATACAGAGCGTCGACAGACGTCTGACGAAGTCATCATCAGATGTCTGCGTGCGGGTTTTCTGTGTGAACCGAATACTTTCCATATTCTGTTGAATCCTAATTTAAAGAGAATTAGGGTTAGGCCATAAATAGTGTCTCTCATATGGAAAAAATGCCATTAAGATTTTATAGAATGGATGACGCCTAAGAGAGATTCGAAAGGTTTGAAAAAAATCTTCTTGGTTTTGCTCTTGGTGTTACTTGACTAAAGATTAGTAGAAATTTTACAGATTCCGTTCTGCCGGAGATTAGTCATACGATGGGTGGACCTCGTAAGCAAATATTGTGTCTTTCTCTTATTTGATTATTTTATTCTTGCGTTATTATATGTTTCAATGTTTTATTACGATTATGCGTGGTTGGCCGTTTATCCCGTCTATTATCTCAAAAAAAAAAACTTCATAAGCCTTGAAAAATAAAATCATTAACAATGGCATGAAGTGTGATCTATGGTCAAAATGTAGATGTAAAGAGGTGTGGTTTCAAATATTGGTGAAAAATGATGCAACTAGATCTTAATATATACCTGTAGGGAGTTAATTTGTCACTTAATTAGTCTGTCTAGTAAACAAAGTATAGAACCCTTTTCTAATTAAATGTCCTGAATGTGACAACAATATTCTTCTCTCTATGGTGTGATTCTTTTATTCTTGTATTGTTTTATATTTCATTGTTTTATTATGTTTTGCGTGATTGGCCGAACTTTCTGATGTCAAGTAGTTGTATTTCAACGAGGGAGAAGAATTTGCGAATGACTAATTGAGTTTTGATTTACAGTGAGGTTTTGAATGGCTGGGGTATCCCGGGCTCGAACCCGGATCTTCTCCATGGACTATTCTAAGCCCCACCAATAGGATACTCCAAATCCTTGGTTTTGCCATGAAGTTGTTGTGATGAGAAGGGGTCTTTTTGTTGGAAGCTTGAAACTTTATATCACCAAACTTCAAAACCACATGTGCTTGCACTCTATAGGATTGTGGAAAGCGCATTGCAAAAGCTCAAATGAGAGAACCATCCCATACAATAGAATCCCTCTTTCAAAGAAAAAAAGTTGATGTGCCTTTTGCAGAAAGAAAGCTTTAGCAGGGACCTTGAGGGAGGGAGATCTAGGAGAAATTATTTGGTATTAGTATATATGATGCTCAATGTATCCGGGCAAGAGATAAAAAGATAGAACTTACGATATTCTTCGAACAGCTTATTAGAAACCGTGATTTTATTTCTTTCTCTCATGATTAGAAGTACATGCATGGTCCACACACAATAAGAATTTTCCGGGGTGAGGGCCTCGAATTAATTTTGTTCGTTTTCTTTTATTTTAATAAGAAAAGGAAGACAATGAGATCTTAACAAAATGGGAGCCCAAACCAAAAGGAGAAAAGCATGCGCCCCAAATCCCATCATCACATGTTGAATGATTGGTAGGGCCCCAGGCTTTGACATTGACAAGTCATGCAGAGAAAAAAAAGTCCATTAAAAAATAAAGAAAATAAAAAGGAAATGAAGACATCACTCCCATGTTATAGCCATACGTTCTCAGTTTTTAGCCAAATGCCATGACAGCCTGTCTTCTTCTTTCTCTCTCCATCAATTTCTGTACGTGCATATCAAGGACGAACACCACTTACATCTCATCTACCTCCAAGATTTTAATTTTGTGAGATTCACATATAAAAAAATGCTAGAATGTGAGCATCATGTCCTAGGCAAGAATCTCTTGATGAACTATTTTATAAGCGGCACAGCCGCACAGTCCATATTGATTATCACAGCTTGAAGCATATATACATTATAATTTCATATGATTTTGATGTTCTTTATCCGCATCTTATTCTGATTAAAAAACATTGATACCGATCATTAAAATAATCAATAGAGCTTGTTTTTTCATGACAATGAGGAATTTTTATTATTTATACAAAGTACCAGTTTATCGAAAAAATTATTGAAGTTTAGGGGCGGCATAGGAAGATATCAATTTACTGTAGCAAGCACCATATGGTAATCACATGGAAATTGTAGTTGCATGCATATCTTCTTTTTATCAAAGGATAATAGTCTAACAGTAGTTATCTTCTCTCTGAAATAAAAGGTTGCTGATATATTCAAGCCCCAAAGCTAATAGCTAGCATGCATTAGAAAAGAATATTGCCTATATATGAAGCAAAAGCACAGAAAATCTTATGGGTGTTTAGGTAAGCATATATGTGCTCTGGGCTTTAGGGTTACCAGCTACTTTAAAGCATAGTCATAATATTCGCGAATAACTTATGAATTTTTGAATAGCCGATTAAATCTTGCCGTTGGCAAACGATTCAAATTATCCGTGAATAATTCGTAAAATCGGCAATTTTCGTTTTTTTTCTGAATAGTTCTCCGAATCCGAATTTTCGACCTCGCCGAATTAATGCGGAAGTTGTGATCATGCTTTAAAGCACTTGAGTGGTAGGGGCCAAGCTAAAAGTATTGGCAAGTGCATGCAACACTATCTTGCACTAAGTTTCCATTTTGGGATACTTTATGTAGAATGTAGACATTGTTTTCCTCCTCGAACACTAGTTTGTTTATGATCTATGGATAATATGAAATAATCAACTGTTTTACTTATGAAGAAGTAAAAGCTAAAAAATTCTCAAGCTAATTATCCTAGTGTGAACATGATAGGTTCAAAAACAACTAATAAGATGAAGATAAGTTGATAAACAATCACACAACTATTTAGGAACTTTTCTCATAATGACTTCTAACAGATTTCTCTCTTTAATAACTTTCATAAAAATTTGGGCCTTAATTTAATACGGCGTTGTTGTTGTTGTGTCTACCATGTACTGTAGGGCTAGTCTTTGCAATATACAGCAGGTTCTATAAATGGGTAGGATTGGATATAGCAAGGTTTTTTTTTTCGGACCTGAACCTAGACCTATCCATTTATCCAATTGTTCTATAGAGAATATAATTAGAACCAGATCAATTTATAATTAGGTTAGACATATCGGAACCAAATTATCAATCTTTATTTTTAAAAGACCCGTAACTTATCAAGGGTCTTGGTCTAGATGAGACCCATTGACAGGCCTAGCATGTATATAGAACAGGGATAATACAAAGGACGGGCCAACCTGCTTTAAGCTAGACGGGCCCGCCCCCATCCGGGTTCTCTCTATGTATCCAGAGATGGACTTGCGGTATACCACATGTCCATATTTCCCTTTGAATATTCAATCTCTATGATTTCCAGTGAGGTGGTTAAAACTAGATCTGAGGATGTGCTTGGTAAGATGCAAGCTGGGTGCTAATCCTAAACATTCGTCAAAAGTTACCCCGCTTGTTTAAATGTAAAATATATCCTCTAAAATATAGAATTATCATAGTAATCAAATCACCTCATTTCATTAAGCAAGCTATGTGGTAATCCTAAATATTCATGAAAAGTTACCACACTTGTTTAGATGTAAAATATATCCCTGAGAATATAGGATTACCATAGTAATCAAATGACCCAATTTCATTAGAATCCTACTCCTCTCAAAACCAGTGTCTATCCTAGATTACCACAAAATTTTCCCACATGACACAAGATGTGCCATGACCATTCGCCATCCGCCTCCGGTCGGTCGGCCACTCGGCGCCGTCCGCTGGTCAACGGTTGCACATACATATATTATCGGGAATGATTAAAAAATATACCAAGTACGTTGATGTAAAATTTCATGGATTTGGATTCTCGATCCTCACAATTTTTCATTCTATGTACGAATACCGTTGGAAATGCTTGTGTGTGTGTGTGTTAGAACAACATTATGTAGAAGTTGAGAAAAACACAATTTACTATGCCGAATTCATCAATTTTGTATAATTTCGGTTGAGAAAATAATGACATTACCCAATCAAGAGGTATCGGATGCGCCAAATGAAGCAAAACTAAGATTTTTCTATAGCCCATGAGCAATTACCCTGTAATTAATGTTCTATTTGCCAGGGCCCATTTATAAATGGGCCCTTACAGATCATCTTACAAATCTTTTGTTTAAAATTTAAGTTTAAATTGTTAAATGAAAGATAGAAATGTTAATTCTAGCACATATCGTTATATTCCTTTTATTGTGAAATTTTCAATCCAATTCAAGTGCAAACGGTTTCAAAATTGAGTTTTCTTATGACATAAGCTGAGAAACGCACGTAAAAGAAAATAATTTGTAACCGATGCAATTTTTCTTTTGTTATTTTAGGATTTTTGTCTTATCATCTGAATTTTTCAAAACACTAACAAGTACCCCTGCACAAACTCATCAATACTCATTTCGATATTGATAAGAAGATCACGTCACCTCACAAAATCATGAACTGTAAAAACAACAAAACAATATTCACTAACAAACACAGAAAAAAACAAATGAGATCTACAAATATGAAAGACACAAATGAGGAACGCCAATGTCATGGAATCATACGCTACTAAGCACCATGTATTGACTTCAATTGTCGCATACACATAGCACCGTGAGATGCATGATAACTGAATAGATCTCATTGATTGGAAGGACTGACCTTAGCATCTTTAGTCGTGAGCAATATCCTCTATCCTCCATAAATTAACGAGAGCTTTGGGTTGGATTCTGATGCATTATTCATATTTCTATTACTTACATGATTATTTCCAGGAAAGGTGATGATGCTCTGTACTGGAGACTTTCCAGATCATGACACATGGCAGATGACGTGTTCCAAACCTTACGAGAAAGAAACAAGAACGGTACATTGGAAGCATACCCCGGGCCTCCCTCCCGAGGATGTGACCTTCGGTGACCTTTCAGACCACTGCTAGGCTCGTCTTACAAACAACCATTGGCTCGCCTCCGAGCCCTCCTGCACGCTGAGTTTCCTCAGCCCACCTAACTCGCCTCCGTGCTATCACAGAATCAAGCTTGCTCGGCCTCCCGCCCGCCTCCGGGCCTCCCGCCGAGCTCAGCTTCCTCGGTATCACCGACCGACCAACAACACAGATCACAGGCGTCTCCGCCACGGCTCCGCGGATCTCGCCAGACGCGAGATATCCGCCGTCCACGATCTCGCGTTCCCCCTATTAACAAGCGCATCTCGTCATTAATGGAGGATCCCGCCTTTCATGCAGGCGTAACACCAGGGGCGTAACGGCCGGCGTGAATCTCACGCCCGCCAGCCTATGGCTGGCACTATATAAACTGTAATATCCCTAAACTTTCTGTACAATTTTTTTCAAAAATACAGAAAGAGCTACTTGAGCCTGAGCACAAGTTATAAATTTGATTTGCTTTTAAATAATAAGAAAGAGCTTATAACTCATTGGTAAGATTTTGCATTGCTAAACCAAAGTATCAGAGTTCAAATCCCATCAGCTACACATTATTTTTATTTAAAATTCTTTTAATCTTTTAGAAGCCCAAGAGTCTACACGTGCACAACCCGTAAAATCAAGAGTCATAGCTTAAACAAACGGGTCCACGAGTTAAGTCCAAGCGTCAGCGACATGTGGCAAGAAGATGGACCCCGACTCGGCCGATCCGGGCCGACGGAACGGTTGACTCAGCCGACGCCGCCGGGTCAACTCGGCCCGATCCCATTTTTCTTCATTTCCCTGAAACCTTTGGCCTATCCCATAACCCATGTACTATTTAATTTCCCTGCATATTTACAGAACAAATTAAAACCCCATTTAATCCATTTTTTAATACACCTTTTCACATCCCTAAACCCTAATTTTTCCTATAAATACCACATCTCAAATCACCCTTCCTCACTCACAAATCATTGCCCAAACTCTCAAGAAAAAGTTCTAAGTCTTTTGTGTGCAAGTGGAGTTAGCAAAGGGCGAACTTCAGACGACGATCCGAGAAGATTCCGGTGACGAAACGATGCACCGGCACCTCCCACTTCTCCCTTTTCCTCTCCTCTACACAATCATCCAGTAAGTCCCTTCTCCCCCTTCTTTTTACTATTTTAAAAATTTAGAATTCTAAAACCCGACGGAAGTGGAGTTAATCTGACTTCCGATTCGGTTTTTCCTTAAAAATCATATTTTTCTTAAATACAATAATACCAAACTATCACATCATGATCATTAAATATTAACAAAATATATTGACAAGTTTCATATCAAAATAATTCATATTTAAATTTTTATAGCCTTTTTACAGAAAAATACCATATAGTTTAGTTTCGACATAAATCATTATAATCCCTTGGTATACGTTTAGATTGTTCACGAGGTAATGACCTATCTCCTCACAACACACATCTCTATCATAGCACGATATCTTTTTGGAATATAGAATACGGAAATACGATTTTTACAAATAAATATCATAAACTACAAAACCATTTTCTATAAAAAAAGGGTATTTAATTTTCCATGAAATTGTACCTCTACAACCCATTTTTGGGGAGCCCTGTTTTCGGGATGGTGCGGTTTATCGCACATCCTTGGATATAGTAGAGCGGAATTCAGACCTCCACAAGGAGCATTCAGATTCCGAGGGAAATTTTAATATCATTTTTTTAGAAAATGAGATTTCTAGAAAAATAATAAATTAAAATTATTATATATGTGTGTGTGTGTGTGTCATCAAAATATCTAATTTTCGTTATAATATAAATATTCCAACTTTTCTAAATCAAAAGAATCACTTTACATGAAAACATCATGCAATTTCATACAAGTTCAATACTTTACAATTAAATACCATATATTATGAAATGAGGTTTTATTCACTAGAAATGTCACATTGATAAAATATAAATCCATGAAAACTCTAAAAACGATAATAAAATACATGAGGTGTATTTTGAAAATTATACAAAATTATTTTTAAATAAAATCTCCTCAAGTTATACTAAATTACAATAAGGACCCTAGTAAATATAGGATTAAGCGGGAACAGTCTCTTGAGCCTCAGGGAGCCGGAGATATGGGTGCTTGCCTATTTAAGGTAGACGACTTAACAAACAGTGTTATCAATACGGTAATCGTTTTTGAAAAAGACACAAATCCTGCCGTCCATGTGCAGCGGTTACCGATAGCACCAAAACATAATTCAGGATTCAATTTCTTTTCTAATTGTCTGACTCAGATTAACTCTCAATATAATTAATCTGACTTGAATGAGATTCAAGTATAAAACTACAATAAACTACAATACAATATGAATCCATGAACCCATATAATCAATCTGTTCAATATATCAATACAACTTGACTGAACCGAACCATGGATATACGTCCATCTACATGATTTTCCAGTTACATCCATTTACTGATATCATAGTTTCGGCAAAGTCATTCATCTATACAATTCAATTTACAAGACAATATAATACAAACAATACAATCAAGATATCGCGGGATTTAAGGGGTAGATTGGTACGGAAGGTGTTAGAAGTGGCACGAGACTGCAACTATTAAGACATCTAACCTGAATTCAATTGCCGTTGTACCATGGCCGAACGGTTCCTTGTATTCCGTCCACCGTAGTCTCTGGTCTATTGAGACTCTTCTCGTATACACTGGCCTCTTCTGTACCAACTTACAAACAACAGCGTTAACAATATAATACAATTTTAAAAGCTACATTCTCTTTCTGTCAATTCTACTTCTCCCTTATCTTTAGGACTTACAGAGCGATTATTCGCTGACGACATTCATTCTCTTTCTTCTTTGGAATGTTGTCAGGTGGATCAGACCTTTAGGAGATCGAACCCCCCAGCGAGGATTTGGACCAGCTAGCTTTCGACCCAGAGCTTTAGATTTCTTATACACATTTACATTCTGTATTTTCCATTTCTGTTACGCCACTGTTTAGGCATCGCTTTATCCTATGTATTTACTTTTTCCATGTACTGTAAAAAGAATGTTAATAAATAAAGTTGCTGTTCAATTATATCCATTGATATTGTCACTTGTGTATTTTACTTATATTGTTTAGATACGCTTAGCGTGTTTACTTCTGAGTAAATACGTAGCGGCCCGTCGCGTCCTCTGCCGGTACACCAGAAAGCAGGGCGTGATATAAACCCCTCTCTCAGACGACTCAGATTAGGCAATTGTACCCCAATAGGTCGTTACTCTGCCCAAATACCTCACTAACTTGATCGTCGAAGGGTCCTAGGTGGTACGACAACCTCGGCACTTCCTTGCAGCTAGCTCGGCTCCATTCCGAATCAAGCCCTCTGAGATCAACAAGCATTGAGGGTAACCCTTAAATCCAATCTCAGCTATATATCACCGCTCGCTGTAGATCAACGGAAGACAACATCTGAAGGAGATCAAGGCCTCCATCAGTTGGCGCCGTCTGTGGGAAACGAAAAAAATTCCACTCAACGAAAGTTAATCTTCCGATCTCAGAGTCATGGCGGGTGATCTTCGCGACGATCCAAGCTCCAGCCGCCATCCTCCCCACAACGGAGACGCGGGTGGATCCCCTCCTCCCCCGAACGCCATTCATGCACTATCTGCACGGATAGATTGGCTCGCATCCGTCGTGGATGCGCTTGTCCATGTCTAAACGGCGGGACAAGCTCCCCAAGTCGCTGCTCCCCCACCTCGGGAGTGACACATAGGGAAAGAAGACATTGTCTGTGCCGGCGCATCTGAGCACCACCACGCCATCTCCGGCGGCCACAGATCCCCCGTGGCGACCAATTCGATGACCCGGTGGACACCTCATAGCTCGACGCCAAGCTCTTATGAAAGAGCGCCTCGCCCTGAGTCCCATCACGCTCCTGTCCTTCCTTAGAAGGTGTCGGTCAGCTCGCCAGCTCTCAGGCATGGCCGACGCCCTCTCCCTCGACAGGATCGCGCGAACGGGACTCACCACGGTAGCTCAAAGACGACCTCGCCAGGGGACCTGAGGAACCTCATAGAACGGAACCGGAACTGTGGCCATGCGCAGGTTGCAGCATCGGGGGCCATAAATCCGAATACGCTGAATTCTCGGGATACCACGACCGACTCAATACCCTCGAAAAGAAGATCGGGGGTATATATAGGGAGAGTCGCCCTTCAAGCGACGGGGCTAGATATGCCGCTGACTCGCTTACGAAGCCCTTCACCGAAGAGCTGCTCGCTGTCCACGTCTCCTCTAGGAACAAGCCCCCAAAGGTTTCCCTTTTCGAAGGGATGTCCGACCCGAAAGACCATTTGGACGCGTTCACAACAGGGATGAGTTTCTAGGACAATTTCAACGCCGCGCAATGCCATGCTTTCCCCGCCACTCTCATCCGCTCTGGATAAGACTGGTTCCGAGGACTCACGTCACACTCAATCTCTACCTTCGATGAGCTGGCCACCTAATTCCTCGGCCATTTCGTCGGGAACGGATGGCAAAAGCGGACCGTCGATCATCTTTTCACTATAACGAGCGGGGATAAGGAATCCTTCAAGGGATACATCACCCGCTTCTACAACGCCCTCTTTGAGGTCCCAGAGTACCTGGACGAGTTGGTCATCACTGCCCTTAGGTCGGGTCTTAGGAACAAGGAGTGGCTCCGCTCCTTTGCATTAGTGCAACCTAAGACCATGGCCGAGGTAAAAACCTGGACCGAGCGAGAGATCCAGCTCGAGTCCGAGGTGAATGCGAACCTAACTCGGACAGACCAGAACGATCAGAAGAAGAGGGCGAGAGAGGATAAAAAGAAGATTGAGCGGCCAAAGCCCTACTCCCAAAGTTCCAGGAGTATACCCCGTTCAATATCTCCCAGACAGAGCTGTTGGAGGAGGCAAAAGGCGAAAGATTCTTCAAACTCCCCCCGGTCAACCATAAGGCGGCCAAACGGACATGGGGCCCCTATTGCTCTTTCCACAGGTCGCAGGGACACCCCACTGAGAACTGCAAACAGCTCCGATACTGCATTGATGAGTTAATCCGCTCGGGGCACCTGGCAAGATACTTGCGGGACAAGCGACAAGCCGATCGAGAGCAAAAGCACCACCCCCTCCCGGCGAGTTGACGGTCGGCCAAATCATGGTTGTATCAGCGGGAGGTGCGCCTGGGGCCGACGAGACATGACGCCCCTTGCCAGTCGAAGGGACTAGCAGCCATCCCAGGAAGAGGGTCAAAGCAGCTGAGCCCATCATCTTTACCGATGAGGACCTCCACGGGATATCCCTGCCTCACAACGACCCTCTGGTAATTACCGCACAGGTCCGCCGTTACGAAATGAAAAAGGATATTGGTCGACTCGGGAAGTGTCAGACATCCTCTTCTACGATTGCTTCCTGCGTATGGGACTTACCCCGTCGGACCTGAGGCTGACCGCCCACATCCTGTCGGGGTTCACCAACCACTCCATCCCGGCGGAAGGGGTGGTCACTATCCTGCTTAACATTGGGGAAACAGGCTACACGCGTACCGTGCCTGTGGAGTTCATCGTCGCCAGAATTCCATCGGCCTACAATATCCTCCTGGGACGCCCAACGCTGAATTCCCTCCGGGCCCAGATATCGACCTACCACCTAGCAATCAAGTTTCCCCTCGACCAAGGCGGGATAGGTCGTGCCTACGGGAACCAGCAAACCGCGAAGATTTGCTTCACAGCGACATCTATGCCCGAGGAGAGAGACGATGATCTTGAGAGCACGGATGATTTCAGGGGATCTTTGGATACTCGGGACGAGCATAAAGAGATCTGAGGAGCCCCGGTGCAGCCGCTCACAGAGGTCCCTCTCGTCGATGGGGACAATGAACGAACCGTCCAAATCAAGTCACTATTAACGAGAGCTCGGCGCAATGACCAGGTCTACTTCCTCAAAGGAAACTCAGACGTGTTCGCCTGGGCGCCCGCTGACATGTCTAGGATCGACACCAAAAAATACCACATAAACTCGGGGTCGACCCAGCGGTACGACCCGTCAGGAAGAAGAAACGAAGCTTCGCCCCGATCAAGCAAAGAGCGATCGAGGATGAGGTCGACAGGCTGCTTGCAGCCAACTTCATTCGGATCGTGGTTTACTCGGAGTGGTTGGCGAATGTGGCATGGTTAAAAAGGCAAGCAGGAAGTGGGGCATGTGCGTCGACTTCACTGACCTCAACAAGGCCTGCCCGAAAGACAACTATCCCCTCCCTCGGATAGATCGGCTCGTCGACAGTTCGGCAGGCCACGAGCTACTCAGATTCATGGATGCCTTCTCCGGCTACAACCAGATCCGTATGAATCCGGCAGACGAAGAGCTCACCGCATTCACAACGGTTCGGGGGGTATAATGCTATAAAGTGATGCCCTTCAGCTTCAAAAACGTTGGGGCTACGTACCAACGCTTGGTCAACAGGATGTTTAAGCCTCAGATCGGCAGAAACATGAAGGTTTGCGTCGACGACATGCTCGTTAAATCAACCTCGTCATATCAACATGCCAAAGATCTGGGCAAGGCTTTTGACGTCCTCCGCAAATATAATATGAAGCTGAACCCCGCCAAGTGCGCATTCGGGGTCACTAGTAGAAAGTTCCTCGGGTTCATGGTCACCTACCGAGGAATCGAAACTAACCCGGAGAAAATCAGCGCCATCCTCAACATGGCAGCGCCCAAGACCAACGTCGAAATCATGCGGCTCACGGGGCGGATAGCCGCTCTGAGTCGTTTCATGTCAAGATCCGGGAAAAAGTGCCTCCTATTTTTCAAAGCTCTAAGAAAGATCCCAATGTTCGAATGGTCGGAGGAGTGTCAGATCGCCTTTGAGCAATTGAAAGTGCGCCTGAAGATTCCCCTGCTACTCACCCGGCCAGTTGAAGGAGATGAGCTATCAGTGTACCTGGCGGTGTCCGATCAATCTGCAGGTTCGGTGCTCATCCGAGAAGTCGAGGGAGTCCAAAAGCCGGTCTACTATGTAAGCCACGTATTCAAGGACGCGGAAACAAGATACCCGGCCATAGAGAAGATTGTCTTGGCACTCATCGTGGCCTCGAGGAAACTACGGCACTATTTCCAGGCGCACACCATCCTCGTCCTCACCGAACGCCCTTTAGGGGCTATTCTCGCCTCCCCCGAGTCTTCTGGTTCTTTGGAGAAGTAGAGGTGGGAGTTGTCCCAATTCGACATCAAATACCGCCCGAGGAAAGCTATCAAGGCATAAGTCCTGGCCGATTTTATCGTCGAATGCACTATCCCTAACAAGAAGGCAGTGCCCGTGCCGGCCCCCGGATCTCAACCCTTGGTCGAAGAGAGACCCGACTCCGTTCCCGATTGGGTCCTTTATGTTGACGGGTCATCAATTGAGGAAGGCTGTGGTGCTGACCTCATCATTCGAGGCCCGAACGAGGCAGAAATGGAGTATTCTTTGAAGCTCGGGTTCAAAACCTCAAACAACGAAGCAGAGTACGAGGCTCTGCTCGCTGGACTGCGGATCACCTCCGGAGTGGGGCTGAAGACGATCCGAATCCGTAGCGACTCCGCTCTGGTCGTCGACCAAGTGACCGTCCGTTTCGAAGCACGGGAGCCCTGATGGTGAAGTACTTAGCCGAGGTAAGAAGGCTGCGAAAGGACTTCGACGAAGTTCAAGTGGAGCAGATCCCTCGGCACCTAAACGACCAGGACGACGCCCTAAGCAAGCTAGCTTCCTCCTACACGGCCAACAACAAGAGAAATATCCTCTTCGAGGTCTTTCCACGGCCCAGCGTGGAAGACAGAGCGACATCGCTCCAGGTTTACACGGCCCGAGAATAGGACCAAGATTGGAGAAAGCCCATCGTGGAATTCCTAAAGGAGGGTACGCTCCCCGGAGATCGTGGGGAGGCCCGCCACCTTCGTGCCAAATCCCGCCATTTCGTCTGGAGAAATAGGAATCTCTACAAGAAATCCTTCTCTCAACCACTACTTCGGTGCGTCGACCCCCACGAAGCCGACAATGTCCTCCGCGAGGTCTACGAAGGGGTCGGCGGAGCATATCAAGGGGCCCGCACCTTTGTCCAGAAGACGCTCCTCCAAGGGTACTACTGGCCGACCATTTATCATGACGCTCAGAAGCTCGTCAGAAGGTGCAAGAGTTACTAACTCTACGGCAGCATACCCCGCCTTCCGGCTACCGAGCTGACTGCCCTGACCTCCCTATGGCCGTTTGCCCGGTGGGGAATGAACATGATAGGCCAACTCCCTACAGGTACGGGAGGGCACAATTACATCCTCATCGCGGTGTACTACTTTACGAAGTGGATCGAGGCCATTCCCACCAGAAAATCGGACGCTACCACGACCATCAAATTCCTGCAGAACAACGTAATATTCCGGTTCGGGATCCCGAGGTGTATCATCACCGACCATGGGACGAATTTCGAAAACGAAAGAGTAAAATGATTCTGCAGCGAATACCATATACTGATGAAGTTCACCGCAGTCTCGCACCCCCAGTGCAACGGGCAAGCCTAGGTCACTAACAGGGACGTGATCCGAGGACTTCGAGCACGCCTGGAAGGACGACAAGGCAGTTGAGTCGACGAATTACCTCGGGTCTTATGGGCCTTGCACACATCGATGAAGACCCCCACTGGAGAGACCCCCTTCAGCCTCTGCTATGGCACCGAGGCGACGGTTCTAGCAGAAATCGGGCTGCCCAGTTACAGGGTCGAGCACTTCGACGACGAAGCAAACACCTCGGCCCTCCGTACTAATTTGGACGTCTTGTTGGAGAAGCGGGACCGGGCACAAATCAGAGCTGCCGCTTACCAACGACAGACTACCCGCTACTACAACGCTCGGGTCAAGCATCGCGCCTTCAAGACTAAAGATTTGGTCCTAAGGAGGAACGAGTTTGTTGATCAGGGCAAATTGCATAAGTTTTCTCCGAAGTGGGACAGCCCCTTCCTCGTCTCCGGAATTTTGCCCGGCGGGGCTTATCGCTTACAAGATGCTATAGGTCGCAAATTTCCGTGGCCTTACAATGCCGAGAAGCTCAAGTTATACCTTTGAAAGTAATATCTATGAATGTATATTTCTTCTTTCACAAAAGCGATGTAAATTTTTCTAAGTTCTTTTTTTTAATAACAAGAAGGAAACAATAGAGCATCGCAAAAAGGAGAACTTTATTTATTTATGAGGTATTATAGGCTCCTCAGCCTTACAAAAAAATTATTACAACAGAGGGGGAGCGAGGTCAAAGTAGTACTCCTGGTGATACTCCCAGAAGATCTTCGCCAGCCGAGCCCTGGCCTCTGCAGCCTGCTCCCGCTGATGCTGCACGCGAACCCGGGACGCCACGGAAGGGTCGGGCACTCCACCAACTGAGCCGTGGCTCATGATCTGTCTTTTCTAGAAGCAATCTAAAATGAGGTCCAAGTATCGGTCATGCCTGGTCTTTGAGATGAGACCGAGAACGAAGATCGTACGCACCTTCTCGAGCGCCTCGTCCAACAACTCCTCAGCAAGGGGGTTGTACAACCCCGGAGACCTCCTCCAAATTGTGTACGTCAGCAATTGGAGGAGGGGCGACCGACGAGGAATGAGACGGCCGATGTAGTCCTCGATGCGGTGGATCATTCCCCGGTACCTCTCCTCTGAAACAGACCGGTCGTATATGTAGATGTCATCAGGAGTAATGATCTCTTTGATCGCATAGATACGCCCGGCCATCTCGAAAAGCAATGCTGAAAAGTTGGCATCTCCTTCTCTATTTATAGCTTCCACAGAATTCCCAAGAGTCCAAATTTGCGAGCGCATGGGCGCGAATCCAAGGATTCGCTCAATTCTTCCAATACTTTACTGCCACGTGGCAAGTATCCCGTATTTCTTGGCGAAACGAAGTCGGAGCGACGCAGATCATCGAACGCTTCGCCCCCTATGCATTTCTGCCACGTGCCGCCCGCGACGGTCACTCTTACCGATATTCACACATCTCGGAAGGTCGGGCAGAGCCTCGTAAAACCGAGCAGCTTCACTGCTCGGTCTATCCATAGCTGGTCACTACACACCGACGCTAAGGATCAAAGCACTCGCCAAGAGGCAACCGAGCAGCTACCCTGCTCGGTCCATCCATGGCTGGTAGTTTACTACCCATCGACGCCAAGGATCAAAGCCCTCGCCAAGAGGCAACCAAACAGCTACCCTCCTCGGTCTATCTTTAGCGGGTAATTTCTTACCCATCCACGCTAAGGATCAAAGCCCTCGCCAAGAGAAAACCGAACAACTACCCTACTCAGTCTATCCTTAGCGTGTAACTTCTTACTCATCTACGCTAAGGATCAAAGCCCTCGCCAAGAGGCAACCGAGCAGCTACCCTGCTCGGTCCATCCATGGCTAGTAGTTCGCTACCCACTGACGCCAAGGATCAAAGCCCTAGAGGCAACCGAACAGCTACCCTGCTCGGTCTATCCTTAGCGGGTAACTTCTTACCCATTTACGCTAAGGATCGAAGCCCTCGCCAAGAGGCAACCGAGCGTCTGTCCTGCTCGGTCCATCCATGGCTGGTAGTTCACTACCCACCAACGCCAAGGATCGAAGCCCTCGCCAAGAGGCAACCGAGAAACTACCCTGCTCGGTCTATCCTTAGCGGGTAACTTCTTACCCATCTACGCTAAGGATCAAAGCCCTCGCTAAGAGGCAACCGAGCAGCTACCCTGCTCGGTCCATCCATGGCTGGTAGTTCACTACCCACCGACGTCAAGTATCAAAGCCCTCACCAAGAGGCAACCGAGCAGCTGCCCTACTCGGTCCATCCTTAGCGGGTAACTTCTTGCCCATCTACGCTAAGAATCAAAGCCCTCGCCAAGAGGCAACCGAGCAGCTGTCCTGCTCGGTCCATCCATGGCTGGTAGCTACTACCTACCGACGCCAAGGATCGAAGCCCTCGTCTAGAAGCCACCAAGCAGCTTCCCTGCTCGGTCCATCCTTAATGGGTAACTCCCTACCCATCTGTGCTAAGGGTCAGAAGTCCTCAACCTCGGCGACGCCGACCGATCTTAAGAGCGGTGGTCGCCGGTCCAACTCAACATATCTTCAACGAGCGATCACCACCTCGACTTTGGGGCTATAAAGACGCTGACCTTACACCGGTCTTTGCACATTAATAAATGACTGGATTTAACTGGACGCGCGATCACCAACTAAAGGACCGGCCGCTGACCTAACATTCGTCTGGCGAGCCAAATGATACATTACCACAAAATGAAAAAGTTGCAACACAAATTCTTGAAAAAGGGCTTTATTTACAACTCGGAAGTTTCTACAACGGTATTGTGGGCTCCTCAGTCTTACAAAATTGACCGAAGGTTTACAAAATTCCAAGACGAAAACAAAAAATATACAAAAAAGAGGGCAGGAAGACTCAGGCCTCAGGGCCGGGAAGGACCTCGACGTGCTCTGCGGCCACCTCGGGAGCCGGGTGGCTGCTTGAGGGTCGACGCCCCCCGTAGGAGCTTCAGCACCGGGAGCCGGGGCGACCGCCTTCTTCCCGACGCCCCCACCAGGGGCCTTCCCCTCGACGACTCTTCCGGTGGCATCCCCGTGCACCTTTCCCTCAAAGGGGTACTCGAGCCAGAGCTTAGCATCGGGAAACTCCGGCATCAGAGCCTTGACGGCGTTGAGGGCATCATTCCAGACGAGGGCCGAGGCTTCGGCGAGGTCGGCGTAAAATTGATTCGACGTCCTGTAGCTCTCCACCGCCTTCGCAGCCTGGAGGTCGGTACGCCTCACCGCTTCTTTCATCGCCTCATTTTCCCTCTTGAGGGTCTCCCGCGTCTTCTTCTGGTTAGCGGCGAGCACCATGGCATCCTCCAACTTGGCTTCAACGGCCTTGTTGGACTCCATCAAAACTCGGATGGTCTCCTAGCAGTTGGCGTTCGCTTGATACTCGGCTGCCACCCGATATTCGAAGACGATGATCCTTTCCTTTGCCTCGCGCAGCTTCCAGCTCAAGCCCTCCTCCCGCGAGGATGACTCGCCAGCGATCTGTATCGCCGGGGCAATTTCCCCGTCCTCCATGTTGACAATAAGGGTGCAGTGCTGGAGGGCCTGAGGAAAACAAAAGAGGGGTTAAAAAAGGCACCCGATCCTGCGAACAGAAAGTACTTAATAAAAACCCGAGCGGGAAGTAGACACTGACCTGCACGGCCTCCTGGGCTATGGTCTCCATTTGGGCCCTGAGGGTCCCCTGAAAGATTTTGCCCCCAACCGACCTTTCCATTTTCGAGAGCAGGCTGTCGGCGACGGAAAGCACCGAGGGCACCTCGAAGCGAAGATCCCCTTCATCCACGAAGATCGGGGAAGACGGGGAACGGGGCACCGTCTTATGGTGCCTCTTGAGGAGGGGCGCGGGAGGATCGGCCCTATCTCCTACCTCCAAAACCCGGGGTTCCTGCTCCCGAGCGTGTTTGCGGCTTTGCGCGCGGCCGGCCTTCGAGGCCCGGGGTGTGCTGGAACGCCTCGCCGGAGCGGCCTCCGGCCGAACCGGGCTCGCGGCAGGGCGTGACGGGACGGCGCCTCCGGCCTTCCTCCCTTTCTTCTCGGCCACTGCTGCCCGGAATTTGGATCGGTCCATCGGCTCTACAAAAAAAGCAAAAATACAAAGAAGGGGTTAGCAATGCCAAAAAGAATAGAATAATACACAAGTCTAAACAGGTCACCTAAGCTCCCAACTTACCCGCAAACTGAGCGGGGCTGAGCTCGGCCCAACTGAGGGCCTGCTCAGACAGCAACACCTCGGCCCGATGGACGGGCTCCCACTCCGACACTGCCACCGCATCGGGATTGTTCGACCACCTCACCCGCAGGTAGTTGGCCCTGTGCCACTGAACAGACACAGGCCAATCATCACTCTCGGGTGGCCCGACGAACAAGAACTTCTCCTTCCATTCATGAATGGAAGAAGGTACTGCTACGACCCCCGACCCGGCCGTCCCTCCTCTGTGTTTTCTAAAAGAAACGTATACCCAGCCAGGCTCGTCCCTATGAGTGTCGGGGTGATTTTTGTAGCAGAGCGAGGAAAGGAGAAGGTTCAGGTTGAAAAGGATCCCCTACAGTCTTAACCGGACCAGGAACCCGAGAAGAATCCTCCACGAGTTCGGCACTAACTGGCCTAGGGCTAATTGAAAGCAATGTAGCGCCGCATTCACCTCGGGGGAGAAGGACAGACGCATTCCGGCCCAAAAGGCTTCCAAGTATAAGGCAATCTCCTTACCCCGTACCTGGTCTGTCCTCTCTCTTTCCCCGGCCAAGCGAAGCAAGTAGCCAGGGGGAATGTGGAAGCGAGCCCGGATTGTGGTGAGCTCGTCCACATACTTCAAGAGGGAAGGCGCGTCGCGGACACTCTTGACACGCGCTTTGGGGACCTTCCCCGTCGTACGGCTCCGGGGAGCATGACTAACCCTAACTTCCCGGAAGGATTCTGACTCGGACGAGGAAGAGGACGAAGCAGAGGAAGAAGCGGCAGAAGACTCCCTAGACTCTATCCGAACTATTTTTACGGACTCCCCAGAGTAAGACATCTAACCTGAGCAAAAGAAGTATTCCTCCGAGAAAAGAACGCAAGAAATCCGACCTAAGGGGAAGAGCTCCGAGCTAACACACGAAGGGCTGAGCAAATTATAGCGAAGTGTGGACCTGGGGGGATCCCACATCTATTTATAACAGCCCGCGGACACTTCCTACGGCGCCGATCGTCTCCCGTCAAAACAACACTTCGCATTCAACGACCGTCAACGTTCCACCTGTCGCACACGCATTGGGCGCATCCCGTCAAGCGCGAAGAACACCGGCGGCCCTTCACGTCAGCCAACCAGCGCCAGACACGTGGCCTGGCGTTTCGGCAAACGTACGCCTGAATCGGCGCTTCCTCTTTAATGCAAGATCGCTCCCCTGATCCACTGACGTCATCGAAAAAATACGACTAATTGCCCGGGAATCCGAGCCGACGATGTCTTCAAATAAGAACTTAGCCCAGGTGACCGATCAAACCACTATCGACCTGACCCATGAATAGGTCGTTCCGAGAGTGCGGGGCTAAGGATGATGCTTAGTACCGGGGACTCCCCAGATCATGACACGTGGCAGATGACGTGTCTCAAAGCTTACGAGAAAGGAGCAAGAACGGTATATTGAAAGCATACCCAGGGCCTCCCTCCCGAGGATATTCCCGAACTTCGGTGACCTTCCAGACTACTCCTAGGCCCGTCTTACAAACAACCATTGGCTCGCCTCCGAGCCCTCCTGCACGCTGAGCTTCCTCAGCCCACCTAGTTCGCCTCCGTGCTATCACAGAACCAAGCTTGCTCGTCCTCTCGCTCGCCTCTAGGCCTCCCGCCGAGTTCAGCTTCCTCGGTATCATCGACCGACCAACAACACAGATCACATGCGTCTTCGTCACGGCTCCGCGAATCTCGCCAGATGCGAGATATCCACCGCCCACGATCCCGCGTTCCCCCATTAACGAGCGTATCTCATCATTAATGGGGGATCCCGCCTTTCACGCAAGCGTAACGCCAGCGGCGTAACGGCCGGCGTGAATCTCGCGCCCGCCAGCCTATGGCTGCTACTATATAAATCCCTCTCTCAAACGACTCAGGTAAGGCAATTTTACCCCAATAGGTTGTTACTCTGCCCAAATATCTCGACTAATTTGATCGTCGGAGGGTCCTCGGTGGTACAACCACCCCAGGACTTCCTTACAGGTAGCTCGGCTCCATTTCAAATCAAGCCTACCGAGATCCACATGCATTGAGAGGCAACCTTCAAATCCAATCTTAACCATCCATCACTGCTCGCTGTTGATCAATGGAAGATAACATCTGAAGGAGATCAAGGCCTCCATCAAAAGGATAACAGAAGACAAAAGCTACTTAGTATAGATAGAAGTTAAATGTGATATGCCAGAGTAAAATTTGGTATGACACTTCCCTCTCTCGGGAAAGTGTGGGGGTTCGATCCCCAGTGGGGGATGTGGCCACAATTTTACGCTTTCAGGATAAATTTATGAGTTCCTTGGATGTGTGTGATGTGTTCGTGGATGTATTATATGTTGTATGCATTGGTTAGGGCTTACAGGCCAGTTCAAAAAAACAACATGCGAGATGGATTTGCTTTCTTGTTTGTACTAAGTTGTAACTTCATGAACAATATGATAGAAGGAAATATAAGAGTAAAAACCATATGTCTTTTGACTTCATGCAAGATGAATATATAAAGAGTACAAAGATGTTTGCTTGGTCCCCCTAACTTTCTCACTAGTAGGGCTCGAAAGCGAAAGTTGCTCGATGATACAAAGAATAATTCAAAAGAGTGTATCGTTTCATTTCTGGGGATCGATGTTCCATCGATAGGGAATTGAGTTCCATTCTACTGCAAAAATCGTATCATTATCCTTTTCTTGATCTTGAATTGTCAGACAACATCAATTGAAGACTTCATCTTAAAATCGAGTGTGTCGCGGATGTATAAAACAATTTTATGTCTGCATATATAATAATATTAGCAAATGGCCCCTACACGTTGATGAGCAGGGTGCTTGCTCAAAGGAAGCCCGATTTAAGCAAAACTAATTCTATTTTGAAAAACATGGGGTTTTAAGAAGTCATATGAAGATATTGTATTCATTTAATATATGAAGAAAATTACCGTGACACAAATTCATTCCAAGATAACACAGCAAATTTAATCCAAAGATGGACAACAACGCCCAAATGTTGGCAACCAAAGAAGAATAAAGTCTTAATTAAAGATGAAAAAAAAATTGAACATTCACCAAGGAATCCATCTTCAATCCTGAATAAAAACACACAAATAGTTAATTAACGATATTTGCTTTCTCTTGCCGTATATTCCAGCTCCATCCTATCACATAGTTCTAGCTCTCACGTGCATCCTTGGAAATGTAAATAGATTAGATATGGATATAAATATTATCATATCCTAATCATAGATATTAATAGTTATCAGAAATAAAAAAATATATATAATCCATATTTGGTAAAAGTCGGAGAGGATAACGAAATGAACATTTGGAAAAAAATACATAATAAAGTCAAAAATTACTATTTTGATTGTTGGATGCAGCATGGATATAGGTATTACCATATCATTGGCGAATGTGGATAGGTATAACAATAGTCATCGGAAATGAAAATCACTATTCGTAAATCATAATTGATAAAAATTGGATATAAATACGGAGTTATCGCTGATTATGTTTACGTGCATACTAATTGCAACAACATCAAATTCTCTGAGAAACGTAAAATTTATATTGATAAAGTTCTTTACAATCCATGCTACACATCTACACGTGTATCGCACACCTAGAATGCTTGTAAATTTATAATGATATGAACATGAGAATAAATTTAGAGAATAAATATATAATTTTCGAAGTTTAGATCTTTCTAATAGCAAATAAAAAATTTAAATTATCGATAACATTTCTCTTGATTATTTTTTTCAATTTTCTGTTAAATTTGTTCACGTGCATCACAAATAAATTAGGAAATCATCAATAATTTATGTCCACAGCCGCCCAAGCTGCCAAAAACATAAATATGCGCATGTGATGTTACAGTGAGTGAGGATGGTCATATGGTGTTATTTAATTTGTGAGCGTGAGTCAGATTGGATAATGCAACATAACGAGGGGGCTTTGATAACTTTGGATTAAGCCATCCAATGAGAAAGTGTGCAGGATGCGAATCTCTTTGCGAGAAGGAGCAAAGCTAATTCATAGTTAATTAAGATACTAATACAAACATGATATTGTCTTGCATCAAACTCCCTTCTAGATCTCATATAGCATTCCCACCTGCAAGATCTTACTCGGCAGAATTCTCAACATACCGGGGTTCGCCCTAAATTTTTCCGTAAAAACCTATACAATGTATTGATAATCAGTCGTCTAAACCATCCCTGCCTATATATCCTTCCCAATACAAAGATAAACTCCATCTCGCAAAGCAGTATCAAGCATCCCAATTTGGTCCCGATTTTCAGCTTTTTATTTAAGTGCGCTAACAACTGAAGTGATATATTCATCTCCATCCATACCAAGTTTGTCCATATAACCGTACTGGACTAGACATCGATACACGCCTCTAATGCCCAAACTGCCTACTAGAAATCTTTCTTCGGGGAGAAGGGACCGAACCGGTAAAGTTCTGACCGTGACAAAAACCATTACTTCACGAAGAGTGCCTACATGGTTGACATAGCGTCGGACGATCGATGGGATGCCATCGATCAAATCTGTGTAGAAAAAACAAATACCTGGAACTCGAGAGACAAAGTTGCTACCGGTCACTAGTTGATCAAATCCTTGGCAGTCCATTTTTCTCTCTGCTTGCATGGTACTTGTTCTTCTTGCTTCTTCCATAGGTCCAAGTAAGCATAATGACCAAGAAGAAGGAAGCGATGGCGAAAGGGACCCACCTGCCCAAGGGGACTTTGGTGAGCAAGGAAGTCATGTATGTGCCTTGGATGAAGAGGAATGTTAAGAAAAAGATGGACACAAGGACAATGTTTGTGTCCCAAATGACGAGCATGCATCACCACCGTCATCATGAATGTAGTGATCATAAGCATCACCCATATAACCGCAACACCTAAATACGGTATAGAAATTTATTATATATGGAAGACTTTCAATCTACTTCTTATGGGATTTTTATTTTATTTTTTAGGAAAATGTTATCACTATACTTACCAAATGCATTTCCGATATCTGCAGGTCACCTGAAGCCGGCTGTTAGCAAATTAAATACACACCATCATCAGAAAATAGTTTATCTCGGGAGAGTACACCTGACCCTCGTGGTTTTTGATTGTGTGCAGCGCATGGGCACTCTTGGGAAGCAACTGAGAGCCATGGACTGCCTGATTACAGAGAAGCTTGCCGATATCATTGACTGGCTAGCAAACATTAATGGCAGCTAGCGTAGCTATAACGAACACCGCCCAGAACAAATTAAGGCTAACTTCGGAACTGATGGGGTTCGATATCGTGACACTCCAGATACAGACACATGGCGTGGCACCAGAACTACAAGAAGGGATCAAGGACTTCGGTTAGGACCTCACCTCGGGCCTCCTACCTGAGAGATCTCCCGACCTTTGGGGGCCTTCCAGATCACGCCCCGGCTGGCCTCCGAGCTGTTATGGTACAAAAGTGTCTCGGCCTCCTGCTCGTCCCCGAGCCTCCCGCCGAGCTCATCCTCCTCGGGTTCATCCTGACCGACCCGCAGCGCTGATCTCAGGCACCTACGCCACGGCTCCGCGAATCTCGCCATGCGCGAGATATCCGCCGCCCACAACCCCACGTTCCACGCCATCACGATCCCCATTAACGAGCCTGCCTCGCCATTAATGCGAAATCCTGCCTATCACGAGGGCGTGACGTCAGAGACGTAACGACCGGCGTGATTCTCGCGCCTGCCTACCCATTGCTGCCGCTATATAAACCCCTCTCTCGGACGATCGAGGTATGCAATTCTTTTCATTAAGCCGCTACTCTGCCCAAATTGGACCACTAACTTGATTGTCGGAAGGTCCTCGGTGGCACAACCATCCCGGGACTTCTCCGCAGATAGTTCAGCTCAACCTCAAATCCAAACCCATTGAGATCCACACGCCGAAGGAGACAACCTCTAGAACAGATCTCAGCCGTTCATCAGCGCTCGTAGCAGATCTACGGAAGATAACATCTGAAGGAGATCCAGACCTCCATCAGTTGGCGCTATTTTTGGAAACCTTGTTCCACTCAATGAAAGTTCATCTTTCGATCCCAACTTCATGGCGAGCGATCACCGCGATGATCTAAGCGCTAGCCGCCGTCTCCCCCACAACGGAGGCGCGACTCCTCCCCCGAACGCCATCAACGTCCTAACCTTTCGGATAGATCAACTCGCGTCCGTTGTCGATGCGCTCTTCCGTGAACAAACGGCTAGGCAAGCTCCCCAGGTCGCCACTCTCCCATCTCGGGACCGAGACCCCTACAGAGGGAGAGAGGACTCTGCTCGCGTCGGCACTACCGACCACCGTCGCGCTACTTCCGGCGGCTACAGATCCCATAGGCAAACATATTCTATGACCCACTGGGCGCCCCACAGTTTAACACCGAGCTCCGTCGCCAGAGCGCCCCGAGCCCTATCGCGCCCCTGTCCCTCCCGAGGAGGTGTCAGTCAGCTCGCCCGCACCCAGGTATGACCGACACCCTCTCTCTCGAAGGGGTCGCGCGGAAAGGACTCGTCACGGCAGCTCAAAGACTACCTCGCCAGGGGACTTAAGGAACCTCATCGAGAGGAACCGGGACCATGGCCCGATGAAGGTCTCCGAAGCAAAGGCCAAAGATCAGAATGTGCCGAGTCATCGGGGTACCACTGCTGGCTCGACGCCCTCGAGAAGAAGATCGAAGGCATGCATCGGGAAGGTCGTCATTCGAGCGACGGGGCTAAATATGCCGCCGAATCGCTCACGAAACCCTTCACCGAGGAGCTTCTTGCCGTCCATGTCTCCTCCCGGAACAAGCCCCCGAAGGTCTCACTCTTCGACGGGCAATCCGACCCGAAGGACCATCTGGACGCGTTCACAGCCGGGATGAGCTTCCAGGACTGTTCCGACGCCGCCCAATGCCGCACTTTCCTAGCCACTCTCATCCGCTCCGAACGGGATTGGTTCCGAGGGCTCGCACCACGCTCCATCTCGACCTTCAGTGAGCTGGCCACCCAATTTCTCGGCCACTTCGTCGGAAACCGACGATAGAAGCGGACCGTCGACCATCTCTTCATAATAAAAAGCGGGGACAAGGAGACCTTCAAAGGGTACGTCACCTGCTCCTAGAATGCCCTCCTCGAGGTCCCAGAACATCGGGACGAGACGGTGATTACAACACTTAGGTCTGGTCTTAGGCACAAGGAGTGGTTACGCTCCTTTGCATTAGCACAACCTAAGACCATGGCCGAGGTAAAGGCCTGGACCGAGCGTGAGATTCAGCTCGAGTCCGAGGTGAACGCACCTCCCCCTGGCAGAGAAAACTGACCAGAGGAAAAGGGTGAGGGAAGAGAAAAAGAGGCTTGAGCGGCCGAAGCCCTACTCCCCGAAGTTTCAGGAATACACCCCGCTCAACGTCTCCTAGACGGTACTGCTAGAGGAGGCTAAGGGCGAGAGGTTCTTCAAACTTCCCCCGGTCTCGTGCATGGCAGCAAAGCGTACTCGGGGCCCCTTCTGCGGCTTCCACAGATCGGAAGGCCACTCCACGGAAAATTGTAAGCAGCTCCGAGATTATATCGAGGAGCTCATCCGTTCGGGGAACCTGGCGACATACTTGCGAGACAAGCGGCAGATGGACTGCGAGCAAGAGCAACGTCCCCCTCCCGATAAGTTGACAATCGGCCAAATCATGGTCATGTCAGTGGGGGGTACATCGCGTACCTACGAGGCTCGACATCCCAAGCCGGTCGTGGAGTCTAGCAGCCGTCCGAGGAAGAAGCCCAGGAATACCGAGCTGATCGTTTTCAACGACGAGGACCTCTACAGTATATCCCTACCCCACAACGACCCTCTGGTGATTACGGCTCGTGTCCATTAATACAAAGTGAAGAAAATACTGGTTGACTCAGGAAGCTTGGCCGATGTACTTTTTTACGACTGCTTTCTGCGCATGGAGCTCATCCCGGCAGACCTGAGGCCGACCTCCTACGTCCTGTCAGGATTCACCAACCACTCCATCCCGGCGGAAGAGGTAATCACTCTGTGGTTTAACATCGGGGAGGCTGGCCGTACGCAAACAGTTCCTGTAGAATTCATCGTAGCGAGAGTCCCGGCGGCCTACAACATCCTCCTCGGCCGCCCAACGCTGAACTCTCTCAGGGCCCAGATATCGACCTTTCACTTAGCTATGAAATTCCCGCTCGACCAAGACGGGGTAGGTCGGGCCTACGGAGACTAGCAGACGGCAAAGGTTTGCTTCACCATGGTATCTTCGTCCGAACGGGTGAACAACGACGTTGAGGCCGAGAGTGAAATCAGGGGTTCTCTGGACACTTGGGATGAGCAAAAGGAGGTCCGAGGGACCTGTTAGTGTATATGCCCTAGGGGCCATTATTGTATCATACTAGTTTGTATATTACTTAATGGAAGCTTGGGATATTCACATGTATATAACAGTCTTGCTAAACATGGTAGTATGCTACTTAGTTTTTCTATCTTAATATGTGAGTATACGTATTGATAGAGCTCTTAGGATCTTGCTTGACTACCAGCGTTGTGATGGCAGTCACACTAGTGGGGGCTGGGTAGTCTACAAGCACATCCTTATTCAGGTCCCTAGTCATTGGATTATCGAGACAGGGCATCGATACTCCGGAGTAGACTAGTGTGTACACTTCTCATCCCAGTTGGGGAGATGGTCTGTCCCACAGCCGTCAGTACGTCGTACTGGAGATAGTATGCAGGTGCTCGTTGGGTTACGGGTACACCGGACAGGACTCACAGGGAACTGTTGGTTGGTTTTATACCAGTTGTCAGTGAACAGTTCCCAGGTGACATGAGTACAGCATAGTCCGCAGACTTGACACTGCTACTTCGCCTCGAGTGTGTCCCACTGTTCTTAGATTGCTATCCTACCACGGCTCAAAGGAGTCGTGCAAACAGGTAGCAGTTGGGTGCAGTCCCGAGCACTTGGAGGCAGTGGCGGTTAGACAGGATTCGTCTCTCACGGTATCGGGGGTTGATATCGCGCTGTGTCAGAGAGCCATTACGCAAAGTCTCTGGCCAGGGCAAGCGAGATTTGCTGGTAGGTTCCAGTAGTTTCTCAGGGTGTAATGGGCTTCGCTCCGACATGGCTTATACCGCTATTAGGGGACTGACGCTTGCCGCCCCTAGGCCCGATATGCGATAGTCTTAGACGAACAGACCGGACTGTACGAAGATTGTCACATCAGACTCAGTAGGAGTTCGGATGGGTTTCCTCATCGGCCTTCTTATCGACATCTACCTGGGGACCGTTATGTACAGCTAGTGCCGCTTGCGGTTTGTGGTTAAACCCACTGCCAGTGTAGTAGTCGAGTCTCTAGAGTCCCACACAGAGAGTTTCCCTACTCCAGGCGAAACGATATAGAGGTCGTATGGTTTTACGATAAGGGTTCGGACGCATACGTGTGTTTACGCACGTACGACATCCGGACAGTTTTTACTAGTCGGCTTTGGTTTAAGCCAGTTACTAGTATCCGGTTATTAGATTTATACAGTTTAAAGTTTTTCCGTATTTTCACGGATAGGAGGGGCGTTCTCGTAATTGCGCGAGAAGTTTCTAGAAGAAGGTGACTAAGGAGGTTTAGGTGGCATATACATTGAATGAGATTAGTGAGTCATATGGATGATTCATCCATGTCATTAATGCATCATAAATGCTTAATGATTCATGGAGATGAATCACCATTAGATATTTATCAAGCATGGTTGTAAATCATTTTATTTTATTTTCTTGAAAAACAATAATGCTTGATATATATTATGATAGCTCATTTTCTCATTTCATTATTATGTTCATCTTCTCTCTCCTCAAGCTCTCTCTCTTCAAACCGTAATCCTCCCCTCTCATGTGTTGAGTACAAGGATTAGTTAGAATAATTAAACCATAACCCTCACTCTATATCATCTAGGCACTTTGATTAGCACTTAAAGAAACCTAGTTGCCTCAAGTTTAGAGGCAAAGCTTGGAGTAAAGCTCTCGTGGTGGATCGTCTACTACTTGGAGAAGGCCGAGGAGGAGGTGGAGTTCGTAAAGACGAAGGACACGGTTCTTTAGGTATAATCACTTCACATAGTAGTTTAGAACTTCTATGATTGATGTTAGTTATCGTTTAGCTTCGATTCATGCGGTTAGTCGATGTTTAAGCAAAGAACAAGATCGTTTTTCATATTTCTGCCTCCCCGCAAGTCGTGGGGTGTTGTACATCGACTTACAGTGGTATCAGAGCCTCGCTAAACAATAATTAACTCATTAGCAAAGTCGCAAGAATTTCGAACGCAAAACGAACCAAAAAACGACATCGATATCACTACTTTCTGTCGAATTTCAAACAGGCTCTAAAAATTTTTCAGGGTGCTTCAGAATAACCTACAGAGAACTTTAAGAAAACTGGTGAAAAATGGGTTCCTGAATCGGTCAAACGACCGCGGAACCGCGGCGGATCCCACCGATCCGCCATGGATCCGCGGCCGAGTTGGGGCCGATTCAACCCATTTTCCACCAGTAATTCTTCTGTGATATTTTTGTGTTTTCTGGGATGTTTATTTTTCTGCTCAAGTCTCAGGTGCACAGAGAAGTATTGGAGTAGAATCTAATGTGTTTGCACGATCGAAATTTTGCGATGTTTGCTAATTTGATTATATATGTGTTTGTATAATGTGTTCGTAAACCTCCCCTAACTGCTAGTATGTCGGTTGGCAGAGGGTTGCACATTTCTGTAATGGTTTTTACTGTTTGTGGATGTGAACTGTATTGGACTGTTGTGATGATTAGCCGGGGTTTGTGATGGGTTATTATTTTAATTCATTCGATGTAATTGTAATATGTTGTAATATTATTTTTGCGGGGCACATCCAGGTTGCGGTTGTAGCCACCGTTGTATTATTTCATTTTACTGTTTCTGCTCCTAGGATAGACCCAAGGTGGGGTGCACAAACTACCGGGTACTTTGAAGTGTTTAGTGGCCTACTCACTTTGTTGAGGGAGACCGCTCCACTTCGGGTATTTGGCGGGTAGTTTGCCGTACCCGTAGGGGTCTGGGGTGGGGTAATGGCTATTCATCACAACTGTGTAATCCGTCTTTTGTTGCAGGCTCTAAACAAACGCGGATTGCTTGCAAATCCAATAAAGTTCATATGAGATCTGGAATGCCTATTATTGCGTCTGACGAATGTACAATATCTATATATGATAGCTATTTAGACGTCACTTATGTTTTACACCTGCGTCAGCCCAGCCCCCGCTCTGTCGTTAGTTAAGTAACCTAACGGGTGATGACGGGACCCCGTGGCGAATGCGGATGGCATAAGAGGACGTTGTATTTTCGTTGTTTTCTGCAATGATAGGTTAATGATGGGACGCATTATTTATAATGCAAAGAAAATAAACCAAAATTTTAATCGTTGGAACAATTTAAAAGAAACCACTCGGTTAATTTTTAAAAAAAGATATTTTTAAATGCGGAGCTTTAACCACTCCTTTTAAAAGCTATCAGGTTCCTTCGATTATATCAAGTTTACTACGTTCACGGTTTCGCCAAAACCATTCGTAGCTCTCCGTCATTTCATCTGGGTATTCAGTAGTATTCAAGCTATGTATTTTGACCAACGCCAAGGCATAGTGTTTGGTAGCTGCTGGGTATTCATTTATTGCATAGATATATGAATTAGTTTGGGACAGTCGTATGATCATTTTGGCCAACGTCAAGGATATGTACGGATGGGTTCAAATTAACAAGATAATGATGGGTAGAACTTGACATGTGACTTATGACATTTTGACCAACGCCAAGGTCATAAGAGCATGGGGCAAAAATATATATCGGGAATTTCTAAAGAAACTGCAATTTGCAAAGAGATGCTTACCATTTGGAGTTTGATGAATGTTGGTAGGATTCCTTCAACATTATCATACGATGATATTTGGATCCCGATCCTACTGTGAGAATATGCTACTCATCAGGATATTCGTCACTTAACGATCAATGCTATAAACCAAGTAGGTGTCAAGAAAGGTGTCAGCGGGGTTACGCCCCCAGAGAAAAGAGGTTATTTAATTAAGGAACTTCGCGAAAGCGTTGGAAAACCTCCCTCGAAGTACCGACACCAGCCTGGCTGAACGGTTAAGCAAGTATTGTACAGTGAGAATAGTCCTGGCTAATTCTTCTTTTATGGTTTGAGGAAGGATTCGAGAAACAGTGGGAGCCATCCAGTTTAGATAAACTAAAAACCACTCTAAACTTGCAAGAGCATCATGCTAAAGAGTTTTCTTCTCTCTCTCCTAATTGCAGCGACCCTGGAAATGACTGGACTTAAGTTACTTTTAGAGAAAAATATACTGACAGGGCCAAACTATAAAGATTGGCTGCGGAATGTCAAAATGGCTTTGACCTATGACAAATTAGGGTACGTCCTCACCGCTACGGCACCTGCTGTCCCTGGTCCCAAATCCAGTAATACGGATAAGGAAATCCGCAAAACCTGGGATTTCGATTGCGCGAAAGCCAAGTGCATCGTGCTTGCCTCGATGAACAATGAACATCAGAGGAGGCACGGGGATATGGAACTAGATGCCATATTTCTCCATACAAAGGAACTTTATGGAGAGCAATCTCGTATAGCAAGATACGAGACCTCTACGAACTTGTTTCGAGCGAGGTTGGTTGTCGGGTCATCGGTAGGAGAACATGTCCTAAAGATGATCAGCTATATAGAAGAGCTCGCAGACCTTGGGACGACTTTGGATAATGAGCTCTATACAGACCTTATTCTCAGTCCCTTCCTTCCACCTACACCCGGTTTATCCTGAACTTCAACATTCAAAGAAAAGAAGTTGAACTTCCGGAACTCCTGAACATGTTAAGGAGTGCAGAGGGCACCTTGCAGAAAGCAAGGGAAACACCCGCTATGTTTGTTAGCGGTGCATCTTCTTCCGGGTCCAAGGCTAGGGCCAAAGGAAGGAAGAAGAAGGCCGCCACCAAACCTAGAGGAGGTGTTAGTAAGGTGGGGGGAAGGGAAAGAAAAAGTTTGCGGTACCGGTAGTGGGCCAGGATGAGTGCTTCCATTGTCACAAGAAAGGGCACTGGAAGAAAGATTGCAAGGCATGGAACGCCAAGAACTAGGAACCGAAGCAAGCTGTGGCTTCGACTTCAGGTGTGTTTGTAATTGAGAATTGTCTGTCAATCAACTCTACTTCCTGGGTATTGGATACCGGATCAGGATCTCATATATGCAATTCATTGCAGGCACTGAGAAACCGTAGGGTGCTGAAGGAAGGTGATATGACCCTAAAGGTTGCTAACGGAGCTAGCGTGGGAGCTGCGTCCGTCGGGGATTATCACCTGGGATTGACGAGTGGACACATTTTGGTTTTACATAACTGTTTTTGTGTAACCAACTTAACGTGTAATATCATATCTGTTTCCTTGTTATCAAATAAAGGTTATGATTTCACGTTTGGAAGTCGTGTTGTTAACATCCACCTTAATCATAGTTTGATTGGGTTCGGTACACTGGAAAATGATATATATGTGTTAAACCAACTCCAAATTTTCATTGTCCAGAACACACTAAAAAGAAAGTCTCCAGACTTAAATAAAACTTTCTTATGGCATTGTAGACTGGGTCACATCAATGAGAGGAGGTTGACTAAGTTGCATAGAGAAGGATATTTGGACTCGTTCGAATATCAAACTTATGCCACTTGTCAATCTTGTCTCAAAGGAAAGATGACAAAGACTCCATTTACTGGACATGGAGTAAGAGCGAGCGAGCTCTTAGGACTCATACACAGCGATGTATGCGGTCCAATATATACACATGCAAGAGGTGGTTTTTCCTATTTCATTACTTTTACAGATGATTACTCAAGGTACGGATTAATTTATCTGATAAAACATAAATCCGAGGCTTTTGAAAAATTCCAAGAGTATAAGAATGAAATAGAAAACCAAACCGGCAAAAGTATCAAGACACTCAGATCTGATCGAGGTGGTGAATACTTGAGTGCCGAGTTCCTAGGTTACTTAAAAGAGAAAGGAATTCTCTCTCAGCTTACTCCTCCATACACACCACAGCATAACGGTGTATCGGAGAGACGGAATCGAACCCTATTGGATATGGTACGATCCATGATGAGTAATGCTGAGTTACCGCGATCTTTCTGGGGTTATGCGCTAGTATCAGCGGCATATCTTTTGAACATGGTTCCTACCAAGACTGTGCCTACCACGCCATATCAGATGTGGAGTGGGAAGAAACCTTATCTTCAGTATCTGAAAATATGGAGATGTCCAGCTATTGTTAAAAAGCAGCATGTGGACAAGCTCGAGGCACGATCAGTAAAGTGTAAGTTTGTGGAATATCCAAAGAACTCCAAGGGGTATCTATTCTATTACGTACAGGAACAAAAAGTGTTTATTTCTCGTAATACCCATTTTCTAGAATATCAGTTTTTAGAAAAGAAAACAAGTGGGAGAGAAATAGAACTGGAAGAAATTCCAGAACCACAAACTGCTACTGAAAGTTTGGTAGAACCGGTAGTTCAAGAAGAACAGGACATTCCCGCACCCCTCCGCAGGAGTAGTAGGCCGTCTCATCCGCCTGAGAGATACTACGGTTTTCTCATAGATGGGGATAGAGAGGATTGCATCATAGATGATGATGAACCTACTGGCTTCCAGCAGGCCATCCAGAGCGGCGACTCGGTACGATGGCTAGATGCAATGCGAACCGAAATGGAGTCCATGTACACCAACAAAGTATGGACTTTGGACTTTGCTCCAGATGGGGTAAAACCCATAGGATGCAAATGGATCTTCAAGAAAAAGATTGGTGTAGATGGACAGGTGGAAACCTATAAGGCTAGACTTGTTGCAAAGGGTTTTCGTCAAAGACCTGGTTTGGACTATGACGAAACTTTTTCTCCAGTGGCTATGCTCAAATCCATTCGGGTCCTTCTTGCTATTGCTGCCTTCCATGATTATGAAATCTGGAAGATGGACTTAAAGACGACTTTTCTGAATGGAAATTTAGAAGAGTGCGTCTATATAGATCAGCCATAGGGTTTCAATCAGAGTGGGAGCAACGGGAAAGTATGCAAGTTGCTTAATTCCATTTATGGATTAAAGCAAGCATCGCGGAGTTGGAACATCTGTTTTGATGAAACAGTCAAAGAATACGACTTTATCAAAAATCCAGATGAACCATGCATATATAGTAAAGTTGTTGCCAGAAGTGTCGTATTCCTCGTCTTGTACGTGGATGACATTCTATTGATAGGAAATGACATTCCTATGCTACAATTTGTCAAAGGATTCTTGTCACACAGGTTCTTCATGAAAGACCTGGGTGATGCCTCTTACATTCTGGGGATCCGGATCTATCGTGATAGATCCAAGAGGATGTTGGGACTTTCGCAGTCCAGGTATATCGACACTGTACTGAAAAGATTCAGTATGGAAGATTCTAAGCGCGGTAATCTACCGGCTTGTCACGGAATCACCCTATCCAAAGAGATGTCTCCCAAGACTGATTTGGAAAGGGAACGCATGTCTATTATATCCTACACTTCTGCGGTAGGCTCTATAATGTATGCGATGTTGTGCACCAGACCAAATGTAGCTTACGCACTGAGCGTGGTAAGCCGGTATCAGTCAGACCCAGGGGAGAAGTATTGGATAGCAGTAAAGAACATTCTTGTTTCCTGATTTAAAATCAGAAAAGAACCAACGGAGAAGGCATCACGTGCTAGCACGTGACCAGCAGTCGCGTGTTGACACGTGACATGTTAAAGCGGCTTCACAGGCACATCAATTCCCAGATTAAATCAAGGAAAGAGCCTCCAGACAAGGGTCACGTGCTCACACGTGACCAGTGGTCACGTGTTGGCACGTGATGACCAAGCAGCGGCAAAGGTATAGCGCAAAGGAAAGAAGAGGGCTCATTCCAAAGAGGGTCACGTGCCCACACGTGACCATGGGTCACGTGGTCACACGTGACCGGCTTTCAAAGCCCATTTTGCTAATAGAATTAAATTCTGAAAGAGATTCAAATCTTTCCAAAGGAAAGCGATTACCTGGAACCAATCGAATTAAAGATTTAAAGATGATTAAATATCATCTACCTATGGGAAAATCTCGAGTTTGGAAAGATTTCCCCTTTAAATCTAACCGAAATAACAAAGGAGAATCCCTGGACTTGAAATCCAATGGTTAATAAAATTCACCTAATAATCCAAAGGTCCAGAACGAATGATGGATGCAAATCAAATCTCTCAATGAAGATTCGTCAAAAAACTAATTGACTCGGCTGCTTCTCCTATAAATAGGAGCCAAGAGATACAAAAAGAATATATATGCAGAGGGAAGAAAAGGGAGAGAGCCTTGATACTTTGAGGAATTTGGATCTTCTGCAAAAGAAAACCCTAGGTAAGAAAGGGAAGGCTCCTTGAAAGAAAAGAGAATTTAATTCTCAACAGAGTTTAACTCTGATATATAAAACAGAAGAACATATCTCTTCTCTCTTTGATAGAGGATCTGCAAAGTGCACATCTCCCCTTGAAGTTGAGAATTTAATTCTCAATGGGTCGAGATCCTGCCATGCAGATCCAAAACATAGAGAGGGAACGGAAGCACGAGAATTTAATTCTCACAGAACTATAGGAATTTAATTCCTTTAAAATAAAATTAGGGCTTGACCCTGTGTCATGGGAATTTAATTCCTTCAGAACAAAAAGAAACAGGGTTTAACCCTAATTAAGAACTTAGTTCTGTTGAAACAGCGGGAATTTAATTCCCTTAATCATAATTCTTTAACAGAAAATGGGAGTTTAATTCCTTAAAAGTTTTTATTAGGGTTTAACCCTATTCAGTTCTTCACATATATGAGGAATTTAATTCCTACAGAAAATTCAGAGTCCAACTCTATTCCAGAATATAAATCTTCAAAAGGAAGTAGGAATTTAATTCCTCCGAAATTATTGTCAGGGTTCAACCCTACGAGGAATTTAATTCCCGGAAAAGATTAACAGATCCTCTAAACAACATACATAGAGGCAGGGTCACGTGTCACCACGTGACCCCCCCAAAAGACCTACAGAAAGCCCCTTTGAGGCAGCACCCCACGTGACCCACGTGACCCTAGGCAGAAACTTTAACATATAAGCATTTGAATGCCCGTCACGTGATGACACGTGATGCTCTAAAAGATGCAATAGTCTCAGAAGAACAAATGAAGGGAGGGCGCTCTCACGTGTTGCCACGTGACCCCTCTTGCCTTAGTGTTTAACACTAAATTGAAACTCCCGAATCCAGTATTAAAACACTGTTGGGCCTTAGTGTTCAACACTAATCAAAGAACTTTATTCGCAGTGTTCAACACTGATTACCTTAGTGTTTAACACTAATCTGAGATCTCCGTTGCCAGTGTTTAACACTGATCTGTTTTAGTGATTATGATAATTTGAAAGCCTTGTTGCTGGTGTTTAACACCAATTATCTTTTAGTGTTAAACATTAACTTGTCAATCTCGTTCCCAGTGTTCAACACTGATTGCTCTGTAGTGTTTAACACTAGGCTTTGGCCCAATTGGCTAAATGGATAGAGGCAAAGCCTCTCCTTCAATGGACCAACAGGAAGCCAATATTCCAGACATGATTGGACTTAGCCCAAGCTGGCCATGAGTCCTCAATTCATAATTAACTGGGCTAATGGGCTCACAATATAATTAATTGGTCTTGATCCCAAATCGGGCCAAGGACTATTTAATCCACTCCGGTTCTAGGGTACATCTCTTCACTCTTTTGATACTTGGCATTGTAATCCCTCAATGTCTTCAAAGAGGTGACGGGTCCCGACGACCACACATTGATATGGACTGTGGGGTCCTTAAACCCATGGACTACGACGTCCTTAACCTTGACCGAGATGTCTTAAAACTAACAATGGACTGTTTGGTCCTTAAACCCACGGACTATGACGTCCTTAACCTTGACCGAGATGTCTTAAAACTAACAATGGACCGCAATGTCCTTAAACTACCCATGGACCGCAATGTCCTTAAACTACCTATGGACCACTATGTCCCTAGACTGGAAATGGACCACCACGTCCCTAAACTGGAACAATAGAGCCTCCGCATGCTCTTTTGTCGGATCTAAATGATCCCGTTTAAGTTGATCTTAGCCTCAAAGATGGCTAACGTATCCTTAAACCTTCAAACAGACTGGGCTATGAATCTCCCCCAATTAACTCTGGTTCGAGGGTACATCTCTGAACTCCTCTGACATCTGTCGTTGTAATCCTTCAATGTCGTCAGAGAGGTGACGGGTCCCGACGGCCATACATACGATGGACCACTATGTCCCTAAATTGGAACAATGGAGCCCAAACGCTCCTTTGTCGGATCTAAACGATCCCGTTAAATGATCTTAGTCTCAAACTAGACTAACGTATCCTTAACAAACGTTTGAGTTGATCTTAGCCTCAAGTATGGCTAACGTATCCTCAAACCAAACTCCCAAACCCAAATCTAAGATAACATGAATTTGGACTAGTCCACGCCCTACGGGCGACGACATAACTCAGTCTCCGTATACAATCCACGGGCAACCAAAAACAAAACCTAAAATAGACACACACGACACGAAGTGACCATCTGGAGAAGGAGAAAATTGTTACCGCGATGCGGTAGCGTAATTAACTGCAGGGGCTTGCGCCTGCAGGGAAGAGCGTCCCCACAATCAAAAACCCCTCAAACGAGGGGGAATCTGACGAAGTCTGCTACATCGGCCGCATCCGTTTAAACCTTCGATACATGGTGCCATAGATCAACTTGGCATCTTCGGAGAGGTGGACGGATAGCACCATTTAGCATCTGCCCCGAATCTCAGGCGAGACCCCACATCTCGGCCGCCGTTTGGAGGGAAACAGATTCTGGCACGTCCGGTGGGACCTTTTCCTCTTTCCACTCCACACTTCGTGTGTCGGGATTCGCAAACCAATCGCGGTTCGGTAATGGTTGCCCCTGGGTTTCAAGATACTAATGATTGGCGTCTTGCTTATTGCAGAAAGCAAAGGATCGATGGCTTCTACTTCTGCGAAATCCTCCAACCGCTCAGACTGCTATTGCGACCAACGCTTTGCCTCGCCAAGAGGTATAGCCTACGGACCCCATGCTGCTTCGTTATTCACAATGCCGGTGGACCAGGTGACTCAGGCCACTACCGGATTGTTTTTTGGGACTATACTCCCACCGACAAGCTTCGCGGCGCCGGTGCTGACAAAGGAAGCTCTCAAGAAGTCGGTCTTTGATCGTCTTACCCCTGCCGCGGCTCCTCTCAACGAGTCGCCCAACGTCAACGCCTCGGTCTTCTCTAGATTGGGCCAGAAATCCTGCGAACTCATCACGGGGCCTACAATCTCAGAGGAGGCTGCTTCTAAGAAAGTGGCCGCTCCTACCCCCGAAGTCGCCAAGGCGGCTTCTCCGGCCAAAAGGTCGGTCTTTACAAGATTAACGGCTTCAGCTCCCGCTCCTGCTGCCCAAAGGACGTCGGTCTTTGACAGGCTAACACCAGCAACGACCCCTCACCTACACAGGGGGCAAGACGAAGCTATTCTCACCGCTGAACCAACGCCGTCCGCTCGGCACGCTCGACGTCGCCACTGGCGCCGAGTAAGGAGGGCTGGGGGCAACTCCCCCTCGGGGCTAACTCCACCAACCCCGATGGCAGAAGTTAATGCTGCTGTTCCAACTGGGAACAGCTTCGAGATGCTAAATAAGGTGCGGAGGAATTCTCCTACTGCAGTGCTAAAAAGGTCTCCTCCCCCATTAAAAAAGGTTGTGGAAATAAAATCAGAACAGCCCCGATCCCCTCAACGGCTGTCTTCCAAAATCTATAAGGTTTGGCGGCAGGCCCGAGACTCGATCATCGATCCAAACTTCTCCCGCTAGCACAAGAAGCTGAGAATCCAACCGGAAGCTGGTCACCAGGCTAAACCCCAAAAGGCTGTCTGGACGCCCACCTCAACGGCCCCCTCAACCTCAATGGCTCATAAAAGGAGGAGGCCAGAGAAGATCCCCCAGCCTGCAACGACGGTTAAAAGCACTGAGCCCAGACGCCCGAAGTCTGGGGGCATGGTGGTGCACACTGTTTACATGGCTTCTGGATAGGAGGAAAGCTGCACTTCTACGGGTCACCGACCGCTAACCCGATCCGTGACGAAAGCCCAGGAGCAGCAACAAAAGCTTCAGGAAATGATGAATGCTATGGCCACACTTACCGGGCCAAAAGAAAGCCCAGAAACGTCCTCAGACGCACGCCAGGAGGAAGAAACCGACGCTGAATTCCTTCGCCGGATCCTGGAGAAAAAGGACAAAGAGGCTGCTGAACAAGCGGCCAACATACAACGTATGGGCCTTCTCTTCCAAGATATGATAGGAATGTTGATCCAGCAGGACTTACCCGCCGAGGATCCCCCAATCGTTCTTGAAGACGACCGAGGAGAAACGTCAAATCCACCACCAGCCTGTTCCCCTCCGAACGGCGGCCGGGACGCGTGGGGAGTCTGGCCTAGGGTTCGGGGCAGATGCTAATTGGTGCTATCCGTCCACCTCTCCGAAAATGCCAAGTTGATCTATGGCACCGTGCATCGGAGGCTTAGACGGATGCGGCCGATGTAGCAGACTTCGTCAGATTCCCCCTCGTTTGAGGGGTTTTTGATTGTGGGGACGTTCTTCTCTGCAGGCGCAAGCCCTTGCAGTTAATTACGCTACCGCATCGCGGTAACAACTTTCTCCTTCTCCAGATGGTCACTTCGTGTCGTGTGTATTTATTTTATGTTTTGTTGCCCGTGGATTGTATACGGAGACGGATTTATGTCGTCGCCCGTAGGGCGTGGACTAGTCCAAATCCGTGTTTATCTTAGATTTGGGTTTGGGGGTCTGGTTTGAGGATACGTCAGCCATACTTGAGGCTAAGATCAACTCAAACATTTGTTAAGGATACATTAGTCTAATTTGAGACTAAGATCAACTTAACGGGATCGTTTAGATCCGACAAAAGAGCATTTGGGCTCCATTGTTCCAGTTTAGGGACATAGTGGTCCATCGTATGTATGGCCGTCGGGACCCGTCACCTCTCTGACGACGTTGAAGGATTGCAACGACGGATGTCAGAGGAGTTCAGGGATGTACCCTCGAGCCAGAGTTAATTGGGGGGATTCATAGTCCAGTCTGTTTGAAGGTTTAAGGATACGTTAGCCATCTTTGAGGCTAAGATCAACTTAAACGGGACCGTTTAGATCCGACAAAAGAGCATGCGGGGCTCTATTGTTCTAGTTTAAGGACATTGCGGTCCATGGGTAGTTTAAGGACATTGCGGTCCATTGTTAGTTTTAAGACATCTCGGTCGAGGTTAAGGACGTCGTAGTCCATGGGTTTAAGGACTCCACAGTCCGGTATGTGCTCTGGATGCTTCACACGGGTTCACTGCCGTGCTTGACGAGGACCAGGCTCCGCTCTGGGCGTTTTCCGCGGGGTCAAAGAGTGACGTTATCCGCGTTCCACGTAACCAGGATTTTTGTTAGTTTTAAGACATCTCGGTCGAGGTTAAGGACGTCGTAGTCCATGGGTTTAAAGACTCCACAGTCCGGTATGTGCTCTGGATGCTTCACACGGGTTCACTGCCGTGCTTGGCGAGGACCAGGCTCCGCTCTGGGCGTTTTCCGCGGGGTCAAAGAGTGACGTTATCCGCGTTCCACGTAACCAGGAATTTTACACTAGATGCTTCACACGGGTTCACTGCCGTGCTCGGCGAGGACTAGACTCCGCTCTGGGCGTTTTCCGCGGGGTCAAAGAGTGACGTTATCCGCGTTCCATATAACCAGGAATTTTGCATTAGATGCTTCATACGGGTTTAAGGACCCCACAGTCCATATAAATGTGTGGTCGTCGGGACCCGTCACCTCTTTGAAGACATTGAGGGATTACAATGCCAAGTATCAAAGGAGTGAAGAGATGTACCCTAGAACCGGAGTGGATTAAATAGTCCTTGGCCCAATTTGGGATCCAGACCAATTAATTATGTTATGAGCCCATTGGCCCAGTTAATTATGAATTGAGGACTCGTGGCCTGGCTTGGGCTAAGTCCGATCATGTCTGGAATATTGGCTTTCTGTTGGTCCATTGAAGGAGAGGCTTTGCCTCTATCCATTTAGCCGATTGGGCCAAAGCCTAGTGTTAAACACTACAGAGCAATCAGTGTTGAACACTGCGAATAAAGTTCTTTGATTAGTGTTGAATACTAAGGCCCAACAGTGTTTCAATACTGGATTCGAGAGTTCCAATTTAGTGTTAAACACTAAGGCAAGAGGGGTCACGTGGCAACACGTGAGAGCGCCCACCCTTCATTTATTCTGCAGAGATTATCGCATCACGTGCCCTCACGTGAAGGGCATTTAAATGCTTATATGTTAAAGCTTCTGCCGAGGGTCACGTGGGTCATGTGGGGTGCTGCCTCAAAGGGGCTTTCTGTAGATTTCTTGGGGGGGTCACGTGGTGACACGTGACCCTGCCTCTATGTATGTTGTTTAGAGGATCTGTTAATCTTTTCCAGGAATTAAATTCCTCGTAGGGTTAAAACCCTGACAGTAATTTCAGAGGAATTAAATTCCTACTTCCTTTCGAAGATTTATATTCTGAATAGAGTTGGACTCTGAATTTTCTGTAGGAATTAAATTCCTCATACATGTGAAGAACTAAATAGGGTTAAACCCTAATAAAAGCTTTTAAGGAATTAAATTCCCATTCTCTGTTAAATTATGATCAAGGGAATTAAATTCCCGCTGTTTCAACAGAACTAGGTTCTTAATTAGGGTTAAACCCTGTTTCTTTTTGTTCTGAAGGAATTAAATTCCCATAACACAGGGTCAAGCCCTAGTTTTATTTTAAAGGAATTAAATTCCTATAGTTCTGTGAGAATTAAATTCTCGTGCTTCCATTCCCTCTCTATGTTTTGGATCTGCATGGCAGGATCTCAACCTATTGAGAATTAAATTCTCAACTTCAAGGGGAGATGTGCACTTTGCAGATCCTCTATCAAAGAGAGAAGAAATATATTCTTCTGTTTTATATATCAGAGTTAAACTCTGTTGAGAATTAAATTCTCCTTTCTTTCAAGGAGCCTTCCCTTTCTTACCTAGGGTTTTCTTTTGCAGAAGATCCAAGTTCCTCAAAGAATCATGGCTCTCTCTCCCTTTCTTCCCTCTGCGTATATGTCTCTCTTTTGTATCTCTTGGCTCCTATTTATAGGAGAAGCAACCGAGTCAATTAGTTTTTTGACGAATCTTCATTGAGAGATTTGATTTGCATCCATCATTCGTTCTGGACCTTTGGATTATTAGGTGAATTTTATTCACCATTGGATTTTAAATCCAGGGATTCTCCTTTGTTATTTCGGTTAGATTTAAAGGGGAAATCTTTCCAAACCCGAGATTTTCCCATAGATAGATGATATTTAATCATCTTTAAATCTTTAACTCGATTGGTTCCAGGTAATCGCTTTCCTTTGGAAAGATTTGAATCTCTTTCAGAATTTAATTCTGTTAACAAAACGGGCTTTGAAAGCCGGTCACGTGTGACCACGTGACCCATGGTCACGTGTGACCACGTGACCCATGGTCACGTGTGGGCACGTGACCCCCTTGGAACGAGCCTTCCTCTTTCTTTTTGCGCTGTCTTCTGGTTGCTGCTTAGTCATCACGTGCCGACACGTGACCATTGGTCACGTGCGAACACGTGACCCTTGTCTGGAGCCTTTTTCCTTGATTTAACTGGAGAACGAGTCTGCTGCCTTGAGCGTCACGTGCCAACACGTGACCCTGGTCACGTGGGAGCACGTGACCTCCTCTGAAGCCTTTTCCTTGACTTGATCAGGGAACCAATGTGCCTTTTCCGCTGCTTTTATATGTCACGTGTCAACACGTGACTGCTGGTCACGTGTAAGCACGTGGCCCCCTTCTGAAGCTTTTTCCCATAAGCTTTTCTGATTTTAAATCAGGAAACAAATGCCTCCACAGCGTTGTTCTCACGTGTCTGCACGTGAGTGCAACGCTGTCACCTTTGTGACCGTTGGATTCCTTTAGGGATTTGGGGAGATGAAACATTTCCATTGCCTTCTATAAATACCACTGTCTCTTCAGAAGGGCTTTCACTTTGTTCATCTTCTCCTTTTGAGAACTTTTCCTGAGAATTTAATTCTCGTTTCCAGAGCTTAGTTCTCTGCCTCAGACATTTTCCAGAGTTTAACTCTGTTGACGGATCCCTTTTCCTCAGGTAATAATGTTGAACGGCTGAAGCGCCTTCGTTTTAAAAGAACTCTCTGGATTTTAAATCCACATTAAGGATTTCACAAAGAACCCATTTTTTCTTCAATTTCTTTGACTTCCATCAGTAGATCTCTTAGGGTCGGATGATCCTTGAGGAGATGATGATGGCGGTTCAACTCCATGGAATTTAATTCCATCCAAAAAAAATGTTTTCTGGGAATTTAATTCCCTTTTCTTAATAAGGGATTTAATTCCAATGAAGAACTCGATTCCTTCACACGGAGGCTTCCTGGGGTCTCTTGGCCCGAGGTTGATCTTCTGCAATTGATGAAACAGGAACTTTCTAATGATTCTCATGACCTTTATTTCAGGTATCATGGATGCCCATCTGTATAGTCTTGACGATATCATTTCCTATGGGAAGTGTGCTGGGCCGCAGTCAGAACCAGGAGTTCACCGATGCTCAGTGTGCAGAGATCATGAGCCGCTTTGACGAGTACAACCATCGGCTACTCCCCCGTCGCTCTTCTCTTCTGAGGCTGGTCGTGCTGGCGATCCGGGAGGCACTTCCTCTCTTTTGCACCGGCATACCGCTCGGGGCCTTGGACACTGCCGAGGATAAGGTGCATTCGGTGTACCTTATGGGCTTGATCTCAAAGAGGAGGCGAGATCACCTCATCGATCTTTTGCACCAGGCGTTCCAGCAGTCGGCCATACTTGCCGCCTATCGGAGGGTGGAGGACATTCGTGAGGACCCCGACGCTTGCGACCGCGAGAGGAAGCATACTCGGGAGGTTCAAAATGCTTGGAGAATCTTGGACAAAGTTAATCTCGAGTTTCTCAACCCATGCCCAGAGTCTGAAGCCTTGCCATTGTAAAAGTTTTCTTTTTATTTTGTATGACCTTCTTGAAGTCTGGATGATAAGTTCTATTGTGTTTTTGTATGTTTGCATGCTTTTTTGTGGGATTTTATCATTTCACTATTGTTGTTGCTGGTGCTTTTAATATGCGTGGTGCTATTCTATTTTCTAGTGCACGTCAAATTTGGGCCTCACGTGTTCCGCACGTGGGATCATTTGATGGGACTATTCACAAAATTTTCCATGCCGCATCTTTAGCGCACAGTATCAGATGCAGAAAAGGAGCCTTGGAAATAGTTTCATCTCCTTGATTTTCGATGCCTTTCCTTTTTTGGGCCTTGGAAACAGCTTTAGCATTCAAGATTTTCCGCGCATAGCACTTAATGCACCTCTTTATATCTGAGGCAATGGCCTTCCTTTTCTCTTCACAGAGAACTTTTATTCCCATTTTGACGCGATTCAATTCGAGAATAACTAAGTGCCATGGCCTGCAATCGTTTACACACCCGTCGACAGCCATGGGAAGTGCCTATCGAGGAGATGATTCCTCGCTTTGCTGCACGATTGGTGGACCCTCTCCTGACCGACGACGAATGTGACTCAGCGGCATACGAGCTCTCGACTCGTAGGGGGTCCCTTCTTCCAATAGGCTCTCTCTGGCTCCGGATGATTTTTGCTGCTGTGCTTGCCGACGTCCCTCCTCACCCGGCGGAGATGACCCTAGCGATGCTCGATGCGGCTGAAGAAAAGCTCGAGGGCTTTCATGAAGCGTGCCTGATTACTCAGGCTTTGAAAGATCGCTCAGTTCATCTTTTGAGCGAAATAAGAGCCCGACGGGCTGTTATGTCTGCTTTTGCAGATGGCCATAGCGCCAATCGATGGGGAGCGACTTCTCGCGAGAACCGTCGCTTTGATGTGTTGGAGAGAGCAGAGAGAGAGATAGAGAACCTTGTTCTTTGTTTTGTTAACCCTTGTATTTCTGATCCCTTGTTTGGTGATCTTTTCCCACCAATGTAGTGTGTTTGAATCAATGTACTCCTTTAATCATTGGTGGTTTGTATGTTTTCTGTTGAATTTTCATGCTTGTCAGATAGTCGTACGTGTGTCTTGCTTGCGTAAATGAGCCGTCTATTTTTCTTCAATTACGAGCACCATTGTTACGTTGCATGCACATCAGTGCCTCAGGCAACATTTCCTTTTAAACATTCGTACAGTTGCAAATGCGTGCCTGATAGGATACAGATCAGAAACTTGCCACGTTATCTCCCGTATCGGGTGGTTTGCGCTGGCTTTAGATCGAGTATTGTTTGTCGAAGGGAGGTTTATAAATGAAGACATATTCTTCTCTTCAATGGTGTGTCCCCTTTCTATTGAACGTGTTCTGCGGACAATTTATCTTGATCTCTTTGCAGGACAGTGATGGCTTAGGATTCAGGGTTAAGATCTGCTTCCTAAGACTTTTGCATTCTATGAGCCATGAGGGTCTCATAAAGAGTTTTTCTCCCTACAGGTCGAGAGGATCCCATAGGTGTAAGTCCTTCTTAAGAATCGTGAGGATTCTTAAGCGGGTTTTCCCTTGAGAGTCGTAAGGATCTCACAAGAGAGTTTTTTCTTCCTTATAGGTCGTGAGGACTTGTAAGTGCTGGATGCGGTCACCCTTGTCCGTGTTTTATGGAGTCAGGGGTTTCTCCAGGTATTGTAGTTTAAAGACGTCGCGGTCAAGGTTAAGGACCTCATAGTCCGTGGATTTAAGGACTCCACAGTCCGCTGTTAGTTTTAAGACATCACGGTCAAGGTTAAGGACCTCATAGTCCGTGGGTTTAGGGACCCCACAGTCCGATGTTAGTTTTAAGACATCACGGTCAAGGTTAAGGACCTCATAGTCCGTGGATTTAAGGACTCCACAGTCCGATGTTAGTTTTAAGACATCGCGGTCAAGGTTAAGGACCTCATAATCCGTGGATTTAGGGACTCCACAGTCCGGTGTTTGGTTGCAGGGACCCGTCACCTCTTTGAAGACGTTGAGGAATTACAACGCCAGGTATCAAAGGAGTGAAGAGATGTACCCTTAAACCAAGGCAGAATCCGTAGGGAATCGGGATGGTTGATCGTTAGTTTTAAGACATCACGGTCGAGGTCCATGGATTTTAAGGACTCCACAGTCCGGTATTTGCTCTGGATGCTTCACACGGATTCACTGCCGTGCTTGGCGAGGACCAGGCTCCGCTCTGGATGCTTCACACGGGTTCACTGCCGTGCTCTGCGAGGACCAGGATCCGCTCTGGACGTTTTCCACGGGGTCAAAGAGTGACATTATCCGTGTTCCACGTAACCAGGAATTTTGCACTAGATGCTTCACACGGGTTCACTGCCGTGCTTGGCGAGGACTAGGCTCCACTCTGGATGCTTCACACGGGTTCACTGCCGTGCTCTGCGAGGACCAGGATCCGCTCTGGACGTTTTCCACGGGGTCAAAGAGTGACATTATCCGCGTTCCACGTAACCAGGAATTTTGCACTAGATGCTTCACACGGGTTCACTGCCGTGCTCTGGATGCTTTACACGGGTTCACTGCCGTGCTCGGCGAGGACCAGGCTCCGCTCTGGATGCTTTACACGGGTTCACTGCCGTGCTCTGCGAGGACCAGGATCCGCTCTGGACGTTTTCCACGGGGTCAAAGAGTGACATTATCCGCGTTCCACGTAACCAGGAATTTTGCACTATATGCTTCACACGGGTTCACTGTCGTGCTCGGCGAGGATTAGGCTCCGCTCTGGACGTTTTCCACGGGGTCAAAGAGTGACATTATCCGCGTTCCACGTAACCAGGAATTTTGCACTAGATGCTTCACACGGGTTCATTGCCGTGCTCGGCGAGGACTAGGCTCCGCTCTGGATGCTTTACACGGGTTCACTGCCGTGCTCTCTGAGGACCAGGATCCACTCTGGACGTTTTCCACGGGGTCAAAGAGTGACATTATCCGCGTTCCACGTAGCCAGGAATTTTGCACTAGATGCTTCACACGGGTTCACTGCCGTGCTCGGCGAGGACTAGGCTCCGCTCTAAGAGTGACATTATCCGCGTTCCACGTAACCAGGAATTTTGCACTAGATGCTTCACACGGGTTCTTTGCCGTGCTCGGCGAGGACTAGGCTCCGCTCTGGATGCATCACACGGGTTCACTGTCGTGCTCTGCGAGGACCAGGATCCGCTCTGGATGCTTCACACGGGTCAAAGAGTGACATTATCCGCGTTCCACGTGACCAGGAATTTTGCTGATTGTATCCGCATTTCACGGGATGGAGTTCTGACTGTTGGCGATATGTATACCACCGAACCATGGAACTGGGAGTTGCCGCTATTCCGCTTAGCTTGAAGTTGTGTCCGTCGTTACGAGACGAGTGTTGGGATGATCTCTAGGTCGCTAGTGGCCCATCGAGATTTAGCTTCTTTCTTTGGTGAAACCTGGGGGGGAAGGTATGTTCCCTTTTTGTTTACGCCCTTGGATTGTGTACAGGGTGTGATGGAACATCACCTGTAAGGCATAAATTTTATTTTTATTTTATTTCTTTTTCCGCGATGCTCTATCATTTCAGCTTTTATACTGCGAAGGTCGCGATTGCCCCATCATTTCGGCTATTTTTCGCGGTGCCCAATCATTTCGGCTATTTTTCTTTTTACTCGCTGCTTTTTATTGCGAGTTGCCCCATCATTTCGGCTATTTTGTAGGCATGTGTGGCTTGCTAGCTTTTTTCGCCGCAAGCTTGGATTTTAGGCACCGATTTCGGCGTCAGCACCGCTACAACTGGAATGTTGCCAGGAGCGAATCATCATTTTCCTTTGTCGATGATGAACAGAGGTGGCTCGGCAAACAGGGTTAAGGGTCCTATCGACCAAGGCTTTTGACTTCATGAGCCGTAAGGGTCTCACAAAGGTATTTCTCCCTACAAGTCGTGAGGATCTTGCAGGTGTATTTTTTCCTTAGGGATCGTGAGGATTCCTAAGTGTGTGCTCCTCTGTAAGTCGTAAGGATCCTACAAGAGGGCTTTCTCCTTATGGATCGAGAGGACCTACAAGGGTTGGACTTTGCTGGGGAAATGTTTATTCGCGCCCGTGGATTGTATACAAGGGTCAGTATTGAGTCCCTTGTAGGGCAATATCGAAGGTTGTGGAGGATTTGCTTAAGAACAGGTTTAGGTCTCTGTAACTTAAGACTTTCAAATCTTATGAGCCGTGAGGGTCCCATAAGAGAGTTCTCCTTACGAGTCGTGAGGATCTCGTAAGTGTATTTTCTTCTTAGGAATCGTGAGGATCCCTAAGTGTGTTGCTCCTTTGTGAGTCGTAAGGATCTCACGCAGGTGGTTTCTCCTTACAAGGTCGAGAGGACCCTACAAGTGTCTTTTAACGAGGTTGCGCCCTTTCGGGTTTTCACAAACACTCGCCGGTAGTCCTGCTGTTTTTACTCACGGAGCCCTTTCGGGTTTTCATCCGTGCCCATTTTACTTGTGGACACACCGTTTTTTATTCTTTTTCTCTCTTTTTTTTATCTCGTCAGCCTAAGGATGCTGCGGTAGTAGTTTAGGGACGTTTCGGTCCGTCGTTAGTTTAAAGACATTTCGGTCCATCGATAGTTTTAAGGACGTTTCGGTCCGTTGTTAGTTTAAGGACGTTTCGGTCCAGCGTTAGTTTAAGGACGTTTCGGTCCAGCGTTAGTTTAAGGACGTTTCGGTCCAGCGTTAGTTTAAGGACGTTTCGGTCCATCGATATGGGAAGGCCGGCTGCTGCTTGCAAAGTCTGAGCCTAGGAAGATAGCGAGCGGACATAATCATCGTCATCTATCATTGACCCAGGCTGTGGCTTATTAAGCGTAGTATTTCTTTAAGAAGCGGCCGTTTATTGGCCTGAAAGGCCTTTCACCGTGCATGTCCATGAGTAGGTAGGCTCCACCCTGGTAGACCTTGTCTATGATGTACGGGCCTTCATAGTTTGGCTCAAATTTTCCTCGCTTGGCACGATTGGGGATCATAGGCCTTTTGACCACTAGTACGAGTTCGCCTTGGCGGAATGTCCTCGGCCTGGTCAATCTTTCGTACGAGCGCGTCATCCTTGCTTTGTAGGCTTCTAGATGTTGTTGCGCTATGAGACGGGTTTCGTTGAGGGCATCAAGCTCCTCAAGCCGAAGGTGAGCATTTTCTTCGTCCGTCAGCTCGTGGTGGACTGCTACTCGTAGAGAGGGTAACTCTATCTCGAGGGGGAGCACTGCTTCAGTCCCAAATACCAACGCGTACGGCGTTGTGTTCGTGGCCGTCTTGAATGTAGTTCGATAGGCCCAAAGGGCCTCTTGCAGCCTCTCGTGCCAGTCTCTCTTATTCCGGGACACCGTCTTTTTTATGATCTTCGTCAAGGTCTTATTGAAGGCTTCAGCCAGACCGTTAGCTCGTGGATTGTAAACTGAAGAATATCTCCAGTCTATATTGTGCTGCTGCGCGAAGCGGCTAATCTTATGGCTTCTGTAGGCTGGCCCATTATCGGAGATAATCCGCCGTGGGGTTCCAAACCGATAGATGACGTGCGTCTTGAAGAAGTGGAGGATATTCTCCGTCTTCACTTCCCTTAGTGGTACTGCTTCTGCCCATTTGGAGAAGTAATCAGTTGTCGCCAGGATGAAACGATGTCCCCGGGATGATGCTGGCTCAATGGGGCCGACTATGTCAGTCCCCCACATTTCGAACGGCCAGCTAGCCACCGTTGGGTGTAGTGGATTCGGATGTTGGTGGATAAAGTCTCCATGAATCTGGCATGAGTGGCATTGCTTCGCATACTCGAGGCAGTCCTGGATCATCGTGGGCCAGTAGTAACCCATCCGTTTAATTTTTAACTTCATCTTTGGGCCTGCTTGGTGAGAACCGCGATGTCCGTCGTGAACTTCCTGAATGACTCTTTCTGCTTCGTCAGGTCCTAAGCATCTCAGCCATAGAGAATCAAACGATCTCTTGTATAGAGTATCGTTGACGAAAGCGAAAGATAGAGCTCGTTTCATGAGCTGATGTCTTGAGGACGCTTCTTTGGGCATTCGGTGGGACTTAAAGCAGTCTATGAAGACTTCCCTCCAGTCCTCGTCCTTCTCATGGTCTTTTATTTGTAGGGTCGTCTGCTCAGTCGCTCCCTTTTCTTTATATAATTCCGGAGGTATTTCTGCCGGGGCAAGCACTCGACGGCTTTGTACCACGATTCTGACGTCATCGAGGTTCTCGTCCACCAGCTCTTTAGCAAGTTTGGCCAACGCGTCTGCTTTGCGATTTTCTGCACGCGGTATGTTCTCCAGAATATAGGAAGGAATTTGGGTCAGCAGTTGTTGCACCTTTTCGCCATACTTCACCAACTCCGGTTTGCACGTTTGGTAGTCATCATTTACTTGACTAACGACCAGTTGAGAATCCCCGTATATAAGGAGGTCTTCAACTCCCAGGTCGATGGCGATTTCGAGGCCTGCTATCAGAGCTTCGTATTCAGCTTCATTGTTTGTCCTCGGCTCTGTTAAGGAGAAGGCGAAGCGCATTATCCCTCCTTGTGGAGTTGCAAAGACGAGGCCTATCCCCGATTTGATCCTTGGGATACCTTATTTCTGTTTCTTTACGGAGGATGCTCCATCGAAATAGAGTTCCCATCGGGTGCTACCGCCGCCAATCGCATCAAATGCATGCTCATCCGGCAAATCACAGTTCAGAGGAGAATCGGCCGGTATCGGGTGCTCAGCGAGGAAATCGGCAATGGCCTGGCCTTTCATTGCCTTGAGAGGTTGATACGTTATCGAGAACTCCATCAAGAGCAGGGCCCACTTAGCGAGTCTTCCCGTCAATATGGCTTTCGACATCAAGTATTTAAGGGGATCCACCTTTGAAATGAGACGGACTTCATGCGCCAACGCATAGTGCCTGAGCTTTGTTATCGCGAAGATTAACGCCAAGCAATGTTTTTCAATGGGAGAGTAGTTGCTTTCTGCCCCCAGTAGAACTCGACTTAAGTAGTAGAGTGCCTTCTCTTTCCCCTGATCATTCTCTTGTGCCCATAATGCGCCCAAGGAACCTTCGAGGGCGGTCGTATAAAGAATGAGGGGTTTTCCCTTGACCGGCGCAGCCAACACCGGAGGGTTCTGCAGGTACTGCTTGATCTCGTCTAGTGCACCTTGTCATTTGTGATCCCAAACGAATGGAGTTCCCTTCTTCATCAGGTGCCTGTAAGGACGGCATTTGCCTGAAAGATTGGCGATAAACCGCCGGATGTATGCGAGCTTCCCTTGGAGAGACCGCAACTGTTTGAGGGTTCTCGGCGGAGGCATTTCCATGATCGCTTTAATCTTTGACAGGTCTATTTCAATACCTCGGTGTCGAACGATGAATCCCAGGAATTTGCCCGAGGAGACTCCAAACGCGCATTTGAGGGGATTCATTTTCAAATTATATTGCCGAAGGCGTTGAAATACAGTCTCCAGATGCTTTAAATGATCTTCGTATGGCATGCTCTTTACTACGAGGTCATCGATATAGCACTCGACGACGTCGTGTATGAGGTCGTCAAAGCTCTTTGTCATGGCCCTTTGATAGGTAGCGCCAGCGTTCTTTAGACCAAAGGGCATAACCCTGTAGCAGAATATACCCAAAGGGGTCCGGAAAGCGGTGTGCTTCTGGTCTTCGGGATGCATTTTTATCTGATTGTATCCCGACGAACCATCCATAAAGGAGAAAACCTCGTGGGTGGACGTGTTATCTATCATTAGCTCGGTTACTGGCACTGGGAAATCATCCTTTGGACAGGCTTTATTGAGATCCCTGAAATCCACGCATATGCGTACCGTCCCATTCTTCTTCATTACTGGGACGATATTGGCGATCCAGTCGGGATACTGGACTTCTTGGATAAATCCAGAATCGATCAGCTTCTTGACTTCGGCGTTGATGCTCATCTCAAGCTCGAGTCGCATCCTCCTTGGCGCCTGCTTGACTGGCTTGATATCTGGGGATATCGCTAATTTATGCACAGCAATCTTCGGATCTAATCCTGGCATCTCGGAGTAGTTCCACACGAAGCAGTCTTTATGCCGTAGAAGCACGTTCTTTAATGCAGCCACCCTTTCTTCAGATAGCAGCTCGCTGACAAATGTCGGTCGCGGGTCGTCTGCCGATCCCAACTCAATCTTCTTGAGGTTATCTGCAGTAGTATGTATACCATCTTCCAGTTCTTTCGGAGCGGGCGGAAATTCTGAGATCACCTCATCATCGCTGTTCTCAAAGCACCGGGGGAGGTCATCTACGTTCTCGAGCTCTTCTTTTAATATCGTAATCGTATAACAGGTGCGAACCCGCTCCCCGGACTGAGGTGGATCTGGTTCTGCTCTTGCGGCCTTGGGTTCATGCTTTTGTGGCGGCGTTACCCTCCAGCCGTCGGATAAAGCGAATCTGCCCCGTTGGTACTGGTCCTCGACCCAGTTCTTGAAGGTGAAGCAGTCTTCGGTAGGATGTCCTATGGCTCGGTGATAAGAGCAATAGCTCAGATGAGACGCCTTGTTAGCTTGCTCAGTATGTCTAGACTCTGGAAGCGCGATCATTTGATGTTTTATAGCGAGCTTGAGTAACTTCTCCGTCTTGTCTCGGGGGAAGGAGTACGCTCGACTCATCTTCTTCATGAGGGACAAATCCGAGCCGTGCAATACCCGATCACGTAACCTTCTAATCCCGCGTCGTTGTTGTCGGCTCCTCTTTCCGCTTCTTGATTTATTTCCGTCTCTGCGTCGGGCCTTTCGTACGACGGGTTGACAAGGATGAGCATCTTTGTCTTTTGCGGCCTGTCGAAATAGACGTTGCGTCTTGGCCTTCTCGTAGATGGCCATTTCGTGGTTGTGGTCTTCCCGAGCTTTCTGACCCACTTTCCTGATAGGCTTGCCCATTCGTTCTTCAGACGACGGACTTGGCGCTTCAATCGCGGGGTCTAATTTTGATGAGGGGTTGGCATCTCCTGACAGGTCGTCCTCTTCTTCATCAAAGGTATATATGGCGTAGCTGCTGTGGGCCCGTTCCCGTTTTTCGGCTCTCGCGTATCCAAGCCCGAGTGTTTCCATTTTCCCGTTGGGCAATTTGCGTTGAGTCCCGGGGACATCCCAAATCCTGTTGTAGAACCGAGCCTGCCGAACGGTCTGTTTTAAGGGTACTCCTTGGCGCTTCAATAGCTTCTTTAATCCATTTGTATAGTATCTAGGCAGACGGATGGGTTGGAGCCTGTCAAGTGTAGCATCCGCGCCATGCCAGATCTCTTTCTCTATTTTCGACTCTGAGGATCGGTAGAATAGGATCATCTTCTCACCCGTTTGCTTGGGAGGGACGTAAAATGTTTGCAGATCCTGCACATTGTGAGCTTGAAGCGTGTCGAGATCCTTGTAGTGTTCTCGCGGTACCATGGTGATTTGCAAACTATGTTCATCGCCAAGGGGTGCTTGTATTGACAGCCGATTGGCGAACACGGCATTAACCTCATCTTCCGAGTCACTTCCGAAGACTAACATGGGGGCGGACATCCCTGGGTTGTTGCGTTGAGATGGCCCGGCATACACCATCTCTTCTTCTTCTTCGGTATCGCTCCCGAAAACAGGGATGGTGGCGGCGGTTTTGTTCTCCGGGTTGCGACACCTTTCTGTATCCTCGAAACCTGGCAAAAAATACTTCGCATCTTCGTATTTGCGGACTTCGTTCAAGAAAAATGGGTTTAACTCTCCTGTTACAGTATACTCGAAACCATCCTTAAAGTACTTCATACACTGATGTTGCGTAGAAGGGATGATGTTGTACTCGTGTAGCCAAGGACGGCCGAGCAAGGCGTTGTAGCAGGTCTTGGCGTCGATGACATGGAATTTGATGTCTGTGACGAGAAGTCCAAAGCGTAATGTTAGTATCACAGATCCGAGAGTCCGTGACGACTGTGAATCGAAACCGGAGATAGTAATTTTGTCACGAGCGAGGTGTTGCACACTCATGCAGATTTCCTTCAACACCCGAACATTAAGGAGATTGACGGAGGATCCATTATCCACCAGGATCTTGCCTATCTTGATATCATGGCAGTATCCGGAGACATATAGGGGACGGTTGTGGTCGCACGTCCCGAGAAGGAGGTCTTCATCACCGAAAGTGATGTCGGCCGTATGCACTTCCTCCAGTTCATCCTTCATCTTTTCAGTGGCGAGGAAGGCTTGGAATTGCTCAGGTTCTTGTAACGCCTTAATTAGTGAGTCTCGCGCTTCTTTTGATAATAGGAGGGCATCGAGAATGCTAAGCTGAGAAGGTAGTTTTCTTAGGTGCGCTAGGATGTTATAGTCCACCTTATCCTTCCTAGGAGGGTCTTTGGCGGCCAGCTCTCTCATGACTTGGTCGTCTAAAGTGATATCTTCAGTGACCTTTTCCTTTCCCTTATCTTTTCTACTCACGGGCCCGAGACTCTTTTCTGGGAGTGTGCGATTGCGCAGCTGAATGTTCTCGCAGGCCTCCGGTTTCTCCTCTTTCCCTAAAACGGATTCTTTAAAGAGAGGGCCCAGAGCCATTTCTTCTTCAGAGTCGCTCCCAAAGGTGAGAACTTGTGACCCCCCGGCGTGAGCCATACAACAGTTGTCAGTAGTTCTGTTGTGCCCATCGACAGTGCCTCTTTGCTCCCGACGGATCTTGCGTTTCATGCGCTTAACGTGTTGTCGACGAGCAACATATCCTTGCCACCATATCTTAAAGGCGTCGCACTCCTCCGTGGGGTGTGAGATTTTCCGATGATATGCGCAATAATCAGGGTGTCTCTCCACCCCATCGAGCGTGTTTCCTTCCGAAGGTGGTAGCCTCATCCCCATTGACATGGCTTTGGCAAACCTTTTCCTCGTTTTGAATATCCTCTTGTCTACTTCGGATGCCTTTCGCTCTGGCAGAGGTAGTTCAACCCTTCCGTTCAGTCGCCTGCATTTGGTTCCTTCTGACGCTGTCATCTTACGCTCCTGATCCGCTTTACTTTTTAGACGAATCTCGTCCAGAAAAGCATTGATCACTTCATTTGTCGGCCACGCACGCTCTGGTTCAGGCTCTGTCTCCAGCTTCTTAGTGCCAGGAGTTTTCTCATCATCGGTAAACGAGTGGGAGATTACGTTACAACTCGCCACATACCCTTCGGATTCATCCGACGAGCTCTCTCCATCATCTCTCTCTTGAAAGATGTGGCTGAGAAACTCTTGCAGTGTGACAGGAGTTCGCGCCTTTTGATTGTATTCTTCCAGCGCGTCGATTTGCTTCTGCAAGTTCGTGTGCTCGTCTCCAAGCTTCGCGGGCTTCTTGGATTTCTTCTTCTTTTTCTTCGAAGATTTTGACGGTTGGGCGTGAGTATTTGGGCCCTTATCACGAGTCTTCGTAGTTGTGCGGGGCTTCAACATCCCTTCGATAATTTGAGGTTCAAGAGGGTCCTTCCATTCGATCGCAGGGCACGCATGAAGGTCTCTCAGCATTCTTTTGGTTTTAGTTGATAGCACGACCTCCCATGGAGCTTCTTCAATAAAGGAGCAGGTTGCCCCCGGTGTGTCTGCCTTCTTAGGAGTATGCGGTTGTGGTGGGTTCACCTTCCACTTTTCGGACAGTACAAACTTCCCCTGGAGGTATTGATCTTCAATCCATCCTTTGAAGACGAAGCAATCTTCAATCGGATGGCTTACCGTTTGATGGTAAGGGCAATAGTTAGGGTTATTCACCTCGGTGGGTTGCGGCGGTCGCCTTGGATTTGGCAGGCTTATAAGTCTGTTGCGTATTTCCAGCTCGAATAACCGTTTCGTCTTGTCTCGTGGGAACGAGTAGGGACGTTTCATCTTCTCATTATAATACCGGCGTCTTTCTTCCAGTTGATCTGCCGGTTTCGGGGCGTTAGGTTGCTGCTGGGCATTCGCGACAAAGGTTGCCCTTCCTTTACCCTTGTCATTCCGAGGTTCTGACTTCGGGGCAGGTGGTCTATGACCCATCTGGTCCATCTGAGCCAACTTGTCGATTAAAGCCTGGAATGTGGTTGTCTTAAAGAACATCATAAACTGGGAGATAGTTGCGTGGGGGTCTAGGGTTCCCACGAACATGCCCACTGCGGGTGCCTCCTCAATGCGTTGTTCACATCTCGACCATAAGTTCTGCCAGCGTATAGCATACTGGACCCAGGTTTCGCCTGGTTTTACCCTGGCGTTAATCAATGCAGTTATTGGAGTGCGTTCTCTGGCACTTGCGAATCGCTGAGTGAATAACAACTCCATTTCAGCGAACGTTTTGATAGAATCGTTCGGGAGTTCCGAATACCATTCGAACGCTGTTTCTGATAAGCTGCCCACGAACTGGCGGAGCAACAGTTTATCATCACCGCCGGTGTTACCGCAGAGGGCCCGGAACTGGGCGACATGTTGATGGGGGTTGCCGGTCCCCTTGTACACGTGGAATTTTGGTATCGTATAGCCTTGCGGGTATTTGATTTGGTCGTACCAGCTTGGATACGGCCGCCCCGTTTTCACGACTTGACCAGCTGCCTCAGTCGCATGATGAACCCGGATTTGCTGGGCTATGTAGTCAAGCAAGTCAGCCTTAGAGATTGCCTCCTCCTTGGCCGTTGAGAGGGCTGGTGGTGGATTTGACGTTTCTCCTCGGTCGTCTTCAAGAACGATTGGGGGATCCTCGGCGGGTAAGTCTTGCTGGATCATCATTCCTATCATATCTTGGAAGAGAAGGCCCATACGTTGTATGTTGGCCGCTTGTTCAGCAGCCTCTTTGTCCTTTTTCTCCAGTATCCGGCGAAGGAATTCAGCGTCGGTTTCTTCCTCCTGGCGTGCGTCCGAGGACGTTTCTGGGCTTTCTTTTGTCCCGGTAAGTGCGGCCATAGCATTCATCATTTCCTGAAGCTTTTGTTGCTGCTCCTGGGCTTTCGTCACGGATCGGGTAAGCGGTCGGTGGCCTGTAGAAGTGCGGCCTTCCTCCTTTCCAGAGGCCATGTAAACAGTGTGCACCACCATACCCCCAGACTTCGGGCGTCTGGGCTCAGTGCTTTTAACCGTCGTTGCAGGCTGGAGGATCTTCTCTGGCCTCCTCCTTTTATGAGCCATGGAGGTTGAGGGGGCCGTTGAGGTGGGCGTCCAGACAGACTTTTGGGGTTTAGCCTGGTGACCAGCTTCCGGTTGGATTTTCAGCTTCTTGTGCTGGCGGGAGAAGTTTGGATCGATGATCGAGTCTCGGGCCTGCCGCCAAACCTTATAGATTTTGGAAGACAGCCGTTGAGGGGATCGGGGCTGTTCTGATTTTATTTCCATAACCTTTTTTAATAGGGGAGGAGACCTCTTTAGCACTGCAGTAGGGGAATTCCTTCGCACCTTATTTAGCATTTCGAAGCTGTTCCCAGTTGGAACAGCAGCATTAACTTCTGCCATCGGGGTTGGTGGAGTTAGTCCCGAGGGGGAGTTGCCCCTAGCCCTCCTTACTCGGCGCCAGTGGCGACGTCGAGCGTGTCGAGCGGACGACGCGGGTTCAGCGGCGAGAATAGCTCCGTCTTGCCCCCTGTGTAGGTGAGGGGTCGTTGCTGGTGTTAGCCTGTCAAAGACCGACGTCTTTTGGGCGGCAGGAGCAGGAGCTGAAGCCGTTAATCTTGTAAAAACCGACTTCGTGGCCGGAGAGGCCGCCTTGGCGACTTCGGGGGCAGGAGTGGCCACTTTCTTAGAAGCAGTCTCCTCTGAGATTGTAGGCCCTATGATGAGTTCGCAGGATTTCTGGCCCAATCTAGAGAAGACCGAGGCGTTGACGTTGGGCGACTCGTTGAGAGGAGCCGCGGCAGGGGTAAGACGATCAAAGACCGACTTCTTGAGAGCTTCCTTCGTCGGCACCGGCGCCGTGAAGCTTGTTGGCGGGAGTATAGTCCCAAAGAACAATCCGGTAGTGGCCTGAGTCACCTGTTCCACGAGCATTGTGAATAGCGAAGCAGCTTGGGGTCCATAGGCTACACCTCCTGGCGAGACAGAGCGTTGGTTGCAATTGCAGTCCGAGCAGTTGGAGAATTTCGCAGAAATAGAAGCCATCGATCCTTTACTTTCTGCAATAAGCAAGACGCCAATTCTTAGTATCTTGAAACCCAAGAGCAACCATTAGCGAACCACGATTGGTTCGCGAATTACGACACACGAAGTGTGGAGTGGAAAGAGGAAAAGGTCCCACCGGACGTGCCAGAATCTGTTCCCCTCCGAACGGCGGCCGGGACGCGTGGGGCGTCTGGCCTCGGGTTCGGGGCAGATACTAATTGGTGCTATCCGTCCACCTCTCCGAAGATGCCAAGTTGATCTATGGCACCGTGCATCGGAGGCTTAGACGGATGCGGCCGATGTAGCAGACTTCGTCAGATTCCCCCTCGTTTGAGGGGTTTTTGATTGTAGGGACGCTCTTCCCTGCAGGCGCAAGCCCCTGCAGTTAATTACGCTACCGCATCGCGGTAACAACTTTCTCCTTCTCCAGATGGTCACTTCGTGTCGTGTGTATTTATTTTATGTTTTGTTGCCCGTGGATTGTATACGGAGACGGATTTATGTCGTCGCCCGTAGGGCGTGGACTAGTCCAAATCCGTGTTTATCTTAGATTTGGGTTTGGGGGTCTGGTTTGAGGATACGTCAGCCATACTTGAGGCTAAGATCAACTCAAACGTTTGTTAAGGATACATTAGTCTAATTTGAGACTAAGATCAACTTAACGGGATCGTTTAGATCCGACAAAAGAGCATTTGGGCTCCATTGTTCCAGTTTAGGGACATAGTGGTCCATCGTATGTATGGCCGTCGGGACCCGTCACCTCTCTGACGACGTTGAAGGATTACAACGACGGATGTCAGAGGAGTTCAGGGATGTACCCTCGAGCCAGAGTTAATTGGGGGGATTCATAGTCCAGTCTGTTTGAAGGTTTAAGGATACGTTAGCCATCTTTGAGGCTAAGATCAACTTAAACGGGACCGTTTAGATCCGACAAAAGAGCATGCGGGGCTCTATTGTTCTAGTTTAAGGACATTGCGGTCCATGGGTAGTTTAAGGACATTGCGGTCCATGGGTAGTTTAAGGACATTGCGGTCCATTGTTAGTTTTAAGACATCTCGGTCGAGGTTAAGGACGTCGTAGTCCATGGGTTTAAGGACTCCACAGTCCGGTATGTGCTCTGGATGCTTCACACGGGTTCACTGCCGTGCTTGGCGAGGACCAGGCTCCGCTCTGGGCGTTTTCCGCGGGGTCAAAGAGTGACGTTATCCGCGTTCCACGTAACCAGGAATTTTGTTAGTTTTAAGACATCTCGGTCGAGGTTAAGGACGTCGTAGTCCATGGGTTTAAGGACTCCACAGTCCGGTATGTGCTCTGGATGCTTCACACGGGTTCACTGCCGTGCTTGGCGAGGACCAGGCTCCGCTCTGGGCGTTTTCCGCGGGGTCAAAGAGTGACGTTATCCGCGTTCCACGTAACCAGGAATTTTGCACTAGATGCTTCACACGGGTTCACTGCCGTGCTCGGCGAGGACTAGGCTCCGCTCTGGGCGTTTTCCGCGGGGTCAAAGAGTGATGTTATCCGCGTTCCATGCAATCAGGAATTTTGCATTAGATGCTTCATACGGGTTTAAGGACCCCACAGTCCATATAAATGTGTGGTCGTCGGGACCCGTCACCTCTTTGAAGACATTGAGGGATTACAATGCCAAGTATCAAAGGAGTGAAGAGATGTACCCTAGAACCGGAGTGGATTAAATAGTCCTTGGCCCAATTTGGGATCCAGACCAATTAATTATGTTATGAGCCCATTGGCCCAGTTAATTACGAATTGAGGACTCGTGGCCTGGCTTGGGCTAAGTCCGATCATGTCTGGAATATTGGCTTTCTGTTGGTCTATTGAAGGAGAGGCTTTACCTCTATCCATTTAGCCGATTGGGCCAAAGCCTAATGTTAAACACTACAGAGCAATCAGTGTTGAACACTGCGAATAAAGTTCTTTGATTAGTGTTGAACACTAAGGCCCAACAGTGTTTCAATACTGGATTCGAGAGTTCCAATTTAGTGTTAAACACTAAGGCAAGAGGGGTCACGTGGCAACACGTGAGAGCGCCCTCCCTTCATTTATTCTGCTGAGATTATCGCATCACGTGCCCTCACGTGAAGGGCATTTAAATGCTTATATGTTAAAGCTTCTGCCGAGGGTCACGTGGGTCACGTGGGGTGCTGCCTCAAAGGGGCTTTCTGTAGATCTCTTGGGGAGGGGGGGTCACGTGGTGACACGTGACCCTGCCTCTATGTATGTTGTTTAGAGGATCTGTTAATCTTTTCCAGGAATTAAATTCCTCGTAGGGTTAAAACCCTGACAGTAATTTCAGAGGAATTAAATTCCTACTTCCTTTCGAAGATTTATATTCTGAATAGAGTTGGACTCTGAATTTTCTGTAGGAATTAAATTCCTCATACATGTGAAGAACTAAATAGGGTTAAACTCTAATAAAAGCTTTTAAGGAATTAAATTCCCATTCTCTGTTAAATTATGATCAAGGGAATTAAATTCCCGCTGTTTCAACAGAACTAGGTTCTTTATTAGGGTTAAACCCTGTTTCTTTTTGTTCTGAAGGAATTAAATTCCCATAACATAGGGTCAAGCCCTAGTTTTATTTTAAAGGAATTAAATTCCTATAGTTCTGTGAGAATTAAATTCTCGTGCTTCCATTCCCTCTCTATGTTTTGGATCTGCATGGCAGGATCTCAACCCATTGAGAATTAAATTCTCAACTTCAAGGGGAGATGTGCACTTTGCAGATCCTCTATCAAAGAGAGAAGAAATATATTCTTCTGTTTTATATATCAGAGTTAAACTCTGTTGAGAATTAAATTCTCCTTTCTTTCAAGGAGCCTTCCCTTTCTTACCTAGGGTTTTCTTTTGCAGAAGATCCAAGTTCCTCAAAGTATCAAGGCTCTCTCTCCCTTTCTTCCCTCTGCGTATATGTCTCTCTTTTGTATCTCTTGGATCCTATTTATAGGAGAAGCAGCCGAGTCAATTAGTTTTTTGACGAATCTTCATTGAGAGATTTGATTTGCATCCATCATTCGTTCTGGACCTTTGGATTATTAGGTGAATTTTATTCACCATTGGATTTTAAATCCAGGGATTCTCCTTTGTTATTTCGGTTAGATTTAAAAGGGAAATCTTTCCAAACCCGAGATTTTCGCATAGATAGATGATATTTAATCATCTTTAAATCTTTAACTCGATTAGTTCCAGGTAATCGCTTTCCTTTGGAAAGATTTGAATCTCTTTCAGAATTTAATTCTGTTAACAAAACGGGCTTTAAAAGCCGGTCACGTGTGACCACGTGACCCATGGTCACAAATGTCAAGGTGCGGTCTCTCCAAGGGAAGCTCGCATACATCCGGCGGTTTATCGCTAATCTTTCAGGCAAATGCCGTCCTTACAGCCACCTGATGAAAAAGGGGACTCCATTCGTTTGGGATCACAAATGTCAAGGTGCACTAGACGAGATCAAGCAGTACCTGCAGAACCCTCCGGTGTTGGCTGCGCCGGTCAAGGGAAAACCCCTCATTCTTTATACTACCGCCCTCGAAGGTTCCTTGGGCGTATTATGGGTACAAGAGAACGATCAGGGGAAAGAGAGGGCACTCTACTACGTAAGTCGAGTTCTACTGGGGGCAGAAAGCAACTACTCTCCCATTGAAAAACATTGCTTGGCGTTAATCTTCGCGATAACAAAGCTCAGGCACTATGCGTTGGCGCATGAAGTCCGTCTCATTTCAAAGGTGGATCCCCTTAAATACTTGATGTCGAAAGCCATATTGACGGGACGACTCGCTAAGTAGGCCCTGCTCTTGATGGAGTTCTCGATAACGTATCAACCTCTCAAGGCAGTGAAAGGCCAGGCCATTGCCGATTTCCTCGCTGAGCATCCGATACCGGCCGATTCTCCTCTGAACTGTGATTTGCCGGACGAGCATGCATTTGATGCGATTAGCGGCGGAAGCACCCGATGGGAACTCTATTTCGATGGAGCGTCCTCCATAAAGAAACAGAAATAAGGTGTCCCAATGATCAAATCGGGGGTAGGCCTCGTCTTTGCAACTCCACAAGGAGGGATAATGCGCTTCGCCTTCTCCTTAACAGAGCCGATGACAAACAATGAAGCTGAATACGAAGCTCTGATAGCAGGCCTCGAAATCGCCATCGACCTGGGAATTGAAGACCTCCTTATATACGGGGATTCTCAACTGGTCGTTGGTCAAGTAAATGGTGACTACCAAATGTGCAAACCGGAGTTGGTGAAGTACGGCGAAAAGGTGCAACAACTATTGACCCAAATTCCCTCATATACTTTGGAGAACATACCGCGCGCGGAAAACAGCAAAGCAGACGCGTTGGCCAAACTTGCTAAAGAACTGGCTGACGAGAACCTCGATGACGTCAGAATCGTGGTACAAAGCCGTCGAGTGCTCGCCCCGGCAGAAATACCTCCGGAATTATATAAAGAAAAGGGAGCGACTGAGCAGACGACCCTACAAATAAAAGACCATGAGAAGGCCGAGGACTGGAGGGAAGTCTTCATAGACTACTTTAAGTCCCACCGAATGCCTAAAGAAGCGTCCTCAAGACATCAGCTCATGAAACGAGCTCTATCTTTCGCTTTCGTCACCGATACTCTATACAAGAGATCGTTTGATTCTCTATGGCTGAGATGCTTAGGACCTGACGAAGCAGAAAGAGTCATTCAGGAAGTTCACGACGGACTTTGTGGTTCTCACCAAGCAGGCCCAAAGATGAAGTTAAAAATTAAACGGATGGGTTACTACTGGCCCACGATGATCCAGGACCGCCTCGAGTATGCGAAGCAATGCCACTCGTGCCAGATTCATGGAGACTTTATCCACCAACATCCAAATCCACTACACCCAACGGTGGCTAGCTGGCCATTCGAAATGTGGGGGACTGACATAGTCGGCCCCATCGAGCCAGCATCATCCCGGGGACATCGTTTTATCCTGGCGACAACCGACTACTTCTCCAAATGGGCAGAAGCAGTACCACAGAGGGAAGTGAAGACGGAGAATATCCTCCATTTCTTCAAGACGCACGTCATCTATCGGTTTGGAACCCCACGGCGGATTATCTCCGATAATGGGCCAGCCTACCGAAGCCATAAGATTAGCCGCTTCGCGCAGCAGTACAATATAGACTGGAGATATTCCTCAGTTTACAACCCACGAGCTAACGGTCTGGCCGAGGCCTTCAATAAGACCTTGACGAAGATCATAAAAAAGACCGTTTCCCGGAATAAGAGAGACTGGCACAAGAAGCTGCAAGAAGCCCTTTGGGCTTATTGAACTACATTCAAGACGGCCACGAACACAACGCCGTACGTGTTGGTATTTGGGACGGAAGCAGTGCTCCCCCTCGAGATAGAGTTACCCTCTCTATGAGTGGCAGTCCACCACGAGCTGACGGACGAAGAAAATGCTCACCTTCGGCTTGAGGAGCTTGATGCCCTCGACGAAACCCGGCTCATAGCGCAACAACATCTGGAACCCTACAAAGCAAAGATGACGCGCTCGTACGAAAGATTGACCAGGCCGAGGACATTCCGCCAAGGCGATCTCGTACTAGTGGTCAAAAGACCTATGATCCCCAATCGCGCCAAGCGGGAAAAATTTGAGCCAAACTATGAAGGCCCGTACATCATAGACAAGGTCTACCAGGGTGGAGCCTATCTACTCATGGACATGCACGGTGGAAGGCCTTTCAGGCCAATAAACGGCCGCTTCTTAAAGAAATACAATGCTTAATGAGCCACAGCTTGGGTCAATGATAGACGACGACGACTATGTCCGCTCGCTATCTTCCTAAGCTCAGACTTTACAAGCAGCAGCCGGCCTTCCCATCACGAGGGACCGAAACGTCCTTAAACTAACGACGGACCGAAATGTCCTTAAACTAACGACGGACCGAAACGTTCTTAAACTAACAACGGACCGAAACGTCTTTAAACTAACGACGGACCGAAATGTCCCTAAACTACTACCGCAGCATCCTTAGGCTGACGAGATAAAAAAAAAGAGAGAAAGAGAATAAAGAACGGTGTGTCCACAAGCAAAATGGGCACGGATGAAAACCCGAAAGGGCTCCATGAGTAAAAACAGTAGGACTACCGGCGAGTGTTTGTGAAAACCCGAAAGGACGCAACCTCGTTAAAAGACACTTGTAGGGTCCTCTCGACCTTGTAAGGAGAAACCACCTGCGTGAGATCCATACGACTCACAAAGAAGCAACACACTTAGGGATCGTCAAGATTCCTAAGGAGAAAATATACTTACGAGATCCTCACGACTCGTAAGGAGAACTCTCTTACGGGACCCTCACGGCTCATAAGATTTGAAAGTCTTAAGTTACAGAAACCTAAACCTGTTCTTAAGCAAATCCTCCACAACCTTCGATATTGCCCTACAAGGGACTCAATACTGACCCTTGTATACAATCCACGGGCGCGAATAAACATTTCCCCAGCAAAGTCCAACCCTTGTAGGTCCTCTCGATCCATAAGGAGAAAGCCCTCTTGTAGGATCCTTACGACTTACAGAGGAGCACACACTTAGGAATCCTCACGATCCCTCAGGAGAAAATACACCTGCAAGATCCTCACGACTTGTATGGAGAAATACCTTTGTGAGACCCTTACGGCTCATGAAGTCAAAAGCCTTGGTCGACAGGACCCTTAACCCTGTTTGCTGAGCCACCTTTGTTCATCATCGACAAAGGCAAATGATGATTCGCTCCTGGAAACATTCCAGTTGTAGCGGTGCTGATGCCGAAATCGGTGCCTAAAATCCAGGCTTGCAGTGAAAAAGCTAGCAAGCCACACATGCCTACAAAATAGCCGAAATGATGGGGCAACTTGCAATAAAAAGCAGCAAGTAAAAATGAAGGCATGAAAAATAGCCGAAATGATGGGGCAACTCGCAATAAAAAGCAGCGAGCAGAAAATAAATAGATAGCCGAAATGATTGGGTGTTCACATCATAATATTGCAATTCATACGCCCCACTTTCGTGCATTTTATAAGTAAACAGATGCTTTTGACGATCGTTTGTTGCATGTTACAGGATACAGATTTCTGGAGCAAATACAGTGAAAAAGACACAAAACAACAGAAAAAGGGACTTTTGACCAACAATTAGACGGATCCTAGTCAAGCCTAGACGAAGAACAGTGCAAGGTCCAAACATGTCAAGTGAACGGTCAAAAGATACGAACAAGTTTCACTGAAGATCTGGAGAAGACCTAGAAGCCCAACAGCGAAAATACACATAGAAACAGAAAGCCAAGAAGCCCAGAGGAAAGCCCACAAAACCACAGATCCCACTTCCCTAATTTGGCCGCGGAACTGCGGCCAAACCCTGCCTTGCGCCGCGGTTCCGCGGCCATGTGGTGTCCATGTCGGTGGATTTCTTCTGTGCTGTTGTGTCGGTGCAGATGTTAGGATTCTCAGGGGTCAAATCTGTAATTTAACATGCGCGAGACTCTGAAACCCTAACTCTTCTGTTTACTTATAAATTGTAATCTAGATCTGTAAAAATGTATGCCTCTTTATATTCAATAAAAGTGAGATTTGTTGGAGAATTCAGAGCATCATCTTTTATTGTAAGTTTATAAATTCCTGCCTTAGTTTAATTGTTCTATTTGCCCTAGTAATCATTTGTTTGCTGTAGTTCACTCGTTAGCTAGTTTAATCTGTCGTAAGGTAATTCTTTAAAACATAAACATAAAAATGTCTCGTTGTAATAATTCCCTAATGAGCGAGTAAAATCCTCGCTCGTTAGGGTTAGGAACAAGGGAGTAAGTAAGAGATGGATATCTCTCACCTCCTTCAATGCCGACTTATTTTTAAAAACGAAATCTTCATGCACGCATATACGATCCGCCCCCTACGGCACCCTACCTATAAGGTAACGGTGAACCGTAGTATAAAAGGCCGGACATATATGACGCCCATGAAGATCACATCAATTAATAGGAAAGGACGGACAAGGATCTAGAGGAAGAAACTTTGTTTCTTCCCGATCATCCTAATCCCTTTTGCTAATGATTGTTGTGATTTTTCTAAAAGCTTAAATCACGGCATTGAAAGAGGTGAACACATTGATCTCAACACCCCTACCTTCGGCCTAACCCTAATGAGTCCTTTCTTATCACATAACTTCGTCTTAAATTCAACCGACAAAAACCAAACAACAATTTGAATCAACTCGTTATAACACAAAAACAGGAACTAACACATCCCTGCGGATCGACCCGTATTCACCGGCTAGCTGCGAAGCGACGCCGTTTCTGATTACGGTAAACTACAATTTTTGGATTAATCAAATGGCGCCGTTGCCGGGGATGGCGTAATTTTCTCTTTTTGTATGATTTCGGGTTGATATAAACTTAGAAAAATTATAAAAATCAGAAAATACAAATTACAAAAATTAGCTTTTCATTATTTTTATCTGTTTGAAGGGTTTCTCGTTTGAATCTTGCAGGAATGACAAGAACTTTTGGATCTGGAATTTTACAGAGGGTCAAAACAAAAAAGGGAACATCAGAACAAAGTAGAATTGGTTAGCAGGAGCTGCACAAAATTTTTCAGAGGCTGAACCCACTGTAGTGCCGTGTTTCCGCCGCCAAAGGGCCTCCAAAACCACGGTTCCGTCGCGCATTGGCCACGTCAGCACTTGAAAATTGCACGGTTTGATTTCTCTCTCTCCCCTCTGCAACCTCCATATCTCCACTGTGAAAATTCTCTGCAGGTTTCTTTGCGCTAAAAAAAATCTTCTTCCCCCTTCTAAATAACAGATTTGCTGCAGGTTTCTTTGCGCCGCGCTAAAATTGATTGCAAGTGAATTTTTTGTTTTGCATAATTTAATCGGACTTAAGGGGCTATTTGACCAAACTCAGATTGGGTGGGGATTTCATCACCCTTCCCAGGACCCCAGAAAACACCTAAAGCATTTTGCATCGACCACCTTTAATTAAAAAAGATTAGACTCAGACCTAAGGACAGAGAGCTCAATAGGAAAAGGACTAGGGTAGGCATCGGCCATTTATCCTAACCGACATTGCGGTGTCTAGGCTAGTGGTTATTAATTAGGCCCACTGTAGTGGTGGTTCCTTCCCACTTACCTGGCCGTATTTGTCCGTGAAGAGACGGTTTGAGGTCTATTTCTAGCCCTAGTTAGGAGCTGTCTAGAAGACCTAGACGACCCTAGATCTAGGCCTGATTGTGCATGTGTGGTTGATACAGTTGTGTCACGAGTCCGTTTTCAAAAACCTCTTTGCAAAACTCACACACAAATAAAAAAATATATAAAAAAAAACAAATAAAAACTTTTCAAAAACTTGCAACTTGTCGCAAAAAGAAAACCTGCAAATTCACCATACCACTTTCCCTCACTGACATTATCTTACCCCCACATTCTGTTTTTCTTTTTTCTGACTGCACTATCCCTTTTAGTGTATGTCACTTTGGACTAGGGATACAGACGCCCGATTAGTCCGCGTTTCGTTGGTACCGACCAACGAACCCTTCGACACCGAAGTCGAAAATCCGTCCACTTTCTTACCCTCACCTTCAACTTCTTTCACCGAAGGTATGTCGGGATTTAACCCCAAAAATACCTTACCGACGGGAAGAATTTCACCTCCACCAGGTGCGAATAACCCGAACCAGCCGCCTGTTGAAGCACCCGCACGAGTTGCGCTCCAGGACCTCTTCTACCCCATCCGCACTTCTTTACCCACCTGTCTTTCACCCCCACCGGCAAATGGGGACAATTTTGAGATTAAACCACATTTCATCAATATGCTGCCGAAATTTCACGGTTTGGAAACTGAAGACGCATATATCTTTATTAATAAATTCTAAAATGTGTGCGCTATGATGAAAACGACCCAATTGAGTGATGACGCTATAAGGCTAAGGGTCTTTCCTTTCACCTTATGTGACCTAGCCGAGAAGTGGCTATATAGCACCGCATCACATTCCATAAGAAATTGGGATGAGTTTGTGAAGGCTTTTCTGAAAAAGTTCTATCCTCACCATAAAACTGCCAGAATTCGAAATGAAATAATTCAATTCTCACAACTTTCTTCCGAACCATTCTGGAAGTGCTTCGAGAGATTCAAGGACCTATTAGTTCAATGCCCTCATCATGGGATAGAAAGTTGGCAACTTTGCCAAACATTATACGAGGGATTGAACTCGGCAACGAAGCAGTTGCTAGAAACCATCTGTCAAGGTCATTTTCTCTCTAAGTCTAATGATGAGGCGTGGCAGTTTCTCGAGGATCTTAGTGAGCAGACAATACAGTGGGAGAGCACCAAGACCACATCAGCTTCTAGTGGTCAATCTAGGACAGGCATACATCAAATAGAGATGTCGATTGCTATGAAGGCCGAGATGGCCGCTCTTACGAAAAAGCTAGAAGCGATCGAGACCAAAATCTCGTCGTCTTCTCCTGCCCCTGCTATGCCCCCACGAACTGTCTGTGCTTATTATGCGGATCCATCGCACCTGACCGAAGAATGTCCTTATAATGCATCTACACAAGGACAGGATCAAGTCAATGCTGCATTTCAGCAACGACAAAGAAACGATCTGTACTCTTCGACGTATAATCCGGGGTGGAGGAGTCACCCAAATTTCGCTTGGAACCAAAATCAACAATTCCAAGGAAATAATAATAATTTTCAAAGACCTCCTCCTCCACAACAACAACAAGCACCCTCGCAAACTCAATATCAACCGCAACAATTTCAACAACAACCTTACCCTAATCAGGTGAACAACTTTGTGCCGAACAATGCTTACCAGCCAAACAATTATGTTCAACCTAATAATGATAAGGTTAGCTCGCTCGAAAGAAGTCTGGATGCGTTCCTTAAGCAATCTACACAGTCTACAGCAAGACTTGAGACTTCTATTCAATCTTTAGTGCAAAATAGTGCCTCCCATGATCAGAGTATCAAATCTATAGAGGCACAAATTGCACAACTCAATGCAGCTTTGAGCGAGCGCGAAAAAGAAAAACTCCCGTCTCAACCGTTGCCCAACCCCGGTCACGCACATGCTGCACACAATCAGCAAAATCATAACGTAAATGCTGTGACCACGTTGAGATCGGGAAAAGTGTTGCGGAACAATGTGGGCATTAACAATGACACCCCTGCCCGTGGGTCTTCTTCATCTTCTTCACCATCTTCTTCTTTTTTAGAGCCTATTCTCCACCCTTCACATGGCTCTACCTCTTCTAGCTTGAACGGACCTAATTCTCACGACATGAACACATCTACACGAGGTACCGTTCCAACTCGACAATCTGATCCACAAAAATTGGACTCAACCACTTTTCAAAATGTTCCTTTTCCTAATCGGTTGAGATCCAATAAACCAACTCCTCAAATGGAAAAGATTGTCGAGTTGTTCAAACAGGTTAGCATAAACATCCCTCTTTTGGATGCAGTTCAGCAAGTTCCTTCATATGCCAAAATTTTAAAGGACTTGTGCACCAAAAAGAGGAAGTCGCAAGTGCCAAAGAAAGTTTTTGTGGCTAGTGCTATTAGCGATGCTCTTGTAAATTCCCTTCCCCCAAAACAAAAGGACCCCGGGTGTCCTACCATTTCGATAACAATTGGGGACAAAAACATCAATAGAGCACTATTAGATCTTGGCGCGAGCGTCAATTTGCTACCCTATTCTGTGTACGAGCAATTGGGCGTTGGAGAGCTTAAGCCCACTCACTGTACTCTCCAAATGGCCGACCGGTCAATAACTCATCCTAGGGGAGAGCTGGAGGATGTGTTGATAAGAGTAGGGGATTTCATTTTCCCCGTTGACTTTATTGTGATGGACACACAACCTGTCGCTAACCCCCGGAACCAAATTCCGGTAATACTAGGTCGACCATTTTTGGCAACTTCCAACGCAGTGATCAATTGTCGTAATGGTTCAATGAACTTATCCTTCGGCAATATGACAATTGAGCTCAATATTTTCAAGTTAGGAAGTCAGCCTGCTGAGCCCAATGCTAGCGTACTTGATGTTTGCTCGATCAATGAGATCGCTGAGGAGGACTGTGAATTCGAGAATTTTTTGTTCGATCACAGCAATGTTAACGCCACTAGTGCGTTCCTCCTAGAATCCGACGCAGCTTTCACCACGGATAATGATTTTGAGTGCTTCACCTTCGTTGATGACTTTGAAGACTCATCACCTGAATTGGAGTCTTTTGCTTTTTCGGATGAGATAATTGAACCATCCGACACTATTGCGTACACTCGGTTCGAACCTTTGATGGAATCATTCGAGTTTGAAACAACTACCCCATTGTTACCATCTATTGTTTCACCTCCTAAACTCGAATTAAAGCTTTTGCCGACACACCTAAAATATGCATATCTAGGTGATAATGAGACCTTACCCGTCATTATATCAGCCTCTCTAGCTCTTGAGCAAGAGAAGGCTCTTTTGATGGTCTTACATAATAATCGGCAAGCTTTCGGCTGGTCTATGGCGGACATTAAGGGGATTAGTCCCCTCATAGTCGAGCATCATATACACTTAATGGATGATGCCAAGCCAGCACGAGATCCACAAAGGCGCCTCAACCCCATCATGAAAGAGGCGGTTAAGAAGGAAATTGTCAAGTGTCTGGATAGCGGTATCATTTACCCTATCTCGGATAGCCAATGGGTTATCCCAATCCACGTCGTGCCAAAGAAATCAGGCATTACGGTCATTACAAACGAGGCAAATGAGTTGATTCCCACTCGCACCCAAACTGGGTGGCGAGTCTGCATAGACTATAGGAAACTCAATGCCGCAACAAGGAAAGACCACTTTCCTTTACCTTTCATTGACCAAATGCTTGAGCGTTTGGCAGGGCACGAGTTCTATTGCTTTCTCGATGGCTATTCCGGTTACAATCAAGTCCCCATCGCCAAAGAGGATCAAGACAAGACAACATTCACTTGTCCCTTTGGCACCTTTGCTTATCGTCGCATGCCCTTCAGGTTATGCAATGCACCCGCAACATTTCAGCGGTGTATGATGGGGATCTTTTCAGACATGGTTGAAAAGTTCTTGGAGATCTTTATGGACGATTTCTCCATCTTTGGCGACTCCTTCGACGAGTGTTTACACCATCTTGACGCTGTTCTTACCCGCTGCAGGGATAAGAACCTAACATTAAATTGGGAGAAGTGACATTTCATGGTGCGAGAGGGCATTGTTCTAGGACATGTCATTTCGCAAAACGGCATCGAGTTAGACAGGGCTAAAATCGAAATGATTTCTAACCTACCTCCCCCAAAGTGCGTCAAAGATATCAGAGCCTTCCTTGGCCACGCCGGTTTTTACAGACGGTTTATCAAGGACTTTAGTAAGATTGCTAGACCCTTGACTCTCTTACTGGCCAAGGACACGACCTTCGCTTTTGACTCCACATGTACTGAAGCATTCGAGTCTTTAAAACATTCACTCATCACTGCGCCCATACTTTCATCTCCCGACTGGACGCACCCTTTTGAAATCATATGCGACGCATCAGACTTTGCAATTGGCGCTGTTCTTGGACAGCACATTAATAAGATGCCGCACGTGATTTATTATGCTAGCCGAACACTAAATGAGGCCCAACTTAATTACACAACAACAGAGAAAGAATTTTTAGCTGTTGTGTTCGCACTCGAAAAATTTCGGCCTTATTTAATCGGCTCTCCAGTCGTTGTTTATACTGATCATTCGGCTCTTCGCCACCTCTTTGCGAAGAAGGATGCTAAGTCTAGGTTAATACGTTGGATCCTTTTATTGCAAGAATTTGACCTTGTCATTAAGGACAAAAAGGGATGTGAAAACGTAGTAGCTGATCACCTATCACGACTTCCTTCTTCGCCCACGCTCGATCTTCCAATCTCTGACGTTTTTCCCGACGAACAGCTCTTGACTGTTTCTTGCGAACCATGGTTCGCCGATATTGTAAATTATTTAGCCACCGGCCTGATTCCTAATGATTGGTCGAAACAGGATAAGCTTCGATTTTTGTCCCAAGTAAAGCATTTTTACTGGGATGAACCCCATCTTTTCAAATACTGTTCCGACCAAATCATTCGTCGGTGTGTGCCCGAGAGTGAGGTCAAGAGCGTGCTGTCTTTCTGCCATGATCAAGCATGTGGCGGGCACTTTGGCCCAAAGAAGACAGCCGAAAAAGTTTTGCAGTGTGGTTTCTATTGGCCACGACTCTTCAAGGATGCATTTGAATACTGCAAAACTTGCTCCCGGTGCCAACATTTGGGCCGGATTTCGCGGAGAAACGAAATGCCACTCCAACCCATTTTGGTAGTGGACATTTTTGATGTTTGGGGTATAGATTTTATGGGACCATTTCCTAACTCTTTTGGAAATGTGTATATTCTGTTGGCAGTTGACTACGTTTCTAAGTGGGTCGAGGTTGTGCCCAGCCGAACGAACGATAATAAAATTGTCGTTCGATTCCTTAAAGAACACATATTTTCTCGATTCGGGCACCCTCGGGCGATTATAAGTGATAATGGTTCTCACTTCTGCAATAGGACTTTTGAGTCCTTGATGCGTAAATACTCTATCACCCACAAATTGTCAACACCGTATCACCCCCAAACATGTGGGCAAGCCGAGATTTCAAATCGGCAAATAAAGCAAATTTTGGAGAAAACGGTTTCCAAAAACCGTAAGGATTGGTCGCTTAAATTGATAGATGCACTATGGGCTTTCCGTACTGCATATAAGACCGATCTTGGTATGTCTCCATACCGGCTTGTATACGGGAAGGCTTGCCACCTCCCAGTGGAGATCGAGCACAAAGCTTTTTGGGCTATCAAAGAGCTAAATTTGTCTTTAGGAGATGCGGGCAGCAACAGAAAACTGCAATTGAATGAGTTGGAGGAGCTAAGGGATGAGGCATTTGACAATGCCATAACTGCTAAAAACCGAGCCAAGGTGTTCCACGATAAACACCTGTTACGAAAAACTTTTGAACCTGGTCAACAGGTTCTACTTTATGACACTCGGTTACACTGTCATCCCGGTAAGCTCAGGTCCAGATGGAGAGGACCTTTTGTAGTCCGCACCGTTTATCCGCACGGTGCGGTTGATCTTGAGAACCCTGAAGACGGTACCTTATTTAAGGTAAATGGACATCGACTAAAACCGTTCTTCACTACGGATCCTTCGGAGGAGCTCCTGTTTTTGCAGGAGCCGATTTACACTGATTGATCTTCCTCCGCTTTCACCCCCATACTTTGTTTCCCAATGACACTATTTCGAATAAGTTTAGGGGTGTGTATATCATTTGTATGTATATTTCCAAAATACCATAAAAAAATAAATAAAAAAAAATTAATAATTTTTTGGACCTAATTGCAAATTTGCAGATTACAAGCTGTTTTTACAAATAAAACCCTCGTCTTAAAGGGTGTTTTGTGTAAATAACCCTTTCTACCCTTATTTAAAGGAATCGAGCCCCCTCTGTTGTTCACCCTAAAACATTTTCTTCTCATCAAACCCTAGCCGCCACCTACAAGCCTCTGCAGAAAATTGCCGACGCGCCGCCACCATCCAACCGCGGAACCGCCGCATCTGCCGCCTCCCGCCGCTGATCCGTTGCCGCCGTGCCTCGTCACCCCCTGAAATTTTCAGGGGAGGTAAACCTGAACCCATACTCTCTGTTTCTGCATATACTTTTCTCTGTAAAATTGTGATGGCACATAAAATGCAGTACGAGAGAGATTTTTCGCCGGTATTCGCACACGAGATCTATGGTTCATACTTCCCACACGAAATCGCACAAAGGGGTTGGAATTTCCTCATCTATAATCATGGATCTACATTTGCTATCCCTAACCTAGTTGCCCAATTTTACGAGTCAATGGAAGATAATAGCCTAGACAACTTAGGTTACATTAAACTGATCTGGGGAAATAATGAAATTCGCATCGATAGGGACATGATACATGAGGTTACACTCATACCACGTGTACCTGCACATGAACACCCTCTTCGCTTTGAAGATTACATGCCATTGATGGGTAATGACTGTGCACGAGAACCGCGTAAGGGGATCCAAGCACGGACCCTTTTCGCAAACGTTTTGACTGTGTGCCGGTGGGCACAAAACAATATTTTTGGAAGTTCTCATAACACGACCTTTTTCACCCCTTCGTTACATGTCGTCCACACTTTAATGACAAAAAATCCTAGGTTCGACATGTGCACGGTTTTACTGCAATCCATAGGTACGGGTAAACGAGGTAACGTATATCCATGTCCCATGCTCGTATCCCAACTCTGCCGTTATTTCCTCCCAGCCGAGGAATTTGACTCATATTTGATAGACGGTGCCCCAGTACGACCACTTTTAGAGGGCGTCTCCTCGTCCTACTCTAGACTCACGGATATATGGACACGAACTGAACCGGCAGAAAACGTACCTGCACACACCCTCAGCTCAAGCTCGACTTCTAGCGGGGAAGAGCTAACACCCCAGGAGCATGCGCGATTAATGCGAAGAACAGTGAGAAGAATAGACTCTTTGCGGGATGAGTTTCGGGCAACTGCACGAGAGCACGACCGTCGGTTGACGGAGATTGAGCGGGGGATCCAGACACTTTTGGCTAGAGGGGAGAGATCACGTTCACGCTCACGAGCGCGATGTGGGGCCGGGCAGTGAGGGCACTGCTTTGCTCATGTTTGGGGGTATTAGAGGGTGATGTATATAGTTATCCTTCGCATTGCATATTGTATATATTTTTGTTTTCCTTTTGCATATTTAATTTCTGCATTGCATCTTTATATAAAAATCATAAAGATTTGAAAAATTTGAAAAATACAAAAAAAAATTTGTAAACGGAAAGATCATAAAAATTTGAAAAATTTGAAAACGTATAAAAATTATTCAATTTTGGTTGATTAACTTGAGTTTGATAAAAAGGTTAACTGGCTAGGAAAAACTAGATCTTAGACTTAGCAAATTAAAAACCCTAAAAATAAACATTCCTTAAAGTTTAACAGTAGAGAATATATGTCTTTATAGGTTATTTAGGAATAAGCAAATTTTGGGTTCACTTTGTGGGTTAAGCCAAAACGAGGGAAGAGTATTAATATTCTTATTAGAGTATAAGTTCGAAAGATAGTTCCTAGCTTAAGTTTAGATTCTAAAAACATGTACCCTACAAATTGCACAATCACGCACCTCGAAACTTGGATTAGTAGAAGAGACCTTGAATTACTCTTGTCTAAAGTCCTTAGCACAATAAAATAAAAAGGGTGAATAAAAAAAATGGACACTGGTTTTTGTGATTACTTAGGGCTAGAAAATTATTTAGCGAGGGTGCTTCATCACCTAGTGCCTTAGACCAACTGGTTTGGGAGCCACTGCTAAAAGCCTTGGGTATTGCAAAACTAGGAAATACGCGTTAAAGGGCTAACGCATCTTGTAATCGGCTGTTGGTACCTCAAGAAGTATTAGCAGTCGCATGAAGGATGTGTAAGCAAAAGTTGAGAAAAATTCACAAATTAATGAGTGCTTTGGACAATGGACGAGAGTACGATTGCTTTATTTGAATTTCCAAGTATAGGGGTGAAAAATTACACACACGTGGGGATATATGATTAGAGTTTAGATAAGAGAAAGGAATGAAAAATAAAACTTGTATCTTTAATAAGAGTTGATAGAAATTCCTAAGTGGAGATGAAACTCTAGAAGAAAAACTTAAGAAATGCTGAATTCTAAGTAATTTTATAGAACATGTACAATCTTAAGTTGCATAATAAGGAAGTGTGAAGAATATGGGTGGATAATTTGCGGGGCGACGATAATAGAAGTCCTTGTTAGAAAAACCTAATTGGAAAACAAAAGTCGAAAAACCTAGTTGATAGGATTTTGTGGGTGTAATCCGCTGAAAACCCTCAGGAGACAACACTCCTCCTACTAGGGACACCTAGAGGTTTAACGGCTTGTTGCACGTGCCCAGTGCAATCGCGTTTCCCTGCGAAAGTGTGGCTAGGTTAGAATAAAATAAAAAGTTTGCTCGAGGACGAGCAAAAGGTAAGTTTGGGGGTATTTGTTCACATTATAATATTGCAATTCATACGCCCCACTTTCGTGCATTTTATAAGTAAACAGATGCTTTTGACGATCGTTTGTTGCATGTTACAGGATACAGATTTCTGGAGCAAATACAGTGAAAAAGACACAAAACAACAGAAAAAGGGACTTTTGACCAACAATTAGACGGATCCTAGTCAAGCCTAGACGAAGAACAGTGCAAGGTCCAAACATGTCAAGTGAACGGTCAAAAGATACGAACAAGTTTCACTGAAGATCTGGAGAAGACCTAGAAGCCCAACAGAGAAAATACACATAGAAACAGAAAGCCAAGAAGCCCAGAGGAAAGCCCACAAAACCACAGAGCCCACTTCCCTAATTTGGCCGCGGAACCGCGGCCAAACCCTGCCTTGCGTCGCGGTTCCGCGGCCATGTGGTGCCCGTGTCGGTGGATTTCTTCTGTGCTGTTGTGTCGGTGCAGATGTTAGGATTCTCAGGGGTCAAATCTGTAATTTAACATGCGCGAGACTCTGAAACCCTAACTCTTCTGTTTACTTATAAATTGTAATCTAGATCTGTAAAAATGTATGCCTCTTTATATTCAATAAAAGTGAGATTTGTTGGAGAATTCAGAGCATCATCTTTTATTGTAAGTTTTTAAATTCCTGCCTTAGTTTAATTGTTCTACTTGCCCTAGTAATCATTTGTTTGCTGTAGTTCACTCGTTAGCTAGTTTAATCTGTCGTAAGGTAATTCTTTAAAACATAAACATAAAAATGTCTCGTTGTAATAATTCCCTAATGAGCGAGTAAAATCCTCGCTCGTTAGGGTTAGGAACAAGGGAGTAAGTGAGAGATGGATGTCTCTCACCTCCTTCAATGCCGAATTATTTTTAAAAACGAAATCTTCATGCACGCATATACGATCCGCCCCCTACGGCACCTTACCTATAAGGTAACGGTGAACCGTAGTATAAAAGGCCGAACATATATGACGCCCATGAAGATCACATCAATTAATAGGAAAGGGCGGACAAGGATCTAGAGGAAGAAACTTTGTTTCTTCCCGATCATCCTAATCCCTTTTGCTAATGATTGTTGTGATTTTTCTAAAAGCTTAAATCACGGCATTGAAAGAGGTGAACACATTGATCTCAACATCCCTACCTTCGGCCTAACCCTAATGAGTCCTTTCTTATCACATAACTTCGTCTTAAATTCAACCGACAAAAACCAAACAACAATTTGAATCAACTCGTTATAACACAAAAACAGGAACTAACACATCCCTGCGGATCGACCCGTATTCACCGGCTAGCTGCGAAGCGACGCCGTTTCTGATTACGGTAAACTACAATTTTTGGATTAATCATTGGGCACCGCGAAAAAATAGCCGAAATGATGGGGCAATCACGACCTTCGCGATATAAAAGCTGAAACGATAGAGCATCGCGGAAAAAGAAATAAAATAAAAATAAAATTTATGCCTTACAGGTGATGTTCCCTCACACCCTGTACACAATCCAAGGGCGTAAACAAAAAGGGAACATACCTTCCCCCCCAGGTTTCACCAAAGAAAGAAGCTAAATCTCGACGGGCCACAAGCGACCTAGAGATCATCTCAACACTCGTCTCGTAACGACGGACACAACTTCAAGCTAAGCGGAATAGCGGCAACTCCCAGTTCCATGGCTCGGTGGTATACATATCGCCAACAGTCAGACCTCCATCCCGTGAAATGCGGATACAATCAGCAAAATTCCTGGTTACGTGGAAAGCGGATAATGTCACTCTTTGACCCCGTGGAAAATGTCCAGAGCAGATCCTGGTCCTCGCAGAGCACGGCAATGAACCCGTGTGAAGCATCCAGAGCGGAGCCTAGTCCTCACCGAGCACGGCAGTGAACCCGTGTGAAGCATCTAGTGCAAAATTCCTGGTTACGTGGAAAGCGGATAATGTCACTCTTTGACCCCGTGGAAAATGTCCAGAGCAGATCCTGGTCCTCGCAGAGCACGGCAATGAACCCGTGTGAAGCATCCAGAGCAGAGCCTAGTCCTCGCCGAGCACGGCAGTGAACCCGTGTGAAGCATCTAGTGCAAAATTCCTGGTTACGTGGAACGCGGATAATGTCACTCTTTGACCCCGTGGAAAACGTCCAGAGCGGATCCTGGTCCTCGCAGAGCACGGCAATGAACCCGTGTGAAGCATCCAGAGCGGAGCCTAGTCCTCGCCGAGCACGGCAGTGAACCCGTGTAAAGCATCTAGTGCAAAATTCCTGGTTACGTGGAACGCGGATAATGTCACTCTTTGACCCCGTGGAAAACGTCCAGAGCGGATCCTGGTCCTCGCAGAGCACGGCAGTGAACCCGTGTGAAGCATCCAGAGCGGAGCCTAGTCCTCGCCGAGCACGGCAGTGAACCCGTGTGAAGCATCTAGTGCAAAATTCCTGGTTACGTGGAACGCGGATAATGTCACTCTTTGACCCTGTGGAAAACGTCCAGAGCGGATCCTGGTCCTCGCAGAGCATGGCAGTGAACCCGTGTGAAGCATCCAGAGCGGAGCCTGGTCCTCGCAGAGCACGGCAGTGAACCCGTGTGAAGCATCCAGAGCGGAGCCTAGTCCTCGCCGAGCACGGCAGTGAACCCATGTGAAGCATCTAGTGCAAAATTCCAGGTTACGTGGAACGCGGATAACGTCACTCTTTGACCCCGCGGAAAACGCCCAGAGCGGAGCCTGGTCCTCGCCAAGTACGGCAGTGAACCCGTGTGAAGCATCCAGAGCAAATACCGGACTGTGGAGTCCTTAAAATCCACGGACTATGACGTCCTTAACCTCGACCGTGATGTCTTAAAACTAACGATCAACCACCCCGATTCCCTACGGATTCTGCCTTGGTTTAAGGGTACATCTCTTTACTCCTTTGATACCTGGCGTTGTAATTCCTCAACGTCTTCAAAGAGGTGATGGGTCCCTGCAACCAAACATCGGACTGTGGAGTCCCTAAATCCACGGACTATGAGGTCCTTAACCTTGACCGTGATGTCTTAAAACTAACATCGGACTGTGGAGTCCCTAAATCCACGGACTATGAGGTCCTTAACCTTGACCGTGATGTCTTAAAACTAACATCGGACTGTGGAGTCCCTAAATCCACGGACTATGAGGTCCTTAACCTTGACCGTGATGTCTTAAAACTTACAGCGGACGGTGGAGTCCCCAAATCCACGGACTATGAGGTCCTTAACCTCGACCGCGACGTCTTTAAACTACGATACCTGGAGCAGCCCCTGACCCCGTGAAACACGGATAAGGGTGACCACATCCAGCACTTGCAGGTCCTCACGACCTGTAAGGAAGAAAAACTCTCTTGTGAGATCCTTACGACTCTCAAGGGAAAACCCGCGTAAGAATCCTCACGATTTTTAAGAAGAACTTACACCTATGGGATCCTCTCGACCTGTAGGGAGAAAAACTCTTTATGAGACCCTCGTGGCTCATAAAATGCAAAAGTCTTTGGAAGCAGATCTTAACCCTGAATCCTGAGCCATCGCTGTCCTGCAAGGAGATCAAGATAGGATATCCGCAGAATACATTCAATAAAAAGGGGATACACCATTGAGAGGAAAATTGTATCTTTTATTCATAAGCCAAAATGGATACAAAATACAAGTCATGAAAGAAACAAAAAGAAAGATACTCTTATCCATGAGTATGTACAAAAAAAAGGGAGAAAAGATACAAGTCCTCAAGCCGGCAGGCGGTGCAATAATTTTACCAGCTCATCGTTTTGTTGCTGAGCCACGGCTTCATGACGCGAGATCTCCAGAAGACGAGCCTCCGCCTGAGCTTGCTGAGCCTGATACGAAGCAAGCCGAGCTTCAAGCTCTTTCTCGGTGGCTTTATGAGCCTCGACCCTCTCACGAGTGAACGTGGCAGCTTTTTCGAGAGCCACTACCTCTTTTATGGACTCCTGGAGCACTCGCCAGAGTTCGTATGCTTTGTTGGCCTTGGCTGTGAGGCTGGCCTGAAGCTCGCTCAGCGCCTTAAAAGCCAATTCCCTCTCCGAGAACTTGCGGCCAAGCCTCTTCTCGCACGACGTCATGTTGGCCGCACATCGTGCTATCAGACCCCGCAACTCCGCTTTTGCAGCCACGGCTTCCGAGGAAAGGCGAGAACATTCGAGAGGGTACAAACAAGCCTCCACCTTCCTACAGAACTCCACCCAGACCCGCACCACCTCCTCGCTATGATAGGTGGCGAGAAAAGGAAGGGAGCCGTTAGCTTCAGCGGCAAATGCTTCGGCTGTGGTCGCACTACCAGCACGGAGCTCCTCGACGAAAGAAGATAGGGAGACAAGGCTCAATTGGGCCAAGCGTTCTGAAGCCCGCAAAGCGTAGGGGCCGGGCGGCATCACAATGCGCGATTCCAAAGCCATGGAGACTGGCAGGGCTGTTCAAATTTGGCAAATGTTAGTAAAACTCTTAAACGCAGAATGAACTGGACTATAATAAAATGTCACTCACCGACAGTCATGCAAGTAGAAGCTGAAGGTTCCCCTGGCCCTTCAACGACCTCGACCTCATCGTCGGCTTCCAAAACTAGAAGAGACATCAACGTCATTTCGCAAAATAGTAACAATGCTATGGTAAAAAACGGCGAATGACACTAACCTTGCCCAGAGGAAAGGACAATACGCTGAGGGGAGATCGCCTGTGGAGCTGCCATCTCCAATAAACGCTGAAATGACTGGCGAGGCGACAGATCCGCGATCGTGGCCGCCAAACCGCGCAATTCTGGGAAAGATAAAAGAGTTCAGACTATGAAGGGGTTGCTAAATTAAAATGCAGAGGGATACCTTCAACACTCCTCCCATTCTGAGCCGGGGGGATAGCAGCTTCAACGGTCTCCGCCGTGACCTCAGGCTCCAACAAAGGGAGAGTAGTCCCGACTACCTCGCTTCCAGCCTTTGGGCCGCCCTCAGTAAGAGTCATTGGGGCGGCGGCCTCCAAAGGAGCCTCCCCCAAAGGGGCAAGCACTCCCTGATCAAGAACCGCCGCTGGAGGTTCTACCATGAGGGGAGCAGCCTCATCAGCCCCCTCCACATCCAGTAAGGCTTCATTGAGAATTTCGGCGGGCTTTAGCTTTAATGGGCCAGTAGGGAGCTCCCCCAGCGTCGAAGATTCTGCACAATTCAAACAAGAATAATGATACATATGCACGGGCATAAATAATCGGAAAGACTACAAAAAAAGCACAACGTATCTATATGCAAAGAAGCCCTCAATATGGCTTCTTCAAGCCGCTTCTCTTTCTCAAGGAGGTAAGCTCGCCGGGGTTCAAGGGTAGACTCATGACCGCCGGTCCATAAAGAATGTGCATCAGCTGCGTCTTCTGAAGCGGCCTGCTTCAAAGCCCTTTCCCCCCATTCCTCCAAAGGGCCGATAAATCGCCGCCGAATCCACGAAGGGTCTTCGTAAAAAATTACTGCGGAATAAGACTTCTTCGGAACCTTGGCGTTATGAGACGCGTCTTTTGAGCGCCGTATGGCCTCAGCCAACTGTGCGGCCTCCTCATCAGCCGAACTCGGAAAGAGAAGTCCAACGTCTGACTCTTGCAGGGCCAATGGTTCGTTTTCAAGGATAGGCTCAGACTCCACCACAGAATCAAGCGGGGTGGTAGCCGCTTTCCTCCGCCGTTTAGACCCAGAGCCGGCCACTGAGGATGACCGCTTCCTCCCTCACGAAGCCTTAGGGCGGCGCTGGCCCACATCGCCCTCAGCGCCCTCATCCGTGTTACTCTCGCTCGGTGCCACAACTGAGAACGACATCGCCATTGTCGACGCCACGGGGGGCGGTGCCGCCACCGGCAGAGGTGCTACTACTGGGGCCCGTTTACCCCGCGATCGGGAACCCAAGGGCATACCAGCTGTTGGAGTAAGGTCTACCCCTGACTCCCCCGGAATGAGCGCGGCGCCAATCTCCCTCAAAGGGAAGCGGACTGGAACCCTCGGTCGTAGCTTAGCTCCCGAAACCTGAGGAGGGGCGTCGTGACCAAGAAGCACCCTTCTTTCTTCAAGAATAATTGGGCTGATCCGATGAAGATACCAGCCCGTAAATGCACCCACACATCGGGGCATGTACTCGGCTTCAGGGACCATGAAACAGGAGCCGGTGTTCAGCCTCATGAAATGATGAGCGGCATCGCGAACAACATCAAGCGAAGGGATTGGGGCGACTATAAAAGCCTCGAAAGGAACGCCCTGGTCGTATCCGAGCTGCCGGGCGAATCGATGCGGATTATACCTCATAAAAAGAGCTGCACTGTCCTGGCGAAACACCAAGTAGCCCGGTCTAATTGTATACAAATGCGCGGCCTCCCGGGGCTTCAAAGAAGGTGCGTTGTCTTTTGACTGGTCCCAGAGTTGTTGAATCGGACCCGAAGGAGTAGACAAGACCCGATCATTAAAAACCAACCCGCCAGCGGTGGCATGGGGAGAAATCAGCACCCGAATAGCCCCGAATTGAGTCGGGTCGGCAGCAGAAGCACCCACTAGTCGCATAAGTCGCGGGAATGGATAAGCGTCGTAAAAAGCGGGCCTCTGATGCATAGCGAAAGCCCACAGCACATGCATTTCGACCCAGGACGTGAAATAATGAAGCGAAAAGTTCACTACATCCACGCCGGGTGTAGACGTATTAGCTGCGGTGCCCAATCCCTGATAGAGGTGCGCCAAGGCCGGGATGCCGATGGCCAACCGCGTCCCCTCAGCAATACGATGAGCCAGGTAGATAACCGAGGCTCTCATGAAGCGGCGATGCATGGGGATAACGAACCAACTGAGCCAAACACTAACAAACCCCACAAAGAACGTCTCCTCGTCCATGCCTGGGTCAGCAATGGATTCAAAAGATATTGGCGATATAATAGGGATGTAGTACTGAAGTAAATCTGATTCGGTGGTCGGCAACCTCTTCGGACCGAACCCAAAGGGGTCCCCAATGTTGGCAAACTTCGGGGCTGTCTTCGATAAGGCGTCCTCACGAAGGAAACGAGCAATGAAGCTCTTGAATGTAACGCCCTGCTCTTCGGACTCGGTGAATAATCGGTCGAAGATGCCTAGCGCTTTGATTAAACTGGGGCGCTTGTGGCGAACAGCATTCTCAGCAGACAAGCCGTCAACCGGGGCGGGCTCGGGTTCAAAAACGTACTCGTCAGGAGGCAACAACTCCTCATACAAACTACCCCTGATTGGCAACCCCAAAATATCATAGAATTATGCTAGGGAGATCGAGACCTCGCGATATCCTAGGATGAAAGTGTTGGTAGGAAGATTCCATTGATTTAAAAATGCCTTAACCCACCAGACATGCGGGGACTTATAATGGAATAGTGACGCGTATATGGCCTGATAAAGCCCGACTTTCTGCAACCGCGCACGATGGGCAGAAAGGATGTAGCGAGCCCAGAGATGGTAGCCCGTAGGATGCCGGGGAGTAAGCCCTATCTTATAAATTTGCCCCCACGGGTGGGCCTCACCCTGGCAGATACGCCACCCCCAGATGTTTATGGCCGGGATCGGATGGTTCGGAATACCGGTCGTCGAAGGCTCGAACCTCCCCGTTGGAGTCCAGTTGGGCATTTCCACGGCAAAAACCGTCCTCAGAGGATCCATCAGTAAAAATGGGAAAGTGGGCTCCGTCGGCACTGCGCAAAGAAAACTCCGGCGACCCTGAATAATCTGACTATACCAAGATCCCCATTGAAGAAGGTTGGTACAGTTCGGGTCATGGGCCCGAATCATCGCCATCGCTTCCTCATCAGATGGTGACTGAGGAAAAGCAGCCTCCGAGCGAGAAAAAGGAAAGCGTGGAACAGAAGCCATCGCACCTGAAATCCAATAAAGGAAGACCGTTAAAAGAAAAGTCAGCAATATATATATTCATGCATGAACATGAAGACTAGTTAAAGAAAGCAACAGCAGAGTTTTCTGGGACCATTGGCTACAAAACACATGGGCCCCACAGAATCCGGATGACGGCTCATTAATAACGAGACCAAACAGTTACAATAAAACAAAGGGAATATCCTCATTTAATAAAGAATGATGACCATGCACATTCCCCCCAACAGGATCTGTCTCGGGCTCTACAATGAATCCAACAAGATCAAAGGAATTAAATTCCCACAGAAGACATCATTACAAAACCCCTATTGCATTAATTGCAGAAGAACAACCTCGGGCCAAGAGACCCCAGGAAGCCTCCGTGTGAAGAAATCGATTTCTTCATTGGAATTAAATTCCTTATTAAGAAAAGGGAATTAAATTCCCAAAAACATTTTTGGGACGGAATTAAATTCCATGGATTTGAACCGCCATCATCATCTCCCTAAGGATCATCTAAACCCTAAGAGATCTTCTGTTGGAGGTTAAGTGGTCTCATATTTTGGTTAAAGAAATTGAAGAAAAATGGGTTCTTTGTGAAACCCTTAATGTGGATTTAAAATCCAGAGAGTGCTGTCAAAATGAAGGTGCTTCGATCACCATTACCTGAGGAGGAAGAGTCCTTTTAAACAGAGTTAAACTCTGAAAATGTTTTGAGGCAGAGAACTAAGCTCTGGAAACGAGAATTAAATTCTCAAGGGAAAAGGCTCTCAAAGGAAGAAGATAAGTAAAGTGAAGGCTAAATCAAGGAAAGAGGCTCCAGACAAGGGTCGCGTGCTCACACGTGACCAGTGCTTACGTGTTAGCACGTGATGACCAAGCAGCGGCAAAGGTATAGCGCAAAGGAAAGAAGAGGGCTCATTCCAAAGAGGGTCACGTGCCCACACGTGACCATGGGTCACGTGGTCACACGTGACCGGCTTTCAAAGCCCATTTTGCTAACAGAATTAAATTCTGAAAGAGATTCAAATCTTTCCAAAGGAAAGCGATTACCTGGAACCAATCGAATTAAAGATTTAAAGATGATTAAATATCATTTATCTATGGGAAAATCTCGAGTTTGGAAAGATTTCCCCTTTAAATCTAACCGAAATAACAAAGGAGAATCCCTGGACTTGAAATCCAATGGTGAATAAAATTCACCTAATAATCCAAAGGTCCAGAACGAATGATGGATGCAAATCAAATCTCTCAATGAAGATTCGTCAAAAAACTAATTGACTCGGCTGCTTCTCCTATAAATAGGAGCCAAGAGATACAAAAAGAATATATACGCAGAGGGAAGAAAAGGGAGAGAGCCTTGATACTTTGAGGAATTTGGATCTTCTGCAAAAGAAAACCCTAGGTAAGAAAGGGAAGGCTCCTTGAAAGAAAAGAGAATTTAATTCTCAACAGAGTTTAACTCTGATATATAAAACAGAAGAACATATCTTTTCTCTCTTTGATAGAGGATCTGCAAAGTGCACATCTCCCCTTGAAGTTGAGAATTTAATTCTCAATGGGTCGAGATCCTGCCATGCAGATCCAAAACATAGAGAGGGAACGGAAGCATGAGAATTTAATTCTCACAGAACTATAGGAATTTAATTCCTTAAAATAAAATTAGGGCTTGACCTTGTGTCATGGGAATTTAATTCCTTCAGAACAAAAAGAAACATGGTTTAACCCTAATTAAGAACTTAGTTATGTTGAAACAGCGGGAATTTAATTCCCTTAATCATAATTCTTTAACGGGAAATGGGAGTTTAATTCCTTAAAAGCTTTTATTAGGGTTTTACCCTATTCAGTTCTTCACATATATGAGGAATTTAATTCCTACAGAAAATTCAGAGTCCAACTCTATTCCAGAATATAAATCTTCAAAAGGAAGTAGGAATTTAATTCCTCCGAAATTATTGTCAGGGTTCAACCCTACGAGGAATTTAATTCCCGGAAAAGATTAACAGATCCTCTAAACAACATACATAGAGGCAGGGTCACGTGTCACCACGTGACCCCCCCAAAAGACCTACAGAAAGCCCCTTTGAGGCAGCACCCCACGTGACCCACGTGACCCTAGGCAGAAGCTTTAACATATAAGCATTTGAATGCCCGTCACGTAATGGCACGTGATGCTCTAAAAGATGCAATAGTCTCAGAAGAACAAATGAAGGGAGGGCGCTCTCACGTGTTGCCACGTGACCCCTCTTGCCTTAGTGTTTAACATTAAATTGAAACTCCCGAATCCAGTATTAAAACACTGTTGGGCCTTAGTGTTCAACACTAATCAAAGAACTTTATTCGCAGTGTTCAACACTGATTACCTTAGTGTTTAACACTAATCTGAGATCTCCGTTGCCAGTGTTTAACACTGATCTGTTTTAGTGATTATGATAATTTGAAAGCCTTGTTGCTGGTGTTTAACACCAATTATCTTTTAGTGTTAAACATTAACTTATCAATCTCGTTCCCAGTGTTCAACACTGATTGCTCTGTAGTGTTTAACACTAGGTTTTGGCCCAATTGGCTAAATGGATAGAGGCAAAGCCTCTCCTTCAATGGACCAACAGGAAGCCAATATTCCAGACATGATTGGACTTAGCCCAAGCTGGCCATGAGTCCTCAATTCGTAATTAACTGGGCTAATGGGCTCATAACATAATTAACTGGTCTTGATCCCAAATCGGGCCAAGGACTATTTAATCCACTCCGGTTCTAGGGTACATCTCTTCACTCCTTTGATACTTGGCATTGTAATCCCTCAATGTCTTTAAAGAGGTGACGGGTCCCGACGACCACACATTGATATGGACTGTGGGGTCCTTAAACCCATGGACTACGACGTCCTTAACCTTGACCGAGATGTCTTAAAACTAACAATGGACTGTGGGGTCCTTAAACCCACGGACTACGACGTCCTTAACTTTGACCGAGATGTCTTAAAACTAACAATGGACCGCAATGTCCTTAAACTACCCATGGACCGCAATGTCCTTAAACTACCCATGGACCACTATGTCCCTAAACTGGAAATGGACCACCACGTCCCTAAACTGGAACAATAGAGCCTCCGCATGCTCTTTTGTCGGATCTAAATGATCCCGTTTAAGTTGATCTTAGCCTCAAAGATGGCTAACGTATCCTTAAACCTTCAAACAGACTGGGCTATGAATCTCCCCCAATTAACTCTGGTTCGAGGGTACATCTCTGAACTCCTCTGATATCTGTCGTTGTAATCCTTCAATGTCGTCAGAGAGGTGACGGGTCCCGACGGCCATACATACGATGGACCACTATGTCCCTAAATTGGAACAATGGAGCCCAAACGCTCCTTTGTCGGATCTAAACGATCCCGTTAAGTGATCTTAGTCTCAAACTAGACTAACGTATCCTTAACAAACGTTTGAGTTGATCTTAGCCTCAAGTATGGCTAACATATCCTCAAACCAAACCCCCAAACCCAAATCTAAGATAACACGGATTTGGACTAGTCCACGCCCTACGGGCGACGACATAACTCAGTCTCCGTATACAATCCACGGGCAACCAAAAACAAAACCTAAAATAGACACACACGACACGAAGTGACCATCTGGAGAAGGAGAAAGTTGTTACCGCGATGCGGTAGCGTAATTAACTGCAGGGACTTGCGCCTGCAGGGAAGAGCGTCCCCACAATCAAAACCCCCTCAAATGAGGGGGAATCTGACGAAGTCTGCTACATCGGCCGCATCCGTTTAAACCTTCGATACATGGTGCCATAGATCAACTTGGCATCTTCGGAGAGGTGGACGGATAGCACCAATTAGCATCTGCCCCGAATCTCAGGCAAGACCCCACGTCTCGGCCGCCGTTCGGAGGGGAACAATTCTCAAGTACCTAAGAAGGACTAAGGAGATGTTCTTGGTTTACGACGCAAAAGATCTCAGGTTGGAGGCCTATGCTGATTCCGGCTTCCAGAGTGATAAGGACGATTCCAAGTCCATGTCAGGTTATTTCTTCACCCTCAATGGAGGGGCGGTGTGCTGGAAGAGCTCCAAGCAGGACACCGTTGCTGACTCGACGATGGAAGCGGAGTATATAGCTGCTTGCGATGCTGCAAAAGAAGCAGTCTGGATGAAGAAGTTCCTAACAGAACTTCAGGTGGTTCCTACCATTGTTGATCCAATACCTTTGTATTGCGACAACAACGGAGCTATAGCTTTTGCGAAGGAACCAAGGTCCCATCAGAAGTCCAGACACATCTTAAGGCGGTATCACCTGATCAGGGAGATCATTGATCGTCGGGAGATCGAGGTTCGGAGAGTTGCTTCTGAAGAGAATATTGCTGATCCATTCACGAAGGCCCTACCTCAGATTCAGTTCGAGAGACTACTCGAGATCATCGGTCTTCGATATGCCAGTACATGGCCCTACTGCAAGTGGGAGATTGTTAGTGTATATGCCCTAGGGGCCATTATTATATCATGCTAGTTTGTATATTACTTAATGGAAGCTTGGGATATTCACATGTATATAACAGTCTTGCTAAATATGGTAGTATGCTACTTGGTTTTTCTATCTTAATATGTGAGTATACGTATTGATAGAGCTCTTAGGATCTTGCTTGACTACCAGCGTTGTGATGGCAGTCACACTAGTGGGGGCTGGGTAGTCTACAAGCACATCCTTATTCAGGTCCCTAGTCGTTGGATTATCGAGACAGAGCATCGATACTCTGGAGTAGACTAGTATGTACGCTTCTCATCACAGTTGGGGAGATGGTCTGTCCCACAGCCGTCAGTACGTCGTACTGGAGATAGTATGCAGGTGCTCGTTGGGTTACAGGTACACCGGACAGGACTCACAGGGAACTGTTGGTTGGTTTTATACCAGTCGTCAGTGAACAGTTCCCAGGTGACATGAGTACAACATAGTTCGCAGACTTGACACTGCTACTTCGCCTCGAGTGTGTCCCACTGTTCTTAGATTGCTATCCTACCACGGCTCAAAGGAGTCGTGCAAACAGGTAGCAGTTGGGTGCAGTCCCGAGCACTTGGAGGCATTGGCGGTTAGACAGGATTCGTCTCTCCCGGTATTGGGGGTTGATATCGCGCTGTGTCAGAGAGCCATTACGCAAAGTCCCTGGCTAGGGCAAGCGAGATTTGCTGGTAGGTTCCAGTAGTTTCTCAGGGTGTAATGGGCTTTGCTCCGACACAACTTATACCGCTATTAGGGGATTGACGCTTGCCGCCCCCTAGGCCCGATATGCGATAATCTTAGACGAACAGACCGGACTGTACGGAGATTGTCGCATCAGACTCAGTAGGAGTTCGGATGGGTTTCCTTATCAGCCTTCTTATCGACATCTACCTGGGACCGTTACGTACAACTAGTGCCGCTTGCGGTCTGTGGTTAAACCCAATGCCAGTGTAGTAGTCGAGTTTCTAGAGTCCCACACAGAGAGTTTTCCTACTCCAGGCAAAACGATATAGAGGTCGTATGGTTTTACGACAAGGGTTCGGACGCATACGTGTGTTTACGCACGTACGACATCCGGACAGTTTTTACTAGTCGGCTTTGGTTTAAGCCAGTTACTAGTATCCGGTTATTGGATTTATACAGTCTAAAGTTTTTCCGTGTTTTCACGGATAGGAGGGGCGTTCTCGTAATTGTGCGAGAAGCTTCTAGAAGAAGGTGACTAAGAAGGTTTAGGTGGCATATACATTGAATGAGATTAGTGAGTCATATGGATGATTCATCCATGTCATTAATGCATCATAAATGCTTAATGACTCATGGAGATGAATCACCATTAAATATTTATCAAGCATGGTTGTAAATCATTTTATTTTATTTTCTTGAAAAACAATAATGCTTGATATATATTATGATAGCTCATTTTCTCATTTCATTATTATTTTCATCTTCTCTCTCCTCAAGCTCTCTCTCTTCAAACCATAATCCTCCCCTCTCATGTGTTGAGTACAAGGATTAGTTAGACTAATTAAACCATAACCCTCACTCTATATCATTTAGGTACTTTGATTAGCACTTAAAGAAACCAAGTTGCCTCAAGTTTAGAGGCAAAGCTTGGAGTAAAGCTCTCGTGGTGGATCGTCTACTACTTGGAGAAGGCCGAGGAGGAGGTGGAGTTCGTAAAGACGAAGGACACGGTTCTTTAGGTATAATCACTTCACATAGTAGTTTAGAACTTCTATGATTGATGTTAGTTATCGTTTAGCTTCGATTCATGCGGTTAGTCGATGTTTAAGCAAAGAACAAGATCGTTTTTCATATTTCCACCTCCCCGCAAGTCGTGGGGTGTTGTACATCGACTTACAGGACCCCGGTAGAACCATTGACAGAGGTCCCCTTCGTAGAAGGGGACGTTGACCGTACCGTTCAGATCGGTTAACTTCTGACAGGGACTCGGCATGACGGCCTGGTTAGCTTTCTCGAAAACAATGCCGACGTCTTCGCCTGGGCTCCTACTGACATGCCTGGGATCGACCCCCAAATCATATCTTATAAACTCGGGGTGGATCCTGCGGCCTGACCCGTCAGAAAGAAGAAGCGAAGCTTCGCCCCGATTAAGCAGAACGCAATTGAGGACGAGGTAGACAGGCTCCTCGCCGCTAACTTCATTCGGAATGTGCCTTACTCCGAATGGTTGTCAAACGTGGTTATGATGAAAAAGTCAAGCGGGAAATAACGAATGTGCGTCGACTTCAACAAGGCCTACCTGAAAGACAACTATCCCCTCCCTCGGATAGATCAGCTTGTCGACAGCTCGGCAGGCCACGAGCTACTTAACTTCATGGATGCCTTCTCCGGCTATAATCAGATCCGAATGAATCTGGCAGACGAAGATCTCACCGCGTTCACAATGGACCGGGGGGTATACTGCTACAAGGTAATGCCTTTTGGCCTCAAAAATGCCGGAGTTACGTACCAACGCTTGGTCAATCGCATGTTCAAGCCCCAGATCGGCAGGAACATGGAAGTTTATGTCGACGACATGCTCGTCAAGTTGGTCTGATCGGTCGACCACACCAAGGATCTGGGCGAGGCCTTCGAAGTACTCCGCAAGTTCAAGATGAAGTTGAACCCCGCCAAGTGCGCATTTGGGGTCACCGGGGAAAATTTCCTCGGTTTCATAGTCACTCGCCGCGGGATCGAAGCCAACCCGGAGAAAATCAACGCCATCCTCAACATGGCCGTGCCCAAGACTAATGTCGAGATAATGCGACTGACAGGACGAGTAGCCGCTCTGTCATGCTTTATGTTGAGGTCCGGCGAGAAGTGCCTCCCGTTCTTCAAAACTCTAAGGAAAATCCCGAGGTTGGAGTGGTCGGTGGAGTGCCAGACCGCCTTTGACCATTTAAAGAGGCACCTTGCAACTCCACATCTGCTCACCCGACCAGTGGAAGGGGACGAGCTATCGCTGTATCTTGCAGTATCCGACCAAGCAGCGGGTGCAGTGCTCATCTGTGAGATCGACGGAGTCCAGAGCCCGGTATACTATGTGAGCCACATCTTCAAAGACGCAGAAACGGGGTACCCAGCGATTGAGAAAATCGTCTTAGCACCCATCATGGCCTCAAGGAAACCGCGACACTATTTCCAGGCTCACACCATCCTTGTTCTTACCGAGCGCCCCTTGGGGCTATCCTCGCCTCATCCGAGTCCTCTGGCCGCCTGGAGAAGTGGAGATGGGAGTTGTCCCAATTCGACATAAAATACCGCCCGAGGTAGGCCATCAAAGCGCAAGCCCTAGTCGATTTTGTCGTCGAGTGCACTATCCCCAGCAAGGAGCTAGAGGCAGCGTCGGCCCCCGCAGCTCAGCCCTCTGTCAATGGGAAGCCCGACTCAGCCCCTGATTGGATCCTTTATGTCGACGAGTCCTCGACCGAGGAGGGGTGTGGTGCCGGCCTCATCATTCGGGGCCCAAACGAGGCAAAAATGGAGTATTCCCTGAAACTCGGGTTCAAGGCCTCAAATAACATGACGGAATATGAGGCCCTGCTGGCCGGACTGCGCATAGTCTCCGGGCTGGGGTTGAAAACAATTCGGATCCACAGTGACTCAGCCCTAATCGTTGGCCAAGTGACCGGTCATTCCGAGGCTCAGGAACCTCTAATGGTGAAGTATTTGGCTGAGGTAAGAAGACTTCGTAAGAACTTCGACGAAGTCCAGATAGAGCAGATTCCCAGACAGCTCAACGCCCAAGCCGACGCCTTGAGTAAGCCGGCCTCATCCTACTCAGCCAACTACAAGAGGTCCATCCTCTTCGAGATTTTGCCACGTCCTAGCGTAGAAGACGGGAAAGCAACACTCCATGTATACACAGCCCAAGAAGAAGACCGGGACTGGAGGAAGCCCTTTGTGGAATTCCTGAGGGAAGGCACTCTCCCAGAAGACTAGGGAGAAGCCCGCTGTCTCTAAGCCAAAGCTCGTCACTTCGTCTGGAGCAACGGGAACCTCTACAAGAAGTCCTTCACTCAGCCCTTGCTTCGGTGTGTCGACCCCCACGAAGCCGACTACATCCTTCGAGAGATCCATGAAGGGGTCGGCGGTGCACACCAAGGGGCCCGCACTTTAATCCAGAAGGTATTGCTTCAGGGATACTGCTGGCCAACTATTCGCTAATACGCCCAGAAGCTCGTCAGGAGGTGAAAAAGTTGCCAACTTCACGGAAGCGTACCTCGCCTTCCGGCTACTGAGCTGACTGCCCTAACCTCACCATAGCCATTCACCCAGTGGGGAATGGACATGAAAGGCCAGTTCCCTACCGGCACGGGTGGGCACAAGTATGTCATCGTCGCAATGGATCAATTCACAAAGTGGATCGAGACCATCCTCATCAGGAAACCGGATGCCGCCACAACAATCAAATTTCTGTAGAACAACGTCATACTCTGGTTCGGCATCTTGAGGTGTATCATCACCGACCACGAGATAAACTTCGAAAATGAAAAAGTGAAGGAATTCTGCAATGAATATCATATCCTCATGAAGTTTTCCGCGGTCGCGCATCCCCAATGCAACGGGCAAGCCGAAGTCGCTAATCGGGACATTCTCCGAGGTCTCCGGACACGCCTAGAAGGACGCCAAGGCAGTTGGGTCGAGAAGTTGCCCCGGGTCCTATGAGCCCTACGTACGACAAAGAAAACCCCCACCGGGGAAACCCCTTTCAGTCTCTGCTAAGGGACCGAGGCAATGGTCCCGGCGGAGATCGGACTACCCAATCACCGGGTTGAACACTTCGACGATGAAGCAAACACCTGGGCACTACGAACCAACCTAGACATCTTATTAGAGAAACGAGACCGGGCTCAGATCAGAGCTGCCGCCTATCAACAACAGACCGCCCGCTACTACAATGCACGAGTCAAGCGTCGCCTCTTTAAGGCCGGGGATCTAGTCTTAAGGCGGAATGAGTTTGTCGACCAAGGAAGGCTACACAAATTTTCTCCAAGGTGGGACGGTCCTTTCCTCGTCTCCGAGGTCCTTTCCGGCGGAGCCTACCGCATACAAGACGCGGATGGTCGCAAGTTTCTATGATCTTACAACGCCGAGAAGCTCAAACTGTACCAATAGAATGAATACCTACGAGCATGCACTTCTTCTTTCGCTAAGGCAATGTACACTTTTCTCAAGTTCTTTATGTTTATGTAATAAGAGTGAAACAATAAGACATGCAAAATGAAGATTTTTATTTATTCTAAAGGGTACTATAGGCTCCTCAGCCATACATTGAAATAAAAGAAAAATTACATTAGCGGGGGAAGGGGGTGCAGGAAATACTGCTCGTGGTACTCCGAGCATATTTCAGCCAACCGAGCCCTCGCTGCTTCAGCCCTTTGCCTCTGATGCCGCCCACGAATGTCGGCGTGGTGCCTCAATTGGTAGCACTCAAGGACGAGTGCCACCGAACGATCACGCCAACCCGCCGAAATCAGACTGAGGTAGCACAAGGACCTCAGCTTACCGACGGCCTCGTCCTTCAGCTGTTCGGACAGAGGGTTATACAACCCCAGCGATGCCCTCCAGATGGCATACATTAACAGCTGGAGCAGGGGCGAGCGCCGAGGGAGAAGCCGACCGAAGTGGTCCTCGATGCGGCCTATAACCAACTGCACCGTATCCTTAGTACAATGCTGGTTATACAGGTAAACATCTTCAAAGTTTATGATCTCTGGGATGGTAAAAGGGAAGTCCTCCATCCTTACGCCTTGGGGTGGAGAAAGGAGTGCTCAACGCTCCTTCCACTTTATAGCCCCGTTGTGCCCTCAAGAATCCAACGGTCACACGTGCCTTCCACAACTGTACCGCCGCATGGCGGGCGTCCCGCCTTTCTCGGCGAAATCGAAACGACGCGGCTCTTGCGCTCTGCCTTTCCCCATGCGTTAATGACACATATCGACCACAATGGTCACTCTTCCCGATGATCGAACGCCGTGGAAGATCGGACAAAGCCTTACGACTCGACAAAGCAGCTCCACTGCTCAGTCTATCCTTAGCAGGCCTCTCCTGCGCTAAGGATCGAAGCCCTCACCAAGAGGCAACCAGGCTCGCCCTTGCTCGATTATCCCTGGCTGGTAGTCCCCTACCACCACGAATCTAGGGATCAAGACCCTCGCCAAGAGGCACCGGGCAGTAACCCTGCTTGGCCCATCCTTAGCAGGCCTCTTACGGCCCTTCCCGTGCTAAGGATCAAAGCCCACATCAAGAGGCAATCGGGAAGCAACTCTGCTTGGTTATCCCTGACTGATAGTTCCCTACCCACAATGCCAGAGATCAAAGCCCTCATCAAGAAGCAATCGGGCAGTAACCCTGCTCGGTTATCCCTGGCCGGTAGCTCCCCACCCAACGCCAGAGATCAAAGCCCTCGCCAAGAGGCACCAGGTAGTAACCCTGCTCGGCCCGTCCTTAAGGATCAAAGCCCTCGCCAAGAGGCACCGGGCAGCAACCCTGCTCGGCCCGTCCTTAGCAGGCCCTTTATGGCCCCTTCCACGCTAAGGATCAAAGCCCTCGTCAAGAGGCAATCGGGCAGCAACCATGCTCGGTTATCCCTGTCCGGTAGCTCCTTACCCAACGCCAGAGATCAAAGCCCTCGCCAAGAGGCACCGGGCAGTAACCCTGCTCAGCCCGTCCTTAAGGATCTAAGTCCTCGCCAAGAGGTAACCGGGCTCGCCCTTGCTCGGTTATCCCCGACTGGTAGTTCCCTACCCCACGATGCCAGGGATCAAAACCCTCACCAAGAGGCAACTGAGCATCAACCCTGCTCGGTCCATCCTTAGCATGCTTCCCCATGCCCTCCCGCTAAGGATCAAAGCCCTCACCAAGAGGCGGCTGAGCATCCACCTCACTCGGTCATCCATGGCTAGTGTTACTACCCACCGACGCCAAGGATCCAAGCCCTCGCCAAGAGGCCATCCACGTCTAAGCGATCCCCACCTCGACTTCGGGGCCATGAAGATACCGACCCTTCACCGGTCTTTGCACACTTGGCAAATGATCGGATTCAACTCGACGTGCGATCGCCAGATGCAGAACCGACCTGACATGAAAGCTAGACTGTGCAACTACAAATGTTTTCCACAAACAAAAGGAAAATATGCTCGCAAAGAACCAGCAAAAAGATTTTTTATTCACAAAAGCAGAAGTCTTTACAGGGCATTATTGGCTCCCCCGCCTTACAAAATTCCAAAACAACAAAAGAAAATAAGAAGACGAGGGGCTTCAGGGGAAGGGAGGACCTCAACAAGCCGCGCCTCCACTGCGACCACCGGAGCAGCATCTTTAGGGTTGACACCACCGGTGGGAACTTCGATGCTGGCAGCAGGGGCAACCGACTTACCCCTCGCACTCCCACCAGGGGCCACTTTCCCTGCATCATGTCCAGGGGCGATCCCCTACACATCGTCGTCGAGAGGGTACAAGGCCCGGAGCTCGGCGTCGGGGAACTCTGGCATCTGAGTCTTGACGGAGTCGAGGGCGTCGTGCCAAATGACGCCCCCGGCTATGGCAAGGTCGGTATAGAACCGATCCGACTTTTTATAGCTCTCCACCGCCTTCTGCGCAGGGTCTTTCAAAGCCTCGTTCTTCCGGAGGGTGCTCGCCGTCTTCTTCATGGTGGCGACGAGCATCCTGGAGTCCTCCAACTGGGACTCGATGGCTTGGGCGGCCTCTCAGTACCGGGCGACCTCCCTATTCCCGACCTCCACCCGGTCTTTAAGGGCTGCAACCTGTTCCCCTCCGAACGGCGGCGCAACGCGTGGGCGTCTCGCCTGAGGCTCAGGGCAGATGCTAATTGGTGTTATCCGTCTACCTCTCCGAAGATACCAAGTTGATTTATGGCACCGTATATCGAAGGTTTAAACGGATACGTCCGATGTAGCAAACTTCGTCAGATTCCCCCTCGCTTGAGGGGTTTTTGATTGTGGGGACGCTCTTCCCTGCAGGCGCAAGCCCCTGCAGTTAATTATGCTACCGCATCACGGTAACCACTTTCTCCTTCTCCAGAGGGTCACTTCGTGTTGTGTGTGTTTATTTTATGTTTGGTTGCCCGTGGATTGTATACGGAGACTGAGTTATGTCGTCGCCCGTAAGGCGTGGACTAGTCCAAATCCGTATTATCTTAGATTTGGGTTTAAGGATATGTTAGCCTCATTTGAGACTAAGATCGACTTAAACGTTTGTTAAGGATACGTTAGTCTAGTTTTTAGACTAAGATCAACTTAACGGGATCGTTTAGATCCAACAAGAGAGAAATAAAAAGGGGGGGCTCTGTTGTTTAGTTTAGTGATATTACGGTCGGTAGGTAGTTTAAGGACATTGCGGTCCATGGGTAGTTTAAGGACATTGCGGTCCAATGTTAGTTTTAAGACGTTGCGGTCAAGGTTAAGGACCTCATAGTCCATGGATTTAAGGACTCCACAGTCCGCAGTTAGTTTTAAGACATCCCGGTCAAGGTTAAAGACCTCATAGTCTATGAGTTTAAGGACCCCACAGTCCGTTGTTAGTTTTAAGACATCTCGGTCAAGGTTGAGGACCTTATAGTCCATGAGTTTAAGGACCCCACAGTCCGTGTCAATGTGTGGTCATCGGGACCCGTCACCTCTTTGAAGACGTTGAGGAATTACAACGCCAAGTATCAAAGGAGTGAAGAGATGTACCCTTGAACCGGGGTGGATTAAATAGTCTTTGGCCCAATTTGGGATCAAGACCAATTAATTATATTATGAGCCCATTAGCCCAGTTAAGTCTGAATTGAGTACTTATGGCCATCTTGGGCAAAGTCCAATCATGTTTGGAATATTGGCTTCATGTTGGTCCATTGAAGGAGAGGCTTTGTCTCTGGCCATTTAGCCAATTGGGCTAACGTTAATTCAGCAGTGTTAAACATTGGGATCAAGTTAGAGTTTTAACACTAAAAGACAGTTGGTGTTAAACACCAGCAACAGGGGGTTCAAATTAGTGTTAAACACTAGAGCAAATCAGTGTCAAACACTAGCAGCAGAGGTTTCAAATTAGTGTTAAACACTAAGAATAATCAGTGTTAAACACCGGTGACAGAGATTTTAATTTAGTGTTGAACACTAAGGGAGTTAGTCTTAAGCTCTGTTAACAGGGGTTTAATTTAGTATTAAACACTAAGAAATTCAGTGTTAAACCCTGCAAATAAAGTTCTTTGATTAGTGTTGAACACTAAGGCCAAACAGTGTTTTAACACTGGATTCAGAGGTTCCAATTTAGTGTTAAACACTGAGGCAAGAGGGGTCACGTGGTAGCACGTGAGGACGCCCTCCCTTCATTTGTTCTGCTGAGAATATTACATCTTTTAGAGCATCACGTGCCATCACGTGACGGGCATTTAAATGCTTGTATGTTAAAGCCTCTACCAAAGGTCACGTGGGTCACGTGAGGCACTGCCTTAAAGGCCCTTCTCTGTGGATATTTTCGGGGGTCACGTGGTGGCACGTGACCCTGCCTCTTTGTATGTTTTTTAGAAGATCTGTTAATCCCTTTTTTAAGAATTAAATTCTTCGTAGGGTTAAACCCTAACGATAAATTTAAGAGGAATTAAATTCCTATTCCCTTCTGAAGATTTATATTCTGGGATAGAGTTGAACTCTGAATTTTCTGTAGGAATTAAATTCCTTATATATGTGAAGAACTGAATTCTATCATAGGGTTAAATCCTAATAAAAGCTTTAAAGGAATTAAATTCCCACTCTCTTTTAGAGCGGTATGAGATTATGTCATAGGGTGAAACCCTAATTTCTTCTTTTTTAAAGGAATTAAATTCCTGTTATTTTTCTAGGGTTGAACCCTGATTCTGTTCATTCTGAAGGAATTAAATTCCCATAACATAGGGTTAAAACCTAATTTTATTTTAAAGGAATTAAATTCCTATAGTTCTGTGAGAATTAAATTCTCAAGCTTCCATTCCCTCTCTAAGCTTTGGATCTGCATGGCAGGATCTCAACCCAATGAGAATTAAATTCTCAATTCAATGGGAGATGTGCACTTTACAGATCCTCCACCAAAGAGAGAACTATGTTCTTCTGTTTTATATCAGAGTTAAACTCTGTTGAGAATTAAATTCTCTTTTTCTTTCAAAAGCCTTCCCTTTCTTACCTAGGGTTTTCTTTTGCAGAAGATCCAAATTCCTCCAAAGTATCAAGGCTCTCTCCTTTTTTATGTATCGATCCTTCTGCCTATCTATATCCCTCTGTGTGTCTCTTGGCTCCTATTTATAGGAGAAGCAGCAGAATCAATTAGTTTTTTGATGAATCTTTCATTGAGAGATTTGATTTGTGTTCATCATTCATTTGGACCTTTGGATTATTAGGTGAATTTTATTCACCATTGGATTTTAAATCCAGAGATTTTCCTTGGTTAGATTTTATGGGGAAATCTTTCCAAATTCAAGATTTTTCCATAGATAGGTGATATTTAAGAATCTTTAAATTTTTAATTCAATCGGTTCCAAATAATCATTTTCCTTTGGAAAGATTTGAGAGGTCTTTTCTCAGAATTTAATTCTGTTAATAGATAGGCATTGAAAGCCGGTCACGTGTGGCCACGTGACCTCTGGTCACGTGTGGCCACGTGACCCCCTTGGAACGATCCCTCTTCTTCTTTTTGCGCTCTGCCTTCTGGCCGCTGCTTAGCCGTCACGTGCCACCACGTGACCCCTGGTCACGTGTGAGCACGTAACCCTCGTCTGGAGCCTTTTTCTTGATTTAATCGGAGAATGAGTCCGCTGCTTTTAAATGTCACGTGCCAACACGTGACCCCTGATCACGTGTGAGCACGTGACCTCTTCTGAAGCTTTTTCCTTGATTTGATCAGGGAACTGATGTGCCTTTGCCGATGCTTTTAAATGTCACGTGCCAACACGTGATTGCTGGTCACGTATGAGCACGTGACCCATTTCTGAAGCCTCTTCCGTAGGCTTTCCTGATTTTAAATCAGGAAACAAATGCCCCCACAACGTTGTTCTCACGTGTCTGCACGTGAGTGCAACGTTGTCACCTTTTGCGACCGTTGGATTCCTTTAGGGATTTGGGGAGATGAAGCATTTCCATCACCTCCTATAAATATTGGGGTCATTTCAGAAGAGCCTCCACTTTTGCTTATTTTCCTCCTTGCAAACTTTTTTCTTTTGAGAATTTAATTCTCTTTTCCCAGAGCTCAGTTCTCTGCCTTGAACCCACCCTCAGAGTTTAACTCTGTTCGAAAAGACTTTTCTCTTTAGGTAATGCTTTCAAATGAACGATGAACTCTCACATTCCTCTGGATTTTAAATCCAAAATAAGGGTTTTTACCCTTTTTTTAACAAAAAACCCCATTTTTCTTCAAGTTTCTTAACCAAAATACGAAACCATTTAACCTCCAACAGTAGATTTCTTAGGGTTCATATGATGATCCATGGAGTTTAACTCTATTCACAGAAAAGGCTTTTTGGGGAATTTAATTCCCTTTTCTTAATAAGGAATTTAATTCCTGTGAAGAACTCGGTTTCTTCCTATGGGGACTCCTTAGGGTCTCCTTACCCTAGGTTGTCATTCTGTAATTAATGAAACAGGAACTTTGTAATGATGCCTTCTGTGGGAATTTAATTCCTTTGATCCTGTTGGATCTGTTGTAGAGCCCGAGACAGATTTGTCTTCTAGGGGGAATGTGTAGGGTTACTTGAAACCCATTCTTTATTTAATGAGGATATTCCCTCTATTTTGTTATAACTACTTAGTCTCATTATTAATGAGTCGTCATCCTGATTCTGTGAGGCCCATGTTGTTATGTAGCCAATGGCCCCATAAAAGAGTCTGATGTTGCTTTCTTCAGCTAGGCTTCATGTTCATGCATGTATATATATTGCTAGCTTTGTTTTTGACAGTCTTCTTTTATTGGATTTCAGGTGCGATGGCTTCTGTTCCATGCTTTCCCTTCATTCGCTCGGAGGCCGCTTTTCCTCAGTCACCATCTGATGAGGAAGCGATGGCGATGATCCGGGCTCATGACCCGAACTGCACCAACTTACTTCAATAGGGATCTTGGTACAGTCATATTATCCAGGGTCTCCGGAGTTTCCTTTGCGCAGTACCGACAGAGCTCACTTTCCCATTCTTACCGATGGACCCTCCGAGAATGGTTTTTGCTGTGGAAATACCCAACTGGACTCCAACGGGGAGACTCGAGCCTTCGACGACCGGTATCCCGAACCATCCGATCCCGGCTATAGATATCTTGGAGCGGCGTATTTGCCAAGGTGAGGCCCACCCGTGGGGGCAAATTTATAAGATAGGGCTTACCCCTCGACACCCTACGGGCTACCTTCTCTGGGCTCGCTACATCCTTGCCACCCATCGTGCGCGGCTACAGAAGGTCGGGCTTTATCAGGCAATATATGCGTCGCTTTTTCACTACCAATCTCCGCATGTTTGGTGGGTTAAGGCGTTCTTGAACCAATGGAATCTTCCCACCAACACCTTCATTCTAGGAGATCGCGAGGTCTCGATCTCTCTGGCAGAATTCTATAACATCTCGGGGTTGCCAATCAGGGGTAGTCTGTATGAGGAGTTGCTGCCCTCTGACGAGTACATCTTTGAGCCCGAGCCCGCCCCCGTTGACGGCCTGTCTGCTGAGAATGCCATCCGCCACAAGCGTCCCAGTTTGATCAAGGCGCTAGGTATCTTCAACAGATTATTCACTGAATCCGAAGAGCAGGGTTTTACTTTCAAGAGCTTCATTGCTCGTTTCCTTCATGAAGACGTCTTGTCGAAGACAGCCCCGAAGTTCACCAACATTAGAGACCCCTTTGGGTTTGGTTCGAAGAAGCTGCCGACTACTGAATCGGATCTACCACAGTACTACATCCCTATTATGTCGCCGACGTCTTTTGAATCCATTGCTGCTCCCGACATGGATGAGGAGACGTTCTTCGTGGGGTTTGTTAGTGTCTGGCTTAGTTGGTTTGTCATCCCCATGCATCGTCGCTTTATGAGGGCTTCGGTTATCTATCCGGCTCATTGTATCGTTGAGGGGCGCAGTTGGCCGTTGGTATCCCGGCGTTGGCACATCTTTATCACGGGTTGGGCGCCGCAGCTAATACTTCTACTCCTGGCATTGATGTAGTGAACTTTTCGCTTCATTACTTCACGTCTTGGATCGAAATGCATGTGTTGGGGGCTTTCGCTATGCATCAGAGGCCTGCATTCTACGACGCCTACACTTTCCCTCGGCTTATGCGATTGGTGGATGCTTCTGCCGCTGACCCAACTCAATTCGGGGCTATTCGGGCGTTGATTTCTCCTTACGCTACTGCCGGCGAATTAATATTTAATGATCGGGTCTTATCTTCTTCCACGGGTTCGGCCCAGCCGCTTTGGGACCGGTCGAAAGATGACGCGCCCACTTTGAAGCCCCGGGAAGCCGCGCGCTTATATGCAATCAGACCGGGTTACCTGGTGTTTCGTCAGGACAGTGCGGCTCTCTTTATGCGGTACAATCCGCATCGCTTTGCCCGGCAGTTTGGCTATGATCAAGGCGTCCCGTTTGAAGCTTTCATAATCGCGCAGGTTCCTTCGCTCGAGGCCGTCCGGGATGCCGCCCACCACTTTGTGAGGCTGAACACCGGTTCTCAGTCCATGATCCCCGATAGTGACTACATTCCCCGATGCGTGGGGTCATTCACGGGCTGGTATCTCCATCGGGTGAACCCAGTTATTATTGAGGAGAGAAGGGTGCTTCTTGGCAATGGCGCCCCTATTCAGGTTCCGGCCCCGGGATCCATGCTGCGACCACGTGCCCCAGTCCGCTTTCCCCTGAGGGATATCGGCACTGCGATTATTCCTGGAGAGTCGGGAGTAGATCTTACTCCAATAGTTGGTATGCCCCTGGGTACTCGGTCGCGGGGTAAACGAGCTCCGGTAACAGTACCCCCACCCGAAGCAGCACCACCCTCCGTGTCATCGACGATGGCAGTGTCATCTCCAGTTGTGGCCCGGGGAGAGGGTGTTGAGGGCGACGTGGGCCAACGCCGCACTAAGGCTTCGAAGGGAAAGAGACGGTCGTCCTCGGCGACTGGTTCTGGGTCCAAGCGTCAAAGGAAGGTGGCTACTAATTTGCTCGACTCTTTAACAGAGTCTGAGCCCATCCTTAAAGATGAGCCGTTGGCCTTACCGGAATCAAATGCTGAACTACTTTTTCCCAGTTCAGCCGCCGAGGAAGCTGTATAGTTGGCTGAGGCTATAAGGCGTTCCAAAGACGCGTCTCAGAACGCCAGGGTTCCGAAGAAGCCCTATCCTGCTGTAATCTTTTACGAAGACCCCTCGTGGGTTCGTCGGCGGTTTATAGGCCCTTTGGAGGAATGGGGGGAAAGGGCCTTGAAGCAGGCTGTTTCAGAGGACGCGGCGGACGCGCTTTCTTTATGGACCGGCGGCCATGAGTCCACTCTCGAACCCCGGCGAGCACGCCTCCTTGAGAAGGAGCAGCGGCTTGAAGAAGCCATATTGAAGGCTTCGTTACGCATTGGTATGCCTTTATACTTCTTTATAGCATTTCAGATTGTTTACGCCTGCATGCATGTATCTTTATTCTTGTTTGAATTGTGCAGAATTTTCGACGATGGGGGAGGTCCCTACGGGCTCATTGAAGCTGAAGCCTGCCGAAATTCCCGATGAAGCATTGCTCCATGTGGAGGGGGCTGATGAGGCTGCTCCTCTTATGGTAGAGCCTCCAGCGGCGGTTTTTGATCAGGGTGTACTTGCCCCTTTGAGGGAGGCTCCTTTGGGAGAGGTTCCCTCGGTGGTCGCCGTCCCAACGACTTTACCCGAAGGCGGCCCAGAGATTGAGATGGAGGTAGTCGGGACCACCCTCCCTTTGTTGGAGCCTGAGGTCGCGACAGAGGCCGCTGAAGCTGCTGTCCCCCCGGCTCAGAATAGGAGGAGTGTCGAAGGTAACCTTCCACGTTTTGAGCTAGTAATCTTTCTGTTACCTGAACTCTTTTGTCTTTTCAGAATTGCGTAGACTGACGGCCTCCATTGTTTATCTGTCTCCTTGGCAGTCCTTCCAGCGTCTTTTGGAAATGGCCGCTCCGCAGGAGATATCTCCTCAACGCATCGTCCTCTCGTCCGGACAAGGTGAGTGTTGTTCATCACTTCTCATAGCATCATTGTTATTTTGCGTATTTGACATTGATGTTCTCTACAATTTTGGAGGCCGATGATGAGGTCGAGGTTCTCGAAGGGCCAGGGGAACCCTCAGCTCCTACTTGCATGACCATAGGTAAGTGACATTCCGGTATAGCCTCACTTATTCCTTTGCTTAAGAGTCTTCCTAATATTTTTCAACTCTGAACAGCCTTGCTAGCTCCTATAGTGTTGGAATCGCGTGTCGTCATGCCGCCTGGCCCTTATGCTTTGTGAGCTTCAGAACGCTTGGCCCAATTGAGCCTTGTCTCCCTGTCGTCTTTGATCGAGGAGCTTCGTGCTGGCAGTGCGACTACAGCCGAAGCGTTTGCCGCCGAAGCTAACGGCTCTCTCCCTTTTCTTGCCACCTATCATAGTGAGGAGGTGGTGCAGGTCTGGGTGGAGTTCTGTAGGAAGTTGGAGGCTTGTTTGCACGCCCTTGAATGTTCCCACCTTTCCTCGGAAGCCGTGGCTGCAAAGGCAGAGTTACGGGGGCTGATAGCACGGTACGCGGCGAACATGACGTCGTGCGAGAAGAGGCTCGGTCGCAAGTTCTCGGAGAGGGAGCTAGCTTCCACGGCGCTGAGCGAGCTTCAAGCCAATCTTACCTCCAAGGCCAACAAAGCGTATGAACTCTGGCGGGTGCTTCAGGAGTCCATCAAAGAGGTGGTGGCTCTCGATAAAGCTGCCACGTTCACTCGTGAAAGGGTCGAGGCTCATAAAGCCACCGAGAAAGAGCTTAAAGTTCGGCTTGCTTCATATCAGGCCCAGCAAGCTCAGGCGGAGGCTCGCCTTCTGGCGATCTTAAATCATGAGGCCGTGGCCCGACAAAAGCAGGATGAGCTGACCAAGCTGCTAAATCGCCCGCCGGCTTGAAACATTTGTATCTTTCCCTGCTTTCCTGTATATACTCATAGATGAGAGTATTTTCTTTTGTTTTTTCATGAATTGTACTTTGTATCCATTTTGGTTTATGAATAAAAGATACATTTTTTCTTCTTAATGATGCGTCTCCTTTTTGTTGAATGTGTTTTGAGGACAATTTATCTTGATCTCCTTGCAGGGCAGCGATAGCTCAGGATTCAGGGTTAAGATATGCTTCCTAAGACTATTGCACTTTACGAGCCACGAGGGTCTCATAAAGAGTTTTTTCTCCCCATGGGTCGAGAGGACCCCATAGGTGTAAGTTCCTCTTAAGAATCGTGAGGATTCTTAAGCGGGTTGTCCCTTGAGAGTCGTAAGGATCTCATAAGAGAGTTTTTCTTACTTACAGGTCGTGAGGACCTGCAAGTGCTGGATGTGGTCACCCTTATTCGTGTTTCACGGAGTCAGGGGTTTCTCGAGGCATCGTAGTTTAAAGACGTCTCGGTCAAGGTTAAGGACCTCATAGTCCGTGGATTTAAGGACTCCACAGTCCGATGTTAGTTTTAAGGCATTACGGTCAAGGTTAAGGACCTCATAGTCCGCGGATTTAAGGACTCCACAGTCCGATGTTAGTTTTAAGACATCACGGTCAAGGTTAAGGACCTCATAGTCCATGGATTTAGGGACTCCACGGTCCGATGTTAGTTTTAAGACATCACGGTCAAGGTTAAGGACCTCATAGTCCGTGGATTTAGGGACTCCACGGTCCGATGTTAGTTTTAAGACATCACGGTCAAGGTTAAGGACCTCATAGTCCGTGGATTTAGGGACTCCACGGTCCGATGTTAGTTTTAAGACATCGTGGTCAAGGTTAAGGACCTCATAGTCCGTGGATTTAGGGACTCCACGGTCCGATGTTAGTTTTAAGACATCGCGGTCAAGGTTAAGGACCTCATAGTCCATGGATTTGGGGACTCCACAGTCCGATGTTAGTTTTAAGACATCACAGTCAAGGTTAAGGACCTCATAGTCCGTGGATTTAGGGACTCCACAGTCCGATGTTTGGTTGCAGGGACCCGTCACCTCTTTGAAGACGTTGAGGAATAACAACGCCAGGTATCAAAGGAGTGAAGAGATGTACCCTTAAACCAAGGCAGAATCCGTAGGGAATCGGGATGGTTGATCGTTAGTTTTAAGACATTACGGTCAAGGTTAAGGACATCATAGTCCGTGGATTTTAAGGACTCCACAGTCCGGTGTTTGCTCTGGATGCTTCACACGGGTTCACTGCCGTGCTTGGCGAGGACCAGGCTCCGCTCTGGGCGTTTTCCGCGGGGTCAAAGAGTGACGTTATCCGCGTTCCACGTAACCAGGAATTTTGCACTAGATGCTTCACACGGGTTCACTGCCATGCTCGGCAAGGACTAGGCTCTGCTCTGGATGCTTCACACGGGTTCACTGCCGTGCTCCGCGAGGACCAGGATCCGCTCTGGACGTTTTCCACGGGGTCAAAGAGTGACGTTATCCGCGTTCCACGTAACCAGGAATTTTGCACTAGATGCTTCACACGGGTTCACTGCCGTGCTCGGCGAGGACTAGGCTCCGCTCTGGATGCTTCACATGGGTTCACTGCCGTGCTCCACGAGGAACAGGATCCGCTCTAGACGTTTTCCACGGGGTCAAAGTGTGACGTTATCCGCGTTCCACGTAACCAGGAATTTTGCACTAGATGCTTCACACGGGTTCAATGCCGTGCTCGGCGAGGACTAGGCTCCGCTCTGGATGTTTTCCACGGGGTCAAAGAGTGACGTTATCCGCGTTCCACGTAACCAGGAATTTTGCACTAGATGCTTCACACGGGTTCACTGCCGTGCTCGGCGAGGACTAGGCTCCGCTCTGGATGCTTCACACGGGTTCACTGCCGTGCTCCGCGAGGACCAGGATCCGCTCTGGACGTTTTCCATAGGGTCAAAGAGTGACGTTATCCGCGTTCCACGTAACCAGGAATTTTGCACTAGATGCTTCACGCGGGTTCAATGCCGTGCTCGGCGAGGACTAGGCTCTGCTCTGGATGCTTCACACGGGTTCACTGCCGTGCTCCGCGAGGACCAGGATCCGCTCTGGACGTTTTCTATGGGTCAAAGAGTGACGTTATCCGCGTTCTACGTAACCAGGAATTTTGCACTAGATGCTTCACACGGGTTCACTGCCGTGCTCGGCGAGGACTAGGCTCCGCTCTGGATGCTTCACACGGGTTCACTGCCGTGCTCCGTGAGGAACAGGATCCGCTCTGGACGTTTTCCACAGGGACAAAGAGTGACGTTATCCACGTTCCACGTAACCCGGAATTTTGCTGATTGTATCCGCATTTCACGGGAAGGAGGTTTGACTGTTGGCGATATGTATATCACCGAGCCATGGAACAGGGAGTTGCCGCTATTCCGCTTAGCTTAGAGTTGTTTCCGTTGTTACGAGACGAGTGCTGAGATGATCTCTAAGTCATTCGCGGCCCGTCGAGATTTCGCTTCTTCTTATGATGAAACTTGGAGGAGAAGTATGATCCCTTTTTGTTTACGCCCTTGGATTGTATACAGGGTGTGATGGAACATCACCTGTAGGGCATAAATTGAAACTTTTTTTTATATATTTTATTTCCTTTTCCGCGATGCTCTATCATTTCAGCTTTTATATCGCGGAGGTCGCGATTGCCCTATCATTTCGGCTATTTTTCGCGGTGCCCAATCATTTCGGCTATTTATTTCATTTTTACTCACTGTTTTTTTATTATTATTGCGAGTTGCCCCATCATTTTGGCTATTTATTTCATTTTTACTCGCTTTTTTTTTTATTATTGCGAGTTGCCCCATCATTTCGGCTATTTTGCGTGCATACATTTTTACCTGCTGCTTTTTATTGCAGGTTGCCCCATCATTTCGGCTATCTCGTATGCACTTGTGGCCTACTGGCTTTTCGCCACAAACCTGCAATTAGACACAGATTTCGGCATCAGCACCGCTACAACTGGGATATGGCCAGGAGCGAATCATCATCTGCCTCTGTCGATGTTGAACAAAGATGGCTTAGCAAACAGGGTTAGGATCTCACGAAGGCTTTTGACTTCATGAGCCGTAAGGGTCTCACGAAGGTATTTCTCCCTACAAGTCATGAGGATCTCGTAGGTGTATTTTCTCCCTAGGAATCGTGAGGATTCCTAAGTGTATGTTCCTCTGCAAGTCGTAAGGATCCTACAAAAGGGCTTTCTCTTTATAGGTCGAGAGGACCTACAAGGGTTGCTCACCATATGGATATATCCCTAGTCACGGATGGGACTTTGTTAGGGAAATATTTATTCGTGCCCGTGGATTGTATACAAGGATCAATATGAGCCGCTTGTAGGGCAGTGTCGAAGGGTATGGGGGATTTTGCTTAAGCACAGGTTTAGGTCTTTGTGACTTAAGACTTTCAAATCTTATGAGCCGTGAGGGTCCCATAAGAGAGTTCTTCTTACGAGTCGTGAGGATCTCGCAAGTGTATTTTCTCCTTAGGAATCGTGGGGATTCCTAAGTGTGTTGCTCCCTTGTGAGTCGTAAGGATCTCACGCGGGTGGTTTCTCCTTGCAAGGTCGTGAGGATCCCGCAAGTGTCCTTTAACGAGGTTGCGCCCTTTCAGGTTTTCACAAACACTCGCCGGTAGCCCTGCTGTTTTTACTCACGGAGCCCTTTCGGGTTTTCATCCGTGCCCTTCTTGCTTGTGGACATACCGTTTTCTTTTTTTCTTTTCTTATTATTTTTTTATGAGGTCGTGCCCTTTCGGGTTTTCACGAACACTCGCCGGTAGCCCTGCTATTTTTACTCACGGAGCCCTTTCGGGTTTTCATCCGTGCCCTTCTTGCTTATGGACATACCGTTTTTTTTATTATATTATTTTTTTTCTCGTCAGCCTAAGGATGCTGCGGTAGTAGTTTTAGGGACGTTTCGGTCCGTCGTTAGTTTAAGGACGTTTCGGTCCGTCGTTAGTTTAAGGACGTTTCGGTCCGTGCAGGGGAAGGCCGGCTACTGCTTATAAGGTCTGAGTTTAGGAAGATAGCAAGCGGACATAGTCGTCGTCATCTATCATTGACCTAGGCGGTGGCTCATTAAGCGTAGTATTTCTTTAGGAAGCGGCCATTTATTGGCCTGAAAGGCCTTTCACAGTGCATGTCCATGAGTAGATAGGCTCCACCCTGGTAGCCTTGTCTATGATGTACGGGCCTTCAAAGTTCGGCTCAAATTTTCCCCGCTTGGCACGATTGGGGATCATAGGTCTTTTGACCACTAGTACGAGTTCGCCTTGGCGGAATGTCCTCGGCCTGGTCAATCTTTCGTACGAGCGCGTCATCTTTGTTTTGTAGGCCTCTAGATTTTGTTGCACTATGAGCCGGGTTTCATCAAGGGCATCAAGCTCCTCAAGCCGAAGGTGAGCATTTTCTTCGTCCGTCAGCTCGTAGTGGACTGCCACTCGTAGAGAGGGTAACTCTATCTCGAGGGGGAGCACTGCTTCCGTCCCAAACATCAACGCGTACGGCGTTGTGTTCTTGGCCGTCTTGAACGTAGTTCGATAGGCCCAAAGGGCCTCTTGCAGCCTCTCGTGCCAATATTTCTTATTTCGGGACACCGTCTTTTTTATGATCTTTGTCAAGATCTTATTGAAGGCCTCGGCCAGACCGTTAGCTCGTGGATTATAAACTGAGGAGTATCTCCAGTCTATATTATGCTGCTGCGCGAAGCGACTAATCTTATGGCTTCTGTAGGTCGGCCCGTTATCGGAGATAATCCGCCGTAGAGTTCCAAACCGATAAATGACGTGCATCTTGAAAAAGTGGAGGATATTCTCCGTCTTCACTTCCCTCAACGGTACTGCTTCCACCCATTTGGAGAAGTAATCAGTCGTCGCCAGGATGAAACGATGTCCTCTAGACGATGCCGGTTCGATGGGGCCGACTATGTCAGTTCCCCACATTTCGAATGGCCAGCTGGCCACCGTCGGATGTAGTGGATTCGGATGCTGGTGGATGAAATCCCCGTGGATTTGGCATGGGTGGCATTGCTTCGCATATTCGAGGCAGTCCTGGATCATCGTGGGCCAGTAGTAACCCATCCGTTTAATTTTTAACTTCATCTTCTGGCCTGCTTGATGAGAACCACAGATTCCGTCATGAACCTCTTGAACGACTCTTTCTGCTTCGTCAGGTCCTAAACATCTCAGCCACAGAGAATCAAACGACCTCTTATACAGAGTATCATTGACGAAAGCGAAAGATAGAGCTCGTTTCATGAGCTGATGTCTTGAGGACGCTTCTTCGGGGATTCGGTGGGACTTAAAGTAGTCTATGAAGACTTCCCTCCAGTCCTCAACCTTCTCACGGTATTTTATTTGAAGGGTCGTCTGCTCAGTAGCTCCTTTTTCTTCGTATGATTCTGGAGATATTTCTGCTGGGGCGAGCACTCGATGGCTTTGTACCATGATTTTGACGTCATCGAGGTTCTCGTCTGCCAGTTCTTTAGCGAGCTTAGCTAGCGCGTCTGCTTTTCTATTTTCCGCACGTGGTATGCTTTCCAAAGTGTAGGAGGGAATTTGGGTCAATAGTTGTTGCACCTTTTCGCCGTACTTCACCAACTCTGGTTTGCACGTTTGGTAGTCACCATTTACTTAACTAACGACCAGTTGAGAATCCCCGTATATAAGGAGGTCTTCGATTCCCATGTCAATGGCGATCTCGAGGCCCGCTATCAAAGCTTCGTATTCGGCTTCATTGTTCGTCCTCGATTCCGTTAAGGAGAAAGCAAAGCGCATTATCCCTCCTTGTGGGGTTACGAAGATAAGGCCTACTCCCGATTTGATTATGGGAGTACAATGTTTGCGCTTCTTCATGGAAGATGCCCCATCAAAATAGAGTTCCCATCGGGTATCACCGCCGCCGATCGCATCAAATGCATGTTCGTCCGGCAAATCGTAGTTCAGAGGAGAACCAGCAGGTACTGGATGCTCAGCAAGGAAGTCGGCAATGGCCTGGCCTTTCACTTCCTTGAGAGGTCGATACGTTATCGAGAACTCCATTAGGAGTAGAGCCCATTTAGCGAGTCGACCCGTCAATGTAGCCTTCGACATCAAATATTTAAGAGGGTCCACCTTCGAGATGAGACGGACTCCGTGCGCCAATGCATAATGCCTGAGCTTTGTTATCGCAAAGATCAACGCCAGGCAGTGTTTTTCAATGGGAGAGTAATTGCTTTCTGCCCCTAGCAGAACTCGACTTAAGTAGTAGAGTGTCCTTTCTTTTTCCTGGTCATTCTCTTGCGCCCATAATGTGCCTAAAGAACCTTCTAGGGCAGTTGTATAAAGAATGAGAGGCTTTCCCTTGACCGGCGCAGCCAACACTGGAGGGTTCTGCTGGTACTGCTTGATCTCATCCAGTGCGCCTTGGCATTTATGATCCCAAACGAATGGAGTTCCTTTCTTCATCAGGTGGCTGTAAGGAAGGCACTTGCCCGAAAGATTGGCGATAAACCGCTGGATGTATGCGAGCTTCCCTTGGAGAGACCGCAACTGTTTAAGGGTTCTTGGCGGAGGCATTTCCATGATCGCCTTGATCTTAGATGGATCTATTTCGATACCTCGGTGTCGGATAATGAATCCCAGAAATTTACCCGAGGAGACCCCGAACGCGCATTTGAGGGGATTCATCTTCAAATTATATTGCCGAAGGCGTTGAAATACAGTCTTCAGATGCTCTAAATGCTCTTCGTATGACATGCTCTTCACTACGATGTCATCAATATAGCACTCGACGATGTCATGTATGAGATCATCGAAGATCTTTGTCATGGCCCTTTGATAAGTAGCACCAGCGTTCTTTAGACCAAAGGGCATAACCTTGTAGCAGAATATTCCCAAAGGGGTCCGGAAAGCCGTATGTTTCTGCCCTTCAGGATGCATTTTTATTTGATTATACCCTGATGAGCCGTCCATGAAGGAGAAAACCTCATCCGTGGACGTATTATCTATCATTAGCTCGGTTACCGGTACTGAGAAATCGTCCTTCGGGTAGGCTTTATTGAGATCCCTGAAATCCACGCATATGCGCACCGTCCCATTTTTCTTCATTACAGGAACGATGTTGGCAATCCACTCAGGATATTGGACTTCTTGGATAAATCCAGAATCGATCAGCTTCTTGACTTCGGCGTTGATGCCCATCTCAAGCTCGAGCCGCATCCTTCTCGGCGCCTGCTTGACTGGCTTGATATCCGGGGATATTGCTAATTTATGCACAGCAATCTCCGGATCTAATCCCGGCATCTCGGAATAGTTCCACGCGAAGCAATCTTTATGCTGTAGAAGCACGTCCTTTAATGCAGCCACCCTTTCTTCAGATAGCCGCTCACTGACGAATGTCGGTCGCGGATCGTCTGCCGATCCCAACTCAATCTTCTTGAGGTTATCTGCAGTAGTATGTATGTCATCTTCCAGTTCTTTCGGAGCCGGTGGAAATTCTGAGATTATCTCATTGTCGTTGTTTTCGAAGCACCAAGGGAGCTCATCTATGTCTTCGGGCTCTTCTTTTAATATCGTAATCATGTAACAGGTGCGAATCCGCTTCCAAGACTGAGGTGGATCCGGTTCTGCTCTTGCGGCTTTGGGTTCGTGCTTTTGTGGCGGCGTTACCCTCCAGCCGTTGGATAAAGCAAATCTGCCCTGTTGGTACAGGTCCTCGACCCAGTTCTTGAAGGTGAAGCAGTTTTCGATAGGGTGTCCTATGGCTCGGTGATAAGAGCAATAGCTCAGATGAGAAGCCTTGTTAGCTTGCTCAGGGTGCTTAGACTCTGGAAGCGCTATCATTTGATGTTTTATAGCGAGCTCGAGTAACTTCTCCGTCTTGTCTCGGGGGAAGGAATACGCTCGACTCATCTTCTTCATGAGGGACAAATCCGAGCCGCGCAATACCCGATCACGTAACTCTCTAATCCCGCGTCATTGTTGTCGGCTCTTCTTTCCGCTTCTTGATTTATTTCTGCCTCTGCGTCGGGCCTTTTGTACAACGGGTTGACAGGGAGGAGCATCTTTGTCTTTTACAGCCTGTTGAAACAGACGTTGCGTCCTGGCCTTCTCATAGATGGCCATCTCGCGGTTGTGGTCTTCCCGAGCCTTTTGACCTGCTTTCCTGATAAGCTTGTCCACTTGTTCTTCAAATGACGGACTCGGCACTTCACTCGTAGGATCCAGTTTTGATGAAGGGTTGGCATTGATGGAGAGGGCTTTTTCCTCCACATCGAAGTTATATATGGAGTAGCTGTCGTGGGCTCGCTCCCGTTTCTCGGATCTCACATATCCAAGCCCAAGCATTTCCATTCTCCCGTTGGACAATTTGCGCTGAGTCCCAGGGACATTCCAAATCTTGTTGTAGAACCGAGCTTGTCGAACAGTCTGTTTTAAGGGTACTCCTTGGCGCTTCAATAGCCTCTTTAGTCCACTTGTGTAATATCTAGGCAAACGGATGGGTTGGAGCCTGTCGAGTGTAGAATCCGCGCCATGCCAGATCTCTTTCTCTACTTTCGTCTTTGAGGATCGGTAGAATAGGATTACCTTCTCACCCCTTCGCTTGGGAGGGACGTAAATGTTAGTGTTTATGCCCTAGAAGGCCATTACTGTATCATACTAGCTTGTATATTACTTAATGGAAGCTTGGGATATTCACATGTATATAACAGTCTTGCTAAACATGGTAGTATGCTACTTGGTTTTTCTATCTTAATATGTGAGTATACGTATTGATAGAGCTCTTAGGATCTTGCTTGTCTACCAGCGTTGTGATGGCAGTCACACTAGTGGGGGCTGGGTAGTCTACAAGCACATCCTTATTCAAGTCCCTGGTCGTTGGATTATCAAGACAGAGCATCGATACTCCGGAGTAGACTAGTGTGTACGCTTCTCATCCCAGTTGGGGAGATGGTCTGTCCCACAGCCGTCAGTACGTCGTACCGGAGATAGTATACAGGTGCTCGTTAGGTTACGGGTACACCGGACAGGACTCACAGGGAACTGTTGGTTGGTTTGATACCAGTCGTCAGTGAACAGTTCCCAGGTGACATGAGTACAGCGTAGTCCGCAGACTTGACACTGCTACTTCGCCTCGAGTGTGTCCCACTGTTCTTAGATTGCTACCCTACCACGGCTCAAAGGAGTCGTGCAAACAGGTGGCAGTTGGGTGCAGTCCCGAGCACTTGGAGGCAGTGGCGGTTAGACAGGATTCGTCCCTCCCGGTATTGGGAGTAGATATCGTGCTGTGTCAGAGAGCCATTACGCAAAGTCCCTGGCCAGGGCAAGCGAGATTTGCTGGTAGGTTCCAGCAGTTTCTCAGGGTGTAATGGGCTTTACTCCGACACGACTTATACCGCTATTAGGGGACTGACGCTTGCCGCCCCCCTAGGCCCGATATGCGATAGTCTTGGACGAACGGACCGGACTGTATGGAGATTGTCACATCAGACTCAGTAGGAGTTCGGATGGGTTTTCTCATCGGCCTTCTTATCGACAACTACCTGGGGACCGTTACGTACAGCTAGTGCCGCTTGCGGTCTGTGGTTAAACCCACTGCCAGCGTAGTAGTCGAGTCTCTAGAGTCCCACACAGAGAGTTTCCTACTCCAGGCGAAACGATATAGAGGTTGCATGGTTTTGCGACAAAGGGTTCGGACGCATACGTGCGTTTACGCGCGTACGACTTTCGGACAGTTTTTACCAGTCGGCTTTGGTTTAAGCCAGTTACTGGTATCCGGTTATTGGATTTATACAGTCTAAAGATTTTCCGTATTTTTACGGATCGGAGGGGCGTTCTCGTAATTACTCGAGAAGCTTCTAGAAGATGTGACTAAGGAGGTTTCTTTTGGATAAGAAAGTGAGTCATGGTGGTGATTCATTCATTTCATTAATGCACATTTATTGCTTAATGACTCATGCTAATGAATCACCACTAGATATTTTATGAAGCATGCTTATTCATTTCCTTTATTCATTATTGTTAAAAAGGAATGCTTCATAATATATTATGATACACTCTCTCTCCTCTCATTATCTTATCACACATTCTCTCTCCTCAAGCTCTCATCTTCAAACCCTAATCCTTAATCCTCATGTGTTGAGATCAAAGGATTAGTTAGACTAAACAATCCATTACCTTTACTCTATATCATCCTTTCATCTTTGATTAGCGATCAAAGTTGATTAGTTACCTCAAGTTAGAGGTTTAGCTTGGTGTTTTGCTCTCGGGTGGATCGTCTACTACCTAGAGAAGGTCGAGGAGAACAAAGGACGACACAAAGACGAAGGACTAGTTTCGATCGGTATAATCCCTTAACACTATAGTTTAGTATAGCTATGTGTTTGGTTATTATTTGTTTAGCTTCGATTTAAGCGGTTAGTCGATGTTCGTTCCTTAAACTTGATCGTTTTTGTAAAATCCGCCTCCCCACAAGTACTGGGGTGTACTACATCGACTTACAGTGGTATCAGAGCCTCGCTAAACAATAAATAACTTAATTGCAAATTTGTACGAATTTCGAACGGAAAAACAAAGCCGCAAAACCCTAATTCTGTCAAGTTTCTGTCGAAGTTAAAATGAAGTCAGAAAATTTTTCAGGTATGTTCAGAGAGCTTGACATGACCACAGTAGAACACCCAAAAAATTTGGGCTTCTGATTCGTCTAAAGCGCCGCGGAAGGGCGGCGGATCCCACCGATCCGCCGCGCAACCGCGGCCGAGTTGACGAGTCAGGAGCTCATTTTTTTTGGGTGGGTCCCCTGTGGTGTTTTGGGTTTTCTGGAATGTTTAATTATTGCTCAGGTTACTGTTTAACAGAGCAGATTTTGGAGCAATATTGATGTTGTTTATTCGATCGAATTGTACAGTATTTGCGTATTGGATTATATCTGTGTTTGTTTAATGTGTTCGAAAACCTCCCCTAACTGCTAGTATGTCGGTTGGCAGGGGGTTGCACATTTCTGAAATGGTTATATCTGTTTGTGCATATAAACTGTATTGGACTGTTGTGGTGTATAGCCGGGGTTAGCAATGGGTTATTGTTTAATTCATATGTTGTAAATGTAATTTGTTGTAATATTATTTTCGCTGGGCACTTCCAGGTTGCGGTTGTAGCCACCGTTGTATTATTTCATTTTACTGTTTTTTGCTCCTAGGACTGACCCAAGGTGGGGTACACAGACTGCCGGGTGGGTAGTTTGCCGTACCCGTAGGGGTCGAGGGTGGGGTAAACGGCTATTCATCACAACTGTGTAATCTGTCTTTTCTTGCAGGCTCAAAAGAAATACAGATTGCTTGCAAATCCAATATTGTTTATCTGTGTTCTGGAATGAATATCATTGCATCAGACGAATGTAAAATATCTATATTTATTATAGCTATTTAGACGTCACTTATGTTTTACACCCGCGCTAGCCCAGCCCCCGCTCTGTCGTTAGTTAAGTAACCTAACGGGTGATGACGGGACCCCGTGGCGAATGCGGATGGCATAAGAGGACGTTATATTTTCGTTGTTTTCTGCAATGATAGGTTAATGATGGGACGCATTATCTATAATGCAAAGTAAAACAAACCAAAGTTTAAATCGTTGGAACAATTTAAAAGAAACCACTCGGTTATTTTTAAAACAGATATTTTTAAATGCGGAGTTTTAACCACTCCTTTTAAAAGCTATCAGGTTCCTTCGATTATATCAAGTTCACTACGTTCACGGTTTCGCCAAAACCAATCGTAGCCCTCCGTCATTTCTTATGGATGGTCAGTAGTATTCAAGCTGTGCTTGTTGGCATACGTCAAGGCATAGTGTTTGGTAGCTGCTGGGGTATTCATTTGTTGCATAGATAGATGTGTTGGTTTGGGACAGTCGCATTACCTTGTTGGCATACGTCAAGGGTATATACGGGTGGGTTCAAATTAACAAGATAATGATGGGCAGAACTTGACATGTGACTTATGATTTGTTGGCATACGTCAAGGTCATAAGAGCATGGGGCAAAAACTTATATCGGGAATTTCTAAAGAAACTGAAATTTGCAAAGAGATGCATACCATTTGGAGTTTGATGAATGTTGGTAGGATTCCTTCAACATTATCATACGATGATATTTGGATCCCGATCCTACTGTGAGTATATACTACTTATCAGGATATTCGTCGCTTAACGATCAATGCTATAAACCTAGTAGGTGTCCAGAAAAGTGTCAGCGGGGTTACGCCCCCAGAGAAAAGAGGTTATTTAATTAAGGAACTTCGCGAAAGCGTTGGAAAACCTCCCTCGAAGTATCGACACCAGCCTGGCTGAACGGTTAAGCAAGTATTGTACGGTGAGAATAGTCTTGGCTAATTCTTCTTTTATGGTTTGAGGAAGGATTCGAGAAACAGTGGGAGCCATCCAGTTTAGATAAACTAAAAACCACTCTAAACTTGCAAGAGCATCATGCTAAAGAGTTTTCTTCTCTCTCTCCTAATTGCAGCGACCCTGAAAATGACTGGACTTAAGTTACTTTTAGAGAAAAATATACTGACGGGGCCAAACTATAAAGATTGGCTGCGGAATGTCAAGATGGCTTTGACCTATGACAAACTGGGGTACGTCCTCACCGCTACAGCACCTGCTGTCCTTGGTCCCAAATCCAGCAATGCGGATAAGGAAATCCGCAAAACCTGGGATTTAGATTGCGCGAGAGCCAAGTGCATCGTGCTTGCCTCGATGAACAATGAACATCAGAGGAGGCACGAGGATACGTCCCTAGATGGCATATTTCTCCATACAAAGGAACTTTATGGAGAGCAATCTCGTATAGCAAGATACGAGACCTCTAAGAAATTGTTTCGAGCGAGGTTGGCTGTCGGGTCATCGGTAGGTGAACATGTCCTACAGATGATCGGCTATATTGAAGAGCTCGCGGACCTTGGGACGACTTTGGATAATGAGCTCTATACAGACCTTGTTCTCCAGTCCCTTCCTCCCACCTACGCCCAGTTTATCCTCAACTTCAATCTTCAAGGAAAAGAAGTTGAACTTGCGGAACTCCTGAACATGTTAAGGAGTGCAGAGGGCACCTTGCAGAAGGCAAGGGAAACACCCGCTATGTTTGTTGGCGGTTCATCTTCTTCCGGGTCCAAGGCTAGGGCCAAAGGAAGGAAGAAGAAGGCCGCACCCAGACCTAGAGGAGGTGTTAGTAAGGTAGGAAAGAAAGGAAAGAAAAAGTTTACAGCACCGGTAGTTGGCCTGGATGAGTGCTTCCATTGTCACAGGAAAGGGCACTGGAAGAAGGATTGCAAGGCGTGGAACGCCAAGAACCAGGAACCGAAGCAAGCTGTGGCTTCGACTTCAGGTGTGTTTGTAATTGAGAATTGTCTGTCAATCAACTCTGCTTCCTGGGTATTGGATACCGGATCAGGATCTCATATTTGCAATTCATTGCAGGCACTGAGAAACCGTAGAGTGCTGAAGGAAGGTGATATGATCCTCAGGGTTGCTAACGGAGCTAGCGTGGGAGCTGCGTCCGTCGGGGATTATCACCTAGGATTGACGAGTGGACACATTTTGGTTTTACATAACTGTTATTTTGTACCCAGCTTAACGTGTAATATCATATCAGTTTCCTTGTTATCAAATAAAGGTTATGATTTCACGTTTGTAAGAGATGTTGTCAACATCCACCTTAATCATGGTTTGATTGGGTCCGGTACTCTAAATAACGGCATATATGTTTTAAACCAACTCCAAATTTTCAATGTCCAGAACACACTAAAAAGAAAGTCTCCAGATTTGAATAAAGCTTTCTTATGGCATTGTAGACTGGGTCACATCAATGAGAGAAGGTTGACTAAGTTGCATAGAGAAGGATATTTGGACTCGTTCGAATATCAATCTTATGACACTTGTCAATCCTGTCTCAAAGGAAAGATGACAAAGACTCCATTTACTGGACAAGGAGTAAGAGCAAGCGAGCTCTTAGGACTCATACACAGTGATGTATGTGGTCCAATGTCTACACATGCGAGAGGTGGTTATTCCTACTTCATTACTTTTACAGATGATTTCTCTAGGTATGGATATGTTTTCTTAATGAAGCATAAATCAGAGGCCTTTGAGAAATTCCTGGAATTCAAGAGTGAAGCGGAAAACCAAACAGGCAAAAGTATTAAGACACTAAGATCTGATCGAGGTGGAGAATACTTAAGTGCCGAATTCCTAGGTTACCTAAAAGAGAAAGGAATTCTCTCTCAGCTTACTCCTCCATACACTCCACAGCACAACGGTGTATCGGAGAGACGGAATCGAACCCTATTGGATATGGTACGATCCATGATGAGTAATGCTGAGTTACCGCGATCTTTCTGGGGGTATGCGCTAGAATCAGCGATACATCTTTTGAACAGAGTTCCAACCAAAACAGTGCCTACCACACCATATCAGATGTGGAGTGGGAAGAAACCCTATCTTCAGTACCTGAAGACGTGGGGATGTCCAGCTTTTGTAAAAAAGCAGCATCCGGACAAGCTCGAGGCACGCTCAGTAGAGTGTAAGTTTGTAGGATATCCAAAGAACTCTCATAGATATTGCTTCTATTACGCAGAGGAACAAAAGGTTTTTGTTTCTCGTCATGCCCGCTTCTTAGAAACTGAATTTTTGGAAAATCAGAAGAGTGGGAGCGAAATAGAACTGGAAGAAATTCCAGAACCACAAACTGCTACTGAAAGTTTGGTAGAACCAGAGGTTCAAGAAGAACAGAACATTCCCGCACCCCTCCGCAGGAGTAGTAGGCCGTCTCATCCGCCTGAAAGATACTACGGTTTTCTCATAGACGGGGATAGAGAGGATTGCATCATAGATGATGATGAACCTACTGACTTCCAGCATGCCATCCAGAGCGGCGACTCGGTACGATGGCTAGATGCAATGCGGACCGAAATGGAGTCCATGTACACCAACAAAGTATGGACTTTGGACTTTGCTCCAGATGGGGTAAAACCCATAGGATGCAAATGGATCTTCAAGAAAAAGATTGGTGTAGATGGACAGGTGGAAACCTATAAGGCTAGACTTGTTGCAAAGGGTTTTCGTCAAAGACCTGGTTTGGACTATGATGAAACCTTTTCTCCAGTGGCTATGCTCAAATCCATTCGGGTCCTTCTTGCTATTGCTGCCTTCCATGATTATGAAATCTGGCAGATGGACGTAAAGACGGCTTTTCTGAATGGAAATTTAGAAGAGAGCGTCTATATGGATCAGCCAGAGGGTTTCAATCAGAGTGGGAGCAGCGGGAAAGTATGCAAGCTGCTTAAGTCCATTTATGGACTAAAACAGGCATCGCGGAGTTGGAACATCTATTTTGATGAGACAGTCAAAGAATATGACTTTATCAAAAATCCAGATGAACCGTGCATATATAGTAAAGTTGTGGCCAGAAGTGTCGTATTCCTCGTCTTGTACGTGGATGACATTCTATTGATAGGAAATGACATTCCTATGCTACAATCTGTCAAAGGATTCTTGTCACATAGTTTCTCCATGAAAGACCTGGGTGATGCCTCTTACATTCTGGGGATCCGGATCTATCGTGATAGATCCAAGAGGATGTTGGGACTTTCGCAGTCCAGGTATATCGACACTGTACTGAAAAGATTCAGTATGGAAGATTCTAAGCGCGGTAATCTACCGGCTTGTCACGGAATCACTCTCTCCAAAGAGATGTCTCCCAAGACTGATTTGGAAAGGGAACGCATGTCTATTATACCCTACGCTTCTGCGGTAGGCTCTATAATGTATGCGATGTTGTGTACCAGACCAGATGTAGCTTACGCACTAAGCGTGGTAAGCCGGTATCAGTCAGACCCAGGGGAGAAACACTGGATAGCAGTAAAGAACATTCTCAAGTACCTGAGGAGGACTAAGGAGATGTTCTTGGTTTACGGCGGAAAAGACCTCAGGTTGGAGGCCTTTGCTGATTCCGGCTTCCAGAGTGATAAGGACGATTCCAAGTCCATGTCGGGTTATGTCTTTACCCTCAATGGAGGGGCGGTGTGCTGGAAGAGCTCCAAGCAGGACACCGTTGCTGACTCGACGATGGAAGCGGAGTATATAGCTGCTTGCGATGCCGCAAAAGAAGCAGTCTGGATGAAGAAGTTCCTAACAGAACTTCAGGTGGTTCCTACCATAGTTGATCCAATACCTCTGTATTGCGACAACAACGGAGCTATAGCTTTAGCGAAGGAACCAAGGTCCCATCAGAAGTCCAGACACATCTTGAGGCGGTATCACCTGATCAGGGAGATCATTGATCGTCAGGAGATCGAGGTTCGGAGAGTTGCTTCAGAAGAGAACATTGCTGATCCATTCACGAAGGCCCTTCCTCAGATTCAGTTCGAGAGGCTGCTCGAGATCATTGGTCTACGATATGCCAGTACATGGCCCTAGTGCAAGTGGGAGATTGTTAGTGTTTATGCCCTAGAAGGCCATTACTGTATCATACTAGCTTGTATATTACTTAATGGAAGCTTGGGATATTCACATGTATATAACAGTCTTGCTAAACATGGTAGTATGCTACTTGGTTTTTCTATCTTAATATGTGAGTATACGTATTGATAGAGCTCTTAGGATCTTGCTTGTCTACCAGCGTTGTGATGGCAGTCACACTAGTGGGGGCTGGGTAGTCTACAAGCACATCCTTATTCAGGTCCCTGGTCGTTGGATTATCGAGACAGAGCATCGATACTCCGGAGTAGACTAGTGTGTACGCTTCTCATCCCAGTTGGGGAGATGGTCTGTCCCACAGCCGTCAGTACGTCGTACCGGAGATAGTATACAGGTGCTCGTTAGGTTACGGGTACACCGGACAGGACTCACAGGGAACTGTTGGTTGGTTTGATACCAATCGTCAGTGAACAGTTCCCAGGTGACATGAGTACAGCGTAGTCCGCAGACTTGACACTGCTACTTCGCCTCGAGTGTGTCCCACTGTTCTTAGATTGCTACCCTACCACGGCTCAAAGGAGTCGTGCAAACAGGTGGCAGTTGGGTGCAGTCCCGAGCACTTGGAGGCAGTGGCGGTTAGACAGGATTCGTCCCTCCCGGTATTGGGAGTAGATATCGTGCTGTGTCAGAGAGCCATTACGCAAAGTCCCTGGCCAGGGCAAGCGAGATTTGCTGGTAGGTTCCAGCAGTTTCTCAGGGTGTAATGGGCTTTACTCCGACACGACTTATACCGCTATTAGGGGACTGACGCTTGCCGCCCCCCTAGGCCCGATATGCGATAGTCTTGGACGAACGGACCGGACTGTATGGAGATTGTCACATCAGACTCAGTAGGAGTTCGGATGGGTTTTCTCATCGGCCTTCTTATCGACAACTACCTGGGGACCGTTACGTACAGCTAGTGCCGCTTGCGGTCTGTGGTTAAACCCACTGCCAGCGTAGTAGTCGAGTCTCTAGAGTCCCACACAGAGAGTTTCCTACTCCAGGCGAAACGATATAGAGGTTGCATGGTTTTGCAACAAAGGGTTCGGACGCATACGTGCGTTTACGCGCGTACGACTTTCGGACAGTTTTTACCAGTCGGCTTTGGTTTAAGCCAGTTACTGGTATCCGGTTATTGGATTTATACAGTCTAAAGATTTTCCGTATTTTTACGGATCGGAGGGGCGTTCTCGTAATTACTCGAGAAGCTTCTAGAAGATGTGACTAAGGAGGTTTCTTTTGGATAAGAAAGTGAGTCATGGTGGTGATTCATTCATTTCATTAATGCACATTTATTGCTTAATGACTCATGCTAATGAATCACCACTAGATATTTTATGAAGCATGCTTATTCATTTCCTTTATTCATTATTGTTAAAAAGGAATGCTTCATAATATATTATGATACACTCTCTCTCCTCTCATTATCTTATCACACATTCTCTCTCCTCAAGCTCTCATCTTCAAACCCTAATCCTTAATCCTCATGTGTTGAGATCAAAGGATTAGTTAGACTAAACAATCCATTACCTTTACTCTATATCATCCTTTCATCTTTGATTAGCGATCAAAGTTGATTAGTTACCTCAAGTTAGAGGTTTAGCTTGGTGTTTTGCTCTCGGGTGGATCGTCTACTACCTAGAGAAGGTCGAGGAGAACAAAGGAGGACACAAAGACGAAGGACTAGTTTCGATCGGTATAATCCCTTAACACTATAGTTTAGTATAGCTATGTGTTTGGTTATTATTTGTTTAGCTTCGATTTAAGCGGTTAGTCGATGTTCGTTCCTTAAACTTGATCGTTTTTGTAAAATCCGCCTCCCCACAAGTACTGGGGTGTACTACATCGACTTACAGTAAAACGTCTGCAGGTCCTGCACATTCTAAGCTTGAAGTGTGTCGAGATCCTTGTAGTGTTCTTGCGGCACCATGGTAATTTGCAAACTTTGATCATCGCCAGGGGATGCTTGTATTGACGGCCGACTGGAGAACACGGCCTTAACCTCATCTTCCGAGTCACTTCCGAAGACCAACATGGAGGCGGACGGTCCCGGGTTGTTGCGCCGAGACGGACCAGCGTAAACTATCTCTTCTTCTTCTTCGGTATCGCTCCCGAAAACAGGGATGGCGGCGGCGGCTTTGTTCTCCGGCTTGCGACACTTTTCTGTATCCTCGAAGTCTGGCACAAAGTACTTCGCATCTTCATACTTGCGGACTTCGTTCACGGAGAATGGGTTCAGCTCGCCTGTTACGGTATATTCGAAGCCGTCCTTAAAGTACTTCATACACTGATGCTGTGTAGAAGGATGATGTTGTATTCATGTAACCAAGGACGATCGAGCAAGGCGTTGTAGCAGGTCTTGGCGTCAATGACATGGAATTTGATTTCTGTGACGAGTAGTCCAAAGCGTAATGTTAGTATCACGGATCCGAGAGTCCGTGGCGATTGGGAGTCGAAACCAGAGATGGTAATTTTGTTACGAGTGAGGTGTTGCACACTCATGCAGATTTCCTTTAACACCCGAACGTTAAGGAGATTGACGGAGGATCCATTATCTACCAGGATCTTGCCTATCTTGATATCATGGCAGTATCCAGAGACATATAGGGGACGATTGTGGTCGCATGTCCCGAGGAGGAGGTCTTCGTCACCGAAAGTGATGTCGGCCGTATGCACTTCTTCCAGTTCATCCTTCATCCTTTCCGCGGCGAGGAAGGCTTGGAATTGCTCGGGTTCTTGTAACGCCTTGATTAATGAATCTCGCGCTTCTTTTGATAATAGGAGGGTATCGAGAATGCTGAGTTGAGAAGGTAGCTTCCTTAGGTGCGCTAGGATGTTGTAGTCCACCTTACCCTTCCTGGGAGGGTCCTTGGTAGTCATCTCTTTCATGACTTGGTCATCTAAAGTGATATCCTCAGTGACCTTTTCCATTCCCTTATCTTTTCTATTTGCGGGCCCGAGATTCTTTTCCGGGAGTGTACGATTGCGCAGCTGAATGTTTTCGCAGGCCTCTGGTTCTTCCTCTTTCCCCAAAACAGATTCTTTAAAGAGAGGGCCCAGAGCCATTTCTTCATCAGAGTCGCTCCCAAAGGTGAGAACTTGTGACCCTCCGGCGTTAACCATGTAACAGTTGCCAGTAGTTCTGTTGTGCCCGTTGGCAGTACTTCTTCGTTCCCGACGAGTCTTGCATTTCATGCGCTTAAAATGTTGCCGATGAGCAACATATCCCTGCCACCATATCCTAAAGGCATCGCACTCCTCTGTAGGGTGTGAAATTTTCCGATGATATGCGCAATAATTAGAGTGCCTCTCCGCCCCATCGAGCGTGTTTTCTTCCGAGGGTGGTAGCTTCATTCCCATTGACATGGCTTTGGCAAACCTTTTCCTTGTCTTGAATAACTTTTTGTCTGCCTCGGATGCCTTTCGATCTGGCGGGAGTATTTCAACTTTTTCGTTTAGTCGCCTGCGTTTGACTCCTTCCGATGCGGCCATCTCACGCTCCTGATCCGCTTTACTCTTCAGACGAATGTCGTCTAGAAAGGCGTCAATCATTTCATCTGTTGGCCGCACAAGCTCTGGTTCAGGCTCTGTCCCCAGTTTCTTAGTGCCAGGAGTTTTTTCATCGTCGGTAAACGAGTGGGAGATTACGTTACAACTTGCCACATATCCCTCGGATTCATCCGACAAGCTCTCTCCATCATCTTCCACTTGAAAGATATGGCTGAGAAACTCTTGCAGCGTGACAGGAGTTCGCGCCTTTTGATTGTACTCTTCCAGCGCGTCGATTTGCTTCTGCAAGTTCGTGCGCTTGTCTCCAGGCGTCACGGGCTTCTTAGATATCTTCTTCTTTTTCTTCGAAGATTTTGACGGTAGGGCATGAGTACTTGGGCCATCACCACCGCTCTTTGTAGTTGGACGCGGCCTCAGTATTCCTTCAATGATCTGGGGTTCCAGCGGGTCCTTCCATTCGACTGCCGGGCACGCATGAAGGTCCTTCAGCATTCTTTTGGTTTTAGTTGACAGCACGACCTCCCATGGAGCTTCCTCAATAAAGGAACAGGTTGCCCCCGGCGTATCTGCTTTCTTAGGAGTATGCGGCTGTGGTGGGTTCACCTTCCACTTTTCGGACAGCGCAAACTTCCCCTGGAGGTATTGATCTTCAATCCATCCTTTGAAGACGAAGCAATCCTCAATCGGATGACTTACCGTTTGATGGTAAGGGCAGTAGTTAGGGTTATTCACCTCAGTGGGTTGTGGCGGTCGCCTTGGATTTGGCAGGTTTATAAGTCTGTTGCGTACTGCCAGCTCGAATAACCGTTTCGTCTTGTCCCGTGGGAACGAGTAGGGACGCTTCATCTTCTCATTATAATACCGGCGTCTTTCTTCCAATTGATCCGCCAGCTTTGGGGCATTGGGTTGCTGCTGGGCATTCGCGACGAAGGTTGCCTTTCCTTCACCATTGTCACTCCGAGGCTCGGGCTTCGGGGGAGACGGTCTATGACCCATTTGGTCCATCTGGGCCAACTTGTCGATTAGAGCCTGGAATGTGGTTGACTTAAAGAACATCATAAACTGGGAGATAGTTGCGTGAGGGTGGGTTCCCACGAACATGCCCACCGCGGGCGCTTCCTCATTGCGTTGCTCGCATTTCGACCACAAATTTCGCCAGCGTATAGCATACTGGACCCATGTTTCGCCTGGTTTCACCCTGGCATTAATCAATGCCGTTATTGGAGTGTGTTCGCTGGCGCTCACGAACCGCTGAGTGAATAGCAACTCCATTTCAGCGAACGTCTTGATAGAATCGTTCGGGAGTTCCGAATACCATTCGAACGCTGTTTCTGATAAGCTGCCCACGAACTGGCGAAGCAACAGTTTATCATCGCCGCTAGTGTTACCGCAAAGGGCCCTGAACTGGGCAACATGTTGATGGGGATTGCCGGTCCTCTTATACACGTGGGATTTTGGTATTGTATAACCCGGCGGATATTTGATTTGGTCGTACCAGCTTGGATACGGCAGCCCCGTTTTTACGACTTGACCGGCTGCCTCAGTCGCATGATGAACCCGGATTTGCTGGGCTATATAGTCGTCCAACTCAGCCTTAGAGATTGTCTCCTCCTTGGCCGTTGAGAGGGTCGGCGGAGGATTCGACGTTTCTCCCCTATCGTCTTCAAGTATGGTCGGAGGATCTTCAGCGGGAGGATCTTGTTGGATCATCATTCCCACCATGTCTTGGAATAAGTGGGCTATATGCTTTATATTGGCCGCTTGTTCCACAGCCTCTTTATCCTTCTTTTCCAACATCCTCCGGAGGAACTCGGCGTCGGTTTCCTGTTCTTGTTGCTGATCCGAGGAAGCCTCGGGGCTTTCTTTCGGCCCAGTAAGCGCGGCCATTGCAATCATCATTTCCTGGAGCTTTTGTTGTTGCTCCTGAGCTTTGGTTACTGACCGTGTAAGCGGTCTATGGCCTGTAGACGCACGGCTGTCTTCCTTCCCCGACGCCATGTATACAGTATGGACCATCCTGCCCCCAGCCTTAAGGCGTCTGGGTTCAGCGCTTTTAGCTCTCGTTGCAGGCCCGGGGATCTTCTCCGGCCTCCTCTTTTTATGAGCAGTGGAAGTTGAGGGGGCCGTTGAGGTGGGCACCCAGACAGCTTTTCGTGGCTTAGCCTGGTGACTGGCTTCCTGTTGGATTTTCAGCTTCTTTTGCTGGCGGGAGAAGTTTGGATCGATCATCGAGTCTCGGGCCTGCCGCCAGACTTTATAGATTCGGGAGGACAGCCGTTGAGGAGATTGAGGCTGTTCTGTTTTTACTTCTATAGCTCTTTTCAGCGGATAGGGAGATTTCTTTAGCACCGCAGTAGGAGAATTCCTACGCACCTTATTTAGCATCTCAAAGCTGTTCCCAGTCGGAACAACAGCATTAACTTCTGCCATCGGGGCTGGTGGAGTTAGCCCAGAGGGAGAGTTGCCCCCAGCCTTCCTCATTCGGCGCCAGTAACGACGTCGAGCGCGTCGTGCTGATGGAACCGGCTTGGTGAGGGCGATAACCTCGTCTTGGCCCCTGTGTAGGTGGGGGGTCGCTGCTGGTGTCAGCCTGTCAAAGACCAATGTCCTTTGGGTAGCAGGAGCGGGAGCTGGAGCCATCAATCTTGTAAAGACCGACTTTTTGGCAGGGGAAGCCGCCTTGACGACTTCAGGAGCAGGACTGGTCACTTTCTTAGAAGCAGCCTTCTCTGGGATTGTAGGCTCCATCACGGGTCCACAGGAGTTCTGGCCCAATCTAGAGAAGACCGAGGCGCTGGTGTTGGGCAACCCGTTGAAAGGGACCGCGGCAGGGGTAAGACGATCAAAGACCGACTTCTTGGGAGCTTCCTTTGTCAGCACCAGAGCAGTGAAGCTTGTCGGCGGGAGCATGGTCCCAAAAAACAATCCTGTGGTGGCTCGCGTGACTTGTTCCACGGGCATTGTGAATAGCGAAGCAGCTTGGGGTCCGTAGGCTATACCTCCTGGCGAGGCAGAGCGTTGGTTGCAATTGCAGTCCGAGCAATTGGAGCATTTCGCACAAATAGAAGCCATCGATTCTTTGCTTTCTGCAATAAGCAAAACGCCAAGTCTTAGTACCTTGAAAGCCAAGGGCAACCATTAGTGAACCGCGATTGGTTCGCGAATCACGACACACGAAGTGTGGAGTGGAAAGAGGAAAAGATCCCACCGGGTGTGCCAGAATCTGTTCCCCTCCGAACGGCGGCGCGACGCGTGGGCGTCTCGCCTGAGGCTCGGGGCAGATGCTAATTGGTGCTATCCGTCTACCTCTCCGAAGATACCAAGTTGATTTATGGCACCGTATATCGAAGGTTTAAACGGATGCGTCCGATGTAGCAGAATTCGTCAGATTCCCCCTCGCTTTAGGGGTTTTTGATTGTGGGGACGCTCTTCCCTGCAGGCGCAAACCCCTGCAATTAATTATGCTACCGCATCACGGTAACCACTTTCTCCTTCTCCAGAGGGTCACTTCGTGTCGTGTGTGTTTATTTTATATTTGGTTGCCCGTGGATTGTATACGGAGACTGAGTTATGTTATCGCCCGTAGGGCGTGGACTAGTCCAAATCCATATTATCTTAGATTTGGGTTTGGGGGTTTAGGTTTAAGGATACGTTAGCCTCATTTGAGACTAAGATCGACTTAAACGTTTGTTAAGGATACGTTAGTCTAGTTTTTAGACTAAGATCAACTTAACGGGATCGTTTAGATCCAACAAGAGAGCAATAAAAAGGGGGGGCTCTGTTGTTTAGTTTAGTGACATTACGGTCGGTAGGTAGTTTAAGGACATTGCGGTCCATGGGTAGTTTAAGGACATTGCGGTCCAATGTTAGTTTTAAGACGTTGCGGTCAAGGTTAAGGACCTCATAGTCCATGGATTTAAGGACTCCACAGTCCGCGGTTAGTTTTAAGACATCCCGGTCAAGGTTAAGAACCTCATAGTACATGAGTTTAAGGACCCCACAGTCCGTTGTTAGTTTTAAGACATCTCGGTCAAGGTTAAGGACCTCATAGTCGATGAGTTTAAGGACCCCACAGTCCGTGTCAATATGTAGTCATCGGGACCCGTCACCTCTTTGAAGACGTTGAGGAATTACAACGCCAAGTATCAAAGGAGTGAAGAGATGTACCCTTGAACCGGGGTGGATTAAATAGTCTTTGGCCCAATTTGGGATCAAGACCAATTAATTATATTATGAGCCTATTAGCCCAGTTAAGTCTGAATTGAGGACTTATGGCCATCTTGGGCTAAGTCCAATCATGTTTGGAATATTAGCTTCCTGTTGGTCCATTGAAGGAGAGGCTTTGCCTCTGGCCATTTAGCCAATTGGGCTAACGTTAATTCAGCAGTGTTAAACACTGGGATCAAGTTAGTGTTTTAACACTAAAAGACAGTTGGTGTTAAACACCAGCAACAGGGGGTTCAAATTAGTGTTAAACACTAGAGCAAATCAGTGTCAAACACTAGCAGCAGAGGTTTCAAATTAGTATTAAACACTAAGAATAATCAGTGTTAAACACTGGTGACAGAGATTTTAATTTAGTGTTGAACACTAAGGGAGTTGGTCTTAAGCTCTGTTAACAGGGGTTTAATTTAGTATTAAACACTAAGAAATTCAGTGTTAAACCCTGCAAATAAAGTTCTTTGATTAGTGTTGAACACTAAGGCCAAACAGTGTTTTAACACTGGATTCAGAGGTTCCAATTTAGTGTTAAACACTGAGGCAAGAGGGGTCACGTGGTTGCACGTGAGGGCGCCCTCCCTTCATTTGTTCTGCTGAGAATATTGCATCTTTTAGAGCATCACGTGCCATCACGTGACGGGCATTTAAATGCTTGTATGTTAAAGCCACTGCCAAAGGTCACGTGGGTCACGTGAGGCACTGCCTCAAAGGCCCTTCTCTGTGGATCTTTTCGGAGGTCATGTGGTGGCACGTGACCCTGCCTCTTTGTATGTTTTTTTCTCTGTGGATCTTTTCGGAGGTCATGTGGTGGCACGTGACCCTGCCTCTTTGTATGTTTTTTAGAAGATCTGTTAATCCCTTTTTTAAGAATTAAATTCTTCGTGGGGTTGAACCCTAACGATAAATTTAAGAGGAATTAAATTCCTATTCCCTTCTGAAGATTTATATTCTGGGATAGAGTTGAACTCTGAATTTTCTGTAGGAATTAAATTCCTCATATATGTGAAGAACTGAATTCTATCATAGGGTTAAACCCTAATAAAAGCTTTAAAGGACTTAAATTCCCACTCTCTTTTAGAGAGGTATGAGATTCTGTCATAGGGTGAAACCCTAATTTCTTCTTTTTTAAAGGAATTAAATTCCTGTTATTTTTCTGGGGTTGAACCCCGATTCTGTTCATTCTGAAGGAATTAAATTCCCATAATATATTAAACCCTAATTTTATTTTAAAGGAATTAAATTCCTATAGTTCTATGAGAATTAAATTCTCAAGCTTCCATTCCCTCTCTATGCTTTGGATCTGCATGGCAGGATCTCAACCCAATGAGAATTAAATTCTCAATTCAAGGGGAGATGTGCACTTTACAGATCCTCCACCAAAGAGAGAACTATGTTCTTCTGTTTTATATCAGAGTTAAACTCTGTTGAGAATTAAATTCTCTTTTTCTTTCAAAAGCCTTCCCTTTCTTACCTAGGGTTTTCTTTTGCAGAAGATCCAAATTCCTCCAAAGTATCAAGGCTCTCTCCTTTTTTATGTATCGATCCTTCTGCCTATCTATGTCCCTCTGTGTGTCTCTTGGCTCCTATTTATAGGAGAAGCAGCAGAATCAATTAGTTTTTTGATGAATCTTTCATTGAGAGATTTGATTTGTGTTCATCATTCATTTGGACCTTTGGATTATTAGGTGAATTTTATTCACCGTTGGATTTTAAATCCAGAGATTTTCCTTGGTTAGATTTTAAGGGGAAATCTTACCAAATTCAAGATTTTTCCATAGATAGGTAATATTTAAGAATCTTTAAATTTTTAATTCAATCGGTTCCAAATAATCATTTTCCTTTGGAAAGATTTGGGAGGTCTTTTCTCAGAATTTAATTCTGTTAACAGATAGGCTTTGAAAGCCGGTCACGTGTGGCCACGTGACCTCTGGTCACGTGTGGGCACGTGACCCTTGGTCACGTGTGGGCACGTGACCCCCTTGGAACAAGCCCTCTTCTTCTTTTTGCGCTCTACCTTCTGGCCGCTGCTTAGCCGTCACGTGCCACCACGTGACCCCTGGTCACGTGTGAGCACGTGACCCTCGTCTGGAGCCTTTTTCTTGATTTAATCGGAGAATGAGTCCGCTGCTTTTAAATGTCACGTGCCAACACGTGACCCCTGGTCACGTGTGAGCACGTGACCTCTTCTGAAGCCTTTTCCTTGATTTGATCAGGGAACTGATGTGCCTTTGCCGATGCTTTTAAATGTCACGTGCCAACACGTGATTGTTGGTCACGTGTAAGCACGTGACCCATTTCTGAAGCCTCTTCCGTAGGCTTTCCTGATTTTAAATCAGGAAACACAACCCTCTCCATCGCCGCCCCCAGCTCCTGCTTTAAGCTCTCTTCCCGCAAGAAGAACTCGCCCGTGGCCCGAATCACCGGAACAATCTCATCATCCTCCATGTGAACGATGAGGGCGGCGTGCTAGAGGACCTGAAGAAAGAAAGGGGGTCAAAAAGGGGAGGGAAACACCCGACCACGCGGACAGAAATGCTGGATGAAGAACCAGGTGAAATGCGAACACTATCCTGCACGGCCTCTTGATCTATCGCCGCCATTTGGGCCCGGAGAGTCCCTCGAGGGACCCTGCCTCCGACCGACCTCTCCATATCCGAGAGCAGACTGTCGGCGACAGGAAGCCCTGAGGGCACCTCAAAGCGAAGCTCCCCATCGTCCATAAGGATCAAGGAAGCTGGGGAGCAGGGCGCCCTCCTGTGAGACCTCTTGAGGGATGGCGCGAGAGAACCCTCCTCATCTCCTACCTCGGGGACCCTAGGCTCTTACGCTCGAGCACGCTTTCAAACCAGCGCACGACTAGACTCGGGGGCCCGGGGCTCGCTTGGGCACCTGGGTGAAAGGGCCACTGATTGAAAGAATTTAAAGTTAACCGCAATCAAGACGGTGTCGCTTTGTAGCTAGCCGGTTGAGGATGGGTCGATCCACAGGGAGATGGATCGTTTTACGTTCTTGTCGTGACGGGTTAATGCACGAGGGCGGAATTGTTCAAATCTAACCTAAGTGTTATATGCACAAGTATAAAGCTTGTTAGGAAACGATAGGATAGTGTAAGGTAATGGATTCCGTATTCAAGTCCTTTGAGCCGAACTTAACCAATGAAGCTAGAGCAATCGGCAACAACGTGGATTAGGGTGCTTAAGCACGGTATTCGTGGAATCCGTCTTATTGACCCTTGTCCGTCCGTTCTTGTCTCTTGCTTTCGCCTCCGGCCAAACCGAACGCAACCGGTCGCGGTTAGAAATCACCATTACCTTGGTAGGGTAGGGTGCCTAATGGAGCGCTTGCGTAAGGTTTGGAAGGAGTTTCAAATGGAAAAGATGGGAAAAGGAAATGGGGAACCAAATGTTAACTTACTATATCGGTTTCTTTTCCTAACAACACCATATTAACAATCTTTCACAAAACAAACCAAAAAGAGAGCAAAAAAAAGATAAGAAAAGAAAAGAAAAGATTACAAGCAAGTAATTAAATGACATGGAATTTAAAGAGCAAGTAAGTAAAGCATGAATGTAAAGTGCAAGAAAGTAATGCAAGTAATAAAAGAGCAAGAAATATAAAAGAGCAAGAATGAGAACCAAAGATCACATGACACACCATGGGTCCAATAACCCAAGGCAAATGAAGCACAAAAGAGACTTTATTCATCTTTAAGAATGATACAGCCCTTAAGATCAAATACCAACCCTTAAACCTTCAAGCTCAATGAAGAGGTTGAAAGAACAAGAGAAGGCAAGGATCTCAAGGGAAAGCTAAGCTATTTACAAGAGAAAGAGAAAACAAAATGAAGTGTTGCAAAAAGAATGACAAAATTGGACCCCTCTCCCTTGCTGCCATGATCTGCTTTTATAGGCAAGATAAGGGATTAAGCAAATAATAAAATAAAGACCAAATGGCAGCATTGGAGACACTGTGAGAGGATGGGGCCCACAGGAGGAGGTGGGGCCGGCAAGGCCGGAATTGGCAAGGTAGGGTTCGGCCAAATTCCGAGGTCTGTGTCCCGTATTTGCAGTGTGGTCTTGTATTGTCCCTAGCATGACTCTGGTGTTGTTTGCTTACTCTGTTTTGAACTTGCGGTGCACCAGGAATTGAAGGGAAACTAGTAGATTTGCATCACATCAACACTTTATGCAATAAATGCACCATTAATGCACATCACACTATGCCACTTGCACTAGCCCACATGCCATGGCTGCCCCCTAGGTCCATGGTCCATGTTCCAAGAGTTAGTGTGTACACATGTTATGTGTTGGACCAAAATATTGTGCACACACTTGTTGGCAAAATAACTCTTGGGATATCGGTTGGTTTGCGGTTCTGGTTGCAGTGTCAGCTCACAAATGATATATCCGTGATTTTTAATGTATTTCCAGTATTTTGTCACGGATACCTGCAATCTGTATTACCGAGCAAACACCGGTTAATAGTACCGATATATACAAAAAATAGATAATGAATGGGCGGTATTAAAATGCAATATTCCGGTATAAACAAATACCCCCAAACTTATCTTTTGCTCGTCCCGAGCAAAACAAAATCCTAGCCTCACTTTCGCAGGGAACGCGATTGCACTGAGCGCGTGCAACAAGCCGTTAAATCTCTAGGTGTCCCTAGTAGGAGGAGTGTTGTCTCCTGAGGGTTTTCAGTGGATACTACCCACAAAATCCCGTCAAGCTTGTTTCATAAGTTAACATCGATTCTACTCCTATAGTTTAGTATCTAGATTAGAAATTCTATCATCCTAAGTTAAAAATATCCAACCCTTATGCTTCACGCCTCTAATCTATTTAATCCCAGATCCTATACGTTCCAAAAAAGTTTAGAAAGATGTTGGTATCTCCTGAGTTTTCCTACTAAAGTACGGTCTCAAATCAGGGATTTTTATCAGTTTTACTGAAAACATAAGTCTTATTCTTCATTTGTAAAACATCGATTGTATACCCCTACGTGTGTGTAAATTATTTCCCCCTACACTTAAGAATTCAATTCAAGCAATAGTACCCTTGCACTAATACCTAATACTACTTCTTTTCATTAATGATGGACGGTATTGCTCACACACCTTTCATGCGACTATTAATGCTTCTTGAGGCACTAACGGCCGATTACTGAATGTGTGAGTTTAAAGCGTAAATAGCAGTTTTCAGGTCTTGACTTTATTTATTTATTTTTCTGTTCTTTATTTTTTTTCTTTTTCAAGACCGGATATATTTTTCACTGATGCTCTTTTGGTGTTTAGCTTTAAATACCGTTTTTTCTTTCATACTAGGTTTTCAGGCAAGAGTATTTCTAGGTATCCACTGCTATCCCAAGTTTCAAGGTGCGTGTGTGTGCAGTTGTAGGGTATATACTTTCTAAATTTGGACTTAAAAATAGAAACTATTTTTCAGACTTATCTTTCAGTAAAACTTCAATACTTTCCCTTCATCTTGACTTAACTCAAGAACTGAACTCAGAATTACCTATTTCTCAAAAAAAACTGTAAGGACGTATAATTGCCAAGTTTAAATAAAATGGGGGTTATTTTTAGGGTTTCCAATTCCTAAGCCTAGAATTTAGTTATTTCTAACGTATCGACTAAGCTTTCGAAATAAAAATCTAAGTTACTTTATTAGCTAACTTGACGACAAAGTTTTTATATTTTGGAAAAAATTTCGATTTTTATGGGTTTTTAAAATGAGTATGCAAATGCAAAATATACAAATGAATGCGAAGGAAGAAAGCTTACCGAGCACACCCCCAAACTTAAACTTGACAGTTCCCTCACTGTCAGGCTACACCAAGATGGTCAAAATTGTCGGCGCTTCCTAAAAGAAAATTTTATACAAAACAAAAAGCAAAAATATATACAAAAAAAGGTTCGCCCCAAACTTAAGTAAAACGATGTTTCTACTGTTAAGCGTTGAAGTTCAGGATTAGGGAGAAAGAGAACAATATTAAGCTATACAAGGCCTTACAAAGGCCAAAAGTTAGCACCAACCATTAAAAATTTTATCGTGATAATGGTGTGGTTGGTGAAAGAAAACGGAGAGTAAAGAAATAGAGAATACGTGAGACCATATGGAGATAGAAGTGTTATACGGTCTCGGTATATGAGAAGAAGAATGACGGAAGGGAAAAAGAAACGAAGTACAAACTTGAGAGTGAAAATGGAGGAAATCGATTAGCACAATTTGTTATGACTGATGTATAAGAAGCGTTCTATTAACCCGTCGAGAAATTGGGTCAAATCCCTCAAGATTCGTGAGAAAACATGGGTACGCCGAACTTGGTAAACCAGACACAAGAAATGAAAGTGATATGGTGTCTTGCAAGGTCGGAAAGATGGAAAGGATGGAGGGAAGGGTATCAGTTAAAGGTTCGGGAAGGTGTACACGGTCAATGAAAGGGATAGGATGAATTGGAAAATCCGACTCATCAAGCAAAACTGGTTCATCCTCAAAACTATCCTCAATATTCTCCTCAAAATTCATTTTATCCATGCAAATTTCATCAAAATCAAGACGCATATGGAGTTCGGGGAAACAGTTAATGACTCGAGATGATGAATTGGAGAGAAAAAATCCGCCAAATCTGTGGGTTCATCATCCAAAATATCCCCAGCGTCAATATCCTCAATCAAGTGAAAATCAATTTTCTCAGGCACCTCATCAAAAGCATGGATTTCAATCAATTCAGGTTCTAAGATGGAGGTGTAGAGGTCAAAAGGATTGGGTGTGGTTTCACTTGAAAGGGACCCTTCACAATCGGGTAAATCAAACACTACATAGTCGCACAACTCATTAAGCATTCCATCTTCAATTGATAATTCATTTGGGATACATGATAGACAGTCAAAAACGGAGTTGTGGGATTCAATTTGGGACAAGTAGGTTTGATTTGGAAGGGGGTACCGTTCACTCTCTCCACTCAAATTCTCAGCCTATCCTGCCGCCTCATCATACAGAGGAAAATGTGGAGCTAGTTGGAAACTAGCTACCGGATCACTAGGTTGTATGAGGGCGGCCATGGACGCATTCAAATCCATCATCTGTTGGCTTGACACTACCCTAAAGTCTTCCAACGACTGTTCCAAACTAGACATGGGTTATGAAGGAGTTTCAGTAAAAGATTCAAAGTTGTGTGGATATGTGAAACTCCCAAATGGCTATGTAGAAGCAATGTCTAGGGAAGGTGTAAAAGTTGGGTAGAAATGGTAGGAATTGAATGGTTGGACAGGGGTAGGATCAACATTTGGATACGAAGGTGGTTGGAATTGTTGATCAAAAGAATTTGCAGTGGTGAAAGGAGTGAAAGATCGGCTATGAGATTGTTCGATATGTTCAGCAATAGACATAGGTCTTGGAGTTACAACTGGACTCTCAAAAGGGGTATCAACGTAAGAAGGCGGTGAAGGTTGAAACGGTTGATATAAGGTGGATTGCGGGGTCCAGTTGTTAGTCCTAGGTGCGTCTATCCGATCTTTCAAAGAAATTTTGAGCAAGAATGGATCGTTCGAGGTTCGGCCAAAGCAAGAACCGTAAGAAGAAATGTCTGGTTGAGGATACTAAAGTTCGGCAAGAGTTTTTCTAGGTAGGGTACCCATGATATGATAAGAGAAAGAAGAAGAAAAAGATGGTATTTTTTATTTTTTTTTTAAAGTTAGTTATTAACAAAAGAATGAAGTATACACACAAAAAGAATCTGGACAAAAAGAATCACGACACAAAAATACCACACACTTAACCGGTCTAGGGTTCACCTAGGTCAACTAGACCTGCTCAAGAACTTGATTGTCGAAGTAAAATTGTGTAAAGAAACGGGCTCAAAATATACTGATCACGAGGCCAGGTAAGTGCAGAGATAAGGGGAGGTTTTCCGACGCTTTCGCGAAGGTCCTTAATTAAAGAACCCTTTCTCTTTTGGCGGTTTCGCCGTGAACACTTTCCTAAACACCCCATAAACAATATACCGTTAAGCGTGTTCTAAATACAGTTAACCTCTCCTAGTGAGCGCGAAGTCCTTAAGGCTTAAACTCTAGTTTCTTTTAAAAATTTGTGTGGGTAAACGTTTATGCACAGTATCGTGATTTGTGGGCCACGGAAAAAGGTGATGAAATCCTTTACCGTATGTTGTGGGGTTCTCTTGTCCTTAACTCCGTATTAATGTATGCAATGCGCAAATCAAAATTTTGTTCAAAGAATCAAACAATCTTTTTTTATGTTAAGCACAGCACTGCAACAAATACGGGCTAGTCAAGTTTTAGCGTTTGCTAGCGAACTTACAAAGAATCCTGCAAAGATGTTATATTGGATGCGTCGGATTTAAGAAGAAGGTGTTTAAGAAATACGTACCGTTAAGTTTTTTGGGTTAGGAAACCCCGGTTGAAGTTAAATCCGAATAGCTTGAAATGTTCGTTTGCGTGGATCAAACTATCTGGATCTTTGGCACTATACTTTGTAATCACCTTAGTTTTGAATGTACACTTTGCTCCCCATGATCGTAGTTCGCAAATCCGCAAAAATCTATAAATGTTGGGAAAAATGGATATTAGTGCGGAAAAGCGATACGAATGCCGAAATACCTGCACACTAAAATTTAAAACAAGCAAACAATAAAAATGGGACATAACCAGAACAATGGAGCACAGGAATTTTTTTTGGAGCAAACAGGGGTAGTACGGCCGGCGAGCTCGAATATCAAGGGTAAGTCGCCGGTTTTTTGTTGGATTTTGGGCTCCAAATTCCTTCTGTGATCTCACTGTTCTACTATCATCTCACTGGTATTGTTTATTTCTTCATTTTACTTACAGAGTGCAAGTAGGTCCAATTTCCAGAGAACAAATGGTTAGTTTAGTTAGTTTTTGTTTGTTTTGGTTTTGGTTTTGAAATTTTTATGTTGTTTTGAAAAATACGGTTAGTTGTATAGATGAAATGTACAATGATTAACCCAAAATAACAAGAATTAAAATGTTTCCGTCTCCCCGACAATGGTGCCATTTGATTGAAACAATTTAAAGTTAACCGCAATCAAGACGGTGTCGCTTTGCAGCTAGCCGGTTGAGCATGGGTCGATCCACAGGGAGACGGAGCGTTTTACGTTCTTGTCGTTACGAGTTAATGCGCGGGGGCGGAATTGTTCAAATCTAATCTAAGTGTTATATGCACAAGTATAAAGCTTGTTAGGAAACGATAGGATAATGTAAGCTAATGGATTTCGTATTCAAGTCCTTTGAGCCTAACTTAACCAATGAAACTAGAGCAATCGACAACAACGTGGATTAGGGTGCTTAAGCACGGTATTCGTGGAATCCGGCTTATTGACCTTTGTCCGTCCGTTCTTGTCTCTTGCTTTCGCCTCCGGCCAAACCGAACGTAACCGGTCACGGTTAGGAATCACCGTTACCTTAGTAGGGTAGGATGCCTAACGGAGCGCTTGCGTAAGGTTTAGAAGGAGTTTCAAATGGAAAAGACGGGAAAAGGAAATGAGGAACGAAACGTTAACTTACTATATCGGTTTCTTTTCCTAACAACACCATATTAACAACCTTTCACAAAACAAACCAAAAGGAGAGCAAAAGAAAAGATAAGCAAAGAAAAGATAAGATTACAAGAAAGTAATTAAATGACATGGAATTTAAAGAGCAAGTAAGTAAAGCATGAATGTAAAGTGCAAGAATGTAATGCAAGTAATAAAAGAGCAAGAAATATAAAAGAGCAAGAATGAGAACCAAAGATCACATGACACACCATGGGTCTAATAACCCAATCTTAAACTTGCAAGCTCAATTAAGAGGTTGCATGATCAACAAAGAGCTAAGAACTCAAGGCAAATGAAGCACAAAAGAGACTTTATTCATCTTTAGGAATGATACAACCCTTAAGATCAAATACCAACCCTTAAACCTTCAAGCTCAATGAAGAGGTTGAAAGATCAAGAGAAGGCAAGGATCTTAAGGGAAAGCTAAGCTATTTACAAGAAAAAGAGAAAAAAATGAAGTGTTGCAAAAAGAATGACAAAATTGGACCCCTCTCCCTTGCTGCCATGATCTGCTTTTATATGCAAGATAAGGGATTAAGCAAACAATAAAATAAAGACCAAATGGCAGCATTGGAGACACTGTGAGAGGATGGGGCCCACAGGAGGAGGTGGGGCCGGCAAGGCCGGATTTGGCAAGGTAGGGCTCGGCCAAATTCCGAGGTCTGTATCCCGTATTTGTAGTGTGGTCTTGTATTGTCCCTAGCATGACTCTGGTGTTGTTTGCTTACTCTGTTTTGAACTTGTGGTGCACCACGAATTGGAGGGAAACTAGTAGCTTTGCATCACATCAACACTTTAAGCAATAAATGCACCATTAACGCACATCACACCTTGCCACTTGCACTAGCCCACATGCCATGACTGCCCCCTAGGTCCATGGTCCATGGTCCAAGAGTTAGTGTGTACACATGTTATGTGTTGGACCAAAATATTATGTACACACTTGCTTGCAAAATAACTCTTGGGATATCGGTCAGTCTGCGGTTCTGGTTGCAGTGTCGGCTCATAAATGATATATCCGTAATTTTGAATGCATTTCCAGTATTTTGTCACTGATACTTGTAATCTGTATTACTGAGCAAACATCGATTAATAGTACCGATATATACAAAAAATAGATAATGAATGAGCGGTATTAAAATGCAATATTCTGGTATGAACAGCCACCAGCGGGACTGGAACAAACGGCGGGCGAGAAGGGCCGGCGCTTTTGGACTTCTTCCCCATCTTCGCGTCGACCACTGCCGCGCGGAACTTGCTCATATCCATGTGTCCTGCATAAGACAAAAATATGAGGAGTCAGCGATGCCAGGAAAAATAAAAAATGCAAAAAGTCTAAACAAGTCGCCTGAGAGCTCCCAACTTACCCGCGTACTCGGTGGGGCAGAGCCCGGCCCAACTGAGGGCCCGTTCAGACAGCTGCACATCAACCCAAGGGAGGGGCTCTCATTTCGACACCGCCACCGCGTCGGGATCATTCGACCTCCTCACCCACGGACAGCTGGCCCTTTGCCACTGGGTGGGCACAGGCCAGTCCTCACCCTCGGGCGGGGCGATAAAAAAACTTCTTCTTCGATTCGTGAATGGAAAAAGGCACAACGACAACCCCCGACCCGGGGGCGTCCCCACGCTGTCTTCTAAAGGAGAGGTATACCCAGCTCGGCTCGTCCCTACGAGCACCAGGATGGTTTTTGTAGCAAAGGGAAGAAAGGAGAAGGTTCAGGCTGAAAGGGATCTGGCATAATCTCAATCGGACCAGGAACCCGAGGAGGATCTTCCAAGAGTTCGGCACTAACTGGCCCGGAGCCAAACCGAAACAATTCAACGCCTCACTCACTTCAGGGGAGAAAGGCAGACGCACCCCGGCCCAAAAGGCCTCCAGGTACATGGAAATCTCCTTGCCCTGTGCCTGGTTCGCCCTTTCCCCCTCCTTGGCCAGACGAAGCGAATAGCCGGGAGGAATGAAGAAACGGGTCTTGATGTTGGCGAGCTCCTCTACATGCCTCTGCGATAAGCGCACGCCAAGGACACCCGCGGCATGAACTCTGGGGCCACCCTATCTTTCGGGTGAACTCCATCTCAGAGGGGGAAGAGAAAACTTCAGAAGACCCCCTAGACTTTACCCGCACTACGTCTACAGACTTCTCAGAAGAAGACATCTAACCTGATTGAAGAAAGGTATCCCCGGGAGATTGATAGCACGGAATCCGAACTGAGGAGAAGAGCGCTGAGCTGACACAACTAGGGACGAGGAAATTAGAAAGATGTATGGGCCTAGATGGGGATCCCATCTCTATTTATAGCTGTCGGCACAAGCATCCAACGGCTCCGATCGACTCCCGCCAAAATGACGTTTCGCAACCTACGACCGACAGCGTTCCACCTGTCGCACCCGCATTGGACGCGTCCCTTCGAGTGCGAGGTCGCCTGGGACACGTCTTGCCAGCCAACCAACACCAGACACGTGGGTCGTTACTTCAATGAGCATACACGCGATCCGGCGCTTTCCCTTTAATGCGAGATCTCTCCCCTGATCCGTTGACGCCACAAAGAAAATACCACTCCCTGCCCGGGAATCCACAGCCGACGATATCTTCGAACGAGAACTCACCTCGGATGATCGGTCAGACCACTCTCGACCTGACCCAGGAGCGGGTCGAGACGAGAGTGGGGGGCTAATGATGGGGTTCGATATCTTGACTCTCCAGATACAGACGCGTGGCAGATGACATGTCCCAGAACTACAAGAAGGCATCAAGGACTTCGGTTAGGACCTCACCTCAGGCCTCCGACCTGAGGGATCTCCCAACCTTCGGTGGCCTTCCAGACCATCCCCCGGCTGGCCACCGAGCTGTCATGGTACAAAGGTACCCCGGCCTCCCGCTCATCCCCGAGCCTCCCGCCGAGCGCATCCTCCTCGGGTTCATCCTGACCGACCCACAGCGCTGATCCCAGGCACCTACGCCACGACTCTGTGAATCTCGCCATGCACGAGATATCCACCGCCCACGACCCCACGTTCCATGCCATCACGATCCCCATTAAGGAGCCTGCCTCGCCATTAATGCGGGATCCCGCCTATCACGCGGGCGTGACGTCAGGGGCGTAACGGCCGACGTGATTCTCGCGCCTGCCTGTCCACTGCTGCCACTATATAAACCCCTCTCTCGGACGATCGAGGTACGCAATTCTTTCCACTAAGCCGCTACTCTGCCCAAATTGCACCACTAACTTGATCGTCGGAGGGTCCTCGGTGGCACAACCACCCCGGGACTTCCCTGCAGGTAGTTCGGCTCAACCTCAAATCCAAACCCATTGAGATCCACACGTCGAAGGAGACAACCTCCAGAACAGATCTCAGCCGTCAATCAGCACTCGTAGCAGATCTACGGAAGATAACATCTGAAGGAGATCCAGACCTCCATCAGGAACAGATGAGTAGAAAGCCCTGCCAATCCCATCTGGCTTCTTGATCAAATATATCGCTTGACCACCATATGCAAGGATTAACGAAGAGTACACCACAGTCGAGAAGTGATGGAGGTCTTTATCTCCTTCAGATGTTGTCTTTCGACGATCTGCCGACAGTGCTGACGAACGGCTGAGATTGGGTTTGAGAGCCGTCTCCTGAGACGTGTGGATTCGGTAGGTTTGGTTTGGTGAGAAGCCGAGCTACTGATTGAGATCTTTTGCGTATGCGAGCGTTTTAAAAAGATAGATCAAAATTAAGAATATACCGCAATCAAGACGTTGTCGCTTGGTAGCTAGCCGGTTGATACGGGTCGATCCACAGGAAAAACGTGTTCTTTTCTTTATGTTCTTACGAGTTAAGTCCTATTTTTGGTAGGTTTTGATTTTTATAAAAACTAATACTGAATTTAATTTGGATTAAAACCTTGCTAGGGTTAGGATTAGGTTAGTTTGGAAAAAGAATTCTACTCACTGCTTCTTTTGCCCTAATTAAGAACTTAGGTGTTAGGGTAATAGTTAATAAAGAGGATTAGCACGACTAAGAAGAAACATAGTTTGTTCCTTTTGGTCCTTGTCCGTCCTTTCTTAACTCTTAGCCCTAACCTCTTTGTAAATCAACCACAATCAGTCTAACTAGGGAATCACCGCTATCACGTGGGATAGGGTGCCGTAGTGAGCAGTGTGTGTTTAATTAATATAGAGTTCTAATTTAAAGTATTATACGGGCAAGAAAGGAGTGAGAGATTTCCATCTCTCAAACCTAACCCTAACAAGTGAGGAACTACTCACTCATTAAGGTATTAACAATGGAATTCATTTTTATGTTTTATTTTAAAAACTATCTAAGTTGCAAATAATAAAAGACAAAATAAAATAGCAGATATTAAAAGAACAGGTAAAACTGCAAGAATTAAATTCAGATAAAAAGTCTTACTTTATTGATGCACTCTTGACGATTACAAGGGAATTGAAATTTAAGACTAGAAAAATAAAAAAAGGGCATGCCCCAAAAGAGGCTGTAGGCTTTCCTATTTATAGATAGGAGAAACCCAAGGGTTTACATCTGATCCATATTTAAAATTACAAGACTACCCTAAGAAAGCCGGGTCAAAGCACCGACACCCACCGACACGTGCACCGACACGTGCACCGCACGGCCGTAGATCCGCGGCGGAATGCCATGTTTGGCCGCGGATCCGCGGCCATATTTTAGAGTCTTGAGTTTATTTTCTCAGGGATGCTTCATGTTGCTTTTTCTTTCTGTTTTCTTCACTTGGTTCTTCAGAATCTTTTCTTCTCTCTTCCAGATTTCCAACAGTGCAGACTTTGTGGACTTTTACTGGAAGTTTTGCGTTGAAATTTTGAATCTTGTGCTGCCCTTGTACTTTGTGTATTGAACTGTTTACTGATCTTCATTTGTTCCTCAAACTGATAGGCGGCATCTTGCAGATTCATTTATTGTTTGGTCGTAGTCTCACATTTGTAGCGTCTTTTCCTGAGTTTCACTGTATTGTTCTGAAAACCTGTAATCTGCAACTATTTAGCAGACATGGATCAAAAACACCTATTTATTTATAATATGATTAAGAATGGGGAATATAATAATGAAAAATTCTAATATGAACAAATACCCCCAAATTTATCTTTTGCTCGTCCCGAGCAAAACTAATTTTATTCTCGAAAAAATCCTAACCTCACTTTCGCAGGGAATCGCGATTGCACTGAGCTCGTGCAATAAGCCGTTAAACCTCTAGGTGTTCCTAGTAGGAGGAGTGTTGTCTCCTGAGGGTTTTCAGCGGATACTACCCACAAAATCCGATCAATTTGGCCTATTGACTTTCATTCTTCAATTCGGTGTTCTAACAAGAAATTCTATTATCTTCCACTCAGAAATCATCATCCCGTATTTTTCACACTCACTTATCATATAACTTAAGATCGTATATGTTCTGTAAATTTACTTAGCTTTTAGCATCTTTTGAATTTACCTTCTAAGGTTCCATCTCAACTTAGAAATTTTTATCATCTCTACTGAAGATATAAGTCCTATTTTCATTCCTATCTCTTATCCAAACCCCAATCATATACCCCTACGTGCGTGTATGTATCACCCCTATACTTGAAAATTCAATTCAAGCTATCATACTCTTGTCCATTTTCCAAAATACTTTTAGTTGGTGAATTTTAGATGAAATTGCTCACACATCCTTCATGCGACCGTTAATACTTCTTGAAGTACTAACGACCGATTACAAAATGTGTTTGCACATTAAGGCGTAATTCCTCGTTTTGTAATACCTGAGGCTTTAGCAGTGACTCCCAAACCAGTTGGTCTAAGGCACTAGGTGATAAAGTACCCTCGCTATATATTTTTTATTTTACGCAACCTTAAGTAATTACAAAACCAGTGTTCATTTTTTTTATATCTCTTTATTCACACTTATACTTTTATTTAATTTTTTTCTCATACTAAGGATTTTAGACAAGAGCAATTCAAGGTATCCTCTACTATCCCAAGTTTCAAGATGTGTGTATGTGCGAGTTGTAGGGTATATATTTTCAGAATTTAGACTAAACATTCAAAATTATTTTTCAGACTTACACTTCAATAAAAATTTCAATACTCTTCCCTTATTTTGACTTAACCCAAGAACTGAACTCAAAATTTGCCTATTTCTAGATAAACTACAAGGACATATATTTTCTACCGTTAAACTTTAAAAAAAGGTTATTTTTAGGGTTTTTTATTTACTAAGTTTAGAATCTAGTTTTTCCTAGCTAGTTAACCGTCTTGTCAAACTTAAGTCAAATATGGCCAAAATTGAATTTTTCAATTTTTATAATTTTTAAAATTTTTCAATTTTTTATTTGATTTTATTTTTAATTTTTTTTATTTTCATTTTTTATTTTTATAATTTTTTATAAAGATGTAATGCAAAATTAAACATGCAAAGAAAAAAGAGAAAAAATATATACAAAAATTAAAATATGCAATGCAATGATAACAATTTACAAACCACCTCCTCCCCCAAACTTACCAAAAGCAGTGCCCTCACTGCTCATGCCCTCACCGTCCCCTTGAACGTAAACGGGAACGTTCCTCTCTCGCCAGTAGCGTAGATACGCCATGTTCAATCTCTGTCACCCGGTGATCCAAGTTGGTCACCATCCCCACTAACCTATTAATCCCCCTAGTGGCTCTTCTAAGTAGACATGCATGTTCTACTGGGGTAAGCTCTTGCTCACGGTCGAGCTGGAGCTGAGTGTCCTGGCGGGTACATGTTCGGCCGGTTCTCTTCGCGACCATACATCAGTTAGGAGGGTATAAGACATGGATACGTTCTCAATAAGAGGCATGATGGGTATACCTCCATGCATGTAAAACTCAAATTCCTCCACAGGAAGGAAATAGCGACACAGTTGTGTCATTAACATAGGACATAGGTAATTTGCGGCCCTTTTGCCAGCACCAATTGAATTAAGTAAAACCGTGCACATGTCAAATCTAGGATTCCTAATTATTAAGGTGTGCATGATATGAAGAGATGGGGTGAAAACTGTTGTATTATGTGAACTGCCAAAAATGTTGTTTTGTGCCCAACAGCACACGGTTAATACATTGATGAAGAGGGTTCTAGCATGTATGCCCTTCCCAGGTTCCCTCGAACAGTCATTACCCATTAAGGGTAAGTAGTCTTCAAATTGAAGGGGTTGGTCGTGAACAGGTAATCTAGGAATTAAAGTGTCTTCATGGATGAAGTCCCTATCAATGATTATTTCCCTATCGCCCCAAAGTAATTTAATGAAACCGTATTGTGTTAGGCACCCTTCCTCCATGCACTCGTAAAAACGAGTGGCTAGATCTGGAAGAGCGTAGGCATTGGGATGATTAAAAATTAAAAAGTTCCACCCTCACCATATGATCTCATCACCAAAATAACTCCCGTAAATTGTGTGTGAAAAGATTTGTGAAAAATCTCGTTCTAATTACATGGTTGGTGCCATTCAGAAACTTCACAGATTTATAAAAAAATTTAACAGAGAGGGAGAGATGATGCAAACCTCCTCTGAAGATTTCAGAGGGCGACGCAGCAAGGGAGCGGCGGAAGCGCGGCATAAGGGAGGCTTCGGCGGCGGTTGCGCGGCGGGATGGGGAGATCTCTCTGCAAAACTTTGGAGCGGCGGCTAGGGTTTTCTGAAGTTTGGAAATTAGGGTTTGGTAAAAACAGAGAGGGGTTGGGTTCTATTTATAGGGGGAATGTTTGGTTATTTGCAAAAAGCCCTTATTAAAAAGAGGAAATTATTTGTAAATAAAATTTTATTTTTTTTATTTTATTTTTATTAAAGTTGGAAATTTACAAAATTACCCAAAAAAAATTCAAATTTTTTTATTTTTATTTTGTTTTTATATAATTACAAGTGATACATACTCTCAAACTTGTTTGAAACAGTGACTTGGCTAGATAATCGAAATTTAGGGGTGGATGGAGAAAGATCAGTCAATATAGATCGGCTCCTGCAAAAACAGGAGCTCTTCGGAAGGGTCCGCAGTGAGGAATGGTTTAAGTCTATATCCGTTCACTTTAAATAGTGAACCGTCCTCCAGATTTTCTAAATCGACCGTACCGTGCGGATATACGGTGCGTACCAAAAATGGCCCTTTCCATCGAGATCAGAGCTTGCTGAGATGGAAATGTAACCGAGTTTCGTAAAGTAAAACCTGTTGACCAGGTTTGAAAGTTTTGCGCATAAGGTGTTTATCGTGGAACACCTTCGTTCGGTTTTTGACGATTACAACATTCTCGTAAGCTTCATCCCGCAGCTCATTTAATTCGTTCAACTGCAGCTTTCTATTGCTGCCCGCATCTCCTAGAGATATATTCAACTCTTTTATTGCCCAAAATGCTTTATGCTCTATTTCAGCTGGAAAGTAGCAAGCCTTTCCATAAACAAGCCTATATGGAGACATACCAAGATCGGTCTTATAGGCAGTTCGGAATGCCCAAAGGGCATCAATAAGTTTTGACGACCAATCTTTACTGTTTTTGGAAACTGTTTTCTCCAATATCTGTTTAATCTGCCGATTTGAAATCTCGGCTTGCCCACAAGTTTGGGGATGAAAGGGCATTGACAGCTTGTGAGTAATGGAGTATTTCCGCATTATGGACTCGAAAGTCCTATTATAAAAATGAGATCCATTATCGCTGATAATCGCGCGCGAGGATGCCCAAAACGAGAAAAAATGTTTTCTTTGAAAAATCCAACGACAACCTTGTTGTCTTTAGTTCGGCTGGGCACAGCCTCGACCCATTTAGAAACATAGTCAACAGCGAGTAGAATATACATGTTCCCAAAGGAATTTGGAAATGGTCCCATAAAGTCTATCCCCCAAATATCAAAAATTTCAACAACCAATATTGGTTGGAGTGGCATTTCATTTCTCCTAGATATCCGGCCCAAGTGTTGGCACCGGGAGCATGTCTTGTAGTACTCATGTGCGTCTTTAAAAAGTTGTGGCCAGTAGAAACCACACTGCAAGATCTTTTCTGCTGTCTTTTTAGGGCCAAAATGCCCGCCACACGCTTGATCGTGGCAAAATGACAGCACACTCTTAAACTCATTGTCGGGGACACACCGACGAATAATTTGGTCGGGACAGTATTTGAATAGATACGGTTCATCCCAGTAAAAATGTTTTACCTGGGATAGAAAATCTGAGTCTGTCCTAATTTGACCATTCACTTGGTATAAGTCCGGTGGCCAAATAATTTACAATATCTGCGAACCAAGATTCGCATGACACAGTTAAGAGCTGCTCATCTGGAAAAACTTTTTTAATAGGAATTTGAAGTGTAGGCGAAGAAGGAAGGCGTGAAAGATGGTCGGCGACTACGTTTTCGCATCCTCTCTTGTCTCTGATGACAAGGTCAAACTCTTGTAGTAAGAGGATCCAACGTATCAGCCAAGATTTAGCATCCTTCTTCACGAAAAGATGGCGAAAAGCTGAGTGGTCAGTGTAAACGATGACTGGAGAGCCGATTAAATAGGGCCTGAACTTTTCTAATGCAAACACAACAGCTAAGAATTCTTTTTCAGTTGTTGTGTAATTTAATTGGGCCTTGTTCAAGGTTCGGCTAGCGTAATATATTACATGCGGCATCTTATTTATGTGCTGTCCAAGGACAGCACTAATTGCGAAATCAGATGCATCGCACATAATTTCAAATGGATGCGTCCAGTAAGGAGATGAAAGAATGGGAGCGGAAATAAGTGAGTTTTTCAATGACTCGAACGCCTTCATACAACTTGAGTCAAAATCAAAAGTGGTGTCCTTGGCCAACAAAAGAGTCAAGGGTTTAGCTATCTTGCTAAAATCCTAGATGAACCGTCTATAGAAACCAGCATGGCCAAGGAAGGCTCGAATGTCTCGGACGCACTTGGGAGGAGGAAGATTGGAAATGACTTCAATCTTAGCTTTATCTACCTCAATGCCATTTTGTGAGATGATATGCCCTAAGACAATACCTTCTCGTACCATAAAGTGGCATTTCTCCCAATTTAGAGTGAGGTTCTTATCCCTACACCGGGTAAGGACTGCGTCTAAATGTAGCAAACACTCGTCAAAGGAGTCTCCGAAAATGGAGAAGTCATCCATAAAAATCTCCAAGAATTTTTCCACCATGTCTGAAAAAATGCCCATCATACACCGCTGGAAAGTAGCGGGTGCATTGCATAACCCAAAGGGCATGCGACGGTAAGCAAACGTACCGAAAGGACAAGTGAATGTGGTCTTGTCTTGGTCCTTTTCGGCGATGGGAACTTGGTTATAGCCGGAGTAGCCATCCAAAAAACAATAGTACTCGTGCCAGCCAATCGTTCTAGCATTTGGTCAATAAAAGGTAATGGAAAGTGGTCTTTCTGTGTCGCGGCGTTGAGTTTTCTATAATCGATGCATACTCGCCACCCAGTTTGGGTGCGAGTAGGTATTAACTCATTCGTCTCATTAGTTATGACCGTTATGCCCAATTTCATTGGGACAACATGAATGGGGCTAACCCACTGGCTATCAGAGATAAGGTAAATGATACTACTATCAAGACATTTTACAATCTCCTTTTTAACAGCCTCCTTCATTTTAGGGTTTAGTCGTCTTTGTGGATCCCTTGCTGGCTTGGCATCATCTATCATATGAATATGATGTTCAACTATTAGGGGACTAATCCCCTTGATGTCCGCCATAGTCCAGCCAAAAGCTTGCCGATTATTTTGTAAGACCGTTAAAAGGGCTTTCTCTTGCTCTGTAGCTAGAGAAGCCGAGATGATAAATTCTCACCTAAGTAAGCGTATTTAAGGTGAGACGGCAATAGCTTGAGTTTGAGTTTTGGAGGCAAAACAATTGAAGGTAAAATTGGTGAAACTGTCTCAAACTCGAAAGATTCCAATAGAGGTTCGAAGCGAGTGTAAGCAACCGAGTCGGATGGTTCAGCTGACTCATCCGAAAATTCAAAGGATTCAAACTCGGGTGGTGATTCTTCGAAATCGTTCGTGAAAATGAAACACTCATAATCATTATCGGGTGTGAAAGCAGTGTCAGATTCAAGGAGGAACGCACTAGTGGCATCAAAATTGCTGTGATCGAACAGAAATTTTTCGAGCTCACAGTCCTCCTGAGTGATCTCTTGGATTGAGAAAACATCAAGTATATTCGCATTAGGTTCGGAGGGCTGATTCCCCAACTTAAAAATGTTGAGTTCAATTGTCATGTTTCCAAAAGATAGGTTCATCGAACCATTTCGACAATTGATCACCGCATTAGAAGTTGCAAGGAATGGTCGACCGAGTATCACCGAAATTTGACTCCGGGGGTTAGCTACAGGCTGTGTGTCCATAACAATGAAATCAAAATATAAAGTCCCCTACTTTAATCAACACATCCTCTAACTCACCCCTAGGATGGGTGATGGATCGGTCGACCATTTGGAGAGTGCAATGTGTGGGTTTCAGCTCTCCAACGCCTAATTGTTCATATACTGAATAAGAAAGCAAATTCACACTGGCACCAAGATCTAAAAGTGCGCGGTTGATGTTCTTATCCCCAATAATTATTGAAATTATAGGATAGCCAGGGTCCTTATGTTTTTTAGGTAAAGGTTGGGTAAGAGCATCACTTACTGCACTAGCCAAGAAAACTTTCTTGGGTACCTATGATTTCCTCTTCTTATTGTATAAGTCCTTCAAGATTTTAGCGAAAGAAGGGACTTGTTGGATTGCATTCAAGAGAGGGATGTTAATGCTAACCTGTTTAAATAACTCTACAATCTTCTCCATTTGCGGAGTTTGTTTATTGGATCTCAACCTATTTGGAAATAGAACATTTTGAAAATTTATTGAGTCCAATATTTGTGGAGTAGATTGCGGAGTTGGAACGGATCCCAGTGTTGGTGTTCTTATGGAGTGAAATGTGGGTCCGTTCGGATTAGTAGAAGAAGTAGAGCCTTATGAAGAATGAAGAACTGGCTCTGAAGAAGATGAAGAAGAAGAAGAAGCGGCGGCCGGGGTGTCATTATTTGTGCCAACGTTGTTGTGCAATACCTTTCCAGATCTCAATGTGGTTACGGCACTCACATTATGATTTTGTTGTTCATAAGCAACATGTGCATTTTGTGTGTGACCAGGATTTGGCAGTGGTAGAGATGGAAGTTTCCCCTTCTCTCGCTCGCTTAGAGCAGCATTCAGTTGTGCAATTTGGGCTTCAATGGTTTTGATGCTTTGCTCATGTGATGCAGTGTGTTGCACCAAAGACTGAATGGAAGACTGGATGTTGGCTGAGGATTGTGTAGATTGTTTTAAAAACGCATCCAAACTTCGTTCTAGCGAGGAAACCTTATCGTTATTTGGTTGAACAAAATTATTTTGAGGAAAAGAGTTGTTTGGTGCAAAATTGTTCATTTGATTTTGGTAAGGTTGGAGTTGGAAAGGTTGCTAATATTGAGTTTGTTGAGAGGCTTGTTGTTGTGGAGGAGGCCTCTGAAAATTGTTATTGCCTTGGAATTGCTATTGATTTTGATTCCAAGCAAAATTGGGGTGGTTCCTCCAACCAGGATTATAGGTTGAAGAGTATGGATCATTTCTTTGTCTCTGCTGAAAGGCAGCATTGACTTGATCTTGTCCTTGAGCATGTGGGTTGTAAGGACACTCTTCGGTCAAATGGGACGGATCCGAACAACAAGCACAAATAGCGCGAGGGGGTAAAGCGAGGACAGGAGAAGGCGATGAGAATTTGCTCTCAATTGCTTCTAGTTTACGTGTAATTGTGGCCATTTCAGCTTTCACTGCAATTGACATGTCAAGTTGATGAACACCTGCCCTAGACTGACCGGATGAAGTAGATGAAGTGGATGAAGCAGTTTGTTTAGTGCTTTCCCACTGAAGCGTTTGTTCAGCAAGATCGTCGAGAAATTGCCAAGCTTCCTCGTCAAATTTTGTAAGGAAGTGACCTTGACAGATGGTTTCCAGCAACTGTTTAGCTGCTGGGTTCAGTCATTCGTATAAAGTTTGGCAAAGTTGCCATCTCTCGATACCGTGGTGAGGGCACTGAACAAGAAAGTCCTTAAATCGTTCGAAACACTTTCAAAAAGGTTCGTAAAGAAGCTGGGAAAATTGATTAATTTCATTTCGAATTCTCGCGGTCTTGTAGTGTGGGTAAAACTTTTTTAGAAAAGTCTTAATAAACTCTTCCTAACTTTTTATGAAATGCGATGATGTACTATATAGCCACTTTTCAGTTAGGTCACATAAAGTGAAGGGAATGACGTGTAGCCTTATAGTATCATCGGAAAGTTGGGTGGTCTTCATCATTGCGCAAACATTCTAGAATTTTTAATGAAGATATAGGCATCTTCGGATTCCAGCCCGTGAAATTTGGGCAACATATTGATGAAGTGGGGTTTAATTTCGAAGTTATCCCCATTAGCCGGCGGAAGTGAAAGACAAGTGGGAAGTGCGGTGCGAGTTGGATAGAAAAGATCCTGGAGCGCGATTCGTTGGGGCGCTTCAACAGGAAGGTGTTTTGGGTTATTCGCACCCAGTTGAGGTGGAATCAGTCCCGAAATAGGTAAGGGGTTATTAGGATTGAATCCCGACATCTCCTTAGAAGATGATGAATTTGAAGATGAAGGTAAAGAAGTGGAGGGAATTTTGACTTCGGAGTCGAACGCGTCGTCAGTAGGCACTAACGAGACACGGACTAAACGGGCGCTAGTGTCCCTAGTCCAACTGGACATACACTAATGAGGTGTAGTGTAGTCAAACGTAGAATGTGGGGGTAAGAAAACGTCAATGGAGAAAATGTCGGTGCGGGTTGGGTGCAATGGATTTCTAGCGACAAAATGGCAAGTTTTTGTAAAAATTTTGTGGTTTTTTTTTTATTTTTTTCTTTTAGAGTTTTTTTTTTGCAAAAGATTTTTTATAAGGAACTAAGACATACTTTCAAGCAATCACAATTTAAGCATGCATAATCAAGCCTAGAGCTAGGTCTCTTAAGTCAACTAAACTGCTCCTAACTGGTCCAAAGGGCAAGTTGTGAGATATCCCTCGAATCGCCTCTTCACCGACAATTGTGGTCAGGTAAGCACAAGTAGAGAAAGGAGGGATCCGCTCACGAATCACCGTGAGACGGGCCTTTTAAAATTATCTTTCCCACTTATCTAGCCTAGGCACCACAAAGTCAGGTTTAGATAAACGACCGATTGCCCACAACCTTCCTCTGTCCTAATGAGCGCGACAGTCCTTAATTGGCTAAGTCTAAATATTTTTTAATTAACTCGAGGGTTAATGCATATGGTTTTTTTTATTTTTGGGGTCTTAGGAAGGGCAATGAAATCCCCACCCAATCTGGATTGGTGTTATAGCCCCTTAAAAGTCCGTTTTAAAAATGCAAAGCAGTAAACACACAAAAATCTAAAACACTTGCCAAAAAAATTTTATTTTTATTTGCGGCGCAAAGAATCCTGCATAAGATTGATTTATTGGAGAGGGAGAAGAAGTTTTGCGCAAAGAACCCTGCAGGAAATTTTTCAGAGGAGCACAGAGGGTAGAAGAGAGGATAAAATACTCACAGAAAACTTTTGGGAAGATGACGTCACGGGTTGACCGCGGTTCCGCGGTCAACTGCCTATATCCGCCGCGGTTCCGCGGTGGTTCTGTTAGTTTGGATCTCTAAAATTTTCCTGTTTGCTGTTATGGTTCTCCTCTGCCTGTTCAGATCCTCTGTTTGCTGATTTGTTCACTGGGTCTGCTCCAGATCTGAATTAGTTCGTCTTTCCGTTCCTGCACAATTCGCACAAAAGCAGATCAAAAAATAACAAGATGATTTTTTTTGATTTTTTTTTCCAGTTTTTATAATTTTTTTCAATTTTAATTAACCCGAAATTACAAAAAGAAAATAACTACCATTATCCCCGGCAACGGCGCCATTTGATTGAGATCTTTTGCGTATGCGAGCGTTTTAAAAAGATAGATCAAAATTAAGAATATACCGCAATCAAGACGGTGTCGCTTGGTAGCTAGCCGGTTGAGTACGGGTCGGACCACAGGGAAAACGTGTTCTTTTCTTTATGTTCTTACGAGTTAAGTCCTATTTTTGGTAGGTTTTGATTTTTATAAAAACTAAGATTGGATTTAATTTGGATTAAAACCTTGCTAGGGTTAGGATTAGGTTAGTTTGGAAAGAGAATTCTACTCACTGCTTTCTTTGCCCTAATTAAGAACTTAGGTGTTAAGGTAATAGTTAATAAAGGGGATTAGCATGACTAGCAAGAAACATAGTTTCTTCCTTTTGGTCCTTGTCCGTCCTTTCTTAACTCTTAGCCTTAATCTCTATGTAAATCAACCACAACCGGTCTAACTAGGGAATCACCGCTATCTTGTAGGATAGGGTGCCGTAGTGAGTGGTGTATATTTGATTAACATAGAGTCCTAATTTAAAGTATTATACGGGCAAGAAAGGAGTGAGAGATTTCCATCTCTCAAACCTACCCCAAACCTAACCCTAACAAGTGAGGAACTACTCACTCATTAGGGTATTAACAATGGAATTCATTTTTATGTTTTATTTTAAAAACTATCTAAGTTGCAAATAATAAAAGACAAAATAAAATAGCAGATATTAAAAGAACAGGTAAAAATGCACGGATTAAATACAGATAAAAAGTCTTACTTTATTGATGCACTCTTGACGATTACAAGAGAATTGAAATTTTAGACTAGAAAAATAAAAGGAAGCATGCCCCAAAAGAGACTGTAGGCTTTCCTATTTATAGATAGGAGAAACCCTAGGGTTTAAATCTAATCTACATTTAAAATTACAAGACTACCCTAAGAAAACCGGGTCAAAGCACCGACACGTGCACTGCACGTCCGCGGATCCGCGGCGGAATGCCATGTTTGTCCGTGGATCCGCGGCCATATTGTAGGGTCTTGAGTTCATTTTCTCAGGGATGCTTCATGTTGCTTTTTCTTTCTGTTTTCTTCACTTGGTTCTTCAGAATCTTTTCTTCTCTCTTCCAGATTTCCAACAGTGCAGACTTTGTGGACTTTTACCGGAAGTTTCACGTTGAAATTTTGAATCTTGTGCTGCCCTTGTATTTTGTGTATTGAATTGTTTGCCGATCTTCGTCTGTTCCTCAAACTGATAGGCGGCATTTTGCAGATTCATCTATTTGTTGGTCGTAGTCTCACATTTGTAGCGTCTTTTCCTGAATTTCACTGTATTGTTCTGAGAACCTGTAACCTGCAACTATTTAGCAGACATGGATCAAAAGCACCTATTTATTTGCAATATGATTAAGAATGGGGAATATATTAATGCAAAATTCTGATATGAACAACTACCTGCAAAAAAGTCCCGGGGTGATTGTACTACCATGGACCCTCTAACGATCAAGTTAGTCGAGGTATTTGGGCAGAGTTGCGGCCTATTAGATCAGAATTTCCTTATCTAAGTCGTCTGAGAGAGGGGTTTATATAGCGGCAGCCATGGGCTAGCGGGCGTGAGATTCTCGCTGGCCGTTACACCCCCCCTGGCGTTGCGCCCGCGAGAATGGCGGGATCCACCGTTAATGACGGGATACACTCGTTAATGGGGGATGCGATGGTGAGGAACGCGGGATTGTGGGACGGCGGATATCTCGCATTTAGTGAGATTCGCGGAGCCGTGGAGGAGACGCCTGTGATCTGCGTTCTGGGTCGCCCAATAGAATCGAGGAATCTTAGATTGGCGGGGGCTCGGAGACGAGCAGGAGGCCGAGGAAGCTCGGCGCCATGATAGCTCGAAGACAAGTTGGGATGGCTGAGGAAGCTCAGCATGCAGGAGGGCTCGGAGGTGATCCATTGGTCGTTTATAGGATTCTTCAGGGAATCCTCGGAGGTCGGGTCCAAACAACAGGAAGATAGCCTGGGGGACACCACCAATATGCAGTCATCACCCTATTTCTGTGTTCATCAAGACGCGTCTTTTGCCACGTGTCATGATCTGGGGAGCTCCCACTTATGAGCATAATCATTAGCCCCCCACTCTCGTCCTGACCTATTTATGGGACGGGTTAAGAGTGGTCCGATCGGTTACCCGGGCTCAGTTCGTATTTGAAGACCTCGTCGGCAGGGATTCTCGAGGCAATTAGGCGTATCTTTTGATGACGTCAGCAGATCAGAGAGGAGATCATGCATTAAAGAGGGAGTGTCGACTCGATCGTACGTTCATTGAAGCACCAAGCCACGCGTCCGACGCCGGTTAGCTGACGTGACGGGTCGCCGCTATCCCCTGCGCTTGAAAGGACGTGCCCAATGGTCATGCGACACGTGGGACGTCGCCAGCCATCAAGCGCGAAGCGCTGATTTGGCAGGAAACGATCTGCGCCGTCGGATGCGTTTTCCAAATGCTATAAATAGAGGTGGGATCCCCTCAGGGTCCAGAATTTGCTATCATTTCCCTGTCGCTGCGAGAGTTAGCTCGGCGCTCTTCCCTTTAGGTCGGATCTCTCACGCTCTTTCCTCGGAGGACTCCTTCTTTAACCCAGGTTAGATGTCTTCGATAGTCAGGGTAGAGTCTGGGAAGCCTCCCGCTGCTTCTTCCTCTGAGTCGGGTTCTCCCCGGGGAGTTAGGGTTACCCGTGCTTCCCGTGGTTGTGCGACAGGGATGGTACCCAAAGCGTGTATCAGGAATGCTCGCGACGTGCCCTCCCTACTGAGGAATGTGGATGAGCTCACAACAATCCGCGCTCGCTTCCACATCCCCCTTAGCTATTCGCTTCGCTTGATTAGGGAGGGAAAGAGGACGGACCAGGTGCGGGGTAAGAAAATGGTGGCTTGAGGGTCAAAAGTACCCACGAACATGCCCACTGCAGGCGCTTCTTCGATACTCTGCTCACATTTTGACCACAAATTCTACCATCGTATTGCGTATTGAACCCATGTTTTGCCAGGTTCCACCCTGGCATTGATCAATGCCGTTATTGGGGTGCGTTCACTAGCACTCGTGAATCGCTGGGTGAATAGTAGCTCCATCTCCGCATATATCTTGATAGAGTCATTTGGAAGTTCAGAATACCACTCGAACACCGTCTCCGACAGGCTGCCGACAAATTGGCGGAGCAGAAATTTATCATCACCTCCAGTGTTTCCCTATAGAGCCCTGAACTGGGCGACATGTTGATGCGGATTTCCCGTCCCCTTATATACATGGAATTTAGGGATCGTATATCCCGGCGGGTATCTTATTTGGTCATACCATCCTAGATATGGTCGCCCAGTCTTAACAATTTACCCAGCCGCTTCATTCGCCTGGTGAGCTCGTATTTGCTGAGCAATGTAATCATCCAGAGCGGCCTTGGAGATGGTCTCTTCCTTGGCTGCTGAAAGAGCCGGAGGAGGGTTCGATGATTCCCCTCTGTCGTCTTCAATGATAATCGGGAGGTCTTCAGCTGGAGGTTCTGGCTGTAATACAATCCCGGCCATATCTTGGAATAGAAGAGCCATTCGTTTTATGTTGGCTGCCTGTTTCGCGGACTCTTTTTCATTCCTCTCAAGCATTCTTCGGAGGAATTTAGTATCATTTTCTTGTTCCCGACGCTGCTCTGAGGTCTCTGGATTTTCTTTTGGCCCAGTGAGTGCGGCCATTGATGTCAGCATCTCCTGGAGTTTCTGCTACTGTTGTTCCTGAGCCTTCGTTATCGATCGGGTAATCGGTCGATGACCCGTGGAAGCACGTCTTTCCTCTTTTACAGAAGCCATATAAACGGTATGTGTTACCATACCCCCAGACTTGGAGCGTTTAGACTCAGCGTCTTTGCAGTTTGCCGCGGTCACAGGGGCTTTCTCCGGCTTCCTTCTCTTGTGAGCGGTTGATGTTGAGGGAGCCGTTGCAGCGGGCACCCAGACGGATGACATCTTCTGTGGTACCACGGGATGGCTCTTTTCTTGCTGAGCTTTAAGCTTCTTTGGCCGGCGAGAGTAGTCCTGGTTAATCACCGATTCCGGGACCTGTCGCCAGACTTTGTAAATTTTGGAAGAAAGCCGCTGAGGGGGCTGCTCCAACTTCTTTTCTGTAGTAATCTCCATAGGTGGAGGAGATCTCTTCAACACGGCAGTCGAAGAGTTCTTGCGAACCCTCCTAAGCGGTTCAAAGCTGTTCCCAGTTGGAACAGGAGCTGGTGGAGTCAGTCCGGAAGGGGAATTGCCCCCAGCCTTCCTTACTCGACGCCAATGGCGACGTCGAGCGTATCGTGCGGTTGGGATTGTCTCAGCGGTAGGGGTGACTTCCTCATGCTCCCTGTTTTGGCGAAGGGTTGTCGCCGGCGTCAGCCTATATCCGTTGAGAAGTAATATCCAACCTGTCAAAGACAGACCTCTGGACAGGGGAAGCAGCTTTGAGGACTTCGCCTGGAGCAGGAGCCGGAACAGTCAGCCTTGTGAAGACCGACCCTTTGGCAGGAGAAACCGCCTTGATGACTTCATGAGCAGGAATGGCTATCCGCTTAGGGATAACTCTTTCCGGTATCGCGGGCTTCTTCATGGGCCCAAATGAGCTTTGGCCCAGTCTGTCAAAGACTGAGGCGTTGGAGCCGGCCGACCCGTTGAGAGGGGCCGCAGTAGTGGTAAGTCGATCAAAGACCGACTTCTTTGGGGGGGCTTCTTGTAGCGGCATTGGGGCACTGAAGTTCATAGGTGGGATCATGGTCCCAAAGAACAGCCCAATAGTGGCCTGAGTTACTTGCTCCACTGGCACTTTGAACAGGGAGGCCGCTTGGGGCCTATAAGTCACTCCCCCGGACGGGACGGAGCGAGAGTTGCAGTTGCAGTTAGTGCAGGTTGAAGCCATTGATCTTCTGTTTTCTGCACGGAGCAAAACCAAATCTTAGTACCTCGAACCCAGGGGCAACCATATCAAACCACGATTCGTTCGCGAACACGACATACGAAGTGTGGAGTGGAAAGAGGAAAAAGTCCCACCGGACGTGCCAGAATCTGTTCCCCGCCGAAACACGGGGACGCGACCGCGTAGGTCCGTCTCGCCTGAATTTCGGGGCAGATGTTAATTGGTGCTATCCGTGTTCCTCTTCGAAGATGCCAAATTGATTTATGACACCGTATATCGAAGGTTTAAACGGATGCGGTCGATGTAGCATACTTCGTCAGATTCCCCCTCATTTGAGGGGTTTTTTATTGTGAGGACGCTCTTCCCTACAGGCGCAAGCCCCTGCAGTTAATTACGCTACCGCGTCGCGATAACAACTTTCTCCTTCTCCAGATGGTCACTTCGTGTAGTGGGTGTTTGTTTTGTTTTTGGTTGCCCATGGATTGTATACGGAGACTAATTTATGTTGTCGCCCGTAGGGCGTGGATTAGTCCAAATCCGTATTTTCTTAGATTTGGGTTTGGGTTTGGGTTTAAGGATACGTTAGTCTCATTTGAGACTAAGATCAACTTAAACGTTTATTAAGGATACGTTAGTCTAATTTTAGACTAAGATCAACTTAACGGGATCGTTTAGATCCAACAAAAGAGTATTTGGACTCTATTGTTTAGTTTAGGGACATTGCGGTCGATTAGTTTAAGGACATTACGGTCTAATGTTAGTTTAAGGGCATCTCAGTCCATAATTAGTTTAAGGACATTACGGTCCGTTGTTAGTTTAAGGACATCTCGGTCCATGGGTTTTAAAGGACCCCACAGTCCGAGGTTAAGGACATCATAGTCCATGGGTTTTAAAGGACCCCACAGTCCGAGGTTAAGGACATCATAGTCCATAGGCTTAAGGACCCCACAGTCCGTAGTTTAAAGACGTCATAGTCTATGAAATGTATGGTTGTCGGGACCCGTCACCTCTCTGAAGACGTTGAAGGATTACAACGACATATATTAAAGGGGTTCAGAGATGTACCCTTGAACCAAAGTTGATTGGAAAATCTGTAATCCAACTTGGGACTAAGATCAATCGATTAGATTATGAGCACATGGGTTCAGTTGAATCTGAATTGAGGACTTATGGCCAACTTGGGCTAAGTCCAATCGAGTTAAAATGTTTAACATTTGTCTTGGGCTGTTGAGCCTTTATTTGGGCTTGGCCCTTTTTAATAATGCTAAGCATTGCCTTGCGTTCTGACAATATTTTGTCTTTTATTGAGTGCTATGCATTCACCATAGCTCTGTGGCTTATTAAAGAACAATTTATGTTCTATGAGCGCACACGTGAGTGACACGTGGTGCGCTTGGTGCTTTGCGCCAGCCAAAGAGCGCAGTGCGCTTCTGCCGAGTAGCGCACACGTGGGGGACACGTGTCGCGCTTGGCGCTGAGCGTCAGATGATGGGCGCATTGCGCCAGTTTATAAGCGCAGAGCGCTATTATTTCAGTGGCGCATATGTAATTGACACGTGGTGCGTCTGGCGCTGAGCGCTAGCCCATGAGCGCAGTGCGCTATTTCAAGAGCGCAAAGCGACACGTGTCACGCTCGGCGCTGAGCGCCAGTCTAAGAGTGCAGAAGCGCAGTCCCAGAGCTCAAAGGCGCATATGATCAATTTTATGATCTACAAAAGAGACTTTGTCTCAAGATTCTAAGAACAAAAGTTCTTCAATCTCTTATGTTGATGAAAGGCTTTGCCTTTATGGATCTATGATCTATGAGGAAGAGGTAAATTCTTTTTTTATTTTATGATGATGTCCTTTTGATCTCTTTGTAAAAGACTTTTTGTCTTTGTAGATCTATGACTTGTTAAAGAAGTGAATCCTTCTTTTTAAATTAATTACGAGATGATTTCATCTCTCTGTTCATCACCATTCTTTTTTACCTTGAAGAAAGAAAATCTTCTTCTGAGAGCTTGCTCTTTTTCTTTGAATTTCTCAAAGTTTATGGAGAGGTTTCTCTATGTTTCTGTATATGAGACTTGAAGTCTAAGGGCCTTTATATAGGGCAAGCTGATCAGTTCAATCAGTTAAGGTGATCTTTTCTCCAATTGATTTGGGGAATTTTCCATCGTTGGATCTTTGATCCAAGGGCTTCTGATTTACAGAAGGTAATCTTCTTGTTTTTAACAAAGATTGGGAAATCTTCTAAACAGAATTTATTCTGTCTTTTAGTAATTTTTAATCACCATTGGATCATTGATCCAACGGTGCTCTGATTTACAGAGTACAATTTTGTTGTTTGGAAAGATTTTGAGAAATCTTTCATTAATAGAGTTTAATTCTGGTCAATTAATGATTTATCATTATTATTAGATCTTTGATCTAACAGTGGGGAGCTTTTAGTTCCAGCGCTAGCGCACCCGTGCTTTGCACGTGGCGTGCTGCTTAGAGCGCAGCGCACCTAGCGCTAGCGCATCCGTGCTTTGCACGTGGCGCGCTGCTTAGAGCGCAGCGCACCTAGCGCTAGTGCACACGTGTTTTGCACGTAGCGCGCTGCTTACGGCGCAGCGCACTTGGCACTGCATCTGAAGCGTTGCTTCATTTCAAAATTTAAATTTCAAACAGAGCTTTGTTCTGATTGGGGGAAACAGACCCTAAGGCCGCCACCCCGGCTACCGATGCTGGCGTGGAGCATATCGAGGTCCTCCCCGATCCCGAAACCTGAGCATTTCTGCCTTCTCTCTTTTTTTTGGAATTTTGTAAGCCTTCGGGCAATTTTGTAAGGTTGGGGAGCCTATAATACCCTTGTAAAAAACTCCCGAGTTGTGAATAAAACCGTTTTGCAAATTTTTGTGTGGAAATGTTTTCATTTGTGTTAGCCTGTTAGCGTTTTCCTCGCCTGACGAGCCACGTGCTAGGTCGGCGATCGGTCCTTTAGTAGGCGATGACATGTCGAGCGAAGTCCAATTATCTGTCTTAAGTGTGAAAAGGCCGGTGTAAGGTTGGTGTCCTTATGGCCCCAGAGTTGAGGTGGCGATGGCTCACTTAAAGTACGTCGATTGGCTCTTTCGAGTAGAAAAGCATAGATTTACCTATTCCTTTGAGTCGGACCGGTGACCACTTCACTTGGACTGAGTTAGACAAGAGTTTAGTCCACATTGGTCAGCGTTTGCCAAGGGTGAGGGCTTCTGATCCTTAGGGTCGGCGGGTAGTAAACCACCAGCCAGGAATGGGTCGAGTAGGGAAGCTGCTCGGTGGCCTCTTGAGGAAGGCTTTGGATCCTTAGCATCGGTGGGTAGTAAACTACCAGGCATGGATTGACCGAGCAGTGAAGCTGCTCGATGGCCTCTTGGGGAGGGCTTTGATCCTTGGCATCGGTGGGCAGCAAACTACCAGCCATGGATTGAACAAACAGTGAAGCTGCTCGGTGGCCTCTTGGGAAGGGCTTTGATCCTTGGCGTCAGTGGGTAGCAAACTACCAGCCATGGATTGACCGAGCAGTGAAGCTGCTCGGTGGCTTCTTGGGGAGGGCTTTGATCCTTGGCGTCGGTGGGTAGTAAACTACCAGCCATGGATTGACCGAGCAAGGAAGCTGCTCGATGGCCTCTTGAGGAGGGCTTTGATCCTTGGCATCGGTGGGTAGTAAACTACCAGCCATGGATTGATCGAGCAGTGAAGCTTCTCAGTGGCCTCTCAGCCATGGATTGAACGAGCAGTGAAGCTGCTCAGTGGCCTCTTGGGAAGGGCTTTGATCCTTGGCGTCGGTGGGTAGAAAACTACCAGCTATGGATTGACTGAGCAGTGAAGCTGCTCGGTGGCTTCTTGGGGAGGGCTTTGATCCTTGGCGTCGGTGGGTAGTAAACTAACAGCCATGGATTGACCGAGCAGAGAAGCTTCTCGGTTTCGTGAGGTGTCGGTCGTCCTCCCTCGACGCGCGGTAATCCGGTAGAGTGACTGTCGCGGGCGACACATGGCAGAAATGCATAGGTGGGGCGAGGTGTTCCAAGATCCACGTCGTTCCGACTACGGTTGGATGAGAAATACGGGATGCCCGCCACGTAGCGGTACAGTATTAGAAGAGCCGAGAAAATCCCAGGATTCGCGCCCACGCGCGCGCAAATTTTGGCCCTTGGGGGATTCTATAGAGGCTATAAATAGAGGAGGAGATGGGTTTCTTTCCGCATCGCTTTCCTGAGATGGCCGGGAGTATCTACGCGATTGAAGAGATACGACCAGTAGGTTTCCGAGGAGACGTACCGGGGCATGGTCCAGCGTAGACCACTTCGGTCATCTACATCCTCGTCGGTCGTCCTTCCTCCAATTGCTGATGTACGCAATTTGGAGGAGGTCTCCGGGGTTGTACAACCCCTCTCCGAGGAGCTGCTGGATGAGGCGCTCGACAAGGTGCGTACGCTCTATGTCCTCAGACTCATCTCGAAGAACAGGCATTACCGATTTTTGGCCCTTATTTTGGAGTGCTTCCGAAAGAGGCAGATCACAGGCTCCTGCTCGGCGGATGGAGGCCCAGTGCTTCCATGGCGTCCCAAGTACGTGGGCAGCATCGCCAGGAACGGGCTGAAGAGGCCAGGGCTCGACTGGTGGAGATCTCTACGGAGTACCACCAATAGTGCTACCTTGACCCCATACCCACTCTGTTGTAATTTTAATTTTCATGTAAGGCTGAGGGGCCCAAAATACCTTTGATAAATAAAGTCCTCTTTTCACAATGTATCATCGCTTCCTTTCTGGATGCGTTCGAGTATTTTCACGAAACGAACTTTGTTACCTTTTGAACTGAGGGAGAGGGAAACACATGGGAGGAATTTCTTCTAATTCAAGAGACTTAGAAAAATATACATCGCTTTGGCAAAAAAGAAATTTATATTCATAGATACAATTTTCAAAGGTACAACTTGAGCTTCTCGGCATTGTAGGGCCGTGGAAATTTGCGACCCGCCGCATCTTGCAAGCGATAGGCCCCGCCGGACAGTACTTCGGAGACAAGCAATGGATCGTCCCACTTTGGGGAAAACTTGTGTAACTTGCCCTGGTCAACGAACTCGTTCCGCCTTAGGACCAAATCTCCGGTCTTGAAGGCGCGATACTTGACTCGCACGTTATAGTAGCGGGCAGTTTGCTGTTGATAAGCGACAGCTTTGATCTGTACCTGGTCTCGCTTCTCCAACAAGATGTCCAGATTAGTCCGGAAGGCCGAGGTGTTTGCTTCGTCATCAAAGTGCTCGACCCTATAACTGGGCAGCCCGATCTCTGCTGGGACCATCGCCTCAGTACCGTAGCAGAGGCTGAAGGGGTCCTTCCGGTGGAGGTCTTCTACGATGTGCGTAAAGCCCATAAAACTCAAGGTAATTCATCGACCCAACTGCCCTGTAGTCCTTCCAGGCAAGCTCGAAGACCTCGAATGACATCCCGGTTAGCGACCTCGGCCTGCCCGTTGCACTGGGGATGCGCGACTGCGGCAAACTTCATCAATATATGGTATTCGTTGCAGAATCCTTTAACTTTGTCGTTTTCGAAATTCGTCCCATGGTCGGTAACGATACACCTCGGAATCCCGAAACAGAATATTATGTTGTTCTGCAGGAACTTGATGGTCGTGGTGGCGTCCGGTTTTCTGATGGAGATGGACTCGACCCACTTAGTAAAGTAGTCCACCGCAACGAGAATGTATTTTTTCCCGCCCGTACCAGTAGGGAGTTGGCCTATCATGTCCATTCCCTACTGGGCAAACGGCCATGGGGAGGTCAGGGCCGTTAGCTCGGTAGCCGGAAGATGGGGTATGCTGTCATGGAGTTGGCAGCTCTTGCATCTTTTGATGAGCTTCTGAGCATCCTGATGGATGGTCGGCTAATAGTATCCTTGGAGTAGCGTCTTCTGGACTAAGGTGCGGGCCCCTTGATGTGCCCCGCCGACCTCTTCGTGAACCTCACGGAGGACGTAGTCGGCCTCATAGGGGTCGACGCACCGAAGCAGGGGTTGAGTGAAGGCTTTCTTATAGAGGTTTCCACTGCTCCAAACGAAATGGCGGTCTTTGGCTCGGAGGCGGCGGGCTTCTCCTCGATCTTCTGCGAGCGTACCTTCCTTAAGGAATTCTACTAGGGGCTTCCTCCAATCCCGGTCTTCTTTCCAGGCAGCGTAAACTTGAAGTGTTGTCGCTCTGTCTTCCACGCTAGGCCGTGGCAATACCTCGAAGAGGATATTTCTTTTGTTGTTGGCCGTATAGGAGGAAGCTAGTTTGCTCAGAGCGTTAGTCTGGGCATTTAGGTGCCAGGGGATCTGCTCTACCCTAACTTCGTCGAAATCTTTTCGTAGTCTCCTTACCTCGGCTAAATATTTCACCATCAGAGGCTCCCGTGCCTCGAAACGGCCGGTCACCCGGCTTACGACCAGGACGGAGTCACTGCGGATTCGAATCGTCTTCAACCCCACTCCGGAGACGATTCGTAGCCCAGCTAGCAAGGCCTCGTACTCCGCGGCGTTGTTTAATGCCTTGAACCCGAACTTCAAAGAATACTCTATCTCTGCCTCGTTCGGGCCTCAAATGATAAGGTCGGCACAACATCCATCCTCGGTTGATGATCCATCGACGTAAAGGACCCAATCGGGGATGGAGTCGGGCCTCTCTTCAATCGAGGACTGAGATCCGGAGGCCGGCACTGACACTACTTCCTTGCTGGGGATAGTGCATTCGACAATAAAATCGGCCAGGACTTGTTCTTTGATAGCCTGCCTTGGGCAGTACTTGATGTCGAATTGAGATAACTCACACCTCCACTTCTCCAAGTGACCAGAAGACTCGGGGGAGGCGAGAATAGCCCCAAAAAGACGCTCGGTGAGAACGAAGATGGTGTGTGCCTGGAAGTAGTGTCGTAGTTTCTTCGAGGTCATGATAAGTGCCAAGACGATCTTTTTGATGGCCGGTGTTCCCCTCCGAACAACGGAGATGCGACCGCGCGGGTCCGTCTTGCCTGAAATTCGGGGCAGATGCTAATTGGTGCTATCCGTCCACCTCTCCGAAGATGCCAAGTTGATTTATGGCACCATGTATCGAAGGTTTAAACGGATGCGGCCGATGTAGCAGACTTCGTCATATTCCCCCTCATCTGAGGGGTTTTTTGATTGTGGGGACGCTCTTCCCTGCAAGCGCAAGCCTCTACAGTTAATTATGCTACCGCATCGCGGTAACAACTTTCTCCTTCTCCATATGGTCACTTCGTGTCGTGGGTGTTTGTTTTGTGTTTGGTTGCCCGTGGATTGTATACGGAGACTAAGTTATGTTGTCGCCCGTAGGGCATGGACTAGTCCAAATCCGTATCTTTCTTAGATTTGGGTTTGGGGGGGTTGTGTTTAAGGATACGTTAGCCTTATTTGAGGCTAAGATCAACTTAAACGTTTGTTAAGAACACGTTAGTCTAATTATAGACTAAGATCAACTTAACGGGATTATTTAGATCCAACAAAAGAGCAATTAGGCTCTATTGTTTAGTTTAATGACATTGCGGTCGATAATTAGTTTAAGGACATTACGGTCCATTGTTAGTTTTAAGACATCGCGGTCGAGGTTAAGGACATCATAGTCCATGAGTTTAAGGACCTCACAGTCCGGTATTAGTTTTAAGACGTCACGGCCGAGGTTAAAGACATCATAGTCCGTGAGTTTAAGGACCTTACAGTCCGACGTTAGTTTTAAGACATCACAGTCGAGGTTAAGGACATCATAGTCCACGGATTTAAGGACTCCACAGTCCGGTATTAGTTTTAAGACATCACGGTCGAGGTTAAGGACATAATAGTCCGTGGATTTAAGGACTCCACAGTCCGGTATTAATTTTAAGACATCACGGTCGAGGTTAAGGACATCATAGTTCGTGAGTTTAAGGACCTCAAAGTCCGATGTTAGTTTTAAGACATCACGGTCGAGGTTAAGGACATCATAGTCCGTGGATTTAGGGACTCCACAGTCCGATGTTAGTTTTAAGACATCACGGTCGAGGTTAAGGACATCATAGTCCATGAGTTTAAGGACCTCACAGTCCGACGTTAGTTTTAAGACATCATGGTCGAGGTTAAGGACATCATAGTCCGTGGATTTAGGGACCCCACAGTCCGTAAAATGTATGGTTGTCGGGACCCGTCACCTCTTTGAAGACGTTGAGGAATTACAACGACAAATCTCAAAGGAGTGAAGAGATGTACCCTCGAACCGGGTATAAATTGATTGGAAGAGCATATAATCTCAGTTCAATTTAAATTGAGGACTTATGGCCAGAATTGGGCTAAGTCCAGTTAAAAAAATGTTTAACATTTCATTGTTATTCTGCATGTTAGGCCTTTATCTGGGCTCTGCCCTTTTAATAATGCCAAGCATTGGGCTCTGACATTTTGTCTGGTATTGAATGCATAGCATTTATCAGAACAAAATATGTTCTGACAGCGCACCACGTGGCGCATCAGGCGCTTTGTACCAATTAAAGAGCGCATTGCGCTAGCGCACATGAGGGTGACACGTGTCGCTTAGCGCTAAGTGCTAGTTTGTTAGCGCACTGCGCTTTAAATTTATAAGCGCGCTGCGCCAGTTTATGGGTGCGCCAGTGAGTGACACGTGGCATGCTTGGCGCTGAGCGCCAACCCAAGAGCACAGTGCGCTGTTTTCAAGAGCGCAAAGCGCAAGCTGTGTCTATGGTTGACACGTGGCATGTTTTGGCGCTGAGCGCCGGTCCAAGGAGCGCAAAAGCGCAGTTCAAGAGTGCAAAGCACTTTCCAGTAGCGTAAAGCGCATCGGATCAAACTTAAGATCAAAGAACAAGTTTATGTTCTTCAAAGAAGGCCTTGCCTCAAGATCCAAGAACCAAAGTTCTTGCTTTTTTATTAAAAGGCTCTGCCTTTGTAGATCAGATGATCTGTGAGTGAAGTAAAATACTTCTTTTTTTATATTTTAAGGATTGGATCTTTTAATCCTTTATGTTTAACCAAAGACCTTGGTCTTTTTTATAGATCTAAGATCTTTTTAGAAGATGTTTCTTCTGTTTTAATGAGACGATTTCATTTCTTTGTTCAAGAACTATTCTTTTTACCTTGCAGGAATGATCTTCTTTCAAGAGCTTGCTCTCTTTCTTTTTTGAGTTTTCTCAAAGCTTATAGGTGGGTTTCTCCTTCTCAGACTTGAAGTCTTGGGGCCTTTATATAGGGCAAGTTGATTTGTTAAATCAGTTAAATAGATCTTTCTGTGATTGATTTGGGGAATATTTCCCACCGTTGGATCTTTGATCCTAGGGCTCCTGTTTGACAGAAGATAATCTTCTTATTTTAATAAGATTGGAAAGATTTTTCCAGAACAGAATTTTAATTCTGATTAATTAATAATTTATTATTATTAGATCTTTTGATCTAACGGTGGGGAATTCTTTTAATTCCAGCGCTGGCGCACTTGGCGCTAGCGCACCTGCATTTGACACGTGGAGCGCAGCGCAGAGCGCAGCGCAACTACGCTAGCGCACTCGTGCTGGACACGTGCCGCGCAGCGCAGAGCGCAACGCAACTGCGCTAGCGCACCTGTATTAAACACGTGGCACGCCGTGCGAAGCGCAGAGCAACTGCGCTGGCGCACCTATGTTTGACACGTGGCGCACAGCGCAGAGCGCTGGATCTGAAGCGTTGCTTCAACTTTTTAATTTTTGAATTTTGAAAACAGAGCTTTGCTCTGATTGGGGTGCGCTGCCTAGGGCTCAGCGCTCCTGGCGCTGGCGTGTCTGTTTTTGACACGTGGTGCGCAGCACGCAGGATCTAAAGCGTTACTTTAAAATTCAAAACAGAGCTTTGCTCTGATTGGGGAAACAAATGCCTCCCCCCACCGTTGCGCACATGTGAGTGCAGCGGTGGCAACATCTGAGCCCTTGAATCAACTCAGAAGTTGAAGAGTCAGTTCAATGCCTATAAATAGGACCTTTGGTCCTTGAGATGATTATCATCTTCTTCTTGAGATTTTTCATTCAGAGCGCGGCGCTTTTGTTAAGAACTTTCAAGAGTCACAACTCTTAGGTAAAATTTAGAAATTTTAATTTTAACAAATTAGGGTTCTTACCCATCAACAGAGCCTTGCTCTTTATAGATCTTTAATCTAAAGAAAACCCATTTAGTGTTTTATTTAGCAGAGCTTTGCTCCATAGGCCTAAAGAGATCTAAAGAGAACCCTATTAGGGTTCTCTTTATAGAGCTCTGCTCTCTAAAAAGATTTTTCTTGTGATCTCTTAATTCATTAATGGAGCTTTGCTCCTTTCAAATCATATAGAATAACTCTTGAGAGTTTTTCATGGATCTTGAAGATTTAAGATGGAATTTTATTTTTGATGAATTATATCATCTTCTTAGAGCAAAGCTCTCAATGTTCTCGGGGGGCTTCTTTAACTTCCCTTCATAACTGATTTTGACAGGTGTCACTCCTGTCTGCAAAGTATTGCTCTCGAGGAGTTTAACTCCATGTGCCTATTTTGAATAAGAAATTGCTTATTCAGTCTGTCTGCTGATCTTTGCTGATTTTCTTTTATATGAGTAATGGACGCTCACATGTATGATCTCGAAGAGATTATCTCTTATGGAGACATCCGCCGACTCGGTCGTTCTCAGAATCGAGAATTCACAAATGCCGAGTGCTCCGAAATTATGAGTCGCTTTGACGCATATAATGGTCAACTGCTTTCTCGGCGTTCCCCTCTTCTGAAGCTTATTGTGGGAGCAATCTGGGAAGCGCTCCCTCTATTCTATACCGGGGTGCTACTTAGAGTATTGGATGCCGCTGAAGATAAAGTGCATTCGGTGTATCTGATGAACCTAATCTCGAAGAGACGATGAGACAATCTTGTCGATCTCCTGCACCAGGCTTTTCAACAGTCTGCCATACTTGCTGCCTATCGGAGGGTGGAGGACATCTGTGGGGATCCCGACACTTGTGATCGTGAAAGAAAGTACACTAGGATGGTTCGTCAGGCTTGGAAAATTCTGAACAAGGTCACTTTTGAGTTCTTCAATCCATGTCCTGGATTTGAGGTTTTACCATTGTAATTACTTTAGTAATATCTTTGTTTATTGCTTTCATAATTGTAAGAACCTTTTTGCAAAACGAATGGCAAATTTCTCGTTTTAGCGTGTTTTATTTCACGTTCTGAATCTTTTTGCAAATGGATGGATGGGGTGTGCTTCGAACGCTTAATTAAATGCAGATCAGATATTCTCCTTGTTTCCTTCTCCTCTTTATTGTGTTGTTGCCATGTGAATTTAGCAAGTATGTAACTATCAGTCTTGGATTCTTTGTAGAGTAGTGATGGCTTAGAAAACAGGGTTAAGATCTGTCACTTAAAACTTTTCAACTTTATGAGCCGTGAGGGTCTCATAAAGAATTTTCTCCCTACGGGTCGAGAGGATCCCGTAGGTGTAATTTCTCCTTAAGAATCGTGAGGATTCCCAAAGGCGTTTTCTCTTGAGAGTCGTAAAGATCTCACAAGAGAATTTTCTTCCTTACGAGTCGTGAGGACCCGTAGGTGATGGGTGAAGTTGTCCTTATCCGTATTTTACGGAGTCAGGGGTTGCTCTGGATGCTTCCCACGGGTTTACTGCCGTGTTTGGCAAGACCAGGCTCCGCTCTTGACGTTTTCCTGGATACCGTAGTTTAAAGACATCGCAGTCGAGGTTAAGGACATCATAGTCCGTGAGTTTAAGGACCTCGCAGTCCAATGTTAGTTTTAAGACATCACGGTCGAGGTTAAGGACATCATAGTCCATGAGTTTAAGGACTTCACAGTCCGATGTTAGTTTTAAGACATTACGGTTGAGATTAAGGACATCATAGTCCGTGTATTTAAGGACTCCATAGTCCAATGTTAGTTTTAAGATATCACGGTCGAGGTTAAGGACATCAGAGTCCGAGGATTTAAGGACTCCACAGTCCAGTGTTAGTTTTAAGACATCACGGTCGAGGTTAAGAACATCATAGTCCGTGTGGTTGTCGGGACCCGTCACTTCTTTAAAGACGTTGAGGAATTACAACGACAAATATCAAAGGAATGACGAGATGTACCCTTGAACCAAGGTGAAATTAGTTTAAAATCATTACGGTTGATTGTTAGTTTTAAGACATCACGGTCGAGGTTAAGGACATCATAGTCCGTGGATTTAAGGACTCCACGGTCCGATGTTAGTTTTAAGACATCACGGTCGAGGTTAAGGACATCATAGTCCTTGGATTTAAGGACTCCACAGTCCGATGTTAGTTTTAAGACATCACGGTCGAGGTTAAGGACATCATAGTCCGTGGATTTAAGGACTCCACAGTCCGATGTTAGTTTTAAGACATCACGGTCGAGGTTAAGGACATCATAGTCCGTGGATTTAAGGACTCCACAGTCCAATGTTAGTTTTAAGACATCACGGTCGAGGTTAAGGACGTCATAGTCCGTGGATTTAAGGACTCCACAGTCCAATGTTTGCTCTGGATGCTTCACACAGGTTCACTGTCGTGCTCGGCGAGGACCAGGCCCCGCTCTGGATGCTTCATACGGGTTCACTGCCATGCTCTACGAAGACCAGAATCCACTCTAGACTTTTTCACGGGGTCAGAAGTGACATAATCCGCGTTCCACGTAGCCAGGAATTTTTCTCTAGATGCTTCCCACGGGTACACTGCCGTGTTCGGCGAAGACTAGGCTCCGCTCTGGATGCTTCATATGGGTTCACTGCCGTGCTCTGCGAGGACCAGGATCCGCTCTGGACGTTTTCCACGGGGTCAGAAGTGACGTTATCCGCGTTCCACGTGACCAGGAATTTTGCTTTAGATGCTTCCCACGGGTTCACTGCCGTGTTCGGCGAGGACTAGGCTCCGCTCTGGATGCTTCACACGGGTTCACTGCCGTGCTCTGCGAGGACCAGGATCCGCTCTGGACATTTTCTACGGGGTCAGAAGTGACATAATCCGCGTTCTACGTAGCCAGGAATTTTGCTCTAGATTCTTCCCACGGGTTCACTACCATGTTCGGCGAGGACTAGGCTCCGCTCTGGATGCTTCACACGGGTTCACTGCCGTGCTCTGCGAGGACCAGTATCTGCTCTGGACATTTTCCACGGGGTCAGAAGTGACGTTATCCACGTTCCATGTGGCCAGGAATTTTGCTCTAGATGCTTCCCTGTCATGCCCCGCTTCCCAAAATACAAAATACAAGGGGTTGACAAGGCCAGCCATGCTCCTACGGTCAAGGAAATGTCCTGCCGTAGTCACACTTCGGCTTCTAGTTTTTCATGGTAAACAGTAAATAATGCGCAGGTAATGAGAAATGCAATAACCGGAACAAAACAGTAAAATGAACTGACCTGTTGGGAAACAAAAGATATAACTCTGGATAGCTAAACAAGATGTCCGTGATGTGCGTCTAATCCTGGTCCAGGCTAAATCTTCTCCTCACTCTGAGCATGCATACTCAGGTCGTCAGAGCGACACAATAGCAATATAATATATATAAAATCATGTGACAATTCTAACAGTGATAATAGATATATATAACAGTAGATCAATGGCAGTATGGGTATTAACATGCAGTAATCAATGCAGCGGAACAGTAAAAGCAGTAGAATGATATGCCACGTATGTCAACACAGTAAGTATGTATATCGATGCTATCATCCCTATCAGTCTCTAAGTCTCACTGTACAGGTCACTAAACCTATCGTCAGTCCAAGTATGAGAGTCAACCACTCGCGAGTGTCCTCCACCCAAGGGTAGAACCCAAGGGCAAGGGACCACGGGCCCAACATGTATATCACGGTAATAATCATGTACCCTGTAAATCTCCATATATCTTCCTAAATATATAAGCCGGCATGGGACTCCCGAGATTCTGTTGAACTCACACTCAAACTACCCCACACCCCGTGGTCTACATCAAACGCTAACCATAACCCTAAATACCAATCAGTCTGTGACAAGTCTGCTCGAGAACTGGAGGCAGGACCTCCATCAAGCACGTCCCGACTAATACCTAAGATAAATGGCAGTGTCTGGTGCCTTATCTATGACACCCGTGCAAGAGCTTCTATAAGTGTCACATACCACTTATAGTCACACGTACACGCGTTCCACAGACGTCGACAATGCAATAAAATCATAAGGTTCACTGATTGTGTACAAGTACGTGTCACTTTCACTTAATCACTTATACACGAACACTAACGTACTTGCCACAATCATCACTAATACCTAACACTGGGTAATGCACATTATCACTAAGTTATCAATGCAGTGACATATGTAATATGATGCGTAAACAGTATGTAAAGTATGATTCGGATGTCATAAAACAGTATTCTACCACTTACACGATTTATCACAAGTCATATGTTTACAGTTTAATGAAACAATGAATGGGGTATAAATAGTAGGTTCAGTTGTCTATTCAGTGAATTCTGTTTCATTTTAAGCGTTCACGGCTGGAAATCCGGTTTCAGAATCGGAAGTCCATTTCGCAACGCATTTTAATCCCAATTGGGTTCAGATTTTAGCGACGCTACAGTTGAATGAAATCTATGGTTTTCAGTAAGGTTTTCAACGCAATAGACGGATCTTCAATTGCATCTGTACGTCTGGAGATATGCACTGTTCAATACTAGTATGTAAATTCTGATTCTGTTGGGACTGTTATACGTCCCGATCTTTTAAATTACAGGTTAAATAGCAAATGTTGACGAAACAGGGTGAAACCACTTGTATTATCTAGCTAACATATTCACCTTTAAATAACAGCGGAGTTCCGCAACCTACGAGTTAAGGAAACAGCGTGGTATCCATTACGGAACAGCACACAGTAAACAAAGTCGCTCTAGACTGCAGTCCAAAGTCGCACTCCGATCCAAGTATTGTCACAGTTTAAGTACAGAAATATTTAGAAGCTTACATAGGGTTAAAGTTCGTCGAGTCATCTTTGATTTGAGCCCTCAAGCGTATCATTCCAGTGTGTATATAATTTATGGTAATTTTAACAGTTTTCAGGTACAAGAAAATTCCAGTTTTGCGGGTAAACTTGGGGGTAGTCATTTTAGTCGTTAACGGTCATATTTTCCAGCGAAATTCACACACTAGATTCACAGCCATACGGCCCAGCTCATACAATCAAGTTCCGTCAAATTAAATGATAATTTCCTATGAGAACCTATATCGAACAGTTACGTCGTAATATTTAACAGAAAGTAGAACATGGGATATACATGATTATAATATGTAATTATCATAAAGTAGCATGTAGTAAGTAGAGAACTTGCCTGGACATGTCTCGGGGATGTATGGTGACGGTAACGTCACGAACGCGCGACACACGCGCGGCACGGCAACTTGACTTGGCTCGAACTCGAGTCTCGGCAGCGGCGGCTTGGTTGCTGGGGTCTTGACGGCGAGGGTGGTGTTCGTTGGTGTGGAGTTGCTCGCTGTGGTGGTGGCCGGTAGAGGGAGTGTTAGACAGAGAGAGAGAGAGAGAGAGTACTGAGAAAGAGAGAGAGAAAGGAATGAGAGAGAGAGAGGGGGCATAGAGAGAGAGAGTAGAGTGCAGAGATTGGGGAAAGAGAATTTGAGGGGGAGAGAGAGAAGACAGAGAGAGAGGGGAGACAGAGAGATCGAGAGAGAGACACAGAAAGAGAGAGAAAAGAAAGAGATAGAGAGTGTGAGGGAGAGACACAGAAAGAGACAGAGAGTGTGAGAGAGAGACACACAGAGAGTATGAAAGAGAGATGTTTATAGAGGGAGAGAGAACATATATCACAGAGAGAGAGAAAGTTAGACAGAGAAGGAGGGAGAGAGAGAGAGGTAGAAAGAGAGAGAGAAACAGAGGGATAGAGTGGTTGTAGAGGAGGGTAGAGAGAGATTGGGAGAGGGGTGTAGAGGCTCGGGTGTGGGTGTATGGGGTGATGGTGATGCTGCTGACGACGAGGAGGGTACGGGGAGTCGATGGTAAGCAGTGGGGGCTCGCCGACAAGAGGGCGCAAGTGAAGGGCGCGGGGTTCGAGCTTGGGTGTGAAGGGGGGTCGTTACGAGCTCTAGCTCCGGTGATGGAGGTAGAAGGAGGTGTCGGTGAAGGAGACAAGGCGATGAGGATCTCGAGGAGAGGAGGTCGGAGGTATGGGGACTCGGGTGATCGGGGATGGGTGTGCAGTGGGTTCGAGGGTGGGAGCGAGAGAGTAGGAGGAAGGAGGACGAGTGAGAGAGAAAGGAGGGGAGGAGGGGTTAGAGAGGGGTGTGCGCGACGTGGGGTAACGGCTCGCGAGCGTTGGCGACGGAGGCGGCGGGGATCGCGGATCGCGAGCGAGACAGGGAGCGGGAAAATGGGGTAGCCGTTGGGGAGATGACCCTGTATGAGGCGGGTCGGGTAGGGTGCAACGGTCGCAGGCCGTTGGGCTTGGGCCGCAGAAAAATTTAAGGAAAAGAAATGCAATGAGGAGAGTGGGCCGGGCCAAAAGAATTCCTTTTATAAACAAAAGAAACTGAGGAGGTGGGCTCGGTTTGTAAAAGGCTGGGGAAATGAAGAAAAATGGTGGGAAAAAGAAATGAGGGCCGGGCCTGTGGGGATTTGATAAAGGAAAAGGAGTGGGCTGGGTTAAAATAAATTTCCTTTATTTTGTTTGCTTGGGCTGAGAAGATTGGCCGGGAAATTAAGTGTTTGGGCTGAGGAGAAGGAATTGATTTCCTAGGCTTAATAATTTATTTGGGTTGGGATTTGAATGAATGAATTGAAGGGTTTGGGTATAATTGATAAAAGAAAATGGGGTTTGGAGGAAATAAAATTATAAATAAAATTATAAATAAGAATAAATAGAATTCTAGAGTAACAAAATACAGATTTTGGTATAAAAGGGGCTGGGTATTTTATCATACCACCCTTACAAAAATTTCGTCCTCGAAATTTCAAAGAAACAACAAGCTATAAAATAATAAGCGAAGAGTTATCATATCGAACACTAATACATAGTGATTTACTTAAAACGGGTAGACAAAATTTTGAAGGTACAAATATATATATATGTAAGAACCACATACAAAAGATAGGTCTAATAGGTGTAATGCAGGAACACTATAAGGGCAACTACAAGTATACGAGAATATAGGTAATAATAACGAACAATTATAATCAAGGCGTGTTCGATAAAAGTCGAAACCCAAATATGTGCATATCTAAGTATATCAAAAATAGCAAGCAGAAATAATAAGTATAAGGCTCAACCACTTATAATAGTAAGCATAGGCATAATACTCGAAATAAGGTAACGATAATAAAGTAGTGAAAGATTTGTCGGTAGATTAAAACTCTTTAGGATAATGTATCGATCAGATAGTTTAAAATAACTTAGAAAACTCGCATAATGAAAATGAGGAATATGGAACAAAATATGCGCGGTGTATGGTTGCGCTACTGAAAAATAAGGATAATAGTAGTGCACTTTAAAATACGTAAAATTAAGCAGTCAATAACACGCACTCTTCGACAAATACAAGATAATGAAAACCAAATTTCGAATAATAAAGTCCCTAAATATATATAGGGTAATAGGAAAACACATAAAATGTATAGGGCTAGCTAGGGTAAGGATTACAATGGAGTGTGGCTCATTCAAAGGCCGGAGTGTGACGGCTTATGACTGAAAGTCGAAAAGATTGGGGTCGGGTCAGCACAAGAAGTAAGGGTGAGCAACAAAGGACTACAAGGGGAATGTATGGGGAGGGCAACGGTCGATACATTTTGTGAATCAAAAATTTTTGAAAGGTCCGTCAACTTGGAAATTTTATTATCAATATCCCCTACCAGAAGGATTTTAAACGAGGCATAAATGAAGGATGAAAGATGGCTTGTACCAAAGATCAGGGTGCGGTACAAGTTAATCTCAGTGAGGGTTAAAACAATATAAGGAGTAGGGGTGAACCGATCTCGGTAGGAAAAATAACTATATAGAAGAAATACTCAAGCATCAAGTGAACTAGGAAGATCGAAAGATTAGGGAACTCAGCAGTTTATTTCATTCCAGAAGATTTTAAACAAAGCATTCTCAAAGACGAAAGGTGGCCCTAAACTATACACAGATTTATTTGGCCAGATAAGACAACATCTAAAAGAAATCCCGTTAGTCGCGGTTGTGGAGGTTCAGCAGGTTGCGGTAGGCTCGCGCACTCAGGTAGGGACGTCCGTTTCCATATCGCCTCGCAGGGATTGCCATTGGGAGTTCTTCCACAGCAGGGTCTAGATCTTCTGGTCCTTCTTCCTCGGATGGAGCTTCTTCATCGAGGTCCGGTTCCATGTGATTCTCTTCTCCTGGATTCTCTTCCATAGGATCTTCCTCGGTGTCCTCTTCTATCGGGTTCTCTTCAGGGTCTCCTTCTTCTTCGTCGGAATCGCCTAACATGTCAAACTCTGGGGCGGCTACTCCTTCGTCCTCTGAATCACTGTTTCTGTAATTGACCCGGGGACCGTTAATCTCACGTCAGAACTCATCAGCGTGTGGTCTAAGGAAACGCATGACTGTGCATCCTCATCTAAATGCGGCGCTGCTCCAGGGTGGGCCATGGCCTGAAAAGAAAGGTCATGATTAGACAGTGGAATACATCACGAAAATAGCTCAGGGTACGAATTATAGGAAAATATGCGGTGGCAGGAACTGAAAAATCAGGATAGAAACGCTGTGATAATGAATAGTGTGAATAAGGGGGAAAGACAAGAGAATGATACATATATTACGATTCAAGTTTTATTGCAATTCAACTAAAAGTTCAACGGATACAAGATTTCAAACGGAAAGAAATACTCATAAGAGGATGACAACATTATTACTGAAAGTAGAAAACATGAAAATTCTTCTTTGATTGCTGTTCAGACCATAATATTGTATTTTCCATTCCCCTATTCTTATCCTTTTTATAAATAAACAGGTACTCTTGACGCACGTTTGTTGCATATTACAGGATACAGGTTTCTGGAGCAAATACAGTGAAAAAGACACAAAACAACAGAAAAAGGGACTTTTGACCAACAATTAGACGGATCCTAGTCAAGCCCAGTTCACATAGGTGCAAGACAACGCATGTCAAGGTGAAACGGTTAAAAGACCAATACAAGTCTTCACTGAAGATCTGGAGAAGAGTAAGAAGCCAACAGAGAAAAAGAAGTATAAAAATAAGAAGCCCAAGAAATCCTGAACCAAGCCAAGAATTTTGGTGAGCCAAGCCCACCAAAGGGCCGCGGAACCGCGGCCCAAGCCAACCAATGCCGCGGTTCCACGGCCATTCAGTGCCCGTGTTGGTGCATTTTTCCTGTGCCGGTGCGTCGGTGCGGGTGTTGGGATTTTCAGTGGGCAAATCCATAATTTCACATCTGCGAGACTTTGAAACCCTAATTCTCCTGTTTGTTTATAAATTGTACTCAAAATCTGTAAAATGCATGCCTCTTTTCAATAAATAAAATTCAGAATTTCTGGGAATTATATTCAGATCTATTCTGTCTTCTACTTGGAGGAAGCCATCAAATCAGTAGGTAATTTTATTTCCTTGCTTTTATTTTCTAGTATATTTTATCATCCCCTAATGAGCGAGTAGTCTCCTCACTTGTTAGGGTTAGCCTTAGGGAAAGGGTTGAGAGATGAGATCTCTCACCCCTTTTAATGCCACTTTCACCTAATGAATTAGAACTCCACGCATACGAGCACAACCGCTCCCTGCGGCATCCTACCCTTCGAGGTAACGATGAACCGTAGTATAAAGGGCCGATTGCGCGCGTTTTCCGTGGGGGTTAGGGTAATTATCAACAAAGGAAGGATACAAATCTAGAGGAAGAAACATCTTCCCAAAAGATTTGGATCCACTTTATTAATAATTACCTTAACATCTAATAGATCTAAAAAAGAAGACATTGAAAGCGGTGAGGAAAAACGTTAATCTCCAAAACTTCCCCTAAGCCTAACCCTAGCAAGACTCTTAATTAGATTAATTAGATCCAGTTTTTATAGATTTTTATAAACCAATCAAAACGACATTTTGAATCAACTCGTTAAAACACATAAAAGAAATTTACCCGTCTCTGTGGATCGACCCGTACTCACCGGCTAGCTGCGAAGCGACGCCGTTTCTGATTGCGGTAAACTCATATTTTTGACACTAATCAAATGGCGCCGTTGCCGGGGATGGCGTAATTTTTCTTTTTGTGAATTTTCGGGTTGATATAAATTTTAAAAAATTATAAAATTCTGAAAATATAAAAAATTACAAAAATTATCAACTTTGATCTGTTTGAAGGGTGTATCTTTTGAATCTTGCAGGAACAGCGAAGAATTGAGGATCTGGAAATTTACAGAGGGCAAAACAAAAATTGGTACATAAGAACAGAGAGTAACTATCAGTACAGAGCAGCACAAAATTTTTCAGAGCCCGATTCCTTCATACGGCCGCGTTTCTGCCGCATAAGTGGGCCCCACGCCACGGTTCCGCCGCTCCTTGGCCACGTCAGCACATCATTTTTATATGGTTTGCTCTCTTTTCTTCCCCTCTGCAACCTCCATATCTCCACTGTAAAAAATTTCTGCAGGTTTCTTTGCGCTAAAAAAATCTTCTATCCCCTTCTAAATAACAGATTTGCTGCAGGTTTCTTTGCGCCGCGCTAAAATTGAATGCAAGTGAATTTTTGTTTTGCATAATTTAACCGGACTCTAAGGGGCTAATTGACCAAACTCAGATTGGGTGGGGATTTCATCACCCTTCCCAGGACCCCAGAAAACACCTAAAGCATTTTGCATCGACCGCAATTAATTAAAAAGGATTAGACTCAGACCTAAGGACATCGAGCTCAATAGGAAAAGGATTGGTATAGGCATCGGCCGTTTATCCTAACCGACTTTGCGGTGTCTAGGCTAGTGGTTATTAATTAGGCCCACTGTAGTGGTGGTTCCTTCCCACTTACCTGGCCGTATTTGTCCGTGAAGAGGCGGTTTGAGGTCCTATTTCTAGCCCTAGTTAGGAGCTGTCTAGCAGACCTAGGCGACCCTAGATCTAGGCCTGATTGTGCATGTGTGGTTGATACATTTTGTGTTACGAGTCCCTTTTCAAAAACCTTTTTGCAAAACTCTCACATAAATAAAAAAAATAAAGAAAAATCTTTTCAAAACTTGCAACTTGCCGTTGAGAAAACTTGCAACTCACTTCCACTCACTTCTTCCCATTGACGTTATCTTACCCCCACATTCTGTTTTTCTAATTTTTTTCTGACTGCACTACCCTTTAGTGTATGTCATTTTGGACTAGGGATACTAACGCCCGATTAGTCCGTGTTTCGTTGGTACTGACCGACGAACCCTTCGACGAACCCTTCGTCGACATTCCGTCCATCTCCTTACCTCCATCTTCAAATTCTTCTTTCGAAGGTATGTCGGGATTTAACCCCAACGATACCTTACCGACGGGAATGATTCCACCTCCGTTAGGTGCGAATAACCCGAATCTTCCGCCTGTTGTAGCGCCCGCACGAGTCGCGCTCCAGGATCTTTTCTACCCCGTCCGCACTTCTTCACCTACATGTCTTTCACCCCCATCGGCAAATAGGGACAACTTTGAAATAAAACCACACTTCATCAATATGCTACCTAAGTTTCATGGTTTGGAATCCGAAGATGCATATATTTTTATCAATAAATTCCAAAACGTTTGTGCTATGATGAAGACAACCCAATTAAGTGATGACGCAATAAGGCTAAGGGTCATTCCTTTTATCTTATGTGACCTAGCCGAGAAGTGGCTATATAGCACCGCATCACATTCCATTAGAAATTGGGACGAGTTTGTGAGAGCTTTTCTAAAAAAGTTCTATCATCATCATAAAACTGCTAGAATCCGAAACGAGATTATACAATTTTCACAGCTTCCGTCCGAACCATTTTCGAAGTGTTTCGAGAGATTTAAGGACCTACTCGTTCAATGCCCTCATCATGGGATAGAAAGTTGGCAACTTTGCCAAACATTATACGAGGGATTGAACGCAGCAACGAAGCAGTTGCTAGAAATAATATGTCAAGGTCATTTTCTCTCCAAGTCTAGCGACGAAGCTTGGCAGTTTCTTGAGGATCTTAGTGAGCAAACAATTCAGTGGGAGAGTACCAAGACCACATCATCTTCTTCTGTTGGTCAATCTAGGGCAGGCATACATCAAATAGATATGTCGATTGCTATGAAGGCCGAGATGGCCTCACTTATGAAAAAGTTAGAAGCCATTGAGACAAAAATCTCAACGTCTTCTCCTGCCCCTACTCTATCCACACGAACTGTTTGTGCTTGTTGTTCTAATCCATCACATCTAACCGAAGAGTGTCCTTATAATGCACCTATTCAAGGACAGGATCAAGTCAATGCTGCATTTCAGCAACGACAAAGAAACGATCCTTACTCTTCGACATACAATCAGGGGTGGAGGAGTCACCCAAATCAACAGTTCCAAGGGAATAACAATTTTCAAAGACCTCCTCCACAACAACAACAAGCACCTCCACAAACTCAAAACCAGCAACCTTTCCAACAACAACCTTATACAAATCAAACGAACAATTTGGTTCAACCAAATGATGATAAGGTTATCTCGCTCGAAAAAAGTCTAGATGCATTTCTTAAGCAATCTACAGAATCCGCAGCAAGATTCGAAAGTTATGTTCAATCTTTAATGAATAACAATGCCTCACACGATCAAAGTATCAAATCTATTAAGGCACAAATTGCACAATTAACTGCTGCGTTGAGCGAGAGAGAAAAGGGAAAGCTTCCATCTCAACCATTGCCCAATCCCGGTCACACCCAAAACGCATATCACAATCACAATGTAAATGCGGTGACCACGTTGAGATCCGGAAGAGAGTTGCAAAATAATGTGGGAACTAGTGATGACATCCCCGCCGGTGGTTCTTCTTCTCCTACTTCATCTTCTTCACTTTCTTCTTCACCTTTTTCTTTAGAGCCTATTCTCCACCCTTCACACGGCTCTACTTCTTCTGACTCGAACGGACCCATTTCTCACAACATGAACACATCTACACCGGGATCCGTTCCTACTCCACATTCTACTCCACAGACTTTTGACTCAACGAATTTTCAGAATGCTCCATTCCCAAACAGGTTGAGTCCTAATAAACCAAATGCACAAGTGGAGAAGATTGTGGAGATGTTTAAGCAAGTTAGCATAAATATACCTCTCTTGGATGCAATCCAACAAGTCCCTTCATACGCAAAAATTTTAAAGGGCTTATGCACCTCGAAGAGAAAGGCATCTCAAATACCCAAGAAAGTGCTAGTGGCTAGTGCAGTGAGCAATGCTATTAACCACCATCAAACCTTACCCTAAAAACGAAAGGACCCTGGCTGTCCTACTATTTCAATCACAATTGGGGATAAGAAAATTAATCAAGCACTTTTAGATCTTGGGTCTAGTGTTAACCTGATTCCCTACTCCGTGTACGAACAATTAGGGGTTGGAGAGTTGAAACCCACTCGTTGCACTCTCCAAATGGCTGATCGATCAATCACCCATCCAAGGGGTCAACTAGAGGATGTGTTGATCAAAGTCGGGGAGTTCATATTCCCCGTTGATTTTATCGTTATAGATACACAACCTGTTGCTAACCCAAGAAACCAAATTCCGGTGATTCTTGGTCGACCATTTTTGGCCACTTCCAATGCCGTAATAAATTGTCGCAATGGCTCCATGACTCTATCCTTCGGAAAGAGGTCTAGTGAGTTCAATATTTATAAGATGGGAAGTCTGCCCCCCGTACCTAAAACTAGTACACGAGAAGTTTGCTCTAGTCACGAAATCACGCAGGAGGACTGCGAGCTTGAAAGATTTCTATTTGATGAAAACAGTTTTGACGCCACTAGTGCGTCCCTCCTTGAGCCTACCACCGTTGACACAACCGAAATTGATTATGAATGTTTCACTTTTTCGGATGACGACGACTCACAGCCCGAATATGAGTCTTTTGAATTTTTGGATGAGTTAGTCGAACCATCCGAATCGGTTGTTTGCAGTGATTTCGAACCTGTGTTGGAGTCCTTTGAGTTCGAGGTAGATTCCGCAATGATTCTTTCGCCTCAGAAATTCGAACTCACGCCCTCGCCGTCTCACCTTAGATATGCTTACATAGGTGAAAATGAGACCTTTCCCATTATCATATCGGCCTCTCTAGCCCTCGAGCAAGAGAACGCCCTCTTAATGGTCTTACAAGATAGGCGGCAAGTTTTCGGTTGGACTATGACGGACATCGAGGAGATAAGTTCCCTCATAATTGAATATCATACACAATTGATGGATGATGCCATGTCAATAGAGGACCCACAGGAACATCTTGGGGGTATTGTGGTGAGTCAACCTCCTCCTTTAGAAGTAGAAATACCCCCATTTCTTTTAATAAGCTACGAGAATGCCAACACTTCACTGATTGCTGATCATTTACATTCTCGTTTCGATGCATCACCATCACCTGTATATTTACCTCCACACCTCCCATACCACTACTTCTATCTTCCCCAATTCTTTGCGGACCACCACAACTTATTCTTCCACCAACCAATATTCTTTACTGATAAATTTTTCAACTGGTTGGTGTTGACTTTTGGCCGATGCAAAGTTTGGCAGTAATGTCTAACATAGTTTAAATGAAGTTTGGGGGAGGGCCTTTTTGTATATATTTTTGTTTTTCTTAACAATAAAAAAAACTATAAATAAATAAACAGGGGAGTGCCGGTAGTTTGACTCTCTTGGTTTAGCATGACAGTGAGGACACTGTCAAGTTCAAGTTTGGGGGTATGCTCGGTACGTCTTCTTCCTTCGCATTCATTTGTACATATTTTTGCATTTGCATATTTATTTGAAAAATCCATAAAAATTTAAAAATTTCAAAAATTATAAAAATTATTGTATTCAATTTTGGCTAATTGACTTGAGTTTGACAAATAGGTTAACTGGCTAGGAACAACTAGATCTTAGACTTAGTGAATTAAAAACCCTAAAAATAACATTTCTTTAAAGTTTAATGGTAGAAAGTATATGCCTTTGTAGTTTATTTAGAAATAGGCAAATTTTGGGTTCACTTCTTGGGCTAAGTTGAAACAAAGGAAGAGTATTGATGTTCTTATTAGAGTATAAGTTTGAAAAATAGTTCCTAGCTTAAGTCTAGATTCTGAAAATGTATACCCTACAATTGCACAATCACGCACCTTGAAACTTGGAATAGTAGAAGAGACCTTGAAATGCTCTTGTCTAAAGTCCTTAGTACAATGAAAATAAAGAAAAAGTGAATAAAGAATAAAAAAATGGACACTGGTTTTTGTGATTACTTAAGGCTGCAAAAATAGAAAAATATTTAGCGAGGGTGCTTCATCACCTAGTGCCTTAGACCAACTGGTTTGGGTGTCACTGCTAAAGCCTTGGGTGTTGCAAAGACTAGGAAGTACGCTTTAAAGTGCAAACGCATTTTGTAATCGGTCATTGGTACCTCAAGAAGTATTAACGGTCGCATGAAGGATGTGTAAGCAAATTTCATTTAAATTCACCAACTAATTAGTACTTTGGACAACGGACAAGGGGTTGATTGCTTAATTTGAATTTCCAAGTGTAGGGGTGACTTATACACACACGTAGGGGTATGTGATTGGTGTTTAGATAAGAAAAAGGAATGAAGAATAGAACTTGTATTTTTAATAGAGTTGATAGAAATTCCTGAGAAGAGATGTAACCCTAGAAGGAAAACTTAGGAGATGCCGAATGCTAAGTAAGTCTATAGGATATATATAATCTTAAGTTAAATGATGAGGAAGTGTGAAAAATGTGGGTGGATAATTTACGGGTCGACGATAATAGAATTCCTTGTTAGAAAACCTAATTGGAGAACAATAGGGGCCGAGTTGATAGGATTTTGTGGGTGTAATCCGCTGAAAACCCTCAGGAGACAACACTCCTCCTACTAGGGACACCTAGAGGTTTAACGGCTTGTTGCACGTGCTCAGTGCAATCGCGCTTCCCTGCGAAAGTGCGGTTAGGATTTTAGTGAATAAAAATAAGTTTGCTCGAGGACGAGCAAAAGGTAAGTTTGGGGGTATTTGTTCAGACCATAATATTGCATTTTCCATTCCCCTATTCTTATCCTTTTTATAAATAAACAGGTACTCTTGACGCACGTTTGTTGCATATTACAGGATACAGGTTTCTGGAGCAAATACAGTGAAAAAGACACAAAACAACAGAAAAAGGGACTTTTGACCAACAATTAGACGGATCCTAGTCAAGCCCAGTTCACATAGGTGCAAGGCAACGCATGTCAAGGTGAAATGGTTAAAAGACCAATACAAGTCTTCACTGAAAATCTGGAGAAGAGTAAGAAGCCAACAGAGAAAAAGAAGTATAAAAATAAGAAGCCCAAGAAATCCTGAACCAAGCCAAGAATTTTGGTGAGCCAAGCCCACCAAAGGGCCGCGGAACCGCGGCCCAAGCCAACCAATGCCGCGGTTCCGCGGCCATTCAGTGCCCGTGTCGGTGCATTTTTCCTGTGTCGGTGCGTCGGTGCGGGTGTTGGGATTTTCAGTGGGCAAATCCGTAATTTCACATCTGCGAGACTCTAAAACCCTAATTCTCCTGTTTGTTTATAAATTGTACTCAAAATCTGTAAAATGCATGCCTCTTTTCAATAAATAAAATTCAGAATTTCTGGGAATTATATTCAGATCTATTCTGTCTTCTACTTGAAGGGAGCCATCAAATCAGTAGGTAATTTTATTCCCTTGCTTTTATTTTCTAGTATATTTTATCATCCCCTAATGAGCGAGTAGTCTCCTCGCTTGTTAGGGTTAGCCTTAGGGAAAGGGTTGAGAGATGAGATCTCTCACCCCTTTCAATGCCACTTTCACCTAATGAATTAGAACTCCACGCATACGAGCGCAACCGCTCCCTGCGGCATCCTACCCTTCGAGGTAACGATGAACCGTAGTATAAAGGGCCGGTTGCGCGCGTTTTCCGTGGGGGTTAGGGTAATTATCAACAAAGGAAGGATACAAATCTAGAGGAAGAAATATCTTCCCAAAAGATTTGGATCCACTTTATTAATAATTACCTTAACATCTAATAGATCTAAAAAAGAAGACATTGAAAGCGGTGAGGAAAAACGTTAATCTCCAAAACTTCCCCTAAGCCTAACCCTAGCAAGACTCTTAATTAGATTAATTAGATCCAGTTTTTATAGATTTTTATAAACCAATCAAAACGATATTTTGAATCAACTCGTTAAAACACATAAAAGAAATTTACCCGTCTCTGTGGATCGACCCGTACTCACCGGCTAGCTGCGAAGCGACGCCGTTTCTGATTGCGGTAAACTCATATTTTTGACACTAATCAATTGCTAGACCGCTGCATTCTCGTCACGCGAGTTGAATCCTGTGTTGGGTCCGCTTTATTCTCAAAGTTCGAACTACGCCATGATCATCACTTGGCAGATGTGGGGAGTGTGAACGAATCTCCTCTCTGTAGCTCTTTCCTTTTTGGGCAACCGTTGATGAGATATTCGTTGGATCCGCAAATCAAACATTTCCCTTGGACGCGGCGACAATCCCTCTGAAGATGTCCTGGCCTCTTACAGTACCCACAACATGGGGTCTTCTGTTGTTTCTGTCTCGGGGGAACAAATGGGCGCTTCATCTTCTTCTCTTTTCCTCGTCTAACAGGGATCCCTTTACGATTGGAGACTCCCGCTGGTGCCTGATTCACCTGCCTTCTCAGTCCTTCAGCTAACAAGTCGTTTGTTCGCTCATGGGCTTCTTTCAGATCTTGCAGTACACTTAGAATCTCAACGGTCTGATTCTGGGGAGTGGAGATAGAGGAAGAGTCGTTGGAAGACATGATCCTGAAACAATAATTCTGAGGATGATATAAGGCACAAGCTATAAGAATCAAGATATAATATGGATTGGACAAAGATTCAAGAATATTAGATGTGATAAAATTCATTGCAATTGGAAAATCAACTGTATGACTCTAAGTCACTTAAACAGAGTATGGTAGTGCAATTGCAACTACGCAACCTTGCTAAGTCACCCGAAACCCTAGCGAATGGATAGCCGAACACACGATGTGAATATGAATCAAGGATATCAAGTTTACAATCTAGACTGAGGGATGTCATAGATTGTCAAGCTCTACACGGAAAACTGCAATCCCAATCTAAGCAAAACCTGGCTCTGATACCAACTAAACCATGTCACACCCCGCTTCCCAAAATACGGAATACAAGGGGTTGACAAGGCCAGCCATGCTCCTACGGTCAAGGAAATGTCCTGCCGTAGTCACACTTCGGCTTTTAGTTTTTCATGGTAAACAGTAAATAATGCGCAGGTAATGAGAAATGCAGTAACTGGAACAAAACAGTAAAATGAACTGACCTGTTGGGAAACAAAAGATATAACTCTGGATAGCAAAACAAGATGTCCGTGATGTGCGTCTAGTCCTGGTCTAGGCTAAATCTTCTCCTCACTCTGAGCATGCATACTCAAGTCGTCAGAGCGACACAATAGCAATATAATATATATAAAATCATGTGACAATTCTAACAGTGATAATAGATATATATAACAGTAGATCAATAGCAGTATGGGTATGAACATGCAGTAATCAATGCAGCGGAACAGTAAAAGCAATAGAATGATATGCCACGTATGTCAACACAGTAAGTATGCATATCGATGCTATCATCCCTATCAGTCTCTAAGTCTCACTGTACAGGTCACTAAACCTATCGTCAGTCCAAGTGTGAGAGTCAACCACTCGCGAGTGTCCTCCACCCAAGGGTAGAACCCAAGGGCAAGGGACCACGGGCCCAACATGTATATCACGGTAATAATCATGTACCCTGTAAATCTCCATATATCTCCCTAAATATATAAGCCGGCATGGGACTCCCGAGATTCTGTTGAACTCACACTCAAACTACCCCACACCCCGTGGTCTACATCAAACGCTAACCATAACCCTAAATACCAATCGGTCTGTGACAAGTCTGCTCGAGAACTGGAGGCAGGACCTCCATCAAGCACGTCCCGACTAATACCTAAGATAAATGGCAGTGTCTGGTGCCTTATCTATGACACCCATGCAAGAGCTTCTATAAGTGTCACATACCACTTATAGTCACACGTACACGCGTTCCACAGACGTCGACAATGCAATAAAATCATAAGGTTCACTGATTGTGTACAAGTACGTGTCACTTTCACTTAATCACTTATACACGAACACTAACGTACTTGCCACAATCATCACTAATACCTAACACTGGGTAATGCACATTATCACTAAGTTATCAATGCAGTGACATATGTAATATGATGCGTAAACAGTATGTAAAGTATGATTCGGATGTCATAAAACAGTATTCTACCACTTGCACGATTTATCACAAGTCATATGTTTACAGTTTAATGAAACAATGAATGGGGTATAAATAGTAGGTTCAGTTGTCTATTCAGTGAATTCTGTTTCATGCCAATCGAGTTCCAGGATCATTAATTATAGCCATTTCATTTTAAACGTTCACGGCTGGAAATCCGGTTTCAGAATCGGAAGTCCGTTTCGCAACGCATTTTAATCTCAATTGGCATCATATTTTAGCGATTCTACAGTTTAATGAAATCTAGGGTTTTCAGTAAGGTTTTCAACGCAATAGATGGATCTTCAATCGCGTCTGTACGTCAGGAGATATGCACCGTTCAATACTAGTATGTAAATTCTGATTCTGTTGGGACTGTTATATGTCCCGATCTTTTAAATTATAGGTTAAATAGCAAATGTTGATGAAACAGGGTGAAACTACTTGTATTATCTAGATAACAGATTCACCTTTAAATAACAATGGAGTTCCGCAACCTACGAGTTAAGGAAACAGCGTGGTATCCATTACGGGACAGCACACAGTAAACAAAGTCGCTCTGGACTGCAGTCCAGAGTCGCACTCCGATCCAAGTATTGTCACAGTTTAAGTACAGAAATATTTAGAAGCTTATATAGGGTTAAATTTTGTCGAGTCGGCTTCGATTTGAGCCCTCGAGCGCATCATTCCAGTGTGTATATAATTTATGGTAATTTTAACGGTTTTCAGGTACAAGAAAATTCTAGTTTTACGGGTAAACTTGGGGGTAGTCGTTTTAGTCGTTAACGGTCATATTTTCCAGCGAAATTCACACACTAGATTCACAGCCTTGCGGCTTAGCTCATACAATCGAGTTCCGTCAAATTAAATGATAATTTCCTATGAGAACTTATATCGAACAGTTACGTCGTAATATTTAACAGAAAGTAGAACATGGGATATACATGATTATAATATGTAATTATCATAAAGTAGCATGTAGCAAGTAGAGAACTTTCCTGGACACGTCTCGGGGATGTACGATGACGGTAACGTCACGAACGCGCTACACACGCGTGGCACGGCAACTTGACTTGGCTCGAACTCGAGTCTCGGCAGCGGCGGCTTGGTTGCTGAGGTCTTGACGGCGAGGGTGGTGGTCGTTGGTGTGGAGTTGCTCTCTGTGGTGGTGGCCGGTAGAGGGAGTGTTAGAGAGAGAGAGAGAGAGAGAGAGTACTGAGAAAGAGAGAGAGAGGAATGAGAGAGAGAGAGGGCATAGAGAGAAAAAGAGAGCAGAGTGCAGAGATTAGGGAAAGAGAATTTGAGGGGGAGAGAGAGAAGACAGAGAGAGGGGAGACAGAGAGATCGAGAGAGAGACACAGAAAGAGAGAGAAAAGAGAGAGACAGAGAGTGTGAGGGAGAGACACAGAAAGAGAGAGAAAAGAAAGAGACAGAGAGTGTGAGAGAGAGACACACAGAGAGTATGAGAGAGAGATGTTTATAGAGGGAGAGAGAACATATATCACACAGAGAGAGAGAGAGAGTTAGACAGAGAAGGAGGGGGAGAGAGAGAGGTAGAAAGAGAGAGAGAAACAGAGGGATAGAGTGGTTGCAGAGGAGGGTAGAGAGAGCTTGGGAGAGGGGTGTAGAGGCTCGAGTGTGGGTGTATGGGGTGATGGTGATGCTGCTGACGACGAGGAGGGTACGGGGAGTCGACGGTAAGCAGTGGGGGCTCGCCGACAAGAGGGCGCAGGTGAAGGGCGCGGGGTTCGAGCTTGGGTGTGCAGGGGGGTCGTCACGAGCTCTAGCTCCGGTGATGGAGGTAGAAGGAGGTGTCGGTGAAGGAGACAAGGCGATGAGGATCTCGAGGAGAGGAGGTCGGAGGTATGGGGACTCGGGTGATCGGGGATAGGTGTGCAGTAGGTTCGAGGGTGGGAGAAATAGAGTAGGAGGAAGGAGGACGAGTGAGAGAGAAAGGAGGCGACGAGGGGTTAGAGAGGGGTGTGCGCGACATGGAGTAACGGCTCGCGAGCGTTGGCGACGGAGGCGGCGGGGATCGCGGATCGCGAGCGAGACAGGGAGCGGGAAAATGGGGTAGCCGTTGGGGAGATGACCCTGTATGAGGCGGGTCGGGTAGGGTGCAACGGTCGCAGGCCGTTAGGCTTGGGCCGCAGAAAAATTTAAGGAAAAGAAATGCAATGAGGAGAGTGGGCCGGGCCAAAAGAATTCCTTTTATAAAAAAAAAAGAAACTGAGGAGGTGGGCTCGGTTTGTAAAAGGCTGGGGAAATGAAGAAAAATGGTGGGAAAAAGAAATGAGGGCTGGGCCTGTGGGGATTTGATAAAGGAAAAGGAGTGGGCTGGGTTAAAATAAATTTCCTTTATTTTGTTTGCTTGGGCTGAGAAGATTGGCCGGGAAATTAAGTGTTTGGGCTGAGGAGAAGGAATTGATTTCCTAGGCTTAATAATTTATTTGGGCTGGGATTTGAATGAATGAATTGAAGGGTTTGGGTTTAATTGATAAAAGAAAATGGGGTTTGGAGGAAATAAAATTATAAATAAAATTATAAATAAGAATAAATAGAATTCTAGAGTAACAAAATTTGGTATAAAAGCGGCTGGGTATTACATTCCCACGGGTTCACTGTCGTGTTCGGTGAGGACTAGGCTCCGCTCTGGATGCTTCACACGAGTTCACTGCCGTGCTCTGCGAGGACCAGGATCCGCTCTGGACGTTTTCCACGGGGTCAGAAATGACGTTATCCGCGTTCCACGTGAACAGGAATTTTGCTCTAGATGCTTCCCACAGGTTCACTGCCGTGTTCGGCGAGGACTAGGCTCCGCTCTGGATGCTTCACACGGGTTCACTGTCGTGCTCTGCGAGGACCAAGATCCGCTCTGGACGTTTTCCACGGGGTCAAAAGTGACGTTATCCACGTTCCACGTGACCAGGAATTTTGCTCTAGATGCTTTCCACGGGTTCACTGCCGTATTCGGCGAGGACTAGGCTCCGATCTGGACGTTTTCCATGGGGTCAGAAGTGACGTTATCCGCGTTCCATGTAACCAGGAAATATGTTGATTATATACGCATTTCATGTAGTTAGGATTTGACTCTCGGTCATCTGTACACCGCCGAGTCATGGAACTGGGAGTTGCCGCTGTCCCGCTTTGCTTGATGTTGTGTCTGCTAAGATGAATGTTGATATGATCTTCAGGCTATCTATGACCCATCGGGATGTGGCTTCTTCTTCTGATGAAGCCTGGGGAGGAGGAGTCTGATTCCTTCTTTGTTTGCGCCCCTGGATTGTATACAGGGATTGATGTAATACCACCTGTAGGGCATAAATTTCATTTTTATTTTTATTTTATTTCTTTCCGTGATGCTCTATCATATCAGCTTTTATATCGCGAAGGTCACGATTGCCCCATCATTTCGGCTATTTTTCGCGGTGCCCAATCATTTCGACTATTTATCTTATTTTCACTCGCTATTTTTCTATTGCGAGTTGGCCAATCATTTCGGCTATTTTGCATGCATACATTTTTACTTGCTGATTTTGTTGCAAGTTGCCCCATCATTTCGGCTATTTCATATGCATGTGTGGCTTGCTGGCTTTTCGCTACAAGCTTGGGATTAGATACCGATTTCGGCATCAGCACCGCTACAACTGGGATATTGCCAGGAGCGGATCATCATTTGCCTCTGTCGACATTAAATAAAGATGGCTTAACGAACAGCGTTAGGATCCTGTTGACTATGGCTTTTGACTTCATGAGCCGTAAGGGTCTCACAAAGGTGTTTCTCCCTACGAGTCGTGAGGATCTCGTAGGTGTGTTTTTTTTTCTCCTTAGGAATCGTGAGGAATCCTAAGTGTATGGCTTCTTGTAAGTCGTAAGGATCTTACAAGAGAGTTTTCTCCTTATAAGTCAAGGGGACTCACAAGGGTTGTTCACCGTGCGAACATATCCCTAGTCACGGATGGGACTTCGTTAGGGAAATGTTTATTCGCGCCCGTGAATTGTATACAAGGGTTCGTGTTTCACCGCTTGTTGGGAAGTATCGGAGGTTGTGGGGGTTGCTTAAGAACATGTTCAGGTCTCTGTAGCTTAAGACTTTCAAATCTTATGAGCCGTGAGGGTCTCATAAGAGGATTCTCTTTACGAGTCGTGAGGATCTCGCAAGTGTAATTTCTCCTTAGGAATCGTGAGGATTCCTAAGTGTGTTGCTCCCTTGGGAGTCGTAAGGATCTCACGCGGGTGATTTCTCCTCACAAAGTCGAGAGGACCTTGCAAGTGTCTTTTAACGAGGTTGCGCCCTTTCGGGTTTTCACAAACACCCGCCGGTAGCCCTGCTTTTTTTACTCACGGAACTCTTTCAGGTTTTCATCCGTGCCCATTTTGCTTATGGACATACCGTTTTCTTTTTCTTTTTTTTATTCTTTTTTTGTATCAACTTTGGGATGCTGCAATCCACCGTAGTTCATCGACATCTCAGTCAACGGCTAGTTTTAGGACATAGTGGTCCGTTATTAGTTTAAGGACATTTCGGTCCGCTGTTAGTTTAAGGACGTTTCAGTCCGCTGTTAAGTAAGTCGGTTACTATTTATAGAGTTTGTGCTTAGGAAGATAGCGAGCGGACATAGTCGTCGTCATCTATCATTGCCCTAGACCGTGACTCGTCAAGCGTAGTACTTCTTCAGGAAGCGACCGTTTATTGGCCTGAAAGGTCTTTCACCATGCATGTCCATGAGTAGATAAGCTCCACCCTGGTAGACCTTGTCTATGATGTACGGACCTTCATAGTTCGGCTCAAATTTTCCTCGCTTGGCGTGATTGGGGATCATAGGTCTTTTGACCACTAGTACGAGTTCGCCTTGGCGGAATGTCCTTGGCCTGGTCAATCTTTCATATGAGCACGTCATCTTTGCTTTATAAGCTTCCAGATTTTATTGCGTTATGAGCCGGGTTTCGTCAAGGGCATCGAGCTCCTCAAGCCGAAGGTGAGCGTTCTCTTCGTCCGTTAGCTCATAATGGACTGCCACTCGTAGAGAGGGTAACTCTATCTTGAGGGGGAGTACCGCTTCTGTACCGAATACCAACGCGTACGGCGTTGTGTTAGTGGCCGTCTTGAACGTAGTTCGATATGCCCAGAGAGCTTCATGCAGTCTCTTGTGCCAGTCCTTTTTATTTCTGGACACCGTCTTCTTCATGATCTTTGTCAAAGTCTTGTTGAAAGCCTCCGCTAGACCGTTGGCTCGGGGATTATAAACTAAGGAGTATCTCCAGTCTATGTTGTGCTGTTGTGCGAAGCGGCTGATCTTGTGGCTTCTATAGGCTGGCCCGTTATCGGAGATGATCCGTCTCGGAGTTCCAAACCGATAAATGACGTGCGTCTTGAAGAAATGGAGGATATTCTCCGTCTTCACTTCCCTCAGCGGTAGTACTTCTGCCCATTTGGAGAAGTATTCAGTTGTCGCCAAAATGAATCGATGTCCTCTGGACGATGCTGGTTCGATGGGGCCGATTATGTCAGTCCCCCACATTTCGAACGGCCAGCTAGCCACTGTCGGATGTAATGTATTTGGATGCTGATGGATAAAGTCCCCATGAATATGGCATGACTGGCATTGCTTCGCATACTCGAGGCAGTCTTGGATCATCGTGGGCCAATAATAACCCATCCGTTTAATCTTCAACTTCATCTTCGGGCCCGCTTGGTGAGAACCACAGAGTCCGTTGTGAGTTTCTTAGACGACTCTTCTTGCTTCTTCAGGTCCCAGGCATCTCAACCACAGAGAATCAAATGACCTCTTGTACAGAGTGTCATTGACGAAGGCAAAAGATAGGGCTCACTTCATGAGCTGATGTTTTGAGGATGCATCTTCAGGCGTTCGACGGGATTTGAAGTAGTCTATAAAGACTTCTCTCCAACCATCAACCTTCTCTTGGTCTTTTATTTGTAGAGTTATTTGCTCGGCCGCTCCCTTTTCTTCGGACGACTCCGGAGATATTTCTACCGATGCAAGAACCCGACGGCTTTGTACCACGATTCTTACGTCCACGATTCTTACGTCATCAAGGTTCTCATCGGCCTGTTCTTTAGCGAGCTTAACTAATGCATCCGCCTTGCTATTTTCCGCACGTGGTATGCTTTCCAAGGTGTAGGAAGGTATTTGGGTCAGCAGTTGTTGTACCCCCTCGCCGTACTTCAACAGTTCTGGTTTGCACGTTTGATAGTCGCCGTTTACTTGACTAACGACCAGTTGGGAGTCTCCATATATGAGGAGGTTTTCAATTCCCATGTCGATGACGATCTTGAGACCTGCTATCAAGGCTTCATACTCGGCTTCGTTGTTCGTCCTCGGCTCAGTTAAGAAGAAGGCAAAGCGCATTATCCCCCTTGTGGAGTTACGAAGATGAGGCCTACCCCCGATTTGATTATGGGGATACTTTGCTTGCGTTTCTTCATGGAAGACACTCCATCGAAGTAAAGTTCCCATCGGGTATCACTTCCGTCGATCGTGTCAAACGCATGTTCGTCTGGCAGTTCGCAATTCAAGGGAGAATCGGCAGGTATTGGATGCTCGGCGAGAAAGTCGGCGATGGTCTGGCCTTTCACTGCCTTAAGAGGCTGATAAGTTATTGAGAACTCCATCAAGAGCAAGGCCCATTTAGCAAGTCGTCCCGTTAATATGGTCTTCGACATCAAATACTTGAGAAGGTCCACCTTCGATATGAGACGGACTTCATGCACCAATGCATAGTGCCGGAGTTTCGTTATCGCGAAGATCAACGCCAGGCAGTGTTTTTCGATGGGAGAGTAATTGTTTTCTGCCCCCAGTAGAACTCGACTCAAATAATAGAGGGCTCTCTCCTTCCCTTGGTCATTCTCTTTGATCTCAGGGCTCCTGTTTGACAGAAGATAATCTTCTTATTTTAATAAGATTGAAAAGAACTTTCCAGAACAGAATTTTAATTCTGATTAATTAATAATTTATTATTATTAGATCTTTTGATCTAATGGTAGGGAATTCTTTTAATTCTAGCGCTGGCGCACTTGGCGCGAGCGCACCTGCCTTTGACACATGGAGCGCAGCGCAGCTGCGCTAGCGCACTCGTGCTGGACACGTGGCGCGCAGCGCAGAGCGCAACACAACTGCGCTAGCGCACCTGTGTTAGACACGTGGCACGCCGTACGGAGCGCAGAACAACTGCGCTGGCGCACCTATGTTTGACACGTGGCGCGCAGCGCAGAGCGCTGGATCTGAAGCGTTGCTTCAACTTTTTATTTTTTGAATTTTGAAAACAGAGCTTTGCTCTAATTGGGGTGTATTGCCTAGGGCTCAGCGCTCCTAGCGCTGGCGTGTCTGCTTTTGACACGTGGCGCGCAGCGCGCAGGATCTGAAGCGTTGCTTCAATTTTTGAATTTTTAAATTCAAAACAGAGCTTTGCTCTGATTGGGGAAACAGCCGGGTACCTTGTTTCCGTGTCTTTAAAGACGTGGCTTATGTAGTAGACTGGCTTTTGGACTCCTTCGGCTTCTCGGACAAGCACCGAGCTAGTAGCCTGATCGGACACAGCTAGATAGAATGATAGCTCGTCTCCCTCAATCGGTCGGGTGAGCAATGGGGGAGTCGTCAGGTGTAGTTTCAGTTGCTCGAAAGCGATCTGACACTCTTCCGACCATTCGAACCTGGGGATTTTCCTCAGGGCTTTGAAGAATGGGAGGCACTTTTCCCCGAACCTTGACATGAAGCGACACAGAGCGGCTACTCTTCCTATGAGCCGCATGATTTCGACATTGGTTTTTGGCACGGCGATGTTGAGGATGGCGCTGATTTTCTTCGGGTTAGCCTCGATTCCCCAGTGAGTAACCATGAATCCGAGGAACTTCCCACTAGTGACCCCGAACGCGCACTTGGCAGGATTCAGCTTCATTTTGTATTTGCGGACGATGTCGAAAGTCTCACCAAGATCTTTGGTGTGCTCATCTTACGAGGTCAATTTAACGAGCATGTCATCGACAAAGACCTCCATGTTCCTCCCGATCTGTGGTTTGAACATCCTGTTGACCAAGCGTTGGTATGTAGCTCCGGCGTTTTTGAGGCCGAAGGGCACCACCTTATAGCAGTATACCCCTCGGTCCGTTGTGAATGCGGTGAGCTCCTCGTCTGCCGGATTCATACGAATCTGGTTGTAGCCGGAGAAAGCATCCATGAAACTGAGTAACTCGTGGCCTGCTGAACTGTCGACGAGCTAATCTATCCGAGAGAGGGTATAGTTGTCTTTCGGGCAGGTCTTATTGAGGTCTGTGAAGTCGACGCACATGCGCCACTTCCCGCTCGCCTTTTTAACCATTACCACATTCGTCAGCCATTCTGAGTAGGCCACATTTCGAATGAAGTTAGCTGCGAGCAACCTGTCAACTTCGTTCTCGATCGCCTTTTGTTTGATCGGATCGAAGCTTCGTTTCTTCTGCCTGACGGCTCGGACCGTCGGGTCAATCCCGAGCTTATGTGATATTACTTAGGGGTCGATCCCGGGCATGTCAGCGGGCGCCCAAACGAACACGTCCATGTTTTCTCTGAAGAAGTGGACCATGTTGTCGTGTCGGGCCCCCTTTAAGAGTGATCTGATTTGGACGGTTCGTTTATTGTCCCCTCCGATGAGGGGGACCTCTGTTAGCGGCTCCACCGGGGTCCCTCGGATTTCTTTTTGTTCGTCCCGAGTATCCAAGGTCACCCGGAAATCACCCGTGCCCTCAAGGTCATCGCTTCGTTCCTCAGGCATAGATGTCGCTGTGAAGCAAATCTTTGTTGTTTGCTGGTTCCTGTAGGCCCGTCCTATTCCGCCTTGGTCGAGTGAAAACTTGATCGCGAGGTGGTAGGTCGAGATCCGGGCCCGAAGGGAGTTTAGCGTCGAGCGTCCCGGGAGGATATTGTAGGTCGATGGAATTCTGGCGACAATGAACTCCACTGGTACGGTTCGTGTACGGCCCGTCTCCCCGATGTTAAGTAGAAGGGTGACCACTCCTTCTGCCGGGATGGAGTGATTAGTAAACCCCGACAGAATGTGGGTGGTCAGTCTCAGGTCTGACGGGCCGATCCCCATACGTAAAAAGCAGTCGTAGAAAAGGATGTCTGCCGAGCTCCCCGAGTCGACCAGTATCCTTTGAACCTCGTAGCGGTGGACCCATGTTGTAATCACCAGGGGGTCGTTGTGAGGCAAGGATATCCCGTGGAGGTCCTCGTCGGTGAAGGTGATGGGCTCGGCTGCTTTGCTCTTCTTCCGGGGCTGGCTGCTAGTCCACTCGACTGGCAGGAGGCGTCGAATCTCTCCGGCTCTAGGCGCACTCCCTATTGACACGACCATGATTTTGCCGATCGTCAGCTCACCGGGAGGGGGATGGTTCTCTTGCTCCCAGTCGGCTTTTCGCTTTTCCCGCAAGTACTTTGCCAGGTGCCCCAAGCGAATTAACTCCTCGATGTAGTCGCGGAGCTGTTTGCAGTTCTCGGTGGGGTGTCCCTGCAACCTGTGGAAGGCGCAGTAAGGGCCTCGTGTCCGTTTGGCCGCCCTATAGGTGACCGGAGGGAGTTTGAAAAATCGCTCTCCCTTTGCCTGCTCTAACAACTCTGTCTGGGAGATGTTGAGCGGGGTATACTCCTGGAACTTTGGGGAGTATGGATTTGGCCGGTCAATCTTTTTATTCTTTTCTCTACCCCTCTTCTTTTGATCGGCCCGGTTGCTCTAGGGTAGGTTCGAATTTACCTCGGACTCGAGCTGGATTTCTTGCTCAGTCCAGGCCTTTACCTTGGCCATGGTCTTAGGTTGCGCTAATGCAAAGGAGCGAAGCCACTCCTTGTGCCTAAGACCCGACCTGAGGGCCGTGATGACAGTCTCGTCCCGGTGCTCTGGGACCACAAGAAGACCGTTGTAGAAGCGGGTGACGTATCCTTTAAAGGATTCCTTATCCCCGCTCCGCTTCTGCCGTCTGTTCCCGACGAAATGCCCGAGGAACTGGGCAGCCGGGAAATGGAGTGTGGCGTGAGTCCTCGGAACCAATCTCGTCCGGCACGGATGAGAGTGGCGTAGAACGCTCTGCATTGGGCGGCGTCAAAGTTGTCCTGGAAGCTCATCCCCGCCGTGAACGCGTCTAGGTGGTCTTTCGGGTCGGACTTTTCATCGAAGAGGGCCACCTTTGGAAGCATGTTTCTGGAGGAGACGCGGACTGCGAGCAATTCTTCAGTGAAGAGCTTCGTAAGCGAGTCGGCGGTATACCTGGCCCCCTCGTTTGAAGGACGACTCTCCCGATGTATACCTTCGATCTTATTTTCGTTGGCATCGAGGCAGTCGTGGTATCCCGAGGATTCGGCGTACTCGAAGTTATGGCCCCTCCCCTGGCGGCCTGCGCCTGGCTGCGGTTTCGGTTCCATTCTATGAGTTTCCTCAAGTCCCCTGGCGAGGTCATCCTCGAGCTACCATGGTGAGTGTCGTTCGCGCGACCCTGTCGAGGGAGAGGGTGTCGGCCATGCCTGGGAGCAGGCGAGCTGACCGACACCTCCTCGAGAGGGACAGGAGCGCGATAGGCCTCAGGGTGGGGTGCTATTGCGTGAGACCTTGGCGCGGAGATGTGAGGTTCCAGCGGATCATTGAATTGGTCGCCACGGGGGATCTGCGGCCGCCGAAAATAGCGAGGCGATGTTCTGTCGTGCCAATGTGGGCAGTGTCTTCCCTCCTCTACGGAGGTCACAGTCCCGAAGTAGGGGAACGGCGACCTGGGTGTCTTGACCAGCTATCTGGACACGGACAAGGGCATCCACGATGGACGCGAGCCTGTCGATCCATGCAGACAGGGCGTGAACGGCGTTCGGGGGAGGAGAGGATCCGTCCGCGCCTCCGTTGTGGGGAGGATGGTGGCTAGTGCTGGGATCGTCGCGATGATCACTCGCCATCAGCTTAAGATCGGAAGATCAACTTTCGATGGGTGGAACTTTTTCGGTTCCCACGGACGGCGCCAACTGATGGAGGTCTTGATCTCCTTCAGATGTTGTCTTCCGACGATCTGCCGACTGTTGGGGTCAAAAATTACACCCCGGTTGACCAAGTCAAAGTCAAAGTCAACCCCAAGCTAGGTGAGCCCATGCCCAGGCCGAGTGGGCCCATGCCCAAGTCGAGCCCCGCGGCCAGCCTCCCCCATGCCAAAATGAAATCATGTAATATATAATCTTGATGTAATTTTTTTATGCATAAATGTAAGCAAAATGGGCAGAAAGCCAAATTTTTGTAAAGCCCATGGCTCATGTGCAAAAGAAATGAGCACATGAGACATGGAAAGGGCAAAATTCCATTTTATAAAGCCCAAGAGGCTATATGTAAATTTGTAAGCCTATAAGAGACAACATGATGATGAAATAAAAAAAAAGAACTTTTCCCTTCTAAAAAAAACTAGGGTTTGTGCCTCCTTCTCTTTTCTCAAGATTCTAAAACCTTCCCCCCTTTTTAAATTAAATCAAGAGTTTAACTCTTTTCTTTTCCAAAAAGAAATAGTTTTTCACCACAAAATCCTTAAAAGGGGGCTCGGATCTTCAATCAGATCTCGAAAAGGGGAGACTTTTAAGTCTCACCCCCTTTTCTCCAAGATCCAGCCGATCAAGAGGAAGAAGAAGGAGACCCATCTCTAAAAATCCAACTTCGGACAGATCTAAGGCTTAAAAGAAGCTCCGGGGCTAAAGAGAGAAGAGAGGGGGCCCCTTTGATCACCTCTGAAGATCTTCGGGGAGTTCAACTCCAAGACCCAAATCCTCAAAGGAGTTTAACTCCTATTCTAGATCATTTAGGAGTTTAATTCCAAATCTAAATCTTTTGGAGTTTAACCCCACTCAAAATCCCTTGGGAGTTTAACTCCTAACCCAGGGGCTAAGCCCCTTTTACGTTGGTGTTCCCAACGGTCGTGTGCCGTGCACGTGACCCACGGGCGCCCAGCGGTCGCGTGCCGTGCACGTGACCTGCGGGCGCCCAGCGGTCGCGTGCATGGCACGTGACCCGCAGGCAATAAAACGCCCACGTGCGCCTCACACGACTCGAGGGCGCGTGCAAGACACGTGGCCCGCTGGCGCTAAGTGCCCGCATGTGCCTCACGCGACCCGCGGGCACTCAGCGCCTAGCGGTCGCGTGCAGCGCACGTGACCCGCTGGCGCCAGCGGTCGCGTGCTGCACACATGACCCACTGGCGCCCAGCACCCAAGTGCCAGCATACGTGACCCGCGGGCGCCAGTGCCCACACGCCAAGCACGTGACCCGCGAGCGCCAGTGCCCACGCGCCAGGCACGTGACCCGTGAGCGCCCAGCGTCCACGTGCCATGCACTTGACTCGTGGGCGCCCGGCGCCCACATACCATGCACGCGTCTTTAAGACGCTCCCCCATTTTTATATGCACTCCACACTAAATATATTTCCTCCGTTAGAAAAAATTTCTGACAGGGCACTGCCCCACACCCCGCAAGGGGGATGCTAGCCCCCTTGACCCCCAGCCCGCTATCTGGATAGCGGGATATCCGTATAAACTCTGTGGGGTCCCCGATATATTCAAAACCCCTTCAAAACGCACACTGCACACTGAGTTCGCATGACTAGTTGACCCGTCAATCGGAGGTTCTCTCGCTCCAAAAGCGAGGGGTAATTAACGGCAGCTTAGTCAGCGGCTGCCGGAGATTCGAATCCCTACAATCAATAAACCCCCGCAAACCCTAAGCTGGGAGAATCTGTAGTACGTCTGACAAGCGCACACGTATTCCCATTTCAATGGGGTAACAAAAAACACCCTACACCGACAGCGCTGGCGAACGGCTGAGATTAGGTTTGAGAGCTGTCTCCTGAGGCATGTGGATCTCACTGGGTTTGGTTTGGTGAGAAGCCAAGCTACCTGCAAAGAAGTCCCGGGGTGGTCGTACCACCATGGACCCTCCGATGATCAAGTTAGTCGAGATTTTTATGCAGAGTAGCGGCCTATTGGATCTGAATTGTCTTACCTGAGTCGTCTGAGAGAGAGGTTTATATAACGGCAGCCATGGGCTAGTGAGCGCGAGATTCTCGCCGGCCGTTACCCCTCTGGCGTTGCGCCCGCGAGAATGGCGAGATCCACCATTAATGATAGGATACGCTCGTTAATAGAGGATGCGACGGCGTGGAACGCGGGATCGTGGGGCGGCGGATATCTCGTGTATGGCGAGATTCGCGGAGCCGTGGCAGAGACGCCTGTGATCTGCGTTCTGGGTCGCCCAATAAAACCGATGAATCTTAGATCAGCGAGGGCTCGGAGGCGAGCAGGAGGCTAAGGAAGATCGGCGCCGTGATAACTCGAAGACGAGCTAGGAGGGCTGAGGAAGCTCAGCGTGCAGGAGGGCTCGGAGGTGAGCCATTGGTCGTTTATAGGACTCTTCAGGGAATCCTCGGAGGTCGGGTCCAAACAGCGGGAAGATAGCCCGGGGGACACCTCCAATGTGCAGTCGTCGCCCTGTTTCTGTGTGCATCGGGATGCGTCTTCTGCCACGTGTCATGATCTGGGGAGCTCCCACTTACGAGCATCATCAAGAAGGCTATCTATATTTGAAACTTATGTAGATATTAAGTGTGTGTGTGAGAGAGAGAGAGAGATATTAAGTGTGTGTGTGTGTGTAAGGCTATCTATATGTGAAATTTATGGAGATATCAAGTATGTGTGTGTGTAATAAAATAGAAGTGAAAGGACTTTATTTATTTTTTTATTTTATCAACTCACCTGAATTCCAAGCTTGTTGGAATGACCCAAATCGGCAAACATTGCTTCAACGCCTAGTTTACATTAATGGAAGTGTTAATTTTTCTTAAGGAAGACAATTAGGGAGCAAACAAAAAGAAAGAGCAATAAATACCGACCAGTTTTCCACAGCTTGCGCCACTACACCAGGAATCTCTCCCATCCTTTCTTTCTTGGGAAGAAAAGGTAAATGTAGTAGGCCGATAAACCTTTAAGAACCGACGGGTAGAACGTTGAAGATCAACAACAATTTAAAGATTTTCTAGAATATTTTAGGATTAACCACATGAGATATGAGAATTATCTAGATATTCAAAAGAAACTTTCAGAAATAATTAGAAGATAGGAAGCTTCTAGATTAAGTATAATATATTAGAAAAGATAAAGATATGAAGTTTCTAGTTCATGGAAACTTCTAGAATAAAGCTTGAAATATATAAATCTAGAGTTTTTCTAGAATGCCTATAAATAGAGGTTTAGCCAAAACAAGCAAATGAGAAAGTGCTAAAAGAGGTAGAGTATGGTTGTGAGCACTATAAAAAGTTGTGTGAGTTTAAAAGTGTGAGTGTCTCTTTGTAATAATAAAAGTTCGTTAATTAAATGTTACCTTTATTCTACTTGTTCATTCTCTACATTTAGCATCAAAGTTAGGATACTCTACAATTGGTATCAGAGCTGCGATACTCTACATAGAATTTAACCATATTGTATGTCCCAATTACAACATTAAACGCGAACCATAGAAGCATGATGGGGAAGAATAAACCGCTAACTTTCCTTGTGCCAAATCTATACTACTATATATACTAGAATTTATGTACGTGTTTAAAAAAAATTGAGAAGGGAAGAGAGAAATGTGGAGGGTTCTAAAATCTTATTTATTTATTTATTTTTAAAACAGGGAAAGAATGAGGTGGAGGGCTTGAGAGGTGAGAGAGATAATGTGGAAAGCTTGAGAGGTAAGGATTTTTCTCATTTTTTCTATTTTTCTAGAAAAAAGGAAAAGGATGGAGCTCTAACCAAGGGTATTTGTATTATATAGAGAGATATATACTGGAATTTATACACGTGTGTTGCACGTGTTTAAAAAATTTGAGAAGGGAAGAGAGAAATGTGGAGGGTTCTAGAGTCTTATTTATTTATTTATTTATTTTTAAAAAAGTGGAGGAATGAGATGGAGGGCTTGAGAGATGAGAGATGATGTGGAGGGTTTGAGAGGTGAGGATTTTTCTCATTTTTTTCTATTTTTCCAGAAAAAAGAAGAATGGTGGACCCTAACCGAGGATGTTTGCAAAATATCTATAAAAAAGGAGAAAAGGAGAAAAATCCTCCCCTCTCAAGCCCTCCATATCATCTCTCTCATCTCTTAAGCCCTCCACATCATCATCTCTCTCTCCTTCCATAAAACAATTAATTATTTATCTGGAATCATCAATCCTCTTTTCTTTAAATAAATAAAACTCTAGAACTCTCCGTATCTCTCCCCAAATTTCTCTCCTTCTCAATTATTTTAAACTAACGCGTGCAACGCACGTGCATAAATTCTAGTCTCTATATAATGCAAATAGACTTAGTTAGAAGCCACCCTCCCTTTCTTTTTTACAAACAAAGAAAAAAGAAGAAAAATTCTTCCTTCTTAGGGCCTTAACATCATCATAAAAAGAGACAAAAATAATTAATTATTATGTTTAGAAAAAACAAATTTTAAAGCCTCCACATTATCAAAGAAAAAGATAAAAATAATTAACCTTCTTCATTTTTTTGAAAAATAAAGAAAAAAGGAATTTTCTAGAACTTGAGACGAAAAAAGAATTTTGTAGAAATTAGTTTAAATTCCAAATTCAATTTACATTATACTCAAATTTAAGACAAAAAAGAACTTTCTATAAGTTATTTTAATTTAATTATTTTTCAATTCTACTTTCATTTATTTATAACTATCTTCTTTTTACTTAAATATGGTAAATTATATTATAATATTTTTTTGGATACTCTAAAATAAATATTTTATTCACTTATTAATATTCAAAATAATTTTACATCAAAATCATCCCATTTTATATTCATTCATGGGCTCAAGAAATATTTTGTATTCTAGATAGGATAAAGCTACAAAAACGTGCGTCCCACACGCAAAATGCTAGTCTTTGAAAAAAGAAGAGGATGACTAAGATGATTACACATATGAGGAAAACATGATCTATATTAATTTGCCATGATTAATAAAGTGATCGATACTGTAACTATATTAAGAAAAGTAAAATATTATGCAAAGTCATGGTTTACATCCAAATTATGAATTTATATATACCTTGTGTAATTCTGGGCGACCGTGATTGGATTCTTTGTGTTGCCTAAAGAACAATGACATTTCATTAACATAATGACAATACTCTATAATTAATTAGAAACTATATGTATGTTCTATATATGTAGAATCAAACATGCGCTAAGAGAAAAAGGATTATATTACCCGATATTGCTGCAGGAGTTAGCATGTTGAAGTTTAGTTTGGTTAATTAGAAGTTTGGAAGGCAATCACCCCCACCAAGATACAACAGAGCCCTTAATAAATAAATATTATAAGCTTGCTAGGAATCAAGTCAACTTGACTCATAATCCACTTTATTCAATATATTATTTAAATATTTGGAATTATTATAAAGACTTGGGTATTTGTCTCTCTCTCCGATGTGGGACTATTTTCCACATACAAATACTACCAATAGATTCAAACTACTAACATAGCGCCCCATCACCTATTACCATGCAAGTTCCAAAGAATACAGCAATAGTAATAAAAGTCTGTGCTGTCGAACTCTTCTCCAAAAGTTTTTTTTGTCTTGGATTGAAACCTACCGACTTTGCTATGAAACACTAAGTTTTTGTCTAAATCCAGTCTTGTCGTTGGTATGATCATTTTCCGGCCCCTTGAAGTTTATATGTTGAGGCAACAAAGAATACAACACAAAAGTTCCCCCTTAATTCAATAAAATAAGAAATGTCATGTTTGCTGTATATATAAAGTGAAAATGAATGTATAAAGCTTGATAGCAAATTATTGGGTTTTCTCTGTATTTTAATATATAGACCAATTATTTCTAAACCTTAATAAAATATTATTCTGTTTTATGTAATATTTTTTTATAAATACACAATTCATAAATTCTTAAATTAAGCGTTAATTGCAAATATATAGCTAGCTGCTAATAAGATACATATATAAGTTGGCTCCATCCATTTATATTTTAATCTCTGAGATTTTAACAATCGATATGTGCACAACACAGTATGTGCACAACACAATTAATATTCTTAGGTAATTATATATACTCTTCTTTCTTAACCAAGCTGCAAGTCTTCAAATACTTGATCAAGGCCGTCTCGTCGGTCAGTCGATATATACGTACGTAACCAAGCTGCAAGTCTTCAAATACTTAATCTCTGAGATTCTTGGTATTTGCTTAGCCTCGCCATAATCATTTGCTCGCAACACGATAAAAACATACTTGATCAAGGCCGTCTTCGTCGTCAGACTCCAGAAGATCAAAATGAATATACCCAATTTGTCTTTTCCCCGGATCTGCCAATTTAATAGAGCTGAAAGTATATATCTGAGATCACCATACACAACTCCAAGGGATTAATAATTAATCCAGCAACGATTGCAAAATTATGAATTCCTGAGAGGTTTTCGAGAAGATTAATGCATCTTTTGTCATACAATATATACGTAAACAAATTTGTCGATGAGGAATCTTGTAGGCATGGGCAAAGCTAAGTGTTCTGAACATTCTCTTCGATCTTCTGCTTGGTTTTCCAAATCCTTCTCCTCGTTGTTGCTTTCTTTGTAAGAAGTTAACAATACAAAGTGTAAAATAAAATAATAGAGGTTTAAAATTGAGGAGAAAGAGAAATGGGGTTTAAATGGGAAGTCCTACGGTTGAAAATGTAGAGGGTAAATTGTCAAAAAGCCCTTGGGCAGCTTGGGAGATGTCTGAAAATCCCTTATTATTTTGAAATTGCTGGGAAGAGCCTACTGTTCAAAATCTTTTATGAAAAACCCCTAGGATACATTTCATTTAGTCCTTTATTCCCTCACACTCCTTAGATATTACAGGCAACTGCTTAAATATTACATGCAACATTTTAGATACTACAGACAATGGCTCGGATATTACAGACCATTGGTATAAATGGGGATTTAATTGGGCTCAGGGGTTTTTACACAAGTTTGAAGTGGGTCGGGGGCTTTTTGACAATTTACCCAAATGTAAATGATTTTCAGTTGAAACTTGTAAATCCCCAGTTTCTATATATATATTTCCGTATTTTTTCTAGATTTTTTCTATTTTTATTTCAATTTTATATATATTTTTATTATTTTATTTTAATTTCCTATATCTAAACTCAAAATAAAAACAAAACCCTAAACCCAACACCCGACCCATGCCCGACCCGACCCGACTCGACTCCCCACGCCCCTTCATCTTCTTCTTCTCCTTCCTTTGTTTTTCCCGCCTTTTTTCTTCTCTTCCCTTCTAACGTTCCTCCCCTCTTCTCGCGCTCGCGACGACCGCGCCCGCCACCGCGAGACCCGCGCCGTGCTCGCCAACTCCCCCGCGATCCCCTCCATCAAATCCCCTCCTTCCAACGGCTCCCTTTCTCTCGTCCTCGCCGCGAGACTCGCTCCCCCACGTCCTCACCTCACTCTCGTCTCAACACCGGGCCACTCTCACTCCTTAACCCATCTTGCGCACTCCCCTCGTCCACACTCATCATCACCAACGGCACCCCCAGCTCCTCCTTCTTTAGCCCAAGCTCACCATCTCGCCATCTCCTTCAACCTCCAGCGACCAACCTGAACCCCGCTGCAACCACTACCTCACCGACGAGCCTCTTCCTCCGGCCATCCCCATCACCTCCTCTCCTCCACGACACCGAGCCCACACCCAATGCAACCATTTTCTCCTCGTCATCCTCCCGCCGCCGCCGCTTCGCCGCCTGCACTCCCCCATTCCTTCGTCAACACCACCGCCGCCGCTACCCATCGCCGACGAGCTCTTCCTCCACCTTCACAGCAGATGACTCCCCCATCATCTCGAGTCAAGCCCGAGCCTCCTCCGTCGAGCTCCACGACTCCTCACCCAAGCGCGTCCCACCTCGCTGCAACCACCACCCGAGTGCGTCCCACCTCGCTGCAACCACCACCGGAGCTCGACACCGCTAACGCCGCCTTCATCGCACTCCTCACTCGAGCCACTGCAAACCCGCTGCATCGTGCCGAGCCCCCAAGTCCTCACCCAAGCCATGTGAGTTGTGCGTGTATCATGCCGTGACGTCTCCGTGCCGTGATCGTGCCAGTGTCATGCCTGCTGTGTGGTCGTCTATCGCTAAGCAAGAGAAATCCTATCTCTTGCTATTCATGCTATCATATCTTACAGATTAATGTAATGTTAGATCATTATAAATAGCTATGTATACATATGTGTGTGTGGATGGATATATACATTTATATATTTAAATAACGTTAAATCGAACACGTATACTTGAGCCATCATGATTGGTAGTAATGAATCAAACCCAACTCGGGTGGTTAGCCCGTATTAATGTCATTTAGAATTCATAAGAGACAATTATCGCTTGTTGGTTAAGGGAATTTTGTGTTTTCGACTGATTACCAAACGCTACCCTAGGCATTTGATGCAAACTATAAACCAAAACATATCTTATTATGGCGGAACTTGCGATAGTTAGATCCCTTTACTGTTTACGAATATCGTGTAGGAATTTGGATGCAAAATATAGTGTTTATAATCAAGTAAAGTCGCCCTCTAAAGGCGACGCTAAAACTGGAATGCACCGCACATGTCACGTTGGAAAATATATTAAATTCAATACATATTGGAATGTAATGTTCTACGGTTCGAATCGAAGCTGACTCGATAAACTAGAACCCTATAAAGTTTACCCTTCAATGCTTGTAACAACCGTAATTTTCCTATACAACTTTCTTTACAAAATTTTTTTTCAAAATCCATAAAGGCGTATTTATTGCCTGAGCACAAGACATAAGTAATTAATTAGCAATTTAATTACAAGAAGGAGCTTGTGCCTCATTGGTGATACCTTGCACTGCTGAACCAAGCCACCAGAGTTCAAATCCCATACTCCACATTATTTTTTAATATTGTTTTATTTTGTATTTTTAGAATACCAAAAGTTTACACGTGCATTTCTCACAAAAACCCCACTATATCCACAAAACTAAATATACCAGTGAGCACCACAACCGACCAGCCACCCCCCGACCCCTCGACTCGGCCGAGTCGGCCGGCGGATCGACCGAGTCCCCAACATCAAAATTGGGGCTCTTCATCTTCTAAACCCACCTGCACAGTTCATTTTCCCAGATCGGTTCCAGAGAATTCATAAAGCCTCATTTACTCCATTTTTTAATGCATTTTAATATATTTATATTTTTTTCAATTAAACTCTTCATCTACCCTAACCCTAGCCTAACCCTATAAATATCACCCCTACACTCTACTCCCTCACCCCAAAACTCTGAGCCAACTCTCAAGAAATCTCTAAAAACCCTAGTGTACAATCGAAGTGAGCGAAAGGTGAAGCTCCGGCGGATTTTTCTGGCGACAACCGTAAGAACTTCCGACGACGAAACGACGTACCGGCGACTCCTCCCGATCTATCTTCCTCTTGTTTTTGATCGAAATCTGTAAGTCCCCATTCTATCTTCTCTATTCTATTGTAGAAATACGGAATTACAAAACCTGATAGAATCGGAACAAATCCGATTTCCGATTCGGTTTCTTTATAAAACTTCACTTTTCTTTAATACAATTATGCTTAAACCCTTTCATGTTGACTATTAAACACTAATCAACCAAATTGATCGAGTTTCATATCATAAAAATAATTTCTATTTCATTTTACCGTATTTTTTATTTAAATACCACATAGTTTCAATTCTACATTTAACATCACAAAACTTGCTATACCTTTAAGTAGATCATGAGATAATGACATATCTCCTCATATACTCATATGCAACATAGCACAATACCCTCTGGAACATAGAATACGGGAAAACGACATCTTTACAAATAAATACCATTACTAATAAAACAATTTTCTAAACGATTTAGTATTTATACAAATCTTTGCAAAGTACCGCTGCAACCCATTTGGGGAGCCCGTTCGGGATGGTGCGGATTATCGCACATTCTTGGGCTTAATAGTGCGAGATGCAGACCTCCGTAAGGAGTATTCGGTCTCGAAAGATTTAAAATACGAAAATCCTAAGAAAATGAGATTTCTAGAATTATAATATATATTAAAATTTATTTTTATAAATATATATATATATATGTAATATCAAAAGATCTATTTTTTTTATTATATAAATATTCCAATTTTCCAAAATCATAAAAATCAGTTTACATTAAAATACCATGAAATCCATACAAGTTTAATATTACACTTTAATACCATATATTATGAAAATTAGGTTATTCTCTATAGAAATGGCATATGTATAAAATCCACATTTATTAAAACTCCAAAGACGATAACTAAATACTTGGGGAGTATTTTGAAAACTATAGAAAAGTATTTTTACATAAAACCCCCTCAAGTTCTATAAATTACCCTAAGGACCCTAGCAAACATAGGTTTAAGCGGGACCATTCTCTTGACCCTCAGGGAGCCGGAGAAGTGGGTGCTTACCTATCTAAGGTAGACAATCAACAAACGGTGTTATCAACACGGTAATCGTCTTTGAAAAATACACAAATCCTGCCGCCCATGTGCAGCGGTTACCGATTGTCACGCCCCGCTTCCCAAAATACGGAAAACGAGGGATGACTAGGCCAGCCATGCTCCTACGGTCAAGGAATCATCCCGCCGTAGTCACACTTCGGCTTCTAGAATTATATGGTAATCAGTAAATAAAGCACAGTAGTAAAGGAATCACATCTCTAATTTATTACATTAAAATTTCATTGTTCATAAATTACAGATAACAAGAACAATTACTAACCAAGTTCAATCTCACGATCACTTTTATGAAAAGCAGTAAATGAAGAAGATACACCAAACTATATCTCCGTGAACTCGAAGGGTAGATCCGTCTCCTGTGCTGGTCCTCCCGCGGAATCTGAGCATGCATACTCAGGTCGTCAGAGCGACACAATAACAATATTAATATAATAAGATGAAACAGGTATATGAGGTAATACTAGTGTAAAAACAATGCAAGTAATCACTATGTCACTATATGATGCATAATATGTTCTGTGTCCCTATCGGTCTCTAGGTCATGTTTGAAATCGCATAGTGGAAGGAGGATCATGTTTAACAGGAGTCTCGTACATACCCGAGAAAACGGCCCACATGCTCGGGACATAACCCTGTCAGCCGGATCGCTAGATCCTACCTAATATATATATCACTGCTCGAATGATCATCCTCTAAAACACGGTCCCGCTAAATACGATTCTCTTTCCACTTCGATTTCCCCTTTATCCCCAGGTTTACACTATTTGTGATCTTGATTCAGTCGTGTACAAGTATACCAATGGCACGGTTTCATCACTGTTCACTGTATCAATCACTGTCACGAATATTCACTTTCCATTAGTATACTCGTCACTCCTAAACCAACATCTATCACGCACGATAATGAAATGTCCACTGATCCTAACACGCACTAACACTGAGTATATGGCAAAGGGTATGATATATGCATGTATGCTATCAATAAGCTATGTATGTTATGAATCAACATGCATGTCATTAATTTACATAAATTGCATAAATTAATATGTTAAGAATTCAGCAAAATGATACAAGTAAGATAAATAGAACACTCAGTCAGAAATTCATCAAAATTTGTTTCAGTTCAATCGGGATTCCGGTTTTCAAGATATAGCTGTTTCATGTTAAGTGCTCGCGGCTGGAAATTCAGTTTCAGAACTGAACGTCCGTTTCGCGACACGAATTGCACCCAGTTGGCCTCAGAATTTAGCGATGCTACAGTTGAATGAAATCTAGAGATTTTGAGAGAGTATTCAACACAACAGACGGATCCTCAATCGCGTATGTACGTTGAAAGTTATACACAGTTTAATATCAGTATATCACTTCTGAATCTGTTCTGGACAGTTATACGTTCTGCCTTTTTAAATAAAGTTTAAAATAGCAAACGACAATGAAACGGAATGGAAACACTTGTTTTGTTTATCTAACAGAATTATCTTTAATCTACTGCAGAGTTCCGTAACATACGACTTCAGGAAACACAGTGACACACATTTTAGTACAGTACACGATAAACAAGGTCGCTCTGGACTGCAGTCCAGAGTCGCACTCCGATCCAATTATCATCGCAGTTACATAACAGAAATCATTAGAATTTTACATAGGGTTAAATTTCGTCGAGTTGGCTTCGATTTAAGCCCTCGAACGTATCATTCCAATATGTATATAATTTACGGTGATTTTATTCATATTCAGATACGAGAAAATTTCTAGTTTAACGGCATATTTGGGGGTATCAATTTTTGTCACTAACAATCGTATTTTCCAGCGAGATTCATACACGATATTTATCACCATATGGGCCAACAGAAAATGTTGGTTTCGGTCAAAATAAACAATTATTTCTATTGGAGACTAGCATCGAACACATAGGTCACAATATATATCGGTAATCGGTAAGTTTATAAACTATATGATTTAGGTTTGTAACACAACTATATTAGCATAAAGCAAGTAAACACTTGCCTGGAAATGTCTCGGGGTCGCAAGGCAGCAACGGCGTCACGAACACGTGATGTACGCCGTGAAACGGATTCGCGCGAGCTTGGCTCGAGATGTGGAATTTGCGTCGGAGTTGTCCGGAGTCGTTGCACGGTCACTGGTGGTCGCTGGATGCGGAGTGGTGCTCTGTGGGTCTCCCGGGGTGTGCTGGGGTCGACGCCGGTCGGCGGCGCTCCGGCGATGGACAGCAGCGGGGTCGAAGCTCACAGTGATCACTTTTGGTGTGGCTTTTGGAAAGAGATGGGAAGCAGTGGGGGTCGGGTTTGGAGTGATGATGATGATGCTGAGGATGTAGAGGGTCGCAGAGGTGGTTCAGGTCAGAGGGGCTCGCCAGCGTTGAGTGCAAGGGGGTGGCCGAGAGGATGTGCAGAGTGGGTTGGAACTCGAGTGAGGTGGCTGAGTTGTTGAGGTGAAGGTGAAGGATTTAGGAGGAGGTTAGGATGAGGTGATGAAGGAAGGGGTCGGAGAAGGTTCGTCGTCGTCGTCGTCGAGGGGAGCGGCGTGAAGTTGGGGTCGATGTGGGTTTCGAGAGGGAGAGAGGTGAGGGATTTGGAAAAATGAGGGGAAAAAGCGAGAGTGGAGAAGATAATGGAGACGAGGGGGTGCGCGTCGCGGTTGTAACGGCAGGCGACGTGCTCGCGAACGTCTGCGAGAAATGAGGATCGAGGATTAATGGGGAAAGGAGCGGGAACTGAGGGAGCCGTTGGGGAAGGAGAAAGGGGTTTGAAGCGGGTCGGATCGGGTCTTGAGGAAGCGGGCCAAGAGTTGGGCTGAGGATTTTTTTAGAAATATTCCCCTAATAAAATTTTGTGGGCCGAGGGTGAGAATGGGCTGGGAAATTAATAAAGGGTTTATTAAGGAAAAAGTTGAGTGGGCTAAAGTGGGAAACGGGCTAAGTGTTTTATTTGTTTTAAATTTTTTTTTTATTGGGAAAAATTCTATGGGCCGGCAAGGAAAAAATAATCTTGGGCTGTGGGTTTAGGGAAAATAAGGGTTAATTTAAATTGGTTTTATTTGCTTTAGTTTTTGGTTTTAAATTCTGGGTTTTGACTTTTAGGGTTAAGGAAAAATATAAATATTGGGATTCAAGCAACCACCTTCTTCCAAAAATATACGAGGAAAAAATAAATCTCTGGGATTTAGAAAATAGGAAAAACTTTTATTAAGATGGTAACGGGGATTTACATCATACCTCCCTTAACAAAAATTTTGTCCTCGAAATTTAACAAGGATACAAAGAGACAATGTACTAAACAAAGAGATGTGGATAACGATCACGGATATCTTCCTCCCGCTCCCAGGTGGATTCTCCTGGGGAACGACCGCCCAAAGACACTCGGACTAAAGGATTGATCTTATTCTTCAGCACTTTCTCTCTACGGTCAAGGATGGTAGTAGGCTGCTCCTCATACGATAAATCGGTACCCAAAACTAGCTCCGAATGGTCCAGGACATGGCTCTCATCCCGAACATAACGCCGCAACTGTGACACGTGGAAGGTATTGTGCACACCAGCTAGCGATGGAGGCAAGGCAAGTCGATAAGCCACCTCTCCTACTCGCTCTAGCACCTCAAAAGGTCCGATAAAACGAGGAATAAGCTTTCCTCGACCTCCGAACCTGATAACTCCACGAGTAGGGGAAATCTTCAAGAACACGTGATCTCCGACTTCGAATTCTAGTGCTCTCCTGCTGGTATATGCCCAACTCTTCTGTCGATCCTGAGCCGCCTTGATACGCTGTCTGATCATTTGGACCTTGTCGACTGTCTGAACAATGAGGTCGGGGCCCAGTAATCTTCGTTCTCCCACATCATCCCAATATACTGGGGATCGACACTTCCGCCCGTATAGTGCTTCAAAAGGAGCCATCTGAATACTAGCCTGATAACTATTATTGTAAGAGAACTCGACTAGGTGCAGATGGTCCTCCCAGGAACCCTGAAAGTCCAACATACGGGCTCTCAACATATTCTCGAGCGTCTGAATCGTACGCTCGGATTGTCCATCCGTCTGCGGGTGATAAGTTGTGCTGAATTTAAGGCGGGTACCCAAACTCTCCTGTAGGCTCTTCCAAAAGTGTGACAAGAATCTGGTGTCCCGGTCTGACATAATGCTGACTGGAACACCGTGAAGTCGTACAATCTCCTGTATATATCTTTATGCCAGTGATTCTGTCGACTGTCCCACTCGGAAAGGTAGGAAATGTGCAGCTTTTGTGAGGCGATCGACGATAACCCAAATGGCGTTATTGCCCTTAGGGCTCCGTGGTAGGGCCGTCACAAAATCCATAGTAATGTGCTCCCACTTCCATTCAGGTATCGGCAGTGGTTGTAACAATCCTGCTATCCTCTGATGTTCTGCCTTCACCTGCTGGCATACCAAACATCTGGATATGAACCTCGCAATTTCCCGCTTCATTCTGTTCCACCAAAAGTGCTGCTTTAGGTCCTGATACATTTTTGTACCTCCCGGATGCACAGAATAAGCTGAACTGTGTGCTTCAGCCAAAACTTCTTCTCGAACATCTCCCTTAGGTACGCAAAGTCTGCTGCCGAATCTCAGAGAGCCATCTTCATGTATAATCAAATCCGTTCTCAGTCCAGCTTCACTTGCTCTCTGAACTTTTGCAATCGGGGATCATCCACTTGTGCAATCTTGATGCGATCCACCAGAGAAGATTGCACCTGTAGCTGCCAAAGTTGACTGAGTGCGTTCGGCGTAACGACTTCAAGTTCAAGTCTCTGAAAGTCCTCAATAATGCTCCTCTGATCGGTCAACATCATGATCGCCGGCTTGCGACTGAGCGCATCTGGTATACAAACATTCACCTTCCCCGGATGATACTGAAGGTCCAAGTCATAATCTGCCATCAACTCTAGCCATCGGCGCTGCCTCATGTTCAGTTCCTTCTGAGTGAAAACATACTTCAAACTTTTGTGATCTGTGTACACCTCCACTTTCTCACCCAATAAATAGTGTCTCCAAATCTTCAACGCAAAGACTACGCAGCTAACTCCAAGTCATGTGTAGGGTAGTTCTTCTCATGGTTTCTTAGTTGTCGAGAGGCGTAAGCAACCACTCGACCGTGCTGCATTAGAACACAGCCTAAACCCTTCCCTGAGGCATCACTGTGTATCACCAAACCACCGGAATTATCTGGTACAGTAAGAATAGGCGCCGTGGTTAACTTCTGCTTTAGTGTGTCCGAATGCCTGAGTGCACTCCTCTGTCCATATAAACGGTAACGTCCTTCCGTGTCAGCCTCGTCAATGGTTCAGCGATTCTTGAGAAATCTTGGACGAATCTCCGATAATAACCTGCCAATCCCAGAAAACTCCTGATCTCGGCCACTGACTTCGGCGTTGGCCAATCTCTGACAGATTCTATCTTTGCCGGGTCCACCGAGATGCCTTTGCCCGAAACAATATGTCCCAAAAAACTGAACCTTGTCGAGCCAGAATTCACACTTGCTTAGCTTCGCATACAACTTCTCTTCCCGAAGAATTTGTAGGACCGGTGCGCAAATGTTCAGCGTGCTCTTCCCGGGTCTTCGAGTAGATAAGTATGTTGTCGATAAACACAACGACAAACGTGTCCAAGTACTTTGCGAACACCCTGTTCATCAAGTCCATAAATATTGTTGGGGCATTGGTAACACCGAACGGCATCACAAGGAACTCGTAATGTCCGTATCGGGTCCTGAAAGCCGTCTTGCATACATCCTCGGCTGCTACTCTTATTTGATGATATCCAGAGCGGAGGTCCAACTTCAAGAATACCTTGGCTCCACTTAGTTGATCGAATAGGTCGTCAATGCGCGGGATTGGGTACTTGTTCTTTATTGTGACCTTGTTCAGCTCCCGATAATCTATACACATTCGCAGCGATCCATCCTTCTTCTTTACTAACAGGACTGGTGCACCCCACGGTGAAGCGCTTGGCCGAATAAATCCCTTCTCCAATAGTTCTTCAACCTGCTTCTTCAATTCCGCCAACTCAACTGGTGCCATTCTGTATGGGGCTCTGGATACTGGGGCTATACCTGGAGTCAAATCGATTGAGAACTCCAAGATTCGAAGAGGTGGTAGACCTGGTAGATCTTCAGGAAATACGTCCAGAAAGTCCCGAACAATTTCTGGGACTGGGCTCTTATCAATCTCCATAGCTGTCAGCTCCTTAGGCTTTGCTCTGTATTTAGCTGGCTCCAAAGATTCGCTTCTGCCCTCGAAAGTAAACTCCAGGTGATTGGGAATGCGGAAGATCACCTTCCTTGCACGACAATCGATAACTGCATGGAAAGTGCTCATCCAATCCATTTCGAGAATTGCGTCGTAACTGCCTGTCCCAATCAGAAGGAAATTCGCATAGAATTCCCTGCCACACACTACAACTGGGCATAATCTACATTCTCAACTAGATATTATAATGCCATTACCCGTATGAATTTCCTATCCCTTGGTTAGTGGTTCATGTGGTATTGAGTGTGTATCTGTGAAATGCTCAGACAAGAAACAATGCGATACTCCCGAATCAAATAGTACTCTAGCTGGCAAGGAATGTACGAGTAGAGTACCTGTAACCACGTCTCCTGATGCCTCTGCCTGCTCGGCGGGTCAAGATGAAAGCCCATCCCTGACCGCGGCCTGTAAAGGGTTGCCTCTGCTCCTACGGCCTCTGTTGTAGCGGTCCAGAACCTCCCTATATCTCTGCTCGCTCAGGGCAACTGTTAATCTTGTGCTAACTGGACCCACAAATCAAGCACTGTCCCTTGGCACGGTGGCAGGTCTTTCTGGGTATGTCCACCTCTGCTGCAATAGCCGCAAACTACGCCCTGTCTCTGGGGTCGATGCTGTGGTACGAACGGGCGCTTCATTTGTGTCGTTCTCCTGCTCTGTGAACCGGTATGGCTCCTCGAGAAGGCGTGTGGGTACGTGCTGGAACAACTGGGGGTCTTCTGAACTTGTTAATCAATTGCTCCTGAACTCTCGCCGCGTTGAGTACCTGTGCGAAAGTCTGCAAATCCAATGATGCAATCAACTGCTGCAACTCGAAATCTAACCCCTGAAGGAAACGTCTGGCCCTAGTGGCTTCTGATTTAACTATGTATGGAGCAAAGCGGCTCAGACGGTTGAACTGTGCCGCATATACGTCCACTAGGCGTCCATTCTGCTTCAAAAGAATAAACCTTTCCTCCATTTCTGCCTTGGCTGTGGAAGGAAAATAATGATCTAAGAAGCACTCCTTAAACTTGCTCCATTCAATCGGCCCATCAAGTCTGCTTTCTTCCACCGACCACCATGTACAGGGCTTCGTCTTCCAATTGTATTTTTATCACGTCTACTCTATCTTCCTCTGGAACCCTGGCGGCTGTCAATAAATTCTCCATGTTCACCAGCCATTGCTCAGCCTCAAGGGGTTCAGCTAGCCCTGTGAATGCGGCTGGGTGTAACCGTCGGAAGTCTGATACGGTACCCAGCCCTAGCCTGATAAGCTGGTGGAGTAGCGCCCTCGGGGGCGGTAATGAGTGCGGAGGGTCCTCCTGCGGCGGTAATCGCCCTAAGTCCCCTCAGTGAGTAAATCCGTCTTCCTCTCTTGAGCTTCCGCGAGAGTGGTCAGTGCACTAAGTATTCTTTCCGTGCTGTCCTGAGAGCTGGAGTCCGAGGAGGGGTCGTTCGGGGACGTCATATCATTGGAAGATTCAAAAGGATAAGATCAGATTCGAGGATGAAAATCAAGAGTAGTGAAACAAGAATAACGTAATACAGTATAGTTAATGTTATCCCTTGATACTAAACCTGGCTTTCATACCAACTAAACCATGTCACGCCCCGCTTTCCAAAATACGGAAAACGAGGGATGACTAGGCCAGCCATGCTCCTACGGTCAAGGAATCATCCCGCCGTAGTCACAACTTCGGCTTCTAGCATTACATGGTAATCAGTAAATAAAGCACAGTAGTAAAGGAATCACATCACTGATTTATTACATTAAAATTTCATTGTTCACAAATTACAGATAACAAGAACAATTACTAACCAAGTTCAATCTCACGATCACTTTTATGAAAAGAAGTAAATGAAGAAGGTACACAAAACTATATCTCCGTGAACTCGAAGGGTAGATCCGTCTCCTGTGCTGGTCCTCCCGCGGAATCTGAGCATGCATACTCAGGTTGTCAGAGCGACACAATAACAATATTAATATAATAAGATGAAACAGGTATATGAGGTAATACTAATGTAAAAACAATGCAAGTAATCACTATGTCACTATATGATGCAGAATATGTTCTGTGTCCCTATCGGTCTCTAGGTCATGTTTGAAATCGCATAGTGGAAGGAGGATCATATTTAACAGGAGTCTCGTACATACCCGAGACAACGGTCCACATGCTCGGGACATAACCCTGTCAGCGGATCGCTAGATCCTACCTAATATATATATCACTGCTCGAATGATCATCCTCTAAAACACGGTCCCCGCTAAATACGATTCTCTTTCCACTTCGATTTCCCCTTTATCCCCAGGTTTTACACTATTTGTGATCTTGATTCAGTCGTGTACAAGTATACCAATGGCACGGTTTCATCACTGTTCACTGTATCAATCACTGTCACGAATATTCACTTTCCATTGGTGTACTCGTCACTCCTAAACCAATATCTATCACGTACGATAATGAAATGTCCACTGATCCTAACACGCACTAACACTGAGTATATGGCAAAGGGT